>OX377612.1:60549434-63413348 GCA_947397855.1 Thelaira solivaga | reverse complement strand
AAAGCCAATACGTTTCTCTATTCAACAAAATAGAAATCAAGTCGATATCTTGAAAACTTAGCAAGTTATGACCAAAAAGGATGAAAGTTATGGCCAAAAATTACCATGGACTACCCCCTTTGCTTTTTTTGAAGAATGATAAAAAATTTTTTCGCATTTTTTGCAGAAAAAAGAATTCTAATTAAAGCCAATACGTTTCTCTATTCAGCAAAATAGAAATCAAGTCGATATCTTGAAAACTTAGCAAGTTATGACCAAAAAGAGTGAAAGTTATGGCCAAAAATTACCATGGACTACCCCCTTTGCTTTTTTTTAAAAAATGATAAAAAATTTTGTCGCATTTTTGCAGAAAAAAGAATTCTAATTAAAGCCAATACGTTTCTCTATTCAACAAAATAGAAATCAAGTCGATATCTTGAAAACTTAGCAAGTTATGACCAAAAAGGATGAAAGTTATGGCCAAAAATTACCATGGACTACCCCCTTTGCTTTTTTTGAAGAATGATAAAAAATTTTTTCGCATTTTTTGCAGAAAAAAGAATTCTAATTAAAGCCAATACGTTTCTCTATTCAGCAAAATAGAAATCAAGTCGATATCTTGAAAACTTAGCAAGTTATGACCAAAAAGAGTGAAAGTTATGGCCAAAAATTACCATGGACTACCCCCTTTGCTTTTTTTAAAAAATGATAAAAAATTTTGTCGCATTTTTTGCAGAAAAAAAGAATTCTAATTAAAGCCAATACGTTTCTCTATTCAACAAAATAGAAATCAAGTCGATATCTTGAAAACTTAGCAAGTTATGACCAAAAAGGATGAAAGTTATGGCCAAAAATTACCATGGACTACCCCCCTTTGCTTTTTTTGAAGAATGATAAAAAATTTTTTCGCATTTTTTGCAGAAAAAAGAATTCTAATTAAAGCCAATACGTTTCTCTATTCAGCAAAATAGAAATCAAGTCGATATCTTGAAAACTTAGCAAGTTATGACCAAAAAGAGTGAAAGTTATGGCCAAAAATTACCATGGACTACCCCCTTTGCTTTTTTTTAAAAAATGATAAAAAATTTTGTCGCATTTTTTGCAGAAAAAAGAATTCTAATTAAAGCCAATACGTTTCTCTATTCAACAAAATAGAAATCAAGTCGATATCTTGAAAACTTAGCAAGTTATGACCAAAAAGGATGAAAGTTATGGCCAAAAATTACCATGGACTACCCCCTTTGCTTTTTTTGAAGAATGATAAAAAATTTTTTCGCATTTTTTGCAGAAAAAAGAATTCTAATTAAAGCCAATACGTTTCTCTATTCAGCAAAATAGAAATCAAGTCGATATCTTGAAAACTTAGCAAGTTATGACCAAAAAGAGTGAAAGTTATGGCCAAAAATTACCATGGACTACCCCCTTTGCTTTTTTTTAAAAAATGATAAAAAATTTTGTCGCATTTTTTGCAGAAAAAAGAATTCTAATTAAAGCCAATACGTTTCTCTATTCAACAAATAGAAATCAAGTCGATATCTTGAAAACTTAGCAAGTTATGACCAAAAAGGATGAAAGTTATGGCCAAAAATTACCATGGACTACCCCCTTTGCTTTTTTGAAGAATGATAAAAAATTTTTTCGCATTTTTTGCAGAAAAAAGAATTCTAATTAAAGCCAATACGTTTCTCTATTCAGCAAAATAGAAATCAAGTCGATATCTTGAAAACTTAGCAAGTTATGACCAAAAAGAGTGAAAGTTATGGCCAAAAATTACCATGGACTACCCCCTTTGCTTTTTTTTAAAAAATGATAAAAAATTTTGTCGCATTTTTTGCAGAAAAAAAGAATTCTAATTAAAGCCAATACGTTTCTCTATTCAACAAAATAGAAATCAAGTCGATATCTTGAAAACTTAGCAAGTTATGACCAAAAAGGATGAAAGTTATGGCCAAAAATTACCATGGACTACCCCCTTTGCTTTTTTTGAAGAATGATAAAAAATTTTTTCGCATTTTTTGCAGAAAAAAGAATTCTAATTAAAGCCAATACGTTTCTCTATTCAGCAAAATAGAAATCAAGTCGATATCTTGAAAACTTAGCAAGTTATGACCAAAAAGAGTGAAAGTTATGGCCAAAAATTACCATGGACTACCCCCTTTGCTTTTTTTTAAAAAATGATAAAAAATTTTGTCGCATTTTTTGCAGAAAAAAGAATTCTAATTAAAGCCAATACGTTTCTCTATTCAACAAAATAGAAATCAAGTCGATATCTTGAAAACTTAGCAAGTTATGACCAAAAAGGATGAAAGTTATGGCCAAAAATTACCATGGACTACCCCCTTTGCTTTTTTTGAAGAATGATAAAAAATTTTTTCGCATTTTTTGCAGAAAAAAGAATTCTAATTAAAGCCAATACGTTTCTCTATTCAGCAAAATAGAAATCAAGTCGATATCTTGAAAACTTAGCAAGTTATGACCAAAAAGAGTGAAAGTTATGGCCAAAAATTACCATGGACTACCCCCTTTGCTTTTTTTAAAAAATGATAAAAAATTTTGTCGCATTTTTTGCAGAAAAAAGAATTCTAATTAAAGCCAATACGTTTCTCTATTCAACAAAATAGAAATCAAGTCGATATCTTGAAAACTTAGCAAGTTATGACCAAAAAGGATGAAAGTTATGGCCAAAAATTACCATGGACTACCCCCTTTGCTTTTTTTGAAGAATGATAAAAAATTTTTTCGCATTTTTTGCAGAAAAAAGAATTCTAATTAAAGCCAATACGTTTCTCTATTCAGCAAAATAGAAATCAAGTCGATATCTTGAAAACTTAGCAAGTTATGACCAAAAAGAGTGAAAGTTATGGCCAAAAATTACCATGGACTACCCCCTTTGCTTTTTTTAAAAAATGATAAAAAATTTTGTCGCATTTTTTGCAGAAAAAAGAATTCTAATTAAAGCCAATACGTTTCTCTATTCAACAAAATAGAAATCAAGTCGATATCTTGAAAACTTAGCAAGTTATGACCAAAAAGGATGAAAGTTATGGCCAAAAATTACCATGGACTACCCCCTTTGCTTTTTTTGAAGAATGATAAAAAATTTTTTCGCATTTTTTGCAGAAAAAAGAATTCTAATTAAAGCCAATACGTTTCTCTATTCAGCAAAATAGAAATCAAGTCGATATCTTGAAAACTTAGCAAGTTATGACCAAAAAGGATGAAAGTTATGGCCAAAAATTACCATGGACTACCCCCTTTGCTTTTTTTTAAAAAATGATAAAAAATTTTGTCGCATTTTTTGCAGAAAAAAGAATTCTAATTAAAGCCAATACGTTTCTCTATTCAACAAAATAGAAATCAAGTCGATATCTTGAAAACTTAGCAAGTTATGACCAAAAAGGATGAAAGTTATGGCCAAAAATTACCATGGACTACCCCCTTTGCTTTTTTTTAAAAATGATAAAAAATTTTGTCGCATTTTTTGCAGAAAAAAGAATTCTAATTAAAGCCAATACGTTTCTCTATTCACAAAATAGAAATCAAGTCGATATCTTGAAAACTTAGCAAGTTATGACCAAAAAGGATGAAAGTTATGGCCAAAAATTACCATGGACTACCCCCTTTGCTTTTTTTTAAAAAATGATAAAAAATTTTGTCGCATTTTTTGCAGAAAAAAGAATTCTAATTAAAGCCAATACGTTTCTCTATTCAACAAAATAGAAATCAAGTCGATATCTTGAAAACTTAGCAAGTTATGACCAAAAAGAGTGAAAGTTATGGCCAAAAATTACCATGGACTACCCCCTTTGCTTTTTTTTAAAAAATGATAAAAAATTTTGTCGCATTTTTTGCAGAAAAAAGAATTCTAATTAAAGCCAATACGTTTCTCTATTCAACAAAATAGAAATCAAGTCGATATCTTGAAAACTTAGCAAGTTATGACCAAAAAGGATGAAAGTTATGGCCAAAAATTACCATGGACTACCCCCTTTGCTTTTTTTGAAAGAATGATAAAAAATTTTTTCGCATTTTTTGCAGAAAAAAGAATTCTAATTAAAGCCAATACGTTTCTCTATTCAGCAAAATAGAAATCAAGTCGATATCTTGAAAACTTAGCAAGTTATGACCAAAAAGAGTGAAAGTTATGGCCAAAAATTACCATGGACTACCCCCTTTGCTTTTTTTTAAAAAATGATAAAAAATTTTGTCGCATTTTTTGCAGAAAAAAGAATTCTAATTAAAGCCAATACGTTTCTCTATTCAACAAATAGAAATCAAGTCGATATCTTGAAAACTTAGCAAGTTATGACCAAAAAGGATGAAAGTTATGGCCAAAAATTACCATGGACTACCCCCTTTGCTTTTTTTGAAAAAATGATAAAAAATTTTGTCGCATTTTTTTGCAGAAAAAAGAATTCTAATTAAAGCCAATACGTTTCTCTATTCAACAAAATAGAAATCAAGTCGATATCTTGAAAACTTAGCAAGTTATGACCAAAAAAGGATGAAAGTTATGGCCAAAAATTACCATGGACTACCCCCTTTGCTTTTTTTTAAAAATGATAAAAAATTTTTGTCGCATTTTTTGCAGAAAAAAGAATTCTAATTAAAGCCAATATGTTTCTCTATTCAACAAAATAGAAATCAAGTCGATATCTTGAAAACTTAGCAAGTTATGACCAAAAAGAGTGAAAGTTATGGCCAAAAATTACCATGGACTACCCCCTTTGCTTTTTTTTAAAAAATGATAAAAAATTTTGTCGCATTTTTTGCAGAAAAAAGAATTCTAATTAAAGCCAATACGTTTCTCTATTCAACAAAATAGAAATCAAGTCGATATCTTGAAAACTTAGCAAGTTATGACCAAAAAGGATGAAAGTTATGGCCAAAAATTACCATGGACTACCCCCTTTGCTTTTTTTAAAAAATGATAAAAAATTTTGTCGCATTTTTTGCAGAAAAAAGAATTCTAATTAAAGCCAATACGTTTCTCTATTCAACAAAATAGAAATCAAGTCGATATCTTGAAAACTTAGCAAGTTATGACCAAAAAGGATGAAAGTTATGGCCAAAAATTACCATGGACTACCCCCTTTGCTTTTTTTTAAAAAATGATAAAAAATTTTGTCGCATTTTTTGCAGAAAAAAGAATTCTAATTAAAGCCAATACGTTTCTCTATTCAACAAAATAGAAATCAAGTCGATATCTTGAAAACTTAGCAAGTTATGACCAAAAAGAGTGAAAGTTATGGCCAAAAATTACCATGGACTACCCCCTTTGCTTTTTTTTAAAAAATGATAAAAAATTTTGTCGCATTTTTTGCAGAAAAAAGAATTCTAATTAAAGCCAATACGTTTCTCTATTCAACAAAATAGAAATCAAGTCGATATCTTGAAAACTTAGCAAGTTATGACCAAAAAGGATGAAAGTTATGGCCAAAAATTACCATGGACTACCCCCTTTGCTTTTTTTTAAAAAATGATAAAAAATTTTGTCGCATTTTTTGCAGAAAAAAGAATTCTAATTAAAGCCAATACGTTTCTCTATTCAACAAAATAGAAATCAAGTCGATATCTTGAAAACTTAGCAAGTTATGACCAAAAAGATGAAAGTTATGGCCAAAAATTACCATGGACTACCCCCTTTGCTTTTTTTTAAAAAATGATAAAAAATTTTGTCGCATTTTTTGCAGAAAAAAGAATTCTAATTAAAGCCAATACGTTTCTCTATTCAACAAAATAGAAATCAAGTCGATATCTTGAAAACTTAGCAAGTTATGACCAAAAAGGATGAAAGTTATGGCCAAAAATTACCATGGACTACCCCCTTTGCTTTTTTTTAAAAAATGATAAAAAATTTTGTCGCATTTTTTGCAGAAAAAAGAATTCTAATTAAAGCCAATACGTTTCTCTATTCAACAAAATAGAAATCAAGTCGATATCTTGAAAACTTAGCAAGTTATGACCAAAAAGGATGAAAGTTATGGCCAAAAATTACCATGGACTACCCCCTTTGCTTTTTTTTAAAAAATGATAAAAAATTTTGTCGCATTTTTTGCAGAAAAAAGAATTCTAATTAAAGCCAATACGTTTCTCTATTCAACAAAATAGAAATCAAGTCGATATCTTGAAAACTTAGCAAGTTATGACCAAAAAGGATGAAAGTTATGGCCAAAAATTACCATGGACTACCCCCTTTGCTTTTTTTTAAAAAATGATAAAAAATTTTGTCGCATTTTTTGCAGAAAAAAGAATTCTAATTAAAGCCAATACGTTTCTCTATTCAACAAAATAGAAATCAAGTCGATATCTTGAAAACTTAGCAAGTTATGACCAAAAAGGATGAAAGTTATGGCCAAAAATTACCATGGACTACCCCCTTTGCTTTTTTTTAAAAAATGATAAAAAATTTTGTCGCATTTTTTGCAGAAAAAAGAATTCTAATTAAAGCCAATACGTTTCTCTATTCAACAAAATAGAAATCAAGTCGATATCTTGAAAACTTAGCAAGTTATGACCAAAAAGGATGAAAGTTATGGCCAAAAATTACCATGGACTACCCCCTTTGCTTTTTTTTAAAAAATGATAAAAAATTTTGTCGCATTTTTTGCAGAAAAAAGAATTCTAATTAAAGCCAATACGTTTCTCTATTCAACAAAATAGAAATCAAGTCGATATCTTGAAAACTTAGCAAGTTATGACCAAAAAGGATGAAAGTTATGGCCAAAAATTACCATGGACTACCCCCTTTGCTTTTTTTTAAAAAATGATAAAAAATTTTGTCGCATTTTTTGCAGAAAAAAGAATTCTAATTAAAGCCAATACGTTTCTCTATTCAACAAAATAGAAATCAAGTCGATATCTTGAAAACTTAGCAAGTTATGACCAAAAAGGATGAAAGTTATGGCCAAAAATTACCATGGACTACCCCCTTTGCTTTTTTTTAAAAAATGATAAAAAATTTTGTCGCATTTTTTGCAGAAAAAAGAATTCTAATTAAAGCCAATACGTTTCTCTATTCAACAAAATAGAAATCAAGTCGATATCTTGAAAACTTAGCAAGTTATGACCAAAAAGGATGAAAGTTATGGCCAAAAATTACCATGGACTACCCCCTTTGCTTTTTTTTAAAAAATGATAAAAAATTTTGTCGCATTTTTTGCAGAAAAAAGAATTCTAATTAAAGCCAATACGTTTCTCTATTCAACAAAATAGAAATCAAGTCGATATCTTGAAAACTTAGCAAGTTATGACCAAAAAGGATGAAAGTTATGGCCAAAAATTACCATGGACTACCCCCTTTGCTTTTTTTTAAAAAATGATAAAAAATTTTGTCGCATTTTTTGCAGAAAAAAGAATTCTAATTAAAGCCAATACGTTTCTCTATTCAACAAAATAGAAATCAAGTCGATATCTTGAAAACTTAGCAAGTTATGACCAAAAAGGATGAAAGTTATGGCCAAAAATTACCATGGACTACCCCCTTTGCTTTTTTTTAAAAAATGATAAAAAATTTTGTCGCATTTTTTGCAGAAAAAAGAATTCTAATTAAAGCCAATACGTTTCTCTATTCAACAAAATAGAAATCAAGTCGATATCTTGAAAACTTAGCAAGTTATGACCAAAAAGGATGAAAGTTATGGCCAAAAATTACCATGGACTACCCCCTTTGCTTTTTTTTAAAAAATGATAAAAAATTTTGTCGCATTTTTTGCAGAAAAAAGAATTCTAATTAAAGCCAATACGTTTCTCTATTCAACAAAATAGAAATCAAGTCGATATCTTGAAAACTTAGCAAGTTATGACCAAAAAGGATGAAAGTTATGGCCAAAAATTACCATGGACTACCCCCTTTGCTTTTTTTTAAAAAATGATAAAAAATTTTGTCGCATTTTTTGCAGAAAAAAGAATTCTAATTAAAGCCAATACGTTTCTCTATTCAGCAAAATAGAAATCAAGTCGATATCTTGAAAACTTAGCAAGTTATGACCAAAAAGAGTGAAAGTTATGGCCAAAAATTACCATGGACTACCCCCTTTGCTTTTTTTTAAAAAATGATAAAAAATTTTGTCGCATTTTTTGCAGAAAAAAGAATTCTAATTAAAGCCAATACGTTTCTCTATTCAACAAAATAGAAATCAAGTCGATATCTTGAAAACTTAGCAAGTTATGACCAAAAAGGATGAAAGTTATGGCCAAAAATTACCATGGACTACCCCCTTTGCTTTTTTTTAAAAAATGATAAAAAATTTTGTCGCATTTTTTGCAGAAAAAAGAATTCTAATTAAAGCCAATACGTTTCTCTATTCAACAAAATAGAAATCAAGTCGATATCTTGAAAACTTAGCAAGTTATGACCAAAAAGGATGAAAGTTATGGCCAAAAATTACCATGGACTACCCCCTTTGCTTTTTTTTAAAAAATGATAAAAAATTTTGTCGCATTTTTTGCAGAAAAAAGAATTCTAATTAAAGCCAATACGTTTCTCTATTCAACAAAATAGAAATCAAGTCGATATCTTGAAAACTTAGCAAGTTATGACCAAAAAGGATGAAAGTTATGGCCAAAAATTACCATGGACTACCCCCTTTGCTTTTTTTTAAAAAATGATAAAAAATTTTGTCGCATTTTTTGCAGAAAAAAGAATTCTAATTAAAGCCAATACGTTTCTCTATTCAACAAAATAGAAATCAAGTCGATATCTTGAAAACTTAGCAAGTTATGACCAAAAAGAGTGAAAGTTATGGCCAAAAATTACCATGGACTACCCCCTTTGCTTTTTTTTAAAAAATGATAAAAAATTTTGTCGCATTTTTTGCAGAAAAAAGAATTCTAATTAAAGCCAATACGTTTCTCTATTCAACAAAATAGAAATCAAGTCGATATCTTGAAAACTTAGCAAGTTATGACCAAAAAGGATGAAAGTTATGGCCAAAAATTACCATGGACTACCCCCTTTGCTTTTTTTTTAAAAAATGATAAAAAATTTTTTTCGCATTTTTTGCAGAAAAAAGAATTCTAATTAAAGCCAATACGTTTCTCTATTCAACAAAATAGAAATCAAGTCGATATCTTGAAAATTTAGCAAGTTATGACCAAAAAGGATGAAAGTTATGGCCAAAAATTACCATGGACTACCCCCTTTGCTTTTTTTTGAAAAAATGATAAAAAAAATTTTTCGCATTTTTTGCAGAAAAAAGAATTCTAATTAAAGCCAATACGTTTCTCTATTCAACAAAATAGAAATCAAGTCGATATCTTGAAAATTTAGCAAGTTATGACCAAAAAGAGTGAAAGTTATGGCCAAAAATTACCATGGACTACCCCCTTAGCTTTTTTTGAAAAAATGATAAAAAATTTTGTGGCATTTTTTGAAGAAAAAAGAATTCTAATTAAAGCCAATACGTTTCTCTATTCAACAAAATTGAAATCAAGTCGATATCTTGAAAACTTAGCAAGTTATGACCAAAAAGGATGAAAGTTATGGCCAAAAATTACCATGGACTACCCCCTTTGCTTTTTTTGAAAAAATGATAAAAAATTTTGTCGCATTTTTTGCAGAAAAAAGAATTCTAATTAAAGCCAATACGTTTCTCTATTCAACAAAATAGAAATCAAGTCGATATCTTGAAAACTTAGCAAGTTATGACCAAAAAGGATGAAAGTTATGGCCAAAAATTACCATGGACTACCCCCTTTGCTTTTTTTGAAAAAATGATAAAAAATTTTGTCGCATTTTTTGCAGAAAAAAGAATTCTAATTAAAGCCAATACGTTTCTCTATTCAACAAAATAGAAATCAAGTCGAACTTAGCAAGTTATGACCAAAAAGGATGAAAGTTATGGCCAAAAATTACCATGGACTACCCCCTTTGCTTTTTTTTTAAAAAATGATAAAAAATTTTGTCGCATTTTTTGCAGAAAAAAGAATTCTAATTAAAGCCAATACGTTTCTCTATTCAACAAAATAGAAATCAAGTCGATATCTTGAAAACTTAGCAAGTTATGACCAAAAAGAGTGAAAGTTATGGCCAAAAATTACCATGGACTACCCCCTTTGCTTTTTTTTAAAAAATGATAAAAAATTTTGTCGCATTTTTTGCAGAAAAAAGAATTCTAATTAAAGCCAATACGTTTCTCTATTCAACAAAATAGAAATCAAGTCGATATCTTGAAAACTTAGCAAGTTATGACCAAAAAGGATGAAAGTTATGGCCAAAAATTACCATGGACTACCCCCTTTGCTTTTTTTTAAAAAATGATAAAAAATTTTGTCGCATTTTTTGCAGAAAAAAGAATTCTAATTAAAGCCAATACGTTTCTCTATTCAACAAAATAGAAATCAAGTCGATATCTTGAAAACTTAGCAAGTTATGACCAAAAAGGATGAAAGTTATGGCCAAAAATTACCATGGACTACCCCCTTTGCTTTTTTTTAAAAAATGATAAAAAATTTTGTCGCATTTTTTGCAGAAAAAAGAATTCTAATTAAAGCCAATACGTTTCTCTATTCAACAAAATAGAAATCAGGTCGCTATCTTAAAAACTAAGCAAGTTATGACTAAAAACGTAACCAGTTCTACTACTGCCTCTTTCCGGCAACTTTTTAGTAGAACTAGTTACCTTCTTGGCCATAACGTGCTTAGTTTTTAAGATATCGACTTGATTTCTATCGCGTTCAATAAATAATCGTATTCGTTTTAATTCGAAATTTTCTTTTTGCGGATAGTGCGAGAAAATTTTTTTTCCAAAAAAAAAGCCTTCATTAATGGCTTTTATCAGCAATATATTTATGACAAGTTCTGGAATATGTTGTTTTAAAACAAATCGTTCACTACTTTAAACAGGCATTGAGTGTTTAAAGTTTATGTTGATGACATTTACATTTCGTTTTTTAGCCAAACTCTAACGTGTTGGTATATAAATGTCAAATAAAATATTATTAATCATTAATTACAATTTATTTCTGAAGGCTTCTGAAAAATGTATAAGCTAAAGAAAAAAAAATAAAGATTAAAATCCAACACATGTTACTTACGTTCCAAGTACATAAAAGCCCACATTAAATCTATGTGTTGTTTTTGCACAGCAATTTAGAAAATAAATTGTTTTTTGTTTTTTTTTTTCTTAGAAAGGAGTTGCATGTTTTCCACTAAATAGTTTATGAAATTGCCATTGTTGTTTTTTATACTATGACCAACTTAGTTTTGATTATAAAAACAAATAGAAGAAAAAACTGCACACAGGGAAGGAAAAGTGGATAAGAAAACTATTACAAAAATTTAAATAAATGCACAATACATTTGTTTGTTTAATAGAATTCTACATGACTACACTTTTAGTAAATAATTTTATATACAAACAAAAAAAAAAACTCTGAACTCACATATTTAAGTACGAGAAGTATAAGAAAAAAATTATTTTGCAAATATTTATTTAGCTCCTTTTAACCCGCAACCTTACTTAGGCCATAAAAGAATACAACGAACTTGAGATAACATGATTTGCTGCAATTTTATTTGAATTTTATTTAAACTCTTGAAACACACACAGACACACACATGGACTCACAAATTTTATAGGATTTTCTTATTACAGTTTTTGCATTTCTTTAGTTTTTAATAGAAAAATATTTGCAGCAACTCCGAACAAATGGCTCCTAGT
Source organism: Thelaira solivaga (assembly GCA_947397855.1). Classification (NCBI taxonomy): domain Eukaryota; kingdom Metazoa; phylum Arthropoda; class Insecta; order Diptera; family Tachinidae; genus Thelaira; species Thelaira solivaga. The sequence continues at coordinate 63,401,706 of OX377612.1, read as the reverse complement.
AGCCGAGAGCTAAGTAAGGCACAGCCTAGACTATCATACACAATATTTTATGTATTACGTGCACATTATTTTTTACTTTACGATGTACGTAATAGTACGTAAGTAAGTTTATTCTTGTATGTGAGTTGGTGTTTCATTTTACTTTGTTGCTGCTGGTTTTCTCTTTACTTTGTGTGCTTTCTGCCTACGTCGGAGAAAATCGGCTTTAGGGAGTTTTCATTTCTGTCTCATTTTCTTTCCATATTTTTTTGTTGATTTTTTGTTTTATTTATGCTAGAATCAAGCCATTGAGCTTTTATGCAAAGCAACTAGTGGTAAATTAAAGTTTTTTTTGTATCATAAAATACCTAAAAATGTTAGATTACTTACATGTGCGTGTATGAGTCTGTGGCTGTGTTTGAGCAGCGAAAAGAATTAGTAAGCAGGCCTTCTGGAAGCCTTTATTTGTTAGACACAAGGCCTTCTTACTCCCTTACCGGTGCGATTGTAGCCCATAGTGATACTATTTTCCATACTCATACATGTTTTACACACGGTCCTAGCTAGCTCAGGCCTTCTGCATTCGATTCTTCAACAGAGTTTTTAGCAGGCTTTCGCCAACACGAGTGCTATCAAGCGTATATGCAGACTGATTCTTTAAAGCTTAATTTTCATTTTTTAAATCTTAAGTATGAATCAGATACCTGAATCGTGTCCCATTATTTTTTTGTTTTTTAATAAAAGTACTGTCCTTTGTAATTCTAAACAGACCCCTTAAAAAACTTGTTTGAATCTTCCTGCTTAAGTCATGTGCAACTACAACTGAAGTTTTTTCTTATAACGAAATGCCTTCACAAAAAAAAAAAAAAACCTTAAAGTGTTTTGCAGGCATTATGTATGTGGGTGTACTCGTATGTTTGTTTATTATTTTGTAATAATTGTATGCATTGCATTTTCTATAAAAATCAACAAATATCCTTGTTGTGTAAATATGTCGTACCAACACAAGGCACGAGTATAGCAATGAGAACCATAGTGGCCACCAGCGTTGCCATTTTAGCTTTTTTACGTTAGACTTAGTTTTTTTTCTAGCATTTAGCCTTGAAATTTATGATTTAGACTCTAGCCGTTTTTCATTTTCAAAAAAGTTTTAATCAGCTTTTTTTCTTTTCTTATGTTTTGGAAATATGAAACCAAATCACACATAAACAAGCTAAGGCTGAAAAAATTCTTGAACAAAAACTTTGTTCTATGAACTTTGAATTTTGATTGGATTAAATTTATATTTAGTCTGCTCACCGTTCAATTAAGTTGCTATTATTTTTTAAATCATCTAAAGTAACATTTTCCATAAAATTTTAATGTTTGCGATTAGTCGATATCTTAAAGACAAGGCAAGTTATGACTAAAAACGTAACTACAGGGTGGGAAAAAAGAAACCAAGGGGTGTAAAAGTTTAATAACTTTTTTGTTTATTAATTTTTTTTTATTTTTTCTTTCAGATTTGAAGGAGCGAGTGTATGTGAACAAGCCAGAGACAATCCTTGAACTCAAGGCAAACATTGTTGCAGAAATTCGAACGCTACAGCCACAAGTTTTGAAAGATGTTATGGAAAATGCTCTAAAAAGAGCCCATCAGTGCGAAGCTGAAAACGGTGGTCATTTAAGAGACATCATTTTTCATACTTAGTGTAAAAAAATTTCCATTTTGTATATTATATAATCTGAAAGAAAAAATAAAAAAAAGTTAATAAACAAAAAAGTTATTAAACTTTTACACCCCTTGGTTTCTTTTGGCCCACCCTGTAGTTCTACTACTGCCTCTTTCAGGCAACTTTTTAGTAGAACTGGTTACCTTTTTGGTCATAACTTGTTTAGTTTTTAAGATATCGACTTGATTTCTATTGCATTGAATAGATAAACGTATTGGCTTTAAGTGGAATTTTTTTTTTTGCGGATAGTGTGAAAAAAATTTTTTCGGCAAAAATTACCATGGACTACCCCCTTTGGTTTTTTTTTAAAAATGGTAAAAAAATTTTTCTCGCACTATCCGCAAAAAGAATATTTCGAATTAAAGCCAATACGTTTACCTATCCAACGCAATAGAAATCAATTCAATATCTGGAAAACTAAGCAAGTTATGACCAAAAAGGTAACCTGATTTTTTTTGTTAGATAGATAAACGTATTGGTTTTAATTTAAAATGTTCTTTTTGGGGATAGTGCGAAAAAATTCTTTTGCAATTACAAAAAAAAAAAAAAAACAAGTTATGACCAAAAAGGAAAGCATGTGGAAAACCATCTTATTTTCTTTAGTTCTCGTTTTCATTTTTTATAAAAACCATAATTATTATTTAGATTTTCAGCGATAGTTTTATATTTTTTTCTTTGCTTTATTTTGTAAGTGTTATAGCTTTTTCTAGCTTATTTTTTTTTTCTAGCTCATGGCAACGCTGGTGGCCACCATGATACCATTGAAATGTTACTTTCTAGATGCAGGCAAAATATTTTGTTGTGTATGGAAATGTATTCTTTACAAACACATACATGCATACGTATTTATACAATTTATACTTGGCTTTAGTCGAGTAACCAATAAATCGTTTTAATTGTTGACATTCTTCTTGTTTAAAATTCGTAAAACTCAATTATGCATGGTTAACACGAAAACTCAATAAATTTAACTATAATTTAGTTTATATATTCTATATAAATAAATAAAATAAACTTTATCTGAGTGTGTTTGTATAGAGCAGTGTAAACATAGAAATGTATGTGTGTGTTTGAAGCATTATTAAGTAAATAAGTAGGAGCCGTGGAGAAACAGCAGTGGTAGCACTCAAAAAAGCAAATTGTGTAGGTGTACGTGTATAAAGTGATTTAAGATAAACACCAGTACCTAATTGTTTTCTTAATTTTAATGTTTTAGAAAGTTGCTTTAGAAAACTACTTCTTTAAACTTTTTTGATGAAAAAAAATTTTATGCGCGTCAAAAGCTGTGTTGAGAATAAGTTTGTGAATTCAGTTTCAAGAAAAATTTATTTAAAGTTCTATATACTACCGATCTAGAGGGTCAGAGAGCCCTTCTATAATTGCATAATAACTCGTAAAGTATTAACTGGGTTTCGTTTAAAATTTTTTAGAGAATTTTGTTTGATTATGAATGTCGTCAATAGCTATAAAAATAAAATTCATTTTCTCTTTTTTTTTTTGGTTTGTTCGCTATTTTTCAAAACGAATTTGAAAATTTGACACTTGTTTGGAGCAGCCACGCCCTTTTTTATGTAATTTTCACTCAACACTATTCATAAAGATGTGTGCCTGAAATTATGCTTTGAAATATTTTCTTTACCACTTAAGTTGGGCGCCTCTGCTAATAATGCTGGCAATATAATTTTGTTTGAACAAGTTTTTAGTCTGCAAAAATATTTTTTTTTAAATTTTATTTTTTTAATAAAACTTGCTGTTTTAAGGGCCAATATTAGAAGTTACAAGTCAAATATCAAGCTTTTGGTTGAACATTAAATTAAAAATATCAAATAGTGTCTCCTGCACTATTCACTTTAATTTTTTTAACCTAAAACCGATTATTTGTCCCCACAAAATCCTAACTTTAACTAATGAAAATTTTAATAACTAGCCTAAATAATAAACTGCTGTTTTGGTTTGTAATCACTTGAAAGCTTTCAAAGCAAAAACATTAATCTCGTTGTACGAGTGCAAGATGCTACCAAATTGTTTTATTGTTACTGCAGAATTCAATTAAGTGTTAGAATTTAATTTCTACATTTTCAGCTTATCATTTCAACAGTTAGAGAGAGGTTCCTAGACTAGTCCCTAAACAAACATAACAAACTGTTTTTATTTACAGATTTTTGAAATAAATTAAAATTAAAAAAAAAAAATTTCATGATAAATAAAAAATCCAACTCACTAACACTGCTAAATATTAAATTATAATTTAAAAAAAAAAAATAACTACTTAAGTTTTTGCAAGTTTAATGACTTTTTGACCAGTTTTAGTTGTGTTTCTTACTTTTTAATTTAACTGCAACACATTTTGATGACTTAAGCACAAAAAAAAAGAAAGAAATAAAAAAATAATAAAAACAGCTTTTTGTTTCTACGTACATACTTTCCTGCTTATATTGTCCTGTAGTCCTTAAGTGAATAAAAAAAAACAAAACAAAATATATGAAAAAGACAAAGAAGCAGTAGAAAACTTCAAAATTGTAAGAAACTATAGTTCAAATGTCGCATATCTTCGGTACGTGACTTAAATACACAATATGGAACAATGAATACAAGACTAAAGGGATCACAAATAAGAGAGCAAAAAAAAAAAAAAAGATGGAAAGCAGAAGAAAAAGAAAAAGATGAGAAAACTTATGTTTTCTTTTCCACTTAAGTGAAACTACAACGTATTCTCCATTTGCCTTTATTATTTCTTTCGTTTTCTTTTTTTGTTTCTTTTCACAAACCAAAATGTTTGAGTATATGGCCAATAGAAATTCCAAGTGTTCTTTTATTTTTATTTATATATTTTTTTTTCCATACTTGTTGTATGAATTGGCTTAGAAATGCTGAATTAGTGGCTAAAATCAGTTTGTTACGAGCACAAAAAAGAAGCAAAAAACTGAAGATAAGATATCGAAACATGTGTTACAGATTTTTTAAGCTGTTTGCTTATTATTCAACAATGAAATCGAAACGAGCTACATGCACAGTGTTTTAAAGCGAAAGTAAATTTTATAAAAAATTCAACTGCTTTAAGAAATTCAAACAAAATTTTTGTTCATAATTTATATAAATTCTTTAGTTCTGTTTCATATGATAGATAAATTAATTAAATTTTTTTATTTTATTTATTTTATTTTATTTTATTTTATTTTATTTTATTTTATTTTATTTTATTTTATTTTATTTTATTTTATTTTATTTATTTTATTTTATTTTATTTTATTTTATTTTATTTTATTTTATTTTATTTTATTTTATTTTATTTTATTTTATTTTATTTTATTTTATTTTATTTTATTTTATTTTATTTTATTTTATTTATTTTATTTTATTTTATTTTATTTTATTTTATTTTATTTTATTTTATTTTATTTTATTTTATTTTATTTTATTTTATTTTATTTTATTTTATTTTATTTTATTTTATTTTATTTTATTTTATTTTATTTTATTTTATTTTATTTTATTTTATTTTATTTTATTTTATTTTATTTTATTTTATTTTATTTTATTTTATTTTATTTTATTTTATTTTATTTTATTTTATTTTATTTTATTTTATTTTATTTTATTTTATTTTATTTTATTTTATTTTATTTTATTTTATTTTATTTTATTTTATTTTATTTTATTTTATATTATTTTATTTATATTGAAAATAATTATATATATATTGAAAAATAATTAAAAAGAAAATTGTAAAACTAATAATCAAAGCTAAAATTGGCTTAGCCGTTCTCTGTTTTGAGATAAATTTCAAAAGTGGGCGTGGTAATGGGCATGATAAATTTTTCTTTTCATAAAAAATTAATTGGGTTATGCGAGACATTTAACGCAAAAATTAACCAAATCGGTTCAGACGTTTTCCGATTTAAGAAAAATTTTAAAAGTAGGTGTAGTAATTTATCTTTTCATTAAAATATAAATTGGGCTTAGATAAAAATATAAAATGTTTGCCCATTCGATCTTCTTACTTTAAGAAATCGTACTCATATAGTAAAGAACCGTGCAAGACCGGGTAAAAACAGCTAGTATATAAATTAGCCAGATACCTACTGCAGCGATACCTGCCGGCTGGATTTGTGACGCTAAACCTTTTATAGACGTAACCTAAAGGGATACACAGAAATTCAATTAAATCGGTGCAGCTGTTTAGGAAAAGTACAATGTCAAACACACGTACAGTCGAATTTTATATATTAAGATTTCGCTTCAACTTTGTGTAGCTTTCTAAGGATATAATTATAAATTAAATAAATCAATTTAATTTATAATTGGGTGAGTTTATAAGGCGTAAATTATTTTATTAAATTAATAAATAATTTCAGTGGATTAATGACAAAATTCAAAGAATTTATATTAACAAAATTCTCTCAGTGTAATGAATCGCCTTTGTAATATTCTGTGACTGATATATTTATCATTATGGGCCTGCAAGATCTATTATTTTTCTATGCTTAACTTGCAAATGTGTATTTGGACTTGACTTTTTTTTCTTTCGCTTTTAAACCAAAATTAATTTAAAATATTTTATCAGTTTCTTGTTGCAAAAACTTTCACACTTTTGCAACTTTCAAAAATAATAAATGAATGCTTGAAATGGAATTTAATATAAATTTTTATTTCATGGTATTCTATAGTTTACCATTTGAGGTCAAGAGTTTTCATTTCAACACTTTAAGAAACACACACAACCATAAATAAATTCAAGAAAATTTATTGAATGCAATTGCGGACTATAAATGAAATTATAGAAATCATAAAAAGCTAACGAAGTATTATTATAAATTGACCAAAAAAAAAAAAGAAAAAGGGAAAATGTTGTATTAAAGCACATAAAGAGTACCCGACTGACCACATGTAATGCTTGTAATGATTAAGTGGCACATACTACAACACGTTTTTGTGGCTGGGCAGCAGCAAAGAAAAATTTAAAATGTTTAAAAAGTTAAAATTTAAACTTAACTGTTTCCACTAAAGTATTTTATAAAAAGAAAATATATTTAAATAAGAAAAATATAAATACTCAAATTCTCTATAATTGAATTGAGCACATTGTGTATGCAGTTACAGTTAAACAGCAACAACTTGTTATTCTTAATCCTAAAATTGTTCTAAACACAAGATTAAAGGTTCGCCTTAATACCCAAATTTTGTAAATTTTATAGCAACTTGATTGGCTTGTAATAGTATGTAATTTTTAATTTTGTTTTCAACTTTTTCAATTCACTGAATGTCCTTTTTTTCAATTTTGGGTAGACATATTATTTATTTGCATTTTAACCTTTTTGCTGTAAGTTTTTTTTCTCTTACTTTTTGCAAGTAAAGTTTCCTTTTTAATTTAGTTTGTTGACTATTGTAATTTTCAAATTTTAATTTTCCTGTATTTTGTTCTGCATGAAAACGTGATGTAGAATTTTTAGTTGCTTTTTTTTTCTTAAAGAAAATAATTTTTTTAAAGCATCTTGTAATACGAGAATTAAATTTTTTAGATTAAGTTTTTTGTGTTTTGCGTGTTACTGCTCTGAAAGCTTTAAAAAAAAATATTTGTTGCAGGCAAATGGCTGTTTCTATGTTCTGTTCTAAGATTTTTTTTCATTTAAAAAAAAAAAAGAATGAGTGGTTGTTTGGCCTGACTGCCATTAAGTAAATAGAATACCAAAATTCCTTTTTAAACCACCATTCGTTAACATAGTGAAATATGGAAGTGATTTAGACCCACCCTGTAACATTAAGATATCTTTTAAAATCCCTAATCCTATCCCCGATATCTTAGGAAGGTTGGGTTGGATTGCACAGGGCACCCCGAAAAAGCAAAATAAAGTTGGGGCTCACTCTGAAGTGATGTCTTTGTGATAGCCGTATGAGACTAAAGGCGGATAGCTATAGAGATAGCAGAGTGGATAAAAGTTTGGAAGATAGTAGAGAAAGAATAAGAAGAAGCAAAAGACAAGTCCATCACCTAAACCAGTTGCTATTCCTAATGAAGCCATAAAGCGTGCCTTAGGTAAGCTGGCCACAAAATGTGCACATAGAAGTTTGTGCGTCGAAGATAGATGAGGAGGACACTCATCGAGAAAGTGAAGGAATGTCTAATCACTCCCAGAGGTCTGGCAGCTATGACAGTTTACATTGAAAGGCAGTACAGTTATCACAATAAGCAGCTTTGAAATATTTTTCCTACTCCTGCTCAATAGCTAAGCAAAGTGCACACAGAAAACAACTTCGGTTGTGAGAACTAAATTTGTTTCCAATAGAAAATTCAGATGTGACAATCAATCAGAATTCCATAGTGTAGACCAAATTTTAGTTCTCCTAAAATGTTCTGATTTTCAATTGTCACAATTAAAAAATTCGATTTTCAGAACTAAATTTTTGATTGGAACAAAATTTTGTTCTCTCAACCGAAGCTGTTTTCTGTGTGCTACAGAAACAGCCCACAATGTTTTATTAATAAAAATTTTGCTTTCAAACGTTACAGTTTTTACACAAAATAATTTTTAAATTTTATTTAATTAACAAACTTTTCCAATTCACTCCGATTTGCCACCATTAATGCACTCAACAATAGAGTTACGCGTTTTAGTCAATTTTGAAATGGCACTTTCAGAAGATTTTTCAGTGCAGGCTTCAGTTTGTTTCTTAATAACAGGTATTCTTTCTTTAGTAATTTCATTAACAATCTCAATGGATTTACTGGTATTTTCCTGGTAGCTAACGGTCTGAGTGTGATGACGATCAGAGCAAGACTTTTTCATCGCATCAGTTTTATATTTTTTGCATTTCTCACATAAACGCAGAACATCATGACCCTCGTATATCATATGCTTGGTGGCATCCTGAATATCAATTGAAATATCGGCTGCAGCTCTGGCAGCTACAGCATGACAATCTGCCATGGACTTGTGCATTTCCCTAACAGTTGCCTTTATTTGTTTGTCTTTAGCGGCCACACACTTTTTATTTTTATTGCGCAATTTCTCAATACTCTTCACCACACTTTCAGCTTTTTTCCAAGGATCTGCAGCAACTTGCTTAAGTTGATCTTCAACCGCAGCTACAGCCTTTTCGCTAATTTTTATAATTTTGTCAAGAGTTTCCATGGCTGTACAATCGTTTTCTCCGTAAAGAGGAGATTCGCTGGTAGTGCTGGCTTTTACCCCCAGAGCCAATAACAAAACAGCGTTCAACAAAATTAATTTCATAATTCTTAGGATGTTTCAAATGTTGCTTACAATTGCATACTGAGCTAAATTCGGCAGAGTGTTTTTGTTTTTATACTTTAAAGCTACATATGGGCTGTTTCATAAAAAGACTGGGTTACAGTTCGAGGGACACAGAAGGCTTAAGAGAAGTGATACCTTGCGCCTAGTGAGAAGATGTATATAACTTTTTTTATTTAAACGTAGAATATTCTTTTTATTTTACGATTTGAGTTCAAGTAACTAGTTATTACACTGGGAATAATTATTTAAGTTTTTTTTTATTTTTTTACAGTTAAGATTTGGATACTTATTGTAATTTTCTTATAGAAAGATTCAATAATAATAAATAATAAAAAAAAAAAAAAAAAGTTGTTTTTTAATGTGAGGGGTTAAGTCTACTCCGTTTTTCTGTAAGGCAGAAGAATGCTTTGAAAACGGAATTTCAGAGGAAGGGAAGACACTTAACAAATGTGTCTACTTTTAAATAAAAAATATAAAAAGTTTATGCACAAGAAAATTAAAAAGTAATTTTGATAATTTAAAAAAATGGTTTGTTATGACTTTCGACATGATTATATATTTTTAGATTTTAAAGTAAAATTTATGAAAAAATTATATAAAAAAATAACGTTGACTTTAAAGTTCGCTTTAATTTATTTTGCCCAAAAGGTAAATATTTTTTTCTTTTTTCAATGTTTCAGACGAATTTTATTTTAAAAAAATTTTTTAATTTGATAATAACACCATGGAAGCACCTATACTTGAGATAAGTTTTATGACTCTCAATATTCTAAAATAAACAAAGTTAGAAATTAAAAAAAAAAAAAAAAAAACTTTAATAATTTTATTTTAACAAAAGAAATAAATTTTCATGATTTTACAAGCAGTTATCAAATATGTAATAGAAACCACTAAAAATCATAAACATAAACAAATAATAAGAGCATTTTAAGCAATTTAGAACCTTATACTCATGCACCCTCTAGAAAATGGTAATAAAATATGAAATTTAATCATGGAATTTTTTGGTGAAACTATAAATTTTTATTTAACAGAAAAAAAAAACAACTTTATGGGCAACGATTTAATAACTCGTATTTCAATTATTGTTTTGATTTTTATGGCTCAAATACTTTAATTTTAAAAACAGTCGGCTGTCTCAAAGTCAATTATTTTGTTTGAAACAAAAAGTTTTCAATTATCATTCATAATGATGTGGTGTCAAACAATTTTTTAATAAAGTTATGGTATTCAATATCGCTCGAAGTTACTGTTTTAATTTTATTGAAATTTCAAGGGATATTGAAAGCCATAATTTGCCTGCTGGCTTTAAATGTCTTTATTTGAAATTGCATATTAGTTAAAGATTGGCTGTACAAAATTTAACAATACTTTGAATAAACAATTCAAAGCTTTTATTTTTAAAACTAAACGAAATTAAACTAAAGTTTATTTAGAGTTTTTTTGTTAGTGAAAAGAAAGCATTGAAATTTCTATAGAAAAGCTTTTTCATATTTATTTAACAACCAGAAACTTTGTTTTCTTTAGCATGTCACTGCCATCAACCAGTCAGTAAAGCTTTAAATACCAAAAAGACTTGAAGTATACAATTCCACAACCATACAACATGACTTTCGTTACAAAATATTAGGGAGGTGCATGACACTATTAGTGTAAATTTGTAGTTGGTAAATATTAGAGCACTGCACAAGCATATTTTTTATTATATGTGTGGCTTTCAATTATGTTTCTGCAGTGCTTTAGTAGATCTATATAAATAAAATTCGTTTTCATTTCATTTATTTACAATAACGTAGCCGGTATAGCCCAAAATCGGTTTGTTTATTTGTTTGTTTGTTCGCTTTACAAATTTTTGTTTTCCAACGGATTTTTCTGAAATTAACTAAACCAATAACATTTTTGGCTTTACTTGGAACTGAATATTTTTCAGTACAAAATTTGATCTTTATACTCCAAGGAGGTCGCCATATATAATTTCAGCAGCCACGCCCACTTTTACGCCATCTTTTGATTAAAAATGTTTATTTGGGTTTCTCTTATTAACAAAGTTTTTTATTCATACACACTTTATATATCAAAGAAGGATGCTGTGTAATTTCGGATGGACCATGCCCCCTTTTACTTTTTTTAAATAAAATAATTGAATTAAATTAAATGATAGAAATCCTATTTTCAAAAGGATTATATTGCTAATTGAAAGAGCGTTTCTATTTACTTTTAGACCGACCATGCCTCACTATAAACCTACTTTTTAAACAGAGAAACAGTTTTTTAGTAATTAAAATCAATTATTTTGACATAATGCCTCTAGAAAGGCAGCCTTGCACCTTTATGCCAGGCATGTCTACTTTGCAATAAATTGATTTAAATTGTGAATTTTTACAAATTCAAAACATCTCAGAAATCAAACTCAAAACCGGGTAAAAAAACATTTAATATGCTGATAATTCTAAATTTAACGTCAGCCCTCATTATACAAGGAGATAACTTTTCTTTTATTAATTATTAATATACAAATTTTTAAATATTATTTTAGCTCCGCTTTTCAATTTATTGGAGATCAAAAAAAAATTTTTTTTAATAATTTAAAGGAGAATTTTAAAATTTGCTAGATTTAGGATATAAATTTATTTCAAAAAGAAATACGAACTTACTTACAATTACTGTATTGATTTTGGTTTAATTTTTTTTTAATTTAAGATTAATTTAATTGTTTTTTGTGAAATAAAAATAAGTTTTTTTGTAAATTTTTTTCTTTATTTAAAAAGTCTTGCAACAATTATGCAAAACAATGATTAATTTGCGTTTAATAAGATTTACATTGTGTGAGTGAAATATCCTTATAAAAAGTGGTTTTTAAAAACGCATTGATGGTAAAGGCAAGTTACTTAGCAGGTAATTAGAAAAACAGATTAACAATAATTTTTCGGCTTTTCACCGTAAGCTGAATTTTATAGTCAATTTAGATAATTCTTAGATGCAACTGCAAAATTGAACTTTTAATAATTTTTTTTATAAAACGTTTATTAAAGGCATAAAGACTAAGCTCCAAATTCATAAAAAATAAGGGGTTATTTGACAAATACTGCATAAAAGTCGGTCCAATAAGCCCTTAATAAGCACAAAATATTTTTTATGAATTTGGGGGAAGCAGTTTAATACTCCTGTTTTCATTAAAGCCTCTACGCTGAATCCACACGTATTTTCACACAAAGAAATGAATTATTTATTTATTATTTTTAATGCAGCAAAAAATTAATATTTTTTTTAAAATCGCCATCTTCCAACTACACCGCCACCATAATCATTACGATTATAATCAAAATTGCGTGTTGCTTGAGCGTAAGCATCAATTGTTCCACGTGCATCTTTGCTTGTAAATAAATTATGATTGTAATTCACAGCAGCTTCACGACCAGTTTCATCTTTTTTATAAATTAAACTAACATTACCGCCTTCCGGGGATCTTGCTGGGCGTGGCATAGCCGCTGCATGTGCATAGTTAACAGCGTCTTCAGTTTCACTGTCTATGGGAGCAGCTGTGGCAGCCAGTACTAAGCAAGAGACCATTAAAATAGCAATTTTTAAAGAAAACATTTCTAGTTTTCGATTTGAATACTTTTGTTTAACTAACGCTGATGTCCAGCAATTTAGAAACTTTTATACTGAATGCTGTAGTTCGTTTATAAAGGGGATTTCTTTTTTTATTTTTTTTATTGAAATTAATGTCTTAAAACCATGAATTTTCTTATCAATTTCTGTCCTAGAGGATTTTTACTTTTAGTAGATCATAAAAAACAATTTTACAATTAAATAAAAAAAAAATATTAGCAAAACAGCAATAATTACACCATGACACCCTTAAAAAATTTTTCTGATATTTTTTTCAGTATTTCAAATTCTATTAAAAAATTCTTTTTTTTCTGGAAATTTTGAAAGAGGCTGCTTCACACATCTCATCCTAAGATTGAAACAACTTATCCAATTTTGTTATAAAATATCTTGAAAAATTCTCAATTACATTGGCTTTAATTTAATTTTAATAAAACTATTTTTTAGTGATTTTTTTAGAAAACTGTTATAAAGAAAAAAATGAAATTATTCATTTGTATAAATTAAAAAATATTATTCAAGCTTGGTTTTATTTTAAAAAAATTTTACTGAAGAAAACCTTCAAAAGTAAGTTGAAATATTTTAAAATTAAAATAAAAATATTGAGATCTTAAGCATGAATAATGTTTATTAAAAGAAAAAAAAATATTTTTTTTTTTTAAATTATTAAAAAATTTTAAAAACATATTAAATTATTGGGAAATATAAAGTTTACCAAAACTTTAACTTTATTCATGCTTAATTCTAATTTATGTTGGTGTGCAAAATGCATTAATTTTCCATGATATGCTCATGCAAAATTTTAGAAAATATCATGGAAAATTAATGCATTTTTCCCAACAACATAAATTAAAATTAAGCACAAATAAAGATTAAATTTGGTGAAAATTTTTAAGTTTAAAAATTAAAAAAAAAAAAAAAGCCCCACACTTTTCTTTACTAACAAAAATATTCCACATACTCCGCCATCCAAGAATGTTTATGTTCTATTGTCAAAAAAACAGTGTAACATGTTGCATGTAAAAGATTTCAATATAATACATGTTTTACACTCAATTTGTAAAAAAGTTTGAAATAATGCCTGTGAAGCTATGGAGCCTTACTTGATCTAAAAACTTAAAAAAAAATTGTCAAAACAATTTGATTTTATTATTTTTTATTTTAATTTTATTTTGCATACAAAATAGCACACATACATACGAGTATTGAATATACATTTATAACCTTAAAACACTAAGTTATCACATTAATTTAGTTATTTTTGTAATTGAAACTAGAGATTTGTCAAAAAAAAAAAAAAAAAAATTACAGACAATTTGCAATTATTTTCACCCAAATAAAAATATTTTTTTCTTATTTTAAATGATTTGAAAAGTTAAAGAAAAAAATTTTTTAACTCATCAAAATTTTTTAAAAAATATGATTTAAAAAAATTTACTTTGATATTTTCAATTGCATGTGTGAATTGTTTATTTATAAATTGGCGTTTTCCCATTCACATTCTATAAGAAAAACGGAAGCAAAATGCGCTGTTTCTAGAATATGCTTTGGCGTTTTGCAAAACGTTTTTCGTATTTGAAGCCATGAGGGAAACAACGTTATTTTCTTTCTTTTTTTAATATTTTATGTTCTCTTCTCGATTTTTTAGAAAAGTCAAAAATATACTTTTAATAAAAAATTAATAAAATTTTGAATTATATTATATTTTTTTCTATGTGATTTAGCTTTTTCTAGTATCTTTTTACTGGCAATACTGTATAGAATTTTAATCAAGCAACTCAACTCATTAACTAAATTTAGTAAAAAGTAGCTCGTTACTAAATGTGGCTCTTTCTCTCCCCCAATAAAATTCATTTCATTAATTCATGTAAAATATGTCATTGAATCAATTAAGCATTTTTAATTGAAATCATTTTATAGATTTATAAACCTTAATTTTTTTCAGTCTACTTTTGCAATTCATTTCACATTGCATAGCATTACAGTGTAAAACGCCTTTTGGAATACATAGAAGAATAATAAAAATAATATTTAATTAATCGTTTTATTTCAATTCAATCACAAATTTATAACAAAGAAAATTAAAGCTTTTCTTTAGAAAATAATTAAGTAAAAAAAAGCGAGCACCTTATATAAAATAAGAATAAAATTAAATTAAATTAAATTAAAAATAATAATACGTTTATATAATTATTATACATGCCACAACACGCTTATAAACAGTCGCACTTAAATTAATTTTTAAATATTTTTCTTCAATAATTAACAAAATGAGTACAATTATTTATTAATTAATTTTTCTGTTGTAAATAATAATTTGTAAATCTTAAACTAAATTTAATTTGACTTTTCTTAAAACATCAGCGTATTGAATTAAATTAAATTAAAATATATTTAGACTAAAATAAACTTGTCTTTTGTTAAGTTTTTCGTTAAATAAATTTTTGGTATAATTTGTGATGTTTAAGCAAAGAAGGAAAAAGAATTTTTATAAAAATTAAAATTAAATTTATTAACTACTCGTAAATGGGAAGCTAATAAGTAAAGTTTTTTTAGTGTTGCAAGGGAAAGCCTTCAAGGAGTATGAAAATGAGTTAAGCCTTTGTAGCTTCAAGAGATACAATTTAAAGATTAATGTGCTGTTTCTATAACACAAGCTATCAACTCGTCTGGAAATTTTATATGAAAATTACTTAAAATATTGAGTGTTTTTCATAAAAATTTTTTAGACGAGATTTTTATTCTAAATTTAAAATTAAACTTAGAATAAAAAAAAATTATTTTATTAAATTAAATTCTTCATATAAATTTAATTATAATAAATATTATTCAAGCTTAAGATCTCCCTCAAAATTGTTTGTATTTTATTTGTACAATAAATATTGGAAAATTTAAAAAAAATATTTTTTATTGAGATTTTCAGCTTGAATAATATTTATTAATAATGGGCCATAACAATAGTCACACTAAAGTCGGTATCTTCTTTTCAAAAACAACTTTAAATTTATATAATTCTTACGAACAAAAGTCAGCTCTTAATAAAAGCCTACTTTTTTGTAACTATGATTATGACCCATTAAATTTAAATTAAATTTTTTTTAAACTTACTTTACAGCAATTTTAAATTTGCTTGAATGTGGCAAGCGATTTCCTACTTACATTACTGTTTCAGATTTAAGTCTCAAGGAAAAGCCAATTCAGTAGACTTCCAGGAATCTTGTCTTATAAAAATATTAAGACTTAACAGACAGAATGCTTAGGCTTATGAATTTTCGTCAAGCAAACTACATGAACACTTGCCTTAAAAATTGCTAGTAATTACTAAAGGGCTGCACAAGCATACTTGAAAAACACACATCACTGCAAACATGTGTAATATTTAAAAATAAAAAGTATTTGTAAGCCATTTCAAGTAAATACTTTTTTGTCTTTTCATTAAGTTAACTAGAAAACTCTTTAATTTTATAAAAAAAAAAATTAAAAATTTTAAATCACTCAGCTATCAAAGGTTAAAGGAAAATGAGAGGTATAAGTTACTTAAAACCCATTTTTTTAAGTGGACTTGTCATAATTAGCAGTTTATGAATAATAAAAAAAAACATAAACTTAACTTTTTACTATTTGAGTGATTAAAGTAAACGTTCATTTGTATCAAAAATTCGATCATAATTTTCTATTAAAACTTTGGTTAAAGTATTCATGCGACCAATCATGTCGTAGGTATCATTTTGGGCAAATAATGAGGGACCCCATACAATGGCCACATTGGAAGCATTCATGCGATTTGAACAGCTACAGGCAGCAACACTAGAAAAATAATTAAACAAAGAAAAATTTGTTAATATATTAAAAAAAATTGAATTCAACATCGATTCTTATATCATTTCATAACTTTTCAATTGCTTCATTTACTTTGTCAAATGTTTTATTAAAAATCTCAGTGTTGACTTGTTTGGTTCCTTCATTTCCTCAATCGCTATTCGTATGGTATCGATACCTTGTCTGTCACTCAAATTTGCTGTTATGCGACTATAAATATCTTTTGGTATGACGGGTAGTGGTAAATCTCTAAAGAATTGTTTTAATAAGCTTGTTACCGTATGAATATCATCAGCATTAATCAGTTTCGAATCGTAGATGTAACTTTTTGTTAATTTTTGTTTTAGTTCGTCTATTGAAAATTTATTACCGCAGGCACGATAAATGCCATCTTGTATAATGCGATCTTTACGTTCGATATAATCAACAGCATCAACCACAAAACGTGGCACATTCTGCTGTAATTCCAGCTGATCGAGCGGGGCTCCAAATATGGGATATCTCGGTTTAAGACCATCCTCTAAATACAGACTGGTAGCTTGACTGGCACGATTTAATTTGTAGGCTTTCTTTTCGCTCTTTGGTGAATTTTTACCGTTGCTGAAAATTATTAAAGAAAATTTTTATTAACTTTTTATTTCTTTCAATTTAATTAATGAAAAAAAAAATTTTATTAGACACAAAAGTTTTGAGTTTTTTCATCTTAAGTTAAGTTAAATATTAATAAAAAGTATTATTGTTTAATAAGGGTTTATTCAAAAAATTTCCTATAGAAATTTGCTTATTAAACTCTTAATAAGCAAACATGCTTCTTATGAATTTGGCCATAAGAATTTAGCTATTAATCTTTATTTTTGGTTAATTGCAATTTATGCTGGCTTGCAAAATTTTATTATTTTCCATGATATTCCCATATGCTCGATTGGTATAACAAAATAAGTATTCAAATGTTTAGGCAGGAATTTAACAATATTTAGGAGTAATCCACTGATGATTCAGAGTAGCGTTTGAAGTAATGTTTTCCCTCTTAGTACTTATTTCAGAATTTCGCATTTTGTACACCAACATAAATTGGAATTAGACACGAATGAAAATTAAATTTTATAATTAAATAATTAAATATCTTGTAAATTATTAAAAATTAGAAAAGAATTATTACTTGTCTGCAGAATACTTTCAGTGTTTAAGCAGATATCAAATACACATTCCGCAGACTTATAGGCTGTAATTTGTGATTTCTAAGTTGAAATAGATTTATTTGAAATTGTATTAATCGAAAACAAAAAAATTGGAAGATCATCTAGAACAACTTAAATCTTAAAAAGATATTTTTTTTAATAAAATGGCAGCCTCCATGTGGCTTAGTTGTAATAATGGCTTATACCATATTGCTACGCTTTTACACTACTATAAAAGCGTATAGTTTATTAAGATTCGTATTGTAAAAGAAAACACAATTAGTTCACTTTTCTCAACACTTATTGGTTGGTTTAGGTGTCGGTTTAACGGTCCTCAATTAGAGTCGCAAGACTCCGTGACATTTAGATATTTGAGAAGGTCCGCTAACCTAACTCTCGATATCTCAGGTAGTTCGGTCATCAGATTTGCACCGAGAAATCTGTGTCTTATTGGAGAAACACACTTTATTTATAACCGTCACAACGACAATAAACTAAACGTTTTTATGATAGGGTAAAAACGTAACTATTTATTTAGCTGTTTTTACTACGTCTCGCCAGACTCTTTACCCTATTCGTAGAGTAAGCAGAGTGTTTGTGTATTTTAAGGTTTTTGTTTTGCAAAAAAAAAAAAAAACAAATAAAATTACTCTGTTCAAAAGTGGGCATGATCGCCATAAAAGTATATGGCGGCCTTTTTGAGAGTATAGACGTTATATGTAACAAATTTCAGAAAAATCCGTTGCGCTGGCTGCCAACTCTTTAGCAGGCAATCTGTAATTGTTCATGGCAAAAATAAGGAGTCTCTTAATTAATACCTGCTACCTTAGAAGAATCTCCTAGTGCTTTACTAATTGTCATAGTCTTCTTATAACTGAAATAACACCCACACACAGAAAAAATCTTCGGTTGTGAGAACTAAATTTGTTTCCATTCAAAAATTCAGTCGTGATAATCGAATTTTTTAATTTTAACAATAGAAATTTGGTTTCACAGCTCGGAATATATTTCACAGAACTAATTTTTGGCCTGTATTATCGAATACTAGTTGCTACAACTGAAAAATTTTATTATCACAAATGAATTTTTGATTGAAAAGAAATATAGTTCTCACAACCGAAATTTTTTTCAATTTGTCAACAGTGATACTAGCGGCTTTATATAATTTAGGACAATCATTCGCACTGGCTTAGAGCTCAAGTATAAATGACTTTGAGCGCATTATCAAATTTTTGAAGTTTTGCCTATCGGCAAAAGAAAAAATCAGTTTTCATAGTCAATCGAACTTTAAGCAGAACTTTTTTACAAACCAACTTAAGTTAGTAAGAGAAATGTAGCGTGTTTTTTAGCGTTAAATGAAAGCGCCTACTTTGCACATTCAATATCATTTTGTTTAATTAAAACTAGTAAGTAAAAACAAAAATTGAGTTTAATTTAAAAAAAAAAAAAAAATTAAATTTCAATACTTTTCCAAAATAACAAAACAAAAATAAAAAAAATATAATTGCACAATAACGAAACAAAGAAAAACAAAAAACACACTTTAAACTGCGAATTCTTTAATTAATCAGCATTGCTGCTACCTTAATTTGATTTGTATGAACATGAACATTTTTGACAAATAAAAAAACGCTTAGCGCGCTAATTTAGTTTTGCTTGTTAATCTTTCTTTTTCAATAATTAAAAAAAAAAGTGATTTGTAATTGTAATCAAAATGCGTTTAAAATTAATTGTTGCGCAGTTCATTCAAGTTCCTAGTAGTTACTACAACATATTTGATTGTTATCTGGTTAACGGCCAGCTGTGAAACTAAAGGTCAAGTTAAACATTTGAATTGATTTGATTTTATAACAGCAAAATTTTAAGAAATTTACTTTATACAAAACAAAATCAATTTTTTTTATTATTATATTAAATTAAAAATTTGATTAAAAAGAAAAAAAAATGTTTTGGTTAAGCAATTTCGACTTACATATTTAAAATTCCTCGTTGGACTGAAAAGAAAAAAAAATATTTGTAATTATTAAAGCAGTTTGAATTTAGTAAGAAAAATTTTAAATACAAAAAATACTTTTGCTCTTTTAATTCTTATTCAGTTTATATAATATTGAATAGAACTTTTTTAAAATAATTACTTAAATATATTTGAAATTTTGTTTCGTTGTTAAACAAAAAGGAATTTGATTTGGTTAGCGTAACAGTTGCAAGGAGGAAGTGTCCTACACTAGCTTTGGGAATATTCTCCTACGCTTTTGTGGCTTAAGCTACGGTCATATTATACAAATGACTTGCATTACATTAAATTAATTCAAATATACTTTAATAAAAAATTCAATTAATCTTAGCGAACATTTCTTTAAAATAAATAAACTTCCATGTAGATGACTTAATGGTTTTGATTATATCAACAAATATTTGTTTAATGTGACCGTATCAACAATTTGCTTACTTTTATCACCTAAAATACTCATTTTTTTTGGAAAATTCGTTTTTGTACTTAAAAATTATTCGATTTTTTTTTTCTAAATTTTCGTTTTCAAATATTTCGATTTGTTCGTTTTTTTATTAATCTTCGGTTTACATGCAGCCTTATTAAAAAAAAAAACACTTGATTGTTAAAAAAATATTAACTAACGAAAGCGTATAAAAATTATTAATCCATTTAATTGCGGCTTTTAAAAGTGACTAAATTTATTTAAAAATTTTTCAAAGCCTATAAAATCACGTAGTCAAATGCGTTTGCTTTTTCTTCTCATGTTAAGTTTAATGTAATGTTGTTTTGCCGGGTGGTTGGGGTGGGCGGGTGACTTGGTATCTCCCTTTTAAATACAAAATTTCAACGCTGTGTGGTGGATTTTTGATCGTTTGGGCTTTAGCGTCATAAATTGCATAAATTAGCAAATGAAATCAAAAAAAAAAAATTTTAAAACCTAAAAAGTCTTGAATGTACGAATATGGTTGCTTGGTTGCTTGAGTGACTGGTTGATTGCCTGGTTTTGTATTGACTGCTAAATGAGTCACTCACTATTTGGAGATTTCTTTTTTATGCGCTTGTAGTTTGTTTTCTTATGCAAATATAAATCCCATATGAATCTTTATATTTTAATTATCATTTTCAGTCATGTATTTTTCTTTTTCTTTTTTCTCGTAAATGTGATTTTATAAATTTGCATGATGAATGAAAACGATTGATGCATCTATTCTTGGTGTTGGTGGCAAAACAAATGGGTTAGTAATTTTTCTATTGAATAAAGACAAACTAGACTTGCTTTACACTTAGAGTTTCTCTAATGGTTGGTTATTCATTATTAATGTAAAAGACACTAAACTTTTTTTAAACTTTGCTGCTAAAAAAATATAGTGATCGCGAAACTTCAATAATTTTTGGATTTTTACTGTTTTGTTTTTAATAAATTGAAATTCTTTTCTTTTTAAACTTACTTGGCGAAAATCTCGTATACATATTTGCCAATCGTTCGGTAATTGTTTTCTTATCACCTTCGATGGGTAAATCTAAAAAATTTTCTGTTGAAAGACTTTTGAAACGTTGGGCAAACAATTGCGGCTGTGTTGCAGTTGTACTTGTTGTTGTTGTTTGATCGATATCTTCTTTGACCTGTTGAGCACGTAATATTTCACTTTCAGAAACAATCTGCAATAATATAAAAAGATAAGAAAAAAAAATTAGTTTGTTTAAGCCAAATTGTCGCATACGATATCGAATAGACGCTCACAAAATTTTAATTTTTCAATTTGTTCAATCGAATTAATTTAATTTAAAAACTTTATTTATTGATTAAAGTAAATCGATAGAATTTTAAATATCAAAATATGCAAAAACAGAAAATAACTAAATTTTATTTAAAAAAGAAGTTGTACCAACCAAAAGTTGATATAAAAATAATTAAAATTATTTGGTGTGCTCTAATTAATTATTTATTAGTAAGTTTTATTTGACCTTTTTCCTTTTAATTAAAATGGCTATTTTGTTAAGCTTGAGGTCTTATTTTTAAAAAATTTATTTTTATATCGATATAAAAAAAAAAAAAAAAAAAATACGTTAATTGTTACTTGTTACATACATACATAATTCATTGAACACATACATTTTTATAACAATTTTTTATATATATATTTTTAACATATTACTTTTAAATATTTTTTCAAATTTTGTTTGGGATGACCTTATTATTGAACACCCTAATTTAGTTTTGTCAAGAAAATTTTTGAAGTATGTATTTTTAATAATTTGATTAATTTATAATTATATCCTGAAGAAGCTACAAAAATTGGAGCGAAATATCGATATAAAAATAAATTTTTTAAAAATAAGACCTCAAGCTTAACAAAATAGCCATTTTAATAATTAAAATTTTTTTTTATATAAATATTATTCAAACTTAAAATCTTAATATTTTAATTATTATTTCAAATTTCTTGTATTGAAAGTATTAATTAATTAATAATAATTATTATAATTAATAAAAATAATAATAAAATAATATAAAAATTAATTTTCCTTGAAGGAAAATTTCCATACAAGAAAGTCGAAATATTGAAAAATAATAATTAGAATAAAAATTAATATTTATTTATTTAATAATTTTATTAAATTATTCGATCTTTTAAATTTATTATTATTTAATATTAATCAAGCTTAAGATCTTAAAAAAAATTTTTATTTGAATTTTCCAATATTTCGACTTTTATAAAAATAAACTTTTTTAAAAATAAATTTCTCTGAAGAAGATTTTCAAAAGAAAGTCGAAATATCGGAAAATTTAAATAAAAACAATTTTTTAAGATCTTAAGCTTGATTAATATTAAATAATAATTTATTTATTTATAAGTTATTTAAACATTAGAATAAACTCTAAGACTAAATGTAAATGAGGAGCGCTAGCTGCATAGGCTATTGGCTCTAATAATTAATAATAAGACTGAATAAATTAATTTTTTTAGAAAAATTTGTTTTTATTTAACTATTTGTTTGAAAAATAAAATCAGCTGTTTTAAACGGAAGAAAAAAGAATAAAAATCATATCAAATCAAAATAATAAAATCACTTTACGAAGTGACCTAAAAAACTAAATAAATTTTTGTTCTCTATGGACTTCAACAAAATAGAACTGGTAAAACAGAACCCCTGCATAATTGTGGTGTAGCACAGTGTAATTATAATCCAACTTTAATTTTTTTTAAATGATTTGGTTCATGAAATCATTAACTCTTTATAGACAGATTTTTAAATCTGTGTTAAAGACATGTGTGAAGCCCAAGCAGTTGTTGATAGACCCAAATATTAAGTCTGATTGCGAGTTAGCCTTCATTAATATTGCTTGGGCCGAAAAACACACATGCATGTAAAAATTTTATCACTATTATTATTTTTTAAATTTTTATTCTTTGAAACGCAATGAAAATTTTACGAAAAATAATATAAAAAAAAAATATTTATTAAATTTATACACGCATACGCAACTTTTGGCAACCCCTATACTTTTCCATTCCTAATCACGTACATGCTGTATATTTTATTTGTGTGGACATAAAATATTTAGGCACTTTTTTTAAGGACTACTGGTTGTTTAATGCCTCAAGCATCTCATGTAAGTCGCAGTAATAGAACTGGTTACCTTTTTAGTCATAACTTGCTTAGTTTTTAAGATATCGACTTGATTTCTTTTGCGTTGGATAGCTAAACATTTTGGCTTTAATTGGAAATTTTTTTCTAGCGGATAGTGCGAAAAAATTTTTTTTTCATTTTTTCAAAAAAAGCAAAGGGGGTAGTCCATGGTAATTTTTGGCGAAAAAATTTTTTTTCCCACTATTCGCTAAAAAAATATTCGAATTAAAGGGAATACATTTATCTATCCAATGCAATAGAAATCAAGCCGATATCTTGAAAATTTAACAAGTTATGCAAAAAAAAAATTGCCAAAAAGAAAAAAAGCTATTTAAGGTTATTTTAGAAATGAAAAAAGGCTAAGAAAAAAGTTAGAGGCTAAATCATAAATTTCAAGGCTAAATTCGAGAAAAAAAGGCTAAATCTAGCCTAGAAAAAGCTAAAATGGCAACGCTGCCTACAACTGTCGGACGTTTCGGACAAATTACCCAAGAAAATCTTTGAATTCTTAATAGTATTAGGCTCAGGAAGAATTTGTTATTTGAGAGTAGTTTCACAATAGGTATATTTTAGGCGCAATTACCATGTGTTTTGATCCCTCTTCTTTTTCTAATTCTAAGTGCTGTTATAAACAGCCCATACACGACAGCATCATACAGGCTCCATCAAGTAATTGAGTTTTAATAAGCTCGAAACACCATCAAAAACTGGTACAATATTAATTAAATTAAAAAAAAAAATTAAAAGAAATGCTGCTGTAGTGTGAATAGGAACGAGTTTAAGGCAAAATATAAAGATCTGGTTTTAAAAATATCCACAGGAAAGCTTACAATTACACAAACTATACGACCAAACCATAGGCACAGACACTTGATTGTGCTGCGACAATGCTGCTGTCGTGTATGGCTCGCTTTAGACTTCTTGTTTTTAATTATTTATTTTTAACGGTAAATTGTTATTAAAATCTTAAACGTTTGCTAAAAATATCACGAATTGAAAATAAAATAAATAGAGAAAAAGCGGGTTTGATATGAAGTTGTCCTCGCCTTAAAATCAACTAGTCATTACTCGCACTTTATTATTATTTATTATGGCAGTCATTAACATTTACCAAACAATTGTTACTCAATCAAATTTGTTTTGTTGTTGTTTAATGGCCAGCTCTTCTTACCCTGACACTCAATGCACAGCAAAGAAACCCCAGCAAACAATATTTTTGCTTTAAAGCCAAAACTGAATAAAACTTTAACTTGTTTTGAATAAAATAACCAAAAAACTTGCTAAGTGCTCGGTCTTTTCATATATGACATCATTGAATGATTTTTTTTTTTTTTTTATTTATTTTGTCTCTTTTATTTATTTACAATGAAATGCAAAACATTCCCTATTTACGGCTTATTTCACTTTAAATGGTGAGTGCGCATTAATAAGTCAGTCACTCAGTCAACTGCAAAGCTTAACTGTCATATTGTTGGCTGCAGCACAGGGAGGCCCAACCTTAAAATATTTTTTTTTTGTTGGCAAACACTAGACAGCCAGCCACATACAACTAAATACCTGAATGATATTTTTTTCTATGCCATACAGCTTGCTGATATTTTGCTACTTGTTTTAAATATTAAACATGCCTCCGTTTTATGCGATTCGTTTAGGAATGTCTGTGTGTAAATAAACTTTTGTTTTCATTTTTTTTTTGTTGCTGTTTCTTATTATTTTTTTTTTTTTTGCTTTTAATTGATAATTGATACTTCAGTGTTTTTGTTATTTTTGTTTGTTTATTGCAAAAATGTGTTGCTATTGTTTTTGTTCCGCATGAATATGAAAAATAAATTGTTATTTGTTTACCAAAAGCAGCAAGAAATTACAATAATGAGGGTATTAACACATTATCAACCAATGAGTGTTAAAGCCTGGCTAACATGATTATAGCAAGGCCATTCGGCAGTAACCAAAACCCTTGCCAGAAGTACTGCTGCAACCAACTTGAATTTTTACTTAATATTTGATACTTCATTACGTCCTCTCCGGAATTCATTTTGCAAAAAATTTTTTTTTTATTAAATTAATTTCGTAACTTTCGTTTAGAAAATCTTCAGCATCTTATTTATTTTGAAAATAGAAACGAAGGTTTTTGAAAAAAAAAATTTAATTAAAGTTTAATAAATTGTGAACAACCTCCATGTATTTCACTTCCATACACTCACATTTCAATATCTAAATTGTTATGTACTTCCTTGTTGCACTCCTTATTTGCTTTTGCAAAATATGCAAACACATGCTTGATCTGCTATAAATATTTGCTAAAGATAGTAGTTGTGAAAAATAATTCGGAAAATATTTCTGCCAACAGAAAATAACCCAGCAGACATAAATTTCAGACAACCTAAGAATTTTCCCAAAAGTTCAATTAGTAAAAAAAAATTAAGTAGACAATTGTACTCTACTAAATTTTTTTCTATTTACAGCAATTTTTGTTACACATATTAATCAATAAAATGAAGGAACAAAATTACGTAATAAAAGCTTTAATCGGATTGCGACTTTTGAGATATATTGTGCAGAATAAAAGCACATAAATTTCTTACAAAATACTCTCACGTATTATTACCATAATAACAATAGTCAATAATCAAATAATTTACGTAACAAAATTACGTAATAAAATTGTATTAAGTTCTTACGTATATTTTTAAGTAAATTCTAAACACAATTACAATCAACGCAAAAATCAAAAGTCCAAAAAATTACGTAAGAAAAATATTCACTACATTACGTAATTTTGTTACATAAAATTTTTTTACGTAAAAAATTAAAAAAAAGTAGTCATACTAATAGATTAAAAATACGCTTATAAGCTTCTTTTTCTATTTACACATACTAATCAATAAAATTAAAAAAACAAAATCACGTAATAAAAGCATATCATTATGAGATCTATTGTGCAGAATAAAAGCACATAAATTTCTTGAAAAATATTCTTACGTATTGCTACCATAATAACAATAGTCAATAATAAAATAATTTACGTTACAAAATTACGTAATAAAATGCTTTTAAGTTCTTACGTAATTTTTAAGTAACTTTTGGTTAAAATTACAATCATAACAATAATCAATAGTCAAAAAATTACGTAAGAAAAATATTCAGTACATTACGTAATTTTGTTACGAAAAAGTTTTTTACGTCAAAAAATATCTCAGAAGTTACGAGACAACTAAAAAATTAATAATAATATAATTTAAGTTTGAATAATATATATTTAAAGGTTATTGTATTTCCACAATTTTTGGAGTTTTTTTTATTTAATCAGAGAGGCAGTTGTCGAGTTATTGAGAATCATA
This sequence comes from Thelaira solivaga, assembly GCA_947397855.1. NCBI lineage: Eukaryota > Metazoa > Arthropoda > Insecta > Diptera > Tachinidae > Thelaira > Thelaira solivaga. Next base: position 63,375,186 of record OX377612.1, on the reverse strand, counting down.
TGAAACAACCTTTTCGTTTTTAGGTATAACTATAAATCTCGAGAGCTACATGTAGTACACAGTTTGAATCAGGGTGTCAGTTTTAGTTTGCCGGCAGCAAAATATCATTGTAGGCTGGTGTTATATGTACTTAACTTCAATTAAAAAAGAAAAGGTGAAATAGGTTTACAAATAATTTTTTTTTTTAATTAATAAACGTTTTATAAAACACAATAAGTTTTTTAATCGCCTTATCTTTTTTCAAAATATTTTTTTGTTTTTATATAGAATTAAATTTCTATATTTTTAGTTTCAAGCGTTTGATTTCCTGTTCTGAAGAACTAATAACTCTCAGTTACAGCATTAATATGTTTTTATTGGTCATCCAAGAAACTTAAGGGGGAAAAAGTATTGCAAAAAATTTTAAATCAGCTAGATGTGAGATAACTAATTTAACCTTGTATAATTTAAGAACGAAAGCAATCAAACTTTAAATTATTTATTTTTAAAAAATTTTTCAAAAGGGGATCATAATTATGTAGGTGACTGGTGAATCTTTTTTTTGTCATGAATTACACTTTAAATAAAATTAATTTTTTATCAGTCATATTTTATGTTTATTTATTTTGTGGTGTTTTGACTGTAAGGGGGCTAACTTTTACTTGGCTATTTATTACGAGTATTTTATTATCGTTATCATTTCTGGGGATTATATGTTGGATTGTTGTGCATTTTTTTATTTTATTTTGTTTATAAACAATTGAAATCAGGGTTTAAATATTTATTTTTTTTATCAATTATTTTTTTTTATTCTCTTTTAAATAATATTTAACGGCTTTTGGTGAAGTAAGCAAACAATTAAATAAATATTAAAGATTGTAGAAACATATTTTCGGGATTACTTCGTACAGTTTTGTAAGAATTTTCAAGCTAATTTTTTAAGTATGTCATACGTAAAATGGAGTAATACCTACAGGGTATCACTAGGCTGTCGGCTATAAGGGTCGGCATGCTCTATGGTTTAATTAGAAGTAAATATTAATTGGCTTAGATGATGGACTCATCCTCTTCTTTTCTTACTATCACCGTACTTCTTTCATTTTTCTGTGTCTATTGCTAAGTGAAGAAACAACTCTGCTCTTATACACCAGGTATCACAAATTGACTAGAGCAGAAGGCCCAAGTTTTTCTTATTAGGGAGGGAGCCCTATGCAACCTAACCTAAACTAAATGAAATAAATTAAAAATATTTCATGAAATTTCAATGATTTCATTTGATGGGACCTATGAAATATTTCTGGTTTGGTTTTTCTGATGACAATTTGCGATTTTATTTATTTCTTAAAAAAATATGTTTTTCCTTTTTTTTTATAATTATAGACGTAATATGTTGTTCATAAATTTTAACAAAGTTTGTGTAAACGTGCCAACTGTGATTACCAGTCATAGCAGTGGGACCCTTAGAGCGATTCAGTAACGAACATTCGTATCAAAAAAACAAGTATTTATAACGATATTTTATCGAATTCGGTGTTCAGTAACTTTTCGACAAAAATATTCGGTAAGATAGAAATCGTTCTTTGCAAACTTCAATAATTTTTTGGCGGAAAGTTAATGAATACCGAATTCGATAAAATATCGTTATACGAATGTTCGTAATAAAAATTATGCAGTTTCAAAATTTAAAGTGAGAAGACTATTTTTAACGGCGTGAACTACCATTGAAAATTTATAGACATGAGCTGATGATATTCTGTTTGGCAAATAAAACATTTGACATCAAGATATTCAGCCGGATTCTAGAGCAAGTTACTGTTCTAGTCTAGATAAGCGTCACTTTCAATAGCTGAATTTTGTAAATAGAGAAATAACTTGTTGAAAGCATAATCTTATTTTCTGGTATTCTTGGAGTCAGCCAAAGAGATTTTGCTTCTGTTGAGAATGATAAGAAACTTCAAAATACATGCGTTTGCCCACATGCTTTACTGGTCCCAAAAGAGCGAGATGTAAATGGCATTAAATAAAGTCAGACAGAAATGTGTTTTAAGCTTAAGCTTTAATTTCAATTGATTTAGGACAAATTGGAAATTTAATAATAAAACAAGAATGAAAAGTGACGTGTGATTGACACGGATTCTTACAAAGGGTGTCCCAACAAGAACGCAAGACTTAAATTTTAAATAAATGACTGATGCAGCAATTGAATTGTTTCTCTGGCTGTATGACATGTGGCGCCGTCCACATTCATTTCTTCAATTCTAGGTAAGAAAAAACTGGTTATCATTTCACGTTACCGAACACCATTGACTGTTTGCGCTTGACCTGCCTCATTTTCATAAGAAAAGGTCCAATGATTCCTCCAGCCCAAAAACCACACCACACAGTGACACGTTGAGGATGCATTTGCTTCTTGTAAATCACTCGAGGATTTTCCTCACCCCAAATGTGAAAATTCTGCCTATTGACGAAGCCATCAAGGTGGAAATGGGCCTCATCACTGAAGATGATTTTATCGGCAAAATTAGCATTTTCATGCTATCTCTCCAATACCCAATTAACAAACTCCCTTTGCTGTCTATGGTCATTTTTGCTAACCTCGTACCTTCTACTAGCATACAATAACAATTGTTCAAATGTCAAACAATGACACTTCGAATGGCGCCAAATTTAAATCTTGCGTTCTTGTTCGGACACCCTTTAGTTACTAAGTTCGTGATGCTGCCATAATGATAATAAAATCTGCATTTATTGTATGTCTCACTAAGAGTGCACTTTTTAAATTTAGTATAAATTTTTTTTAGACAAGTGGTAACTCTGAAATTTGCCGGCTGTCATATAAATTTCTTTCAAGTATTAAAAATAAAGAGCTTTGGGAAAAAAAAACAAAGTGAAGCAAAGTGAAGTCAATGTAATTTTTTTTTTTTTTTTTCTAAAAAGTCTTTTGCTCTAATGAAGTTTATATCCTCTTAGTGATAGCGGCCTCAACAGCCGTAAAGAAAAAGTGCCGTCTTAACTAGATGCATGTCTTTAGTTAATCGTTAGAGAATCCTAAAACTAAAAAATTTTAATAATTTTTTTTTTATTTATATTTTTAATAAAGAATTAAATTTTATTTTAAGTATTTTTTTTTATTATTTAATTTATTTGTTTTATTAACATAAAAATGAAATGATTCTTTTTTATAGATCATAAATAAATCTGAACTTATTTGTTTAAAAGCCTATTAATTTAAATATTCAATAACACTATTGCATCATCGACGATGTAGGTAAATAAATGTCTGTGGGTATCATTGCAAAGCCTTGCTTGAGCTTGAATAAAAAAAAAATTAAATAATAAAAAAAAAACAATTTGCATTGTTTTCTACTCTCATCATTTAAGCAACACCAGAAGAATACCAAATAAGAACAGCAGCAGAGTAATTATATGACTACAAATGGGAGAACAGTTTACTTGTTGAAATGTTGAATTAAAAAAAAATAAAAAAAAATAAAAAAAAAATTAATTATACGTGTAGCTGACAGTCCAAGTATCTGTATATTTAATTTATAACACAACAACAACAACAACAATAAGTTATTGTTGTTGTTGCTGTTCACTATAAAAAAGGAAGTGACTATAAATATTTGGAATTGTGGTGTGAGGGAATTAATCATTTTCTGCTGAATTAAATAAACGAGAAAAATATTAAGCAGAAAACACTTTTTAATGTTAAGTTTCCCTATTGAAATGTAACAACTGAAGATGATACTGCCCCAATAACAACAATAACAAAACAATAAACGCAAAAAGTTAGTCAAGTATGAAGCGAACTAAAGTGTGTGTTGTACTCGCTTAAAGTGGTAAACAAAAACAAAATTAGTAAAGAAGAAAAAACATGTTAACACTAATTGCATTAACACTAAACATCAAACAATTAAAATGGTAAAAGTGATTACGTCTTTATTATTTAGTAAAAAAAAAGGAAAAAATATGTTTTTCATTAAATTAACAAATAAAAAGGCAAATTGTAAAAGAATTATCAGAAAAACCAAAATTAGAAATGTTTCATAGATCATATAAAATGAAATAATTAAACTTTTGAAAGTTAAGTTCATGATATATTTTCAATTTATATTAGGTTGCATAGGGCCTCCTCCCCAATAATAAAAACAGAGGGGACTCACTTGGGTCCTCTGGTGTGGTCAATGTGTGAAAGTTCCTTCTTCACTTAGCAGTAGACACAGAAGAGTGAAAAATACTAAAGCTACGGTCACATTAAAAAAATATTTGTCTATAAAAGCATAACCACTGTATCATTTACATAGAATTGTATATATTTTGAAGAAATATTCGTTAAGTTTAATTAAATTTTTTTATTAAAATACAACCTGTTTGCATAATTTTATTATTTGAATTAATTTTTTGTAATAAAAGTCGTGTTACACTACAAAAATATTTGCCACAAAGTAGTGGTTACGCTTATTTTGACAAACATTTGCGTAATGTGACCGTAGCTTTAGGTGGGTATTGCGCTGCCCAGTAGATCTTGCAATAGCAAACTGGTCATAGTTTAACTGACGCAAACAATAATCTACCAAAATTTTTAATTGTTTCCTTTTTTATTAATTTAATAATTAATTTGATTAATATCAGCAAGCTGTTTTCTTTAAAAGAAAATAATTTACTTAATCAAGTTTGCCTTTTCCTTGATTACATCAGCTTAGTCATTAATGTAGATACGACTGCTTGTAAAACGTTGCACTTGCGTGCTTTAGACCAACAACAATTATGAATTTAATTCGCAGAAATCGCAGGTATTATGCAGTAAATATTTCTTTTCTCTTTGTTTTTTTTTTCCACACAAGTATGGCTACAAAATTTATAAATGTGCGATGTTGTACATGATCAAGTTGCAACAAGCTGCTAAAGATAACAGAGAATTGAAAAGTACAATTTTGATTTAAAAAAAAAGTACCAATAAAAATTTCCTTTTTTAAATTAAATGCAAATGATTTTTATGTCAACAATGAAATTACTTTTTCTGGATTAATTCTGTAACATAAACTACTAATTTGTCTGGAAATTTTGTATGAAAAATATTAAAAAAAAAATTCTTTATTCTAGATGATTTAAGCCAATCAAATTTTTTAGTTGCTGCAATCAGAATTCGATAAAACAGTTAAACATTTAATTTCTTAAAAAACATTTCGAGCTGTAACATCAATTTTCTATTATCTCTTAATAAAAAATTCGACTACTGCAACTGAATTTTTTAAAACAAAAAAAAAAAATTAGTGCTCACAACCAAAGTTGTTTTCTCAGTGTATTTTGTATCTCAGCAGAATTGATATAAGGAAAGATACTATAAAGGACCACCAATTTGTTTCACTTAAATTATGCTTGTACACTGAAAAAACTTCGATTGTGAGAACTGAATTTGTTGCCAATCAAAAATTTAGTTGTGAAAGTAAAATTTTTTAATTGTGACATTATAAATTGGTGTTGCAGCTCAAAATACTATTTAGAGAATAAAATTTTAAACTGTGTTATCGAATTTCGTTCGTTACAACTGAAAAATTCAATTATTACTCTTCAATTTTTGACTGGTAATAAATTCAGTTCTCACAACCGAAGTTGTTTTCTGTGTGTAATCACAAAATTATGGAAGCAACTAAAAAAAATGTTGAAAAATAAAAAAAGGACCAAAATAGGGCCCAAAACACTGCATTAGATATCAAGCAACTTGTATTGCAATTTTAAAATTTTTTCATACAAAAACACTAAAACTTCGATAGTTTTCATTCGATATCGAATGCGATGATTTGGACTGAGTTATACATTTTAAAAACCAAAAGCCTGAACTGAACCCAAGTTGTTTTCTGTGCTTAGAATCTGTCATAATACGTATGACGTTAATGAGCGTCTTTGACTGCCAACCCAGGCTCTTGAGCATCGTCAACTGTAGACCACATATTTTCCTGAGGGTCGTTGATTTCTACAGAGAGATAGATAGATAAAGAGAGAGAGAGAGCAAAAAGCAGCCTTAAATAGTTTTCCCCTGTTTATTACTACCCAAATCGTGGCAATTTATATCGAATAAATTTAATAGAACATCAAGTTGTTTTGTATTAAAAAAAATTTTAAATTTCGATATTTTATTTTAATAATATTTTTTCGACCTCTCTGAAATTGAAGAAAATTTTAAATGTTTTTAGAATTTTTTACAATGTCGGAAGGGTTCGAATGGGAAAGGAATTTTAAGTCTAAGCAAGAATTAAATCTTAAATAAATGTACAGACCTGACAGGTAACTCAAGTGATGTCATTTTTATTTTAAAGCCTCATAAATTCTCTACATATTTTTACCTGAATGCTGACACCAAGAGAGAGAAAATATTTATCACAAACTGAGACATTTCCTACCTGCAGTTTTAGTACTAGTACCTTCTTATCAACAATAATTTAGACACACATAAATTCATTTAAAGATGATGATGCATCATATTCACTAGAAATCATGTACCTATAATTTTTTTGTTTTTTTTTATTTTTCTTTGGTATTTTTTGCGGTTGCATTTAGTTTTTATTATTATTTGAAACAGAAAAAGGGTTAACAAACTTTAAACAAGCAAGTAGTGGGCAATTAATGAATGAACAACACTAATACAAGCAAAATTAAACAACAAAACTGCAAAGAATAAAGAAACCATGTTTGCCTACCTGCCTGCATATTTTGCTTGAATACGTTGCAGTTATGAAGGTTCTTTTGTTTTTGTTTTGTTACTTCTAAATTCTTCACAACACAGCATGTGATATGTGATAAAATGGGAAAAACACAAACTAAAATGAGTCAATTTGCTAAAAGCAGAGATTTTGCAAAGCTAAACAACAACAATAACATAGAGTGGGAGTAGCTAAAACAGCTTAAATGCTATTAAACAAAGTCACGCAGAAATACCTACGTATTGAATATGTTTTGAGCGTAAGTTTTAATTTAAATTGATTAAAGACAAATTGGAAATGAAAAATGACGTGTGATTAACACAGATTCTTAAAGTTGATCTAGAAGGGGTTTAGGGAAAGGTTGACTTCTTTGATTAAGATAATTTTTAATTATTGAAATTGAAAAAGTTTTCTTTTTAATTTCAGAACAAATCTTTGTTTCTTTAACTATTTCTTTTAATAATTTGCAGCAAATTAAGTTTATGGTATGATTATAACCTCTTAACCACAATTTTCTGGATTATCAGCAAAGGCCATTTTAATTTTAGTTTTTTTGTTGTCTGTCATTGACCATAATTTCTTTCTAGTTAATTTAATTGACTTCATTTACACTCTGAATAAATTGAGTCATTCCATTATAAATTCAAAATGTAATTGAAAAAATTTTGTTTACAGTTGTGTTTATAAAAATAGCAGACAAAAATAAATTAGATCAAAATTACAGTGTAAACGAATTAAAAATTTTATTTATTTTTTTTTTAAGCAAAATTATCATCCTAGAGCTTAGTATTCATTAAGAATTCAGAAACTTCTTTGGATGATTTGTGCGCCATGCCCAAGTAGCGAAAATGGGTTCAAATCAGACCATTTCCGTGACACAATATGTGTTCTTCTGTCTTTTCATTTTCGTTAAAAGGGGTGGAGCTAGATCCTTAATGTTAGACTTTGTTTAGGCCTGAAAATGAAATCAAATTATTCTAATTTATTTCTATTTGTTGCCACATAAACTAACTAACCACCTTTGGTTGCCTTGAGTGGCCACTTAACGGCCATTAATAAGAATCACAAGATTCTACTTTGACCCAAAAGCTGAGTTGTTGGCATCTAGATATAAAATTAATTTCCTGTTTGTTTGTTCGCTTTACAGATTTTTATTTTAAAACGAATATATTCGCCCATTTTTACGCTCACTTTTAAACTGTTTTCACCCAAAACTGTTGAAAGCTAATTATAACTTTAAATATTTTATTTAAATTTTGGTTGGCGCCTCTGCTAACAATGCTAGCAAAAACGTATGCCATTTTATAAAGTAGTTAACGCCTGTATTTATTTGGATGGGTTTTTAGCGACTAAAATTCTATTTGTAAACGCTTTTCTCTTAAAATTGCTAAATAAGATCTCTAAGGATAACGACTCAGGTAAGAAAAGTCTAAACCGGGTCATAACACTTAAGAACCTCTAATTTTGAAGAGGCTGGGGACTGTCTTGGAGCTCTATAAGGCTTAATTTCAGGCAGTGGCTGGAAAGAAAGAGTATCAAGGTAGCGAAGACATTCATGCCATTCCGATCTCGCAAGAGATCCCGGCCTGACCCGGTCAGAAATTCGCATTATCATGGGATTAATTACTGGACATTGCAGAGTACTAAAATACCAGTCAAAATGTCTGCAAACAAATGGAAAAATCTGAAAAATAATGGAATAAGATTCAGGTACCTGATTCATACTTCAGTTTTAAAAAATGATAAATAAGCTTCAAAGAATCAGGCGAAATGACTTCAGCAGGTTATGGAACGTAGATACAGAGACAGCAGAACACATATTGAGTCACTGTAATGGTCTAATTTGGAACAGTTTTAACTGTTTAAAGCAATTTAAGCTGCTTAGGGCATCATTACCTACAACCGTAGGACATGGTTTACAAATCACCCAAGAAAGTCCTTGAATTCTTAATGAATACTAGACTCAGGGAGAATTTCTAAGCTAAGCGTAGTGTCACAATAGGTATATTTTAGGTGCAGTCACCAGGTGACTTGTTACCGCTCCTCATTTTAATTCCAATTCTAAGCAAAAACAGTTTTCATTATTTAAATTTATTTTTTTCTTTTTACTTTTCGTTGCTTTGAGAAGGAGAATTCTTCTGTTGTTGCTCTAATTTTTCTGTGAAAAGGGAAGAGGCAGATTTAATATTCCTTTTTGGATCTCTTAGGTTTAGTGCATTAACCTTGATGGCTAATTAAGTAAATATTGTGAATTGTGAAGGTTCTAGATTAAGTAGCAGCACGATCAAGTAAAATTTAAAAAAATTTTGCTTTAGTTACTCAAACCAAAGCTAAAGACAAGTTAGTAAATAAATATTTTTCTCCACTTTTTAATTTTATTAAAAATGGACAGGCACATCAATCTTTGCTGCAATTGCTGGTTTAGCTTTAATGCATCAGTTGTTTTAGTCCAAAAAAAAATTACCAGCAAATTTTAAGTTTATGACTTCCATTTCCTCTCTTTTAATTTAATGCAAGTTTTTTGTATATGAAACATAAAGTGTTGCGCTACGTTAACTAAGCTCTTGCTAAAATAATTGCAAAATCTAAATATAATTTTCTTCTTCTTTTAAACATAAAAACTAAAAACAATAGCTCATAAACATTTTTAAGTTCCCAACGGTTTCCCTGCGTTAAAATAAAAATAAAAATCAGAAAACAACTGAAATTCGCAAAACTCACCATATCTTCTTCATCCTCCATACAATTAACATCTAACAACTGGTATTTCCATGCTTGTACAGAGCTGGGTATTAGACAGGAAACTTTCGCCTTTCCCTCATTTAATTTATCACTTTCACTGACAGCCAAGCTTTTAATGTTTGTGAACTTGTTGGTGGTTGGCTTTTTTAAAGCACACACAGGTGAAGATTTTGTGGATGTGGAGGGTGATGTTGAGGAATTTGAGTTGTGGCGCTGTTTGGTAGCTTGAAAAGGGCTTAAGGACCTGCCAAAGCCACTATCACTGATGTGGCCAGCTGCAGCATTAAGGGTCTGCTGCAAGGGTTTGTTAAAATAGGCAAAAGAATGTATGCGATCATAATCATAAATTATGGCTCTTAATTTGGGCTCAGTTAAACTGTAAAATATGCCAATGTTGCGCAATAAATAATGCTTTAGGCTAGAGCTAACTGTGGAGGCTAAAGTGGCAGTGCTGCTGGCAAATTCTGTTATGGTACTGCCACTTAGCGAACAGGAGTTGTCTATTGAACTGTTGGAGCTGTGAGTGGAACGTATTGTGGATATACGATCAGAGCTTAATGATGATGATCTTTCTGTTTTAATTTGCGTGGTAAACACAAACTCCTCGTCTGGCTCCCAATTATTATGATCCTCTTCTTCTGCTGGTAAAATTTCATCAGATATTAAAATTTTGGGTATTTCGGAGTTGGGAGATTCTTGTTGTATTTTTTGCTTCAAAGCTCTCAAATCGTAATAATCATCCTCAGTTCTATAGCATTCAGTTACTTTACCTTTTGTTTCAAATTTCCATATGGGCTGATAGATAGACTCCTCCTCCTCCTCCTCCTTCTCCTTTTCCTCCTCTTCTAGCTCCTTTTCTTGTTGATCTGCTGATGATTTGGTTTCCATTTTCAGTTTATTAACAGGCTTTGTCATTTTGTAATGGCTGGGTAAACGTTTTATTTCCGTGGTGGGTGATAATTTTGTTTTAGGATCCCTTTTTGGCACTTGTGGTGGTGTTTTCACTTTTTGTATCTCTTTTGCTGGTTTTTCTATATACTTTTTTGGTTCAACACTTTTGAAATTTTCTGCTTTCAAATCGTTTGCCGTACTAATTAATGAATCACTAGTGTTTTGTTCCCGTACTTGCGTGTATTTACCAGCATTCGTTACGTTCAATTCAAGCTTCAATTTGCTACTAACGCATGTTGTTTCTCTGGTTGTTGTTTTAGGCTTTACTTTATGCTCGTTGCTGTATTTCTCACAGTAATTGTAAAACTGTTGAAATTTCCTCCACAATTGTTTATGGGGGATTTTAGAGACAATCGCTTGTGTGTTGGTATTTCGTTTTGTTGTTGTTATTGTTGTTGTTGTATGAATGTTAAACAAATAAGCTTTCAGATATTTGTCGTAACATATGATAAGTGTATTTAAGCCTGCAGCCAGTTGCTGTTGTTTAAGCAATTGTATAGGGCAAGGCAACATTATGGTTCGGCAATTATCACCAAATGTTTGTAATGCTAAAGAGGTTTCGGGAATAATTGGTTTACAATTGTTAATTGGTTTACAATCTTTGTTTGTTATGGAATTTAAATTATTTGTACGCTCTTGTTCTAAAAGAGCCTCAAATGCCTCTAAAACATTGCGTTCGTGTATACCTCTACGCTTTTCGATTCTATCTAAATTGCCCTCAGTTTCGGATGCTTGTAAGCAACGTTTTAATGTTTCTTGCTTTTTAGTTTGGCCTAACAAAGTCTCAGGTGTGTTAACGGCTTTATGCTCAGAGTTTAAAATCTCTCTATTGTTTTCTATTGGCTCTTCTCTTTCTCTTTGCAGTAGCGCTTGCTGATCTTTGCATTTACAATTTTTATTGTTGCTACCACTGTTGTTGTTTTGTTGCTTTTTGCCTGAATTGTTCACTTGATTGTTGTGTAAATTCATTATCAGTTCTTGCTCATTGTGTGGTTGTAGTTGTTGCTGATCTTCTAAACGCAAATACATGCCCTGACGTTTGTGTTTGTTGTTATGCTGATTATTGGCTGTCATTGTGTTTGCTGGTGCTGTCGAAGGTGCTTGACGTAAAGGTATGTCTGTGGTATGTGTCATGTTGTTGTTGTTGTTGTTATTGTTCGTATAGCTGTCATTATTATTGACACCTGCCATTGTTAACTCAACAATGTTGTCTGTGTGTTGCAGTTTCGTTTTTGTTTTCAACATTTGCCTGTTTAAAATATTCGCCTTGAATTCTTTCACCATTAACTGATAACAATCTGTTGGCTGTTGTTCTTCTTCTTCTTCTTCTTCTTCAGTTTCCTGTATTTCCCCTGAATCTATTAAAGTCATTGATTTATTCTGCGTTTTTAGTATTTCCGCTAACTCAGCACAGCCATTAACAATTTGTTTTGGTGTTAGATTTTGTAAGTTTTTGGCTTGATTAGTCACCGTTGGCGCCTTGCAAGCACTTAACACACTTTTTGAAGGTATAGATTTTGGGTAACACAACGTGTCTTCATGGTAAGCATGAATCTCATGACGCAACAATGTCATCCATTGACATACACTGTTGTTTAAATATATTGTACCCCTGTTCAGTTCCTCTTTGATATCAGAGTTTATCGAACTGGTTGAGGGTGTTGTTCTTAAAAATTTCGCTTTAGAGATGCGTGGCTTTTTACTGTTTAAAACACTTAAACTATTACTTGATTGTCCCAAAGATTGTGTTGAATTAAATTCATCTTGACTGCATGACAAATCATTTTGTTTTAGCCGTCCATAAATGTGCTGATCACTGCAGCTTGTGGCACTACGCTTAAGTTCACAAATTTTTTTTAAATCGAACGTATCTTTGGTATGAAAAACTTCTTCATAACCTTCCACATGATGTATAATTTCTAAAGGCTTTTTAGGGGGTGGGCTATTGCTGCTAGCATTCTTTGGTTTTCTTAGGGTATCCCAGAAATTTGTAAAAATTCTTGGTTTATTTGTTTTACTAAATGATTTTGATTTATTTATTTTAACTTTTTTCTTTTGTTTGGTACTTTTTTCTAGCAGCACTTCTTCACTACCCAAATTTACTGCAAGGGCATTTTCTAAAATATTGCGTTGGCAGTTGCACTCAGAGCAGTTTGTGCCACTGTAAATGATACCACAATATTCGCAAATGTTTTCATAAATATTATTACTGGTGGTTAGACTAGTCTCGGGAGAATCACTCCTTAAGGCGCTAACGCCATTCACTATACACTCACAAAATGTGCACAAGGGACCGCGGGCATTAAAGACACCGTAATTGCAACCCCGACATAAATTTTCATAAATATTTGTACGCGGTCCCACCAAAGCACTACGAAAATATTTTTGTAACAAAATTTTTTTGTCTAAGGTTTCTTTGCCCTTAAAATTTATGTTCTCGTATTCATAATCCGGTGTAAGAGAATTAATATTACACGCTTCAAAACCATTTATATTCGCGCCGCCGTTTGTTGTGTTGCTCACGAAGTAGTAGTCGTAATTGAATGTTAAGCTCTTGACTGGTGACCGTTCGAGCAGTAAATGATCTGGTTTTGGGCTGTCGTTGTTGTTGTTAAGCGTACAATTCTCATAGAGCGGCATAACTTGTTGCTTGCTTTCCTTTGTCTTTCTCATCTGGCCATAATGGCTGTAGTTGTAGTGGTTTTTGTTTAGCTTATATTTGGCTGTCTCTTCATCGGCTTGACTCATGTTAGTTTTTGGATTGTCTTGCTTGTATTGGTTTTTTTTGTTTATTTACTTCAAATTTTTATCTGTAAAACATTTGTTATTGTGTTCGCTTGAATTATTCTTTTTTTTTTTTTGTATTTTTACTCTCCACTACAGCCAACTCTATTAATAATACTCGCCTTCCCCTGTCTGTCTAATTGTGTTATCAATACTTTAAGTGTTTTTTATTTTTTATTTTCAATAAATAATTTTTTTTTTTTTACTTTAAAATACTTTTCGTAATTTTCTTTACATTATACTCGCTATGGTTGTTGTTGTTGTATCGTTCAATTCTCCGCTGTTGTAACTTTATCTCGAGGTTATGGGCTTTTAATTGATCGTTTTATGATTTTGTTATTTATTTTTTTTTTTACTATGCACACATGTACACACATGTTTGCTCTGGACTTAAAAACTAGAAAAAAAAATTCAGGCACTGTGGGTTGATTTTTATTAAATATAAAAAAAAATTTATTGATTTTTTTTTTAATATTATTAATTTTTTTTAAATATTAATAGAATAATTTAAGACATTGTGCGTTGATTTTCAAGGTATTATATATTAAAGTACAGGGTGTGTAAAATTGCAGTACTATTTTAATTTATTTTATTGAAAAAACACTCACTGTGGGTTGATTTTTATTAAATATAAAAAAAAAATTACTAATTTTTTTTTAATTTTTTTTTAATTTTATTAATTTTTTTTAATATTAATATAATAATTTATGAAATTGTGGGTTGATTTTTAAGGTATTTTTTATTTCTTAAATATTTAAATATTAAAATACAGGGTGTGTAAAATTGCAGTATTATTTTATTTTAGTTTTAATTAAAAAAATACTTTGTTAGATAAAAAAATATTTTTATTTCAGTTTATTTATCAGGGGGTGACCGATATAATTTTTCATATTTAACTGGAACCCATTTTTAATAAACTGAAATAAAAATATTTTTTTTATCTCAAAAAGTATTTTTTTTTATAAAATTAAAAGAAAATAATACTGCAAAAAAGAAACAAAAAATATTTTTTTTATTAAAATTAAAATGATACCTCAATTTTGGGCGCCCTTTAAAATTATTTTTAATGAACCATAATCATAGTTATATAAAATTAAATTTTTATTAAGGACCGCATTCGATTACGAGCAACTCTAAAATTACAATAGTTTTCACTCGATATCGAATGGCCTGATTTGGGCCCTGACTTTTGCAAATAAGAATTTTTTGAATTTAAAGTCGTTTTTAAAAAGATACCGATTTTAGTATGGGCTAATATTTTTCGGTACCACCAAATTTAATTTATTTTTTTAAATATTTTTTTTAATTTCTTTAAACAAAAACCTGGCTTATAATTTGGTTTACACACCCCACTGTACCATTTAAAAGTTAAAATTAAACTTTAAATTTAAAAAACATTTTTTTTTATAAATCAATATTTTAAAATAGTTCTTAGAGAAAAATTTTAAAAAAATTTTATTTTACTTTTTTTTTTTTTTTTTCTTAAAAAACCCAACCAAATTTTTCTTAATTTTGCTCTAAAGTTTTTAATTTTAACAATCATGGGATTGCTTCCAAATTGTACCTATTGTGGTGTGTTAAACACCACAGTGAGAGAAATAAATTTGATTTCAGTCAAAAATTCAGTTGTGACTGTAAAATTTTTTAATCGTGGCAATAAAAAATCAGTCTTTTAGCTCAAATTATTTTTAGGAGAACTAAATTTTGGTATAAATTATGGAATTCTGGTTACTACATTTAAAAAAAAAATTAATTATCTCAACTGAATTTTTGATTGGAAATAAATTTAGTTCTCACAACCCAAATTGTTTTCTCAGTGTAGTTTAATTTACTGTAAAATTCATCCCATAGTGTTCTGGCAAGTTTCAGATTTTAATTTCTCTTGATTTCCAGTATTTTTTCAGAACCAAATAAACAACAGCACAAACGAAAATCAATTCAAAAACGTTTGTCATGAGATGAGTTTGTATGTATTCATTTCGACAATTTAAAATGTCTTTTTATTAATTTTTTTGTCTTATTTTTTGTGTCTGTTATTTTCATTATCATTTTTTGTGTTTTCCTTTATTTGTTTACGTTTTTTTATTCCATTTTTGTATGCAATCAACAAGTAGTTAGTTCTCAATATGCTTAGTATGGACGAACGCGCCCGCTTTAATGACTCATGGTTAATTAATGTCTCTTTTGTATTTTGTTTTTATTTATTTTTTTTCTAGTTTTTGTAAAAGTATCTTTGAAGTTGTTTTTGTGTGTTTATTGTCTTTTCAATATTTTTTTTTTTGTGTTAAAATCGTTGTTAATTTTCTTAATCTGTATTTAAATAATTTGAAAATTTTCTTAACAATTAAACAGGTGTCCGGTTGTTATTATTGTACCTCAAGTTAAATTCCCAGTTGGGTATGTGTGTATAATTATAAAAATTAATTTAAATTTTCATGTTGTCTTTTCTTATTGTTTTCTGTAAACAAATAGAATTTTTTCTTCTCATAGATTTTGTTTGAATTTGTAATGAGTGGTTATTGTTATAATTTTTTTAATTTATTTTTTATTTGTTATTCAGTTGAAGTTATACTTTTATTTGGGTTAGTTTTTTTTTCTATTTTTCAATACTTTTTTTTAAACAATAACCGCTGGGAGAAAACTTAATTATTCATTTAAAATTTAGAATCGATTTATATTGTGTTTGAGAGAATTAAAAACATAACAATAGAATATGGGTTTAGGCTACAGTGTAACACAATTTAAAAGAAACAATTTAAAAAAAAATGGATTCATTTTAATCGAGTTAACAAATATGCAAAAATCATCTTCTTCAAAGTGATATAAAATTGTATATATTTAATATAAAATTAACTAAAAATTTCGAAAGAAGAAGGCCATAATTTAGCTTTGGATTTTTTAACAAGCGTCTTTAAGACGCAGACAAATTCATAAAAAATATTTTTGGTTCTTAAGTACATTTTTTAAGGAAAATTTGTTAAATTAAAGTTTTCTTTGGCATTTCTAAGAGCTTTATTAAAGAATAAACTTGTTTCTGAGCGAAATAAAAATTCTCAAGATATTTAGAACCACTGACTGGACTCATACAGCTGAAACACTTTATCAGGCTATCAAGCAGACAAATGGTATTGTTGTCATTGTGATATCGTTATTCTAAAGTAATACGATGAGTAGTTCCGAGATCGTAAAATATCTCCCTTGGAAGATGGTTTGTGGATTTAGTTAGTAGGCGCTTGCGTAGTACAACATAGCCTGTCACTGAGTGACAACTGGGCAGTTAGTTATACGTAACAAAACTCACACCTTCCCAATCCAAAAAAAAAATAAAAAATGCCAGCAAAATATGGTATTAAGTCAATGAGCAACAATATGACCTATTAGAAGTCACTGTACTGTTTAAGATGTGTTAACTTGTAAACAAAAAGTTGTTTCCCAGCGTTACCACCCTATTTTCTTTACTAATGATCGTCACATAGACCAGGTAATGTTTTGTCATCAATCACGCTAAGGTAAACAAAACAAATAGCCTCAATCGGCATCAGTATTTGGCGATGTGGCTAACTTTCCTGTCAAATTAAAAATGTAATTAATTTGTTTCATTTGCTGTTCCAGAGTACGTTGGCAATGTAAAAAATGCTTTACGTCATTTTGTGTTGATAAACCTCTTTGAGAAAATGTTTACACAAAAACGTTTAGTTTACTTAATCGAATTGGCCATCATTAATCTTTGAAAAACAATTTTCTTTTTGAATTTTTGCTTCATTTTATATTTTTTTTAACAAATTTTTTTAATAAATCAAGTTGAATTCTAAAACTTTCAAAGTTTTTTTCATTTGATATTAATAATGAGCAGAGCAGAGAGGTGAATTATTATATAAAGTATTAAAAATAATACTAAATAAATAAAAATAAATAAATAATAATCTGTAATGAGTTAACGCATATCTGGTAACAGCATTCCCTTCTTCACAACACAATCAAAAATTGAAATAGAAAAAATTATAAGACAAATTTTTACTAACAAACTTTTGTTTAAGTTTATGTTTTATTTTATTAATTTTTTTTCTTCAAGTCTAAGCCGGCCAAGATCATGTGGTTTAACACCGTTGGACTTCTTTCTTTGGGGTTATTTGAAAATAAAAAGGTGAACGTCGATAAGCCAGCAACAATTCAAGAGCTAAAGGATGAGATAATTCGGCTCATTAACGGCATAGAACCTCAGTTATGCCTCAGCGTCATCGAAAACTTGGACCATCGGATGGAGTTCACACCTTTGGGCCTTTAAGTTGAAGAGTTTTGCTCAATAAATAAAACTAATTTGAAGGTACTCGACTTGGTTTTTTTTTTTATTCAAATACGCTTGTGTAAAATCGTTTATATTTCAACACTTAAAATTAATATTTTCTTAACACACAATCAACAACACATGTCAACACACACACTGCATTTTTTCAAGACAACCGAAATTTAAAAAAACAAAAAAAAACTAAATCACACTTCGCAAACGTTTTAAAATATTGAAATCATAATTATAAAAACTGTTGTCGTGTACAAGCGAGTATTTCTTAAGTTCGTTACGTTTGAACACGTTTTAAGGGCGATTGCTATCAATTATGAACTCATTTTATTTATAAAATTTATATAATTTAATTTTATTTACGATGAATGTGTAATTTAATTAGAGACGAGTTTGTATTTTATTTTTAAAAATTTTTTTCTCTTTTTTTTTAATTAATTTAAAAAATCTATTGGATACAAAAACGAGTATTTAAAAGTCTCTTTAATAGAAAAAAACACACAATTTATTTACTGGGCGTCGCTTACTTATTCATTTAAATTTTTTCCTTTTTTTTTTTTTTGTTAAAAAAATAAATAATTATTTTTTAATTTAATTTTTTCAAAGCCACACCAACTTTTCTTTTATGAAAAAAAGCAACAAAAATAAAGTAAAACTTTTCATTTTCACTATCACTGGCAAACGTTAACGACTGCACCGCACTACCGGCTGGCTGGCTGGCTATTCAGAGAGAGCAAATGATTGATTTTTTTTGTTTTGTTTTGTTACTTCTCAAACAACGACGCGTATAGCTTGCAAATTGAAAAACAACTAAACGGGACTTAAGATGCAAAACACTTTCTAGGCGGGCGTACTTAAAGTATGTGTGCTTTTCCAGCTATAATACAAACACATGCACAGCTATACACTCCTATTGCGCTACAGAAAAATTAAATTGAAGAATCTTCGCACTTTAATTAATCCACAACATGCTCGTGCATACACCCAAATGGCAACAACAATAACAACAACGACAGTACATAGAACTTTGTTATCAAATACGAGCACAAACATGTTGGCTTCGTAATGATCATAATTATCAATGTTGTTGTGCTGACTCCCCTTAAACTTGCACATAATTTTATTTTTTGACAACTGAGTATCGTTCCTATGAATTAAAATTTTTTTTCAATCAGCTTTTATTAGATCATTAAAAATGATACTTAATTAATAAAAGCATAAAAAATCTTCAAACGAGAGGCAGCTAGTTAGAGCTACGCTGGGTTGTGAAGAATATTCAAAATGTTTGTCGTACTTGGATGGGAGTTGGAACGAACTGTCACAAAGTGCATGTTCTAAGCTGCTAAAGCTGCATTGGCTGATTATAAAATTTTCTATCTTACACTGGTGGTATCAAAGACCACAATATCCTGTAAGCCATCTCGTTAGAGATGGGAGGAGCTCACTCTAATTGAGTGATAGTACCTATTTAGATGTAATTCACAATAGTGTGATAAAGCGCTTGGCTTGTGTGATTCCAGTCAGCAATTCTTAATGTTTTGAGAATTGTAATTCAAACCAAGTAGAGTTCTCTTACTATGAAAGTACGTTGGCCAAGTAGTCTGCCCACGAGTTTCCAGTGTTGTCTTTATTATTATCATTATGGGCTATAACTGCACTGCAACCCTGTTCCCAACAACAGTTCAAAACTCCTTACGATTCTCGTAATTGCTATAGAATTAATTATGATTAGGTCTCCTGTTACTACTGTTCCACTACCTAAGCAGCTTATTCTGCATCTTGCCACCTGCCTAGCACAGAATATGTTCCGATGTTACCTGTCCTTCTCAACAGAAACGACAGGAGTCGTCCTGTACTACACCGATTTTACTCATATGATAATTAAGTCTACAATGGCCTATAAGGAGTTCAACGTAGAGTTTAATGTCATTTATGTTGAAGTTCAAAACAACATCTGAAATAGTCTATGTGACTGCCGCATGTCCACTTCGGCTCTGCAGCAGTCTTTTAGACTTCATTTCTCCTCCTTGAGTAGAAGGGCACTAGTAAAGTTGGTCACCCCGCAGAATGGCTCTGGACCTATGAAGGGAGTATTCGCTACTATTTTAGAAAGATAGTCTGTCATTTCATTGTCCAAAATAAGCTAACCGTGTTTCTCTCTGCCAAAGCATTGAGAAGTTTATAGCAGTCCCAGACCAATCTTGATCGAACCCGCCTGCTCGACTATCTGAGAGAATATATATTCCAGTACCACATGTGTCCCTTCGTAAACATTCCCTAGAACATTGCCTTAAGGCTAGGACCTCCGCCTGAAAAATTTAAGTCTAGTCTTTATGTTCAGGCACCCAACTCAATGTGAGGTTGTTATGGATCACAAGTTCGTTCGGATATAACAGACAATCCATTACAATAGTTGAGCTTAACTGAGATGAGCGCAAGGCCAGCAGTGCATCATGACTGTCTAACATCAAATATACACAGCCCAATCATGAATACTCCCAAAATGTTTGAGAATAAAAATTCCTTAAATCAGACAACTTTCTCTGTTAAAAACGGGAGACTTTTTTTATCCTTAAAAAAAAAGTAATTAAAAGAGACATATTTTTTAACGATAAGAGGAAGAGGGAAAAATTAAAAAACCCCGGGGAATTTTTAATTTAAAATAAGGCTGATAGTCTTACATCTTGTTCTTCTACACAAACCAATTATCTAGTTTTTCCTGATTTAATTCACACTAAGTTTGAAATATTTTCTTTCTGAAATTCTCAATAAAGAGATCTTTTGCTGTTCTCATAAAGTAACTTATTTCTCTTAGGCGCTTTTATATGCTTACCGAATGTTTAGCAAAATATCTGTTTAATAAATTATTTCTCACCCTTTCAGTGTAGGGTATAACAGGGTCGCTGTCATTTTTTTTAACACCAAAAAACTATGTGAGCTCAATTTTGTTTTTAACAAGTGCTTGTACTCGCATGTGAGCTTGAGTTTGTTAATGTTCACCCATATTTTTTTAACTTAAATGCAAAGATTACACCATTTCATTTATTGTTTTTTTAATTAAAAAGCTTAATTTTTGCATAATTTCTTTAGTATTTTTTCTTATAATTTAAAAACTCTGGCAATATTTAGTCTGGCATTTGCATAAAAGCTTCAACTATTGAAAAGTTCTTAAACAATAATTTCTGGACTCTTTAGTTAAATTGAAAACATTTCATTACAATTTCTATATGTGTGTTTGTATCTTTAAGATCTCCAGCTTACTAATTGTTAATTTAGTTTATATCTACGAGTATTGTAAGCATTGAAATGGAATATCATTCCAATCAAACGTATGAATCAACCCATTCAATTTTAAAAAAAAAAAACAATAACAACAATCCTCAATACTGAATAATATTTAGCTAAACAAATGTATGCATGCATGCTTGTATCTAGATGCATTTCTTTATTTATATTTCTGTGGCAGCGGCAGCATTTCCAACTTATTAAATAATTAATGCTCGTTTAATTGTAGACAATTTACAGAAAGTTATAGTTTGATTTAAACTATTGGCTGCAGTCATTTCAAATGTGGGTGACTAGAGAAACCTCAGGCATGCGACATTAATTTTAGTTTGTTTGAAAAAATTAAAAAAAAAAAATCGTGGATGACACTGAAAACAAAGTTAAAAAATTATTTATTCTACGTCCGAATATCTGCCTTTAGGCCTATTGGGAAAGTACAAATCTGCTGGCAGAAGGAGACAGGGATTCTATATTATCCTATCAATACGAGGGTTATAAGATCGAATTATGCCTAGTATCTGAATTTTTTGTTCACACACCAACCAAGAAGCTTCACGGATTTGTGTGATCTTGTCTTGTATTGTCTTGTCTTAAACAGCATTTTGGGCTCTAGCAAAGGTTTTTATTCTCTATCTTAAATAAATATTCTTTATAAAAAGTTTTTTGTTTGTTTTTAAGGCCTTATGTACCGCAACCCAAAGCATCTTTTGTATAGCCAAATAGCCAGGGTCTAGGCAGGAATCTAACCTGACGCTTCAGTAGTCTACTTAAAAACCACAACATAGAAAAAAAATGCCTTCAAATCATTTTAGATCCTTTGCTGTCATTCCTGAATGCCCCTAATATTCTACTATATTTTTTTAGCAAATACACTCTTCGTTAACAAACATTTCATAGAATAAAAATATTAAATTAATTTAAAAAAATATTAGGCTGGTATTCAAAGAGACTAGTAACGACTTCAAGTACAAATTGTGACAAATTTTTCATACAAATTTGTCATAATATCGATTTCAAGTCTACTTTAATTTTATTTGTGCTTAATTTTAGAAATTTTGTTGGTTTTTAAATTTATTTTATTTACTCATGATATTCTCATGAGTTATTTACTCAGTACAATAAGTACTGAAGGGGATAACATATCTATATGGATCATTTCATCAGACCCTACTCTAGATCCTCATTAGATTACTCCCAACGTTTCTTGGCAGACATTAGAACCTTTATATTGTACAAGCAATTGACTAAATAAGAATTATTTGTCAACAGTTACGAGTACATTAAATTAATTATTAAAACATTTAGCTCTTGCTAAAACTAAGTACGAGTGTAGACTTTACCCTAAAGAACTTGTATGTTTGACACGAGACTCATTTTTACCATTTTATTGGCAATTAAATGGGGGTAGTGTTTTATGTAGTTGTCATTGCAGTGGCTGTTTTTCAATTAAATAATTTAGATGGCATTTAAAATGTCAATAGAATTTTGTTTTTTTTTTTTAAAGAGTCTTTTATTTTTATTGTTTAAAAAGCGCCAGGGCTTACAATTATGGCTTTCGTATTTAAGCATGATGGGTTATGGAATTGTGTTTAATTTTATTTTTTTTTGTGATGCTGTTGTTTTCATATTTCCCAACAATTGCGATCTCTGTACTTAATTAATTTAGTTCAAAGATCATGCATGATTGTTGGGCTGACTGGCTGACTATTTCTCTGTTTTTATTCAAGTTTTTATCTACATAGAAAATGAAATTAATGTGAATGAATATGAATATGAATTCAACAATAGCACACTACTGAAGCTTATTAGTGGTTTAGGGTGTTCCTTAAAAAAAAAACTAGTTGAAATAATTTATGACCACAACGTTTCAATATCACAGACATTTTAAAATGCCACAAAAAAAAATTAAGTTAAAATTTATAATAATTTCAATGCCAGCAAGGGAAACCCTAAAAATAATTCTTGTATTTCTTTCTTAATAAATCTATATTTTGTATTTAATAACAATAACAAGCAGACAAATTATGAAAACTTATACACACGCTCAGTATATGCTTAAATATATCTATATGCGAGGGTAACCTGATTTTTTTAGCCTCAGTGGATTTGTTAGCCAGCAGAATTTCTGCATTAGGGCAAATGAGAATTTACAAGTGACTGTTGTAAAAGCCTATGCATCCCTAAAGAGTGACTGTTTGGTGGGGCTTATAGGCTGGCAGCATCATTGAGCCGTACTTATTAAAATATTATTTTGATAAAATTAGGAAAAAAAATTTTAAAAATGAGTAAATTTTTTTATTCCAAAAAATAAGTCAAAGTATTTTTTAATTATACTAGAAGTTTCGTGGCAGGATAGTTACTAGTTAGAAAGATAGGTAAATTATTTTACATAAATGTCGCACTAAGTGTGACGTTACACTAGTTTAAGGCAGCTGGTAAGCGATAAATGCCTCTGCTATCATATCTTCAACATAATTATAGTTAGAGCTTAGGCGAAAAAAAAGGTGGTTTAAGAAATTACCCACTCTGTAACACATTTTTTTAAACCTGCTTTTTCCTATAAAAATCAAAAATCTAAAGTCGTTCCTTATAAAAGAATTATAAGCCATCCGTCGTTAATGTAAACCAGACTTTTTGTTCTGCAAACAAGTAAGCACATTAACTTGAGTTTTATAAAATGGGGTGCGCCAATTTAAAGAACATTTCTTTTTTCATAATTTTTTTTTTTTTTTTCAAGAAGTATTTTTACCCGCACATACTGGGGCAATCACATTACAAAACGTGTGTATTCGTATGTTGAAGATTAAATAAAAAAAAAATTTTTAGTTTTGTCGCATTAATAACGCCAAAATACAAAATTTAAAATAAAAACTGTTGATTTATTGATTACATCTTGTTTGTAAACCGCCAAAGACTGATTTTTCAAGGAGAAACTGCGCAAGTGATGTGTTCTGTACCAAAAGTAAAACATATTTACAAAAATTTAATTTAAACAGATCAAAATGAAAAATGAAGTGCAAAAATTTCTCACTAAAAGAAAGAAGAAGTTGCCATATAAGAAAACTATAAGACCAGGACCACACACAGCAAGTTTAGTTATGTAATTCTTTCTCAATTCTCTCCTACACACAGAAATTTTGTTTCGGCAATTTTAGCATTCTTATTCAGTTATTCATTCAGCCTTCAAGCTGCGAAGAGAGAACAAAAGGGAATTGCCGAGTACGAGCAAGTTTGTACCCCTTTCCATTCTTTTTTCATTTCTCTCTTGCAAAATCAAGAATTGCCCAACTAAAATTGCTGTGTGTGGTCCTGGTCTAAACATGAGTTTACCTCAACAAATTATATTAAAAAAAATTATTATTTTTAAAACAAAATCCCAACGTTTAAAGTATAAAATCTTAAAAAATTTCAAGTATTTGAAACGGGATCTCAGTAAAAGTGCACTTTATAAATTTAGGGCATTTTTTCAGCTTTGGTATACTGATACTTGTGATTGCTCTACATAAGTCTAAGCCCCAAATCTAATCTTTCAATGAGTAAAATTATTTATCAAAGATGTGTAGTTTAAACAATCTGCCCTAAGGAAGTTTTAACTGCCTCAAGGCAAAATTAAGCCTCTGTTACTTGATCTTTGGTCATTCACATATTTTGCTAAGGCATTTTAATACTCAACTCCACCCTTGTTTTAATTTGAGAGGGCTTTGTTACAACAACATAAATATTATCAATCTCCTCGCAACCATTTCAACTGAATAAAAAAAAATGTTTTTGTTTTCTTTTTTTTTTCAAACTTGATATCTGTAGCCATTCATTTATTAACCCCATTTAAGCATACAAACACACTCATTTATTCCACAGTGTGGCAATGCCTTTATGTATGGCTTTGCAACGCTTTATTTCTAGTGCAAACTAAATGGTGTCTTGTGAAATAATAAAACTATTTATTAGCACTTGTTAATTTATATTTTAATACTTTAATTTTGTTGTCATTCATGTTGTTGTTGTTGTTGTTGTATTGAAATGTCAATTGCATGGGGTTACAAGTATGTAAATAAAATTTATGAATGTGTGATCTTCTCAACTAATCTATCTCTGGGCCTGTGACCTCCTCTCTCTCTCTATTTTAATACAATTACTTGAGCTTTTATTTTTGGATTTGCTGCTTAACAATTGTGAAGTTGGTTGTCAATCAAACAACAAATTTAAATAAATTTAAACTTGAAAGATGCCCAAAAATGAAATCACCAAATAAGCACATCATACTGCATGAGTGTATTTTTTTTTTCTTCTTTTTTTTTGGCATTTAATGTCACAGATCACAGTGAGTTTTGCAAACATGGCATAATAATGACTAGAGTTGCTTCAACTTATCACAAGGCTAAAACAACTTTAAAGCAACTTTCAATCAAATATATTAAGCTACTTGTTTTGCCCGGTCTTACCCGGATCTAAACTTAAGGATGCCGAATCCTTAGAGTATATAGAGCGTATGTACCAATTTTGAGAGAAATTCGTTTACAATTAGAATTTTAATCATTAAAAATTCTATCCTAATAAATACAACCACTCACTACTTTCTAAAGTAGCTTATGCCTTGGCTAGCATTATTAGCAGAAACGTAGTTTAAGTAATAAATAAAAGTTTTCAAAGCATAATTTCAGGCCCCCATTTTTTTAAACACTGTTGAGTGAAAATTGTTCAAAAGTGAGCGTAAAAATAGGCATCTTTGGTTTAAAAGTGTATGGCGTTTATATTCCTTCCCGTCCCCGACTACACAAGCATGTAGGTAAATTTTATCTATTTTGAAGAGAGAAATTTATGTATAAATGTCTAATTTTTATATATTTATATTTTGTTCAAGTGAAATCCCAAGGCACACATATGTGTATGTCCTGTTTCTAAGGACATGAGCTTTTTATTTTAGTACGAATTCTTGGGAACTGAAATGGATATGTTTGAAATAGCAGATAAATACCTTAAAACACAAACATTTTTATAGGGAACAAACAAACAAACCGTAAACAAAATTATATTAAAAATATTAGGAATAGAAATTTTTAAATATTTTCTTTTTATGAACTAAAGCTCAAAGCATATAATTTACCAAAAATAAAGTAATTGTTTTGAATTAAAATGGCTATTTTGTTAAGCTTGAGGTCTTATTTTTCAAAAATTTTATTTTTATATATTTAAACTTGAAAGATGCTCAAAAAATAAGATATAAAAATAAATTTTTGAAAAATAAGACCTCAAGCTTAACAAAATAGCCATTTTAATTAAAAAGAAAAAGGTCAAATAAAACTAACTAATAAGTAATTGTTTTGGTAAATTAAGGTAAATTTTAGAGTAAAGGTCACGCTGCTAGGTTTGATAAAAAAAAAATTAACTTTTTTTAAGGGTCTATTCATGCAGCCGACCTCAAACTCGATTTCAGACATCTCTAGTTTTGAAATAAAATTTCAATATTTATTTATTAAATATTTTCTTCTTAATTTTATTTAAAAAACAAATTTTTTTTTAATAAAATTAGGAAAAAAATTTAAAAAATGAGTAAATTTTTTTTTATACTCTAGACTTTAAAATGTCATCTCCTTGTGTACATTTGATAAACTGGAACAGTGAACTTAAGGCCTAATTGAAAATAAGAAATCCATTAATCGATAGCTCTCAAATCATGTGGTCAAACAAACTGCTGTTTCCAACTGAATGAAGTGAAAGTCTTTAGAAACCTCCTTTTACATTTTCAAACACAAAATACATTTTATGATAACGATTTCCCCACAAACGTTAAGCATGTGATGGTGATAATGTTTTACTCCAAAACCACATGTTTGTTCAAAATAAAGAAAGATTAAGTAAAACGTAAAAAATGTAAATAAAAATTCTTGCAAAACTCTGACTCAGTAAAGTACCCACTAGTAGAATGTGGCAACCAGCAGCAAAAGCAACAAATAGCGAGCAACAACAGTAGCGGCAAGAAAAACAAATTCCTAATTATAAGTGCAGGCATGCAACACTATATAAAAAATTACTATTTTTTTGTTATTTTTATTATTATTTTCGATATTACAACATGTTGGTTTGTACAAACTTTTGCACAACTATCCATCATGCATAGTTGTACTCGTACACATACACTCAGTCACACATGTGGTGTGAGTATGGAAGTAACTATTTTACATTGTAAGTACTCACAGGCATACATACGAGTATGTATTTTGATGCAAATATGTAGAAATGCTGAAATGAATGAATTATGATTGTAATACATGAAATGATTAGGACTGCAATACAAATAAATAAAAAAAAAAGAAAGAAAGAAATAGAAAAAGTCATGCGTGCATTGACTTTTGCAATATTAAAAAAATCAGGCATTATTTTCATAGAAATTTATTGTAGAACGGATGCCGATGGATATTCAACATTAAAAAAAAAATAGAACAAAAAATAAGAACTTTAAATTTGTATGAACTGTTGCTACACAAAAAAGAAGTTTGTTTAAAAAAAATATCCATTTCTCAGTAAATATGATTCACATTCATATAAAATTCGTAAAAAAAAAAAATTTCGTTCGCCTTAGGCCAAAATTTTCTGTTTTTCATCACAACCTTGTCATTAAAAATCAAATTTGTCTAGCAGGCTGAGTTCTGATCTACCTAAAAATAGTATTCTAACAGTAAAGCAAAGCGGTAGTTCGTTGACTGTTAGGGGTGTGGTCCCCTTGTCATACTTGGTATGGAGTTGCATTGCAACCGGCTGCCGTGCTCCTACCCAAGGGGGAGGCCATGTCAAATTGGTACTCATATGTGTATGGGGGCGTTAGTAGACGCATTGTATTCTCCCGAGCATTCGGGCAGACACTCACGCTAAACACCGACATGTTCTGTCATACTTGTCTAGGAGAAAATAAAGGGTGTTTTTTATAGACGTATAGAACTTTAAATTGCAATAAAACAACGAAGGATTATTTGATTGACATGAATTTTATTTATCCGAAAGATAATCTTGTGGCATTACATTTTAAATATGATTTCTGGCATATGACCGCCACGGCTGGCTCGAATGTAGTCCAATCTGGACATCCAATTTTCGATGACTTTTTCTAACATTTGTGGCCGTATATCGGCAATAACACGGCGAATGTTGTCTTCCAAATGGTCAGGCGTTTGTGGCTTATCCACATAGACCAATGACTTTACACAGCCCCACAGAAAGTAGTCTAGCGGTGTTAAATCACAAGATCTTGGAGGCCAATTCAGAGGTTCAAAACGTGAAATTAGGCGGTCACCAAACGTGTCTTTCAATAAATCGATTGTGGCACGAGCTGTGTGACATGTTGCGCCGTCTTGTTGGAACCACAGCTCCTGGACATCATGGTTGTTCAATTCAGAAATGAAAAAGTTAGTAATCATTGACTGTAACGTTCTGGCCATCATCGTTTTTGAAGAAGTACGAACCAATGATTCCACCAGCCCATAAAGCACACCAAACAGTCAGTTTTTCTGGATGTAACGGTGTTTCGACATACACTTGAGGATTAGCTTCACTCAAAATGCGGCAGTTTTGTTTGTAAACGTAGCCATTCAACCAGAAGTGCGCTTCATCGCTAAACAAAATTCGCTTATGAAAATCGGGAAGAACGGCAATCTCGTTTTGTGCCCATTTGAAAGCGTTGTTCAGGCGTGAGTCTATTCATTATGAATTGCCAAACCAAACTGAGAATAAATCACTTGACAGCTGTTAAATCGGTCGCCATCTTGAACAGTAATGCCAACTTAAAGTTCTATACGTCTATAAAAACACCCTTTATTTACAAAATTTCTGAGAAAATAGGAAGCTGTGTGAAAAATAAGTAAAAGGTTCATCACTAATTCAACCACATGTTATTTCTAACTAGGCCAGATAACATGCTGACCTCTCGATAGTGCAGTGAAACTCACGTTGATCCTTCAGTGCAGGGCAAAGGCAAAAACGCTGGTTCACAGTGTCTTTCTCCTCTTTGTTCTGACAACTTCTACAATTCCCCTTAAGTGATTGACATAACTTCAGTGGACCATATTGCTGCTACTACACTTATCAATTAGGCTCTCTAGAATTTCAATAAATGTCTGCTGCGACTGCTAGCCAGTGTAGGCCACATCAATCTCGCCCGTCAGTTCTTGACAGACTGAAATAGGCATAACGTAGGACTTGTCGATATTTTACTAAAGCAGACTTCAGCCGTCGATAGCCAATATATCTGCGTTACAAAGGTCTCATGTTCACGTACTCAAATAAAGCGACCGCCGAATGTCATGTATCTTATATTACGAGCATTCGTATATCGAAGTAACTTTCCCTTAAAAAAAATTATTGAAGTTTGCGACGAAGTTAACAACACATAAATTATCATTGCACATAAACAATAACCTATCATACCGAATGAATAACGAATTCGATAAAATATCGTTATAATTGTTTTTTTGATACGAATGTTTGTAAAAAAAAAGTTACTAAGTCGCACTACTGATATCCTATTTAAGAATGTTCAACATTCCCCGATCAAGTGGACACCCACCTAATTGTATTTCAAATGTCAGTAGAAATATTAATATTTTTGCTAAATAATCCATTAGACCACAGCCAATCTGCCAAAATTTTTAGAATTTATTATTAATTGATATGATTTATGTGGGGACTAGAATTAGAGTATAGAGTTTTATTATAGCTCTATGACTTTCACTTTGGGCTCGTGATTTTTATTTTTATGCTTGCTGGCCTGAGTTTTAAAATAACACTCACTAGCACTACTCTTCCTCGCGAGTAAAATTTTTTACTCGATATTTTTTATTAATTTTTATTTTGATTAACAAAAATTTTTGGAGATTCTTGGCTTGGCAGATAATAGCCAAGATCTAGACAATAAGCGAACCTACTGAGATATATAATTCCCTATAACCCAGATTCTTCCTGCATAAAATTTGTGCCATAACATCTGTGTCTAGAAATTCTCATTTAAAGGACAAACAGTTTTAAAAGTCTCCCAAATTTTTTGTTGTAAAATTGTTAAGACTATATATGGCCCCATCATTCCGTAATAATAAAGTTATTTTCGATTTTTTTTATATTTCGACAATAAGTATGAAAATATATTTTATTTCTACTTTAAAACGTTTTAACTAAATTATTTTTAGCCTATTGGAATGGGGTTTCCGTTTGCATTTGCATAAGCAACACACATTCTACAAAAAGCACTTTATGGCAATTTATGTTCTAATTTTCTTTATTTTATTTTATTTTTATTTTTCTAGAAAAACTCATAATTCTGCTATGACATCATATTTTCATGCATCATATCTCGTCTTACAATTAAGCCATCATTAATGAAGCCTACGTACAGCAAATTAAAATAAATGAAAAGCCCATGTATGTGTGTGTGTATGAGTGCTAATAAAAATTTTTATTAATCCTCGCATTATGTTTGTGCTTCATAATTATTTAGTGATAAAACTTGAACGGCTTTTAATTGCATTTAAAATTATTATCACAAATTTATGGCGAAATAGATTTTGTGAATGTAGCGAATTTTTATTACTCTGAGCGCTGATTTGAGCCATTCAGTGAGAAATGCAACGACATGCACTGGCTTTAAAAAAATTCCTTCAAAATCGATAAAAAAAAAATCTATTCAAAATTCTGTATCATCCATTCTTTTGTTTAAAGAAATTGGTTTAATTATAATTTATTTTGTAGTTTTGTTTCCTTTTTATTTTTTATTGTTTACCAGGACACAATATAATGTTGTTTTTAGGTTTAAAAAAAAGTTTTAAGTTGAGCGGAATTGCTTACAACTAAGCATTTTTAAGACGACCACCCATTATAAAGGTAGTGCGGTGTAAACTAAAGTTGTTTTCAAGTTATGGCTGAACCCAAGGAAATAGAGATTCATTTTTATGCAAATACAAATTATTTGCAAAAAACAATTTAATTTAAATTAATTTTAAAAAAGCAAAGCTCAAAGTCACACTTTTAAATCACAGAGAAAAACAAAAAGTTAAAAAAAAAATGTTTCTAAAAGTGTAGTTAGTGGTTGATTTAAAATTTTTAATTAAATAAAAGTGATAAGAAAATGCGCGTTTAAAAATTGTGAAACTGTTACACACTCATATACTAAAATTAAATTGAAGAGAAAATAAAATAAACGTACGACGACTACGCACACACATAGTTGTGTTGACATAAATCTATTTATTTTAATATTGTTACTCACCATTACGGGTATTTCCTTATTGGTTGATGAACGTCGAGTTGTGGGTGAAGGTGTCTTGTCGACTTTAGTGTAAAAAACCTGGGAAATGCTGCGAAAGAGTGTGCGAACACTAGCCGTATCGTAAACTGCATCAGTGGTTGTCATTTTTATTTTCTAATTTATTAATTCACACAATTATGGCATTTATAAATCTGCAAAATATATATTTTTTTTTTATTTTTTATTTTAGTTGAACTTTAATTTTTAATTCATTGTTTTTCTGTGTGACTTTAAGCAAGAGAATATTTAGTTATTTTTTGTTGCACAATGTTTTAAAATTGAAATAAAAAATATAAAATTTTTTTATCAATGTTTGCATTCTTTTACACAATCAACTTAATGACAGAGTTAAAACACTGAAAACAAAAAGCCATAATCATAGTCACACTAAAGTCGCTATCTTTTTAAAAACGGCTTTAAATTCAAATAATTCTTATGAACTAAAGTCAGTTCTTAATAAAAGCCTACTTTTTTGTGAGCCTACAAAATAATTTTTTGTTTTATGTGAAATAATGAAATTAATTCATTAAATGAATGAACATTTCATTACTTATTTAATTTTCTCCTAGTGAAGATACAAACAAATCCAGAATAATAGAAAACCATATTACGAATTCAGCAAGTTATTTCTCTGTTTACAAATTTACATCAAGGACAAATTGTTACTTGAATTTAATATTACACACAAACGCTTATACACTTAAAAATGTGACATGTATCTAGACCGTTTAAATTTGAAGACGCAATTTTCTTTTCTATTTTTCTTGCAGCAAATAACAATAAAGAATAGTCTAGTACAAACAAGAATGTGTCTAGCCTTTCTCATTCTTTTTTGCACGCTCCCTTCTCTCTCTCTCTCTCTTTCTCCTTCTAACTCTGTCTCTCTTCTATTAGCTCAAAAGGTAATGCAACTAAAATTAACCTGTGTCTTCTCGAACTTATTTAAGTTCATCAAGTCTGATAATTTTAAATATTTTTTTTTAGAAACATTGAGTTGCTTAAGCAATCATTTGGCTTTTCATAACAAAGGTCACAAAGCAACAAATTCTAGCTCGAACATAATAAAAAAAAAAAGTTCAGGAAGTTTTTTTTTTTTTTTGTAAATTAACATTTTTCCTTAAACAGAATTTTAAACACACAAGATTAATTTTTTTTCTTTTTTTTAATACGAGAAATTTGCTCTGAACACACCCTGATTAACTTTTTCTTACCTTAAAATTATAGCCAAATCATTTTTATTTTATTTAAAAAAATAATTTTTTTTTATATTTTTAGGAATTTAAAATATTTTTCTTTTTATCATTAAAATTACTTAAATTTGTATAGCAAATTTTTACACATTCTTTTAAATTTTTGTACTTCTTTTACCATCAGTTAGTCGTGTGTTACTATTTTTATATTTTGCACTACTAGTTGATAAATTAAATAACTTTTGTTTTTGTTCTTCCTTTTTTTTCAATTAAATTGTGTTATTTTATTTTTATTATTATTTTTTTTTTTTCATTTTCTATTCTTTGCTGTTGCTGTTATCTTTGTTGTTATTATACATTTTTTTCGTATCAAGCCAAGCCAAATAATCAAAGCAACCAACAACACCTTCAACACTTTCAACCTGTCAGTGTGTGTATTTATTTAGTAAACGTAACAATTGTATTACCTTCAACAGCATTGTCTGAGTGTCGAAGAGTATCTGATAGCAAAAGAATAAGTAAATTAACTAAATTTATATGCGTTTGCCTAATGCACACCCTACAATTCCTAAAATGTATTATTAAAACAGTATTCAATATGGATTGAAGGACTACAAAAACCAGCCTCTAAAAAACATTAAACTTCTCACTTTTTTCTAATACTTATATATTTTTCTATGCATCTTAATAAAATAAAAGGTTATTATTATTTAATATTAATCAAGCTTTAAGATCTTAAAAAATTGTTTTTATTTAAATTTTCCGATATTTCGACTTTCTTTTGAAGGTCTTCTTCAGGGAAATTTATTTATAAAAAAAAAACAATTTTTTAAAATCTTAAGCTTGATTAATATTAAATAATAATAAATTTATAAGATCAAATAATTTAATAAAATTATTTTCAAAAAAAAAAGAAATTTTTGGAAATTTTTTTTTATTTAAAAAAATTATTAAAAAAAATTGTGAGCAAAAAATGAAATAACCGAGCGCAATTATTAGATTTGGTTATCACACAAAATATTTTTTGGATAAAATGAATGAAACATCATTAAAGTGTTCGAGCACTTTAGATATTTTTATTTTTTTCAGTAAGCAACGGAAAATATTTCATAAAATAAATACCCTTTGTATTTTAATAGTTTTTTCCTGCCTCTTTATGGTGCACGGTTTGTACTAGGTGTGCTAAAATGTTTACAATATTTATATCGGTTGAACTCATCAATATATTTATAATCAGTTTTTACTGTCACAAAAAAAAATTAATAAAAAGATACAAAATAAAATTAAAAAAGGACAGTTTAAATTTGGGTATTCGATGTAGTCTTTTTATATGAAGCCCCGGCCCGTGAGGCGGTATCCTTTAATCATTAAAATAACCCGTCCACTCATTACTTTAAAAAGTTACAAAGTAACTTATGCCTTTGCTAGCAGTATTGGCAGAAGCATCAACTAAAGTGATAAATAAAATTTTTCAAAACATAATTTCAGGCTTTAATTAAGTACGGATGATTAGTGGTAAGTGAAAATCGTAGAAAAGTGGGCGAAAAATAGGGGTGGCTGAGCTTTCTTATAAAGGGTGTCCCAATAAGAACGCAAGATTTAAATTTTAAATAAAACACAGATATTTAAAAAAAAACATCGTGAAACTTTATTATATCGTAAAGTAGACAGAATGAGGTTATGTATGGAACAACATATCGGGCAGATGGCCGCCGCGGCTTTGCTGGCACACACGCGATCTTTTAATGAAATGTTCAATGACCGTTTTGCATAAATGCTGCGTCCAATTTCTTCGTCGTAAACCATCGACTTCAAAAAACCCCAAAGAAAAAAGTCTAATGGTGTTAAATCGCACGATGTAAGCGGCCAATTCTGGTCTCCAAAACGCGAAATAACACGACCGGGAAATGATGAATTGTTTCTCTGGCTGTATGACATGTGGCGCCGTCTTGTTGAAACCACAACCCCTCCACATTAATTTCTTCAATTCTAAGCAAGAAAAAACTGTTTATCATTTCACGATACCGAACGCCAAATTTAAATCTTGCATTCTTCTTGGGACACCCTTTAGTATTATATATCAAATTTCAGACAAATTCGTTGGAAAAGAAAAATTTATATAGAACAAACAAACAAACAGAAAAATAATTTTATTAGAGAAATTTAAAATTTCGATTGCAGTTGTTCGATCACGAGTGAGGCGATCTGATTTCAGGACAGTTGTAGAGTTTAACAATTTCTTTATTTCATTAAGTCATACAGACAATTAGAAGGGTTTATATATTTTTCCTCTATATCAAACTGATACCACTCCATCTCAGTTTTTGATTAATTTTACTGGAAAGTTGTAGTGTTAAATTAAAGCCAGCAATCATTTCTGCAGGTATTCTTTGTTATAAATTTCTTATGTCATTTTTGAAGAGACAAGAAACGACTTCCTTTTTTTTTACCACAATAGCAAATTTTAACAAATTTATAAATTTTTTGGAATTTTATTTTAAATCGCCTTTTTTTTATCTGACAGCTGTTTTAATTCAATTTTTTATGCAATCATTGCAGCTGACCATGCCGGATTTTCAAAATATTTCTGCACAATAATTTTTTATACTGATTTTTCATGGCTAATTAAGCTTACAATAATTATACAGAATAACGGTAAATGTTTTTATAAAAAAAAAAATTATTTTTTTAAAGGCAAGTGTTGCCACTAGCTTTTTCTAAAATGCTTTTCGAAAGCGATCAGAATTTGTGTGAACATTTTATTTGTATGTGTTACCGTTAACATGTTGTAACGCTCTTTAATCACGACCATGCCTGAAGTTCTCTCTTTTTTGCATGTGATATAAAAATTACTCAATAGTTTTTTTTTACTCATTGCTAGTAATTCTTTTTTTAAACTAAAATAAACACACATACACATACATACGAGTACTTAGTTAATTATTAATACATTTTATTATACTGCACTTTTTGGTTTTCCATTTTTTATAGACACAATTAATGTGTGTATTCTCAAATCAATCAAGCCGTCACTTCATTTTATTCTTTAAGGTCTGAATTCACAAACTTTAGTTATTATTACACTGCTCAACAAATGTGCACTTCATTGATTAAAAAAAAAATTTACTCTCTTAAAAAAAAAACACATAAAATTCAGAAAAATGCATGAAATATTTATTTGGATCGATAGTTGGGTCGATATAATTTAATGTTTGAAGATTATTTCATGCAAATGTTGGCCGCGGCTGCGCCTCAAATGGTCCATCCGCTTAGTCCAATTTTGGCATACTCTTTCCAACATTTCGGCCAGTATCTCACGAATAATGTTGGCAATGTTGGCTTCCAGTGCGTCAATCGAAGCGGGCTTGTCCCTATAGACATTAGCCTTAACATAGCCCCACAAAAAATAGTCTAGAGGCGTTAAATCGCACGATCTGGGCGGCCAATTGACTGGTCCCAAGCGTGAAATAAACTGTTCACCGAACTCGCCTCTCAATTGGTCCATTGTTTCGCGTGCTGTGTGGCATGTGGCACCGTCTTGTTGAAACCACATGTCATGCAAGTCAAGCTCTTCCATTTTGGGCAAAAAAAAGTTTGTTATCATCGCACGGTAGCGCTCACCATTCACAGTAACGTTGTGATTCGCATCATCTTTGAAGAAATACGGCCCAATGATGCCGCCAGCCCATAATCCGCACCAAACGGTTGTTTTTTGTGGATGCATTGGTAGCTCTTGCAATGCTTCTGGCTGCTCTTCACTCCAAATACGGCAGTTTTGCTTGTTCACGTATCCATTCAACCAGAAATGAGCCTCGTCGCTGAACACAATTCTTCGATAAAAAAGTGGATCTTCATCTAACTTTTCAAGAGCCCATTCACCAAAAATTTGGCGTTGTGGTAGGTCGTTTGGCTTCAATTCTTGCACCAGTTGTATCTTATAAGGCTTCACACCCAAATCCTTCCGCAAAATTTTCCACGTAGTGGAGTAACAGAGGCCCAATTGCTGCGAACGGCGCCGAATCGATAATTCACGGTCATCACCAACACTGGCCGATACGGCTGCGATATTTTCTTCAGTTCGCACTCTACGTAAGCGTGTTGGTGGTTTAATGTCCAACAATGTAAATTTGGTGCGAAATTTTGTTACAATAGCCCGAATAGAAGCCTCAGTAGGTCGATTAAACTGACCATAAAATGGAAGAAGCGCGCGATGAACTTTCTTAACAGAGCACGCATTTTGGTAATAAAATTCAATAATTTGCAAGCGTTGTTCGTTTGTAAGACGATTCATGATTAAATTATAGACCAAACTGAAGATGTTTGACAGTGACACAAGATACAAAACGTGCGTGAGCTGTCAAAACTAGTGTTGCCAAAAAGATAATAGCAAAAAAATCACTCTTTATTTTATTTAATAGTAAATTTATGTGCTGTTTTCATAAGACAAGCGATAAATTTGTTTAAAACAGTCAATATTTTGAGTACTTTTCGTATAAAATTTC
Organism: Thelaira solivaga; assembly: GCA_947397855.1. NCBI lineage: Eukaryota > Metazoa > Arthropoda > Insecta > Diptera > Tachinidae > Thelaira > Thelaira solivaga. Next base: position 63,338,464 of record OX377612.1, on the reverse strand, counting down.
CAGACGAGTTGATCGCGTGTGTTATAAAAACAACACATTAAAAATAACTACAAACAAAATCCGTTATTTAAATGAGCCAAAGAATTTTTGTGTTATTGGTCGTAAAATCAAAAAAACACCAAGCACCCGTCTTATTTTATTAGCAACTAGTTGTTTTTGCCCTAGCCCGAACCATATTTAGAGTACAGAGAGCGTATGTACCAACTTTTAGAGAAATTAAGTTACAAATAATATTTTAATCCTTATAAAAACCCTTTCCAAATATATACAAGCACTCATTACTTTGAAAAGTGGCACATGCCTTTGCTAGTATTATAAGCAGAACATTTTAAAGCATAATTTCAGGCTTAACTAAAGTGCGGGCACATATCCTTTTGAACAGTGACTAATGAAAATCATTGAAAAGTAGGCGTAAAAATAGGCATGGGTGATTCAAAAGTATACAGCGACCTTTATTATAGTATAAAGACTATTTAAATAAAATTTCAGAAAAATGCGTTGGAATACAAAAATTTATATAGCGAACAAACAGAAAATAATTTTTATTTATACAAACTTTTTTATTAAATATTTTTGCCTCTATCTGCATTAAGTTGCTTCGCAGATATTACCGTTTACCGATTATAAATTTTATCACAGAATTTCAAGTCTAAAGCTTTAACAATTTGGACTGGTTAATGATGATTAATCAGTGAGTAACGTTACTCTTACACATTTATATAGATTTATGCTCTAGTTATTATTCTTTTTTACATACATACGCACGTTAGTAACTATTAAGTAGTTTTTGTTAGTCACCAACAGTTTTATTTTTATTTTTTTTCATTTAAATTTACTTTATGCCAGTAGTTATTTAAAGGGTTTTTATTTCAGTTTTTTTTAGATTCACTTTGGCCTTGGATGGTTTTTTAATTACAATAAAGACACCTTAAAAAACCTTGTTAGTTAATTTCATTGTTCAAATAGTTGACGAAAAAAGTATGTTCAAGTTCAATTTGTTGAATTTTTGTTACACACTTAATTGTACTTGCATCTTACCAACTAAATAATCAATAACAAGAAACAATTTTAAACAGCCCTAAATGATTTAAGTTAAAAAAGAATTGCAGGGCTAGTTAGCATTTCATAGACCCTTATGATAATCTCAAATACAGAGAAGGATGCGTGTAAGTTTTAGGAAAATAGATTTTTATATAAAGCCAAAGAATAAAGTTTAATCGGATGTATGAAATACATTTAGTCTTATTATAAGTGTCGTTGTCGTAGTCGAATTCACGACAAGCCCATACAAAACATATCACAACAACACTCATAATCAGGCCTACTATCTAGAGATTTGCTAGTGTTTGATTGGTCAATAACATCTGATCAACTACATACATACTCAGCCGAGTATAAATTCTCAAGTTATTTGCATTAACCTTATAAACCTGAATTAGTACAGAGGCTCTCTTCCTGTAAGAGTTTTCTATCTTTCAAGCATTTTATTACCAGTCACCGATTGTTAAAGTTCAGATTCAAGTCAAATATCAAGCTTTTTCTTGGACGATAAATTAAATATCGAAGATTGTGTCCTTAACTATCCATCCAAATTTGGTTCCAAAATTTTAGCTGAAAAACGGTTACTTGCTCCACAAAATCCTAACTTTAACTATAGAGAGTTATAATAACAGGCCTTAATCTATATTGGACAAAGTATGTATTAGATGTCATTGAATTTCTTTTAACCGTTCAAAAAGCCAATAGTTGCTTTTGTCAAAAATCTTTTACCGGGGCTTTATTTAATAAAGGGTCCGCCATCTAACATTTTTTTTTTCACCTAGTGCTTATTTCGTAAATGGTAACACTTAGCTCATGTCTGATTTGACAGATAATTAGTTTTATCCTTCCGTTGAAAGAATATGGTTGTATTTTCGCTTCGCTAAGTGGGCCTGCGATCGACTTACAGAAGATGCCGATTTTGCCAAAAAAAAAAAATCATCTTTTCAGATGAATCTCATTTTGATCTTGGCGGGTATGTAAACAAGCAAAATTGTCGCATTTGGGGCACAGAAAACCCGCAGGCATGCATTGAAAAGCCAACGCACCCAAAACTAGTCACTGTTTGGTGCGGATTTTGATCCAGAGGCATAATTGGGCCATTTTTCTTCGAAAATGGCGTTATCGGGCCATGTTGAACGAATTTTTGTTCACAAAAATTATAGAGGAGGATATTGGCAACATTTGGTTTCAACAGGACGGCGCTACATGCCACACAACCGAAGCTACACTCGATGCTTTTAAAGTATTTTCAAAAAAAAAAAAAAAAGTTATTTGGCGGACCCTGTATTTAATTTTCTTTTAATCTGGGGTACAAATCAGACTGAATTTCATTTAATACACTTCAGCTCTCACCTTAAAAGTGGGATGATATACTGATGCTTGCCATTGACGATGATTCAGGGCACTTAAAGAAGCTCATACAAAATACCCACTTTAATCAAACAAATTTATCAATTGAACGTCTAGTTGAAGGCCATATATGTCTTTGAAAGAACAAACTAAATAATATCGCTTAAAGAATATGACAGCTTTCAAGTATTAGAGCTCAAAAGACCCGTTACGCTCAATCACGAACCTAAATAGAAGAAGTAAAAGGCACTTGCCTTTCCAAAATAGAGAAAAATATACCCACGATTACAAATTCAATAATTAAACAAAATTTTCTAAGGAATTTGATTCCCTTAGATAGACTAAGGTGATTCGCAAATCTTTTGGCTTTCTTTAAATGTGTATTATGAACATTATCACATATTTAAACAGTTAGCAAATAAATATAAGTTCCACCTGTACTTGCGCAGAGAGGGTATGCACAACATGAATTCATTCATGTTCTATTGTTTCTGTTCAGTAGACATAAACAAAAGTAACCTTCAGCAACCAAGGGAAACCATTTGCACCAACAACAACAACAAATTTGTTTATGCTAAACAATAGGGGTACTCACGACAGTGCAAAACGATAGATACGAATGAGTACAAAATACTTTAATTTAGCAAGTACAGCAACCAAATGAACACATTTGCACTTTGCTTCATTTGCCCTGAAAACACCATGAGCAAACATCGCTAGGCATATTTGCTCAAATGCCAATAAAACGAAAACAACAAACACATATACAATTGACAGATAAAGTTGAAGTTGTCAGATATTTTGTCAACATAGTCAGTATATTTGGGAAATGCAAATGTGCATTAACACTTTAGCCAAATAATATTTTCAATAAAAGTTTATTTTAAGCTCAAATGAACAGGCTTTACTTAACTGCTCTAAGCGCAATATTTTTTATTAAAACTCAAGCAAGCGACAACATTCTTTTTTAATTACATTCCTTGAAATTTCTGCTTTTAAATCATAAAAAATGTTTCATTTTAAAAAGCTAAAGTTTGTATTAATAGCGTAACCAAATTTATATTTGAATTATGATGGTTAATTAAAGATGGGCGATTGTGTAGGCGCTGTTTGTGGAGCTCATTAAAGCCATTTAATCTGTTTGACACAATAAAAAAGCAATAACACATGAAATAGTTTTTTAATCTCTAATAAGCTTCTCTAACAGACATTCGCTTTAAAAAAAAAAAAAGAAGAGGTAAAACTGCGTTTTTCAAATACTACAAAAAAGAAAATATTGAATTTAAATTGAAATATCAAAAAGCTGTTATAAAGCCTTTGCTTGTTTTAAGCTTTATGAATAATAATTAATTTTTTTTTAATTTTAGGGCAATAGTATTCATAGCATTATGAAAAAAGCGCTTATGTCTTATTAACTCATTTTAATGGACAACAATTTTAGAAGCCTTAAAAATTATTTCGATTCTAGCAAAGGGGTTGCGTTGCCGTCTCCTTAATTTTTATTGAGTTATTTTGTGATAGCAAGTCAATTTTCACTTAAGTCAACTTAAGCAATTTTTCCTTATTAGCACAGATATATTGGTATAATAGTTTTTTGAATGTGGGTTCTGTGTCGCAGTTCGTGCGAAAGAGGAAAAAGCAAAAATATCACGATAGCGATAGAAAGACGTGAAACAAAGAAAGAAGCAGTGTGAAAAATTGAGAAACTAAAAAGAAAAGAGAAGAAGAAGAAAGGTCCCTGACGATCTTACCCAATTGCCGTTTGTTACAAAGTCGTATAGACCGCCAAATCCTACAGTTTACTCTAGTACTGAGCAGAGAAAGAGCATGTGTTCTACAGTCTCTTCAAGTAGAGTAAAAATTCACCCACAGTGTTGGTGCCGCCAAAACTAAAACTAATTTCTAGTGTACTCGCCGCCTGATTCAAACTATATACCTAATTTTTTAATCCCACGTGTAGTTCTCCACATATACTGTTATATAGAAAATAAGAGAGGTTACACCATAAAATTTATAATAACTCGAGAACTAGGTCTCTGATTAAACTAAAAAAAATACGTAAGGATTGGGAATAAAATATGCTTTAAATTTTTTTTACCAGTTTTGTAGTTTAAACGATATTCCATAAGTTTTTTCAAATAAACATATTTTTTTTTCAAGAAAATTTTTAAAAATTTCTTTTAAAAAAATTATTAAAAATTTAATAAAAACAAAATCTTAAAGTTTATTTCTAACCTTGATACCTGCATATGTTATAAACAAAATGAGCTAAATTTCCTTAAAATCCAGTTATAAATTTTTAATTTATGTATAATTTAGTGGTAGCACAATTTTTTTTATATTTAAAGAAACAAAGAAATAAATTTTATAGGTGCTACCACTAAATTGTGGATAAAATTTGGAACCTATTAATGGATTTTAATAAACTATATCTCATTTTATTTTGAACATATGCAGTTATCAATGTTAACAAAAAAATTTACGATTTTCTTTACATTGAATTTTTTATGATTTTAAAAAAAATTTTATGGAAATTTTTAAAAAAAAAAAATTTTTTTGCAAAACTTTGTGTATAAACTATAAAACTGGTAAAAATTAATAAAAAAAATAAAATTACAAATTATTGTACTAGCGATTTTTTAGCGTTTTGTTAAATTTAATCAGAGAGATAATTCTCGACTTATTGCAAATCATATGGCGCAACCTGCTAGTTTTTATGTATATCGATATGTCTCGAGAACTAGCTTACTATTATAGATATTCAATATAACCATGAAATTTCCAGCACCCAAAGCAAACTACCAGTTTGTAGGTCTAAGTAATCCATCATTTTTTTAGCGTAACCAAACTTGTGGTCTTTTAATTAAAATTTTTACTAATGGCGCTTTCTATAGCATCTTTTGTGTAGAACAAAGTGAAAATTAAATATCGGCCACAACATAGAAATTTAAAATAGTCAACTCTTATTTAAGCAAACCAAAATAGTATTGAATTTTTAAACACACCTCGTATACATTTTGTTGCATGCATTTTTTTCTTTTTTAAGTTAAACAGCTGATTTGTTTTTTTTTTTATTATTTTTAATGAACAATAATTTTATGACTTGATTCTCTTACAAATTGCTCGTAATGTGTTGATGACCACTAAAATTAAACATTTTATTCACCGGATTTGCCATTGGAATTACATATTTGTGTTACTTTTAATCTTTTTTTATTTAATTCTTGTTTGAAATTAAAATCGTGAATTGAAACTTATTCGTAATGGCTGTTAAAGCGTGTTTGCAACCCTTTAAAATTTTAAATTTTAAATTTGATTTTTCTTTTTAATCAATTTCCATGTTTTCGTTAACATTTAGTTTAAATCGATTAATGAAATTAAATTAACAAAATTAAAAAAAAAACACGTTGTGAACTATACGGTTGCCCGTTTGTCACTCAACTGAAAAACAAGAGTGTTTGCTATTGACTGCAAAAAAATTAACACACACACATACACTAGAAACGCGATGATTTTCTGCTTGTGATGATTTTTGGTTTCATTTGGTTGGTTGGCAAATAATAATTTTATTTAAAATTCATTTTCTTGGTGTGTTAACGCAGCAGCGGTGGTTGTTTGTTATTGTTGGCGTTGGTGTTGCTGTTGATGTTACCTGTAAAGCAACTATCTAAGCCAACAACAAATAAACCACAACAATAACTTACAACTAAAGGGGTTTACTTTTAGTGGTGTCCTTTAGAAAGCAAAGTAAAATGTAGCCAAAACAAAAATAAGAAAAAAAACTTCGTGCAAACTTTATTTTTTTCGGATGCATTATGCTCAACTAATAAGTTTTTTCTTGAGAATTTTTTTTATTATAAAATATTAAATTGTTGAAGAGGCTGCTGCAGACATCTTATCACAACTTTAAAACGACTTATCCGATTTTGTTACGAAATCTCTCTAAAAATTTTAAATTATACTAACTTTAATTTGTTTGTACATAATTTTTTAGTTTATATATTATTTTTTTTTTTTAAATTGAGAAAAAAGTTAAAAAAATATTTATATTTTTTAAATATTATGAAATTTTTGATTTTTAAAAATTGGCGAAAAATATAAAACGGCTAGTACTTACCGATTTTATTACTTAATCCCAAAATCACTTAAAATTAAAAAAAAATATTAAGTTATAAGTCATTACAATTCTTTTCTGAATACAAATTTTATTAGAGTTTTGAAAAAAAAAATTTATTCTCTTTTTTTTCCTTAAAAAAATTAACAAGTAATAAATGTAAATGTAAAATATTAAATATCCAGTAAAATCATTAAGTAAGTAGTCTATGTTCGAGATCATGTGCGTGATAGCTTGTATAATGCGGTATAATGTTCAATCGTATAATTTTTAAAACACAACTTTGTTTTATTTATTTACCAAATATCAATTTTAATAAATTAATTGTATCACCTTGTTCTAAAAAAAAAGAAGTTGCGGAACAAATTAAATTAAATTTTTCTTGTAGTAAAATAAAATTTTAATCTTTTTATTAAATTTTAATTAAAATAAAATTATTGCCGCATTTTGTTTTTTCTGTGTCCCATTTTAACCTCAATTCAATTATTTTTGAAAGATAAACTGTTCTACAAATAAACTGAACCATAGAATGAATTAAATCACTGGTGTCAGAGGTAATTTTTGTATCAACAAATTGTTTTCTTACATGCCTAATTGGTGTCTAATTTGGTTTAGAAAACTCTCAAATTGAAATGGTGTAATTTCACATTTTCTCTGTACAATGTTTGGACTTGAAAAAAAGAGGAACGCAAAATCTAAAGTAATTTAATTTAAAAAAAATTTATGGATAAAATTTTTAAATGGCAGTTAAAGAATTGATTAAACAAAAAAAAAACTCATTTCAGAAATTAAAAAAAAAATATTCAGCTGCGAAGCTTTATATTTCAAGAAAAAATTTCTTTAAAAAAAATTGTCCGGACAAAAATTTTGTTCGTAACAAATTTTTTCGGTATTTTAAAGTTTGTATTAATAAAATTATTTCACTGCAAACAAAGTAAATTATTTTTATTGATGCATTAATTTCACTAAAAATATATAAATTACACCAGGTTACATTCAACTGTCAGTCTATTCACAATAGCAATAGTTAATAGCCATTGAAATGATGTAAATAACATTCAAAATTGTCTATATAAATAAAATTCATTTTGTTTGCTTGTTTATTCTCTGTACAATTTTTTTTAACGGGTTTATCTGAAAAGTGGTTCACAGTCTCTATATCTCAAAGAAGCTCGCCATATACTATTGGAAAGGCCATGCCCATTTTTATGCCAACTTTTCAATGATTTTCACTAGCCACTGTTTAAAAAAAATGTGTGAGTGTACTTAATTGAAGCCTGAAATTATGCTTTGATTTATTTTATTTAAATATTTAGTTAATGCGTTTGCTAATAATGCCAACAATGGTATGAGCCACTTTATAAAGTAGTAAATAAATGATTGTACTTATTTGGATGGGCTATTTAACGACTAAAATAACGTAATAAAGAACCGGGCCGGCCGAGATCGGGCAAAAGCATTTATATATACTTTATATGTCTAAAAAGAACACCCTTTTTAAAAACCAACTAAAATAAGGGGCAAGTCAGCAGTCAGTTGGCAGCAGCACTATAAATTGTTTGTAAGATTTCAAATTATTAAATTATGTTAATATTTATTAAGAAAACACAGGCACACACACACATGCTTATGTAACTTATAAACACAATGAATATAGTCAGCAATACAATGCAAGAAAGAAAAACCACCTCAACTTGATACACAAATTTAGTTTGCTGCAACTTTATTTGTTACAAAAACAAAAGAGAAGCAACAAGCAGCTTTAACTAAAGAACCCTAAAAACGTTGAAATTTATAAAACAACTACAATAACAAGATGATAAGCAATAATAACAACAAATAAATAAGACATAAAGCAGTTAAAAGAAAGAAAACTATAACAACAAACAAAAGTAGACTAAATTACACCCTACACAACGGGTAAAAATATATTTGAAATAAATTGTTTGCCAGTTTTTAAAAAAATATTTGTATAAAAATTTATTTCCTTAAAGCAGATCTCTAAAATATTGTTGAGAAATTGTAAAGTAAAATTTCCTTGGCCTCCTTGCCTTATCTATTATTATCATGTCTGGTTACATCCCATTATTTTAATGGTTTCTGTGGTGCTCTGTTCAGTGTCGAGATCTCTTTTTACTTCCGCTATATTTTCTCTATGTAGCGAGATATGAGATTCCAGATTTCTTCTTGTGTCATCATAGCCTGGCTGTTATGTTGTTCCAATTCTGCCCTTTCCTCTGGCCATCACTCATACTTAAACATTGTATTCTCAGCATCGTTTACGTCTGCATCACTATACATGCATGCAGGATCACTCGCCTTTCCCATTCTATGGAGGTACTGTGCCCTAATAAAAATTAAGTTAGATAATAATTCACCTCGACAAAACTCCTATCTATCCTATCTATCGCTGGTAAGGTCTGTTCTCTTATCATCCGTTTCATGATCCGTTCTTTCCACTGAGCTTTATGGCTCCATTTTGTCTTCTTTTCAAGTACCAAAAGCTGAATAGGTGTCGTTCCACTCATTACCAAAACAGCCACTTCGAATACAGTACGATAGACTGAAGCCAAGCGCAAGGCTGCCGTCTTCTGTACCGAGCTCAATTGCATCTGCCGTTGTTTGACCCATATATCTTATGCATAAAGCAAAATAGCTTGAGCTGTTGCATTAATAATTTCCTCTTGCTTACGGTTGGGCCTCCTGTGTTTTTGCTATCCCTGTAGAGAGAAAAGTTATGGTCTGGCCTGCTTTTGTATTGAAATTTAGAAAGCTAATGAGACCCGTAATTTGGCTTTTGTAATCAAATTGACTTGAAAAATTATTTCACAAATAAGAGAGTAATTTTTTTTCAAATTTAATTTTATTAAAAACCAATCAATTAATATTTGAGCGGCTATTTTTAAAAGTGGTATAAGTCTAATTTTAGAAAAAAAAAATTAGTTAGCGGCAATTTTTGTAAAGTGTTGTCTACTTCCTACTAAAATTACTGCTAACTCATTTTTTTGAAACGTAAACTTATACCACTTTCAAAAATAACAGTTAATTTTTGAAAAAGCAAAAACTCGGGTACATGTGAGTAGGTGTTAACGTTCATATATAGAGTGACTTTTTTGATGATTTATCAAACACCCTCTTCACTATCTAGGTATCTGTCATCTGCTTATCTAACAGCAATTGCTACAATTTACACGCAAATACAATAGATACACATTAAGTACATAGAAAAAGTACACATTATTGTATTTCGATTTTTGTGATTTCATGACGTAGATACATAAAACTTTGTAGTTCTCTTTTTTCAAAAGCATAAAATAAAAATAAAAAAGTAGATAAACAAAAGAATCAAAATAGTGGGTAAAAAAATATATAAAAATAAAAGTAAAAAGCTGGAAGAAAAAACCATGATTTCAAAAGCAATTACGGCACAATTGCATTTACCCCACAAAATTACACAAAACACACACACACAGGAACACTCACTCACACCCATTTAGATGTGTATAATTTTGTATGCATGCATATATGTATGTAAGTGAGCTTGTATATCATACTGAATTGTCTATTTTGATTCATTCTCATTTGATCGCATGTGGCCCAGTTTAAAATATTTTTATATTTTTTTTCCTCCCAAACTCAGCTTAAAGCTTACAAAAACCATCACAACAAATACAAATTTTTTTTATAAAAAAAAAAAAGAAAAAAAAAACTTGAAATGCTTTTAAAATGTCATGCATCAACATTTCAAACATTTTGTCTCTGATTTTAAAGATGCACTGCTTTTGTGATTATCGAATACCAGACAATTTTGGAATTGTGAAGCACCAATTAATCTTTTTCAATTAAAAAATTAGTCATATTGATTAAATTTTTAGTTGAATCAATTAAATGAATCAATAAAATATTTTTTTTAATAATTTATTTGTTAGTTTATTTGACCTTTTACATTTTAATTAAAAAGGCTATTTTATTAAGACCATTGATCAAATTGATTAACAATTTTATTGATTCAATTAAAAATTTAGTCAATACAACAACTTTTTGATTAAAATATTTAATTAAATCTAAAATTTTAATTAAAAAAATTAAATAAATAAAATAAATTGAAATGGCTATTTTATTAAGCTTGAGGTCATATTGTATGAATTTATTTTTATATCGTTACGCAAGTTGGAGCGAAATATCGATATAAAAATAAATTCATACAATATGAGCTCAAACTAAGTGAAATAGCACTTTCAATTTTTTAATTAATTTAATTTTTTTTAATTAAAATTTTTAGTTCAAGCTTAATAAAATAGCCAATTTTATATTTACGATCTAGCTAAGCTAAGAAAGTAAAAGACCGAGTGCGGCCTTTTAAAAATACTTAGTTGCTCTTGCATTTTATTAATATGACAACTTTTTAGTCGGAGCTAAATTAAAGACCATTGATCAAATTGCTTAATAATTTTATTGATTTAATTAAAAACTTAGTCAATAGAGCAACTTTTTTGATTAAAATATTTAATTGAATTAAAAATTTTAATTAAAAAAAATTAAATTAATTAAAATGGCCATTTCAGTTTTTTAATTAATAAAAAATTTTTTTTTTTTAATCAAAAAAGTTGTCATATTGACTACGTTTTTAATTGAATCAATAAAATTGATAATCAATCTGTTAAAAATCTTGATAAGAAAAAAATTATTTAAATTAATTTTGCTGAAGAGTAAGCATGGCCAATATAGAAGTACATGGCGAACTTTCTTGGAGCATAGAAGTTATTAGTAGAAAATTTCAAAGAAATTCTTTAGAAACAAATATTTATATAAAGAACAAACAAACAAAAAATTAATTTTCTTTATAGAGACGATAGATTTTAAATTTTGCTTATTTTAAAGGCTTTAAATATACAACATTTCATGTGTTTCCTTCTGGCACATAAACGAAAATATTGTGCTGGCAAAATGACAAAAAACAATTAACCTAGACTTTAAAGTAAAATTTATGAAAAAATAATATGAAAAATTTCGATAACTTTGACTTTAGATAAGGGATAAGAGATTGATTGTCTTTGAGATTAATAATTATTTTTTTTTTGTTTGTTTTTTGGTTTCCATGTTTCAATAAAAAATGTGAAAAAAAATTCTTTATCAAGTTACAGCCTTTTCCTACTGAAATTTTTTTTCTCAAATTAGTAGTTTTTTTTTTCTTTTAAATGTGGCAGTATTGCTGGCAAAAATATTTTGTTTATGGTTTTAGTATTTGCTAAAGCTGCAATATACAAGCAAGGCTTCTAAAACTGTAAAAAAAATTTTTTTAAAGTAATTGTTAACATTTTCTTAGCGCTTAAATAAAAACCAAAAAAAATTATTTTTAATTAATGTGCTGTTTTTAAAACTCAAGCGATCAACAAGCGATCAAATCGATCCAGCCGGTTAGGAGTGCAGTGAGCCTCATGCATAAAACGTGAGCTTGAGCTCTGACTCGTTTTTTTGAGTAAAAGGTGCTTGTCGTATGCATAATAAAATTTAATGAATTTGCTTTTACTCACTGCTTACGTTTGAACTCGTCTTGCTCAGTTTGAACTAAGTTAGATGAGCATGTGCTCATTTTCATATGCATAAAAACAAGCTTTTGCTTTCTTTTGTGAGCTTTTGCTCAAATTTTGTTGAGTATGCCTTATAGTTGGCTCGCGTCCACTAAAAAGGAATCATGGCTGAATATTTTGTACTGCAAAGAAATACAAAATGTTATCAACAGCGTAAAAAAAATTTAGCAAATGAGGATAAAAATTGTACAGGTTTGTATTCTTAATTATTATATATTATTATATGATAAATACATAGGTTTGATGATAGTAGCATCTGCTGGTTGGCTAATTACTTTTTTGAGGAGTCAGAAGAAACACGTGGTGGTGCCCTCAGGAACTATGATAAAATTAAACTGTGTTTAAGATTTTGTGCCGATCCTGGATTCTAAAATGGTATAGCCACAGATATTGGAGTCCATCAATCAACTGTGTCGCGAACTATTGCGGAAGTTGCGAAACTTATATCTGCCAAAGCAAGCGAAATAAAAGATGCTCAAATGAAATGGCAAGGAAATATTGCTTTTGCAATTGGAGTGATTGATTGTACGCATATAAAAATTAAAAAACCCTCAAATCAAAGCGATGAGTATATTTGTAGAAAAGGCTTCCCCGTTAATTCAATTCCAAATTTCTGCTTAATTTCTTTTGCACATTCTTCTATAGTTTGTTTTTTTTTTTTTTTTTTTTTTTATACTTGGTAATTAACTCTTTTCTAATAAATATTTATTTTGTTTAATTTTTTCCACTAAAAATTTAGAATTGTCGTCATTTTCTACTTTATTATTAATATTTAGTTCTATTTCTACTTCACTTTCACTTGACGACATGTTTACACTTCAATAACAATTACACGTTTGAACTCTCTTTGCTCAAGTAATTGCAATTGGCTTGAACTATTTTTTATGCACACGAAATTGAGCAAAAGCTGTTGCTGTTTGATAGAACTCGACTTCATGAGCAATTGCTTACCTGCTTCAACTCAGCGCTTTTACTCGTTTTTATTCATGAGACCCAGTGACACACACGTACAGTAGACTTATATATAAAAAGATTTATTTTTTTTTTTTTATTATATCATACTTTTAAAGTTAAGACATAAAAAATATTTAATAAATTATTTTCCGAAAAACTTAAAATTATTTTAAAATAAAATTCCAAAGGCTGGCGTTCCATCCACATTAAGGAAGGCAACTATGAATGGTATCTGTAAATAAAAAAAATAAAAAAAAACATTAAAATAAGGAAGCAATTAATAAATATATTTAAAAAAAAATAGGTAAAATAATAAAACTATTTAATACAGTTTTTTTATGATTATAAATAATTTAATATGTTGAAAAAATTATTTTAAAAAATTTAATTTCATTAATGTATGTTAAAGGTGACCAAGTAATTGTTACTTAAAAGCTTAAAAGTTCTTGTTTGTATGCACATGTTGTGGTTTAAAATGATTTTTTCTTTTGTTTTAATGATAAGAACACAAAAATTTTCAACTTTCAATGCCCTGTTACCGGGTACAATGTTTTTATCTACCGGCAGATTACGCTACTGGCATGGAAAATAATATTTTTTTTTTTTTTTTTTTTTTGAAATATTTACTATTTGTTTACATAAATAAAGAACATTGAACCCACAAGGTTTTCTTTAAGCTAGCATTTAACTCGCTACTTCGTCAGCGAAGTACCATACTGTCGCTAATTTAATTTAAATGAGTGAAGATAAATCTGCCGAATTAAATATGTTTTAACGTAACCCGTTACGTTTTTTAGTATTTGTAAATATCTTTTTAGTTTTTATATCATATTTATATATGTATTTATATGTTTAGGAGAAATTTACAAATATGCATAAATACGTTGACTTCTCACAAAGATTACGGGATGGGACATATGCCATTTTAAAGCGTAGGTCGTTTATATTTGTAATCTACCGCCCAAATAGAAGTTACTTTTAACTATTTTTAAAAAAATTTTTAAATTTCCATATACCCCAGAACTATTGTTCTTAAGGATTTTGGCAGCTTCCGTTTTGCATCATAAAATAAAAACTACGAAATTTTCGGAAAAATTTTAAAACATTTCCAGAAAGTTTAGAGCCTACAGATTAAACTCCTTTTTGATTTTGGTAATTTTCCTGGGCAAAATCGGGAATGGTACCTCGGCAAAGTGGGGTATGGTAAAAATCCCTCAGAAGAAGAGTACTGGGGTAGAAGGGAATTTACTTTTTATTATTTTGAAATTGCTCTAAGTGATTTTAGCAACTTCCCAACGAACCTATACAGATTGTGCGATGGGACTCATATCATTTTAAAGGGGAGACTGTCTACATTTGTAATCTACCGCCCTAATATTAAGAAGTTACTTTGGACTATTTTTAAAATTTTTTTTAAATTTCCATATACCCACAACAAATTATTTTTTTAACGAGCACGATCAACAAAAAGTTTAAACAAAATTTAAGTTTTATTTAGTTTTAGATTAAAACAATTAGTTAAAAAAAATGTTTAATAAATTTTCATAACTATCGTGCTAAGAATGTTGCTGCCACCTCATTGCTGAATTGGGCTCCGCCAGTAAATTCTTGTAGCGATTTCCATAAAGTCTAGGTTAGATCATCCTAGCTATGATACACGTCTAGATTGTGCTTTATTTAAAAAGATACTTTCGATCTGCTGTTTGCAGACCGGGAGATGGATGAGGATGGTCGTGTCTATATTCTGCCAGCTGTAAAGCATTTCTTTTCCCCGTTATTAAAACTTTCGATAGTTAGAGTTAGAATTTTGTGGGCCAAATAAACGGTTTTTGAGTAAAACTTTTTAACCAACTTTGAATGGATAGTTAAGGACACACTGTTCGATATTTAACTTATCAATATTTTTAAATTAATGTCCCACGAAAAGCTACATATATGACTTATAATATCTTAACTTTAACTATCGGTAACCTGTAATAATGGCCCTAAGTGTGAAATGCTCTACATTTACTTCCAGCCATCTAAGCTTGTAATTATCGTAATTAACAAAAAAAAAAAAAAGCAATTTGGTATTAGAAATATTAAATCTTGGCTTTGGTTAATAAAATTTTTGCTTTAATATTAACTTAGACCAACGCTTTTCACTATTTTCCTTGCATTTAATTTAGGGTGTACATTGACAAGGGGGAATGTATGACAATAAAATAAAACTATGAAAAAACAACATAATTTAAAAATTAATTAAAGCAAAATACCATCATGTAAAATATGAAATTTTTGTTTTGTTTGCTAATCTAGATGGGGATTAAGCTGATTTTAATTGAAGTAAAGGTGTTTCAGCTTATGGCACTTTTTCTTTTGCTGGAATTTATTTTTAAGATAGAAAGAGCCAACAATACAAAATACATTCAATTGTTTGCTGTTTATAGCCAAAATATACAAAACAACTTGTTGAGTCTGTGCGCAAGCCCTATTCCTTAACCACAACAATAAAGTTATTGAGTTACTGAGTGATAGCCAGTTAAGTTTTATATAAATCTACTTAAGCCATTTTTGCTCACTATAAAAGAAACAACTATAGAGGGAGGTGCCACTACTAAAGTTTAGCATGAGTCGAAACTATTAGAGTTACCA
Organism: Thelaira solivaga; assembly: GCA_947397855.1. Taxonomy (NCBI): domain Eukaryota; kingdom Metazoa; phylum Arthropoda; class Insecta; order Diptera; family Tachinidae; genus Thelaira; species Thelaira solivaga. The sequence goes on along the minus strand of OX377612.1, from coordinate 63,322,780 downwards.
AATTTTTGGCAGTCACTGTACTATTGTATTATACTTTAACAAGTCACCTGGTCACTAAGGCCTTAATAGACCTCTTGTGACTATTGTATTAAATATTTTAATTATGAGTTTTTAGCTTTTAAAGAGGTAAAATGAAAATGGTGGTCTTTCGATTGCTTCATTAATACAGAGACCAAATCACCGCATTTGATATCGTCTAACTCATATCGAAATTTTGAAATTCTTTCATAGAAAAATAGTAAAATTTCGCTAGTTTTCAATCGATATCAAATTTGGGTTCAAATTTCTTCTTTTATTTGACGACAAAGTGTATGAAATGCTTACAAGAAATGCTTTAAGATCTTATGTCAGCCTTATGGCTAAAATCAAATTCAATTACCAGTGTTCGCTAGGGCGAAAGTGGGAAACTGACCCCATAATGTTTATGAGTATCGTAAAAAGTCTAAAATTTTTTTAGTTGGACATTCAGTCTTTTAACAGTCATATCTAAATTAGGGGCGCCCCTGTCAAAAATTCTTATGACCCTACAAAATGTCTGCAGCATGCCGAAATACCGCAACGCTAAGCAATTAATTGGAAAATCCAATTTTGACAGCGTGTTTTATAGTGAAGTTGGCTGCAATACAATTGATTTTTTATTTTGTTTTTTATTGTTGACCAGTAGTGATTTGTTAGATAGTTTTTTTTTTTAATTTAGAGCTTTTAACTGTATTTTTGTTTGTCTTTAAAGGGCTTTATTAAACAAGATGATTAACACTGCAAGTTTAGTTAGGCAATTCTTTCTTAATGCTCTTTTAATATTTTCATTTTTGTTTCGGCAATTTTAGCATTCTTATTCAGTCTTTCATTCAGCCTTCAAGCTACCTGTCTTCTTTTTCTATATCTTTAAAAAAGATACGAAGAGAGAACAAAAGGGAGTAGAGCAAGTTTGTAACTCTTTGCATTCTCCTACAAAATCAAGAATTGCCCAACTAAAATTGCTGTGTGTGGTCCTGGTTTTAGTTACCATTAATATGAGTAATTTTGTGTTTAAGATTCAAAAGTCTTTTCTTTAATTAATTTTTATGATGTTTTGCTGGTTTTTAGTTTGTTTTTTTAATGGCCAAGATAGCCTGATTTGGTTTCATTAATAAAAATAAAAACAATTATTAGTTCTGTCTTTTTTTTTTTTTTTTTGTTTGCAAATATTCTTTCGCATAAAAAGTTTTCGTTTTTTGTTTTTCAGTGAAAAACTGAAACTAAAACAAACAAAAAATCATAAAAATCTAGTTGGTTTCCTTTAGTATTATTTGACTTATACTTTTGGCAAAGGCCTTCAGATAACTCTTTCTTTAAAAAAAATTTGTTAACAAAATTGTCTGGTAGAGATAACTTTTATTTATTTAATAATTTTTTTATCTTGTTTATGATTAGATACAGTTAATAATATACACGTAATCACTACATAGTATAAAGCAAAGTCGCTTCCCGCGTCTGTCTGTATGTATGCTTAGATCTTTAAAACTACACAACGGAATTTGATGCAGTTTTCTTTAAAAGATAGAGTGATTCAAGAGGAAGGTTTATATGTATAATCTTGGAAGGTTTAACGTCACAAATCCGCAGGGCAGATAGCGCTATACTCGGTATCTGGCTTATTTGCCTACTACCTGTTTTTACCCGGTCTCGCACGGTTCTCTACTCTATGAGTACGATTTCTTAGTGTAAGAAGATCGAACATATAAAAAGTTTAAGACAAGACAACGTTTGCCGGGTCAACTAGTACATATTAAGATATAGGAAGACTTAGCTAAGACTCTGAGAACAAAACTACGCAAATTTTTCCTTATAGGAAAAAGGAACTATTATAATATTCGGAGCTTAAATCGTTGCATTTCATATCGACAAAATTTGATTGAAATTTAATTTATTTTTTTATGAAAAAATTTCAAAATTTCGATAGAACCAATGCAAATTGAAAGAAGGTAAACGCAAGAAAAGTATTCACTTATCAGCTGTTTGAATTCGCAGCATGGCAAACTGTCAAAATTTTATATGTATGTATGTATGTGTGAAGACATGTTAATTTCAACAAGTTAAATTGAAAACTAGAAAAGTAAAAACCAGTAAGATAAAAAAATTATGAAACAGAAAGTGAAAATAAATAAAAATTGTTTGTGTAAGTAAAATTTTTGACATTTCGGAGAGAAAAATTTTGATTTTTCGCCTCGTATGAATTTGTTTTGAATTTGGCCTCTGATTCTTAGCTAAGAGAATACCTGATATTATTTTTATTGTTATCTAGTGAACCCTGTAAAATGTATCTAAAGGGTGTCACAACAAGAACGCAAGATTTAAATTTGTCGCCATTCGAAGTGTCATTGTTTGACGTTTGAACAATTGTTATTGTTTACTAGTAGAAGGTACGAGATTAGTAAAAAATGACCATGGACAGCGAAGGGAGTTCGTTAATTGGGTATTGGAGAGACAACATGAAAATGCTGATTTTGCCGATAAAATCATCTTCAGTGACGAGGCCCATTTCCATCTTGATGGCTTCGTCAATAGGCAGAATTGTCGCATTTGGGGTGAGGAAAATCCTCGAGTGATTCACGAGAAGCAAATGCATCCTCAACGTGTCACTGTGTGATGTGGTTTTTGGGCTGGAGGAATCATTGGACCTTTTCTTATGAAAATGAGGCAGGTCAAGCGCAAACAGTCAATGGTGTTCGGTAACGTGAAATGATAACCAGTTTTTTCTTGCGTAGAATTGAAAAAATGAATGTGGAGGAATTGTGGTTTCAACAAGACGGCGCCACATGTCATACAGCCAGAGAAACAATTCAATTGCTGCATCAGTCATTTAAATCTTGCGTTTTTGTTGGGTCACCCTTTACTTCCATGTGAAAGCAAAATAACTTTTGAAGTCCTGTGCAAAAATGGTTAAGAAAAAACTAAGTTGTTCAAAGAATTTTAAATGGGTTATTTAATGTGATCCTTTTGTAATTGGGTTTCCTAGCGCAGCTTTGGGAAATTTTCCATCAGCCTTTTGTTTGCTTGGGACACACAATCACAAAAAAATTTTATTTCTCTGTTTCTATCTTCTTTTTTTTTATCAAAATACTAACAACCATTAAGAACATAAACAGTTTGTTTCGTTAATGTGAGCGCGGCGCGCTTTATCAAATAATTAAATTTTTTATTTATTTTATTTTAAATTTTGGTTTGTGCAAAAGTGGTGGGCAGGGCCCACAAACATCACAACATATTTTTATTTTTTATCTTAATTGTTTTAATTAATAAAAGATAAAGACAGTTAAAGATTATGACTCTGTCTGCATAAAAAAAAAATTTGAGTCGCACTTCATTACAGAAAGTTTACAGATATTTAACGAAATTTAATTTACTTTTTTACTTAATCCTCTTCATAATCATAATTTGAATGATATAATAATGGCAAGCTTGTCACAGCAACAAACATTTTACTTTTTCTATAACAAATAAAATATTTTAAAAATTTTTAATTTTGTTAAGTTTTGTTTTTGTGTTCGTTTTAATTACACACTAAAATTATTTGCACAATTATGGCGTAAATAGTCATGTTTAGAACTTTTTTTTTTAATTTCATGAAATGGTTTTTATTTCTTTATTTATGAATTGTTTGTACGCTTAGTGTGATCTTTACGAAAATGTTCACTTTCAATGAACAACGTCAGAACAATAACTAACTTTAAAGCCGAGTTTAAGACTAAAACAACCAAAACAATATTTTGTTTTAATTCTTTCTTTTTTTTTTTTTTTTTTTTTTTTTGCAAATATATAAATGTGTGTGTGTGTGTGTTTGTATATTATTTATACTTCACTCAAATTCTATACTCAAGTTTAAATTATTTTTAATTCTGAGTTGAATGTTATGAACGGCATAACATTGTAGTTTTGAAAGCAACAACAAAAAAATACTACTGAAGTTCATATACGATACAGTTCGGTTGGTAAAAATGGCAGTCACTAAAGCGGGGGATAAAGGCATCAAACTTCAACATCAATCAAAGCATTTGTTTGCATACATTATGTAATTTGATTTTTGTGATACGCACACAAATGCTTTTTTTCATACTGCCAACCAAATACATTTGAAAGTCTGCGGAAAAAATAAAATATTTTAAATATGTTAAAAACAAATCAGATTTTACTTTAATGAAAACAGAAACATATTTTGAAGATATGGCTTTATGAAGTTACTGGTCGCAAATTCGACCAGTGAATGAAAATTTGTTAATGGTGCAATTTGCTGCATCTCTCCCCCATTGAAAAAAAATTTAAGCTTTTAAACAACATTTAATTTGAAGGCTGCAATTTTAGATTAGGATGTAGTGTCTAACCTATCAAGCTGAAGATCGCAGGTTCGATTTTGGTAATTTAAGATACTTGAGGCCTTTACAAAAAATTACAAAATAACATTTTGCTTTAAAAAAGCATGACTTAAAAGCAAAACTTTTATCTCTAACCTTATAAAGTCATGCAATTTAATAGCTACATGGGCAGCACATAGTTTGGGAACGGTTTTAGAATTCATGTTTCCAAACTTTTTTTTTTTATTTATTAATAAAAGAGTAACGTTATTGGCTAACTAACCGATTAAGTGACTGATTCTTTATCGCCCACCCCAAATGGCTAAAGCTAGAGACCAGAAAATCTATGGACAAAGTTAATCCACAAGAAAATAAAAGAATTTTTGAAAAATCCATAATTTAACGGAGTAAAAGAGGGTAAAAATAGTAGCCGAAACTATTATATATTGTTCTCTTGCAAAAATAAGAGTTTGATACTTTTTTGATATTTGTACTTTTGTGGGGTATAAAAAGGTAACCATATTTATTTTTTAAAATAAGAACCAAATCTGCAAAATTTAAGTTGAAATTCTAACTTTTTAAAAAGTTTTTTATAATTATGTGCTGGTACCTTTATAAATTTGTAAAACTAAGGGCTTAAAACTGTACCACTTTTTGCTATATTTTCTTTAAATTGAGGCAGAATATGAACATACATACAAACCAATCTAAGAAAATATTTTTTGATGCAAAACGTATCAAAAGATAAAACTTCGATTGGTATTTTTGTATTAAAATTTTTTAATAGTACTTTTTTGTGCTACTTCTAAGACCAAAATTGCAACCTATAAAAAAGGTAAAAAATAGTACTTTTAATTTATTTTTATGATACTTTTTGATTTTTTTAATAGTAACAAACTGGAACTATGAAAGGTTTGTAATTAAATTGAGGAATCTTAAAAATTGTAAAATAGTACTTTTTTTTATTCAATGATTCTTTTTCATTTTGTAATATTAACAAACTTATAATTGTAAAATCATACGCTAACGTTACTGAGCAGAGTGAAAAATTATAAAAGTAATAATGTGGTACTTTTTATTTATTTTAAAGGTACTTTTTGAATGTAACGAACTATGAACTAAGAAACAAAGATCAAGCGGTCATAAACAAAGCAAAAAATAATATTAAAAAAATAACATTCTATTCTGCTAACGAAGTAAATGCGTATCTTGATCTTGATCAAAATTAAAAAAAAAAAATTCAATTTCATTTAATTTTAAATTTGATTCAAACCTATGATGCAACAAGTGTAGAATTCATTCACAAAAATATATAATGGAATTCCATTCAATTCAAAAACATCGTTGCACAAAAAAAGCGAAAGAGCATAAAAGAAATTTTTCCGTCCTATGTAGTATAGGGTCCGCCAAATAACTTTTTTTTTTTAATATGCTATAAAAACATCGAGTGTAGCTTCGGCTGTGTGGCACGTAGCGCCGTCCTGTTGAAACCAAATGTTGCCTATATCCTCCTTTTAAATTTTTGTGAACAAAAATTCGTTCAACATGGCCCGATAACGATCGCCATTGACTAACGGCCACTCCTTGCTCATTTTCGAAGAAAAATGGCCCAATTATGCCTCTGGACCGAAATCCGCACCAAACATTTACTCGTTTTGGGTGCGTCGGCTTTTAAATGTGACAATTTTGCTTGTTTACATACCCGCCAAGATCAAAATGAGCTTTATCTGAAAAGATGATTTTTTTTTTTGCAAAATCGGCATCTTCTGTAAGTCGATCGCAGGCCCACTTAGCGAAGCGAAAATACAACCATATTCTTTCAGCGGAAGGATAAAACTAATTATCTCTTAAATCAGACATGAGCTAAGTGTTACCATTCACGAAATAAGCACTAGTTGAAAAAAAACGTTCGATGGCAGACCCTATATTAGAATCAGAAGTGGGAACAAGCAACCTGGTTACTGCGGCCAGAATAGACCTATTGTGACACTACTGTCATATCTAGTATTCATTAAAAAGTCTTCTTTCTTCTTATTCAATTTAATTTATAAATTTTTTATAGCAGATTTGTGCTTTATAAATGATTATTTTCATAAACTAATTCAAGCCTTTTAAGTCTGCAAAAAAAAAACCTGCTATAATTCTGGCCACAACTCAATCTCTAGTTTCAGCTTGCCAAATTAGTACTCTAGTCTATGTCGTGACTTTTTTTTTTTTATTATTAAACTGGTTTTTTCCACTTTTATAAATTCACAACAACTCTATGATAAACCAAGTAACTTTTATTGTTTGCAAGTTCAACTCAAGCAGAAAAAATCACTCAGAACTTTTACTGCAATTACCTATAGACAAGTTGGCTTGTAACTCGTATACATTTACAAATACTTACATACATTGAGTATACCAAAGGCTAGACATTATAAAACACATTAAAGGAATTTCTTTTTTTTTTTGTTTATTTCTTAATTCATATGCTGTAGCAGATTGTCTCTTGAGAATTAATGTTTAAAGTTTATGATCAAGGTTAAATTTAAAACTAAATTTATTGATATTCTTTTTGTGTTTCTTGGGTGTATAGTGTCTTAGGCAAGAAAAAAAAAAAACGAGAAATATTTGGTCAAAATCAAGCATTTTATTGATTGGGCTTAAAAAGTATATTGTTGCTAAATTGCTGATTTATCATAAATTCTTTTTTACAGTTTGTTTGTGGACAAAACTTTTCCAAGTCACTTCAATTGGACAAAATAAAACTAATTTAACATGACATTTTAATTATTCTTCAAATCTAAATTTTTAAATTAACTAAAACAAGTTAAATTAGGCACTGGCGAGCCTAGTATACCCTTCAAATATTATTTAAACTAATTTCATTTAAATATTTTTTGTTAATTTATTAGTAAGTTTTATTTGACCTTTTTCTTTTTAATTAAAATGGCTATTTTGTTAAGCTTGAGGTCTTATTTTTCAAAAATTTATTTTTATATCGATATTTCGCTCCAATTTTTGTAGCTTCTTCAGGATATAATTATAATTATCCTGAAGAAGCTACAAAAATTGGAGCGAAATATCGATATAAAAATAAATTTTTTGTTAATCCTAAAATAAATTCACGAAGATATCTGTTCTGGGCAATAATTTTGCTGGTACTGGTACTTAATTTTAATATATAAAAAAAGAGATTCTAAGAAATGTATTCAAAAAGAATTTAAAATAAATTTAATTTAAATTAATAATTTTAATAAATTATTCCATCTTATAAATTTATTATTAGTAAATATTATTCCAGCTTAAGATCACAATGAAAATTGTTTTTGTTTTAATTTTCCAATATTTCGACTTTCTTTTGAAGGTCTTCTTCAGGAAAATTTATAATTATAAATTAAATTAATATTTTAAGACTTAAGACACATAAAAAAGCCACACATACATACACACGTTTGTATAAGACCGATGGCCCGGCTTCGTGTGTTCGTGCACACACATTACGCACTAGTAATTTTGCTTTGGTTAATAAGACTGTGACACACTAGATTATTACACAAGCATATTTTATAATAAAAAGTGCTTGTAAGCTATTTCAAGTATGATTTTGTATAACATAAATATTTCCGTAAAAAAATAACACAGAAATTAATGAAAAAACAAAATTTCGATTATATTTTTAATTTTTCTCGGCCATATATGAATCAATTATTTTGATTTCTTGCACGTCATTTCTGACAAAACTGTATACCAAGATTTTTTTTTTAATTTTGTGTTTTAGATAAAACACGCAGAAAAAACCTCACTAGAAATATGTGTTTTTTTAACACTTCAACATATATTTTTAGGTCATTTTTCTAAATAGGATTTATTGCGTATTTTATCTAAAAAAAATTATAATTAGCCATTTATTAATCGATAGAAGAAAAAATTATAAAAATCCGTTCTGAATTAAAGAAGTTATGATTTGAAACTTTAACAAACCCATTTTTGACTACATTTACTGTTATAAAATCACTTTACAAAGATGTTTTCGTTCTCTATGAACACCAACAAAACAGAATTGGTACATAATTTTGGTTTATTGTTGCGTTTCTCGCTAAACGTTTGAGTATCATTTTAACTTAATGTGTAGCTTGTTTTCTCATTTAAAAAAATCGTTTTATTTTTATTATTTTATTTTTTATTTATTTAAATTTTTGTTTTCGTAGAAAACAAATATGCGCAATAGCAAAATATTTTTAAAATTTTATAAGTCATAAGCTTATCATCTGGCACAAGCTAAATTAAGTATTTGTTTACCTCAAGTTTGTGAAGCATTTTAAAAACAACATTTAAGAATTAATTAAGTTTTATACATATAATTAGATAAAGAACAAACAAAAAATTATTAAACTTATTACACCTTCCCTTTTTTCACAGGTCTTACACACAAAGAAAAAATATGATTAAGGCAACCATATTTTGGTGTAAACATAGTATGGTTAGATTTATGATTACATCTAACAATTTGTAAAGATTTTGTGTCCTGTCCCAAAATCTTTACAAATTCGTTGGGAAGTTGCTAAAATCACTAAGAACAATAGCACTGGGGTATATGGAAATTTCAAAATAATCCAAAGTAACTTCTGAAAGAACCATATGAGATTGCGAAATGAAACACATATCATTTTAAAGGGGAGGTCGTCTAAATTTGTAATCTACCGTCCAAATACTCACAAGTTCCTTTGGACTATTTTTAAAAAATTTTTTAAATTTCCATATACCCCAGAGCCGTTGCTCTAAGTTATTTTAGCAACTCCCCAACGAATTTGTAAAGATTTTGGGACAGGACACAAAATCTTTACAAATACTCGTATATGGTTAGATGCAATCATAAATCTAATCATACTATGTTTACACCAAAATATGGTTGCCTTAATCATTTTTTTTTTTGTGTGTAAGACCTGTGAAAAAAGGGAAGGTGTAATAAAATTAACATTTTTTTTTTTTTTTGTTCTGTATCTATTTATATGTAAATATAAAAGCTAATTAACTCTTAAATGTTGTTTTTAAAATGCTTCACAAACTTGAGGTAAACAAATACTTAATCTAGCATGCGCCAAATGATAAAATTTTAAAAATATTTTGCTATTGCGCATATTTGCTTGCATCTACGAAAGCAAAAAATTAAATAAATAAAATAAAGAAGTTAAAATTAATGGCAAAAATCAAAAAATATCTCTTAATAAGTTTTCTATATTCGTAATGCTCGAGGCATTTAGAAGATACACGTTTAAATAAGACTGATTGCCTCGTTTCGTGTTTGTGTGCACAAATATTACGCACTTGTACAGCTTAAAAATTTCCATATAAAACAAAGCAGAAATAAATGAAAATCTAAAATAACGATTGTATTTTTAATTTTTCTTGGCCATTTGTAGAGCAATTGCTCTTATTTTTCCTACAGATTTTGTAACTATTATTTCGGACAAAACTGCTTACCAAGCTTTTTTTTTTGTCCGTGTTATACATCAGACAAAACACGCCTAAAACTCACTCAGCAAAATGGTCAAAATTAGAGGTAGTTGCGGTTTTTGAGCAATAGCTTAGCTATTTATAAACCGATTAAGCTGAATTTCAATAGCAACTGAAACACAGAAAAAACTGACAGCTGGTATGCTAAACTTTTCTGTAGGTAGTCTAAAGACTTCAAAAAGTTGATTTCAACATCTACACGGACAGACAGTTATAGATATATCGACTCCACTATCTACATATATATATTATTTATCCAGAATATTTATACCTTATAGGGTGTAGAAATTACAAACGGTTGTGTGATACCTTCTTACTTACAGTGAAGTGTATAAAAAAGTTTGAATATATTTTATTGATTTAGGATTAAATTAACAAACAAACGTGGCATTCAGCTAAAGGTTTCACTAGAAATTTTTTAATAAATTCAGAAATTTTATTTTATATTTAAGATTTTGTAATTCATTGGCAACAACAAACTAAGAAAAAAAATTTTTTTTAAAAAACTTGTTACAAATTTGTAATAAAAAGAACAAAAAAATTACTTATAAATACCTTTAACCACTTGGTTAGGTACAAGCTCGACGTAAATTTTTAATAAAAACCTAAAACAGTTTCCATTATTTGGCCTTGTTTGCAACAACAACAAAAAAAAAACAAAATTCTATTAACAAAAAGTCTTAATTAAGTGCAATTATTGGAGTATAATACGAGTAAGGAAAACAACATGGTTATTGCTTATTCTTAAAGAAACAACAAATAAATTATAGTGCTAGTACAAGTCAATAAAAAAAAAATTGAGAATATAATTTGTTTTATGAGTATGATTTCATAATTTTTTTATTTCTTTGCAATTCAAGTGTTAAATAAAATGTTGCAACTACAACTTGTTGTCAGTCAATATTTCAGTTGCTCAGTGATCTTACAATGAACTTAATATTTAATATTCATTGTTGATTGTTGAAATCAATTCAGACCACAAATTGTAGCAGCAAATTACCCTGTGTTTATTATTATTAAATTGTAACAACTAAATACAAGCTATTGTATGTTGCATGGGTGTGCTCATGCGTGCATTTTTATTGTATTTACTTTTATGTTACCGGTTGGCTTAATGCATTAACGTCAACTTTAAGCCATGCCTTCATAACTGACTAGATATACTGACAGACAACGAAATATTGTAAATGAAAATGCAAGTTATTGCCTCAACAATCAAATTAAATTTCAATTGAGCTTGAAAACTTGAATATGTTTTTTTTTTTACTTGTTGAAATCATTTAAAGAATCTGTTTTGTTTTTATTTAACAATAAATAAATTGCAATTATTTAGAAAGATTTTTAAAATTCTTTTGCAAACGCAAACAAATTAGTATCTGCTGAAAATTATAAATAAATATAATCGACTCTGTATAAATTAAAATTTAAGGGATTTAAGAAAAAATTGAAATAAAGGAAAGTTTTTAGAACCAAGAGTTCATATTCAAAGTTTTAAATCAAAGTAGTCAAAAATTTAACTGATCGAATGGACCATCTACCGTAAATTAAATTTAAAAAAAATAAATGCCCTAAACTTATCTACCAGATAAGTGAAAAAATAAAAACTTCACTTCATTTGCTTTAAGGTAAACCAAAAAAATTTTAGAATTTTTTAAAAAATTTTAATTAAACAACTTTCAATTACTTTGCCTTAATTGCTCCGCATTTATTTAACTGTTCGTTTTAATGTAGAATGAAGGACGACACCACCATGTACACAATTCACATTTTATTTTCAATTAACAAACTTTAATAATTTAAACGAAAAAAAATATTCTTTTCAAGTTCTGTTTGAGTACTTTAAACACATAAAATGTGTGTTTGTATGGCATGACCAGTAACTACTCAAATAAAGTACTAAAAACTAAAGCTGACAAACAGCTGAAATATTAAACATTAGTCAAGGGAATTTACAGCATTTGCATGAAATTAGCAGACTTAATTTTATGGCATATTCTAGACGTCAAGGGTGAGAGTGAGTGTTTTGGTCATATCAGTATTTACTCATACACTTTTGTACACATGTAATTGACATTCATGTACGAGTATTCGTGTTTTGTAAATAATTTTACGTTTCAAATCAATTGAATTTTGTTTTTTTAACTCAAGTTTCAAGATCATTTTAAAATCTTGTTTCACACTGGCACACATAGAATGACCTTGTCTAACAGCCATTTAAATAAAAAATATTTTTGTTAAGTTATAAAAAAGCAATTCTACTTGCAATATTCCGTTCTTAGCCACCCACTCGCCAAAAACAACAGAGTGATAAGCGAACGCCCTGTGGCATTGAAATATCCGAGCAAGTCTCCTAACCTTAATTCCGATACCGAAGCCATAAGAGCCGCACACTCGTAGACATCATGAAAGACTGTCTCCTTGGTCTCAAGTTCATGGTAGTTTTCGTTAAAGGGCAATCCCAGCCTGCTGGCGTTCATGTTTATCGGCCAGTGACTAGTTATCACAGCCATCAGTCTGGAAATATTCTTCTTTACCATCATAACGAGGCCATAATTGATGCATAATCTTACACGTCTCTACAACCAGAGAAAAAATTACCTCATCCGTTATCAAAATGGCCACAAACGGTATCAATAGTGTATCAACCACATTTGGGCTCATTTTGACAATATAGAGTTGCAGAATTGACAACGAATGGTATCAAATTCACACCATATCAGTGATAAATCGATACCATTTGGTGTCTAAATGATACCATACCGTTGTTGAAATGACAACATGCGTTCTCAATTCGACAATGTGTTTTAATAATTTGGAAATCTGACAACATATTGTTGTCAATTCCACAATGTTCGTCAATAAGTTGAAATTTAACTCGTAGCTTTTTTTCCAAGTTGACAACTAACTGTTGTCGATTTGTATATGCTTGTTAAAAAATGGAAAACACTAGTTGTCAATAAAAAAGACAACAGGATGGTGTCAAAATAATAATAAGGCATTTCTTGGCTTATCTGATATCCGCCTTTCCTGATGATACTAAGCTGTAAAGCGACTATCACTGTTAGAGGCAGCCATGGCCAATTCGTCCGTCTGCTCATTGCCGATGAAGGCACTGTGTGCAGGAATCCATACCAAAGATACATCAGCCTCTGACGTCCCAAATGGGATAATACAGCTCTACAGCCGCTAACTAGAGCAGAGGATATAATGTTCGGTTGAAGTGCCAGGAGAACTGCTTCACAATCTACAAAGACGCCTATAGTTCCCTTGATCCCTCTAACGTACAGATAATCGCATGACTCTTTGATGGCCAGTACTCAAAGCTGCAAAACACTAGACCTATCTGGAAGTCGGAATGAGAGTCGTCTGTCAAGTTCTCTATAATAAACTTTAGAGCCCACACCACAGATCATCTTAGATTTGTCAGTGTACACTCCGTTTCCACTTCAATTTTTTTCAACTATTTTTTTTTGGTTTTTGTTTTGCGAAAGGCGGAATACTGCATTACTGTGTTCATTACTGTGGTCGTCACCGCGTATGAAATATCGAGCTCAGCACTTTGGCATACCGACAAAGAACTTTTTATCTCCTCGAAATTGTGTATACTCTAGCGTCATTCTTCCTAATATGAAACGTTTCTACTCCAATTTTTTTTTACCTGCGGTGAGTCACTCTTCTCAAACGCATTTCGAATTTTTTTAGTGTACATTGTTATATTACGCATTACATAGAATGTACAATGTTTACCTTCTAAAATCATTCTTCAATTAATAATTCTACTTATCTCTATGCAGTGCTTGCAATACTTTTCCATTTCAACATTTTCTTTTTTTTTTTATTTTTTTTTTTTAATGAACTTATAAAAATTTTTACAAACACTTGTTCTACAATAAATTAAAAAAAAACATGTTATAAAGCCAAGCAGCGTCAGGTTCTATTTTTTTGAACGATAGATTTTACATGTCATTGAAAAAATTGTTTCATATTAACTTCAAACTACAACAGAAACAAATAACAGGAATTTAGTACGGCAGTAAATAAAATATCTGCAATCGGTGCCATTATTTTTACCGGCTCTGTATAAGCCTAATTTAGCAACAATTAAATAAAATATTTTCTAAATTATTTAGTATTTTTAAAAATATTCATGCTGGAATTTTTAAAATGTTTTCAAAACAAATAAATTTTTTTTAAATTTTTGTATTTATAAAAAAATTCATATAAAGTCTGTAATTTAATGTAGACTTATTATCCAAATAAAATAAATAAATAAAAACAAATGATTGCGGCATAAAACAATTTATTTTATTAAATTAAATGGTTTTTTGTTTCTTTGGAAAAAACAATGCAAAATAATAAAAAAAAGTTTACAAAATATAAAAAAATTAACTTAAAAAATGTGATTAAAACATTTGTTTTCTATAATTATATGATATCCTTCTATTATACTCCTCCATTAGCCGCACAATTAATTATCCTTTCAAAAGCTTCCCGCCATTTTAAAGGACTAGCAGCATTTTCAATGCATTGACTTTTGTTAGGACGATTGTTGCATTCCTGTGAGATTTCAGCAAGAGAGTAAATAAATGTATCTTCAGCATTTACACAATTGGGAAACAAATCACGAAGTTCCTCCAATTCTTTTATTTTACTGTCAATATGTAAGATGTAGTCTTCGTCAGTATAATTAGGAAGAATACCGGCTCTCACAATAACCAGACACAAGGCAAAAATAGCAAAAGTTAATTTCATGTTGCTTTTTGTTTGATCTTTAAAATTCTGCTTAAAGCTTACGAATGCGAGTAACTGTTCTAATTAGCAAAAGTTTCTCAACTTTTATACTCATTCAGGTTTTGAAATTTTGATAAACACGGGTGTCTTATCGTGTTAGATGGAAATTTTTTTTTTTCATTAAAAATAAAACTGAATAAACAAACGAATGATAAGAAATTAGATAAATAGAATTTTGTTTTTTAAGATTATCCGTAAATTATGATGATTTTTATTTCTATTATGGTTATTTGAATATTTTATTTTATTATGGTGGCCAAATCATACAGAGATTTCTGCAAGCATAAGCGAGGTCAAAGAAAATTTCACAATTTTCATATGAATTAAATTTGTTTTTATACCCTTCACTGTAAGTAGGAAGTGATTCTGTGATTCTGTTTGTAATTTCTACACCGTACACCCTATAATATATATATATATATTCTAGATAAATAGCAGAGTCAAAAATTGATGTCTGTCTGTTTAGTCCTTGAAATCAATTTTCTGAAGTGCCTAGACAACGTACAGAAAAGTTTAACATACCAATCTGTCAGTTGTTTCTGTCTTTCAGTTGCTATTGAAATTCAGCCAGATCGGTATATAAATGGCGGAGCTATGATTCACAATGTCTGCAGCAAAAATTAGATAAATCGTTTCACAAATGGCCAAGAAACATCAAAAATCCAACGAAAATTTTGATTCTCATTCATGTCTGATTTGTTTTTTATAAAAAATTTTAAGCTGTACATGTGTGTAATGTTTCTGCACAAAAACATTAAACCAGGCAGTCTCAGCCAGCATTTGAAAAATCGATTTTTCAAAAATTTCCCTTATGAGTCCTTTTCTTTATCAAAAACTGATTAATCACTTAAATATTTAGAAAAACACTCGAATTTGATTCGCACTTATGATTAAAAATTGTTTTATTTAAAATGTGAATATTTCACGCATGTAGAAAATTGATAAAGGATGTTTGCTTGCAAACAGATCTTACATGCGTTGAAAATATTTATGATCATCATATTATGGGCTATGATCGCACCGCGACCTTTAACATCTATTGCTTAGACATAGATGATTAAGAGGATGAAAAATGAATCATAACTGACTCATCAAAAAGAGTCATGGGTAGAATATCATTTTCTCTCGACAAAAATATCTTTTATTCTGGTTTTTTAATCGCTGAGAAGAGTCAAAAAAGACACTCGAATTTTATTGAAAATCTTAAGGCTAGCTGGGGCTTTCCTCTTAAGGAAAGTGAATGTTTTGATTTTTGCCGTTAATTTGATGTTCTTGAAGTAAAATTTAATTAAAGACGTTTGGTTTAAAAAATGTTTGCCTTTCTATTGGATATCTTTTTTAAAGTTTTTGTTTTATTTATTAATTTAAAAATTGAGTGGCCGAAGAAATTTTTTTTGCTTTTAAAAATGAAGTATTTTTTCTTATAACTCGCTTAGAAAAAGGAATAATAAAATATGTTTTGCAAAATATAAAATACATTAACTTAAAAAATATGATGAAATAATTTGTTTTTTATTTATAACTATACGATATCCTTTTTATATACTCCTCCATTAGCCACGCATGTAATTATGCTGTCATAAGATTGATCTGCATCATTTACACAATTTGGAAACAAATCACGAAAGTCTTCTATTAATTTGTTTTTACTTTCAACATCTAATTTGTGGTCTTCGTCAGCATAATTAGGAAGAGTACCGGCTCTTACAATAACCAGACACAAAGCAAAAATGGCAAAAGTAAATTTCATGTCGCTTTTGGGTTTATCTTTAAAATTCTGCTTAAAGCTTACGAATGTGTTCTATCTGCGAGTAACTGTTGTTATTAGCAAAAGTTTCCTTGTTTTTATACTCCTTCAGCTTTTTAAAAACATGAAAATTTTTACAATTTCATATTTTTTTTTTTGCATTTAAACAGAAAGAATAATTAAATGAATGATAAGATAGATAAATAAAATTTAGTTTTTTCAGATTATCTGTAATTTATGATATTTTTTATTTCTATTATTGTAATTTGAATATTTTATATTATTAGGGGGAGCTTTCTGCAAGCACAATCGAGGTCAAAGAAAATTTCTCTATTTTCATAAAAAATAAATTTATTTTTGATAATACTCTTAACCACGCCTAACAAAATTTCGAACAGAAAAATTTTTTCCCTGCAAATGATAGCCACTTTAATGCCTGCAGACACGTGCCCACTTTCCTACATAAAAACAAGCTCGTTATTAAATTTTTTTTTATAGAATGCTTAAAAGATATGGCCTTTCATAAAATATTAAGATTAAGAAATTAATGACGTTAATTACTTTTATGTGTTGTTTCTCCGATTAAATCTTTTAAGAAAATTTTCCACGCAAATTATTTATGAAATATTTCTAAACGATTGTTTGCGTTGCAAAAACAAAATATCAGAAAAAACCAGGTCAGTAGACAGAAAGCAATAAAATTTAAGCCAGTAATTACACTTAAGGCCAATTAATTTATGGTATATATAGCGGTAACAGCCAAGACGATTTGTATTTTGTACAGGTTATTAGATAGCCGTATATAGAAAACAATCAAGATTGTCTAGAAAATTCGTAAAGAAAATACTTAATTTTTAAAGAACCATAATTTTAAAAAAAAAAATCAAGCTGTCTAGAAAATTTTTATTTAATTCACTAGAATTTTTTTTTTTTTTTTTGGAAAACCTGTAGACAATTTGATAGCAAGAGCAATTTTGTAATTTTTCTACAAAATTTCTAAACAATGTGACTATTGGATTTGCTTTCAAGTACACGGCAGTTGCCGCAGTTTTCGTTTAAGGGCAATCTCAGCCTGCTGGCATTCATGTTAATCGGCCAGTGACTAGTTATCACAGCCATCAGTCTGGAAATATGCTAGCTTATCCTGCTCATCAGCTGAGCAGATCATTTACCATAATAACGAGGCCATAATTGATGCATAATCTTACACCTTACCTCATCCGTTTTCAAAATGGCCACAAACGGTATCAATAGTGTATCAACCACATTTGGTCTCATTTTGACAACATAGAGTTGCGGAATTGACAACGAATGGTATCAAATTCACACCATACCAGTGATAAATCGATACCATTTGGTATCTAAATGATACCATACCGTTGTTGAAATGACAACATGCGTTCTCAATTCGACAACGTGTTTTAATAATTTGGAAATCTGACAACATATTGTTGTGAATTACACAATGTTCGTCTATAAGTTGAAATTTAACTCGTAGCTTTTTTTTCCAAGTTGACAACTAACTGTTGTCGATTTGTACATGCTTGTTAAAAAATTGAAAACACTAGTTGTCAATAAAGAAGACAACGGGATGATGTCAAAATAATAATAAGGCATTTTTTGGTTTGTCTGATATCCGGCTTTCCTGATGATACTAAGCTGTAAAGCGACTGTCACTGTTAGAGCCAGATCTGGCCAATTCGTCCGCCTGCTGTGTCTGTTTGATTTCAATAATTAGCACCTTAGAAAAACAACGCTGCAAATATAATTGTGAGTTACCAGAAATTACAAACATAAAATTACTTTTTGACACCTAAAGCGGGTTTCAGACTATTGTATTTACTATTTATACATGTAAAAAATTCGTGTATTAAGTAAAAATCCAATAGTGTGAAAACAAAATGTTAACCAAGTGTGGTGAAATACTTAAGTATTTTTGGCAGTATTATGGTTTTTGTCATTTTTATAATTTTTTCTAAATTATTTTATCAGGGTTGCTTTTGCACAAGCAACCAAAGAAAAAACTAGAAATCAGCTGTGAAATCATATGCCGCGTTTTGTATTTCATTTGAAGTGTGATGGTATGAAAACAGAAAATATTTTCCTTTAGATTTTTTGACTGTCTATTTGATTTGCATCTGTTTTCGGTGTCAATCGATATAATGAAAATGTTAATACTCTGTATTATAATGAGAAACCCGCTTAAGCAATAAAAGCACACTAAACCCATAATAAGCATTTCACCACTGTAGGCGACAGTATAGTTAATTCCACCATGATAATTAATTCCTCCACACAGGCCACAGAGACGATTGCAATATTCTCAACATTTGTTTTTCTTTAAAGTGATCTTAAAAATTGTTAGATATTTAGTTCAATAGGATCATAAGATTCCGAATCCGAGGAATCTTTTAAATCAAATCGTAGTGGGACTGGGCAGCAAGCGATCCCCAATTGATTCCTTAATACATTACCTACTCATCCTGTAGCTACCCTTTTTAAATTTTCCTGCATTCAGGCTGCATTTTCTTACTTTAATCTTTAGTTTTTTCCAGTAACGTAAAAAATTTTAACTGTAAGAATTGTTGCTGAAAAAAAAAATTATTTTTTGTGCCAGCTGTTTTAAGAATATAAACTAAAAACTAAAACTTTTTTAATGTTTCTAGCGCGCTTAAAGAAAAAAAGAAAAAAAATTTAATTTAAAAAAATTCTTAGTGAATAAAAAAATACTTAAATTATTTAAAAAAATATTCACGCTATGTATTTGGAAATTTCAAATGTAGGGTAGTTTACAGCTCTGCTGTAACAATAAGCCATTTAAATATGCTGCATACATTTGGGAGAGTTAAAGTTTTTTAATTTTGTTTTTTCATATACACAGTGCAACTTATTTGAACTCTTCCAAAGCAAATTTTTTCTCGTTTCGAATTTCTCGAAGTAGTACTTTTGAAAGTAACAAAACTGCATAAAGGGCTTAACAGCAGTTTGAATTTCCTTGCCATTATGAACTTTTTCCCTAAGCCTTGATTTTCCCCAGAGATGATGCAATTTTTTTCAAGGCTATATTTCATAAAACAATTGGAATTTTGTTTTACTGTCTACAACACAATTGTAGCTATAGACTTGGAGAAACAAAGTGTGGAACAAACTAAACTGAGAAAACTGCATCTAGTGGCTTAAAAACATTAAAATATCGCAAAAGTTTATAGTCCTTGTAGTGGATGTTTTAAAGTATTTATTTTTTTTTTTATTATTAAAACAGATAGAGTACAAATTAAATTTAATTTAACTTACGAATTTTATTTAATAAAATTTACTTTTTATATTAAACGCTGGCTGGCCTGACCTTTATCTCAAACACATGTAAAATTTTAATTTTAATTTATGTGCTATAAAATTACTTGTCAATACTAAAAAAAATTTTTTTTAATTTTGCTAATTAACTGATTTATTTCTGAAATAAAAAAGAAATAGTTTTAATTTCTTAATTATACAAATAAAATGAGAAATCAAAGAAAGATAAACAAATGATTTTCATAGTTAAACTAAAATGTTTCTACTTTTATTTTTATATTCAATTTTCAGTATTCAAATGTAACATGATGGGCAAAAGCCTAAATATTAGTTACACGGAACAACGATTTGTAAATGAAAAACAAAAGAAAATTTTTTTTTTGTTAAAGTAAAAAGTGTAAAAGGTTAGAGAACATCATGACTCTTCAGTAATTATTTTAATTTTCTTTGCAATCCAAAAGTGGGATACACACTTTCTTTGCTGTTGGTAAATTTGAGATATTGATCTTGGCATTTTAAAAACGAATACAAAGACTGGAAAGATGCCTGCAAAACATAAGCAAAAATGCATTAAGCACAGAAGTATAAAGGCTACAAACTGATTACTTTGATTACTTCGCAGCTACACGACTGATGCTGTAGCCAAGTTCCATCCCGTTTTTTTTTGTCAAAACTTCTCATGCCCATACGAAATGTGTGGAGCAAAGCGAAATAACTCGATGGCAGCGCAGAAACTTAATTTTGACAGCACATTTTTTAGTGAAGTTGGCTGCAAGACATTTTTATTTGTTTTATTATTTTTGACCAGTAATATTTAACATTTTAGTTACTTTTTTAACAGTATTTTTCTTTGCCATTTTAGCCTTTTTTTTTGTAGATTTAGCCTTTTTTCTCGAACTTAGTTTTGAGATTTATGATTTAGTCTCTAGCTTTTTTCCTAGCCTTTTCTCATTTTCAAAAGATCTTTAAATAAACTTTTTTTTCAATTTGGCAATTTTTTTTTTTTCGGATAGTGCGAAAAAATTTTTTATTATGTTTAAAATGACCTTATTTTCTTTAGTTTTTGTCATTGTATGTTCTCTTCTTGGTTTTTTATAAAAATCATAATTATTATTTTGAAATTTAAGCGATAGTTTTTTAACTTTTTCCTAAAAATTTTTTTTTGTGAAGCGAAAAAAACGGTTCAAAGTCGAATCTTAATTGTGTTTGATAGTTTACTTTTTGCATTTGTCTGGTATTAATACGCTCTGGATTGTGTAAGTTTTATACACTCAAATATCTTGCGATAAGCAAAGAGCTAACGCAACTCCTTTCATATCGCAATACAGAATAAATTTAATTTTTAGGCTACTTTTTCAACAAAATAATTGAAGTTGCTTTTTTAATGATGGAGATTGTATTTTCCAATGTATCTGAAATTTTTTTATATACACTCTCACTATTAGTGTTGGACTGAGCCCGATCACTTTTGTGATTTTTTTTTTTTTTTTTTTAACAAAATAATTGAAATTGATTTTTTAATGATTAAAATAATAAAATTCAAAATTTGACTCGAGAAACTTAATAGATAAAAAAATCTAACCAGGCAATCAAGGACCTAGGTCAAGCTGTTGCTTAACCAATACAATTTTTAAATTCAAGAAAACCACCTGGAGGCATGAACTGCTGTGGAGGCATGAACTAAGCCAAATAGGAAACTTCAAAAGGTAGCAACATGAATTACTTTTAGGAGTCTTCAAACTTCTGCTACAACAGAAGTTATATATTTGAAATAGGCCGGCCACCTTTTTTATACATTTTAGTTGCTATTGGACTAGTATAGGGTCCGCCAAATAACTTTTTTTTTTGAAAATGCTATAAAAACATCGAGTGTAGCTTCGGCTGTGTGGCACGTAGCGCCGTCCTGTTGAAACCAAATGTTGTCAATATCCTCCTCTTCAATTTTTGTTAACAAAAATTCGTTTAACATGGCCCGATAACGATCGCCATTGACTAACGGCCACTCCTTGCTCATTTTCGAAGACCAAATCCGCACCAAACAGTGACTCGTTTTGGGTGCGTCGGCTTTTCAATGTATGCGTGCGGGTTTTCTGTGCCCCAAATGTGACAATTTTGCTTGTTTACATACCCGCCAAGATCAAAATGAGCTTCATCTGAAAAGATGATTTGTTTTGGCAAAATTGGCATTTTCTGTAAGTCGATCGCAGGTTCACTTAGCGAAGCGAAAACACAACCATATTCTTTCAGCGGAAGGATAAAACTAATTATCTGTCAAATCAGACATGAGCTAAGTGTTACCATTCACGAAATAAGCAAGTTGAAAAAAAAAACGTTAGATTGAGGACCCTTTACTACTCCTTCCTGGAGTCTCATTTACACGCTTGAGTACAGTACCAGTGACTTCCGTAGCGCACAGTAGTTACTGTTATCAATTCTTTAGCTCTCTCTCTCTTCTCTTACTTTTTTACTCTTAAAAATTCACCTGTGTGTTGATAATTTCTTCATTAAACTTCTTTTTAATGGCATCCCAAATCAACCAACACAATTTTCCTTACATGCCATACCAACAAAATAAAGCAAAGCAAAGAAACAACAAATTACATGCATGACAGCAAAAAATAAAATCAAAACAAAACAAAAAGTCACAAAAAAAAAGTTTAATTGATGCAGAAAGAAAACTGGAGAAAAGAAAGACTTGACGGCAAAATGGTAAGCCACTCAACTGACACAACACTTTGAGAGACCGTCGTGATAACAACTCATTCCATAAATGCTGCACGCTGCAGCTTTTATTTTCAGAAATCTCGTATTTTCTTGTTTAAATTTATTAATTTTATTTTTCCAATTTTTCAAACTCCAAAAAATCATTTCAGTAAAGAAATAAAATATTAAACGTGAGCAAAGCAAATCAAAATAACAAAAAAAATAAAATAAAATAAATAAAAGTGCGGGTATTTTCTATCAACTGAAAAATGAAATAGTTAAGCCAATAATAACAACAACAACAGCAGCAACAGCAAACTAATCAATTTCTTTTTTAGTGAGCCACTAAAGCAACAATCTTGTAGCGCGGAAACATGTTTTTTTTTTTATTAATTCATGTTGATGTCTAAATACGTTCGCTACATTCTTCAACAGCGTGTATGCATGCATGTGCATGGTATCGTTATCATGTGCAATTTTAGCTTAAATGCTGAATGGTTTAATGTCCCCTCGTTAATAGCAGAAGAAGAAAAAAAAATCAAAATAATTACATGCTAAATTGTATTGAAATAAAAGAGTTGTTGAGTTAAATATGTGTGAGACATTCATAAATAATTTTGTCAATTGTTTCATAAAGAAGTAAAGAATTTCAATATATAAAGTGTTGTGTCGTGTCGTGTCGTATCTTGTAAGAGAGTGTTTTTATTAATGAGTTTTAAACAGCTTTCAAAGAAAATGTGTTGGCAAGCATTTAATCAAATTAATGGATTATTTATGATAATTTCTGCAAAACTAAAAGGATAAATTTCTCACTTTTTAAATGGTATGTATGCATTACTAAAAATTTTAGCAACATTTCACTAGTACTTTTTCTGCTCATCAGGTGTTTAAAAAAAAAAAAAAAATTTAAAGAAAAGAACTGAGGCCACGAGCAAAATTTTCATTTGAATTCTAACGAAATTTTAAACGATATTGAGTATTATATGTTAATTTCCGTTTACAGTTATTTTAAAACAGGTCATTTCACAATTTCGAAATATGAGCCACGTTCTTGCTCTAAGAAAAATTAATCAAAAATAAATAAATTAAAATGTAAGTGAATAACTTTCTTTCACTTAAATAAAAACAAATTGGGCATAATAATAAAGACACTCCACTTTACCGAAAAATATTTTTGCATTCCATTAAGGCCTTATCAATTACTTAACGTTAAGGCTAAGCTATCACAACTAAGGGCTGGCCTAATGTATAATTGATTAGCCATATTTCATATCCCGGATAACAGTAAGCCCCTAGATCTCATTTAGGTCACTACTCAGACTAAACATGGGCATTCAGTTACACTTAAATGTAACTGTTTCTATGTTTAACTGCTTTCAGTTAAGCAGTTGAGTAATTGTGTAGAATTTAGTATTGTAGAGTTTGTATTGTTAAAGAGTAAAGAGCAACAAATTTATATTAACTCCATTTGCTCAAACAAATAAAACAGATATTAAAGCAAATACTATAAGTTACTTATTGTATGTAAGATTTCTGTATTTTAAATTAAATACTTGTTTGCACCACAAATTATTTGTTGTTATTTGTGGTACAACTGGTATTTATTACACAGAATCAAATACATACTTTGTACTACTGATAACTAGTACTCTTTTTATGAGTTGAGCTGGCATACAAAGATAAAATTATATCACATTAAGGTACTGACTCACTATCCTACTTAGTCGTACGATCCGTCTAAAAACGCATGTGTGCTAAAAAAGTATGATAGTGTGTATTGAACAAGCAGATTTTTTGACAGGTCTGTCCGATTTTTTAATGTTATGAAAATTTTCATAAAATAAATTTTATCTGTGCGATCAGAGTTGCATTTTCTATGTTCAAGGCAGAAAAATAGCAACAATACCAAGCTTGTGTTTTATTTATACAAATTTTTAGGTTATTTTTCATTGTACATATTTTTAAAAAAAATATTTTGCGGCAAAGAAGAAAATAAATACTTTTAAAAGTATTAAGCTGAGTAAACATATGTTTTTGCATCTTTTTTTGTATAATAGTGTGGCATAAATTTCGCCATTTTAAAGCGATTTCTTCAAGTAGGATAGAATTCTGTCACACATTATTTTGACATAATCGTACGATCGTGTAGGATAGTGAGTCAGTACCTTTAGTTATACTCATTCTCTCTCTTAAGAGTTATTTGTTATATTTGTTTTAACAGCAGAATGAACAAGGTACTTGCAGTAGAGCAGTAGAACAGCATACATCTCCAGCTATCTTTACTAAACGTCAAAATTTGTTTACGAACCGATGTTTTATACCCATACCTACATAGAAAGTGTAAGTGTATGAGTGGATTACATTGATATTTTTCTCTTTTAGTAGTATATGTGTTTGACACATGTTGTTTTTACATTTTAATGTTTATTGTAGATTTGTTGCTACCTTGTATAATTTTGCCATGAGCTACACGTGCACTACCTGTAATTTACTTGCCACCAAATGTTGGGGGGGCTCCAAACAACTCCTTATTGGCAAAATACAATCAATCACTTGATTTCTAAAATTATTTTGTCAAAATAGCTATATTCTGACTGCTTCTGATTTGTCCAAACTTAAATCGTGCCTGTATTTAAAAAGTGTTCAAGCGGTGTCTATGAGCTATTTAATGTTCATGTATTAAAAGAGAGGGAGAAGAGAGAGAGAAAGAGTCACGAGAAAGACTGTATGTTGCCTTATACTTTTTTTGATTAAAACTGATGTATAAATCGCTACTAAATTATGTACTTAATGCTAGAAATCACTTTATCATGTCTTGTTTTATAAACTTATGAAGATTTCAAAGTAGTTGTTTTTTTGTTTTTAGAAAAATGTCATAATTATCTATTCATTGTTAAATTTATTAAATGACTTTAGCATAAATTTGGTATAACAAAAAAAAAAAAAAAAAAAAAATAAAAAAAAAAAATAAAAAAAAAAAATTAATTAAAAATCAAATGTGTTTATTTGGTTTAAGGTGTTTGAGGAAGTATTAGAAACACCTCAAACTTACTATTCAATATATTATTTATTTCATTGTTTACACGTATTTGTCTTTTTATTCTTTCCTTTTAATTAAGTTATAGCACAAAAAAAATGTAAATCATGTGAAAGTTTTAAAGAAAACAAATGCTAAATTACTTTTATTTATATTTGAAGTGATTATTAGAAAAATTAAACTAAAGCAACATGATCAAAAACATGATGGTCAAATCATTTTATTCTAATAGACTACAAACTGAAGAAGCTGCGCAAGTTCGAGTGAAATATCGATATAAAAATAAATTCATACAATATTAACCATTTTAATTAAAAAGAAAAATGTAAAAAAAACTAACAAATAAAATAAAAAAATTAAGTTTTACTAAAATAAACAGTTTACCATTTATCAAATTACTATTATTTTTACTTGTTGGTATTTTATTTGTTTTAATGAACTAATTTTTCAAAATATGTTTTTTTACAAAATGAAATGCTCAGCATAAACAAAATAGATGCAAAATGTTAACATGAAATTAAAATTAAATCGGAACTTGTTTTAAAACAATTATTTTATAAAGACTTCTTTAAAGCAGACAATTTTAAGCACAACATAATCAATGCTCCCATTAAAATTAAATGCCTGCAATGAAATTAATGAAAGACTAAAATGTATTTAAAATTAAATACTTTGTTAATAACAACCACTATTCTTTATTAAAAGCTGAGTTATTAAAAAACAGTCTCTGTAATAATAAAATTTTTATAATTTTAAAATATAAATCTTGATTATTTGACCATTTTATCTGAAAGTAAATAAATAAATATTTTTTAAGCTTTTAGGTCTTTTTATATATTTTTATTTATCATTAAATTAGGACTACTAGTTATAGAAGAATACCGTATAAGCAAATGGGCTTTAAATTTGCTTTATAGATTAATAATTTGTTTTCTATACTTAGCTTGGATTTTAATCAAATTTGAATATGGGTCTCTATGCTTTTAGAATGTAAAAATTAAATAAATAAATATTATTTTAAGCTTTTCAGTCTTTTTCGATATATTTTTATTTATTATTAAATTAGTTTCCAATATTTCGAAATGCCTTCGTATGTCTTTCTCAATTTTATAAAATTATTTTCCTTGAGAAAGACACTCGAACGTGTGTCGAAATATTGGAAATTAATTTAATAGTAAATAAAAAATATATAAAAAGAGCTAAAAGCTTAAAAAATATTTATTTATTGACTAGATATAAAATGAAGATCAAGCACATGGATTCTCTTCAGTCTGTAAGTAGTTGGCTAGTACATTTTATATAGATACTCGTACTTTTCTGAGAATCGTTTTATTTCTTCTATTATTTTTAGTGTTTTGATATCATTGTGTATTATCTCGTTTGTGACAAACCATGGTGGATTGATCATATTACGCAATGTTTTGGACTGAAATCCTTGTAATATCTCGATGTTGAAGTTACTAGTAGTTCCTTATAGAAGAATGTCGTATAAGCAAATGATCTTTAAAATTGCTTTATAAATTAATAATTTGTTTTCTATACTTAGCTTGGATTTTAATCAAATTTGAATTAGTTTGTTTGAAACTTATAGGTCTCTATGCTTTTAGAATGTAAAAATTAAGTAAATAAATATTTTTTTAAGCTTTTAGGTCTTTTTATATATTTTTATTTACTATTAAATTAATTTCCAATATTTCGACACACGTTCGAGTGTCTTTCTCAAGGAAAATAATTTTATAAAATTGAGAAAGACATACGAAGGCATGTCAAAATATTGGAAATTAATTTAATAGTAAATAAAAAATATATAAAAAGAGCTAAAAGCTTAAAAAATATTTATTTATTTACTTTCAAATAAAAAGATTAAATAATCTAGATTTATATTGATATTTTTTATTTTACTATTTTTTTTTTTTTTAAATAAACTTTATTTTTTATATTTTATATAGTGCTATTACGTAGTGACGTAATGTAATTTTAAATGGAACTAAACATTTATGAGAAAATTTGCTTACTATCATTAGATAGATGGCGAATAAAAATAAATAAACAAGAAGAAGAAAACAAATATTTGTTAGTGATAACAGACCCACAGACAAACAAGTAAACACAATTAATACACACGCTAAACTGACTTGATTGTACATACTAAAGGGCTGCACAAGCATACTTAAAAGCCACACATCCCTACAAACATGTGTAATATTTTATATTAAAAAGTGCTTCTAAGCCATTTCAAGTATGCTTATGCAGTCCTTTAGTACATACCAAGTTGGTACACTTCAATAAACAAAAGACTTAAGACACACACTTGCCTCGTAAAATTAATAAAAATCAAAACACTGAAGACACAAGCCCACAATTTATTTATTAAGAAAAAAAAAATAAAAGAATATTTTTGTTTTTGCTTTTTTTTAATTCTTTCTTTTTTTTTTAATTTAATAAAAAAAATTTTTTTTAACCTACTTATTATATCAAAAAAAAAAGTAAATCATAAACGTTAGTTTTTATATTTCTCTCTGTTAAGAAACGCCTTTAATTAAAACATTTCAAAAACGAAATAAAATACAAGCAAAGCAAAAGTGGCAACAATAAAGTCAATTATAATTTGTGTTGAAGGTTTTAAGTAAAAGTACTGAAAAAAGCAAACGATCATGTAGTGTAATGACTTTTAATGCTCAAATTCCTTTAGGAAAAAAAAATTATTGCCTTCAATAAATACACAGTGAAACAAAAGCCAGCTTTATAAAAATTTTCCAAACTGTTTGTATAAGTTTTCTATTAATTAAAGTGTGCTGACAACGAATATGAAACTGATTTTTTTCTAGCAGCTCTGGTTTTTGGATTTTTGCAAATTATGCGCATTTTGGAATGGCGGTATATATAATTAGCAATAACTCGAGAATTAGCTCTCTGCACACAGAAAACAACTTCAGTTATGAGAAGTAAGCTTGTTTCCAATCAAAAATTCATTTGTGATAATTAAAATTTTCAGTTGTAGCAACCAGAATTCGATAATACAGCGCAAAAATTAGTTCTGTAAGACAGATGTTTTACTGTCAGGATTAAAATATTCGATTATCACAACTGAATTTTTGATTGGTAGCAAATTTACTTCTCACAACCAAAGTTGTTTTCTGTGTGTGATTAAACTTACAAACCCATGTAATAATTAGCAATAAAATAGGTTTTAAATTATGTTATTACTAATTTTTATCAGTCTTGTATATAGTTTCTGTGACATTTACAAAGTTTTGTCAATAAAAAACATATTTTTTCAAGAAAATTTCAACAAAAATCCAGCAAAAGCTACGCTAGTTGTAGCGAAATATCGATATAAAATATAAATTTATATTATACGACCTCAAGCTTAATAAGCTAACCATTTTAATTAAAAAGAAAAAGGTCAAATAAACTAAAAAAAATCCTTAAAAATATGTTATAAACAAAATCTTAAATTTATTATTATTTAATATTAATCAAGCTTAATATCTCAAAAAAATAATTAATTTATAAGATTGAATGAATTACTAAAATTATTACAAAATCTTAAATTCTTTTTAAATAACACCTAAATATTTTAAAAAATAAAATCAGTCATATTTGAATGAAATTCATTCACAAGTTAATTCACGGCGAAATTATAAAAAAAATATTTCATAACCAGGCTTATTAATTCAATCTGGCTATCTAGCGTCTGTGAATAAATTTAGGATTCACAACAATTTTAAATTGCATTCAATGACTGGTTATGAAGGTTAGCACTTTTAAAAGGATTTGTTTTTATTATTATTATTATGGGCCATAATTCCACTGCCAGCTACGAGTATAAGATCTAATGTGCAGGCTAATTCTCACTTAAAACAATCAAAGACTCCAATAGCAATCTTATAATTGTTATGACTCAATTACCACATGAATAACATTGATGTGGTACATAATGATTTCCATCGAACAAGAAACATCGAGTTAAATTTTGTGCTTTATTATTTAAAACGCAGAATAAGCTAAACAGACAGTGGGATACTGTCCCCATAAACCTATAAAAAATGATTTCAGAGTCTGGCGTCTCTGAATGAACTTGTACTTCAGAACAATCTCAGATTGTATTGAATGCTTAGATACGAGGGCTTTTCCAAAGGGCTTATCAGACACGAAACTTGCAATCAGACTCTCAACAAGTCAACATATCAAAACTGTCTCCAGCAATCACGCTTTAAGCGGGCACTTAGATATCAACAAGTGGAAAATACAGGCATACCTTGCTTAAAGCTACCTCTTTGAGCATTATTTTGCTATAAAAAATTTATTTTATTTAATATGACTATTTTAAGCTTGAGGTCTTATTTTATAAATTTATTTTTAAATCAATATTTCGCTCCAACTTAAGTAGCTTCTTCAGGGTATAATTTGTCTTCAAAATATTTTTTCTCTTTTCTAGTTTCATATGAAAATTGATAAAACTTAAGTTACAGTTCTTGGAATCCAGATTTTTGAAAAGAAAAAAATATTAAAAATAATTTCAATGCGGAAAATCCTAATATACGAAGTTTTCTATTAAATTTTTCATTCGAAATACTGATTTGGATTAAATAAATAAAATTCATTAAAGCAATCTAGAAAAAGTTTGACGTGACAGATGAAAATTAATGTTATTAGGCGAATTGAGAACAATGAACGAAAGTCCAAAGTGTCTTAATTAGGAATGTAAACCCATATTTTAAGGCTGTTTCTGTTAACATTTAATTTTTAGTAACGCAATATGAGCGCTAAACGCAGTATGCCTGTATTGAGATTAGAAAATTCAGTCTCAGAACATGAGCTTTGTGACCTTAGAATTATGTAGAAAATTTTTGGCTGACTCCTAGGGAAGTACATGGGCTCTCACGGTTTAAAGTAATTTTTTTCATCTGAGGCCTGGAGTGAAAAACTTTACAAAAAAAATCTCTAGGCTTTAATTGTGGAATGTTTGACAAGAGACACTTATAAAGTTAACAATAAAATTTTTTAAAATATTGTTAATTAATTAATTTTTTCCCCTACTTATGTTATATGTAGGCTATTAAGCCGAAATCAGCTTGTTTTATATTAAAAATCAGGTCAGTAGCTTTAATTAAAAACACAATTCAGAAATTATTTTCAAGCTAACAATTAAAAAATTAAATTTTGAACTAAAAGCTGTAAAAAATCGGAAGGTTTTACATAGAAATTTGCTAGACGAGTTGATCGCTTTTTTTTTTTTTTTTTTGTGAAAAATAATTTGATTGCTTTAATGCTGAATATTATTAGTATTTGCAAACAATGCAAATCAGTGCAAAAATGCTTCATTTGCTTTTAGCTTCATTTTCCTACATTTGCACTAAAAATATCTTGAGCAAACACTTTGCTTTGTATATTCGCTCAAATGTAAATAATTCAAAAACAACAAACACATGTAAAATTTATAGAAAAAGTTAAAGCTGCCACATTTTTTGCAAGTTTTGTCATCTGGTAGCACTAATTACTTCATTTGCAATCAAAAATGTAGCCATTAGTGAAAATTTTGCACTAATATCGTGATGAATATCCCTATTATTGGAAATAAATTTCCATACACCATGTGCAAGTGAACGAATAGGCTTATGCAGTGAGTGTTATGTCTAACTACAGCTACATATCTGCATTTATTTAGTATTAGACTTTATGTAGTTGAAAATATTTTTTTTTTTAATTTCCATGTCGACATGCCATATTTAAATAAAACCATAAATTAATTAATTAGAAAACAATTAAATGATTTATTATATAAAAACAGCCCACAACACGCTTACATAATATGTAATCGTATTGAATGTTCGACATACGAACACACTAACAATTGATTATTTCCTTGACAATTTTGCCAATAGTTAAACGCTTCAATAGCAAATAATTTTTAAACTTTTAATTAAAAGAATTAATAGCAAAAACAACTAAACATTAAATAAATATGATTGAAATGAAAAGGAAATTTAAAGCAAATAATTTAAAAACAAGTCATTAATATTTATAAATAATTAACAGTAAAACTAAAATTAAATAGTTACAACTATTAAACTGTGAAAAAGAGAAAAACGGACAAGGAAAGAAAGAAAATAACTCAGCAGCAGTAGCAGCTCATTAGCAAAAAAAAATCTTTACAGTGGAATGTTAAGAAATCAATAAAATTAGCACGTTAATTAACAGCCACATTAAACGCAGAAACAAAACTCTAAAATGGACAATTTTAGAAAACAACAAAACCAAAAAAAATGCTATAAATTTTCAGTTTGTTTTTTTGGAGGAAAGCTGAAACACTAAACTATATTAAAGGCTTAAGAGCAAATAATTTCATAAAATTGAAAATGCGAGGTGGTCATGAGATGTTGTTGGCTTAGAAGTTTTAACAGCAAACATCAGCTTAATAGCATTTAGCAGGGGATAAAGAAGAGAAGAAAGGTAATGGAAAAGTAATAAAAAAAGTATTGGCCTCTAAGAGTATTATTTTGTAGACCTTTTATTTTACTTTATTAATTACAAAGGCCAACAAAATATAATTTTTATTTTTTTTCTCTAAGGTTTCATTTGAATACATAAAATACTGAGCTTTCATTAACTATAAATTACTGTTGTTAAATTGACTCTGATTTTGGGGATTTATTGTGATATAGTATAGGCTTAAACTCTTCACTTTTATGTATAACGATATATATCCAGAACTATGGTGGAAACATAGTATTGTTAAATTTATGATTGAATCTAACCCTATATATTTTTAAATCAAAGATATTAAAAATACTTTTCAACTGCAGATGCAAGGGTTCAAACCCCTGTCAGTGCTAAATATTTTTTTTTTTTTATGTAATAATTTCTATTTGAAATTTAAAAGTTTAACAAAATATTAATCTTTATTTGTGCTTAATTCCAGAAATTGTGTTGGTTTTAAAATTTATTATTTTTATCATGAGTAAAAGAATAAATTTTTTTTATTTTTTTTTTAATTTTTTTTATTTTTTTTTTTTTTTAATTTTTTTTTATTTTTTTTTTATTTTTTTTTTATTTTTTTTTTTTATTTTTTTTTTTTTTATTTTTTTTTTTATTTTTTTTTGATTTTATTTAAAATTTAAAAAAAATTTTAATGTGAATTTAAAAAAAAAAATTTAATATAAATTTTTGGTATAAATAAAATTTTTTTATTTTATTGACTTTTTCGTTTATATTAATTTCTATTTATTTATTACATAATACAGCGGGTTTGAATTTATTTTTTTCAATTTTATTTGACTCTACCAGGATTCGAAATTTGGAATATTTAGTTAAGAAGCTTTAAGTCGACACTCAACCAGTTCAGCCACAAAGCGATTAAGTTTTTGTTTTATATTCACTTAAAAAACAATAGAAAACAATTTACATTTAACCATATAAATGCGACAATTTTGCTTGTTTACATACCCGCCAAGCTCAAAATGAGCTTCATCTGAAAAGATGATTTTTTTTGGCAAAATCGGCATCTTCTGTAAGTCGATCGCAGGTCCACTTAGCGAAGCGAAAACACAACCATATTCTTTCAGCGAAAGGATAAAACTAATTATTTGTCAAATCAGACATGAGCTAAGTGTTGCCATTCACGAAATAAGCACTAGTTTAAAAAAAAAAACGTTCGATGGCGGACCCATTATTATGTTTACTATAAACATATTTATGGTTTTAGTTAAAATTTTATTAAAAATAATACGATTGATCTATGACGGTAAGCAAACTGAAACATGTTTATCGTGATGATAATAATATTGACATGCTTCAAATTAATAATAATAAGTGCTGTTCTGTATTTCGAATCCGAATATTTTATTCGGAATTGAAAAATGCAGCATCTCATAACTACTAGGTTTTCCCTTTTAAGATTTTTAAAATTTTGTTTTTGTTATATTTTGGATGCGAAATTATTAGTAGAATTAAAAAAACATAAAAGTTTTCATTTAATAAGAAGAAGAAAATGTAATTCCACATTTTTTTTTCAAATTCGTGTGTAATACAGAACATGCACGAATATTTTTGTAAAGAAAAAACTATTTTTGGGGTGACCATATTCAACCATTTTTTTTTCTTTGCGTGTAGTTTAAATCAGGGTATCAAATGTACTAGAAATCAGTTTTACTTTTGGCGGCATCAAAATCATTATAGGCTTTAGTTTCTAACTCTACCCTCGTATTTGAAATGCTTATAAAATTTTATTGAAAGACAAGTAAAAAAAAAAGAAACTAACAAAAAGAAACAAAATAGAAATTATGATAAATTTTTATGAAGTGAAAAATTAATAGACCCTGAAGAGAATATATTATTTTTCATTATTTTTATTTATTTACTTTATAAACAAGTAATAAAAATCAACTGAAAAAAAAACAAATCTTTATATAGATTTTAATAATTAAAATTAAAGTTTAAGAGCAACAATAACAACAACAAGTGAGTGCAGCAGCCAACATAATGTTACGTTTATGGTAAAAGAAAACTGCTGTTTAAGGAAAATTTAACTAAAACTAGTAAATTTATCAAATTTGTTTGTTTGTTTTGTTAAAAAAAAAAAATTATATTTTACATTTAAAGATCATAAAAGGTGAATGAATAACAGTTATAAAAACAAAACTCAAGGAAGTTGAGAGGAAAAAATACAAACAAACAAACAATACAGCACAAACTTGTTTCTTATTTAAGTGGTTGGATTATTATTACATCTGCCAATTATAAAATAACATTAATACACATTTATTGAATGCAGATAGATATTTTATTTTATTTTATATTTACTTACCATATTAATTCATTTTAAAATACTTTTAACTGGGTGTTATAGAATTCAAAATTAATTATATTTAATGGAATTAAACATTAATTAAAAACAATTTTATTTATTTGTTATTTAAAAGTAATTTCATTCTTGCCACAAGAAAAAATAATTTAATTAAAATTTTTTTCCTCATTGTCTTTCAAATAAAAAAATGTGCCGTCAGTAAAAAATTTTACAAATCCGTCATTTTTTTTTTTTCATAGAAATATTGTTTGGGCACATACACATATGCTGGCATATGTGTTTTTTTTCTTAATCAATTAAATTATGCTTAGGCAATTAAGTTAATGAATTCCTGAATTCGTTTCTACAAAAAGGGCATTGCATGTTTTGCCCTATTTTGCTTTGTTCTATAAAATTACATGCTCTTTATTCTTGGTTTCTAAAGCGTGTTAATAGAACCTAAAAAGATAATAATAAAAAGCATATTCTTTTAAAGAATAGATGAAAAAGTGTAATAACGTTTTTGAGCAACATTGCACTTTTGCACAATATAAATTGATTAGCTTTCACCCGAAAGGCCTGAGTTCGATGTCCGGTAGGAGAAACAATTGATTAGCAGTTTGGCAAAGTTTTTTGAGAAAGACATCATATTTTGACACTTTTTTTGTTTTTTTTTTTTCCTGCTTTTCTCTCAAAGGTTCACCTCATAAATCTCAAGTCAAAGTCGTTTTAATCAACTTGTACATAAACATCATGTAAATATAAAGTGAAAGATAGTAAAAATAGAATTTTGGAATTTTCTGAAGGCCTATTTTTAAATCAACTATGAAAGATTTATATTTGATCCACAGAGTTTAAAAAAAATGTCTGTCCTTCATTTTCTATTGTCATCGGTGGATTAAAACTAGAAAAAACTTTAAAGCCACGATAATAAAAAATTTAATTTTGCAGTATCATAGGTTAGGTTAGGTTACTTAAAGGCGCTCCGAATAAAAAAAAACAAAGAGGGGCTCACTTAGATACTCTGAGATGGTCCCTTTGTGATAAATACCTATTGAAGAGGAAAGACGGACAGCACTAGAGATAGAAGAGTGGAAGATAGTAGGGGGAAGAACAAGAAGAAGAAGAAAAGTCCGTCACTTAAAAAAAATTGCTGCTCCTAAATAAGCCATATAGCATGCCAACCCTTATAGTCTACAGTGCAGTCAGACCTTATGATTGCACCACGATCCTTAAGATCTATTATGCTCCCAGAAATAAAGCTTGCGTTGATCCCCCAAGGCAGAGGCAGAGAAGATATTTCATAGTATCCTCTTCTTTCTAGTCTTGACAACTTCTACAGTAAACATTTGATGGTAAACCCATACTCCCTGCATGGTTACCAAAACTGCAGTGGCCTGTTAATGTCACCACTACATTCCTCAATTGGTCTCTGGAGTTCTAGTAAGCCCCTACCAAGATTACTGTCCAGCTTAGGCCACATCATCTTCGCTATATTTCAGGTCCTACATCTGATTACTCTGCAAGGTAGCCTCTACAAGTACCATAAGAAGTATCTTGTTTTAAAATAAAAAATACTGCAAAAATCTTCTTTTAAAGTTATTTTAAAATGTACTTTGGCTAGAATAATTTCAGATTATCAACCCAGGCAACTAGCATTCTTTGTAAAGTCTACCGAAACAAGCATTTCCACTTTTTCTTTGGTAATTTTTAACTGACGAAGTAACCTGTAAGAATAAGAAACCCTTCTCTTGCAAGAATACTTTCTTTGTTGCATTTTTACCTTTAATTTTCCTATTGGTCTTGTTTCAAGAGTTGCAGAAACCTGTAAGAATAAGAATCCTTCTCTTGCCAGTCTACATTTTTTGTTGAATTCGTGTTTCCCTGAAATATCCCTGATTATTATAGAAGAAATTATATGTCCAAAAGTCTTTCTTTATTATGCATTATGAACCATAATTGCAGCGTTACCTGTAAGATATATTGTACAGTCCAATTGTCAACTAAAACAATTACAAGACTCCTCTCGAATCTGGTAATTGTTGTGGTATTTATTGTAACTAAGACTTCTAGGATACCCTTTAACATTTCTTATTCTTCTTGAGACTTTATATTTTTTATTTGTTTATTAATTGGGATGCTACTCTTTAGTCTTAATATTCAATTAATAATTTCTGTTCCATTTTTTTTTATAATAATAATAAAACATCAAATTTCTTTCTCTTTAATTAAAAAAAAAAAATTCCAAGCGTTTCTAATTTAAATCGTTAACAGCCAGCCGCATTTTATTTATGTTAAAATATATTTATCAGAAATTGCTAATTGATTTTAAGATATACGACACAAACATAGTGCAAAATAAATAAGAAAAAAAAACAAACAAATAAAAATTTTAATTTGAAAAAATATTTTAATTTATTTTTTTATTAATGGCCTTTCTTGTTTACTCAAATGAAGCATTGGAACTCAATTTTTTAAATTTAATTATCAAAGATTTTAAAATTAAAAACACATAATAAAACTGTAATAAAAAAAATGCAATAAATTTAATAAAAATTTATTTCAGAAGAAACACTTCATTTACATCTCAATGGGGCAAAACAAGTTTCAGCTGGCAGTAAAAACTTTTACAGCTGCTCTACATTCTCGCGAAGCGAACAAATAAACAAAACTTAAAGGGCCTAGACTTTTGTTTTGGAAACTTCAGTGAAATGAAAACTATAAAAATGTTAAGCTCATAGTGTGTTTGTGTGTGTGTTTTAGTTTTATTCTATTTTCTTTTATTTAATTTTATTTAAAGTGAAAGGTTTCTTTATTTGTCGGTTATTTGAAAATGAAAGCAAAATGTACTTTTAAATAAATCAAAATTATTTTCTTTTAATTTTTTTGTTTTTAGCTGTTTTTAATTCAATTCATTAATTCCTGTTTATTAGTGTATTTAAGACCACAAGAACGTACACAGTAAATACAATCCCTTTTATCCAAAAAAAATTAAAGTCAACATTATCGAAATTTTTATATAATTTTTTTTATAATTTTTCCTTAAAGTCTAGGTCAACTTTTTTTGGATAAGAGCATAAAGGTTTAATGAAATTTATGGCATTGAAAATTAATCTTTTATGGTGCTTAATTCCAATGCCAATTACAAGCAAATGCAAACGTTTCGTTTTGTAGTTTTTCAGAGTATTATTATGGCAAAGTACAAAACGAAACCTTTGCATTCATTTCGTTTCGTTACTATGCGAATTCTAAATGCATTATTTTCCATGATATGCTCATGGAAAATCTAAGAAATTATATACTCAGTACAATAAGAGGAATCGTGGAAAATAATGCATTTAACACAGCAATTTAATTGCAATGAAGCACCAAAAAAAGCAACGGCTGGGCTCCATAAATGCTAACGATAGTTTTGTTCTTACAAAAACAATAAACGAAAATTTGTTTTTATTTTCAATACAATTGTACGTACGAAGTTGTCGTTCGCTTTAATGGAACTCATCCGTCATTTTTGATTCCAAATAATTTGTCCAAAATTGCTTTGGCGAAGACATGAAAATTTAGTTTTCTTATATTTATTAAACTTTATCATGAAATCATTACTTTATACGCATGCAACTGGAAATATTTGTAAACTACATGTCAATATGTAGTGCGATAAAATAAGAAGTTGAGAGTTTAGCTACACAAAATGGAATTAAGATAAAGAATTTTTCTCAACTTCTCATCTTAATCGTAAGCTACACAAACATCTTTTTTTCAACCGTCTAAACGACTGCGTCTCTCCCTTTTGAAAGTTACAATCAAAATTTATTGAAATAAACGAAATATCTTTTACTTATAAGAATATTTCTTAAAACAAAATTCAACCGTAATTGGATAAATACAAATTGGGAAAATTATTGGGTTACCTATCTTATCCAGTAAGTATTCAACAATTAATTCCCATACTTATCTCTAAGGTTCTAAACCCCAACTTTCTTTCACCGCTCAATAAACCCCATGAATAATATTTGCCCTTGTTCTGGAGCAAATATTATTAATAGTTTCTTTGCTGGAACGCAAGGAAACTTTATAAATAAAACCCCCAGTTTTATTCATAATTTAATTTTAATTAAAAGTTTAATACAAAAGTTAATGTTTCTGTGTGACAAGGTGGGCTAAAAGAAGTCATCCGATGTTGTTTGGCTCTCATTTTTTTTCCAAGTGAAAATGAAATGT
The DNA here is from genome assembly GCA_947397855.1 of Thelaira solivaga. NCBI lineage: Eukaryota > Metazoa > Arthropoda > Insecta > Diptera > Tachinidae > Thelaira > Thelaira solivaga. The sequence goes on along the minus strand of OX377612.1, from coordinate 63,284,369 downwards.
ATGCCGTTGCTCCATCCTGTTGAAATCACATGTCCTCCAGTCCTAATTCGTTCAAGGCGGCAGAAAAAACTCGGTTAACATGGCCCTATAGCGCACACTGTCCACTGTTGTGGTTTTGACCAGCCCGATGACTCTTCCAGCGTGAACAGCGTACCATGCAGTCACTTTGAGCGGGTGTAATGACTCCTCGTGCATCACTCGTGGATTTTCGGTGCCCCAGAAGCAATAGTTTTGCTTGTTCACGTACCCGCTGAGGTGGAAATGAGCCTCGTCGCTAATTATGATTTTGTTCGAAAAATCGTCCACTTTGATTATTCCGCTTTCTTTGAGAGTATATCGCTCCATGGCTTGTTCACTTGTATTCTACAGCTGTCTAGTTCACAAATGTCAAAACAGATTTGACATTGGCCGCCATTTGCAAAAATAAGAGCATCTTCCAATAAGGTGATTTCTTTTCGCCCACCTTGTATAAGCCTACGCATTAAAAAAACCCAAAGTGTAAGCGATTCGATTTCATGCCAAGCTGATTCATAACAGAACAAAAAGTAATGACAAACTCTGCTTTCACATGAGTGTAGACTTTAATATCACAAAATAGAAAAACTTGCTTCGCCTCTCAGGCTCTAAGCTAATTTTTTTTTTTAATTATAGAAAATTACCGCTCGCTTTTACGCCAACCAAAACCGTGTGCATAAATTTCAATTCCAACACAACAAAAAAAATTTATTTTATAACAAATTGGAAGGTGTTGAAATAGTTTAGATAATTCATTAAAGAAACTAAAATTACAACAACAAAAAATCTGCAATTTATATTTTATTGCCTTTTTCATAGTTAGTGAGTTGGTTTTCCACATTTTTTTTTTTAGGTTTGGGGTTTTATTATTTATTGTTTTCTTCTGCCACTTGCAGCAGCAGAGAATGGAAGTTTTTGTGTTCGGGTAGTATGTCTATTATAACTGTCACAAAATCATTAAAGCGCATCGTAAAATTGTCACACAAATAATAACAAACACACACAAGCTCACATGAGCTGCTAATAAAGTAAAATGCAACAAAGTTGGTATAAACAACCACAATACAGTAACTTAATTTAGTTAAGAGTAACAACAATCACAACAACAAATAGTAGCTGTCACAGTCATAATAATGATGCCGGGGTATGCGAGGGACTGCAAGATATTCATTTGTTTTCATTACAGTAAACCTTTATTATGGTTTCAGTTTTGAAAGACTAACAAAAAACAATAAAACTTTGTCAGTTGTTTTTCTTTTAACTGTTTTTCGAAAGTTCAAATTTTACAAAAAAGTAAAAAAAAAATTGTTTTCAACATCGTTTGCTATTGAATTCATTGTTAATAAGCAAACATTGAAATATTTTACGATTTTTCAGTCAGTGTTGTAATGGGGCGGCCAAGAAAATTATTATTTGCTGGATTTACAAATTGAAAGTGACATTTTCGAAAGATGTCGCTTAAGCTGCCCATCAGCGTTGCCATTTTAACCTTTTTAAGGCCAGATTTAAACTTTTTTTCTTGAATTTAGTTTCAAAATTTATGATTTAGCCTCTAGCTTTTTTCTTGGCCTTTTTTATTCTTCAAAATAAACTTTTTAGAAAAAATGGAACTGATTAGCTAAATTAATATTTTTTTAATTAATTAATATTTTTTAACTTTAATTTTTTAATATTTTTGAGATCTTAAGCTTGATTAATATTGAATAATAATAATTTTCGATAAAACTTTAATATGTAAATTAATAAATTGGTCGAACGACGGTGATTTCACAAGTAAAGAAAAGTATTTGGCTTCTAACTTGTAAAATAAAAATGCATTTTATTCCTAATTGATTAATAATTTATTCCATTTAGAATTTAATTATCTAATACTGCTGAGGGTGCTCACTTTTTAGTAAGACAAAGCAAGCAAAATATCAGAATAGACATCGTATTAAGAATCAAAAAATTAATTATTTCTTAAAGAAGTTTTAAATATTATTTTTTGACATTTAAGTTGAAAAATAATTGAATTCGCTTAAAAGTATTTAAATACTATAGAAGATTACGATCATTTTAAAACTAAGGCTGTCTAAATTTATAATCTATTGTCCAAGTACTCACTGCCCATTTTAAAGGGAATTTATTGCTCAATTACTCAGAAGTTATTTTGAAATAAATATTTCAAAAAAAAATTTTTTAATTTCCATATACCCCAGAACTGTTGTTCTCTACGAACATTTCCGAAAGTGTTAAAGCACTGCCAGAAAGTTTAGAGCCTACACATTAAATTCCTTTCTGATTTTGGTAATTTTCTTGGGAAAAATCGGGAATGGTACCTCGTCAAAGTGAGGAATATTAAAAAATCCCTCAAAGCAACAGCACTGGGGTATATAGATATTTCAAAAAATTTTAAAAAATAGTCCCAAGTAACTTCTGAGTGTTTGAGCAATAGAATACAAAACTAGACAGCCTTCCCTTTAAAATGGAATACGTCTTATCTCTTAATCTTTCTATGGTTCGTCCGTAAGTTACTATGGATTATTTTGAAATTTTTTGAAATTTGCGTATACTCCAGTATTGTTGGGCTTAAGGAATTTTAGCAACTTACGGACGAACTATAGAAGATTACAGGATGGGACACATATCATTCTAAAGGGGAGGTCATCTAGATTTGTAATCTACTGCCCAAATACTCAGAAATTACTTTAGACTATTTTAAAAAAATTTTTGAAATGCTAGAGAAATACCAAAAATACAACCAATATTTCAGATTTTTCATAATTTTTGCTTTGCTTTTGCTTTCTTTATGAAAATTTTTAAGCTGTCATGCTAGTACACACAAACACGAAACCTAAAAGATTGTATGTATGTGTATGTGATTTTTAATACGAATCTTTATGAAAGACAATTTTTTTGATTTTGCCTTTAATATGAAAACCTTTATTGATATTAAATATTTAATTAATTCCGTTTGGTTTAAAATATGTTTGCAAGTGTTTCTAAAACTAAATTAAATTATATATAATTTGCTTTCCTATTAGATATCGTGCTTAGAATTTCTGTTTTTATAATTTAAAAAATTTAATGCCTGCAGACATTTTATTTTATTGCTTTTAAAAAAGAGGTTCTCAAAAAAGATTTTTCCTTGAAATTCATTAATTTTAGTTTCATGCACTGAAATTAATTATTTATTTTCAGATTAATAAAAAATTCAAAGATTTATTTTTATCAATGTTTGTCATTTCTTATTTTTTTTTTATCTTATTTTTTATTTATTTTTTTTTTATATTTTTTTTAAATTTTTTTTTTAATTTTTTTTTTATTTTTTTTTAATTTTTTTTTTATTTTTTTTTTAATTTTTTTTTTATTTTTTTTTTTTAATTTTTTTTTTTTTTTATTTTTTTTTATTTTTTTTTTTAATTTTTTTTCTATTTTTTTTTTTATTTTTTTTATTTTTTTTTTTTATTTTTTTTTTAATTTATTTTTTTTTTTTAATTTATTTTTTTATTTTTCTTTTATTTTTTTTTATTTTTCTTTTATTTTTTTTTTATTTTTCTTTTATTTTTTTTTTACTTTTTTTCATTTTTAAGTCTACTTAACTTTTTTTATTGAAACGTCCAGTTTATTAAGATTGAGTTCGTATTATAAAAATTTATTTTTGTAGCGATATTGCGCTCCAATAATAAATAAATAAATTTTTTTTAATACGATCTCAAGCTTAATAAGCTAAACGTTCCAATATATAATTTTTATTTTTTTTTTTTTTTTTTTTTATTATTTAAGAAAAATCTGGAAAGTGAAAAATATAAATATTTCGCTGACACATTAACACTCGACCCAGCCGAATTTAACTTATTTTTAATTTAATATCTAATAATTTCATTATAATTATCTTTCATTTACTGTGAACCCACTTATTAACTAATAAAGTGCTTTGACTTTTATTACAATTTAGCGAACGCCTCTTAAGCCAATATGAAATAATTTATTTTATAAAATTAATGGAATATGTTAATGTGAATAGTATGCGCATTTTCAAATAGTCTATCTATTAAAAATGAATTTTATTAATAACACATTCATCTCAATATCTCTTTCGTAATACATACAATGGGAAAATTTCTTTTGTTTCAAAAAAACACTTTACTTTTTTTTACTGATTGTGTTCAATGCTTTTAATTCATAATTACGTTATTTCGTATTGTATGCTAATTTCAATTTTATTTTATATGTATAAAGACAGTAAACAATATGATTTATTTTAAAGAAAAAGTTTGGCAGAGGTTACCATGTACTGACATAATGAGACGATAATGTGCTGCATGAACAGCTGGCACTTGAACTCATTATGGAGAAATCATAAAGTTATTTCACTAAATGTATACCATTTCATTAAGCTAATGCATTAAAAATTTTAACAGCATTTGAAATAAAGTTGAAAAAATAATTAAATGTATTCGCCAAAACTTCTAGTAAATTTTTATTACATTTTATTAAAATTAAATTCTAAGACTTGTTTTTAAAATGTCTTGATTAAAATAAATATGTAAGTACTCGTATGTACTTACATCTAAGTAAAATTAACAACATATTTAACGGAACGACCTACGCGTTAAATAAATAAGGTTATCTTTAGCAAATAAATGTTATAAACATTTTATTATATAAAAAAAAAAGAGACACGAAGGCGTGTCAAAATATTGGAAACTAATTTAATAATAAATAAAAATATATAAAAATACCTAAAAGTTTGAAAAATTTATATTTATTTACTTACAGAAGATTTATAAAAAAAAAATAGAAAAAATGAAGTAAAATAAATTTAGAAGGCTATAGCAAAAATGAAAAAAAAAATATATTTATTCACTGCAATTTATTTGTTGTCGCAATTAACTTTACTGAATTTATTATTGTAGTTCAAGGATATATTCCACAATTAACTAGATGCCAATTAAACCAAAAAACCGTTGGCAAAAATCCAAGAAAATTTAATAAGAAAAACTTTTAAAATTTTTGGCCTATAAAATAGAATAAATATATAGTCTGTAAAAGCTATGTCTAACTTAATCCCCCTTTAAGTGCACAGCAATTTTATAGAATAAGGGAAGAGCAAAAAAGAAAAATTTTTTTAACGATTTTTTTTTAGCTCTTTAATGATCGTATCATTGCGATGTGCAGTTTAAACTTTAAGCTGCATTTTAAATAAAAAAGTAAATTAAACAAGAAAATCACAGACCTGTTGTTCTGTCCTTAATAAGTTAAAAATTATAATCCTTTCTTTCTTTCTTTCTGATATAAAATCGCAGCTTAGCATTAATTCTTAATGGAAATTATTTGCCATATTTGAAAAACAACACACCAACTAAGGAATTCAAAAAGTCAAAGAGGCATAAATCACCTTTTCACAACAACACAAATGTGACACTTTTTACATTTACACACACACACACAGAGAGAGAGAGAGACATACGTTTGGTATAATAAATGAATGACCTGGCAATGATGTCGAGTCATCATGAAGAGTAATAACTTGTTATTTTCTAGCCATAGAAAAAAGGTTTATCACCTTTTTTGTTGTTATTGTTGTTGTTAAGCACATACTCTAATCACAGTTGTTATTGTGAGGTAGACATTGTGATTACATTGAATTGAACTGTATGGAAAAAAAGTCAAACAAACAGCAAAGTGTTTTGGAAAAGTTGAATGTAATAAAAACATTTGTGGCGAATTACAAAAAAGAAAGAAACCAATCATGTTGATTATTGCAGCTTATTTGAAATTGAATAGTTGCTACTTCTTTTTAATACCCGATTTTTGTAATTTTAATTTAAAAAAAAAAAGGAAAGAATAATTTTTTTTTTTTTGGAAAACCTAGATAAAAAAGTAATTTTTTTGTTTGGTTGTTTGTTTGTACGCTATACAAATTTTTGTTTTCCAACGGGTTTCTCTGAACCCCAACGAATTATCGGCCACACCCATTTTACGCCCACTTTTCAATGATTTTCACTGGCCACTGTTCAAAAAGATGTGTGCTCTTACTTAATTGAAGCCTGAAATTATGTGGCATGAGCCACTTTATAAATTAGTGAATGATTCTATTTATTTTGATGGGTTTTTTTAACAATTAATATTTTATTTCCAATTGGTACATTCGCTCTCTAAGGATACCAGTTCTCTCTTACTCTAGTACTAAATAATACAAGTGAAATTTATTAAAATTTAATTTTATGTTAATGTTTATGATAGTGAAATCATACACAATATCTGAATTTTGTTTTAATTATAAAAAAAAATTGCTTAAAAAATTGCTGCTTATACGTCACACTATTACACAGAAAACCTACAAAATCGGGTGATAGCTTGAAATTACCAAAACCACCAACTATGTTCTTCGCTCAAAAATAATTACTTTTATAAAATTTTCCATAAAATTAGAAAATCGTACAGGCCTCTTAAATATTCAAATACAAACATTCACAATAAGTGTGCACCATCTTACCCCTGACAGCAAAAACTAGATAAAATCGTAAAATTAATTTTTAAAAATCAAAACACCCAACCACTTTCAATTTATTTCAAGAAAATATTAAAAGTGATTTAAAATATAAAATAAAATTTGTAATTGTTAATAAAACCTAAAATTTTAATTTGTACGAGTGTTATGAACTTCCTAAACTCATGTTATGTAAACATTTTTGAAAGTCCCTTCTAATTTTGCAAATCAAAAAAAAAAAAAAACAATTTTAATAATTAATAATTGCTAAAAACAAGTTTAGTGTTACACATATTAAAACTAATAACATTTTTTATAAGAAAAAAAAAAAAAGCTATAAAAAAGATCACACTAGTAAATAAATCAAAAAATTTGTTTTGCCTTAAAGGCAAATATGAAATTTAAAATCAAAAAAAGAAAACTTTTACAGACAATTTCAAACAGAAAACACTTAAATAAATTGAATTGTTTATAGCATGACTGGAGAGCCCTATTGTTAAATAGGTTTTTATTCGATCTTTCATATAAAATGAATTTGTAGAGCTATTTAATTACCCAAGTATATAAGTGTCATATTACATAAGTAAAATCGGTGTGGTACAAGACGAACATATTCTCTGCGAATACCCAGCGGTGGCAAGACGCAGAATTAGCTGCTTAGGTAGTGGGTCATTGGTCATAGAAGATCTAGGCAATGTTAGTCCTACAACAATTACGAAATTCGTAAGGAGTCTTGGATGGTAGTTAGGAACTGGGCTGCACAATAGGTCTTAAAGGTCGCGGTGCGATCATGGCCCATAATGATAATAATAACATAAGTGTCATAATAAGTCTATTTTGGCCGCAGTGATCAGACGACTTGTTCCCACTCCTCATTCTAACTCTAGTTTTGGACTGAAATTTGTTTCCAAAGTGCACTTTGCTTTTTAAAGTTGTTCTAATATTTTTAAAAATCTATTATTTCCCAACTTCAAGGGTAAAAATCCGGAAGTCCAAATTACTCAAAAACTAATTATTTAATTTTTTCTATCTGCTTTAATAAAATAAATAATTAAAACAGCAAACACAACCAATTGAAAAACAACAACTATAGGTGAAAAATTTTAGAAAAAAAAAAATTTTTTTGTATTTTTGAGCCACTAAATTCAGTTTTCTTAGCTTAGGTTGTTCTACACCTTTTTTTTCTCCTAGTCTGGTTTGCGAGATATAGACATGAGAAAAATTACATGATCAAGTTTTAGGCAAGCTAGCAACTCCCATGCAAATGGGGCTTTCTCAGTTTCGAGAAACCCCACATGAGAATGTAATAGGACTGTAAGCATATTTTAAAATTGGTTTCCTCTAAATTCGGTTTAAAATGTGTATGTATGTTTATTACCACCATTTTAATTTATGTAGCTCCACCGTGCGTTAATGTCAGTTGAAAAAGGCTGTGTATAATGTAAAACGTATTTTATGTTAACCGGGCTTTAAAACTAAATTCACCCACTCGTTTAAAAAAAAAAAAAAAAAAAAAAAAAAAAAAAAAAAAAAAAAAAAAAAAAAAAAAAAAAATTTATATTTAATTTAAATTAATTTTATTTTTTATTTTTTCCCATTATAAGATTTGCTTATTATCTTCGGATAGATTGCAAATAAAGTAAACGAGAGAAAAAAAAAAATAAATTTTTTCCCGTACAATGTTAAATTGTGCTGACACTATTTCCAACACACGAAATGTGCCCCAGTGCGTTAATTCAATTGTCTGAAAACTCTTTAGAAAAACTACTCAAAATATTGAGTGATTTGCATGCAAATTTTCTAGACCAAAAATCGAATTTTTTTTTTTTAATTTTTGGAGAAAAACTACTAAAAAAATAAAAAAAAAATTCAATATTTCATCAAAATGTTTGAGACGATCAGTTTATTAATTTTCTATTAAGAGCACATAAATCAATCAGTCAGTCTTATACTCACATCAAACGCTATCACTCTCCTCCGGTTTTGGCGAAGGTTAAACCTGTTAATGATTTCATTTACAGTGTTAAACTAAAACAAAGTGCTGGTCTGTTCTTCTGTTAACATTTTAAATTGTAGTCATTAATATCTTTTTATTAAATTTTACTATAGACAGGCCGTCGATGAAATTTATATCAATAAAGGAGGCAGGTAAAAAATAATTTTAAAAAATCAGTTAAATAATTAATAATAAATTTCTTTGTTAGGTTTTTTCATTAAAAAAAAAATACTAAAATTAAGAATTACACAAGCTACCAAACACATTTAGTTCTTTCAATTTTTCATTTAAAATCTGAACAAACATTTTATTGTTTAAAAAAATTTTTCGTTAACTAAAACTAATTTTAACTCTTTGTGGTTATTGTGTTCTAATAAACTAAAGAAGACTGCAGAAATTTTATTAAATGTTCCATCAGTGTTTGTCTCCCTATAGAATGCGTACGTGCTTAAGTAAAATTTGTAAAAAAAAAAGGAGATGCTGTTGTATTTTCTTTCTCTTTGAACTTGAAGCAAAAAGCTTATGAGCGTATAATCAATTAAAGAAAGCAAGAAGATGGTTAAAGAAAAAAAAGTGAAATGATGCATTTGGGTTCAGTAGTTTTTTGTTTATCCTTCAATCAACTTGCCTTGCTCGTCTTTACTGTAATAAAGTTTGAATTTGCTACAGTTTTCAACGCTTGTTTTTCGATTAAATGATTTGTTTTTTAAGGTACACAAACACACATACACACCTATTTGTGTATGACTGCTTGTATGCACATTTAATATTATTTTTCTACTTGTTTCCATCAAAAAGTGTTTGCAGTTGCTGTGACAAACAACTCTTATAAGAGGATCTAAACAAGAGCCAGCAGCCAGCCTGCTTCTTAAATTGTTGTCTCATAATATTAATAAACAAGTGGTTGTGATGTGATTATTTGGAATATTAGAGCAAATATTTTTTTTTACTTTTTGTTTATTTTTATTCAAGTTACTGTTATATTTTAATATAAAATTTACTCATAATTTTTTATACATTTTATTGTTAAAAATCTATTTTTTCTAAGATCTTACGAACTGCTAGACTTGTTTTGCTAACTGGCAAAAAAACAGTTTTTCAATAACTAGAAAAATTCTTTTTATTTTATTTTTTAACTTAACAATATGATGAAGCTTAATGAACATGAAATTTAATTTAAAAAAAAAATATATAGAAGCAGCAAAAAAAACTTGGACAATCATACAGTTTTTGATGGTCTATGGTTGTTTAACTGCAAAAATTATTATAAAATAATTTTTTTTTTTTGGTAAAAAAAAATTTTTTTTTTTTTTTAATTTTTTAACTTAATATCATGAAACTTAATGAACATGAAATTTAATTTAAAAAAAAAATATAGAAGCAGCAAAAAAAAAACTTGGACAATCAATACAGTTTTTGATGGCATATGGTTGTTTAACTGCAAAAATTATTATAAAATAATTTTTTTTTTAATTTTTTGGTAAAAAAAAAAATTTTTTTTTTTTAATTTTTTTCTGAAAATAAAAAAATAAATATTTTTTAAGCTTTTAGGTCTTTTTATATATTTTAATTATTATTAAATTAATTTCCAATATTTCGACACGCCTTCGTATGTCTTTCTCAAGGAAAATTATTTTATAAAATATTGGAAATTAATTTAATAACAATTAAAATTAATAAAAAGACCTAAAAGCTTAAAAAATATTTATTTACGTATTTATATTCAGATAGAAAAGGTCAAATAAACAAGATTTATATTTTTTTTTCTATGAAAACTTTGATTTAAAGGGTTCTAAACAACAAAATCTGATTTTATCATGTCATGGAAAAATAATATGGCCTTCGAAAGTTGTAGGGAAAGCAAAAAAGGCCACAGCTCCGCTTGCTGCTGCTTTCATTTGTTTGCACAATTTTGTTTATTCGTTACAACTTTTGAACTGTATAATATTCTTAAATGAAACCTTCACCCTCTGCTAAAATAGGAAATGCTTACACAGCTATTAGCGCTTTTCCCAATTCCCACTCTGTTACCTTCTGAAGACTTTATTTAAAAATAAAAATCCGTTTAAAAGTTGTAGCAAAAAAAATTAAAAAAGTAGCAAAAAACCACAGATATTTTGAATTGGTGTCAGAAAAAAGTGAAATACCAGGCCAACAGAGTCAACAGTAAGTAAATTTTTTCAAAAGCAATTTTGCAGCAGAGTGGAAAATTGGCTATCTGCCATTTGCCACATGCACTTTAATTAAATAAGCGTTTAAAAAAAACCCTTATAGCTTTTTTAGCGTTACAGCGATTTTAGAAAAAATTTTCTCTAAAATTTAGACCATTTTCCCCTCTGCCATCTAGTGAAAGTTTCATTGAAAAATATTAAGCCAATCAAAAGTTATAGGGAAATAATCAAAAAGTATATCAAACGGAGCTTGCAACATGATGTTTTTGTCTACTGTTTCCTTTTTATGCTATAACTTTTGAACGGCTTAATATTTTTAAATCAAACTTGTACCAGGTGATAGATCAGGAAATGGGCTACCGTTCACTCCAACATTTTTTTCAAATCCGCTTAACGTTAAAAAAGTTATAAGCGTTTTTCTAATTAAAACGCTTTTTTTGCAACTTAAATGTGGCATGTGGCAACATATAAGGCATGTGGCAAGTAGCCCATTTCCCACTCTATCACATGGTGAAAGCTTCATTATAAAATATTAATCCATTCCAAAGTTATAAAGAAAATACAGAATTGTTTACAAAATCCACCTGTCGCAGTTCAATTGAAAAACTTGAGCGAAAAAAGTAAAACACCAGGCCAACAGAACCAGCAGTAGGCAGAAATTTGGGAAATAATTTTTGTTTTTTTGTTACAACTTTTTAACGGATGAAAATTTTCGAATAAGACTTGCACCATGTGGCAGAGCGGGAAATGGGCTACTTGCCACATGCCTCATATGTTGCCACATGCCACAATTAAGTTGCAAAAAAAGCGTTTTAATTAGAAAAACGCTTATAACTTTTTAACGCTAAGTGGTTTTGAAAAAAAAATGTTTGAGTGAACGATAGCCCATTTCCTGATCTATCACCTGGTACAAATTTCATTTAAAAATATTAAGCCGTTCAAAAGTTATAGCAAAAAAAGGAAACAGTAGACAAAAAACATCAGTAAAATGTTTAGCCTTCGCATCGAAACCTCTTATGCATCGCAATACAGAGAAACCCCGTTGGTTTTGTCACCTGACTTTGACATATAAAGCCACCTAATTATGGACCAGAGACGTATGTATTATTAGCTTCGTTATAAAACATAAAACAACGAAGAAACATTAACCTGCTGAGATGCAATAAAACAACTGTATTTGTATATATATTTCTTTTTTATTTACAGTGTAAAATTTATATGAATTTATTTAAATGTGATTTTATGATGCAAAGTGATGATTTCAATTTGTATGATTGGTTTTTATAAAGATTTTCAATGAGTTTACTAAAAGTCTAAAAATATTTAAGCATAAAATGTGAATAACTACAATAGGTAGATAAACGTACACAACTCGACATTGTAATTATGCAGAATGAAATTTATATTAGTAGTTTGTCAGTTGCTTTTAAAACACAAATGTTTTGCATAAAATGTTCAATTCAAAATTTATTTCTTGAAGATTAATCTACTCGTTTGTAACTTGATTTTTTTTTTTTTTTTATTTTGTTCATATACAACATACAATTTGTCTTCAAACAAATAATAACAGTCCAAATAAGTTATACAAACGAACTAATATTGTTTTTCTCATTTATCATGTTAGATGATGGATAGATTTTCTGTAAGCATAAATTTTCTAGCCAAATTTATTGCAAAATTGCATTTAAAAAACTCATGCTATTAAAATTTTATGTTTGGCTGTATGTTGGTTGTTACCCATATTTTTTGTCGTAATTTTCTTTAATTTTTCTTAATTCGATACATAAACTATTCAAACACAATTGTTTTATATAAATAATATAAAGTACGGCGAACATAAATAATGATTCTTGTGACAAAATATATAATAAAATTAATCAGAATGTAATAGATGTTATCAAGAAAATTGTTTCTATATAATTAAAAATATTTTTAAAATTAAATAAAAAAAAAAAAGTTTTGTTTTTTATCTTACCACACCGGTGTAAAAAAGAAAAAAAGAAAATTTAATAAAATTGAAATACATTTTACAGAATAATGTATTCACCGCACTATATGCTTATGCTTTTTTTAATAAGCCTAAAAGCATGCTTTAAAATTTAACTTTGTTAAAACTAAGCATAGTTAAACTGTCATTTTAAATGAAGCTGCATGAGAAGAGCTTAACGTCTGTAATAATTTTTGTATGCAAAATACAGCCGATGAAGTCGCCGTATTGGGGCCAGTTTTCAAAAACGATAGAAATTGTGTATGAAGAGCAATGCGCATTAGCAGCAAAAGTTTTGCGTCACCCGATTGTAAATCAAACTTAATCCAATTATCCAAAGACATTATCGTTTTACAGTTGTCATTATTGAGGGATATGTTTTTTAAAGTTTTCGACAATTTAATTTGTAATGCTTCAAAGTCATCTAGGTTATGTGGAGATTCTGAATTATTTGTAGCTGAATTGCTAGTTAACTTGTGTGAATGTTGTGAATCCGAATCGGAATCAACATCATTATTACAATTGTTATCTTCATCATCACTGTCTTCGTTCTGAGTGCCTAAACTATTGGTGATATCACAATGCAAGCCGCATTGTAAAGCAATCATAAGTGATGGCACCACAGTGTTCATGTTGATGGTACAGGTGTTGGCCATACGTGATTTTTCATAAAACACTATCCAGTCGTGCGGCAGTTGACTGATAAAATCTTTGAGATGTTTTTTACCGGGTGGATTAAGAGAAGATGTTCTTTGTAATATTAACTGCTTCTCAGCACCGCATATCAATTTTAAAGCTTTACGATCGATTAAAGCAATGTTGGGATAAAATCCAGCTACCAAACAAAACTGTATCATTTGAACATCATTATTGAACATTTTATCCATATGATTAATGTTAAATATATTCTTGATGATGTCGTTAATTTGTCTGCGTGTGGCACAGAACATTTCCATAGCCGAATGTGAGAGAAAATATTTGTTACAGAACTCCCTTACTTTGCGGGAATTGTGCCTTACTTCCATATATGATTTGTGTAGCGATAAAATACCCATTTGATCGCTGAATGATTGGCCAGAGAATGATTTTCGCTGAAATGAGGCTTGGCCCTGGGCCGAGCGATCTGTCGGTAATACAAAAGGATCTTTGACTGAATGATAAGCACATATGGTCAATATGGGATCATAACATTTTAAGAACACGCCATACAATAAACATTTACCCAATTGGACATCCAAAGGTATATCAACTAAATGTTTACCCAACTCCGTCACAGACTCATCTTCACGAAATACGCCCAAAATTTTTAATTTCCTTACAGCATTCTGTATGCTTAAACTTGAGGGTGGATTAAGCGATTTTTGCAAATAGTTTTGTACCTCACATTTTGGTTCTAAAGTTTTGGCATACAGACATATTTCAGTCAAAGGAATTCGCATAAATTCCGGTATGCTAAATTGTGGCATAAATTGGTATTTCGCCTTTGAATATAAGCGATAACACACACCATTTTGCGTGCGTCCTGCTCTGCCGGAACGCTGGCAAGCGTCAGCCTGTGATATCCATATTGATTGCAGCTGGGAGGACTCTGTTATGGAATCGTATGTGTTCATCTTGACTTTACCCGAGTCGATAATGTAGGCCAAGTCAGGTATTGTTATGGAGGTTTGTCCAATGTTTGTAGATAATATTATTTTGCGCACTGGATGCATTTGTAAAGCTTCAAACTGATCTTTAGAATCCATATGACCGTGCAAAATACAAAGTTTGTATGTACCACCTGGTAAAGTACTTTGTATTAAGTCTCTTTGTTGCACAATGTCATTATAACCTGGTAAGAATACCATTATAGCGCCATTATGCCCATTCCTATAAAGGCCTTCCAACAGAGACAAAATTAAATCATGATCTACATTTTCATCATTAAACTGTTGCTGGTATGCAGTCAAAATACGTTGCTTTTCCTTGTCCTGCTGGCTTAACTCCTCTTGTTGTTTAACTCTTTCTACACAATTTGTGGACCCCATAAGTATTTGCAGACACAAGCCATCTTTGTGCAATCGTGCATAATCTATGGCCTCATAACCATCATTATCACGTATGCTGACATTAGCTTGTCGAAGTATTAAAAATTGTACGAATTCAGGCATATTACATTTACATGCTGCCATTAAAGCTGTTAAACCAGTTTCTGAATGGCCCGAATTAATAGGCATGCCTTCACTTTCTATGTAATATTGAATTTGATCAAACATTTCATTTAATTCTTCTTTTGAACGCGTTTCAACATTTTCGCAACACTGTTCTATTAAAGAATCTAAAACTTGCTGCATATACTCATCCTCCAAACGATCAGCAGTAACATGATTCATAGTATCCAATATGTTATCATTAAACATAGATGTGGGAGCAGTAAAGGAATCATTCACTGAACGTAAATATTTTTCCATCAGAGCTGTACGATAACCCGTATGAAAAAGTATATCTTCTAAGTGGTAAATTTTAACATCGTATCCTTGACCGGGTACATTTAATACAGGACAATTGTCAAAATAACTCGATAACAATTGTATATCCATAGTGGCAGACATAAGTATAACTTTGAGATCTTTGTTCTGTTTTAGTTGTTCTTTTATAGTTATCAAAGTGAAGTCAGTGTTTTTGTCACGTTCATGGATTTCATCGATAATGACATGTGAAACCTTCCGGAAGAGATCACGTACGTCTGCCATTAAGGAACGCAAAAAGCAGCCAGATGTTGTGTATATTAGGTTGGAAGTTTTCTTAACACGACCTTTTTCAAATAAATAGAAGTTTTGTCAAAATTCATATTTTTCTTTTTCTATTACTTACTCTCCATGCGTATTTGATAGCCTACAGTTTCGCCTAAAGGTTCTCCTCTTTCTTTTGCCACACGATGTGCAACTGAAACTGCAGCTACTCTTCTTGGTTGTGTCACCACTATACGGCAAGGCCGATTACGCCGTGTAGCTTCAGTTAATATGTACTGAGGAACTTGCGTTGTCTTTCCAGAACCTGTTTCACCATTTATTATAAATATCTAAATAATAGAAATGGGAACAAGAAAATTTATAATTTATAATTTATAATTGTAATTTAAGTGAATTAATAAATAAATAAATAAAAAAAATAAATAAAATTATATTATGAAAAACAAAACTTACATTATGATGTCTTATCATTTGATGCAAGTCTCCTTGGTAGTGATATATTGGCAATTCCTGCTTTTCGCGAAACAATTCATTACTAATACGCTGAGCACGTGGCGGTATCATGCGGGGACCCAATGCGACAGACATGGAATCGTTCCGTAAATTTCTATACCGTTGTGATGTGCTAGGAGTTGATTGAACGATAACCTGATTGGTTATTAATTGTGTTTGTATTGTTGGCAGAAGACTTTGTAATACTGCTCTGCTGGAAGCTGACATATTAAGTGGGCGAACTTCCGTTAGAGTCGTTAGCTGCTTAAGTCTGCCTATATGCAATTGCCGATTGCTCTTTTGGCCGTAACTTCGACTTTTCAAACCAAGCCGTAGAGCATATTCATGCAAATATTTACGATGAATTTTTGAGAGGCCTTTTAAGACGATCTCCTTATCGCTGCTGGCCAAAAATTCAGAAACTCTTAATTGTAAAGGCAACCGTTCACTATCAGGTAGTTTCACTTTTTCCATTTTACTGCGACGGCTATTGCTGCTGGAGCCTCCATCTACGCCGGCTGCTTTCTGACGATGTTTTTTCGTATTTGTTGACATTCTTTTGTGTAAGAGTTTGAGTGCAGTACTTTATTTTATCCAGTGTAAATTTTTTAAGTTGCTTTATATTTGTATTTGTTAATAACTTATTATAGTTATTTACTTGCGTTTCACCAATTCAATTTAATTCTTTTTAATTTATGTATAAATTTAAATCTTTTACAAAATTTCTCTTGGAAAAAAGCAATTTTACAATGAAAAAATCAAGACGAATAAAACGTCAAAAATTACATATGGTTGAACTTCTTCCATATATAAGCTACATGCTGTAAAAATCAACGTGGTGTATTTTTCACAGATATATTGAGCATGTACAATGAACAGGGGTTTGTCGACGTAGTATGAACGAATGAAATATTTGAGGTATTTAAATAATTTATTAGTCAAATATAATCCAATCATTAAAAATAAATTTAGAATAAAAAATAAGATTTTTTTTAATTAACTAAATTTTCAAATGTTAAGTTTTTTTTACCAAACAGGGAAGTTTTAAAGTGAAACTTTTTTCATTGTGAAATAATTATATTTATTGCAATTTAAATAAAGTATTGAGAAATATTTGTTGATTTCTTGACATTGTAAAAACAGTATATAAAATGATTAATTTGACCAAAAATAATCACATTTATTCATCACTAAAATCTTCCTTCCCACTTTCATCGAAATCTTCCTCATTAGAATCAAAATCATCATAATCGTCATCATCATTATTAAGCTTAAGTTGTTCAATCTTTTGCAATAGCTCGTCTCTAGTGTGAGGTACTCGTGTTTTCGGCTTCATATTACCATCATTTAGTTCTCCCTCCACTTTGTTAGTTTGATCAGTTTCTCCTGCATCATTTTCACCCAAATCTTCCGCCCTGTCAGCTTTACCTTTGTCCATGTAGCGTAAAAAAGCTCGTCGTTTCCTTTCAGGGAATGATTTAATTAGTCTTTCCATCTCAACTTTGAGTTTAAGTTCTTCTTCCGGCGTTGGTTGTGGTGGTTCTATTTCCACTTCCTCTGCACTTTTAAGGCATTTAGCACAAACTCTTGACTCCAATGCGCATTCTCGGCAGAGAACATGATAAGCTTTGCGTATCTTTCTTTCTAAGCATTTCGTACAAGTTTTTGGCTGACTTAGTGGTTTATACTTTTTATACTTAATTTTCCATTCTATAACACCTTTGCAATGTTGACACACTTCCGAAATGTGCAAGGAATTTAGTCGTTTCTGTAGAGGAGTCTTATCGTGCAAATCATTTTTAAATACATGACGATTTTTATGTTTCTGCGCCCGTGTTCGCGAACCATTACCACGTTGGGTACTCATTTTGATTTTAAAATTATATTATTGTTTTCAGTTAAACTATATAGCTTTTATAAAATAATTTTCAATTCTAAAAAAACGTGCTGCTCCATAAAAAATGAAAACAATTGTCTACAAAATAAAATAGCTGTCAAAGGCAGAAACAGAGTTGCTACATAGTTGGATACGACATTAGAGTCCAGTAGGAAATTTAACGACTGAAATAAATTTAAATCTGTCTGAATTTGCTTTATAAATTTCAATACGCTATTTAAAAAAAAAAAATACACTGAAATTCAATATATAAGTAAATTAATAAATATTGTTTTCTCTTTTAGGCAATATATATCACATGAACGTTATTTTTCAGTGAAGTGTTTGAAAAATACAAATCACTTATTTAAATCAATTGAAAAATGCGCGATCTTAAACAATGTTTATTAGATCTCCTACGATCTGGTGGTATATCAGTTGGTGATAATAACAATAATGCAAGTAGTACGCAAGAATTGCCTACCTCAAAAATTGTACCAAAACCAAAGAAACTTCATGAGTATACAGCAGCAGATTGTAATGCAGCCTTTTTACGGAAATATTATGAAGTGGGCAATAGCGGACTTAATGCACAAAACAATGGTATAATTTATTTTAACGAAAATCTTACAATGGCCCGTAAATATGATATGAGACAGTTTCCTATAAATCGTTATCCTTCATGTCCTTTAAGTACATTAAGTAATAGTGATGACAGTGTCTCGCCCCCAAGTTCAAAATCGGATAATCATGTTACAACCGATGATACGGAAAGTTCTCGTTCGTCGGAAGGAGATCGCACTACACTAATCGGTTATTGCACGCACAATAATCTAGATAATGTGGAAGTACCATCTCAAAATTGCTGTGATGCTGATGATGCTTTATTGGACTCCTTTTGTACTTTGTGCACGTCTAGTTTCAGTTACAATAAATGTTGTCGTTATTGTGACAATTCTCAATGTGGTTCAAAGTGTAATTCGGAAAGCAGTTCGGATACGAGTCGTCATAGTCAAAACCTCATACTTACTCCAAAAATCCAGTATAACAGATTAAATTTAAGGTAAGTAGTTGAAATATTCATTCATTTGTCGTCTTAAACTTTATATAGTTTTCGAAAATATCATTTACAAAACTGTTCAGAAATATTAAAACTGTCTGAATCATTTATATTAGTATTTGTTTTACTAAGTAGTAAGAAAGTAATTGATTTTTCTTCTAATATTGTATGTACAAGTTCAAGTATTCTTACAAACAATCAACAAAATAGGCTTAGATTTGTTTAGTTTTTAATTCTAGATTCTGTTTTTTTCACGTTGTAAACGGTTGCCATAGGTACGTGATACTAAATTCCATGAGTCCATAAACCGATCCATGCACATAGAAATGCATTTCTAAAACAGAAAAAAATAAATTATTTATTTGAGTATTATTCACTACTTTTCTAAAGTTAATAAGTAAAATTTTTTCTAATTTCAAATTCAGCTATTCAATAATACATTAGAGATAAAATATTATTACACTGCATTAGGAAATAATTGTAGTACAAATATATTTTTGCGGAAAAAGTAGTAGACATAAAACGACATCGATTTGAAGTATATAATAATAAACTTTCCACAACACCACATAAAACAGGGTTAGAAGTGCATTTAATTGAATTTGAACATCCTTTACGCACTCACCTGTTCTGAAGAATCTAAGGAAACGCCGGGCTTAACAATACATTTGTTAAAACACTTTTCAGTCATTTTCTAAAAAAAAATACAGTTCATTATATATCTCATTATTAAATATGCCTCTTTGGCTATTGTAAAAAAGAATAATTTTGATTAGGTAATTGAGATCTACACATACTATCAGCATACCGTCAATAGTTCCTGTGCATTTGCCACGGCAATTTGTTGTTTAACTTGATCCATTAATTCGCCCTTTTCATTTTGTGATAAAGTTGAAAAGTCAGACATTTTGTTGGAATATTTTACGTTTAAATGTACTACGAAATTATTGTTTGCAAATAACAAAGTTTTAATTTAAAACTTTGCACAACAAATTTTCTTGTAACCTTTGGTGCACTGAACTTTTATAAAAAGATTTTTGCTTGTTCCAGTATTCAATAACATGTGTGCAACAGTGTAGAAACGGCTTGCTTGACAGTTATGTTATTAGTGGTGTAATATTTACAGTGGTAATATAAAGTACAGTGGTGAAATTTTTCTTAAAGGTAAGTTGGTAATGCAAATATAAATGTGTGGCAGCACAAATGGTAAACAAATTTTTATTATTTAAAAAAAAAATTATTTTTATATTTCATTGTCAAATCTAACATCCCAACGATTCCGTACTAACTAACGGATAAACAGTAGTATTCTGTATTTCTAAAAAATAATGACAAAAAGAATAAATAACTAAGCAAAGTATAATATTGAATTTACGTGTCCTTTATCTACTTTCTGTTTTTTGATTTTCCCGTTACTTTTTGAATCGGTATTCACTTTGTAATTGTATATTGTTTTTAAATTAACACCACGTAGAAAAGATATTTGTTAATTATTTAAAAAAATTTAACAAAATATTAATCTTTATTTGTGCTTAATTCCAAATAAAGATTAATATTTTGTTAAACTTTTAAATTCCAAATAGAAATTATTACATATTTAAAAAAATATGTTTTATGCTGTAATAAAAATATTAGAAAATAAAATGATTTAAATAAGGTAAATGTTTTCGTTATATTAATTTTATTATGAAAATAGCAGATATACTATCTATTGTTAATAAAAATGTTGTTAGAAAGCATGTGTGACTTTTTTTGCCTAGATCTTTTTTTTTTTACTTATTTTAGTGATATCGATGCCCTCGATATAAAGTAACTTATTATTCATACAAAATATATATAATTTCAGACGGAATCTAATGCAACGATGAGGAGGCTTTTTTAGTTTTCTATTTTGTTTAAAATATTAAATAGCATTTTTGTCATTTTAATTACATACGTACTTATTTCATGTAATGCATTTTTCGTACATTTTAGTGAATCAATGAATACTCGCTCTCACTTGTTGCCTTTTATAACAATTTTTTCAAAGTCCACTGACATGTTTTTAGTGTTTTTCATTTAATATTATTAATTCAAAAATAAATGAATTAAAAATTATACCAGCTTTAAATTTCAAGTTCATTGCAATTTTTATTTATTTTTTTCTTTTATTTTACTTTTCTTAGCAAAAGTTAATCTTATTTATAAAACTTGTACAAGACTAATGTCTGACTGGATATAATGCATTAAAAACATGGTTTTGTAGCACCTATTAAGCACATCAACAAATTTAATAAAAGCGCACTTTGTTTAGAGCAAAAACAAAAATTGAAAATGTTATTTGTGCCAGGATTGGAAAATTGCGTGTTTTGAGAAGATAAATGAACCTAAAGAGTCGTATATTTATTAAATCTTGCTCTACTAAAATTTTGTTTTCAATTGAGTATCTTTTTTTAACGAAATATTGGGAATAAAATAAAATGAATTTTTAACATGAAGAATTTTTATTAATGAAAACTAGCAGGAAAAAAAAAAGATTTTAATATTAAACATCGTTCTATTTTTGGAAACATGATATGTGTTGATATATGTATGTACCTATGCCCTATTTAAAAATTGTTTTATTTTTTAATAACAAAAATTTTTTTTAAAGAAAAAGTTGTGATTTCTACAAAATCATTTCGAAAGATTTAAATTAACAAAATAATATTTAAATATTTTTATTTTCTTTATGAACAAACAGAAGAATGTAGTATTAAATTAAAACTTTCCATTCCTGAACTGCCAATTAGATAGTTGTTCGTTTATGTATCTGAAAAGTTAATCATAAAATTTTGAATTTGGATATTGTGGTTATTTCCAATTATGTTGCAATATACTGCATGCGTAATATTTATATTTTCGCAATGTCAAAAGACTTATTATAGATCAGTTTGCAAAAATCACATGGAAAATAATTTAGATAAACAAACGCATGTGTTAAATTATATTGCGATTAATGCGTACGCATATTATTTTCTGCTGCTGTAGTTATATAAGTGAAATTTATTTATTTTTTTTTTAATTAGTTTTTAAAATTTTATCTTATATGAGTTGTTGTTTTTCAATTTGTTGATTTACTCACATTTTTGTTCAACAGTATTTAATTAAGCTTAAAATATTTTAATGCATGCCATAACATCCTTTTTGAATTTCAATGACATTTCCAGATAATAAAAATAAATAAATTTTACTTTGATGTTTTGATATTAAAGTGTGTATGGTTATTTTATCGTCTTTATGATGTTTTATAATTAAAATTAATTTTATCAACAAAGTTGGCAAAATAATTGCCTTTTACTTAATAATAAATACATACACACATCCACATACATACATATGTCAAATTGCCTAATCAAATTTTCCTGATTTTTATTTAATCATCGTATTTTAAAAATATATTTAACACCAAATGAACTGACTGAAAGTGGGCTTTGGAGAAAATTTATCACAAAACGTACTTGTACCTGTATTTGTGGCAAAGTCAACATAATGAATTATTTGGAATCAAAAGGTGTAACAAAAATTAATATTCTATGTTGGATACATAAAATTAATATGAGCAAAGAATGGTCACCATATACCTACTCCGGCATTGGCTACGCTCATTTTTATGTGGGCTAGTTAAAGGTCGTAAGTTTGTGCTGTGGGCACACGGCATAGGGTAAAAAAAAAAATTCAAGCAGATAGTTCTGAATTTTTATGTATACAATCTTCTTAGTCTAAAAAATCCTACACATAGATAAAAAGAGCGTCTGAAACCCTATGGCATCGGGTAAAAGCAGAGAGTAGTATTATAAATCTACCCAGCAAAAAAATAATGGAAGTGATTCTTTTCACTTCAATAAAAGCGATTGGCACATTTTAGGTGCACGCAAAGAAAAAAGATGGTTGAATATGGTCACCGCAAACATAGTTTGTTCTTCACAAAAATATTATTATTAATTTGAAGCATTTTAACATTATTATGATCACGATAAACATATTTCTAGTTATTTTTAAACATTTTATGTTTATTGTCTTAGATCAATTATATAATTATCATATTATGTTTAATAAAATTTTACTTGAAACCATATATATGTTCATAGCAAACATAATAATGTAAATTGTTTTCTATTTTGTCTCTTTCGCAACCATATAAATAAGGTGAGTATAAAACAAAAACTCAACTGAGCTTTGTGGCTGAAGTGGTTGAGTGGCGAATTAATGCTTCTTAGCTAAGTATTCGCAAGTTCGAGTCCTGGTAGGGTCAACTAAAATATAAAAAAAATTAATTAATAAATACAAAATAATAGAAAAGAAAAATCAATGAAATAAAAAAAAAAACTTTATTTATACAAAAAATTAAAATTAAAATTAAAATATTTTTTTAAATAGTTTATGAAAAATATGTGTATTTAAAAAAAAATAAAAAATTAAAAAAAGTTTTTTTTGCCCTAACCGGGGGTTCAACCGCATTTACAGTTAAAAGCTATTTTTAATATCTTTAATTTAAAAATGGTTAGATGAAATCATAAATCTAACCATACTATGTTTTCACCAGAATATGGTTACCTCAACCATATTTTTTCTTTGCGTGTGCTAAAGAAACAATAACGTCTTCTTGTTCTTAGAGAGCTTTTTCGGCACGCATTTTATTGAGTGAAAAGTTTTTAAACAAAGAGCAATTTACTTGCAATCTTAAATTTATTGGTTTTTCCTAGAGAGTAGATGTAGTGATTTTTATGCTTCCTTTTGCTCACCATATTTCCCCGTTTTACGAAGATTAAAAAATAAAAATTTTATTGCAAACAAAAGACTGATAGGATGCTACCCCCTTAGTTTCAAATATAAAATTCAAACTATTTTGTTATATTTTCATAATAATTTTTGTATTAAAACTAGCTGACCCGGCAAACACTGTTTTGCCTTCAAATTTTATTTATATTAAGAAGAAATATAATAATAAAACTCAAATTGCTTTAGCGGTTCTCTGTTTTGAGATAAATTTAAAAAATGGGCGTAGTAATAGGCGTGGCAAAGTAATCTTTCCATTAAAATATAAGTTGGGTTTAGATAAAAATATAAAATTTTTGCACGTTCTTACTTTAAGAAATCGTACTCATATAGTAAAGAACCGTGCAAGACTGGGTAAAAACAGTTAGTATATAAATTAGCCAGATACCTCCTGCAGCGATACCTGTCGGACGCTAAGCCTTCCAACACGTAACCCAAAGGTATACTCAGAAATTCAATTAAATCGGTCCAGCCGTTTAGGAGAAGTACAATGTCAAGCACACGTACAGTCGAATTTTATATATTAAGAAGATAAACAAAGCAAAATGCGTTGTTTAACTGGTGGGTTAATTTGCGTGGCGGCCTGACGTCTTTCAATTAGAATAGCAAAATTTCATTTTGAACCACCCACTCGCCAAGACTACGTAGTAATGAATTGACCTAGATCCATGCGGTGACATTAAGATATCTGAGAAGGTACTGTAGCCTTATTTCCGATATCTTAGGCAGTCCGTGTACCGAGAAATGTATGCCTCGAAGCCATAAGAGCTGGACATTCGCAGAGAAGCTGAAACACTGTCTCCTTACTCTGAGGTGCAAGCCAGCTGCGGCAGTTTTCATGGCAGGGCAGTTATCACAGCCATTAGTCTAAAAATATATCTCCTATTTCTGATCAGAGCGTTTGCCATCATAGGTCTCTAGACCCTGCCGTCTGGTATCCAGCTATCCTTGGTAGTAATTAATAATTACGCTCCTGCTGCTACTAAGCGGTACAACGATTATCACTCCATATTAAAACCTTAGCCAATTCATTCGCCCACTCATTACTAATAAAGCCACTGTGTTCAGAAATCCATTTATATTTGTAGACCAACCAGAATCGTTAAAGCGCTAATCTGTAAATCCAGGGTCGTGTATTCAAGCCTTAAACATTTCATTTACATAAATTGTATTAACATTATGCAGAGGTTTACTTTAGACAAGCCTAGAAGTTACCTTTAAAAAAAAAATAGAACACACGATAAGACACAAAGAAGTTAAGATTGTCTGGGTTTAATAAAAGGTGAATACGATACAGTGAACTTGCCATAATTCGAAAACCTTAATAATTCTCTAGTTTTTGCTTCTGTTTTATCCAACTCTGGAACTGACTTACATCTACGAATTTCAAAGGCAAAATTTGTTTACCTACTTAAAAAAAATGTAATTGTGCTTAATTCCAGAATTGTGTTGGATTATTTGAAATTTATTGTTTTCCTCATGATTTCATCAGACGCTACTCTGAATCCTCAGTAGAAAAAAAAAAACAATATCAACTGATGTAATAAATATTTAAATAATAAGCAGCAAAAAATACGCAATAGTTTATAATATTTAATATATCAATAAAAAAAAAATGTATAAATTAAAATTAAATAAAAGTAATAATGAAAATAAAACCCACATAATTAAATAAATAAAGCATTAACAATTACTAGCACATGGTCCATGAATGCATGCGTGTGTCTATAAATTTTCAAGTTAATATCAAAATTCGCTTTGCTGGAAGTCTAATTTAATTTGGCTTTTGTTTTTCATTACTTTTGTTTTATGTTTTAATTTTGATGATTTCTTACAAAATTGAAACTGACCATAAAATCGCATAAACGTTAAACCATAAAATAAAAAAGGAGAAAAAAAAAACAGAGAAGTAACATTGTAAAGTAAATAGAAAAAATCAAATTAAACCATAAAATGAAATATAAAACTAGCAGAGCATAGAAAATCATAAGACATACAAAGAAAATCAAACTGCAACATGTGCTTTATATGGCCAGAAGTTGAGGTTGATGCTAGTGTTATTGGAATTGAAAAAAAAAAAAAAAAAAACTAAAGCTTAGCCAGACACGAAACTAGTCAATCAGCCAGCCAACATAACCTAACCTAACAAAAAAAAGGCAGGGCCACTTGTATACAAGGTATTAGTGGTTTGATAACCATATCAAACTGACCAGCCACACAAACAAAAAAAAGACGCAAGCCTCTAGCTTACACCTCACAAACAAAACAAAACAAGTGTTTTCTTCTGAAAACGGGGTTTTTAGTAGTGCGATTAAGTAACTTTTATAACGAACATTCGCCTAACGATATTTTATCGAATTCGGTATTCAATAAATTTGCGACAAAAATATTCGGTACGATAGAAATCGTTATTTACGATAATTATTTATGCGCTGTTATAACTTCGGTGCCAACTTGGAATATTTTTATCGGAATCGTTATAAAAGGTGATTTTATAAGAACTATCGGAAATTAAAAAAAAAAAAACACATAAAATTCAGAAAAATGCATGAAATATTTATTTGGATCGATAGTTGGGTCGATATAATTTAATGTTTGAAGATTATTTCATGCAAATGTTGGCCGCGGCTGCGCCTCAAATGGTCCATCCGCTTAGTCCAATTTTGGCATACTCTTTCCAACATTTCGGCCGGTATCTCACGAATAATGTTGGCAATGTTGGCTTCCAGTGCGTCAATCGAAGCGGGCTTGTCCCTATAGACATTAGCCTTAACATAGCCCCACAAAAAATAGTCTAGAGGCGTTAAATCGCACGATCTGGGCGGCCAATTGACTGGTCCCAAGCGTGAAATAAACTGTTCACCGAACTCGCCTCTCAATTGGTCCATTGTTTCGCGTGCTGTGTGGCATGTGGCACCGTCTTGTTGAAACCACATGTCATGCAAGTCAAGCTCTTCCATTTTGGGCAAAAAAAAGTTTGTTATCATCGCACGGTAGCGCTCACCATTCACAGTAACGTTGTGATTCGCATCATCTTTGAAGAAATACGGCCCAATGATGCCGCCAGCCCATAATCCGCACCAAACGGTTGTTTTTTGTGGATGCATTGGTAGCTCTTGCAATGTTTCTGGCTGCTCTTCACTCCAAATTTTGTTACAATAGCCCGAATAGAAGCCTCAGTAGGTCGATTAAACTGACCATAAAATGGAAGAAGCGCGCGATGAACTTTCTTAACAGAGCACGCATTTTGGTAATAAAATTCAATAATTTGCAAGCGTTGTTCGTTTGTAAGACGATTCATGATTAAATTATAGACCAAACTGAAGATGTTTGACAGTGACACAAGATACAAAACGTGCGTGAGCTGTCAAAACTAGTGTTGCCAAAAAGATAATAGCAAAAAAATCACTCTTTACTTGTTTTTTCGATACGAAATCTGGTTGTTGGTGTGGCAGCCTATCCGGCTTCAAGTAGAATCGCAGGACAACAAACACGCCAAGATAACAGAGTTATAAGTAACCTAGACCTACCTGTCCTGCAGTCCTGGGGGGTTACTCTCCATTGCGATACGAAAGAAAACGCATTGCAACTCAATGTAAAAATCATACAGATGTGAATGGTTTTTCTTTCGCATCGCAATAGAGAGTAACCCCCCTGACTCTTTAAAGTAGATATACTTTTGTAGTGTGTACATGTCTAACAACAAAATTTTCTGAAGGCTTTAAGTACAGCTGAATATGTTAGGGCCCGCATTCCCTCCAATTTAGTTAACAAATAGTCAGTTTGAAACTGCTGCTCGTAATTTTTCAAAAGAACTGGTATTTAGCTTCCATCAGTCAGCTATTGAAATTAAACAGAATTTGTATAGCCACAAAGCCCTCGTTGATTGCTTAAAAAATTTTATAAAAATTAGAGAAATCAGTTCCACGAGTATGTACGAGTATATCTAAAAAAAGGAAAAAAAAATTTTTTTTTTAATGTAAAAATTGAAGATAAATTCTATTTTCCAACGAATTGTTTTCAAATTTGGTATATAAAATCAATATATTCCAAGAATCGTCCCTATATGTTGTAGCATCGGCCATGCTCACTTTTGCGGAGGTTAGATTGACGGTCGCCAATTTGTAATGACCAGCTGAGACCGGATAAAAAGTGCTAATCAAAAACCAGATTTTATTTATACAATCTGCTTACCCTAAGAATTCTAACACGCTAGGGGACGGATCAAGACCGGGAGAGATTTAAGTAGAAACAGCTAGAAATAGAGATGTACAAAAGCCTTGGATAACTCACAAACATTCGATAACTCAGGCATAGAAAGTACATATACATTTGTCGTTAATGTTCACCAATTGTTTTCAGGCATGTTCTGAAATCACGTAAGTGATTTTTTAGTGTTCTGGAAATCACAAGATTTTTACTGTTCTCAATCAAAAGCTTAAAGTTATTTTGCTCAGAAAAAGAAGTGCAAGAACTGAAAATCACGAAAAATATAAACAAAAGAAAAAAAATTTTGCCACAAAAAAAGGGTATTTTTAAATTAATAAATTTAACGTTTTCGTTGTGAAAAATAATTAATTTTTTTTGGCAAAAACTAATAAAAAAAAAAAACAACTCAAATTAAGTGTACGAGTATTTAATTATTTTGTTAAGGAATTCATAGTAAAAGGCTCAAAATGCTGTGTATTTGATATAGTAAGGCAGTTAGCTGGCCGGTTTTTAATCACGAGATGTTAAATGATTTTTCGTGATTTGAGAAAAAGTGATTTTTAGAACACACCTGTTTTATTAACTTTCTTAAACTCATGGCTAAAAAGTAACCATTTAGATTACTTAGTATGGCTCTCTTTAGTTAATGCGCATGATAGATATTACCAGGAGACACTTGGTTGTGCACTGGAGTTTCCAAGCAGAGAAATCAATTCTTGCTACTCTTTTTAATGTGATTATGGTAAAGGGGGTTTATAACATTCGGTTTGACCAAAGATGTCTTTCGTACTGTATTTTTATATCATTTGAAACGTGTGTTATTTAACTAAAATGAATTTAATTTCACAAATACCTGAATTTGTAATTTGAAATCAAAGCCGCATGTTTGCTGGGTAGATATGAATGTAACTTTATTCATTTCGGTAGTGTTGTAGTGTATTTGTCTGTATAAAGTTTGTGTTATTGTAAACTTTGTTGATCAATTTCTTTTTCTTCTTTTTTTTTATTTATTTTTACCTTTGTGTTGCTTGTTTTGCTTTTACATTTCTTTTCAATGATGCTCCAACCACAGCTCAAACGTTGGGTGAACATTGTTAGGATCGCACGTGGATCTTAAGAAACGCGTTATTTTATACAAAAGACCAAAAAAAATAATTAAATTAAATTAAAATTTTTTATTTAAAAAAAAATAAAAAAAAAATTTGTAAATAAATAATTATTAGAGAAATTAAAAACAAATAAAAAAAAATTAAAATAAAAGACTTACGAGTACAATAAAATAACACGAAAGATGTCATTTGTCAATCAATTTTAAAGAATTTGCTATTAAACCATTTGAAAGCAAAATAACAAAATTAAAGTTTTTTTTTTCTTTCTTTTTTTTTTGTTGTTAAATATAAAATTGGCCTATTGGGTGCCTTCTCATAACTTGGATTTATTAAAATTTTATAAAATACTTTTTTGTTGCATGTTAAAACGGTAAGTTTTACATAAGTCCATAAGTTTTTTAACACTTCTGCATACCATTTCGTCTTCCATATACTTTTTTTTATATTTTTTGCTTTTATTTTATTTAAATACGGAAGTGTACTCGTGCATAGATTTTTTTTTTTTGCAGATTCATATGAAATAAAATCTGCTTCACTTATTTTTCTGCTTTAGCACCGTAATTATTTTTATTTTTATAACTTATGCACGGCTCAATACGAGTAAGTACTTTCTGGTCAGTTTATTACTTTAACAGTTACATTAATATCGCTTTTTTTTAATTCACTTATTTTAAAAGCTTTTTTAATAGTCAAAATTAAAATAAAAAAAAAATTAACAAAATCTAATCCAAATTATGTTGGTGTGCAAAATGCATTATAACCTATCAATCTGGGGGTCGCAGGATCGATCCCTGCCTAGACTTTGGGTGTTTTCTGCAGACAAAAAAAGAATGATATTCTCATGGAAAATTTCAAAAAATTGTTTACTTAGTACAATAAGTACTAAGAGGGAAAGCATATCTATATCAGACGCTACTCTGAATCTTCAGTAGATTACTCCCAAATCTTGTTAAATTATTTACTAAAAAAAAAGTAGTTACAAAAAATATATATAAATTTCAAAGCTACATCTTCACTAAGTTTAAAAATAGACACAACTTAGTTTACTTCAAAGTTACAAAAATTTTATGAAAAATTTCATTCAACATTTAGCAAATTATTAATTAATAAATAAAAAAATTTTTATTGGAAAATGAAATTGAAAATTTTACCTTACAAAATAAGCAAACTCTTTTACTTGCACAAATTGTGCAACCTTTTTGTTAATTGCTTTTTAAAAATGTTTATTGAATGAAGTAAAATTTAAGTAAAACAAAATTGTCATTGAAAAATTTTAGAATGTTGACAAATTGAAACTCAGTTGAGTTGAAATTGAAACAACTGCTATTGAGGAATTGTAATTTTTTTATGTGTGTATTTGTCAACTGGTATCAACAGAAATTTCAACACAATTTTTATGTAAAATCGAAAGCCATAATTGGGCCCCAGAATTATTGATTTTATTCCCAACTCATTGTACTCGTATGCATTCTATACATTTAACTATTGTTTAATATTATTATTCTATTATTTATTATTTCATATTAGAAATTTTTTTTATTTAGCAGGGGTGACTTTGACCATTTGCTCCCAGAGTCTAGGTTTGCGCTTTACCTATCATTTTTTATAGGGTTTTTACACTAGAGCACATTTAAAATCTACCATCTATTCGCCAAGATAACAACATCTTCCTATAAAAAATTTATGTAAACAAAAGTCAGCATCTTTACAAGATGTTCTTATCTCATCTTGTTTCAATCGACACTTTTTTCGATGATTTTCGTGCCAACACAGAAAATTGACAAATTGTTAATTTTAGTGGCATCGCTGATAAAACAATTAATGTATATATGTAAATACCATAAGTGTGTACACATATTGAAATAAATATAAAATTAAAAGCCAAATGGGTTTTAATCTTGTAAGGCAACAGTTAGTCCAAAAACACAGTGATAACCATGAACGAGGGGAACATTTTTATCATAAAATGTTTTTAAAAATTAATTAAAAATAATTTCAGATTTATTAGTAAATATTATTCCAGCTTAAGATCTCAATTTATTTTAATTTAAAAAAAAAAAAAAAAATTTAATAAATAAAAAAAAAATTTAATAAATAAAAAAATTTAATAAATAAAAAAAAATTTAATAAATAAAAAAAAATTTAATAAATAAAAAAAAAATTTAATAAATAAAAAAAAATTTAATAAATAAAAAAAAAATTTAATAAATAAAAAAAAATTTAATAAAATATTAATCTTTATTTGTGCTTAATTCCAGAAATTGTGTTGGTTTTAAAATTTATTCTTTTACTCATGATATTCTCATGAGTTATTTATTCAGTACAATAAGTACTGAAGGGGAGAGCATACCTATATGGACCATTTCATCAGACGCTACTCCGAATCCTCAGTAGGTTACTCCCAACGTTTCTTGCAAACATTAGAACCTTTATATTGTAAAAGCAATTGACTAAATAAGAATTATTAATCAAAAGTCACAAAAAGATTCAAATATTCAAACAAAAAACTCAGTAAGCATTGAACTGAATAAACAAATAAATTTCCCAACCAACATTTTTAATATTGAAAACTATATATTCTATTTTTATTCTTCTCTTCTCTTTTACATTTGAATGCCCGTTGGGTATTACTGAATGTAATTAAAGAGTATATGAAAAACAAAAACAAAAAATTATAAAAAATAATAAGAAAAACATATGGTTTTCCTACAATGAGCACTTGTATTTGTATATGTAATAATTTCTATTTGGAATTTAAAAGTTTAACAAAATATTAATCTTTATTTGTGCTTAATTCCAGAAATTGTGTTGGTTTTAAAATTTATTCTTTTACTCATGATATTCTCATGAGTTATTTATTCAGTACAATAAGTACTGAAGGGGAGAGCATACCTATATGGACCATTTCATCAGACGCTACTCCGAATCCTCAGTAGGTTACTCCCAACGTTTCTTGCAAACATTAGAACCTTTATATTGTAAAAGCAATTGACTAAATAAGAATTATTAATCAAAAGTCACAAAAAGATTCAAATATTCAAACAAAAAACTCAGTAAGCATTGAACTGAATAAACAAATAAATTTTTTTTGATTAATAATTCTTATTTAGTCAATTGCTTTTACAATATAAAGGTTCTAATGTTTGCAAGAAACGTTGGGAGTAACCTACTGAGGATTCGGAGTAGCGTCTGATGAAATGGTCCATATAGGTATGCTCTCCCCTTCAGTACTTATTGTACTGAATAAATAACTCATGAGAATATCATGAGTAAAAGAATAAATTTTAAAACCAACACAATTTCTGGAATTAAGCACAAATAAAGATTAATATTTTGTTAAACTTTTAAATTCCAAATAGAAATTATTACATATACAAATACAAGTGCTCATTGTAGGAAAACCATATGTTTTTCTTATTATTTTTTATAATTTTTTGTTTTTGTTTTTTCATATACTCTTTAATTACATTCAGTAATACCCAACGGGCATTCAAATGTAAAAGAGAAGAGAAGAATAAAAATAGAATATATAGTTTTCAATATTAAAAATGTTGGTTGGGAAATTTATTTGTTTATTCAGTTCAATGCTTACTGAGTTTTTTGTTTGAATATTTGAATCTTTTTGTGACTTTTGATTAATAATTCTTATTTAGTCAATTGCTTTTACAATATAAAGGTTCTAATGTTTGCAAGAAACGTTGGGAGTAACCTACTGAGGATTCGGAGTAGCGTCTGATGAAATGGTCCATATAGGTATGCTCTCCCCTTCAGTACTTATTGTACTGAATAAATAACTCATGAGAATATCATGAGTAAAAGAATAAATTTTAAAACCAACACAATTTCTGGAATTAAGCACAAATAAAGATTAATATTTTGTTAAACTTTTAAATTCCAAATAGAAATTATTACATATAAAAAATTTAATAAATAAAAAAAAAATTAATTTTTAATAAATAAAAAAATAAAAATTTAATTTTTAATAAATAAAAAAATAAAAATTTTTTTTAATAAAAAATTTATTAACTTACGAATTTATATAAAAAAAAAAAGTTGGGCTTAATCCTTAATATACATATTTTGAAAATAAATACAAAAATTGTACGGTTTCTTCACAAAATACTACGTAAAAACGTCTCCAAATGGAAGATTACTTAAATGATTATAAATATATCATTCAAACGGCCTTAATGGTTTCTTTCTAAATCCGTTGAGAAACTTAAAATCGTTTGTATTCAACTAAGTTACTGGTTTATAAGTACGAAAAATCGGGTTTTTAGGGGGGTTTGGCAAATTCGAAGAGAATTTTTAATTAAAAAAAAAAAAAATATTTATGTACAACATTCGAAAAAAAACGTTAACAATTTAAAAATTACTCTCAAAATTGTTAATATAACTCTGCTGGAATTTCGAAAGTTCTACAATATTAGATTCTTCTTTCGAATTGAAAATTCTTTTCGAAAGTCATTTTGATTCGAATCGAACCCCAGATTCTTGTTTTAGTCCACAACAGCTAGCAGAAAAATTATATCACTTCATTCTTTTTTGTTTCATTTTATTTTTTTACATTTTACTTATATTTATTATTGTTAAAACATTATGGAAGTAGAAGCTTAATGTGTTGGGGAATGATGTGCGGCGCAGAATCGAAACAGAACTAAATGGAAATGCAATGTTCCAATACCTCTTTCTTCCCCAATTAAGTATTTTTCATAAAAAACATAACCCGATCGTTCATAATTTTTTATGAACAGCACATAAATAATTTTTTTTTTTTTGGGTAAATGAAAGAAAGAGCTCTTAATTATATTTCTTTCATCCAGCTCCAATAGTTTTTGCTTTATCTGCTGATCATTTTCATTTACATACTTTTCTAAGCTTACAAAATAATTATGACTGAAATATACCTATAAATTAAATTACTTACACATGAATTTGTATGAACTTCAGTAATCAAAATTTGAACTCCTGTTTTAACATGTTAAACATTGGCAACTTACAAAACCAGCCATTAAATAAAACTTAAATTACAACCATTTGCAATAGAGCATGTATGGGTGTGTGCATGAACAGTTCAATATTCGCTTAAATGTTATAACTAACTATTTAAGGATTTTTAATTTGTTTTTTCTTTTCTTTTAAGGTATTTAATTACTATGACAGCAATAACTGAAACCGAAATGGAAATATTCAAGTAAAACATAAATCAGTTTTAATTATAACAACTAAAGGCATGATTTTTTTAGTTGATAAAAAAATTAAAGACACTTTTGTTTAAAATCTACATCAATTTACCAATTAACTATTGATCATGAGACATAGTTGCACCTACACCCGACAGATCACTTGTGCATCGATCGCAAAGTATGAATATACGAAAAAAAACATGTGATAAATTAAATTTAATTGTTACATCATAATATGATAATTTTTTGTGTGTTTGTACAATAAAATTGATTCCTTCTGCCATACTATGTTGCTCTCCTTCCAACCCAGTAAAAATTAATGCTTGACTGGAACCATTTTTGTAAGGGAGACAACAGAACGAAATCACTTGTAGTTGTGCATTTATAATGTATGATTTTTGTTCGCGATGAGCCACTTAGAAGCAATAGTTTTTGCTTCCACAAAATGCTTATTTTATGCAATAAATTCATGTTCTTGCTTTGTTAAATAAGTAAGATTAAAAATATTATAATTTTATATATAAAAGCTTTTAAAGCTTAGGATACTTGTAAAAAATTACACAAGTCATGGTATACCTGTTCATAATTTACGAGATCTTTGATCTGGAATCGAGTCCATGTCAAACATGGATACTATTTCTTGATGGCCCCACCAGCCGTCTATCATACCCGAACGGCTGCTGACCGTTGAGGAGTTCCGTGGTTTGGAACCAACCCTGTAGGTGGCACCAACTTCATGGGTGTACAAAATTTCAAGTCCCTACTGTTAACCGTTGAGGAATTCCCTCTTCTGGAGCCAATCCGGGCAGCAGCATCAGCTCATGCTTATCATAAACATGCATTGACATCGGGACTGGACTAGTATGTAAAATTTCAAGTCAATCGGACACCGGAAATTGGGTCAAATTTAACTTGCAAGATTCTAACTTCACATACATACAAAGCAAGTTAAATGAAAGCTTTTAAAAAGGGAGAAATTTTGTTTATAATAAGAGCAAAGGGGAAAGTGTAAAAACTCCCGGGGAAAAAAAAAAGTTTTTTGAACTCTTGCTTCTTGCTTAGTGCTTCTTGGAAGCAAAAAATTCAGCACCTCATAACTACTCTGTGGTCCATTTTAAAATTTTTAAAATTTTGTTTTTGCTATATTTTGGGTGCGAAATTATTGGTATAATTAAAAAAAACATAAAAGTTTCTATTTAATAAAAAGAAAAAAATTTAATTCCACATTTTTTTCAAATCTGTGTGGAATACAGAACACAAAAAAAGTGAACAAAATTCTATTTTTAGCTTGTGAGAGTACATATTGCCTTATAGCCTGTTCAGACGTAAAAGTTAATGAAGTCAATTAAGTTTTAAATTGACAACTGAAAATATTGAAGTTTTTTTGAAAATATGTTTGAGTATTTATAAATTAAAAAATGAAAGGAAAGTCAAATTTTAAAAAAATGTTTTGAAGGCAAGCTATTGATTAAAAGAAGTTAGTTATTTAAAAATTATTTTCAATAACAATTTTATAAAATGTATTTACCGGTAACTTCGGTTGAGTTGAGAGTTGCATTTTGATTTTGACTTCATTAACGTGCAATCAATTTTTAATTGCGCAATTATTGAATGGAAATTTGTATGGTAAATTGAGCTCAATAAAGGCGATAATTGCGTAAAATGCTTAATTGCTCAATTTATGTATATGTCTGAATGGCCTATTACACTATTGCATTCCAAAATGCTACGAATCTTCGTTATTGCTTCAAAATCAAAAAAATTTTCGCTGGGGAAAATCTAAGCAAAATAGACAACACCGCCATCTTTTTTTTTTTTTAATTATTAAAACGCTATTTGGAAAAAAAAATAATTAAGGAAAATCTATTAAATGTATTTGATGGAACATGCTGCTTTACGTTTT
This sequence comes from Thelaira solivaga, assembly GCA_947397855.1. NCBI lineage: Eukaryota > Metazoa > Arthropoda > Insecta > Diptera > Tachinidae > Thelaira > Thelaira solivaga. The sequence continues at coordinate 63,248,361 of OX377612.1, read as the reverse complement.
CCATTTTTTTGTAATATTTTTTAGAAAACCTTAAGCAACCTCAAGCGTAAATTAAACCTCTAACATTTTAAACATTTAAGTGCAGTTATTTTTATAGATAAAAAAAAAAACTAATTGTGGTTTAATTAGAAAAACGTGCCATAATTTAGGAAAATCAAAAACAGCAATTAAAATACTTGGAAACAAACGTACGTATGTTTTTATGTAATTATGGATACAACAAAAACTATATTTTTCTTATAAATTCATGATATTATGCAACAGCTGGAAATAAATTATAAAGAATTCATTCTGCTTTGCAATTATGTTATTTCAGACTTGAATCAAATAGTAATTGTTTATTGAAAAGCAATACACACACACACACACACACACATACACATCATGATAATTATGATTTACGAGTAGAAGTAGTTTATTCTACGCAATTAAATTAATAAGTTGTAAATAAAGAGTGATTTTTTTGCTATTATCTTTTTGGCAACACTAGTTTTGACAGCTCACGCACGTTTTGTATCTTGTGTCACTGTCAAACATCTTCAGTTTGGTCTATAATTTAATCATGAATCGTCTTACAAACGAACAACGCTTGCAAATTATTGAATTTTATTACCAAAATGCGTGCTCTGTTAATCGACCTACTGAGGCTTCTATTCGGGCTATTGTAACAAAATTTCGCACCAAATTTACATTGTTGGACATTAAACCACCAACACGCTTACGTAGAGTGCGAACTGAAGAAAATATCGCAGCCGTATCGGCCAGTGTTGGTGATGACCGTGAATTATCGATTCGGCGCCGTTCGCAGCAATTGGGCCTCTGTTACTCCACTACGTGGAAAATTTTGCGGAAGGATTTGGGTGTGAAGCCTTATAAGATACAACTGGTGCAAGAATTGAAGCCAAACGACCTACCACAACGCCAAATTTTTGGTGAATGGGCTCTTGAAAAGTTAGATGAAGATCCACTTTTTTATCGAAGAATTGTGTTCAGCGACGAGTCTCATTTCTGGTTGAATGGATACGTGAACAAGCAAAACTGCCGTATTTGGAGTGAAGAGCAGCCAGAAGCATTGCAAGAGCTACCAATGCATCCACAAAAAACAACCGTTTGGTGCGGATTATGGGCTGGCGGCATCATTGGGCCGTATTTCTTCAAAGATGATGCGAATCACAACGTTACTGTGAATGGTGAGCGCTACCGTGCGATGATAACAAACTTTTTTTTGCCCAAAATGGAAGAGCTTGACTTGCATGACATGTGGTTTCAACAAGACGGTGCCACATGCCACACAGCACGCGAAACAATGGACCAATTGAGAGGCGAGTTCGGTGAACAGTTTATTTCACGCTTGGGACCAGTCAATTGGCCGCCCAGATCGTGCGATTTAACGCCTCTAGACTATTTTTTGTGGGGCTATGTTAAGGCTAATGTCTATAGGGACAAGCCCGCTTCGATTGACGCACTGGAAGCCAACATTGCCAACATTATTCGTGAGATACCGGCCGAAATGTTGGAAAGAGTATGCCAAAATTGGACTAAGCGGATGGACCATTTGAGGCGCAGCCGCGGCCAACATTTGCATGAAATAATCTTCAAACATTAAATTATATCGACCCAACTATCGATCCAAATAAATATTTCATGCATTTTTCTGAATTTTATGTGTTTTTTTTTTTTAAATTTCCGATAGTTCTTATAAAATCACCTTTTATGTATGTGGACAGGTGCGTGCATGATCATTCATCATTTCTATCTGAATACGTCTTTCATCGTTTATTTGTAACAGGTATGCAACGATGATACCGGTGCATGATACTCGTATTTATTTGTTTAATACAAACAAAACAAAGCAAATGCTTGTATGTATTGCAAATTTGCAATATCAATTTAAAAAGAAAAGAAATAAACTTGTTATTGTTTAAGACTAACTGATGAATGTATACTTTTTTGTTGGCGATTCTAACGGTTTCTTTTGTTTGAATATTTTAAGCAAAAAGTTGGTCATTTTTTACAGTAAGTTTAATGGCATATGTAAGGAAAAATTTTATTAAAAAAGTATGTAATTCCTGTTTTCTTTTTTTATTATAAACAACACAATACAAATCCGCTAAGCTTTTTGGCTAGTCTGTAGAAAACACCTAGGGTCCAGGCAGAAATCGATTCTGCAATATAGATAAATTTCTAAATTTTGCTTACGCTTAAATTTTCTCCCGAAAAGATCAAAAATGTAAAAAGAAATACAATATTTCGCAAAATTAAATTGTAGAAAATAATTTTGTTTTATTTATTGAAAATTATTTTTCTTTTTGTTTATTTAAAATTTACTTTTTGATGTTAACAAAATAAAATTTCTTTTCCTATCACCAACAGCTGAAATATTAACACAATGCATTCACAATAGACTACTTTTTAATTCACAATTAAATGAAACAATTCAAAATAATAAGATAATTCCGCAGGAATGAATAATCGATTGATATTTCTTTAAGATAAATTTTACTTTACGTGCGGAATCAATAATACGACCCAACATTAAAGTAATTCACAAACATACTTGAAAAACACACATCATTACCAACATGTGTAACATTTTATAATTGAAAGTGCTTGTATGTTTGTGCAGCCCTTTAGTCTGCATTTTTATTCAAGGACAAATAGATGCAGAATGATTTATGTGATACGAGGAGAGTCTAGGTTTGTTTTAGTTGGATATTTATGTCCGCAGTGCCCAAACAGAAAGGCTATAAACAGATATATTTTCTATGTGTGAGAAAAATGTTTGCTGGGTATAGTTTATAATTCCGTTTTGTTTTTATGTACATTATGCGACTGCCGCATTCGATTCTTAATTTATTAATTTTTTCCATCTTTAATCTTTTAGATTGAAAATGTGTTATTATTACGGAGCATGTAAAAGAGCTTCTATTTTTATTAATTTTATTTTTTAACACTCCTTGTGAATTTATGTTTTAAAGCAATTATGATTCATATATGTACATGTGTATATACATAAGTATCTATGTATGTGTAATGTTATAGTAAAAAAGAAATCCGCCTTGTTTTATAATAGCTAAACATTAAAATCTGCTGCTATTTGCTGATGGCGGTTTTGTAAAATTTTTTGTTTTCTCAGTTTTTTTTTTCTTTAAATTAAAAATAAAAGTGAAAATCCTTTCGCTTTCTGCAAATGATGGATCATGTAGAAGCAAAAAATAAAAATAAAAGAAAAATGGTCAATAGCAATAATTATTTACAAATAGTCGCGCAGCATAAATAGCAAAATGTTTAATAGGAAAATTAAAACGATAGAAAAAGCATAAAACAAGTATTCAAAAATTGGTAAAATACAACTTGACTTCAGTTTAATATTTTATTTTTACAGTTAAAATGTTTTATTGATAGTTTTTGTGTGAGCATTTTGCAGAGACTCTTAATGTGTGTATAAAATTAGGTGAAACAAAATAAAATAAAACAAATTAAATGTGCTGAGTCTAATATACCCTTCACTGTCTTAGCCGAATATTCATATTTTTAATTTTGCACAATCTTCTTAAATATTAAAAAAAAAAAAAAAATAATAATTAAAAATAAAAAAGATTTTTAATGATCAAAATAATTTTTTTTAAAGTAGCTGCACTTCAGAGCTCATAGCAAACTAATGAGAGGAACTTCCAACAAAGTGATGTACTAAACTTTTCTGTAGGTCTTCTAAGGACTTCAGAAAGTTGATTTCAACATCCACACGGACAAACGCACATTGCTTATTTGACTCCGCTATTTGTAAATATCGAAATTTATGCAGACTAAAAACTTTTTCAATAAAAGTTGTATCTGTTGTAGAGTAAACAAGCACAAGTCAACCAAATAAAAAACCTATTTAGAATTATAATTTTAAGGAGAACCGGGAAAAAGTCACTACGGCCAAAATAGACCTATTTTTACACTATCTACTCTCAAGTTACAAATCCTATTTAAGTCTAGTATTCATTAGGAATTCTAAGATTTCTTTGGGTGATTTGTCCGCCATGTCCGACAGTTGTAGGAAATGGTTGCAGGAAATGTTGTCCTAAGTAACGAAAATAGGTCCAAATTAGACCATGTGGTCTGCTGTCTCTGCATCTGCACAGCTCATTTTGACTGATTCTCATATTCGCCAAATGTTCCAATACTCTGCAATGTCCAGTCATAAATCCCGTGACACTGACAATTCCCGACCGGCTCAAGCTAAGTAATTCATTTGTTCTCTTCCGAGATCGGAATGGCATGAATCTTTTCGCTTCCCAGTATTTTTGCGATTTTCTTTCCACGCACTCCCTAAAACTGAGCTTAATAGAGCTTTAAGACAGTTTGCAGGATGGTTCTAAGGCGAGTTGATCTGCCTTCTCATTGCCTACATATTCACTATGACCTGTCACCCATATCAAGTGCACCTTGTTATTAGATGCTAGTCTGTTTTAAAGTATTAGGTAATCCTTGCCCTAATGAGGGCAAGTAATGCCTCTCTACTGGCCGACTGAATATAGATGTGACTGTTATTTGTGTCTCTTTCTATTTCGAGCTTAAAACAACAAAGTTCTCTTTAACCATACTGACAAATAAGTTTCTTCTGAGGTTTACACCAAATACCTCTGCTCCAACACAACTTATTAAGAACCACTGCATCAATTGATTAGTTTATAAGTTACCCATATCTAGATATCTGATAAACAACTATACACACATACATACATACTGACTAAACAGCTAACAAATATTTTTCTTTTTCGTTATTGTTGCTAAATACGCGCATAGGAGAAGGTGTGTGCTATTTGTTATTGTCTGTACGGCTGTTTGTCTCACTGACTGCTGCACTTTTCACACAAAAATGTTTTGCTAATTTAGTTTAACTCGTTTTACAATCTTTTATTTTTACTTCATTTAAAAGAAATTACTCGTACAACTAAACAAACACATTTAAATTTAAACTTTCTTTGACAACAAAACTTCAAGGTAATTGCATGTTAATAAACTTATTAAATAAAATGCAACAGAAAAATTGGTAAAACAACTTAACTTGGCAGACCTATTGAAATGGAAGAAATATTTTTAAAGATAATTTACAATTGACTTAAAAAATAAATTATAAAAAAAAAACATTTATCAAATGAATGAGTCAAAAAAAGAAGCACATAAAATAAATAAAAAAAAAATTATATGCAAAATTAATTTGTTTAAGAGTCTCTTTAGATAAATATTTCAGATATTTTAATAACACATTGGTGAGTAGCTGGTTCAAAACGAAATCTTGATAGCCCTCAGAACGTCGAGCAAACCAACCAACCCCAAAAAATATTAATTTTTATAAATTTTTCTTTTCTTTAATTTTATAGAGGCTTAAAAATTAGAAAAATTTAATTTTGTTTTAATTTACAAAAGTCAATGAACTTGTGTTTTTTTTCCTTTAAGCAAAAACAAATTTTTTAGATAAAGAGACTGTGTGGTTAGTTGCATACACTTCAGTCAACTCCACTCCGTGTGCATTTTTGTACAAGGTTTTACTCAAGGGTATTATAAACCTGTAATCAATTTTGTGGTTTTTACCTTTGAAGAGCTAACAGTGTGGCGGTAGCAGCAGCTGGCTGTATTGGCGGTTTTGAACTTGGCCTATTGCATGACATGAAAAGTATTTTTTCTTTACAAAATCTATTATTAGCAAACAGCTCAACACTTCATTACTACTTTTATTTTATTTTTTATTATTTTTTTTGCTTTATTTTCGTTAAAAATTGTGCCTGAAACTTAAGGCATTTAATTCATACTTTTGTTTAGTAAAACTTACACTTACACACATTTCTTTGCTTAAAAAAAAGCAAATATTTTCTTCCAACTGTGTGAACTTTTTGTTTACAATTTTACATTTATCTGTTTGGGTTGCTTATTTTATTAAAAACAAAACTTCTTCGCATATGTTTGCTAACATGTATGGCCAAAGTAAAGCACAACATAACAAAATTAAAGTAAAAAAATTAAAAAAAAAAATGTTAATTGTTCAGTGAATACTTATGTATATTGTATGTTGTGTGCAGTTGTCGTTGTCGTCTAGATAGTTGTTTTGTTTCTTGGTGTTTTTATTTTTTTTATTAAGACTTACTGACATACTTTCACACCAACTTCTATCGTTGTATTCTCCTTTGTTACCGCTTCTACTATCTCCACAACCACTTTTTTATACAGATTTTGAAATGCTTATTATCATTATGTTTCACTTGTTTGCCAAAGCAAATTATTGTTTACGCAGATTTAAATTTATTATGCATTTAATCATAATTTTTCTTTTTTCATTTATATCAAAATGATTTGCTAAATATAAAATGTCTCTATTCATTCTTTTTTTTATATAAAAGAATTCCACAAGATATTTATTTTGATCAGTTTTACTTTCTTTTAAATTGTTTAAAATTTTAAATTTAAAAATTTTTTTTACAATAAAACATTAAAAATACCGAAATGAAAATTTGTGTTTGTACTCGTATTACTTAATGGCTAATTTGAGATTATAAAAATTGTAATTAAACACCGTTAAAATTTTTAATTAAGCATTTCACAATAACAAAGAATTTGTTGAATTTAGTGACGAAAAATAACGATTTATTATTTATTACGTAATTGTAAGTGATACAATTAAAAGCAATAAAAATTTTTCAATATGTGGAATCGATTTAATTAGTAATTTAATCAATTAAATAAAATAACAAAGTATTCATATAGAAAAAAAAAAAAAAAAAAAAAAAAAAAATATTTATTAGTAAGTTTTATTTGACCTTTTTCTTTTTAATTAAAATGGCTATTTTGTTAAGCTTGAAGAAGCTACAAAAATTGGGGCGAAATATCGATATAAAAATAAAAATTTTTGAAAAATAAGACCTCAAGCTTAACAAAATAGCCATTTAAAAAAAAAAAAAAAAAAAAAAAAAATATTTTATTATTAAGCTTGAGGTCTTATTTTTAAAAAATTTATTTTTATATCGATATTTCGTTCCAATTTAATAGAAAAAGGTCAAATAAAACTAACTAATAAAAACTGCCCAATAGATTTTAAAGGTCGCGGTGCGATTATAGCCCATAGTGATAACTAATAATAAAAAAAAAAGAGAAAAAAAATTTGGATAACAATGGGCCATAACACTGGTCGACAAAAAAAAAAACTTTTTGTGTGTAACATGAAAACTTTTGTCTTGCTATGTTTAGGACAAGGATATGGATAATATAAATAAAATTAGAATGCTTCCAATACGAATAGTTTTTTTGTAATTAGATGTTATATAAATTTAGAAAATTTGAGATTTTGTTAACAAAAGTAAGTTATTTTATTATGTTACAGTATTAATTTAAATAAAATTGTATGATTTTCTGCTGTATTTTGCTTCAGGTACATCTCGTTGTAATGTCCAACAGTAATCCGCTAGCATACGTGGACTCCACTTGCCCTGGTATCGTTTTTCCATGGTAGAAATGTCTTGGTGGAATCTTTCACCATGTTCATCGCTGACGGCGCCCAAATTTTCAGGAAAAAAGTCTAAATGTGAATGAAGGAAGTGTATTTTCAATGACATATTACAACCCAAAGCCTTATAAGCAGATAGCAGCTCCGCGACAATAGTTTTATAGTCATTTGATCGGTGATTTCCTAGAAAATTGAAAGTTACTTTCATGAAAGATTCCCAAGCAGATTTTTCCAAATCACTGAGTTTTTCTTTAAATATGTCGTCTTTCATCAATTGTCTGATTTGTGGGCCAACAAATATGCCCTCTTTAATTTTTGCCTCACTCAATTTAGGAAACTTTTCCTTCAAATATAAAAATCCGTCACCACTCCTGTCCATAACTTTCTGGTTGTTCTGGTACAGGTAGTTCCTCACTGTGAGGGATCGGTCTTTTAGCAGATGGCAGGTCAGGATATGTTATTTTATTTTTTGTTTTAATTGTGATACCTTTCGTATCAGTAACACAAAAATAACAATCAGATGAGTGATTCGTTGGTTCTGTCCAAATTACGGGGATTGCAAATGGCATAGATCGAGATCTCCTCGCCCATCCAGTAAGAAGATCCACACATGTAACACAGCAGATGTGTGGAACCCACGCTTTGTCTTGCTGTACGACGGCAAAGCCAAAATACTGTTCATATAGCTTAGTCACTAATGGTGTCAAATTCCTTCGCTGAGTTTTAAAAGTAATGTTACCACAGATATAACAAAACCTGTCAGGATCATTTTTGCACTTTCTTGACATTATTTAACAGTCGCTTAACTCAATAAATAGAAAAAAAACACTATACTATTCACATAAATAAAATCTCTGAATGCAAAAGTGGAACAAAAATGGTTAACTTTAAATTTTACGGGTAGTAGCTGTAACACGAAAACTAGAACTGATGGAATCAAAATAAATACGGTGATAAAATGAGGGTATTTAGGTAATTCCAAATTGGTAAGTACCTTTCTTGTTACAAAATTTTGTTGACCAGTGTAATCATAGTCACAAAAAAGCTTTTATTAAGAACTGACTTTTGTTCATAAGACTTATATGAATTTAAAGTAATTTTTAAAAAGATACTGACTTCAGTACAACTATGATTATTTGCTTTAAAGTCTACGGTAATTTCTTTTTTTTTTTGGATTCATAGAATTGATAGAATCTGAAATAGTAATGATTTCTACTGACAGGCGACCAAAATGCATCAGAAAAATATTGTAGCTAGAAATTGTTTATTCCATTTGTTGGATTAGTGAAATTCGGTAATGTAATTACAAAGAAGGTTAACAACGGTATGCTTTGTATTTAAACACATACCCTTTATTTTTTATAAATCAAGGTCAAAGAGTTGACTAAAGAAATTTATAATTTCAAAGTCGTTCTAAATAATAAAATGATTAAAAATTCTAAACAAATTTTTTGACATAAAAATATGTCAAGCTAAAGGTACTAATGTTAGACGACGACATGTTTTTACATGTGATTTTTCATTTTAAAATACACATGTTTTCTTCATGTCTGTCTAAATTTTTACTTTACTCGTACAGCAGGTTTATAATTTTTTGTCACAAACGACATGTCCAAATACGCCTGACATAGACTCTGTTTTTTTTTTATAACAGCAGTGAAATTGATTTGCTTATTATTTTTTTAAGAATTTGTATTTTAATGAAATAAAATAAAAGAAAATGATCCAAAAAAAACAAATTGCGTTGTGTTATTTCTAAGCTTCTTTTTTAATTATAAACATCCACACCTTCTGAAAAATGTCTTATAGACGCCCAAAATATTTTTCATTGGGTTAAACTGATAAGCTTGTACAAAAAAGTTTGTATTCTTTCCTTCAATATTATTAAAAAAGCAAAACTAGTTTAAAAAAATTAATATATTTTTCTTGTAAATTTTTTTATCCAGCCGGCTTATGATACGGCGACAAATATTCCCTCAAAGCGTAGACATTTACGTCCAAAATTAGTAAAAAATGTTTGCTTATTAAGAGCTTAATAATTAGTTTTTCTATGGATAATTTGTTTAATAACCACTTATTAAACAAACATGTGTTTTTATGAATTTTGCTGTTAAAGCGAGAAAAATTTTTTTTTTTTTGTTTTTTTGTTTTAGAGAAGCAATGTTTTTGAAGGCCCACACGACATGATTCTGTTTCACAATGTAAAAGTTGACATGTAGAGTGTAAAAAACATGTCGTCTATTAGTACCTTAAACAACGTATGTATGTATTTACCCCCCTACTCTTCTTGGTTCACTGGTGGTAAAACACAAATTAATTTCTGCATGGTTCTGTTCAAGTGCGTTGTTTTCATACACAAAAAATTTACAAAAAGAAAAAATTAATTATTTAAAAATTTCTGTTGGTATTCCAAGGTTAATGAGCTTTGCATTTAGAATTTATAAAATTCAACTAACAATACTTGACAGAAATTGTTGGAAAAACAACAACAACTACAAATAAATATCAACCACCATAAAATGCAAACTTAAAATTCTGCGTAAATTTTATATAAAAATTTGACAACTTTTCTACACCTGGTTGAGTTTCAATGGAAATGATAAATTAAATTATTATTTTTTTTTTTTTTTTGAATTTACATACAAAATGCTTGCATAACGAACCCTTAGAATAGAGATATCACAAGCAACAAATTTCAAATAACTTAATGAGAAGGTTGTTTTTAATTAAGCATAATAACGCTCAGAGTATATTAAGTATGACTTTGAAATTTATTTACTTGGTTAGGGCAAACAAAAATAAATTTTTTAAAACTCCGCACCACCGTATAATAAGAATTTCATTTTAAATAATTCGATTGATGAGCTTTCAATTGGTTTGTATTGCAATTGAGTGGCTGGATGTCTAACATAAAGAGAGAGAACTTGATTTTTTTTAAATTTATTTGGCTTCACTTCAATGATTTACAAATTTATAAAGACTTTTTTTGTTCATGTCTAATTGACACAAATTAAACAAAATCTTCTTTTGTGTTTAATTTGGTGTGAAATTTTTAATAGTTTATAAAGGACTGCCATGTAAATGTCAATGTGTGACATGACTTTACACAATGCAATCGGTATCTCCACAATGCTAATGATTTTTCTATTGTCACTTTTGATCACTGATTACGATCTCACTTTAGCAATGAACCTGAAATTTTTAATTGTTTAGATTTGATGCTACATTTAGTTGTTTGCTTTAGAGTGTTAAAATTTATTTATTGAAAAACTTAATAAATGGTGTTGTTTTAGAGGTTCACAACTTTTAGTTGGCAACACTGCTTTATTTGATAACTGGTTTGATATTTCATTATGGATAGAAATAGATATAGAAATTATGACAAAATTTTCATACAAATTTGTCACAATATCTACAAGGTGGGCTAAAAGAAATCACCCTATTAGAAGATGATCTTATTTTTGCAAATGGCGGCCAATGTCAAATCTGTTTTGAGATTTGTGAACTAGACATATGTAGAATTCAAGTGAATAAGCCATGGAGCGATACACTCCCCAAGAACGCGGAATAATTGAAGTGGACGATTTTTCGACCAAAATCATAATGAACGACGAGGCTCATTTCCACCTCAGCGGGTACGTCAACAAGCAAAACCACGAGTGATGCACGAGGAGCCATTACACCCGCTGAAAGTGACTGCATGGTGCGCTGTTCACGCTGGAGGAGTCATCGGGCTGGTCAAACCACAACAGTGGACGGAGTTTTTTCTGCCGAAATTAAACGAATTAGGACTGGAGGACATGTGGTTCCAACAGGACAGAGGAACGGCACACATTTCATTTTCATTTAGAAAACAAATGAGAGCCAAACAACATCGGATGACTTCTTTTAGCCCACCTTGTATTTACTTCAAGTCTTCTATATTTTCCTTTCAATACAATCCTAAATCAATACGAGTAATTAAGTAGTTTTTCTGCTTTGGTAACAAAATTATCGAAAGTTTGTTGAATTTAAAAAAAAAAATTTTTTTGTTTTGCTCATGTAGCGACGCCACTCGAAATTAACTAAAATTTAAAAAGCGACAATTCGAGAGAGCTTTAGTGTACCTTGATTATTTACTACATTTCAAATAAATTTTATAAATAGATAAAGCATATTTAAGAATAAATGAAATCTACATAGAAATACGCCACTTTTTTAATTTATTAAAAACCACCAAATCATTATTAAAATTAAAATTTCAAATTAAAATATAGTATTATATGGCTAGCGCTGACGGTATACAACCTTTCAGTAATAACCAAAGGTCACTAACTTCTGCCAGCTGTTTAGCAAATTATTTCCAACTTGTAATTACACTTAATATTAGTAAACATTCATAGAAACTATTTTTATTTTTATTTTTTTTTTTTTAACGTAACTTCTGTTTGTTTTGTCATGAATTCGATGGCTTAGAACGTAAAGTTTTCAGTTTGGTAATTCAATTTTTCTTTTTGTTTTAATACTCGTAATAATGAAAAAATGTGAATGATCGTGTTAATGGCGCGTATGCAACCAACTGGAACGCATATAAAAAATATATTTAGAAAAAAAAATTTTTTTTTTTTTTTTTTTTTTTTTTTTAATAAAAAATATATTAAGAATTTTTATTTTACAAGGGAATAATTAAACTCTGTGAACTGAGAGAGTGTAAATATTGAAAAAGCATTAAGCATTAAAATAATTTATTTGTTCTTTTAAAAGAAACATCTTCAGCATGACTAGCTGGCTTGTTTAATTTTTTTTTTTTATTTATTTATAACAACAACCCGAATCGTGACATTTAGCGCCTGTTCAGCTAAATGTGAAAAAATGGTTCGGTTCGTTCGCATAATTGTATTGAAAACAAAAGCAATACACGAAAAAAAATGTTTTTTTGTTTTCAAAACATTTATGCAAACGAAGCTTACGTTCGCATTTAGCTTAATATCGATCGAAATTTTTTTTAAATTTTATGGAAATTTCGAACGATATTCGAAATTAGGTGGTATGTGATGGAAAGCAAACAATTTGACAATGATCACTTTAGAAAGTTATAACGAGTTTTAGGCGATAAAAAAAATTCTATTTTCACATGAAGAAAAAACAATTTTTTTCGTCAATTAAGCATTTTATTCTTTAACATGCTCTATTAAATCAGCGTCCAGCTTTTTTCCAATTTTTTGTATTCTTTACAAATAATAGGTTTTCTCCAAGCCCTTAAAGTAGATGCCCTCTTCATTGACCCAAATTTTTTACCACCCAGTTATTTCTTGAGGTTTTTAGCCCAATTATTGCATTTTTCCTTTGGCGACAAGTGTGCACTAGAGCACTTTTTGCCATTTTTGTTAAAATTCACTAGGTTGTCCGCTTTTAATGGCTAACAAACACAAACTAACTGACGCAGCTTGTTCATAACTTGTCGCATTTAAAGTTACTGCTAGAGAAATTGAAAACAACACGGAGTTATCAAACAGCCTTATTACGAGTATCGTTGTCCTAGTGGAATTCATTAAAATGCAATATAAAATGTATGACAGGCGTTGCCGCATATCAGTGTTTTCGTGACGTAAACAATACTTTTAATCCGGGGAGTAATTATGTATTTCGATTCGAATCGAAACGGCTTTCGAAGAGAATTTTCAATTTGGTGAGAAAAAAAAACTAATTCTGTAGACCTTCTAAAAATCAGCCTTTATAACACTTATCGCCTGCATTTCCACACATCACTCTTTACGATTGTGAACTTGACACTAAACATGGAATTATTAAAAAAATAAATAAATGCGATTACAAAAAAATATATAAAAAAATTAAGCTTTTGGTATTGAAATAAAATTAGGCCATGCCTGCCTATCTGATAACCTACGACTGTGACATTGTTAATTTTGCATTTTGCTTTTTATTTTATTTCATTTTGTTAGAAAGACTAATTTAAATATTTTTCTATGTTTTTGTAAAAGTTATAATCACAATAGATGTCTTTGTTATAACACCAACAATAAATTTGAATGAGATACCCCCCTTAATTGTTTGAAGCTTCATTTTTATTGGTTTTATTAATTTTTGAAAGTTATTTTAATGCAGTCAAGTATTAATTATGTATAACAATCCAAAATAAAAAAAGGTCGATTAATATCTATCTTACTGCAAAATTATGAATTCATTTTAAAGTAATTTTTGTTTAATGTTTTAAATGAAACCAATAAATGAAAAAAAAAAAAAAAAAAAAAAAAAAAAAACTAGAAAACTTGAAGGTTAAAAAACCAATTAGTGAGTTTCAATTTCTTTTACTTAATTTGTTTTGCATACGATCAAATCATTTAGAAAATTTTGTATGGAAAACACTCACGATTTTTTAAACGAATTTTTAAGTAATTTCCACTTACACACACAAAAAGCTACGAGTATTAAAATCTGTTTAAGAAACAACTAAACTCTCTTAAAAGCAAAACAAACAGCTAAACTCTACTGCAACAATATAAAAAAAACCCGAGTGACTTAATGAGCGAATGTCTAAATAAGACGACAAAAATATTCACTAAATAAAAAGCGGTAACAAGAAGTCAAAGTGCAAAAATTATACTCCAAAAACTGTATGTGTGTGTTGGTGTGCGTATATTTATGTAAATTTTAAATAAATGCGACTCTAAAAAACAAGCAAAAAATTAAAACTACTGAATTAATTTAAAATTTTAGGTTTTTTTGTTTTTGTTTTTAAACAGGTGGAGGGGTTTTGCATACCTTTTGAAAAACATTTGTCATCATTTACGGAAAACACGTTACAATGAACAGACGCGTCCGCTTTATTCGCTCGGCTAACAAATAAATATGACCAAGTGCGCGAACCCTTCGCTATAAACAGAAAACAAAAAATTTAAACTGCTTTAAAAAAAAAACAACAAACAAACCAACTAAAAATCCAAAAATCATAGACCGGAAACTCAACTTATTATTAGTTAGAATGAAAATTATTAATACAAAAACGCAAACTCAAAAACCCTAAATATTGACCAACCAACACCACCAACTCTCTAAAGCAGTAAAATTATAAAACACAAATTTGATTTTAATTAGATTATGTCTCGCCGTGAGAGTTTGCTAGCCACCAATACAACAGCAAGACAAAAAATAAATACCACCACACCGGTAACATTGTGGCATGGAGCCCAGTATGCAGCCTCATCAAAAGAAGTTGAACTATTACGTAGCGAATATGGTTTAGATACACGCATGTTAGAAAAGAAATTGGTGCCGCGTTACAAATTATACCATAAGCCACAAGTTAGTTGTAAAAATAAATTAGTCAATTCACCGTTGGCTTACAAAAAAGACTTAAACAAAGCAACGGAATATTATTCAATTTCTTCTTCGTCAACGGGGGGTTCTTCTTCTGATTGGATTTTATGCTATAACGAGGCTAAGGAAAATTTTCATCCCTGGTCGTCTTTGGGTGAAAATCGGGAAAAACGTTTCGGTCAATTCGATTTAGTACCCTGGAGAAAACATCGTTCTAATTTGGATTTGCAGGCCTTAACTGACTATAGTGCTTCACCACTTAACATTAGCACCAAATCTTTAACACGTTTAGAGAAACTAGAACTAAAACAAAATCGCCGCCAAATCAAACAAGCACATTTAAAGGCATCTAAGCGCGTTTAAAACGTTTTGTGCGTGTTCGTCTCATATTCTCAATTGAATTGCGTCATCGCAGAATGGAACTGCTTAAACGAACAGCCTTAAGGCCGCGCGTCTTTGAACAAAAAGTTACCTTAAGTGAATGTGATGTAGCCGAATATGAACGCATTCTATTTAATGCTCAATCTAGTGTCGAGGACCATTTAGGTTATTTTAGCAAACGTGGCTTAGGTGGCACTGAAAATTCTCCACAAGATCTAAATTTAAAACATGTGGAACATATGAATTTTACAACAACAAGTGATACAACCGATTCATCATATGACTCGCTTAATATGCCAACACCTGTGGAAATGTTGCTCATAAATAAACAAGTGCCATGTGTAAAATGTCGTGATGTTGCCATAAAATTAAGGTAAAGAAACAACAAAAAAAAAAAACCTAAAAAAGCACTGTTGACGTATGTAAATAATACTTGTTAAAGAAACATTTTTTTAAACCAATCAAGTGGAAAATATTAACAAAAAAATTTTTAATTTCGTCTCGTAGTCATACATTTCTAATTAGGAAAACATTTAATTACTTAAAAATTAAATTTTTATTTCAATATAAAAATACATATGGACGTGTGTTTGTGTAAACGTTTTTAAAATGTATTTTGTGCTTTTTAAAATTAACAATCTGTCTTCTTTTTTACATTTAAGCGTAACGCATTAAGCCATTATAACACTTTTATTAAACTGTCATTTAATTGACAGATTAATTATATTTTTAATGAAAGTTTTCACATTGTAATAAGTACATGACGCATATGTATATGCCTACATAAACATTAACTAATTAAAATGTATTAAAATAAAATAAATACAAAATAAAATAAATATAAAAACAAAATTAAATTAAATTAATATATATAGATAAAATAAAATAAAAAAACAATAAAATAAAAAACAATAAAATAAAAACCAAGTAAAAATAAAAAAATAATAAAATTAAGTAAAAATAAAAATAAAATAAAATTAAGTAAAAATAAAAATAAATTAAAATAAAATAAATATAAAATAAAATAAATTAAAAATTAAATTAAATTAAATTAAATTAAAATTAAATTAAAATTAAATTAAAATTAAATTAAATTAAAATATATAAATAAAATAAAATAAAAAACAATAAAATAAAAACAAAGTAAAAATAAAAATAAAATAAAAACAAAGTAAAAGTAAAAATAGAATAAAATTAAGTAAAAATAAAAATAAAATAAGTAAAAATAAAAATAAAATTAAAAGAAAATAAAAAAATAAAAATTAAAATAAAATAAAAAAATAAAAATTAAAATAAAATAAAAAAATAAAAATTAAAATAAAATAATATATAAAATAAAAAACAATAAAATAAAAACAAAGTAAAAATAAAAATAAAATTGAAAGAAAATTAAAATTAAAATAAAATAATAAATAAAATATAAAAAAACAAAGTAAAAATAAAAATAGAAGAAAATTAAGTAAAAATTAAAAAAAAAAATAATAAAATAATTAAAATTAAAATAAAATAAAATAATTTCTATTTGGAATTTAAAAGTTTAACAAAATATTAATCTTTATTTGTGCTTAATTCCAGAAATTTTGTTGGTTTTAAAATTTATTCTTTTACTCATGATATTCTCATGAGTTATTTATTTAGTACAATAAGTACTGAAGGGGATAGCATACCTATATGGACCATTTCATCAGACGCTACTCTGAATCCTCAGTAGGCTACTCCCAACGTTTCTTGCAAACATTAGAATCTTTATATTGTAAAAGCAATTGACTAAATAAGAATTATTAATCAATAGTTACAAAAAGATTCAAATATTCAAATAAAAAACTCAGTAAGCATT
This sequence comes from Thelaira solivaga, assembly GCA_947397855.1. Taxonomy (NCBI): domain Eukaryota; kingdom Metazoa; phylum Arthropoda; class Insecta; order Diptera; family Tachinidae; genus Thelaira; species Thelaira solivaga. The sequence goes on along the minus strand of OX377612.1, from coordinate 63,231,340 downwards.
GAACCGAATAAATAAATAAATTTCCCAACCTATATTATCCATATAGGTATGCTATCCCCCCCCCCCCCCCCTGAATGAGTAACTCATGAGAATATCATGAGTAAAAGAATAAATTTTAAAACCAACACAATTTCTGGAATTAAGCACAAATAAAGATTAATATTTTATTAAAATAAAATAAAAAAAATAAAAACAAAGTAAAAATAAAAATAAAATAAAAATAGAATAAAATTAAGTAAAAATAAAAATTAAATTAAATTAAGTAAAAATTAAAAATAAATAAAACAATAAAAATTAAAATAAAAATTAAATTAAAATAAAAAATAAAAATTGAAATAAAATAAAAAAATAAAAACAAAGTAAAAATAAAAATAAAATAAAATAAAAATAAAATAAAATAAAAATAAAAATTAAAATAAAATAAAATAAAAAATAAAAACGAAGTAAAAATAAAAACGAAGTAAAAATAAAAATAAAATAGAAATAAAATAAAAATAAAATAGAAATAAAATAAAAACAAGAGTAAAAATAAAATAAAAACAGAGTAAAAATAAAATAAAAACAAAGTAAAAATAAAATAAAATAAAAATATGCTTGCCACCCAATTCTTATCTTATTTTTTACTTTTTCTGAAAATTTTTACTCTTAAGAAAGACCATTCAGAAAAAAATTTAAAGACAATACAAAATTTTATTTAAACAAATCAAGAAATTAATTAAATTCTTCAATCATATTCTGTAAGTTGTAGCCGATTATGACGAAAATATTCTCGTCTCGTCGTTAAAATGGTATTATCTACCATACTGTGTTGCCAGCGACACATTATCGATAATTTAAAAGAAATAAGTGTCATCTCTATACACCCTCACTGAATATTTTGGGAAATTTTTCTACTAAAATAGTTTTTTTTTTTTTTTAATTTATATACACGAGAAGCTTAAAACTCAAAGCAAATTGTTATTTAGTTGAAAAACAATCTAGCAAATATTCTTTTCGTGTGCAGTCAGTTAAATCAGTGTGTTGTTATAAATACATCACATGATCTATCATGCAGTCTTAAAACTGCGACAAGAAATTGAAAAAATTACAAAATTACGCCATTTGTTTGATTAAAATGTTGAAACACTTCAGTCTTTAGTTTTATTCTAAAAATTATATTTTCACTAACTTAATGTTTTAAATTAAGAAAACTTCTCAACATGCAAATTATATCAGTGTAAAATGATGAGCATCTTTTTTTTTTATAATAATAAAATTTGTTCACCTGACGCCTTGTCTCGTGCATTTGTGTTTTCCAACATATACAATTTAAGGTAAAAACAAGCAAACAATCAAATTATTCACACAATAAATAGACAACCAACAACAAACCCACCATTTCGCCATTAACAAGATTTATTTATAGTTTTTTGTTTACGTGTTTTAATCTAAAGCTTTCAATTGTATATTCCTATTTACGTGTGACTACCCAACAAACATTCATATTAAAGTTTTAAATATATTTACAATCCAATTAGGAATATTTGCCAACAAAAAAAATTTGTTTCCCACAAGTTGGAGAATTTTCTGTGATCAACGACAGAGAGAGAGAGAGAAATTTTATTTATAACAATCCATTTTTCCCGGTATCGGCCGGTTGTTAAAGTAAGTGGATCAGAGAAATTTGTTGTTTGATACAAAACAAAAAAATAAAAAATTTGAAAAATGAGCAAAATTTCAGAGAAATCCGCTGAATAACGGCACTTTAATCATCTAAAGCCGAACATTAATTATTTTGTTAAACAAAAGTAAACGTATTCGATCCAGAAGTATATGGCAGCCTTCTTTGAAGTATAGAGAAATCTGTTAATAATAATTTTTTTTTTATTAAAAGACCCACCTAAATAGTTTTATAAAAAAGAGGGTGTGATCGGTTCAAGAGTAGACGTATTATGCTGGTCTTCTTTGGAGTATTAAGTACCAGAGAGCTGAAACCGCTGTGTGCATATTTGATTAAATCATGTTCGAGCCACAATTAAAAATTTTTTGTTTGTTCGCCACGATTTAAGCTGCAAATATGCAAAAAGGCATTAAATCAACGAGTGAATTACTGCGTAGCTAAATAGAGTTCTGTATTCCGAATCCAAATATTTTATTCGGAATTAAAAAATTCAGCATCTCATAACTAATCATGCAAGGATTTTTAAAATTTTGTTTTTGATTTATTTTGGCCAGGAAATTATTATTGGAATTAAAACAAAATATAAAAATGTACTTCAAAATTTTTTTTTAAATCCGTGCGAAATATAGAACAGGCACGGATACAGCTTTGTATTGTTGAATGTTTTAATCGAGGCATATGCATGCTAGTGCCTGTGTTTGAGTTTTGCTTTTTGCATTGAATCGTGTCGAACAGCATAAAAACATTTAGTTTTTAATCGTGCCTCGAACATGATTTAATCAAATTTTGTACACGATTTTACTCAAATTGTACATTTATGGGGTTGGATTCTTTATATATTAACATTTTTTATCCTGCACAATCAACTCAAAATATGATTTTTGCAGTTCTCTGTTAAGTACCAAAAAAAAGGGTTAATATAATTTTTTTATTAATTCTCTTAAATTATAAGATAAGAGGAAAAAAGGGAGGAGCAATGGCTTCTCAGGGCTTCAGCTCAAAAAAAAATTTATAATTATATCCTGAAGAAGTTACAAAAATTGGAGCGAAATATCGATATAAAAATAAATTTTTGAAAAATAAGACTTCAAGCTTAACAAAATAGCCATTTTAATTAAAAAAAAAATAATATGTAGCAAGACCATACGTTTTACAATGGCTTGTAACGAAGTCTATTCTAATTCTAGTTCTAAGGCTGATTGAGAAAATAACAAAATTTTAAAGTAAACACATGTTTTGAGTTATGACAGAATAATGAGCGATGTGTACTTTTTCAATTAATGTTTGCTGGTCTTTATAGAGCTATATAGCTTTGAGCATGGCTTTGTATTTGTGATTTTTGTTTAAATATTTATTTTTAAATTTTCAAATAAACAAAAACACACACACACACAGCCATTCAAAAATAAATGTTTTGTTAAAAATAAAAATAAAAATGTAAAACAAAAAGTAAATCTTCTTTGAATGTTAATGATTTTTTTCTTCTTCTTTTTTTTAATCTTTTCAAAAACGAAAAGTGAAATTTTTGCCAAATTTTTAAGTTGCTTTATGAATTCATAAAATGTATTTTGATTTTGTTCAACAATTAATTTCATTTTTAACACAGGCCTACAAAATAGGGGTTTTTCGTATTTTGAATCGCTATAAATTACTTTTTTTTGACAATAGATTAGCAAATAGATTGGTAAAAAAATGGGCCATAATCATAGCTGACTTTTGTTCATAAGAATTTTATGAATTTAAAGTCGCTTTTAAAAAGATGCCGATTTTAGTGTGACTATGATTATGGGCTAATGTTTATAATATAATTTAAAGTTTATTTTATTTTTGATCTTTAAATTTTTTTTTGTTAATTTAATGAGAGAACTAGTTCTCGAGTTATTACAAATTATATTGTTTAACCTTCTTTTTTTTTCTATATAACGGAATATCTAAAGAACTTCATGTAGGTACAGGCATACCTCTTTTAGCGCTCATATTGCGTTCTAGAAAACTGAGCGTTAACAGTTAAAGATGTGCTATTTACACTAAAATATGAGGTTACATTCGTAACTAGGACACTTCGAACTATCGTTCACCGTTCTTAATTAGACAAACAACATTCATTTTCATCTCTAACTTTAAGCTTTTCTAGATTGCATAGCTTATTTAATGAATTTTATTTATTTAAGCAAAATTATCTGTATTTCGAATGAACAATTTAATACGAAATTTCACATGTTTAGATTCCCCGAATTAAAATTATTATTATTATATATATATATATATATATATATATATCAGGCATGTTCTAAAAATCACATTTAGTCAATGTGATTTGAAAGCACAAAAAAGGTGTTCTGTGCACATAATTTTGTGATTTCAAAACGTTCAGCTAAGGCACTTACGTTTTCAAATCATTTGGTTATATTCGCGGCTTTTATAGAACGAACGTTGAAATCAATTACTTAAATAAATTATTTAATGTGTTCTTTGTTAATTTTGAAGAACAATTAGTTGTTTTATAAAAGAAAAACACTTAAAAACTAAAAAAAAAAAAATAAAGACGCCTTTTTTGCTGTATAATTTTTTATTTGCTCTTGTGCTTTCTTTTGTGAACAAAACAAAAGAATCAGCTGTTTTTTGTGCTTTGAAATAGATAAAATCGCACAGAAAAGTACAAAAACAGTGTGATTTACAGAACAGCGCAAAATCACACGTGTGATTTAAAATCATGTGATTTTCAGCACAGGCCTGTATTTTTTTTTTTTTTTTTTTTTTTTTTTTTTTTTTTTTTTTTTTTTTTTTTTTTTTAACAAAAGGCCAAAATCATAGTCACAAAAAAGAGCTGACTTTTCTTCATATGAATATCATGAATTTAAAATAGTTTTCAAAAGGATACCGACTTTAGTGTGACTATGATTATGGGCCAAGGATTTCAAGAACTGTAAATTAAGTTTCATTAATTTTCAAATAAAATTAGAAAAATAAATTCTAAAAAAAATATTTAAAAGTTAAAATATTTTTTTTTTTTATTCATAGCGAAACAGAGATAAAAGAAGTAGTTTTAATCGAGGTATGACTGTATACAGTTTGAATCAGGGTATCGAGAATACTAGAAATCAGTTTTAGTTTTGGCTGCAACAAAATCATTGTAGGCCTGTGTAATTTAAATCGTTTTAACATTTATTTGTTATATAAAAAAAATTATAAGATTTTGTTAAAAAATTGTCTATTTCATCTCAAAATAAGATACAAAACAAAATCTAAAGTGAGAAGATGGCAAAGAATTAATGAAGAGAATATATGAAACGAGCAAGCCAATCGTCTAAAGCTATGGTCACATTAAGCAAATATTTGTCGAAATAAGCATAATCGCTATGTCATTTACACAGAAGTTTCATTTTGAAGAAATATTTGCTGAATTTAATTAATACCTTAAATAAATTAATTTCATGTATTAAAAGTCATGATAAACTATGAAAATATTTGCCAAAAAGCAATGGTTACGCTTATTTTAACAAATATTTGTGTAATGTGACTACACTAAATTTTATTAATATTTTAAAGTACTTTTTCATAAAGATTTTTTAATGATTTTCTTTTATTGAAATAATTATTTTCGAAATCATTTTAGTTGCTTTGAACCAGAAGCAAAAATCAAAAAGAGATCCAAGATATTTATGTGCTCAAATTATAATTAATCTTTAATCTTAAAAAAAAAGGCAACTAATATTCAACAAAAACTTTTTATGCATAATAAACATTAACAATTAATTATAATAACAATAAAAAAAACTATGAACTGCTGATTTTGATATAAAAATTGTTTAAGAGTTTGTGTCTGTAGTTTAAAAAAAAAAAAAAAAAAATACCAGTTAACCTGCACATCGGAATATGTGTCATTAAATAGGTCATTTTGTAATAATGGTTAAAGTTCAATTAGGTCGTTTAACTAAGCAAGAAAGAAAAAAATAATAATAATTGCCAGAGCACAATTGCTAAAATATAAAAAATTTCAGGTTTTTGTTTTTAATTATGAAATTACACATTTACCTTGCACTGCACTGTGTGACAAAAGTCACAATTAGAAAAAAAAATTTCAAACTAGATGTTGATCAACGGATCTGCTTTTAAGAACACTTCAACACATTTCCGAAATAGTTTTATTTAAAAAAAAATTATTTATTTTGTTATTGTTATTGTGTAGTTTTCCACGCCACCTAGGAGGTACCACACTAAGCTCGTTGCCATTTTTTTTTAAATGGTTGGCATCCCCAATAGGACTAAACCCATTATTTATATGCAATGCAAAAACTAAACAACTTCTATTTTCTATTTATATTGTAGGAAACTAATTCTATTTATATTTTTGAAAAAAGGCAAGACATAAAAAGCCAAGTACAAATAAAAGGATTTAGTTCCAATTCACACTGTGCAAGCCATTTTTACTACTTGAAGTTACACAACACGAGTCATATATTCTTAGAATTTAATTTTAATTTATTAAAATGAAGTGTTTGTTTGTGTTTCACATATGGCAAGGCAGCACCGGGAAATATACCGTCTTACATAAAAAATTTCCAAATAAAACAAGAATGTTTGTTATTGCTGACAATTTGTTTTAGTTGTGCAATTTTTGTATAAAAGAATGAAGCAGTGAAACGGATACCAAGTGGATCCAAAGTGAGTGAAGCTGTATATGCCGCGCTACATACGTTTTTTTTTTTTTTTTTGAAAAAATGATAAAAAAATTTTTTTCGCATTTTTTGCAGAAAAAAGAATTCTAATTAAAGCCAATACGTTTCTCTATTCAACAAAATAGAAATTAAGTCGATATCTTGAAAACTTAGCAAGTTATGACCAAAATGGATGAAAGTTATGGCCAAAAATTACCATGGACTACCCCTTTGCTTTTTTTTAAAAAATGATAAAAAATTTTGTCGCATTTTTTGCAGAAAAAAGAATTCTAATTAAAGCCAATACGTTTCTCTATTCAACAAAATAGAAATCAAGTCGATATCTTGAAAACTTAGCAAGTTATGACCAAAAAGGATGGAAATTATGGCCAGAAATTACCATGGACTACCCCCTTTGCTTTTTTTTTAAAAAATGATAAAAAAAATTTTTCGCATTTTTTGCAGAAAAAAGAATTCTAATTAAAGCCAATACGTTTCTCTATTCAACAAAATAGAAATCAAGTCGATATCTTGAAAACTTAGCAAGTTATGACCAAAAAGGATGAAAGTTATGGCCAAAAATTACCATGGACTACCCCCTTTCCTTTTTTTGAAAAAATGATAAAAAATTTTGTCGCATTTTTTGCAGAAAAAAGAATTCTAATTAAAGCCAATACGTTTCTCTATTCAACAAAATAGAAATTAAGTCGATATCTTGAAAACTTAGCAAGTTATGACCAAAAAGAGTGAAAGTTATGGCCAAAAATTACCATGGACTACCCCCTTTGCTTTTTTTTTAAAAATGATAAAAAAATTTTTCGCACTATCCGCAGAAAAAAGAATTCTAATTAAAGCCAATACGTTTCTCTATTCAACAAAATAGAAATCAAGTCGATATCTTGAAAACTTAGCAAGTTATGACTAAAAAGGATGGAAGTTATGGCCAAAAATTACCATGGACTTACGTTTTTTAGTATTTGTAAAAATCTTTTCAGTATTTATAAAATATTTATTCAATACGTCTTACGTCATTAAATATAGCTAACGTTATTATTATTTAGAAATATTTAATGACGCAAAAACGTATTTGATAAATATTTTATAAATACTGAAAAAACGTAAGGAGTTACGTTAAAACATATTTAACTCGGCATAATTATCTTGTCATTTACAAATCTTATATATGACTTGCACAGTGAAAACCGGGACTTAACTGATGTTTTCTATCCCTGTATATTAACTCGTTTTCATATACACTTTTGTAAAATTTAAAATTCACATCAATATTCCACAGTCAGACACAATAATTTCTTTGTTTAGTGTGCCATTTTTATGGCAATAATTTTCAACACTTTTGAAAATTTTAAAGCCATGACAAATGCGTCCAAAACCAACACGATGTCCATTACATGCACTCAATGGCTTAAAACTTAAGGAGAAGTTAAGCAGACATCTTTCCAAATGGTAAACGTGTTTGGGATTAAACGATAATATCCCTGCTTGATGATCATGATCCACAGCACGTTTATCAAATTCTATTTTGTTACGTTTACAACTATCCAGATCCAGCATAATTTCAGCTTCAAGCCAAAGATTTGGTAATAATTTTTTGAAATTTATACGTTGTGACTGTTTGGCAAAGCACAAGTGAACAAATTCCAACACAACTTGAGGAGCAGCCTCTGTATTCAGTTCTATAAAAATGCGACCCAAAGGCCTAACATTTTTCACTTCTAAATCAAGCCATATTTTAGGTCTAAAGATTCTTTTTTGCTTGACAACATCATTGGGTATTTCTATATGAGAGTATTTATTCATTATCAAGGCGGGATATTGAAACGGCTTAGGCTCTTTTTTGTTAATTTTTCTTTTGAATTTATTTTCCAACCAAGTATTCATTTCTGGTTTTGCACACACAATTTTCTTACCTATTCTCAGGTTTTCATTATCTATTCTCTCCAGCATTTTAATTTTTTGCTTTAATTTGCTGTAGGAGGGTGAGTTAACTTTTTTGGGTTGGCGAAAAGTGTCAATTTCACCTTTAGTTCGAGCTATTTTATTTAACTTTACTAAAAGTCTAGCATTTTGTTTGTATACAGAAATAATTTTTTTAATGTCCTCCTTTATCTTTGAGAAGCGCGGAAAATTGCTTACTAGCAATAAGGGTGGTTTGTTATCGATTATGGCTTTAATACACCTGAGACGCTTACGATGATGCATTTGCGAAATTCTAATATCAGATTCTGTAGGTTTCATTTTGATGACACAATAAATAAAATACGAACACAGAAAAATTTTCTTTCAAAACAATATTTTTATGACTTGATTTTTATAGACAGAAATTTTAAATCAAAATAGTTTGGTGATAAAGGTGTGTTCACACTATGGGTGTGTTTCAGTAAGTAAATTTACGACTGGGCCCTGTAAGAACGAATGAAATTTGCTTTCGTATATTTATGTTGAAAACAAAAAAGGAACATTAGTTTTTGTTTTCAATATTAATGTAATTTTTTTTAAGCAAATAGCAACTCTGAAATTTGCCAGCTGTCACACATGTTTATTCTGATTATTACTTGTAATGGTACAAAGTGAAGTCAATGCAAAATTTTTCGCAACAAAAAAAATGTCATCTGAGCTCTAATCCTAAAACCAAAGCGTTATCGGTGAGATACAGTTACATCTCTGTGAAAAAATTATTGATAATTTCATGAAGAAAAGAATGGATTGACATTCAAGACGTGTGGCCCTTTTGAGGGGTATGTTATGTTATACCTAATTATCACAACTCTCTCAAAGAATACGTGTTTTTATTTTAAAATGAAAAAGTGCGTTCCTATTGAGACACCCATATTATGTCATACCTAATCCGGACATGACTTTTTTACAATCCAATAAAAAAAAAATCAGGTTTTTTTTAAATCAGGTTTTTTTAAATCAGGTTTTTTTTAAATCAGTTTTTTTTTTTTCATAAAAAATAAATCCGGTTATGCGGAACATGTAAAACAAAAATTAACCAAATCAATCGGTGTAGCCGTACTTTGGTTTGGAAAAAATGTAAAAGGTAGACTTAGTAATGGGTTATGCCGCACATATAATAAAAACATTAGACATATCGGTGTAGAAGTTCTCCGATTTGAGAAAAATGTAAAAAGTGGGCGTGGTCTATTTTTTATTTTCATAAAAATTTAAGTTGCGTTTTGAGTAAAATATAAAATTTTTTTATATTCGATCTTCTTACTCTAAGAAATCGTACTCTTAGAGTAAGTAAAGGACCGTGCAAGACCGGGTAAAAACAAGTATTAGATAAATAAGCCAGATATCGACTGCATAACGCTAAACTTTTCAAGGCATAACCCAAAAGTATACACAGAAATTCAATTAAATCGGTCCAGCCGTTTAGTAGGAGTACAATGTCAAACACACGTACAGTCGAATTTTATATATTAATATTATATATATATTAGCCACACGATTATCGTGTAACACAGAAAAATGTAAAGTAAAAAATTAAAAATATAAAGTAAAAAAAATAAAAAATGCCATCATTTAGGAGTTATAAGACTTATTAGGGCATGCAAAATACAATAATTTAATTTATATAAATTAATCATTAAAAATAATTACTAAATGGCTGTGATGACGATTTGAATATAAATATAACACACGCTTTTCATTATTTGCTTATTACTCAGTCTAACTACACGTCATCACTTTTTTCGTATGTACTTATTTTTGAAGCCATCCATCATTTATGAGTAATAATTTTTTTAATAATATAAAAACATGCAAGAAAAAATAATTTAATTATATATGTATGTATAAAAAATAATAAATAATAAAATACTTATGTATGTATGGACCCAGCACAAAATAGTAGAAGTGATTTTCTTAATCACTTCGAGAAAAAAAAAGCGATTTTATCTTCTCTTCAAAAGCTTCATTACTATTTTAGCACCAAAATTATACAAAATTAAATAAAGGTTGGTTAAATTTTAAGGGCCGATGTTGAATGTGAACCACATCTAAACGTCAAGTTTTTTTCTGCATTTCATTTGACATTTCTCAATTTAAGACTAATTCAATTTGAACCATGGAAAGATACACAATCGAGCAATGCGTTAAAGTTATTCAGGCTTATTATGAAAATGGGCGTGCATATCAAAATGCATATCGTGCACTTCGTGATTTCTTCGGTCAATTTAATCGTCCAAATATGCGTACAATCGGAAAAATCGTGCAAAAATTTTAGCAAACCGGGTCTTTAGGAGATGTGAAAATACCAGTACATGCCCGTGCAAGCTCGTACTGCAGAAAATATTGATGCTGTTCGCGATAGTGTGGCTGAAGAGCCGTCCACCTCAACTCGTCGTCGTGCCCAACAATTGCACTTCTCACGCTCGTCGTTGATAACCATTATGCATAAAGACTTGCAAGGTGCAATTGACTGAAGAACTAAAGCCTCTCGACCATTCCAAACATCGTCAATGGTCAGAATGGTGGCAAGAAATGGCAACAGTGGATGATAAATTTTCGAAGAAAATCATCTTCAGTGATGAGGCGAATGATAATCCAAGAGTGATTGTCGAAAAACCAATGCACCCACAAAGAGTGGCTGTTTGGTGCGGTTTATGGGCTGGCGGCATCATCAGGCCGTATTTTTTCCAAAATGAGGCTGGTCAGGCAGTTACTGTGAACGGTGTTCGCTATCGTGAGATGATAACGAACTTCTTATGGCCCGAATTGGAAGATATGGATGTGGACGATATGTGGTTTCAACAGAACGGTGCCACTTGCCACACAGCTAACGAAACAATGGCTCTTTTGCGCGACAAATTCAATGGCCGTGTTATCTCACGTGGTGGAGATGTCAATTAGCCGCCAAATCATATTGAACTTCTTTCTTTTGGGGTTATTTGAAAAAAAAGGTGTACGTCGATAAGCCATCAACAATTCAAGAGCTAAAGGATGAGATAATTCGGCACATTAACGGCATAGAACCTCATCGGATGGAGGTGTGCCGCCTAGGTCCCGGCGGCTATTTGGCCGATATATTATTCCATACATAATTGTACCATACCATGTTATCATAATAAAAAGAAATGACAATAATTTCCTAAAAAATTTGTGTTTTATTCAAAATCAACATCGGCCCTTAAAATTAAACCACCCTTTATAACCGATAAAATGTTAACTAAAATGTCATCCAGTATTGCATTTTATAGGTTTTTCATGCGCATGCTATGCAATGAAAAGTTTTCAAACGTCCTTTCAATGACACGTTTAAGTTAAATTCTTGCTTTTTGCTTAGAAGTAGAAGTACTTCTAGACTACAGTTGTAGTCTAGTGGTTTTTACACTTCTTTTTCTTAACTTTTTGTGCTGGGTATATACTGGATGGCTGGCTGTGATGACGATTTTTGTAACACACGTTTTATAATTTCATATTTCAATTTAAATATTACTCAATTACTTATTACTCATGCTAACTATACGTCATCACTTTTTTTCGTGTGTTTCTTTCTTATCAGCATGCAAAATATCATGCCATTCATGCTATTGGCATATGATATTAAGTTCTTTGCTTTTATTCATTTAACGGTAAAATCAAATTTCTGAATTTTCTCAGATTTACGATTACTGTAAGTGCAACTTTATTTTTGGCCAAAATGGAAGACAACTTTACTGCTTTGCAGACATGCATAACATAACATAACTAAATCTAAAATTATATGTGCTTCATACTTAAGGCACTGACTCACTATCCTACTTAGTCGTACGATCTGTCTAAAAACCCATGTGTGCTAAAAAAAGTATGACAGTGTGTATTGAACCAGCAGACTTTTTGACAGGTCTGTCCGATTTTTTAATGCTATGAAAATTTTCATAAAATAAATTTTATCAGTGCCATCAGAGTTGCATTTTCTATGTTCAAGGCAGAAAAATAACAACAATACCAAACTTGTGTTTTGTTTATATTTCATTGTACATATTTGTAAAAAAGATATTTTGCGGAAAAAAGAAAATGAATACTTTTAAAAGTATTAAGATGAGTAAACATATGTTTTTGCATCTTTTTTTGTATAATAGTGTGGCATAAGGTTCGACATTTTAAAGCGATTTCTTCAAGTAGGACAGAATTCTGTCACACATTATTTTGACATAATCGTACGATCGTGTAGGATAGTCAGTCAGTACCTTTAGTTACATTATATATCCCTTGGAAGGTACTTTCACATGTAATTTATTTGTGAATTTTGCCATAGGTTGCGGTTTTATTTTTATATAGAAACTCTTACCCTCACCTCTGTTAAGTCTTTTTTAAAAGAGCTCTATGAACCTCAAATTTATCTTTACATGCATTTTTTCAATTTAGAGTCAGTCAGCTCGAGTAAAAAGAAACACTTTTTTTAACTGCTACATGATTTTTTCCATAAACAGAAGAGCCTCCTCCTTAATTAATCCATGAAACATCATGGCAAACACCAAAAACAACTGTAGTGCTTGTTTTTTTGAAAATGGCCAAGGTGTTGGAGTTACTGTTACTGCTGAACGGTACCAAGACTTCCCAAAATACGTGTTCTGCAAAACGCTTAATTTTGGCAAGCGTACACTGAAGCGAAGTGCTGAATTTTGCACAAACTAAAAGTTAAAAAGAAAAGAAAATGTTGCACAATTCAATTTAAATATGTTTTCTTTTTATTTCAATCAAAATTGGAAAAATATGATTTCAAAAAATTTACTTTGATGTTGTCAACTGTTTACTTAGAAACTGGCGTTTTCCCATTCACAGTCTACGAGAAAAACGTAACACTATGTCTATACTTGATGTATTTCTATCATAATAGTAGATATAACGCCGGCAGAGTAAATGTCAATTTCATATTAATAGCAGTACATAGGGAAAGACGTTGATGGAATTATATTATAATGAAAAATATTTTAATATTATTTTTTATCATTAAAATTTAGAAAATAAGTTTCTTGCATAAGTACGATAAATTTTATTTATTAATACGCACATATAAGCTGTAAAATAATTATTTGGTCCTATTTTAAACAAAAAAGTTGAAAGTAAACAAACTTCAAAATCAAATTTATATCTAAAATGACATTTGATATCAAGATAGAAATAGCATACCGCATAGCATGGTTTTTCTATCATAATGCTACGATAACACTAATATATGGAGTCTATACCTGGTAATTTTCTATCATGATATGAATTTGACATTTAGCATAATAGAAATATATCCGGTATAGACGTTGGGTAAGCAAAACGCGAGGTTTCCAAAACATGAGTGTTACTTATCTTTTCTTTGAGCAAAATTATAGCGGGACTTTTGTCCTACCCGTTATAATAAAAGTAAAACAAAAAAGAACTTTTACTTTTAGTTTGCAAGAAATTTTTAAAATATTTCTCTTTGACTTGTTTTTTAAGGCAATAGAACAAGAAACCTCTTGAGCTGAAATTTTATTTTCACTCGCTCACTATTTAACTAAAAGTAAAATATTCTTAATAGAGCATGCAAAGTATTAAAAAAAAGTTTTCTTTATCTTTCAAAAGTAAGCTTTTTCCTTTCATGAATGTTAATTAAAAATTTGGGCACTTGTTGAAAATAAAACCAAGCGCAACGCACCTTTTCAAAGAGTATAATTTACATATCCAGTTACAATAGTGAAGAATGTATGTACTTTGTACTTGTTAAATAAAAGTGCATTCGTACGTACGTATTAGAGAATTAGAGTATAAATAATATGCGTAAAATTTAAATAAATTTTACATTAAGCTAATAAAAAATTCATTTTAATTAATTAATTGAAGGCAAACGGGAAAAGCATGAGTAAATAATGTCTAAAAAATATATTTTTTACATAAAAAATATATTTTTACATAAAAAAAATAATTTATTTTTATTGGAAATACTTAAGCTACGGTCACATTCAACAAATAGTTGCCGAAATAAGCATGACCGCTATGTCAGCTGCTTATTTTTTTTTTTTTTATATTAAAATGCAACATACGAGTACTTACATTATAATATTATTTGAATTCATTTTTGTAATACAAGCCATGTTAGACTATAAAAATATTTTTGCTAGCAAGTATTTTTATTAATATTAAATATTAAAAATTAATTCTAATAATAAATTTGTTAACTTTGACTATTGGCTCCTAGGCTTTGGGCAGGAATCGAACCTGCGAGCCCCAGACTGATAGGTTTAGCACCTTATTTATCAATCTAATTTAATTTTATTAAAAAAAAAATTTTTTTAATGTTTTAGTTTATTAATTTGATTTATTTAATTTATAATTATATCCGGAAGAAGAAAAATAAATAATTATAATCCAACCTCAAGCTTACTAGCCGTTTTAATATTTTTTTTATTTATAAAATAAAACAAATAAGTAGTTTTTTTTTTTTTTTAAATTAACAAAGCTTTTTTTATATTCACTTCTCTGCAAAGTGAGGACTGCTATTTTTCCAGCAGCCTTAAAAGCAACTACATTTTTGTTTTATAAATTTATTAAACTCTTGCAACTATTGTTACGAAACTGTTATATTTGTATGCGCTTTGTTTTTAAGTAAAGCATACTTTAGTGCAAAATATTTTTAACAAGTGCTGGAAAGCAACAATTTTTAAATAAAAGCAAAATTAATAGAAACAATAAGCCATAATCATATTCACACTAAAGTCGGTATCTTTTTAAAAAGGACTTTAAATTCATATAATTCTTATGAACAAAAGTCAGCTCTTAATAAAAGCCTACTTTTTTGTGATTTTGATTTTGGCCAAATTTTTTTAAATTTTCTATTTGCTTTTTTCTTAATTTCTATTGTTTTTAATTTTTTTTTATTTTCTATTTTTTGGTTTTCTTTTTTAATTTTTTGCTTTTTTCTTTGTTTTAATTTTTTTTTTCTTTTTTTTTTAATTTTTTTCTTTTTTTTTAAATTTTTTTTTCTTTTCGTTTTAATTTTTTTTCCTTTTTTTAAATTTTTTTTTTCTTTTTTTTCTATTTTTTGGTTTTCTTCTTTAATTTTCTTTTTGTTTTTTTATTGTTTTTGAATTTTCGTTTGCAGAACAACCAATGATTATGAGCCACCAAAATTAAATGCCAGCAATCTTAAAAATTTTAATCAGCACAACAACAAAATCACTAGCAGAAATAATATTAACAAAAGCAATAACAAAACTATGAAAATGCATTCTCATCAATTGGATACATATTCAGATTCAATGCACTCGGGCAGTATTTCATCTGCTGAAAGGCCTAATGGAGGCGCATTAGCTCTGCATTATGCAGCAGCTAGAGGTTGTTTAGATTGCGTGCAACTATTGGTAGCAGCATCACAAGATATTTGGTAAGTAATCAAAGTAAAATTATTGATTAAACAAAAAAAAAAAAAAAACCGAGTACGTACGTTTTCAATTTGTAGTTCAATTGTTGGTTTTATTTTTTCCAAAAAGTGAAATTTATAGCCAATCAGTAATTTCAGTGATTTCTTATGATTAGTAGCAAATCATTTAATTGTGTTAATAGATTTTAATTAATTGATTACTTTGATATTTGCTTAATATTAAAATTATAATAATACCACGCCAATTTGAGGCACATTGTTGTTGGTAATCAGTTTTCATTATTATCTGTTATTAACTACCAGATGCAATAAATAAATTTGCGACTCATTGTTATTTAAAAAAAAAAAATAATAATAATTATGTTAACAAGTGTTCTACTTGCCACTCTTTAATTAAAATATTACAAACAATTTTTTATTAACTAAAAAAGAGATTGTTTTTTTTTTTGGCTTTAGTTTTTTTTGTTGAAGTATTCGTAATCATTTTTTTTTTTTTTTTTTTTTGTGTATGAAAAATATAACCAACGAACGAACGTGTTGTTTGTTAGAGGCAAGTTTGTTGCTTAAGTCTTTTGTTTTTATTTATTTATTTTTTTTTTATTTCTGTTCGAATAACTATCAACTGAAAAACGGTATTTTTTTAAATGCGTTTTAGTTAAACATTTATTTTCACTAGCTTTCAATTTTCAATTACAAAAATTAAATTAAAAATTTAATTTTTTTTTGACGACTTCCCTGTACCCAATTATTTGAATAGCACTCATTTACACATTCACAGATCAGTTAAAGCAATCCAGTGGCTAATTGCTGTGAGAGAACTTCTCACATGGAAAAGTGCAAAACAAAAAATTCCACCGTTTCTAGATTTGTGAGTAAAATGTATTTCGTTAATCGAATGTGAGAAAATGTGGTTACGTCTTTATTGAAACTTTCCAATGATTTAAAAGACAAATATAATAAGAAGTCTCCACACAAAAAGGAATTTATATAAGATGAACGTATGTACGTACCATGGTGCAAAAAAAAATCATTCAATTACTCATGATGGTGTAAGTCAACCACATAACACTGTGCGCCAGCTGAATGTTTTTTTTGTTGTGCATGATTAAAACCTCCTTCCTCTTCCTGTCAAAAGTTAGGAGAGATTAATGTGTTAAAGAGAGAGATCAATAGCGGAAAAAAAGTTTTGCATTTCGCTCTAGCACATTTTTTGATTTCAATCAACGGAAATAACTTCTGACTGGAAGGGCCTTAAAAACAATAACAGAATATAAGGGCTCTTTGTAGTGTTGCTATTTTTGTAGTCCTGTTGTCACCTGGTTTATTTACACTCATGCAATTACATTTATTTTATGTTAATTTACAATTTAAATTTAATAGTTTTAATTTTTTTTAAATGTAAGATATTTTAACAGTTCTAGTGAGATGTTTTTCGCAAAATTGTGTTATAAAAACACTTGCACTCGTAACTGTCTAATAAAGTACCTCAAAATCGCTTAAATAATGGATGGTTTTCACAAAGAAAAATTATAGAAACACTTGATGATGTGATGAATGACATTTTGTTTCAATTCTCATCGTTGTTTCTTCAATTCTATTGTTTCTTGTGAATATTTTTTCGATGAAAGTTGTAGAAACAAGCCACAGGGTAACAAGCAAGAGCGGAATCTACGCTCTTGAAACTGATAAGTAAACTCCTACCTACCAATCACTCTAAAAGTGTCTTATTTTAATTTGGTGGACAATTACCATAAATTTTGCTTTTTTCTTTTTTAATAAACAGTCCGCTTAATAAGAGAAGAACTAAAAAACAACTATTTCTGCTTTATTTACTCCATGCAACTGCTAAAATTAAAGTATGTTTGTATGTGCAAGTATAGAAATATATATTTTTTTTAAATCTTAAGAAAAAAAATACATAATCAATTGTGATCACAAGGTGGAAAATGAAGAAAATAACACCCCACAGAGAATTTTTTTATTTGTTAAACGGACGGCTGGTAATGCATTTAAAATGTTGAAAGCTAAAGATAAAAATTTACACGTAACGAGTATAACATAAATAACAGTTATTGCACTGTGGGTAAAGTCAAATAAAAATTATAGATTTTTGGTATAGCTGCAAAAGAGAGAGAAAAAAAGTGAAAAAAGAACACCTGCCAGCATCTATCTAAAGTCTCCCAATGTCGCTCTCAAGCAGCAAATTGCAAAGCTACTTTTCTCTAGTTTCAAATATCGAACTAAGAAAACTGTTTGAATTATTTACATCAGGAGGTCATAGTCTAGACGAGCAGTAATGATTTAGCCTTCCAAGTAGCTATTTTTTTACAAAAGTTTACATAACTAAAAAGAGTTTCTGAAGTATTTTAGAGCTTTGATTTCAAACCTGCGCTTATATTTTTTTTAAACTAGTCCCAATGATGCCATTATCTCCTAATCAAGAAAGTGACACACCATTTATGAGCATTACTTGAAAACGGTTCGTTTTATTTGATTAAATAAACTGAAAATCCCTATTGAAATGTCGTGCAAGTCGTACATAAAGAAGAAATTTTTAATTTTTAATAAATTATTTAAAATAGAAAAATTCTAGAATCTAGCGTTTTATTCAAATCGATGTAGAATTTTCCATTTTATTTTTAATGCAATTAATTAATTATTACGTTTTATTACTTTCATTTCAATTCCATTTTTTTTTTACAAAGTGAAAATGAGATTCTAGAAGGCTGGGAACAATGTGGAATTGAAACCTTTCAATTCCATAACGTTCCAGATAAACTATACGACAATTCACAACCCTGACTTTTGAAGCATTAATCAATTATTAATAACGTTTTATTCATTTCAATTCCATTAACTTTTTTTGGTAGTTACAAAATGAAAATGAAATTCTAGGGGGCTGGAAACAGTGTGGAATTGAAACATTTCAATTCCATGCTGTTCCGTTCCAACTCCACGCCATTCCTCAACATTGACTTTTGAATTAACGCTGAAACAAACCGTTTTTACACTGTGACTGTCGTAGTAGCGACAAACTTTGTAGTTTCTTTTGGTATCCCTTCGAAAATTACAGTACAATTACACTATGGGTGTTTTGTAGCAGGGACTTTTTATGTGTTTTTTATAAATACTAATTACTTTGTTTTAATTTATTTCTGTATTTTAAAGACAGTATGAGTCAGTCTGCTCGTGGCACTAAGTTGAATTCAACCATTGATTGTTATTTTATACCGGAACCAGACAACTTGTGAAAGATTTCTTATTCGTCAATCGTCTAGAGACCAGAAATGCTACTGAACTTTAATCATATATATCTTTTCATTTCATTTCAAGTCATATTATTTTCGTAAGTGCTTTCTTGCACTATAACACCATAAAAAGCAAAAAATTAAGAACTTAATTGATACCGTCTCGCTTAAGCAATTAATTCTAGAAGTCACTTTTATTTCATAAAACCTTCAATTAGTTCGCCACTTAGTCTTTTTCCCATAGTGCAAAATAAGCATATTTTTATAAATATTTATAATTGAGGCTGCTACTGTTCAAAGTAATTAATGAAAATCTGAAAGAAATTTAATAAATTCCATCATAATTAAAGAATTATCATGAGGATATAATCTATGAAATTTTAGTTTAAAATAAAAACCCCAAATTGAATAAAAGTCAATGTCATTTTCAATACTATTTTGCTTTTGTTATGCACAAAGTAAATACGTGTATTTGCAGAATAAAAAGAACTGAAACTGATATTGATTGCTGTGGTTGTGTGAACGCACACTCATGTTACTGCTAAATATCCTCGTTAACGTTTGTGGACTTTCTGCTTAAAAGTCGGCCTCTAAGTGCAACTAAGAGTAGACTTTATTAAAGCACGCACATGTTATACAGTTTATAATTTAATGCTCCACAAATTTGCACATTTGTAAACGGGAATGCCAGCAGTTTCGTCTGCTGTTTCCAGCGGCGTACGAGGAAGGCTTACATGTATTTCAAAAGAAAACTTTTTAATTCAGCTTAAACAACTTTTACAGGAATTTTTCTCTAGCAGAGTTTATTTTTTACTCAAACAAATATTTTAGAATCTCACTCATTTATTTTGAGTTTTCGCTGGATTTGTATGGAGTTATTTTTTTCTGGTTTTTTTTTTATTGAACTGCAGTATGTGTGAGTGTGTGTATTCATATGTGTAAAATCTACTCTAACAACATCAAGTTTGTCTATCTTTATGAGCCAACACAGTTAGACGGACAACTAGTTGATAGTTGTTAATGCAAGTTGGAAAAAAATGTTTCTGAAATATTTTTTTTTTTTTTTCATAAATATTATTTAGACTTTCGCGATTTTATTGCAATTGTTGTTCTCTTTTCTCTCTCATTTTATCCATTTATTTGTTCTGTGTTTTCCTTGTATTGCTCCAATTGTTGATAGATTTTATGCCGTTGTTTCTTAACCCAGTGCCCCTGTTATTACGATACTTAACAGCAGATTTGTTTGTCCATGGTCAGCAATATTTTATAAATTTAAATGAATTAACTAGAATTATTTATCATTATTTTCTTGCTGTTTTCTTGTCTACCTTTAACCATTTATTCTTTTTTTTTTTTTTTTTTATTTATTACAAATTGCAGCTTGTTTGTGAATGAAAATAAAGTTATTTTTCAAATTTGATGATTTATCATTTCTGGGAGATTCTCTTTGTTTCTTTGGACAGTTTTTACTGTATTTTTTTTTTCAAGTTCATTATAGAATTTTTAAAAATGGAAACAAAAGTCTCACACAGGCTTGGAGAAATTATTTTAAGCAAAAGAAACCTGTGCTTCAGTTCATCTATCAACGGTGGAGGTAAATTCAAAGTGAAAAGTGTGAAAAATTAAAGGATTTCTATTTTATGCAATTGAAGTATTTTCTTCATTTTTACAAAATTATTAACAGAAAAGAATATTTGCAAAGCTGAATTTCAAATACAAGTTTGCTTCATGACTTGTTTAATTGAAACACAAGAAGTAATCACCTAAATGTAACTTTGCGGAATTCACGCTTTAAAGTATTTTTACAAATAACCAGAGTTGATCCGGTAAACGTTGTTTTGCCTTCAAATTTTATTTATATTAAAAAAGAATTAATAAGGGAAGAAAAATATAAGTTGGGCTATGCCAAATATATAATAAAAAAAATTAGCCAAAACGTTTTGAGATAAATTTAAAAAGTGGGAGTGGCAAATTTATCTTTTCATTAAAATATAAGTTGGGTTATGCCGCACATATAATAAAAACATTAAACATATCGGTGTAGAAGTTCTCCGATTTGAGAAAAATGTAAAAAGTGGGCGTGGTCTATTTTTTATTTTCTTAAAAATTTTAGTTGCGTTTTGATGAAAATATAAAATTTTTTTACATTCCATCTTCTTACTCTAAGAAATCGTACTCATAGAGAGACGATAAAAATAAGAGACCGGGTAAAAATAAGTAGTAGATAAATAAGCCAGGTATCAACTGCAGCGCCCACCTTCTAAGGCGTAACACAAAGGCATACACAGAAATTTAATTAAATCGGCCCAGCCGTTTAAGAGGAGTACAATGTCAAACACACGTATACTTGAATTTTATACATTAAGATGTAAAGGGTGTCCCAACAAGAACGCAAGATTTAAATTTGGCGCCATTCGAAGTGTCATTGTTTGACATGATAACCAGTTTTTTCTTGCCTAGAATTGAAGAAATGAATGTGGAGGGCTTGTGGTTTCAACAAGACGGCGCCACATGTCATATAGCCAGAAAAACAATTCAATTGCTGCATCAGTCATTTCCCGGTCGTGTTATTTCGCGTTTTGGAGACTAGAATTGGCCGCCTAGATCGTGCGATTTAACACCATTAGACTTTTTTCTTTGGGGGTTTTTGAATTCGATGGTTTACGCGAATAAGCCAACGACGACTTAAGCCTTAAAAGAGGAAATTGGACGCTGCATTAATGAAATACCGCAGCATTTATGCAAAACGGTCATTGCGGCGGCCATCTGCCTAATATGTTGTTCCATACATAACCTCATTCTGTCTACTTTACGATATAATAAATAAAAAATTTAAATCTTGCGTTCTTGTTGGGACACCCTTTATAATTTAATTAAACAAATTTTTAATTAAAATTGTTTATAAAAATATAAATAAAAATTTTTTTTTGGTCGTAAGCGGGGGTTCAATCGGTTGATATTCGACTAAATTACTGGTTTATAAGTGCATGAAAGTACGAAAAACCGGTTTTTTAGCCGTAACTCAAAATTTTGGGGGTGTTTGGCAAATGCCAAAAATAGATTTTTGTTGTACTCGACAGCACCTAACACAAAAATAACATCAGTTCCCAGGAAATTGCACTTCATTTTTTTTATCACTGTGTTATTTAACTAATAAAGTGTCCTGTGTTATTTAACTAATAAAGTGTCCTACATAAATTGAACAGGGCAGGGTGATCGAAGGAAGATGGATGTGTGTGTGTGTGTGTGTGTGTGGGTGCACTCATAGCATTAATAAAATAAAAAAAAAAGACCAGAAGGTTGTGAGCAATTTTATATCAAACAAGTTCATGTTGTTTTCCAATCGAAAAAAAATTTCCTTTTCTAACATCATTATAAATGAAAAAAGAAAAAAAATATAATAGAAAGAAAACATTTGCTATTTTGAACACATACTGGTGACTGGCTGACTTTAAAGAAAGAAATTCCCATCTTGTGATTTATTGGATAATTAGTTAAAATCTTGAAATAATTACCAGCAACCAGTTAAACATTGAGTCAGCAATAAGAAGTAGAAAAGAAATCCAGACAAATAATGAAAATATTGTCAATCAAAACTCAAAATTGCACTAAACTTTAAAGAAAGAGAAACATAAAATTATTTTGCTAAAAAAAGAAGAAAAAAAACTCAATGAGCTGATTATAAAACATGTTCGCTGTTCGCTACTTACTCTACATTTAAGCCAAGAAACTGTTGGTGTTTAACAGAACTACTAGAGCAGTTAAATAAATAAACAAACAAACAAACGGCAGCCAACCAACCAACCGAAGGCAGTGACAAAACGTGGTTGAGGATGTTAAAGCCAAAAAGAAAAATTTGAATTCGATTTTCAGTTGTGCTGCTGGCTGATCTGTGCCTGAGTGCATGTGTGAAAACAGGGCGAGCGGGGGGGCATTAATAAATATGAGTCGATTTTATTCGAATATTACTGCTGTGTTGAGTTGAGTGAAACACCAACTCTTTGGCATTAGATTAGTCTTCTAGCAATATAAATGTTATTGTTGCTATTGCAGTTTTTGTTGTTGCTTTTTATGTTATTATGAATGAAGCTGAGTGTTGTTGGCTAGTGAGTTTTGCTTGAGCTTAATACGGCCAGCTAGAGTTGATCTATTCATGTACGGTTGGTAGAAGCGAATGGTGGTGTTTGTTTAAAACATAAAATCTAACTAATAAATTTTGTTGACAAACAAAATCAAATAGAATTAATAAAATTTTTATTAATTTAAAGTGCATATTTTATTTTAAACAAATAACAACTGACCGTTATAAAAAGAAAATTATTAAAAATGTTTGTTTAATATTTTCGCACAGAAGCCACAAAAAAAAAATACCTCATAAAAGTTAAAGCAAAAACCTCGCCGCTCTGCGTAGTGGAACTTTTCCTTTAAGTAACTTTATTTTATTTCAATTACTTTAAATTCGCAATGTTTAAGAATTCATTTGGCTTAAATTGTATTTCTACTTGAATGTATCAAGTGCATTGGACCATTTCATTAAGCGTGTTAAGATATTTACAACGATGGGCATTAAACAGCAACAGCAACAGCTACAACAACACCAAGAATTATAATAATAACAACAAAAATGAAAACATTAACAACATAAACCTAATCTAATACCACAATAAATAAACTTTTCACACTTAAAAGTGTATCTGTGTATGATTTAACTAGAAAAGTTTTAAAAAGTCAACGAAACGTATCAAAAATATAGCAAACAAATAAAACAAGAAAATTTATAAATTAAATCAAAAATATATAAAACAACAACAACAGCAATGTATTGTGTTACAATTTTCTAATTCGCAAATAATACAAGAAAAAAAGTCTTATGAACGAATAAAACATAATTAAAATAAAAATAAAACAAAACAACATAAAAAAGAAATGAAACGAAGAAATAAACAACTGCTATAACAACGCCAGCAAATATTTATAATAATTAATATAACGAAAACCTCAACCAACTCTTTAAAATTATAAATTCGTATCTCCCTGGCTTATTTTCTTAGTGTGTGTGTGTGTGTGTTTATTTTAAATAAAGAAAGAGATACAATTATTTTTATGAAACCGCAATAATGAAAAGGTATTCAGTCAGTCTTGAAGTGTTCGATTTATTCATATGAAGGGGAAGTATACTAGTGGTAGTTATTGTGGCTATGGAAGAGACTGTGATAATTAAATAATAAAATCATCAAATAGGAATACCTAGAATCTTTTCCTTATAGGGAAAAAAATTATGCATCAATTTGTAAACATTTTAATTTGAAAAAATTATCTCATTTTGAAGAACATAATTAATTTGCATTTTTTTAAATAAATCATTTAAATTACATTAATTCAAATTAAATTTAAAATTAAATCAATTACATTTCGAATTAAATCAATAATAATTTTACTTGAAGCAATTAAATCAATTAAAAATTTTAATCAAAGAAAATTAACATTATAATTACAATTAAAATTTTAATTAATTGCAATAAAATTGTATTAATTATATAAATTGTTAGGAAAAGAAATTTAATTAGGCTAAATTTTTCATTAAATGATTAAAATTTATAATTACATCAAATTAAATTTGTAGTTAAATCAAATTAAATGAAATGAAATTTTTAATTAAATCAATTAAATTTTTAATTGCATAAATTAAAAAAGATTAAATTTTAATGAAATGATTTAAATTAGGAATTAAATCAAATTAATTTTTTTAATTAAATCAATTAAATTTTTAATTGCATAAATTAAAAAAGATTAAATTTTAATGAAATGATTTAAATTAGGAATTAAATCAAATTAATTTTTTTAATTAAATCAAAACTTTTAATTAAAAAAATTATATTAAATCAAATTATTTTTTTTAATTAAATCAATAATACTTTTAATTAAATAAACTAAATGTAATTAAATTTGTAAGTAAAACAAATTAAATTGAATTTTTTAATTAAATAAATTAAATTTGCAATTAAATCATATTAAACTTTTTAATTAAATTAGGTTAAATTTTTAATAAAATGATTTAAATTTTTAATTAAATTAAACTTTTAATTAAATCAATAACTTTTAATTAAATAAATTAAATTTGTAATTAAATCAAATTAAATTAAATTAAATTTTTAATTAAATTAATTAATGTTATATTTCTAATAAAATGATTTAAATTTGTAATTAAATCAAATTAAACTTTTTAATTAAATCAATTCAATTACGTTAAATTTCTCATAAAATTATTTAAATATGTAATTAAATTAATTTTTTAATTAAATCAATAAAACTTTTTAATTTATTTAATTATATAAAATTAAATTTCTAATAAAATGATTTAAATTTGTATTTAAATCAAATCAAAATTTTAATTAAATCAATTAAATTAAATTAGGTTAAATTTTTAATAAAGTGATTTAAATTTGTAAGAAAAACAAAATAAATTTTTAATTAAATTACACTTTAATTAAATTGAAATTTGATTGAATCAATTGAAATTTTTAAATTAAATATTTAATTAGATTAATTAAATTTTTAATTAATTTAAATTTAAATTAAATTCATTATTAACAAAATTTAAAGTTTTAAATAAAGTTTGTATTTAATTAATTTAAATTTTTAATTAAATCAAATACTCAAAATGACATGCAACAAAAAAATACTGATATTAATATTAATTAAATATTTAATTGATGCAATATATAAATTTTAAAAAGAAAACAATATTTTTTATTCTAGTTATTATACTTAATTGGTGCATACTTTTAATTCCATGTTAACAGAGCTTTTTTTCTGTTTTTTGGCCCACACAAAAATATAATTTGCATTTAAAATGGATTTTAAAGAAAAAATCTGCATGAAAAATTGTCTTATAATAAAGTTTTCCCAATATATAATATAAAATTTTTTTGGTTACACTTTGTCAGCCAAAATCGGCCAGTGTTTTTCATAGTTGAAAATATTTCTGTTTTTTTTTAATGCTGATCCAACTTAAGTTTTTGGGAGCGTAACTTAGAAAAAAGTTAAGTACTTTTATTATGAGATAAAAAAGTTTTAGTATGTTGTTGAGAGCTAAAGAAGCTTTCGTTCACTTAAATTAATTTTATATTTTGCTGGCTGTTATCAGCCACGCCTCCCAGCCTTTATGCAGTGAATTTAATTTACATCCCGTACTTAGGTTATACAGCCCAAAAACGGTCGACAGAGCCTCGTTTGTTAGAGCAGAGTGTACCACGTGCAGGTGAGGTTGACTTTTGGATAGGCAATCCATTAACACCCCAACAAATTTTATGCAAAAATATAACATTAAAAAATATAACTATTCACACTGGGGCATACTTCCCTGGCATATGAATTTTGTTTTTTGTTTTACCATTAGCCGCCGTTTGGATTTTATTTTATTTTCATTTATTTCAACTGCTTTAGTTTTTATTTTTTTGTTTTTGTTTAACAATTTTCTTGAATATACAAAAAACAAAAACAAAAACAAATACACAACACTTGTGCACACCGTTACGATATTTTCATTCAAATTGATATTTTGAAATCAGTTGTGTATTTTCATTTAAAACTAACAGCCGCTATTTTTTTGGCATTTTCAGATATTCAGTCAGTGCAAGCAATTTTGTTGCCGATTCATAAATACAATTGGTGAAAAGAGTGTTTAATTACAGACAAATTTATACAATATTTGTGATGTATTCATTAGACATACATACACATACAGCAACTGATTACTAAATAATCACAAATACAAACTTATCAACAAGACAAGAAAAATTTTATAATTTCATTTAATTATACTCGTTGCATACATGGGTGTTTATTAACAAATAAAGGAAAATAATCACAATAAAAATATGTAATTAAAAAAAAAAAAAAAAAGTAATAAATTAAAATAATCTGCTGCTTTGCATTACAAAAATAATAAGAAAAAATAGTGTTTGTAATAATTGTAACACTTTTACTCGTAACCGTAAATATAAACAAACAATTGAAAAGTGTGACTTATTACCCGTGTTCATGATCGCATTTGTTGAAATAAATTGTTTAATTAAATATTATTTATTATTACAATAACAATTATTTGTTTAAATGTTTAATTATAACGACGTAAAATACATTTTGAACTCTTCTAATAAATTTCTTTTTTGTTTTTAATTTGACATGGGGTAGTTTTCAATGTTGAATTTAAAATAATTAAATTAGATTTTAAAGTTAATATACTGAAATTAAAATTTATGTTCCATTTTTCGAATGCCTTAAATATTTTATTCAAAATTATTTTACTTTATTGAAATTTATTTTATAAAAATATTTTGCTTTTATTTCATTAATGGTCATGGTTCACAACTTTTATGAAAGTGTGGGCATACTTGAAGGCCATATTTTATAATAAAAAGTGCTTGTAAAGACTTTATGCATTAAGAAGAGACCTGAACCGGAATATTTTTGCAGCCACAAAATTTACTCGGTAGAGATCTCTGCTAGCAACAGGTATCTGTACCACAGCAGTATTGCCATTCACCAACCTTCTAAATTGATTTGCTTTTAAACAGTTACGCCTATTGTACAGGGGGGCTACTCTCTATTGCGATACGAAAGACATCACATCGCAACTCAATGTAAAAATCATAGATGCGAATGGTTTTTCTTTCCCATCGCAATAGAGAGTAACCCCCCAGATTTTTGTTTTTAATTTTTTATATTTTAAACAAAATATTTAAATAAAGAAATTTGGCGAGTTTCCATACAGAAATGCATATATTCTGTATTGAAGTTTACAGGAAAACCAACCTCTAACCATCATTCAAAATAAAAATGATACTTTGCAACTTTGTTGGCGTTTTTGCCTTCAGATTAGAGTGAGTTTGGTAGTGTTTCCTATTTAATTTAATTTAATATAATTCAACAAGAGTTGTAATTAATTTTTAAAATGCAAATGAACAATTTATAGCATGAACGCAAATCACTATCCGTCCACCAAATTATTTAATATTTCTTTTCCTTTTGGTTTGCTACAATTTCACTTACTGACCGAATAATACAAGTAAAAGAAGAAATTCGTACTTGTATTTTGAATTTATTAATTAGTATCATTTTCATAAAAATTATTAATGTTATTAAGACTTTAAAGGCAATTGAGAAAAAAAATACTAAATAATTTTTAGTTCAAAAACCTTTTAAACAAAAACAAAGCAAAATTACATAAACAAAAATTAAATTAATAGAGACCAGGAAAGAAAATTAAAAGTTATTTAATGAATGAGAAGAAGACAAAGTGAAAAAAACTATTGGTTGAATGATACGAACAATTGCAATTGCAAATATAATAAAACAAACAAAGGTTAATAAAATAATTAATTGTAACAATTATAAAAAAAATTGTCCAACAAAGCAATAGACGCATTCAATGCTTTTCTTTTTTTTTTTTTTATTAAATAAATTGGGCATGCGAATACCATACTTTTACATTTTCAAAAATACATTTTTCTTTTTTAGCCAACACTTTCTTTACTGAAATAAACAAGTACTACAATCCACTTCGTACATTGATTTGCATCAATATTTTATTGCGTTTTTCAACTTAAAAAAAAAAATCACAAATTGCACGTTTTGCACAAAAGCCGTTAAAAACCAGTCAAAAGATAAACTTTTCTATGATGTGGAATGATGATGATCATGATCCATATTAAAGATGATAGGCTAACGAATGTTTTTCCACATTTAACTTTTTTCAAGCATTGAACGGTTTGCTTTAATGTCAGGTATTGCGTACAACATGAAAACCAATAACTTAAAAAAAAGTTGAAAATTCAAACATGAATGCTCAAACCGAATTTAAAATAACCTAAAGATGATTTTGATTTATAAGTAAAATGACTATTTATAAATAAAATTATAAAAAAAAAATAAAAAAAAAAGTTTAACAAAATATTAATCTTTATTTGTGCTTAATTCTTTTACTCGTGATATTCTCATGAGTTATCCATTCAGTACAATAATAATAATGGATAACTCATGAGAATATCATGAGTAAAAGAATAAATTTTAAAACCAACACAATTTCTGGAATTAAGCACAAATAAATATTAATATTTTGTTATAAAAAAAATTATTAAAAAATAAATTCTTAAAAAAATATATAAAATTTTTTTTTAATTTTATGTGCTGTTTTTGTAACAAGAGATAATTTTTGTTTTTAAATTTTATATGAAAAGTGAGTGTTTTTCACTTTCTCTGCAAGTGCCCGGTTCTTCTGGCTTCGATACACAAAATTTCCGGGTACACATTTTATAGACAGACTATCTGAGATATCAATGCCGTCAACGTCAAGCCGCCATAAAAACCAACCATTTATTTTTATATGTGGTTTAGCTCTCTTTTTTGTGAGAGGCACTTGAAACTAAAGCTAGAAAAAATTGGTTCGAATCGATTTCAAATAGACACACAGTAGAGTGCAAAACGCAAACAAGAATAATGTACGTATAAACGCAATGTTCGAAAAGCTTTCAATTATTTAAAAAAAAAAAAAAAATACTAAAATTGCAATGCAACAAAAAAAAAAATAAAAAAAAAATTGATATTTTACGTGTGTAACTTAATTTACACAATACAGTTGCATTTAAAACTACTACAAATGCAATAGAAAATCAAAACCAATGAATCCACACCAAAAAAAAAAAAAAAAGAAAGAAGTGTTAAATTTTTCTCATACACACACACACAACGCAGACCAAATAAACAATTCAAGACTTTTTATTAGTTTTATAATTTTTTTTTTTTTTTTTTTTTTGCTCCGTCTTCTCAAAAAACCAACTAACTAAACGTTAGTTATTTCTTTTCAATTTTATTCCATTTATTTATTTTTATGATGTATGACTAAAAGAAACCATTCACCGCTTTAATTTTCACCAAAAGAAAGAAGAAAAAAAGAAATATTCAACTTAAAACAAAGATCCAAATCATGACAACAGTCAAACAATTCGATCACATCAGTTCGTATCAGTTCTTTCTTTCAAACGCTTGCTTCTTTTACTTTTTTCCAGTGATTTATATTTCTCTCGCATTTAATTTCTACATGCGAATTTAAACTCCAAAACAAGTTAAAAATAAATATAAAATATAAATTAATTTCTGTGATGGATTAAATAATGAAAATCATGCAAAATTAAAATTTAATAATTTAGTGTCATTAACATTTAATGTTTTCTGTTAAATCGCATTATGACACACACTCACTACATCGATGCGATAAAAAATCGATCAATAAAAAAAAAAAGAGAAAAGAAAAAAGTTCATTGATATTTTATTTGTGAAACAAATAAGTGGACAATAATTATTTATCTTTGTTTGCAATAATTTAAAAAACAAAAATTAAAATGTTTTAAAGAAAATCATTAACTGAAACATTGTAATTGACTCGTGCACCATTCACTACTGTTGGATTAGAATACCTTTGCTTGGCAAAATGTCTGAAACGAATATTTATGAATTCTACTCTAAGTAAGCAAGTGAATTAATTATATTTTTAAATAAAAAAAAAAATGTATTATGGTATAAATAAGCCAGGTGACACGGAGACGCCAGCTGGAGGCCGATCCTGTCAAAAGTTAAAGAGAGATCAATAGCGGAAAAAATTTTCTGTTTCGCTCTAGCACACTTCTTGATATCAATCACCGTAAAAATTTTTGACGGGAAAGGCCTTAAAAAGCAATCACAAAATATATGAGCTTTTTGTAAAGTCATTATTTTTGTATTCCTGCAGTCATCTGTTTTACTCACACCAATTTAAATACGATAACCTTTGAGAAATGAAAAGTCTTTCATTCAGTGTAAAAACCACTAAAAAAAAGTTATTTTGTTGCTTTGTGTTATTATAGGAATTATGGAAATTATGAGAAAAAAAATGGACTAAAAAATTGCGATTAACTAATAATATTTAAATTGAAAATCTATGAATATAACAATAGATTCCAGATTTCGTTGAACGCATTTCTAATTTTTTATTATTAAAAGGTCGGGATGATCCGATTTATATAAATAAAATTCATTTTCTGTTTGTTCGCTATAAAAATTTTTGTTTTCAAACAGATTTGTCTGAAATTTTACACATACATATATTCTATATACTCCAAAGAAGGTTGCCATATACTTTTGGAACAGACACGCCCACTTTTCAACGATTTTCACTTACCACTGTTAAATTTATTAAATTAAAGTGTGAAATTCTGCTTTTAAATATTTTATTTTAACACTTTAGTTGGCGACTCTCCTATTAATCTAGCAAAGACAGGAGCCATTTTAGTAAATGGCGATTAACGTTTAAAATTCAATTTTTAAACGGACTTTTCTAAAAATTGGTGGCTACGTTCTCTTTGTACCGTTTGTAAAATTCCAAAAATTTAAAAAAATTTTTGAAAATAAAATTTTACTTAGAATTATTTCATGTCTAAAAATTTTAAAAATTAATTTTTTTTTTCATTTTTAAAATTTTTTTTAATTTTTAAAAAAAAATTTTTTTTTAATTTTTAAAATTTTTTTTAATATTTTTAGGTTTTTTTTTAATTTTTTAAAATTTTTTTAAATTTTCTTTTTAATTTTTTTTTTTTTTATTTTTATACTATAAGTGAGTCCGTTAAAGTATACTGTTCTGGTGTCCTATAAAGTATACTATTCTGGATCCTTATGAATAGCGACGTCGATTTAGCAATGTCAGTCAAGTTGTTGAAAGCAACTTTCTGAAGTCCCTAGGCAGCGTACAGAAGAGTATTGTTGTTTTTGTTAGATTCTTGCTATTGAAATTCAGCCTGATCGGTTTTTAAATGGCGGAGCTAAAGAGTGATTTTTTTGCTATTATCTTTTTGGCAACACTAGTTTTGACAGCTCACGCACGTTTTGTATCTTGTGTCACTGTCAAACATCTTCAGTTTGGTCTATAATTTAATCATGAATCGTCTTACAAACGAACGACGCTTGCAAATTATTGAATTTTATTACCAAAATGCGTGCTCTGTTAAGAAAGTTCATCGCGCGCTTCTTCCATTTTATGGTCAGTTTAATCGACCTACTGAGGCTTCTATTCGGGCTATTGTAACAAAATTTCGCACCAAATTTACATTGTTGGACATTAAACCACCAACACGCTTACGTAGAGTGCGAACTGAAGAAAATATCGCAGCCGTATCGGCCAGTGTTGGTGATGACCGTGAATTATCGATTCGGCGCCGTTCGCAGCAATTGGGCCTCTGTTACTCCACTACGTGGAAAATTTTGCGGAAGGATTTGGGTGTGAAGCCTTATAAGATACAACTGGTGCAAGAATTGAAGCCAAACGACCTACCACAACGCCAAATTTTTGGTGAATGGGCTCTTGAAAAGTTAGATGAAGATCCACTTTTTTATCGAAGAATTGTGTTCAGCGACGAGGCTCATTTCTGGTTGAATGGATACGTGAACAAGCAAAATTGCCGTATTTGGAGTGAAGAACAGCCAGAAGCATTGCAAGAGCTACCAATGCATCCACAAAAAACAACCGTTTGGTGCGGATTATGGGCTGGCGGCATCATTGGGCCGTATTTCTTCAAAGATGATGCGAATCACAACGTTACTCTGAATGGTGAGCGCTACCGTGCGATGATAACAAACTTTTTTTTGCCCAAAATGGAAGAGCTTGACTTGCATGACATGTGGTTTCAACAAGACGGTGCCACATGCCACACAGCACGCGAAACAATGGACCAATTGAGAGGCGAGTTCGGTGAACAGTTTATTTCACGCTTGGGACCAGTCAATTGGCCGCCCAGATCGTGCGATTTAACGCCTCTAGACTATTTTTTGTGGGGCTATGTTAAGGCTAATGTCAATAGGGACAAGCCCGCTTCGATTGACGCACTGGAAGCCAACATTGCCAACATTATTCGTGAGATACCGGCCGAAATGTTGGAAAGAGTATGCCAAAATTGGACTAAGCGGATGGACCATTTGAGGCGCAGCCGCGGCCAACATTTGCATGAAATAATCTTCAAACATTAAATTATATCGACCCAACTATCGATCCAAATAAATATTTCATGCATTTTTCTGAATTTTATGTTTTTTTTTTAAATTTCCGATAGTTCTTATAAAATCACCTTTTATAAGTCGAAAACCACGACTACCTCTATTTTTAACTATTTTTTGGGTGAATTTTTTGCTCATTTTCTCTAAACTACGAAACGCGCAATCGGCCCACAAATGGCCGAGGAATGTCAAAACTGCAGCCAAAATATTATTCATTTCTGCTTTGCTTTGCTGCGTATTTTATCTAAACTAAAAAAAGTATTACACAATTTTTTATACATCATATTCATAGTATCTGGACCAAAATTCCTGAAAGCAACAGCTCTGGGGTATATGAAAATTTCAAAAAAAAAGAAAAAAAAAAAACAATATTAATAATCCAAAGTAATTTCTTTTTTATTTTTATATAATTTTTTTGTATGTGTGTATGTATGTAAATGAATACAAATATATCATAGAAAAGAAGTTGCAAGACAACAATTTAATTTTAAAAAATAAATTTTATGACTAGAATATTTTGATTTCGATTTTGACCTAATGAAAGCAGACCACTTGGAAACAAAGACTGTGAGAGCAAGAAACTCGTAAAAAAAGAAAAAAAAAATTAACCCCACACAAATGTCAAGCAATAAAAATTAAAAAATAGAAAATCATGTCTCCTAAATGTTATTAAACAATTTGTTTATCAACTTAATTAAAAAAAAAAGAGAAATAAACAAAATGAAAGATTGAATAAAGAATGAAAAGTGAAATTTATTTAAAGGGAATTAATGAAGCAAAATGCTATAAAAAGTGACAAAAGAATTCAATAAAATATAACTTGAAGAACTTGTAAAAAATAATTATAATAAAACAACAACAACTAAAGAAACTTAAATAAAAATAAAAACTAAGCCTTTGCTATTAAAGGTAATTTAATTAATTGTTCAACGAAACTTACTGAAAGTGAAACTTTACTATTTGATCTTTTCAATTTTTAACTAAACTTTGACATCACAAATTTAAACTAAAAAAATATATTGCACACAAAAAAATACATATTTAAAAAAAAGATTAAAAATAATAAATAAACTTTCAACAAGCAAACTGTCTGAAACTTTTGCTGCACCAAAATTTCTTAAACCTCAAATCACCAATTGTATTTTCACTCAAAATGTTCACTCACTTGTTATCTAAACTAAAAGCAGTTACATACTTACAAAAAAAATTAAAATGGACCCACTATTCCTTTTAAAAAAAATATTTTTTTTTCTATCTTGGTTTTTTTTTTATTTCGTTCACTTTCCTCTTTAAGCTTTTTGTTAGTATCGCTTGTCTCTACTCTCTGTTCAGTTTTATTTCTAAATTTCCCTTAAAATAATTTAGTTATTTCTCTACCATCAACGTCAAGAAGGGACTTCTTGGCAGAATGACCACAAGTCTGGCTTCATATCGTCGTTCGAAAAATAAAAGTAAATCGAATAATGATATTTGCTCTATGGCTAACGATATCAATGGCAATTCAGCAAATGCTAACGATAACGTAACCAACTTAAGACGTATTTCAAGCGATGATTTATCGGATTTAGCTGAAATCATGGATGATCCAAATGATCTTGAGGATAATGGAAATGACTTTGCAAATGATGCAAGCGGTCATAATATAACGGGTGTACGTAAGGAACATAATAATCGTCGTAATATTGTTAGGTGAGACAAATAATTTCTTTTTCTTTTTGTTTACTGAATTAAAATTTTTTAAATTAAATAAAAACTTTTTCAAATAATTAAATTGTTATATTTTTTATATTTACATCCTTCTCTTTTAAAAATGTCGGATTTAAATTAAATTTTTAAGCCAAGCAATTAATAAAAATTAAGTATTTCTTACGTCATTATCAATAGCAAGGCGACTATTTTATAGCCCCACCAATTGTTGTGGGCTTCAAAAAATAAAATTCTGCATATAAAACTTAGTGAACAAAAAATTAAAAGTTGTCTTACGTTGTATTAAATAAAGTCCAAAAAATCTTATAAAAAGTTTATATTTTACTTTGTTAGCCTAGGCCCTGTGCCTCTGCTCTGTATTTCATACGAATTTGTATGTCTCATAAATCTGCGCTAATAAGTGTCAAGACTCCGTTTTGAACCAGCTACTCGCCAAGACTATGTAGTAAAATGACCTATATTCACCACGTGACATTTAGATATCTGAGAAGGTTCCCTAACCTTACTCCCGATATCTCAGGTAGAGCCGGGCACTCGCAGAGAAGGTGAAAGACTGTCTTCTCATTCTCGGCAGCTTTCGTTGAAAGGCAGTCCCAGGCTGCTGGCGTGCTTGCCGATCATCCAGTGACCAGTTATCACAGCCGCCAGCCTGGAAATGTAACGTATATTCCTGCTCACTAGCTGAACAGAGCGTTTACTATCATAGTGGGGCCATAATTGACGCGTAACCTTATACGTTTCTAGACTTTGCCATCTGATATTCTCCCTTTCCTGGTAGTGATCAAAAATGTCACTCCTGGCGGGCACTCTGTATTGCAATGCGAAAGCAGTTGCGATGCGAAAGTTAAATTTTTTTCCTTTGCTCTTTGCTTATCGCAAGATATTTGTGTGTATAAAACGACGTTGACTTGCACTTACGCATTACAGAGCGGGGTAGTACCAGACAAATGCAAAAAGTAAATGATCAAACACATTAAAGATTCAATTTCGTACCGTTTTTTTCGCTTCGCAATACAGAATAACCCCACAGATACTACTAAGCGATACCGGTACTGTCACTGACATAGAAGTCACCATGTTAGAACCGGCCTTAGCCAATTCATGCTAATAATGAAAAATGTCATAATTTGAGATTCATTTTTGTTTTTGCTAAATTTCCCTGCGACAGCAAATTTGTGTTTTTTTTTATTTAATTTTTTTATAAATTTTTTTTTTTAACTTTTTTTATTAATTTTTTTTATTAATTATTAATTTTTTTTATAAATTTTTTTATTTTTTTTTTATTAATTTTTTTTTTTTGTAATTTTTTTTTATTAATTTTTTTTTATTAATTTTTTTTTATTAATTTTTTTTTATTAATTAATTTTTTTAATTATTATTAATTTTTTTTATTAATTATTAATTTTTTTTATTAATTATTAATTTTTTTATTAATTATTAATTTTTTTTATAATTTTTTTTTTTAATTTTTTCCCTAAATACGTACATATTCATTTTGCTTTTACAAACTTTCATTAAAATTGTTTTTCTTTACTTTCTAAATGCATCCTGCAGAAAATCTAGAACTAACTCTACGCCAAGTTAACACTGTGAACAATTAAAAAAAAGAAGTATTTGTTAAGAAAACATGTATCTAGTGTAGTTAAATGAAAAACTATTAACAGAAGTTAATAAAAATCAGATAAAAACATATAATATACACACACACTCACACATGTGTATGGAAGTGCCTATGAAAAGCAAAAGACGCGTCAATTAAAACTAAAAAATAAAAACGACTTTAACCATTTTTAAAAATACGAGAACAAGAGCAACAACTGTGCCAAAATAAATTCAACTGAAAAAAAAAACAAATATACACACACACACAAAATGTGGTTTTTAAAATTCAACAAACTGCAATATTTCTATTTAGACTGATTAGCGTGGAAGAGGGGGTGAGGAATTGGTGGCCTTTCAAGAGAAAATTAAAATTTAAAAAAAAAAATTACGTTTTTCACTTTATCGGTTTTAGTTTATCTACTAAATTGGAAACTAATTTTGCTAGGAAAAATTTTTTAGCCACACCAGGGTTTAAAACTTCCAAACAAAATGTTTGTAACAAAGATTCTTTAGATTTTGTTTTTGTCGCAAAACCTAAATAAAGAAAACACTTTTAAACTGAAAGTCAAAAGCTGAAGTACCAGTACCAGTTTTAATGTTTTTTTTTTTTTTTTTGCTCAAAATAAATTTTATTTAATTTTTGTTTCGTTTTATTGTTTATTTTTTTTTTTATAATTTATTTGGTTTCCATTTTGCTTTTCTATTGAACTTAGCGCCAATACGCAAATGGACAATGATGTTACACCAGTCTACTTGGCAGCACAAGAGGGACATTTGGAGGTACTTAAATTTTTAGTACTTGAAGCTGGCGGCTCTTTGTATGTACGAGCACGCGATGGCATGGCACCCATACATGCAGCCTCTCAAATGGGTTGCTTGGATTGTGTTAAATGGATGGTAAGTGATAACAAGTGGCAACAAATCGTAGCAATAAACAAGAAAACTTTTCTTAAAAGTTTAGTTTTTAAAAAGAGAACCGACTAAATAAACATTTTACATTTACAAAAAGATCTTATTGCTTAAGGCCCAGGGCAATTTGTGTGTAAAAATTGTTAAAAATATTTCATGGAAAAAAATTTTCCTTTAATTGCATTCGTTAGCAAGAGCATTAATTTGGATTTAGATTAATTTTTTTAAATGGTAGTTGAAGGTGCCAAATCCTTTAAAAAATAAACTTTTTCAATTTTTTAGTGCTAAAGTGCAAGGGCAATTTGTGTGTAAAAATTTTTTTAATTATTTCATAAAAAAAAATTTTTATAAAATTGAAAAATTTTCTTCAATTGCGTTTATTTGGATACAAAAATTTTATTTAAGAAAAGGCGTTTGGGCAACAATGCAAATGCAACCAACATGAAGTAGAAAAATATTCAGTAGCTGAATTTGTTTTTTTTTTCTGTTTTAAATAACATGAACAGTTTAGTATTCAAAATTTTGTGGTTTGTTTCCAGTTTTTTTTTACACTTACACACACACACACAAGCACACTCCTTCTCTCACTTTAGTCAATGTCAGCTGACATGTTCAATTGCCTGAATTGGTTTGGTCTAACGTATTTTTTTTTTTTTTTGGTTTAAGAAAAAAATATATAAAAAACAAACCCAGTTGTAACTATTTGTAAATGCTGCAGCAGTTGTCGCTTGTTGAATGTGAATGCCATTCAGATCTTAAGCAACTTTTACAACAATTCTATTAACGGCTTTTGTGCATTTATGTTGCACATACCGTTATTTGTTATACATTCGTTTCCAGGCACTGTGATTACTAGAACGGAATTCTTATTGACCAAAAAGAGTAAATGAAAATTTTGAAACTGAAACCAAGTGTCAACATGCTTTTTAATTAGCTTTTACTTGCTGCATACATCAACTTAATTTTATTATTTTTATTTAAAAATAAGTAGCGCCAACTTGGTATGAGCCTTCGACTCTACTTTAGCTGAAATTAAAACAAATTTTTGTTATTGCGTCAAAAAAAAAAATCAATAGCAGTTGTTTCAACTGCAACCCCACTGAGTTGAGTTGTGAACCGTATTAGAGGCATGCATTTTTTATATCGTTCGGAAGACTATTTTTATTATTACAAACACTCAGCGTCAGGGCAGGAATCGAACATGTGACCCCTAGATTGATCTAATCTAAATTTGACATCTTCTTCAGAAGGCCTGGGGTTCTATAGTTAACCTGGAAGGCAACGAACTTTATTTCGTCATTGCACTGAAAAATATAATTAATCATTTTTCAGCCAGAAAATATGTATGTTCTTAAGGACACTTTACTTATTTATAGAATAGTCCAACCTGCAATCGCTTAATTAAAGAATTACAGCCAGCATATGTATTAGAATAAACATTTTTAAAGGTTTATAAAGTTTCTCTTTACCAACAGAAAAAAATTAAGGGCCTTTATTACAACTTACTCATAAGGTCTCAGTTACTTTAACAAAGTGACCAATAACTTTTTTCCATCATTACAAGTTGTCAATAATGGCGTTTTCTTTTCAAACAAAAATGTTGCATATATTCTGCCATCCAAGAATGTTTGCGTTCTATTGTCAAAACAATGTAATAGTTAAAATCAATATCACGTTCTGTTGTCAACATGTTGCATATAAAAAATGCAAAAATGATACATATTTTCCACTCAACTTATAAGTGAAGGTAAGATACTGCCCTTTTTTACAACTGTGTCAACTACTTGTTTATACAATTAAGTAAATTATTTCATTTGTATTTATATGAAAAATGAGATTCAACATTTTCTCCGTCAAAATATTCTTCATAAAAATATATTATTGGTCACTTTTGAAGCAAAAAATAATTTTTATTTTATTTTAGGTGCAAAGTTTTTTTGTGTCAGTCAGCTGTTTATCAGTTGTGTTAACGCAATCGGATTTTGCAAATCGCTCTAAAAATGTTGAATGATAAACTTTTTATTTTTTAAAAAAACATAAAAAGGCATCACTTTGTGAAGTTTAAGGCAACCTGTTTAAAATAATACATAATTTAAAGGAAGAATATTTTTTGAGAATGAAAAACGCCATAAGATAAATATTATAATATTTGTAAGGTGGCACCACTGCTGTGATTGCTTTTCGTTGCTATAGATATATAGTGGCAATGACATTCCTCTTCAAATATTTAAGAAATTCGATCATTTTAAAATTTTATTTTAATGTTTGCTATATTATTAAGTAGTTGAATTGTTTTATTTTTGTCTGTGGCTGCTGAAGTTACCATATCAAAAATCGAAAATATGGCAACTTTAAATGCTTAAGTTCATAATAAAAGTTATGGGCAACACAAACATGTCTTTAGCTTATCTTATACTTTTTGGCTAAAATCTGTTTGTAATAAATAAGCAAAAACTGATAAAATTTAACATTGTTTAGTTGTAATTAAGAACTTAAGTAAATTAGTTTCCTTTATTATCAATGAACTAATGTTGGGTACAATTTTAGAAGAAGAAAAAAATAGAACGACTTTATGTCTAAATGATAAAGCAGTTTATGTGGCAAAACATCATTTAAATTGTTTCCGCAAATTGAGAACAATACCAAAATGACAGCATTTTTTTTTTTTTTTGTACCAAAACAACATGTCAAGGTTGCACTAAAACGGAAAAGAAAATATGAAAACTAACTATTCGTAGATTTAAAAAAGAAAAAAAAGTAAGCTAATGGAAAACCAGTGCAACTTTCCAAAGTGGTCTAGTGCTAAAAATTAAAATAACAACAGCAAACTACAAATAATAACAAAATCTTTTAGAAACAAGATAATCAATGTTTGATTAAAGAAAATTTCATTTAAATTTAACAGTTTACACATGTTTTTGGTTCTAAACGGGCAACTTTTTTTTTTTTTTGGTTTTGCTTTGAAAAGGAAACTCAACACTAACAGCAACAAAAATTATAGCCGACGCACATCCTGTACAAAAATTGTCAACCAATGAAACTACAGATTAATGTGCTAGATAAAATAATAATCCCACAATCTTTATAGGTTCGTTGGGAAGTTGCTAAAATCAACAGCTCTGGGGTATATGGAAATTTCGAAATAATACAAAGTAACTTCCGAACGAAGATTACAGAATGGCACACATATCATTCTAAAGGGGAGGTCGTCTAGATTTGTAATCTACCGCCCAAATACCCAGAAGTTACTTTGTAGTATTTTTAAAATTTTTTTTTAAATTTCCATATACCCCAGTACTGTTGTTCTCAAGGATTTTGGCAGTTTCCGTTTTGCTTCATAAAATAAAAACTACAAAATTTTCCGAAAATGTTAAAACACTTCCAGAAAGTTTAGAATCTGTAGATTAAATTCCTTTTTGATTTTGTAATTTTTTTTCCTGCAAAATCGGGAATGGTGCCCCGGCAAAGTGGTAAATGGTAAGTCTCTCAAAGCAACAGCTCTGGGGTATATCGAAATTTCAAAAAAAAAATTTTTTTTAAATACTCCAAAGTAACTTCAGTAGATTTGGGGGAAGATGACAATTTTAGACGACCTCCCCTTTAGATGATATGTGTATCATTCTGTAATCTTCTTGAGAAGTCAACGTATTTATGCATATTTGTACCCATGCACTTACGTGTCTCCTAAACATATTTATAAGTATGTCATAAGTACTGAAAAGATATTTACAAATACTAAAAAACGTAACGGGTTACGTTAAAACATATTTAACTCGGCAGATTTATTTCCGCTCACTTAAATTATAAATATCAGCGACAGTATGGTATTTAAATTCTAGTAGGAAAATAAAATTAGTAATGCCCTGTGCTGTTTCTGTAATTCAGCCGCTTCAAATCGTTTAGAAATTTTTTATAAAAATTAGTCAAAAAAAATATGTAATAAATTTTTATTTGAAATTCAAAAGTTTAACAAAAGAATAAGCTTTATTTGTGCCATATAGATATTATGCTACTCCCCTCCGTCCGATACTAATAAGAATTAATATTTTCTTCTACATATATATTCTCATTTGAACAAGTTGTTGGTATAATTTTCAAGACCACATGAATGGAATACGAGTACGAGTGTGTGTTTTTTCTTATAAGGAAAAACCTTAAAAAATTTTGTTGAACTTGAGCTAGATAGAGTAGAATAAATAAATCGTTTATAAACTTATTAGACATTTGATTTTAAATGAACTTAAATCATAATGAATGTTTATATATTTTTTTTTTAAACATTTTAATTTCATTTAAATAATAAAAAAAAACACATTTAACATTAAATAAAATTATAATTTTATTAACTTTTATTTGAGAGCTGATGCATAGCTAATGTGAAATAATAAACGTTATTAAACAACTAACCGCTACATTTAGACAATTTAAACAAAACAAAAACACTACCGCACTATAAAACATTGGGTTTGTTTTGTTTTCTTTATTTAAATTTAAATGTGTATAATTTTCTAAGCTAAAAATAAATTAAAATTTTTGCCAAAACTCTCAAGTGCATTAGTTGTAAATCTCCTTTCTAAATTGCACTAAATTATAGACTTCTTTTTTAAAACGTTTTATGTGAGTATTATATATATTCTTTTTTTATTTTTCTTTTTATTTTTTTTTTTATTTTTTTTTTTGTTTTTTTTATTTCTTTTTTTTATTTTTTTTTTGTTATTTTTTTTTTATTTTTTTTTTTTATTTTTTTTGTTTTATTTTTTTTTTTTTGTTTTATTTTTTTTTTGTTTTATTTTTTTTTTGTTTTATTTTTTTTTGTTTTATTTTTTTTTTGTTTTATTTTTTTTTTGTTTTATTTTTTTTTGTTTTATTTTTTTTTTATATTTTTTTTTTTTAAATCATATTTAGCACATTTGTTTAACTATCTGGAAGCTGTAGAAAAGCAAAACAAACTGTATTTAAATTTATTTATGGGGGTTTTACACTGCAATACTGGTAGAAGTCTTGTCAAAAATCCTAATCAAATGAAAAAGTGCGATAGTGTGAAAATAACATGTCAACTCATATCTATTTTAAAAAGTTTTCTAAGCGTTTATGCTTTTCACTGTATCAGGGTTGCATTTTTCGCATACGAACAAAGAAATAACAAAAACAGCTGTCATCCATTGAAGGTTTTGAATACCGACAAGAGGCTAAATTAGGCTAAAATTTCACTGGAGAATGGTGGAGTTTAATTAAAAGTAGCAGTTTTTTCTGTAGGCATTCTTTGATATAAATTTCTGGATGTCATTGTTGAAGAGACAATAAACGGTGTGCTTTCTAGACCACAACCGAATTCCCAGAACGATAGCCATAGTGGTTGCTTTCTATTAGATCCCATTCCTTGAGATAGAAGGGTTTGGCCACAGTAGCCTTCATCCCTTAGAGACCACATATACGCTATTTTTGTACTCAGTGAAATTTTCAACGTTTTCTAAAAAAAATTCACAAATAAATACAATTGGGAGAAACTGTATTCCCAGGATGGTAGCCCTATCCACTGTAGTTATTATCCATTAGGTCCCATTCCTTGATTGTTAGCATAACACGTTAAAAGGCAAACATGCCATATTTGGCCATTGATTGAACAAACTTTGAGCAACTATGTATTTGCAATTTTCGTGAAATACATTTTTATTTTATGGCAAACAATTACTGAGAAAATTTTCTTTGAATATACGGGTGTGTTAAGTGAAACTGTTATAAATCAAAAAACAGTTTTTACAGCTTTAAAAAATGTCTGTGGCACCACTTGTCTTTTATGACATTTTTTTCTGTGAACATATAAAACAATATTCTTGATTTAAAAAAAAAAAAAAAAGTAATTTAATCTGAATTCGCAATCATTACAAAAGTAGTAGAATGCGTATTTCGCTTAATTGTTACACGTTGGCCAAGCATAACATTGTATACAATTCGCCATACACACTTCCCAGTTACAATTTATTTTTCTTCTGCTGTTTATGCTCAACTCAACCGTGATCAATCAATCAAATCAATGCCATGAATTATAATTTTTTTTATTTTTTTTTTCTAATTCAGATCATTGTTTCTTTTTTAAGGTGCAAGATCAAGCGGTTGATCCAAATTTACGTGATGGCGATGGTGCTACACCGCTACACTTTGCAGCATCACGTGGCCATCTTTCTGTTGTGCGATGGCTGTTGAATCATGGAGCTAAACTATCACTAGATAAATATGGTAAATCGCCTATAAATGATGCAGCAGAAAATCAACAAGTTGAGGTAAACAAACGAGATTAAAGATACTAAAACACAATGAGTTTTAACTCAAACAAAACTAAATTGACTCGTTCACATTTTATGTAGCAACTTGTATTTTAATTTCTTTATAAACTTTTAGTGTCTTAATGTATTGGTGCAACATGGTACATCCGTGGATTATAATGGTAGAGAGAAGAGTGCAACACAAAGACATGGCAAATCATCTTCAACAAGTAGGCAACACCAACAGCAGCAGCAGCAACAACAGCAACAACAACAACAACAGCATCAAAATAGTAGTCATATAGCAATGGGTCATCATAACTCGCATGGCAGTTGCAACAATTCCATAAGCAGCAAACAGACCAGTCGCAGCAACACCATCAAATCGAAAACATCATCATCAATGAGCTCAGACCAAGAACCGTTTTATTTACATCCGCCATCCTCAGTAGGTGCGCGCAGTAAAACGAATGACTCACTCTACACACCCCAATCTCAACACTCACGTAGCTCCAATGAGAAGGTCTATAATGGCTCTCTGGTGCCTAATAATGATGGACTTTATATAAACCCCATGCGCATAAATGGCGTCTATACGCCACCATCTCCCAATGGCAGCATGTCAGGTGACTCGTTTTTCTTGCACGATCCCCAGGAGGTGGTATACAATCGTGTACGCGATTTATTTGATTCCGATTCGAGCAGTGTAAAACATTCCAACCCCCATAAACAGCATCATCATCAAAAGCCAACCTCTTCCAGCCATTCAATTCCCAGTTCTAATGCTATGACTATACAAGCGGATGTACATTCAAGTTCTAGTGGAGCCGGCAGTGGTTCAGATGAATCGGT
Source organism: Thelaira solivaga (assembly GCA_947397855.1). Classification (NCBI taxonomy): domain Eukaryota; kingdom Metazoa; phylum Arthropoda; class Insecta; order Diptera; family Tachinidae; genus Thelaira; species Thelaira solivaga. The sequence continues at coordinate 63,187,001 of OX377612.1, read as the reverse complement.
TTCTATACCGTCCAGCATGAATTCGCCTAAGGTGCAGCCTCACAGAAATCATAGTTTTAATCGTCACACATCAAATCATACACAGCCGCAATTGCCACAACGAGAGCCATCACAGCTAACGGCATTACATCAAAATAACAATAACAACAATACCAACAATAACAATAATAGCAATAACGCTAACAATAACCAGAACAAAAACTACAGTCAGTCGCATATTTTGAATAATAAAACGAATGCCAATAATGTCAATGCCAATGGCAATGGCAATGGCAATGCCACAGCAAATAGTTCCAGTATTTTGACCATCCATCAAAATAATAACAAAAATAATAAAAACAATGCAACAAATCAAAAGTCTACTACCACAACAGCCAACACAAATTCTCATGATCATGACTACGAAGACATATATTTGGTAAGAGAGGATGCCCGAAAAAATCATCACAAATACATGATTGGACGCTCTCGTTCGCGCGACAGTGGCTCACACTCCCGTTCAGCTAGTGCTTCCTCCACAAGAAGTACAGATGTTGTTTTACAATACAGTAATCATGTAAGCAAACAAAATTTCTTTTTAATTCTCATTTAATTCACTTCTCTTTTTTTTTTGTTCGAAATTTCTTCTTAAAGCATCTAAATAACAAACGTGATAATGCAGTGCTAAATCGTAACAAATCACAGTCTATAATTGGTTTACATGGTAAACATGATACCGCAGCCTCCTCCTCTCAACGCTCCAAGGACAATTATAGCACAAAAAACATTAATTTAAGAAATCAACTCAACAGTGGCATTAAAAGTGATACCTACGAGAGCGTATGTCCGCCCGAAGATGTTGTAGAGCGTACAAAGCAGTCGCATAAAAATTCAGTGATACGCAATAATCTGGACAACAATGGCGGCTATGGCACTACCAATAGTAGTGCTGCACAACATTATAGCAGCCACACCAAGTTGGCTGGAACAAATTCCAGCGTGGCAGCAGCCACTCTAAATAGTAACAGTAATCAAAATATTTACAATAGCACAAACAGCATTAACAGTAACGCATCATCCAGCAATATGAATAGCAATAATAATAACAACAACAATAGCAGTAGCGGCAGCAGCAATAATAATAACAACAACACCAGCAACAATCGGCATTTAAAACGAGTTTCCTCAGCGCCACCAATGCAAAATATCCAAATTGGTAAGTAGAATTTGCAACACAAATGCAGCAGCAAATGTTTATGCCACATTTTAAATTTCATTCTTGCATTCTTTGCTTAAATTAGAACATTATTTGAGTGTGTTTGTTTGTGTAAAATTTGCTCTAATTTAACCATTTTTTTTTTTTTTGCTTTCTGCAGTAAATGGTCCACCACCACCACCTTTACCGCCACCATTACGGCTTGCTCCTTTCAATCAATACCAACAGCAACAGCTGCACTATCAACAGCATCAATCTCTTTCATACAGTAGCAACAATCAAAAATGTAGTATGAATACAGACCATTCAAACTCATTAAATTCATGCCATCGTGGTTCAAATAATAATTTGCATATTGAAAATGGCTTAGATTCAGATTCTGGTTTAGAAGTTGTTGAAGAACCATCACTGAGGCCATCTGAGTTGGTACGGGGAAATCACAATCGTACTATGTCAACAATATCAGGTATTTACCCAAAACATATTTTTCTTTTAGTGCAATTTTATTACAATAAAAATAAAAATAAAAAAAAAATAAAAAGTTGCTAGCGAAGAAAATTAAATTACAAATTTATAGCGAAAGAAAACCAGTGACTCATTTTCGACTAAAAAGGGGGCCCAGTCGCTTTTGACTTATCGTTCGTTTGGCTTTACGTTGCTTACCGCAAGTCTTCTCAATATTCCATGTTGTCACAACAATAGTTTCATAAAGTAAACGCCAGTTTCAAAGAAAAACCGCTGTAAACTGGAAATGTACCTTAAAAAAACAACTCTCAACGAAAGAAAGCAAAAAATAACGCAAACAAACACATTCACAAATAAGAAATTGTAAACAAAAAAGCTTCAAATTTTATTATTTAATTAAAAAGAACATTTTATGTTGATATTGAAAGATAGAAAAAAAAAATTTTATTTATAATTTTAGTGGTTTCTGAGCGTTTTGTGTTAATTTTATAAGAAAACAAGTTAAATCCCACAGCCTTCTAAAATATCAAAAACACACAAAAAAATTAAGCGAGTGAAGATAAATCTGCCGAGTTAAATATGTTTTAACGTAAACCCTAAAGTTTTTTTAGTATTTCTAAATATGTTTTCAGTATTAATGGTATATTTATCAAATACGTCTTACGTCACTAATATATATTTTCAGCTGTAGTTTAGCCAACGTCATCTAGATTGGTAATCTACCGCTCAAATACTCAGAAGTTACTTTGGACTATTTTAAAAAAAAATTTTGAATTTTCCATAAGCCCCAGTGTTTTTAGTGACTTCCGGACGAACCATAAACGATTACAGAATGGGACACATAACATTTTAAAGGGGAGGTCGTCTAGCGCCAAAATTCTCAGTAGTGCCTTTGAACTATTTTTAAAAAATTTTTTAAATTTTCATATTCCCTAGTACTCTTTCTATTAGGGATTTTTACCATTCCCCACTTTGCCGGGCTACCACTACCGATTTTGTCCATGAAAATTAATGAAACAAAAAGGAATTTAATCTATTGATTTTAAGTTTTTTTTCGCAGTACTTGGGCAATAGATTACAAATCTAGACGACTTCTTCTTTAAAATGATATGTGTCCCATCCAGTAATCTTCTATGGGTCGTTTGCAAATTGGTAAAATTTCTTAGATATCAACTTTTTTATGTATGTATGTACTTATATTTCTCTTAAACGTATTTATAAGTACTGAAAAGATATATAGAAATACTAAAAAACGTAAGGAGCTACGTTACGTTCACTCACTTCAAAAAATTATCTAATTTGAACACTTAGTTTGTTAAACTTGAGGTTATATTAAATATAAAAATTTATTTATTTATTTACTAGTTGACCCGGCAAACGTTGTCTTGCCTTAATATTTTTATATATTCGATCTTCTTACACTCATAGAGTAAAGAACCGTGCGAGTCCGGGTTAAAACAGGTAGTAGGCAAATAAGCCAGATACCGACTATAGCGCTACCTGCCGGGCGGATTTGTAACGTTAAACCTTCCAAGATTATGCATATAAATCTTCATCTTCAATCACTCTATCTATTAAAAAAAAAAAACCGCACCAAAATCCGTTGCGTAGTTTTAAAGATTTAAGGGATATAGGGACAGAGAAAGCGACTTTGTTTTACAATATGTAGTGATTATTGGAGCGAAATATCGGTAAAAAAAAATAAATTTTTATATACGATCTCAACTTAATAAACTAGCCTTTCAATCAAAAAGGTCATATAAACTTACAATGAAAAAATTATAAAAAAATATGACAAATTTTGATAAAAATAAATTTCTTTAAATTTTTTTTTTTATAAAATCCAAAATAATTTGTTAATTTCAGTTCAAAAAACTAAAATCAACGAGTTCTAACAAACAATTCTCTCTGAGAACCTCATTTTTAAAAGCAATAAAATTAATGCAGGCACTCAATTTTTAAATTAATAAAAAAAAAGAAAAGAAATTCTAAGAAAAATATTAAATAGGAGTACAAATTATATATAATTTTGGAAACATTTAAAAAAAAAATTTAAATCCAAACATTTTTAATTATCGACAAAAATCGAAAAAATTGTCTTTCATAGAGATGTCACACAGAAACATACTTTTTTAGGTTTCGTTTTTGTGTGTACAAACAAGGCGTCACACACAAACACAAAAACAAAGCAAAACAAAAACTATTAAAAATGTGAAATGTCGGTTTTATTTTTGATATTCCTCGGCCATTTGCTGACCGATTGCTCTCCTTTTTTGCACAGATTTTATAACTTATATTTGAAACAAAATTGCATACTATGTTTTTTTGTCCGTTTCGTTGAAAATATGCAAAAAAACCCACTCAAAAAATAGTTAAAACTAGAGGTACTTGCGGTTTTTGACTCATAGCTCCGCCATTTATGGACCGATTTGGCTTAATTTTAATAGCAAAAATCTTACAGAAACAATTGGCTGATTGGTATGCTATACTTTTCTGTAAGTTATCTAGGGGCTTCAGAAAGTTGATTTCAACGACTACATGGACAGACGGACTCCGCTCTTCATAAGGATTCAGAATATAGGGTGTCCCATGTATGGTGTAGAAATTACAAACGGAATCATAAATTTACTTACAGTGAAGGATATAAAAAACAAACCTTTCTTTTACAACTCTGTTGCAGACCTGCCTTTTTACCTATTTTGTAGTGGTAGGAAATGTTGATGAAATTTTATCATAAAGAGGACTGGCATACGTTATTAATAAAATTTAAGTATTATTTTACTAACCACACATTGTAGCTTCCTTCAACAATGCGTGTATAAAAATATTAAATTTTCCATTAATTGATTTATCAATTTTGTTTGTCTGCCTCTTTGACTTCCAACATCGTTTACTTTTCCTTGTTTTTCTTTTTATTTAATACAATGTGTAGCTGCTACCCACTTTTAAAAATCTTGTGGTTTAAGCCAGAGGTTTCCAGCCGTTTTTAGGTATCACACAAATTTTAAAATTAAAATTTTTAAAAAATTTCTACAAATCGAAAGGGCTGTACACCAAACATTTTAAAAATCAAACGTCAATGTGCTTGCAAGCCATTCATATTATGCTTATGCAGCTCTGAACATAAAATTCCCCTAAATTCAATGGCCTATAATCATAGTCAGACTAAAGTCGATATCTTTTTAAAAACAATTTTGATTTCATAAAAATTCTTATGAACAAAAATCAGCTCTTAATAAAAGCCTACTTTTTTGTGAGTAAAATTATTGTAGAGAAATATATAAACAAGTTCTGAAAATTACTTTTCTTAAACCTTCATTTTCTGCCCTAGTGTCGCTCTTAGAAAAAAATATATCTGGAAATTCTTTACGCTTACAATTTGGGAAACGCTGGTTGTTTTGCCATTTTTACTTAATTTTTTATTACATGAAAATTGTAATGCTGGTGGCCAGCCACATGAACGTTTTTCAGCTGTCATTTGCTGGTTCCTGTGTGTACTTTGGACAATTTGTTTTGTGTGTGGGGATATTTAAAGACAAATTTATGTGCATGAAACCAATTATTTTCAGCAGTGCTTCAAATTTTTTTTTTTTTTTCAATCATGTTTGTTGTTGTATTGCCAAATAGCCAATGTCAGGGACCTCAATAATAATTATTTGTTTATTTATATTTCTTGATTGCTGTTTTCTTTTTTATTTTATTTTGCTAAAACAAGTTTTCTTTCTAGGCAAATTTTACGGTCAATCGAGAGAGAAAAAAAAAAAAAAAAAAAAAAAATTATGTATTAGGCAATAATTTAATTTTTTTGGCATAAAACTTTCAAAATAAAAAAAAACTAATCAGCCTAATGCTGATGAAGCATTGTCTGGGTAGTATATGAAGATTTTTAGTGATTGATTGCTATTTAACATGGGATAATTTGTTGCTTGGTTGTTATTTTAATGGCAAATAAGTAAGGTTTATTTGCAATAATTTATGAAATTAATGTTGTCATATGGTCATGCAATTGCAGCAGTTGCAAAATTTATAAAATTTCAAATGTTCTTGTTGTTGAACATTTTTTTTAAGAATTATTTACACACACCTATTCCTCGTTACTTTTAAAGCTATTGTCATATGGTCATGCAATTGCAGCAGTTGCAAAATTTATAAAATTTCAAATGTTCTTGTTGTTGAACATTTTTTTTAAGAATTATTTACACACACCTATTCCTCGTTACTTTTAAAGCTATTGTCGTCTTTTAGTTTACTTTTTATTTATTACATTTTAAATTCAGCCTTATTACGAGTGTCGTTCTCGTAGTTACATATAACACCGTTTTCTTCAAGACAACTACACTCGTAATCAGGCCAATTATGATTATGATTCTCGGTGGCATGGCTAAAACACTTTTGTGACAACGCCAGCCAATGTTCCCTGACTTGTAATAAGGCTGAATTAATAACTTTTATTTCAAGTTGTTGCCATACATAAATCACATGTGAAAGGGTGGTATGAAAGTAAAATGTTTTTTTTTATTTAAATAAAAATCTTCCAATATGAATTATCTTAAACTAATTTTTGCTTTGTTAACTCGTTTTTTTTTGAACAATTATTTTATGAGGAACCTTGAAATTTTTTAAAAATACAAAACATTTGAATAAATTTATTTGGCTTACCAACAATTTATTGCAGTGTTGTGTTTTTCTCCAACATATGCTGTTCATATGCAAAATTTATGTTGTAACAGAAGTCGCATATCACTTTACCCAGATTTGATATATGTTGCACATACATAATTTATATCAACTGGGTGGTTCCCATTGTACGTACATACATACATGCATGAGTATACTTTTGAAAAACTTACCTAAAATGAAACAGGAAATACAAATACATCAAACATTTTTAAAATTTGCAAAATTGTATGTCAAAGTATGAGAATTAAGAAAGCGTTGTGTAAAAATAGGAAAAAAAATATAAAGAAAAGTTGTGCAAAAAAACCTATATAATTATAAAAAATTTTTAATTAAATTTATTCCAAAAAATATAAACAAAAAACAATGCATTATCACACTGATCCCCATCTAGCATTACATTTTATGCATCACACCCATATATTTATAATAGACTGGTGGTTTATGAAAGTTAAAAAATATTTTCCTTTTGAAAATACACTTTTTTTAATATTAAATTTATTTTCTTTTTTGTAACGCAAATGTGGAGCTTGTTATAGAAACATCTGAGCATATGTTGGTTTGTATGAAGTTTTATGTATCCACTCTTATATTCAAACTGTATATGGAGTACAATGACAATAGTTAAACAAACTTGTTGCAAGTTGCAGGTAATGTACTAGTGTATTATGTATGTGTCTATATACCTTTTCAAAGCCAAGGAAATTACTTTATTGAACAGCGATTTATTTTTTTTATAGAAAACACATTAAATTTACATCATAGATATCCTGTAAGTCAGAAGAAACTTTGTTGCCGCATCAAACATACAACCTACAATTAGATTGCCCACACGAAAATATTAAAGTTTAAAAAAGTTCATTATTTAAATGAAAGCCGGTTTTGTCTAATGCATTGAAGAGAGAAAAAAAAATTTATTTTAAATGTTTAAATGTCTACATAAACGAAGACTGATTTATAGTCAATGAGGTCTAAATCGTTGTTAAATTTGAAAAAAAACGTAAATCCTTCAATATACAGTAAATATTACGAGTTAAATATGTTTTAACGTAACATAACCATTTTCAGTATTTATGGCACATTTGCAAAATACGCCTTACGTCATTAAATATTTCTAAATATGTTTAGGAGAAATATAAGTGCATGAGTACAAATATGCAGAAATACGTTGATTTCTCTAAGAGATTTTAAAAATTTCCAAACGAAGCATAGAAGATTACGTGACGGCACACATATCATTTTAAAGGGTAGATCGTCTAGATTTGTAATCTATTGCGCAAGCACTCAGAAATTACTTTGGACTATTTTTAAAATTTTTTTAAATTTCCACATACCCAACCCCATTGCTGTTGCTTTCAAGGGATTTTAGTGACTTCCAGACGAACCATAGAAGATTACGGCATGGGACAAATACCATTTTAAAGGGGAGGTCGTCTAGATTTGTAGTCTACCGCCCAAATACTCAAAAGTTACTTTAGATCATTATTAAAAAATTTATTTAATTTCCATATGCCCTAGTACTCTTACCAGAGGGATTTTTAACTTTCTCCATTTTGCAGAGGTACCACTACCGATTTTTCCCATGCATATTAATGAAACCAAAAGGTAAAGGGTTACGTTATAACGTATTCAACTCGGCTTTTAAATAATTGCTTAATATGCTGGGAATTTCTGTTTATGTTTTTAGGAAAAATGCTTTAAAAGCAGTGACGACTTACAAAAACAGAAAAAAAAACACTTTACAAAGAAAGTGTTGGAAAATAATTGTATGTTTTGTTAAATGTGTATTAATGTGTGTGTGTATTGCAGAAATATATTTTAAAATTGTATCAATTGAACTGATAATAGATTAAATGTAATTGACCAAAAATAAAATCAAAAACCAAAACAATTTAACACAACAACTACAATTATCGTACAACTGGTAGGATTACTTTCTTTCAATTTTAGCTGAAAGTTTAAAATTGCAAAACAATTCAACATTTTGCAAATGAAAACGTAACGAATTTATAACTGCAGCTATCGAAACATATAATGCAGCACATGCATCTGCACTACAACTTTTTTCTAAATTAATTTAAAAAAAAAATCAACAACAACAATTAAATGTAATGAAAAGGCTTACTTCAAAAGCAGTAGCTATTGAAAATTTTCAAAACCATGTATTTGTTTTTACCAAATTGCATATCTTTTATAAAATTCAGTTTTAAATGAAAAGTCAATTAGCATTCTTCAGCCGTCTTGATTTCATCTGCCTAAAGGATTTAAAAAAAAAATAATAATTTTAAAAATCTGTGTAGTAGAGTAGCTCCCCCGGTATTGCGATGCCAAAGCTAAAATGTTTTGCGTTTGCTCTTTGCTTATCGCAAGATATTTGTGTTTATAAAATGATGTTGACATGCACTTACGCATTACTGCAAAAAGTAAGTTATCAAACACATTAAGGGTCCTTATTACAACTTACTCATAAGCTGGCAGATAGCTATAATTAACTTTAGTTAAAGTAACTAACAAAGTGACCAATAACTTTTTTCCATTATTACAAGTTCTCAAACAGATAAATATTATATTTGTAATGTGGCATCACTGCTGTGAATACCGATTACTTTTCGTTGGCAACGGCATGCCAAAATTTTATTTTAATGTTTGCTATATTATTAAGTAATTGTATTATTTTATTTTTGTCTGTTGATGCTAAAGTTGCCATATCTAAAATTGAAAATATGGCAACTTTAAATGCTTCACGTTCACATTAAAAGTTATGAGCAACACAAAACCTATCTTTAGCTCATCATACACTTTTTAGTTCAAGTATGTTTTTAATAACGAAAAAGCATTTATCTGTTCGATAACATCTTACTTTTAGTTATCAGGTAGTTGTAATAATGGCCCTAAAGATTCGCTTTAGTACCGTTTTTTTCGCATCGCAACACAGGGAACCCCCCTTTTTTTGTGACTATGATTAATAGTTTTGTTATAAAAAAAAAAAAAAAATTAAAACAAAAATAAAAAAAAAATAAAATAAAATAAAAATAAAAAAAAAATTAAAAAAAAAACCCACTAATCTGAGGATCTTTTGTTGAGCACTGTACAATTTTAACAATAAAACACAACAGAATGGTGTTGGTCATCAATATTTAATAAACGAAAAACTATTGAAATAAAGCAGTTTTGAAATGTTGCATTAATAGAAAAAGAAATCATTTAAAACATAAAAACAAAAAACCTTTTATTACAAAGTCAAACCATAATAATACAAGTTGAACAAAAAGATATGAGAGAAATTTATTGTCATCAATATTCGTGCGAGGAGTATTAAGAGAAACATTTTTAAATAAAATAAAAAAAGAGCAAAGCCTGTATTAGCAAACAAATAATAGATGATAAAAAAAAAACAGTTGTCATCCGGCGTTTTTTTTTTTTTATTTTTTTTTTTTTTTTTTTTTTTTTCAAATGAAAGTGAATGTTGTTATTTGTTGTTGTTGCATAAATATCAAAAAAAAATAAATAAATAAATAATACATGCAACTGCAGGTAAATTATACTTGCAGGTATGCATGTTTGTTCAGACAGAGTTGCAAGAGACTCAACCAGATTTGCCTTGATATGGACTGGGGGATGGCTTTATACACATACATATATAGTTGGGGATGGCATGGATGAATATGAGCATGTATGAATAAGTTCGCACATTTTTTTTTTCTTTTTGTATGTTTTGAAAACAATTTTTCATATACAGACAATTGAGTACCAACCAGTTAAATAGTTAGAGTTAAGTCACTTACTTAGTTGTTTGTTTATTGTGGGATAAAAACTTACTAAGTAACTCTTATAGACTCGTATACAAACAATAATTGATATTTATTTAACGTCTTATTCCCTGTTTGTTGTTTGTCATAGAGGTGGTTGTATGTTGTGGTATTTTGTTAGATACTTTTTTTCCTACAATTTATGGTTTTCAGTTTGGAGCAACTTTTGTTTGTCAGCAGCATTGATGGTGTCAGTGGCATTTGTGCAGCTAAACACAATGTCAGTCTAAACATTAACGCTGTAAAGTCAACTCTTGTGCTAAAAAAGTAACCGCTGGAAATAAATTAAATAAATATTTCGTAATTTAGTTGATGCGCAACGTAAATTAGTATTTCCGGTAGTGGCAGTTGGTTAATAAAAATTCATTTCCTTTAAAGTAAAAGAACACGACTGTCAAAAGAAAATATTCTAATTAAATAAAAAGTGTGTATAGAAAAGAAAATTTGACCTCATGTTGGGTCAAAAGAAGTGTTCGCGCAAAAATTATTTTACTTTGCGTTTGGCGCAATTTCAATTTTTTCATTTGCGCTGTAAGTTCTCATGCTCATTTCAAGTTAAATTTTCTTTTTCATAAACTGCAAGTGCTAGACAAAATATTTGAAAATAAAAATAAAAAAAAAAAAACAAATTTTGCAGATCACATTCACCTTAAATCAAATACCAAGAGTTCAATTAACCCTAAATAATGTTTTCATAAGTAAAAAGTGAAGATAAATATGCCGAGTTAAATATGTTTTAACGTAACCCGTTACGTTTTTTAGTATTTGTAAATATCTTTTCAGTATTTATGACATACTTGTAAATATGTTTAAGAGACATGTAAGCGCATGGGTACAAATATGCATAAATACGTTGACTTCTCAAGAAAATTACAGAATGATACACATTTCATTCTAAAGGGGAGGTCGTCTAGATTTGTAATCTACCGCCCAAATACTCAAAAGTTACTTTAGAATATTTTTAAAATTTTTTTGAAATTTCCATATAACCCAGTGCTGTTGATTTGAGTGATTTTAATGACTTTCGGACGAACCATAAAAGATTACAAAATGGAACACATATCATTCTACAGGGCAGGTCATCTAGATTTGTAATATACCGCCCAAATAGTCACTTCTGACCAATCTCCTCTTTAAAATGGTACATGTCCCACCGCGTAATCTCCTATGTTTTGTTCGAAATTGAAAAAATTTATGTGTATGTATTAGGGCGGGTCGATTTAAAAATCGCACAAATTACAAAGAAAATCGTATTATAGGGATCAAAATAAAAAACTTTGCCGAAGGAACCATACTTCTAAAATGTATTTTGATGTACCGACTTTTGATCCAAAGGATCAACTTTTGAAAAATCTCACTTTGACCCATTTAGAGTGCCTCAATCGAGTCAAAATGTATGACCGACCCCCACTAACTTTGGAGGGCCGACCCATCTATGCCAGTGGCACACCCCCTAGAACCACCCCGGGGGGGGTTCCCCATACAAACATTTCAAAAAATCACCATTTTTGCCACTTTACAAGAAAAAAATCAGCGAAATGGCTGTTTTTTTTATTTTTGGAGTTTATTTTTCTCTTTAGAAATTTATTTAGTTAGAATGAAATGAAAAAATTAATTTTACTTAGTAATAGAAAAGAAAATTAAAAAAAAAAAGTGTTGACCCTTTGGGTCAAAAGTCGGAACATCAAAATACATTGTAGAGGTATGGTTCCTTCGGCAAAGTTTCTTATTTTGATCAATAGAATACGATTTTCCTTGTAATTTGAGCGATTTTTTTGCCTCCATACAAATCTACCCGCCCTAGTATGTATATTTGTACCCATAATATATTCAGCCATATTAAATGACGTAAGATGTATTTTTTATATACTAAAAAAAAACTAAATAAAACATTAATTTCAGCATATTTATCTGCACTCATGTATTTATCTTATTTATTTTGGGCATTATTTATTTAGTACCATTCTGTAATAAGTACCTGGCCCCCTCGCTACGCTACTGGATAGCGAAACTACAGCAATAAATGAATATAAACGAATTTAAAACTTTTTATTTACAATGCCAATAAAATAGTTGCCCCCAAAGTCATAACTCACGAGCAAAATCACAATTTTTTTTTTTTTTGTAATTGTAAAACATGATAAGTAACATTAAAAAGACATGAGTGTAAAAATGAAACACAGAAACAGAAATAAAAAAAAACTGATTGTGTGAAAAGTTGTTTGGAAAATGTTTAGAAAATAACGCTAAACTTGTTAAACTATTTTTTTGGGATTTAAAATGTTGCACGGTGTATGTTGCCATAACTTTCACAAAACAGTTCAGTTTTATACATTTAAAACAAACAAAATCAAAAACCAACAAGTACGAGTATTTTATTGCAAACTCTGGCTTATTTTAGTGTCCAAATCTTTATATTTTTTCTAATTTAATGAACATGAATGCATAAATATGTGCATGTATGTATGTAGATAATATGTGAAATAGATATGATCATAAAATATGTTTGGTACGAATTTTTATGTTCACTTTAAAAATGTTTATGTTTCTCGTATCGGGCAGCAAACGGTATGAATTGAAAAATTTGTTAATGACTAGAGTTCATGGCTTTGCAAACGTTTTTTTTTTCTCTTTTCTTTTTTAGTATGTTAAAGCAAACAAGCTAAACAAGATTATTTTGTGGGTGAAGAAAATCTGAAATATTTCAGTTGAAAACTAGAAAAAAAAGTAGTACAAATATGATTTTAGCATTTAGAAAATCACCTTGTAAAAATTGGTAAAATCAAACAAAAAAAAGTGTTCAGTTTTTCAACCATTATTTAAGTCAGAACTCTAAAAATCAAACCTTATTACCAGAATCGTTTTCGTACTCGAATAGGCGACAACATATGTATAACCGCTGCCACAACATATTACTATTGCTTTTAATACAACAATTACACTCGGCTATAATACTGAGGAGTTAGTTTATATGTTTTACAAAAATATGCCTTGCAGTCATGTCACACTTCCAAAATGGAAGTTCCCATGACTACATACGCCTATTGACCATGAAAATTTTAATAAATAAATAGAGGGTCAAAAAAGTCCTATTAATTGAAGAGTTAGAGGGTTAAAATGTTTTACAAAAATATTTGTTATGGTTTAGGTAACCAAAGAAAGCATCAGAAAACTTTAAATCAGAATATGTTACATAAGTTCACAATTGTTATTAATCACAATAATGTGTTTGTTATCGTTTCTTAAATGATATACCATTATTAACTAAAGATTACGAACTCTGTGATAAGCATCACATTCATTTGTAAGAGAACAGCGTAAATAAATTTTATAAAATTCTAAACATGCTTTTTTTGTACGATCTATTTTGACTAGAATTGCGCTTCATAGTTTACTTTAGGAAGTGCTCGTCTTAGTTCAAAAATTAAAGAGGAAATAGTTCCTTCATCTGGCTCAGTTAATCTTTTGTCTCTTTATTCCTTCAAATACTTTTGATTGTCATTGAATGCTCTTTTTCTTGTAAACTGATGACGATAAAATTTAATTTTTTTTTTTTTTTTTTTTTTTTTTTTTAAGAAAACAAAATAATACTCGTACCAAAATAAAATTCGAAAAATCCCGCAATACAGATTGTAAAATGCATTTTTCTGTTTCATTTTTAGGAATTTAATTTCAAAAATTGAAATATACAATTTTTGTAGTAGAATCAAGTATCTCTTCTTTTTTTTTGAATGAAATCTACTGGCAGCATTAGCAATTTTTCGTCTATTCATTTGTATTCAGCGTTGTCACAAGAAAATCTAAGGAAATGAGAGCTTTGCTTTGTATTAGAAAGAAAAAATATATTGACTCTATAGAGTCTAATTATTCATAGCATTTTTTGCAATTATTTTCTCACGGAAAGCTAAAAATTGTAAAAAAAAATACAAAATTCGCTAAGACAATGTATTTCAACTTCATTTGTTTTATTTTTCTAAAATAATTTCGTTTCATTTATTGGAAAATAATTTTCTTTTTGTTTATTTATTTCAAATTTATTTTGATGTTAAATAAAAATTAAATTTTTTTTCTTATGACCAACAGCAGAAACATTAACACAATTCATTCACAATAGACAACTTTTTAATTCACAAATAAAAGAAACAATTCAAAATAATAACCGCAGGAATGAATAATAGCAATTCGCCTATCGATCGATATTTACTTGAGCTAAATTATTATTAGGCCCATTAGTTTTTTTTTTTTTTTTGTTTTCAATACAAATGTGCTTTGCTTTCATTCGATTAGCAAGTAGGTTTTTAATAATTTTCATTCATTCATCTAAATGTTTTGCGTTTGCTCTTTGCTTATCGCAAGATATTTGTGTGTATAAAATGACGTTGACAGGCACTTAAGCATTAAAAAGCGGGGTACTACCAGTGAAATGCAAAAAGCAAACACATTAAAAAACCGATTTCGTACCGGTTTTTTTTTTTTTTTTTGCATTGCAATACTGAGTAACCCTCCTGTATCTTTTTTCATTTTCTTTTTTTTTTTTTAATTTCTTATGTTATTTCACTCACTCACTCATAAAAAATACAAGATACAACAAATCAAAAACGCAAACAAATTAATAAAACACACACAAAAAGAATAAAAAAAAAAACAAAACGAATTGTCGAGTACGGGCAAGCGTGTACTGAAAAAGTAAAAATTCTCTTCCCAAAGACCAGGACCACACTCGGCAAGTTTAATTGGACAATTCTTTTTTTAAATTTTGTTTCGGCAATTTTAACATTCTTATTCAGTCATTCATTCAGCCCTCAAGCTACCTGTCTTCCTTTTTTACATCTTTATAAAAGATACGAAGAGAGCACAAAAGGGAATTGTCCAGTACGAGCAAGTTTGTACCATTTTCCATTTTTCTCTCCTCTCTCTCCTACAAAATCAAAAACTGCCCAACTAAAATTGCTGTGTGTGGTCCTGGTCAAAGCGCAACTCACTTCACATGTGTGAAGGGCTCTTGGGTTTTTTTGTGATATAGATGAACAGGCTATTAGAGCAAACATATAAACTGTGGGAATGTAAAATTCCAACCAAGTTCGTTCAGTTCAAATGAGGGAATAGCACAATGGGAATAGGTCGTTCGTATACTAACCAAAACTCTTTTTTATAGAGGTTCTAGCCAAATAAATTAAATAAATTATTGTCTTTTTATTGGTTTGCTCATACCAGCATCAGACTCGATTTGATAGCAAAAAAATAATTCTCTTTTCGGAACAACATGCTTCAACGTAAAGACCTCACACAAAATGCAAAAAAAAAAATATAGAAAAAAAACGGTCTGTTGCACATTTCAAATACATGCCAGCGTTACATTTTTAGATACTACATCCATTTAACTATTTAACTGAATCTTTTTAAGATACAAAAAACTTTAAATGCATTACATAGATACACAGATATTTTCGTATCGTATATGCATATACGAGTAGTTATTTTGAAGTAAATAAATACAGTTTTTGAATTTTTCTTTTTTTTTTTAATTATTATAAAAAAAAAATTAATTTTAAATAGAGTCTGCTGCTGCTGGCTGTCTAATGTTTAAAAACCCATAACCAGAGTTAAAATAATAAAAACAAACAAAAACCACTTTAAAATACACCGAGTACACTTTGAAGATTCGCTAATATTAAATTAAATAAAGAAAATAGGCAACAACAACAAAAATAATAAAATCTTGGCAAATGCATCTAATAAATAAATTTGTTCAATTTCAGCGAACAAGAAAGCTAAACTACTAAATGGAGGCTCAAGCGTGCAACAAGTGACTAACACACAAACAACAGCAGCAACAACAACCACAACAAATGGTGAAATTAATAATAACAATAGCAGCAGCAACAACAACAACAACTATCAACATTTACAGAACGGTAGCAATGGTAGCATTTGTAACGGATTTAACAACAACAACAACACCATCCATAGCTATGGAAAAAATCCAGCTCATTACCAGCATTTACAGCACAACGGCAGTGGTATTATTAGTGGCAACAATAGCAGCGGCAACGGTCATTTAAATTACTCATCTTCATCATCTCAACACCATCACTACCAACAACTCCAGCAACATCAACAGCACTCACATATTTATGGTTCTTCAGCTGAAGATCATTACGAATTGACCCAGGCTCAATACGGACACAACAGTAAGGGCAGTAGTGCTTCGTCTCGACCCGGTGGTCCAAATTTAGTTAATAAACAACTTGTATTACCATTTGTGCCACCCAGTTTCCCAAATAATTCACAAGATGGTGTTACACATCTCATTAAGCCATCAGAATATTTGAAATCAATTAGTGATAAACGTTCATGTCCATCATCGGCCAGGTAAGTGAAATTTTACAAATTGTACAAACAAAACTAGTTAAATGGATTGATTACTCATTGGTGTTAATCCAAATCAATCTTTTTCTTTCCAAAATCTAAACAAAAACAATTTTTAACAACAAATGCGTGCAGCATTTTTGGGAGAAAATTTTTTTTTTTTTTTTTTTTTTTTTTTTACAAAAAAAAATCTATTAAAAGCATCTGTAATTACAGTTAATCTCGCAATTAGACTTGCGTGCCTTTAAGTTTATTATTTTTCAAAAAAATTAAATGAAAAATATTAATTAAAAAACAAATAAAAAAATACTAAATACATAAAGCACTAAGCAAAAATTATACTTGTGTGTTACCTACAAATTGTGCTGTTTAATTAAAAACACAAAACAAAAATTAATTTATTTTTTTTGGTTGTGTAAATGCTGTTTAATATCTTGTTGCAAGATCACAAGTTTAGTTTTAGTTCAACATTCGTCGCGATGCTACTACAATCTCGTCGCACCTGGCATAGGTATGTGTTACACTTTAAGGAAGTTTATTTAAGTTCAAACCAAAAAAAAAAAAACTTTTTGTGTTGCAGTTTTTTTTGTGACTGTGGTGAAGAAATGCTAAAAAAAATTAGTTTCCTTTTTTCAAATAGCAAATGCAAATGCCAAGTTTGTTGACCCATTTACATAAACTCATACAAGCATATGGAAGTATACGAGGGAGTATTTAAAATTATGGGCCAGGAACAAGTCACCTGGTCACTGCTACCAAAATAGATCTACTGTGACGCTACTCTCAAAAATCTCAACTGTGCTTTACTTGTAGTTTTTATATTCCAACCTATTTGTTGTTTGATTACAACACTGTGTTCATGCAGTTGACAAAAACATACAAAAATGACAACTGATCAATAGCAGTTGTGTCTATTACAACTCAACTGAGTTGAGTTGTGAACCATAACAGTCTAGCATATTCTTTAAGAATTTAAAGATTTTCTTGGGTGATTTGTCCACCATGTCAGATGCCCTAAGTAACGAAAACCTGGCAAACTTAGAGCATTAAACTAACACAATCAGCTCCATTATGAGTTTTTTACTTTTCCCTTTCCTCTTATTATAAATAAAAACTCTCCCTTTTTTAGGGAAAATTCTCCCAGGGAAAAAATTCTTGGGAATATTCATAATTGGCATGAATATGTCTTCTGATGTCTCTTTGTTTTCGTTACATAACCTGTAAAGGTGGTTTAGGCTGATTGTCATATTTGCCAAGTGTGGGTTTTAATACTCTGCCATGTCCAGCAATAAAAGCCGTGACAATTTGAATTCCTGACCGGATCAGGTCTAGTAAATCTTTTGTTCTCTTCAGAGACCGGAATGGCATGAATGTGTTCGCTACCCTGATACCCTTTGTTTCCAAGCAATATTGTTGTGATTCACTTTCTAGGCATTCCCTAGATCTCAGCTTAATAAAAATCCAAAACAGTCCCCAGAATGGTTCTGGGCCAATGAAACTTTTAACCGAACTAGTAGTCTGCCTACATAAGCACTATGACTGACTGGTTGCCTCTTTAGAAGTATTAGACAATTCCATACCAGTTTCGATTTTATTTAAAAGGCACTGACTGCTGTCAGACTGAATGTAGATGTGACAGTTAATCGGTTAAGCGATTATTTATTTTTCTCATTTCATTTAAATAATTTGAAGTTGGTAATTTTCATGTGATAAATAAATCGAACAATCAAAATATCTAATTTCTTAACAAAATGTTTCATTTGCATCCAGATGTGTAAAGAATTCATTCGTTTTATTGTTTTAAGCAAGAATATTAAAGCATTAAAACAAAATATTTACACAAGTATGTATGTGTATATCTGCCTGTTTTTTCTCTTTCACAGTGCAATAATTATTTACCAGGTGACCAACTCCAAACTGGTTACTTCTTTTCTTGATTTATTTGTTGTTGAGACTTCACTTTGCATTAGTAACGCTAATTTATTTGATAGTGCATTTCCACCAAATCATTTCAAAGAGTTTAAACAGAACGTGTTTTCTAAATGGCTTTTGAAAATCTCTAACTCTTAAATAAAATAAAAATAAATTCTGGTATGACCGAATCGAACTAGAGTAGCCAAATATATTTGACTCATCCATACAAACTTCCAAGTCTGTGTCAAATATTTGAAATACATTTCAAAAAAACACGAAAATAATTTTTTAAATATTTTTTTAACAAAAGAAAAAATGAATCAACTTATTCAATTTCAAATAAAGCTGCAACAACCAAGAAATACTCGAAATATAAACATAATTTTTACTCTGGCATCCCTCTTCCTATAAGCAATAGCGGTTCTTTATCCATGCAAACAACATAAACATGTACTGGGTAATTTTTTTAAGAACTTTCGGATTTGATTTATAAAATTTTGAGAAATTTATGGGATCTTTATTTAAATCGATAGAACGATCTATATAATTCATCTATATGGTTCATACGCCAAGACCAATTTTGGCATACATTGTTTAACATATCGACCAGTATCTCATGAATAAATTCTTTAATATTGGCTTCCAGTGCGTCAACGTTTGCAGGCTTGTCCCTACAGACATGAACCTTAACGTAGCCCTTCAAAAAATAGTCTAAAGGGTTTAAGTCGCACGATCTAGGCGGCCAATTGACCGACCCCAAACGTAAAATAAACTGTTCACCGAACTCATTTCTCAATTGGGCCATTATTTCGCTTGCTATGTTTCATGTGGCCCCGTCTTGCTGAAACCACATGTCAGCCAAATCCAGATCTTCCATTTTTGGCACAAAAAAAAATTGTAATCATCGCACGGTAGCGTCAGCCATTCACAGTAACGTTGCTGCCTCTACTGTCTTTGAAAAACGGTGCATTTTTCGGGATTCATTGTCAGTTCTTGCAATGCTTCTGGCTGCCCTACACACCAATTTTGCTTGTTCATGTATTCATTCAACCAGAAATGCGCTGACCCTAAAATTTAAGAAGTGCACAATGCACCTTCTTAGCCGACCATGAATTTTGATAATAAAATTCAATAATCTGCAAGCGTTGTTCGTTGGTAAGTCGATTTATGGTTAAACTATAGACCGAACTGTATCTGTTTAACAGTAACATGTTACACGAAAACAGCTGAGCTGCACAAAAACAGTGTTGCCAAAAAGAAAGTTAATAAAAAGTCATCCTTTATAAGCATACATGCTTAACTACGTTGAAACGTAACTTAGTTTTATGAGGCTGACTGAAGACAACAGTAACTGATATTTGTAAAGTGTATAGGGTCTACAAAAAGTTGATGTCAACTAGCTTTAAGTAACTCGTGAATGAACTAGTCTCATTGTACTATCCTCTCACCTGAACTAAACGAACAAGTTGGCAGTTTTACGTTCACAGAGTTCAAGGAGCAGCCAATTTAAACGAAGTAACGAAAAATATTCATGTACAATTTTATCATTGGATTTTTTTTAGAATAGAATGAAGTAGAGCTAAACATAAAAGGTCAGGTCAACTCAATAGATCAGCGAACTCTTTCCTTTTAATTTTAAACTACAGAAATAAGAAAAGTGCTCAGCTAAAATCAACTATGTAACACGAAAAACAAAATGACAGATGGATCTCCTTAAATTCTAAATTAGATACACGTATTTAATAAACAACTCTAACTGTTTTGTACTTCCTAGGTCTACGGACACCGAAGACTATATGCAAATACAAGTATCGAATCAACATCCCATTAACTTTGAGCCACCAAAGCCTCCACCACCGCCGCCATTGCCTATGACCCCTTTGACACATCACAATACAATCAACAACAACGAAAGAAATAACACAATTAAATCACAAAATAATCATCATTCACAAAACAATCATCAAGACACAGCCACACGTAAACAACATCAGCCACTATCAGCCATTTCCATACAGGATTTAAACAGCGTACAAGTAAGTTCGTAAGCTCGTAAGAAATCATAATTTATTTTAATTTTTTATTTTATTTTTTTTTTTATCCATAAAATAAATCTGCGATTGGAATGCATATTAAAAAAAAAAAAAAAAATATTTTAGTTACGCCGCACCGATACCCAAAAAGTACCCAAACCCTATCAAATGCCTGCTAGAAGTCTCAGCATGCAGTGTCTCTCTTCCACTACAGATACATATTTAAAAACCGATTTAATTGCCGAATTAAAAATCTCTAAAGATATACCCGGTATTAAGAAAATGAAAGTAGAAAAACAAATGGCCAACCGTTTTGATTCAGAGCATTATTCTGAAATTACTAAACAATTTACCGCCAACAATTATGTCGATCAAGTGAGTATAAAATTTTTATTTCATTTAATGCGGACTCTTCATAAATTGTCAAAGATTTATTTGCAGATACCGGAAAAGGATCAAGCTGGTAATATAATACCAGATTGGAAACGACAAATGATGGCCAAGAAGGCAGCTGAAAAAGCTAAAAAAGATTTTGAAGAACGTATGGCCAAAGAAGCGGAAAGCCGAAGACTATCCCAAATACCACAATGGAAACGTGATTTATTGGCAAGACGTGAGGAGACTGAAAATAAATTGAAGTAAGTAAAGCTTTTAATCACGATACTATCAATAAAGCTGAAGTTACACAGCACGCGTCGCGCGCGTCAACGCGTTTTACGCT
This sequence comes from Thelaira solivaga, assembly GCA_947397855.1. Lineage (NCBI taxonomy): Eukaryota > Metazoa > Arthropoda > Insecta > Diptera > Tachinidae > Thelaira > Thelaira solivaga. Next base: position 63,165,818 of record OX377612.1, on the reverse strand, counting down.
TCTGTCAAAAAAGTTAAAACAATGTATTTATATGAAGCAAGGTACATAAAGACGCGTGTAACGCGTGTGACGCAAAAAGTTAAGCAACTTTTAACTTTTCACGCGTTGTAGGCGGTTGACAGTTGACAAGTGACATTTGTTGTTATAAAAAGCAAAATTTAAATTGAAAAAAATGGATGAAAAATTAATGGAAGAGGTAAAAAAGCAAAAAATCTTGAAGTAAAATTATTTCGTTATCCATTTTGTTGTGTCACTCTACCAAATAAAAATATAAATTCTTTCAACAGCTGATTATAAAAAAAGCGTCAAAAGCGTTGTGTAACTCATCGCTTTAAACGCGTAAAACGCTCAAGAAGTATGAAACGCGTTGCGCGTGAAACGCGTGCTGTGTACCTTCACCTTAAGAGTGTAAATTAGGATGTGTGTTTATTTTTATAAAGAAATTTTCTCGACAAACGATAAACAAAAAAGGCATGTTAATAGGTCTGATTGATTACGAGTGTCGTTGACGTGACATGAGGTGTTCCCATACATTAGTAGGTAGCGTACTAACCCACCAATCTGGGGGTCGTAGGTTCGATTCCTGCCTAGACCCTCGGTGTTTTCTGCAGACAAGCCAAAAAGTTTGGCAAATTTGTGTTGTTAAAAAAAAAATTTTAAAAAAAATTTGAAAACCGACTTATCACAAATTAGTGTTACGAAAACAACTCTCGTAATTAGATTGATTATAGGGCCTTCTTTCGTACAATTGTATTGAAAACAAAAATAAATATGCGAAATATTGTTCGTATTTACAGGGTGTCCACCGGGAAGGTATACTACCGCGTCGTAAACGGTCTTGGGGAAGAAGCTTTTGTGTCAACTGAATTTTATATGGAAACAAATGCAAGTCCTTGTGCAAAATTGTGGCCAAAGTTGTTCTTAGAAGACCAAGCTCCTGAGAACCGCGTCAAATTGAGGTTGATGGATTGTTTTGAACACTTTCTTGAGCAGCAGTAATGTTTTCAGTACGTTGTGGTCCATGCTTGGGCCTATCACCTACAGACCCTCTTTCTTCGAAATCATTTACTACACGATAAATAGTGCGTTTTGTTGGCACGTTGTTTCTCCCAAAAATTTCACGTAACATTCTCATCGTCACAGTAATCTATGATTGATTTTGGTAAAATGTTTTAACGATTAAAACACGTTGGTTTATCGAATATTTTTCCATAGTAAATTTGCCACGTGTCTACTTCACGACTGCCAAATATGAACTGCCAAGACTAATGTTTACCAAAATGGCGGCAAAACAAAGTAGTATACCTTCCCGGCGGACACCCTGTACATGAACAGAGCCATACATGTTGCCGGTTTTCATCACAACTGACTGAAAGAAACGTGGAAAAAAAATCTGCCGCACATAAGTACCACACTCACAGTTTTTGACAAATCAATCAATGGAGTCTGATAGTGAGCCATGGCTTTGTAAATTTAAAGGCAAAAAGTAGTCATGATGTTGTGCTCACATTTTAAAATAAGAACATCCAATCCATATCCCTGATTTAGGGTTATAATTAAAAAAAATTATATTTTGCAAAAGAATCATTTACAGTTAGCAATTTGCTGGCTCTTATGGAAAAAAGTTTTTAAATTTTGAGCTGAAAAAATATTTTTTTTTAGAAATTTTTACACAATCTAAAGTAGGACTCTGAAAAAATTACTTAGTAACTTAGCAAAAAAATTTGGAGTTAAGACACTTTTGCAGTAAATATACTAGAAACTCGATTCTTGCTTGCAATGAAAACAGAACTCAGTGCAAGTTTTGAGATTGTTGAAAGTTTCTAATTTTTTTTTTAATTAAGTTTCAAAAAAGCGTTGTTTTTATTTTGCGTTTAATACACTTTTAAATTTTAACCCCCAAATTCATAAAAAATATTATGTGCTTAATTAGGGGTTATTTGACAAATACTACATAGAAGTCTGTCAAATAAACACATAATCACCCTTATCGCGAATCTCAAGGGAATAATTTGGTATCGCCAAATGTTAGGCAATAAAATATATTTTCGAAACATATGTGGCAATTCGAACATACTATTGTGAATTGATGTTGTTTAATTGTTTGTTTTTTTTTTTTTTTTTTTTTTTTTTGTAATTTTCTTAATAAATTGTTATTATTATATAAAATGCATAGTATTTCGCTCCGATTTATGTTATTAGAAGAAGAGAAGAAATTATTGGAGAAAATAAAGACGGAATTTAAGAGAATCATCAAATCCATTGTGCTTACCAGAAACAATGTAAATGAAAACATGAAGAATTGTTAACATTATGTACATATATGTACATATAAATAAATTCTTTGCAGGTTCTAACAACATTTTCTAGCTAACAAAGCAGCTTTTAAATACCTTTTAGATATATTGAACCAGAACTGCCTACCAGAAAGTCATCGTGTTGTGTAGCTTACAACATGTCTACGGTTTTTATAGAATACAAAAAATTAAAAAAGAAATATTCTTTAGAAAGATACGAAATCTTAAATCTAAAAAACAATAAATCACATTTGTGTTATTTTTGGTTGTTTTTCATGTATGACATAAAAAAATTTTAATAAAAAGGCAAAAAAAAATTCTAATTCATAATTAATATACGTTTTTAAAACTAAAAAATTATCACATTCTTACATGTTTACAGTCCATCATTGCTATTAGATTGCTTGATTTTCAGTTTCTCTAATTTTATTTGCCGCTGCAACAATTCTAAAATTTTATTCCCAAACAAAATGGTTGTGAAAAATGTCACAATACTTTTTAGAAAAAACTCACGGGAATAAAAATCGGCGATATTAATATTTTTTTTTTCCGATTATGCGAATTTTTTCCCATGAAAATAATTCACGATTGCAAATTTAGGGAAAAGGGAGATATTTCGAGGGAAAAATATTCACGATAGGGGTGAATATTTTTTAGGAATTTGGGGGTTAGTATGTATTTATATTTTTTTTAAGAAATTTTCGATTCGCATTTGTTTTGCACAGACTTGCTTTCCCAACCCTGCGTTGCATCTAAGCTACTGCAGTGTCATATCCTTCAAGGTGTCATTGCTTTTCTATCCCTATTCCAAGCAAATATTAAATACTGATATAGCTTACGCCCATGTAATGCTTTTCAAATTAACCACTACGTCATCAACTTCTTCACCGGGAACTCCTTCATCGTAGATACAGTCTTCTCTATTTAAAGCTGTAGTATCTGTAAGATTACCCATTGCTCGATTTCAAAATGTTTTATTTCCTGAAGCAAAGTTGTAATATCCTGAACCTTAATAGTTTCATCAACTAGCTGAAAATGTAGTTTTGAAAGAGAAATGATATCTTCACTATCGCATTCAGATGATTTCTCAAATAATTTTTTTAACTGACCTGATTCAACTAAATTTGTCGTATGTTTTATACTGACATTTATTTCATTCAAAGCTTGAAGAACATAAAAAATATACACTGAGAAAACAAGATGAAAGTTTTGAGGTGAACATTTTAACCACTGAGTACGTACTGAGAAAAATTTTAGTGTTGCAAAAATCGACATGTGCAAATACCGAGTACGTGCAAGAATCGCATTTCCACTGTAACTGTAAAACGTAACAATTTTTTTTTAAATTAGTTTGTTGTAATTAAAAACAACTTATTTTACAATTGTATTATTTGCAGAGCCACAATTTATACTCCAAAAGTGGAAGAAAATAATCGCGTGGCTGATACATGGCGCCTTAAGAATCGTGCCATGTCTATCGATAACATATCTATGGTGTCCTCTGCTACCGAAATTATATCCAGTCACACAAATAAAGAAAATTCGAATGGTTATGCTCAAAATGGTAACTATAATGGTCATGACAGTAAGTCCGTAAATGGCGACAGCTATCAGCAAATTAATATTGACTTGCAACAAGAACAACAGAAGCAGCAACAACAATACCAACATCAGCAACAACAACCACAACACCATCAGCAGGAAGATGAACATGAAAATATCATACCGTGGCGTGCTCAATTAAGAAAAACAAACAGCAGACTGAGTTTAATTTAAGCATTAAAAATTAATATACTGACGTACTCGTATACATAAACATTCCCATTTTTTTATAACTTGACTTTGCTAAAGCAATTTCATTCGATTTGTGTTAAAAAACAAAAAAAAATGAAATCAAGATCAAGATTCATTTTTGCTATTAAAAAAAAATTAAAAACGAAATACTTAAATGCATTTTATTGCTTTGTCTTAATATTAATTATTAAAACAGAAATTTGTAATTTATCTTTAAACTAAATAATTAATGAATGTTCGAGTTTATTTATGTGTGTATGTTAAGTTAAATATTGTAAAAAAAAAATTTTTGTTTAGAAATTTACAACTATTACATGTTTTACTTAGTTTTTAATATTTTTTTTATTATTATTATTAAAAGTATCACCCCCCCCCCCCCCCCCCTCCTCGTACTGCTTATTTAACATGGGAAATTCGGTGCAATAGAATTTGACTTAATAAGTTTTGGAATAAATATTTTATACATATTGTAACTTAACAAACCTTAAGTTGTATAATGCATTAAATGCAAAATATGTATTATAATGTCAAATCATATTCGAAAAAGGGTGCTGTTTAAAGAAATATAAACATTTATTAATTTATTATTATAAAAAATTTAATAATTATGTTTATTCCTTTCGATACTACAACAAATTGTATACTTATTAATGAATTTATACATTTTCTTAACTTGTTATTTGTTATACCATTAATTTATATAAAAATACGTATTAATTAAAATAAAAATTAAAAAAAAAAAAAAACACAAAAAGAAAATGATTTTTTTTTTTAGAAAAATTTTGAAATGCACTGACTGACTTTTTTGAAACTTTCGAAAAATCAAAATTCATACGAATCATGAGGTAAGAAAACCAGGTGACACTGAGACACCACTGCATGAGGCCCCTCCTCTCAAAAGTTACAACATATCAATATGTTAAAGAGGGATCAATAGCGGAAATATTGCGTTGCGCTCTTGATATCAACCAATAGAAAAAAAACTTTAGACCGAAGGAGCCTTAAAAGCAATAACAAAATATATGGGCTTAGCGTAATGTTATTTTTGTATTTTTGAAATCATCTGGTTTTCGTACACCATGATAGCAATAAATTTATTTGGAATTCAAAATTTTAACAAAATATTAAATTATTTGGAATATTTGTTAGTTTATTTGGCCTTTCTTCTTTTTAATTAAAATGGCTATAAGATCTTTTATAAATTCAGTAGATTTTGCCCAGTCTCGCCCGGCCTGGCTTTTTACTATGTGAGTAGGTATTCTTAGAAAGCATACTCGTATGTGTCAATTTTTATAGAAATCCGTTTACAAATCCAAATAATACAGCCATTCACCATTTTATAAAGTGTCTCATGTTTTTGGTAGCATTATTATTAGAGGTGCCCAACCAAAGTGGGCTTGGCAAGTTTCTTAACGCATTAACTTTAGCTCCACAATATAATGAATCCGTAAATGTGTTATCCCTTAAGGATGCCATATTTATTTATAATTAATCAACAGCCTAAAATATAAGTTTTATGCTTCTCCTATGAAAACCTTTCATCCCCCTTTTTAATCCTTTACAACACTTTTTTTTAAATTAAAAAGTAGCCATCTGTGTACTAAATTTAATTTAAATCGGTTCAGTAGTTTTGACTTGAAAGCGAGACAGACAGACAGAGTTACTTTCGCATTTATAATATTAGTATAAATTTTTTATCGATATTTCGCTTCAACTTGGGTAGTTTCCTGAGGATATAATTAGAAGTTAGTCAAATTATTAAAGACTAGTTGACCCGGCAAACATTGTCTTGCCTTAAAATTTTTATATATTCGATCTACTTACACTAATAAATCGTACTCATAGAGTAGAGAACCGTGCGAGACCGGGTAAAAACAGGTAGTAGGCAAATAATCCTGATACCGACTATAGCGCTACCTGCCGAACGGATTTGTGACGTTAAACCTTCCAAGATTATACATATAAACCTTCCTCTTGAATCACTCTATCTTTAAAAAAAAAAAAAAAACTGCATCAAAATCCGTTGTGTAGTTTTAAAGATCTAAGCATACATACAGACAGAGAGGACAGACGCGGGAAGCGACTTTGCTTTATACTATGTAGTGATACATATTTAAAAAAAAAAAAAAATAATAAAAAACTAACCAAGTAGGCATTGAACTAAATAAACAAAATTTCCCAATCAATATTTTACAAAGAATAGAAATATTCTAGCAGGGTTCACGCTTCAGTGTAAAGTCCCTAGTATCGAGTGTACAAATGTAAAAATATAAAAAATTTTTACACACAACAATAAAATACACTATCCTACTATTTTCTACAACACTTAAGAAATACAATATGAAAACCGAATGTAAATACGATCTACAATTGTGTTGAACAGCTGTGGCTAAATGGTGCCAATTTTTAGTTTGAGATAAAACGTGCTGCTTACGTTTTTAGCGCTGAAAACAAGCTTACCTACCTAAAAAAATGTTTATGTTAGCATCACACTTGTTTACGTTTTAAAAGTTTACAATTATTAGAAAAAAGTCGCTTACGCTTTGTAACTAAAATTTCTAGTTAATATACATTAATTGTAAAAGTACTACAAAGCATGAAATCCCCTTCTATTTTTATTCTTTATTCTCTTTTACACATGAATATTATGAAACTTTCACAAGTAAAATGTAAAAAATTTGTAATGTTAACAAATAAAATGTAGGTACAGATAATAAATTGAAAACACTCCAAGGCCGAAAGCTAAGTACGATCGTTTGTCCTTAATAGATAATAATATCGACACATAATTTTGGTCAGTTATCAAACCAAAAATGCATATTTTTTGTAATAGTTGAGCAAGCAGCCATCAACTCCAATCTTATCACAGTTGAAAAACAAATATTCTTTTGTAAATCCACTAAATTATCTTAAAAAAAGTCTTATATATAGCAAAGCATAACAGCTTTTTGTGTTAGACAAAAGTTTACAACCTACAACATCAAACATGAAATTCAACATATTATTTCTGTTAATCGTGGGCTCTTATATTGTAGCCACAAGTGTGAGTTTGAATATAAAATTGTAATTACTAAACATTACAGTAAAGCATGTTTAATTTGTCTTTTAGGGCAACGCTAGTTTATTTTCGTCATCTATTGAAACTGATTACCAAGACGATTTGGAGGATAATGATGCAGCTGAAAACGCTTTTAATGCTTGGTCTGCAGTGAACAAAGAAATTATTTCAGATTTTGTAAGTTCTGCTTGGCCAGAAACGAAGGACGAACCCATTCCGGATTTAAAAATTGCTCCTTGTCCTATACCAAATACCGAACCCGTTTCTGATTTTAAAAGTTCCACTTCATCTGGTCTAGCTACCGAAACTTTGTCCGATTTAGAATATACTCCCTGGTCTGCGCTAAATACCATCATACGTAAAACCTTATCTTATACTACTGGTGCTATCTGTATAGCCAGAGAAGCTTTAGAAGTTAACGCAGCCACTTTAAAATTCCTGGCTGATATTAACAAATGTGGCCAAGATGTTATCAATAACATTACAGTTAAAGCATTCATCAAAATTTGCACAGACATTATTTCAGCTAGTAGTGATGTTTCTTATATTAACGAGAACATCTGTGGCAACTCCTATGAAACTGATAATTTAGACAATTCTAGAACCACCGAAACATGTTACAAGTTATTAAACAAGAGCACTATAGAATTGAAAGATATAATTTATAACCTGACAAGCCAACCAAAATCATTGGAATACAAAACTTGTGTACAAGATGCTTTACCAAATTTTAAAAAAGTTTTACGTGACTTTCCCAGCAAATTATATAAATGTGCTCAATTGATACAAACAGAAAACATCTTGTAAAGTAGAATGCCCTTCTTTCTTGTTTTATTTTTTTTTTGTTTTGTTTTCTTATTTGAAATAAACTAAACGCTATTAAATAAAAAATACATAAATTGTTTTGGAAATCAAAATGAAAAACTTATTTTAAAAAATTTTATGAAAAACTCTTTGGGCCATAATCAAAGCCATACAAATTTTTGCTTTTAGTAAGAACTCATCCACTGAATTTAAAATCGTTTTTAAAGCAAGTTATTGTAGTAGCCAAAATTTTTATTTGTAGTCAACTTTCTTCTTAAATATTTAAACAAAAAAATTTATAAAAAGGATTTTTAATGAAATTGCAAATATTCTAAAATATATAATTAATTTCAGTTAAATAACGTAGGACATTCACCAAAAATATTTTTTGGTATCCTTGGGCTGCACAAGCATACTTTAAAGCCAAACCTTACTACAAACATGTGTAATATTTTATCATATAATAAAAAATGCTTGTAAGCCCTTTAAAGTATGCTTGTGCAGTTATTAGTAGCTGATTTCAACTATACGCTCAAATAGACGGACATCGCTATTACGATTCTGTTATTTATAAGGATCCAGAATATATATACTTTATATGGTGCCAAATGTAAGGTAGAGAAATTAGAGTCGCAAACTGATATGTATGTGGTATACCCTTCTTACTTTTAGTGAAGGATATAAATATTTTATAGGGCTTTATTTAAAATATTTGCTCAGTAGGTAAGACAAGCTGTAGCATTTGAGTTACAACATTAAATTCGCTGATTGACATAATTAAATTTTTAATTGTATTGACTCAATGAGATTTTTTTTCAACTTAGGTTTTGCTTAAAGAAAATTCTTTTTGGAAAAAGTTTAGAGTAAATGGTAGAACGATGCCATTATGACTCATAATAAAAATGAAATTAAGTCAATAACCTGTCTATGAAGTTACTTGTACCACAAATAAATGAAATTTTAATTAGCGGCAGTCGTACATACTTTGTTTCTTTTCCGCAATGCAATTTTAAAGGAAATTATCACAGAGCTCTTATTTAAACAAATTCTTTTACAGAATTTCTAATCAGAATTGTTATACAATTCTTATCACTTTTCATTTATGTATGTAGGTAGATACGGGTATTGGTAGATAAAAAGAAATTTTGTCGGTTCAATTTTCGAAGGAGAAATGTCGTTAGTTGGTTATATTTCCATTGTTATGAACAGTACAGACATACTGGAAGCGAACAAAAACTAATAAATTAAATAATCTATAGCACCTTACTTAATTCCGATTCGGCAAAAATTGCATTTGCCTGTATGCAATTTTGAAAATTTGCCACTGCCTTTTTGCTCAACTAAAGAAATCACAAACTTTAAAGGTAAATCAAAATTTTCTTTTGGATTTGTGCCTATTTGAAATAGCAAAAGAATAAATATCGGGAAATATGCAAGTATATTGTCACCGAAAATTCAAACTGCTGGAAGGAAATGGATTGCAGGGACTTACTCTGTGTTGCGATGCGAAAAAAAACCGTACAAAACCGAATCTTTAATTTTTTACATTTGTCTGATAGTACCCCGCTCTATAATGGGTAAGTGGATGTTAACGTCTATTTATATAGACAAATATCTTGAGATAACCAAAGAGTAAACGTAAAACATTTAGCATTCGCATCTCAATACAGAGTAGCCCCCCAGGTTCTGAAGGGCCTTCAGGATTATAAAGATACTAATAAGAAAATTTAAATGAAAAGACAAAACCCTTGCACCACTACGCATCAGCTTCAAGTAGATTTGCAGTGATGCTGAAGAATAGGGGCTTGCAAACATCAAACGCTTCATACCAACTGAATTAAAGAATTTTTGGTTGAAGAGTGGATGACTTTTTTTTATGTATATTTCTTTATAATTCTTAAGTAAATATTGTAAGTCAGTTAGGTCTGCAAGGAAGGGTGTTAGTAGATGCAACGATATCCCTTCCTATTCTAACAAAAGGGCGCTTTCACCATATTCTATCTTATGATCTCCATTTTCACGTGGTGGTTTAGCAGCGTATGTTGATATTCACTTTCATTCCTTTATTATAATTATTTTAAATGTAATTTGGTAAAACGAAATACAATTTTTTATAAAGTACATACCTTCATGAATATTGAAAAAGTCCTAGCAAAATATATTGTGACCAGAGGGTCACAATATATATGTACATCAGGTCTATTTTTCATTTTATGTTAAAACAACACTGTAATTACACAATATCATTTCACAATACTTGATGAAACCTTTTTTCGGTGCCTTCTTCCATCACTTCACTACCGAATATATGCCTGGTGCTTTTCACTTTGGACTACCACGTTTTCACTTCGCAAACTGAATTTCTAGCTCAGTACACCTTTTAAATATTCCACTACATTTAGTACTAACAAAATAAAGCCAAAAAAAGGCGCAATTTTTTAGCCCAGCCAGTAGTGCCATAATGAAAAACTCCCACTTTATATATGCTTTTCTCAATGTGTATATATATAATTAAACGTTTTTTAATCAATATAACTTTACTAAGCTTTATAGCTTGATTTTTTTTTTCATTTTAAATAATAGTTATTGTACTTTTAAGCAAAAATTTTATATGCTTAAAAAAAATAAAATCATTCAGGCAACTCTGCAGAAACTAAAAATGAAAATACAACTCTGTAATTATAATGAACTTAAATGAATTTTTTTAGCAATAGCTGTCTCTTTCTAGCATTGTACTAAAATTAGTGCTGCCAGCAAAAAGCACACAAATATCTTCTTCGTACGCAAAAAAAACTTGAAATTTTAAAACTTATTTTTAAATAAAATCAATTTTAATATATTGTTTAGCATTTCTAAGAACTTCAGTCATTATTAATTGTTTTAAAACATTTTTTTAATACATATTCGTAAAAAATTCCTTGTAAGTCTGGCAACTTTTGCAAAACGAAATGAAAAAAAGGGTTCATTTCTTCCTCTTTTTAGTATAAACGTTCACTCTGTTAACGAACGCAGAACCACTCGGTGGTAGAACAAAGCAGACGTACTAAAGTTACTGAAGAAAATTTTTCAGCAGATCTATAAATTAATTTTTTTTTTCAAATAAATAATTGAAGACAGGTAAGTTTTTAACAAAAAATAAATGTTGTTTATGTGATACTGATCTAAGAATTTAATGTGCTTCAATGAAATTTGTAAAAGTGTCAAATGAGACTCCCATGGACATTTTTAACGTTTGTATGTATACTGGATACATAAAAGCGACACAATTATGTTGGGTCTCGCTACTACTGAATTGAATTACAATTTTTAATGATGAAGCTAAAATCAAAATGGCGGATCTTGGAAAACTTTAGAAAAGCAGTTTTCCAGAATTTTCACAGTTTTCAAAATAAGTAAAAAATCGTGTTTTTGTAATGATTTTAATGTGGTGATTTCAAATATTTCAACAAAATTTGTGAATTATGAATAAATGCATCATATATTATCTAAAAATTCATTATATTCAAACATTTTTTTTATAAATTGTTTTGTGAAATTTTGCTTGCCATTATATTGATGTTTTCTATTAGTGTGTGAATGTGTTTCATAGGTTTTATGTGTGTGTATACGAGTTTTCGTTTATGTGTATGTATATTTGCCGTCTTTTTCTGATTCAATAAATACACACGCAGATTCGCGCGCGCAATGCTATTTGTATTATATTTGTTTTGTTTATCTAGTTTTCATAAACATTGATAATAAATACATAGTTTACATAAATAACAATTGTGGCCATAAAAGTATGTAATTATTGCATTGATTTTGAATTTTTTGCATCACTTTAAATAGAAGAATAAAAAATTATGCAAACATACAACTCGAGTTGAAGAAATGATGCATATATACCTATGGTACATACTTCATACGTATATATATTTGTTAGGGCCAGAAAAAAAGTTATATATTTGTAGTTCCTGCGTAGTGAAACAGTTATTTTAATTTGTTATTTTTATATTTCATATAATTTCAGGGCTAAAATATGGCTCGTACTAAGCAGACAGCTCGTAAATCCACTGGTGGTAAAGCCCCCCGTAAGCAGTTGGCTACAAAAGCTGCACGTAAATCGGCACCATCTACCGGTGGCGTAAAAAAACCCCATCGTTACCGCCCCGGTACCGTTGCTCTCCGTGAAATTCGCCGTTATCAGAAATCTACGGAATTACTTATCCGCAAATTACCATTTCAACGTTTAGTGCGTGAAATTGCGCAAGATTTTAAAACAGATTTGCGTTTTCAATCTGCAGCCATTGGTGCTTTACAGGTTAGTATCTTTGTATTTAAAAAAATAATTATTTAATCGCCTGTTTATACAAAATTACATTAGGTATTGGGTGACAAAACGAAATGTTTTGCCTGTAGTTAAAAATTTTTAAGTGAGTGCAGTATTTTTTTCATAGGGATGTTGACCCATCTTGGCTCTATTTTTACAGCACACAATACAAAGCTCAAATTACTACTTATTTCTTTTAATTATGGATATCATTTAGGTTCCATTGACCTGTTTCCGTAGAGAGAAGCAGCTATCTTCCACGAGAGCTCTACTTGAAAAAACCTGAGTACTTTCCAATTCGCTATCTTGTCAAAAAGTTATTGTATTCGTATTTGTGTATTTTTGCTCCTCTCTTCTTAAAGGAAATTTTATCTATTATAAAATTTAACTGTGCCCAATCGTTCGAAATACGATTGACTTGTCAAATTATCATAAATTTGCTGTACAAACTTTTATTGTAATGTTAAAGCAATTCACTTGCTTTAATCAAAATATTGCAGTTTTAAAATATTTGTTCAAAACAAAAAAAATTTAGCTACACAAATTTCTTACAATACCAGAGTAATTTCGATCCACAAAACTGTGTGATAACAATAAACCATCAATTGCTTTTCATAATTGATATATATATAAAATTTTATAGAAAAAGAATAAATAAAACGTATTGCTCCTTTGTTTCGTCTACAGGAAGCCTCCGAAGCCTATTTGGTAGGGTTATTTGAAGACACTAATCTGTGTGCTATCCACGCTAAGCGTGTCACCATTATGCCGAAAGACATTCAGTTGGCCCGCCGTATCCGTGGTGAACGTGCTTAAGCATTTATTGTTTTGGCATATATTAAAATATTATTTAAAAATACAGCAAAATATTTTAAAATACTACGAAAGTATATCCAATTATTTTAAACTAAATATAAAACAAATAAAATTATTATACATGTATTGAATAACCAATTTTACAAAAAAAAATCAATAATCTTTTAATAAAACCGTAACAAATAATATAAATTAAAAATATATTCTGTAATCATATAAATTTAATAAGAAGACAAAAACACATAACTTATATGTAAGTCGTAACAAATAAAGCGAAGGCTTTATGAAAATCCCTAAAATCGTAATATTAAAAGCAAACTACGTAATATAACATAAAGCTGCTAAAACCTTTAAAGTCTTTGTAAATTTAATAATAAATACGTACACTTTAAAAGTTTTTTTTTTTAACAAAAAATGCATAGTATAAAAGTAAGACATTTTCTTTTTTATTTTAAAAATGCAAAAAAAATATTCAGCCATGAATTTGGTATTTTAAGAATGTTAGCAGTTTTGTTATTGTATTTACAATGTTGAAACTAGTTGCAAACAATTTGAAAGTATGAAAATCATAACCAATTAAAACCATAAATTTATATTTATGCTAGGTTAGTTGGATAGATGCTTTGTTTTTCGATTAAATTACAATTTTTTGTGATTTGGAACTAAATAGTTGCGATTTATTTAAAGATATTTTTTGTTTTCGTTTTTATTAAACTAAACTTGTTTTAGTTCTGCTTTATATCATTTTTTAACATACAAACCGGAATATTTACAATTATATAAATTTTTTTATTAAAACGTTCGAAAGTTAAATTGATTGCTTAACTTTTTTTTTAAAATTACATTTTCTATGATTTTAATTGAAAATGAATTAATTCAATTCTTGCCAGAAATATATGGTGGTTAAGTGATCACAAAATGTCATTTGAAATTCATGTAAAAATTGGCAACAAATTTATTCAATTAAATGGTACAATTAAAAAAGAAACTTGAAGTCATTGAAAATTTTTGCTAATTTTATAAAATATCATTTCTTTAATAAATGAAATAATGTAAACAGCTTACTTTTATAAAGATTTTCACAATTTATAGCTGAAATTATGCAATACCAATGTTTACAAACAACTTTCCATCACTGAAGAAAGTGAAAATAAATTTTTTTTTTTTAATTTTAATAACAATTTTAAGTATATAATCAATCCCCACATATATTAAATGAATATAAAGCTATTAACATATATATCAGCATTAAGAAATCAAACTTGACTCTATATGTATTTCAAAATATTTAATAAAACAAATATTTAGATTTAAGGATGCAGTAGTTTTTAGTATATAAATAAATTCATTATAGGGTTCATAAGGAAAAGCACATAGTTTTATATGTTTACTTTAAGCATCTGGGTTAAATGAAAACAATTACCATCTAGTTTTCGCCGCCTGAAAGAGGACTGAAACTTTTAGGTTATTTAGCCACCCAACATCGGAAGGGTGCTTAATTTAAATTGTAAAACTATTAGTATTAAGAATTAAATATACATATATATAAATATCTCTCCATCGCTGCGTTAAACAAGATCATAAACGCAAATAATATTAAAAAACAAACATTCAAATATAATTAATATTCAAATTTTTAATGCACTTTATTATTAATTAATATATATTTTTAATAATTTTTTTTATATTATTATTTACCACCCATTATTAATCATATTTTGCGTATAAAAACATTAACAAATAATCGTATAATTAAATAATTACTAACATTTTTTTTTAATATAATCATATTATTTTTATATTTTACTTTTCTTACCAAGTTAATTGCTTTGAAAATATTTTACTTAATATTGGATTCGTTTTTTTTTTCTTCAATTATTTTATCACATTTATAATATACATATAAACAACAACAAACTGTATTCTTATTAAAGGAATATGTAGTTTTTAACACCTTTTACCAACAAAAAAATGTATTCAACAAAAAAAAAATATATATATATATATATATATATATATATATATATATTATATACATCATGTATGTTATAAATATAGATAGTATAGGCTTCAAGAAAGCCAACAGCAAAAATGTGTTTTATTTGGATTAATAGAAAAAAGTACAGTTGAGTACAAAAATGCTTTATGTAATTACGCATGTGCATATATGTGAGTATATCCATACCTATTTGTTACAGCAATAGCAATCAAAAAAATTTATTTTTTTTACAAAATCTTAACCTATTGCTCTACTTTTAAAAGGAAGTATTCAAAACTGCCTGTGAAAATGCTTATAGTAAAGGCCTATACCAATTATTAGTTGCTTTCAATCAGCGCTGACTGTCGAATGGTAAATTTGTATACATATGTAGGTATTAAAGAAGTTCTCGTTATCCATTGAATTATATATCGAACTAAATCTTGCTTTCGACGATTTGTTTAGCATAAGCTAATTGAGAACAAAGTAATTATTTTTAATTTGTTTCTACTTTTTATAAAAGACAAGCAAGAATAAATGCAATTTTCAAAAAAAAAAAAAAGTTTTTGTCTATAAATACTAAAAATCGCCTAGGGATTTTGCATCTAATTTATTTACATGTTGAATTCGATTTTTGCACTTGGAACCCTTTAAAACGAATCTTTCATGTGGATACATATGTAAATTAGGAAAAAATTTTTACCAGAGTATCTAATGTGTATCGACAGTTTTGGAAAAGGTAGCAGGGTTTTTAACCATTAATAAAAAAAAATCAAAGCAGAATTCAGGCGCTAGTTAAATAACAAAAGATAAGCACGGATAACCATAATTCACCAAAAGACAAAAAATAAACATAAACGCTAGTCTATCGAACTCATATCAGAATACCAAATTAAACTCAGTAATCAATTCCACACACGTGACCAACTGGACACCAATATCCAATGTGTGAGAACTGATATTTTAACGCATAAATGTGAGCAACATCAACAAAATATAGTTCCTTGCCCATTGACAGTCTCAGGAAAGAAAGAAAAGAATTAAAAACAAAGATCAAACGAAATAGCTACCAAAAAAGCTTTAATAAAAAGCTAACAATTAATTATAAAATCCACAGGGGAAAATAATTAAAAGCCCAATAAAATACATTTTTGTAAACATTTTTGCTTTAATAATTAACAATTAGTTGCATTTTGACAGATAAGAAAGATTGTCGCTTTATCATTAATTTTTTTAAAAAGAAAAATGTACGAAGACATGAAAAATAAATATATTTTAGTTACTGGTGCAGGAGCAGGTATGTATGCATTATGTATGCAAAAGAATAAAATCATTTTAATTGGGTAAAATAACAAAACTGATGATTGATTGTTTTGCTTCATAAAAAGGCATTGGGAACGCTTTGTGTAAACAATTAGCTGAAACGGGGGCAAATGTTATCGCGATAGCACGATCAGCCGAGCAATTAAAAGAACTTAAAGGGCATCAACCAACTATTCAAACCTTAGAAGTCGATCTTAAAGATTGGCAACAAGTGCGTCAGAAATTGAAAACTGTACCGCCGCTAGATGGCCTAGTTAACAATGCCGGTATTGCAATCATTAAACCATTTTATGATTTAAGTGAACAGGATTTTGATGAGTGAGTTATAAAATTAATATTCTATTTGTTATACCTACATACTCGTACATGAATTTTCAGAACATTCGATGTCAATATTAAAGCTGTTTTTAATGTTACACAAACATTATTGCCCAAATTAAAAGAAAACTCCAGTGTTGTAATGGTTTCTTCTTTGGCGGCTTCTCGTTCATTTGATGGTCATGCAGTATATAGTGCAACAAAGGCAGCACTTGATTCATTGACACGTTCGTTGGCTTTAGAATTGGGACCACGTAAGATACGGGTCAATTCGGTAAACCCCACTGTTGTGTTGACAAAGATGGGTCGAGAAAATTGGAGCAATCCAGCAAAGGCCAACCCTCTATTAACTCATATACCTCAGCGTAGATTTTGTGAAGTACATGAGGTTGTCGATGCCATCATCTATTTATTGAGCAACAAATCCAGTTTTGTTAATGGCCACCATTTGAATTTAGAAGGTGGTTATTCTGTTTCATAAGTTTTAATCATCCTTGCTCCGATATATGAGCATGTAGTTTTCAAGAGAAATAAATTTAGGCATTACACTAATATTTTCACATGAAGCAACATGCATCATAAATCATAAAACGAATTGTCTTTATTTTTGTGAAATATGTTTCTTTATTCAAAGTATGTAAGTAATATATTCTTATATGTACATATCCGTAATAATAAAAATTAAAATCTGATGGATGTTTTAATTATTTATAAATTTTATAAAACAAATTCTTAGACCTACATAAATACATACATATTAATGTATTTTTGTGTATTAAAATAATTATACATTGAACATTCTTACATACATAGCACGCACACTTTTATTTCATAGATGGAAAAAATTCATTAAATAAAGATTTCCTTAGCAAAAAGAATCAGATTACTTTGCTAAACTTTTCTGTGCGTTGTCTCGGGACTTCAAAAGTGGATTTCAACAGCTACACAGACATAAAGACATCATTAAATCGACTCCGCTATAAGTATGTATATACTTTATAAGGTTTATAGAATACAAATTACAAACAGAATCACACACTTTCATATACATATACCCTTCTTACTTACAGTACAGGGTATAAAAAGTTAATGTAAGCAGATGGAAGTGTAAATCCAAATTGCATTGCAAATCTTAATTGGTATTATGGCAAGTTTTGTATCTTATCTACTCTCATAGAAAAAAAATTTAACTTTTGGAAAGAAAATTTTTTGTGTATGGGAAATTGCTGTGATAGTAAAAAGTTTTCTTTTTACCAAAATTCCATAAAAAATGTTATTAATGCCTAATATTGTATTAAAAATGCTACAGTTTTTTATTGTCTATCAACATCCAGCAAGTTTTTTGTCACAGATATGCTTTTTCTTGGCAAGGAAAATCTGCCGCATGTAAATAAACAGCCACCTACAATATCTCTGCTTGTTTGTATGTATGCAATTATGTATGTATTTTATATTTTATGAACTAACTTTCATTTGTTGCTGATTTTGTAATTGTTGTTTCTTTTCACGCTCCCGCCTTCTTAGTTTTTTGCGACGTCTATCAATACTAGCCAAATCACTTTTAATTATATTGTAAGTTTTTCTCAAATCTTGGATTTGCTTTAATAAAATTGCTATACATTGATCGGGATTTAGTGAAGGATCTGAAAATAATACAACATTTGTTAACAAGTTTAAAACAAATGTAATTATACATGGTGACTAGCATTTAACCTACCCAATTGCACTAAGAAATTGTAAGGACAAGGTTTAGAACCAGTCGTAATTGATTGCTGCGTTGGTTGTTGGGATAAATTGTGGTGTTGTTGCTGCTGATGCTGCTGTTGTTGCTGTTGTCTGGGTGCATGAAGAGACACATTGTCAGAGTTGTCATCACTATCAGAAGCAGCTAAAAATTAAAGTATTAAAATTTTAAATTGTTGAGTTTATTTTTGTGTGTGTACATTAAGCCATAATCATAGTCAAAAAAGTAGGATTTTATAAACTTAAAACCATTTTTAAATAGATACCAACTTTAAAGTGAATATGATTATTATATTTTATATGAAAAAAAAAAAAACTTACCTGTATTCTTTTTGTTACAATTCAACGGCCTTCGTCTTTTTAAATGTTGTTGTTGTTGTTGCTCTACTGTTCCCGTTGAACTGTTCTCAGTCTGCTTACGTGGCCGTCTACGTTTTCGGGGCGACACTTCATTTTCTACATCAACTGATTTTTTCAAATCTTCACTAGACTCATCTTCTTGACTGCCCGAATCATTGGGTGAGCTACTAGTTGTAGCCGCTGCAGTCGCTGAAGCAGAATTTGCTGCCGTAATAGATGTAGAAGAAGCACTGGGCAATAATTTGTTAGAGTGTATTGTTGAAAAGTCTTTATCGCCTGCAGTATTAGACTCAGGCATTAATGAAGTCGCTGTTCTTTCTTGAGAATCTTCACGGCCCGTTATAACCGAAGCGGGGCTACCCGGTATAGTTTCTTCACATCTCAACTGCATAATAGAATCATTGTGAGTATCTATAATCACATTTATTGTTTCCACTGCTGATGAAGTGGACGGTATAGCTGTAAACGTAGTGGAGGAAAGTGATGGTACAGTTTCTTTGCTTGTGAGATTTGGATGAATTGATGGATTTGTTAAGTTTGGGGTTGATTGTTTAGATATATCGCTCAAAGGTTTAAGACCATCATCTGGTCGCAATTCTATTCTTGGATCAAGATAAAACCCAGATGTTGAAGAAGGTGCCTGTGTAGGGTTACTAGGTGCCGAAAGTGGTTGAAAACCTCCTTTAGATGGAGTTAGCATGAGGCCAGATGCTAAAATGGGTTTAATATTTTGTGGCAATTGCCGCATGGCAGCGGAATTTTCAAATGCTTTTGTTGCCGGTACAAATGATGTCGGATTAGAGGCCTGAACAGAGTGTGGAATAAGAGAATGGGCGACATTTGGCATTATTGCTGTTGCAGTTGTCACTATATTGGTTTTTACAGTTGAACTGCTTAATTGTTGTTGAGTTTGAGGCACAACTATTTGTTGCGTTTGCTGATGATGTAATTGTTTCTGAGGTGTTTGCTTAGTAGTTTGTAAAGCAGCCGCAGCTGCTTGAGCTGCTGCCATAACCGAGGGTACAGCTGTAGAAGCCACAACCACTGATGCAGGTATATCGGGTAAAACAATTGGAACTCCTGCTGAAACCGCCACTACCGGATTTGAAGCACGAGTAGAGTTTGTTGAGTGTTTGTAAGCAGATGGGACAACGGTGGTAGCTGTAGTTTGGCCTGAATGCATAGTTGTCTCTTGCTTTTTATCGGTACTCATTTGTGTTTGACTTTGTGCACCCGCTGTGGGCATGATTAACACAGATTTCTGTACTGGTTGTGGGATATTGGTTATTGGCAAAGTTGGTTGAGGATTCGTCGCTTGTATAACGTTTTTAGATGTATTTGGATATATTAAAACAGCGGCATTTGAAGGATGTACTTTGTTAATCATTGAAGAGGTAGTAGGTGTAATACTAATTGTGTTCGAGGATGCTGTGGTTGTTAACGATGTTACTAATAAACTTTTTCCAATTGTGGATGATGTAACCGCCTTAATGGGAATGGGAGTCGAAATATTTTGATGAGTTGCAAATGACATTTTTGCTGCTGCCATTGTTGTTTCAAGTTTTACCGCCGTAGAAGATGGTTTGCAAGATTCCGGACCAAGTAAAACGGGACTAGGTTTTTGTTCTATAGGTGTAGTAGCCGTGGCTCCTGAGTCATCAGCCACGTCCTCTATAACCAATCTGCGTTCAGAATCCGTACTGTCGTTGGTATCATCTGAGAATGTTTCGGGGTTTGTGGACGATAAGGGTGTTGTTGGAGTCACGGGATGACTAGTGACTGGTGTTCGTCTTTGAATTGCACATTCTAGTTTTTGTATCGTTTCAGTTAACTGATTCTTGGTGCCTCCCATTGATTCTAACATACCAATTTTAGGTTCCGGTGAAGTCAATGGCGTTCGCTTATTGGCTAGGAAGCTATTTAAAGGTCCACTCAACAAACTTGTCGACGATGAAGTAATATCTGTGTTAATTTTTAAAGGCTCGGTTAGCAGAGAGCCAGAAGATGTTGCACCCATAAATGAACTTGGTTGTGATAAACTTTCTATGGATGTCTTAACAGATGTTATTGTTGGGCTCAATGTGCTGGTTAGCAAAGAAGACGGTAATGCATTAATTCCAACATTTGCAGAAATAAGTAATGATGTTTCTTCTTTTGAATCAACTGTTTCCTTATCTTTTAATAGTCCAGCAGCAGCAGCTTCTTGCTTTTTATTCTCTTCTTCTTCTTTCTTTAGTGAAATTGCTTTTAAAACCTTATCTGCTATAGATGAAGTTGTTGGTTTTGTGTCCAATTTAGAAGGATCAAAATCAAAGGCTCCACCAGTAGCGGATAACAAAACTTTGGCATTTTCCAACTCAAATTTATTTTCTCGACTGCTTGATCCAGCACCAAATGATAATTCAAACACACTACGGGTCTCAATAAAAGGACTTCCTACTTGTGGTTTAGTATTGGATGCAGTACTGCTAGGAGGTGTTGATAATTTAGGAGAGGATACAATTGGTTGAGCATTCGTGGCACGTGTGGTCGCTGTTGTTTGAGTACTTGTTTCAGTAGATGTTGTTATGGCAGTGGTTTTGTCGGGCAATATTTTAGTAGGAGTAATTTCTGATATATTAGTTGAAACTGGCGCTGGTTGTGGTGATTGTAGGGCATCTGTAAGAGCTCTTGTAGTTTCTTGAACTGTTTGCGCCAATTCTTCATTCAATGCATTAATGTTCAAATTAAAACTGGGAGATTTTCGTAGAGTATCAAATGCTGAATTGTCAGATTGCGGCTTTTGTGGTGGAATTGTTGAAGACAACAAGGAGCAGGCTGACGAAGCTGGAGTGTTGCTGGGTGGTACAGATTTCGGCAGAGCAGGAGCATTCATTGTAGAAGCTGTTGTACATTTAGTTTGTACCGTCACTTGTGACTTAATTTGAGTACAAGTTGTTCCAGTTATTGTTGTTGCAGTTGTTGCTGATGAATGGTGCACTAATTTGGCATCTGCTACTAGTGGACTTTGTGTTATAGGCTTCTCTTCTAATTTTAATAATTTAGCCTTTTCTAATACCGATTCTTTCATTGGGGAACCACGTTTTTTACGATTAACTAAAGCCGACATGGGATTTGGTCCTAATGAAGAGTGGTTTTCTGTTTTACCTGCTGACTTATTACGTTGGGTTAAAGATACACCAGAAGAAGACGAAGTCCCCAAATTTGCAGTTATAACTGAGGTACTGGATTGTACCATTGGTGATTTACGTATTTCAAACTCGAAAGGTTCATTATCTTTGAATTCATAAATATCCGGGGAATTTGGTTTGTTTATAATTGCTGATGTAATTTTTGTTTCCTTTGCACAAGCACTGGCATACGACGTAGATGAGGTCGACGTAGTTGAGGATGATGCGGAAGAAGTGGAAGTGGATGAAGAACTACCAGATATGTCTAATTTACTCATATCAGGCAAGAATCTAGATCCCGACGATGAAGATGTATTTGATGACGAGGAAGTGAATGAAGATGTCGACGAAGTTGATGAGGGAGAGCAAGCAGCCGGCGGTTCAACTTTAAGAATTTCCTTATGAATGGTAGGTTCAATAAACTTCTTAGCAGAATGCAAACCTGGCGTTGTGGATTCTACTATAGCACTTTTCTTCGGTATGTCCACTTTTCTACCAAAAGATGTTTCTAATTTTTTAGCTGTAGCAAGAGGTTTTTCCACAATAACAGAAGCATATTTACTAGGCAAAACTAAAGTCGATGAAGATGTCGCAGAAACAGGGAATCTAGTAGGTTGCAATATTAAAGTTTTTGTTTCAGTTGATGTGTTTAACAGAGGCTTTTTCTCTTCTTCTTTAAGAGCATTTGCTTCAGCTTTCAAATCAATTTCTTGTTTGATATTTGCAACTCCTGTAACAGTTTTGGTTTCTTCCTTAATGATAAGTTTAGACTTTAAAGACTCTTGCCTTTTTTCAGTTTCCCGCTCTTTTATAATTTTCTCTACAACTCTTGTATTGCCCAAGGAAGTAGAAGCTTTAGTGGTCATCTGAGGTTTGTCTAGTGATCTTAATTTTTCAGCATTTATAATTTGTTGGAATTTCTTTCTCATATTTTCAAGTTGTGTTGTCTTATCAGATGATTGGGACTCATCATCACCAAATGAATCTGTTTCGGAAGAAATTTCAGTAGAAGATCGCTTTTGTGGCTCCTCTTTAGGTTCTTGTTTGCATTCTGCTTTGAGTGAAAGTGATGAAGTTGCAGTAGTTGTTGATGCCTTTAAATCACTCTCTACCTTTTCCGTCTTTATTTTATTAAGAATGTTAGTTTCTTTGCTATCTTTAGCATCCTTTATAGAATCTTCACTTTCAGCCGTATTTTTAATACTTTGGAAACCTTTTAGTTCAGAACGTATTTGATTTAGATCATAATCACGTCCTTTACGTGAAACCAATGACTTCCTACTGCTGTGCATGTTCTCATCTTCCTCATCATCGTCCTGATCATCAGTGTCCGATTGACTGTTGGGTGTTGATACTGATATTTGCTTAGATTTTGCTGGAGATTTTGCTGTCTTGATAGGCTCTTTTATATTACGCATGGGCCTTTTGACGGGTTCATCAGAATCTGTGTCCGAATCTTCTTCTGTAGCAATAGAAACATCTGAAACATTGGCCGATGTTCGTCTTGCTGTATTGGGAGTTTGACGTTGTGGGCGCTTTTTTAAACCCGAAGAAGTAGCCGGTGATTTAGTACGACTAGAGTTCGAAGCAACAGACGACGGTGTTGTTGATCTAGGTGGCATTGAGTCACTACGCCCTCTACCTCTTTTTCCAGCGGCCGTAGGTGTTTTTGATGCAGAAACTAACTGCTGCTGTGTAGCAGACGAAGTCGAAGGAGCAGCACTACTTGTTGCGGAACCAGATGCTGTTGTTGAAAGAGAAGCCGCAGATGGTGGCTTTGGTGGATTTTCTTTTGATTTCTCACCTGAACTTGACGTTCTGATACCGCCTTTAAACTTGGAGCCTTTAGTTAGATTTTCAGCAATACGCTCTCGGGGCACCCATTCATCGTAGCGGTTATTCCAACCAGTATAGTGTACCAAATACATGGGTGTACCACGCTGTAGTGTAATTTCAATAACTTTGGCTTCATATGTTACCTTCTTTTCATGATAGTAGACCTTCAACTTATCTCCCGTTTCCACTACAAAATCACCAGTATCAATTTTCTCTACAACAATTTCATCTTTACGCCGCTTATTACGCTTATCCTCATTCTGTGCTGATTGTTTGCGTTGGATTTTATCCTTCTTGGTCGAAACAGTTGATCCTAGAATTGAATTATTAGGAATTATTAACAGAAGTAGGAATTATTTTGAAGTTTAACAGCTAATTCCACTATGACAAAAGCTTTCGGCCACTTTGATTTAAAAAAAAATTTACAAAACGAAAAAAAAAAATAAGTTGTTAACATGACCTTTTTTAATTCATTTAAATAATTATTGTCCATTTTTAATCATAATGAACATATTTTCATTTGTTTTTAAAAATCCATTAATTATGCTCACTGGGTTACTGGTCATAAAATGTACTCATTTGAAAGACAATGCACGAAAATAAAATCACTTAATGTAATATAACACAATTGACTACACTTCTTTTCTTTTCTTTTCTTTTTTGTGTTGTTTTCTGCGTTTAAATTTTGACATTCGCGACGAATTACATATAAAATAAAAATATGAGTGCATAAATACCTTTAAATTCTATAATTTTTACAAACAAAATAGGTAAAATAAGTTGTGGAATTTAAGATTCGTTGATATTATTTACATTTGCATTAAAAAATTAATATAAAGTACAGTGTGTGGGAGTAATTTAGTAGCAGTTTGGTCATAACACATATACACATGTTTATATTGTGTATATAGAAATTTACCCAGTTGCCCACCGCTTTAAAATTATTCACTGTACATACAGTCTCTTTTATATTGAGTATAAACACTTTTTCCATTGATAAAAGATTTTTTTTTTAATTTCTTTATGTGGATTACGACACTAGCAATTGTATGATATACACATACATACATAAAACATATTCTATCCATATTGTTCACAAATTGGACTGCTACCTTGTGTTGGACTGATAAGACGGCAATCAGACTACCCGCTCGAAGTATTAGATTTAACTTTTTTGTTGTTCTTTTTGGAAATTTGGAACTATTTGTTATCAATAACTCATCAAAAATATTTATTCAAAGCTATATGACTTGATGATCTTTTCAAATCAAAAAGTCTGAAGACTCATATACACATAATTTTAGTTGGTTCTCATGTTTCTATGAAATTAGTGTTTGTAATTTAAGTAATGATCGTCGTCTAATGTCCAAAATTTAGTGGTCTTTGAATAAGTAATTTTTTTCTCAGAATATTTTTAATAAAATTAAAATAAGAGTAAATTAAAATTATTGTTTTGTAATAATTAAATTACGATTTATTTAATACATCTGATTATAGCAAGATGAGTCTTCTATTGAAAGTAACTGAGCAATATACCAACTCGTTTATATTGAATACGGGCCTAAGATGTCTAAGCACAAAATTAAATTTTAAAGCCAGTGCTATAGTTATAAACAAACAGAAGCCAAGATATAATTCTCAAAATGCAACAAATTTCAATAAACCAAAAAATAAACAATTCCTTAATACATTGTTCACACTGGGTGGAATTTCAATAGGATACTTTTTATGGAATAATATCGAGAAAGTGAAAAATGTTCAAATGAAATCATTAGAATATACAAACAAAACAACAAATGTTCAAAAGCAACAATCAGATAACAATAGTTATGAAGAAGAGGTTTGCAAATTATGGCATTCGACTGAACGTAAAGATTTGCCTACTTTTACGTTAGAAGAAGTAAGGAAGCATGATAGTTTAGAAAAAGGAGTCTGGATAACATATGGCATTGGCGTGTACGATGTAACAGAATTTATACCAAATCATCCTGGTAGTGATAAGATTATGTTGGGTGCCGGCAGTGCTATTGATCCATTTTGGGTAATCTATCAACAACATAATAGTAAGGAAATCTTAAAATTATTGGAATCATTTCGCATTGGTAATATTAGTAAAGAAGATCAGGTAAGTAACGACGATATGGGTTCTCCCTGGGCATATGAACCTAAAAGGCATAAAGTTTTGAAGCCAGCTTCTGAAAAACCTTTTAATGCTGAACCTCCACTGGCATTATTGGTTGAAAACTTGTATACTCCAAATGAATTTTTTTACATAAGGAATCATTTGCCAGTCCCGGTAATTGAAAAAGATTCTTATGAACTAGAAATAGAAATTACAACAAATCAAGTAGGTGCCAAAGAGGCGCGAAAAACCTTAAGTTTTGAAGATATAACAAAATTACCAAAACATACAGTCTCAGCAGCTATCATGTGTGGTGGTAATCGACGTTCCGAAATGACAAAAGTTAAAAGTGTTAAAGGCAAGATACAAATTTTATATTAAAAATGTTGACAAACTTTAACCTATACTTTTGATTATTTTTTAGGTTTATCGTGGGATGCTGGGGCGGTAGGTAATGCCAAATGGTCTGGAGCACGTTTGCGTGATGTTTTATTGGCTATGGGTGTTAAGTCAAATGAAAAACTGCACGTTATATTCGAGGGAGCCGATTTGGATCCTACAAGTAATCCCTATGAAGCATCAATTCCTCTGTCGAAAGCCTTAGATGAAAGAGGTGATGTAATATTAGCTTACGAAATGAATGGCCTACCATTGAATCGTGATCATGGCTATCCTATACGAGTTATAGTACCGGGAACTGTTGGCGCTCGTAACGTAAAATGGCTTACACGTATAGAAGTATCTGAAAGTGAGTCGAATTCTCATTGGCAACAAAACGACTATAAAGGTTTTAGCCCTAGCACTGATTGGGACACAGTAGATTTTAGAAAATCGCCTGCCATACAAGCAATGCCCGTTACATCAGCCATTTGTACGCCTGCTTCCGGTGACAAAGTTAAGATTTCGCAGGATGGTTTTATAGAAGCACGTGGTTATGCATGGTCAGGTGGTGGTCATCGTATAGTACGCGTTGATGTAACAGCCGATAAGGGCAAAAGTTGGCACGTTGCTACATTGGAACAGGAAGATGAACCAGATGGTCGCCATTACTGTTGGTCACTCTGGAAAATTCGTATACCTGTTGATGAACAGCTTAGGGGAAAAGAAGTTGAAATTTGGGTAAAGGCTGTAGATTCAGCGTACAATGTACAACCAGAATCATTTGAAAATATTTGGAATTTGCGCGGTGTTCTCTCAAATGCTTATCATCGTGTCAAAATTTTTATTCAATAACAATAATAATAAATTTCATCATGATCTTAAATTTAAGTTCAAATAAAATGTCATCTACATAAACTTAAAACTGCAGTTTTCACTGTAAAGTGACTAGTGACTAGTCAACTTGGCGCTGAAATGAAAATTTACTAAAAACAACTACGAAGATACGTTGTTTCTTTCCAAAAAACTAATTGCGGCGCGTGGCTAAAGTAAATTTAAGCACAAAAAAGAAAGAATGGAACCGTTTTGCGTTTCATAGAAACAAAATTTTTTTCCTAATTACATACACAAAAATTAAAAAACTGCCGCTAGTAAAAATATCAACTTAAAAATATAAAAACATTCGATTAAAACGAGATAGAATAGAACGCAAAACGGCAATGCTACTAAACGGAAAAATTTAGATTCCGATCGAAATACAGAATAAGTGCCGGAACACACACAGAAATTGTAGTTGCACAGCCCTTGAATTTATAGGAGAGAGAGAGAAAGAGAGAGAGAGAGAGGGAATAAGAATTTCTATTCGTACCTTTTAAAATTGTAAAAAAAAGAAGACAAGTAGCTTGAATGCCGAATGATGAATAAGAATGCTAAAATTGCCGACTAAATTGCGCAACTAAAATTGGTATGTATGTTCAAGGACGTAGGGTGAATAAAAATTAATTTTTAGTACTTACCGGATGGTGACGAATCTCTAGTTGCTTGACCTGATGACTCCTTTGAACTTGTGCCTTCTTTTTCCTTCTCTTTTTCTCGTTCACGCTCCTTTTCACGTTCTTTTTCTCGCTCTTTTTCACGTTCTTTCTCTTTTTCCTTTTCTTCCCTCTCTTTTTCACGTTCCTTTTCTCGTTCCTTTTCTCTTTCACGTTCCTTTTCTTTCTCACGTTCTTTCTCTTTTTCACGTTCTTTTTCTCTATCTTTCTCCTTAGTTTCTTCTTTATCTCGTTCTTTGTTTGCTGCTGCTGCTTTTATCTTTGACAGTGGAACGTCTCCATCGTCTTTCTCTTTTACCATTTTTTCTTCAAATTTTTCCACTAGAGTTTTAACTTTACTAGACGATGTGGAGGCACCACCTAATGAAGATTTTCTCTTGTTCTTTTGTATGGTTTCTTGAGTACTAGATTCGCTGGTATTTTCTGATTCTTCAGTAATAGAAATGTTAGCCGCAGTGGATGACGATGGCGTAGAAGCTGTGATCAATGAAGCACTGCTAGTTGAAATAGTAGCTAACTTTGAAATAGGTGTGGGTACATCTTTATTAACTTCTTGCGGCCTAGGAGAAGCTACAGAATTTGCACGAACTAAACTGCGTCCTTTACTGCGATTTGAATTGCGCGGTGACATAAGCATGGAACAACCCAATTTGCGATGAAATTCGCCATAGGGCTGTAAAAATTTTTTAAATGCTTGTTTTACTAAATTTGTAATGCTGACAGTAACAGGTGCGAAGCCTAGTCGCAACGCAATAGATTTCCATTGGTTTTGTGACGTCACACGATTATAACCTCCTCTTTTTTGAACAGCGCGAAATAAGCGATAAAGATCTACATCCTTATTTTGTATAGATGGCACTTTATTAAGTGGTGTACCTCGATCATCCATGTACTTATAAAGTTGAGCTACAAATCGATCTTTCTCTTCACGTGGCTCATCGTCTGACGAATCTGAATCAATTTCATCTTCATTTTCACTCGAAGAATTGCTAAGGCCAAACAAGGCGTCACGATCCCAGTGAGGAGGTAAAACATCACTATCCAAGTACTCCAATGCTGCCTGCACAGCATGACCGTCTTGTTTTGCTGCTGCTTCACGTGTAAATTCCGTGGCTTCTTTTTTAGGCACTGTATAATATCTGCCATCTTTGAAAGAACGCACCAAATATTCATCTTTAACACGAATACGAACTGTAGCTTGAGCAGTAGGAGCCACCACTAAGCCAGGAAACCATTTCTCTTTATCTTTCTTTTTCGATTCCGTTTCAACACAAACAACTTTGCCAATATGTTCCTCTTTTTCGTTAACAACTTCTTTTGCATCGCTTTCGTCATCCTCATCTGAACTGTCGTCATTCGTTTGACCTCGACGGCGGCCGCGTCGACCTCCTACAACTGGATTTCCAAAATGTTCTGGATGTGTTAAAGGCAACTGATCTAAAGTTTCACTCTCATTAAAATGTCGACCACTCTTTATGCACAAGGCGGTACGACGCAAGGTAGTGATGTCACCATCGTCGAAAACTACTGTGTACTGTGAACAATCTTGTATTTTAGTAACGGTGGCCTCCACATAATCTTTACGATCCGGATGGCGAACTTCGACTACAGCACCAACTCTCAATTGGCCCGGGGACACTTTAATGTCGTCATCTGAAACGACGCCAGAACCTAGACCTTGTTTATAAGCAACTTTAACTTTTATATTCCGTAAAACTTCGCTGACTTTGGCTTCACAAAAAGCTCCCTTATATTTGGCACTAACCTCCGTGCCCACTTGGAGATAGGGTGGATCGTCCACTTGCTGCTTGAATTTACAAAAAATATTAAAACTTATACAAAAGCTTTGTTAGCAATAGTTCTAACAATATTGTAAATAACTCAAATCTTATTAAAGGGAAAAATAACATTAACCAAAAATACAAATCTACTAAGAAGCAGAATTCAAGTACATAGAGATATTTATTACTTTAGCAAACTCGTCTCTCTAATTGTAATATTTTTATAACTTTTCCTTGTAGAGTTAATGTTGGTATCATTGTTAGCAGTTTAGTAATCGAAGAATACCGATTGATTAAAAATATTTCGAAAACTTACTTTTGAATAAAATTTTATGGAATTTCGTCAATAGTACAAAACTTACATTCATAGATACACAAAAATAATTTATTTTTCAAGTAATACATACCTGCATTTTCTGAAGAAAATATCGTTCAAAACTTAAATTATCGCTTACAAACGCCACTTTTGCAATAAATTATTAAACATTTCCTCCAAAAAAATACAGATTTTCTTGGTGAAATTCTAAATTTAACAGTTTGCTTATTTTTTATAGGCTGTGAATTTTTTTCGGGCAATAGCTTCGCTAGACCTCTTTACTCAAGAGACGATTTCAGGTTTTTTCACTTTTCTTCTAGATAATATATTTCTGTACGTTTTTCTTTTGTTTTAAGCAAATTTTGCATTATTTGGAAATGAATTTATTTTATTATAATGAAAATTGATTAGTTTTGGCGCACGGATAGAAAATTTTCACTTTTATCTATTACGTTTTTGCTTTCTTCATTTGACATTTGTCTGCAGCGTTGTCAGTGCTGTTAGTCCAACCAATTTTGAAACAAGCTACAAAAAGTTCAGATTATAATTTGGGCGCTTTTAAGTGGCGTCCAATATATTTTGGAATATTCTAAATAAACGAAAATATCAATTAATTTCAGTCTATAAAAAGAATTGTTCTAGACCCACACATATAACAAACATTATACTTTACGGTTCTAAGTTAAAATTTTGCAATTTATTAAAAAATATATTTGACATATTCGTCATATTAGTAGTGATGCCAAATTGTGGTTACTTATGGCACTTACATTTTAGTATTATACAGTTTTAATACCTATATAGTACTTTCATTACTTTAACAATCTCATTTAATATGGATATAGTTAAATATTCATTTAAATTTATTAACTATGAGTGTTTATTTTAAGTAGGAGTTTTCATTAAGATTAAAAAATACCAACTACTACTTTTATATACTCCTGACACAGCTTACAAAAGTCTGGTAGCACGAATGAATAAAAGCAAATTTTTATAGCAAAACACATGTAAACAAAAACATTACTTTTTTTAATTTATTGGGTAATTTTATAAGAATTAATAATGGAACTTCGTATTCTTGAATTATTTAGTGGAATTGGAGGCATGCACTACGCTTTTAAATGTGAGTTGATTTCATCTACAATTTAATTTTAATTCAGCTGTTAATTAAAACAAATAGATTCCAATCTGACTGGAAAAATCGTAGCAGCTATGGATATCAATAACGTGGCAAATGAAGTTTACGCTTTTAATCATAACGAAACTTATATGATGAACAATAATATACAGAAACTGAATGTGAAAACGTTGGAAAAACTGCAAGTTAATACAATTTTAATGTCACCACCTTGTCAACCACATACTCGTGTAGGTCATAAGCGTGACATTGAAGATAAACGATCAGATGCCTTAAATCATATCTGCAAGTTGCTGCCGTTGTGTAAAGGAGTGCAATATGTTTTAATGGAAAATGTTAAAGGATTTGAAGATTCTCAGGCTAGGAGTGTTTATGTAGAAGCTTTAGAAAAATCGAATTTCTATTTCAGGGAATTTATACTGACCCCGACACAAATAGGAATACCCAATACAAGGCACCGTTATTATTGTTTGGCCAGAAAAACTAAGGACTTTTCATTTGCCTCCACAAAACTGTGTAAGGAGTTGCCATCAATTAAAATGCAGGAAGTAAAAAAATTGTCGTTATCCTCTGTGTTAATACCAGACGAAAATATTTCTTCAGAGTTTTGCATAGATGAGAAAACTCTTACACGAAGACTTTGGCTAATGGATGTTGTAACAGCAACAGCTACAAATACAATGTGTTTCACGAAGGCTTACACCCATTTTAGTGAAGGTACCGGTTCGATTTATTGTCCCCTGTCGGTGGAAGAAATGCAAGAGAAATTTTTCGAGTTAAAGAAAATTGAGGAAACTGAAATTAATATTAATATTAAGGAAGAGAAACGTCTTATCATCCTGCACAGTTTAAAACTGCGTTACTTCACACCGCGAGAAGTGGCGCGCTTAATGAGTTTTCCAGAAACTTTTGACTTTCCGCCTAAAATAACAAATCGTCAAAAGTATCGTTTACTAGGCAATAGCATTAATGTAAGCATTGTTGGAGAATTAATAAAATTAATGTATTTATAAAGAATGTCTGTTTAATTTATCAACAAAGAATCGACTAAGTACATTTATTTTGGTTTTGAGCCACTTCCCCTCTATCAACAATTCACTTTATTCTACTTTTATCCACTCTTTCTGTTCATTTCTTTTCTCTCTTTAAACAAGAGCTAACTCCTTATGCAACAACAATTTGCTTGTGTTTATTCAATAGCAACAGGTGCTTTTGCTATTTGTTGTGCTTTCTTTATACGTAAACAGAGCATATATAAACAAAACGCCGCTCTCTTTTATCTAGCATTGCTTTTACTGTCAATTTCGTTCCCACACTCAGCAAAAAATTAAAACTGAAGTTGACAGTAAATTGACATTTCGTATAATGAATATTTTCACAGTTTATTTTCTCGTTGTTTTTTCATTAATACCTGAAAAAATAGCAATTGCTTCGAACGCTTAATAATTTATATCCAGTAGCTGGTAAAACAATAAATATTAAAAATAAAAGTATAATATAGTAAATACAAAAAAGAAATTGTTTTGTGATTATTAAACGGTAGAATAGTTGAAAAAAATTGCAAATGAAAATTTTCATCAGCAGACAAGAAAGAATTGGAAAATATTAAGGTGGAGTAAGTACAAAAGAAGTTGTGTAAATGGTTTGATAATTGTTGCATAAAACACAAGTTAAATAATTAATGAAGGCTCTGTTAAATATGTTTTTAATGCAAATGTGTTTTTTGTGTGAAAAAATTAATAACTGTTACACGGTCATTTGTGAAAAATTCTGATCTGTATATACACACGTTCAAATGCACTACAAACATGACGTTATCTGCAGCGTAGCCAGACTTTAAAAATATGCTAACCCGTACTAATTGAGTTATTTGTGCACAAAATTATATTTTCAGAGAATGAATTTATATTTTCGTAAGACTAATAGCATGTTCACACGAGACAAGATTCGCTATCTTTTGAGGGTTCACAACCCAATCTCGAATGAAACACGAAGATTCGCCATACAAAATTAAGTGAGCGAATCTGCAGTTTCATTTTGAAACTCTTGCCGAAACCATGAAAATTTAGTATCATCTCTAGTTTCTATCGCTAGTTTATCTTAACTAGCTGTCAAACAAAACAAATGTATACAAAGAAGTATTATTGTTTTGCAAGCATTTCATTGTATTAGTACGAAACAAAGGAAAGAGTGTTAAATTGCTTAGTTATAAAAATAAACATAATAAATAACACAACATATTAAATTATTTGAAATAATAAATAAATTTTTTATAAATTATTATTTTTTCTAAAAATACATATATTTATATTTTAAAATTTACCTTTTTTATCCATTTCAAAACTAAAAAACAAACGCGGACAAATGTAAAACAACAAAAAACAAAACAAAGCAACTGTCAACTGAAACTCATTATGTGTCGTCTGAATGCAAATTTTCACAATCGAGGTTCAGAGAGCGAAACCAGCATTGAAACTCGTCGTGTGAACATGCTATAAAAGTGAAATGATTAGTTGTAGCTTTATATCGATAGTCTTGTGGAAACTATAAATTTCGATCAGCTATATAAAAATCTAAATATATGTTTTTATTAAATGTGGGAGTTATTCGTAAGAATATAGCACATTCCCTCTTTTGTGGAATTTTCTATTTTTTTTTATAAAAGTTTCTAATTAGGATATTAACTGATTTCATATGGATTAATTATTTTTATCCCATAATAATGGGAAATAATTTTTTTCTGGCATCACTTTTTAACGCTATAAAAAAAACAAAAATTTGTAACGATGTGGTGCTATAGTAACCTTAAGCCACTCACATGAATTAATTTCTTTACGTTTTTATTGTAATAACAAATCAAAAACAATTGCATTTATAGTAAATAAGTTTGGTTCATAATCACCTAAATAATCAGAAGGGGGTGGTGGTGGCTTTATAAGCATACAATAGGCTTGTTCGTTTGTGTAGTAGTATATAAAATTATAGTACATTCAGACTGCCGCTAAATTACTTAATTTTATTCATATGTATCTATGTATATGTATATATCAACATGCCTATAAAAATGGTTTCAAATCATATATAAAAAGGTGTAATCGTTTTTTTTTTTTTTTGTATGAAAATAAACAAATGACATTAAAATATAAAATCGAAAAATTTAATGTCCAGACAATTATTTTTTCAATAATTTATTTAAGTTTTTCATTGGTAAGATAATTACTACAACTGTAAGAGAACAGACCTATTAAAAATCGGTTTCTATGTTAAGTTGCCAGACGTAAAAGAAATAAAATCGTTAAAATTTTTAAAGATTTAAATAAACTATTTATTGCGTGAATTAATTTAAATAAAACAAAGAATCAATCTATGGCATTTCAGCTGATAAAATGATCGTGTAATCTTAAATTTTCTTTTGGCTTGGCAAAAGGCAACGATAAACATGCTTTTTTATGCATATACGAATTCTGGCGTTTCTCTCGGTAATACGTATTTTTAGGCATCTTATATAGGTAAATAAAAAAATGCTAATTTGTTTTAAATCCTATTCTAAATCAGCAAAATATGAAAAAAATCATACTTGAGATATTAAACGGTACATTTTATATAAAGTCTGGCTACCGTGGTTAATGAGAATGGTTGTTGTTGTTTTAATTACAAACACAACAACAACGTGGGGTTAAAGGCATTGAAATCAAACAAATCGTTTTTTTTTCCATATTTTATTAATAAAAATTAAATTTTTTATTTATAAAAATACAGTGATTTAGGAAACATTGATCTCATTGAGCTGGTAATAAAAGTGGCGTAGAATATGGAATAAAACGAGAAAATATAAATTGTATACAAAAGTGTATCCCAAAAATTTTAAATTGTTCTTCATATAAAAATGACAACAAATTCCACTAATTCAGAGCTGTATCTGAGGCCTTTACCATTTTTGGATACTAAATGGGTGCGTGCTGATCTTATAACCAGCCTTCGTAATCCAGAAGAAGCCGCAGTACTTTGGAACAATCTCATACAGGACTGTGAGTTAGTTTCATCTGCTGCTGGTGCCGTAGTAAATACCGCTGGAAACTTGTCTTACTTGGGAGATGATGGTAAACACTATTGCGGTGTACAGAAACTACAATGTTCATGTTGTCCAAATGATTATTGCGGACCTTTGTCGGCCTGTAATTGCAGTGCTTGCAATGGGTTAGATTCAATTAAAAAGATAACTGCTGCTGCTCAGGCTGCAGCTGCAGCAGCTCAACGTACTTCTAGTGATATTATTTTCGAATCTTGGCTATGGGGTCAATCTCCTAATTATACAGCAAAAGTGGAGTGTCAAAAAACCTTACTTAATGAACTACACGACCTTTCTTTGCAAGCTGCAGGCAATTGTCTATCTTCAATACATCTACGACAACAATTATTTATTTATGAACGATATTTTGTAGCTCTAGCTCGATGTAAACAGCAATATCAACAACAACAGCAACAACAACAAGCTCAATTACAACAGCAATCAACATTGGACATACCATTATTTCAGCCGCCAGCCAACTCAAATAACCCATTTTTAAACTCAACTGATAAAAATGCTAATAAAATTCACGATGATGGTCGAGTATCCGGTCGTGAACGTTTTGCTAAGTATGCACAACAATCATCGCAAGAGTTACATTCGCCAATACGTGAAAGTGAACGTGCTACCTTAGGTTTGGCCAGAGTATGTACACGAGTAGCTTTGAATTTTTCATTTTTCTTTTTACGGCGCGCATGGCGTTCAGGAGAAGACATCGAAATGTGTAGTGAATTGTTATGTGAAGCTTTAGAATCTCTACAAGATCTGCCGGAAGCTCTTTTATTTGATACCTCACAGGTATTTTAAATCATAGAATGTAAAATTGTAAAACTAATGTCTGTATGTGTGTAAAAATTTTATGGTTGTAGGTTTCACCACTATGGGTTGAAGTTCTAGAACGTTCGATTAAATTCTTGCGACAAGTAGCATTAGGTGATGCCATAGGAAATCGTTGTACTGCACCGAAAGACGACCGTCACACCGCGCTTTGTCTGTTACTTGAGCTGTGTGCTCAAAAAGGAAGTCTGGCTGCCTCTCTCGAATCTATTGTTTTACTATTAACACTGTGGGATAAGGATAAAGCAACTGACGATAATCGGGATATTCCACAAAATTCTGGAGCTCCTTTAGTACCCATATTAAAACGTTATGAAGCTATAGGCAATTATGGTCTTACAGTAGGTGCAGCCCCAGATATTGCACCCTCTAGTGCTACTGAATGCTTTCTAAGATTTCTTACATTGCCAGAACAAGAAACAGCAAATGTGGATTTAAAACAAGCTGCTGTCGTTTTAATATCACATTTAGATCGTTTAGCTAAACCACACATGCCAACTGCACATTCTATACAAATGCCAATAAATTTCGCTTCAAACCATAATAACAAGACTTTGTCAGGCAAGGTTCCTACGATGCCTAATGAAAATTCTCAAGAAACTTTAAATCTCTCGACAAGTAAGAGTCCTCAACTACATGAGCAGCGTATTTATGCATTAGGTTGGATGTCTTTAAATCCCAACCAATATGGTTTCACAGCTGAACCAGCTGTTGGTGTATCTGCAGCGACAGCCAATAGTATGAACTCTCAATATTCAGCTCCTGTTTTAAATTTTTATTTTCAAGTTCAACAAGTCGTTATATCGGAAGAGTATGTATTATTTTTAACACAAGATGGCAAAATGTATACCTGGCGAATTTCCAAACCAGAAACGGAGCCCATGTTAATTGAAGAAATGTCTGAAATTCACATTATATCAGTGGCAGCTCATTGTGAAGGACGTCATTATTTGGCTGTGGATAGCATGGGTAAGTAACTTGAATTCTCTTCCAATAATGTAATTTTTTTTATCAATAGCCTTTTAGGAAATGCTTATTCCTGGGGTAATGGCGTGGGTGGCCGCTTGGGTCACGGTGATACTTTGCCTCGCGAACATCCTACAAAAATAATTAGCCTAGAGAGAACAGTAAAGTCAATTCATGTAGGTTGTACATACAGCGCTGCCATCACTTATAATGGCAATTTGTTTACTTGGGGGCGTGGTACATATGGCCGTTTAGGTCATGGAAATTCCGATGATAAATTAGTGCCTACTCAAGTGGTTGCCTTAGCAGATCAAAAATTAGTAGATGTGGCTTTAGGCAGTGGTGATGCTCATACTCTAGCTGTCACTGCAGTAGGTTTAGTATATGCCTGGGGTGATGGCGATTTTGGTAAGCTCGGGAATGGCTCTTGCAACGGTTCGCAGCTGCCACAACTTATTGAAAATTTACCCCGCGTACAGCGTGTTTTTGCTGGAGCTCAATTTTCGGTGGCCTTAACATGTGAAGGAAAAATATATTCCTGGGGTAAAGCTAGCGGTGGACGTTTGGGCCATAATCAACTCGACAAACAAGTTCAATGTTTGAGCACACCGAAACTAATAAACAACTTGCAATCAAAAATCATTATAGATGTGGCCATAGGAGTTTCTCATTGCTTGGCTTTAAGTTCAAATGGCGAAGTATTTGGTTGGGGACGCAACGACTATCAACAAATATGTCCTTCATCTATATGCAAAGATCCTTTAATCAAACAACCTATTTTGGCAACACATCCCTCAGTTTATGTGTTTGGAATTGCTTGTGGCGCAGCTCAGAGTATCATCTGGAGTCAAACTTCAATACAGGGTATACCTTTGCGTATACCTTTTGTAATAGACTTAAGTGAACATACTTTTCGATTATTGGATCAATTGTTAGGCATGGTTTCAGGACAAGACTCTAACAATCGGCAAACGCCCAACCAAGAAGCTGAATGTGTAGCAGTGGCATGTTTAAATTTAGTGAGATTGCAGTTGCATGCTTTGATAGCTAATGGTGTGACTCCTAAATCAGTGGGTTTATCGGAAGGTTCTCGTCTGTTGGTTAGTTTGAAAACCAGAATTCTAAGTTTAGCTGGAGGAGCTAACGTTTTAAAAACTATGCAGGAAGCTGCTCAATGGACACTACAAGTTGGCTGGAGTGTACTTTTGCCAACTGCAACAGAAAGAGCGCAAACTTTAACTTCTTTACTACCCTCAGAGCCTGGTATATCAACTGCTGGTCACAGATTTATGACTGATCTTCTAGTAGGCTCTCTAATGGCTGAAGGTGGCTTAGAAACAGCCTTGAATCAAGCCATCCGCTTAGAGTCTACCGATTGTGCTGATAATGGTCATAATTTACCCCTTCTTCATCTTATTAAACAATTATTACGCAACAATTCAGCTTTGACACAAGCCAAGCTAACGCAACTATTATTAAGCACCGGGATTGTAAAAGCAGAAGAGGAAAATTCTCTACTTTCTTCTGCATCCATTATACAGTCAAACGAACATTCAAGTCCCAGTCTAGATTTGTTACATCGTTTCCAACGCCTCCTTTTCTCTCATATACATCAAAGTCCGAAAACTGAAGATCTTATTGGGGCTGAACTTTTGCTAAGCAAATATCTTCAAACTGCTGTTAGTCTTTGTATACATTCTTTACAAAAAGCCCATGAAATTGCTTTGCAAGGAAAAGAAGGTGTTGCTGACATTATGATCACTGATATTTCCGACACCCTGCTATATGAACTACTAATAGGTCTTATAATCCTTAAAAGAGATAAAGCAAATTTAATGCCAGCTTTTGATTGGTCCCATCATTTTGTGCCGCTATTACATGCTTTAGATAATCTAAATCGTCTCATATGTGATAGCGACATACAGGATTCGGATGATTTGGGTTGGCCTGGTATTATATGTCGCAGTAATCAAAAAAATACATCAACTACAACACAAGTAGAAGAATTAATGCTGATACGAAAAAATGATTTTGAAAATCATATATTAGATGGTGGCAAATGGATTATTTTAAACAGTTTTGTATGCGATTTAATAGACTATCAGTAAGTAATGATATAAAATTGGTAAGAAACGATAAAATTTAATTCATGTTTTTTAGAAATGAAATAGCTGCAATAAATAATTTTCTGGAAAGCAACATAGGCAAAGATCTATCATCAGAATTGAATAATTCAAATTATCGTACGTGTTTAGAATTTATATTAAATCATCATAAGGTTGGACGTTATGCTCCTAATATAAGCGAAGAAAAGGTAATAGGAATCAATTAAAACCAATTTGAAATTGAAATTGTATTTTGTTTGCACTTTTTTCCAGCCTCATTTACAACAGAGCAAAATTCTTACCCACTTCAATTCGGAAAGAGCTTTGGCATATCTGTTGGGGCTAGTGGCTAATAGATTACAAATTGGTCCACCGCCCCAGCCAGCCGAGTTGCAATGCAAAGCAATTATAAAATATAATATATTAAGTGGTGGTCTGCAAGTATTACAACCAAGTAATCCGTTCGATGAGGAAAAAGGAGAGGCACGCAGTAGTGCTAGCACTGCGGGTAGTACACCTACGGAGCCACCAGCTCATGCTATCGACACTTTAGGTGTAGCTCAATCATCGCCAAATAGCATACAGCAACGTATAGAAACCTTAATTTCTGGTTTATCTGATGGCCGGCTAACAGATCCATTAGTTGTTACTTGGATGACAATATCCGAACGTTTTTGCAAGGATAACAATTTAATATGGCATCAAGAATTTCCACCAGAACATCCTGTACAAGAACTAGAACGGCTTTTAACCGCTGTACTTATAAGACATCAAAGCTTGGGTGGTATAATACTATCAACGATTGAAAAAGAATTGACGGGTGTAACAGCTTCCAATATGATTTATAAACTACCAAAACAAATTTCAGAGATAATACGTTTGATTTATCAAACAAAATGGTCGGTAGTCCGTATAAGACAACAATTAAATCGCAGTTATAAGGAGGTATGTGCTCCAATGTTGGAACGTTTACGTTTTCTTTTGTACGAAATAAGACCAGCGGTGAGCTTGGAACAAGAAGGCCTACGAAAATTATCCGTACTACATAAATTACCAAGATTTAAACAAATTGTACGTAAAATAATTGTAGAAATGAGAATAGCTAAGAAACAATTGGTGTGCGCAAAGCCAGAGGATATATTAAATGTTACCATACAAAGTCAAAATGTTGCACAGAAATTGCAATCACAATCACAAGTAAGTTTTAAAATGTTTATTGTGTATGTTTTTGCTTTTGTTCATTTTACAAAGTTTTTTTTTTATTTATAAAAAAATTGGTAGAAAAATAACACAGGCCAACAAAATATGTTTTTTTGTGATGTCTAATTCTTATAAATTCCTTTTTCTGGATTAACTCTAGTTCTCGAGATTTACCATTATACAAATATAAAAAAAGAAAAAATACTCTAAAACATTAGCGGAATTCACGTTTCAGTGTAAAGTTCCTAGTATCGAGTGTACAAATGTGAAATAAATAAAATACACACAACAACAAAATGCATTATCCTACTATTTTCTACAACACTTCAGAACTACATTATGAAAACCCAATGTAAATACGTTTTACAATTGTGTAAAACAGCAGTCGCTAAATGGTGTTTGCGTTTAGGTTTTAAATGCTGACAACTAGTTAGCATCACAGTTTTGCTTACATTTTCTTAGTTTACAAATTTACAGAAAAAAGTCTATTACACTTTGTAGTTAAAATTTTCTGTAAATATTAAATCAATTAAATCAATAATATAAATTTTTTTAGGAATCTCTTTTAGAAGCCAATTTATCTGTAAATACAGATAAAAACTCAGCATTAGCCATTGATCATACGCATATACCAATTGCAATCGTTCAAATACCATCACCAATTACAAATCATTCCTCTAATGAAAATCTTCTAGAAAGTAGCAACAATAATTTTATTTTATCCGAACGTAAATCTTCTGTTGAGGATATAAAATTTGAAACAACCGATCTTGATTTTGATGATAAGAAACCTGAACAGGAATCTAGACTAAGCAATGATGTGATACGCAGACTCTGTGAAAAATGGTATTTTTCTGGTGATTTAAATACTCAACTAATGAATGAGATTGTTGAATTTGTTATGCAAGAAATCTGTGATGTGGAAACAGTTCGAAGGGCCATGTACTGTCAAGTGCAACGCTATCAAATACGTCGTCAAGGCTTAGAAATGTTTCACACCATTTTACAAGTAAATGGTCTTATGGATGCTGTTAAATATAATATGTTAAGTGGCTATTTGGGGTTACATTTAAAATCTAATAAACATACAACCTCAAATATATTGGATGATGTTGGCTCTATAACAGCCTTTCAAAAAGCAAATTTAATTTTGGCTCAGTCTCGTATTTTGGAATGGGCCGTACAAGAACTACAAAGACTGGTAAATCAGGAACAAATCCATATGAAATCCAAACCCAATAATGCTGGCAAGGATAATTTCAATTTGGGTACATATGTGTTCCTAAAGAAATTGCCTAGAGCTAGATTCCTTCTAAGTATATTTGGCATTTTGGCCAAGGATGTTGGAGCAAATGAACTTAGTTTACTGATTAATTCCGGTACATTGGGTACAGTTTTGGGGCTATTAAGTCAAACCGGAGGAGATGTGCCAGCTGTTAAAAACACCTATGAACTGTCAACGGTTTATGAAGATACAATTCTTAAGCAAAAATCAAATAAGGCCAACTTAACGGGGCCAGAGTTGGCAAAACTAATGAAAATTGGTACAAGAATTGTTCGAGGGGCCGATTGGAAATGGGGAGATCAAGATGGTAATCCACCTGGAGAAGGTAGAATTATAAGTGAAGTGGGCGAAGATGGGTAAGTAAAAACAAAACAGAAATATTATTTTCATTTTGGATTTCTTTTTAAATAATTTTTTTTTATGTGAAAATTAGTTGGGTACGCGTTGAATGGTATACCGGTGCTACAAACTCCTATCGCATGGGCAAAGAGAATCAATATGATTTACGTTTAGCTGACAGTGCTTTAAATATAGTTTCCCCAGATTCTGAGACTGAAAAAGATGAAATTTTGTCTGATTCTTCTTTAAGTGGAGAATCTCATCCCACAAAGTTATTGCGTTATGCCTGCACAAAACTACTACAAATTATTTCAGTTGGCATTGGTTTACATTCCGAAAAGATGGACAAAAATGCTGTACGTGGGATTTCATCCATGTTTAGAGCCATTTTAAATCCAGATTCAACTTTGGCTAATATTTGCGGTTTGGATAATTGGACTACTTTAGGTTTTTTAAAAGCAATTGCAGGTGAGTTTTACGTTTCAAATCCATTTTTGCAATTAAACACACTCAGTTGGAAAAAGCTAGCTAGCCAAATTTTTTCAATAGATTTCGTATTGGAAAATGATTTTCGCGATTGTTTGTTAGGTATTCTGTAAAATGTAAGTAAAATAAAAATGAAACACATTCCCAAAATAAATATGTAATTCCTCCAATTTATAAAAGAAGTAAGACAGAAAGAAGATAAATAGACATTCAGCTCAAACGTAAATTCCGCAGGTATTTGTGCCAGAAAAAATTTGATTTTTGGAAAAAAAATGCCCTACATCAGAGAATTTTCTATAATATAAAAGGTAGAAATGTTATTCAAAATTAGAAACAAAATAATCAGCTGACTTAAGATTATTAAGAGCAATAATATGTGGCAACGCCGGTCATATGCTTTATGTTAGATTGTCAAAAATTCATAATCGAAACGACACTGGTAATAAGGCTAAATATTTAACAGAATTTCATAAAATTCAAATCTGCTGTAGCATAAAGTATTCACTGCCTAAACATCCGTTGCACTACCAAAACTTAGTCGGTTTTATCTAAAAATAAACAAGGAAAAATAGTATTTTCAAAATGAATTCATTATTGTCCACTTAGGAAGAAAAGACATTTTTAATGTTTTAAAAATAATATAGACCTCTGTCTCGCACAATTTTTCTCCCCTAATAAAAAAAAAGATAAATAAATTCCACAAAATAATGCAATAACTTCCAAAGATAGTTTTTATTCTACTAAATATGCAAAATTTTTAGGAGAATCTACAGTACTATCGAAGCACTTAACATCATCCATATGGATTGATTTCTATATCAGCTTATTAGAACAGCCAACAGTACGTGAACAAGATGTTTTTCGTAAAATTCATTGCTTGCGTTTACTTCAAATTGTGTTGTTACACTGGACCGATGAAGTAGATGTACCACAAATGACTACATTAGTACGACAAATATTTTCAACTTTGGGTAAAATAACATTATATTGTCCTAACGATATGTCATTATTGCAAACGACAGCGGAAAATAAGCCAAGAATACTTTTGACGGCTTCACATTCGGGCACAGTTGCTGAAGAGATAATTACTTTGCTTAGAAAATTGCATACTCTTCCCACATGGAATACCGCGATTAATTCGTTTCTTTCGCAAAAACTTTGTGTGGCAGCAGAATTATTTGGAGAAGATGGTTTGGATTTGCAGCATTTAGAAAATGAGTACATATTTGTAATGGGAGTTCTAACCACAATTGGTGGTTGTGATATACGGCCTAGAGTAGGTCTACAGGTATGTCATGAAGGCACTACCGCCACCATATGTGGCTTTACTACAAAAGGCAAATGTCTCTTGAGTACGGACAACCAATCGTTAAACGGTGAATGTAGAAAAATATCTTTGAGTGCTGCTTTGGAAAATGCTGATTACTCGGTATTTAGCTTATCGCGTTTACCTATGAATGAAATGTTATTGAACTCCTGGTCTGTATTATTGTATGGTCCAGGGGAACGTAAAGAGTCTGTGCCAAATTTGATAGACATTAGTTTATTGCGTTCACAACAAATTCAATTGTCGGTACTAAATTCTAACTGTGTGCTTTACAGACATCAAACTTCTTTAAGAAAAATATTAAAACAAAGATCTCCCGGTATGTGTTCTTATTCTTCGGAAGAAAGTATTTCAGACGATGAGCAAGCCCAGAAGTCAACAGGCCATGTTGAACAGCATGGTTTACATGAAGTGAATAATGAAGAATGTTGTAATAATTCTTTTGCGGGCTCAAACGACACAGAACTTTTAATACAAAGCATACTTATACGAGCTACCCAACCTTCTCCCGTGAAAGC
Source organism: Thelaira solivaga (assembly GCA_947397855.1). NCBI lineage: Eukaryota > Metazoa > Arthropoda > Insecta > Diptera > Tachinidae > Thelaira > Thelaira solivaga. The sequence goes on along the minus strand of OX377612.1, from coordinate 63,121,592 downwards.
TTGCTACACATACAGTGAGTTAGCTTCTGCTGCTTTAAACTGTTCGCAGGTGCTTGCTTCACATCTACATTCGGAGCTTAACGATCTTTCTTCTTCTACAGCTCGTATGGGTTGCATGATGCCAGCGATGCAACCTACCATGATCCATGGCACACCCATTTACAATATGGGTGTCTATGATGAAGCTACTGGTACCTCAAATTCTGCGAACAACGTTAACTTGGAATTAAAGGAAGCAGATACTCTCATAAAAACTTCATCGTCTTTAATTTCTCAAATTATGGAAATGGGTTTTAGTAAGAAATCTGTTGAATTGGCAGTAAAACAATTGACTAATTATCCCATGACACCAACACCCGAGCAAATAGTTCAATGGATTTTGGAGCATCCTGATATATGTAATAATACTATTGATCCTGTTGATTACAATGATCCCTCAGAGTTAATAGGACACTCCACTTCTGATGCTTTACTACCACAACAACAAAAGTTAGCTTTGCTACAAGATCCAGAATGTGATATTGATAATGAAAGTGTTGATACCAGCTCAGACACTGTGGAGGGTTCTTCCATACAAGATCAACCCGTTAAATACGAGACTAGGCAAGATTTTCAAACAGCCGACCAATATGCCATGTATGTCAGAGGTCTTGTTTGTCCCGGTATGATTGTTCGCTGCTGTCGTGATTTTGAAGAAATTAAAAAAGGAGATATTGGCACTGTTTTGAAGGTGGATACCGAAGGACTACACGATCTAAATGTGCAAGTAGACTGGCAGTTACATGGCACTACCTATTGGGTGTGTTTTGTGCATATTGAATTATTGGAAAAACCGGCCGAAAAAGCATCATCTTCTGCAGTGGGTGTTAATTTGGAAAGGCAGTCCTCACAAATTGTAATTGGTTCTCAAGTGCGAATGAAAGCTGCACCACGTTATAAATGGGGTAATGTAATGCGTGGTAGTGTTGGCACTGTGACTGCGGTATGTGGTAAAAATGTTAGTGTTGATTTTCCACAATATCCAGGATGGAAAGGTTCAGTTAATGATATAGAAATAGTGGGCACATCAGTACAGGGTAGCACATTATTGGGATTCAATAGTCTGTCAGCACCAGCTGCCTCGGATCTTATTGAAGATTGGTCACGTTGTATTCGTTCATTAAGCGTGTCTTCAAATGAAAGTACTGCTAAACACTTACTAGATCGTAGTCCCAACTGCTGGCAGAGTTCTTCCAGTACACAAGGAAAACATTGGATACGTTTGGAAATGCATGAAAATGTTTTGGTGCATGCTCTTTCCATCACGGTTAGCCCTTCAGATCATTCTCATATGCCTTCGTTGGTTGTAACGCGCGTAGGGGATAGTATTGGTAATTTAAAGGAATACTCCTGGATATCGATTAAAAACAGTGATACCACAGTGGTCCTTATGACTGATGTAAGGCAATATTATCCCTGGATTGAAATAGTTATTAAACAATGCCGTAATAATGGTATACAATGTAAAGTTCATTCTCTAAATATAGTAGGAAGGCGAAAACAAACTGATTTGGATTTGATGCTAATGAATGCCTCTTTCTTGGCCTGTGAGTACGATAATCTGTCAGACTCAAATCAAAATCTTTCTTTATCTTCTTATGCCGATCCAAAGTCTTCAGTAAGTGATCCACCGTGTACAGTTATGGTTTGGGGCTTAAATGACAAAGAGCAGTTGGGTGGCCTTAAGGGCTCCAAAGTTAAAGTTCCCACATTTTCGCAAACAATAAGCCGTTTGAGGCCTATATACATAGCAGGTGGCTCAAAATCTCTATTTATCGTATCACAAGATGGCAAAGTTTATGCCTGCGGAGAAGGCACTAACGGACGTTTGGGTTTAGGTACCAGTGCGAACGTATCTGTACCACGTCAAATTCCAGTCTTGCATCAATATGTTGTGAAGGAGGTAGCAGTTCACTCTGGTGGCAAGCATGCCTTGGCTTTGACATTGGATGGTAAAGTATTTTCTTGGGGTGAAGGAGAGGATGGAAAACTTGGTCATGGCAATCGCTTAACTATGGATAAACCTAAAATGATTGAGTCTCTGAGATCTAAAAAAATACGAGACATTGCTTGCGGTTCTTCTCATAGTGCAGCAATAACTTCTGCTGGCGAGTTGTACACATGGGGCTTAGGAGAATATGGACGCTTGGGCCACGGAGATAATGCAACCCAATTGAAACCTAAACTGGTGGCTGGTTTAAGTGGCAAACGTGTTATACAAGTAGCCTGTGGTAGTCGAGATGCACAAACGTTAGCTTTAACTGAAGATGGTGCAGTGTACTCCTGGGGTGATGGTGATTTTGGTAAATTGGGTAGAGGTGGATCAGAAGGTTCTTCAGTACCTCATGAAATTGAACGTTTAACCGGCATTGGTGTAATACAAATCGAATGTGGTGCTCAATTCAGTTTAGCTTTAACTCGAGCAGGTGAAGTGTGGACTTGGGGAAAAGGAGACTATTATCGTTTAGGTCATGGTAGTGATCAGCACGTTCGTAAACCTCAACCCATACAAGGCTTACGAGGAAGAAAAGTGATACATGTAGCAGTAGGAGCTTTACACTGTTTGGCTGTTACAGATACCGGTCAAGTGTATGCCTGGGGTGATAATGATCATGGCCAACAGGGTTGCGGAAATACTGTAGTGAATAAAAAACCCGCACTAGTAATTGGTTTAGATTCGGTATTCGTTAATCGAGTAGCTTGTGGAAGTTCTCATTCTATTGCTTGGGGCTTGCCGCAATCGCCTTCTGAAGATGAAAAGAAGGGACCAGTACCGTTTGCTACTACAAAAGATCCTCTAGGTGGCACCAGCTTAGGAATATATGACGCTGATTCAGCTACTACCACAACATCATCATCCATCAGTTTAGCCACCAAAAATTTTGTCAAAATCAGTTTGAGCGAAACTTTGTTAAATCTTGAAACAAATGGAGCTCGACAAACGGCTTTAAATTATGTACTCAACGCAATGAGTATATTACAGGCTCGACAAATTATTGTAGCCGCTTTAACCAGCCACAGCAAGGTTAACTTAAACGACCGAGTGAATAATGATGTCGAATACGATTGTGGTGCTTTTAGAGAGAACGTCAACCAAAACAATAATACTCAACAGCAGATAAACAACAACACCAATGATATTATTGCACAGGGAGGGGGAGAAGCGTTAGCAGATGCAACTGATCCAGCAGTTCATGAACCTTCACCTGAAATTGATATACAACCAGCACCAGCGGGACCTTTGAGCGCTTTTCAAAGTCTAACAGGTTCGTTATCACTTTCAGCATCCTTATCCAGTGCAGCTCCACATAAACACTCAAAAATGTCGGCTAGTGCCATGTCAGTTATGGCAGCCACCATGACAAATCAGGAAGAAATGATAAACGAGACATCTTTAACGGGCCTAGATGATTTTACATCTTTGTTAGGTGAAGCGGAGGCTAAAAGTTTGGTAGAATTATTAAAATTAAGTGTGGCTGGTAGAACTGGGCCTTCGAGCACTTCACAGACAATCGCTGATACCTTAATTGCTCTGGGGTCAAATACTCCATCTATTGGTTCAATGTTGCTGGAAACTTGTATAACAGAATTGGAAGATCTCTGTACTTCACGTCATAGTCTGGGCAAAGTGCCAAAACCTGTTATGCAGGAAAGTAGTCATCCTTATGTAGACAATATAACTACAAACGGTCATGTTAAAATACCAGGAGCTGAAGCTTTGCGTTTAGAATTCGATTCAAATTGCTCGACAGAAAAACGTAATGATCCTTTAGTAATAATGGATTGTTCGGGGCGTATAATTGCTATGAGATCAGGACGAGAGTTTGCTCACTGGGCTTCAGAAATACGCATACCAGGAGATGAAATGCGTTGGAAGTTTACCTCTGATAGCTCAGTTAATGGTTGGGGTTGGCGGTTTTGGGTTCATGCCATAATGCCGGCATCTTCTATGAACGAACGAGGATCCGATAGAGCTGTTCTCTCGCAGCCATCTATGCCACTGGTGATGGCGTTGTTAGATGAGCGTTTAAGCCCTAATAACAGCAGTGTTTTATTGCGTTTGGCGGCTGCATTAGCCGCATGTGCTCAATTAAATTCACTAACTACTGCACAACGCATATGGTCTTTGAAACGTTTACATGCAGTCTTACTATCGAAATATGCTCCAAAACCTTTGGATGCCTCTTTAAATCCTTTTCTTATGCCATTGATACCTGAATTGTTGCGTCAATACGAATATGAAGAACCCCAAGTAAGAGGAGGTATACATCTTATGCACTCTGATTATTTCAAAACCTTGGCAGCTTTGGCATGTGACATGCTTTTAGACTCGGTACTACCTCCAGCAGATGTTCATAAATGGGCTTGGTTTAAACGTTATTGTATTGCAGTTAGAGTGGCTCAATCATTGATTAAACGTAATGAACTGCCTAAAGCATTTTGCTTAGAAGTTCGCAAGAAATTCGCAGAAATGATGCCACAACCACAAATTCATACACCGCAAGCAGGAGGGTCAATGATGAATTCAACAACGTCTTTGGGATCCTCCACAAGTACAGCTAGCAATCCCACTCCCTCTCCACAGCCATGTTTACCCGGCTGTTCTTCATCTTCAAATATTGTCAATACTTTAACTCCCAGTACAAGTAGTCTGATACAGTATATTGACACAGTGATGACTTTATCTTTACATGAAAACTTGGCCTCCTGTGGCGGAGTTGGAAACACTTCAGCAGCAGTGGCAGAATCTATTCAATTTATGCATGAAGATCACAATCTTTTCAAGTCGGAACACGACAGTCAGCTTTTACAATGGTTAAATAGACGTCCAGATGATTGGGCTTTGTCATGGGGTGGAGCCAGTACCATTTATGGTTGGGGTCATAATCACAGAGGGCAATTAGGAGGTCTGGAAGGAAGCCGAATTAAAACACCTACACCTTGCGAGGCTTTAAGTCTGTTAAGACCCGTGCAATTAGCAGGAGGAGAACAAACATTATTTGCAGTAACACCAGATGGAAAATTATTCGCTACAGGCTATGGCTGTGGTGGTCGTTTGGGTGTAGGAGGTACTGATTCTTGGGCTGTACCAACTCTTGTAGCTTCGTTGCAGCATGTGTTTGTTAAGAAAGTAGCCGTCAATTCGGGCGGTAAACATTGTTTGGCTCTAACAACTGACGGCGAGGTTTACTCTTGGGGTGAAGGCGAAGATGGCAAATTAGGCCACGGTAATCGCATGAGTTACGATCGTCCTAAGTTGATAGATGATCTTACTGGTATTGGTATAGTAGACATTGCCTGTGGTAGTGCTCATTCCGCAGCGATAACATCATCAGGTCATGTCTTAACTTGGGGTAAAGGTAGATATGGACGGCTGGGACATGGTGATTCAGAAGATCAATTGCGGCCAAAATTAGTTGAAGCCTTACTAGGCTACCGAGCAATTGATATAGCCTGTGGCTCAGGTGATGCTCAAACATTGTGTATAACAGACGACGATAATGTATGGAGCTGGGGTGATGGTGATTATGGTAAACTAGGCCGAGGGGGTTCAGATGGTTGCAAAATTCCTGTGAAAATCGAAAATCTCTCTGGTTTGGGTGTGGTTAAAGTAGAATGTGGATCCCAATTTTCAGTAGCTCTTACAAAATCTGGTGCAGTTTATACCTGGGGCAAAGGAGATTTTCATCGTCTTGGCCATGGCACTGTGGATCATGTGAGACGACCAAAGAAAGTGGCAGCTTTGCAAGGCAAAAAAGTGGTTTCAATTGCTACAGGTTCATTGCACTGCGTAGCCTGCACAGATAGCGGAGAGGTATTTACTTGGGGTGATAACGATGAAGGACAACTAGGTGATGGAACTGTGAGTGCCATACAAAGACCCCGACTTGTACAGGCGTTAACAGGAAAACATATTGTTAAAGTTACCTGTGGTTCAGCTCACACATTGGCTTTGTCAACTTCGCAGCTTTCAGAGAGAGTGAGACCACCACCAAATCCGCCTTTGGAATACGATTTGGTTAGAGATTTACCTCCCGAAGCTTTACATGCAAGATTAGTGCTATTGCATCATTTTTCGGAATTATTGTGCCCCTGTTTGGCAATGTTACCCATTACAGGTAAACAAATGTGATGTAATTTAAAAATTTATGAATTTATATTTCTACCGTTTTATGCAGGTGATCTTAGTTTGGGTGCCTTAAAAGATGTACTCGTTTACACCATTAAAGAGGCTGCTTTCCGCAAAGTTATACAAACGACCATGGTTAGAGATAAACAGCATGGCCCAGTTATAGAATTAAACCGCATACAGGTGAAGCGTTCCCGTAATAAATCGGTTAATGGCTTGGCAGGAGTTGATGGCATGAAAAGTGTTTTTGGTCAAATGGTTCAAAAGTTACCTTTGCTTACACAAGAGGCTTTATCTTTGCCACATCGTGTTTGGAAAGTTAAATTCGTAGGAGAGTCGGTAGATGATTGCGGTGGTGGTTACAGTGAATCTATTGCGGAAATGTGTGATGAATTGCAAAATGGCAGTGTACCCCTGCTTATAGCCACTCCCAATGGCCGTGGAGAAGCTGGTGCAAATCGTGATTGTTTCCTATTGGATCCAACTCTAACATCTGTGTTGCAAATGAATATGTTCCGTTTTCTAGGTGTACTAATGGGCATAGCGGTTAGAACAGGATCACCCTTAAGTTTAAAGTAAGTATGAAAATATTTTCTAGTGGCTTATTTTATTTTATTTTTGTCACTTTAAAAAAGTCTTGCCGAACCTGTTTGGCGTCAATTAGCTGGAGAACAATTACGTCCTTCCGATTTAACTGAAGTTGATCGTGATTATGTTGCCGGCTTGCTATGCATACGTAACATGGATGATGATCTCAAGGTATTTAATACCTTAGAACTGCCCTTCTCTACTTCTTCCGCCAAAGGCCACGAAGTGCCACTTTCAACACGTTACACACGCATAACGCCACAAAATCGCCAGGAGTATGTGCGTTTAGCATTAAATTTCCGTTTACATGAATTCGATGAACAAGTTAAGGCAGTGCGTGATGGCATGTCTAAAGTAATACCCGTCCCTTTATTATCATTATTCTCCGCCTCTGAACTTCAAGCCATGGTTTGTGGCTCACCCGATATACCATTGGGACTACTTAAATCTGTAGCCACTTACAAAGGTTTTGATCCAAATTCTGCTATTGTACAATGGTTTTGGGAAGTCATGGAAGAATTCTCTAATCAGGTAATATAAGTAATAAGATAAATGTGTGTTCAGATCATAAGAAATAAAAATTTTTTTGTGTCGTTACTTTAGGAACGTTCCTTGTTTTTACGTTTCGTTTGGGGTCGCACACGCTTGCCACGCACGATTGCAGATTTTCGAGGCCGAGATTTTGTTTTACAAGTCTTGGAAAAAAATCCGCCCGATCACTTTTTACCCGAAAGCTATACCTGTTTCTTTTTATTAAAAATGCCCAGATATTCGTGTAAAGTTAGTATTTATAAAATTTTTATGAAATCATGAAATTTCTTTTAACTATCTTTTTTATATTTCTTTAACTGCAGACCGTTCTAATGGAAAAATTAAAATATGCCATACATTTTTGCAAAAGTATCGATACTGATGAATATGCCCGTGTTGCTATGGGCGATCCCACCGAAGCAACCGGCAGCGAGGATAATAGTGATTTAGAATCAGTAGCATCAAATGACGTTTAAGAAAAAGAAAATTTATTAAAACAAAAAACCGAACAAAACTTTACATACACACATGCATACATGATGTTATACCAAAAAAGAAAATGAAAATTTAGAATTTAGTATAAGATTTTTAAACTCTACAATAATAATATACTTACATACATACACACCATATACCCAGTAGTGGACTACAACACTCTAACTATGTTTTTGGCCGTATTACAAAGTTTTTGGCTGTCAAATACACAAAAAGCTCTAGAAAAGAAACGGAAAATGTTTTAGCAACAAACACAAAATTTGGTAAGTAGTAAAGAAAGTAGATTTTAATCTAATGCACTTGATTTTGTAAACCAATAGGTCTGATTACGAGTGTCGTAGTTGTGGCGAAAATGCCAAAATACTACAATAAGCACACTTCTAATAAGGCTGAATGTAAAACAAAAGGAAATAATAGCGGAATTCACACTTTGAATTATTTTTATAATTATTAAGTCGTATAATTTGATTCCTCACGGAAAGGAAAATTTAGCGGAAAGAAATATCGATCGATATAAAAATTGATATTATTCATTCCTGCCTAATTATCTTATTATTTTGAATTGTTTAATTTAATTGTGAATGAAAAAGTTGTATATTGTGAGTAAATTGTGTTAATGTTTCAGCTGTTGGTCATAAGAAAAAATTTAATTTTTTAACATCAAAATAAATTTTAAATAAATAAAAAGAAAATTATTTTTCAATAAATAAAAAAAAATTATTTTCTACAAATACTACATATTGAGCTAAAACACATTTAATTTTTGCGAAATTTTTTATCTTTCCGTGGGAAAATTTTAACGTAAACAAAATGTAGAAATTTATCTATATCGCGGAATCAATAATTGCAAATTTTGCTTAAGCACAAAAAATGCTTTCCGCAATCGCGGAATGGAATGAATAATTAGACCCAGCATATATTTACGGAATAGTTTAAACTACAAAGCGGGATCGATTTTTTTTAAATAATTGTAAACTAATAAAATGTAAACACTTAAAACGTAAGCAACACGTTTTATCTTAAAATAAAAGTTGGTACCGTTTAGCGACAGCTGTTTTACACAATTGTAGTACGTATTTACATTGGGCTTTCATATTGTAGTTCTGAAGTGTTTGTTGTTGTGTGTAAAAAAATTTTTTACGTACACTTGATACTAGACACTTTACACTAAAGCGTGAACTCTGTTTATTATTTTATGGAACAAAACTTTAAATTTCTCAAGACATGTTTTTTAAAAGCCCTTCCTTGCCTTTATTCTTTTTTTTTTTTATTGTAGGCAATATTTATACTTAATTAGAAAAGCAAAAAAATATTAAATAGCTTGTGTGTGACTGTCAAGATATGTTTTGGATTTGGTTTACAAAATCAGGCCTTAAATACCAGGTGGATCAAAATTCACGCCTGCATGTAAAAATGTAATATAACAAATTTTTTATAACACATTTTCCTTATTCTATTTACAATGCAGCACTTAAAAAAGCTTTCTTGGTTTGAAATGTTATGGCAACGTGGCTAGCGGACTCTCTTTCTTAATAGCTGAAAAGAAAGGTTTGATTTGTGAAACGAATTTAACTATTTATTCATTATTATCATTATTTATTCATTAGTTTATATTATATATAATTTTAAAATTTAAATTTAATTAATAGCAATATATAGTCTTGTTTTCTTTAGTATTATTGCAAAAAGCAAAAAAAAAAATATATTAAACGATAGATGCAAAAAAAGAAAAATTAAACAAACATCATAATGAAACTCATCTCTATTACTTTTTATATTTTTTAAATTAATAAAAACAAAGTTTTTATTAGTAAGTATTTCTCTCCTTAAATATGTATATGCGAGTATTTGTAATTAATTTAGATTTCCTAAATCGTTTTTAGTGTTTCTTACATACATAAATTTTAATGTTTAACTTGTTTTTAAAAATGAACCTTTTTTTCTTTTAAATTATTTATATATATTTTTAATTTATTTATACTAGAGTGTTATCAAGCATTTCGATTCGAAAGAACACATGAATGGTAGAAACACAATGTAATAGAAATAGAAACACATGTGATTTTCTCTTTGAATTGGAACAGATAATAACCCTTTCAATTCCTATTGCAACAATTAAATAATTTTTTTTTAAATAGCTATTTTTTCTTTTAATATATTTTTTTTTTATTGTATAAAATTAGTATTTAGACATTGGCGTTTATTTGCAGTAGAATTTAGAAAAAAATTTTTTCTACTTCAAATCTATGTCAATGTTTGTAGCTACGGGGAAAAATGTTGTGAAAAAAATTAAATTTTTTTTTAAATATTTATGGGCTACAATAAAGAAACTTTAACTCTCTACTCAGCAAAATTTGGTATCATGAGTTCAAGTGATAGTTATTGAAATAAAAATAAATTTTCTATAGAAAAGCGATGTCACACGAAAACCTAAGCGACCGAAAGCAAAATTAAAATTTGTTTATGTTTTCAATACAAATGCGTTTGGTTTTCGTTCGCTTAGGCTTTCTTGCGTCATGGCTAAACAGCCTATTAAATTCAATTAAAACTATAATTTAAAAATTTTTTAGCTTTTAATGTTAATTTCGTAAAATCACAAAATTTTGCTTTAATATGAACCCATGATAACCTTTTTTAAAACAAGACTGAATTCAACCACTTGTTTCGAAGAAAATTTTTGTCCGCACAATATTTTTTCTATACGTATTTTAAGCTCACTCTTTGTAAGAGATACACATAATAAACCAACAATTTTGTACAGAACAAGTGAGTGATTTCAGCTTTACCAAAAGCGCATTCAACCAGGTATGCCAAAAAAAAAAAAAAAATCCTATTAAACTTGCTTTGTTAAGTTAAATCGCCTCTTGTAAAAATTTTTTATAATAATTTCTTGAAATTACATTTTTGTTTAATTAGAGCTGCTATAGATAGCCATGTGATGTGCTTTGAAAGTAGAAATGAAATTAATTGTATTCAATTAACCAGAAAAATAAAAAATAAATGTTAAAAATATTTTAGCCTTAAAAATCAAACAATATTATAAAATATAAATTACATAAAAGTATAATACGTATTATTAATTAAACAAAAGTAGAAATACAAATAAATAAATATGAGTTGATTAAATATTTAAAATACGAGTTCATGTAGTTGTTTGTATTAATATGTTGGTTGCTTCATAGATTCATGAACATTTACAATATTAAAATAGGCAATATTTAACTATAGAAATTCGTAGTTAATGTTTATCATAAAACTAACTTTGATTTAAAGCGCAACATATCATACTGTATATAGACTGATCAAATATGCAAATATAAAAATTTTATTTTGTAAAACAATACAGGTTTTTATCACAGGCTAGGAATTTTTTTTTCGGAAAAGAACATTATTTATGCAAAAACTGCCTTTAAACTTACAAAAATTTAGTTGAAATGCATATTTTTTTAAACGATTGTAAATTTTGAAAATTATGAGACGATATTGCAAATTAAAACGTTTACTGGGATATTATTGTTTTACAAAATAAAATAAAAATTATTTAAACACAAGATTTTATAAAAAAAAAAAAACACTTTCAGATGTTAAATTTTATACAACAAAACACTGGGAAATTAGATTTTTAGGTTTCATTTAATATTCAAGTAAAAAGATAGGGTCTTTCATAAATGGATTTTGTATTTTAAAAAGAGTTTAATTTTCTAATATTTTTTCCATAAAATTCTAAAGTTTAAAAGTGATTTAATTTACAAAATCTGCTTTTTTTGTTCACATTTGTATTTAATTTTTTAAATTTCATTTCAGATGAACTTGAAATAATGTGGAACAGGACAACAAACAATAAAAAAAATAATAATCAGGCTTTATTGTATAACAATTACAAATTATTGAAGACTGTTATAAATCAGAATTTACAAAACATTTCTTACATACCCCCATGTAAATTTATAAATTAAAAAAAAAAAATTATGGAAAAATATACTCGCTTCATTTCTCCTGTTCTGTATTACACACCATCAATTCGTTTTAGAAGTATAAAATTTACTGGGAGTAAGCTTGCAGAAAGTAGGAAGAATATTTTTATACAATTTCGGCTGTACTCGTATTAGAAAAAAATGGAACAACAAGCAAAGCTTTGATGTTCTATCTTAGCTGATTATCAAACATCTAATTCCACTAACGAAATTTTCGTTAGTAATGCAATTTTTTTTATCGAAGGAAATTTGTTTAGTTTAAGAAAATTGAGAAAAATGTAAATATTTTGCAATAATCTTTTTGCTTTTTACCAAAGATAGGCACAAATAACGACAACTTTTTTAATCCTTCGAAATACTGTTTGAAATTGATGTGATTTTCCAATTTTCAGTTTTAGCATCCTCTAAGAAGAAGAAAATGTTTTGACCAGGCAACGCTAATGCACATTATTTTGTTCTGGGGCATTTAAAAAAAATAGGAATTCTAGAAAGTAAAATTAAAACAATAAAAATGTAACATAACCATCTTTCTAAAGATTTCATAGCTACGCTTTTACATCGCATTAATAACAATACTATTCAGAACTTTGCTGGCCATCAAAAGGCCTAACACCTTCAAAATAAAGATAATATAAATGTACATTAATCTCTTGAGCATCTACCTGAGTCAGAATCTAGTAGCGAAAATGTTCTTGATGCTCTGCGAAAGCGTGTCACCATATCGCACAATTCTTCAAAAACTGGTTGATAATTTTTGCTTAAACTGAGAAAAGGAAGCAAATCCCAAAATGATCTGCTTATTAGCATCTGCCAAGTTTAAATATTAATCGTAAATGTGACGACAATTTTAAAAATGTTATTTTTTTATAGAACAAAATCTAAGGGGCTCAATGTGCAGCACATGATAATGCTGAAATGCAGAAGGTCCCAAGAGTAAACCAAAAATTTCCAACAAACAAACGAATGAATTCTTGGAACTTTGATCCATGATCCATAACAAATTCAGACATAAACGTTAACTTCTATGCGCCTAAACACCTGACTAAGTTTGGAAAGCCTGCAAATAATTTTCCAAAAGCAAAGCACAATTTACCGAAACGACCAATATAAACCTACTAACTAACAAACTTATGTATGAAGACCATATGCACACCAAAGTTAAAAGCCTGTCAAGCCTTTAAAATGTTATGCTGAAAGGTAAGTTGTGGTTATAACCATTGGCTCACGTGCTTGCCCACAATCTCTAGAATCTTCTAAAGAATTCATTAAAACACCAGTTTAAATGACACTATTCACCCATAACGAAATCGCAAGTTTCCAGATTTCTGCATTATGCTTCAAGGTCCATGGATTTATGGAACTAGGAGTACTATTTTTACAAATATTGTTTAACACTATAAAATATTTTCATGCTTTAAAAAAAGGTTTTTATTTAAAATCATTTTCATAAATTTTGTTGTTGTTTTTAAAATTAATTGTTTCTTGATTTTATTATCTCTCCCTTCTTGAATTAGTGCTGCCAGTTGAAAATATTTATTCACCCAAAATTGTTTTTGTATTTTGCATAGACTTTTTTTCTGTTAATATATCAACTTCCAAAGGAGTTTTAAGTTGCTTCTGTTGCAAGTTTTAAAATCTTTTTAAGCTATATTGATATATATATTTTTCCACTTAAAAAAACATTAATTCCTGTTTATACTGCTTAGGATATTCTGTAGAAAAAAAACTTGAAAATTTGGGATAATGTAAAAAATCTTCTGGCAACACTGCTTTGAATAGGCATTAGAGCTTTTATTAAAATATCATACTCTTTTTAGTACTCTTATTTAGTTTGCAGAGTGAAGTTGTTCTGATCGGTTGTGTCGCGCTTGTAGTTGGTAAAATTAGTTGCAATTAAATAAAAGCTTTTGTTAATTATAATTAACAAATAGTAATTGTGAAAATTTATTAGAAAAAAAGTGTTTTAATCTGTCGTATTAATTTTTATTTAAAATGTTTACTAAAAAATTGGTAAGAACTCCGAAAAATAAATTCATCGTTGTGGTATGAAAAAGTAGCCATATTGTAAAGGTGTTGTTTAAAGGAAGTAGAAAGAAAACGTTAAAAAATTTCTGCTTCTTATTGGAAGTAAAAGCTTTCTACCTAAAAGCCCTTTTAAAAAGTTTGTTGTTGTCTTGAATGTAGACTTTCAAGCTTTTCTGTTAAAAATATTTTTTTGCACAAATGTATTTTTATTTTGGGGATAATATCTAACAGAAATTTCCTAACTCCTCTGTTTCCAAAGGAATTTACACTTCTTTTGTTAAAAGTTTTAAAATCTTTTTAAGACATAAATAATTTTTGCTTACCACTTATTGCTATCAAGATTCCCCTTAATATTGTTAAATTTCAAAAGATTTTTCTTTGATTTCAATTATTCTCTATTAGTTTTACCGGCAAATTAAAGTTTTGTAAGCATTTGCTGTAAAGTTACACATGCGACAATTAATAATAGATTTTATCACCTTTTTTTTTATTCAAAAGAGTTATTTCTAAAAGTTTTTTTCTTAAATTTAAAATATTTTATTAAATAGTGAAAATTACTTGGATTTACTTAATTAAGATGCCGCTTTCATTTAACAATTTTACCAATTAACAGTTTTTTATCACCGCATTGAATCTGAGTTTTCTAAATATAAAACAAGTATGTAAATATATGTAAAGTATACTTTTTTAAAGCGCTTAAAGTTGCAACTTTTCTTCAGATTAGTTTTTCCTCCTTTCCAATGATTTTTAGTGAAATTGAAAAAAATAGTTTTGTTTAATTAGAAGTGTTTTTTGAATATTGAAAAAAATATTTTTTAAATCGAGAGTTTAAAAAAGATTAACTATATTCTTATTGGAGATAGTCCGTTGTAAAACCATATTTAAGTTTTTTTTTTTTTTAATTAAATCTAAATCTGGCAACTCAAAATATTTAGTTGCGATATCTAAAGGACCACCAGCCATAATCACAAAAAAAAAATTGTGTATAAGATGCAATAGTACCTCGCATTATTGTAACAAAAGGTTTTTTTATTTTCGGTATCCATTTTGCATCTTATGCAAAAGTTTTTCTTCTAAAATTATTTAAATTCGTATTCGTATTGGAGTTCTAGAAGTTTTTTGTTTGTTTTCTCAATGAGTAGGAAAGCGTAGATATCTAGGTATGCTTTTTTTAATAAAAAATAAAACTTGAGAATTATATTTGAGGGAAAACAACTACTAAACTACCGTCTGTAAAAGTGAATGATTCGAATCGTATGTTCGGTGTTGTATTAAAACTCCGTTGTTCGTGAATGTATCGAAATTGTGAACGTGAGTGTAGCAAGTGCGGGAGTGTCGAAAAATGAAATTAACTGCATAATTGTGATTAACTCTCCGCGCGTGTTTCATGGCTGTTATTAAATACCACATCACAATTTCGCGAGTGTCAAAAATTAAGAATTTCCTGACTGTTGTCAAACACCACATTACAATTTCGCCAGTGCTGAGACTAACTGCCATCACACCGCAATTTATGAACTTTTGTCATAAGAACAAAAGGGAAAGTAAGGTAAGTGCATTCACATCTTTTTCTATAACTTAATTAATAACAATTCAAGCTTCTGACATAATTTTTACATACATTTTTGTAAGCAAATAATAATGTTACGTTTTTACCCTATTATAAAAATGTGTAGTTTATTAAGGTTCGTATTGTAAAACAAAACGCAATTAGTTCACTTTTCTCAACACTTATTGGAGAAAGAGGAGATTTTTGCTATTAGTGTTAATTTTTTTTTATTAACTTCAGTTTCGGTTAGTTAGTTATACGATTGTTTTCTACAACTTAAAATCCATGCTGAGTATTTTGAATTAAGAGTTGTGAGTGTCCTTTTTAGTTTCCCAAATATTCGCTTGCAATCATTATAATCAATGCAGATGCTTTTTCGTAATTTTGAAATCTGGCTACCCTATTAACAATGATGTGTAATCGATGTTCGCTCAAGGTATTTTAGTGAAAATAAAGTAAAGTGCATGTTGTATTGACTAAACCTAAGCATTTTGCACTCATATGCATCGTTTGCACTGCTTGCAAGCCATGTTAAGTTTCCTTTTTGTTTTGCAATAAATACTAGAAATAATTTATGTAGTTGTTTTTCATAAAGGTTGTGGAACATGGAAAATGGTTGGTATAATCGTTAAAAGACTGTTAAAATTAATTGACTGAATAAAAGCTACAAACATGCTTAAATATTTTTCGTTAACAAAAAGTTGTTTTGAAGAATTTTATTTTCAAAAGGATTTATTTAAAATAAAAATTATTCAAGAGGCTGAAAAAGAGTCTAGTCTATTATGTAAAACACTATTATTGAATGAAACTACTGTGCTTAAAAAACATATTCCAAAACCATAATACAAACTAGAACTAATTTTATTTATAAAACAAAGAAAAAAGATGAAAACATTTTTTTTCATTGATGGGGGCTCAACATAAAAAATATATAAAAACAGCTGAAAGGCACAACAAATTCTTTATCTAGTGGAAGGGGAATCCATTTTCCTGTGAAACTTATATTTCACCATAATAAGCTTAAATAGAAAAATGTATGTACAATAAATAAAATGAAATTAATTAAATTAACCAAAAAATTTTTTTGGAATAAAAAATTATTTTTTTTGGTGCTTAATTCTGATTATGTTTAAATAAACAATAAATACATTTTCTTATAGAATATCTCAGAAAATAATAAATTTTAACCCAACATAAATGGAATTAAGCATCAATAAATTAAATTACATTACATAAATAATAAAAAAATATATAACAAAAATACGTACTCCATATCAATAGCATTTCTTTCGTTAGTGCTACTGGCAAGGGTGGTAATAGCATTTTGGTCAGATTCACATATTTCACTGGTTGTATCAGCAACTGAAATTTTATTATTCTCTTGAAGATTGAGCTCTTGTAGATGAGTTGGGCCTTGTTTTGGAGCCTCTGATTGACTGTCATTGAAAATTTTATTAGCACTAGCATTATCACAAGGAGGACAATTAATCTGTGTTTTCTGTTGTATATTGTCACCAATTTTATCATTTACGGTTTCTAAAGGTTGTTTATTTTTGCTCCTTTTATAACGGCTGTACAAATACAAAACTGCAATGGAAGCATAAGTTGCTTTGGCCACCTATATACACATCAAAAGTATGTTGGTTGGAATCATTTATAATTTGATTGCCTTGAAAAAAAGCTGTACTTACATTTGCTCTGCCTCTATCTGTGATGCTATTAAAATAATCCGAAAATTTTGCCATGTTTTTCGGGTAAAAAAAATATTTAATAAAAAAGTGTCAAACAACAATTTTTAGTTTTACACTGAAAAAAAAAAATTTCAAAAACTTACAATAATTTTTTTTTTGTAAATAACTGTTTTCTTATTCGAGAAAGAAAAATTTAATTCGAATTTTTGTTGGCTAGATTTTATAAATTTCTATTTAGAGTTTTTCTGTCTTCTTTGCCTACAATAACAGAGGAAATAAGTTGTGTTAATTTAGAGGATTAAGAAGATATTCAGTGGAAGAAGCTCAAGAGATAAGGATGAAATTCTTATTTTATTTTTGCAGTTGTTGTCAAATTGAACAGTTGCCGATTTTGCATAGGGTTTTTTTGTTATTATAATACATCTGGTTACTTTGGCGGAACAGCTGCTAAAGAAACAGACGTCAGACACCAGCTGAATTTTTTTGTTGCATAATTAATGTCCCTCCCATTTAAGAAAAACAAAAGAAGAATGCACACAGAATGTAAACAAATTTTGACAGATATCAAAAAAGCAACTGGTGTTCTTCTGACATACTCCTCTTATCAAAAGTTGTCTACCATTCTTTTAATAAATAATTAAAAAACTATGTTAAAGAGACAGGAAGGGTAGTACCAAAAACAATAACTAACTGTATATATTTTTTGTAATGCTATTATTTTTGTATAATCATCTGTTATACTTACATTAAATAATTATAATTAAAGAAAAAAAGAAAATCAAATCAGAGAGCACAACGGTAGCACTGAACATATGTTTTTACATAAAACAGATGACAACAAAAACATATGATAAAAGTTTATAGAAAACAAAAGGAATTAGAAAAACAAAAATTACAAAAAGCAAAGGAAACAAATAATAAAAAGCATATTAGAAAGAGTAAAAGAAACTAAATGAGAATGGTAGCCGAAGTGAGAGATTTAACAATTTAAATTGTACTAAATGAAAATGTACTTTTAAATGGTAACATTTTTATTTGGTTTTTTTGTGGTAAGATTTGTTAAAAATCTATTAAAACATTATATTGGCTTTTTAAGCCTGGCAAAAATACTTTAAATATTAATAACTGCTTATAATAACAATCAATATTAATTAATTAATTAATATAAATGCAATGCGTTATTAGAGCAAATTTTGTAGCTGAAAAGAACCCACTTTGCCATCTCTTGTGTAAAAATACAAACAATGAGAGGGAAAAAATGTGAGATATCTCGAAATAGAAGAGAAAGAGCGTAGTATATGAAAGTGAGAGATTAATTTAAGAAGGCGTGCAGAAGAGTACATATTTTAAAAATTTTAATGCAATAAATTTGTAAATAATACAACAACAATAGCAACTACTGTATAAAAAGAAGCAACTTAAACAGAGGACGATACAACAGCTACAACAAAAGTCAGCAACTAAACAACAACAAAAACAAACAGTTTTCAGCTAAAAGTGAACAAACCGCCTTTAGTACCAGTTTTGACTCCCAATTCATGTAAATTGGAATCCAGTATTGTGCCGAAAATCTTATAGATACATTGTGTTCCCGGTTGGAATTTTTGCTTAAAAGAAAAAAAAAATATATACAACAACAACAACAATACACACACTAAATAGAAAAAAAATATACATTTCAGTTTCAGTGTGTTCTGTGCTACCCAAACGCGTTTGTGTAATAGGCAAGCAAATAAATTGGAAAAAAAAATTATTAAAATGGGAAAGTTAGCAAATAAATCATTCAAGTAATGAATTTTAAATATCTAGTGAAAAACTTCCCAGTTAACAAAAAAGTGTATAAATTTTATATAAAAATAAAACAAAATTAACAAATTTTCAAAACCGTCGCTAAGAAAAAAAAGCTTAAAGTAAAAAAAAATTGTATACCCATGAGAAAATCTTTAAAACAATTTCGCAAGTAGTAAACGAGTAGAAAAAAATTAAAAGAGCAGCTACGCTTATGTATTGCTTTTAAACGCGCCCAGTTTTTTTTAATTAATATTTGTACAAAATTGTGTAAAACTACAATTGAATTTTTTTTATTAAATTACATTTTCTTCATATTTAGTGTATATCTTACTTGTGCTGTTTTTTTTTTATTATTTTCTTCAAAAATTTTTTTCATTGTCGATATTTTGTGTATGTGTATCTATCTATGAATTTTTTCTTTATATCCCGTAGTACAATTTATTTCTTTTCGGAATCTGTAAAGTCTCTACAGACATTAAAAATTGTAAAATTTGCTCAAATTTTGTTTAGTTTTTCAAACAAACGTTCTCCCCTTGTCTGTCTCTCTCTGAGAGAGGAGCTATAGAGAGAGATTCGCTGCACAAATTTTTAAAAATATGTACTCAGAAATATGAAAAAAAAAAAAAAAACATTTTGAGAAGCAAAGCAGAGGGGAATAGCGGAACGACATTGAAATCATAAATTTTTGTTGGCTTGAGTTTTGCATACACAGTTAGTTTTTTCTTGTTTTTGTGCGAATTAACAGTTTAAAAATGTGCAATAAAGAAGTTTTGTAAAGAAATATTTGCTTTTTTTTTAAATATAAAATAAATAAATTAAATATAATAAAAGAAAATAAAAGTTATTAGTGAACAAAGTATTATAATATTCAGTGTTTGTTAATTAGTTTGTTGAAAAAAAGAAAAGAATTGCAAAATTATCTTCTTCTTCCATCTCCATGGTAGGTATTTTTTTTAGTTTATAATTTTATTTTAATTTGTGCAAACACACAAACATACATGTGGTATTTAACTGTGTTAGTATGCAAATGTAAATTAAAACGGAGTTCTGTAATTTTTTTCCGTAAAATATTCTTTATGGGAAAAATGTAAAAGCGCAGAACCTTTGGAATTAGAGTTGTTGCACATCATTTACCTTTGCTAAACCTTTTAGTTATCAATTATATTTTATTATTTAAGCGTGAGCACAGCATATAGGCGGTTGTGACAGAAAGTATAATTTTTTTTGTATGTTTTGCATAATAGATTTTTTAGGTCGCGGTGCTGCTAGGGTTCATCATGAATAATAAGATTAATAATAGGTACATACCTACACACTAAGCAATTATCTATACTAAAGGCCTGTTCAGCTAAATGGCCAAAACTTTAGTTCGCATAATTACATTGAAAACAAAAACAAATTTTCGGGTATTGCTTTTGTTTTCAATACAATTATGGGAATGAAACTTTCATTGCTGTTTAGCTGTATAGGCCTTAATATTATAAAGAGGAATTTTTTTTTTTTTTTTTATAATGGATAAACTCTAAAGCTACGAAACCGATTTACAACATTCTTTCACCAACATAAAGCTGCATTATCAGCGAGTATAACATAGGCCATATAACATAACCCTACGCCCTTATTCAATGATTTAGCAATTAAAATTCTATTTTCCAACGAATCTTTTCACATATTTTTAAATAAAATAGGTATTTCAAAAATGCTCCTTACAAATTTTTGCATGTCAACTAGAAGTCTTGAGACCGGGTAAAATCAGATTTTATTTATACAATCTTTTTAGTCTACGAATGCCTACACACGGTGGGACGAGGCAAGACAGAGTAAAGACAGCTAGTGTATGTATAAATGAGCCCTAAGTAACAGAAAATTCAAATTTAATTTTTTATATGGTTGTGAAAAAACATACAATAACATATAAACTAGAGCTTAAATTTCGCACAATTCTGGTTAACCTTGTACATACATAGGGTGCCAATAGCCGGCAGTTTAAAGTTTCTCCTACCATTTTATACACGCTGTAATGGTACAGTGTTGGGCATAATAACATATTTTAAAAATTAATTTATTAAAATTGATTAATTTATAGTTTTTTTTATTTTAAATACATTGGATTTTCCAGTAGTTGGCTTAAATTTTTCAATGCTCGTTAGATGGTAATCCTATTGTCGGCATATCAGTTTGCCGACTCAAGAAACATGAATCTGTATTCGTCAGGCTTTAAATTATTTAAAAAGACGGTCGCCAACTACTGGAACAACTCAATTTTATGGCCTGTTCAGCAATGTCACAAGAAAACCTAAGCTAACGAAAGCAAAGCACATTTGTATTAAAAAACAAAAACAATGTACGAAAATTTGTTTTTGTTTTCAATACAAATGTGCTTTGCTCTCGTTCGCTTAGGTTTTTTGTGACATCGCTGAACAGGCCATTAATTCATTTACTCACAGTCAACGACAACGACACCCTAATAACAACAACAAGGGGGTTACTCTCTATTGCGATGCGAAAGAAAACGCATTGCAACTCAATGTAAAAATCATACAGATGCGAATGGTTTTTCTTTCGCATCGCAATAGAGAGTAACCCCCCAGGAAACCTTCCAAATATTTTGTTGGCTAAAAGGGCATCATGTAAAATTAATTCTATTTGTGCAATTTTTACCGATCAAGAACAATATTTCAACTCACATAATAGGGTAAATGTCCCTAAGTGCGGCATATATCGGTGGTAGGCATTTTTGTTTTTATAGCTCGAATAAAAAAGAATAAAAAATTAATTTCGGTTAAAGTGCTGACTACCAGTACATTTACCCAAACAATTGTTGAGAAACGCAATGTAGGCATACACAATAGAGTGATTTTATTTCCGGAATGAAACAACTGTTTTTCACGCCTTGTAGTATTTTTACAATTAATGTATATTTAAGGTAAATTCTAGCCATAAAGCGTAAACTACTTTTTAAATAATTGTAAACAATTGTGATGCTAACATACACATTTTTCAGTACTTAAAAACGTAAACAGGACATTTTATCTTTTTATCTTCTTAATATATAAAAACGATTGTACGTGTGTTTGACTTTGTACTCCTCCTAAACGGCTGGATCGATTCAATTGAATTTCTGTGTATACTTTTGGGTTACGCCTTGGAAGGTTTAGCGTCACAAATCCGCCCGGTAGGTAGCGCTGTGGTCGGTATCTGACTTATTTATCTACTACCTGCTTTTATCCGGCCTTGCACGGTCCTATATACTATGAGTACGATTTCTTAGAGTAAGAAGATCGAATATACAAAAATTTTAAGCAAAACAATGTTTGCCGGGTCAGCTAGTTACAAACTAAAGGTTAGCGACAGCTGTTCTACACAACTGTAGATCGTATTTACATTCGGTTTTCATATTGTATATCCGAAGTATTGTAGAAAATAGTAGGATAGTTCATTTTATTTTATTTTTACATTTGTACACTCGGTACTAGGAACCTTACACTAAAGCGTGAATTCAGTATTACTGTAAAAAGTTATACACTTTTTTATTTTCATAATTTTACATCATAAAAAAAGCAAATCCCTAAGTGAATGTAAATGGTTGAACATTTTTTTTAAATATTCACTTATGGTATAAAAAGGAAAAAATTTAATTAACTAATATAAAAATAATGGGCAAATTTTACTTAAATGTCAAGCAATTTAATTCAAATTAAATGATAATTTAAATTTATTTAGATTAAAACAAAACATTTTAATGTTTGCTTTTGTATAAAAAAATTAACTTAAAATAATTAAAAAAAAAAAAAAAACAATCAAGTGAAAACAATAACAAAAAAAATATTTAAATCAAAATAAAATTATTGAAAAAAATCAAAAAGTATTTAAGCTAAATAAAAAAAAATATTAAACAAAATTTAAAAAGCTTAACAGAAAATATTTATTTAAAAAAACCAAAATGTAACCATAATAAAAAAAAAAAAAATATGAAAAATATAAATTAAAAAAAATATGAAATGAAGTTATATATAAAATTGTTTGTGAATGGTATTTTTTGTCTTATTAAATGAGAATCTGCAGAAAATACAAAATTAAATATATTTAAGTGCAAAAAAAAAAAAATAACTTTTGAACCCAAAAAAAGTAAAACCCTTTTAATTATTAAATGAAAGTCTTGATATACTCGCACATGCATTATGTCTGTAACAGGGAAAAATGTGTAGTAAAAAAAGTTAAAAATGAATTTTTAAACTTCAGCTTATTAAAAATTTAAAAAGCAAAGGAACTACATTGAAATCTACAAAGCGAAAACCTCGTACAGGGATGTAAATTATTCTTTCTCATTCTAAATGAAAAAAGCAACACTATTTAAAGCTGTACACATGTAAAGGTATGTATATCCTTACACACATGCATTCATACATATGTACATACGTATGTATGTTGTAGCCTACTTAAGGATTTACACAAATAAAATTTTTTTTACAAAAGGGTTGGCTGCTTCATTTAGTGCTTACGCTTGAATGAGTTTAAGGTTTTATTTTTTCCTTTCAATTGTATTTTACTGTTCAAATATTAACATAAAACAATGGTTGCCCATTAATATTTAAAAATTGTATTAGTTTTAGCTATTGCAGTTAAAAAATTAGTTTCAATTAAATCTGTAACGAGACGTTACAAACTCTTCATAAGACCTTAAGAGACCAACTTGCAATACGTAGCGGATACCTTGTTTGATATCAGTCATACAAAAGTTCCACTTATAATTCTCATTGAGTACAAATTAAAAATTCTATAAAGCATCAATTTCATTCATTAAACACATTCAAGACAGCAGGCTACCGACTTAACGACTGCAATTGACGTTGGCTACAATTGTGTCCGTGTAGTCAGTTACTTAATTATTTAGGAAACGATAGCAGCTGGTTTGTATTTACATTTTGTTAATATTTGTCTGAAGAAAATTTAATAAATTTAGTAACAACCATTGCTAAAGTAGTGCAAACAGCGGCTTCACTAAACCAAAGTAAAGGCAAACTAAAACCATAACAATACAATTTAGAAATGCCAACAGCTGTTTGTTATAGGAATACATGTTTCAGTGGTGCTACATACAATTTGTTAATTTATGTAAAAATAAAATTATTTATTCAAGCGTTTCGGAGTTTACCAAAACATAAAAACACATTCATTTATATACATATATATATAGATTTACTTATAATATAATAAGTGATAATTTAAATAGAACACAATTCATTTCTTTAAAACCACGTAATTGTCAAATAAAATTAAATATTCAACACCACTCGACGCTGGTTGGTGTCGACGGTTTTAAATCGCTATTTTCTTTGTTGGTGTCAACATTTATCGGTGACTGCTTACATTTATTTGGTATTTTAATAGAAAATGTGACATCGTTATTGTGTTGTGTCGGCGATGATTTTGTTTTCGATTGTTTCGATTCGAATAGAAAAGGCTGTCGAAGAGAATTTTCAATTTGAAAAAAAAAAAAATTAAATCACCCTCAAAATTGCTAATAACACTGCTGGATTTTCGTAAGTTCTACATGTTAGATTTCTTTTTCGAAAGCCATTTTAATTCGAATCGAAATACGTAATAGCTCCCCTGCTGTCTCGAATGTGTCTAATGAATTTCTGGTATATATTTAGCCAAGAGCATAAGCACAAAGGAAGCAGACCTTCGTCGACAGATTGAGTTTACCTCAGCTATTCATTAAAATCAAAATAAATAAAACGTTAACCCCCTTAACGTAGACTTTAAAGTCAACATTAACGAAATTTTTCATAAATTTTACTTTGAAGTCTAGGTTTTTTTTTTTTTTTTTTTGCATAAATAAATAAATTCAAAATTACCAGCTGCCTTTTTCTTGCTACAGAATTTTGTTTACTAGTGTAAAAGTGATTTCATACTTATTTATTGTGTTATTTTTTATTTTTCTTTTTAAAAAATAACTTTGCCCTAATTACAGTCAGCGTCTTGTTAAATCATCTTCTATTATCTGTCAGCTTATACCAGTAAATAATTTCTACCAAATAAATTATCGTATTTTTAGTTGAAATTTAGGTGAAGGTTATAAAAAAATTCGGTACAACCGAATTTTGTGCCCTTTGTTTGTTTACTTGTTTGTTTATTCTCATACAGATATTAAAGTAGGCACCTGCATACATACATACATACAAAGATATAAAATATGAATGAAAAAGTTTGTGTACACAAATGTATGTAATTCATACAAAATAAAATATTTATGGTGTACTCGTATATGATAATGAATGAATGAATGAATGAAAGGTTGTGTTGCACCAGATATTATTTATTTTTTCCTCTACTTTTTCCATCTCATTCATTCTTTTACCTTCTTGAGGCAAGTTAATGCTTAAATTTCTTTTCTTTTCTTTTGTTTTATTACAAAATTGTCTTTCTTGACTTTTTGTAAGAAATAATTTTTAGTTCAATAACCGGCAGACACTCCTACATTTCAAAGAGAAATTTTTGTTAATTGTGCTCATAAGCAACCAAAACATTAGCAAACATTTGACACATGATCATCATTTACAAAGCTGTACGCGCATCTGTTTTGAATGTAAATACTTTTTGAAACTTTTAGCTTCAATTGTAATTTATTTGATAGGATCCTTATTTTGAAAAAAAAAGATATGTTAATAAATTTAGTTTGCTGAAAATTATTTAAAAATTTCCATATACCCCAGTGCTATTGCTCTGAGGGATTTTAGTAACTTCCGCACGAACCATAGAAGAGTAGGAGATGTCACACATACCGTTTTAAAGGGCAGGTTCTCTAGATTTGTTGTACGTTATCAAGTTACTCAGAAATTAATTTGGAATATTTAAAAAAAAATTTTTAAATCCCTAATTCTGCAGCACTGTTGCTCTGAGTAATTTTTAAAATTTCCGAATGAGCCATCACTACATAGTATAAAACAAAGTCGCTTTCTCTGTCCCTATATCCCTATGTATGCTTAAATCTTTAAAAGTACGCAACGGATTTTGATGCGGTTTTCTTTTAATAGATAGAGTAATTCAAGAGGAAAGTTTATATGTATAATCTTGGAAATTTTAACGTCACAAATCCGCCCGGCAGGTAGCGCTATAGTCGGTATCTGGCTTATTTGCCTACTACCTCTTTTTAGCCGGTCTCGCACGGTTCTTTACTCTTTCTTAGTGTAAGAAGATCGAATATATAAAAATTTTAAGGCAAGACAACGTTTGCCGGGTCAACTAGTAAAAGATAAGACTAGGAGATAGAACATACAGCGTTTTAAAGGGGAGGTCTTTTATATTAGTAATCTGTCACCTAATTACTCAGAAGTTACTTTGGATAATTTTTATTATTATTTTTTTTTTTTTTAATTTCCATATACCCCCCAGTGCTATTGCTCTGAGCGATTTTAAAAACTTCCGGACGAACCATAGAAGATTTCGGGATGGGAAACAAATCATTTTAAAGGGGGACTGTCTAGATTTGTAATCTATTGCTTAAATAGTCAGAAATTACTTTGGATTATTTTTAACAATTTTTTGAAATTTTCATATAAACCAGCGCTGTTGCTCTGAGTCATTATGAACAATAAAAGATTACAGGATTTGACATCAGTTTATCGTTGCCGATCGTTAACATAAATCGGTGCTTAAGTTACCCACAAAATAGAATTTTTAACTGTCATAGTTAGCATGATTTTTTTTTCTTTGTCATGGCGTATTTACAAATTACGTATTTTCATACTATCGGTACCTACATAAAATGTGCCGAAAGTACTTAATGCTTTAAAAAAAAATTATGCAATTTAGTGTCAACTTCGTAAGGGTGCTTACAAATCTTTAATAGTGAACAATAAAGTGCTTAGAAAATAGGGACGGTAGTGCAATGACCTTTTTGCAGTAACAAAGGCAGCGCAAGTGATACAACATACCATGTGTATATTTTTGTTTCAAATTACCATCATCTGGCCACTTTAATTGGTGAATAAGCGAGTAAAACACATGATCGAAAGAGTACATTGATCTTTTAAATAAAAAGACCGCTGAAAGAAAAGAAAACAATAAAAATAAATATCATTCATTTACTGTTGCTTGAAAAGTGAAGAAAGAACACACGCTATACACATTGTGCAATCCACATTAGCTGACACAAAATAAAAACAAAATAATAAAATGAAATTTAATAATGTTGCCGACAAACAGCAACGTGTAAACAAAATTTTAAAAAAAAAAATTTGTTTTTTGATTTGAATGCTGTATGTAGGCATGTGTGTATGGGTAAAATGTAAAATTGCTCATTGCATATTAAAAAATGTAATAACTTTGTTGCCTTTTTTATGATTCTTTATACCTATTTCTGCCTTTACTTTTGCCTCATCTTTATTTGTTTGATTTTCCAATAAGAATTCGCTAACTTTGCAGATTCAGCAATAATTGCTCTCTACTTATTATTTATACCATTCCTCCTCTCTCATTCTCTTTTCTCTTTTACCATCATAAAAATTACTCTCCTGCATATACCAACACTTTTCTGTAAAGTTCTATATATATATTTCTTGTTGTTGTTTATTGCATTTTCGGCGCGTGCCTCGTGAGAGATTGTCAAATTTGTTGTTTGTCATCCAGCTGTCAAATAAAATATATAATTCTTTTTTGCTTGTGTTGTGTGCTTATGGAAATGTGTGTAGGTATTATTTGTTTGCATTTTTTGTTGTTTTTTTATTACGTAGATATTCTAGTATATTATTATTTATTCAGATTTTAGTTTGAGACAGACAATAACCCAGTTGATCATATTTTAAGTTAGTTAAGGCCGTGATTCACTGTCCTATTTTTCTATAATTTTAAAAGCTCGCTTTAAAATACTAAGATGTAAACCAAGGCATATATAGCTAGTGCTTCTTTCGTGAATGGTTACACTTAGCTCATGTCTGATTTGCCAGATAATTAGTTTTATCCTTTTGCTAAGTGGGCCTGCGATCGACTTACAGAAGATGCCGATTTTGCCAAAAAAATCATATTTTCAGATGAAGCTCATTTTGATCTTGGCGGGTATGTAAACAAGCAAAATTGTCGCATTTGGGGCACAGAAAACCCGCACGCATACATTGAAAAGCCGACGCACCCAAAACGAGTCACTGTTTGGTGCGGATTTTGGTCCAGAGGCATAATTGGGCCATTTTTCTTCAAAAATGAGCAAGGAGTGGCCGTTACAGTCAATGGCGATCGTTATCGGGCCATGTTGAACGAATTTTTGTTCACAAAAATTGAAGAGGAGGATATTGGCAACATTTGGTTTCAACAAAACGGCGCTACGTGCCACACAGCCGAAGCTACACTCGATCTTTTGCGCCCTGTTTTTGAAGATCGCATTATCAGCCGCAGAGCTGATGTCGTTTGGCCACCTCGGAGCTGCGATTTGACACCGTTGGACTATTATTTGTGGGGTACCGACAAGCCAGAGACAATTGACGCTTTAAAGGACAATATTCGTGAAGCCATTGGTGAAATACTGCTGCACACAATCGATAATGTGCTTAGAAATTGGACTGATCGTGTAGGCTACTGCATGGCCAGCCGAGGCAGCCATTTGAATGAAATTATTTTCCATTATTAACCGGAAGGATTGTACTTTTAAATAAAAAAAGAAATTTGAGAAAATATTCAGTAGTTTTTTTTTATAGCATTTTCAAAAAAAAAAGTTATTTGGCGGACCCTGTATATTTGATATATATTAGATTTTTTTTCTAATTAAAAATTCTTTTCGAAAGCCATTTCGATTCGAAACGAAATAGGTACATAATAACTCCCAGATTTTTTTTATCTGTTAGCATTGGTTATGGTGTTTGCAATCAAAAATTTTATAAATTAAAAGACTTTGGGCCATAATCATAGTCAGACTAAAGATGGAAACTTTTTAAAATTCATTAAATTCATGTTAAAAAGAAAGGCAGCTCTCAATAAAAGCCCACTTTTTTGTGACTATGATTATGGTCCTGTAACTTAATCTATTTCTTTTTTTTTTACTTTTGAGCAAATACACACAACACAACATAAATCCGCGAAGCTGCTTGGCTTGTCTGCATAAAACACCCAAGGTCTAGGCAGGAATCGAACTTGCCACCCCCAGATTGGTAGGCTAGTGCATTGCTTGCAGTTCCTCTAATAATTTTTAAACCAACAGAAATAAGCAAATTATAACAAAAAATACGTTTTGTTTTTGTTCTTTCTTATTCTATTTATGAAAAAAAAAAAAAAAATAATTAAAAATTCATTTATTGATGTTAAATTTGTTTTCTACAATTGTTTATTCAGCTATTTAACTTCTCTTTTGTATTACTTTGTTGTACTCGTATGTATTACATTACAATTTACTTATTTATTTATTTATTTATTGTTAACATGCGCTTAACTTTGTTTTACTTGTAGTACGCATTTATAAGATACTTGTTTGACTAGATTATTATAAAAGAAAACAACAAACAACACAATAAAGAAAAGCAAAACAAACAAAACCCCCAAAAGAAAAAAAGAAACGTTTGAATGTAACAAAAAATATAAATAAATAAACTGTAGCATGTGACATGCAACAAATTGCTAAATAGCGCCACTTGCTTCTAGGCATTTTTTATTTTTTTCTTATTTACTACGACTTATTATTATTATTTATTTTCTTTGTTGTTGTTTAAAAACGATTGATAAAATTCTTGAATATTTTGAAAAAAAAAAAAAAAAAAAAATCTGGTTGCCATACATAGATGTCCAATTACCAGCAGTTCGTTTCAACAAAGTTGTAATTCTGTATTTAAAAACAAAAAATAAAAAGTTAATGAATTGAACATAAGCGAGTGAAGGTAATACGTTACGTTTTCTAGTGTTCGTAAATATCTTTTCAGTATTTATTTATGGCATATTTATCAAATACGTCTTACGTCATTAAATATTTTTAAACATGTTTTTAGTATTCATGACATATATGCCAAAATACGTTAATTTCTCTAAGAGATTTTACCAATTTGCAAACGAACCATAAAAGATTACGGGATGGCAGACATATCATTTTAAAGGGTAGGTTGTCTAGATTTGTAATCTGCCTTCCAAATACTCAGAAAATACTTGGATTATTTTTAAATTTTTTTTTGAAATTTTCATATACCCCAGTGCTGTTGCTCTGAGACTTTTTACCACTCCCCACTTTGCCGAGTTACCATTTCCGATTTTGCCCATGGAAATTACCAAAATAAAAAAAAACTTTCTGGAAGTGTTTTAAAATTTTCAAAAACTTTTGTAGTTTTTATTTTATGAGGCAAAACGAAAACTGCCAAAATCCTTAAAAACAGCAGTACTGGGGTATAGGGAAATTTAAAAAAAAATTTTAAAAATTGTCCAAAGTAACTTCTGAGTATTTGGGCGGTAGATTACAAATCTAGACGACCTACCCTTTAAAATGATATGTATGCCATCCCGCAATCTTTATAGGTTTGTTGGGATGTTGCTCCAACTGCACTGGGGTTTATGGAAATTTCAAAATAATCCAAAGTAACTTCCGAACGAACCATAGAAGATTGCGAGATGGGACATACATCATTTTAAAGGTGAGATCCTCTAGATTTGTAATCTATCGTCCAAATACTCAGAAAATACTTTGGATTATTTTTAAAATTTTTTTGAAATTGCTTTTAGTGATTTTAGCAACTTTTGGATAAACCATAGAAGATTATTTGATGGGACACATATCATTTTAAAATGGAGGTCCTCTAGATTTGTAATCTAACGCCCAAATACTCAGAAGTTACTTCAGATTATTTTTTAAAATTTGTTGAAATTCCCTTCTCCTCACTTGCAGGGTATAAAAAGAAGAGAAACGAAAATTGCAATAAACACATGTCAATGTAAATAAAAAAGAAAAGTGTAAAACTGTGTAAATAAAATACTCACGATTTAGTTTAACACAAATACAAATGCAAACAAACATACACCAGCGTATACGCCATCTGAACATTTCCGTTTACTTTTACACCAACTTTTCACATGACAACTTTTAACTTTAACCATGATTTTAAATTTTACACTTGTGCTTGTATTGTTTTAAGCCTTTTTTTTATTGTTGTTGCTGTGTTCTTTTTTATACTTTGCTCAGCTAACTTCCGGCAAACGTATGAACCGAACCTTACAAGTGAATGTGTTTTTCTATCAACAAAAATGACAAACAAAAAAGAGCAGGTTATCCTTGTAAAGTTTTAGAGCAGGTAAACGTTGGCATTAGTTATTCCATTAGTTACATGGGATTATAACTGGTTACAAATTTGGTTACAAGTAACCAGTATGCGTGATCAGTAATCTTGAAATTTGCCATTAGGTAAGACACAAACGATGATAGGTTGTAGTGCTATCAGCAGGCTTAAAAACTACCAATTGTGACATTTAGTGTTCAGAATATTTTTTTTTTTATTTTACAGCCTGACTTGCTATTTGTAATTCTGACTCGATAACGTGAGTTACACCATGTTGCTCCAAGTTTAGTTTTTTTTATTTGTAGCTGTGTTATTTTTCAAATTGGTATAAGTCCATTTCTGAAAAATAAAATTTTTTTACTTTTTTTTTTTATAAAAATCCCAGCACAACTTGATGTCAGAAAGGATATTTTTAAAATATTTTTTGACGTTAATTTGCATTTAGTTACCTAAAATTAATTAATTATTGCAGAATTTAAAGAAAATTATTTTAATAAATATTTGTCCTGATTTTTTGAATATTTAACAAGAATATTTGGCTACTACACTGAAGCATAACTTTTTTTTTTATATTTTTTTTCGTTGACACATTTTTAAATTAAATTTTGAGCTCGTTTGATAGTGTGTCTGTTGGCGTACGTGTGCACATTTTATATAAAATTTTTCTATTTAAAAGGAAGCATATGTGTTTTGAATATTTATCCTACTATTAAACAAATATGCGTTTAAACACGAGTATGTATTCGTATTAAATATGCACATACTCAATAATACTTCAATAATTGACGCATGTGAATGCTTTTTGTTGTTACGTGCGAATGTATAAAATTTTTATCTTCTTTATCATTGTTAAACTAAAAAAAAAAACAAATTAAATTTGCTTGAAGGATCCAACTGACTCCAAACTGCAACATACGATAACAAGCAAGTTTTCATTAAAAAAAATTTAAACTTTCGATATTTTTCATATGACTTGAATGCGAATTTGTGTTCTAGTTGATGGCTGTGACCAACCAGTCAACCTAGATCGTAAATTAAAAATCGTTTAACTTTATTGTATTTTAGTTATTAAACAAAAATACTAGAATTTCGATAGACTGTATGCGGCCCGCGAATTACGAGAGCCCAGGAAAGTTAGTTATAAAACACTTCGCTCTAAGAATTCATTACGCAAACTACATAACTCGCATTAACTGATGGAAAAGGAGACTTTGAACTCAGAAATTTCTTTGAAAATATTTCTTTATATTAACCAGAACTATTTTGTTCATAATCACTCACATGCTCCCATCAATTTTCCTTTCAACGAGCATTTTCGTGCTTGTTTTCCAAGTTAACAGCTGTTGGCTGGTGTTAGTTGTTGGACATTTTTTTAGATCTAAAACTTAATTTGCCATAAAATGCATCCTTTTTTTCTTTGGTTTTCATTTAACAATTTTATTTTTATGTAAACAAGCAAAATGAGGCTTAATGTAACTCATAAAACTGCTATTTTAATATCGCTTCCTCTGCCTGTGTAAG
The DNA here is from genome assembly GCA_947397855.1 of Thelaira solivaga. NCBI lineage: Eukaryota > Metazoa > Arthropoda > Insecta > Diptera > Tachinidae > Thelaira > Thelaira solivaga. The sequence goes on along the minus strand of OX377612.1, from coordinate 63,089,016 downwards.
TGCTGAGAGAGAAATATTTCGTTTTCCTTTTTTTTGTGTTGCTTTTCTTAATAGTATCTTTTATGATGTATTACATGAGGTTAAACCTTTTATATCGCACACATTTTTCTTGTTTATATTCATGCTAACCATTTTATTACTGACATGAAAGTGAATGAAACGCCAGCACTATTAAGGAATTTATTATTCATTTTTTATGATTGAAAATTAAATTTAGCGCACCTACTCTACTGTGTGTATATGGGTGTAGCAGAAGAGACCACTGCCTGCAGGATGTGGTAATAGGGTTCGTCTAAAAGGCTAAAACTGCTTAAGGACGATTTTGGTAGATTCTACTGTATTTCCAAAAAAGTTTGCAAATTGAGTTTCTTGACAAAATTGGGAGTAGGAACGCTAAAAGAAAAGTATTTCAATTAAATGTTTCATAAATTAAGTGAATTGATTAAAATATTTTCATTGAATTAAGTGAATTTTTCATTAAATTAATGAAAAATGTTTGTTAAATGTGTGAAATATTTTAGTGAATTAACGAAATCATTTCATTAAATGAATGTATGTTTATTGAATTGTTGAAATATTTAATTAATTTAATGAAATGTGTCATTGGTTGAAAAAAAAAAAAGCGAAAAATAATTTAAATGAAGATGATATTTTCGATTCTCTGAGGAATCGATTGCCAACATTTTAAGTTTGCCCTTCAAATAACCTTACCTTTAAAACGGTGTGTGTCCCATACCATTATCTTTTATGGCTCCTCCGGAAATTGACAAAATCTCACAAAGCAACAGTACTGGGGTATAAGGGAATTTCCAAAAATTTTTTTAAAATACTGCAAAATAATTTTCGAGTAATTAGTTGATAAATTAAAAATTTAGAAGACCTCCTCTTTAAAATGGCGTGTGTCCCATTATTCATACGGAAATCTTCAAAATCCTCCAGAGCAATACAGTACTGGGGATAGGTAAATTTAAAAATTTTTTAAAGATACTTTAAAGTAATTTCTGAGTAATCAAGTAACAGATCACAAATGTAGAGGATATCCCCTTTAAAACGGTGGGTGTCCCATCCCGTTATCGCTTATTATTCGTACGGAAGTCGCTAAAATCCTCCAGAGCAACAATACTGGGGTATAAGTAAATATAAAAATTTTTTAAAAATACTTTAAAGTAATTTCTGAGTTATTGGGTCATAGATTACAAATGTAGAGAATCTCCCCTTTAAAACGGTGGGTGTCTTATTATTTAATCTTTTATGGTTCTTTTGGAAATTGATAAAATTTCTCATAGCAACAGTATTGGGTTATAAGAGAATTTCAAAAAATTTTTTAAAAATACTGCAAAATAATTTCTGAGTAATTTTAGAGGAACTCTTCTTTAAAATGTTGAGTGTCCTATTCCCTAATCTCTTATGGTTCGTCCGAAAATTTTAAAAATCTCTTAGAGAGCGACCTCACTGCTTCTAGATCCCTTTATCATTTCGCGATGTTTTCTTGCCTAAAACGGTAACTCACAATTGTAATTGACGGTTTATGTAAACAAAACAATCAACCAACCAAGTTATAGGCAACCACGACTGTCATCTGAATTTATGGCAAGAGAAATTCTGTAACATTCTGGGAGGATGCATCTCTTTTTGTGCCAAAAAATTAATTATTTTTTTTAACAACTTCCACAAAGATTTCTACGCAATTCATTCTTTTAAAATATCCTTGCTGCTTCAACATTTATTTGTGTTAGTTTGTATTACTTTCAATGTGTAAAACATTTATTTGTAAAGTTTTATAACCTTTAAATCCACTTTTATATCTTTTTTTTTCTTATCATCATGAAGAGAGCGATTGTGTGTATATAAATACTATCATGTTTGTTAGCATGTGTGTGTAGGTTTCTGTACGAGTAAAGGGATTATAAACACTTTTAGTATCATATCGCACATAAAACATATTGTAACATCTAACCAACCATCTTTATAGCCATCCTGGCTGGCAAACAAACTCTTTAACGACAAAGTATAATGAATTTGAAACCGCCACAAACTTCCTTTTGCACATACACGTACGTACATACGCAAGCAAGGTTTGTGTTGTTAGTGCTCGCTATCAAATGAATACTTAATGCAGCAATGAAGAGAATAAGAAATTCTTTCAACCGCGCTATATAAACAAACGAAAGGCATTCATACTCGGTCTTTCAACAACTACACGTATGTATGGCTGTGTGAGCTGGGGGTATTAAATGTGAATGAAATACTTTAATATTCAACCATAAAATGAAAGCAAAGTAAAGCATGAGTATCAAACATTTTCATTTGGCGAGTGAATGAGTGACATGCATTTACACGCTGGAATGCAAAGTACTCGCTCGTACATACAAGCAAACAACAATTTATTTAAATAAAGTGTTACATGTTCTAGTTCCCTTCTTCTTTTTTAGTTTTTATTAAAAAAAAAATAAAAACTCAAGGCCTGTAAATATAGAAAAAAAGTAGAAATATAGAATTTTGTTTTACTTTATTTTTAGAGTTTCTAAGGTAATAAATGAATTAAATTTTATCTTATTGCTTAATGACATGCAATTAATTGTCTGTTGTTTTTAATGCTTGTTATGTGAAAGAAACGTGAGCAAAATTACAAATTTGGTCACCATCTAAAACAACACAAGCTCACGCAAAAACTATGAAAAATTGTAACGGTGCTAATGAGCAAAAATCGCTTAAGTCAACTTGAGAAAAAATTAATTTGTTGTTTGTCGCATTGAACTCAATCACACCTGTCGTGAATAACATGTGCAATATTTTTCCTCATGAAATTTTTATTTCCTTCGAAGTGAAAAATTCTATGTGAGCTGTTAACTCACATTGATTGTCATAAACAAGAAGAACAAGCTGAGTGAGAAAAAATTTTTAGATTCAAAACAGACCGAATTAAATATGTTTTAACGTAACCCGTTACGTTTTTTAGTATTTATGACATATTTAGGAGAAATTATAGGATGGGGCACATGTCGCTTTAAAGGGGAGGGCGTCTAGATTTGTAATCTACCGCCCAAATATTCAGAAGTTACTTTGGACTATTTTTAAAATTTTTTTTTGAAATTTCCATATACACCAGTGCTGTTGTTCTACATGATTTTGCAACTTTCCAACGAAGAACGGGACACATCATTTTAAAGAATCTCAAGCCAAAATACTCAGAAATTATTTTAGAGTAATTTCAAATTTTTTTTTAAATTTCGCCATATCTCAATACCGCTGCTCTGAGCGATTTTTACAATTTTCGAAGTAACCATAAAAGGTTACGGGATGGGATGCTCATCATTTTGTGGGGATATGCTCTAGATTTCTAATATGTCCCCAAAATACTCTTTAGTATTATGAAATTTTTGTTTAAATTCCTTCTATCCCAGTAGTGTTTCTCTGAGCGGTTTTTACAATTTCCGAAGGCACAGGATGTGACGCATACCATTTTAAAAGGGCTATTCTCTAGATTTCTAATTTATCTCTCAAGTAGTCAGAAATTATTTTTGGATTATTTAAAACAATTTTTGAAATGCCCTCATATCCCAGTACTCTCGTATGTGGGCCGCTATAAATAATTCGTCGTCTATTTTAATCGATCACGGCCTATCGCATATTCCTCTAGTATTGTATTTACTATTTATAGCATGCAAATACTTCTTTTAAACAATTGCTACAAATTTGTCACATTTCTCACAGGGTACTTCATGTTCATGCGTATGAAATTATAATGTCATCTTATTATGTATGACTTTCTATGAAAAAAAAAATATATGAATGAATTTGTAGTGGCATAAATGTTTTTTTTATTCACACATTCTAACATTTATACTCAAAATAATAACAAATTTTAGAGATTGTTTACACTCATACAACATTGGCACAAGCACACTCACACACTGCAACACACACATTCTCTCATACACGTATTAAATATTAAACAGGCAACACATGGTTAAATATTCGTTTTGCTTACTATTTCAAGTGCTTTTAATGTAGATATTCTTTCGAATTTCCTGTTCTTTTTTGTTTTTTTTTTTTTGCTTGTTTTGTTTTTAAAACAAGTACGACTGAGAAAAACTGAAAACTTAGTTTGTTGAACATTTAGTAGTACTAGTTGTTATTATCCTCCTAAGTACTTTCCAACACATATGAAATAGTAAACTATTTATGTAGTTTTAGAATGCAGCGACTTAAACATATGAGTTCTTTGAAAGTCATACAGTCATAAAGTCTGTTAAAATATGAAAAGATAATAAAAAAATAAAAAAGAAAAGACTCGCAGAAAAATAAGCTGAGAGTTGAGAGACAGTTTTTCATCTCCTCTGTGGCTATTTAGGTTTTCAGTCATGGATTTCTAAGAGCACCTAGATATCTTTACCATTCTGCAGTGATATATTGGCGTCTGTGTGGTTTAAAACGAAATTAAAGCCTATCGGTCGCATTATAAATTAAGTGAATCTGTAAAATATAAATGCAAGAAGTGCTTCTTGCACGGTTAACACTAGAAAGAGTGCGGGGACGGGATATATCTCAAACTGAAGGTAATGAACTCCCCTTTTGGCATCTGTAACAAATTTTTATGTGAAATAAATTTTCTTTAGCAAAAAAATTTATTTACTCCCTCATACACGCTTCTTGGACGGGAGATTTTGTACAGTGGCCACACCAGAAAAGGTGGGAAAACGAGGTATACCTCAATGGACTCCATTTTCGATATCTGTAACTAATTTTTATATGAAATAAATTTTCTTTAACAAAAAAATTTATTTACTCCCCCATACACGCTTCTTGGACGGGAGATTTCGTACAGTGGCCACACCAGAAAAGGTGGGGAAACGAGGCATACCTCAAGCTAAAGATACTCTCTAACTAATTTTCTTTAACAAAAAAAAAAAAAAAAAAAAAAAAAAAAAAAAAAAAACAATTAGTGACAACGTTTGATTAGTCTAATGAAATATTTAATGAATTCAAAGAAATATTGGTGGCATAAAAATCAAGATGCACAATTGTATTTGCGCAACTTTTTCTTTTTCTTAATTTCTCTGAAAACAGCCCTTGTGTTCACACACAAACATTTTGTTTCAGCAATTTTAGCGTTTTTTTTTTTTTAGTTTTAAAACTGACAATTGTCGAGTACGAGCAAGTTTGTATAGCTTTCCTTCCGAAAATTGTCGTGCGTGATATTGGTCTATGGGAACTATCCCTTTCCTCAGTTCTATAGAGTTAAAAAGAAAAATTATCGCATATAATTTTGCTCTTTAGTGGTGCTGCAAAATTTTTTATATAAAAAGAAAAAATTAAGTGAACAAATACAAGCATGTGCAAATATGTAAGAGTGTATGAGTTGTACATAAATCTTTCAATGTAGTTGTTGTATAACACGGAATATTACACTTGTCTTTTTCGAGTACTAAGCACTACACAACTATTAACTAGTGCCATTACAAAACTATGGACGCAAAGAGAAAGTGAGTGAGAAAGAGATAGAGATAGAGGAGAGTTGTGTTAAAAAAGTGCAGTGAGGTATAGTTACATATGACAAACGGCTAAGTTCCGTCCCCTGTTCCTTCTTTTTATTTAATTAATTGCATTTTGTTTGGGTTTGTTGCCAAAAAATACACACAACAATTAAATTATTCAATTAAATTTTGTAAAAACTTGCTAACAGTTAATTAAATTGTTTATTTTATTTGTTAATTGCAGGGGGATGGGACCCAAAAGACGTTTATCCGTTGCTGAGCGACAGCAACGTGCAAACGCAGCATCAGCACCAAAAAAACGTTCTACGAACAATAATAGTGGCAATCATTCGCCTGCTTCTCGAAAACCAGCTACTGCTACGGTAAGTAGTAGCAGTACCTCAGCAATTGTAGCATCTCCCGCAAAAGAAACACTGAAATCCTGTTCACCCTTTAAGAAACTAAATAAAAAATCTGAAGACATTGCGGAGCCGGCAAAAAGTAGCAAAGAAAAATCTTCCAATAGATCATGTTCTAGAGATAATATAAAGAAATGTGGTAATGAAGCGGATAATAAATCGCAATTATCTTTACATGATGCTACATGCTCTAAGCCAAAAGAGGATGTGAAAAAAGTAGTTTGTGAGGGTAAAGACAAAGAGGAGAATATAAGTTGCAATTCCAGCTCATCATCTAGTAGTTCTAAGCCTTTAGACAAAAAGGATGATAAAAATAGAGCCATTAGTAAAATGCTGAAAAGTTTGGATATAAAAATCAGTGGCTTTGATAACCTTGTACCCAAAGAGCAAAACATTCAAGAGCTGCGTTTAAAATCTTCAATATCAGAGAATGTTAAAACGAAATCAAGAGCTGCAGCGGTAAAAGTTATAGCCTCCTTAAGCACTCCTAAGCCTATAAAAAGAGCAAAAAATTCTGAAACAGAAGAGAAGAAAAAGGCTGAAAAAAAGCAAAACGATAAAACAAAAGAGACACATACAAAAAATTCTACAAAAGAATCCAAAAAAGACATGGATAAAACTTGTTTTAGTCACAAAACCAAGGGTCAAGATAAAGTTCGTGAGAAGGCAAAAGCCAATGAAAAGTCTAATACTCCAGCAGAAACAGATAAAATGATTAAACAAGTTGGCTTGGAAATGTTAAAGAAAGAAGACAATAATAAAGATCTCATAAAAGATAAGGATAGAGAAAAAGCAAAAGAACAGGATAAAGAGGAAGAGAAAGAGAAGGAAAAGGAAAAGGAGAGAGAGAAAGATAAATATAAAGAAACTGAAGATTTTGTATTAATTGAGACTAAGAAAAAAATAGCTGCCAAAAAAGCAAGAATAGAACAACAAATGAAAGCAAAGAAAGTCAGTAATAACAAAACAAAACCCGATAAATTAAAGGATATAGAAGAGAAAAGGCTAGATGTAAAGGAAGTTTGTTGTACTGAAATCCAAAAGGATATAAAAGAAATAAAATCAAAAGATCTCTCCAAGGAAAATGATTTAACAAAAAACGAAATCAAATCACAAGAATTCACAAAAGTAACTGAAAAAACAGTTAATTTTGCTAAAGAAGAAGAAATGGCTATAAAAAAGAAATCACCTAAACATAAAATCCATGTAAAGGCCGAAGATAATGAAATGAAAGTGGAAGTAAAAGCTTATGGAAAATTCAACCAGGAGAAACAAGAACAACAATCAGAAGAAAAATGTATCAAGTCTCCCAAAAACTTATCCCCAACACCCAAAATAGAAAATGAAACAAAGTGCAATAATTTAGAGGAAATGTATGAAGAAAAAGATGAAATTCTCAAGGTTATTATAGATTCGAATACAGAAGAAGTACAAATGGAAATTGAAGAAATCTCAGCAGAGAAAATGAAAGCAATAAAAAATTCTAAAGCAACAGAAATGGAACTTCAGGCCAATAAATTAACAGAAAAAGCAGATGCTGAAGTTGAAAACTTGATAAAATCAGAGGAGAAAACAAAACAAAATCAAACAGAAAAACTGCAGGAAATAAATAAATCAAAAGAATTGACTGAGAAGCCCACTAATCTGCCAATTCAAACTAAAATTTCAGGTTCCAAAATTTTAAGTATAAAACAAAGATTCCAAACAAAATTCAAAGTTAATCCAATTAAAGCGAAAAAACTAAATCTTAGCAAAGTTTTGGCCAGTAAACCATTAGCAACAGGTGAAAAGAAGCAACCGAGTACTAATGATGTATACGATTTTAAATCAGGCTCAGAAGATGAGGAATTTATAAAAATGGATTTACCAACCTTGAAGAATTTAAGAGAGTTTTCTGAAGAACATGAAGCTGAGATAACGCCCCTGAAGAAAGTTTTAACTAAAAAAGAGTTACAAAAAGAGACACCTAAAAATTTGGATACTCATTCGAAAGAAAATGAAACAGATGAAGAGAATCAAAAAGAAGAAACTCTTAAGAGTTTGCAAACTAAGGAGAAATTAAAAAGAGTAGAAGAACTTAAAAATAATACAAGTCAGCCAGGAACTCCCCTAAAAGACGGTTCAACAAAAGGCACGCCCACGAAAGTAAATAAAACTAAATTGGCAACTCCACAAAACGATAAGCCACAATTAGAACCGAAACATGAAAACGTTTCTGTTAGAGATTTGGTTGAAAGTGATCAAAGTTCTGAGGAAAAATCCAACTCTGATGCAACAGAGGACTTAAATGAGAAGAAAAAGTCTGCCAAGAAATTGGTTAAGGTACCGAAAAAGTCTTTGAAAACTAATCAAAAAATAAAAACCATCAAAAAGAAACCTGTAAAGCAAATAGCCAAGGTGTCTAAAGTGGTTAAAAGTAAAATGGCCAAGAAACCGGAAAAGACTAAACAAAAATCAAGTAAAACACAAAAAAGTTCCAGTGAAGAATCTAGTGATTCCGAGGATGAGAAAAATTTAATTGTGTTTAGCCAGAAAAGACACAGAATGGCTTCTCTAAATGCTTTAGCAAAAGTGCAATGCTTGTATGAAAATGAATCGAGAACAGCTTATGAATTGGGTTTATCCAAGGCCACTTTATTGCCACCTAAAATAAGAACTCTGGATAATAGTGATGAGGAAAAAGAAAAACACAAAGAAAAGGAAAAAGAGAAAGAGAAAGAGAGAGAAAAAGAACAAGAACAAGCTAAGAAAAAAGACAAAGACCATGAAAAGGATAAAGAGAAAGAAAGTCGGGAAAGAGAAAAAGATAATGTGAAGACAGAGGATAAGTCTAAAACTAAAAAAGAGAAAAAGCTAGAGGATCCTCTCAAAATTGAAGAGAGCACTAAAGATGAGAGTGAAGAAGAACCTCCCGAAGAACCTAAAAGGGAGCTGCGTAATGTACCCGGTGGTAGAGGTATTGGAAAACACTGGGAGTTTGATAGTGATTGCGAACTGGATGAAATTGATATTTTAAGAATAAAAAAGAAAAAATTACAAAAGAAATTACAAGCTAAAAAGGAAAAAGAAGAAAAACTGCAACTACTTAAAGACAAAAAAGAAATGGAAGAGAAATTGCACAACACTAAAGAGGAAAGCAAAAACAAAGACACCATTAAAGTCAAAAGAAAGTACACAAAAATTAAAAAGCCTCTCAAGAAAGTGGTGAAACTGGCAACAGGCAGCTCAGAAGATGAGGGCAATTCTGAATCCAGTGATAAAGAGGAACAACAGCAGGAAAAGGAAAAAGAAAAACTGCAAAAGCTTAAAATGAATGAAGCCAAGAAACCACCCAAAAAACGTAAGCGCATACTTAAAGAGGAATTAATAGGAGATTACAAGGGTATTTTGGCACGCAAGCGTATGGCTAGCTTAAATGCCAGTGCTATAGTTGCGGCTACCTATGAAGTAGAGCGGCATTTGGATCGTAACTTGGGTCATTTAAGTGGTTATGAGACCTATGAAGATGAGCAAAAAACTCCCAGCAAGAAAAGCAAGGAATCTAAAGTGTCAGCAAAAGAGACAAAAATTAAAACTGGCGCCCCTACTACAGTGGCGGCTACAGTTGCGACAGCAACGGCTGCAGTTACGGCTATAGCAACTACTACAAACACTACTGTTCCTACTTGCGTGAGTGCAAATACTTCGACTACAACTTGTACCACAGCAAATGCAACTACTAAAGAGACACCACACTATTCCCCTATTAAACTGGCTGGTGTAAGTGAAACTAAAACTACGGCTCATCATACACCCACGAAAGTGGATAAGCCCAGTAACATATGCGAGGAAAGCAATGATTCCAAGTATTCCAAAGAAACCAAAGAAACTAATACTGATACAACTACTACTTCGACATCAACGTCTTCGGGTAGTAGCAGCACTACTAACAGCACTAAAGATGCTAAAGATTCCAGTCGTCCCACATCTTCCAGTGTTGTAATTGTACAGGATACAGATGTTACCATAACAGGTGTCTATGTTAACTCCACTACTGGTTCTAGCCAAGAAGCCTATTGTAAAATGCAATACCGCGTACAGTCCAGTGTTACAGAGGAGCGTTTGGTGCGTCCTGGTTCAACTGAACCACCACCAAAATCCTATACTCCATTAAGTGCTTTGTCGAGTATGCTACCACCAGGTGCTTCTGCCGCAGGTGTGCCAGGAGAAGGTAAGTAAAACAATTTTTACTTGCTTGTGTACTAAGATTTTTGCTTCCTTAATGCTTTCTGGGCATCATAAATCTACTTTTTTTTTGCTTCTTGTCCATTCTAAGTTAAATTGATAAAACAATACGAATTGAATTGAGGCAAGTTAGAAAGAGATGCACAATATTCATGCCTTGAAGTACTTCCACTTATGGTGTGTCGATTGGCTTCCAACAGTTATGAACTTTTATGTTTGGTTGAGATAATTTCGGTATTTGATTTTCGAATCTTTGACTTTTAGTTGTTTTATTTCCTTCGATTTCTTTCATTTCCTCATTCGAGGCTTGAATTGAATCCTTAATGTTCTGCCAAAGAGTCTTTGAGCAATTTTTCTGCAAGGCAAAAAAAATAAATTTTTTTGATTAATTTAATTTTAATTTTTCAATACTTCGATTTCTAATCTTTTAGCTATTGCCACTGTATCACCGCCACCAGCATCTGCCGCTACTATCACACAGCCTTCGGCCGGTGCATCTTTAAGTGAAACCCTTAGTGCTGCCGCTGGTCTCTATAATCCAGCCGATTTGGGCATACACACCGAACAAGGTCCTCTCGATCATCACGGACCACCACCCCCCTCATACGCAGCCGCAGCGGCAGCAGCAGCCGCTGCATATCATGCCCATCACATGTCTCCTCATGGTGCCGCTCACCATCAGCATCAATATGCTCACTCACATCATCATTATCAGCAGGCGGTTGGTGAGCATCATGGTATGCCACCACCGCCGCATCATTATGGTGGTGCCGGACCACCACCCTCACATTACGGCCCACCACCACCATCCGGACACTGCGATGGTGGTTCACCACCACCCACGTATCGGGCCAGTAATAATTATGCTTCAAGTATTTCATCTGCTTCGGGACAACCCGCTGCACTACCCTCAGCTATGGGGAGTGGTGGGGCTTTCTGTCCAACAAATGCTCATCTTCAGCAACAACAGTCAGCACAAGCACAACAGCAGCAGGCAGCAGCACAAGCCTCAGCAAATGAAACAAGTGGTAAGTGAAAATTTCTTTAATATTCTTTATATATTTTGATTGATGGTTGACTGTAATGAAATCTAGACAAAAACCTGCCCTGGAGGGCAGTAATAATATCTGATATTTATGTTGATACACAAATTTAGAAATTGGCACAATCTGTTCTGCACATAATATATATATAAATATTTTGTTTAAAAATGGAATCTAAATTTATATAGACTAACTCAAGGCGAATTCATACAAGGTGAAATCATCAAGTGATTTGTCGAAAAAGATAGAGATGGTTTATGGACTCCATTCGTATGAATGTAAAAATTTTGAAAAATCAGTAAAAAAAAAAATGAAGGTCACACATGGTATGTTGATATCACTTTGTATGAATTCGCCTTAGGCTAATAAAAGGTGATTTTATAAGAACTATCGGAAATTTAAAAAAAAAAAACACATAAAATTCAGAAAAATGCATGAAATATTTATTTGGATCGATAGTTGGGTCGATATAATTTAATGTTTGAAGATTATTTCATGCAAATGTTGGCCGCGGCTGCGCCTCAAATGGTCCATCCGCTTAGTCCAATTTTGGCATACTCTTTCCAACATTTCGGCCGGTATCTCACGAATAATGTTGGCAATGTTGGCTTCCAGTGCGTCAATCGAAGCGGGCTTGTCCCTATAGACATTAGCCTTAACATAGCCCCCCAAAAAATAGTCTAGAGGCGTTAAATCGCACGATCTGGGCGGCCAATTGACTGGTCCCAAGCGTGAAATAAACTGTTCACCGAACTCGCTTCTTAATTGGTCCATTGTTTCGCGTGCTGTGTGGCATGTGGCACCGTCTTGTTGAAACCACATGTCATGCAAGTCAAGCTCTTCCATTTTGGGCAAAAAAAAGTTTGTTATCATCGCACGGTAGCGCTCACCATTCACAGTAACGTTGTGATTCACATCATCTTTGAAGAAATACGGCCCAATGATGCCGCCAGCCCATAATCCGCACCAAACGGTTGTTTTTTGTGGATGCATTGGTAGCTCTTGCAATGCTTTTGGCTGCTCTTCACTCCAAATACGGCAGTTTTGCTTGTTCACGTATCCATTCAACCAGAAATGAGCCTCGTCGCTGAACACAATTCTTCGATAAAAAAGTGGATCTTCATCTAACTTTTCAAGAGCCCATTCACCAAAAATTTGGCGTTGTGGTAGGTCGTTTGGCTTCAATTCTTGCACCAGTTGTATCTTATAAGGCTTCACACCCAAATCCTTCCGCAAAATTTTCCACGTAGTGGAGTAACAGAGGCCCAATTGCTGCGAACGGCGCCGAATCGATAATTCACGGTCATCACCAACACTGGCCGATACGGCTGCGATATTTTCTTCAGTTCGCACTCTACGTAAGCGTGTTGGTGGTTTAATGTCCAACAATGTAAATTTGGTGCGAAATTTTGTTACAATAGCCCGAATAGAAGCCTCAGTAGGTCGATTAAACTGACCATAAAATGGAAGAAGCGCGCGATGAACTTTCTTAACAGAGCACGCATTTTGGTAATAAAATTCAATAATTTGCAAGCGTTGTTCGTTTGTAAGACGATTCATGATTAAATTATAGACCAAACTGAAGATGTTTGACAGTGACACAAGATACAAAACGTGCGTGAGCTGTCAAAACTAGTGTTGCCAAAAAGATAATAGCAAAAAAATCACTCTTTAGAACCAGCGGCACATTGCAATGTTAGTGTTCGATCGTTTGTCATTGCTGGGCTCGTTGAAGAATTTCACTTTTATTTCCAAGATACATCAAAAAGGGGTATAAAATCACTAAAAAGACATCCTCAGTTAAGAGTGAATTAAAACACTTTATTTGTAGTTTATGTTTATTCACTTAAAGTTTTACTTTTCTTTCAATAACTTATTTTGCAAGTCTGCTAGTACAACAGGTATGACTACCGCTAATGTTCATTGGTAGAAGCTTGTAGTTCCACTAATTTATATTCAATTTCCTGTTAAATGAAGACTAATTTCTTTAAATTGGACTAGAACTAGAACAAGGCTACAATTTTTTTTTTTTTTTTTTTTTTTTTTTTTTTTTTTTTTTTTTTTTTTTTTTTTTTTTTTTTTTTTTTTTTTTTTTTTTTTTTTTTTTAAATCTGGTTTTTACTCCTGTTCCTGTTAAATGAATTACTCTGGAAAGTTGTTTTAATTATTTTATAATTATTTAATGTTGATTTTAAAATTCATTAAATACAACACATAAATCTCTGTCCCCAAAATAGCAAATGCCTTAGAGAGTTTTGTTAAATAATAATAAAGGATTGAAATATTTATTATTGATATCAGTTTAATAAATTGATTGTGTGTTTGTCTGTCTGTTTGTTTGTTACCTAATGGCATGCATTGCACATACAAAAATCAAAATTAGCTTAATAAAACACAAATAAATATTTTATTTTGTTTAATAATTTCAACAATTCCCAAAATACCATTTAAATTAATACAAGTACGAGTATTAACTTAATTGAAGCTTCAATAAATTAACAGCACCTTCTATACAAGTATGTTGTACCTCGTATGAATAAATTTCCATTTCCATTTCCATTTGCATTTCAGTTAACCTTTTGTTTTGTGTAAGGATACGAATATAAACACAAGTAATATCAAGTACAAGCAATCCAAATGTGTATTGTAATATCGTATGTTGTTTAGAAATTAGAAAACATTATTTTGTTATTGTTGTAGTTACATACATACATTCAAACATACATGCAGAGATACTGTGAGTAGATAAAAAAATAATAATGAATGGTTATGTTTATGGTTGTCTACATTTAAATGGGAGCACATTTTGTGTGTTCATTTTATATTTATTATAATGAACTTACCAAAATTGAAATAACCAAATGCGATAGGGATGGTTGCTTTGACTGTTTATTTGTACAAGTTTGTAACCAAAAACAAAAACAATAAGTGCATACTGAGTACTAGTCATACTAGTATTAGAAAATGTTTAAGGCATTTTAATGAAAAATCAACAAAATCTTAAATGTTTTCAATTGAAGTGGCATCAGGCAACAATCTCACATTGCTTGCAGATTGAGAGAGATTTCAAAATAAATTGTTTGAATTTGCAAACGATTTGCTAATACTTATTTAGTAGACAACATGTGTAAGCATAGAAAAAGCATGAGGATTGCATATTAACACCGAAAATATTAAGGCAGAGCTTAATATGCTCCGAACAAAATTTTATATAAGATAGAGCTCAACTAACGTAAAAAAAATAAATATTTTACGGATAAATATTATCTGCACAATGAGCGGTTTAACCTCAACAGAAACGGCTTTAAACGCTACACCAGAAATTAAGAGATCCCTTTTCCAAATGATTACTGACTCATAATGAAATTAATTAGAATTCAAAATTACTTGTAAATGAGAGGAGTAGAATAAAATAAAAAAATTTTTTAGTTCATTTGTAAAATGAAACTTTTTTCTATGCCTATTGACTTTATTCTCATTTAGTCAAGCGATTTAACAATATAAGTATTCAAATTCGTGAAATGGTAAATACAGATATGCCATCCTACTTAGAACACCAATATAATTTAATTTAAGCCAGTAAACAAAAAATTAACAAAAATAACTTTAAAAAAAATTAAATAAAAAATTAAAAAAAATTAAAAAAAAATAAGAAAAAAAATTGATAAAAATAAAAAAAAAATTTTAAAAATTAAAATAAATTTTTTTTATCATAAAAGTTTTTGTAAATGGTTTTTTTTCTTTTATATTAAAAAAATTGTTTAATAAATAAAATAATGAAATTTTTTTTTATTAATAATAAAACAACATTTTTATTATTTTTTTTATTAGTTTTTAAAATTTTTGACAAAAAAAATAGAAAAAAAATTTGACAAAAAATAGAAAAAAAATTTGTCGAAAAATAGAAAAAAAAGATTTAAAAAATCATAAAAATAAAAGAAAATAGAAGAAAAAAAAAATAAAAAAAAGATAGAAAAAAAAAAATAGAAAATAAAAAAAAAAATAGAAAAAATAAAAGTGTTTTGTTTAATAAAAAAATGTTTTGATTTGTTTAATAAAAAAAAGTTTTGTATGTCATTTATTAACTAATTTTTTTTATTAATTTTTTTTAATTTAAAAAATAAAATCCAATATTTTTAAACAAAAATGCCCCTCGTGTATTTAAAAATTTATTTTATCAAACTAAACAACAAACAAACTTAATATAAATTTTGATTTATCCTTTCTGAGTTGGAGTGTGTGGTGTGGTAATCATAACAAAATTAAACAAAATTCTACAAATCATCATTATCTTCATCTTCTTCGTCATCATGTTGAATAAAATTCTAAATAAGTCTATTAATAAAACTCTTATTTAAATATTGTTGAGAATGTATCAAGATAAGAAGATTTATTTGTGCAAATAAGTAACTACTGTATATGCAGACACAAGTACTGCAACAAATTTCCTTACTTGAAATACAAGTACATATTGTAGTTGAAAGGAGAAACTCTCACAAAAACACTAAAACACACATTCTTTATTACACTTCAACATATTAAACATACTCGTGCATATGTTGAGCTTAACAAAACAATCGCATACAGTAAAATGAACATGCAAATAAACAATTGAAATTGATAATAACAACATCAGCAATAACAACAACAACAATAAAGAAAAATAACTAAAAAACAAAATTACTGCAGACATTTAAATAAATAAACATTTAAATGAGTTCAAATTAAAATCAACTAAAAATGTCTTTTTAAGTATTTTAACCCCTTGTGAAGCAAATGAAATTGTTTTTATATATTTTTTTAAGAAATAAAATATTAATCTTTATTTGTGCTTAATTCCAGAAATTGTGTTGGTTTTAAAATTTATTCTTTTACTCATGATATTCTCATGAGTTATTTATTCAGTACAATAAGTACTGAAGGGGAGAGCATACCTATATGGACCATTTCATCAGACGCTACTCTGAATCCTCAGTAGCTTACTCCCAACGTTTCTTGCAAACATTAGAACCTTTATATTGTAAAAGCAATTGACTAAATAAGAATTATTAATTAATTATTAAGAAATATTAAAAATAAGTAAGGTTTATAAAGTTATTGGGTGCGTTCATACACCGCTATCTTTAAGATCTATTGTGCAGCCCAGTTACTAACTACAATCCGAGACTATTTTCAAATCTCGTAATTGCTGTAGGATTAATTATGCCAAGATATTCTAGGACTAGTGCCCCACTACCTATACAGATTATTCTGTATCTTTCCGCCTCTGGGCACTCCCAGAGAACATGTTCTGACGTTTCCTCTTCTTCTCCACAAAAGCGACAGTAATCGTTCTGTACCATACCTATTCTACTCATGTGATAATTAAGTTTATAGGGGCCCATGAGGAGCTCAACATAGAGTTTTATATAATTTCTTCTGAGGTTTAAAAGACTATTTTTTTAAAAAGCCCTTTTAATTATTCCGAAACGAAGCGCTTAACGAAACAACAAAGCCTTATAATTGAGATGGGGCTAAGTGGAAGTCTTTGTAATTTTTTTTTGACAAGTCATCTTTTACGATGAAGTGCATTTGCAACTGACTGATTGCTCGCCGGCACCTCCTGCCACTTAGATCGTTAAACAATCGATTTATTGCAGCATGAAATGGAAAAGTGCACTCTTACTGAGACAGCCGTTATAAACTCTACCAATTTTATCATACAAATATATGTGACACATATTTTCCTTTAAACAATTGAGTCTGACAATGAGTTGCGGCCTTAAAATGTGAATGATCTCTTGCCCTTTTTGAATGACTTTTTTTTTTGGAGGGCAAGTGGCATGTGTGTAAACTTACCTTTTATGCTGCCATATATAAAATCTTGGCACATTTTTGTTTTTTTGTTTACAACTGAAGTAGGCAACGCAAATCCTTTTTTTATTTCCCTAAGAAGCGCTCAATCACTCCTTCTTTCTTTATTTTAAATATTTTCTGGTCTTTGCTAGAGATTAAAAGTGTGAGAAACATCCCAGTGTTGAAAGGGTCAGTCAATACATTTTTAAAGGTCTTTTTTTTAACAAATAAAAATTCAACAAGTTTAATATTCCTAGTGTTTGTTGTTGCTGTTGTATGTACTTGTATTTACGTGTGTATTTCGGCTTCATTTCATTGATGTTTTCGTAATGTTTACCTTTTTAGAGTTGATATTTTGGTTTCAAAGTGCATTCATATCAGCGTGTATAAATGTTTGTCTTATGTGAGCATGTAAGTGTGTGATTACCCGTGCGTTATTTAAACCGCATTTGGTCAAATGTTGTACGAAATTTTATTTAGATTATAGAATGGTTTGCTCAACAAGCATTTCAAATGATATTGGCGTGTATGCAAGCATCAGTACGAGCATGAGTATGAGTACGTGAACGAATTTGCATTTTATTTTGTTAGTGCGTTTATATATGCAAGAATACCTCTGTCTCTCTCTAACGGTATTTGTAGTGTCAATATGACACCTTTTGTGTTTAAATAGAAACAACAACAGCCAAAAACGCCCAATTAAATAATTAGTCATGGTGCTATGGCGTTAAATGGAAAACAATTGGTATCAATTTTAAAGATAAACTTTGGTGGTTGTGGAAAATCCTTTAATAGCTGAGCTGTTAGATTAATTGCTAAAGGAGTAGCCTTGTAATTAATGTTTGCTCAAAGGTGTTACGGATATTAAACAGGAAGACAGTAAAGAAGGCAGGCATAGAGAAAGTACAGGCCTTAAAAATTCAATTGATTAAAAAAAAGCTAATAAATAGAGTTTGCCATATGGGGGATTCCGCGAAAAACTTATACTTACAAGATTTTTGTTGTTAATTTTTTTTCTTAAAACAGCAACAGTAGGTTAGTGCTCTACCCACTAATCTACTGGGAAATCAGCTGCTATTTGTCTTATTTTTATGTATTTTCTGTTATCACTAAGAGAGAGAAAAATTACTATAAAATGTAAAAAAAAAGAAGAAGTCGAAGGAGAAGTAGAAGGAGAAGGAGAAGTAGAAGTAGAAGGAGAAGAAGAAGAGAAGAAGAAAAAGAAGCAGAATTAGAAGAAGGAGGAGAAAAAGAAGAAGAAAAAATAAGTAGAAGAAGTTATAAGAAGTTAGAAGAAGAAGAAGATATAAGAAGTTAGAAGAAGAAGTTAGAAGAAGAAGTTATAAGAAGTTAGAAGAGGAAGAATATTAAGAAGTTAGAAGAAGAAGAAAATTAAGAAGTTAGAAGAAGAAGAAAATTAAGAAGTTAGAAGAAGAAGAATATTAAGAAGTTAGAAGAAGAAGAATATTAAGAAGTTAGAAGAAGAAAAATATTAAGAAGTTAGAAGAAGAAGGGGAAGAAGAAGAAGGGGAAGAGGAAGAAGAAGAAGAAGAAGAAGAAGAAGTTAGAAGAAGAAGAATATGAAGAAGAAGAACATAAAAAATAAGTGAAATAAGAAGGAGGAGAAGAAGAAGGAGGCGAAGAAGAAGTTAGAAGAAGAAGAAGAAAAAAGGAAAAGAAAAAGAATCTAATGTTTGAAAAAATTGCGTACTACTTCTTTTTTTTTTAGATAAAATACCCCAAGAAACAAAGCAAAAATTAAGAAAAATGTGAAATATCGGTTGTATTTTTATTATTCCTCGTCCATTTGTGAACGATTTTTTGCACAGACTTTAGGGCTATTATTTCTGATAAAAAGGCATATAAAGGTTTTTTGCCTGTTTTGTAGTTTACACAAATTACGCAAATAACGCTCCGAAAATGCGTAGCCATTTAGAACCCAATTAGGCTGAATTTCAATAGCAAACTTACGACAAGAACTTCCAACAAATTGGCATGCAAAATTTACTGTAGGTCTGTAGGTCTTCTAGGGACTACAGACAGTTGATTTCAACATAAACACGGACAGACGGTCAGACGGACAAACGGTCAGACGGACAGACGGCCTCATGCACAGTGTAGTAGAAATTGCACACGTAATGACAAACTTAAATATACCCTTTTCACTTTTTTGTGAAAGGTATAAAAATTTAATAAAAATGTACTTTTACAATTTCTTACTTGCTTGTATATCACTTAACGGCATTAAACGCTTCGAATCACAAACAGTGTATTCTAAACTAAAATTATACCTAAAAATTTAATATATTTTTTTTTTTTTTGAAAAAGTAGAAAAACAAGAGAAAAGAAAAATTAAAGACCATCATCATAAACTTTTCAATAAAAGTTATAAAAAAGTATTTACAAATACAATAATAATTACCTTTATTGATTATTAAACAACAAAGTAAATGTATTGGGTGTATGACAATAGATACTTTTCGTTATGGCAAAATATGCTTTCATAATGGAAATAATAAAGTGTTTTTATTAGTTTTTGCCAACAATTCTTTACAATTAACTTGAAGTTGCTGGAGAGAGAAAGAGAATTGCACTCGCATATACCCAAGTTTCTTTGTGTTGCTTCTTTTATTTTCTTTTTTTTTTGTTTTCGTTTAAGTCTATAATTGACTTTATAGTTTAAGTTTTAGCAAGTTTAAGCAGTATCAGTTTGAATGAAAGTTAGTTTTTTTAGACTCCAGAACTAAGTTTCTACAACTCTTGGTTTTGTATTTTAGTTTTCTCTACTTTAAATGCTTAAGCATCTAAGCAGCATCTCAGGAAAGGAATGCCAAGTATTATTAAACTCTTCTTATTTTTTCGTCTTCTACTTTCTTTCATAAACTATTATTAAATATGATACGAGTATTTTCAGTAACGTTGTTATACGATGAAATAATATTTTGTATGCTGCCAAACACATCAAATGAAAATATTTTCCTGAAAGATTATGGCAAAATAAAATGAAATGAAATAAAATATTATTGTTGGTTAAGAAAAGGAGACGAATAAAAAAAAATAGGAAGAGATAAAAATTTAGGAATTTAAAAAAAAACCAGTTAAATAATTTAAGTGGCTGCGGTATGCAGTAGTAGGTTGGAAATGGTGAATGTACGAGTGTAAGAAGAATTGTTATGAATGGATTGAATTTCCTGTTTTTTTTTATTTTTTGAAAGAATATTGTTTGAAATTTGTCATTGATCCTATTAAAAAAAAGTCCTTGTTGTCATTGAATTAATGAAACAGTTTTCTTTCAATTTGTATTAATTTTTGTATTAAGTATCTCAGTAAAAGTGCATTTTTAAATTTAGTATCATTCATTTTTTGTGCAAGTGGCAACTCTGAATATTTGGCAGCTGTCAGATATGCTTATTCCGATTATTAAAAATCTCTGAAAGCAAGACTACTGTTGTAAAATACTCCAAAGTAATTGCTGAGTAATTGAATAATAGATTCCAAATGTAGACGGCCTTCCCTTTAAAATGGCGTGTGTCCTATCCCGTAATCTTTTATGGTTTCGTCGGAAGTTGTAAAGGTCCCTCAGAGCAACAGTACTGGGAATGAATAAGAAATAATACAAAAATTTTAAGGATTTTAGCTGCTTCCGGACGAACCACAGCAGACTGCGGGATGGAACACATATAATTTTAAAGGGGAGTTCGTCTAGATTTGCAATCTACTGCCCAAATACTCAGAAGTTACGTTGGATTATTTTTAAAAAAATTTTGAAATGTCCACATACCCCAGTGCCGTTGTTTTGAGAGAATTTTACAATATCCGATTTTGCCGTGGTACCATTCCTGATTTTCCCTAGAAAATGAGAAAAACTATACAATAATTGAATCTATAGACTGTAAGCTTTCGTTTGTTTTTATTTTATGAAGGAAATCGGAAATTGTTAAAATCTTTCAGAGCAACAGTACTGGGTTATGAAAAAGTTTCAAAAAATTTTTAAAAATAATTCAAAGCAATTGCTGAGTAATTGGGTGGCAGATTACAAGTCTTAAGGACCTCCCCTTTAAAACAGTGTGTGTCTTATCCCGTTATCTTTTGTGGTTTCTTTGAAAATTGTAAATTGTTACTTTAAAACATTTTAAAAATTTAGTGTTTTTTAAGCAAATTTTCTAGATGCCAGGATGGCTCGTCTTCTGTAAACCAAACATTAGCTTATTATGTAGTCAATAGTGGTGCTGCTAATAAACAACAGAATATTTTAGAAAAATACTCCAGAGAACTCAAAATTTTAGAACTTTAATCAGACTTAATAAAACAATTTTTATAACTTTTTGCTTTGGCTTATAGTGTATTATCTCTAACTAACAAAATGAAATTAATTGAAAAAAATGAAACGCTTTTTTTGTAACTTTTAATCTGCTGGCAAACATAAAACTTCAGCAACAAACTGATAAATGAGAATTTAAATTCGTTGCAAAGAAATAAATAAAAGTAAAAAAAAAAAATTAAAAAACGACAACGTGGCACGTTTGTTTTCAAGAATTAGAAACAATTCAATGTTGCATTGAGTTGGCCTTAAGAAAGTAAAACAACAAAAAGTAAGCCCCAACCTCTGGAATATAAATCCGGAAAAGGATGTAACAAAGAAAGCAAAAACTAAAAATATAGAGAAAGAAAGAAAGAAAAAAAGGAAACCGTAACTTTTATTTCAACTACATATGACTTTTGTAGGTGTTTGGTTTATGATCTCAACAGTAACTACGACGAATACTTTATGGCTGTTGTAACAGTTATTTATTCTGTATTGTTTGCTGAAAGGATGTGAGTCAAAAAGAGAAAATAATAAATAAATAAATTGCAACACAATTTAATAGCACGACTACATGAAATGGTGTCGTACCTGCTCGTACTTTTTATTTCATTTTATTTTTTTTTCTTAATCTCTTTTTCAAAATACAAACTTGATACTTTTCCTTACTTTTTTCATTTTTCATTTTCCGTTTTCCTATTTTTATTAAATTGTTTTTTGTTTATCTTTAGTTAAACTTTGCATTTTTTTTTTTGTTTGCTTGTTTTTATTTGTGTTTATTTGCCATCTTTTAAAAAGCTGAAATAAAAGTAAATAGAAAATGTGCAGCAAAATGAATTAGTAACACTTTACACACTTTCGACATGTGTGAAAGTATTTGTGGGTGTAGCTGTAGCTGCAGCTGCAGCTGCCGCTGTAGGTGTAGTTAGATGTGTAAGCAAGTTTTCCAGTAAATATTAAGAAAGTTTTTTTTAATTTATTTTTTGCTGTACTACTTCTTTATAGACTGGGAAATGTTTATTTAAGTTTGCATGCATTTTTAAAAGAAGCAGTCTTACATATTCTTGCATGTAAGTGCTTGTATTCATAAAAAAAACCCTTTTTAGTTCTTGTCTTAATCTCATGAGTGTTAAATAAAACCAACACACTTGCATTTAACTCGAGACTGTTGTAACAATTTTATTTACCAACTGCCTGAATATTAAATGAAATTTTTTCTTTTGTTATTTTTTTTTTTAAATATTGAAAAATAAACAACCAGAACATATTGTGCTTATAAAAGTTGAAAAACTTGTAGAAATTTTCCTGTGATTTTTTGTTGTTATTGCAAATTAAACTGTAGATATTTTCCCTAAAAATTGCTAAAGTTACTTTTTGTAGAGTCAAATACTCAGGGAATGTCTGGCAATTGGTATTGCTTTGGGATATAGACAATAAAGTTGCAGAAAAGTAAAATAGAGAAAGTAGTTCTGTCAGGCTGCGAATGGTTATTCAAGTCAACGAGCAACTTTAATTTAAACTTTTTTTAAACTAAAATAATGTTTTCTTATGTACAGCCTACCTAAGATAGGGACAATAGGGTCCAGATATAAAATATCTCTACAGGACCACTGGCCATTTTGGACAAAAATAGAATTGCAAAAGTATGGTAATCCAAGCGGTCTACTACAAGTCTCACCTTACGATGGTTATTTAAAAGTAATAATTTTAGTATCGACAAGAATGCTAAAAATGAAAAAAAAAAAAATAAACTAAAAAAATATCAGAAATAAAAAGTTCAAGTCTTTTAAGCTAGAAAATAAACATTTTTTATCTCCATTGCCAGACTATTGTTGCAGTTTTCTCAAGCCCAAAAAAAAAAGAACGTCATATAAATATGAGCTTGTTTGTCCTAAGCCCACATAACCAAAAATTATCACATAGTAATTAGGGCGAGAGCAAGGAGAATCTATGCAAAGTTATAAAATCCCGAGAATCATAGCAGTCGACACATACGCATTTAGTCCATAAATTTTATTGTGCACCATACCCAACTTTGTGAGGTATTTTGTCGTAACTAAAATCAATGCAGGGCACATTTTAAAAGATGATTTGCAGTTGCTGTCACATAAAGTGCAGTTAAATCAAAAGCTAGACTGCCGACATCACGTGGAATGTGACCAAATAAATAGTACCTAAAATGGTAGAACACTAACTGATTCTGAGGCTAAATCCTATCCATTCTGGCAGTGCTTAGGAATATGAGTGGCCTAGTTCTAAAAACTATTTTCTTTTAGTCTCAAAATTTTTACTTTTTTACTTTATAGTTTACTTTAAAGTTCACTTTATAGTTCACTTTATAGTTCACTTTAAAGTTCACTTTAAAGTTAAAGTTCACTTTAAAGTTAAAGTTCACTTTAAAGTTATAGTTCACTTTAAAGTTCACTTTAAAGTTAAAGTTCACTTTAAAGTTAAAGTTCACTTTAAAGTTAAAGTTCACTTTAAAGTTAAAGTTCACTTTAAAGTTAAAGTTTACTTTAAAGTTAAAGTTCACTTTAAAGTTAAAGTTCACTTTAAAGTTAAAGTTCACTTTAAAGTTAAAGTTCACTTTAAAGTTATAGTTCACTTTATAACTCACTTTAAAGTTATAGTTAACTTTATAGTTCACTTTAAAGTTATAGTTCACTTTAAAGTTATAGTTAACTTTATAGTTCACTTTAAAGTTATAGTTCACTTTAAAGTTCACTTTAAAGTTCACTTTAAAGTTATAGTTCACTTTATAGTTCACTTCAAAGTTCACTTTATACTTTACTTCATAGTTCACTTTATAGTTCACTTTATGTACCCAAGGGAGCATTTTTACCAAAATCGAATTTTCCTACTCTGCGGCTATAGTTATACATATCTGAAATACATAGATACATTATAAATCTCTTGAAAGACCTTTTTGCATATTTTTTTTTGTTAATCCTTGCCCCCAGGTCCTTGTTTTCTCCTCCTGAATATTTCACTACTCTCTGTTAAGTGCTTTACAGGGCTCTGTAAATTGCAAATTTAGCTATGTTAATTTGTAAGGTTTTTGTCTTTGCTAAAATTTCATATTTAAATACGTATTTATCTTCACACACATTAAAAGTTTTAAAAAGTGTACAATGATAGTTTCACAATTTTTTCATAGCCGTCAGTTTATGAATTATTTTTGAAGTTTCAATGTACCCCAGTGCTGTTGATCTGAGGGATTTAGGCAATTTCCACACAAACCATAGAAGATTACGTGATGGGACACATCCCATTTTAAAGGGGAAGTCGTCTAGACTTGTAATCTACCGCCCAAATATTTATAAATTATTTTTAAATAATTTTTTAATATTCCATATGGCTCTGTCACTATTTTTATCATTATGCGTAGCTTAATTATCATTTAAAGTAAACCAATACTCTTCAAGAATCTGGTATTTGTTCAGTGATAGATGTTATTCAGCTCTTCTGGGTCAGTATGACATTGCTTAGGCTCCTCATTGTCATCTTGCCACCGCTGAGCAAATATTCTGCTTGCAAAAAGCACTCACTTAAATACTCACACGTACATCCCCCTTAAAAGAAACCTTAAACCATATTTTGTTTAACAATTTAAAAACAAAACTTTTCGGTATTAAAAATTAATGAGGCAATTAATTTCAAGTGCAGTTAATTAAAAAAAAAAGCAGTCACATTTTCTCTTACTATTTTTCTTCTCACATTGTGGTGTTTAACTTAATTTGCTTTCGTTTTTTTCTTGTTGTTATTAAAAACTATGAAAAATCTAAAGTAAAAGGCAAAAGTTTTTTTTTATTATTATTGCTGTAATTCGCCTTCCGTTTCTGTTATTGGTGGGGAAATATTATTTTTGGAAGACCACAAAATAATTTGCTATTAAAAAGAAGGGGGTTTTTGAGTAAAGAGACCTTGAAGTTGTGTTTAACTTTCTTTTTTATAACTTTTACTGCAGTTGTTAGTTGCCTTAATGTAATGATGTTTAATGGTTGCTGTGGGAGTTGTAGCTTTTACAGTTGACTTGCTAACAAACGAAGGCCGTTAAATAACTTATAAAATATTGTTTTTATCAATTAATTAAAGTAACCGCAATAATAACAACAATAAGATGTTGTTGTTTAACCAAAAGAAATGTAAAATAAAACCTTGGCTGGTTTTTCATATAAAGAGTGATTTTTTTGCTATTATCTTTTTGGCAACACTAGTTTTGACAGCTCACGCACGTTTTGTATCTTGTGTCACTGTCAAACATCTTCAGTTTGGTCTATAATTTAATCATGAATCGTCTTACAAACGAACAACGCTTGCAAATTATTGAATTTTATTACCAAAATGCGTGCTCTGTTAAGAAAGTTCATCGCGCGCTTCTTCCATTTTATGGTCAGTTTAATCGACCTACTGAGGCTTCTATTCGGGCTATTGTAACAAAATTTCGCACCAAATTTGCATTGTTGGACATTAAACCACCAACACGCTTACGTAGAGTGCGAACTGAAGAAAATATCGCAGCCGTATCGGCCAGTGTTGGTGATGACCGTGAATTATCGATTCGGCGCCGTTCGCAGCAATTGGGCCTCTGTTACTCCACTACGTGGAAAATTTTGCGGAAGGATTTGGGTGTGAAGCCTTATAAGATACAACTGGTGCAAGAATTGAAGCCAAACGACCTACCACAACGCCAAATTTTTGGTGAATGGGCTCTTGAAAAGTTAGATGAAGATCCACTTTTTTATCGAAGAATTGCGTTCAGCGACTAGCCTCATTTCTGGTTGAATGGATACGTGAACAAGCAAAACTGCCGTATTTGGAGTGAAGAGCAGCCAGAAGCATTGCAAGAGCTACCAATGCATCCACAAAAAACAACCGTTTGGTGCGGATTATGGGCTGGCGGCATCATTGGGCCGTATTTCTTCAAAGATGATGCGAATCACAACGTTACTGTGAATGGTGAGCGCTACCGTGCGATGATAACAAACTTTTTTTTGCCCAAAATGGAAGAGCTTGACTTGCATGACATGTGGTTTCAACAAGACGGTGCCACATGCCACACAGCACGCGAAACAATGGACCAATTGAGAGGCGAGTTCGGTGAACAGTTTATTTCACGCTTGGGACCAGTCAATTGGCCGCCCAGATCGTGCGATTTAACGCCTCTAGACTATTTTTTGTGGGGCTATGTTAAGGCTAATGTCTATAGGGACAAGCCCGCTTCGATTGACGCACTGGAAGCCAACATTGCCAACATTATTCGTGAGATACCGGGCGAAATGTTGGAAAGAGTATGCCAAAATTGGACTAAGCGGATGGACCATTTGAGGCGCAGCCGCGGCCAACATTTGCATGAAATAATCTTCAAACATTAAATTATATCGACCCAACTATCGATCCAAATAAATATTTCATGCATTTTTCTGAATTTTATGTGTTTTTTTTTTTAAATTTCCGATAGTTCTTATAAAATCACCTTTTATAAAGCTGCATGTATAAAGCAATGATAAAGCTTGTAGTTGTTATTGTTGTTTATTTATATTTTAGTGTTTTAGTTATTAGCCCCTCGGTTGTGTTGGTAAACAATGTTGTTACACTTGTTCCAAATCGTAAGAAATAAACAAAATTACAGAAACGGCGACAAATTACCCTTGAGTGCTACTTTTTGCCCTGTCATTCATTTCATTTACTTCAATACTGTCATAACTCCAAAAATGTATTTTTTTTTTTTTTTGAATAACTGCCGAGTAATTGAGCAATAGATTACAAAACTTGACAGCCTTCCCTTTAAAAAGGGCAGTGGGTACTTGGGCAGAAGATTATAAATTTAGACAAAATTAGCTTTAAAGTGATATGTGTCCCATCCCGTAAATACTTTTGAGCGAATTCAATTATTTTTCAACTTCATTATTAAAAAATAATATTTAAAATTCCTTGAAGTAATAATTTATTTTTTGATTTTTTTATGCGATTTCTAATCTGAGCAACCTCAGGATTACTAAACGGTAGTACTATATAACTAAGTACGAAAAGGAACAAATTATTAATCAATTAGGAATAATGTGCATATTTATTTTACAAGTTAGAAGCCAAATACTTTTCTTTACTTATGAAATTATCGTCGTTCGACCAATTTATCAAAATATTAATTGAGCTAAATTGGTCTCAGTCTCAGATTTTTTATGTATGATTTGTTTTCATTTTTCCAAAAAAGGCTAATTAAGGCTATTTTGAAGAACAAAAAAGGCCAAGAAAAAAGCTAAAAGCTAAATCATAACTTTTGAGGCTAAATGCAAGAAAAAAAAGAAGCTAAAATGACAATGCTGATTACGACCTTCGATATCGGTCGGAATTTCAAAATAATATCCATAGAAATTGCTATCGAAATTAAACTGTCTTAAGTTGTTTAGATATACTGATATACAATGTGTCACATTGAGTCTAATTATTGATTCAGGAAAGGAAAATTCGATCGATATGCAAATTGCTGTTATTCTTATGCACATTAGAACAGTTTAAAGTTCTGAGGCCAAACAGCGGCCTCTCCCATATCAAGCAATTTTAATCGAAATTTTCAAATAATTAAAAAAAAATTAATTTTGAATCGTTTCAATTCGGTTTGGCTTCTGTTTTTGTGTCAATCTCTTTTAACCCTAGGATTATATTATATATATTTTTATCACTTCAAATTTGCCCAAAAAAAAAAAACTTTAAAATCTTTTTTAATTCCTTAACACAGGGAACAGACACGGCAATTTTA
Source organism: Thelaira solivaga (assembly GCA_947397855.1). Taxonomy (NCBI): domain Eukaryota; kingdom Metazoa; phylum Arthropoda; class Insecta; order Diptera; family Tachinidae; genus Thelaira; species Thelaira solivaga. Next base: position 63,060,955 of record OX377612.1, on the reverse strand, counting down.
GTTGCGCAACTGTGGAGTTTATAGGAGTGAGAGAAAAGGAATAACGTAAAGAGGTGCAAACTTTCTTTCCTCTCTCTCCTATAAACTCAAGAGTTGAGCAACTTAAAGTGCCGTGTATGGTCCCCGTCCTAAGGCCTTAAAAAAAATTTAATAGCTTGTTTTCTCTGATGGAGATTTCAGCTTATTTTAATTCCTTTTAGAAATGGTGTGGCTGTATAGCAAACTAAGCAATGATTTTGCAAAATAATAAATTTGAATAGCAGCAGCAAGTATATTACAAACAAATAGTGGCGGCCTCAGCTAGTGCGTTAGGCAATGTAGTTGAAAACAAAACAAAATTATTTTTATTTGTATACTCGTTGTGTCGTGCTAAAGGTTTAAAGTTCAAAGTTAATTGCAGATGGCGTAAAACTGCAGGGACTCCATCACAAATGCAACAAAAAAAATTAAAAAAAAAAATTTCTGTGAATAATAATTTAAGTGAAAGTTTAAGTGAAACAAAAAAAAAAAAAATTAAGAGAATTTATTTGAGGTGGTTACTAACAAAGTGCAACAAAAAAAAAAATATTTAACATCAACAAAGCAAGTGGCTCGTACAATTTTTTAATTGCAACAAATTTAAAAGTTTAAGGTTAAAAAGCTGTGCAATGCACCACAAAAAAAATTAAAAATTTTTAAATAAATTTAGTTACGCTTCTTAAATACACAAATACTTTAATTGCCAATTAAATTAAAAATTCTTAAGCTGCAAATCAATTAATTGTCTCTAGCAAAATTTTATATTCTTTTTCTCACTCATCAAGCCTAACAGTTTAATCCTCACAAACTTTACAACCCTTTAATCTTGCGTCTTTGCTACTTGTTAAAAAAAAGAAAAAGAAATTCTTGCTAAAAGTGCTTGAAAATAAATAAAAAAAAAATTTAATTACACACTTGAAAAGAAAAGTTACGTGTCTATAAACTTGCAAACTGATACGCTTCTTGTGGGAAAGTTGAATAAAAAAAAAGGAAAATAAAATAAATATTGAAACTATGCAACAGTTAATATAACTTTTTCCCAAGTGTTTGTTTTTAAAAATTTTTTCCTCGTTAAAAAAAAAAAAAAAAAAAAAAGAGGAGCAGCAATGAATAGGAAGCAACTACGTAAGCGTACTTAACACTTTTATAATAAAAAAAAAAATTAAAGTAAAACCAAATTGCTTTTCACGAAGGCGTTTCATTGCTGTAAAAATAGTTAGTCAGTTAACCAAGCACATAGAAGAACTCTTATTTAAATGAAGGGTGTTTACAAGACCTTACCTCCAGACTACTTAGGTCGCAGGCTCGCTTCCTGCATTTATTTAAAGGCTAGAATATTATATTTTCGCCAAAACGTGTGCAGCAAAATCTGGTACATTTTATGAAAATTTCCGATTCAATCTGGAGTGCGCTAATTCTACCCCCTAAGCATTCGTTTTTCATAAACAGAGCATATAAGTGCTCAAGTGTAATTACAGCTTCTAAATTTTATTTATTAATTTTTTTATTTTCTTACATTAAGTTAATTATTAACTTTTATTTGTCTAAATTAATGCTTTTATAAGTTTACTGAGCTCTTGCAAGAGATTTCTATTATTGCAATAAAAAGTTAAAAAAAAAAAATCACGTAAAAGTTTTATTAAAATTTGTGCTTCTATTGTTTTTCCTAACAATGTTATCGTAAAAACACTCCAAAAATTATACACAGTTAAAAAAAGCAAACTTTTGTTGTTCATCCTTAAAAGCCAAAAAATAAGATATTTTTTTTGTTGGTTTTCGCTATTTAAGACGCAAACTGAATTCATAATACCTACTAAAACAATTATAAGCTTTAATAAGATGATAAAAATAACAGCCAAATTTAAGTTTCAATAATCCATTTTCAGTTTTTATAAGTTTTCATACGAGGCAGACAATTTTGTGCTCTTCTACAGATTGCTGATGTTGCCCGTGTAAAGGCAGGGGAAGCAAACAGTGATTACAAACAAAAGAAAAAAAAGGAAAAATCTGGGCTTTTGTCACGCCATTTTTTTTTTTTTTTTTTTGCTGCTTGAAACACATCTCTAATTTAGCTATTATTGCGTTTCATTTTACGATGGTTTCACGTCATTGTTTTGCTAGGCTCTTTGCAAACTTTTGTGCCGGCACACATTATTAAAAACAAAAAGCATAAAAACCACCAACTTGATTTTATGCATTAGAGAATAGCTGGCATAAGAAAAGCCTACTTTTAGGCTTGTTTACTTTAGTTTTTGTGATGCCTACCTTTTTGCATGCATGCATAAAAAAACTTTGCTGAAAGTTTTATTTTCATTTTTGTTTTGATAATTTTTGGTTAAGGGTGGGGGCATGATTGATTTCCTTTCAATATCTAGTCATAAACTGATAAAAGTTTCTTTATAATAACTAAATTAACATACTTTGGATGTGGTAACATAATGTTACAGCGGCCTTCTTTTTGTATTTAATTTTTGAATTTGTTTATGAGTGAAAATTTGTAAAGAAAATTAAAGTTAAATTAAGAAAAAAAACTTATAAACGAAATGATGTAAAAAATATTATTGATTTATTGTTACTATTTCGGGCTTTAAAAGCATCATGATTTGAGATTGATTTAAAGTAAATTTTCATATACAAAATTTATTTGATTACTAAACTACTCAAATACAATTCGTGTCAATCCAGAAAAAGAGAGACAGAAAAATAATTAAAACCACTTGTTAAATTGATTAAATTTTTAATTGATTTAATTAAAAATTTATTTTGTTTAAATAAAATAATTTCTTATTAATAAAATTTTTAATTGCTTCAAAATATGAAATTTTTGAAATTTGATTTAATTAAATTAAATTTTGTAAATTTTTATCTCTGCAGTAGATTACACTACGCCTTGTTAAGGCTGTAGAATCTCACAGAACATGTTTCTTGACAGAAGTGATTTGCTCACTCCACAACAGTTATCCAAGGCATGTGATATTTAAATTTAAAAAGTCAGTACAAAGTTTTATGTCATTGTAACTGGGGTGCGCTTTAGCTGCCTTGAACTTAGTTTGCTCCAGCTATTGCAGGCATCTGAGCGTAATTAGGCAGTTTTTCAGCTTCTCTGTGAGTGGCCTCTTCTTTTGATTTTGAAACAAAAATTTCTTGGTGTAAATTTGAGTGTTATCGTGGATTAGGTTAGGTGATCTCAATGCTCCGGATCTAGAACCCTTTATCATTGTGCGACATTGCCTTGACGAGTATGTGGTTCAAAACAGAATCTTGACATTCTAAGTGATGCCAATTGGCTTTGAAATAAAAAAATAGCCTGAATTATTTTTTTAATTCCCAAGAAAAAAATAAATTTTTTTTCAACAACGTTTCATTACACTAACAAATTATTTAATTAAATCTTTGAAATATTCATTCATTTAATGAAAAATTTTTTTAGCCCATGAAACGTCTAAGAAAACGCGGTTGAAAGTGGTTGAAAAATAAAAAGTAATTCTTTCAATGTACTTTAGTCACTTATTCGTTTAGGCCCTTGTGTAACTAAGGAAAGTGTCAAGTCAATTTTGTGAAGCAAAAGTTAAGGGTCTATGAAGTCGATGTTTAATTACTTCTAAGTAAGAGAGTGCATACTATTCTTGTAAATAATTTTGAACAAGTATTTGACATCGGAGCAGACTGCAACTGCCAGCACTTCTAGAAATTGCAAATTACAATTGCCTTCAAGAAATGTGGTCTTACTCTATTTGCTTAAACGCTGTCGTTTTTTCCTTTTGAAGCTTTCGGCAGAAATTACTTAAAATTACCTTTAAAAAAATTTAAAATAGACTAAACATGTTGGTTGTAAAGCAAAAGTTTCTTTTCTAAAAAAAAAAAAATTATTTGAAAGATATTTAAACAACTGACACAATTTTCTATAAGAAACTGATTTTAAGAAATCTAATTTCTTACTTAACCCATACAAAGAAACTAATCAGAGATGCAACGCTGATTTTTCTACCCTGACATGTCAGTTTCCTCTTAAAAAACTACATTTTGTTTTTTATTTTTCTTTATTTATTCACTGCATTCAAAAAACTATAATCACACACTAACACTCGTGTAGAACTTTATACAGTCATGTATATAACACAACCTGTTTAAATGTCATTTACCTTTTTTTGTTGTTGTCGAAAGCAGCTTACTTACAAGCACAAGCTTGCCATACGCCCACCATACAAAAATTTTTACTAGCAGATACGAGTATTTGCCTAAAAATTTCTATTATATTCTTTCGAGTATGTACAAAGTAGTACTATAGTTTCTTGCATTATATGTAGCACGTTTGTGAGCACACTGACATTAATACAACCAATTTCCACTTTCCACTGCTGGCTGCTTCCCAGCTCCATCAACAAGCACAAGCATTAAGGGATACAAATGAATTCATCACCAGAATTCATTTCTTTCTCTCTCGTGCTTTTTTTATATTCATTTTAATACATGCAAAAAGTAGTCTAAAGCATATTGAAAATACATTTTTCCTGATCCACCATGTTTATTATACCCTCTAAATATCCGTCGCTTTCCTTTTATTTCTGTGTTTTTTTTGTTTTGTTTGCCTTTTTGCCATTTTTAGGCCTTTTAAGCTGGCATTACTTGGAAAATTTTTCTGTAGACAAAAAAAAAAAAAAAAAAAAAAAACTGGCATTAAATCTATAGAATTTTTTGTTTAACCCAAAGTATTATACTCGCAGTAAATGTTTGTTCTTTAGACGCAAGTAAAAATGTGTTTGCATTGGTTTTTATTTTAAGAGGAAGTATGTGTGTGTGTGTTAATGTGAAAGCGTTTGAGTGTGAATGTTAAGTAAGCTTTTGTGCGCCTTTAAGCAGGCACCAAATTTGATGAAAAAATTGAAAATAAAAGGAACAAACAAAAAATAAATAAAAATTAGTGATGAATCATTTTTTGTTTTCTTTCATTTCGTTGCTTAAAAATTCAATAGATTTTCCTTAAAAAAGCAGGCCAATATTATGTGAATAATTTTTTTTTTTTTTTTTTTTTTTTATACGTCTGATGGTGATGAAAGCAAAAACTGTAAAACTTTGATATAAATTAGTTTTTCTTTTGAGCAGTAAAATCATGTTATTTATTGTCAAAAGAGTTCAAGTGAGTAATCACAGGCAACGGAAGCTATCATCACCTCAAGTTGGGTGTTGATGAATTATTGAAGCGAGTGACGATAAATCTGCCGAGTTAAATATGTTTTCACGTAACCCTTTACGTTTCTTAAAATTTGTGGCATATTTATCAAATACGTCTTATGTCTTACGAAATATTAGTGCATAGATACAAATATGCAAAAATACCTTGATTTTTCAAGAAAATTACAGGATGGGACCAGTATCATTTTAGAGAGGACAACGTCCAGATTTGTAATTTGACTCCCTAATACTCAGAAATTACTTTGGAATATTTTTAAATAATTTTTGAAATTTCCATTTTGATCTTAGCATTTTACGGACGAACCATAGAAGATTACGGGATGGGCTACATATCATTTTGAAGGGAAGGTCGTCTAGATTTGTAATCTACCGCCCAAATAATCAGAAGTTACTTTGGATTATTTTTAATTTTTTTTTTTAATTTCTATATACGCCAGTGCTGTTGCTCTGAGGGAATTTTTACAATATCCGATTTTGCCGAGTCATCAAATTTAAATTATATGTCGGAGGCTATCACAGTTGACCATCATGATGTTTCTGTAAAACAAGCGTTCAAGTTGTCTGGGGAATTTGTAGGGAAATCACTCAATTTTTTAAAAGAATCTTTTTACAAAATTTCTGCACAATTTGATAGGCAAAGTTACATACACAACAACTGTTCGGTTGTAAAAACTAAATTTGCTTCCAATCCAAAATTCAAATGTGATAGTAGAATTTTTCATCAATCGGTCTAACAGCTCGTTATATTTTTAAGAGAACTAAGTTTTAGATTGTATTCTAGAATTCTGGTTGCTACAACTAGAAAATTTTTTTATCACAACTGAATTTTTTTTATTAAAAATGTGTGGAGAAACAGCACTCAAAAAAGCATTAATCATATTATTAATGAAATTAGTGCTCAAAGTTAATATACACTGAGAAATTAACTTTAGTTGTGACAACTAAATTTGTTTCCAATCAAAACTTCAGTTGTGATAGTAGAATTTTTTAATAATAACAATAGAAAATCGGTCTAACAGCTGGAAATACTTTTAAGAGAACAAAATTCTGTACTATAGTATTGAATTTTGGTTGCTACAACTAAAATATTTGATTACCACTACAGAATTTATAATTAGAAATGAATTTAGTGTTCACAACCGAAGTTTTCACAACAGAAGGTGAGCTAATCAATTCAAAGCACATACTCTTTAACGTTTTCGAGTGAAATACTTTCCTTTTTTTGTTTTCTCATATCCAGCTCTAGATGCACGTCCATTAGTGCTGTTATGCTTTATGCGAAGTTAATGTAGCTACAAATTTTAGCTTGAGATTAACATCCTAATTAGTAAATCTCTTTGTAAAAGCGTTTCCATATCCTTAGAGACACCTAAATATACCCCAATATCTCAATCAATGTAAAATTGGTTTTTGCAAGAATTAAATTAAATTCAAAAACAAGTTATTGTGGCTGGGGAATATCAAGACCACAAAAGCTATTGTTGGTTATCGGGTGGCACAAGAATATGTTTAAATAACAAGTCACATAATTAGTTTTGTAACTTTGTATGTCCTCCCAGTTACGATACTTTCTTTTATATCCCATTAAATTTACAAATACAAATGCAGTTGCCATAAACAAACAAAATATTCATTCATTCAATTCATTTCCACACAAGTGGTTGTAGAAAAATGTCAACATTTTATAAATATTATTGTGCTTGTGTAGGTGTGGGTGACTGCGCTTAACTTTATGTGTGTTTTATTTATCTTTTATAAACAGTAAATAGCAAAGATAAAGATTCCTTTGGGAAGGCCTGCTTTTAGAAACTTTAAGTTTTTTTATTTTTTATTTTTTCTTCTGATAATGTGATTTGTTCTCTAAACTTCTAAGGGAAGATTTCATGCAAAGAACCGGAAACTTCTACTGCTGCAGGTATATTTGGCCTTAATTATAAATACACGGCATGGGCTAGTAAAAAAAAAATTCAACTCCAAACGTGTTAAATTTTTGTTCAGAACAAAATGTTTGTCCACACAAAATTTTTTTTAATATAAATTTTAGTGTTAAGGTCTCAATAAGAGTGCAATTTTTCATTTCATGCTGCAATGAATAGATTGTTGTGAAACCACATGCAGTCCAGATCGATGCCGTAAAATTTAGGCCACAAGAACAAGAAAAAGATCATGTTCCTGTTACGAATACCATTCACAGTTACCGCAATTAAGGTCTGATGAAAATCCTAACCAGATGGTTGGTTACTCGTTGTGGGTGCGTTTATTACTCGTTAACGTAAAAGAAGTCTTTCTAAACAAGACCGCCTGGTCATGTGTATTGTATAGAAATCAAGGAATATCAGAGGGCCTTCTTTGTTTTTGTTGCTCCCTGGAGGGTATTTCTAATTTTATTATTAGTTTCACACAAAAACAAATGTTTACACAAACACTAACATGAAAACACGCAAACCGGGTTATTTATTTTCATTGTGTGGACATAAAACTACGACATTTAAACAACTAGAACAGTTTGCGGTCTACTAAATTTAGTAATGCTGGCCATACACACTCAATTTCAATTTCAAAGTTCAATGCTAAAGGTGAGCAACGGGAAAAATTTAATTAATATCAAAATGATTTTGTTTTTCTTCAAATAATCGATCAATCAACAAAATTGCAGACTGTCAATTTCTCTTTTGCTTTAAAATTGTATTGAACTTGAGTGTGTATGGCCAGCATAACGTCAAATAGAATTGTATTTTGTTTATTTTACTGTTTATTCAAGCTTTTATTTCAGTGTTTGTGTATAAAACTAACATCATTTATTAACTATTTATTTGCTGTAAGTGTGTAAGGCAATAGTAAACCGTAACAGTAAATAAAAGTCACCACAGTTGTTGCAATAATCATAAACTTTTGTTAATGATGCTGCTAAAATGTCGACCAGTTACAGCTTCGTAGCAAGAAATATGAACTCAAAGAATTTTTTTCTAATAATTTTATTGGATTAACTTAAAAACGAAAACAAATCCGATTTAAAATTTTCATTTGATTTTGTTATATTGTGCGTATGCAAAATATTCAACCCTGATGCAATGAAAAGTGTAAACGTTTAGGAAAAATTTTTTTCGAACGCTTTTGTGAAAGACACTATAATTTTTATTGTGTAAAAAAAAAATTTTTTTTTGATAACAATTTTGTGTGGATACAAATTTTATTTAAGTAAAAATTATGTTCGGTCAGAGATTTTATTCGGGTAAGAATTTTGTTTGGACAAAAATTTTATTGGTATAAAAATTTTTATCGGACATAGATTTTATTCGGATAAAAATTTTATTTAGATAAAAAATTTTCTTTGGATATAAATTTTATTTGGATAACATTTTTGTTCGGACAGAGATTTTATTCGGGTAAAAATTTTGTTTGGACAGAGATTTTATTCTGATAAAAAAATTTTTTTAATAAAAATTTTGTTCGGACAAAGATTTTGTTGGGATAGAAATTTTATTCTGACAAAATTTTTTTTATATAAAAAATTTTCAATAATAATTTTGTTTAGACAAAGATTTTATTCATATAAATATTTTGTTGGAACAGATATTTTATTAAAAATTTTGTCTGAATAAAAATGTTGTTCGGATGAAAATTTTTCTTGGATAAAAATGTTGTTCGGATAAAAATTTTACTCAGAGAGAGACTTAATTTGGATAAAAATTTTATTTAAATAAATATTTTGTTTGTACAGAGATAAAAATTTTGTTTGCATAAAAATGTTGTTCGGATAAAAATTTTACTCAGACAGACTTTATTTGGATAAAAATTTTGTTTGGATAAAAATTTTATTTAGAAAAAGATTTTATTGTAATAAAAATTTTGTTTGGATAAAGATTTTATTCGCAAAAATTTTTTTCTGATAAATATTTTGTTTGTAAGAAGATTTTGTTCTGAGAAGGATAAAAATTTTATTTGTATAAAATTTTTATTCGGACAGACATATTAGTGGAATAAAAATTTTGTTCCTTTGGCATAAAAATCAATGTCAAAGAGGTCAACTTTTAATAAATTCCTTTTTAAACACACTTTCATACAAATTTCATTATTAATTTCTTCACCAACCAAAGTGTTAATAATTTTCACAAGTTAAATTGATAAGAACAATAAAGCAAAACTATAATTTCTTAATTAAATTTTTTTTGCACTTCAATACAAATAAATTTGAATGGAAAAAATACGTCAGCTAAAAATTTTATTTGCTTAATTGCTATTGTCAGTTTTTTCTTTCATTTATTTTTGTGTTTGCCTTTTATCAATTTTTTATATAATTATGTCACTTTTAACAACAAATAATCGCAATCGGGCATTTGTTTTTCGCTTTATTTGTTTACAAAATTAAACAAAAACAAAGAACAAACAAAAAATAATAAAAAAAATTAATTTATTTATTAAATTATTATGCATGACGACAACAATAGAATAAAACTAATGTGTAATTAAAATGCAAATAAATTAATTAAACGTTAAATATTAGAAAAATAAATATGACGTACGTGTGTACGTGTACGTATGTTGTTTGTTATTCTAAATTATGATGAGTTTTAGGTACGCTTGTAGCGATATGCAAACTGTGTTGGTGTTTGTCAATAAATCTTAGCTAATAACAAGGACAAAAAACCTGCTTTCTTCTTTCTCGCTTTTATCATTCTTGAATTTAGCGTTATTTCGGTTTGCTTTATACATTTTGACATACAAAAAACGCTTGTCGCTTTAATTTAATTTTCTCTGCTTGTATAGACTCTTAAAATCATTGAAAATTTCATTTTCCTACCACTTTTGTTTGTTTATTATTTAGTTTTACTAATTAAATATGACACAATTTGTCTTTAAGCTCTCCCTTGTGGTTTCTAATTTAAAATAAAATATTTGCTACTAAAATGTGTGTTTCGAAGCGGACAATTTTAAATAAAACAAAAACCAAATGTAATTAAAAAATGAAAATTAAAAAATGGTTCTCGCAATGAAACGTGATGATGAAGTTTTTGTTTTTTTTTTGTGTTTAGATAAAACCTGCGCATGTCACAAAATTGGGGTCATAAGGACCACTTTACTAACCGTTTGTCACTGATTATTATTTCTTTCTTTCTGTTTTTTTTTTGTTCGGTTTGCAGTCACATCAAAAAAATAAATATTTTTTAGTTTTTGTGCTTAACGTGTTGCAGAATTTTCTAAAAAAAAAGGAGCTCAAAATGATTTTATTTTTAAAATGCTGTAATAAAATAAATATTTCCTCCTCCTGGTGCATGTGTGTCAATAAAATTATTTTCTTTCCTTTTTTTATAATGAAGTAAAATATAATTTTTAATGTTTCCTTTTGTTTAAAAAAAAAAAAAAAAAAAAAAAAAAAAAAATTGCTGACCGGAAGTTGCATGAAACTTTATTTCCGTTTGTTTGTTTTGTGTGTAAGTTTAAATGCACAATTTATTTCCCGATATTATCACTGTTGCTGCTGCTGTTTTTATTTTTCTATTGATTTCTCATAAATCATTGTACCTTTTTTTCGTTAGCCACCCAAATAAACTTCCTTTTACACTCTCTCTTTTTAAGTAAATAATTTGAACTTAAAGCACCTAATGCTCCTGTACGACAACTGTGTGTGTGCAGGAAATGCAAAAATAAAATACATATTTTGTTATCCTTTTGTAATCGTCTATTATTTACCATCAATTGTTTACATACAAATATGTAAATAAAAATGTAAAAAATATGCTTTGTAAAGGCCAAAAATATTTATGACACCTACAGCAGTGGGAAGAGCAAAATTTGGCTGTGAATAAACAAAATTTAGAAATAAAAATAAATATAACGACGAACATTACACCAGATGGCAAAGAATTCGTTGTGTTTCACAGCAGGAAGGCTACTAGTTTGGCACAAACACACAAAAGCACACATACGCAACAGCTACTACATGTTCAAACATGCCAGTCTTTAGACAATTACACATTTACATACAAGCTCAAATTGCTTTAGCTGCTCCTTAGGTTTTTAGGTTTTTGTTGTTGCTGCAGCTGAAGAATCAGTATCATTAAAGTGGCATACATGAAAAAAAAAATGAGAAATTTATGTTGCTTGAACATAAATTCCGGTTCCCTTTGGAGAAAACGGAACTAAAACAAGCTGAGAAGTTTTTTAAAAATATTTTTTTTGCTCTGGTATGTGTGTTGCTAGACAGTTGTGTTCGTAAGAATAGCAAACGGTTTAGGGAATCGAAATTGTATAGGCACTTGGTACATGCCCATATATTTGTTCTATTAATTCAAAATCGCTGAAGTCGTTTTAAGTAAAAATTAATTTTATGCTGTAATTAACTGAATAATTATATGGTTGAGGCATGGTTGGGCAAGGTTCCAAGGAAATCAATAACGTTTGCTAGACTCGAAATAATTTTATAAAAAAAAAAATTTTAGAGCTTCGAAAAAAAAAAAAAAAAAAAAAAAAAGCACGATCACTAGTAACGTTCAATAATCCTTTGGGATCCTTTCCATTACGGCTTTCTGAATTTTGGGAAGGCCCAGAATCTTCGTCCTAGAGCTAAATATTCATAATTTACCCCTGGCTGAGTTTGCCATAGTTATAGTCAGCATTATGCTTTTGAGAAACTCCTGGTTGGCAAACATCGAGGTCTTTCTTTTCTCTACGGAGAATGCGTTCGGTGTAATACCTCACAGCGTTTAAATTGTTCTCGCACCCTACCATTTTGACAAGAGTGAAATCACCCATCTGCTGCCTGAAAATATGTCTCTCAGAGTACCATTTATTGCAGTAAAAAAAATGTGTGCTCAATGTCGTCGTTCATTGTTTTGCAATACATGCAGCCTGGATCTCCTACCTTACCGAGGCGATAATATCCGCGACCCGAAAATAGTTGGGTCAGGAAGTAGTTAACTTGCCCGAATTTTCTTTTGCAGCCATTCGTATATTTTGGGGACCAGTACATCTGCCATTTATTTCCGCATTCCGCCAACTCTGGATGGCTTGGGAGCTCAGCTTTGTAGGACTAAAACTTTCTTCAAGTTCCTACAAGTTGCAAGTATTTCGGTATTATGGGTATCTCGCCACTGCTTACAAAAACTGCTGTTTGTAAAACCGTGCCTTAGGCTGACAAAACTCTGAGTGCCGCTGTGCGCTGTAGAGCATCTCCCCAAAATTGAGTTCATTATTGCCAAAACTCAACTCCTATTGGATTATAAAATTTTTCCTAAACTTATTTTTCATCTTCCTAAAAAACTTTCTCAATTAAAGTCACAGAGATGACTTCCATATGCCATTTTATCCTTAAAAGAATTGTTACTTGAACAACTACGAGTACATAAAAAAATATGGCCCTTAATATCTCAATACGTACATATTTTGTTGATGATTTATTTAAATAGAAACAAATACTCAGCATGTTCAGCATCCTGCCACTATTTCCGGTATTTTAGTAAAATTTTTTGAAACTCCAGCAAATAAATCACACCCAGTTTTTTTTTTGTTTTCTAGCACTTGTTAGCAACACAAAAAAAAAGAAGGAAAAATATTACAGACTCTTTTTATTATAAAATTTTTTACAAGTATTTTTTATTATTTGTTAGTCCGTTAAGACACACAACAAAATATGAAAACTAGCAACAACACAGTCAGAGACGAGACTAAAAAAATAAAAAAATTCCTTGCGTTAACAAGACGATGAAATTCTTACAGAAAAACTGACTTCGAGTGGTGCTGGTGGGGCTGGTTGGCTGCTGTTCTGGATGTAATTTTCTGTTTGTTTTTTGTGCTACTTCAGACTCTTTCTTTAGTTTTATGGTTGTTGACATTTTGTTAGCGCCCCTAAATTTTAAGGAGGATGGCGCCCTGCTAAAGGGTGTTGGGTAAGACACAAATTTGTTGTTTAGGGCCAAGACAATGAAACTTGACTGAAACAACTAAAACGTTTACTAAATGCAAGCATGTTAAACCAGAGCAAAGCAGAACAAAAAAAAAAAGGAACGTGCACAAGTAGCAGTTTAAATATTTCTTCTTTTATTTGTTATTTTTCATTAATATTTATAAAATGCATGGAATAGAATTACGTTTACTCCGGGAGCTGGGTAGTCAGTCAGTCTTTTGGGAATTTTTTTTTTTTTTTTTTTTTTTTTTTTTTTTTTTTTTTTTTTTTTTTTTTTTTTTTTTTTTTTTTTTTTTTTTTTTTTTTTTTATATATATATAAATTAGAACGCTTCCGTTAGTGAAGTGGGAAAAATGCAAAAAAGATTTTATGAATTCTTTACTCAAGGGTTTTTTTTTTCTCTAAGTAGGCTTAATGATTTCTTAATTATTGCTGATGCATACAAGTCCATTTCCAAGCTATAAACGGTTGTGATATTTTTTAGGAAAAAGTGTTGGTGTCTTTTGGGTGTTTCTACTAAAGGGCTGAACAAGCATACTTCTTACACATATTTGTAGTGATGGGTGGCTTTCAAATATGCCCTTTAATTTATACTTGTAAAGTGATTAAGCCCATATGACAATTACTTTTTGTTTCATTGATAAATTTTTGAAGAAAAACGCAAATATATTGTAAAGGGAGAATTTACTAGGTGCAAATAATGCATTTATATCATGATAAATACGAAAATGTCTAATATATGTTCAGTGTTATCGATAACTAATGACTGTCTGTCAAACAAAATGTAAAAAGTTTCAACTTGAAATTGACGTTTCCAACTTAATATCTTTTAAATGTTGCCCACTTTTTGGTTTATGCACGAAGTCTGCGATTTTAAACTTCCTTTTTGAACTTTTTTTTGCTTGGCGTGTTTTTTTTAAATAATGAAGCAGCACTTGAAAGAAATATAAACAACATTTCTTTATTTTTGGTTCTTTTTATCATTTGTTGTTTCTTTCTTTCAATAACTTAATATTTCACTGCATTGTGTCATAAGGGCTTTACTGACAACCAACTAGTCTTAATTAATTTGGGTGGTAAATTGGAACGGGTCATATCACTGGTACGAATAAATTTAACATTAATTCTAGTATTGTCAAGTTAGTGCTTTTTTATTTTTTATTGTTTTTTAACATTTACTACACGAAAAATTCTCGAATTAGTGCCTTTTTTGTAGTATTTACTTTCTTTGATGTTTTTCTTTATCAGTAGCAATAAATTTGTGTGTTACATTCAAACGGTGAGCGACAGTCCGCAGTGTCTTAGTTGGGAACGTAAGCCCATATTTTAGTGTAACAAGCACCTCTTTTAACGCTCTTTCTGTTAACGTTCAATTTTCATTAACGCTAAACAAGGTATTCGTCAGCGAAAAAGTGAACAAAACAAGAGAAAAAAAATTTTTCACGATAAAAAAAATTTGCAGTGAAAGGAAACAAAATACGAGGGAAATGATAATCATAAGGGTGATTATTAATTTTTTGTTTATTTCTGTCAAATTCTCAATTTGTAGGTTGGCAATGCTTATAAAGGGTGTTTTTTTATAGACGTATAGAACTTTAAATTGGCATTACTGTTCAAGATGGCGACCGATTTAACAGCAGTTTGGTTTGGCAATTTATCATGAATAGACTCATGCCTGAACAACGCTTGCAAATAGTGCAATTTTATTTCGAACGAGATTGCCGTTGTTCCCGATTTTCATTAGCGAATTTTGTTTAGCGATGAAGCGCACTTCTGGTTGAATGGCTACGTCAACAAACAAAACTGCCGCATTTGGAGTGAAGCTAATCCTCAAGTGTATGTCGAAACACCGTTACATCCAGAAAAACTGACTGTTTGGTGTGCTTTATGGGCTGGTGGAATCATTGGTCCGTACTTCTTCAAAAACGATGATGGCCAGCGCGTTACAGTCAATGGTGATCGGTATAGAGCCATGATTACTAACTTTTTCATTCCTGAATTGAACAACCATGATGTCCAGGAGCTGTGGTTCCAACAAGACGGCGCAACATGGCACACAGCTCGTGCTACAATCGATTTATTGAAAGACACGTTTGGTGACCGCCAAATTTCACGTTTTGGACCTGTGAATTGGCCTCCAAGATCTTGTGATTTAACACCGCTAGACTACTTTCTGTAGGGCTATGTAAAGTCATTGGTCTATGCGGATAAGCCACAAACGCTTGACCATTTGGAAGACAACATTCGCCGTGTTATTGCCGATATACGGCCACAAATGTTGGAAAAAGTCATTGAAAATTGGACGTCCAGATTGGACTACATCCGATCCAGCTGTGGCGGTCATATGCCAGAAATCATATTTAAAATGTAATGCCACAAGGTTATCTTTCGGATAAATAAAATTCGTTGTTTTATTCCAATTTAAAGTTCTATACGTCTATAAAAAACACCCTTTACAATTTCAACTGAAAATAGTTGTAACACATAATACCAAAAGAGGGTTGAGTTGTTTTGATTTTAACTAAACTGAGTTGAGTTGTAAGCCATAATAGGGTCATAAGCAGCTTCACAAAGTTTCAAATAAAATTTTAGCCCTACACAAAATTTTAAATCAGTTTATTTTTTACACTTTCATTCATTCGTATGTTACAATCACCAACAATTTATCAAATTTTATTAACTTCCTTTATTTAATTTTCTTTCTTTCTTTCTTTTATTTTTCTTTTAGGTAAGTCAACATCTTAAAAAATGTATTACATTTCAACTTGTCAACAACAAATTGTTTAAAAATTTACGTAAGTCAAATAGAAAGTACAATATTTTTACAAAATATTAAACATTTTTTGTATTTTTACATAAACATAAACTGTCATGTTGCAGTCAAAGAAGAGAAAAAAAAAAAACGTAACACAATGTGCATGATGTTGATAATTTTACATTACAAGCAAACTACCAGACAAACTAAAAAAAAAAAAAAAAAAAACTAATAAACGGCAAAGCAACAAACAGAAAAGACATTAAGACAGATAACATGGAAAACTTGATTGACCAGAGAAAATCTTATAAATATAAGCTGATGAAAAGCCATACTAAAAAAGAGCTTAAAGCGATTTGTGATAGCAGAAAAGTAGCAAAAAAATATATAAGAAAAACGTTATGAGAGAGCGGTATTGTTTGTGGTAAAAGAGCATTTGAAGTTAAGAGAATTTTTTAATGTTTTCACATTTTACTTGAAAGAGAAAGAAAAACATTGTGAGAGAACATGTTAGCATGTTGGATTTGGTGAATTTACCGTTAGGTTTCTTTTTGCCAGTAGTTTGTTGGTTTGTTTGCACAAAAACGTGCAAAAATAAAACAAAACAAAACAGACAAATGTTCATAACGACGTACGCGATGTAGTTGCACTACAAGTAAACGGTTTGATTCGTTAAAGCACATTGAATTTGGTACTTTTTTTTAATTATTTACGTTCAACTCATGGCAGGCATGGAAATTTGTTACTGTTAGCTGATTTTCTAAGTAGTAGAAGAAAAAAAAAGGAAAAGAAAATAAAAAGAAGAAACGAAAAGAAGTGGAAGAAGAAAAGAAGGAAAATAAGAATAAAAAAAGAAGAAGTAGAAATAGTAGAAGTAGAAACAGTAGAAGAAAAAGAAGGAGAAGAAAAGAAGAGGAAGCAAAGAAGAATAAGAAAAGAACAAAAAGAAAAAAAGTAGAAGAAAACAAAAGAAGAAGAAAAAAAAGGGTTAAGAAGAAGAAAAGAAAAGGAGAAAAAATAAGGAAAAAAGAAGAAGTAGAAACAGTAGAAGAAAAAGAAGAAAAAGAAGGAAAAGAAAAGAAGAAGAAAATAGTTCCCTCTAAGAAGAACTAAAAACAGTAGAAATATAAACAGTAGAAGAAAAAGAATTAGAAGAAAAGAAGAAGATGTAATTAAGAATTAGAAAAAAAAGTAAAAATAGTAAAAGAAAAAGAATAAGAAGAAGGAGAAGATGAAATAAAGAAAAACAAAAGATGTAGAAAAAAAATTAAAGCTGAAGGAGAAAAGAAGCAGTAGTATCAGTACAAGAAAGAAGAAAAAGAAGCAGTAGAAGAAGAAAAAGTCGTAGAAGAAGAAAAAGTAGTAGAAGAAGAAGAAAATGAAGTAAAAGAAGAAGTAGAAGAAGAAGAAGAAGTAGAAGAATAAGAAAAAAGAGGGGGGAAAGAGAAAGTAGAAACAGTAGAAGAAAAATAGTAAAAAGAAGGAGAAGAATAAGTAAAGAAGTAGAAAAAATTTAGAAAAACAGGAAGAGCCGAAGGATAAAAAAAAGGAGTAAAAGCAGTTGAAGAAAGGAAGAATAAGAAGAAGAAAAATATACAGAGGAAAAGAAGAATTATAAAAGAAGAATATAAGTAGTAGAGGAAGAAGAATAAAAATAAGTATCAAAGAAAAAGTAAAGAAGAATTAAAAAAAATAAGAAAAAGTAGTGAAAGAAGAACAAGAATAAAAGAGAAAGAAGAAAAGAAGAAATAAAAACAGAAGTGAAAACATTAGAAGAAAAAGAAGAAGGAGAAGTAGAAGCAAAGAAGAATTAAAAAAAATAAGTAGAAGTAGTGAAAGAAGAACAAGAATAAAAGAGAAAGAAGAAAAGAAGAAATAAAAAAAGAAGTGAAAACATTAGAAGAAAAAAAGAAGGAGAAGTAGAAGTAAAGAAGAATTAAAAAAAATAAGTAGAAGTAGTGAAAGAAGAACTAGAATAAAGTAAGAAAGAAAAAGTAAAGAATAAAAAAAATAATAAAAAAAGAAGTAGAAGTAATGAAAGAAGAATAAAAATCAGAAGAAAGAAATGAAGAAGAACAAAAGGTTATATCGCGACATAAGCCAATTCCAAGTAGCTCACAGGTAGTGCTGTCTACAGTAGAAACAAAAGGTTGTTAAACTTTTTTTTAAATAATTTAGAGAAATCAATTTTTTTAATCAAATTATTTTATTAAAAATTCCTTAAATTTTTTTTAATAAGTAAAAGGTATCGTTTCCATACTGCCCATTAGCTCTTCAGAGATTTATATCTCAATTACTTATTACTGATTTTTATTTATAGAATTACATGAAATGTAAAATTTTCTTCAATATTTAAATTTTATGTAACTCACTGATTGATCTGTGGCTTAATGCTATTCATTCTGCCGACAGAAAAGAGAAAAAGAAACAGTTGATTTCATAGTATTCTGATTTTCGTCAGAATACACGTTTGCTTGAACTATATAAAATTATTAACACATGACATTGAGCTTCTTCAGCTACTGAGTTATTATTGATGAGTATTCAGTGCCCTTAACTAAAAACTACCAGTGTTTTCTTAACAAACTAAAAAATTATTAAAAAAAATTGAAATTGAAGAAATTAATTCTAAGTGTATTAAATTATATTTTAATAGACATTTAATATAAAAATTTGTTTAATTAAAAAAATTAATATGAATTAAAAATAATTTGAAAATTAATTTCATTGATAATTAATTTATTATTTTTGTAATAAATTTTTCTTTCTTTAATTAACCTTTTACTATAAGTGTAGCATTTTACCTTAAAGTATGTGATGGAAATATTTATATGTGCCTCCTAAAAGCATACTGTGTTTACCTGGATAAATTACATTTATTTTTAATTCCACTCTAGACCTAGAATATATTTTGTGCTTCAGGTAGATAATTTTCCTATTCTTATTAAGCAAAATAAAGCAAAAAATAATAATTAATAAAAATGACCTAAAAGAAAAGTTATGTGGAGCTCGATTTTTCACTTCCGAATAAACTATTCGAATTCGGTGTTAAGTACAGTTCTGCAGATTCTTTGAAAATTGCTTAAAAATACTGTTTGTAACAAAAAGTACTTTTTCCTTAACCAAAATTTAATATTTGTACCGGGCATACAATTTTTATTTAAAGTCTCCCTGCTTTGGCTACCAAACAGTTGACGTTGCTGTTGTTTTTTGTGAATTTTTTTACACTTTTTACTGTGTTTCTTTCAACTGCTATTTGTTGTAGTTGACTGTGTTTTTTTATCTGCACAACAGCAGCAACAACAACTACTGCAAATTTGTATCATTGAACTCACACAAAATGTAGAGAGTTTTTTTGTTAGTATGAATTCGAAAGTCGAACTATTTAAAACGCCATAAAAATAACGATTTTATATTGTAAACTTAAGCACAAGACAGAAAAAAAAAATCTTTAAGAAAAATTTAATGAAACATCATAATGCCAGAAGGAAATATTTAGTAAAAATATAAATAAAACAGAAATTATGGTTAAACATTTATTTACAACGTTTTAAGTTGATTTTGTAGGCGCTGACAAAGAAAGTGCTTGTTTCCATTAAACGTGGTGGCGTGACGGCTTATATTAAATTTGTTAAGCGCCTAAAAATATGTGCGTGTTGTTATTATTGTTGCTAATTAAGTGTTAAATAGTTTTGTAAACGAGTTAAGTCTGTATCAGCAACCATAAATCAGTTACAACAAATTTACAAATTTTTTAAGTGGAAAACTAAAAAACAGCAAACCCTTTTGCTCTCTAATTCACCAAATCTACTAAGTAAAGGGCGTTTTTCACAAACTAATTGTTAAGGAAAAAGATGGGATAATTAAGAAAAGTGTTAAAATAAATTTTAGTTTTTTTTTTATTGTACAAATTTTGTATACCATCTGATTTAATCTTTAAATTTATATTATGTATTTGAAAAGCTAGTTCCTCTTGAATTTTTTTTTTTAAGTTTGACTAGAATATTTTCTATATTTCTATAAGTAAACGCTGGAAATAAGAATGTACATTCCTGTGTGTTTGTAAGATTTTTCTTTTAACTTTTTGTTTTTGTTTGCCGTTTTGTTTTTTTCTATTTACTACCCGGCTCAGCCTCTTTAGTTTTATCTACTCTTTTTCGCTCAAATGTAAATGGTTTGGTTATTGGAAGGAATGTGCAACCAACATTCTTGCAATTTTTCTGTTCACGTACAATGATGAATGAACTGTGGCTTAAAACAGACAATTTTGTTACATTTTTGCAAGTTAAATAGAATTCGAAAAATTAGCTGAAACATTTTAGTGCTGTTTTTAGTTTGAATAAGAATTAAAATTAGAGTCAGAATTAGAATGAGGAGCAGGAACAAGCGAGCAGAATAGACAGACCTATTGTGACAAAACTCATGTCTATAATTAGAATTCGAATGAGGAGCGGGAACAAGTCACCTGGTCTCCCTGAGTCTAGTATTCATTAAGAATTTAAAGACTTTCTTGGGTGATTTGTCTGCCATGTGCGACGCCTGTAGGTAATGATGTCCTAAGTAGCGATAACGGCTTCAAATTAGACCATTACAATGAGACATTATGTGCTCTGCTATCTCTTCGTAATCCTCCAAGTCTAGTATTCATTTAGCATAGAGAGACTCCGGTTGTTGGTAGTGATGCCCTAAATAACGAAAACGGCTCCAAATTAGTGAAGCTTTGCCTAACCTATAGTGACTGTGACTGATCCTTATATTAGCCAAGGCTTGAATGCTCTGCAGAGCTCATGCATCACATAACATTTCAAATTTTTATTTGATTTAGGCTCAGTAAGTTATTTTTTTCCTTCCGAGAACGGAATGACTACAGTGTGTGAATAAAAAGGAAGAACCCTTGAATAAAATTTAGTTAATGTTAAACTTTCAGCATTGCGGTTTTTTTATTTTTAAAAAATTATCTTTTTTATCAAAAAGGGAAGAGAAATTGCAAAGAGTAATATTTAAAAAAATGTTTTCTATTAGAAAATCTACTCCAAAAAATCAGAATGCCATTTCGCACTATTTTTTAAAGGCCTTAAATTCGAAAAATAAACATCACAAGAAAGAAATATTACGTATTGCTTTCATACCCACTAGAGGTATAATTAACCAAATTCTACCATCTCACTTTTTTTGCTGTTTAAAGAAAACACCTTCAGACTGATAGCCTAAACTGGAAATTGCCTTTCAAAATTTTTAATTCAACATATATATGTTTTTCATATGTTTATGCTTATTTTTTAAATTGAAAAAATCCTTTTTACAACTTTTTTCATAATTAGATATCCCACTGTACGAGTATGTATATTTACCTACCTCCTCGTCATTATCATTATGAGGGTGCTGTCTCTCTTCTGCTGCCTTTGCTTCAGCTTCTGTAACTGTAATTTTTATTATTTTTCTTTTTTTTACGTTGTTATCACTTCCACCATTCAGAGTACATACATAATTTCTATATAATAAATTTTTTATGTATAATTTTCCTATTTATTGCTGTGCTTCCTTTGCCTTCGTTTTTCATCTTGCAATAACTACAAACTAAAATATTATTTGCGTCTAGAATATTCCTAGAATTCTACATCCTTGTGAAAATCCCTTTGGAAGCCGCAACATTGCTATGTATATTCCCACACACATACAAACAGTTGTACAAATACATGCTTACGAGCAGAGTGTTTATAACCGGCATTCTCCATTCCCAGCATTTTAGCTGTTGTTGTTATACATTTTCCTGCTTTTTCATTCCTCTAGTTTCGACGTCATTCCGAGGAAACCGACAACATAAAATAAAAAAAAAAAATATTAAAGAACTTGTGAACACAACAGAAAATGGCATAAAAGTGTTCATCTCGTTATACAACACACGTGTCTTCCCTGCCTCTCTTTATGTGTGTCAGTGTGGTGTAATTTTGTTTTTTAACTTTTTTTTTCACAGCATGCTGCTCCTCTGCTTATTCATTGATATTCTTCAACATTGTCGACGTCATCGTCCTCATCATTTCTACTTTGTGTAGCTCTCCGTAAATTTGTTTTGTTAGAGGAACATAGTGGCAGTGAAACATATTTTATGGAGATTGAGTCAGTATTTCCTCTTTTATTTACCGGTATTTTTTATTATTATTTTTTTTTTTTTGCTTTTGCTTTTGCAAGTGTGTCTGCATTGGAATTTTAGTGCGTAAGTTTAACAAGTGTTTTTTGCGTTTTCTTGTTTTTTGGGTCGCTTTTGCTCTGCTCAATTGATTTAATACTCGCATTACACATTTATTTGTATTTTGTATTTGCTTACTATGATAAGATTGTTTGTATTGATTTAGTCTTGGCTTCAATTACACATTTGGATTTTCCTTTTTCTTTTATTTTTGAATGAGAAATTATTTCTTTCACAAATTAGGTAGGTAGTTGTTGTAGTAAAAATAAACAACCAATAAATTATTAATAAACGAAATTTAATTTTTGTAATTTAACTCAGAAATTATTTAAATTTTTTTTAAATTTATTTATAACCCAGTGCTGTTGCTCTGAGGGTTGTTAGCAACTTCCCAACCAACAATTAAAGATTGCGGGATATAACACATATTATTTTAAAGGAGAGGCTGTCTAGATTTGTAATCTGCTGCCTAAATACTCAGAAGTTACTTTAGATTATTTTTAAAAATTTTTTGAAAATTCCATATTCCAAATTCCCCATTGCTATTGATCTGAGGGATTTTGGCAATTTCCGAAAGAACCATGGAAGATTACGGGATAGGACACATATCATTTTAAAGGAGAGGCTGTCTAGATTTGTAATCTGCTGTACAAATACTTAGAAATTGCTTTGAATTATTAAAAATTATTTTTTTTTTAATTTCTATATACCCTTCTTCTGAGTGATTTTTACCATGCCCCACTTTGCCGTGGTATCATTTCCGATTTCATCCAGGAAAATTACCAAAATCAAAAAGGGATTTAATCTCTAGGTTCTAAACTTTCTGGAAGTGTTTTAACATTTTCAAAAAATTTCGAGGTTTTTATTTTATGATTCAAAACGGAAACTGCCAAAACCCTTCAGAGCAATAGCACTGGAAATTTCAAAAAAAAATTTAAAATAGTATAAAGTAACTTCTGAGTATTTGGGCGGTAGATTACAAATATAGATGATCTCCGCTAAACAAATACTAAAAACATTAACTCACTTATCCAAAAAAATTAACGTAGACTTTAAAGTCAACGTTATCGAAATTGTTCATATAATTTTTAAAAAAAATTTTACTTTAAAATCTACGTAAAATTTTTTTGAATAAGAGCATTAATATTTAATGACGTAAGACGTATTTGAAAATATATTTACAAATACTAAAAAACGTAATGGGGTACGTTAAAGCATATTTAACTCAGGATATTTATATTCATCCCTTAATTTTCTTGTATGTTTTTGAAGGCTGTGCAAAGTGAAAAATATTTATATTTCGCTAAACAGTGTTTATTTGTAAATTTAATTGATGTAATTTTATTAAGTTTAAGGTCGTATTTCGCTCCAATACTAAATAAATAAGTTTTTATAATACGACCTCGAGCTTAATAACTTAGCCGTTAGAATTAAATAATTTTTGTATTTTTTTTTTATATTTAAGAAAAATGTGGAAAGTGAAAAATATGAATATTTCGCTACTACAGTGAAGGGTATAGAAGGCTCGTCACAGCCAAATTTTATTTGTTGTCCCTGCTTGAATATTAATTTATTTATTTTAACTTTTAAAAAACGATTATTATTACAAGTTATCGGTAGTTAAAGTTAGGTTTTATAAGTCAAATATCAAGCTTTTTGTTGGCCATTAAATTAAAAATATCAATGATAATAGTGTGTCCTTAACCATCTCCCCAAATTTGGGTCCAAAGTTTTAGCCAAAAGCCGATTATTTGCACAACAAAATCCTAACTTTAACTATTGGAAGTTGTAATAACGGGCCTTAATGTGATTGAAACAAAAATTTGCTCTCCCCCCACTCTTTCTTTCACTCATTTACTTACTATCTGTGTATCTCTGTACGTATGATTAATTTCAATTTCTTGCCAATTTCTTATTAAGTATGGATACGTTACACAAATGAGCAAACAAGCATTAATGTCAAGAGGGTGTTTTTTTTGTTTACTTATTTTTTCTTGCTGTTTCTTAAAAAAAATTTTTTCTTTTGTTCTCTAATTGCTAAAATAAAAATCCTTGCAATTTCAAGAAGAAGAAAAAATAAATCAAGGAAAAAAAAATATAAAATAATGAAGTCAATTGTACTTTAAAACCACATTTACTTGACTTCTTTTACGAATTTTTATTTCGATTTTTTTTCTTCTCTTTTTTTATATTCTTTTGGCAAATTTTAACGCCAACAAGAGCATATTTTCAATTTTTTCACATTCATACCGACAGTCGTATAATAAAAAAAGGAAAAGAAAGAAGGAAAAAAAATTCACGTAAAGTACTACTTGACATCTTTTTGGCTCACGGAGCCAAACAATGAAAAGTCATTGAACAGAGTTGAAGCAAAAAAATGTATTTAGAAAGTGTGTATGTATGTGTGCTAGAGTGTGTTTTAATTTTCAGATTTACTTGTTTGAAATATTTATGTGCTGGTCCCTTGTGTGTGTGATAAATAAGAGGGAAGAATTGTAAAAATAAAAGTATGTAAAATTTAATACAAAAGGACACTTTGGTTGGGGTTTAAATTTGCTGCTGTTAAATAAAAAAAAGTTTTTTTTAGCTTTAATTCACACTAGAATTGTTGTTACAAATTTCACTTTGTGAATAGTTCTGGTTAATATATGAAGTAATCAACCACTCAATTTTATTTATTATTTTTTTTCCAAGTTTTTTTTACAAAAGTTGTGGTCAATTGTTGAAAAAAAAGGTTTGAAGCGTTTATTATTTGTTATTTATATAAATAAAATTAATTTTCTGTTTGTTTGTTTGTTCGCTATAGCCTCTATACCCCAAGAATGGTTGCCATAAACTTATGGAATAGCCACACGCATTTTTACGCTCATTTTTTAATGATTTTCATTCGCCACTGTTGCCTGAAATCATGCTTTGAAATATTTTATTTACCTTTTTAGTTGGCGCCTTTGCTAATAACGCTAGCAAAGGCATGAACCTCCTTTTAAAGTATTTGAATGGGGTTTTTAACAATTAAAATTCTATTTGTAAATGGATTTCTTTAAAAATTGGTACATACGCTCTCTCTCTCTCTCTCTCTCTCTCTCTCTCTCTCGCTCTCTCTATACCGACTCACGTAATAAAGGACCGGGCCTGGCGAAACCGAGTTTAAAAAAATCCCCTGACAATTATTTTATTGCAAATTAAATTATGTGGGGAATAAATCACTATTTAGTGAAGCACAAAAATTTTTTTAATTAAACCCTGACACTGAAAAACTTCCTTCAAAGCCACGACACACAAAGTCGTGATTAGGGCAAAAACATCTGGTTAAAAATATTTATATTTAAAAAAAAAAAAAATTAAATATGAAATAATTAAAAAAAAGAAATTTTATAATAAATTGTAAATTATTCGATCTTATAAATTTATAATTAATAAATATTATTCAAGCTTAAGATCTCAATGAAAATGGTGTTTGTTTTAATTTTTCAATATTTCGACGTTCTTTTGAAAAAACAAAAACAATTTTAATTGATATCTTAGGCTTGAATAATATTTACTAATAAAAAAAAGTTTTGTCATGATTTAGCCAGTTGCAGTATTTGTGTAATAAGTTAGAATTTTAAAGAAGTTAAAATTTGAAATTCCACACTCTTCTTCTATCTAGTTCACACTCTTCTTCTATCTCGTTCAACTCAATCAATTATTCTTTTATAGTATTTCTGTGGAAAAGAAAAAAATCGCTTAAGTCGATTTAAGTTAAAATCGAATTTTTCACTTTTTTGACTTCATTGCTTTTCATACACTCTTTCTCTTTCTCTCTGCATCAGTCAATTTTAGTTAAGGCCATATTTAAAGCTCGTTTAAATAACAATTTCTAATTTTCAATAAATATCCTTCTTCCATCTAGATGTCATTTTTATCTATCGCAAATGTAGCTTAAAATTAATGTAAAATGAAACTGAAATCGATAGAAAAATCACTTAAATAAAATTTAATGATGCTTTAACAAAAAATGTTTCAGCCCTTGGAAAAAAAAAATTATCCCCAACCAGATAAATTGAAAAAAGGCAAAAAAAAAAAAGAAAAGCTGCTGTAACAAAATTAATATCAAGTGGAAATTAAAATGGAAACTAGCAATTATATTGAGCGAGATAAAACTCAGCAGTAAAAAAAAATAAAAATAAAACAAAACAGCAGAAGCTCAATATATTTATAATGACCAGTAAGTGGATGGATATGCAGCCACTCATTCATACATACATATGTACATACATACATACATACATACATACATACATACATACATACTAGCTCATATGCACACATATTTGCCACTAACTTACACGTACTAACTGTTTTAATTTCTTTAAATAAGTTTTGTTGTTGATGTGAGACTTGTGGGGATGTTATAGAAATTCCAAACTTGCTACAGTCAATGTGTAAATGTATGTGTGTACATTCACAGTAAATGACACCGATAGGAGTGGAAAAAAAACAAAGAAAATTCAATTTGTTAGCCGAAGAAGAGGAAAAAAAATCAACAACAATTTCAAGGGATTTACTTTACGTTACGACAGCGACAACAAACTAGCTGTAGGAGAGGACATCGAAACTATAATGAAAATTGTTAGCAAGGACACTTGAAATTATATTGTAAAACAAACAAACACACACACATACAAACGTATAATACAAACACACATACACAAACACACACACATACACATACAAACACACACATACATACACACACATACATACACACACTCATAAATACAAAGGCACATATTCATAAATACAAACACACATACACACTCATAATTGCAAACACACATATTCATAAATACAAACACACACACACACACTCATGAACACTTACACTCATGAACACTTACACTCATGAACACTTACACTCACACACAATTATATTTACTTACTCGTACAGCAGCTTTTATATTTTCATAGTTGCTATCAATATGTTGCAGGATTATAAATTTCTTTCTTCTTTTTTTTTTTTGGATAATTTTGTATTGAATAAAACACGAACACAAGCTGCATACCCATTCCGTCATGCATTTCATATCTTGTACGTACAAGATAAGGTGATGAGGTCAACACTACATACTCTACTTTAAGGTAGTTTGACTAGTTTTAATATAAAAAAATTAACTTTTTTTTTTAATTATTATTTTACTGGTTTAAGTAAAATGCAAGGGATGTGTATAGAAATGTGCATGAGCATGTACATGAGAGAGTGTTTTTATTTCATATATCCCTTAAGGCATTCTAATCTATATTCCATAACTTGTTTACAGATTTCTTTATATATTTTTTTTAAATTCATTTTATTATGTTATTTTTCTTTAACGAAAAAAAATTCTTTTAAATTGATTTTCAAAATTAAAAAATTTTTTTTAAATAATCAATTGATTTAAACGAAATACATAAAAATCTAGTTCACTACTTTTTTTTTACTACGCTAACAATTACCTAAAAGTGTTTAAATTTCACAAAACTGCTAAATAGTTCAGTTCATTCATGTTTTATGTTCTACAGAAAACCTTATAATTTTTTTTTTGTAGTTGCTTCAACTACATGCAAAACTATTTAATATTCAAATGTACAAGCATAAATGTACATGTGCATAAGCATATGCTGGTGTATGTGTGTGTGTGTATGTTTTGCATGCTCATGTATTCAACGCTGCTTGTCATTCATTGAGATCTTCATGGATTTAGACGTTGATGCCCTGAAATTGGGCCATAAAGCAACAAAAACTAGCACAACAAAAAAACTAAAAATTTGTTCTATTGAAAAGAACAAAAAATGAAAAGAAATATTTCGCTTAGACTTGCACATGCTTTTGTTGCCTTTTATTTTTTGTTAATAAAATATTTTAAACATGAATTTATTTTTTTTTCTTTCATTTTCATTCTTTTTTTTAATAGTGGAAGATTATGCACGTTTTACACAATTTCCAATCTCATAACAAACTAACACGACAACGGTTTGAAAATAGATTATGATCCAACAAGAATTCAAGATGTGAATTAAAAATGAAACAAAAAGTTTTCAGAGAATGATCTTAATATTTTTTCTTATGTGAAAAAAAAATATGATTCATATTTTGAATGACCCGCTAATGAGCTGAATTATCTCGTCCTTTATCTTTTAAATTGTTCTTGGCTAATTGACATACATTTTTTCTTTTAAATATGTATCTCTACAAAAAAGATCATGGGGCCATTGAATTTCTCACAAAACAGCCAGTGTTTCGTTGGCTGTGTGGCAAGTGGCACTATCCTGTTGGCACCACATATCGTTCAGGTTTATATCCTAAAATTTTTTGGCCACAAGAAGTCTGTTATTATTTCGCAATAGCCAATTTCGTAGAATAAAATTTTTATTTTCTTTCAACTTCTTTTCTTCTTTCTAATAGCTAAAGCTAGTTTGGTCCTTAGATTGCAATTGATGTTAAGTAGTCAGATTAACAAATACCTGCGATTCTCGGGTTCTTAATTTTGTTGTTCTTCAAATATTTCCATATAGTTTTTCCACAAACCCAAAAATCTTATGTTGTCCATCTAATTGACTAAATGAGAATTATTAAATCAATGGGCAAACCAAAAGTTTTAATTACTAAAGACCACACATTTTAATATCGAATAAAAAAAGACTTGACTAAGCAAACTTCACAACCAACATTTTGGTTTAAGTGTCTTTGGAAATTGTGTAAAAAATGTTGCTGCTCATGTATCTAATCGTCTAAGTAGTATGAATAGAAAACGTTATACTTATACTCGTATTACAAGCTATCTAACAAATAGGCATTTACACTCAAACACACACACACACACACACACACACACACACACACACACACACACACACACTTATAAATAATCCATATGGTGATGAATGATATCGTTTTTCAGATTTTCTTTTTTAACTTTTGGATTTAGAAGAAAAAAAGTAAACAAAAAAAAAATGTTGGAAGAAAAACTAAATGCAATACGAGGCGAGCTGGGCTGATGAAACATGCTAAAAAATTAAATGAAACTTGTATTATTCTGCATTTTGTGGCAAGCACAATTTAGCATGTTTTTTTTTTAACGTCTCATAAACACACATCAGCACACTTTTCTAAGGCACATGTCATATCATCATGGCACACATGCTCTTACATACGCACACACACAGAAGAAAATGCCGGAGGGTAAATAAACTTTAAACTGGAACTGAAACTGAAAGAATGAATGAACGAAAGAATATAGTAAAGCTCTAGACCACAACTCAGTTTGGATGGGTTTTTTTTTTTTTTTCTATAAATGGATGGTCATTTTAATAACTACAAAAACGTTTAAACTGTAGCAAATTATTTCATAATATTTAGGGCAAAGAATTTTAGTTTAACTAATTAAATTGTGGTTCTCATCACTAGTGGATAAATTTGAATACGAGAAACGTTTTATGACTCCGAGCAGATCATAGAAGGCACTGTGATTCAATAAGAAGGACTACAGATTCTTGATGCCATTAGTGCAACCACAGCACATTCCAGCAGGCTCTGGCTTTTAAAAAAGAAATTACCTTGGAAAACAAACGAAAAGATCACAAATGTAAGAAAAAATTAAAAATTTCGCTAAATTAAAATGTGTTTTAATTTAATTTGTTAAAAAAAAAAAAAAAAAAAAAAAATTCGTTTTATTTATTCATTCACAATAGATCACTTTTTAATTCAAAATTAAAGAAAATGATTCAAAATAATAAGATAATACCGCAGGAATGAATAATAGCAATTTGCATATCGATCGATATTTCTTTACGCTAAATTTTCGTTTCCGTGCGGAATCAATAATTACAAAATGTTTCTTGCTAAATCTGGCCTTTAAATCTAGTTCTCTTTAGGATATAAATAACTTAATTTTCTTATTTATTGAGTCTTCAGTAAATCTTAATAAAATCATGCCAGGTTGCCGGCCTCATAGTCTTTATAGAGGGCAAAATCCAATAGGAAAAAAAAGTAAAACGCCGCTAAGTTGGTCATGTCTTACGTAGGCTTATAAGCGATATAATAAAAAATGCTTCTGAATGCAACTCCCAAAGTAGCCGAACCAATCATGACATCTCTTTATCTTGTACTGTTTTTTCTTCGCAGTGACTTTAAACGTCAAAGTAATAAACTACTGTCAAATTTTGAGCGTCTTTTAGTTTGTATTTGGCAGCCAGTGAATTTTAGCAAAAATTGCTGTTTCATCAAGACAGTGCACGAGTGCACATGTGTAGCCGCTAGGCGCAAAACCATAAATTGGGCTACAAACTGTTCGACCAGACCATCCAGAATATTCTCCAGATCTAGCCCTCTGGAACTATTTTCTTTTTTCAAACCTGAAGAAATGGCTGGGTGTTAAGAGATTTGATTTGAGTGCAAAGGTTATTACCTCAATAAACGATATTCTAGAGGGCTTTGGACGGAATAAAAAAATTTTTAAAAATCCTGGACTAAATGTATTAATCTAAATGAAGATTATAAAGCATTTATTTGCCTAAAAAAATAGTTTTTTTTTTAATAAAAATCAAACAGCTCTCGTACATTCTGCTCATACATTTCTGCTTTATTATGGTAAACTGGGTATTCCCCCTGTTGTATTGTGATATGAAAGCAGTTGCGATGAGAAAGCTAAATATTTGGAGTTTGCTCTTTGCTTAACGCAAGATATTTGTGTGTATAAAATGACGTTGACATGCGCTTACGCATTACAGAGCGGGGTACTACCAGACAACCACAAAAAGTAAACGATTCGATTTCGTACCTTTTTTTAGCATCGCAATACAAAGTACCCGCCTGATCCCAAGTGCAGATCAATGTAATTAATCTGCCACCACGTGTTCTTATTGTATCAATTATTTTGTTAATCTAAAATAAAATTTTAAATTATTGTGAGCCCAAACTTTTAAAAACTTTTTAGGATTTTACAATAATGCTGTCAATTGTATCAAAGTTAGACAGAGCTGTTGGCAACACAATTGTTGTGGCTTTATGCTGCTTAGAAGAAAAATATTAATTTAAATAACTTCACATTAAATTCAGATTATTTTTTTATAAATCCTTTTAAAGTCTTTCTAGCAGCACCACAAACAACTTTTTTTTTTTTTTTTTTTTTAAAATTTAAATTTTTAGCAAAACGTTTTTCTTTGTTTTATTTTATTTTTCAATTTGTTTTTGTTTTCCTTTGTGGTGTCAAAACATTTTTTTTTTGCTTAAAAAGAAAAAACGAGTAAAAAGATTAAAAAGGAAAAGTTCAAGGTTCTCCTTTTTTGTATCAAAAAGCTTTTTAAAAATCACGCTGTATTTGGTTGCTTAAATCTATAAATATTAAAACAGAAAAGGAAGAATTTGTCTATGTATTTGCATATAAAAGAAAACTCACTGAAAACATTTAAAATTTTGTTTATTTTTGAACAAGAAAATCTTATTATAAAAGATTTGTGTCCAGTTGAAGTGACTTATGAAAATAAAAATCTAGAAAATCGTGCTCCAGCTGCCGTATTTATATTTTCTATTTTAGGCCATAAAGAGTTCACAGTTCAAGCTTTAAGCAGGCAGTGATTGTTTAAACTAGCGTTTCTGGCAATAAATATTAAAAAAAAAGCAATGAGGCCTCTACCTTATGACTCACATTGACTTGCTACTGGTGCGTTTAGTTGTGCGTTGAAAACTTTTCTTATTAAAAGACATGAATTTCTGTTGAATTTCAATATTTAACTGCAGCTTTAAAAACACTTGTATCCTAACGAATAGCCATAATAGGATTCACATTTGTAAGCAAAGTAAAAGTGATGAATATTTGAAATATAAAAAGTTTAAGGACCATTATTGCAACTAAGCGATAACTAACCTTAAGATGTTATCAGACAGATTATAAGTAGACTTTAACGACAAGTTTATCACTAGCTAGAATTAGAATGAGAAGCGGTAACAAGTCACCTGGTCACTGTGACACCACTCTCAAGTCAAAAATTCTCCCAGAGTCTAGTATTCATTAAGAATTAAGAATCCCAAGCAGGTGTCAAATTAAAGCATTCGATATGAAACGAAATTTCCATTTATACTGTTTCGAAATCTCGGCTCTCTCGGCTAACTAATACTCTCTCTCTTACTCTTGTTTGGTGTATTTAGACGTAATTCTTTCGGTTAACCACTACTTAGCTTTTTTTATTTGGTTAATTAATTTTCAGTTCATTCACTTGGGTTGTTGGTCAGAACTCTGCTCAATTTAGGTAGTGAACCAACTAGACAGACACTCTAGTCTCTGGTTATGTTCGTCTCGGCTTAGCCAGGGCACCAACACTCGGCTTGTCTTGTTCGGTTGATCATTATTTGCTTCATTCACTTGCCCAGCATTCGGCTTTTTGGTCACACTCATCTTGACTTATTCATTTGACCAAATTTATTTCCATTTGGATACATTCGGCTCAGCTTAGGCAGTGGACCAACATTCGGCTTGTCTTATTCAGTTGACTGTTATTAGATTCATTTGGTCACCAGTTCCGAATTGTTTGGAGTTCAACTGGTAGTTTGCTACTAGGTCTGGCCGAACACTTAATTCTGGTACCATGAATGTCAGGGATCCTGCGGGGAGTAACTTAGTAGCTGTCGTTATACCTAAAGTAGAAATAATTATAACTAAAAATAAATTTTCATTTTATAACTAAACATGTCTGTGTATGTGTGTAACATTTTTCGAATATATTTTCCAACAATAATTGAGTACGAGTACGAGTATTGAAAAATAAAAAAAAAAAATTAAATTTTGAAATATAGAACGAAATAAAAAGTGCGTAAATTGCAATGTCATTTAGATACGGGTACTAAAGTTAAGTTTCAACACATCTGCACATGCATAAACACACAGAGTTTATAACAAGATACCCAAACACATTGAAAAACAAAGGACACAATATCTGCAGATAATCGGTTATACAAACACTCTTGTCATTAATAGCATTTAAGTGAATTTGTGTGTATTTTTGTTTGCGAGTGTGTATGAGGATGTGTTCCAGTGCGTGTGTGTTGGTATTTACATGTGGTCAATACAGCATTAACATTCAAGGACGCTTAAACCACAAAACACTTTTTGTGTTCTCTAAGGGGATGAACGGAAGCGATTGGATTGTGTGGGAATGTGGGAAAGTGTGTCAGATTTGCGTATGCAGAATCCAATAATATTGTTCTTGACAGTTGTAGATTTAAATGGCTGCAACAACAACACTAAAAATCTTTTACAAAAACCAATAACATCAACAATAAACAACATCCACACCAATAATGCTGTATGAGTAGCAACCGTAAAAGAACTAGAACTTGGAGCCAAATAAATAAAATTATTTTTCAGTTTGTTTGTTAGCACAAAAAACAAATTTGTTTCCAATCAATAAATCGGTTGTGAAAACAAATTTTTTAATTGTAGCAACCATAACTCGACGCTACAAACCAAAATTTTGTTCTAGTAAAATAATTTCTAGCGGTAAGATCGATTTTTTATTGTTATCGTAAAAAAATTCGATTAACACAACTGAATTTTTGATGGAAAAGAAATTTAGTTCTCACAACCGAAGTTGGTTCGCTAAAAATTTTTGTGTATTTCAACGGATTTGTCTGAAATTTAAAACATATAATTTTTAACCTCCATAAAAAATCGGCATATATTTTTAGATTGGACACGCCTATTTTTAAGCCCACTTTTTAATGATTTTCGTTTGCTATTGGTCATAAAGATGCCTGAAATTATGCTTTGAAATATTTTATTTACCTTTTTAGTTGGCGCCTTTGCTAATAATGCTAGCAAATGCATGACCCTAAAGGCCACTGTTACAAGTTACCGATAGTTAAAGTTAAGATTTTATATGACACATATCAATATTGAACAGTATGTATCTAAACTTTAAAAAAAAAAACGGTTATTTGCCCTACAAAGTACTTAAAAGAGAGCTAGAGGGCTAGATACAGAACGAAAATCAGGGAAATACAGCTTGTTTTTGTATTAAAAGATTTTTGCTCGTTATCTAAAACGCTGATTTGATCTCTGACTTACATACTTTCTTATTATCAAACAGTTAATCTTATGAATATTTTTTCTTCATATTTTTCTTTAACGAAATCATTCTTTGGCATTCAAGGTTCAAGCCTACTTTTTGTACCCCCCAAAAATATACAATTTGTGATTTAAGACTGCTCTTCCTTTTTGTATAGCTGATGGCCAAATGTTTTCGTTGTTATTGATTTTTTACTGTTGCATTTCCTTCCTACTTTTAGCACAACACACAGCAACAACAACAGAAACAAATTAGGTCAACACCCACCTCAGCAAATTTAAAACAGTTGCCAAAATGTGCTTGCTCGCATGTAAATGAAAATGTGTGTGTTGCTTTCCCTCAAATCTAGGGTGTTTCTTTTAATGCCAAAGAACGTTGCAAAGACCTGTTAATTTTAATGAATTTTATTCTTAGAAAAAAAAAAAAAGGAAAATGACACTAAAAAAAATTTATATTTGAAAATAAATGCTTTAAATTAAAATGAGTTCATTAATAGAATGAATTTGTGAAGTATTTCTTTCAATCTATGAACAATTTTAATGAAAACGTTTTATTGGATTTAGGCAAAATTCGACTTCTAGTGAGCAAAAACAACTGAAATTCAGTTTTTTTTGGAACATTTTTATGTCAGCTCTAAATTAGAGCGAATTGACCCTTAAATGCATGTTAAGTTTTCACTGATTCCTGCTAGTGAAAACAGTAAAATTTTATGAAGAATATTTTTGTAGCACATTTTAACCCTCTTACTTCTTATTTTATGGCCCTTTTTTGTCGTTACTTTTAAGAAGAGATAAAACAAAGTCTCCCTGATTGAAAAGTTAGAGGGTTAGAAGGTTACAGCTTTTTATTTTTTTAAAGATAAGATCGAAACTGATCTGGTATTGCCTAACAATTCTGAAGAGAATAGCCAGGTATTAGTGGCTGTGTAGCCAATGAGAAGGTAAAAAATTTGGCAAGTGGCTTCCTTGATACAAGACCATTCTCCGAACTGCCTTAAAGCTCTAATAAGCTCAAAACTAGAGAGCGGCTGTAAAGAGAATCGCAAGTCTAAGGAAATCTTTCAGCCATCCCGTTCTTGAAAGAGAACAAGTAACTTTCTGACTCTGACTCGGTCAGGAAGTCATGGCTGGTTAGTATATACAAGAGTGTTGAAATAAGAGAACCAAGAACGAAGACGAATAGACAGCAGAACACATATTGTGTGATCGGTTTTTCTTTACTTAAGGCATCACTAGCTACAACCGTCTGACATGGCAGACAAATCAAGTATTAGAATGCTTAATGAGTACTTGACTTACACTCAGGAAAACAACTTAATTTGTTTCCAATCAAAAATTTAGTTGTTAATAATAAGTTTTTGTTAGTTTAGCAACCAGAATTCGGTAATACAGTTCGAAATTTAGTTCTATTAAAAATATTTCGAGCTATAAGACTGATTTTTTATTATAACAATTAAGAAATTCGGTTATCACAATTGAATTTTGGTAATTTGATTGGTTACAAATTTAGTCTTCCCAACAGAAGTTGTTTTCTGAATATACACAGCAATTTTAGTTGGGCAATTTTTGATTTTGTAGGATAGAGAGAGGAAAGAAGAATGGAAAATGGTAATTCCCTTTTGTTCTCTCTTCGTATCTTTTATAAAGATGTAAAAAAAGAAGACAGGTAGCTTGAAGGCTAAATGAATGCCTGAATAAGAATGCTAAAATTGCCGAAACAAAAAATTTGTGTGTGAACAAAACGACAATTTTAAAAGAGAATTAAGAAAGAATTGCCCAACTAAACTTGACGTGTGCTGACTTATGCAATAGGTCTATTTTGTCACTGTAATGTTGGGACTCCTTCTAACCTTCTTTTATGGCGGAAAGAAAGTCTTTGATTTTGAAGAGCAAGAGAGGAGGGAGAATTTTTAACTTAAGTCTATTATAGCTGCAGTGACAAAGAGACTAGTTCCCACTCCTGAATCTAATTTTAATTCTGGAGATTTAAAGGGTTATACAAACAGTGTTTTACATAATTTTATGCACCTAAAGTGGAAAATTCTCAGGACGAGTCACATTGATTAAAGAGTTAGAGGGTAAAAAAGTTTCCTTGTAGTGTTTTACACAAGTTCACTGAATATTTTATATAACAAAAATTAAAGATTCGCATTTAAAATTTTACTTTCAACAACGCCACTACACCTGTTTACTTTTTTAGCCTCCTGTACCACAGTGCTCTGGAATAAAATTTTATTCTCAGAGTAAAAACTGTATTTTTAGTGCATCAACAAATTTTGAAATTTAATAAAAAAAAATAAAGTTAACAGAACTGCAAGGTTTCACAAACACAACCACAAGAAATCTTCAACAAACCGTTCAAGGATACATTTTTGGCATTCATGCATTAAAAACGATTTTCATTCAATTTTTCTTGCTATTTTCTACCTCAAAGAGCGATAAGTTATGAGCTGAGCATAACGTTATGGGAATGCTTAAATCAAAACCTTCAAAACAAATCAAAATGCAAGACACATGAAAATTTTATTGGCAAAGATTAAGAAAAATATTTATTGATACTCAATACAAAATCACATAAAAGCCAATACAAAAGCTCAACAACATATTTGTAAGCTTACAAATTGTTGTTGGTTGTTTCAACCAACCCCACAAAGAAAATAGAAAAAGAAAGTATTTATCTGCTATCTGTGTTATAGAACAAAAAAAGGTATTTTCTAGTTTGCATTTCTATTGCAAATATTTTGTTTTATTCACTTTGTAGTTTGTTTCTCAAGAAAACGTTTCATTTGATTGTTATAACATTTTGCCGGCTTAGTGAGTAAAAAAAAAAACATTTAGAAAACTCACAAAAACTATCACCTGTTAGAGTTTATTTTTAGTTTTTAATAAAAATTTATTGCAGCAAGTGTTTGTGTAATTTTCATGCTTGTTTTTCCTCAATTTGTTTTTTATTTTATACCATTTTCCAATTCAATTTTTATTATGATTTATTCATATTTCGTATTTAAAGCTGTGGTTATTTGACATTTTTGCTGCCTTTTTTTATTTATTTTTTCTTGTCCATATCACGAGCACGAGCATGATTTATTGAAATTTTTATGTTTGAATGACACGGAAATTGTTGTGAATGTGAAATTGTTTGAATGAATATGCGAATAAAAATTTCATTAGCATTTTGGTTAGTGTCGTCACATTTTTCCTTTGAATAGTAAACTAAATTGATCGAATGAGTATGAGTATGAGTGTGAGTGTGAGTGCATATTTTAACTTAACAAAATGTTGACAAACTATTGAATTACGAGTATATACTCGTACTATATTCAGGAATATTAAAAACTGAAAATGAAAAATATAAAACACATACGATGACTAGAAAGAAAGTCCTTTCAACAGCTAAATTTTAGAAGAAAAAAAGAGTTGGATTGTGTGAGTTGAACATGAAACTGAAAATAATTTATTCAAGTACAATTTTATGCAGCAAAAAAATAAAACCTATAGATTTTAAAGTGGGAAACTAAATTAAAAAAAATATATATAAATGGAAAAAAATTTAAAAAAAAGTTTTTTTATAAAGAAAAAGAAATTAAAAAAAAATTTTTTTTTTGCTATATAATTTAAATAAAAAAAAAATTTTTTTTTAAGAAATAGAAAGAAAGTTTTTTTTTTGTAAAGAAGCGCAAAAAAATGAAAAAAAAAAATGGAAATGGAATAAATTGAAAAATATTTTTTTTGTAAAGTAATGGAAATGAAAATAATTAAAAGAAATGGAAATGGAGAAAAATTTATTTTTTCTATTAAAGAAATGAAAATTGAAAACAATTAAAAAATTTTTTTTGTAAAGAATTGAAAAAATGCAAACAAATTTTTTTTAAAGAAATGGAAATGAAAAAAATATTAAATATTTTTTTTTATAAAGTAATTGAAAAAAATTTAAAAAAATTTTTTTTTTTAGCGAAAAATAGAATGAAAAATAATTAAAATGAAAATTTAAGAAATGGAAATGGAAAAAAATAAAAAAATTTTTTTTTTAAAGAAATGGAATTTTTTTTATAAAGAAATTGAAAAAAATTAAAAAAAAATTTTTTTTAACGAAAAATAGTAATGAAAAATAATTAAAAAAATTTTAAGAAATGGAAATGGAAAAAAATAAATTTTTTTTGCAAAGAAATGAAAAAAATAATTTTTTTTATAAAGGGAAACGGTAAAAAATAAAAAAAAATTTTTTTGTATAGAAATAAAAAAACTTAATTTTTTTTTATAAAAAAATGGAAATGGAAAATAATAATTTTTTTTTTTTTGTAAAGAAATGGAAATGAAAAAAAATTTTTTTTAAAGAAATGGATAAAAATTAAAAAAAATTTTTAACGAAAAATAGAAATGAAAAAAAATTAAAAATTAAATGGAAAAAATTAAAAAATTAATTTTTTTTGTAGAAATAGGAAAAATGAAAACCAATTTTTTTTGTAAAGAAATGGAAGTGGAAAAAATTAATTTTTTTTTTCAAAGAAATGAATATACATACATAAGTTATAAAAAAATATTTTTTTGTAAAGAAATGGAAATGGGAAAAATTAAAAATTTTTTTAAAATCATAACTCGTGAAAGCTTAATTTTTCATAGTTTCTTTTCTGGTGCCCAATGAAAAATCATTTATTTGCCAAGCAATGACATGTTTTACTAGACTAATGAACTAATTTTATTAGTTCAATGAAATATTCAATAATCTAATGCAACTATTTCATTAATTCAAAGAAATATTATTCTAATGAATACAATTCATTAATTCAAAGTAACATTAATTTAATGAAGTAATTTCATTAGTCCAATGAAATATTCCTTAATTCAATGAAAATATTTCATTTATTCTTATAATTTATAAAATATTTCATTGAATCAAAAAAAAAAACATTGTAATAAAATCGTGGGATCTATGCCACATTTTTCTTTCAGTGTAGTCTACCTTTCTTCTTAATTATCCCCTGCAGCCTGTGATTATTGTAAAAAAAAAGTAGCTGGAAAATGTTTTACTTTCGAGACTATCATCACTTAGTGTAAAACTAATAAAAAGTTTTGAATGGTTTTCTACACAAGAACAACAACTCAACAACTGCGAAAATTATTACAAATTCCTGCTGTTAGCTGTTTTTACTAAATAAAAATGTTGTTAATGTGCGGCTTAAGTTTGATACATAAAGAGAGTTTTATGAGGTGATTAAAACTTTTTTACAATTTTGAAAACTTCTCACGTGAGCAACATGCCCGTGCGTTAAATTTAATTTAATGTTTCATAAAATGAAACACTACTTTTTTTTCGTTTGTATATTTCGTTAAGAAACTTATTGGTTTTCTTAACTCATTTTGACATAAGTGCGTTTAATGTAGAAAAAAAAAACACTTTCAGTGTTAGTTGTGTGTGTGTTTTGTTACTCATTCCACTGTGTCTGATTTTATTTACTTAAAAAGGGCTTGACATAAACATTCGTATTGCGTGAGTTATGGTAAACAAATTACATTTTATTTTGCCACAAGTTAAATAAAGAAATTAATTTTGAAGTACGAGTTTGCTATTAATGAAGCTGAAAATTATGTTTAAGAAACGGGAAAATATAATTTTCAAGCAAAATATTAAATGTAAACAGAAGCGGGGAAGAGACTTTTCGTGTCAACATTACGAATAATTGTCTGTGAAATATTTGATGGCTTCATTTAGTTCCTATAAAAAAAGGTGTGAAAAAAGGTAAAATAAAAATGAATTGTTTTGCAGCCAACTTCACTACGAAAAGCGTTGTCAAAATTTGATTTTCCAATTGCTCAGTGTTGCCGCCGCGCTATGTCGGTATTTTACAAACATTTTATATGGGCATGAGCATTTTTGCAGATTTAGGTATGGCTGTTCCTAAGACGAATTTAATATTGGCAGTAAATTTTTGACTACAACTAGAGAGAGAGAGAGAATTAATTTAATTTCGAATGCATGATTTTCCTATCCCTGACATTTTTTTTTGTAGCCACAAATTTAATTCTAAAATAATCCTTAAATCACTTAACCTTGAACTTTTACTTAAAAACCAAACGAGTTATTTTAAAATATTTTTGCAACTTAATTACATAAATTCTTTTACACACACACACACACACTCGTTTACTATATGAATTCAAAAATAATCCCCATAAACAATTGGGGGCTTTACAGCAGTTGTGACATTTGTAAACATAAAATAAGTCGATTACAATTCATAGACAGCAAACATGTAAACAATTTTGTTTTCGTACAAAATTGTGATGAATAAGCCTACACAAGATACAGAATTAAAAAAAAAATAAATAAAATAAAACTAAATTGTTGATCCAGGCAATAATTATGTAATAAATCCTTATTTGTTGAGGCATTTAATTTTTATTTGTATTTAAACATCTTTATGATCTCTGGCAAATGTAGGACTTAAATTTTTGAAAATATTTAAACAACAACTGGTGATTGTGATTTAATTATGGGAAATATTTTAATAGTTCATTTAGGAAAAAAAGTATGTGAGAGTTTTTGAAAGCATTTAATCTAGCAAGGCTGCTGCTAAATAATAGCGGAAATGAGTAGTGATGATTTCTACAGCTCATGTGTGTAACCGACAAATAAATATGCTAAGAAAACTGGCCTGATGTAGTCATGTTAGATTTACTTTTTCTTGCGTTGATCAATTTTTTTAAGAACAGCGGCCTAACGGCCCAAAATTAGAATCGTAATATTCCGTTTTTAACCAACTACTCGTCAAGAATATGTAGCCGTAAAGTGACGTAGATCCACCCCTGGACATTGAGATTTCTGAGAAGGTCTCTTATAACGTTACTGCCGATATATCAGGTAGTCCGTTCATCAGATGTTTATCAAGAAATCTGTGTCTCAAAGCCATAAGAGCAGGACACTCACAGAGTAGGTGAAAGACTGTCTTCTCACTCTCGGGCGACCGGCAGCTGCGGCAGTTTTCCTTGAAGGGCATTCCCAGCCTGCTGGCGTGTTTGCCGATCGTCCAGGAAACAGTTATCACAGCCACCAATCTTGTTTGTTGGAATCAATTGATCCCGCATTCTGTGCAGGGGATCTAAAACTATTTTATCCCTGTGAGATATTCAAGAAAGTCTCTGCCTCACCTTTATCAGAGAGGTCATCCATTGGTTGGTTTATATGCTGCCCAAAATCCATTAATTAGAATCACAAGAACGTTCAATGTCTAGTTACGTTCCTTTTTTTCTTGATTGAGTTTGTTAAGAAAAAAAAACCTTAAAGCCATGTTTGTATGCACTTTGTGAACAGCTTTGTATAGTTCTGTTGTATCAGAAATTCCAGTAATCTAAATCTACTAAAAAGAAGAACCGGGTGGAGACTCACAGAGAATGTAAGTGAGACTTAGTGAGCGTATTGTAGTCGTTGTTGGGGGTCTTGCAATAAAAGCTGTTGCACAATTTGAACTTTGTATGGATACATCTTAAGATCCAGCTTTAAAATCCTCTGTAATGTTGTTCTGAGTATACCTAATTGGCCGGAACGGCGACGAGTTGAGATAGATGGATCATTTGCAACACTCTGCTGCACACCTTCCACGTTGTCTTCAGTACGAATATTTCGATGAACACCTCTTCCTGGACGGTCGGCAACTGAGCCCAGTTCCTCAAAACGGCGAACTAAACTTGTAATCATGGAAGATGTGGGCACTGATCTTACGTTAAAAAAAAACGGCGATAATTTCGCTGCGTCAGAACAATTGATCGTTGAGAAGACTGTACGTATTCATTTTAAATTTCCAAGAGTTCAGTTATAATCTGCAAAAAAAAAATTAATTATGTTAAAAAATAAAAAAGTTATTTGTGTTTCACATCAGCTGGTCTTATTTGGGCCACCCTATAGAAAGGTAACACCTCTCTATCAAGTGCCCCCAAAATAGCGTTAGTAGACATTAAAAGGCAGCTGTAATAGTAATAACTACAGGTTATTTACTGTAGGTCTTTCGAACCTAACAATTTAATACAAAATACTCTTTAGAAAACTAAGCTAAACAAATCCATTTTAATTATTTCTATTTGAATACATTGTATATTTGCTTTACAACAAAGTAGTGGTTGCAGCTGAGTACAAGTTTTATCCAGCCAGTGGATTTAGATTGGAAAAATAAAGTTCTGAAACATATTTTTTTTGTGTTTTTGTTTTTATTTACTACAAGTACGTAGCATGAAAAACTTTTTTGTTTTATTAACTTGTTACTTGAGAAATATTTGAATAAAATCTCCATATTTAAGCAGCAAATTGCTTGAGTTTAAAAAGAGAAGAGCAAAATAAAAATAAAAATAAAAAAAAAAAACTAATCCTATCAAAACTCATATAAGATGGCAGGAATTTAAAGAGTGCTTGGTTGGCTTAAGCAGTAGGAAGTTGGTAGGAAGTTAAAAATTAGTACAAGATTTTCCATTCAAAAACTTTTTTTACAAAAAAAAAAAACCTTAAAAAATAATTAACAAACTGATATTTTTCTTTCTTTTAACTGAAAACATTTTAGTTTTCCAATTTTTTAAGAAAATTTAAATGGTTGTTATGGCTGGAGAACAGCTCCTCTAGTACTCTACTCATATATTTTTATTACTTCCAAGTGTTTATAGAACGTAATGTGTTAATTTTCACAGCTAGA
Source organism: Thelaira solivaga (assembly GCA_947397855.1). Taxonomy (NCBI): domain Eukaryota; kingdom Metazoa; phylum Arthropoda; class Insecta; order Diptera; family Tachinidae; genus Thelaira; species Thelaira solivaga. Next base: position 63,018,144 of record OX377612.1, on the reverse strand, counting down.
AAGATTTTTTTTCTTAATTGAATGAAATTAATGAACGAACAAAATGAATGAGTGCAAGAAAGTGCATGAACTTATAAAGCTTTCAAGTGCATAATCATGTTAATTAATTTTATCATCATTTTATCTCTATAAATAAAATGCAAGTGAAAGAAAAATCTCATTATGAAGAATATGGATGTAAAACTAATGCTGAGAAGCAGTTCAACTTTTTATAAAAAGTTAAACAGCATTTTAATAGATATTTAATTTATGGAAACTTAAAAAAAAAAATTAAAAATAGTCCAAAGTAACTTCTGAGTATTTGGGCGTAGATTAGAAGTCTAGACAGTCTCTCCTTTAAAATAAAATGTGCCCTCTCCCCCTAATCTTCTTGAGAATTTTTTTTTTCAAAATAAAAATTTACTCCTGTAACTATTTAAACAATTTGCCTGCAATAGCAATTGCAATTTTCAACTAGATTGGCGTCCGCTCTGAAAACCTTCACAACCTAACGTTTTTTAAGTTCTGTAACCGGGGTCCAAATGGTCGTATTCCATTAAAATTTTTCTATGACAATTTTTTAAAAATTTCAGTAGGAATTGTTCGATACCAACTGCTATGATTTGGCCTCAGAATTTAGTTTTTCATAACAGTGACGGGGAAAATGATTCTGCTTAGAAGCCAAAATATTTACTAAGTAAAAATTATCACAATTTTAAAGTTTTAATAGATGCTTTGGTAGAGATTTGGCCAAAGTTTCATGTGACCACAAAACGGAAATTTCACTAATCCCAACCTTCAGAAAAAAGCCTCTCTCTATTTTTGTTATTATTCGTCTTTTTTAATATTTAATTTATTCCCAATGTCTAGGCAAGAATTAAAAGCGCGCTTAAGGAGTTGCTAAACAAATGTTCTACTACAACTAGAAGTCACACATTGAAAAAGGGTTCAGAAGTGGCACAATAAGCATTCTAAAGCGCTTATTAACCCCTTTAGGCCAGAAGTTTTTATTAAAGTTCTTGTCTATGTGCTGAGAAATTTTTTTCTCAGTCCCTTTGCCATAATTAGCGCTCATCCTTAGCTTTGCTTACTCGAGAATTAGGATTTTAACGGATATAAGCAATCATTTGCACATAATTTTGTGGTACAAAAAAAACGCAAAAATTTCCAATAACAAAAAAGTGATTACAAGAAACAGCAAGAAACAAAGTAAAGAATTAACAAATAAACGACAACGACAAAGTCTTATTTTTTTCCTTTGTAATAACTGAAACAAAGTTTGTATGTGAATGTTGGTGAACATGTTGTTGGTATTAAAATAAGTCTATTATGAGCACGCAATTTGTAAGCTTTTTTTTTGTTGCTTCTTTAGTTTGCGTTTTAGTTTTAGTTGTTTTTGCTGTTGTTTAATACTTAAAAATTGTTGTGACTGCCTACTAAACCAACCATAATAAGTAATACTGTGATTATAATTTAGTGGGAAAAGCGAATATGCAACCCAGCAAACAAATTTTATGTTAATAAAACTACTTGACAAGTTAAGGTTAATAAAATTAAAAAAAAAATTTTAAACTCTGACTTGGTGTGGATTCCTGTACACAGGAGGACAAATTGGCCAAGGCCAGCCGGTTTCTATGTCAGTGAAGGAGATACAGGCCTTCAGGCCGGCGTCGGAGTTTATTCGTAGATAGCTAAACGTCTTTTCTGGCAGTTCAATCTAATGTTACTGTTCTAGTTAACCAATGCGGGGCTGTGTTATTGAATCTGGGACGACGTCAGGCTGACGTATATTTATTATGACTTCATTGGCAATAAGCATGCTTTTCCATTGCCCAAGAAAATTCTAACATGTAGGCTTCTACACCAAGAAAGGCGGATACCAAATGCCGGATATTAAAGTTTCAAAGTTGCTATGACGGGAAACGCTTCGCTGAGGTGTTGAGCAGGAATTGGAATACTATTAATCGGTAGGAACGGCGACAGGCTGGGAGAGCTGCCGGACACCTCAGAGTACGGCAACAATCTTTCACCTTATTTGCGAGTAAATCTTCTGGCTTCGAAACACACATTTTCTAGTGGGCTTTTTATTTAAGGCCTATCTAGGATACCGGGGATAGATTTATTGGATCTTTCTAGATCTCTTTATTATTCTGTATTCGAGTAGCTGGTTCAAATCGAAATTTTGAGATTCTAATTGATGGCCGTCAGTCTGCCACCAACTAACCTACCGGCTCATACAACCCAGCAAGCAAATTTCAACCAATAAAATTACAAATACGAAAAAATTTTCTTTATAAACTGTCAAAATTTTCCTCATTTATGTTGCTTAAAAAAATTAACTCTCGAAAATCTTTAGTGTCTTAATAAAATGGAAATTCCACATTGTGGTTTGCTGGGTTATTTAAAATTTTGGTGTATAAGTGCCAATCAGTCTATAAAACTGTTGGGTGGTTATGCGTTTTAGAAATTTTTTTTTTCATTTTCATTTTTTTGTTGTTGTAATTTTGCTACTGTTTTGCCAACTAGTTTTACTACAAATGTGCGATAATTTATTTTTAGCACCTTTAATTAAAACTTAACATTTTGTTTTCGTTTATTATTATTATTTTTTTTTTTTTTTTTTGGAATTTTTTATTATTTTTCATTAAATGGCTGTTGTTGTCAATTAAGAAAAATAAATTTCTTGTTGTTGTAAAAACAAGTTTAAAACATTATTTCTTTTAATTACATTAAATATATTTATTAACACTTAAATTATGATATAAAAGGAAAACAAAAATTAAAATTATGAGTCATTTTTAGTAATTTTTGTATTAAAATAAATTCATTATTAAGCTGCTCATAAATTATTGTCATTAATTTAAGTCAATTTAAGACCATATTTATTTCACTAAAGGCTTTTCGTTTGTAAATTAAAAAAAAAATAATAATATAAAAAAAAAAAGGAAAATTAAATCAAGTTAAAGCCACAAATTGTTATAAAAATTTGTTTGATGGTCTATCGGACTAAAAAGTAAATTGATAATATTTTTATGATGCCAAAACTTTTCTTTGGGAAAAGTAATCAAAGAAGAAAGAAAAAGTCGGCAAGATTACTGGCGAGCTGAAGTGGACATGCCTCGAACGTATTTAAAACAACAGCCATTCTAACATTCATGTTCTGAAAAACGCAAAACACTTAATTTAGGCGTTTTCAAAACGAAGTGATGAATTTTACACAAAGAAAGAGTTAAAAATAAAATAAAATGTTGCGTAATTCAATCAAAATAGAAAAGAAAATTGGCCTTTTTCCATAAAAAAATATGACTTTAAAATATTTACATTCAGCCCAATTATGAATACAAATTCCCCGAGAGTTTTTTTACTTTTCCTTTTCCTCTTATCATAAACAAAATTTCTTCCTTTTTTAACATGCCAAGTAAAATAAAGCCAAAAACGAGTACGAGATTTGTAAAGAGCCTGAGGATCTGTACAGCTAAATGGGAACGAGCTGAACAGGCTCTAAGATTATTGTAGGGCCAACAGCCTAGTGGCAAACTGCTTTTAAAAGTTTTTGTTTTCTATTGGAATGCAAGCAAAAAAGCATTTTATTAGGCTCACACACATTATGTGTGTATACTAAAGGGCTGCCCATTATTTTTTATTATAAAATAAATACTAGAAGACCCGGTAAACGTTGTTTCGCCTTAAAATTTTTGTATATTCGATCTTCTTACTCTAAGAAATCGTGGATGGGGGCGTTGGTGAACGCATTATATTCACCCGTGCGTCAAGAGCGCCGTGAGTTTGGGCCTTCGGGCAGGCACTCACGTAAAACACCGACATATTCTAAGAAATCGTACCGCATAGAGTAAAGAACCGTGTAAGGCCGGGTAAAAACAGGTTGTAGATAAATAAAGCAGACGGGCGGATTTGTGACGCTAAACCTTCCAAGGCGTAACCCAAAAGTATACACAGAAATTCAATTAAATCGGTGCAGCCGCTTAAGAGGAGCACAATGTCAAACACACATACAGTCCAATTTTATATATTAAGTTTACACATGCGTGTAGTAATGTGTGGCTTTCAGATATGCTTGTGCAGCCATTTAGTGTGTAAGTCGCTGCGGTCAGTACCAAAAGTTTGGGCTTCACTGCTTTAACACTAAAACAAAGAGGAGATCCAGTTAAATAATTACAATTACAAGAGTTTGCACTATCCTGAACAATAAAATTTAACACAATGTTGTTTGGTTACAGACTCGTTAAAAATGAGTGTGTGTTTAATATGTTCAACTTTTCTATATTTTTTTTATTATTTTTTTTTTTTTTTAGCTAAAAAGCATAATTTTATTACCAGCTATTATTAACTTTTCTAATTATTATTGCAATTTTTTTGCAGGTTTAATAATTACAGTTGTTGTGTTGTTATTATGGCTATTATTATTATTGTTGTTGTTGTTGCATTTTCTTTGTTTATATGTTGTAATTACTCTTGTTACAGTTTTAATAATTTTTTTTATAACAATTTTAGCTGGTGCTTTTGTAAATGACTCTATTTAAGTTTAGCAGCGGGTGACACAGGGGAGGGGGCCTGTAATGGTAATGTTTTGTTGTTATTATTGTTCTCATTGCTCTTGTTAATAATTATTAATGTTTTAATTGGTAAAAAAAATTTGCGGTTTAGCAGCAAAAAGAAGAATGTTATCAGTTACAATCAGAGTTTACATGTTTGTTGCTGTAATTGTTACTTGAGCTGCTGCAACATGATATTTTAAGAGTTTTTCTTTTTATGTGAATAATAATTGTTAAATGACTAGTAAAAATGTGCATTGTTTTGAAATGAATTTACAAGTACATTGACAGGCGTTAAAGAAAAAGTATTATTTTACGTGCCTTAAGCCAATAAGTTTTCAATTACAAAAAAAAAAAAAAAAAAAAATAAATAAAAAAAAACCTACCAATCTAGGAGGTAGCAGGTATGATTCCTGCCTAGAACCTGGCTGTCTCAGAAGCTGCTCGGATTTGCTCAGATTAACATCCAACAATGAGTGTCAGGTCATAGTGATTATGTTGCTGCTGGCTTCATTGGCTCACAACCATTCTGCAGACTGGCTTATAGTTCTCTTAAGCTAAAGATTATGCAGTGGCTGAAAAGAGACAACTCACAAAAACATACATGCCATTGCGTTCTCCCCTGACTCGGTCAGGAGTTGATATTCTCAAGGAATTTATAATTGGCTATGGCAGAGTATTGAAACACTTGACTAATATAAGCAACAGCCTAAACGATTTCAGCAGGTTTTATAACGAAGACTAAAAAAAACAGCAGAACACATATTGTATCTTGATATAAGTTTGATCCGTTTTCTTTACCGTTCTCCATGTTAGGACAAATCACTAAAGAGTACTTGACTTAGGGATGATATGTAACAATACTCGTACACTCAGGAAAACAACTTGGGTTGTGACAACTAAATTTGTTTCCAATTAAAAATTCAGACGGTCCTGAACAAAGTGAAAAATCATTAAAGGGATAAAATGGTACTTTTTATTGATTTTGCTTGGTACTTTTTGATATTTTATTATTCACAAGCCTAGAAGTACGAGATTGGAATTAAACGCTCCTGAGAAAAAATTATTAAACGGATAATGGTACTTTTTGAGTTTTTTATGAAAACAAACCTAAAATTACTTCATTCTTTAAAAGCGAGACTGTCTAGATTTGTAATCTACCGCCCAAATACTCAGAAATTACTTTGGACTATTTTTAAATTTTTTTTTTAAATTTCAATATACCTCAGTACTGTTGTTCTCAAGGATTTTGGCAGTTTCCGTTTTGCATCATAAAATAAAAACCAGGAAAATTTCCGAAAATGTTAAAACACTTCCAGAAATTCCTTTTTGATTTTGGTCGTTTTCCTGGACAAAATCGGGAATGGTACCTCGGCAAAGTGGGGAATTGTAAAAAGCCCGCAAAGCAGCAGCACGAAGTTTTATGGAAATTTCAAAATTTTTTTAAAAATAGTTTAAAGTAATTTCTGTGTATTTAGGCGGTAGATTACAAATCTAGAGGACCTCTCCTTTAAAATGATATCTGTCTCATCCCGTAATTTTTATGAGAAGTCAACCTATTTATAAATATTTGTACCCATGAACTTATATTTCTCCTAAACATATTTATATTTAAATCTGTCATAAATACTAAAAACATATTTAGAAATATTTAATGACGTAAGACGTATTTAGTAAAAATAAATAATAAAAAAAATATTTACAAATGCTAAAAAACGTAACGTAAGACGTATTTGGTAAAAATAAATAATAAAAAAAATATTTACAAATGCTAAAAAACGTAACGGGTTACATTAAAACATATTGAACTCGGCAGATTTATCTTCACTCACTTAAATTATTTATAAATATTAGCGGCAGTTTGGTATTTCTCTGACGAAATAGCGAGTTAAATGCTAGTTTATGATAAAAATGATAAAATTTGATTCATCTAGAAATGTTGTGTGTAAAAATTACTGAAAAATAATTTTAAAAATTGTGTGTTTTCGTCAGAAATGGCACAAACATTTTTAATTGATTTTATTTGTAAGCACGAGTAATACTGTTTACAATTTTTAACTTTTTAGTATCTTAATGGCCAACCAAGGGAGTGCATTTCACCCAATTTAAACAATAAATTTTTTTGTTTATTTTTTGTAAATTTTTTGCCACTTGCACAAATAACATGACATGAATTATAAATAAAACTTACAAATGCGCATTAATGCCCACTTAACTTCAGTTTAAATTTACAATTATAGACCCTATAATCAGCAGTTTAATCTTGTAAATCTTACAAATCGTTTTAAAACGGTTGAGGCAAATAAAATGAAAAATCAAACGAAAAAATCTTTATCAGCCGCATGCAATTTTTCGCAATTAAATCTGTCATTTGACAGCAATAAAATGAGAGAAAGAGTGAGAAATAAAAATGAAAAAAAATCGGCTGCTTGTTTGTCTGTCCGTCTAGTTGTATTTAAAATTTTAAAACCCGATTGAATGGTTGGTTAATTGTGGTGGTTCGAAGTGGTGATAAAATGACATGAACAAAAAGTAACTACGAAATGAGAGTAAAACAAAAATAAAATTAAATAAAATACCAAACAAACATCTAGAAAAAAGACAGACTCCTGAGCATTTAAAACACGTTTCCTTTAAGTCACATTTAAAGCCATTTAAACACAAATTTAATGCATTCGCATGTACGTTTACAGCTTTTTGGTGGATGCAATTGTATTTTTTTTTTTTGCTTTTATTTACTCAACTTACAACTTTACAACAACTGAATGGTTGGATACTCGTGCAGTAACAGTAACTCGTACACATTCATGGATTTTATTTTATTTATTTTAATTTATGCACTTATTTTTCACTACTTAATTTATGGTTAATTTTATGCTTTTAACTTTATTTCTCTCTCTCTCTCTCTCTCTCTCTCTCTCTGTCCCTCGGTCGATTATGTGTATCCTCCTGGGTGTACGCACACATGCATACGAGTATTTTAATGCTTGAGGTTTTTTTATTTTATTTACTATTCAGTCACGCAATGAATTTTTTTTTCATGGGTTTTGCTGTTTTATTGTGTTTTCTTTTTCCTTCTTCTAGTAGGAAATTTTAAACTAATTTAACAATGTTTCCTAAAGAAATTAGGAATTAGAGGAGTTTATGTTTGTGGTTCGCTCACTATAGAAGGCCTTCTTTAGAAATTTCGATGCATGTTATTCAGTACCGAGTCATAGTAAGAATCTCACGTTCAAGTAAGATTTCAGTCATTTTCAAGGCAACTCTCTATAAATAAAAAGTATAAATCTAGGCTCACTTGCTATAAGAATGCTTCCACTAACCATCTAAAAGGTGTCCCAACAAGAACGCAAGATTTAAATTTGGCGCCATTCGAAGAGTCATTGCTTGACATTTGAACAATTGTTATTGTTTGCTAGTAGAAGGTACGAGGTTAGTAAAAAATGACCATAGACAGCGAAGGGAGTTCGTTAATTGGGTATTGGAGAGACAACATGAAAATGCTGATTTTGCCGATAAAATCATCTTCAGTGACGAAGCCCATTTCCATCTTGATGGCTTGGTCAATAGGCAGAATTGTAGCATTTGGGGTGAGGAAAATCCTCGAGTGATTCACGAGAAGCAAATGCATCCTCATCGTGTCACTGTGTAGTGTGGTTTTTGGGCTGGAGGAATCATTGGACCTTTTTTTATGAAAATGAGGCAGGTCAAGCGCAAACAGTCAATGGTGTTCGCTAACGTGAAATGATAACCAGTTTTTTCTTGCCTAGAATTGAAGAAATGAATGTGGAGGGCTTGTGAATTCAACAAGACGGCGCCACATGTCATACAGCCAGAGAAACAATTCAATTGCTGCATCAGTCATTTAAATCTTGCGTTCTTGTTGGGACACCCTTTACTTGATATTTCGAAGGCCTTATGTATAAAATGTAAACCCAACTCTAGTATCAGCATACATTCTTTTGGTCACTTATCTCACACGTACACGCTGCACGGTGTTTTTATTTAAATTGTTATAAGAGAATTTAGATTTTCTCTGTCCAAATTATAATTTGTGGGTCATAACAATGTGTGTTTTATATTTTACAGCTAAAGTCTAATTTATAGTCCTTCGAACCGAAATCTGCCTCAATTTGACGGCACACACAACGCCTGAAGCAATCGATTTAATGGGAACTGAAATAAAAAAAGGCACTCTTACTTGAGCACTTTTTTTGTACCACAATTTGTGCTACTGTGCAGCTAGCACTGTTACAGTTCCACTGCTCTCTGGCTCATTACTTCAAATAACCTAGAATCTTAGCAGTTTAGACTTTTTTTAACAAGCTTTTCCGCTCGTCCTTGGAAAGCCATGCGAGTATCAGCCAAAAGCACTTTTTTGCTACTTCCTGTACTCTCTAAATGTCACGGAGGTTATTTTACGGCTACATAGTCTTGGCGTTTAGGTGGTTCAAAACGGAGTCTAGCGACTCTAATTGAAGACCGTTAGGCCACCACGTAAACCCACCAACCAACCAACTTCCTCTACTCACTTTAAACTGCAGCCCTAAATTACTTTTGAAACGTTTTTTAAACTCTTTTTTAAACTCTTTTTTATTAAATCCTGCTGCTTTTATATTAGACAAAGATGCATAATGTATTTAGTATCAAACTAGAGGCTTGTAAAAGGTCCTTCGATTGGGTCACTAGATTTGTTTCTCTACAAAAACAGTAATTACACAAGGAAATGCTGTAAATTGCATAACATTTTGTGCGTAGTAACATGAAATTAGTAATTTTGAAAGAAACCACTTTGTTTCTTGTTTTTTGTGTCTGTTTCTTTCTTTGTTTCTTCGTTTAGATTACAAGCTGCACATACAAACAGACCAGCAACCATGTCGTTTATTACATATTAATGTTGTAGATTTTTATTTCATTACAAATTCCCTCGTTTGTTTGAAAAATGTTTTATTTATTTCATTTTATTTTAAGTTATGATCAAGATTAGCCAAACGTAAATACATTATTGCCAATACGTTAATTTTATATATTTTTTTTAATAAAAATTAAATCGATGTTTGTCAAGCAAAAACCTTCATCGCACCGCGACCTTTAAGACAGACAGAAAACGATAAGGCAGCAGAACATACTAATTTGAACCTGTTTGTACTACATGACATGACATGTTGCACAAATCACCCAAGAAAGTTTTCGAATTCTTAAGGAATATTAAACTTAAAGAGAATTTGTTAGGATAGTACCACTATAAGTGACCAGGTGACTCGTTTTCCGCTCCTAATTTTATTTTTAATAGAAAAAAAATCCTTTTTTGCTACAAAGTTATGTAAATTTTCCCTGTTCTAAATTAAAAAAAATTTTTACATAAAAACACGACAATTACGATGGTTTTCATTCGATATCGAATGTAGTGATTTGGGTTCTTCACATATCGGAAACTAAAACACGCGATAAACAATTTTATAAGCAGTTTTTTATAGTTTTAGAGCCATTTAAACACCTTATTTTTCATTCTGTTGACCACACAGGTAGTCTCATGCAATAGCAGCAGGGCAAACATGCCCAATACCCCCAAAATAGCTTCAGAGTATAAGCAAAGACAAGTTCATTTTAAAATCAGTTCATAAATGTTCATTGATGGAGCCCTTAAATGTTTCCGGCAGACTAGCTGAGAGGTTGTGCTCTGTGACTGCCTCATGCCCCCTTTTAGCTCTTCAAAAATATCATAAAATGGTCTTCAATTTTTTTGGAAGCAAAATTATAATCCCATTTCCCCTAAAGCTGACGTTTACGTTTAACGTAATAACTACATTTTTGTACTTACATTTACTTTTTCTCTTTGTTTTAATTTTCTTCATGTTTCTCCTTCTTCTTCTTCTTCTTCTTAAGTCTGCATATTTGATATGTCATGACTGTGTTTGCATCTTAAAATGAAAGAAGAAGCATAAAAATTTAAGGAAAAAAAGTTTTTATATGTTGACACTTTTGACATTTTCGCAGCATGTTTCTTTTTGATGCAGCAGACAAACAACGTTCACTTGAGCTGTGAGTTCTAAATGCGTATGACGCAGTTAATGTATGTACGTGAGTACGAGAGCTTGGGGAGACAAGTGTATGCAAGTGTGTGTGTGCAACTTTAGACGGATACTTTTAAGTAAATATTTTACGTTTTAATGTCTTGTAAATGCCACGCGTTGTAAATGTCTTCTAAACTGATTTTATATGCCGTAGATCGTACATGTTTATGTTTGTACAAGCAAATATTTACGTAAATAAACTCACTCGTTTTTATTTTAATTTTTTATTTTTTTTTTTTGTCAATTGTATTAGTGGTTGGGTATAGTGGCTGTGGTGCCCAGTGGTGAGGAGAGGAAACTAAAGCGTTTTTGGCTAAATGCGAACAATTTTAAAAAGTAAAATAAAATGAAATAAAATCCTTGTCTAGCCACGTATTTAATAGCGAGAAAGTTAGGGTTTGCATTGCATGAAATTGGCATGTAAAAAACAGAAAAGTTGCCTGGGATTGAAGGAGTTTCACTCTAAAAATCATAAGCACCAACATTTTTCAGTTTAGCTGGAAAAGGTTTCATTACATTAATGAAATGTTTCATTACATTAATGAAATGTTTCATTAAATCTTCAAGTGATATCGACTGCGGTGATTTGGGCTTAGTGTTGCTATTCACTAATTGGACTTTGAAGTTAGCCTTCTACTAGTTTAAAGCCCTTAGTAACTCAGGATGCTATTACTCCTTTTTACCCCAACTATGTGATACGTCAAGACTTAAAGTGAACGAAAAGAAAAAATAGTGAAATGAAAATATTTAGTTGAGAGAAGTGAAGAGCCCATGATGACCTTAATCAAGAAAGGATGTCTAAAATGTCTGGCAGACAGCCTTTACAAAAGAGGAGTTCAGGTTGCTTCTTTAGTGCCGGTAAGTGGCATAAATGTTGTTTCAGGCAACTAACTCGTGGGTTCAGCCCAATAAATAGACCTTAAAGATTGCGCTGTGTTTAAAGCCCATAATGATAATGCCGCCATGAGTAATTTCATGTCATAACCATTCACTTATCATTATTATCAAATCCTAGCAAGCCAGCCAGCAAGTTGGGACTGCACTTTAATGAAAGCTGCCGCAGCTGCCGGTCACTCAATAGTGAGAAGACAGTCTTTCACCTTCTCTGCGAGTGTTAGGCTTTTCATACTTCGAGACACAGATTTCTCAGTGCACATTTGGTGGCCGGACTACCAGAGATATCGGAAGTAAGGTTAGGGAACGTGCTTAGATATCTAAATCCCGCCGGGTGGATCTAGATCACTTTACGGCTACATAAGTCTTGGCGATTAGGTGGCTCAAAATGGGGTCTTGCGACTCTAAATAAACCAACCATTACCCAACCCTTCTAAAATTTTCTAAACTCAATACAAAGTGTTTTAAATTTCCATAGTTCCGAAACTTTTTCATTTAATCCATTTGCTGTATGGGAACACAAATTCCTGAATACTACTGAATCACAATTGAGGGCCGTTTAGGCCTCTACGTAAACCAATCAACTGAATCACTGCAATTTAAGAAAATACTGCTACCGAAAACCCTTAATGCTTTTAACCACAATCAAATGTAAATATTTTTTCTGAACTCTACGACTGTGTAAAGCATAGCGAAACTCCTGTCTGTTGCTCTTTAAAATTATTGATAGAAAATGCACTGTCACCTTAACAACTTTATGTGTTTTCATGATTTTGCTTGATTTTCTTTCTTTTAAATCTGCAATTTACTAGTAACGAATAGTTTCTTGCTATAAAACATTTTGAAATCCATTAAGCCAGAAAATAAAACCACCTTCCGCCTTGTAACTCTAGTTTGATGCCCTTGAAAGTGAATTATGATGGTGGTGTGGGTCTATTAGCTGCAAATTAACATGTTAGTTTGTGGTAGCCACCATGAGATAAGAAAACAAATTGAATATAAAATCAATTAAGAGCCATTAATCAAAATTTAAATGTTTTCAAAGAAAGAAATACATTTAAGCCACATGGAGATTAATGGATTAATGACAGCAATTTTATGTGCTGGACATAAACTATGATGACATAAACACTCAGTAAATGTCAATCTGAAACTATTTCGTTTTGTGCAAGCTTGCCGTCTTGCCTTTTTCTTCAGTTTGGTTTTTTTTTTCTTTCATGATAAACATCCGTTTTCTAGTTAAGAATATTTTTGCACACAACTTAAAATGTGTCAAGTAAGTTGTCAACAGATTTGTAGATAAACTACAAGATACAAAGAAAAAAATAAAAAAAAAGAAAGAAGACTGACTGACAATTGAAAGGAGCAGCAGCAACAAAAATGGTTGGGGCATTTACCAACGATTACACATGCAGTAAATGGTGCAAATATGGTGAGTTGGCTGTCATTTCTGCCTTTCAACTCAAATGAAATGATAAGTTTTTGTATCTGTGTCTGTCTGCAGTGAAAATTTGATGTGATTTATTTTGTAGACAGTCAGAGAGGCCGTCAAGATGACAGACAAACCAACTACTTATAATTTACCCTTCAAAATGAAAAACACTAGTTTGGTTACACACACCACACACACCACACACACTCACTTTTTAAACAGAATTATAAAAGCCTCAATTCATAAACTTGTTTAAGTAATAATGCCTTAAATAAGTTTAATTTTTAACACTTGATAAATCATTTCAATCATTTTAGTCATTCCAATGTAGTTCATGCCTGCAAATTAAATAAAAGTTAAGTTAAAATGAGTGATAAATGCCCCCAGTATAAATAACATTCTTTTCCTAAAGTAGTCTTCTTCTCCTTCAGACATTTTAAACATTTTTTTGTTTAGTTTTCTAAAAGAAAAACTGAAAAAACTGGCACTCAATTCCATTACTAGGCTGCTTCACTCATGCAATATGTGTCTGTCTGACTGCTTGCTGCGTAGTGACTTTTTGTAGGTGATGATGTCAAGTGAAGATGTGAACAGTTTAATTGTATTTAATGGGTTTTTAATTACAACTTTTAAAACTCATTCATTTGCTGTACAATTATTTCTCATGCATGCATGTACTCCATTTGCCATCATTTACTTAGAAAACAACAAAATCTTTCTGCTTAAAGAAAAGATTTTTTTTTTATTTTCAATTAAAAAAAAAATGTGAGAACTAAAATAAGGGAGCGATCATTTAATTTAAATTAATGTAATAAGTAAGCACATCGCTTCCATCAAGCGTAAATTCTGCAAGCCGTTAGCAAGGCTTAAGGAATTGGAAACTTAAACGTTTTTAGTTGTAACAGAGAAGTAAGAACATTGCAAGCCTACTGAGACTAAAGACACATAAAGCCTAACTGAGAATATTTTTGAAAATTTTTTCCCAGCGAAAATTTTGTTTTAGGAAAATAATTCCCTAAAGCAAAGAATTTGTTATCAGAAGAAAAATAAAAGCGGGGAATTGAAATAATTAAGCTTATTGATAACACTAGGCAACAGCCACTATTTTTGTCTGATGCTCTATGGTCACCTCACTGTAAAAATCATCAGAATTTAAGTGAGTGAAGACAAACATGCCGAGATAAATATGTTTGAACGTAACCCCTTTTTTTGGTATTTGTAAAAATCTTTTCACTATTTTTGGCTAGAAGCTCCTCTAGATTTTTAATCTACCGCCCAAATAATCAGAAATTAGTTCGGAGTATTTTTAAAATATTTTAGAAATTTCCTCACAGCCCAGTACTGCTGCTCTGAGGTTTTTTGTCAATATCCATACAGTCTAAACTATTTTGACAATTTCCACGAACCATAGTAGATTACGGGATGGGATACAAAGCATTTTAAAGGGGAAGTCGTTTAGATTTGTAATCTACCGCCCAAATACTCAGAAGTTACTTTGCAGTATTTTTAAAAAAAATTTTAAATTCCCTTATATCCCTGTAGTGTGTCCATAAAGGATTTTGACAATTTCCGCATGAACCATAGTAGATAACGAAATGGAACACTCACCATTTTAAAGGGGAGGCTCTATCGATTTATAATCTACCCTCCAAATATTCAGAAATTACTTTGCAGTATTTTAAAAAAATTAATTAAAATTTTCTCATATCCCAGTAGTTTCTCCTTGGAAGATTTTGGCAATTTCAGTATGAACCATAGAAGATTACGGGATGGGACATACATCATTTCAAAGGGGAGGTTGTCTAGATTTGTAGTTTATGTTAAAATTATTAAGAAATTACTTTGCAGTATTTTAAAAAATTTTTTGAAATTCCCTCATATTCCAGTAGTTTCTCCTTTGAAGATTTTGGTAATTTTCGGACGAACCATAAAAGATGACGGGATGGGACACACATCATTTTAAAGGGGAGGCTATCTAGATTTGTAATCTACGGTCCAAATACTCAGAAATTACTTTTCAGTACTTAAAAAAAAATTAAAAAATTTTATCATACCCCAGTGCTGTTGCTCTGAGTGATTTCAGCAACTTGCGGACGAACCATTAAAGATTAGGGGATGCGACATATAATTTTTTAAAGGGGAGGTCGTCTAGATTTGTAATCTACCACCCAAATACTCAGAAGTTACTCTAAATTATTTTTTTAAGTTTTTTGAAATTTCCATATACTCCAGTACTGCTGCTCTGAGGGGTTTTGGCATCATAAAATTTAAATCTACCGGCGAAATTTTCCGAAAATATTAAAACACTTTCAGATAGCTTGGAACCTACATCTTTTGTGGCTCCTCTGGAAAGTGTAAAAATGCCTTAGAGCAACAGCTCTGGGGTATATGGAAATTAAAAAAAAAAAATTTTTAAATAATCCAAAGTAATTTCTGAGTAATTGAGTGACAGATTATGGAAATTAAATAAAATGCCAAAAATATTTAATTTACTTTAATTTCGTTTAAATACGCAAGCAAATAAGCACGCATACACCGCCTTATTTTTGGGAATCAATCACGAAGTAGATACTACATAAATCGCGGTAATCACTGCACCAGTACGTTGTTGATGAATTTTTTTTTTTTTTTTTTTTGCTATGAAAGCTATTTATGGCCGTGTGTGTGAGTACGTCCTCTCTCACATATTGCAAATTGCAAAGATTTTCCTTTTTTTTTTGTTTTTGTAAATATTTTAATAGAACCTAAAATGTCATACAAATTTCCACACTGCTAAGGTGTCTGTCGTGCATGTAAACTAGCCATGTGTGACAGTATGCTTGGGCTATGTGTACTTACTGGTATGCAGGCCAGTAAATATAGTATCTCACCATATTTCCCATAATAGGAGAATACAGAAAATAAAACTTAAAAAAAAGGTAAACAAATTTACCATTTTGTTTTTGTTGATTTTGCTTTTGGATTTAGAGGAACGACGAGGGTATTTTAGTATGCATAACACACGAATCTGCAATCGTACACATTGACGTTTAGAGTAATAAAAACAACAACAAATGCAATAATAATAGCAGCTAAAAATTAATAATAACTAAAAAGCCATAAACATTTTTTTGTTTGTTTTTATTTTTTTATATACGATAATAACCCTTCTTGTTGTTGTTGTTCAAGCACGAGCAATGTTTGTATGTAAAAGTGCAATGCATACCTACATACATGAACAAATGACATGATGACCTTGACATTTTTCGCCATATTCTCCTCTCTCTTTGTTTTTTTTTCAGTTTTTTGTATTCAGAGGGTGCTTTTGTTATTTCAGGCTTTTGTTGTGTATTTTCGTCAGCAGCAAGAAAGAAAAAAAAACAACAACAAAGGACGACAAAATCAGATACTCACTGGTAATAAGATTTAAATTGAAGATGTTTTTACACTTTGGCATTTAAAGAAGTGAGCTGAAAAGATAGCACAGATTTATGCGGCCCATACACACTCCATTTCAATGCAAGTGAAATGCTAAAAAAATATAAAATAATATGAAAATTATTTCGAGTTTTCTTCATCATTTGTTGATTGATCTATTAAAAAAAAAAAACAGGTTGCTGTAGTTTTGCTTTAAAATTTATTGAAGGTGTATGAGCTGCATTTTATACATAGTGAAAACATTGAGGCAATTCAGGAGATAATTTATTTGTGCACCAAATTTAAGTTGAAGTTGTGTCCTGGTTGTATGAAAGTTCAAAACTTGTCTAAGCAAGTTGTACAACTTGGCTTATTTTCATACAATCTTTAGACAAAATGACTAAAATGTGAAAGGAAAACCGCCTTTTTTTGCTGTAAAAATTATTGAATCGTGTATGTATATGTGTAACCATTTTTCTAGATTTGATCTTAATTTCGAATCAAAGAAATTTTTAATTTGCCACATCAGGGCAGAGTTTCTCGGCCTGTCTGCATTTGCAGAAAAGACCCAGAGTGTAAACAAAAATGCGTCTCTGACTTGTTAGTTGGCAAATGGCAATTTTTGACAATGTGTAAAAGGTGTCTCATTTCATGCAGCAATAAAATGATTGCTTCAAGCGTTGTAACACATGTTTCGCCGTGTTGCTGAAACCACATGTCGTCCAGATTCATAGCGTAAGCTTGAGATCACAGCACTACAACAACATCATGTTCCTGTAGCTAAAACCGTTTACAGCCACTGCTCCAGACAGTTGCTTAGCTGTGGGCGGATTTGTTTCTCATGAAAGTTTTCTTAAACCAGAAATTTGACTTTTTTGTGTATTCACGAAGATGGAAATGCGCTCTATGGAAGAAGAAGACTTTTTTTAAGAAAAATTTTGCATTGACTTCCCTTTGATCCATCACAGTTATAAGGCTTTGTTCTTAATAATCGAAATGATTCAGCCTTATTATGAGTGTCGCTGTCGTAGTCGAATTCACGACAAGCGCCATGTAAAACATATGGCTGGTGTTCCCACATTTCACTGTTTTCGTCACGACAACGACACTCATAATTAGGCCTATTATATGTGACAGGAGGCATATTTCAGAGTTGACACTTGCCAAACAAAAAAGTGATGCTAAATTTCAAAAGTGCACTCTGACCCAGACACCAATTAGTGTCATTAGTTTGTTGTGAGTAAAATCAAGAGTTCTGCATCGATTTTAATAAAAATTAGCTCGTTTTGCTTGAAACTCATGAGGCTATGTGACGTTAAAAGAAAATTTTTCGATTTTTGCTTTTTTATATTTTTAATAGTTTTTTGAAAACTAAAATTTTTTTTTGTTTAATTTTTTATAAAAAAATATTAATCTTTATTTGTGCTTAATTCCAGAAATTGTGTTGGTTTTAAAATTTATTCTTTTACTCATGATATTCTCATGAGTTATTCATTCAGTACAATAAGTACTGAAGGGGATAGCATACTTATATGGACCATTTCATCAGACGCTACTCTGAATCCTCAGTAGTTTACTCCCAACGTTTCTTGCAATCATTAGAACCTTTATATTGTAAAAGCAATTGACTAAATAAGAATTATTAATCAATAGTTACAAAAAAATTCAAATTTCTGGAATTAAGCACAAATAAAGATTAATATTTTGTTAAACTTTTAAATTCCAAATAAAAATTATTACATATTTTTATAAAAAAATAATTTTCTTTCATTACATTTGCTGCAATATTTTGGAAACTATTGAGCAGATTTTAAAGCTATGCAGGTACGACTTAAAGGAAATTTTCTTAAGGAATTTCGAGTTTTCTTTTTAATTAAATATCACGCACTATTTTTTAAATAAAACTCATATAGAGTGTCCTGTTACTTATGTTACAAAGCAGATAAAGGAATCATTTAGAAACGTGGTGTGTAGGAGGAATTAGTTTCTTTTTTGTAGCTTTAGGACGCATTTCATTAAAAAAAAAAAAAAAAAAAAAAAAAAAAAAAAAAAAAAAACTTTTTCACTGTTAATTACAAAAATCATGTAAATCAGCTAATCAAGAGTCACCCATTAGAGGGAATTGCTTAACTTAAGACGGAATTTATTTTGAAGCTGCTGCTGTTTTAGGGATTTTTAATTTATGCTAGCAATAAAAGCTTTCTTAACTCAGTTTAAAGTATCCTTTAATCACTTTACCATCTGCTAGTTCTATTCTTTTACTCAACACTGTTTGTAATTCCCTTCTGTTAGTGTAAAATGCAAATTTACTCACATGAGTGTAAGTTATTTGTTTAATAATTTTTCAAAGCTCCACGGAGCAGTTTTTTCAAGCACTTAGCTTGTTTACTATTTGCTTATTGTGCACAACAATCAAGGATGAAAAGGAATAAAAAAAACACCAAAAAAAAAATAAAAAAAGGAAATGCCAAGTAAACTAACAAGATTTTTAAATGAAATTTTTTTATAACAAAAACTAAAAAACCCAGTTTAAGGGAAGACAAAGACCGTATGCCAGCTAAGGACTCTCAAGTAAATACAAACAACAACTAAATGTAAATAAAGCTGCTTTTTTGATTCGGTTTTTTAAATTTGCATACACAAACAAACAAACAGCAAATAATAAAATTTTTGATTTTGAAATCAAAATATAAAATAAATTTTTTAAAGCTTTTCGGCATAACATTTCTGCATTTAATGCATTCATTTTTGCACAGAAAAAAAACAAATTTGAATTTCATTTGAAATGAATTTATAATAATGAAGCAGCAAATAAAAAAAAAAAAAAGAAATTAAATAAATTTTTAATGACTCACTAGTGAAACAATAATTTACTGAATTTTATGATTTTTGCTGCTTTACACCTCGTATTTGTTTCATGTTTCATGGTTTTTAGCTACCGGATTACTTAATTGCCCACCTTAAAACTTAATTGTTTGAATTTTAGTAAATTCAGGATAATAAAATGTTTATTCAACTCATAGGCTGCGTTGTGGGAGTTGTATGTTGTAAGCAATTTATGGCATTAATTTCTAGTGCTACAAAAATTATGACCAAAAAAAAAACAAAAATATTTCTGCGTATAAAACTACTTTGAAAAGCCTGGGTTCAAATTACGACACTCAATATCGATTGAAATTTTAATAGAAATTAAAGGTAAATTCCGAATAACATCAAGCAACTTAAAAGGGATAAAATACTAAAATTTCTCTCTGGAGGGAAGGAATTTAGTTTGACTTCTTCAAAAACTGTAGACACTTGCAAAGCTCCCTTGCTTTCAATAGAATTTAACTTAACAAGCCAACCCGCAATATGTAGCGTCATACAAAACTAACATTTATAATTCTCATTAAGTATAAATTAGGGAAGACATAAAGCGCCTTGACTAGAACCAACCCTTAAAGTACTTTTAGATAACACTGTACCACAAAAAATAGTCCCTGGGAAGTGATACTACTTTTCTGGTAGGTGCTGTCGAGTACAACAAGAATCTGTTTAATAATTTGCCAAATACCCCCAAAATCTTGAGTTACATAAAAAAAAAACGGCTTTTCGTACCTTTATGCACTTATAAACCAGTAATTTAGTTGAATACGAACCGATTTTAAATTTCTCAAGGGATTTAGTAAGAAAATATTAAGGCCGTTTGAATGGTATATATAACATTTAAGAAAATTTGGGAAACCTATGCGTATTTCTCATTTTTTTCACCATATTTCAACTTTGGAGACGTTTTTACACACTATTTTATAAAGGAACCGTACAATTTTTTAATTTATTTTGAAAATAAAACACATTTTTTTTTATAAAATTTTTTTATTAAAAAAAATATTTCCAAAATCTAAATTTTTGTCCATTTCACTTAAAAATGTTTGCTTGGCAGTTTTTTTTTTTTTTTTTTTTAATTTAGCATCATTAGTGAAGTGCCCAAAATATTTTGAAATCATTTTTATTTTATTTTTGGAACCATTTCTTGGTTCCCCTTGTTCATCGCTGAACTGGTTCAGGTTGTCCGGGAAAAAGTCCACATGTGACTCCAGGAAATGAATTTTTATGAACGGTTTTTTTTACCCGTAACTCAAGATTTTGGGGGCGTTTGGCAAATTCCAAAAACAAATTCTTGTTGTAATATCACTTCCCAGATATTTGCACTTTATTCTATTTTGTCGCACTGTGTATTCATGCAGTTTCTGTTAGCATTCACTACCGTTAAAATCAATGTGACCACCAATAAGCAATCTTAATGGCTGGCAAAATGAAAAGTATTTGATGATATTCTCCAAAGTAAAAAATGTGCGAAGACTTTCCTTTGCAGTTAAAAAAAATTTTTTTTTTACTTGATATTCTTCATCATCAGAATATTTATTTAAAACTAAAAAAAAAATATGCAAAATACAGGGAATTTTTCTTTTCAGCTAACGCCACCACCTATTAATGAATTCATTTTAAGTGGAATCATTAAAGTAGATTTAGATAATCAAATCACCGCATTTGATATCGAATTAAAACAATCGAAATTCTAGCCTTTTTGTATGAAAATATTTAAAAATTTCGTTAGAACTTGCTCGATGTCGAAAGCGGTGATTTGGGCCCTGAAAAAGTAATCAATAAACTGTCTCCTTTTTTTCCTAAAAAGTTTTCTAGACGAGTTGATTGCTGGTGTTATAAAAACAGCACTTTATTATTGGCTACATCCATCATTATTATGGGCTATGATCGCCCACGCAGATATAATTTTGGTAACGTTCAACGCTTGTGGCTGTAATTCTATTTATCGCAATTCATTACGACTTTAGTTTGGCGAAAAAATTTTTATTTTAATTTTAATTTTTTTAGTTTTTGTCGTATGTGTGTGTGTTTTAATGAATTTTCAATCCATAAATGAAACCAGCTTTCTAAACACGTTTTTATTGAATTTAAAAAAGACAAAAAAAAAAAAAAAAAAAAAAAAAGAAAAAGATCGTAATCAAAACAATAAATGCAATATACGTGTTTACGATTGCCAACTACGTTTTCTGTGTTTTTTTTTTTCTTTATCATTTTTAAGTTTAACTGCAACATAAAGACAAAAATATTATTGAAACCTGTATTGAGGCTCTGCAACAAGTCACCCGTCATCATCATTTTAAAGCAACAGCAGCAGCAGGGGTAGTAGGCCTGAAAATTAAAAAAAAAAATAATAATAATTTCATTTAAGCACTAGATAAAATTTTTTTTTGACAGACTTAAAAATTTATTTTTTGTTTGGAAAATCTTTAAAATAATTTTTTTTTAATTAATTAAATAAATAAATTTTTTAATTCAATTCGTATACAAAAAAAAATTTATTTGGATTTCAAAAGCCTAAGCTTTAGCTATGCTTAGGCCAATTAAAATTAATGGTTTCCTCATGACCAAGGCAATTGACTTAATGCAAATGAATGTCTGTTGTCGTTACTCTGAGACCCATCTAAAGTTAATATCTTTGCGAATCACAATATTTCCAGTTAAATGGCTAGCAGCCGCGCCGCTGCCGAAACCATCGGCTTATCGGTGGCTTTTTTTTCGAGCCAATTTTAAGTTTAAGAATGTTATTTTAATTGTAGAAGTGCAAAAAAATTTTGTTTTTTTTAAATTTTTCGTTTTATTGACTTTTTTGGCTTCTCTAAATTTTTTTAAATGTAATTAAGCCGATCTTAGCCGCCGCCGAACATTTTTTTTTGCTGAGTCGCCGCCTCTGATGATTTGCTACGGCTTGTTTCTCTGTTTTTAGCCCTTTCCATTCCTCTTTCCTCTCTCTGTGTGTGGTCCTGGTCTAAACGATTATTGCTAAGGGCAATTTCAGTAATAAATATAATTTTTATGTCTGACGACTTATATAACAAAAACCATATGCAACCCAGACTCTATGCCAAACATCCCGGATCTGGGCAGCAGTCGATCTTCTTAACCTTGTTATCCGTTTTTTATGGTTTTAACAAGAAATATTTTCAACAAGGACAAAGCAAATTTTATTGATAAAAAATGTATTTATTTTTTATTTCAATTTGTTTATTTATTTCTTTTTTTTTTTAATTTAAACATGATTGATGGCTTTCAATCGTGTTTTTGTTTCTGCTTGCTGATAAGCCACCTAAAAATGTGTTCGTTACAAATTGATTTCCTTTTCTTTTTGTCACGAAACTTTGAAATTTGTAAAACAGTTTATTAAATACAAACTGCTTGCAGCACGTTTAATTTATGGGAGTGGTGTGAGGGAATGGGCTAGAGTGGAGGGGGCCGAAAAGAACGTTTGTTTTGTTTATGTTTCTGCGATGAAAAGTTAATCTTTTAAATCGATCTAAATAAAAATAAACGTAAGTAAAGTAAATCGTATGAAAAATCGTTACTTTATTTTTTTTTTTTGCTTTTTGGCAAAACACGCAACATGACACATTTGGTTAGAAAATTTTTATAAATTAAAATTTTTTTTTTAATTAAAAAAATTTTTTTTTTAAATTATTAAATCTAAAAAAAAAATTTAGACTTTTAAAAAAATTTTTTTTTTTAATTTTTTAATTAAAGAAAATTTTTGTTTTAATTTTTTAATTAAAAAAAATTTTTGTTTTAATTTTTTAATTATAAAATATTTTTTTTTAAATTTTTTAATTTAAAAATTTTTTTTGTTTTAAATTTTTAATTTAAAAAAATGTGTAATAATTTCTATTTGGAATTTAAAAGTTTAACAAAATATTAATCTTTATTTAATTTAAAAAAAAATGTTTTTTAATTTCTGCTTTAAAAAGGAATTAAGATTTTGTGTCTAAGGCGAATATTTTAGTAAAACATTAAACCCGATTTGTTATCAATTTGCGCAAGTGACTAATTTTATGAAAATCTTAAATGAAAATAATTCGTACTTTCTGAACTGTTAACTAGTTTCCAGAAAATTTATTAGGATCTTGAATAAGTTCTCGCTGTTTCTACAAAAATGTCAGTTGCAGTACGCCGTTAGTAGTTGAGGGCCGTTAGGCCGCCACGTACACCAACAACGTTTGTGTAATTTAGTATTATACATAACCTTAAATTTTAGTTAAAATGGCTATTTTGTTAAGCTTGAGGTCTTATTTTTCAAAAATTTATTTTTATATCGATATTTCGCTCCAATTTTTGTAGCTTCTTCAGGATATAATATTAAAAAAAAAAAAAAAATTTAGTGTAGGGTAGTTCATTTTAGTGTAAACAAAGTAATTTTTTTCTTAGTTCTAAAAATGTGTTATTTTAAGATAAATAAAGTGGATTTTTGCGGGGAATTTTATTGCACATAGACTTCTTGTTGAGACTTATGGTGACAAGGCTTGGTGGGATACGACTGGTTTTGATGCTTCAAAAATAATAATTTTGATCAAATCAGACGCCAGCAGAACTTGGAAAACATTAAAAGTGCTTAAAATGAAATGTTTTTCTTTCTTGTAATTTAAATAAAACTTTTATTTTGTAAAATAAGCAGCGGGAACTTATTTTTATTCCAAAAAAAAAAAAACATTTTTTTTATATTTTATTTCGCTTTAAAAAAATTGCTAACATTTTATTTCTTTATTTTTCTTGTAAGAATTTCATCACCTTGTCAGATACTTTTAAACAATTTTTTTAATGACTTGCAAATGAAAAAGATTTTTATGCTTTGAAACAGCAAAAATTCATCATAATTCTGTAAACTATTCATGTAATAAGCTTATCTGCTCATATATCATGTGTTGAATGCAACAATCAACACCTTTTCATCTGTTGCAGTTTATGAAAAAAAACCCTAGAAAATAAATTCACTGCACAATGTAAAGGCGAGCCAGAGATGAGCCCACCATCGTTTGGTTGGGGTTGTAGTTAAGCGGCCCATACACAACAGCAGTGTTTGTGCTAGTGGCTTGGATGTATATCATAGCGATATCGAATTTTTTATCAATTGAGAAAAGTTGTCAAAGAGTAAACATTTGCTACAATATCGAATGCAGGTACGGCTTGAAAAATCAAATCAAATTGAAAGAGTGTGTCTTGTGAAAGTGACGACTCACTCACCTTACCATATCCAATGCAAACACATGCTTTTCTGTTACTCTTAAATATTTTTCATTCCTTTAATAATTTTTTTAATAGTTTCTTTTTTTCAGTGTTTTTAGTAGCCCATTAAACTTAGAAAAAGAGTATAAAAGTGAACAGAGTAATATTATTTGCTCTAATTATAAATAAATATGGTTGTTGTTGTTTTTTAGATTTTGTTTTTGTTTTTCTTTCTGTTGTTGTTTTAATATTCACTTGAACTTTGAAGAAATGAAAACTTATAAATAAATACTAGACAAATTGCGCAAAATGCATACAGCAAAACATACACACACACACACAACCACACTTAACTAATAATATTTAGCCGTTGTTGTTGCTGTTATAAATAGTTGCTAATTTATGGAACGGAAATGCCACAATGACATGCATAACGGCCCGTAAATGTACAATTAACTCGATGTTTTTTTTTGTTTCGTTTCATTTATTTATTTTTTTTTTTTTGTTTTATTTTCACAACAGCAGCAGTAAAAATATTTTTTTTTCCTTTAGTTGATTAGAAAAATTAATGAGTTTCGTTTTTAAATTTTCTTTTCATGAAAATTATATATTGCAAGAACAACTCACACTTCACACAAATTCCTGTAATAATTTTTTGAAATACAAATAAAAATTATGAACATAATGATGATCATTATGATCATTATCACGAGTACGAGTTGTGTAAATCTAGATAAATAAAATTAATTTTTGTGTTTAATTGTTTTCCAACGGATTTGTCTCTATACTTCAAGAAAAATCGCCACGCCCTTTTTACGCCCACTTTTCAAAGATTTTTCACTCACTACTATTTGTAAAGATGAATGCCTGTTCTTAATTTAAGCCTGAAATTATGCTTTTACATATTTTATTTACACTTTATTAGCACTTTAGTGCTAATAATGTTAGCAAAGGCATGCGTTACTTTATTGTATTTATTTGGATGAGTTTCTTAAACGGGGTTCTCTAAAGTTACTTAATTAATAAAACAACGGGCCGAGCAAGTCTAGGTAAAACCATCTAGCTGAAAATAAACTTCTAAAGAAGAAAATTTAATAAAATATATATATATATATATATATATTTTTTTTTTTTTTTTTTTTTTTTTTTTTTTTTTTTTTTTTTTTTTGTGGTAGTTGTAAAAATTGAAATAAAAATTTATGGCTGAAAATGTGTTTTTTCATTTTAAATCAATTGACTGGAGCAGCTAGATGCATCTACTCAGTTAGCACACGATTTGGTTTTAAATAACGCTCGCTTAGGATAAGAAATATTACACCATCAGACATTTAAGGATCTGCAGCTTGCAAAACGAAACCTCAAAACCTGAATCTGGCTTCCGAATTCGATTCCTCTAATTCTTTTTATTGAGCCATAAGAATGTAAATGAGCTCTCCCTGTACATTCACTCAGTCAGTGTGCTGTTTTATGAAAGGCCTCGGTCTTGAACAGTGAAATTATGGGCTGTAAAAAACGACCATCTTAACGCTTTACACCTACACAAACACTAACACTGGGTCCTAATCTTGAATACCTCGCAAGAACGCTTCTCTATGTTCCGGCCTTAAGAATCATAAAATTTGTATTTCTTAGAAGTGTATTATATCGTCGTTTGAATTTATAAAAGCCCTAGCTGCATTTAAAAAAATTTTAGAGAAAAATGCTTTAATCAAAGAGGTTCCAGTAAGAGTGCATTTTTAAAATTTAGTGTAATTTTTTGTGTGCAAATGGTAACTCTGAAAGTTGGCAGCATTGTAACTGTGATGGACCAAAAGAAAAAAAAAACATCTTCATTTCCATCTGAATGGCTTCGTGATAACAAAGTTCTTGTGGACGTTAGGAATCTAATCGACTTGTGATGGCACCAAGTCAGCCCCATGCAGCATGAAATAAAAAAGTGCACTCTTACTTTAGCACCCTTTATAAAAAATTCACCTAAAATTTTTCCAATTTTAGTTTTAAGTTTAAAAACGTTAGTTTTGATTGTGGGAGTGGGAAAATTTTGCAGGAACATGTAAATTATCAGGCTCCATCATATATATAATTTAGAGCTTTTTTGAAGTCATATGGCGATATGTAAAATTTATTCCAAATATTTATTTTGATGGGGGTTTTAGTTGTCATGCTCCTATAATAAACAAATAAAATTTTTATAAAAATAAAACTGGAAAAATAAACAAGGAATTTAAAAATGTAACTGAAATGCAATCAATGTGCCTGTTTGTTGTATAATTGACAACAAAGTTGATGACGTTATACTTCTTCCATTTCATTCTACATCACCATCAGCCACAGCATCAACATCTTATAAAACTCAGTTGAAAACATCAACCAAGAAAAGCTTTAAAAACAATTAAAACAATCAACAACAACATCATCAGCAGCAGCACCACCAACCTTATTATCTTTTGTAATACGACCAAGTTAATAGAGAAATGTTATTTACCACTTATATGACAATTGGTAAGTTTAAAAAAAAAAAAAAAAAATTTGTATGAAGCAAAATAATTCTTTAAATTTCATTTTGTTAAATCGCTAACAAATTTAACGTTAATCCATTTTTTAAGAGACAGAGAGCCTCCCTTTCTCTGTCTTTTTTCTCTGCTATGTGTAACTAAAGCGCCAATTAGACGATCATGCGCCATGTCAGCACAGTATGACGAGAGAGAGTCACAAAATATCAAAAATTTTTGAAAATCATCATTCACGACATGTCACCTGGCAATTTTTCGCTTTTACAGCATGTTAGCATTTCATCATACCGGGCTGACAAGCCGCTCATGATCATCTAAAGCGCCTACAAGCCAACAGCAACCAGCTAAAAAGACTGAATCATTTTTATTTCA
Organism: Thelaira solivaga; assembly: GCA_947397855.1. NCBI lineage: Eukaryota > Metazoa > Arthropoda > Insecta > Diptera > Tachinidae > Thelaira > Thelaira solivaga. Next base: position 62,990,876 of record OX377612.1, on the reverse strand, counting down.
TAACTTAAGCACATTAACCATTTTCGTTTCTTTCTTTTTTTTAATTATTTTAATTAAATCTGTTGGAATTTGTATGCAACAAAGTTTCTTTTATTTAATACTCTTTATTATTATCGCTTTAATAAATTTTTATCTAAAAAAAAAAAACAAAAACAGCAAATTAATGTGGTTTTTAGAGGCATAAACACCCAACTAAAGTGGCCACAAAATATTGAAAAAAAAATTATTTTAAACCACATACGGGTACGTGGGTCTTTAAAGAAGCCACTAAAAATAAAAATCGAACATAAACGCTTATTAATTAAATTAATTTAATTAAAATGTAAGTGCTAAAGAATCTGGGAAATATTGATATGAAAAAGCTTGAAGACATTTTTGATAACTAAAAACAAACCCCCAGATAAACTCACAAAATAGGAAATTTTTTTTCTTAATTTGAATCTTTCGTTCTGTTGAAATGTTTGTGTCAGCACCCTTGAAGAAAATCCATAGTTTGATAGCCTCGGTTATTTTGAATTATTTTAAATAAAATCTGAATTTTTTTTAACGAGAATCTAGACTTTTTAAATATTTATTTTTTTTTGTTATTTTCGCGTAACGATCATTAGCCAAATTAGAAAACTTTCTCTTTTTGGCTTAAATATTCCTTAAAAAGGTATTCAAATTGGTTTTTAAGAACTTCAACAAAACTATTATTATTGTGGTTGGTTTACGTGGCGGCCTAGCGGCCCTCAATTATAGTCGCAAGACTCGTTTTGAACCACCTACTCGCCAAGACTACGTAGCCGTAAAGTGACCTAGATCCACCTCTTGACATTTAGATATCTGAGCAGGTTCCCTAACCTTACTCCTGATATCTCAGGTAGTTCAGCCATCAGATGTGCATCGAGCAATCTGTGTCTCGAAGCCATAAGAGCTGGTAAAAGACCGTGTCCCAATCTCGGGTGACCGACAGCTGCGGCAGCTATCGTTGAAGGGCAGTGCCAGCCTACTTTCCGATCATCCAATGACCAGTTATCACAGCCACCAGTCTGGAAAAGACCCTTCTAGTCCTGCTCACTAATTGAACAGAGCGTTTACCATCATAGCGGGGCCATAATTGACGCGTGACCTTACACATTTGTAGACTTCGCCATCTGGTATCTGCCTTTTCCCGATAGTGATCAAAAATACCACTCCTGATACTACCAAGCGATACCGGGACTGCCATCGACATGGAAACCTCCATGTTAGAGCCATTACCAATAAAACCGTTGTGTTTAGGAATCCATAGCAAAGATACGTCAGCCTGACGTTCTAGATTGAAGTGCCAGGAGAGCCGCTTAGCTATCTACAAAGACGCTTTTAGCTCCCCTGATCCTCCTATTGTACAGAGACTGACTTGCTTCCCTGATGGCCAGTATTTTCACCTAGAAGCGTGGATATAATTTTTTTGAGGGAAAGTTACTGAATACCGAATTCGATAAAATATCGTTATACTTGGTTTTTCGATACGAATGTTCGTGGCAAAAGTTGCTGAATCGCACTACAGATCTCAATGAGTGTATTTTTGTGGAAGGAACTACTTTAGCTGTGAAATGTAGTCCCCACAGAATCAAAGTTAAATGAAGCCCATAATGCTTTCTGAATCTTTGAGTTCGTAAATATTTCAAGTTTGTTTTAGTTGAAATCACTTTCAATTATTGCAGAAAATTAATTGTTGACTGTAAACTTTTGTGTACAACCCTCGTACTATTTTGTTATTATGAATGTACTTGGTTGCCTTCGCTTGCTTACTTACAAGTGTATATTAGTTTTTGTTTACAAACGCATTTACATGAGAAGCTGGTAGTTGTTGCTTTAAAGGTTGATGCGGCCGCACCTTGCAAACATTTTTAACATAATTCCTTGACGCGACAACACTCTACTCAGTTGTTGCGGTAACAATACAATATAATAAACAATAGCAACAACAACAGCAACAAAAACAAATGTTAGTAATAGCAGCAACACTAAACAGCAACTAGCAACCAGCAATAGCAACAATAACAAACAAATAAAAGCGAAACGACAGCAATACTCGCTATCACCTCTAAATACAAATAAATACGGGAATTCAACACATTCACTCGTGTACACTTGGGGAACAACTGAAAATTTATAACAAAATGCTTTAACGCTTGTAACGGTCCAAACATGCGCTTGTTATGTTAAATATGTTTTGACTTGTTACAAGAAAATACACACACATGCCTGCAAACATAATTACAAGCATATATGAATGCTATCATGGTTGATATGTGCCTGTAGGAGGGGGTATCACAGTTACGGGCAGGAATTAAGCATCTATCAGTCAAGGCCGTAGGTTCGATTTCCCAGACAAGCCAAAAAAAAATTGCAGATTTATGTTGCCCTTTAGATCACTGCAGTTTGGATAACCACACAATTAGAAAGGTTTTCCCCCATCGAAGGACTACTGTATAAGTTGTCAAGATGAGTAAGAGGAGGAAAGTATGAAATACCTTCTCTACCCTCTCGGATCAGGGCAAGCTTTACTTAGGGGAGCGCTACACCGTTTTTTATTTGAAATACAGAAAAATTTTAAATAATCGCAGACATTGAATTGCTGGAAAAATAACTTTTACTTATCGGCAGCATTTGTTTCATTAACTTGGCTGGCTTTCACTATGGAATTGTTAGGACACTTTTGAAAGTCAAAATATAAACTCAAGCATGTTAATATTTTAAGTAAGATTCATTTCAATTAATATACACTAAAAATTATTAATTTAAAAAAAATTATTTAAAATAAAAAAAAAAAAGCAAAAATGGAACGTTTGTTTCATTTATATGTAGCTGCATGAGTTAGAAATAAAACGAGCTTTACTTTATTGAATTCGCTGCACAACTTTTGGTTTTAACTCCAATTAAGTGATGCTACTTCAGGGTAAAAAAAACAGTAACGAACGTCTATGGCAACATTTGCCTCTAACAAAATAGTGCCTGTTACTACGTGTGGTACAGAACGATTCCTGTCGTTTCGGTGACAAGACGCAGAACAAGCTGCCTGGGTAGTGGGGCATTAGTCCCAAAGGATCTAGTCACGATTAATCCTACAGCAATTACGAGATTCGTAAGCAGTCTCGGATTGTAGTTGGGAGCTGGGCTGCACAATAGATCTTCAAAGGTTGCGGTGTGATTATAGCCCTTGCTGATAATTACAAACAAAATAGTGCCTGTTACTGCATGACTAGGGCCTCGGTAGACTAGTAGGTTGTGTACTAATCTATCAATCTGGGGGTCGCAGGTTCGATCCCTGGCTAGACCTTGAGTGTTTTCTGCAGAAGCTTCCCGGATTTATGTTGTAAAAAAAAAATTAATTTTCTTCATTTGTCTTGAAGCTTATTATGCACAACCGATTTTAGCACCTTATTTGTTAAGAAACCATACTTTTTCATTTCAAGCACAAGAACCATGTAACTCAGTGTTGCGTTTTTCTAACAACTAATTGCGTGAAAAATGCTATTCGAGTTACATAACGTATTTTGCCTTATTGATGTAAGATTCCTGTTAGTGTTTCAATGGTTTACCTTTCGCACTGGCTGTGGGTAGTGTTCATTTTCAAGTTGTATAACCCTTTAATGAGTTCGATGGATGTAGGTTGCAGATTTGATATCAATCAAAATATCCACAATTTTGTTCGATATGGAAGTCAATAATAGAGACATGTTGGTCTCCAGCGAGCATTTTAAAGGACATGTTTGACAATTATCAGTCACACCTTTCACGCTGCCTGTGGGTGGAGTGTTAATTTTTAAATTTTATAACCCCTTAATCAAATCGTAGGATGAGGCTTGCAGATTTGATATCAATCAAAATTTTAATCGATGTCGAACCCAAAAATGTGTCCAATAATAGAGAATTGTTGGTCTCTAGCGAGCATTTTAAAGGATATGTCCTACCTAAATTGGCAATACAAGCCTTTTTTATCTGTCAAAGATTCTGATGCCCATACAAAATGTATGGAGCTTAACGAAATACTGCGGGTGGCAACATTGAGCAATTGAAAAATTTAATTTTTAAAATGAGTTTAGTAGTGAAGTTGGCTGCAAAACAAATTTTTTTTTTATTTTTGACCAGTAATGGCATGTTAGCCAGTTTTTTTTAATCTAGCGCTTTTAACTTTTATTTTGTTTGTCTTTAGGGGGGTTTTATTAAACAAGCGGATAACCACTGCTATAGAGAATACGCACGCCAGCTTGTTTACTAAATATAACACTTTAATATAAATAGAAGACGTTGAAAAACGCTCCCTTTGCCGCTCTATATAGAGCACATGTACTACTTGTTGGCTTCTTAAACTGTAACATGCCCAAATATTAAAATACTACTCATGATGGGTTGCAAGTGTTGACGTTTGCGGTTGAAGTTACAAAAAACAACAAAAAAATTTTAAATTTATATTCCAGCAATAAATTGTGTTAATATTTCAAAAAAGCTAAACATTCACATAAAAATCATTGCTGTTGCTGCAAAAAACAAAACCAACAACAAACAAACAAAATGTAAAAAATGTGCAGAAATGTGTTCACATGCTACAGGCATGTTGTTGATTTTTATGACGACTTTAAAACATTTCATTTCATATAGAAAACACAAAACATAAAAAAAATTGTCATATGCTGCGTTTGTTGTTAAACTTTTTTTTATGTTATTTTTCTTTTAAAAAATTTTATTGGTCTGCAAGTTGCAAGTTTTACTTTGAAATCAATCAATTAAAGTCACACTAAAACAGCAGAGTAACAGGGAGGGTGAAATAAAAATTTAAAAAATAAAAACAAAAAATATTATAAAAAATGTTTCACCATGAGTGTGAGAGTACTTAGGTAACAGGGTTGGGAAATTGGTATTTTTAAAAATGATAGATCTTTTGACACATAACTCTTTGGAAAGTTCTATCGTTCTTAAAAAAACATACTCTACTTACATTTCCACCTCTCTTACCTACCTACTAATGTGAGTAGGAGACATCATTGTTTGGTTCTTCATTGTTAATGTCTAAACGTTCAGCTCAAAATAATAGTTCGCTTGATACATAACCCTTTTGCAGGTTCTGTCGTTCTTAAAAAAGCCATATTTTACTTACAAATCCATCTCTGTTACCTTGTTACTTATGCGAGTAGGGTATTAATGGTCCTCTATTTGCTTACTGATTGTAAATATTTAAAAGTTGAGCTCAAAATAATAGTTCGCTTGATACATAACCCTTTTGCAGGTTCTATTGTTCCTAAAAAAGCTAGCTTTTACTTACATTTCCATCTCTGTTACATAGTACCTAGATATGCGAGTAGGGTATTAAACAGTATTGACATTCTACGGCTTGCACTAAATGTGTCTGCTGCTGATACTGGTTATGTTGCCTCTAAATTGCTTATCGGTATGTAAATTTCACAAATAATATGAATTCAATGAATGCACTCCACTTATTGTCTGTTGATCTGTCTGACTTGGAACTCAAACTCAACAAAAAAAAAAGGCAGGCAGACAGACAAACATAGAAATATGCCTGTACAGAGTCTAAGTGTATGTCGGCTGCTAAAACTCATGTGAAGTTATAGAGCACAAAATAATATTTCGTTTGTTGTTGCTGCCTGTTAGAAGTTTAAGCCAAGCAATTGGTGGATGTTTGGTTGCCTGGAATCCGTTTATCATTTCATGATAATTGTGGCCTGTTGGTTTTTTTTTGTATTTATTCTCACATTCGTTTAGAATACCCGTAACGTATTTGAATGAGCCGAGTTAGTTTAGTAGTGCATTTGAGTGAATAAAAAAAAAAATATTTTTTTCCATAGAATGTTGCTGTTCGCTTTTATTAATTTAACACATTTAGCACGTTTTTCAAATTTTTCAAATTTATTTTTTTTTTTTGCAATTCAGTGTTTATTTCACTTTGATTTATAAATTTTGTTTTTTTTTTTTTTTTAATTTGCTTGTTAAATTCGTTTAATGTTTGTAGTTTCATTTTAGTTTAGCTTTTGTGAGTCAATATGTTTTCAATTTGAGCAAAAGTAGTTGCCTTTGCCCCCCCTAATCTGAGATTCTAAATGAATTAGATGTGTCTTGATAACGATGCTTCAAGGCATTTTGGTCGCGTGCTTACTTTTGATTTATTATGATATTTTTATGCAAATTTACATAAATCTTCTTAAATTTTTAATAACAAAAGAGACGGCATATAGCCTATAAGCAGAACTTTACTAAAGTATAATTTTATTAAAAGCTTATTTTAGATAAAACTTTTTTTCAAACACACGTCGTTTTAAAGGGAAGTTCATCTAGAGTTGTAATCTACTGCCAAAATACTTAGAAATTACTTTCGATTATTTTAAAATTTTTTTTTTAAATTTCCTTATACTCCAGTACTGTTGCTTTGAAGGATTTTAGCGAATTCCGGACAAACCATAGAAGATTACGGAATGGGATACTCATCATTTTAAAAAGAAGGCTGCTAGATTTCTAATCTTTTATGCAAATACTCAGAAGTTACTTTGGATTATTTTTAAAATTTTTTTTTAAATTTCCATATATCCCAGTGGTGTTACTCTAAGCGACTAGCGACTTCCGTATGATCCATTGAAGATTACGGAATGGGACACTCATCATTTTAAAAGCAAGGCTGCTGGATTTCTAATCTTTTATGCAAATACTCAGAAGTTGCTTTGGATTATTTTAAAAAATATTTTTTAAATTCTACCAAGCCAAATTCGCGGTTTTGTCGTGATAGCCACTATTAAAAACAAAATTTATTTCAAAGCTATCGCTTGTATTTCCTACTTCCTTCCTCTCAATTTAGATTTTTTAAATGAAAACAAGACCCAAATTAAGTTCACCATTTGTTATGCTTATAAAAATATTTTATTTGGAAAAAAAAAAAAAATATTATTGCAAACGTCAACCAAATGACAAAAAAAATTAAAATTTTAATAAAAGGAAAAGTGAAATGTAAAAAAAAATTATGATTTAATTAGCTGAGAGCCTAAAATGTATAAACAAACAAGCAAACGACAAAACGGATGGACGAGAACAAGACAACCTCAGTGAGAGCTCAGCATTTTGTATTTATTGTTGCCTACAAGTGTAAACGTAGTCAACATTTCAAGTGAATGCAATTTAAATCAAAAAGGGTTGTGGCAAGTAAATAACCGCTACAGCCTTTTGACAATTTGTCCATAAAAAAATTTATTTTCTTGCATTTTTTAATTAAATAATTTAAAATTTAATTGCATATAAAAAATTATAATATTTTGCAAGATGTAAGCGAGTAATAAAATGATTTTAAGGGAAAATGGTAAGAAGGGTTTGAATTCTTATAATTTTGCTTTAATGATTTAATTAAAAGAACTAAAAATTTAATTAAACGACATATTTAAGTGATAAAAATGAATAAAATAAAATATTGAGAGAGAGAGAGAGAGAGAGAGAGAGAGAGAGAGAGAAAAATGTATTAAACAAAAGTCAATATTTTCAATGGTTAAATTTTAAGGGCCGATGTTGATTTTGAATAAAACACAAATTATTTAGGAAATTGTTGTCATTTCTTTTTATTATGATAATATGGTATGGTTCAATTATGTATGGAATAAAATATCGGCCAAATGGCCGCAGCTACATCGGCGGCACACCTCCATCCAATGGTTCAAATTTTCGATGACGCTGAGGCGTAATTGAGGTTCTATGCCGTTAATGTGTCGAATTATCTCTTCTTTTAGCTCTTGAATTGATGCTGGCTCATTGACGTACACCTTTTCCTTCAAATAACTCCAAAGAAAGAAGTCCAAAGGTGTCAAATCACATGATCTTGACGGCCAATTGACATTGCCACCACGTGAGATAACACAGCCATTGAATTTGTCGAGCAAAAGAGCCATTGTTTCGTTAGCTGTGGGGCAAGTGGCACCGTCTTGTTGAAACCACATATCGTCCACATCCATATCTTTCAATTCGGGCCATAAAAAGTTCGTTAACTGCGTAATCGGCCTCATTTTGGAAAAAATACGGCCCAATGATGCCGCCAGCCCATAAACCACACCCATCAGTCACTCTTTGTGGCTGCATTGGTTTTTCGACAATTAATCTTGGATTATCATTCGCCCAAATGCGGCAATTCTGCTTATTGACGAATCCACTGAGGTGAAAATGTGCCTCATCACTGAAGATGATTTTCTTCGAAATTTCATTTTCATAATAAGCCTGAATAACTTTAACGCGTTCAAATTGAGTTAGTCTGAAATTGAGAAATGTCAAATGAAATGCAGAAACGTTTAGCTGTGGTTCACATTCAACATTGGCCCTTAAAATCTAACCACTCTTTATATCAATTAAAAAACATACATGTTGTAGCAAGTTAAGAAAACGTGCCTATTCCAAATCAAAAAATCAAACTTTTTTCTGAAGTCAAGTCATACGCATTCATACTCCTGTCATACACTATTCGTTTTATTATCATACAAATGTGAGCAGAAAATGAAATATAATTTTCCACAAGTCAATTAAGTTTTCCTCATTGAAATTGGTAGCAAAACCCATTTGTTTTAAGCCAAACAAGTGCTTTCATTAAAGAAGTAAAAAAAAAAACGATCTTGATTTAAAATGTTGTATAAATTTTCTTGTTTAATAATTTATTTGTTATTAGCATAATTAATAATCTGTTGTAACATTTGCCATTGTCTAGCAAAAATTATTAAAAAAAAAAATGTTTTTTGGGTTTTAATTAAAATTTATTTCTAAGCCAATACCGTGATAGTAATTGCTTTAGTTACTTGTGTGTGTGTGTGTGTTGCATAGTTTCATTAAAAATGAAAAATTACTTACGTTTTTGAAATTGAAGTTATAAGCCAATGTCTGTCTGCCTTTGAAATTCGGTTTTATGCTGAACGCTTGTTTAGGGAAGCGTAACCGTTCTGCTTTTGCCGCTAACTCTGAAATACATATTTTTTTTATTATAATTTTTTGTTGTTGAAGTTGTTGTTGTTGTCTTTTATATCTTTTTTTTTTTTTTTTTTGTTTTATTCTTAGTAAAATTTCTTGGGTTTCGTACTTTTTTTTAACTTCAGTTAAAGTATGAAAACAAAGAATGTACGAGTACGAGTATTTACAGAATAACAACAACAACAACATGAACATAATTTTATAATTTTGTTCAATGTTTTTTGGTGTGTAACTGAGAGTAGAGGAAAAAAAAGCGTAGCAGTGGCAAGAATTCTTAAGCTTTTGTTGTGCTGATGTACAAGTAAGTAGTGGATTAGAGTAGAGAGTGCATGAAGTATAATTTAATTTTTTTGTTTTCTTTATTTTTCTTTTTTTTATATGTTAATCGTATGTCTCCATTATTTCATTATTCTGGTCATTTCCGTTCAAAAAGTTTTGTCGCCCGTTTCAAGTTCACTCGTGAGAAAACAAATTTTTTTTTTGTAATTTTAAAGACTTGAAGTTTCTTCTTTCTTTCATTCAGACATTTATTTGAACTTCGCTTAAGGTCTTCGTCCTCATCTTCTCAAGTTGATGTACAAGTACTGCCAGTACCTACTAAAGAACTGCACAAACATACTTGAAAGCTACACATCACTACAAACATGTGTAATATTTTATAATAAAAAGTGCTTGTAAATCATTTCAAGTATGCTTGTGCAGGCCTTTAGTACCTACTGCCCCTGTACTCGTATGTATGTCATCGACTTTTCAGGTCTTATTGTTGTTAAGTTTATTTAGTTTAATTTTTTTTTTTTGCAGCAGAACCAACAGCGCTTATTGTATTATTATTACGCTATTGTAATACAATTTTCTTTTGGCTGGAAATCGCAGTACTACGGTATGATGAATATAATAACTTATGACAGTATTTAACTATAATTAAGTTTGAACTATAATCATTTTATACTTTGTAGAATCTCTATTTTCTATTTACTAAATCGTAAAAGAATTGCTATTTAATACACTGAAAGAATTTAGTTACCAAGCTAGACCACAAACAGTATGGATTTTAGTCACTTTGCTAACATTTGCCGTTAACTACCTTTTGTAGCCAACAATTAGTGCATTTCTTCAAATTATTTGCTTTAATTTGTTTATTATTTTTTAAATTGAAATGAAATTGTGTGTTGATAAATTATTTATAGAGTCTTTATAAATTATTTATCTTAAATTCATTTCAAAATTAAATTCTCTATTTATTTACTTTTTCTTTTTCTTTATTTTGTTGCTTTTTAAATAAACTGATACACTAATGAAATGAAATCAATTTTGTAGTGCATCTGTGTGTGCCTGTGTGTGTGTTTGTTTGTGTTATTCGCAATAAAGCACAAAAATAAATTTGGCCAATATAATTTGTAACTTTGTGTGTTCGATTTTTCCGAGACACACATTTAGTTGTGTGTATCCACACATACGAGTACTTGAAAGCCACACATCACTACAAACATGAGTAATATTTTATAATAAAAAGTGCTTGTAAGCCCTTGACAGCTCTAGTGTGTAGCTGTTTGTGAATTTGTTGATATTTTTGTATCTTTGAGATTTTTTCATTTTAATCTGAATTTGTTTCTTTTTTTTTTTTTTAATCAACTTTTGTTGATTTTCTAGAACAAGTACAAGCTATAATTTATTTATTTAATTTTTTTCTTTTATTTGTTTTTAAATAAATAAAAAAAAAATTGTTGTTTTTGGATGAGTTTCTTTGTGTTTGTTTATTTGTTTTTCCTTTTGACGGAGTGAGTACAGGAATGAGGCAATTCCTATGTGGGCACACAAGTTGTTATTGTTGTATTGAAAATTTATTAGAAATGAAATCTTGTTTAAAGTCGTTAAGGAAATTATAACCTTCACAAAAGCATCGATGACATTGTAAAGTTAAAAAAACAAAGGGTAATAAGCCACAGATCTATATTGAAAATTAAAGCCAAAATTGTCAACGTGCTTTTTGTAAAGTACATTTTTCGAGATAGAGCTTTTTTCCTCGTTGCCTGGTTACTTTAGGGAACTACTAACAGAACTTGTCACTGGACTAGTTCTTAAATTAAAAAAAAAAGCTCCTTGATTTGATTTGATAACCTTTTGCCATATGCTAGGAGATGACCCCTTCCCAGTAGTTTTAGACGAATACTTTTCTTAAATAAAAATTCTGGATTTGATTCAATAATAATTTTTAATAATATTTTATTGTTTTTTAATTTTTTTTTTATTTTATCTTTTTATTTTTCTTAATTTTTTTTTCAATTTCTTGTTATTTTTATTTTTTTTTTATTTTTCTAATTTTATTATTTTTATTTTTTTTTAATATTTGTAATTTTTTTATAATTTTTTTTATTTTTATTTTAATATTTTTTTTTTATTTTTTTTTTATTTTTCTAATTTTATTATTTTTATTTTTTAATATTTATAATTTTTTTTTATTTTTTTTTTATATAATTTTTTTTTATTTTAATTTTTTTTCTTATTTTAATTTTTTTTCTCATTTAATTTTTTTTTTGTTAATATTTTTAATATTTTTTTATTTTTTTATTTTATATTTTTTTATTTTTCTAATTTTATCATTTTTATTTTTTAATATTTGTAATTTTTTTATTTTTATTTTATATAATTTTTTTTTTTTTTATTTTAATTTTAGTTTTCTTATTTTATTTTTTTTTTTTTTTTTGTTAATATTTTTAATTTTGTATTATAAATTTTTTTTAATTTTTTTTATTTTATTATTTTTATTAATATTTTTAATTTTTTTTATAATTTTTTTTAATATTTTTTTTATTTTCTTATTGTTTTTATTTTTATAATATTTAAAAAAAATTTTTGTATTTAAAATTAATCAAGCTTAAGATCTTAAAAAATTGTTTTTATTTAAAAATAAAAATAAATTTCCCTGAAGAAGACCTTCAAAAGAAAGTCGAAATATCGGAAAATTTTTAAGATCTTAAGCTTGATTAATATTCAATAATAATAAAATTATAAGATCGAATGATTTAATAAAATTATAAAAAAAAATTTTTTTTACATATTTTTTGTTTAATATTTTACTTATTTTTTTATAATTTTTATAATATTTTTTTTCAATTTTATTTAAAATTTTTTTTTTAATTTGTTATAATTTAATTTTTTTTATTTCTTTATAAGCCGAAAACACAAGCATTTCTTGTTGTATAATTCAATGTCAATATATCGATTTTAGCACCATTATATTTTTTGATCCAGCATTAGTTTCTGATTTTTTAATACTTTGTTTTTTCTTGATTTCGGTGACTTGAAAAAAATTAATGCTCTAAACGCTGCTGTCCAGATCATTGCTAAATCATATATTAATCTTTCCGTGTTCCTTACCCAAATGAAGATGCTCATGCTAATACTAATGCATATAAGATAGAAAATATAAGGATCAGCCAAGGCGGGTTTTGCTGTCTGAATGACTCCGGACTCATAGGGCAATGACTCTCAGCAAAATAGCAGAGCTCTCACTGACCAAGCTAATTGGCTGTACAAAAAATTCCCTGATACACAGGTCTCAAAATAAATATTGATACTTTAAAGATAGGATTATGCACAATAGATCTTAAATTTCGGGGTGCTTATAAAGGTACTGACTCACTATCCTACCTAGTCGTACGATCTGTCTAAAAACCCATGTGTGCTAAAAAAGTATGACAGTGTGTATTGAACCAGCAGACTTTTTGACAGGTCTGTCCGATTTTTTAATGTTATGAAAATTTTCATAAAATAAATTTTATCTGTGCGATCAGAGTTGCATTTTCTATGTTCAAGGAAGAAAAATAGCAACAATACCAAACTTGTATTTTGTTTATAACGGGTGGTGCAAAAGTAATCAGATGGCGCAAAAGTAATCCTATCAGAAAATGCTATAAATTTTGCGATTGGCCCCTAATGTCAGTTCTGTTTTGACATTTGTGTAGTAAACACATGCGAAATACACGTTAATAAACAATGTTGACATTAGGGGCCAATGTTGACATTAGGGGCATTTTCTGATAGGAGGATTACTTTTGCACCACCAGATTACTTTTGCGCCACCCGTTACAAATATTTAAGTTATTTTTCATTGTACATATTTGTAAAAAAGATATTTTGCGCAAAGAAGAAAATGAATACTTTTAAAAGTATTAAGATGAGTAAACATATGTTTTTTTGTATAATAGTGTGGCATAAAGTTCGCCATTTTAAAGCGATTTCTTCAAGTAGGACAGAATTCTGTCACACATTATTTTGACATAATCGTACGATCGTGTAGGATAGTCAAAGACATGGTTTTATTTTTTTTAAGCGACAATTTATAAAATTTTAGCTTTAAACATTTTTTTAAACTAAAAGCAAACTCATTTAGATTGCTATTTCAACACATCACCTCTCATATCCCTCGCACTTTTTCAAAGATTTAAATTATTGCTTAATTTTTTTTTTTTTTTGCTCAGCCGGTATTCATCATTTTTTTTTGCCAGCCTTTTTAGTCTGTCTCACCTATCTCACTCATCATTTCCCTTTTACTGGCTTAACTTTGTATTACACTTTGACGTTTGATTAACCAATCAACAACGTCCATTAGCTGACATTTATAAGCCACACATATAACAACCACATTTGATGTGAGTGCCCAGTTCAAGGAGTAGCAATAACAACCACCACCAACGCCATAAAAATAACTGTAGGCCAAAATAGCAAGAAATAATAACAAACAGAGGAAAGGAAAAAAGCCCACATTTCATGGAAATAAAGTGATTTATTAATGGTTTTAATATCCTTGAGGTAAATAGAATTACATTTTGCTGCCACTCCTCTTCAATGTGTGAAGAAGCACACTAACCCAACCAACAACCATGAAAAAATACGAAAGACAGACACAACCTGACTTACGTTGGTGCATTTTACTTTTGCTTTTATTAAAACGTAAGCTAATGAGAAATTAAACCGATCCATTTGTCTGTCTTACGGTTTGTTTGTCTGTTTGATTATTCATCCAGCCTAGTCTGTGCACCTGCTATTTGCTCCCTGATTATTGGGCTTTTATGCAAAATACTTCAGCAAGAATGTTTTGCATACACAAATAAGTAGAAAATAAATTAAAAAAGCAAAATACAGCAAATGTAATAATCAAATCATTTTGTAATTTGTGCTTTATATTCTAGAAATTAACAGCTTTAGCACAGACGTTATCATTCTCATGCTGGCAGTCCTTTATCAACACCTTATCCAACCCCTCTGTGTTTTAATCTTGTTAGTTTAAAAACAGAAAATTCAAAACTCTTTGCAAAAAAAAGCTTACATTTAGTTGAGCATAAGCGATATCAATCAACTATCACATTCAAAGAACTTAAAAGATTCCCAAAACTAATTGCCAACAACCCACATTGACAATGAATTATTAAATTTATTTGGTAAAGTTTGTGTCTCGAAATAAGACGAGCGTCCTGAACTCATATAGAGGATAAGAAACTCTTCAAACGGACATACATTGAGACAATTTTTTCATATATCCTGTGAATTTTTAACACTAATCCAATCATTCAATTAATTTTTTTCCACCATTAGACTAATGTAATATTTCATTAATTTCACTAATTCAATGAAAAAATTTCATTAATTCTATGAAAAAATTTCATTAATTCAATGAAATAATTTCTTTACTTCAATTACATAATTTCATTAATTCAATTAAATAATTTCATTAATTCAATGAAATAATTTCATTAATTCAATGAAAAAATTTCATTAATTCAATGAAATAATTTCTTTACTTCAATTAAATAATTTCATTAATTCATTGAAATAATTTCTTTATTTTATTGAAATAATTTCTTTATTTCAATGAAATAATTTCTTTATTTCAATGAAATAATTTCATTAATTCATTAAAATAATTTCATTAATTCATTGAAATAATTTCATTAATTCAATGAAATAATTTCTTTACGTCAATTAAATAATTTCATTAATTCAATGCTGCTGACTGAAAATTCAATAAAGCCACTTACCTGGTATCACTTGTCTAAATGTCCTCTCACCAATTACAAAAAATAAAATAAAAGACAATAAAGAAAAGTTATTGTAAAATTTTAACTATGAAATTGTTGTCTTCAATTGAAATTGAAATTATTCATCTCTTGGGCATTTCTTAAGACATAAAAATAAATAAAAGGAAACAAATTGCTTTTGTAGGACAATTACATGCTCTCGTAGTGTTTTAAGTTATTTTGCTTTTAATTTAATAAATTGTTTTTGCAATATTTTTGAAAATGTTTTTCTTTTTTGTTTGTCTTTGCAGGTATGTATGACAAGCTTTTAAAAACTTAATTGCACTTTAGTAGTAGTAGTTGTGGTGGACTCGCCTGAACTAATACAGTGAGTGGGAGTCGCTCAATCACTTTTTGAGGGTGTCAACCATGTTGTGGCAACAAATTTATGTTGTCAAAGGTTTGTTGAACATTTCACTATTAAAATACAATTTTTGCTTTTACTCTTACTCTGTTACTATTTGGTATGTGCAACTCATGAAGACGTTTGGTATGAAAAATACTTCATACAAATTTTCTGGGCGAGTTTGCGCTAATTAACTTTATAACATTCTAAGGTCCTCATGAAGATTTAAATTAATTTAATTGACTGGTTAGTAAAAGATAGACTGTGCTGCAACCGAGCAATAATACAATTTTTATTATTAATATTTGGGGGTCGTAAAAGCTCTGCATTTTGAGAGATCCCCATAACCAACCAAAGCAAGAATAATAGAAGAGAAGATTATGCATTCAGCCAGCTAATTCTCTGCGATTAAATTGAAAGCAAAGACAGATGAATTTTGCAAACTGACAAATAACTTGCAATTATTCTTGCAACTAAAGCAATCCAAAACTTCTTTCAAAGCTTGCAATTGTTTTGGTGTTTTTTTTACTGGGCACACTAAGCCAAAAATCGCGTTGCAGTATCAATAACATATGCGGTCATTTTGACACCATCTCGTTGTCAATTTAGCGAGTGTACAAATCGACAACAGTTGGTTAGAAAAAAAGCAACAATTTTACTTTTTTTACAACGCGCGTTGTCAAATTAATAACGAACTTTGTCAAATTGACAACGCATGTTGTCATTTTTTTGTTTTTTTTTTTAAGAAATGTGGTCAAATTGATGACGCGTGTTGTCATTTTGTTAACATTGTCATTTTGACACTATATGGTGTCGATTCAGCACCAGTATGGTGTCAATTTGACACCATACATTGTCAATTTTGTAACACTATGTTACAAAATGACACCATGCGTTGTCAAAAGTGAGCACAAACGTTTGTTGTCATTTTGACAACGGATGGTGTCAATTTTTCTCTGGGTGCAGTATTCTACTGCTTAGGTAGCTTAGTCTGCGACCTCTCTATGCATTTTGAAGACTGCTTTCTAACAACTAAATTTAAATGATAGAAATTGCAATATTTTGGATTTTACTTTTTGGAAAATTTGTTGCCATTTTTAACACTGCCTACTGCCTTAAAAAAGTAAAAAAAAAAGTATCTTTTATGCTAAAAGAAAAGCAAAAATCTTGTAAATTCATTTGCTTAAGTGAAATTGCCAGAGCACTAATTTACCGCTTGCTAATCGTGAAAAGGAAATGAAAACATCTGACGAGTAGTTTTGTTTTTGCTTGGTAAGTTTTCCATTTCCTTAATTTATTTCCTTGAAGCCAAGCAATTTTTAAGTTTGTTTAAGTTTTCTAAAAAAAATTCCTTTAATTGAATTTGAACTGGTAACTATGGAATGCTTTATATCCACAAAAATGTGGAGGAAGCAGCTTAAAAAAAAGAAAACCAAATGTAATTAAAGAAAGAAAACAAATTCTTAACAAATTAATTTTTTTTTTTGAATTTTTAAAGCTTTCTTTTTCTACTTATACGAGTACATTTAACTTTAGTTGTTTTTCTATTCTATTTTGTTTTGTTTTGTTTTTTAATTTTTTCTTAATTTTTGTATAGACAGAGAGAGATTTGTTGTTGTTAAATTGTTTGTTACTCCTGCTGTTTTTCAAACGTTTTAAGTTCAGCATTATTTTATTGCTTCCTAAACACAAACAAAAACAAATGCAATGATGTTTTTAATGCACTAAAGCATCAGCATCAGCAAATAATGTTGATAGCAGCTACAACTACAAACGAGTACAATTGTTAAAGCTATAGCTGTTGTAGTTATGGATGTTGGTATTGTTGTTGTTGTTGTTGTTCCCAAGCGATAATCTGTAAATTGTTCACAGTATGGAAAAGACATTTTAAATAACAATCCCTGTTATAAAAAGTTTTTTTTTTATACTTTTTTTTCTTTAAATTTCTTTGTCTATTTTTTTTTTTTTTTTTGCAAAAAGTTTATTCATATAATTTGTAAGTGGAAAAATGTTTAAAAATAAAAATAAAAAAAAGTAAAAAACGTTAGCTGCAACATAAAATAACACAACTCTTACATTTAAGTTGTTTTAAAGGTTAAAGACATTTTCTGTAGTTGCAAGTATGAAAGTTCAGTTTGACATACTTGACCCTTTCAATGCATTTCTGTTTTTATTTTAATTCTTATTATTGCTGTAGTTGTTTTTAAGTTTGTTGTTGTGTGTCCTTACAAATCTTTTTTGTTTTGTGCTTTTTACTTGACTTTTACCAAACGTCTAACATGACAATTTTCATTAAATGAAATTTTAAAGGAAATCAAACTAAATTGAGTTAAAGATTAAAATTTAAAAAGAAATCTAGAATTATGAGACACAGAGAAAAAGTTATATTTTAGCCAATTAAAAAATTGTTTTATTAAAATAATTTTTAATTGAAACAATTAACAGGGTAAGCCAAAAGTCACGCATGCTTGTTAAAAATAATAACTTTTTTTGTTTATTTTAATTTTATTTTTTCAGATTTTATTCCGAGTTATTAAATTTTACACTCATGCATGACTTGTCGCCCTCCGTGTATTTTATCAGATATTTCAACTGAAATGTTTAATTGGCTTTTAATTTTTTTCTGCGCCTTTTTTGTCTTCAACAAGTGAGCTTTTTTTCTAAAACGGTCTAAGTCCACTTTTTTTTTAAATTAATTAGCAATAATTTTAATAAGATATAGACGCCCTCTTGCTAAAATTAGCCTAGACTAATTATTTTTTATTTTTTGAAAAGTGGACTAGTATCACTTTTAATAATAACGGCTCAAATATTATTTTAAATATTTTTTAACCACTTTAAATTCTTACCCAAATTCTTAATTATTTACAAGTGGACTTATACCACTTTCAAAAATAACGGTTGCTGTAGACAGATGAAAAAGGCACAGAAAAAAAATTAAAAGCCAATTAAACATTTTAGTTGAAATATGTAATTGTGATGGTGATAAAATACAGGGTGAGCGAAGAGTCACCATGAGTGTAAAAATTAATAACTTTTTTTTTTAATTTTAATTGCTCAGAATAAAATCTGAAAAATAAAATTAAAATAAATAAAAAAAGTTATAAATTTTTACAAGCATGTGTCACTTTTGACCCACTGTTACACGCATGCGTGACTCTTGGCCCACCCTGTTAATTGTTTCAATTAATAATTATTGTTCCTTGGTATCCTTAATCAGCAAAACATTTTCTTTACTTGTCTGTAATTAATGATCTTATTTTGTAAATCACTTGCGTTGAACTCTTCCCCAACAACAACGTCAATGCCGGGTGACAATTTCATAAATCACTGCGTCTTTGCATTGAACCAACGACGCTTAACACGTATTGTGCTAACCAGTTTTTTTTTTTTTTTTGACTTCTCAAGTATCAAATTTGTGAGGGGTTGCGTTTTATAAAATACCATTTTTAAAGTCTTCGTATCCATAATAACGTAAGAAACAGCTATAGCAAAGCCAACAATCACGTCCTTAAAGGCAGTGACTTACAAAATATAAAAATTGACAAGGCAAGATGAAACAAGGCGCTGCGTTTTACATTAATTTAACTGAGGACATTTTCATAGACTTTCGAATTCGTTGAGTGAATAAAAATATTTAAATTTCTTTTTTTTTAATTTGAACATAAAAAAAATTTTTTTTAGCTTTAAAAGCTTGTATGCCTAAAAATTGATGAAGCTATAAGCTTTATCCTTTTCTATGAGTATTTTTAAATAATTTTTTTTATATATTTTTGCCTGGTCTCACCCGGCCCAGTCCTTTATAACATTAGTCGGTATCCTGTATCAATTTTTAAAGAAATCCTTTTCAAAAATAAATAGAATTTTAATTGTTAAAAAACCCAGTTATTCATTAAATAATTTTTTTTTCTATCATTATTATCAGTGGGCGTAATAATGGGCGTGGCTTATAGGTACTTTATGTACCAAATTTCAGACAAATCCGTTGGAAAACAAAAATTTGTATAACAAACAAATAGAACTAAAGAACATCTTGCTGTGTTTAATTTAGAATTTTTTTTTAATTTTTAAATTCATCCCTGAAGTATTTAAGATTTTTTCTGTTATTAACTACTGCAGTTGTGTCTTAAAAATCGTTTAAATAAAATTGTTAAATATAAAATTAGAATTTTTGCTTGTAAAAACAGATTTTATTTATGCAAAAAGAAGGGATGTAGAAAAAAAAATACCAAACTTTTGAACAAATTTGTAAAACGTAAACTGGCTTTTTAAACAGAACGGCAGGCAGGCAAGCAAATAAACCAAAGGACAGACAGACTAGTTATGCATGGGGTAACAATGGCATGAATTTCATTTTAATATCATTTCGATTGTGTTGTGTGGTGAAAACCTCAAATCTAGATACGAGAAAGTTGGCTAAACAAGTTGTTACCATCAGCAACAGTAACAGCAGCAAACTCTGTAGGTTATAAGGAAATAAATACATTAAACAGTGTTAACAGCAGCTAAAACACTCACTGACTGGCCTGCATGGATTGGCCACACTTAAAACACACACTCTTGAACAAACTCTTATCCCTGTTGGCATTTTTTTTTAAGTCTTTTATTTTATTCTAAATTGTTGTCGAAAGATTATGGTTAAATAATTTAAGCTGAAAGGAGTTGTATTCGTATAGAAACTGCAGACATGTAACGGTACATTTTCTGTGTAGAGTTAAAGTTACAAAATGGAGAGAATATTTGTGGTCATTCATGGAAAGCAAAGAGAAATAAAAAAAAAAAAAGTCAAGCAAACTAATGAAAAACAGTTCGACTTAAAATTCAACTAGTGGGTTGGCCACTAGTGCTATTCAGCCAGGCAATTACAACAAAATAACTTTTTAAACATTAAAAAAAATAAAATAACAACAACAAATCCATATATTTTGAATTTTATTTACATTAAAGTCTTTGCGGTTTTCTTGGTTTGTATAAGTTTAAACAAAAGAAAACAAGGACTCTCTCTTTTTTGTTTTTGTAAACAAAAAAAATTAAAGCAGTGAGGTCTACCTTGCAATAAAAGGGTTTTAAGAAAATATAAAATTTCGTATAAAACTTCTTAAGGTTGTATCAGCGATTGCAGGTAGCATAAGTGTCTTTCATTAAAGAGGAAAATGCAACTGTAGCTAAAACATCTTTTCTAAAATTTTGGTTGGTTTGTTGACGTTTTGAAAACCGCAAAATAGCCAAGACAACATTGCGGATTGATGAAGGGCTCTAAATCTTGTCCCCTCTCCTCTTAGCTGCACGACTTTTAGAAGAAAATAAAATTAAATTTCTTGTTAGTTGCAACTACGTCCTCTCTTTAACAGTGGTGTCAACTTTTGATTTAGAAAAAAAGCCCGAAAATGCAGCTTTTTGTAAATTTTTTATTTAATTTTTTTTTGCACGGATAAAGTGTGAAAACAAAAAAAGAAGAAAGAAATAGTGTAATCACAGATTATGTTCACGTTGCATAATTTAATTTTATAAAATTAACATGCACAGAAATTAAGTATCACTGAAAGGTGAAAAAACGCTAACTCCAAAGATTGGCTCAGCCGCAATTTTAAAAAGCACTAAACCCAACGCCAAAAGCACTAACTTGGCAGCATTTTTTTTTTCCAGAGAAAAGACAGTTTTGCTTTGAGGCGCAAATTTCTCAATATACAATCTCATGGATACTCTCTGGAAGCTAAGTTAAAGACTCGCTGGGTCTTGGCAAATACCGGGTTCAAAACCGAAAGTTGTGACTGTATCTGATGGTCTATTAGCCCCCACGTAAACCAACCAACCAAGTTATAGAGTGAGTTTCTACAAAAAATTGTTTTTTTTTTTTTTTTGCACTAGAAACGTGCAACTGGTTTATCTATTTTGTTTTATTTACCCTGGATTTGTTACGCAGCAAGACACTGTTTAAAATTATTGTTGAGTTTGTAGAATTTTAATTATTAAAAACATGTTTTGAGTAAAAAAAAATAATACAAAATTAGACCAAAAATAAATTAAAAATCATACACACACATACTTGAATTGAACTACATTTTGACCCTGTTTTTTTTTTTTTGCTTTGCAACCACTCAGTGATGGTGATGCCCATTGTTTTCTAATGATTCCTATAATAATGATGATGTTAATGGACCATACTAATGCTAATAATCATGTACAAGTACAGATTTAAATTTCAATTCTCATGATATTTGTTTTCCATTTGTGCGTGTGTGTTTTCTTTTGTTTATCTTTCTACTCAGTGAAAAGTATTTGTTGAAAACTTGAAATGAAGACGTTCCTCTTATTTGCCTGCCTCAAATATTAAAATAATCATTAAGTGAATTATTTTGTTTACGAAATAAAGATTAGTTTGTTGGTCATGGCTGTTTTTATATTTATATTTATATTATATTTATTCTCAGAGATGGAAAAAGTGTAAAAATAATTTTTATTTAATTTTTTTAAATAATTTTTTTTTAAATTGAAAATAAAAAAATTTTTTTTTAACTATTTGAGTAAAGGGAGCCTAGTTAAGGAGTGTGGTGGCAACAAGAAGGGGCGAGTGGCAATTTGCTAACCCAGTAAAAAATATCAAACGGCTACTGTAGAAATTGTTAAGACGTGAAAAAGGAGAGCAGTTTCTTAGCATTTAATTTACTTCGGGGAGCGCTACTTGCAGGGCCTCATTATCCTGTCCCCTGCAAAAATTTGGCATATTATATAGCTTCATTAGAAATAGCAATTTGTCTTTCTCTATTTTCACTTTTTCCCCACTTCCCTTTGTCCTTTTCGCTGCTATTTATTTGACATCTAACGCTTCCCTCTTCATTCTTTTTCTTAGACAGGTATCACCAAGGGAACACATTAAAGGACTCAAGTGAACCATCTTCTGTGGTTTCTATTGGCTCACCATCTTTGAGTTTTGCAACTTTGTTTATTCAACAACTAATGTGAGCGATGGCAATTGCCTAATGATTAGTTTGTTTGGCTATTTTATAAAAAAGCTTCAAACAATCATTTCCTTACCAGTTGTCGAGCAACCAACATTTCCAACATTTTTTTCTATAAAATTTTACAAAGCCTTAGCGGTGTTATTAAATACGTCAAGTCGCCTTTTTAACTGTCATTGCTAAATATAACTCTAAGACTCTTCTGCACTGCAAATCAAAAACTAATTTTGTTTCTCTTCTTTTAACCTTAAATGTTGACACTTCTGGTAGTTTGGTGATACCAATTCGTTTAATTAACTGAAATAAATATCGACAAAATGTTTCATGATGTTGCCTATAAAAATTTATTTAGCAACGAAACTCATAAGCCACGTAACATGTCAGTTGTAGGTGTAACATACCGCCCATAATGAGTTAAAACTAATTTGGTGGATTTTTAAAAAAGCTTCATTACAGAATCACTATGTATTACCATTCGTAAACACAGCCAATATGTGTTTAGATGCCATAAAGAAAACTTTTCTGCCATAACAAGCAACCAAAATTGCCAAAAACGTTTTACCAACTAATAAAGATTTTTACCTTTTTCTTTGGCATTAAATAGAGGTGTTGCAATTTAAAGAAGGTAAATAAAGGGTGTAACAAAATGCAAGCAACTCAAGTTGCTTTAATAGAAAAAAACATTTATTTTAGTTTAAATTTTTGTTGATCGTTTCAAGTAAAGTAATTGTCTAGGGTGTAGTTCCAAAGACAATAAACCAGTTAAAAAACCAAAACATGTACTAGTAAATGGTAAGGTTAAGTCTACAAGGTAGTTGTACAATTTAGCATAAAATTTAAATATTTTTCTGTCTCATATAAGACCCAGCTTCTTTTACAAAATTGTATCAATTGTTGTAACGTTTGTGGTCTATGTAAAACAACTTTATAAAGAATGTTCTTTTCTCCTACATTTTCTCTCGAATTTTAGTGACCAGTTGTCAAGATTAAGTTCGCTTTAATGAGGTTAAACAGCACGCCCCGAAGTAGAAGATGGAAAGGTACTTACTTTAGCCCTCTGATGAGGTCTGTTTATTACACCTGTAGGATAAGGACTTTAAAGAGATAAAACAGAAGGGTTAATCTGAAAAGCACATAAAGAGAAGAGGAGTCTGGTGCTACTATTACTACGTCTAACGAAGCCAGGTAGCCGGGTTACTCTTGAATTTTACAATGCTTTTCTCAGGAAAGTGGTCGGTTGGTTGATTTGTGTGGTGGCCTGACAGTCATCAATTAGAATCTCAAGACTCCATTTTAAACCACCTAGTCGCCAAGACAACAAATAATAAAGTGATTTATAGTGCCTTATCCCCCTCTGTGTCATTAAGACTTCTGAGAAGATTGCCTAACCCTATCCTCGATATCCCAGGGAGGTCGTCCATAACATGAGCACCGAGAAATTTGTGTGTCTAAACTAGAAGAGCCGGGCACTCTTAGAGAAATTGAAGCCCAGCATCCAATTTGAATTCTCTCTTATCATGACTAAGTTTTGGTACCCTCAACATTTTAAAGAAATTTTTAAAAAGAGTTTTGTTAAACAACAAGCCCAACTACTGGCTGTCCGTCTTTCTATCTCCTCGTCTATCTGTGTGTCTGTCTGTGTTTGAATTTACCATTATTTAACGTGGTAATAACATTATTTTAAAGCAAAAATGTCATAATTCTCTTTTACTCCCGCCTGGCAGCAGGCAGGCAGACAAATAGACAAAACAAACCAAAAAAAAAAAAAAAAAAAAGAAAGATAAAATGTGCAGAAACACCAAAAAGGAACTCAAAACACAATCGATCGATAAGGATGCAGTAGCGTTGAATTTGACATTTCCAATTGCAACAAATAAAAATACATTTTTCAAACAAGCAAAATACCTTAAGGTTTTTAGACGAATACAAGCAACAGCAATAGCAACAGCCAGCGTACAATTCCAAGATTTTTCTTTACAATAACCGGATATCTAAATAGTTATAAGGCTAGTGCTTTTGTTGTGGCGCAAAAACAACAAATGAAAAGAAAGGGAAAAACGAAAATGTAAACCAATTTAAAATTCACATAAATATGAGTTTCTTATATCACGGGGTTTTTTTTTTTTTTTTTTTTTTTTTTTTTTTTTTTTTTTTTTTTTTTTTTTTTTTTTTTTTTTTTTTTTTTTTTTTTTTTTGTGGCGCTCAACTTCATCATACAAGAACAATTGTTAAACAAACTACAGTTTTTGGAAATTGTTTGTTGCATTAGGCAGTCAGGCAGGCAGTTAGTTATTGGTTTTGGCTTTAGATTGTTGCTTGAAGCAGTAAAATAGCATTTCTTTTGTTGGTTTTTTTTTTTTGTCATAGCAAACAGCAACTAAATATTTTTTCTTAAAAGTTTGTTGTTTGCTTGCTTGCCACTTCACTTCATATCATTTTAAATAAGATTTTGATCAGAGTGAAAAAAAAAGAAAGTCAGCGTTGTGTCGTCAGCAGTGTGTTTATAAATATGTCGCTATTGATTGTTTGCTATTTGTTGGTTTGGTGCTGTTGCAAGCTGACAGACAGTACAAAAGTATTGCAACAGCATCTTTATAAAAACTAAAATAAAGAGAAAAAGCAAAGTGGTGTCGACCGTCTACCAAATTTTTAAGCAAATGAAGTCCTCGTTATTCGCATGTAAGAAAAAGTAAAAAGGCCCAGCCACTACCATCAACTTTGATGCATCAGCTGTGAAAAACTTAAGGCAGCAGCCATTTTTTTAATGAAAAGTTTTAATACTTTTGTACTTTTTTATTCATACTTGCTTACTCTGCCCTTAAATATATTTTATTTTTATTTATGCTTCTTTACAGAAGTGATGTGAGTATTAAATCGTGTTTACGTAACAGCACTTCCTTAGAAAAACCCTGCATTTTTTTTTTTTTTTTTAATTTTTCATTAGAAAAATTTATTTTAATTTTATTCAAGCTTAAGCATGATCATTTTATTTATTTTTTTTAACAAAACAAATCGTTTGCAGTTTCTTGCCAACACTCAAGTTCTGGGCAGAAATCAAACCTGCAACCTTCAGATTAACAGTCTATGGGGGCACCCCAAAAAAATTTTTTTCAACTGAAGATTATCAATCATATCTCCTGATAAAGTGAAATTCTCTTAAACTTTAATTTTGTGCTTTGGCTCGGCTAAATTTTAAGGGCCGATGTTGAATGTGAACCACACCTAAACGTCAAGTTTTTTTCTGCATTTCATTTGACATATCTCAATTTCAGACTAACTCAATTTGAACCATGGAAAGATACACAATCGAGCAATGCGTTAAAGTTATTCAGGCTTATTATGAAAATGGGCGTTCAAATTAAAATGCATATCGTGCACTTCGTGATTTTTAGAAGAATGTCCTGACTCTAACTAGTATCAGAAGCGCTCGCTATATTTTAATTTATTTAAAGAGACTTGGGGCCAGAGGCAAAGGCTCGACAAGCAAAAGTGTAATTGAATTATTTGGCTTCGTTAATGTGGAGCAAACGATTTCTCTTTTTTGCTGGATATTAATAGGAAGAATATTTGCAGACTTGTGGCTGGGATTAGAGGTCACTGGACGTTGCGTATGCATGACAATAGATTAAGGTCGGTTTAAGGGTTTACGTAGCTCTCTTACAACCATCAGCTGGAATCATAAGATTAATAAGGACTGGCAGATAGAAAAGGATGAAGACTTCCCTTAAATGCATACTGCTGCAGTTGCTGAGCCCTTTAAGGAAAAGAGTCGATTTCTCATCATCTGCAACTGTTTTAGCTTAGACTTGATGCAAATTTTAAGGATCACATTTTAGAATTTTCCAGCAGTAGATTATAGACCTCCTTCTTATTCTGCTATTGAATCTAAATCCATATAATATTCAAGTTATTTCTCTTTTTTTTTTACAAAATTCCGCACTTCACATCTAGGTCAAGAATAATTGAAAGAATTTTTACTCTCCATGTAATATACGAATACATACGCTTTTACGTAAGTCTAGATATAATGTGCAGCTAGATTGAAACGTAACTTGCTGTAGGCGTATTCTTCTTTTCTATCATTCTTGTATACCATTTCTACTACTTTTGCTTTTTGCCAGTATGTGGCTCAAAACTGAATGTTGTGACTTTAATTGTGGGCCGCTTAGTCCAACTTCAGGCTTAAAATAGAGAAAACTTTAAACCACTGTCCAACTGGAGAATGTTGCAGTTTCTTATTGTTTTTGTTTTGTCGCATGCCGTCTTGCATGTTTGTCAATATTTAAATTCTATCCAGCACATCACCAAACTTAAGCATTTGGTGCAACAAAAAAAGAAACAGAATTTTACAGAATTAAAAAAGAAACAAAAAAAGCAACTTGTAAAGCAACTCCAAAGTTCAGGTTTGCAATCTTCTTGTTTGAAAAGCAAAAAAACAAAAACAGAAATGAAATCAAACACAAAATGAAAAACTAGAATCAAAAACTAAAAAGCTTTAGGCATTCAGTGTTACATCTGCTTAGATTTCTTTTATGCTCTCGACACATTACAACTGTATACGACATGTAAATATTTACAGTTAAGCATAAAAATATAGCACAAATGCCAGAGAATTTAAATTTTTAAAAACTTGCATTTCAGCACAACTGTTGTCAGCTGAAACAGGTTTCTCTTGCCTGTTCCTTTAGAAAAACAAGGCAAAAGACAACAAAAACTAACATTCAAAAATAAGCAACTTAAAAAAAAATAGACCAGCCAGAGTAGAGCAGCGTTATGCAGTAAAACTACTAAATTGAGTAGAATGTTTATGCTGCGCATGCAGTAAAATCCATTAAAAATGTGTCATTTTTGCTGCAGGGTTCTTACGATATCATCGTTTCTTTAAACTTTTTATTTTGTGATTTTGTGGAGTTTAACGTGCTTTTGCTCCTTTTTTTTTGTATTTATTTTCATGCTTAACAAGTACATACCTGCTTGTCTTGCTCCACCTCTGTGCTCTAATACTGGCCTGGCTTGTTTCCTCTGTAATCTGTAAGATTGTGTCATCTTTAGCGAGTGTTGACTTGCTCTGGATTTAAATTTTTTTTGTTTTTTTTTTTGTTTTGGTCGTATATAAGATGTGTGAGTGTGTGTGTGATGTTGCTGTGTTTTAGATTTCAAACATTTTGAAAAGTTTTCGTTCTAAATGTGTTGGTTGCTGGTTGTTGCCATATGGAGTTTATTACACTTCTGCGAACATTATTAAGCCAACGTTTAGAATAACGATACGCTAAAATTACAGAAGCTTAAATAAAGCAATCATTGAGCACAAAATTTCTATTAAAGTGATGACTTTCTAAACATTAACTGGAGCCCATACAAATTTGGATTCCCTTAACATGAAGCATATAAAGCAGTACAGCCTGAGGGGCTACTCTGTATTAACGCAAGATATTTGTGTATATAAAATGAAGCATTACAGAGCGGGGTACTACTAGACAAAAGCAAAAAGTAAACTGTCAAACACATTAAAAATTAGATTTCCTACCGTTTTTTTCGGCATCGCAATACAATACAAAGTAACCCCCAAATAAAGCAAATCATTCTCTTGTACGTTCTGTCTTTTCTTTTTTATTTGAGATAACTTTGCATGGCGGCCAATGAAATCAATTTAAAAAGAGGTTAAAGCCCGACTTAGATTAAAATTAACTTGAATCTTACACACAGAAAACAACTTCAGTTGTGAGAACTAAATTTGTTTCCAGATAATCAAATTTTTCAGTTAGTGCAACTAGAATTCGTTAATAACGCAAAAATTAGTTCTGTTAAAAATATTTCGAGCTGTAAGACCAAATTTCGATTATCACAACTGAATTTTTTATAGGAAACAAATTTAGTTCTCACAACCGAAGTTGTTTTTTGTGTGTAAGCGCCTATTAGATGATCATGAGCGGCATGTCGTCAGCACGGTATGATAAAATTTCATCATGCTCGTGTAATAGCAAAAAATAGCTGTTTGACATTGATGGCTTTAAAAATTTTTTGATATATTCAATCTCTCTTTCTCATCATACCGTGCTGACACGGTAAAGAGTTTTTTATTTTTCGCGCCACTGAGCTAAAATTCCAGCTTAAAGCAAACTAAATGCCATCATTTGTTACTTGAATATGCGTTTCCTTTAAGTGACTGCCTCCATGCAATCATTCATTCATTTATTTGCCACATAAATAGATACTCGTTTGTATTGACAACAAGAAGACAGCAGTTTTTTTTATCTATTTCTAGTTTTTGCTTTAGATATTTCTAACCACTTGGATTTACCGTTCTGTTTACTATTTTGTTTTATTTTTATTTTCTTCTTACACTCAATTCCATGTAATTGTAATTCATTTTAGTAGAGTTTAGCTTCGTTTCAATTTTATTTATTTAAGCTTTTTTTGTATTTTAGAATTTAAGGAATCATAACGGTTTGTCAACGAAATATCTTTAACAATTTATTTTTTTTTTCTAACAGGATTATAAATGTGGTTTCAGAGGTTTATTTTGTCTTACGCTGAAGTTAAACAAAAATTTAGAAAACAAGAATTCCATTTCAATTCGTTGGTTTTTTTTTTTTTTTTTTTTTTTTTTTTTTGTAATTTGAATTTACTGGATGAGTTTGGCTTAAAGTTAGTTGGCTGTTAAGAAGGAAATTAAATATTCAAAACTAAAGAAATAAACGCATCGAACTTGTTCAAGGTGTCTCTGTCTTTCTGATATTCTGCTCTGGTTAGTGTCACTTGTTTTATTAACCATCACTGGCACACGAAGGAAATTTGGTTTACTGAAGGTTGAATTGCTGGTTGAGTTGAAGGTTTCACTGCATGTACTCGGGATACTCTGCTTGTTTGCATAACATATTTAATCGTTTTATTTTATTTCGTTGTTTTTTTCTGTAAAGTTTATTTCCACAGATGTATTGACGTCAATGGAAAATGTTAAACTTTCTAATGCAAACGAGTTTAGGGATGGTAAGGATTAATATGCTTGCGTCAAACAAAACAGTTAAAATTATAAAATTAAATTAAATAATCACTAAAACACACAAATTTCTTTTTCTCGAGAGTTTCTATTAAAAATAAAACTAAATCCTTTAAATGTTCTCATTAATCCAAGGAATATTTTAATACATTTTTCGACCAATGTATTATTTCATTTGGCTTCTGTCAAAGACAAGAACTTGAAAGACCCGCAGATAATAGTCACAAATAAAAGGTGTCCCAGTAAGAACACACTTCTTTAATTTTTAGAATAAAAGCACTTATTTTTTTAAGAAAATTTCTGACTTGTAAAGAAAATATGTTACAGTCTAACCTGAATTGAAGCGTCATTGCTAAATAAAAGCACTGGTGGTGTGTATTCTCTACAGTAGTGTTAAGCATCTCATTAAATAAAAACAAAAATAAAGTTAAAACCACTAGATTAAAAGAAAAACTAGCTAACATGTTATTACTGGTCAAAAATAAAAAAACAAATGTTTTGCAGCCAACTTCACTACAAAACGCTATGTCAAAATAACTTGTGAGTATTTGGGCGCTAGATCACATATTTGGGACAGTCTCCACTTTAAAATGGTATGTGTCCCATTCCACAATCTTCACAAGTTCGTTGAGAAGTTGCTAAAATCACTTAGAAATTATAAAAGGCACATAGCGGTTTAAATACCAAATAAATAGTTTTTTTTTAATTTTAACTACTTGCTTGAACTACTTGCTAGTGACAGCACTGGGGTATATGAAAATTTTAAAAAAATTTTAAAAATAGTCTAAAATATTTTATGAGTATTTGGGAGGTAGATTACAAATCTAGACAGTCTCCACTTTAAAATGGTATGTGTCCCATTCCACAATCTTCACAAGTTCGTTGAGAAGTTGCTAAAATCACTTAGAGTAACAGCACTGGGGTATATGGAAATTTAAAAAAATATTTAAAAATAGTCCAAAATATTTTATGAGTATTTGGGCGGTAGATTACAAATCTAGACAGTCTCCCCTTTAAAATGGTATGTGTCCCATTCCAAAATCTTTATAAGTTTGTTGGGAAATTGCTAAAATCACTTAGAAATTATAAAAGGGACATAGCGGTTTAAATACCAAATAAATAGTTTTTTTTTTTTAATTCTAACTACTTGCTTGAACTACTTGCTAGTGACACTTACTCATAATTCTTTCATGAGTAATTCGTTCCTTAAACTTTCCTAATATATTTTTCCCAATTTTGTATTGATTCTTAACTTGCTTAAAAAAGGATTTGGAGGATGATTTAAAATTTTCTTTTATTTTGAATCATGAGCTCTGATTGCTAAGATTCCAAAGGTCTTTTGCTTAGCTTTCAACAAATCTCGTAATTGTTGTGATTCTTCAATTTATGTAGAAACTGAAATAAAGACTTTTAAATTGATGACTTCTTTAAAAAAAAAAAACTTAATAATTCTTTAACGAGGCGTTTTTATTAAAAAAAAAAAGAAAACAATGTTTGTCAATTAAATAATTTGTTAAGCCAACACTGAAATTGAGTTTTTTAGTAGTAAAAAAATTTTTTTTACTTGACTGTTAACGAGACTCAGTGAGTGACAAGATAAATTTACTAAAGAATTTAACATGAGATGGTGGTAAATGATCGCACAAGGTGTGATAATTTAACATTAAGCTGGTAAAATCCGTCATAAAATATTTTAATAAAAAAATAAATAAACAAACAAACACACATGCATTCATTGCAAGTCATACACACAAACACCTGCATAAAAAGCATTACAAAAAGTTTGTTTTTTTACTGTCTGTCTGCTGCTTCTGGTTTATGTGTGTAGTTGCAATAAATAATTTCATGTTTACCAGAGTCAACAGTTAATTTGCTCAAGAGTTAACTTGTTTTATCATTTAGCTTTAACAATATTAACACGTACCAGCAGAAATGTTCAAATCTTGAAGAATATTATTTTGAAAATGAAAAAAAAAATATTTACTAAAAGAAAATATAGTTTTCTAGACTAAATATAATCAAGCTATCAAATAAACAATTTTAAGAGGAAGGCAACAACATGCTAGTGGGATGAATGGTTCTTAACATGTAAGTAAATGCCTGCTCTGTATGGAATCCATTAGCCACTTTGGAACGCATTCAATTGCTACTTTGCAATGTGTCATTAAACCATTCTGAAAGCTTTTTTTGCATAAAAATTTCAACTAAAGCCATTTAGTGGAAATAGTTTTGGTATGAGCACTTTAATATATTCCAAGACCCTTAACTCTGATCGTTAGGAGCTCATTTTAATCTTAATGCGGTATGCTGTTGTAGTAAAAGGGCCAGATGACCAAAATACCTCCGAAAAAGTAACTTTTATATAATTTTTAGGTGCTTATCTCTGCTCGTCAGGAAGCTATTTGACTCTTAATTCACATAAAGCCATTCGAGATGATGCTTTTTTTTACTCTTTTTCACCTGAAATCATTTGGTGGGGCTTTATGATTCTTGTTTCAGATCTTTATGCAGCCTAGTTTCTAACTACAATCCGAGATTCTTGACAAATTGCAGATCTGCTTAAGCATGTTTGAAAGCACTTTTTCTTATAAAATATTACACATGTTTGTAGTGATATCTGGCTTTCAAGTAAATATGTTTGTGTAGTCCCTTATTACGAATCTCGTGATTGTTGTAGGATTCATCATACCCAGGTAGTCGCTGGGCAAAGCAAAGATTATGTTCCAACGTTTTTTCTACTGGTTGACCGAAACGCCAGCGATCGTTTTGTTTCACAGCGATTTTACTCATGTTGTAGTTTAGTCTACAATGGCTTGTCAGCAGCTCAACTTAGAGTTTGTTATTTCTTAATAAGCCTCTTTGACTGCCAATGCCCACTTCTCCCGGAGTTTTGTAGCCTTTGTTGCTTCTCCTTCCGTAGTAAGGCACGATTGAAATTGCTATCACCCCGCAGAAGATTTTCAGAAATATGAAGCCAGTTGGTCCGTCATTTCATTGCATACATGCCCGTCGAACTATGATATACCTACCAGAGTACTCGTGTTTCTCTCTGTCAGGTCGCCGAGAAGCTTATAGCAATTCCAAACCAGTCTTGATTAGAATGAATATCCTGACAGTGCACTTAGAGCCAACAATGGTAGACACAAGATTACGCGATTCCGCTGATAAAATTAAAATTTTCTGACCTCACGCTATGTAAACATAACAACAGAGAAATTTATTATTTTTTTCTTCAAATAGTGGACAAACTACGTCATCTAACGGAAAAATCATGCTCATGGCGTAATCTTGTATTTCTATTATTCTGGTCTAGAGCTGCTTCACTATCTAAGAAAATGTATGTTCGGGTGCCGCTAGCGTAAACCTTCGTAAACATTCCGTAGCGTCCAATAGAAGCAGGTGGTCGAAATTCGCTCTTGTGGGCTACCTAGACCGCCATTTAGTGCTGATAGATGCTACCAGCCCAAGGTACCTTACGAAATATATTTTATGATCGTCAGTAGCTCCGCTCCGCTTGTTTATTTTCAAAAACCTAAAATACATTTTTTACTCTATCCTCTTCTGTTCTTTTACACACTCTCTTGTATGAGTCATCAAAAAATGTTTTCTTTTAATTTCTGCTTTCTTGGTGTTTGAAATTTCCTCCTCTTTGACTTTCAAATTGACATGAATTTAATAAAAGGAAAAAAAAAGAAAAAAAAAAAAAAGAGAAGTAAACTATTGTGGTGCCCACCAATTTTCATTAATTTCATAAAATCAAATGAAATAGTTAGTACGAGTAATAAAAAGGAAACAAAAATAACAATTAAATTTAATTTAGTTGTCACGTAATTTATGACTGACTCTTTTTGCCTTCAATACACAAAAACCAATATTGACGGTGGCTGGTGTCAAAAAGCAACGAAACCAAAAAAGAAACTCAAATGCCGCCACATGTGTTAAACAAAAAGCATTGATAAGATTAGAAAACTGTGAGGGTTTAAAATAAAAAAAAAATGTGTGCAGCCTCTCAGCCACAGATGGGAACAGTGATTTATGTTGTAGTAAAATTTAATTAAGATTTTAACAATTTTTAGCCAACATTTAAAATGCTTTTAAAGAGTTCTTTACATTGCTGACATTCTGAAAAGAATTTTTAAAGAGGGGTAATAAATGAATAATTTTGCTACACAAGCCAACGCTGAAGCGCCTTCGCTATCAGACTGAAAACGTAAAAGCTTTTAAACAAATTAATAAAATAATTTCTTAAACATTTTTGTTGAAGTTTATGACAAGATAACTGTTGTTATAACAGGTTTTCTCAATTGAAATTGGTGTCATACAACCAAATGTCAGCCATTCTAAATTGTTTAAATAATGATAATACGAATGGTCTAAACATAGTTAACTGTAGCTTGTAGATTAAGGCCTCAGTTGCTTTATTAAATTATTTTTGAAACTGGAGAGCATGACAGAAGAAAGCCAGGGGCCAAATACAGCACGATAGCTATCGAAACAGTAATAGAATTTAAATAAAAAATTCGATAGATATGGATATCAAATCAAAAATTTGCCGGGAAGCAAAATCTTCCTAAATCCCAAAAAACAGCTCTTTCATATGTAACAAATACATCTGCTGAAAAAGCAGGAAATTCAAATTAGGTATTCGCATTTATACACTTCAAGTAGCAAAAAATGTGCCGCTGTATTGGAGATTCGTTTGGCCTGCACCCCACAATCTCAGCCTTTAATTCTGGAGAAAAACAAAAAGAGCCATTGAATCTGACACGTACCTTTGTCACCTTTTGCCTCTTTTAATCTAGTATTTTTATTATTCTGATTTAGAGCTGCTTCACTATCTAAGGAAATGCGTGTGCGGATGACGCTAGTGTCACTTCGTTAACATTCCGTAGCGTTAAAATTCACTCTTGTGGGATATCTAGACCGCGAATGGTTCTAAAAACATGTCATTTAAAATTTGCCAGCAATCTGGAGGAAAAAATTTCGGCTTAAATTCAGTTTACACTCAAAAAAAGAATATGGTGACCGCAAACATAGTTTGTTCTTCAAAAAAATATTATTAATTTGAAGCATCTAAACATTAGTATGATCACGATAAACATGTTTCTAGTTATTTTTAACCTTATTATGCTTACCGTCATAGATCAACTATATCAATATCATATTATTTTTATTAAAATTTTAACTGAAACCATAAATATGTTTATAGTAAACATAATAAGGAGAAAATATGGTTGAATATAAATTGTTTTCTATTTTGTCTCTTCCGCCAGCATATAAATAAAGTGGGTATAAAACAAAAACTTAATCGTTAAAACTTTGTGGCTGAAGAGGTTCAGTGGCGAGTTTAAGTTTCTTAACTAAATAATGCAAACTTCGAGTTCTGCTAGAGTCAAATCAAATTAAAAAAAAATAAAAAATTCAAACCCGCTGTATTATCTAATAAATAAATACAAATTAATAGCGAAAAGTCAATGGAATAATAAAAATTTATATTAAAAATTTTTTTTAAATATTTATATGTATAAAATATGTATGTATTAAAAAAAAAAAATAAAAAATTAAAAAAAATTTTTTAGCCCTGACCGGGGGTTGAACCTCAACATCTGCAGTTGAAAGGTATTTTTAATATGTTTGATTTAAAATTATGTAGGGTTAGATGCAATCATAAATCTAACCATACTATATTTCCACCAGAATATGGTTGCCTCAACCATATTATAAAAGAAATTATCACAAGATCAAGATTCAATTACAAGAAGAAAATATTTATATGAATATTATTAACATTTAGTATTTGAAATTAATATAAATATTAATTATTTGAACTTTTTATCTGAAAGTAAATAAATAAATATTTTTTAAGCTTTTAGGTCTTTTTATATATTTTTATTTATTATTAAATTAGTTGCCAATATTTTGTTTAACCTTATTATTAAATGCTATTGATAATTTATCTTAAAAAAATTATTTTCCTTGAGAAAGACACACGAAGGCGTGTCGAAATATTGGAAACTAATTTAATAATAAATAAAAATATATAAAAAGACCTAAAAGCTTAAAAAATATTTATTTATTTATTAGAAATTAATTCTAAGATTAAATTTGTTAACGGGCATTGGTAACTTTGACCATCGGCTTCCAGAAGAAAATATAAATTACAGGCTTTTGGAGAAATGTGTAGTTTCCTAGTTGTGGACCTCCAAAATTTGTGATTTTTCGCAAATAAAACAATAATATTAAATATTTGGCCTTATTTTAAAGTAAAAATTTCTATCAAGATAGAAATAGCATACCGCATAATGCTATGATAATGCTACGTTAACACCAATAAATGGAGTCTATCAGGATATGGATTTGAAATTCATCAGGTAGGTTTAACGCTCCTAATATCAGCATGTTCCAGTAGTCATCATTTTTGTTTCTAAAACTCAAATAAATAAGAATAAAAGAGAGTTTACAATTTATAAAAAAACCTTTTTGATTAAATATTATTATCAACTGTAATTTCAAATTAGTTCATCTTGAACTGAGTAATTTATTCATAATTTGCCTTTGCAGCATCTGCAGAAGTGCTTGTTTTCTTACGAATAATTTTTTAGTAAGATCAATTTTTAATGGGTTGGTAAAGCTATTATTTGAAACAATTTCCATTTTATAATGGTGCCTATGGCAAGAAAAGAGTTGAAATATTTTTTTAATATTTAATGATGCCACTCTTAATCACAAAAAATGTTTATCATTGCCTGCAGTCGTCATTGGGTGCCGATTGTCTTTTGCCAGTAGTCGGCAGAACGTTTTATTAAGTAATTTGAAGCCTGACGAATACAGGAGTCAGGATCTGATTGGCTTTAAAAAAATGTAAAAGCAAAATGATATAACGACAATAGGATCAGTGCCCTGGGACATGTTTGTCAACTGCTGAACTATACATAAATTAATATAAATAAAATAATTTTTAAAAATAGAGTAATAGCATGATCATGTATAAAATGGTATCAATTTGAAAAAAGGAAACGCTACAAATATTGGGTTAGCCTTAACGTATTATGAAATAACATTAGTATTGCAGGGTTAAGGTAACATTTTGCTTATACAAAAATATTTATCATTAAAATTAAATTTTAATTTCAAACATTAAATTGCTGGTAAATCCGTTTAAGGAGCTGTAGAAATTATTAAAATAAAAACTTTATTAAAGTGTAATTAAATTAATTTACAATTTTTACACAAGTTACATTTCATTAAAAGAAAATTGCGACGTTGTTTTTTATTTTGTAGGTATATTTTCACTAGCGTTTTTGCATGGTAAAATAATTATACTCGCGTTTTTAAAATACTCTGTCTGTCTGCTTGCTTAAAATCTCTTTAGAATTTTACTCAAAATTCGTTTTACCATCGTCACTTGCATTCGTGCACCAATCAAAATCATTTCTTAACTTCGTATCAAATCGTAATACAACGAAATCATTAAATAGTTTCACGAAATAGATTATCGCATTTTGTTGTTTGGGCTTCGTTTAAAAATTAATGTGTTCGTTTCATCTGCTCTTGCTACCACAATATTTATTTTGGCACTCTTTTATTTTGTGTCTCAGTAAACTAACTAGTGATACGTGTGAACTGGCATAATATGGCAACTGTTACACTCTCCCCTTTCATTTTATGTTACTCTCATTCACTTTTTTCTTACGCTCTTTCTCTTTTTTTCTTAATTACAAAAAACTGTGCAAAATTTTTACACAGGCTGGTACATTAAATTTTGTTTTTTTTTTAATGGATTATTGACATTTTCTTTGTGCTCTACTGTGTGCATACATTCTCGTTCTCCGTTGTATATTTTGTTGTTTTTATTTTTCTATTTATTACGTCTGTAGTTCGTGTTAAGTACATAAGTTCGTTCGTGTGCACGAGTATGTTTGTGTGTAATTTTGAGTAATAATATTTTGTGTGGTTGTGTGTTTATTTATTTTTTTCAGTAGATTTTATATTTTAATAATTTTTTCTCTGTTAGTGGCGCTTCAAGTGTTTGGTTGTTACCATTCATTGTGTTTCCATTGGAAGTGTATAGTTTCGTGGGTAAAATTCCATTTATTTTCTGCTCGCGTTTTTTTATTCTTTCTTTTATTTATTTAGTTTATTTTGCGTATCGGGCCTGTGTAAAGTTGTTTTTATTTTATTTAAAAAAAAAAATTATTTGCCGAAACTAAAGGCAAGCAAAAAGTATAAAAGTGTTTGCTTTTTTTTAAAGATTCTTTATATTTTGTTATCAATTAGCAAATTGCTTAAAGTTAAATTTTGCTTTAGTTGAAAAGTAGTGCGTGTTTTATTTATTATTATTTTGCATACCTGCCTGCCTGCATATACATAAAACTTTCCGTAAAGTAAATTTTTGTGAATTAATTAATGTTTTTCAAATGGTCAGAGAAAAGGAAAAACAGTCTCCTCCTCGTGTCACGGTCAACACCAAAGATGGTAAGTTTCAGTACACGTGTTTATCATGCTAATTTATTCACTTAATTGAAAATTATTGCTGTTTAGCTTTTAATAACAAAAAAAAAATAATTTATTCAACATAACCTTCAAATCGTAACATGATGTGTAAATACTGACACATGCCATAATAGTGAACTAAAAAGAAATTGTGTTTTGACAAAGAACTTTATTAATACATTTTAGGCAAAATATTTAAAAACGTATTTTTGGTTTCAAATCTTTCAAGTTGAAAATAATAAAAAATTGCTGCGTTTTATAGAAAGCTTAATAAAAATACATACATACATGCATAAACAGATATATAAAAATTTAAGTCGCATTTTGAGGGCTGACATTTTTACTTGAATCGCAAAAAGCCGGTGATGAAATTGTTTTTATATTTTGGTGGCGTTCAAATGAACGATTCAGTAAATTGAACAATTCGGATGCTTAACATCCAACCTAAATAAAAGCGTCGTCACAACGCAGTTCTTAGCGTTCTTTATTTATAGTAAAGCTTCATCCTTTATTAAAATATCAGTGCCTGTGCATATTCTGTACAAGAGTGTAAATCATCTTGTTTAAAAAAACAACTAAATACAAACAAAAATAGGGTTAAGAACGCAAAATTCAAAAAGAAAACCAGCTAACATGTCATTACTGCTCAAAAATAAGAAAACAGACATAAAAAATAATTGTTTCGCAGTCAACTTCACTACAAAACGCGCTATCAAAATTGAGTTTTTAGTAGCTCAGTGTTGCTCCATACAATTTGTATGGTCATAAGAATTTTTGAAAGATAACAAACGCTTGCCGTGCCACTGTAAGTGTATAAGAGAGAATACCTACTTTGAATATTCTCGTTTTTAACCACATACTTTTGTTGTAGGGAATATTTTACCTGGTTTTGTGCTGCCAAGCTTGCACCATCAGCAAAATATTCAGCTTTATTGCGAGTGTCATTGTCGTAGTCGAATTCAGGACAAGCCAATATAAAACATACGGCCACCGTTGCCACATATTACTGTTTTTGTCAGGACAACAACATTCATAATCAGGCCTATTAAAATATGTTTGATATGGCTAGAGTACATAACGTGCAATTACACACCAAACCGCTGGCACAAATACTTGATTGCCCTTTTTGAGGCTTTTTTGAAAGCATATGACGAATATTTTTAGTAGTTTTACTAGATTTGTGTGTACCCTTTTAACTACAGCTTTGAAAATAGCTATAGAATGATAAGTGAAATTAGTAGGACATACGACACATGTTAATTGAATCGTTATTTCTACTTAACTGAGTGGTTACAATCTAATAAATCTGTGCCTACAATTAAAAATAAATTGAATAAAAAGAAAGCAATTTAAAGAACTTGCTTTTAATAATGAAGAGATTGGTTTGGCTGTGACTAAAAAATTGAAACACAACCAAAATTGAGAAAATAAATATCTTTATAGGTCTAATTATGAGTGTCGTTGTCGCGACGAAAACAGTGATATGTGGCAACATCAGTCGTGAATTCGACTACGACAGCGACATTCATAATAAGGCTAAATGCTCAAAGAGATTGCGGTTGAAAGCGAAACCTGCATCCAAACAAATGGCAAATTCAAACGTCTGAAACAACATAGTTTCATTTTAAATTGGAGAGTCCTATTTTTGTAACAAAAGCAATTAAAACACTTTATATGAAAATTAAGCAAATTTTTGGAGCTCTCTTTTTTCATATACCTACAACAATATGACATTGTGGCAGTACGGAAAACTCGTTTATGTCTTCTTAAGGAATTTTAAAAGAAGACCTAAAAGTTTTCCTTGTAAAACTATTTTGGTAAATTGTGGAATATATCGCCACAAAATCCCTGAACCACAAAAATATAGTTTTTGTAATAATTAAGACAGCAAGTCAATTTTTACTTTTATAAATAGACTTGAGCCCTTTTTTTTTATTAGCAAAAATATAATTATTTTTTTTTTATTAATTATTCTATCCTTTACTGTAAGTTAGAAGGGTGTATATAAGTTGTGATTCCGTTTGTAATTTCTACACCGTATATTCTGAATCCTTATGAATAGCGAAGTCGATTTACCGATGTCCGTCTGTCAAGTCGTTGAAATTCACTTTCTGAAGTTCTTAGGCAACGTACAGCAAAGTATAGTATACCAATCTGTTAGTTGTTTCTGTCTTTCAGCTGCTTTTGAAATTCAGCCAGATCGGTTTATAAATGGCTATCAGTCCAAAACAGCGTCTGGATTTTTTTTCTAAAATACAAAATGAATAGAAAAATGTGGCACGCAGTTTTATTAGAAATGACAGTCACAATGTTTGTGCCAAAAATCAAAATGATCAGTCCACAAATGGCCGAGCAAAATCAAATATACAACGGAAATTTTAGGTTTTCATTAATTTGTTTTGTTTTTTAAGCTGTACAAAAAGAAAAGAGAATTTTTTAGGAGTTTTGATTTAATTTGGTTGCTAAATCTGGATCTTTTCCTTACTAATTTAGCTTATTATTAATATACTTTTGATAACATCTTCTAATTATCTTGATCATTTTCTCTCTTTTCAGGTATGTACAAACAAATTCTCCTTTTATATTGAATAAAATTCCTTAAATGGTAAGTCAGTGATAAAAATTATTTAATGAAAACTCTATCAAATATTTTCCAAAAAACACAAACAAAACAAGATATTTTATAATTTCTCGTGTGAATTAACTTAAGTACTGTGGGGCGAAAAGCAAAAAAAAAAAAAAAAAACTTAAGGAAGAAGTCGACATGAAGTTGTTGTCATAAGTATTATTTAAAATTTTAAAACAAAAATTATTTACACTGTGCCCGAATAAAAATTCTCTTACATTTTCTTACACTTTTAAATACTAATTCTTGGATTAAAGCAATATAATTGCTGTTTTCGGACTTTTGTTGGCTACATTTTTTAATTGCGGAGTCTATTTAGCGATGTCCGTCTGTCTGTTTGTCTGTCCGTCAAGTCGTTGAAATCAAATTTCTGGAGTCTATAGCTAACGAACAGTAAAGTTTATCAAACCAATCTGTCAGATTATTGCTATTGAAATTCAGCCGGATCGATTCATAAATGGCGGAGCTGTGAGTCAAAAACCTCAACTACCTCTATTTTTTATAACTCAATCGAATTGGGGCTCTCAGAATCGGCCAAAATTTCTATTTAAATTACATACATACATTGAAATTTGGATAGGCATCGCATGTTATTATTTGCTTTCCATAGAAAATCTGTTTACTTTAAAATTTTGCGATATGGAAATATCAAATCAAAACACACACAAAATGATAACAAATAAATAAGTTTTCTAACTTAATGTTTGAAAAAAACGCCTTATCTAAAAAGAAGTAAAACATTTTATTCCATTGAAATTATAATATTTTTTTACAAATAAAAAAAGTACACAAAACTCAAGAGAAAAAGGCACGTTTCGTAAGAAATTTGGCGGCTGATAAGAGCTAAATTTTTATAATTAATTGATTTACTGGTTTTAGTTTTTATTTTGAAGAAGTTTATCTGAAAACTGAAAAATTTCTTAATATTAAATATTTTGTACCAGACGTCACTCTGAATCCTCATTAGATTATTCCCAAAATTTCTTGGCAAACATTAGACCAGGACCACACGGCAATTTTAGTTAAGCAATTTTTGATTTTGTAGGAGAAAGAGGAAAGAAGAATGGAAAGGGGTACAAACTTGCTTGTTCTCCGCAATTCCTTTTTGTTCTCTCTTAGTGTCTTTTATAAAGATTTAAAAAAAGAAGACAGGTAGCTTGAAGGCTGGATGATTGGTTGAACAAGAATGGTAAAATTGCCGAAACAATATTGCTGTGTGTAGATACAATTTTAAAAGAGAATTGAGAAAAAATTAACCAACTAAACTTGTTGTGTGTGGTCCGGGTCTTACACTGTAAAACTATGGACTAAATGACAATTATTTCTCAAGAATTTATATTATTTTTGTTTTCCATTATATTTCAACAATAATAACACCCAAAAGGCATTAGAATGTAAAAGAGAAGAGCAGAATAAAAATAGAATATTTGAATATTAAAATGTTGGTTGGGAGTTTTTTTTTTTGCCATTTGAAAGTTTTTGTAAACTATGGACCAGAAATCGTATTCGATTCCCAGCAGCTGAGCAATATTTCTTTCATCTGAACTTCACATTCGCTTCTATTGGATTTAAAATGTTGCACAGTGAAGGATGATGTAAACTTCCTTAATCATATTTTTTTTTTTTAAATATTTGTTGCATGACATCAAATTTCAAAAAAATTGAAATTAAAACGATTTTCATTTTGTGCATTAAATGAAATTGTGAAATTCAAAACGAAAACAAGCAACATCCAAGCAAACTAGGTATGTCAATTAGAATTTATTTATAAAGTATTTGTGTTGCTGTTATTAATTTACTGCAACTAATGAGTAAGTCGCACAGTGTTTTGGAAAAGCACATTCATAATCAAAATACAAATTAATTATTTTTAATTTTACAAATAACTGAATAAAATAAATCCAAAAAAAAAAGAAATAAGTTGGATGCAAATTAAAATAAAAAAAAAAATGATATAATTTCCATTGCTGCTGCGGCTATTGAGATAAAAACAAATAAGAAAACAAACATACCAAAAATAAACAACAAAATTAAGAAAGAAAGAAAAAGGAAAAAAAAAATAGTTACTAAAACTGCAGACACTTTGTAAAAGAACAACAAAACAAAACTAATGTTGAATAAAAATAATGAATATAAACGTTAAGTATAACGTACTTAGATAACAGACGAGGGCAAATAAATAGTTGACAAGTTGAGGTTAAAAATTATGAAGAAAAATTCTCCGCTCGTACTAAGTAAATTTGAAAAATATATAGCAACCACAAAAGGAGTGTATGGCATTTTGTGTCATCCAAAGTGCATAATTATCTAAAGTCTAAGATATATAGAATCCAACGTAGGCTATATACTTCGCCTTTATCAGCGCAAATATTAACGTACTGACGGATTAGGTTGTCACACTGAGTACTTTGTTGGCGATTATTAAATGGCATGTGTTTTCAACAAACCTTTTCAATGGAATTCCAATTCTTTATTTATTTTATTTTTAGAAACATTCATACAAACAAAAAAAGCACAACAAAACACCAACTGACAGTTGTCAAAGTATTGGACGTGCATTAGAAGTTTGCCAAGAAAATTTAAACATTATTTTTTAATTAAAAAGAAATTTTGATGTTGGCTGTTAAAAAATAAATTTTAGAAGATAAAAAAAAAATGTAATTGCGAATGTAAATGCTGGTTGCTGTTTGTTTTATCAGAAAAAATAAACGAGTGACTGATTTTGACTTTTCTATTATTACAAAGAGAAAAACTTTTCATAGTGGGTCACTAGTCGATTTTATTTTAATTAGAATTTTCCTGAACAATTTTTTTAGTGAGGCGCAAATCAGCTGTTTGTGTTTTAGAAGCTAACGTTTTTTTTTACATAGAGAGCCTAACTGTCACTCAGTTGTAGCTCTTTTAGGGAGGGACGTCAAACTACATAATTTATAAAAAAAATTTTTTTTGGACAAATTTTATTTTTTAGGCACGAATAAATAAATTAAACCTAATTTTCCTGTTGATAGCAACTAAACCGGCTTATAGTTGCTCCACGGCCTTAATCTTAAGTGATACATTTGTATTTTTTGATTTAGTTTCTCAGTGTTAAAAAAGCTCTTTAGAAACTCCCTCTTTTCAAATATCTCAAGGTTTTCTACTGCAACGAATAATTTCCTGTAATAATGCTAGTCAAGTGCTAAAAGTTTTGAAAAAAACCTTTTTGAGTTCAATTCTATCAAAATTAAAAATGTGCCCTAAGTTGCAAAAAATCAAATCAATTTTAAATTTAATTATTATGACACATGTGATAGGCTTTGACCTACACTAACTGATTTCACTGTGAGGATATCTAAGGGCACAGTGTCCCGTAAATCTTGAAGTTAGTAATCTGAAGTCACTCTTGTTGAGTATTAATCAGAGTGTAGTGTGCCAAGAAACGAAAAGCAAACGTTTCGTTTTGTAGTTTTCCATAATAATGCTCTGAAAAACTATAAAATAAACATTTTGTTTTTTTTTTATTTGCGAATTCTGGTTTATTTCTCATATTATGGGCTTTTTTTCCCAAAAACAAGCTGCATTAAATTTCATATTAATATAAAAATTTACACTTATCCTTTTTTGTGTATGTATTTTCGTCCATTTTAAAATATTTTTCTTTATTTTGATAGCCCATAATCATAGTCTTACTAAGTCGGTATTTTTTTTAACGACTTTAAATTCATAAAATTCTATGAACAAAAGTCAGCTCTTAATAAAAGCCTACTTTTTTGTGACTATAATTATGACCCAATGTGATTAATTTAATTTAATTTTTTTTTTTCATCAAAATGTAAAATTTTCTTTTGGGTGTATTAATAACAAAACCACAGTTGTATGACTAAGTACACCAAGATTTTGACTAGATTTTGTTAAAATCTAGAAACAAGCTAGATTTTGTTTTGTATAGAAAATCTAATCAAAATGAACTAGATTTTGCCTATTAGGGATTTGTTTGATATTGTTTTTTGTATTTCTAAAAAATCATTTGTGAGTGCTAATGTTTACTCCATCGGTGTCCCCACGTATGTATAGAAAAATAATAACAACAATAAAAATAAAAATAGGCATACAACACAAACAACACCATATTAAATTTACAACTATAACAACAACAACAATGTTGTTAAAGTGAAACAAAAAATACCTCACTAAACAAGTATTAAGTAAAAACAACCAGAGAAAAATTTTAGTACTCGGCTAATGAGAATTTAATGTGCAGTAAGAGAGCCTGAAAAAGAGAGTTAAAATTTAATACATAAAAGAGAGCTTTAAAAGACGAAATTTTAACTGAGAAAGATAGTGAGAGGGAGAGAGTGATGAGTAGAGAATTTGTATAGAAATTTTCCCATAAAATTTTTATTGAA
Organism: Thelaira solivaga; assembly: GCA_947397855.1. NCBI lineage: Eukaryota > Metazoa > Arthropoda > Insecta > Diptera > Tachinidae > Thelaira > Thelaira solivaga. Next base: position 62,946,023 of record OX377612.1, on the reverse strand, counting down.
AATTATTTAGTATTGCTCTACCTGTCGTCACGTTAACAACAAAATTATGATAAAGCCGTCGGTTTCTTAATTTATTCTGTTTTTTTTTGTCTTAGTTAAGAAAATTGTGTGAAAAAATAAAATCAAAAATAAGCAAAGCAAAGAAAAAAAAAACACGCGACAGTAAAAAAAATGTATTACGTTTTATTTTAAGCGGCAAACTCATTAACACAAATTATTAAAGCATTTATTAATCAATTTAACAATTTTCTTTTAAAGAAAAGCAATTAAATTGCCTTTTGTAAGTGGATTTACGTGTGTGTGTGTTAAATCAAAGCAAATTAAATTAAATTAAATCGATCATACGTTTAGTGGTAAAATTTGTTTAAAATAAAATAAAAATATTAAAAAAAAAAAAACGTTACATACTTTGTATAACAAAAATAAAAAATATTTATTTACTGTTTAAAAATAAAATTAAATTTAAATTAAGGAAAAATAGAAAAAGATGTTTGTTTATTTCTCTAATCATACACACAAATGTTTAATCAATATTCAATGAAATTCGCTATAAAATCTGTTTGTTTGAAAAAGATATGAAAACAAAGATATATTTTTGTTAAACTGATATACAAAAAAAAAAAAAAAAAAAAAAAAAAAAAAAAAAAAAATAATAATAATTAACAAATGGCAACAGTATTTTTTAATAAAAATTATTAAAAATGTTTTTATTAAAAATAAATCGTGCCAATAAAAGTTAAGAAATGAATAATTATTATGATATAAAAAATACCAACAACTATAAAATATAAAAAAGTATCTGCTTTTTTGTTCATTAAAACAGCGAAGACAACAACAACAATATAAAAGAAAAAAACTACAACAAGCTGTAGCTTGTTTAATGCAAATACTGTTTTTTTTTTCATTTCATTTAATTTAAATTTGTATTTTTACGTTGGCGTAAATTGCCAATAATTTATGGTATTTAAAAATTTAAAGAAAGCAAGAGAATAAAAAAAAAACTACTTTAATAAGTGAAATATTAAAAAGTGTTATTTAAGAAAGAAAAAAAATCTAAATTATTAATTGAATTAATTAAATAATTAGTAAAACAAAGCATTAATTAAAACGCCAAATAAAAAAAAAAGAAATTAAAAGTGTGTGAAGTGAAAAATAAAATTAAAAACTTTGAAATGTGTTAAAAAAATCAAAATTAGAATTAAAAAAACCAAAAATAAAAATATAAATTAAAAAATGAAAATAAAAAAATAAAAAGATGAAAGTAAAAAAATACAAATTAAAAAAATATTATAAATAATATTCTGTTGAAAACAATAAATAAATAAAAACCAACAAATAATTTCATTAACAAAATAATAATAAAAAAAAGTAAGAAAATTTATTTAAAAAATCGTGCGAAAGTAGTAACATTAAAATCTAATGCAAGTAAGATTTTGTCTCTGAAATTGTTTATCCTTCTTAAACATAAGAATTTCCAGGCAGCTCATTTTTTTACAGCCTTTTTGTGATTTGGCAAATTCTAACTATCAGCCAAATTCATAAAAAATATTTTTTTTAATTATAAGCATTTTAAACAAAAACAATTTTAGGTATTTGGCTGTCAGAATTTAATAACTAAAATAAACCAAAATCTAATTTATATCGTCATATGAATTCATAAGTTGAAGTTGCTTCTTTATCCTGTATCATTTGTGGGGTCTCTCACTCTTTTGTTTTTCTTCTCATTATGGGCTATAATTGTACCGCGACCTGTAAAATCTGTTGTGAAGCCCAATTCTCTACTAAAACAGCCAAAGACTGTAATTGTTTTGTGATTCATTTTATTGTCTCACTAACTACATCGCTAATTCTGCGTCTCTCCGCATAGCATATGTTACGATATTTCTTATCTTTCTTGACAGAAATCATACGAGTTGTCATGTACACCTCAACAGACAGCCAAAGTTTCATTCCAAATTAAACTCTATTTAATGCTATAAGATTATGTTTTCTCTACTTTTTTAAGGCTTTATTGTATACTAGACGCTTTCGTACAGTCTTTTATTTTGTCAGCTTAAGTATCAATTAAAAAAAATCTGTTAACAAATAAAATTTTAATTGTTAAAAAATCCATAAAAATAAATACAGAAATTCACTGCACTATGTCTATGAAGTGGCTCATACTTTTGCTAGCATTATTAGCAGAGGCGCCAATTAAAGTGATAAATAAAATATTTCAAATCACAATTTCAGGCTTAAATTATATAAAACAGTAGTGAGTGAAAATTTTTTCAAAAGTGGGCGTAAAAATAGGTGTGGCCAATACAAACGTATATGGCTATCTTTCTTGGATTTGCAAAACAAAAATTTGTATAGCAAACAAGCAAATTACCAAATAAACTTATGGTCTGTAAAACATAATACGAAAATTTGTTTTTTTTTCAATACAAATGTGCTTTGCTTGCGTTCGCTTAGGTTTTCTTGTGACATCGCTGAACATCGCTAGCGAACATGGTTTTTTAATGTAAGAAGAATTATAATATGAATTGGAATTATTAATAGCTCCATGTGCGTAAGTCTGAATTTAAATTAAAAATCGGCCCAATTTACTAAAATTAAGCTCCTTCTTAGCCACGCTTTAATGACTTATACCGCTGAATTGTAAAAATATTTATATCTCTTCAACCGATTTATTATGGCAGATTCCAAGTATCATTTTATTTATTATTTAATAATAGCAGTCACGCGATTTTTATAAAAATAAGAAGAATATATAAGACTGACTTATGACATTGCCCACAATTGCTGTCTGGTTTTTAAAACTGACTGTCAAAATACTTTTTTAAATTGCAATAATCAGCCTTATTACGTTTGTCATTATCGTAGTCGAACTTGACAGTCTTTGTGACATACTCGTATCACTGTTTTCGTTATGACAACAACAATCGTGTGTTGCTTTACCACAAAGAGTTCGAAAAATGCTCTCATTCTAGTGCTTTAAAATAAAAGAAAAAACCTGTTTGCACTTGAAATTGAATTGCATTAAATTGAAAATAAAATAAAAATAAATTTATAATTACAGCAATTAGTTGATTGAATTTGCTCGAATTAAATAAATCATTGACACTCATACACTTGACGCCTTCATAATTTTAAATGTTTTGATTTTTAAGTTGAGCACTTAGTTGTGCATTATAATTTTATATAAAATGAGTAGTAAATGAAGTAATTGAAAGATAAATTATTTTATACTAAAATTTGAATAAGAAAATAAATAAAATCAATAAAAAGAATGATTAAAAGTTAATTTAATGCGCCAACTTGCTGCTTAGAATTTAAAAAAAAAGAGAATTGAACCAACTGGGTTACACTTTGGATAATTGTAGTCAGCCAGGTAGCCAGTCAGCCAGCCACCAACCAACGTTTGATTTATCTTTTAAATCTGGCTAACAATTTGCAATTGATATTTTATTTTAATAAATTACCTGGCCTTTTGTTTTACTTACAAAACACTTAAACTTAACTTTTAAAACCATTTATTTATATACCTTTTGTTGTTTAAGATAAAAAAATTATTTAAAAGTTTGTGGTCTTTTAAAAAATTTAATAAAACTATTTAATAAAACTATTTCCAGGAAATTAATAGTTTTAATTTATTGTAAAATATTTAATTTCAATTGCAATTGCTTTTTATTTAAAATTTATTATCCAGACAAGAAAAATATGTATTTTAAATTACATACACAGTGAGAGAGAAAGGTTGAGGGTTGTTTGCTGCAAATGCAAACACAAAGAAAAAAAATCATGAAATTATAATTGATATTCATAAAATATTCAAAGCAACAAATATTTTATAAGACTTAAGTCCGTTATTGCAGCTCTCGATAGTTAAATTAATTATTTTAGGGGGTTAATAAGCGGTTTTTAATTTAATGTCTAACCTCAGAAAATCTTAACTTTTACTATCGGTAATTTGTAAAAATGGCTCTTGGGTGCTTAAGGTCTTATTTAGCAATGTGAGTGAATATATGTAAATATGCCGAGTTAAACATGTTTTAACGTAACCTCTTACGTTTTTCAGTATTTGTAAATATGCCGAATTAAACATGTTTTAACGTAACCTCTTACGTTTTTCAGTATTTGTAAATATGCCGAGTTAAACATGTTTCAACGTAACCTCTTACGTTTTTCAGAATTTGTAAATATCTTTTCAGTATATATGGCATATTTATGAAATGAGTCTTACGTCATTAAATATTTGTAACGTTATTGTTAATAGGATGTAAGCGCATGGCTACAAATATGCATAAATACGTTGATTCCTCTAAGAGTTTTTTTTACTAATTTGCAAAAGAAGTATTGAAAATTACGGAATGGAATACATATCATTTTAGATTTTTAATCTACCGTCCAAATACTCAGAAATTACTTGGGATTATTTTTAAATAATTTTTGAAATATCCATATACCTCAGTGCTGTTGCTGTGAGTGATTTTAGTAACTTCCGAACGAACCATTAAAGATTATGGAATAGAAGGTCGTCTAGATTTGTAATCTGCCCCCCCAAATACTCAGAAAAAACTTAATCTCAATTAAAAGATTTTTTAAGTTAAATTCCCTGTGGGCACCAAAACATTTTTTCACATCAATTTAATTTTAAATTAGTAATATAAAATATTTACGTTTCGAAACACATTTATGCTGCTTACACCCATTGTGCTTTACTACGTAAATTCATGATATGAACTATATTAATAAAAACACTTTATTAACATAAAAATGTTGAGGAAGATAATAAAAAAATGTCTTATTTTAAGCTAAACATTTATATTTGCAAATTTAGATAAAAAAAATTATAACATTTTGACTATTGCGCCACATGTCGAGGTATGTAGTACCAAAAACATTAAAATTCCTATTGCGTAGTAGCAAAGTAGCAGCAAATAATGGAAACTGACACAATATAAAATACACACACAGCTTTCACACGTTCATGCTCAGCACACACACTCATATAAAGTGACGGTGATTTTTCCATATTTTTTTTTATTCACAAAATTTAAAAGCAAGATGTTAATGCTGATAAACGTTATTATCGTCAACGCGCATCATAATAATCGCACGCACATCATTTTAATATAGTTGAGCCAGGCAGCTCTTTATTTTTACGTCTGTTGCTCACAGATTTTCTTCCTTCCTTTCTTCCATCCTTTCGTTATATCCTTTTTTCATTGCTATGACTCTTTTTCAACTAACGTGTTGTGTCCTATATTTAACTAATACAACAACAATTACGTACATTTTCCCAAAATAAAAATGTATAACGTGTGTGAATTTAAGTTGATATCAAGTGTGAGCCGTTTATTAATAAACTCACACATTCACACTTGGAAGTTTTATTTTATTTTCTATTGTGCGTAAGGTTTTGTGTATGTAAAAGGATAACTAACGAAATTGTACGAAAAAATAATTTCTAGGAGAGCATATGCTTGGTTTGACTGAGTGTGTGTGTACGCACCACAAACAAACATTTTACATACCAGCAAACGTATTAAATATAAAAAAAGAAAAAAAATTATGAAAACAAGCAAGGAACTGTTGCGTGCTACTTAGTTTTGCTGATATCCTTGAGACTGTTAATATTGTTTGTGTATTTTTTTTTTTTTTTTTTTTTTTTTTTTTTTTTTTTTTTTTTTTTTTTTTTTTTTTTTTTTTTTTTTTGTCTTTCTTACCTCTTCGGTACATGTTGATACTGAATTAGTTTTGTATTTTAAACGATTATTTTCATCTGTTTCATCTTTTTTTGTTCTTACTTTTTCGGCTTTTAAAACACCCGGCGCAGCTGTTAATTTTAAGTAGAAGATCATCTCTGGGGTTTGTTTATGTGTTTGCTGAGTGTGTATGTATGTGTATTTGTTTGTTTGTTTCTATTCTAAAATATTTTTGTTCCTTTTGCAAACCAAAACGCCGTATTTAAAAAGCATGTGTTTGTTTGAGTTTAGTATTGTTTATATGCGATCATGCAACAACACCACCACCATATGTCATATAATAATTATTACACTATTCAACTACATACATACATACAAAGGTATTTGAATTGAAATTTTTTTGCAATTTTTTTTTTTAGCAATTTCTTTTATATAATTTTTTTTTTTTGTAGGTACTCTCACATAGTTTTTAAAACTTCGTTATATGAAATTCTATTTAATTTTTTTTAATACAAAAAGAAATTGACGATAAACTTTTAAAAATGTGTGAGAGATAAATCAAAACGTATAAATTTGTTCTGCTACTCAATCGCCTTCTGTCTTACAAAACTTACTTATAAAGTAAAAATTATTTCTTATCCAAGAAAATTAACGTAGACTTTAAAGTCAACGTTATCGAAATTTTTCATAAAATTTTTTCATAAATTTTCCTTGAAAGTTTAATGAAAAGTGTTATTCCTTTATTTATTTTCACTATTTAAAGCAAGAGTTAGCTGGCTTTGACAAAGAACACATTTATGCAGCACAAAATTATGTATTTACTTTGTTGCAGAAATATTAAACAAATCTATTTAGATTTAAAAGATAAAGCCAGATTTAGGAAGAAACATTTTGTAATTATTGATTTCGCACGGAAAGGAAAATTTAGCATAAAGAAATATCGATCGATATGCAAATTGCTATTATTCATTCCAACATAATTATCTTATTATTTTGAATTGTTTGATTTAATTGTGAATTAAAAAGTAGTCTATTGTGAATGCATTGTGTTCAGCTGTTGTTGAGAGGAAAAAAATTAAATTTTTTAACATCAAAATAATTTTTAAATAAACGAAAATTAATTTTCAATAAATAAAACAAATTAAGCTATAAAAAACTTAATTTTTTACGAAAATTTGTATTTTGTATGAATAATTAGACCCATTTTGTTTATTAATTTGAAGTTAGTGTTTTTGTTAACCAACAAGGCTTCAGAAAATACCCTAAAGCAGAACTTAAGAATCTCTTTTAGCTGAAACTGCTGCTATTTGCTATTTCATCAAGATTAAAAATTTTTTTTTATATTTATTTTAAACTGCTTTGATATGTTTACTGTGTGAACAACAAAGTCATGATTTAAATTATAATTATTTTTCCTAAAGGTTTTTTGAGGCAAGCATTTCTAAAAACACATTTTCAAAATCAAAACTATTTTCATTAAATTTATATATTCTGTGCAGCAAAAATAATTGTTATTGTTGTTTAATTTAACCATCAGAAAATTTTGCTCAAATTAAAAAATGGCCTTACAGTCATACTTAAAAAGGCTCGACAAGAGTTTTTATCTGTCAAAAACTCTCATGCCCATGCAACATATATGGAGCATACTGAAATAGTGAAGAAGCAATGCTGAGCTATTGGAAAATTAAAATTTTTAAAAGCCTTTTATAGTGAAGTTGGCTGCAAAACAATTAATTTTTATTTTTGACCACTAATGACATTTTAGCTTTTTTTAACTTTATTTTTGTTTGTCTTTAGAGGGTTTTATTAAACAAGCTGATGAAAACTACTGTGGAAAATATAAATAGAAGATGCTGAAACACGTTACGCTCTAATTTAAGTTGGGCTGTTAATTATTGTATTTTCCTAGTAATTGAACTCTGATAGTTATTAAGTTAGCAGGCAATTTTATTGTAGCTGAAAACAGCTTTTATTTAAAGAAAATTATATCTGATCATCAGGAATTTTTACTTTAATCATTATTTTGTCATAGAAACTTAACTCTCTTTCATCAGCAAATTTCACTTTAATAAAATTTATTTAGCCATATCATGTACTCGTTGAAAAACTCCTTTTTCTTTTCAATATACTCGTATTATGCTTTCTATGCATGAGCTCTTCAAAAATCTGGCTAAGCGCTTTATATCTTATAGACATAAATAACAAGCAAAAGCTGGATGTAAGATCTTGTCAGAGTTTTTATGAGAGGATGCATTTTAAATTGAGTTTTCTTAATAAATTGTTTAAAAATTGTGGTTTAGTTTTCTTTTTTTTTTGTTTTTGTTTGCTTTAATTAAGTATATTTTGATTTCATTTATGTATACAATTTCTAAGTGTGTGTTCCCCCCTTTTTATCTGTTTTTCTTTTTTTGTTACAATTGTTTTTCACATATTTCTTTGGCTAATAAGAAATGACTACAAATGTGTTTACTGTGACACCACAGAGCAGCTCTTACCACAAGAAGCCTACACACATGAACACACATATCGCTTATTTAATAGCGAATGGCCGTAAGTAAATCTTATGAACTTAAGCTTCAAGTAATTTTAATAAAAACATTTTTGAAAAGTTTTTTCCACTATTTAGTACCAATGTTGTTCTTTTTTTTTTCCAAATTATGACCGTTTTCTAGCCAATAAGCGCTATGTACTTAAATGAATTGTTTCAAGACAATTTTGCGATTTATTTTTTTTTAATTCAGTTTGTTGTGTTTGTAAGTCCCCTCCTCTTTTTATTTCACATGGCCTTATGTTTGTATTTTTATCTCAATGTTTTGTTGTTGTTGTTGTTTTACATCTTCCTTGTGCCAGTTTCAATGTTAAATCTGACTGACATTGATGCTGTTGTTGACGATGACGATATTTAAGTCTGCCGTAAGTGATTACGGGAATGTAAATTACTTCGCATATCGAATCGCTGACTATAGCGACAGCCGCAAAGGCAGCAAAATAATTTATAAGGATCTTTATGTTTCTTCTTCTTCGTTTTTCTTTTCTTGGTTGTAGTTGTTATTTCATTTGTATCGCTGTAGGGTTGGATTAAATTTGATGTATGAAATAAATTTTTCATTCTCGTTGATTTTAGTTTATGATGATGATTTTTATTTTCGCTTGAAATTTAGGTTAAGGTGTGTTTTCCTTAAACGAGATTGTTGTTTAACAACTACATCTTTATAAAATCAAGCTGTAAAATTTTTTCTTCTTCTTATTTTTTCTTTGTAACCTTAATTTGTGATGTGGGTCTATAAGGAAACATTTTTTTTAATTCAATTTTAATTAATAAGGAAAGTAATCGAGTTGAGAAAGTAAATGAAATATTTACCCTTAAAAGAATTTGCTTTTTTATATGTGTATATATATGTGTGTGTGTGTTTGAGAATTTCAAAATTACATTTTTACTAGCAAAGCTCATTAAAAAATTTAAGTTCACACTTTATACTTCCAATTTCTTTGCAGCACAGGGGAATTATTTAGGGGATTCACACACAGTAACTAAAAAAGTCATATTTATGTAATTATTTATTTAGACTATTGATTTTATATATATAATTAATTATTATTGTTATTATATAATAAATAATTCTTATAAAAAGACTAAAGCTCAATAATAATTAATTATATATAAAAAAGTCATGTTAAAAAAAACAACAACACGGAAAATATGAACGCTGTGAGCATCTCCTCATAACTTATGTCCCTATTTTGGTTCACAACTCAACTCAGTTGAAGTTGAGTTGTCATTTTTGTATGTTTTTGTCAACTGCACAAACACAGAGTTATAATCAGTAATAACACAAACAGGTTGTACTACCAAATTTACAACTAAAGTAGAGTTGAGTTGTGAACCATAATAGGGCCATTGAGTGTACTATTTCATATTTGAGTCTATTAAGCAGTAGAAAAATTCTTATTATTTTAGGACTTTTTTATGTGAATAACAACAACAATTTGTATTAAGTTATCATAATATGACTAGAACTTTATGACTGATACAAAACTACTGTGAATCTTCCCATTGTTTTATTTATTTTGACTTATTACTTATTTTTTTTTAATTTTGTTTAATAACGATGACATTTTTAATTAATAAATAACAAGAAAAAAATATTCCCTAGGCATGTTACAAATATAAATAATAATTTTTAATATCTAGTATTTTTCTCTAAAAAAAATATAAAAAAAATTAAAAAAAAAATTAAAAAAAAAAAATTAAAAAAAAAATTTAAAAAAAAATTAAAAAAAAATTAAAAAAAAAAATTAAAAAAAAAAATTAAAAAAAAAAAATTAAAAAAAAAAAATTAAAAAAAAAAATTAAAAAAAAAAATTAAAAAAAAAAATTAAAAAAAAAATTAAAAAAAAAATTAAAAAAAAAAATTAAAAAAAAAAAATTAAAAAAAAAAAAAAATTAAAAAAAAAAATATTAAAAAAAAAAGAAATTAAAAAAAAAAAATTTAAAAAAAATTAAGAAACCGATCATTTAAAATGTAAACAAAAACGCAGCAATCAAAGTCCAAAAAAAGTATTAAAAATTATAATACAAATTTTTTTTTGTGATAAACCTAATATGTAATTATAACAATTACCAGATTAAGTAGAAATTGTTTGTGATTTATATAAATTATGAGTCATTTATGCTCGTAACAAACTATTACAATGCAAATAAATAAGCCGACAGTAGCCAGCCCAACCAGCCAGTAGATATCATTCACATGCTGGTATGGCACATTGAAAGGGAGACTGGGACAGACAGACTGTTTTACTCATTGTCTGGCAGTCTGTTTAAAGTCAATTATAGTTTGATGATTGTGGAAAATTTGTTATATTTAATCACTTGTACTTGTTTGCCCACAATGGTGTGTATTGTCTGATGATAATAGTGAAATAAAATATGATTATGCTACAGGGATATCTCTACTCGTACATACATACCCGTACATACGCACACATTCGTGCATACATAATTTTATAGCATTTTAATTACAAAAGGTCGATGTTAGTACAATGAGAAAAAAATTATTCAACATAACTTGATATTTTTTTAGCATAATTGTGAGCTTAAAGTGTGTTTAAATCAACGGCGCTGATGTTCTTTCTAGGCTTACAGCAATCGAATGGCAATATAAAGAAAACTTGTCAAAAAATGTATTGTAAATGACACTTTTGGTTTAAAATTTATTTTAGCTATAAATTGCACAATCTTAGAGCAATTTAATTAAAAATCTAAGCTTCACTGCCCTTTAAAGTCTTCAGGAAACCTTATCATTGAGATTTTAAATGTTTTTTAATTCTTGTTTATTTTTTGAAACAATCTAATAGAGCATTGAAATTGAACTTCCCCTTAGTCTATTAATTGGACTGAGGTCTTGAATCAGTCTTAGAACAATTTAAAGTAGAATGGAAACTACACTGTCTGTTAAGCTCATCAGCAAATCTTATCATTGTGATTTAAAAATTTTTTTAAGTTATTAATGGGAAGGTGTGTTTAGGCTTAAAGCAAACTAAAAGCCTTCAAACAAGTCAGAAAATCTTATTCCTATTGTAAATGACACTTAGTTATTAATTGGCCTTGATTTGTATTTTGAATCAGTTTTATAACAAATTAATTAAATTAGAAAATCTTATCACTCGGTTAAAAGAAATTTTTTTTTTAGTTAAGGTTTTATTTAACTGGAACTTTTAAAAAGTAAAAATGAACTCAAAAAATTGTAAGCAATTTTGTTGTATTACTTGCTTTGTTGTGGCATCTGGGCAGTTCCAACTTACGTTGCTGCCTTATAGAAATTAAATAAAAGTTGTAAAGTGAGCTTTTTTGTATGGAATTGGTTTTTTTTATGGCATTGGTTTTTTTTAAGTATTAATTTTGTGTGAATTTATGCAATATGGAAATTATTTTAAGACAAAAACTTTTTTCGTAAAAAAACAGCCAAAAGGCAAAAAAGCTTGCGACAGCATAGAAAGGTTCTGCAGATATCTTCAATTTAAGCAAATACAAAACCACTTAAACCAAGCGCCACCCACTTGAGTCTAGTGGAATAAAGCAAATAAATGCTTATGTGGTTACTGCAGCAACAACAACAAATAATAATAATAATCATGTTACATCTACTGCATTCTGTTTTCCATGATATGATAATGACTATTTATTTTCGAATGCCGATCTGAAACATAAAACACATTGTCTATTTTTAATACTCTTCTAGTAAAATGTAAATCTCTCAAATGGATAAATCATAAATTTTATTAAAATCACATGTCAATCTATGCAATGACTGCATGAGTACTTAGTCAATAATCTGTGAATATGATGCTTTTGAAATGAAAACAAAATAATAAGCCATTCATATTAAACGAACCCAAAAACAACATCCAGCACATAACATCTACCCAGCCATCCAAGCATCCACTTCCATCCATTCAGCTATAAAAAATGTGTGTGAAAAGTTAAGACATACGAGAGTACGTTTACAGAAATAGAAATAGAAAAAGAAAAGAAACAAAAAGAAATGCAATGAAACACACATAAATAAATCAAATTAAGCTGTCACTATTTTGCTTTTTCTTATTTTTACCAACATATTGACTCCCCACTCATTTGAAGGAAACTAAACAAAATCAAGAAAAAAAGCTTACAAGGCACTTTATACGGGAGGAGGAAAGGGCTAAATGAATTTATTATGAGCGTAAACACTTTTATTTAAGTATGTGTTTTACACATCACCTAGAAAAATATCGAACAAACCAACCTAAATTGGATCGGCAAACGTAGCGTTTTTTTAGCTTCGAAAATTTATGTTAAAGCGCTGGCGGTGCGTATTCTCTAAAGTAGTGTTTATCAGCTTGTTCAATAAAACCCTTTAAAGAAAAACAAAAAATAGAGTTAAAAACGCTAGATTAAAAAAAAATAGCTGACATGTCATTACTGGTTAATAATAACAAAACAAAAATTAAAAAAAAATTTGTTTTGCAGCCAACTTCACTACAAAAGGCGCTGTCAAAATTAAATTTTTTAATTGCTCAGTGTTGCCGCCTCAATATTTCTTTTGGCATGAGAATTTTTGACTGATAAAAAACGCTTGCCTAAAGAAAACACCCAAAATGCCTCATTCGATATCTAGCAACTTTTCAGCAAAATGCACAAATTACTTCTTACAAAATAAATAAAATTTCAATCAATTTCTTTTTGCTAAGGAATGCAAAGACATATGAAATATATGTATATACGACATGCTCTCAATCCGAGCTTAAGCTTAAAAAAATTAGTCGTTTTAATTAAATTTCTTGCAGTATACTTTTTCGGCTGCATTTAGCTTGTTAATGTTTCAACTAAAGCAAATCAAAAATTCGCTTATTTAGCTTCGTTGCTATAATTGTATATTTTAAACAAAAACTAATATTCGTTTTAGCTGAACAGGCTGTAGTCTCATGGGCAATCAGTAAAAACTCAGGCACAAGTGCAGTTTTGGATTTTATTGTTGAAAACTAAAACAAATAAAATGTTTGTTAATTAAAATGGAACAAAAATTACTTTCAATTAGTTTGTAGTCTGTATTAGAACCTTCTGTAAGTTGAGGACTCATGTTGATAAAAATTGCATTTTTACTTATTCTTCTTCTTATCTCTTAACTGACTAAAAAATTTATTTTCTTCAAAGCCTCCAAAGTCTGTTGCAAACTTTTAAGAAAAAAAAAATTTTTTTTTGTTAAATTTTATTTTCATGCACACCTTGTTTTTCTAATCTTTTCAACACAACTCCATTCATAATTATGTTTATTAAAATGTTTTCAATGCACCATTAATCTATTAATAAACCATTTCAAATATGTGCTGCTTGTACCTTGAAACTAAACAGGAAACAAATACTGAATTGAAAGCATGAATGAATGAATGACTGAAGACAAACAACAGCAGCAGCCTCAACATCAGCATGATCATGTGATCTCACACAATTTAAAAATAAAAAAAACCATAAAATCTACTTCAAATATCTTTTGCTGCTTCTTGTGTGTTTTTTCCTGATTTTTTTTATCATCCACACAAACACATTCCGCTCACTATCTTATTTTCTCATGTCACTTGTAGATAAACAAACCAACCTATGTGCGTGCGTGTGTGCATGTGTGTGTTTTGTTTAAAAAAAGTAATATAGCAGAGTTGTTAAGGATATGATGACAACAGCAACACTAACAACAACAAATATCAACAGCAAATATCTCTCCATTTAAATACAATAAAATGATTTATGTATCACACGTGTTAAAAATAAAAAAAAACAACAAACAGAACAATAACCAAATATTATTGACACACAGACAAATATTTTTATTTCTTTATATTTACACGAGCAACAATTCATTTTATGTTAAGTAAATTATACTTTTACTTGTTTTATTTTGCAGTAAAATACAATTCAATTGTTACACTCATAGAAAAATATTCGTTTTAAACGAATTTGTCAAAAATTGAAATCAAATGAAAAAATGTGAAAACTATGGCCCATAAACATAGTCACACTAAAGTCGGTATCGTTTTAAAAACGATTTTAAATTCATAAAATTCTTATGAACTAAAGTCGGCTCTTAATATGAGTAATTTTATTGTATCTATTGGGCCATAGACTTACAGAGAATTTGCAAGTTGAGAGTAGTGTCACAGTAGGTCTATTCTTGAGCGAAATGATCAAGTGACTAGTTCAGATTCCTAATTCTAATTCTACATCCACACTCAAAAAGTGTGTGTTTTTAATTAATTTTTTCTCAATATTGATCTTTATACATATTTAAAAAATCAAAATATATATTTTGAAAATTTAAAAAAAATTTTTTTTCTTTTTTTTTTTCAATTCAGATACTCTTCAACTAAATAGGCGATATGTTTATAATAAACACATTAACTGACTCGCTGACGCATTAACACTTTAATTTCATTTTTTTATCTGAATTTTATACATTTACTTTATTTTTTTTTTTTTTTTTATAGCAAATTAACATTTTATGCGCATAATTTGCATCTCTTTTTCAAAGAAGTCAAGCACCTCTTTTATGTAAAATCTAACGCTTATTGGCCGCCAATGACTATTTAATATGCAAAAACTACACAAATTCAAAAGTGTTATCTGCGAGTATTTGCTGTTTTCAATACCCACTTGTTTTTAGAAAAAAAAAACTAATTTTTTTCTGAAAGCAAAAATTTGTTTATGCAAAATCAGTGATTTAATTTTGCATAATTTAACTATTAAAAGCAACGCGTTAAATAGAAATCAAAAATTTCAAAAAAGAGAAAAAGTTATTTCGATGAATGAGGAAAGTGTAAAAGGCGAATAAATGTTTTTTTTTAATAAAATTATTCATTCAAAAGCTCTAAACAGCTCGAAACATTTTTTTCTATAGAGTGCTGAAAGCAAGTACTTATAAGCTTTAAGCATTTACTTTGAAAATACAGTGAAGGGGCTTCATGAATGAATGAAATTCAAATGAAATGTAATACGACTTTAGTTGCTAAATATGATTGAAGGTCTATCTTCTAAAAACATTAAAATTTCGAACCTCCTGTTAGTTTCTTTAAAAAAAAAACTTTGCTTTCTCATCTAAATTTGTTTCTCCTAAAATTTTTTCCTTCTATATTTTTAAGCTATTTTTAATCGGGAGCCAAATTCCTGCATTGATATTTTTCATAATGTTTTTTTTATATTTTTTGTAAATTTTTTGTAATTTTTTTCCAATTTTTTTGTAATATTTTTTAGAAATTTTTTTTCTTTTTTTTATAATTTTTTATATATTTTTTTATTTTTATAATTTTTTATAAATTTTTTTTATAATTTTTTTTTTAATTTTTTTGTAATTTTTTATATAACTTTTTTTATATTTATAAACTCTTTTTTATTTTTTTTTTATAACTTTTTTTTAATTTTTTTTCTTGTAATTTTTTATTTATAATTTTTTTATAACTTTTTTTTAATTTTTTTTCTTGTAATTTTTTATTTATAATTTTTTTATAACTTTTTTTTAATTTTTCTTTAATTATTTTTTCTATTTCTTTGTAATTTTTTCGTAATTTTTTTTTTTTTTATAAATTATTTGTTTTATTTAAAAAAATTTTTTTTTATATATATTTGTAGTTTTTTTATATAATTTTTTTAAATTTTTTCATAATTTTTTTTATATTTTTTTTTAAATTTTTTTATAATTTTTTTTGTAATTGTTTTTTTATAATTTTTTTTTTGGATTTTTTTTTATAATTTTGTTTTCTAGTCTTTTTTTTTGTATTTTTTTATAAATTTTTTTAATATATTTTTCTATTTTTTCTTAAAGTTTTTATATATTTTTTTTTATTTTAATTATTTTTTTATAATTTTTTTTTATTTATTTTTTTTCTATATTTTTTGTAATTTTTTTATTTTTTAATTTGTTTTATCATTTCTTTTAAATTTAATTTATTATTTTTGTTCAATTTTTTAAATAATTTTTATATAATTTTTTAGATAAATTATGTTCCAGTTAGTGTGAGCAAGAAAATGTTTAGTTTTTCAGGTTGTTGTTGTTTATTTTACTGTTGCTGCAGTCGATATTGTTGTTGTTGTTGCTTTTTGGCTGTATTCCCATAAAAAGTATCACAAGTATAAAAACTGACCATTGCCAAAAAAGAAAAGTTTAATAAACAAACAAAAAAAAAATATTTTTATAAAATTTATTTTTACTTTTAAACACACACAACAACAACATTTGCAATTATTTGTAATTTTCTCTTTCTACAAAATCTGCTGATTTAGATGATGATGATGACGTTTGGGTTACATATGTACATATTTTCATGTTGATGTTGTTCAGTTCACAAAAAAATAAAAATTAAGTAAAATAATTGTCGTATGCGATATAAAGCACCTCTTAAGACAAGATAAACAGCACAAAACAAAAAAAACAATCTTACACAGCAACAGACTCATGAATATTCACTAGGCAGAATAATTATTTTGTTCTTCAATAATTAATGAACAATTTTATGTGTCTAGAAAAAAGAAAAATAAAACAAACTTGGAATACAGATTTGCTATAATTTTCCATTTCCTTTAAAAGTTGTTCTAATCATATTTAACCTCAATATTTAAAAATTAATTATTGTCTTTAATTTGCTGCATTTAATTTGATTACATTTGTTTTATTTAATTATAATTAATTAAAATACTTAAAGCAAACACATTTGAGTTAAGTGTTATAAATAACGCCTTTTTTTTAAATGTTTGTGACAAATTTGAAATTAAAAAAAAATTATAAAAAGAAAACACAATTTTTTATAGAGAAAGAAATATTTTTCTATTGGCTGAATTTATGTTAGTTGGGACAGCAGTTCCTCTTTGACTGTGTTGGCGTATTCAAATTGCCAAAAATAAAAAAAATCTTAAACAAATAGACACAGTCAAAAATTTTGAATAATTATTGTCAACATCACTCTTCTGTTTTGTTTCATATTAAAAAAAATAAAAATCAAACACATGAACTCTCTAACACCTTAAATAAAAATTATTTATTTTGTATAGTTTCGTGATGGCCACAGATATTTAAATTCTTCAATAGACAAGAGCTAATTTATTATCACGTTTTGGATTTTTTTTTTAATTTTTTCATATACAATTTGCTGCTTATAGCCTTTAGTTTAATGAATATTTAATAAGATTCGAGATGAAATAGAATTTATTAAATTATTTAAATGTTTATTTTTAAAATATTTAAAATTTTATTAATAAATAATTTTGTCATTTCAATTTAATTTCTTTATTTTTAATTTATTAAGTCCCATGAATTTCTAATGCCCCACAACTTTTATGCTTGTCGTCCTCAGCTCAAATAAAGTTTTGGTCGTAGTCACTTTTTTATATGACATGATGACAAGAACACAACAAACAAAAAAGGAATCTAGTTGAAACTGGCCATGCCAATTTTCATAAATAATATGCACCATTATAACAGCATAAATAAATTAAAAAAAGTTCATAACAAAACACTAATTCAGCAACACAAAATAGAAAGTTTACAGCGAATCATTTTAATATATTTTTTTAATAATAAAATAAGGATGGATTTATGACAATTATGTGGGAAACAAAATTTCCAACAAATGCTCGCCACGGACCCCTCTAACCGGTCAAAATTTTCAATAGCTCTGAGACATAATTTGGGTTTAATATTGTTAATGTGCCGAATTATGACACTTTTTCTTTTAAATATCCAAAAAGAAAAAGTCAATTAACATCGGCATGACATGAGATAACGTGGCAACACATGGCGTTGAAAAAAACTAATGCGCTAGGCTGTTTCTGTAATACAAGCAATCAAGTAATCTTTTTCATCTGTCTCAGTTCATTATCAGTTTTATTTATGCTTGATAGCAAATTGTCTTGTTCTATTGATGAATGAATCATTTTTTTGGATGTCAAATATAACTTATTGTTCGATTTGTAATTTGTTTTCATTTCTGAAGATCACTTCACTGGCGCTACTCAGCTCGTCAAGCTGATTTTTAAATGATTCTGTGTTTATTTAATTTCTTTTGTTTGTTTTCATCAATTCACAGCAATTCGCTGCTGGCAAAATTTCAAAATTGAAACAACAAATTGACTAAAAAGAGTTTTTTAACACCAGAGCATTTGAAAAACATATAAAAACTAAAAATAAAAATTTGCTGATAAGAAACTAAAAAATAGTTCTTTTTTTACGCAGTGTTTTTTTGCAAATGCTTATTTTTATCATTTTGGGGAGAGGCTTAAAATAAATATGATTTGTGCCATAAATTCACCACTTTCAGACAAAACACACAGCGCTTGTATTTTATTTATATGATTTTTGTTTGCTTGTTTTTGCTGTTATTTGTTTTTAAATTTTTTATTTTTTATTATTTATTAATTTTTCTCGTTGTTGCTGTTACTGTTGCTGTACAATTATTTAGCTTTATGAAACCAAATGTGCTGTACACAACCTCGTCGACCTTGTTTCAGTGTTTTTTTTTTTTTTTTTTTTTTTTTAATTTTTTATTTCAACGTTAAAGTAAAATAATAAAATTCTATATCAGCAAAAACTAAAAACAAGCCAATAAAATAAATAAATAAATAAACATTCAAGACAACTGAAATTTAAACTTAAAAATTGCCTAGAGCTATTTTCAAATGTATTTTTATTTTTCCACTGATTTTTATTAAAAAAAATAAATTTTTTTATTTGTTTGTTTAATTATCTTTAAGCGCACATAAATATGAAATTGTAATGGAATATTAAAATTTATACAAACGAACCGAACCTAGTTGATGAATATAAAGAAAAAAAAAAAAAATTCTTATACGTTGGCGGTGTTTATTGAACAATTAATTCGTGCACGCATTTACGCATGCATGGCTGGGCTCGATTTGATTTGATTTTATTTAAAAAAAAATTTAAGTTAAATAAATGTTAAAGTGGCTGAAAAAAAGAAACCAAATAAAGAAAAACAAAATGCTGTTTTGATATCTGGATTTAAGCTTGTCTTGTCAGTCATTAGTTCTCATTTGTTCCTAAAATTTAAACAAACAGCTTTTTTGTGTTACTTTTTTTTTTTTTTGATTTTTTTTCTTTTTGCTACTAAACTTGTGGTTCGTTCTGAGTTGCTTGGTGACAAGAAAAACGTGATTAAAGATATACAAAAAAAGACTTCTTAAATTTTTTTTCACAATTTTAATTTGCATTTTAAATAAGACATTTTTTTCTACATGAAGTTCACGCTCATTTACAAACCTGTTTGTTGTTTGTAAAAAGCTTAGTGACGCTTAAAACTCAAATATTAATCGTTTAATGGACAAAAATAATTGTACTTGCAATTAAATGCAAATAATCAATCGATTAATTCAGCTTAATTTAAAAATCAGCTTAAGCAGCTAAAAACTCAAGCTTATTATAATTTATTTAAGCTGCTTCTAGCCTCCTAACGCTTCTGCTACTTCTTTTTCTTTACTGGGAAAAATGCTCATTATTTTTCAACCAATCATATAGACTAATGAAATATTTTTTTGCTCAATGAAATATTCATTCATTTAATTAAATTAATTTTTTTTCTGCTTTTAATTGTGGTTATCAGTTTTGCCACACATGCCCCCTAAATAATTTTGCTATTTGCCCGCAAGTACTTACATTATTGTGCATGCGTGTGTATGCTTATGTGCTGCATGAATATTCAGTGTTTGCGCTTTAAATTAGCGCTCACAAATTAAAAGGAATTCATCCATTTAGTCACTCACTCATACATAATATTTGCATTTATTTCAATAGTTAATAGAACATTTACACAAACACTTAACATAATGCAGTCATGCATGTGCATGATTTTAATGTTTATTTCTTCTTCTTCTCTTTTTCGCTCTCTATAAAAGCGTCATGCCAGATGTATTTGTAATGACCACAATTAGTAAAACATAAAATCCGCCAACGGCTTTGACAGCTTTTACAAAAAAAATAAAATAAATGAAACAGTCATTCACATACCCACTCATACATACTTGTTTTTAAATAAATTCATAAGTATTTTAATAATAAAAGAGAAAACAAATCCTAACAATAAAACAACAATTACAACAAACAATCAAACCAAACGTTTTTATGTCACCTGTGGGACTAATACTCAGTATCACTGGTACGTTAATAATCATGATGATGATGATTATAATGATGCTGGTGTTGCTTCCTTCGTTATTATGTTGTAAATAAAAAAGGCAGAGAAAGCAAGACAACTCATACAGATTCTGTGATAAACGAATAGAAAATTATTTCTGTAAGTTTGCTTGCAATCGCATTATGGGAAAATACGCTCGTTGAATGAATGAATTGTAAAAAAAGGAATTAAAAGAATAATGATGATGAGCTTAGAAATGCAATTAAGGTTTCAGGAATGTTTTGAATAATAATTCCTACAGCATTTCTTTTTTCTGCAGCTTGAGTGTCTGTTAGATTACATGTAATAAAAGGTGGCAGATGTAATAATAAAAAGAAATTTCTAAAGACCAAAAAGCAAATTACAGCATTCGGTAGCAAAAGAATTTTAAGAGAGGCAAGCTAATGCATAGGACGCCCCAATAATAAAAACAAAAGAGGGCTCACGTGGGTGCTCTGATATCAGTAGAAAGATGGCCATACCAATAGAAAAGTGAAAGGAAGTAGGGAGATACTAGAAAGAATAAGAACGAAGTATCAATGTATTTGAAATTAATATTTAGATATCGAATGCCTCAATTCGCTTTTTTTTTTTTTAAAGAGTAAAGGTTCTTAATTTTCAACTTCCCTAAATAACAGTAAAAAAATATACTATAAATTTTTATCAAGAAATCTTTAATTCTCTGTGTAGGATCATGGGTTTATTGCCTCTCAAATTAAATTAATTAATTAATTCAAAATTGGAATGAAGCAAGAATAAAAATTAAATTTTGTTAAACTTTATAATTCTAAATAATTTAATATGTTGTTTAATCAAAAGTTTTCACAAAAAAAAAAAAAAAAAAAAAAAAATTAAAAAAAAAAATTAAAAAAAAAAATTAAAAAAAAAATTAAAAAAAAAAATTAAAAAAAAAAAATTAAATAAAAAAAAATTAAATAAAAAAAAAATTAAATAAAAAAAAATTAAATAAAAAAATAAAAAAAATAAATAAAAAATAAATAAAAAAATAAAAAAAAAAAATAAATAAAAAAATAAATAAAAAAAAAATAAATAAAAAAATAAATAAAAAAAATAAATAAAAAAATAAATAAAAAAATTAATAAAAAAAAAAAATAAAAAAAGTTGTGACAGACAAGACAGGTGGCTGACAATTAAAAAATATTTTTATTTACTTAAAGCATGTTGGCAGTGTTTCTGCTAAAGCTTAAACAGGATTTATAATCGATACCAGAAACACGTGTGGCTTGACTGCTTAAAAGTCTTTGCTGCAGTCTTAATTAAAAATGATAAAGTTACTGATGATGCAACAGATAGTGTGTTTTCTTGCATCACTAAAAAAAAAAGAAAAAACAAAATTTTTTTAAATATTTATTATTTGAAAAATTTTTCTCTTAAAAAATTTTGTACTGAAAGAAAAATATTGAAAGGATTTCATTAAATTTTAATGAACATTTACGGTGTATTTACGTTTTGATTTCTAGAAAATAGAACATTTTCACGATATCAAAAACAGCACTGAGTTCAAAAATTTAATACGTTTTCTTGGCTGCATTGCTGCTAATGGTTTTTCTCTTTGGGGTCTTTCAGTCGCTACCCCTATCCCTGCAAGTATTTTCTTTTTTATATGTTAATTGCTAAATTGCATTACAATTTTTATAATATTTTTCACAAATCCCGCTAAGAAAAGCTTTTAATTTGAATTTAGGAAAGTTCTAAAGTTTTTTTTTTTTACTTGAAAACTTCTGCTGTTTATTTCATGACTTATGGCTGGAACATTTTATTTCTTGATAAAAACTTTCATATTCCGCCAATTAAATTAACACAACATTTTATGTTGAAAATCAGATTAAATTTGCTGCTCAACTGTTGTCGTTAAACCAATTAATTTTAATAAAAAGCATATTTAACATTTCCATAAAACTAAAAAAATAAATAAAAAAAACAACTAAAAATTGCATTAAGAGAAATAAAACCAAAAACAAAAGAGAGAATATTGAAATAATCTTTCATTTTATAAATGCATTCATTTCATAAATACAAATGTTTGGGTCTTTAGCGAATTTTGTTTACCCTTTCGATAAATAAATCTTGAATTCAGGGCTCCAAGTGACATTTTGCTTACTTTTAATTATTTAACAAAAATCTAGCTTAAGTGTTTTTGCTTCTGCTGCATTTCTGCTAATGGTTTCTCTCTTTGGATTCTCTCTGTCGCTATCCCTCTCCCTACAAGAATTTTCTTTCTTTTTTCTTTCTACACATATCACAAATAGAGCACTACAACCTAACCTTTTTTTAGCTCACCCTGCCACAATTCACTAGTTTTCCTTTTGTGTTCAAGACTGTCAGTAATTAATGACAAAGTCTTATTTATACCGTTCCTTTTTCTATGAGCTCAGACAGCAGAAAAGCTTTATGGGTCCCACCAAAAAACTAAAGAAAAATTTCTTTTACAGAAACTCTGCTAGTTAGCTTTATGCACAGAGAAAACAACTTTGGTTACCAATCAAAAATTCCATGACGACAGTCGAATTTTTTAATTGTTTCAACCAAAGATCGGTTTTATAGCTTGAAATATTTTTAAGAGAGCTAAATTTTGCATTGTGTTATCGAATTATGGTTGCTACAACTAAAAAAATTTGATTAGCACAACTGAATTTTAGTTCTCACAACCGAAGTTTTATAGCTTGAAATATATTTAAGAGAGCTAAATTTTGAATTGTGTTATCGAATTATGGTTGCTACAGCTAAAAAATTTGATTAACACAACTGAATTTTAGTTCTCACAACAGAAGTTTTTTTGTGTACTGTCTTTTGTAGGCCATAATTAAAACTTTTGAAATATTAAGATTCAGCTAAGCATTTCAAAATAAAGTGTGACCTCTAACTAGGTTGTTGTCGGAGATTTTTAGAACAAGGATTTTCACATCTGCTTATCTAAATAACAACTTTAAAGTCCTCTTAACTTCAACTTAAAGTAGCAAAAAATTCCTTAAGTCGTGTTGTTGTATGGATGTCAATCTGGCAAAACTCGCCAGTAGATGGACCCACTTATTTGCTTTCATTTTCTTAACTTTTTGGTGAAGGGTACAAAAACGTTCTGTAGAAGTAGATGACAAAAAAAAAACAGGTGCATTCACATTAAAACACAACAATAAAAGTAGACGGTAACAGCGGCAGCCTGACACTTATTGAAAAATTAATACTAGAAGGCAACAGGGAATCGGCAAAAAGAAACAAAAAAGAAAAAAAAAATGAACAGCTCACCTGTATTTAACAAACATTTTATCTTAATGAAATAAAAACAATAACACAGAACAGAAAGCAAGGAGCCTCCTCTGAAACAATAACAACAACAAGAAACTATTCGGGCATACATTTGCTGCTGACCCAACCATAAACGTAACGAATGCAGGCAGTCAAGTGCTTGAAAGGAGCCTCATTTTTATTTATTTATTTACCTGTTGTTTCTTTAGGCTGCTCACCTGTGTGTGTGTGTGTGTTTGTATCTTTTCTTTTTGGTATTAAATATTAAATCCAGCTGTCGTGGTTAATGCCGCTGCTGCTGCCGGTGCTGTTTCCTTGCACACTTTCTTATATGCCACAAAATGTGTTAAGCTGGCCGTGAAGTATAAGATAATGTATTAACAAAAACACACATACACACACTTGGAACACTATCAACAACAGCAGTCAGTTAATAATAATGAAAAAAAAAATAGTTTTTTTAAGGAACAAAAACTGTTTAACCATGTGAGTGCAATATGAGTGTGTATTTCTTTATTTGTGGTTTTTATTCAATTCTTGTTGGCCACAACAAATGCTAAAGAAGAGGAAATATGAAAACAACAGGCATAATAATTTACCTTATGACGCATGCCACATTTAACCAACAAAGTTTGAAACCCTACCAATTAACCAAGTTATTGTATTTGTAAAAAAACAACAGAAAATATACAATTATTTTCGGTTGTTTGTACATTTCAGGCTCTAACTGTGGCTGTGCGACTGCCTGGTTTCTTTCCCTTCCTCATTGCTTTTTTTATTATTTTTGTGATTCGTATAATAACAACTAATTGTGGTTAAAGGGCATATTGCAAGTTGGTTATAGAGTTTGTTGGCAACTCTTTGGTGTTTCTGTAATAGAAAAAAAGTTGAACAAGTTTTGACTTTCATTTCATCTTTCTTAGCATGTTTTTCTTTTCTTTTAAAAGTGTAGATTGTGCTAGAAATTGTCATAAAATAGAAGAAAGACAAAGGTTTCCAATAAACAAAATTGCTTCACATAAAGAAAAATTATGGAGCTGCAATCGTTGTTGCTGCATCCTCTGGATATTTCCTTTCTTGTTGACAATGATCCGGTACAATTGATTCTTACTGGTAAAGGCTGCCTCAAATAGTAAGAAGATGGTAGGAGACTTACTTGAGTTTTTGATGCGGTCTTTTTTTGATACCTGTAGAAATGGAAAGTCCAAAAATATAGAAATGACGATAAAAAACATCAGACAAATAAGGAGATGGAAAATATAGTTATAGAGAGAGTGAGAGGGAGAGAAAGAGAGAGGGAGAAGGAGAGATAGAGAGAGTGAGGTGGAGAGAAAGATAGAGCTAGAGATGGAGAGAGTGAGAAAGATGGAGCTAGACAGAGGGAGAAAGATAGAGATAGGGAGAGTGAGAGATATAGATATAAAGATACAGATACAGAAAGATAGAGTAAGAGAGAGACAGAACAAAAAAAAATGAGGGAAGAAGGGGGAGAGGGAGGTAAGGAGCCGGAGGAAGACAGTAAGATAGAAACAGAGGGAGGGGAGATAGACAGAGAAAGAGAGAGAGAGAGAGAAGAAAAGAGAAATAGAAAGAGAGAAAAGGAGAAAGAGAGAGAGAGCAAAAAAGAGCAATAGAGAAAGAAAGAGAAAAAGAGAAAGAGATAGAGAATAAAAAGTATGATAAAGAGAGAAAGAAGAAAAGAAAGAATAAGAGAGTAAGAAAAAAGAGACTGTGAGAGAGAGAGAGAGAAAAAAGGAGAAAGAGGGAGTAAGCAAAAAGTTAGAGGAATAGGGAGAAAAAATAGAAGAATATGAAAAAAGTGAAAGAGTTAGAAACAGGGAGAGATAGACAGAGAACTGAAAAGAGAAGTAGTAGATGTAGAGTTCAATACTCCATAAACCAAGTGCTGCTTGAGCAATGCCAGAAAACGCTCACCAAGGTAGTGTACTGATTCTCTAGTACCATGCTGTTAACATGGTTGCCCCTGGCAACAAAAAGGAAGACTGAAAACTCCCTTGTTAATAATTTTTTTCACTCTAATAGCTACGATTTCTATACAATTTCCAAATTCTAAAGGTATTTTCTTTAGTACTTAAGCAGCTCAGTAGGAAACCTTTAAATTGTTAAATAAACTTCATGCAAACATAAAAAGCAGCGCTTAGGGTTCGTAAAAATTCCCTTAGATGTGACTTTCCAATCTGTTTTATTAATATGGTTTCTTAAAAAATCCTCTTTTAAAAGCTTCCTTTGCTTTAACACTTTTTAAACTCATAAACCACTTAAAGACTTTAATTTTTTTAATTTTATTGGGGTTTGTTTTATCTTCTTTTAATAACAGATTAAAACTAATACAGTTATTAATTACAATTTTAATGCTGTTGCTGCTTTTGTTTTTGTATTGCGGTGAATTGACATGTTGTGGCTGCAATCGCTTTTGTTCTTTATTTTCCTTTTATTGAAAATTCAATTGTTGATAAAAAGAAAAAAGCTAGCGAGCCGACCAAGCAAGATGGTCAACTTAATTGAATTTTTTTTATTTTGATTGCAACCAACAGCCATTAGTTTGTAGTCTGCAGCAGAGATGGGAAAGAAGAGTTAAAAAAAATTTCAAAGGCAGTTTTGCTGGGAAATTACGTAAAATGAAATTTCTGCTCAGATAACAGCCCAAATTCTACATTTTCTGATGGTCACACGATTTCTAAATCGTGTGTAATTTATATCTACTCAAACTTGCGCCTTCTGACATGACATTTCATTTAAGTATAATAGCTTATTTATGAAAGAATTCATATCAAATGAAATCCTCGAGTCAAATCATCTCATTCGATATCGACTGAAAAGTATCGTAATTTTGTTTTTGTATAAAAAAAATTTTAAAATTTCAATACAAGTTGCTCGATATCAATTGCGGTGGTTTGGGCTTTGCATAGTTTTTGATAGTTTACGCAAGTTGGAGTCAAATATCGATATAAATAAAATTTATATAAATAAGACCTCAAGCTTAATAAAACAATCATTTTAATTATTGCGATTGCCCTTTGGTCTACCCAATAGATCGATGGGATTTTTTTTTTATTTTTAAATATGTAGTAACCAAAACATCTTTGGTACAGCCAAACATCTATGGTCTAGGCAAGAAGCCCATAAATAATGCAGATCAGTTAGCGATTTAAAAAATCGTCAATCATTGAACGAACTAAAGAAAAATTTTTTTTTAGTTTTTAATTAAAACAAATTTATTTTTTAAATAAAATTGACCGAAAGAAGCTAATGAGACCCGGCCATTATGCATTAATTGTTGCTTTCAAGTTTGATTAATGTGAACATACTCGTACTCTGGCCGTTACAGTTTGTCAAACTTTTTCCGATTGCAAAAAATTTCTAGTTACAATTGGAAAATTAAAAAAAAAAATAAAAAGAACTTTTCCATTCCTGTCTTACATTTGCTACAGCAGCAACAACGGTAGCCTAAAAAGGAAATCATTTGCATAATTATAGTTTTAAAAGTAGTAGCAGCAGCAACCTGTAGTAAAAGTACGTATTTGTGCGCTACACATTTTTTTTGTGTTATAAAATACTTCCTCCATACGAGTATGGCAAAAGAAAAAAAAAAGTTGTTAGCTGGTTGAAAATATCAAACGTTTAAAGGCATTTCTTTTGCTTGTTTTAGTTGCATGTGACAGGTTGTTTTTCTTTTAAACTTTTCTTCTTGTTCTCTTTTTCTGTTTTTTTTTTCTCCGCAATTTATCAAAGATGCATAAGTTTAGATAAAAGATTCAACAACCACAACCAACAACAGCAGAAACTTTTGCCTTTAAGCAACAAAAAATAAAAGAAAAAAAATTTATAACAATTTTTATCATTAATTTTATGATAAATAAGCAATTTTGTCTCCCGGTTTTATATTTTTGGCATCTCGCTTTTATAACACCTTGATGATGGCCATCAAAATAAGACTGTGAAATTTGTTGACTTTTATTTCATTTCATTTCTTGTCCACCAGAATTTGATGGTTTTTGATAAAAACCGCTGCTTGCCGCCTTTGGCCTTTAATTAAGTTGTGAGCAAACTTTCTCATATAAAATTTTTTATGCTACAATTTGAGTGATAATAAAAAAAAAATAAGAAAAAAGTTTTCTGCAGCAGCAGCTACTACTCTTTTGTTATCTTAATAAAACAAATGGAAATGGTTGGCAGGGCAGGGCTGGTTCCTTTCTTTCATTTTTAATTGCATTTTTATTGATAATTTTTATATTTTTTATGCTTTAGTTGCAATAAAATTTTCTGTTTTTATATTTAATTATTTAATTTCAAGAGTATGAATATTGTGGCACATGTTATTTGCCTGACCACATCAAAAGCAAAAAAGTAAAACAAATAACCCAGCCAGCCTCTAAAGTCAGGATGCCATTTTTTCGGTTTATTCTGTTACAACTTGTTGTGGCTAAAAGATCATTTAACAATGATATGTAGGCCACTCTCTATAAAACTTATAACTGCCAGTCATGCAACAACTTAACTGCACGAATGTTAAGGTTAAAATTAAATTTTATTCCTTTTTTTTTTTTTTTTTTTTTTTTATACTTATTGTTTTAAATTACATATTCAAAGTAAACTCGCCAACACAACAGATGTCACAATTAAAATTATTTACTAATAGTTTGACAAATTATACATTTTGAAATCAATTATTCTCATGCACACCATGAATGATCTTCATAACATCTCCAAAAAAAAAAAAAAAAAATTCCATAAAGTGAGTGAAGATAATTATGTTTTAACGTAACCCTTTACGTTTTTTAGTATTTGTAAATATCTTTTTAGTATTTATGACACACTTATAAATATGTTTAAGAGAAACATAAGTGCGACACACATCATTTTAAAGGGAAAGTCGTTTAGATTTGTAATTTCGCGCCCAAAGACTCAGAAATTACTTTGGACTATTTGAAAAAATTCTTAAATTTCCATATACCCCAGTACTCTTGTTCTCATGGATTTTGGCAGTTTCCATTTTGCTTCATAAAATAAAAACTACGAAATTTTCCGATAATGTTAAAAAACTTTCAGAAAGCTTAGAACCTACAGATTAAATTCATTTTTCATTTAGAAAATCGGAAATGGCACCTCGGCAAAGTTAGGAATAGTAAAAATCCCTCCAAGCAACAGGCCTGGGGTATATGAAAATTTGAAAAAAAAATTTTAAAAATAGACCAAAGTAACTTCTGAGTATTTGGGCGGTAGATTACAAACCTAGACGACCTCCCCTTTGAAATGATATGTGGCCCATCCCTTAATCTTTATGAGAAGTCAATGTATTTATGCTATTTGTACCCACTCACTTACTTGTCTCCTAAACATATTTAGAAATATCTAATGACGTAAAACGTATTTGGTAAATATGCCAAAAAATATTTACAAATACTAAAAAACGTAAAGGGTTACGTTAACATATATTTTCACTCACTTTCCTGCAGTCACATTTGGACTTCTTCCCAGACAACCTAAGCCAGTTCAGTGCTGAACAAGGCGAACATTCTTACCAATATCTTAACTTTAACTAACAGTAGCTTGTAATAATGGTCACTAGTGTCACCTGCTACAGCAACTTGTTTTAGCCATTTTTTTTCACTTTTAACTTCAAATCTAGTCAGATTTTTATATAAACTATTTTTTAGTTCATTTAAATATGTTTTTTTTTTTATAAAAAAATAGGCCTTAAAATTAAAAAAAAAAAAAAAACAGAACAACTTTTATAGCATTTTTGTATTGTTTGCGTTAAAATATAAAAAAAAAAAAATTCAGCTGTTTTTGTAAATTGTTCGTCTAGACATTGAACATTGAAAAGCAAATTAATAAATAATAATGAAGTTGTAGTCATTTTTTATTTAAATTTTTTTCTTGTTTTTTTTTTATTATTTTGCCAAGTTGACAAAAAATAAAATTTTAAAATTTAAAACAAAACACCAACAACAACCGAGTAGAAAAAAAATGCAAATTTATTTGACTGATACTTTAAGCAAATGATGAAAAATGTCTATAACAAAAGCAAAATATTTATAAGAATAGTCAGAAGAAGACTGACAATTGAACAGGCAGAATGAACAACAAACATTTATGCCCACTTAAGGAAAATAAAAAATGGGGATTTAAATATCTATACAATGATGTCTATAAATGTTTGTCTGTCTGTCTGTCTGTCTGTTTGCTTGTTTGGTTGTTGGTTCTTTCAGCTAAACATACAAAATAATAAATATTATTGACAAAAGCTTTAAACAGCCAGCAAATACAGGTAAAGCTTTGTCATTGTAAAATGTACTCGTAACTCGTATTTTGTATCTGAATTGTTTTAAATTTTTTTTGTTAGAATTTTTTTTTAATGTAAAATAAAATAAACTCGTAGCATTTCATATGAATACTTACTTGCCTGCTTACTACTCGTACCATCGCAAGTACTTGTACATCCATGTACTCTTTTCTTTGGAATAAATGTGTTGGTAGTGTGGCTGTAGTCTTTGTCTTAGTTGTTGTTGCATTGTCTATAAAGAATCATACTTGCACTTAGTCATTCATTGTATGTGCTAAATGCAAAACATGTACAGGCGAATGAACGAACGAGCGACGAACGATGAATAACTGGCTGACTGACTGACTGACTGACTATAAACAAAAGAGTTTGTTTCCTCTGCTTTGCAACATGAAAATGCAAGAACAAAAATTAAATGTAGGAAAAGCTAAGCATTTTTGTTGTTCTCTTTATAGGAAAACATTAACAACAACAACAAAAAATAATGAGCAGCCAGTAGCAGCCTAAGAAGACTTTTTAGTGTAACCAAGTGCAACATGGAACGTTAGTTAAACTGCCATTTACATTGCATTTGAAACAGCTAGTGATTTTTTTTCTTTAAAAATTCTTTTGTTTGCTAAGTTAGCAACACTTAAGCTTCTTATAATTCAAAAAAAAAATCTTTATGGCTAAAAGCAAAGCAGCCCGCAAAGTAGCAGTTTGTTAAATTTCCTTCCCGAAAATCTTGCCGCGTGCGTGTTTTATTTAAAAGATTTTTTTTTACACACTCGCATACTCGTAAACACATAGAAAATGTTGCCTTAATTTCTATTTAATGTTTAAATACTCGCATTAAGGCATGAATAGTTTTGTTTTTTTTCTCTTAAAAAAATTTATGAAAAGAAGGTTTTTTGTAAAAACATTTGAGATAAAATAAAACGCTTAAAATTTAGCACAAACGTTTGTTATCTAAGAGTTAAAAATAGAATTGTAGAAATTAGCTAAAGCTTTTATACAATTTAACGGTTGGCTAAAAAAATTTTAAATTCCCAAAAAAAATAAAAAAATCTACACATTCTAAAATATAACTGAATGACTAAAAAAAAATTTTTTTATGCCAATTTCAATTAGATTGCACTCTGAAAATTCATCACTGAAAAATGTATCGGCCACTATATATTTTTCTCAAATACACTTAATTCTAAGAACACAACTCTAACGTATAACGACTTGCGTTCTTCGCAAAATAAGACCTCAAGCTTAATAAAATATTCATATAATTTTTTTATTAACAAAACATTTAATTGAGTTAATACCAAAATTTTAATTAATATGACATTTTTTTTTAATTAAAATTTTGTTTGGTACTTAATTTTTTTTCTAAGGAGTTTGACAAATTTAATAAAAATATATTATCACAAAGGGTACCCAAAGGCAGACCCAGGTAAACCTCCTTCCAACTTCTAAGTACCTGTTCAATCTATATTTCCTTTAATTTTTTCATTAATTTAATTTGTTTTTAAAGACACCTGTAGGTCATTCACTAACTTTTATAACGAACATCGATATTTGATCGATTAAGTAACTTTCCGACAAAAATGTTCGGTAGAATAGAAATCGTTATTTGCTATGATTATTTACTATGTGCTGTTAACTTCGTTGCAAACTTCAATAATTTTTTGGCGGAAAGTTACTGAATAGCGAATTCGATAAAATATCGTTCTACTTGTTTTTGCGATACGAATTGTTCGTAATAAAATTTACTGAATCACACTACACAATTTTTTTTTCTTAGTGAATTATTTTTTTTTTTAATATTGAGGCTGTTATATTTGAAAGTGGTATAAGTCCACTTAAAAAAAAAAAACCGGCATTAATTCTAACTAATTTTTAAGCGCACTTTCAATTATATCATTTCATTTAACTTCTTTGTTGTTATTAAAAAAAAAATCAAAATTCTTTCATTGCTTGTTGGAAAAATTTCCCAGAAGTTTAAAAAACAAAATAATTTAAGGCTGCATATTTTGCATCAAGGAATTTTATGGCTTTGCTGAGTTGTTTTGCTGCAAATCCTTTTTATATTAAATTTTAAAACATTATGTAGACGATAGAATGAAATTCAAAGAATTTGTTTTTTTCCTTATAAAACGCCAGAAATGTTTATCCTTGACAAGCTAAAAGTTGAAACAAGCAGACACTAGGATGTGGGTATACGAGTAGTTTGTTTAAATATGAACTTGAGAAAGTGTTGACTCAGCGACTGCCATTTTAAACTTATATATTTTTAATACAAGTATTTTTAACAGTAACAATAAAAAAGTAAAGAACTTTTCTTTTACTCAAAATTTAAGGTTTTTTTTTTTTTTTTTTTTTTTTTTTTTTTTTTTTTTTTTTTTTTTTTTTTTTTTTTTGTCGTCAATTAATAACTTTTCGTTAATACTCTTTTTTTTTTTTAATCACCTTCAAAAATAAACGTGTCATTTTTCACGTCTTTAAGCCAGTACTCACAAGTAGATCCTTATATTTTATAACAATAA
Source organism: Thelaira solivaga (assembly GCA_947397855.1). NCBI lineage: Eukaryota > Metazoa > Arthropoda > Insecta > Diptera > Tachinidae > Thelaira > Thelaira solivaga. The sequence goes on along the minus strand of OX377612.1, from coordinate 62,913,543 downwards.
CGTACGCATACTAAAAATTTATCTTTTAATTAAAAAATAATATTTTTAAAAACTGTTTTGCTTTGTTTTTAATTATCTTATCTCGGCCTCCAGTCTTTTTCTATTCAAACAAATAAAAACTTTAAAAAAAAAATAAAGATTTAAATAAATAAAATACAGTTAACAGTAACACGAGTATCAATTCATTTTAAATATTAAAAAAAAAAATGGTTTCCAGCTAAATAAAATGTGATAAAATGAATGTATATTTTCTTTTATTTAAAAACTCTTCAAAAAGTGTTTGTTTCCACTCCCCGATTTTTTTTTAAACACTTGAACTGCATGAAAAAATGTTGTATGAAAAGAAAGTTTTTCCTTTGATGGAGCTTGTACTTGTAGGTATTCAAAAGCAAACAAATAAAGTGTTAAATGCACGTGCCATTAAAATACTCTTTTCAGTCAATCGCTGGCAAATATTAAATCACTTACTCACTTGTGCATGTGCTTACCTCAAAGTATTTGTGTATTTCGATGGTAAATAAATAAAGAAAAAGAATTTTATTAAAAAAGAAATAAATAAAAATAAGAGTAACACTTAATCTGAGATACTAAAATATATACAAATTTAAGCACCTCAATAGATCACTTTTCAAGCCTGATATGCACCAGACAAATTGAAAACTAGTTCCGAAGTATTTTACAGCCGCGATTTCAAATCTGTATATCATTTCTTTCCATACAATTCATGACATATGTGTATAAAATTATAAAGCAAATCCGAAACTCCGCCATAATATTTGCTTCAAGCCGTACCTATATCGTCTCCAAATTGCCTCACTAGTTGCCAAGTTATCTTAGAAGTAGTGCCAAAAAAATTTTTTTTTTTTTTTTTTTATAAGAAAATTTAGAAATTTTTAATATTCAAAAAATTATTTTAAAAAAATCTGGAAATAACCTCATGAGTTTTAAAGAAAACGAGCCAGGTTTTATTGAAATCGATGTACAACCTTTTATTTTATTCCCCATTAAGTGATGTTGCTTCGTTGCCATATAATACCCACACTGAGCCAAAAAATCGCTTTGCATTATGAACAACGTATGTGGTCATTTTGACACCAGCCCGTTGTCTATTTTATAGACAGCTAGTCTTTTCAATTTTTTAACAAGCGCGTACAAATCGACAAAGGTTGGCTGTCAACTTAGAAAAAAAGGTACGATTTTACATTGTCAAATTGTTAACGAACGTTGTCTTTTTATTTTATTCTATTTTAAATATTTAAAAATTTTTTTCTACAAAAATTTCTGTCTATCCAAGTTTATTGCTTGGGGGTAATTACCACTTGAAAGCTCTATAATAAAGCCCCATGCCCCTTTGAATCAAACGTAAATTTCAATAATTGTGGGCACCAGTATCCTATTTGTAAATTAAATCATTCGGCATTTGAATTTAATTTAAATTTTATTGGAGTTTTGATCAATACCGAGTGTTAGCATTTGTGCTTTGACTATGAGTGTCGTTGTGGTGACAAAAACAGAGATATACGGCAACGGCAGCCCTATATTGATTATATTCTAACCATCATAAACAAATTTTTATTAGAAATTTAATGAAATTGAAAAAAAAAATTTTTTTAATTTTGAATTTTATTAATGAAATTTAATTTTACAACAAAATTGTTTTCTCGGTGTAGATAAATTAAAAAAAAAATACACACAAACACACGACTTGTGAGTTACACTCGTATACTGTTTCAGCATGTACACTTCTTGCACTTAACGGTTATTCACACATGCTTTTACTTGAGTGTGTATGTGCAAAAGAAAAATTTGTTTCTGTGTATGAATATGTATTCAGCTAGCAGAGAAAAAATTTTAAGTAAAAATAGAATTTAACAAACAAAAAAAAGAAAACAGCAACTTCAGGATACTTAACTTAATAGCAGTACACAGACACCATCACTCTATTTAACACATACTTTACAATGAATGAAACATTCGTTGGCAACATTAAAATTTATGCTGTGTTGCAAGAAAAAGAGAAAAAAAAAAAGCAATGAAAAGATACTCACTCATCATCATCAGCAGGGTAGTCACCATCATCAACAACAACTGGGTTCATAACCTATTACAAGTGTAGAATGAAACACCACATCAAAAATGAACTTTTTTTCGCACTCACAAACACACTCACAGACTCAAACATTTTTTTTACCCTTTTTTGTACTTGTATTCTTGCTGGCATTACAAAACTTGTAATAAAAGTGCAGACATTCCATTTAACCTTCTTTTTTACACTTTATCTACTTAAACATAATTCGCTTTTTTTTTATTTTTACTATTTTTTTATGCACTTCAACATGCGTACAAAATAATTTTACACGCGCTGCTGCTACTGCTAACGTTTTACATTTTGCTTAGTTTTTCTTTTCTTTTTCTTTTAATTTCTTTTTGCAGGTTAAAGCTATCTGCAGTTATTAAAAAAATTAATTTTTTTTAGTTAATTTGTGTTTTAACCCATTTAGACTTGATAAATTTATAGTTTAGCAGATACTTTTTAGCACAAAAAATTCCTATGAATTACATTTTAATCCTTTTTGCGAACAAATTTGCAATCAAGTGTTAAATATTATTTATATATTTATATATAAATAATACACATGCACACACACAGAAATAAAAAGAAGAGATTTTGCTCGCTGGCTCTTTGTTGTGAAAGTTTGTGCGAATTAAGTGTATGTTAGTACCTTTTTTATATTTAGGCCCATTGAAAATAAGCTGTGCGTTCTTCTTTTACATAAAAAGGAAAAGAAATTAGCCGAAAATGAGAAATTGGTGTTTAATTCCAATCATGTTGTTTTGCTCCTCATTGTTTTATTTCTTCTGGTATTGTCATGGATAATTGGGATATTGCATAAATAAAAAAAAAACATTTGTGAAAAGAAAAGTTTTCTCTGGAACTAGTAGGCAGCTTCAGCTAAATACTGAAATTTAAAAAAAAAATGGCTCAAAAACCTCTCAAAACTTTAATAAAAATTTTATCTCTTTTGTTAATTTTGTTAAAAAAAATTTTGCCAAAAAAATATATCTCAAAAAAATTTTTAGAAAAATTTATCTAAAAGACTAGAACAATTTTAAAAAAAATTTTCTCGGACACTTTTTTATGTTAACGAAATAACAAAGGCTTGGAGAGGACTTTAAGCCATTTTTTTTTTAATTTAAGTGCTTAGCTGAAGTTACCTACTATTTTTCTCTTCAAAAACATTTTTTTTTTTTTTGGGTATATACAGTATCACAAGTATTAATTTTTGTTAAGAAAAATTGTATTTCTGAGAATTTTTTTTAACAAAATTTATTGTTTATTTTGCAAAATGCATTATTTTCCATATGATAATTCTCATAAAAAATTAAAGTTAATGATCTAAAGACGCAGGCCATAATATTTCCATATAATAAGTCTCCAAAACGTATACCAACTCTAAACTTAGTGTCGCGAGGAGGCATCATACCCTTAAAGGACGATATTAAATATTTAGGCGTTATCTTAGATAAAAAATTGACGTTTAGACAACACATTAATTACATATGTGAAAAAGCAATTATTTGCGGTCGGGCACTTTACCCTCTACTTAATAGGAGATCAAAACTGAATTTAAAAAACAAGTTATTAATTTTCAATATGTGTATTCGTCCGATCATGAGCTATGCTTGCCAGGTTTGGTTTCATAAAACCGCTACTACTCACACAAAGAAACTGCAAATAATTCAAAATAAGAATTTGAAAATAATACATAGGCTTCCACCTAGATACTCCACTGAGCTATTGCACAGGAATAATAACTATTTAATGTTTAATACATTTGCAAGGAAACTGACTCTGTAATTTAATGAAAAATGCAGGTTGTCTGAATCTGAAACAGTAAGAGGTTTGGGGAACAACCACTGAGGTTTTTTGTTTTTAAAAAAAAAAACCTAATTAGTGTTTGTTTTGATAAAAACTTCTTTTACTGCCAAAGATTGTTATAAGGTTTTTTAGAAAAACAACTTTTCCTTAACTCTGTGATATTATTAGTTAATTATATTCAATTTTTAGATTCTAATGCTGTAGTACTGTTTAGTAAAATCTCATAAACATGTATTATAATAATATGTAAAAATTTAAATCGTTAATAGAAAATAAAAAAATAATAATAATAATAATAAATTCTCATAGAAAATTTACAAAAAATTGTTTTCAAGTACTAAGAAAGAAAGCATATCATATGAATCATCAGTGCATTACTTCCAAATATTTTTGAATTCTTGTCCAATAATTTTAATGCTTATTTTGTTACACCAATTGACTAAATGAGAATTTTAGTCAATAGGTAAGCAAAAAGTTTTAAACAAGAAAATAAATAACTACCAAAGTAGTCATTGAAGCAAATAAACAAAATTACCCAACCAACATGTTACCTGCAAATGAACAAAAATAATTTTTTTTAAAGAAAATTAACAAAACAATAAAAAAAAATAAAAAAAAATAAAAAATAAATAAAAAAAAAAATAAAATAAATAAAAAAAAAAAAATAAAAAAAATATAAAAAAAATAAAAAAAAAATAAAAAAAAATAAAAAAAAAAAATTGTCTGAAAATGTTGTTAAAAAAATCTCAAAAGATTTTTTTTTTTTAAATTAACAAAAAAATAAAAAAAAGTTCAAAACAATTTGTCTGAAAATTTTGTAAAAAAAATTATCTACAAATGAACAAAAATATTTTTTTTTAAAAAAAATTAAAAAAAAAAAAATTTGTCTGCAAAAAGTCTCAGAAAAATTTTTGTTTTTTAAATCAACAAATTAAATTAATCACCATATCTATTATCTACAAACAAAAATAATTTTTTCAAAGAAAATTAACAAAAAATGCAAAAAAAAATTTGTCTGAAAATCTTAAAAAAGAAATTCTCAGAAAATTTTTTTTTTTAAGTAACAAATTAAATTAACCAACATATTATCTACAAATGAACAAAAATAATTTTTTTAAGAAAATAAACAAAAAAATTTGTCTGAAAATTTTGTTAAAAAAAATTCCCAGAAAAATTTTTTTTTTAAATTAACGAATTAAATTATTCATCATATTATCTACAAATGAACAAAAATAATTTTTTTTTAAGAAAATCTTTTGTAAACTGAATCTTTCAATATCCAACCCCTGCTGCTTATAAAGTGCTCTTTCTTTGTGAGTTTTTTTTAACTAAAAATGATTTTAAATTTGTTGTACCTGAGCTGCTATCGTAACTATTCTCTTCTCATTTCAAAAAAAAAAAAATTTACCATTAATGATTAATATTAATCTAATCTTTAAAAAATCTTTTGCTACTTCAAACATACATACGAGTACATTCATATTTAAATAAATAAAAAAAAAACTCCTTTGCTAACGAAAAAACTAGGGCTCCTTTATTATATTTTAATCAAATGAAATGAAATGAAGCGACTGTCAGTAATAATAACGGCAAAAACGTAGTTGAACTGAACTCTTTAACAATTTGGCAATAACACGGCTTAAAAGCCAACCAGCAAACCTCTCACTAAAAACTAGATAGCAAAACACAAGCTGCAGCATATTAGCAGTTAAAGCAACACACAACAACTCCGATAAACACAATAACACAGGCAGCTTATGATGATAATCACTTACAAATGACCAAAGCCAGAGCTAGCGCAAGAAGAAAAAGTAGAAATGTTGCACTAAACTTTCTCCTTTCACTCACCAAACGAAAAATAACAAAAACAAAAAATTGCATGAATGCAAAGCACAGAATTCGTTGTTTTTTTTTTAGTTTTGCTTGTTTTCCTGGCAAAAGAAAGCTGAACAGATACTGGCAGATATTGGCTTCACTGAAAACATTTTTGGCAAATTTAGGTCTCTTTTTTTTTGTTGGTTTTGGTTCAGTTTGATTTGGTTTGGTTGGATACCAGCACTCTGTTTCTCTGTATGAATGCTGCTGCTATTGAATCATGTTAACAATGTTTGTTGCTGGTTATGTATCGCATACTCTCATTTTGTATTGTTCGCTTGTAGAGATTGCCAACAAACAAAAACAAAACAAAGAAAAAAAATGCAATTTGCCACAGCAGTTATACAAAATGTAGCAACAAAAAAAAAAAAAAAGAAGAAAATTATTTTTAGTTGCAACAATATGGACCATCACTGCTGCCACAAGTCCCAATTTTTATTAGCACAAAAGTACTTACATACACACACAGGCAATAATACATTGCAGGGACATTGAACGTTCGCTTATACACACACAAACTTACCTACATTTTAGCAAGTTTTCCAAACTATTGATCAGGGGTTTAATCAAATGATTTCTTTTTTTTCTACTCTTTTTGTTTTTGCAATGAAAAAATTAGCTGAAAAAATTGTTATTTAGAAACCATAATAGTAGCCTGGGATCGGAAAGATTTTTTATTTTCCCGAAGGCCCAGTTAAAATATTTAAAAAGTTCTCCAGCAACTCGCTTCATTTTATCAAGGTTTCTAGGTCTTCCAATCTCTAGGCAATTGCACAAAACGTGTTCCAGTGTTTGCTGTCCCTCTTAACAGCCACGTTAGGAACCAACGCTAGGAATCTACAAAATTCTGTTAGCAGTTCTGTGATCTGCTACTATTTCATATAATATTCAGTAGCTTTTACCCTTAATAGAGGTCTTTTTAGCTACCTCATGACCTCATAACTCACCAATGGTGTAGAAGCTCATGGAAATCGCTGACTAGACCCAAAAGTTTCTAAGGTTTCATCATGCATTGAGAGAACAGCTTTTTGTCAAAAAATTCAGTTGAGGCAATCGAATTATTTAGTTATAACGAACGAAATTCGGTAATCTATCCAAAAATATGTTTAAGAAAATTAAATTTTAGAAACGAATTTTTGTTGTTACAATCACAAAATTTTATTATGACACTTGAAGTTTTGATTAGAAAACGAACGAAATTTCTGCTTAAACTTCGATCAACATTGAATGACATTATTTGCCACCAATACTCACAACCGAAGTTTTTTTTTTGTGTGTTGCTGGCACAGAACCTACACTGGCTGATCCCACTGTGAGGATAGTGGGCCCAGTAAATCATCAATTTGGTAGTTTAAAGCACACGAATGCAAACGTTTCGTTTTGTCGTTTTCCATAATAATACTCTAAAAAACTACAAAACAAAACATTTGCATTTATTTCGTTTGGTTTATTTTGCGAACTCTGGTAGTAATATTTTGTGGGATGTGCGTTTCGTTTGCTTAAGCCTGGTCAGGAATTGTTAATTCAAAAGTTCACGACCAACGTCGTTTCTTTCGAAAGATTTAATTACTTTTAAAATCTGTTTGATTTCTTCTTTATCATATTGCGTTTTTGCTTCATTATTGTTGTGCATGTAGCGGTTGTTGTCGTTGTAAAGATTTCTACTTTAAAAGCTTTTCAATATTGACCAGAACAACAACTGGAATAACAGCAACAGCAACAATAACCATAAGCAGTAAATATGTATTTTTAAAAAGTATTTAGTTTTCGATAATACAGAATTTATTTAGTTTTTGTTGTGGTGGGTTCTTACAATTTTTAATTTTTCTTTTTTTTTAATATATTTATTTTTACTGGCATTTATTTGTATTGGTTTGTTTGCTTGTTTGTTTGTTTGCTTATTGAACTTGTTTTGGGTAATGGTTTTTAGCCATTAAACTAAAGCCACAATGGTATTTATTTTCGGGCCATTATTCCATTTTCGTGTTATTGTTGTAGCCTCTGAACGGTCACACACAAACACACACACACCCATACAAAAAATATTTTACTGAGATTCTTGTTTAAAATTCGTTTAATTTTTTACTCGTTAGTTTTATTTGTTGTCGGTAAGAATTTTTATTTACAAAATACAGTAACAACAAAAATAAAATTAAATTTATAAAAAATTATTTAACATAGAAAAGAAGAAATAAGCTGTAAACCAGAAAAGCAAAATAAAATATCTACAACAGCTCGTACAAACATAAATTAAATTTTTATTTATGTAAAACATTAATGACACAATTAATTTCTGGTGAACTGAACAGAAAAAAAAGAACCATCGTCTTGAAAGTGTCTTGGTTTACACTGAGAAATTATTATTTATGCAACCTGTGAATATTGTCAATAATCCAATGATGCAATTCATTATTTTTCATAAAATAAAATGTTGCATTAAAATTATAGACAAAAATGAAAACTTTTATAAAAATATGAAATGGGTTTCTGAATGAATTTTATGAATTTAAAATGTTTTCATTAATCTAGTGAACAACTTCATTGAAATTCAATAAATGAATTTATTATTTGGTTGATGGAACCCAATGGAAAACAATAAAGAATTCATTCAATTAAGAAAAATACTGATTAAGAATCATTCATAAAATGAATACAATGAACTGAATTAAATAAAATAATTACTTTCATTTAATGAAGTAATTTCTTTATTTTAATGAAATAATTTCTTTATTTTAATGAAATATTTTCTTTCATTTAATGAAATAAATTCATTCATTTAATGAAATCACTTCATTCATTTAATGAAATAGTTTCGTTTATTTAATGAAATCTTTTCATTCATTTAATGAAATCACTTCATTCATTTAATGAAATAGTTTCGTTTATTTAATGAAATAATTTCTTTAATTTAAAGAAATAATTTCATTCATTTAATGAAATAATTTTTTTCATATAATAAAATAATTTCACTCATTTAATGAAATAATTTCATTCATTTAATGAAATAATTTCTTTAATTTAAAGAAATAATTTCATTCATTTAATGAAATAATTTCGTTCATTTAATGAAATATTCTCTTTAATTTAAAGAAATAATTTCGTTCATTTAATGAAATATTTTCTTTCATTAAATGAAATCTCTTCATTCATTTAATTAAATAATTTAATTCATTTATTAAATAATTTCATTCATTTAATGAAATAATTCCTTCACATTTAATGAAATAATTTTATTAATTTAATTACACACATTTAATTAAATAATTTCGTTCATTTAATGAAAAAATTTCGTTCATTTAATGAAATAATTTTATTAATTTAATTAAATAATTTTACTCGTTTAATGAAATAATTTCTGTAACTTACGAAATAATTTCTTTCATTTAATGAAATCAGTCATTTAATTAAATAATTTCATTACTTTAATGAAATAATTTTATTAATTTAATGAAGTAATTTCTTTCATTTAATGAAATAATTCCTTCACATTTAATTAAATAGTTTCGTTCATTTTAAGAAATAGTTTCTTTAATAGTATCTTTAATGAAAATTTTTCACTAATTCATATAATTTTTAAGCATATCATTTAAATCGTCTCCCTTTATTTTCAAAACATATTCTTTGAGTGTAAAACATTAATGCTCTCTTTTGCAACCAAACACAGATACAGTTAAAATAAAAGTTAATATAACATTCATAGAATGTTCGTATTTACGTCTTACTGTTAGTAAATATTTTTGTATGTTTGGCTGTGTCATGTTTAATAATTAATCGCTTTTTTCTTTTTGTTTTAGTTTTTATTTGTGTTTTATAGTCAGTCCTACTAAATCATTTACAGTTTTCTGTATCAGTTTACAAATGTTAGTGAGAGCAAATAACAATTAATCATAAATAATTTGTCAATAAATCATTAACTTTTAATTACACACAATCTGTAAATGGAATCGTATCTGTGACAAACTGTCTGGATCCATAATTTGTGTGCACGTATGGCTCAGACTATGAGTGTTTGTGTGTAGATAGAAAAATTATTTGCATTTTTCAAATATGTTGGCTGTTTAAACTTATTATGTCCGGCCATAACTAATAAATTTTCATAATTGATTGATTGACTAATGTTGTTATTTAAAACAAAAATATGTCGTAAAAGTTGTATGAAAATAAATAAATTTAGAGCCCCCCCCCCCCCCCCCCCCCGTAAAGTTGTTCATGTAGTGAGATAATTTCCCAAAAATTACGGGTTCGTTTCCTACCTGGACTTAGCCTGTTTCTTTGCAAGCAAGTCAGGTAAAATTTTCACTTCCGAATGAAACATTAAGATTAAGATTACACAATTCACGTAATTTGTAATTTTTGCCTGGGTTCAGAATGGCTCGCACACACGAGTACAAAATAAAAGTCACAAACATAAATTTTATTTTTGTGCTCGTAACCACTACTCCTGATCGCGAGTTTAATTTTTTCCTTACCCTAGTTTTACTACAATTCAAAAATCAATAAGGACAATAATAAGATGCTGTTATTAATTTTATTTTAAATTCTTGACAACTCAGATAACGTTTTTGTCTTTGAGACATTTGCCATGAGAAATTGCCTTCAGCTAAAAATTGTTAATTCGCCAAAAAGTTGTTCAAATGTCATGTTCAATTAACAAAAAAAAAAAAAAAAAACTTTTTCGTTCTTTTATATAAAACATTTCATTGTGTTTTCTCCTTTCAATTCACAAAAGTGTGCACTCGTAATTGCAAACGATCGATTTTACAGCGTTTCTTAATAAATATAATCTTTTACTTATGTATGTATGTGTGTGTGTGTTGTCATTTGTGTATCATCTTGTTTATACTTTTACATGTTCATCCGTACATACCTATTTGATGTGTTAATTTGTTTGTTACTCAGTAACAACAGCAACAGAATCAACAACAAACAAATTGTTGAAGTGGCAAAATTTTAACAATAAAATTTATTGCCAATTCATGGCTATTTTCGAATATTAAATTTTTTTTTTTTTGAATATTTTGGAAGCATTTTTTTATGAACAGTTGTGGCTTCTTATTTTTTTATGTTTCTTTTTATAAATAAATATTTTGCATTCGTTATTCAGTTTGTATTTAAAAAAAAATTTTTTCTCTTTTTTGTTTTTTTTTTACATTTTATTTCTTTTTCTAACAATTGACATTATTTTGTGCAAGAGTGCAGGTTTTTTTTTTAGTTTTATTTATTTTTTATTGGAAAATTTTATAACAACCAACATATGCTGACAGGTCTGATTGTATTTGCAAACTGTATTTAACATTTAACACAAAACAAAATCTATTTGTTTGCCCTAATGGTAGTGGTTTCTAGCACAATTGGTCTTTGATAAATTAAAAAAAATCAATTGAGTAAGGGAGTAAGAAAATGATGTAAGTGGCTTTTAGGATCGTATTGAATAATACTTCGACTGTCGAGTAAGCAAATTATTTTATATAATATCTATCGAATTGTAATTTTTCCAGATTTTAATAGAGTTATACACAAATGTTTGTCAAATGCAAGTAAATAAAAAAAGAACGATAGCATGAATTTAGGCAGCAATTGGGCTAAAAGAATTTTTAATAATATGGATGAACACTTGCTTCTTCTGACATCTTTTTCTTCGAATTCAAAATTAATACCTTAATAAAAATATAATTAAAATAATTGTCATATAAATTAAAAATTTAATTGATTCATTTAAATATTTAATTCGTTAATTTTTATTTAATTAAAATTTAATTGATTCAATTAAATATATAATTTATTTTTATTTAATTAATTTATTTTTTATTTAATTGATTCAATTAAATATTTAATTTATTTATTTTATTGATTCAATGAAATATTTAGTTAATTTATTCTTATTCAATTAATTTATTTTTTATTTAATTAAAAAATTAATTGATGCAAATAAATATTTAATTTATTTATTTTTATTCAATTAATTTATTTTTAATTGATTCAATTAAATGTTTAATTAATTTATTTTTATTTATTTATTTTTTATTTAATTAAAAATTTAAATTTTATGAATTCAATTAAATATTTAATTTATTTTTTATTTAATTGATTCAATTAAATATTTAATCAATTTAGTTTTTATTTAATTGATTCCATTAATTAAAAATTTTATTGATTCAATTAATTAAAAATTTTATTGATTCAATTAATTACAAATTTAATTGATATAATTAAATTCTTTTTATTCAATTAATTAATTTTTATTGAATTAAAAATTTAATTTATTCAATGAAATATTTAATTAATTAATTTTTTATTTAATTAAAAATTTAATTGACTCAATTAAATATGTAATTAATTGATTTTTTAATTTAATTAATTTATTTTTTATTTAATTAAAAATTTAATTGATTCAATTAAATATTTAATTATTTTTTTATTTTTTATTATTAATTACAAATTTAAATAATTCAATTAAATATTTAATTAATATGACAATTTTTATTTAAAAACATTTAAAAAAGCTTAGTCATTTCCAATTAAAATTTTCTATACAATTTGTTGATTTCTGGTTTGCAATAAATCAGAGTGGTATATACATTCTTCTGCGCCACTGTATACATACTGTATAACCCATGTATTTTAAAATTGTTTATAACAATTGTCTAATTCAAATTCAAATACAACATTTTTGCATTAAAAACCCATAAAAATGCAGAGGCAATAAAATAAATAAATGATTTAAAACACACAATGTTTGTTGGCAAAATAAACTAAAAACAAACAAACCATTAAAAAAAAATGTGAAAAGAAAATTTCACTTCCAAAAAAAAAAAAAAATCTCTTCTGCTTGTTATATGAAACCCAAGCAATAGCAAGAAAAAAATTATAAATAAATAAAATGTTTCTGTCTGTTTATACCTAAAGTATAAAGTGCTCCTTCTGCCATCAAGAATGAAAATATTTTCTTGTACGTAAAAGTGCCAATAAAATATTGAACACAAAAACAATAAAAAGAAATTGTAAGAAAGAATACGAATGCGATTGCAATATAAATATAAAATGTAAAATAATACAATAAATAATCGTAATCATCTACTAATGCTAAAACTATATTTGCAACAGTTTAGTCAAAAGACAACAAAAAAAAAAAAAAAAAAAAAAAACTCTAAAGTACAGGATAACAAAAGAAACATTTTGTAAAGAAGAGCAAAAGAAAAAAAGTAGTTAAATAAATAAATAACATGAAATTTCAATATTTTATGGCATCCTGCGGCGGCGACAATGGTGCGCCACTAACTGCATTGATTGAGGTGGCCAATAATGATGATACCACAAGATACAAATATTTTGCTATTTCTCTTTTAGCTGACTGCTTTAAATCGTTTAGACTCTATGGCAGGCAGTCTATATAGGCTATTAGTCATTTATAGAGCTTTCATATTTGCTAGGTATTTGTTGATGGGGGACTAGCAATACTCGTGTATACTTTTGACAAACAAGCACAAAATGAATTTTATTTATATTGTGAAACTACTACATTTTTAAAGCTAAATTTCAAATAATAGACGATTAATTTGCCCTTAAAATAATTTAAAATTGCCTGAAAAACAATTCAAAGTATCCAAAATTAAATTTTTTATCAAGATTCCACTTTTACAAAAAAAAAAATTTAAATTCAAAATTTCTCTAGTGAAAATGAATTTTCCAGCCCTGCTTCTCTTGATTGTTACTGTACATACTCGTGCAATAACTACAACAATAAAATAATAACAATAATATTGCAGATGCTAAGTAGTTGCATGAAATCTACTCGTAATGTTTTTTATGCTGCCAATAATTTTTTTTTGGTGTTGTTTGTTTGTGTGTCTTGTTCACATACCAAAAAATATTTATTTGAAAACGCCACTTGTTATTGTTGCTGCTGTTGTTGTTTCAGTGCCCAGTAGTCGTATTGTTTTTGGGATTTTTGTTGTTTATTTTACGTAAATGGTCGTTTTGTGAACGGCCGATGGAACACTAACAAAAAAAAAAAAAAATTAAACCTTGACTGGCTACCGGTATTAACAAGCAAACCATACGATGATATTTTGTAGTGGTAGCTGATTTTTCCTGTTCTTTTATTCATGTTGGTTACTTTTTTGTTTTTTTTTTTTTTTGTTTTGTTTTGGCATCTTGTGTTTTGCTCTCTGTATTATTTACTTTGTTGTTGCAGATGCTGCCTGCTTGCCTAACTGCTATTACTGTTGTTAGCTGGCCATGTAGTGTTTAGTTGCGGTGTTTGTTAGGGGCAATTGTTTTATGTTTTTGTTGTTAGTGTAAATGTTTTTATGTGTATATTGTATAATACTTTTGCCACTATGTTGCTGCTGTTACTGTTGCTGCTGTTTAAAGTGATGAATAATGATGCTGTCGATGCCAAAATAACGATTAAGTGGGTGTACATGTTTATACAATTGATGATGATGTTCGTTCTTTGCCGAGCACTACTTTATGTTGTGTGGTGTGTGGTTTGATTATTATACGAATTGAGTTAGTTAATAGCTGCTGTTGGTGTTTTTTCTTTCTCTGTTTGAATATAAATCGTTATTATTTTATTTAAATACTTAAATAAGCTACTGATTTTTTTCTTATTTCTTATAAAGTCGTAAGCCATAAAAAAATGTAGGTGCGTTTTTATAACACAAGCGTTCAACTCGTTTGGAAATTTTATAAAAGTACTCAAAATATGAACTGTTTTTTTTTTAATTTTTTAGACGAATTAAATCGCTAGTGTTATAAATACAGGGTCCGCCAAATAACTTTTTTTTTTTGAAATGCTATAAAAACATCGAGTGTAGCTTCGGCTGTGTGGCACGTACCGCCGTCCTGTTGAAACCAAATGTTGCCAATATCCTCCTCTTCAATTTTTGTGAAGAAAAATTCGTTCAACATGGCCCGATAACGATCGCCATTGGCTAACGGTCACTCCTTGCTCATTTTCGAAGAAAAATGGCCCAATTATGCCTCTGGTCCAAAATCCAGAAAAAAAACGTTCGATGGCGGACCCTTAAATTTTTTTTTTTTTTTTTTTTTTTTTTTTAGAAAAAAGTTTGTTTTCTGTGAACTGGAATTTGTGTGCTAAAATTTATCACTCAATTAACGGCTTCTTCCCAAAATTTTATTTTTAAATAAATCAAATAAAATATCATTATTATTAACATAGAAAACTTAAGAGACGAAATACTGACCCCTCAAAAAAGCAGCGGCAAAATAAAAAATTTTGTTTTTGAATGGCAGGCAAATAAACGCCAACAATAGCAAAATAAGGGCTAAAATTTTGTCTATACAATATTTTTTTTATACGTAGTATGAAATCCTCTCTCTCAAACTACATAAAAAAATTTCTGTGCGAACAAAAATTTAGCTCAAAACAATTGGCTGAATTCAGTCTTAATGTAGAAAACGAGCTTTATGCCGGCCATACCCTACACAAATTTCCTGCGTTTCTGTTTCGGATTAATAGTGAATTAAATAAAATAAGAAAAATTAGTATTTATTGTAGTTTTAAATGTCCAGCACAGGGCGCCCAAATAAGAAAACAGAAGCTGGGCTCACTAGGGTCCGCTGTTGTGGTCCCTTTGTGATAATAGTAACAGGATGCTGTCCTAAAATTTGCAAAACACAGTGGCATTTCAAATGATGCTAAAGCTGCGTTTATTTGCAATTTTGTTGCTAAAGCTAAAGCTTTAGAAAGGCCATATTTTAACAAATTTTGCACAATTTAATTTAGGAAAGGTATTTGGAATACACAACTACTGCCTCAAGTATTTAACTTTAAAGTTATAAAAAAAAAAAAAACAAACAAAATAAATAAATAATTTGATCATCAAATAAATCACAGCATTTCAAAGCAAATGAAAAAACAAAAAAAATTTCCTACAAAAACATTTAGCAGATTTAAAAAATATATAATTTTATGGAAATATTTAATAGCATTTCCAACTTTGTGGTAATAAATATGTAAGTCAACATTGTAAAGCTGGTTGTGTAAAGCACACAATTATGAATGTGCGTCCAACAATTTCACTTAAAATTTTTTTCAATTTCTATTTATTACGTGTTCATATTCACAATTTTTATTGTGGCAACAGAAATATCAATCAATTTTTATTTTCTGCACTTAAAACAAAAACAAAAAAAAGCGATCGAAACGAACACACAAGTGTAAACACATAATTAAGATAAAACACTTAAAAATACGCTTACCTGCGTGTGTGCTTGTGTAATGGGTTTAGGTGTGATTACAAACAAACCGAACATTAAAACACTTAACAAGTGGTCGATCGATGACGCCGCAAAGAATACGCAAAGCAGCAGCGCTTAGTTTTCATACTTACAGACTTTGGCAAATTAAAATTATTTAGTTGGTAAAATTATACACAACTGGCTACAAATTGTTTAAACTACAAAAGACTGGCTTTCTTTGGCTACTTAAAAATGCATGTTAAACATTCATACTTTGAGTCTATTATTATAATTTGTGGATAGTGTGTGTGGAGGTAGAGTTCTTAGAAGCAAGCGAACAACGGAGGAATCAAAGCAACAACAAAAACAAAATTACTTTTTAACAGTTTTTCTTTTTTCTTATATGAAAACGAGAAATAAAAAGTTTTATGAAAAATTAAAAAAAAAAGAAAAAAAGTCAAGAGAACGTGCTAAAAAGCAAACACTTTTATAATGTTGCTTGTTACAAGTTGCTGTTGTTGTTGATAGCGATGGCAATGACGATGATGATGACGAGGAGGTTTTTGTTTTGCTGTTTTGTTTAACTGCTGTAAACACCTTGTTGCTCAATAAATAATCATAATAATAGTTGGTTGCTATATTTTCTTGTTGTTGCTGGCTTGCTATTGCTGCTAACACCAGTAATTATATGGCTTAAACAACAGAATTTATATTGAATGTTCTTGCATTCATTTTGCTAACAAAACAAACACTAAAAAAACATAAAGCAGCAGACCTTTTTTATGCCAACACAGTTTTAATTAATTTTATGATTCTAACAAATTTGTTTTTTTTTTTTTTTTTATTATTAAAGTTCATATAATTGTTTTATTAAGAATGAAATTAGGCGTAAAAAGAATTTTTTTTAATTAATAATAATTAAAAAATTAAAGAAAAATTATGCTTGTATTCAAAGAAAATTAGAGTAGCCTTGAGATCGATATTGTGACAAATTTTTATGAAAAATTTGTCATAATTTCTACTGGAAGTCGTTATTAGTCATTTTGAATACCAGCCTTAAAGTAAAGTTTATGAAAAAATTATATGAAAAATTTCGATAACGTTGAGTTGAAAGTCTTTGTTATTTTTTTTTTTTTTTTGACCTTTTTCTTTTTAATTAATTCTCGTATGGCTATAGTATTAAGCTTGAGTTAAAAGGCAAAAACAATGAACGAAAATTTGTTTTTGTTTTCAATACAAATGTGTTTTGCTTTCGTTCGCTTAGCAAAAGCAAAAAAAAAATCTCTAATATGAAAAATTAACCAAAATTTATTAAATTATTTTCAGCTTTAGGGTAAGCTTAAAACCATTTTTTTAGTAATCGTGAAAAAGCATGTAAATATTGGGTTGCCCGAAAAGTAATTTCGTTTTTTCTCTACACAATATTTAATAATATTTTTTCGAACCCAAATTCACACTGAAGCCACATAATCGTTATACACTGAGAAAACAACTACGATTGTAAGAACTAAATTTGTTTTCAATCGAAAATTCAGTTGTGATAGTTGAGTTTTTTTTTTTTAACGTGGCAGCTAAAAATATTTTTACTAGAACTAAATTTTGGACTGTAGTATTGAATTATGGTTGCTGCAACTAAAAAATTTTATATAAATAAAATTTTCTCAGTTGAATAATAATTATTGTACTGAATAAATTAATCAGAAGAATATCATGAGTAAAAGAATAAATTTTAAAACCAACACAATTTCTGGAATTAAGCACAAATAAAGATTAATATTTTGTTAATAAAAAAAAAAGTTAAAAATTTTTTACAAATTTTGTTAATTTTTATTTTATAACATTTCCTCTCTCGCAAAGACAAAGCCACATACACATATACATACGTGTGTACCTTTGAACACATTATTTAATTAAAATTTTTGAAACAAAATATTTTTCGGTTTTTTTTAGCTTGCAAAATCTGAGGCCAAAACTATATTTTTTTTTTTTTACTTTTTCGCAATTGTATTATTTTGTGTTGTTGTTGTATTGTAACCAATACAAATTTTCAATACATAATTCATCAATAAATCATTCATTAAGCTTTTAAAGTTAAAACATACATTTAGCATTGTATGCATAACTAAAATGCCACAACGAAATAAAAAAAAAAAAAAAAATAAAAACAAATTTTAAATTAAACGAGAAAAAAAAGAAGTAAATTAAATAAATAAATATTTTGTTGTGTTTAAATGCTGGAAATAAAAGAGGGAATGTGTGTGTGTACTTACAAACACATAATGGGCACAACGAAGCAACAACTGTCAGCCCCAGCACCATTCAAACAAGCGATTTTATGGAGTAAAACGGAATTCCATGATTAAATAGATGTGCATGTTCGTGTGTGTGTGTGTGTGTTACCGACTTTATTGATAAATAACTTAAATGATTAAAGTAACAATAATATTAACAACAACAACAAAATAAAGGAATAACTTAAAAATACGTATTCAATTGCCACATAAACAAAAACAAGAACAGCCGCAACAACATTAACAGTAAGAGAAAATGCCACCAGCCAAGCTGACTGACTGCCCCTTTAATATTGTTCATGGGGAATTAAAGAAATAAATAACAAAAACTTAAACAGGCGGCTAATTTTCTGTTGTCTGTATCAATACAACAAGAAACTATACACCAATCACCTCGACAACGTCGCACACACTCACTTCCACCCAAGAGGAACACAAAAATCAAAAACAAAAAAAGATCAATCGTTTTAAAGCCGTTTAACATGAATTTACTACCAATTTTTAGTTTGTTTTTACACACCTCTTTATTTAGACCAACACCAAAATAACAATAACAAAGACAACAACATTTGCAGTAACAATAAAATCCCCTTAAGTGAAACATGATCAACTTAAAACAGAAAAAAAAAAAAAACAAAAAAAATATTGTTAAGACCTAAAACTTGCCACAAAAAAAAAAGACTTGAATTGAATTGAATTGAAAATGAAATAAATTTAACAAAAAAAAAATTCTATGGGATTTCTTCTCTTAACGTTTTTTACAAATAAAATACGAGTTTTCATAGCTACAATTTAATTCTCAATACGATTTCAAATGAGAGTGTAACTTGATTAAGCAACACAAACACTCACTCCTATCATATTCAGTTTAATAAAACGGAAGTTAATTATTATTAATTTAGAAAGGAAATGCAGTGTTTAAACATTGGTAACTCAAATGGCGATTGTTTTTCTGTAAAAAGGGCCTTACAATTTGTGCCTTTTTATGCTCTTTTGGTTCAAAATAATTCCACATTAAAGTGTGCTCTTTAAACAGGCACAGAAGGTGCTCAAGAGTTCCTTTCTGCATCTCGTCCTTTAAACTTCTACAGTAGTGATTTGATGACAAACTCATTCCTTAACTGGGTTCTCCGCAGCCCCAGTAAGTCTGCTGCGATTGCTATCCAGATCATTCTCGCTTTTTAAGCAGCAAAGATCTACATTTAGCGCCCACCAAAGTAAAATTCATGCTGATACTTCAGTACAAGGCGCAGGCAGGCGTATTTGTAGTGTACGTATATTTTTTCTTTCTAATCAGCTATGTTGTTCGAAAGCGGCTTAGCTTACAGCGCATGTAGTCTGCACGGAGTTACCAACCAACTTTATTTTCGACTATTCAATAAGTTTATCTGAAAACCCTTCATATATTGTTGGCAACTAATAATTTGCTCATCATAATTTTGAGTCCATTTCATTTATTAAGAGGGGTATAGGCTTTGCATAATCGCTGCTGCTTGTCTTTTGAACTCTTCTTGGTTTTGTTTTTCATTGTGGCCTCAAAACACAAAAAAGAATTAGTTTAGTGTTGCATCTTCATGCTAAAGTTGTTTGGTTTTTCATCTTTGGTGTTCATGTTCATGTTCGTGTTCATATTACTTTTGTTTAATTTTTGTAAAAGTACACACGTTTTCTCCATTTTTATTTTGCTTTCCTTCATTTGATTCCTGGTCTGGTTTTAAACAACTTGTTCAAATTATTGCAGTTGCTTGTTAAAGATACGTGTAAATATTTTTACACTTGTATGTTTAACATTACAACAACATTACAAATGCATGTTGTTGTGTCTGTCTTGTCAGACTAAGTACGAAATTTGCCATTTTTGGTAAGTGAAATAAATGAAAGAAATATTTGAAATAACTGCGATTAACATTAACCCTTTAAGAAGGTTTAAGTTTTATGAATAAAAATAAAACTGCCAAAAAAGAAGTTTGAAAAATGTTATTTTAAAAACCTCTTGTGCGAGTCAAGTATTTTTTTTATTTTCTTTTAAATCGTCTGCCTTAACGAGTTAATGTTATTTCAACATTTGAGTGGAATATGTGTTTTGATTTCTTTTATGGTTAAAACACTGTCCATGTTTTACACACTTTGGTTGTTTTTTGTTTTTTTTTTTTTTTTTTTTAAATTGGTTTTGCTCTTTCATATTGATGGGAAAATAAGCCATGGATCCGTTTGTTTTTGGGGTTTTTTTTTTCTACTTTTTACTTCCAACTGGTAGATAATTTTGTTCGTATTGTATTTCTCGTTTTTTATGTATGTTTTTTTGGCCAAAAGTCATTGTTTGTTGCTCCATTAAATATCATTTAAATTAAGTTTAACATTGTGTATCAAGCCGTGAAATCAAACAGCGACTACGCGAAGCATGTAGTATTAAATATACATAAACTCACATTCACATGCATACATATAATACACATTCCAAATAAAAATTATAGATACACTAAAGCCAAAGTATTTAGAAGCACAAGTTTGAATAATAAAATTAACTTTTTTTCTGCAATAAAAAAAATAAATAAACAAGTTAAAGGAGGAAAATATTTCCTTAAATTTTCCTTAAAAAAAAAAAAAAAAAAAAAAAAAAAAAAAAAAAAAAAAAAAAGTAAAAAGTAAAAAGTCTTAAACTAAAGCCACACAAACACATTTTCCACTTGTTGCTGAGTCAGCATCAAATTGTGTGTCTTGCATACGAAATAAACTGTGCACCCTTTATTCATTTTAATTTAAAAAAAAAAAAAAAGCTTCGTTCTCAATTAAATTTTTAATTGAATAATTTAATATTTGATAAATACGAGTCCAAATGGTCGCATTCAATTTCTAACAAATTCTACCGGAATTCTCAAATTATTTGATACAAAAAATTCAATCTATTTCATTCAATATCGCATGCCACGATTTGGGCCCTGACCATTTTATTTTCCATTCAATTAAAAAATTGAGATATTATTATTAGATCTAATCAAAAAAAAAAAAAAAAATTGACAACGTTGACTTTAAAGTCTACTTTAATTTTTTTTTGTTAATTAACTTGGACTTTACTTTAATTAAAAAAAATAACTTAGACTTCAAAATCAATGTTACCGAATTTTTTCATCAATTTTGCTTTAAAGTCTACTTTATTTTTTTTTTTTTTCAATTAAAAAAAAAAATAAATTAGACTTTAAAGTCAGCGTTATCGAATTTTTTCATAAATTTTACTTTAAAGTCTACTTTAATTTTTTTTTAATAAAAAATGAACTTAGACTTTAAAGTCAGCGTTATCGAATTTTTCATTTACTTTAAAGTCTGCTTTAAATTTTTTTTTTTTTTTTTTTAAGGGCATAAATATTTAAATAATGATTTTAATGTAAAAGGTGGCCATATTAATTAAATATTTATTTGATTTAAATAATAATTTTTATTTAAAAAAAATTATAATATTGATTAAATAAATTTTAATTGAATCAAGTAAACCGGATAATGATTTTAGTCAAATTAAAATTTGTCACATTGATTAACTCCCTTATCCAAAAAAAATTAGCGTAAACTTTAAAGTCAACGTTATCGAAGTTTTTCATATAATTTTTTCATAAATTTTACTTTAAAGTCTACGTCAACTTTTTTTTTGGATAATAATATAAATGTTTAATCAAGACATTTAAACATTTTAATTAATATGAAAACCTTTTTAATTGAAATTTTTAAAAGCGCTTAATTGTTTTTCTGTTAGTTTGCACAACAGTATTTGTTAAACAAGCTATTTTAGGTAACTATTTTTGTATGCCAATTTTTGAAATGTGCTACAGATGCATTTACTTTGCAACCGAGTTGTACAATTTGCTAATAGAAAAAACTGCTAACAAGTCATGTGCGTGACAAAATTTTACTCTACTTGACTTTACAGCGTAAATTAACTTTTACACCTTTTATTTTTTGTCTTTTTAATTAACTATTGTTAACATCTTGTTGCTTTTGCATAATTAAACAAAACTTCTTATTAAATATTTTATTTATAGTGCCAGTTTAGGTGCGAGTATTCATTTAAATTTCGCTCACTGTACACAAAAAGGCGCCCTCAAGGCTCAGTTAATCATTCGTAATTTTTATATGTCGAACAACAAAAAGTTCGTGCATGCGTGCGTACAAAATACCCTCATTCATTCAATAAAAAATCTCATGGTGTTTTATTTCTTGTCTTTCACACCATCACCAATAAAAAAAATGGAAGAAAGTGCATTAATAAAGTCACTACTGCTCGTATCTATTTACCACTCAGCTTAAGTATTTTGTTGAAACATTTTATTGTTTGTACGTCCGTCTTTGTATTTTTTTTATGATATGGGTAACAGAGTTTTTTATCTATGCCCTGTCGTTGGTTTTTATAACTCTACTAGGAAATGTTTTGCTTGTGTGTGTTACAAAGTCTATACGCATGTTGTTGGGTGGTCGGTCACATAGTAAAATGCAGCAACATATTTATTAGCTTACGATTTTGTGTGGGAATCTGTGTGTGTATGTGCGTTAATAAACATATAAAAGCCATCATAAAAAATAATTTTGTTTTGTTAATCTGTTGGGGTGGGTATGCTGCGCTATTATTTTTTTCTCTTTTTTTAATATAAAATTTTATTAGATCACATTAAAATATAATGTTGTTAATGTCCAATTGAAAATTAGTTTAATACGGGATCAAGGCAATAACTTAAAGGCAGGTCCACTGCTATAGGTTTTCTTCTATTTATCCTATCCCTCTTTTTTTTTTTTACTTAAAATGCTGATCTTTTAAAAAGATTTTTAAAAATCAGCTTTTTCATGGAAAGAAAAAACCACAAAAACAAACAAAATAATGGCGTTTTCTATTCTCAAAAACATTCTGCAGAAAGTGACATTTAAAGCTAATATATATTTAGCGTTTTATATGTGTATCGCTTTTAAAGCGATTTGCGAAATCTGCTTACGTTAACCCAACTGATAAGCAGTTTACACAGAAAAAAATTTTACACCTAAAATAAAATAAAAATTAATTTTTGCTTCAAAAGTGACCAATAATAAAATTTTATAAAGAATATCTTGATAAATATTAATTTGCTAATTAAATCATTTACTTAACTGTATAAACAAGTAGTTGACTCAGTTGTAAAAAAAGGCAGTATGTCACCCTCACTTGTGAATTGAGTAAAAAAAACATGTACCATTTTTGCATCTTTTATATGCAACATGTTGCCAACAGTACGTGATATTAAATTGACAATAAAAGGCAAACATTCTTCGATGGCAGAATAAATGCAACAATTTTGTTAGAAAAGAAAACACAATAATAGCCTTATTCATAAAAAAAGATAGCAGCTGGCTAGCCACTAGCATTACGCAAAGAAATAATATAGTTGAAAGCAAGTATATTCTGGTGTAACATATGCCCATATTCTGACGAGCGTTTTGCTAAACGCTTTTTGTAGAGCAAGTTCAAAAAATATATTAAAAAAATTAAATACCTACTTGCGCAAGTAATTTGCCAAGTATAAAAAAAAAGACGCAGACTTTAAAGTAAACTTTATGAAAAAAATTATCAAACGTTAACTTTATAGTCTACATTAACTTGTGGAATAAGAGGATGCTTATTTACCCAAAATTTTTAGTTTGTACTTGTGTATGTATGTAACACATTAAATATCATATTAAAACTACGAGTATATAAAATAATCTTTTAGTATCCTTTTCTACTTCTACTTGATTATTTTGAAAAAAAAATTTTTTTTAGTTACAAATGTATTCGAATAGTAAAAAAAATTGAAAATAAACTCACAGATTTACTGCTGCTTAAACTTTTCGTTTGAATGAAATGAAAAATAGTTTACTCGTACTTTGCAAAAATTTATAAATTTAATTTTTTGTTCTATTCCATTTAGTTTTTCTTCTATTTATTTTAGCAAAATTTCCCACGCTTCATTGGAAACCAAAATTTGTTTTTCCAAACAATTTCCCAACAAAATTAAAACATTTTTTTTGGCAGTGGTTGTGTGTGTGGCTATTTTATAGGAAAATGTTATTATATTTTTATTTTCTTTGTGTAATATGCTTGGTGATTAAATAAATGGTGAATTATCCACAAAGAATAAATTTCTTTTGTAATTTTCTGTGTAGTTTCCCTACAAGCAATTCGGTAGTAGCATATAGTCGTAGCTACCAGCATGTAATGTAAAATTTCTCCAAAACTGAGGCTGAAAAAATATTAAGCTACGGTCACATTATGCAAATATTTGCTGAAATAAGCGTGACCACTACTTTTTGCCAAATATTTTTACAACTCTAAAATGGCTCGTATTATATAAAATTAATTCCAATAATATGATAATGCAAGTCTGTTATATTTTAATAAAAAACGATTAAACTATTCCAAGTCTCAGAGTGGTTATGCTTATTTCGGCAATGAGACCGTAGGTTAAGCTTCAGACTTAATGGTTAGACCTGGAAAAAACTGCTGAAGTGTCTTACATGTGTAATAGTGTGTATTTAACAGTAACATATGTGGCAGATTTTTTTTAACTTTTTCCGGTTTTTTTTTTTTTTTTTTTTTTTTTTTTTTTTTTTTTTTTTTTTTTTTTTTTTTTTTATAAAATGCCGGTTTTATGTGACATCAGGGTTGAATTTGTGCAAGATTTTCTTTTAATTAGAAAAGCATTTGTCTAGTACCTTTTTCGAGTCATAGTAAGACCTGGGGCGAAATCACCGCATTCGATATCAAATGAAAACTCGTAATTTTAGTGTTTTTGTATGAAAAAATTTTAAAATTTCGATACAAGCTGATCGTTGTCGAATGCGGTGGTTTCAGCCCTGGACAAAATTTTGTTAAAAGTTTGTTTAAGAAGGTTGAAAATTCATTAAACGGGTGATACACACATCAAATTTCAACATCAATCATGCATTTGTGTGCATGTTTTTTAAACAGTGAAGTCACATGTATAGGTTGTGTGTGAATTTTAACTAAAATCAAAACCAGTTTGATATTGAAATTTGTTGTAACCATTCCCCGTTTTAGACTTTGAGTTGAGTAAATCTGAGTATTACGTAAAATTTAAATATGCAGCCTAATTACGAGTGTAGTTCTCGAATTTTCGATAAGGTAATATAAAACAGCTTTCATAATCAAGCCTATGATTTTGATTCAAAATCACATTATGACCAACTGCCTGGGTTCTTTTATTCATCACACGAACTAAAAAATATAAATTAAAGACCGGGCTGTGTTAAAGCGAATGACAACTTCTTTCGTGGATTTGTTTGCAATACGAAAATTTCTTTTTGTTTTCAATGCAAATGCATGAAAGAGCTTTCATTCGAATTTGTATAAAATTAATAAACATGTCGATTCCAATTCAGTTTAAGCAAAACTCACCGTTTATTAAATTAAAATATAGAAATTTTACACATTTAATTTTTTTAAATGACAAAATTTTAAACTAATTTTTAAATTAACTGAAAGTTAACTATTTAGCGGTTAGAAATACATAGTTAACTTTCATTGAGAGTCGTATCAGTTATAGCGTTAAATATAGTCACAAAGCGGTATGACATCTTTGTCAAATGGCAGATGCTGAAAACGCTTGTATATAAACTCAAATAAAAATATATATTTTAAACTTTAGATTTAAGAGACTTCGAGACTAAAGCAGTTGTGAATTCTAAGTCATTTAATTAGCTTGATTTTATTATTTCATGTTTGAATAAAACAGATACTGTCCTAAAACATGGCGAAGTTAAAAAATAATTAAAAATGTATTCAAAATTAGCAGAGTTGCCTGCAGGGCTGTTAACTAATATTTACATATTCTCACACATACATCCATATGTACGTAAATTGTGTGAAACTGCATGTATGCATACGAAAACCACCCCATGAGTGTACCCCTCCCTTCTTCAAATTGATTGTCATTTACATAAAAAATTAGTGAACCACAAAAAAAATGAAAAAAAAAAACAAAGAAATAAAAAATAAAAAAAGGAAAATATGCATATTAATTGAATATGGCAATGACGCATAAAATCTTAAAAAAATAATCAAATGACTACAAGACGAAGAAGAATTTCCAGCAATAGGTATGCAGTGATGTAAGCAATAGCTGCTTTAATAATGTTAAAAATAATTTATAATAAACGTTAGTAGCAATGACGTAAATACAGACACACTACGTGGATAAAAATAGCACAATTGTATGAAAAAGAAAAAATAAGATGAGAAGGTGAGAAAAACAAGGTGAAATGAAGATAACATAAATTCTTAGTGCTAAAAAGAAAAACTACACAGGCCGTTTAGAAGGCCTTCTTGACGAATTTCATATTCATAAACTCCCAGTGGTATAAACAAAGAATTAAACAGGTCTTGGAGAAGGTCTTCTTGATGAATTCGATATTAATAAATTCACAGTAGCAGAAAAGAAGAAATAAACTGGCCGTTTAGAAGGCCTTCTTGACGTATTCAATATTTACAAGTGCCCAGTGGTACAAAAAGAAGATTTAAACAGGCCTTTTAAAAAGCCTTGACGAATTTCATATTCAGTTCACAGTAGCATAAAGAAGAATTAAACAGGCCTTTTAGAAGGCCTTCTTGACGAACTCCATATTAATAAATTTACAACAGCATAAATAAGAAGGAAATAGGCCTTCTTGACGACTTCCACATTCATAAATTCACAATAGCATACAGCAGAAGGAAACAGGCCTTTTCGAAGGCCTTGCCGAATTCGATATTAATAAATTCACAATAGCATAAAGAAGAAGGAAACTTGCCTTTTAAATTTATATATTTTTTATTTAATTTTATATTCCTAAATTCCCAGTGATATACCAAAGAATTAAACAGGCCTTCTTAACGAATTCAATATTCATATATTTACAGCAGCATAAAGAAAAAGGAAACAGGCCTTTTAGAAGGCTTTCTTAATGAATTAAATATTCATAAATTCCCAGTGGCATAAATAAGTAGTAAACTAGCCTTTTGGAAGGCCCTCTTGGAAGTTTCCATATTTATTTCTTTTTTACACACAATTGCTGAACAGTTCCTTCCAGACTTCCAAATGTAAGCCCTAATGCAGCAGGATATGTAATAGGCTTGTTCCCACTTACCTTCTCATACGTACATACAAACACATCCCTCCAGTATTGCAACACAGTTATAACTCAAAAAAGCCATTTCAGTGTAAATATGATGGAAAGTTAGGTTTATGTTAGTTTAGGTCACAAAACGCGCCTCAATAAGTTGACTTATCTTATGTGATACCTGTAAAAGAGAGGAAGTGAAGAAGGGTAGTACTAGAGATAAAAGAGTCCGTCACCTAAAACAATTTTCAGTACCACTGACGAAGCCATATAGCAAGTCTACCCTTTTAGTAGACAGCACAGTGAGACCCTGCAGGTATACTATCCAAGGTGAAGTTTGCTCTGTTCTATTAAGGCAGGAACATTACAATTTAGAGTGCTATAGAACGAGTCAGAAGGTCTTTACGCAGACCCGCTTATCACAGATATGCATCTTGGTTTATATTGTGGCAAAAAATATATTTTTTTCTTGCTGTTCTCTTTGGAAACAACTAAAACTGCGCTTTCTGGTAAAGTATAATTTTTGAGTTATAACACTGTTGAAGTAAACGATTAATTTGTATGAATTACTTACTGGTGCATGCGCAAACACATTTTTTTTTTTTTTTTTGTTAAATAAATATCTTTTGATGGATTGGAAATATAATTTTCGTGTGTTGTGTTTTTACAACGGAAATGTGCACGTGCAATTATGCAAATGTGAGTGGATTTATTAACAGTTTATTGCGGTTTAATATGTGACATTAATTAAGGACTATTTTATTAACGTTGTTGCCAGCAACAAGCACTCGTTTCATTTACTTCAACTGGTTTTTATTTTATTTTCTTTCTTTTTTTTTTAACCACAAATATTAAATCACACTACTCGTGGCAAAATGGCTAAAGAATTTATAAAGTTAAGCGATAAGAAAAATGTGTAGGCTGTGCAAATGTCATTTCAGTTTATTCATGATTTATATGGAATTCTGTTTTAAAGATAAAAATTTTATTAATTTTTATTTTAATTGATTTGACTTTTTTTCTCTTATTCTAATTTGTTACTTTTCTAGTTAAATAGGTATGGACGGACATTATCTTCTTTAGCTTACAAAATTTTACAAAGAAAAACAAAGAAAACAAGAACATAAATTTCCACTTAGTCGCGTGTTTAAGTGCTTGCCTCCCAAACACAAGTGTTGTTGCTAGTCTTAAAAATTGTTTTCAATCTTGTCTTATAAAAGGATACATAATGGCATTTATGCCTTGGCCATAATTACTATTGTTAATTTAGCACGCAATACTGAACTTCTAGCCCTAATTGCTGACTTATTGCTTGTTTAATAGTCTTTGGTTTTAGCTTCGTTTAATTTTACTTCTTTCTGTTTTTGTTTTGTTTTTATTAAATATGCATGTTTGCTGTCCTTTTTAATTGTGTGGAAAAATAGTTTATGGCAATAAACTAGTTTTTCATCTAAAAAACTTTATTAAAGACTCCTTTATTTTATGGAGCCAACACTTTTTTCTGTCATTAATGGAGTTATAACAAAACTGTTGCGCAAATGAGAAAATTAATAAGCCTAATTACGAGTGTCGCTGTCGTAGTCAAATTTACGGCAAGCTAATGTAAATTATATAAAGGGCGTTGCCAGATATCACTGTTTTCCTCACGGAAACGACACTCATAATCAGGCCTAGTATTATCGAATGTTAGTTGAAAATTAATTAAAAAAAAAAAAAAAAAAAAAAAAAAACAATTAGCAGTTTTTCTATGGGAAATTTGCTCTTATTAACCCTTTAAGAACCATAGAGCCATTGGTATTCCAAGAAAAGAATTTTGATAAAACGTAAATTGTATAAAATTTTTATGGATTTTATATTTTTATATTAAATAACTATTTAACAGCTTCTCTGTATCGACATGTGTCCTTGAAGTCACATGTGTCCAAAATGTTAAGACAAAAAAAAAAAAAAAAATGTAATAATTTCTATTTGGAATTTAAAAGTTTAACAAAATATTAATCTTTATTTGTGCTTAATTCCAGAAATTTTGTTGGTTTTAAAATTTATTCTTTTACTCATGATATTTTCATGAGTTATTTATTCAGTACAATAAGTACTGAAGGGGAAAGCATACCTATATGGACTATTTCATCAGACGCTACTTTGAATCCTCAGTAGGTTACTCCCAACGTTTCTTGAAAACATTAGAACCTTTATATTGTAAAAACAATTGACTAAATAAGAATTATTAATCAATAGTTACAAAAAAATTCAAATATTCAAACAAAAACCTCAGTAAGCATTAAACTGAATAAATAAATAAATTTCCCAACCAACATTTTAATTTTTTTTTCTTCAAAATCCTTTTTTTTTAGCTAAATCAGGATTAGCTTTATATGTAACTAAATTAACTGTTTTGTATTCAGTACGCTTAAGGTTCTGAAAGGGTTAAACAAAATTTTTTTTTTTAAGAATTTGGCTGTCATAATTTAATTTTCAGCTTTAAATGAACAACATGAGGGAAAATAATCTGCCTTATTACGGTAGTCGAAAACGTATGAAAACAAATAAATGTGGCAACGCTATTCATATATTTTATATTGATGCTGTCGTATTGCGATGTCATCTTCGACAACCGTAGTGAAAGCCAATGTGTTACAGGATGATTGCTACTGTCTTTGTTGAAAGCAGAGTAGGAAAATAAGCAAAACGAAAAGTTTACACGGTTTTCTTCGCATAGCAATACAGAGTAACCCCCCTGTATATGTTAAAAACATTTTAAAAATTTTGAAAAATTTGCAACTTTGCAGTTGAGGTTTTGCTTGGCAATAAAAAATTACAGAATCAGCTACCTTGCTAGTGGCCTGGTAATACTAAATAATCCAAGTAAATGTATGCCTTAACAGTTATGAGATTAGTGAGAATTTTATTATTATTTTAGCTGGGCATTGGGCCAGACTGTAGCCCTGTAGCCTGCTGTTAACTGTGTGTTTAATGCTTAAGCTTGAAAAGAAACAAATAACTTTTCTTACAATTTATGCTTTAATGCTAAAACAGTTTAATTTTATTACACAAACCCAGCAAAACATCATCATCTGTTTGAAGCCAAAAAGTAACATCTCCTTAACAAAACAAAAAAAAAATCAACTCTTAACACTTGAATAAATAAAGAGTGATTTTTTTGCTATTATCTTTTTGGCAACACTAGTTTTGACAGCTCACGCACGTTTTGTATCTTGTGTCACTGTCAAACATCTTCAGTTTGGTCTATAATTTAATCATGAATCGTCTTACAAATGAACAACGCTTGCAAATTATTTAATTTTATTACCAAAATGCGTGCTATGTTAAGAAAGTTCATCGCGCGCTTCTTCCATTTTATGGTCAGTTTAATCGACCTACTGAGGCTTCTATTCGGGCTATTGTAACAAAATTTCGCACCAAATTTACATTGCTGGACATTAAACCACCAACACGCTTACGTAGAGTGCGAACTGAAGAAAATATCGCAGCCGTATCGGCCAGTGTTGGTGATGACCGTGAATTATCGATTCGGCGCCGTTCGCAGCAATTGGGCCTCTGGTTCTCTACTACGTGGAAAATTTTGCGGAAGGATTTGGGTGTGAAGCCTTATAAGATACAACTGATGCAAGAATTGAAGCCAAACGACCTACCACAACGCCAAATTTTTGGTGAATGAAAAGTTAGATGAAGATCCACTTTTTTATCGAAGAATTGTGTTCAGCGACGAGGCTCATTTCTGGTTGAATGGATACGTGAACAAGCAAAACTGCCGTATTTGGAGTGAAGAGCAGCCAGAAGCATTGCAAGAGCTACCAATGCATCCACAAAAAACAACCGTTTGGTGCGGATTATGGGCTGGCGGCATCATTGGGCCGTATTTCTTCAAAGATGATGCGAATCACAACGTTACTGTGAATGGTGAGCGCTACCGTGCGATGATAACAAACTTTTTTTTGCCCAAAATGGAAGAGCTTGACTTGCATGACATGTGGTTTCAACAAGACGGTGCCACATGCCACACAGCACGCGAAACAATGGACCAATTGAGAGGCGAGTTCGGTGAACAGTTTATTTCACGCTTGGGACCAGTCAATTGGCCGCCCAGATCGTGCGATTTAACGCCTCTAGACTATTTTTTGTGGGGCTATGTTAAGGCTAATGTCTATAGGGACAAGCCCGCTTCGATTGACGCACTGGAAGCCAACATTGCCAACATTATTCGTGAGATACCGGCCGAAATGTTGGAAAGAGTATGCCAAAATTGGACTAAGCGGATGGACCATTTGAGGCGCAGCCGCGGCCAACATTTGCATGAAATAATCTTCAAACATTAAATTATATCGACCTAACTATCGATCCAAATAAATATTTCATGCATTTTTCTGAATTTTATGTGTTTTTTTTTTTTTAATTTCCGATAGTTCTTATAAAATCACCTTTTAGTTGTTGTGCACTGCCTTATTTAGATTTAAAGAAGTTGAAGAGCATTAGGCAGTAGGAATAGAAAATTTTGCAGTTAATTAAGCAATGTTTTTGGTGTTAAGTAAGTGACTTGTCGTTGACTGCTAGTTGCACATGCACATGCGCATGCAAGCTTGTGGCCATGTTTACACGTTAACACAATTGCACCGCAACGAACGCAATAGTTGTCGGCATTAAAAACCATCTGCAACATAGTAAACAGCCATTGGAAACGATCTTGACGATCTTCATTTACAATAAATAGTGTTGGTAGGCACTTTCGCACTTAAAATTCCAGTTTTTTTTTTTTTTACTAAAGACTTTGTTAACTTGTTTTCTTTCCTTTTTTCTTTCTTATTTGTTATTTCTGGTTGTGTTTAAAGAAATTTTTTTGTGGCCACGTTTTCTCTTTATTTGTTTGTTGTTTGTAAAACAACAATTAGAAAATAAAATTTAAAGATTTATTTATGACTTCTTGTAACGTTTGTGTTTGTGTTGCTTAATTTAGGAGCTGCTGTCGGTAGTTGTTGTGGCATTAAATTTTATTTTATTTTCGTAGAATGAAATTTTTATTATTATTTTGTTGCACCCACATTTTTTTAAGTAAAATTATAAAAAACGTCTTTATTTTGCTTTAAAAAAAAAAAAAAAAAAAAAGATGATCCAGCAAAGAAAGTCAAAAGCCTAGTTTAAAGTAGCAATTCTGGAGAGGAAAAGAGTTTTTTTTTAAGCAACACCGATATCAGGTGTTCAACACAGTATACTTACGTGGAAGCGTTTCGCTCAGCAGTACAATAACTTTTTCTTGCCCACACCCTACATCCTTGGTCCTACATGAACATAAAAAACAGCTAAACAACTTGTTGTAACAGCTAAAACTGGCTTAGAAAAATCACTCTAGATAAAAGTTGTTCGAATTAACGATTTCTTTGCTGTAAGTAGTTGTTTATCTGTTCTAAAAAGTCGTCTTAGCTGTTCTAATAAGCTGTTTAACTGTTCAAAGAAGCTTTTTTCCCTGCACTAACCAACGTCTTGACAAGTTGGCTATTGCCGACATCCTACACCATAAAGTTAGGTGAAGTGATCGCAAGTCGTAAAAAATACCCTACATTTAGCTGTTAAATAAATACTGGGCGGGCCAAATGTCACCATTTCTATAGCCTTTTTGCTTTGTCAAACGGAACCTTCTGATTACACAGGCCTACAAAATGAAGTTTTATTGGTGGTGCCTGAGGTTTAATGCTGGTGAAGCTAGTGAGCTTCAAGAGATATAAATTACTTTTTTAATACTGTGTAATTCTCGAGATATAAAAAGAGGAGGAGGTTAGGCCATATAACTTGCACTAACTCGATAACTAGCTCACTGATTAAATTAACAAAAGTACAAAAGTATTGGGAATAAAATAAACTTTATGTTAAAAATAAATAAAAATAAAGTTTTGTGTCAAAATAAAACATATTTTTTCAAAATTAAAAAGAAAATTATATAAAAAAATTTAAGATAAACAAAATCCAACATTTTGCTTTTACTGTTGATACCTGAATATGTTGCAAGTAAAATGAAACCTCTTTCATGACACACATTTCACATTTAGTGTGCCTGTGTTTTAATTGCTGTCCTATGGGCCAGCAATTCCTCCCTTCCTTGCTCAATGATTAGGAACATCTGCTATTGTCTGTATTAATAATTGTTTGGCCTGTTAATATTGAAAATAAAAAATATTTTTTTAGTCTGTAAATATTTCTAGTTTTGTTTTTAATTTCCCTTTCGCGTTTTTTTTTTTTTTTTTTTTTTTTTTTTTTTTTTTTTTTTTTTTTTTTTTTTTTTTTTTTTTTTAAGTTTATATTTCTATGAATATCTTTGTGGTATTTAGTTGTTTGACAGTATGTTTTGTAATAAATTTCGATTACCACCACATTTCAACACATCCTGACAATACAAACATTTCCTTCCTAATCCTACTGCGAGCATAAACGGAAACAACAGTTTGGCACAACTGTTTTTTAAACTACAGCTGCTTTCATTTTGTTTTATATTAACTTTATTTTGTTTTTACTTTCTCTCTCTCTCTGTCTCTCTTTTTCATTGAAAACAGCAAGTGTTAGTTAAAAAAATTCTACTTTCAAAATGCTACAAAAACAAAAATAATTTTTTGTTAATTTTTATCATTAAAGTGGGCACATATTTTGTTTCTTTATTAAGTTTATTGTTAGTGTTTATGTCCTCATGTCATCAATATTTTATGTTTTGTGTCTATTAAATGTTAGGAAATGGTGGAGTCAAGTTGTTATTTAGCAGCGAACCTGATAACTATTGCAATTTGAATACAATATGAGTTGAATTGTTTCAGTTCGTTAAAACGTTTAAAAAGTTTTAGTAAATGGTTGTTTAAAAGGTGTAACAAATTAAAGCAAGACTTTTTAAACAGTAAATTCAGGGCATTGAAAAAAGTTTTATTTTCTTTTTATCTATTAAAATTACTTTCTTCTTCTCCTTTATCTTTAATTGTTTTGAGCTGAAGGCGTAAGAAGCCATTACTCCCTCTTTTTTCCTCTTAACTTATAATTGAAGAGAATTAATAAATAAATAAATAATACTTTCTTGAAGTTGCCATAACTAAAATAAAAAAATATGGCAACTTTAAATAGTTAAAGTTCGTAATAAAAGTTATGGGCAACACAAACATGTCTTTGCTTATCATACACTTTTTGGCTTGTAATTTATCTATGCGATAACATTCTGCTTTCAGTTATTGGTCCTAAACTGATATTTTGATTAAAATAAAGGCCGCTTTTACGGTTCTCAGCAAAAATCTTAAACGTATGGGTAGCGTTAACACATTTCTTTGTGACAATCGTAAGAAATCGGAATGTTCCATTATAAAATTGTATATTGTGCAACATTTTACTTACTGTGCAAATTAAAACCTTAAAACTTTAACAAGTTTTGTAACACTCTTTACATTCATATAAAAAAATTCATATTTTATTTAAGGCTTTTTCCCGCCTTTTTAAAACTATTTGTGTTTTATTTATGTAAATGCCAGTGTAGTCTACACAAATTTATTTACTTATTCATTCGCCACATTTGTTGGTAAATAAAAAATTCAAATGATGATGGTTAAGCTTTAAAGAAACAAAAAAAAAATAGAAAAAATAAAATAAACTATAATGGAATGTGTTTTTATCACCAAAAAAAAAAAACCTTTTAGAGACTAACAAAATGTATAGAAAATCACACACGAGTTTGTCTAAACACAAAACTATGAATTCATAAAATAAAATTTAATAACAAAATGCTTGCTTTTTGATCTTTTGCCTTCGCAATTTTTGTTGAAAACAAATCTATTGAAATATTTTTTTTTTTAATAAAAAAATTAAAATAAAATGTTTGTCTTTTTTTTTTTTTTTTTTGGTTAAAATGCTACAAAATATTTTTAAGTTGATAATAAAATAGTTTGACACGTTTTCTTTTATGTTATGATGTTTTGTGGTTGTTGTTGGCTTTTATTAGCAATTTAAAATAACTAAATTAAGAAGTTTAAGAGAAATTACTAGAATATTAACTAGTTGACTGAAATAAATAATTTCAGGTATAAAAGTTGTTGTTAAAGCGTAATTAAGCTGTGATTAAGGGCCATTATTACAAGTTACCGATAGTTAAAGTTAAGATTTTATAAGGCAAATATCAAGCTGCTAATAAAAAATTATTCGCCACAAAAACTATCGAAAGTTGTAATGAGGTTTTGATTGAACATTAAAATTAAAATATTGATAAGTTGAATATCGAATAGTTTTAACTATCCACCCAACTTTGACTGCAAAGTTTTAGCCAAAAACCGGTTAGTTGCCCTACTAAATTCTCACTTTAACTATCGAAAGTTGTAATCAACTAATCAAGCTTTTTATTGAACATTAAAATTAAAATATTGATAAGTTAAGTATGGAATAGTGTGTCGTTAACTATCCATCCAACTTTGATTCAACAATTTTACCCAAAAACCGGTTAGTTGCCTCACTCAATTCTAATCTTAGCTATCCAAAGTTTTAATAAGGGGCCTAAATATTTTTTGGTCGATTTTGATGCTACAAAAATTCCAAACCATTTATTTCCCCCGGTTTTTGTTCGTTGGAGAACATTGATGCAAAATAAAAGGTTTTGATTTTGTTGTAAAATGTTAAAGAATTGTAAGTCAAAATTATATTTTGGTTTTATTTTTAAATACCCCTTAAATATGGTAGAGGGTACCAAAGTCAAAAAAGAAATTGAAAGTTTTTTTTTTTCATTGTGAGTCTAAAAATTTAATTTCAGATACATAAAATGCGTACACTTTAAGAATAATTCAATATTCTTCAAACAAAAAATTCAAGATTCAATGAAATATTTTATTAAATTAATGAATAGGCCTAATTATATAAAATATATGGCCGTCGTTGCCACATATCACTGTTATTTGAGTTAATGCAATATTTAATTAGTCTAATAATCATTCATTCCGTTTCTTGATTGCAGAAATCTTTTTTTTGTGTTAAAGCTAATTTTGCAATTATTCATTCCATTGCTGCGGTATCATATCTACCGTAGCGGTATTACCATATTATTGATAACGCAATAATAAATAAATTTCTATATTTTGTTTGCCTTTAAAATTTCTCACGGAAAGATAAAAAATTTAAGAAAAAATACAACATTTTTTCACGGAAAAATAAAAAAAATTTAAGAGAAACTACAACATTTCGCCAAAATAAAATGTATTTTAGCTTAATATATGTTTTATTTTTCAAAAATAATTTCGTTTTATTTATTAAAAATTAATTTTCTTTTTGTTTATTTCGAATTAATTTTTATGTTAAAGAATTAAATACAACAGCTGATGCAATAACACAATTCATTCACAATACATACAATTTTAATTCACAATTAAATGAAATTCAGCAGGAATGAATACAACAAGTTGCAATTAATCGATATTTCTTTGCGCTAAATTTTTCAAATAATAAATTTTTTCTTTAATTTTATTTATATAAAATCACAGATTCTGTCTAACAATGAAAGTTTGAAAAAAAGGTAGAAACCACTATGCAAAAGCGCCGAGACAGATTCTTTTATTCTTTCAGTGTAACAAACTTTTGTAAAACATATTTTTGTGTCACATTTTAAACCTTTAAAATTTTACTGAATGAAAAAATCGATATATTTGTTGTTAATTATTTTTAACAATACGATTTTCGTTTAAATTTTCGATTGCAACGTACTACTGGCGCCTGATAAAAATAACTTTTTTTTATGCAAATTTTTTTTTTTTATTAAGAAAACACTTTTACTTAACTAATATTAAGCTGTTTCTCTAAAGCAAAAGACTAATGCTCTTATCCAAAAAAAGTTGATGTAGAAAAAATTATATGAAAACTTTCCATAAAGTTGACTTTAAAGTCTACATTAATTTTTTTGGATAAGAGGGTAAATCGTCTAGAAAATTTTTTATGCAAAAGACTAGTACTTTGAAATAAAAAATTTCTAAACGATTTTATAAAATTAAATTTGAAAATTTTATTAAAATTTTAGCCAAAATATTTAAAAAACTGATATACTGCCAGTGCAGACAAAAAGACAAAATTATTCCCAACAAAATAATCAAAATTTATGTGGCCAAATAATTAAAAATAAATTGAAATTGTTAAATAATAAAACTAAAAAAAAATCATCCCTATAAACTAAGATGCCTTAAAACTATACTTCCTTGTTACAAAAACAAAACAACAACAACAACCATATATTTTATTATACATGCAACATAATATAATCGTTAAATATTCGTAACAACAATAAAAAAAAAGAGACAAAATTTAAATATTTTTGCAATAAAAATTAAGAAATGCAAACATGAAAAACTGTGAACATTGTCAGCATTTTATAAATAACAACTACAACCTTAATAATAATAAAAATAATAATAATACAAAAACAACAACATTAAAAATGAGAGTAACAAAAAACACAACAACAGGAGCAACAATGCATAACAACACTGCAGACATGATTAAGTCTATGCAATGTACAACAACAACAACAGCAGGAGCAGCCACCACAACAACAACAAAAATAAGTAGACCAACAATGGCAGCAAGAACAATAGCAACAAATCAATTGTGTCAACATCAATTACAACAGCAGCACCAACGACACTTGCAACGTTGCTCAAGTGCTGGCAGTAACAGCATATGTGTTGGTGATTCTTTATTATCACATACAGGTTCAATATTGTCACCAACAGATGCAACAATCATAATACCAGCTACACCGCCGCCACTTTCCTTACCGGCTGGCAGTCAGCAACATTTATATCAACACCACAATGGCGACAGCAACAATAACAATAAAAACACTAACAGCAGTAGTAGTAGTAGTAGTAACAGCCATCATCAACATATTGTAATGTCTGGTGGTAATAAAAGTAAAACTTTTTTGCCACCCTTAAATGTTGCCTCAATGCCGACCAACAATAATAATAATAACAATAACAACAATTGTGCTTTAAGGCAAGGCATTGAGATTGTTACACGCACTCCACTAGATAAAACCCAACCAGCTAGTGGTATTGGCATGCCACCTACTGTTGCACCACTATTACATCCATTACCAACACTATCATCATCAGCAGCAGCTACACCAAATGGCTTACAAACACAGCAGCATCCGGCGCCACCTCCACCCCCTGCAGCTACAACATTACCACCATTGGTGGGTGGTCTTGGCGCCGCAGCAATGGCTGCTAATTTAGCTGAATCCTTTTCATTGTTACACCAGCAGGCTCATCATTTTCGGGATATTTTATATGCAGCACATTTATTAGGTCGAGGTAAAGCTAAACTAAAAACAAAACCAATTTACAAAACATTTTGGAAAATATTTGATAGATACAATTTAGAGTAGATAGCCCGGTGTTTTAAAATGTTTTTTTTTGTTTTTTTTTTTTTAAATAAACATTTTTAGTTTTAGCAGTTTCCAAAGTCTTTTTATGGGTTTTTGTTTGTGTTTGTGTCTCTTATGTTGCGAGTATTTTATTAATATACAAACACACAGAAAGGCGCCAATTAAATAATTTTTTTAGCTTTTAATTGAATCAATTAAATTTGTAATCAATATGATAATTAAAAAATTATGGTATTTAATCAACTATTGAATTAATTCATTTAAAAACTTAATCATTATTACACTTGTTTTATTTCTTTTTTAATTATTGGCAATTTTTTTTTTTTTTTCCTTAAAAAAGAAATAATTAATTAAATATTTTTGTTTTCTTTTTCTAATTTCAGGTATGTACTCTAACAACTGCTTCAATTGCTTACAAAACTTTAAACAAACAAGTGAGTTATTGATTTTATTTATTTATTTTTTTTAATTATTATTTTTGTGCTGCGATTTATTATTTATCTTTCTCTGTGAAGAGTTTTTTTCTTTTTATACTTGAAAGTTTTCCCATCTTTGCAAGCTTTACAGAAAATGAAAGTTAATAACATAGAATTTGTCTCAAGGTTCTGTGCTAATTAAAGCCCCTATTATGGGAGTGCATTTAACATTAATGCCTCTTTAGTAGAGTAGCATATTCTCCCCTTTGGTTAAGTAATGTTTGAGTGTAGTTGGACAAAATTATCAAAATATTGACCTTTTCCTGTTTGCTTATTTCCTTCAAGACCGTTTCAAACTGGTGTTAGAGTTCTAGGCTGGGAAATATCATTAAAAAAAAGTAGCTCTAAAAAATGTTCTGTAAAATGCGCGTTTTGCTTAAATTTTTTTTCATAGAATGTGAATGGGAAAACGCCTGCTTATAAGTAAACAATTGAGACATATAATTGACAAAATCAAAGTAAATTTTTTTAAAATGCCAATTTTCTTTTAAGTTTTGGTTGAAATAAATAGAAAGCACATTTAATTTGAATTGTGCAACATTTTATATTCTCTTTAACTCTTTGTTTGTGCAAAATTTATCACTTCGCTTCAGTGTATGCTTGCGGCTTGAGCGTTTTGGAGAACACCTATGTGTTTTGCGATTTCAAGTCGTAATCGCTAAAGTTAAGCGTTTTGCGTTTTTCAGAACATGGGTGTCTTTCTTTTCTTTGCTCGAATTAAGAAAAAAAAAGTGCCAAACTACTGTTTTAGATGTTATAAACCAGCCATTCTCAAAACTTACCATTTGGGCTTGTTAATGGGCCATAGGACTGCTGCTAGTGAGAGACTTAAAACTGAATGAGCACTTTGTTCAGCTTTCAAAAGAAACTTTTCCTTTCCTTTTACACGATTGGTATAATTATCTCATTTGATTGCATGGCCTCCCGTAAGATTGCCCAAAAGTAAAAATTAAAACTCACTGTCAGCAAAATTTTTTAAATGATGGTTTTCTGATTTATTTATAATTTAATAACCAAGTGTAATTTTTTAGTAAAATAATATCCTGTAGAAAATTTCACAAAATAAATGCATGTCGAGGCAGAAAAGCATAAGCATATCAATGAGAGAACAACACACTCACATTTAAAAGTTAAAATCGTGTCAAAAGCAATTGACAGTTCGTAAACAACAAATTGGCTTTAGTGAAACAAAAGAATTAAAAACAAAAATCCAAATAAAAAATTTTAACTGAACCCAACCATTTATGCGCTCAACCATACAATTGTTCAGCGGCTGCACATGCACATTCGTTCACAGCCGTAATAAATGACAAGCTTAGTGACTTAACTAACTGAACCAAATTGTAAATACCGATTGCACTTCAAACTCAATGCATTAAATAAAAATCAAATAAACGCAGTGCAAATACTCATGATGTTTGAGGCAAGCAAACCGAAAACTTTAAAAAGGTAAAATGTTTCTCGTACTGCGAAAGAAGCAATAACATTTTACAGGCACATGACAACCGGATTAGAGTAAGCAGTTACTATTCCTAGCTGACTGAGTGACTCAGTCCTGAGTTATAAGTTTATCAGCAGTCAATAATAAAATCCGGATCCAGGTTAAGCTTTCAAGAAACTAATTACATGGGAAATAGTGCTTTGTTACTAATAAATCTTCTTTACACTTCTTCAAACGTTTTAGAAGAGAGAGAGAGATTTTCATTCTGTCCCCTTGAAATCACTGCCTGTTGATGTATTCTGCTGGGAGTTCCATGGCTGCTATTACGGTTCTAGAAATTAGTCAGCCAGCATTCATATAAATCATACGAGCAGTCTTGCCATATTTCTTTGTTTTCATAGTAACTTTGACAGTCTTACTAAGGCAGTTTTGCTGTGAACACATAGAGAAGTGTATCAGAGAAAACCCGGTTAAAATCAATTGCATCATCCTATTGCGTATGACCCTCATTTAACCAAATAATAGAAAGAGGAGAAAAATCTTGTTTTAGCACTGCAAACAAGGTAAAAGACTCTTCAATTAATATCCTGTAAGAACAAAAAAAAAAAAAAAAAAAAAAAAAAAAAAAAAATACACACACACGCAGGTACCTAAAATGATGGTCAAGATGATGTGTTTCTGACGACAAAAGTTTCTATATTGGATTTTGTGGCTTTTGTTTTCTATTACAATTTTTGTTCTTGTTGTTGTTGTTGTTCATCTTCCTTAGCATCATTTAAAATTTTTTACGTTAGCTGGCAAACTGTTGACACTTAAATGCTGTTAAGCCTGTCAATAACAGGCATAAGAAAAAATTGTTATGGCAATGCTGGCAAATGTTGAAGAGAAACATTTGCACACAATTGCATCAAAACGCATAAACACACGCACACTTTAGTGAAAAGATTTTGATTGTTTTTTTTTTTTTGTTTTGTTTTGTTGGCATAATTTAAAATCCATCTAACGTTTATAACGACGACAAATGATGTGGTATCGCATCGCATGCTCGTATTTATAATTTTTTTTTGTCTTTATGATTTTCTAAATATTTATCCAATTTTTTTTTTTCTTATTCCATAAAACACTGTCCGGTACAACACAATTTTCATTTTATGCCATTAATCATTTTGTCATGAAGACAAACTGCAAACGTTTGACAATTTTTCAACTCAACACAGCATTCATACTCATAAAGGCCCCCAACAAAACACTCTAGAAGTTGTATAGGGTGTTTTTTATAGACGTATAGAACTTTAAATTGCAATAAAACAACGACGGATTATTCGATTGACATGAATTTTATTTATCCGAAAGATAATCTTGTGGCATTACATTTTATATATGATTTCTGGCATATGACCGCCACGGCTGGCTCGGACGTCCAATTTTCGATGACTTTTTCCAACATTTGTGGCCGTATATCGTCAAGCGTTTGTGGCTTATCCGCATAGACCAATGACTTTACATAGCCCCACAGAAAGTAGTCTAGCGGTGTTAAATCACAAAATCTTGGAGGCCAATTCACAGGTCCAAAACGTGAAAGTAGGCGGTCACCAAACGTGTCTTTCAATAAATCGATTGTGACACGAACTGTGTGACATGTTGCGCCGTCTTGTTGAAACCACAGCTCCTGGACATCATGGTTGTTCCATTCAGGAATGAAAAAGTTAGTAATCATGGCTCTATACCGATCACCATTGACTGTAACGTTCTGGCCATCATCGTTTTTGAAGAAGTACGGACCAATGATTCCACCAGCCCATAAAGCACACCAAACAGTCAGTTTTTCTGGATGTAACGGTGATTCGACATACACTTGAGGATTAGCTTCACTCCAAATGCGGCAGTTTTGTTTGTTGAAGTGCGCTTCATCGCTAAACAAAATTCGCTTCTGAAAATCGGGAACAACGGCAATCTCAAAATTGCACTATTTGGAAACGTTGTTCAGGCGTGAGTCTGTTAAATCGGTCGCTGTCTTGAACAGTAATGCCAACTTAAAGTTATATACGTCTATAAAAAACACCCATTACTATACATGCGAGGATGCATAAATTTTATATTGGCTTAGAGGAAAATAACTCTTCCCAAAACCATTTTTCGAAAGTTGATTCTTTTAAATTTAAACACTAAATATTTATTTAGTTAGTGGTTTTCCCAAAACTGGTACAAATGTTGGTGAAGTTGTTGTGTTGACGCAACTCGTAAGATATTTATAAGTTGGGGCAACATGTTGACAAGAAAGCGCCTATTAGACGACATGTTACAGTTAAGCCATACCAGCAAATTTTGCGCAAAAATCAAATAGTCGTAACTGTTGTGGTACTATTGAGTGGCTCACAGTTGAGCAAAGAGGTCTAAGCCTGTATAAAAATTGTCGGCGGCGGCGGCTAGTTGAAAAATGGTCAGCGTTGGCGGCTAGACTTGGGCATTTTAATGGATTTTATTAAAATTTTATTGTAAAAAATGAGGCTTAGTTGCTGCCATTTTTTCCATCATAAAATATTTTAGCTGCCTAAAATCAACATAATGTTTGTTGTGTGAACTTTTTCAAGAAAAATCCATTATAAATTCTATATTATTCATACTTTAGGTTAAAGAAATTGGTTTAGTTGATTTAAATTAGTTTATTTTCTTATGCTCTTATCCGAAAAAAAAAAAATTTAAAGTAGACTTTAAAGTAAATTTTTTTAAAAAATATGAAAAATTTCGTTAACGTTGACATTAAAGTCTACTTTAATTTTTTAGGATAAGGGGGTTAATGATTAAATTATTCTTAACTTTTGGGGGATGAAGGTATCAACTTGAACGACTACATTGTGATATTTATTTATTATTACATTTTAAATCGCCTACTATAATAAATCGTCTGTAATTCCCTCCCTTGTTGAAAACAGCAAATACACCCTGAAGTGCTAAAGCTATTTTATACACTGTGTGCGTATGCTGTTGGCATTTTACGTTTGACAGTCAGTTTACCAAACTAAACATTTTTTTTTTTTGTTCTTTTTCATATTTTTAAAGCAAAACAAAGTTTAGTAAAAAGTTATCAATCCACATAAATGTCAAGAATTTTTCAAATCGCTAAGAAAGAAAGAATGTGGAATTACCAAAGTATAATAAGATAATTAACGCATGACATTTCTCTACAAATAAACAAATCATACATTTTTTAAAGTTGATTTGCTTTTGTTGTTCTTTTTTTTGTTGTTACTTCATCATCTCTCAGATACGAGCACAACATTATTCTTTTAAGTGACGATACTTTTTTTTATTTATTTTATGCAATTGTCAATATTATTATAAATTTGTCACTTTTTTTAAAAACTTTATCATTTTTTATACAAAATGACAGTTTCTGGTTTTAATGTACGGTAGAGTAGGAAAAGAGGGTGTTAAGAAGACTATCAATGAGTGTGTCGTGTGTGTGTAAATTTTTTTTTGGCTGAAATTGAAATTATCACACGCATGAATTCCTTTTTAAGGCGTGAGTGTTTTGGTTCTATTTTGTTGTTGTTGTTGCTGCTGTTATTCCCAACATTTTCAAAATGTTGCATTGCATTGCGTGACAAATTATTTATGATCACGACAGTAAATTTGAGTGCCGTTTGTTATACGAGCTCATGCTTGCTTGTGTGTATT
Source organism: Thelaira solivaga (assembly GCA_947397855.1). Lineage (NCBI taxonomy): Eukaryota > Metazoa > Arthropoda > Insecta > Diptera > Tachinidae > Thelaira > Thelaira solivaga. The sequence goes on along the minus strand of OX377612.1, from coordinate 62,869,190 downwards.
TTATTTATTTGTTTCATTCTAACAACATCCATACGAATTGCGTATTCTGGTACCAAAAAAACATACCTTTATTGTGAATATACCCGGTGATGACGACAATAACGTCAATATCAAAAACAACAACAACTGACTCCCAGTCATGTTTAAAATATAAGCAACTCATGGTATTTTTAGAGTTTGACTTGACTGGTTTTTTTTAATTTTTTTGCTTTTAAACTTAAATTTTTTCCCGTATTGCCTTTCTTAAAAAAAAAATAAGTAACAATAGCGAGCAAGCGAAAAACCCACTGGATCTTTTGTTACTTTACGATGCCGGATTTTTTTTCTTTCTGCAATTGCTTTTCTTGTGATGAATATATTGTTTATAGTTTTTGTTTTATTCGGCAACAACACCGTATTAAGGTTTTTTTTTTTTTTTTTTTTATGTTTATTACAGCAGTGTGATATTTGACACTTAATAATTTCCAAATTGTGCTTGAACAGTTATTGCATGCACAATGTATTTTTGTTTAGTTTTTTATTTTTAATTTCAATTCCTTTTCTCTCAATTTGATCAAAGAACGACGGCTAAATTTTTTGTTAAAACAAATTTCAAAAACAGCTTGATGTGTCTTAAAAGCATTACATTTTTATAATTAAAACAAAATATGATTATTAACTCATCACTGACAGTTTTGTACGGCCTAAGTCGCGGTAAAGTAATAAAACTAATAAAACATGGTCACCTAAATCTTGAAAAAGAATCACTTTAAAATAATTTTTTTTATCTAAGAGACGTACGTTCCCTTTCAAAGTCTGCTTTAAACCCATATTTGGCGCTGGATGCACTGCGCAAAAAATAGAAATAGAGTTTTTTGACCTTGCGTAATGACTATATTGTTCATTGCCGCCGACGAAAATTGAAATTAGCTTAAGTTGGCAACAGCTACAGCAGTGGTCGTGTAGGCATGTAGCCGTGCTGTCGTGAAAATAATAATTTTCATATAAACTCATGTATTCTATTTTTGAGAGGTTGTAGTCGATAGCCTGCTGTCTCCAATGCGTTTAATGCATGATTAGATAATGTTTCTTAATTGCAAAGATAGATGTCCTGGTTCGATTCTAGTTAGTGCTATGAATTCAATTAAAAAATGAAGTAGTTTTTGTTTAATGCATCATAGAATGCATAAAGCAGCTAAGACTTTTGCTTCTAGGTGGCTCATCGCCAACAAAAATCATACACAATAAATGCGCTATTGTAAGTGATTCTCTATCGTTGTATCGCTTATATAATTGTTTCTAGAGAAGTACTATTTTTGGCTGGGTTACATATTACCTTAACGGGTACTCAGTTTTAAAAAAAAAAAGCATTTATGTTACGTTATTTTGGAAAACTCCAACAACAAGTGGTCTATATCTTAGTTTGCAGCGTAGGAAACTTGTTCCACCAAATTTATTATTTATGAATACAAAGCCTGCAGCAAAGCTATCTCACTTGCATTTTAAAATAAGAAAACTTGCATGCAAGTAAAATGTAAAATTATTTTTTAAATTGATTACCTATTACAAATAACATAATTAACTATTTTCATTAACAATTTTCCACACTTAATTAAGCCCTCAATCGAATGGTTTTGATTGAGGTTTGTGTAAACACGTATGTATGTCAGGCAGCATGAACTCAAAATCCTAAGCCTAATTGAAATGTGTGTGATGACAACAAGCTATTAAATCAAACCCATAATAAAACAATAATGATAAAAATAAAATGTAATTAAACTTGCGTGGCACACACACACGCACGTTTCAATTACTAAACACCATGCAGCCATAGATAAGGGCTCTATGTGTCTGCAATTATAATTACATTATGCACAGATATTTAAATATTTCATCTCTCACGTAAACATAGACAGAATTTTTAAAATTTTTCTTTTTTATAAAAAAAAAAAAACCTACTTAAATATTTCTCAATTATGATAACAAGAGTTGGGCAATTAAAAGTGTATTAGCAAACAAGCACAGAAAAAGATGAAAGAAACGCTTGGAAAGAAAAGTATTTAATAAAATTTACACATTCATAAACACATTTTATGTTTTAGGGTTTCAAGTAAGTGCAGTAGCTGATGGAAAAATTAAGCAATCTAATCAATCATCAAGTGAACTTTCACGAAACATGCATTCCCCCATTAGCATGCAAAAATTAGCTGCCATAAACTACAGGGTCCGCCAAATAACATTTTTTTTTGAAAATGATATAAAAACATCGAGTGTAACTTCGGCTGTGTGGCACGTACCGCCGTCCTGTTAAAACCAAATGTTGCCAATATCCTCCTCTTCAATTTTTGTGAACAAAAATTCGTTCAACATGGTCCCATAACGATCGCCATTGACTGTAACGGCCACTCCTTGCTCATTTTCGAAGAAAAATGGCCCAATTATGCCTCTGGACCAAAATCCGCACCAAACAGTGACTCGTTTTGGGTGCGTCGGCTTTTCAATATATGCGTGCGGGTTTTCTGCGCCCCAAATGCGACAATTTTGCTTGTTTACATACCCGCCAAGATCAAAATGATCTTAATCTGAAAAGATGATTTTTTTTGGCAAAATCGGCATCTTCTGTAAGTCGATCGCAGGCCCACTTAGCGAAGCGAAAACGCATTGGATGGTCAGTTGGCTTCAACTCCTGAACCAATTGGACTTTGTATGGCGTCATACCAAGGTCTTTATGCAAAATTCGTCTCAATCATGTCTCCGAAATGTTCAATTGTTGAGAACGACGGTGAATTGATGTTGATGGCGCTACACGCACACTTTCTGCCACAGCACTGTTTTTGGCTTTTCACGCTTTGGTTTATCGATGAGGATGCCAGTTTCTTTCACTTTTTTTTAAAAGATAACGAACATACGGATCTGACGGTGCTTCTCTTCTTCCAAAATTTGTATGCAATTTTCGCACACATTCTGCAACATTACCATGATTTTCAAAATAATGTCGCAATATTTCCCAGCGTTGTTCAATCGTATACACAACCATATTCGTTCAGCCGAAGGATAAAACTAATTATCTGTCAAATCAGACATGGGCTAAGTGTTACCATTCACGAAATAAGCACTAGTTGGAAAAAAACGTTAGTATGCCAAGTCACACTCAATGCGATATGCCTGCACATTAATTTATCTTTCTTCCTACCCAGTGTTGCCTTTTTAGGCTAGATTTTGCCTTTTTTCTCGAACTTAGCCTTGAAATTTATGATTTAGCCTTTAGCTTTTTTCCTAGCCTTTTTCCATTTACAAAATAGCCTTAAATAACCTTTTTCTTTTTCTAGAAAATTTCGAGTTAAAGCCACTACGGTTATCTATTTAAAGCAATAGAAATCAAATCGATAGCTTGAAAACCAAGCAAGTTATGATCAAAAAAGTAACCAGTTCTACTACTGCCTCTTTCCGGCCACTTTTTAGTAGAACTGGTTACGTTTTTGGTCATAACTTGCTTAGTTTACAAGATATCGACTTGATTTCTATTACGTTGGATAGATAAACCTAGTGGCTTTAATACGAATTTTTTTTCTTGTCGATAGTGCAAAAAAAAAATTTTTTTTAATTTTTTCAAAAAAAGCAAAGGGGGTAGTCCATAGTAATTTTTGGCCAAAAAAATTTTTTTCGCACTATCCGCAAAAGAAAAATTTCGTATTAAAGCCACTACGGTTATCTATTTAACGCAATAGAAATCAAATCGATAGGTTGAAAACCAAGCAAGTTATGATCAAAAAAGTAACCAGTTCTACTACTGCCTCTTTCCGGCCACTTTTTAGTAGAACTGGTTACGTTTTTGGTCATAACTTGCTTAGTTTACAAGATATCGACTTGATTTCTATTACGTTGGATAGATAAACGTAGTGGCTTTAATACGAATTTTTTTCTTGTCGATAGTGCAAAAGAAAATTTTTCTTAATTTTTTCAAAAAAAGCAAAGGGGGTAGTCCATGGTAATTTTTGGCCAAAAAAATTTTTTTCGCACTATCCGCAAAAGAAAAATTTCGTATTAAAGCCACTACGGTTATCTATTTAACGCAATAGAAATCAAATCGATAGCTTGAAAACCAAGCAAGTTATGACCAAAAAAGTAACCAGTTCTACTACTGCCTCTTTCCGGCCACTTTTTAGTAGAACTGGTTACGTTTTTGGTCATAACTTGCTTAGTTTACAAGATATCGACTTGATTTCTATTACGTTGGATAGATAAACCTAGTGGCTTTAATACGAATTTTTTTCTTGTCGATAGTGCAAAAGAAAATTTTTCTTAATTTTTTCAAAAAAAGCAAAGGGGGTAGTCCATGGTAATTTTTGGCCAAAAAAATTTTTTTCGCACTATCCGCAAAAGAAAAATTTCGTATTAAAGCCACTACGGTTATCTATTTAACGCAATAGAAATCAAATCGATAGGTTGAAAACCAAGCAAGTTATGATCAAAAAAGTAACCAGTTCTACTACTGCCTCTTTCCGGCCACTTTTTAGTAGAACTGGTTACGTTTTTGGTCATAACTTGCTTAGTTTACAAGATATCGACTTGATTTCTATTACGTTGGATAGATAAACCTAGTGGCTTTAATACGAATTTTTTTCTTGTCGATAGTGCAAAAGAAAATTTTTCTTAATTTTTTCAAAAAAAGCAAAGGGGGTAGTCCATGGTAATTTTTGGCCAAAAAAATTTTTTTCGCACTATCCGCAAAAGAAAAATTTCGTATTAAAGCCACTACGGTTATCTACTTAACGCAATAGAAATCAAATCGATAGCTTGAAAACCAAGCAAGTTATGACCAAAAAAGTAACCAGTTCTACTACTGCCTCTTTCCGGCCACTTTTTAGTAGAACTGGTTACGTTTTTGGTCATAACTTGCTTAGTTTACAAGATATCGACTTGATTTCTATTACGTTGGATAGATAAACGTAGTGGCTTTAATACGAATTTTTTTCTTGTCGATAGTGCAAAAGAAAATTTTTCTTAATTTTTTCAAAAAAAGCAAAGGGGGTAGTCCATGGTAATTTTTGGCCAAAAAAATTTTTTTCGCACTATCCGCAAAAGAAAAATTTCGTATTAAAGCCACTACGGTTATCTATTTAACGAAATAGAAATCAAATCGATAGGTTGAAAACCAAGCAAGTTATGATCAAAAAAGTAACCAGTTCTACTACTGCCTCTTTCCGGCCACTTTTTAGTAGAACTGGTTACGTTTTTGGTCATAACTTGCTTAGTTTACAAGATATCGACTTGATTTCTATTACGTTGGATAGATAAACGTAGTGGCTTTAATACGAATTTTTTTCTTGTCGATAGTGCAAAAGAAAATTTTTCTTAATTTTTTCAAAAAAAGCAAAGGGGGTAGTCCATGGTAATTTTTGGCCCAAAAAATTTTTTTCGCACTATCCGCAAAAGAAAAATTTCGTATTAAAGCCACTACGGTTATCTATTTAACGCAATAGAAATTAAATCGATAGGTTGAAAACCAAGCAAGTTATGATCAAAAAAGTAACCAGTTCTACTACTGCCTCTTTCCGGCCACTTTTTAGTAGAACTGGTTACCTTTTTGGTCATAACTTGCTTAGTTTACGAGATATCGACTTGATTTCTATTACGTTGGATAGATAAACGTAGTGGCTTTAATACGAATTTTTTTCTTGTCGATAGTGCAAAAGAAAATTTTTCTTAATTTTTTCAAAAAAAGCAAAGGGGGTAGTCCATGGTAATTTTTGGCCAAAAAAATTTTTTTCGCACTATCCGCAAAAGAAAAATTTCGTATTAAAGCCACTACGGTTATCTATTTAACGCAATAGAAATCAAATCGATAGGTTGAAAACCAAGCAAGTTATTACCAAAAAAGTAACCAGTTCTACTACTGCCTCTTTCCGGCCACTTTTTAGTAGAACTAGTTACGATTTTGGTCATAACTTGCTTAGTTTACAAGATATCGACTTGATTTCTATTACGTTGGATAGATAAACGTAGTGGCTTTAATACGAATTTTTTTCTTGTCGATAGTGCAAAAGGAAATTTTTCTTAATTTTTTCAAAAAAAGCAAAGGGGGTAGTCCATGGTAATTTTTGGCCCAAAAAATTTTTTTCGCACTATCCGCAAAAGAAAAATTTCGTATTAAAGCCACTACGGTTATCTATTTAACGCAATAGAAATTAAATCGATAGGTTGAAAACCAAGCAAGTTATGATCAAAAAAGTAACCAGTTCTACTACTGCCTCTTTCCGGCCACTTTTTAGTAGAACTGGTTACGTTTTTGGTCATAACTTGCTTAGTTTACAAGATATCGACTTGATTTCTATTACGTTGGATAGATAAACGTAGTGGCTTTAATACGAATTTTTTTCTTGTCGATAGTGCAAAAGAAAATTTTTCTTAATTTTTTCAAAAAAAGCAAAGGGGGTAGTCCATGGTAATTTTTGGCCCAAAAAATTTTTTTCGCACTATCCGCAAAAGAAAAATTTCGTATTAAAGCCACTACGGTTATCTATTTAACGCAATAGAAATTAAATCGATAGGTTGAAAACCAAGCAAGTTATGATCAAAAAAGTAACCAGTTCTACTACTGCCTCTTTCCGGCCACTTTTTAGTAGAACTGGTTACGTTTTTGGTCATAACTTGCTTAGTTTACAAGATATCGACTTGATTTCTATTACGTTGGATAGATAAACGTAGTGGCTTTAATACGAATTTTTTTCTTGTCGATAGTGCAAAAGAAAATTTTTCTTAATTTTTTCAAAAAAAGCAAAGGGGGTAGTCCATGGTAATTTTTGGCCAAAAAAATTTTTTTCGCACTATCCGCAAAAGAAAAATTTCGTATTAAAGCCACTACGGTTATCTATTTAACGAAATAGAAATCAAATCGATAGGTTAAAAACCAAGCAAGTTATGATCAAAAAAGTAACCAGTTCTACTACTGCCTCTTTCCGGCCACTTTTTAGTAGAACTGGTTACGTTTTTGGTCATAACTTGCTTAGTTTACAAGATATCGACTTGATTTCTATTACGTTGGATAGATAAACGTAGTGGCTTTAATACGAATTTTTTTCTTGTCGATAGTGCAAAAGAAAATTTTTCTTAATTTTTTCAAAAAAAGCAAAGGGGGTAGTCCATGGTAATTTTTGGCCCAAAAAATTTTTTTCGCACTATCCGCAAAAGAAAAATTTCGTATTAAAGCCACTACGGTTATCTATTTAACGCAATAGAAATTAAATCGATAGGTTGAAAACCAAGCAAGTTATGATCAAAAAAGTAACCAGTTCTACTACTGCCTCTTTCCGGCCACTTTTTAGTAGAACTGGTTACGTTTTTGGTCATAACTTGCTTAGTTTACGAGATATCGACTTGATTTCTATTACGTTGGATAGATAAACGTAGTGGCTTTAATACGAATTTTTTTCTTGTCGATAGTGCAAAAGAAAATTTTTCTTAATTGTTTCAAAAAAAGCAAAGGGGGTAGTCCATGGTAATTTTTGGCCAAAAAAATTTTTTTCGCACTATCCGCAAAAGAAAAATTTCGTATTAAAGCCACTACGGTTATCTATTTAACGAAATAGAAATCAAATCGATAGGTTGAAAACCAAGCAAGTTATGACCAAAAAAGTAACCAGTTCTACTACTGCCTCTTTCCGGCCACTTTTTAGTAGAACTGGTTACGTTTTTGGTCATAACTTGCTTAGTTTACAAGATATCGACTTGATTTCTATTACGTTGGATAGATAAACGTAGTGGCTTTAATACGAATTTTTTTCTTGTCGATAGTGCAAAAGAAAATTTTTCTTAATTTTTACAAAAAAAGCAAAGGGGGTAGTCCATGGTAATTTTTGGCCAAAAAAATTTTTTTCGCACTATCCGCAAAAGAAAAATTTCGTATTAAAGCCACTACGGTTATCTATTTAACGAAATAGAAATCAAATCGATAGGTTGAAAACCAAGCAAGTTATGATCAAAAAAGTAACCAGTTCTACTACTGCCTCTTTCCGGCCACTTTTTAGTAGAACTGGTTACGATTTTGGTCATAACTTGCTTAGTTTACAAGATATCGACTTGATTTCTATTACGTTGGATAGATAAACGTAGTGGCTTTAATACGAATTTTTTTCTTGTCGATAGTGCAAAAGAAAATTTTTCTTAATTTTTTCAAAAAAAGCAAAGGGGGTAGTCCATGGTAATTTTTGGCCCAAAAAATTTTTTTCGCACTATCCGCAAAAGAAAAATTTCGTATTAAAGCCACTACGGTTATCTATTTAACGAAATAGAAATCAAATCGATAGGTTGAAAACCAAGCAAGTTATGATCAAAAAAGTAACCAGTTCTACTACTGCCTCTTTCCGGCCACTTTTTAGTAGAACTGGTTACGTTTTTGGTCATAACTTGCTTAGTTTACAAGATATCGACTTGATTTCTATTACGTTGGATAGATAAACGTAGTGGCTTTAATACGAATTTTTTTCTTGTCGATAGTGCAAAAGAAAATTTTTCTTAATTTTTACAAAAAAAGCAAAGGGGGTAGTCCATGGTAATTTTTGGCCAAAAAAATTTTTTTCGCACTATCCGCAAAAGAAAAATTTCGTATTAAAGCCACTACGGTTATCTATTTAACGAAATAGAAATCAAATCGATAGGTTGAAAACCAAGCAAGTTATGATCAAAAAAGTAACCAGTTCTACTACTGCCTCTTTCCGGCCACTTTTTAGTAGAACTGGTTACGATTTTGGTCATAACTTGCTTAGTTTACAAGATATCGACTTGATTTCTATTACGTTGGATAGATAAACGTAGTGGCTTTAATACGAATTTTTTTCTTGTCGATAGTGCAAAAGAAAATTTTTCTTAATTTTTTCAAAAAAAGCAAAGGGGGTAGTCCATGGTAATTTTTGGCCCAAAAAATTTTTTTCGCACTATCCGCAAAAGAAAAATTTCGTATTAAAGCCACTACGGTTATCTATTTAACGAAATAGAAATCAAATCGATAGGTTGAAAACCAAGCAAGTTATGATCAAAAAAGTAACCAGTTCTACTACTGCCTCTTTCCGGCCACTTTTTAGTAGAACTGGTTACGTTTTTGGTCATAACTTGCTTAGTTTACAAGATATCGACTTGATTTCTATTACGTTGGATAGATAAACGTAGTGGCTTTAATACGAATTTTTTTCTTGTCGATAGTGCAAAAGAAAATTTTTCTTAATTTTTTCAAAAAAAGCAAAGGGGGTAGTCCATGGTAATTTTTGGCCCAAAAAATTTTTTTCGCACTATCCGCAAAAGAAAAATTTCGTATTAAAGCCACTACGGTTATCTATTTAACGAAATAGAAATCAAATCGATAGGTTGAAAACCAAGCAAGTTATGATCAAAAAAGTAACCAGTTCTACTACTGCCTCTTTCCGGCCACTTTTTAGTAGAACTGGTTACGTTTTTGGTCATAACTTGCTTAGTTTACAAGATATCGACTTGATTTCTATTACGTTGGATAGATAAACGTAGTGGCTTTAATACGAATTTTTTTCTTGTCGATAGTGCAAAAGAAAATTTTTCTTAATTTTTTCAAAAAAAGCAAAGGGGGTAGTCCATGGTAATTTTTGGCCAAAAAAATTTTTTTCGCACTATCCGCAAAAGAAAAATTTCGTATTAAAGCCACTACGGTTATCTATTTAACGAAATAGAAATCAAATCGATAGGTTGAAAACCAAGCAAGTTATGATCAAAAAAGTAACCAGTTCTACTACTGCCTCTTTCCGGCCACTTTTTAGTAGAACTGGTTACGATTTTGGTCATAACTTGCTTAGTTTACAAGATATCGACTTGATTTCTATTACGTTGGATAGATAAACGTAGTGGCTTTAATACGAATTTTTTTCTTGTCGATAGTGCAAAAGAAAATTTTTCTTAATTTTTTCAAAAAAAGCAAAGGGGGTAGTCCATGGTAATTTTTGGCCCAAAAAATTTTTTTCGCACTATCCGCAAAAGAAAAATTTCGTATTAAAGCCACTACGGTTATCTATTTAACGAAATAGAAATCAAATCGATAGGTTGAAAACCAAGCAAGTTATGATCAAAAAAGTAACCAGTTCTACTACTGCCTCTTTCCGGCCACTTTTTAGTAGAACTGGTTACGTTTTTGGTCATAACTTGCTTAGTTTACAAGATATCGACTTGATTTCTATTACGTTGGATAGATAAACGTAGTGGCTTTAATACGAATTTTTTTCTTGTCGATAGTGCAAAAGAAAATTTTTCTTAATTTTTTCAAAAAAAGCAAAGGGGGTAGTCCATGGTAATTTTTGGCCCAAAAAATTTTTTTCGCACTATCCGCAAAAGAAAAATTTCGTATTAAAGCCACTACGGTTATCTATTTAACGAAATAGAAATCAAATCGATAGGTTGAAAACCAAGCAAGTTATGATCAAAAAAGTAACCAGTTCTACTACTGCCTCTTTCCGGCCACTTTTTAGTAGAACTGGTTACGATTTTGGTCATAACTTGCTTAGTTTACAAGATATCGACTTGATTTCTATTACGTTGGATAGATAAACGTAGTGGCTTTAATACGAATTTTTTTCTTGTCGATAGTGCAAAAGAAAATTTTTCTTAATTTTTTCAAAAAAAGCAAAGGGGGTAGTCCATGGTAATTTTTGGCCAAAAAAATTTTTTTCGCACTATCCGCAAAAGAAAAATTTCGTATTAAAGCCACTACGGTTATCTATTTAACGAAATAGAAATCAAATCGATAGGTTGAAAACCAAGCAAGTTATGATCAAAAAAGTAACCAGTTCTACTACTGCCTCTTTCCGGCCACTTTTTAGTAGAACTGGTTACGTTTTTGGTCATAACTTGCTTAGTTTACAAGATATCGACTTGATTTCTATTACGTTGGATAGATAAACGTAGTGGCTTTAATACGAATTTTTTTCTTGTCGATAGTGCAAAAGAAAATTTTTCTTAATTTTTTCAAAAAAAGCAAAGGGGGTAGTCCATGGTAATTTTTGGCCCAAAAAATTTTTTTCGCACTATCCGCAAAAGAAAAATTTCGTATTAAAGCCACTACGGTTATCTATTTAACGAAATAGAAATCAAATCGATAGGTTGAAAACCAAGCAAGTTATGATCAAAAAAGTAACCAGTTCTACTACTGCCTCTTTCCGGCCACTTTTTAGTAGAACTGGTTACGTTTTTGGTCATAACTTGCTTAGTTTACAAGATATCGACTTGATTTCTATTACGTTGGATAGATAAACGTAGTGGCTTTAATACGAATTTTTTTCTTGTCGATAGTGCAAAAGAAAATTTTTCTTAATTTTTTCAAAAAAAGCAAAGGGGGTAGTCCATGGTAATTTTTGGCCAAAAAAATTTTTTTCGCACTATCCGCAAAAGAAAAATTTCGTATTAAAGCCACTACGGTTATCTATTTAACGCAATAGAAATCAAATCGATAGGTTGAAAACCAAGTAAGTTATGATCAAAAAAGTAACCAGTTCTACTACTGCCTCTTTCCGGCCACTTTTTAGTAGAACTGATTACGTTTTTGGTCATAACTTGCTTAGTTTACAAGATATCGACTTGATTTCTATTACGTTGGATAGATAAACGTAGTGGCTTTAATACGAATTTTTTTCTTGTCGATAGTGCAAAAAAAAATTTTTCTTAATTTTTTCAAAAAAAGCAAAGGGGGTAGTCCATGGTAATTTTTGGCAAAAAAATTTTTTTCGCACTATCCGCAAAAGAAAAATTTCGTATTAAAGCCACTACGGTTATCTATTTAACGAAATAGAAATCAAATCGATAGGTTGAAAACCAAGCAAGTTATGACCAAAAAAGTAACCAGTTCTACTACTGCCTCTTTCCGGCCACTTTTTAGTAGAACTGGTTACGATTTTGGTCATAACTTGCTTAGTTTACAAGATATCGACTTGATTTCTATTACGTTGGATAGATAAACGTAGTGGCTTTAATACGAATTTTTTTCTTGTCGATAGTGCAAAAGAAAATTTTTCTTAATTTTTTCAAAAAAAGCAAAGGGGGTAGTCCATGGTAATTTTTGGCCAAAAAAATTTTTTTCGCACTATCCGCAAAAGAAAAATTTCGTATTAAAGCCACTACGGTTATCTATTTAACGAAATAGAAATCAAATCGATAGGTTGAAAACCAAGCAAGTTATGACCAAAAAAGTAACCAGTTCTACTACTGCCTCTTTCCGGCCACTTTTTAGTAGAACTGGTTACGATTTTGGTCATAACTTGCTTAGTTTACAAGATATCGACTTGATTTCTATTACGTTGGATAGATAAACGTAGTGGCTTTAATACGAATTTTTTTCTTGTCGATAGTGCAAAAGAAAATTTTTCTTAATTTTTTCAAAAAAAGCAAAGGGGGTAGTCCATGGTAATTTTTGGCCAAAAAAATTTTTTTCGCACTATCCGCAAAAGAAAAATTTCGTATTAAAGCCACTACGGTTATCTATTTAACGAAATAGAAATCAAATCGATAGGTTGAAAACCAAGCAAGTTATGATCAAAAAAGTAACCAGTTCTACTACTGCCTCTTTCCGGCCACTTTTTAGTAGAACTGGTTACCTTTTTGGTCATAACTTGCTTAGTTTACGAGATATCGACTTGATTTCTATTACGTTGGATAGATAAACGTAGTGGCTTTAATACGAATTTTTTTCTTGTCGATAGTGCAAAAGAAAATTTTTCTTAATTTTTTCAAAAAAAGCAAAGGGGGTAGTCCATGGTAATTTTTGGCCCAAAAAATTTTTTTCGCACTATCCGCAAAAGAAAAATTTCGTATTAAAGCCACTACGGTTATCTATTTAACGAAATAGAAATCAAATCGATAGGTTAAAAACCAAGCAAGTTATGATCAAAAAAGTAACCAGTTCTACTACTGCCTCTTTCCGGCCACTTTTTAGTAGAACTGGTTACCTTTTTGGTCATAACTTGCTTAGTTTACGAGATATCGACTTGATTTCTATTACGTTGGATAGATAAACGTAGTGGCTTTAATACGAATTTTTTTCTTGTCGATAGTGCAAAAGAAAATTTTTCTTAATTTTTTCAAAAAAAGCAAAGGGGGTAGTCCATGGTAATTTTTGGCCCAAAAAATTTTTTTCGCACTATCCGCAAAAGAAAAATTTCGTATTAAAGCCACTACGGTTATCTATTTAACGAAATAGAAATCAAATCGATAGGTTGAAAACCAAGCAAGTTATGACCAAAAAAGTAACCAGTTCTACTACTGCCTCTTTCCGGCCACTTTTTAGTAGAACTGGTTACGATTTTGGTCATAACTTGCTTAGTTTACAAGATATCGACTTGATTTCTATTACGTTGGATAGATAAACGTAGTGGCTTTAATACGAATTTTTTTCTTGTCGATAGTGCAAAAGAAAATTTTTCTTAATTTTTTCAAAAAAAGCAAAGGGGGTAGTCCATGGTAATTTTTGGCCAAAAAAATTTTTTTCGCACTATCCGCAAAAGAAAAATTTCGTATTAAAGCCACTACGGTTATCTATTTAACGAAATAGAAATCAAATCGATAGGTTGAAAACCAAGCAAGTTATGATCAAAAAAGTAACCAGTTCTACTACTGCCTCTTTCCGGCCACTTTTTAGTAGAACTGGTTACGTTTTTGGTCATAACTTGCTTAGTTTACAAGATATCGACTTGATTTCTATTACGTTGGATAGATAAACGTAGTGGCTTTAATACGAATTTTTTTCTTGTCGATAGTGCAAAAGAAAATTTTTCTTAATTTTTTCAAAAAAAGCAAAGGGGGTAGTCCATGGTAATTTTTGGCCAAAAAAATTTTTTTCGCACTATCCGCAAAAGAAAAATTTCGTATTAAAGCCACTACGGTTATCTATTTAACGAAATAGAAATCAAATCGATAGGTTAAAAACCAAGCAAGTTATGATCAAAAAAGTAACCAGTTCTACTACTGCCTCTTTCCGGCCACTTTTTAGTAGAACTGGTTACGTTTTTGGTCATAACTTGCTTAGTTTACAAGATATCGACTTGATTTCTATTACGTTGGATAGATAAACGTAGTGGCTTTAATACGAATTTTTTTCTTGTCGATAGTGCAAAAGAAAATTTTTCTTAATTTTTTCAAAAAAAGCAAAGGGGGTAGTCCATGGTAATTTTTGGCCCAAAAAATTTTTTTCGCACTATCCGCAAAAGAAAAATTTCGTATTAAAGCCACTACGGTTATCTATTTAACGCAATAGAAATTAAATCGATAGGTTGAAAACCAAGCAAGTTATGATCAAAAAAGTAACCAGTTCTACTACTGCCTCTTTCCGGCCACTTTTTAGTAGAACTGGTTACGTTTTTGGTCATAACTTGCTTAGTTTACGAGATATCGACTTGATTTCTATTACGTTGGATAGATAAACGTAGTGGCTTTAATACGAATTTTTTTCTTGTCGATAGTGCAAAAGAAAATTTTTCTTAATTGTTTCAAAAAAAGCAAAGGGGGTAGTCCATGGTAATTTTTGGCCAAAAAAATTTTTTTCGCACTATCCGCAAAAGAAAAATTTCGTATTAAAGCCACTACGGTTATCTATTTAACGAAATAGAAATCAAATCGATAGGTTGAAAACCAAGCAAGTTATGACCAAAAAAGTAACCAGTTCTACTACTGCCTCTTTCCGGCCACTTTTTAGTAGAACTGGTTACGTTTTTGGTCATAACTTGCTTAGTTTACAAGATATCGACTTGATTTCTATTACGTTGGATAGATAAACGTAGTGGCTTTAATACGAATTTTTTTCTTGTCGATAGTGCAAAAGAAAATTTTTCTTAATTTTTACAAAAAAAGCAAAGGGGGTAGTCCATGGTAATTTTTGGCCAAAAAAATTTTTTTCGCACTATCCGCAAAAGAAAAATTTCGTATTAAAGCCACTACGGTTATCTATTTAACGAAATAGAAATCAAATCGATAGGTTGAAAACCAAGCAAGTTATGACCAAAAAAGTAACCAGTTCTACTACTGCCTCTTTCCGGCCACTTTTTAGTAGAACTGGTTACGTTTTTGGTCATAACTTGCTTAGTTTACAAGATATCGACTTGATTTCTATTACGTTGGATAGATAAACGTAGTGGCTTTAATACGAATTTTTTTCTTGTCGATAGTGCAAAAAAAAATTTTTCTTAATTTTTACAAAAAAAGCAAAGGGGGTAGTCCATGGTAATTTTTGGCCAAAAAAATTTTTTTCGCACTATCCGCAAAAGAAAAATTTCGTATTAAAGCCACTACGGTTATCTATTTAACGAAATAGAAATCAAATCGATAGGTTGAAAACCAAGCAAGTTATGATCAAAAAAGTAACCAGTTCTACTACTGCCTCTTTCCGGCCACTTTTTAGTAGAACTGGTTACGATTTTGGTCATAACTTGCTTAGTTTACAAGATATCGACTTGATTTCTATTACGTTGGATAGATAAACGTAGTGGCTTTAATACGAATTTTTTTCTTGTCGATAGTGCAAAAGAAAATTTTTCTTAATTTTTTCAAAAAAAGCAAAGGGGGTAGTCCATGGTAATTTTTGGCCAAAAAAATTTTTTTCGCACTATCCGCAAAAGAAAAATTTCGTATTAAAGCCACTACGGTTATCTATTTAACGAAATGGAAATCAAATCGATAGGTTGAAAACCAAGCAAGTTATGATCAAAAAAGTAACCAGTTCTACTACTGCCTCTTTCCGGCCACTTTTTAGTAGAACTGGTTACCTTTTTGGTCATAACTTGCTTAGTTTACGAGATATCGACTTGATTTCTATTACGTTGGATAGATAAACGTAGTGGCTTTAATACGAATTTTTTTCTTGTCGATAGTGCAAAAGAAAATTTTTCTTAATTTTTTCAAAAAAAGCAAAGGGGGTAGTCCATGGTAATTTTTGGCCCAAAAAATTTTTTTCGCACTATCCGCAAAAGAAAAATTTCGTATTAAAGCCACTACGGTTATCTATTTAACGCAATAGAAATTAAATCGATAGGTTGAAAACCAAGCAAGTTATGATCAAAAAAGTAACCAGTTCTACTACTGCCTCTTTCCGGCCACTTTTTAGTAGAACTGGTTACGTTTTTGGTCATAACTTGCTTAGTTTACGAGATATCGACTTGATTTCTATTACGTTGGATAGATAAACGTAGTGGCTTTAATACGAATTTTTTTCTTGTCGATAGTGCAAAAGAAAATTTTTCTTAATTTTTTCAAAAAAAGCAAAGGGGGTAGTCCATGGTAATTTTTGGCCAAAAAAATTTTTTTCGCACTATCCGCAAAAGAAAAATTTCGTATTAAAGCCACTACGGTTATCTATTTAACGAAATAGAAATCAAATCGATAGGTTAAAAACCAAGCAAGTTATGATCAAAAAAGTAACCAGTTCTACTACTGCCTCTTTCCGGCCACTTTTTAGTAGAACTGGTTACGTTTTTGGTCATAACTTGCTTAGTTTACAAGATATCGACTTGATTTCTATTACGTTGGATAGATAAACGTAGTGGCTTTAATACGAATTTTTTTCTTGTCGATAGTGCAAAAGAAAATTTTTCTTAATTTTTACAAAAAAAGCAAAGGGGGTAGTCCATGGTAATTTTTGGCCAAAAAAATTTTTTTCGCACTATCCGCAAAAGAAAAATTTCGTATTAAAGCCACTACGGTTATCTATTTAACGAAATAGAAATCAAATCGATAGGTTGAAAACCAAGCAAGTTATGACCAAAAAAGTAACCAGTTCTACTACTGCCTCTTTCCGGCCACTTTTTAGTAGAACTGGTTACGTTTTTGGTCATAACTTGCTTAGTTTACAAGATATCGACTTGATTTCTATTACGTTGGATAGATAAACGTAGTGGCTTTAATACGAATTTTTTTCTTGTCGATAGTGCAAAAGAAAATTTTTCTTAATTTTTACAAAAAAAGCAAAGGGGGTAGTCCATGGTAATTTTTGGCCAAAAAAATTTTTTTCGCACTATCCGCAAAAGAAAAATTTCGTATTAAAGCCACTACGGTTATCTATTTAACGAAATAGAAATCAAATCGATAGGTTGAAAACCAAGCAAGTTATGATCAAAAAAGTAACCAGTTCTACTACTGCCTCTTTCCGGCCACTTTTTAGTAGAACTGGTTACGATTTTGGTCATAACTTGCTTAGTTTACAAGATATCGACTTGATTTCTATTACGTTGGATAGATAAACGTAGTGGCTTTAATACGAATTTTTTTCTTGTCGATAGTGCAAAAGAAAATTTTTCTTAATTTTTTCAAAAAAAGCAAAGGTTGTAGTCCATGGTAATTTTTGGCCAAAAAAATTTTTTTCGCACTATCCGCAAAAGAAAAATTTCGTATTAAAGCCACTACGGTTATCTATTTAACGAAATAGAAATCAAATCGATAGGTTGAAAACCAAGCAAGTTATGATCAAAAAAGTAACCAGTTCTACT
The DNA here is from genome assembly GCA_947397855.1 of Thelaira solivaga. NCBI lineage: Eukaryota > Metazoa > Arthropoda > Insecta > Diptera > Tachinidae > Thelaira > Thelaira solivaga. The sequence continues at coordinate 62,851,734 of OX377612.1, read as the reverse complement.
ACTGCCTCTTTCCGGCCACTTTTTAGTAGAACTGGTTACGTTTTTGGTCATAACTTGCTTAGTTTACAAGATATCGACTTGATTTCTATTACGTTGGATAGATAAACGTAGTGGCTTTAATACGAATTTTTTTCTTGTCGATAGTGCAAAAGAAAATTTTTCTTAATTTTTTCAAAAAAAGCAAAGGGGGTAGTCCATGGTAATTTTTGGCCCAAAAAATTTTTTTCGCACTATCCGCAAAAGAAAAATTTCGTATTAAAGCCACTACGGTTATCTATTTAACGAAATAGAAATCAAATCGATAGGTTGAAAACCAAGCAAGTTATGATCAAAAAAGTAACCAGTTCTACTACTGCCTCTTTCCGGCCACTTTTTAGTAGAACTGGTTACCTTTTTGGTCATAACTTGCTTAGTTTACGAGATATCGACTTGATTTCTATTACGTTGGATAGATAAACGTAGTGGCTTTAATACGAATTTTTTTCTTGTCGATAGTGCAAAAGAAAATTTTTCTTAATTTTTTCAAAAAAAGCAAAGGGGGTAGTCCATGGTAATTTTTGGCCCAAAAAATTTTTTTCGCACTATCCGCAAAAGAAAAATTTCGTATTAAAGCCACTACGGTTATCTATTTAACGAAATAGAAATCAAATCGATAGGTTGAAAACCAAGCAAGTTATGATCAAAAAAGTAACCAGTTCTACTACTGCCTCTTTCCGGCCACTTTTTAGTAGAACTGGTTACGTTTTTGGTCATAACTTGCTTAGTTTACAAGATATCGACTTGATTTCTATTACGTTGGATAGATAAACGTAGTGGCTTTAATACGAATTTTTTTCTTGTCGATAGTGCAAAAGAAAATTTTTCTTAATTTTTTCAAAAAAAGCAAAGGGGGTAGTCCATGGTAATTTTTGGCCAAAAAAATTTTTTTCGCACTATCCGCAAAAGAAAAATTTCGTATTAAAGCCACTACGGTTATCTATTTAACGCAATAGAAATCAAATCGAGAGGTTGAAAACCAAGTAAGTTATGATCAAAAAAGTAACCAGTTCTACTACTGCCTCTTTCCGGCCACTTTTTAGTAGAACTGATTACGTTTTTGGTCATAACTTGCTTAGTTTACAAGATATCGACTTGATTTCTATTACGTTGGATAGATAAACGTAGTGGCTTTAATACGAATTTTTTTCTTGTCGATAGTGCAAAAGAAAATTTTTCTTAATTTTTTCAAAAAAAGCAAAGGGGGTAGTCCATGGTAATTTTTGGCCAAAAAAATTTTTTTCGCACTATCCGCAAAAGAAAAATTTCGTATTAAAGCCACTACGGTTATCTATTTAACGCAATAGAAATCAAATCGAGAGGTTGAAAACCAAGTAAGTTATGATCAAAAAAGTAACCAGTTCTACTACTGCCTCTTTCCGGCCACTTTTTAGTAGAACTGGTTACGTTTTTGGTCATAACTTGCTTAGTTTACGAGATATCGACTTGATTTCTATTACGTTGGATAGATAAACGTAGTGGCTTTAATACGAATTTTTTTCTTGTCGATAGTGCAAAAGAAAATTTTTCTTAATTGTTTCAAAAAAAGCAAAGGGGGTAGTCCATGGTAATTTTTGGCCAAAAAAATTTTTTTCGCACTATCCGCAAAAGAAAAATTTCGTATTAAAGCCACTACGGTTATCTATTTAACGAAATAGAAATCAAATCGATAGGTTGAAAACCAAGCAAGTTATGACCAAAAAAGTAACCAGTTCTACTACTGCCTCTTTCCGGCCACTTTTTAGTAGAACTGGTTACGATTTTGGTCATAACTTGCTTAGTTTACAAGATATCGACTTGATTTCTATTACGTTGGATAGATAAACGTAGTGGCTTTAATACGAATTTTTTTCTTGTCGATAGTGCAAAAGAAAATTTTTCTTAATTTTTTCAAAAAAAGCAAAGGGGGTAGTCCATGGTAATTTTTGGCCCAAAAAATTTTTTTCGCACTATCCGCAAAAGAAAAATTTCGTATTAAAGCCACTACGGTTATCTATTTAACGCAATAGAAATCAAATCGATAGGTTGAAAACCAAGCAAGTTATGATCAAAAAAGTAACCAGTTCTACTACTGCCTCTTTCCGGCCACTTTTTAGTAGAACTGGTTACGTTTTTGGTCATAACTTGCTTAGTTTACAAGATATCGACTTGATTTCTATTACGTTGGATAGATAAACGTAGTGGCTTTAATACGAATTTTTTTCTTGTCGATAGTGCAAAAGAAAATTTTTCTTAATTTTTACAAAAAAAGCAAAGGGGGTAGTCCATGGTAATTTTTGGCCAAAAAAATTTTTTTCGCACTATCCGCAAAAGAAAAATTTCGTATTAAAGCCACTACGGTTATCTATTTAACGAAATAGAAATCAAATCGATAGGTTGAAAACCAAGCAAGTTATGACCAAAAAAGTAACCAGTTCTACTACTGCCTCTTTCCGGCCACTTTTTAGTAGAACTGGTTACGTTTTTGGTCATAACTTGCTTAGTTTACAAGATATCGACTTGATTTCTATTACGTTGGATAGATAAACGTAGTGGCTTTAATACGAATTTTTTTCTTGTCGATAGTGCAAAAGAAAATTTTTCTTAATTTTTACAAAAAAAGCAAAGGGGGTAGTCCATGGTAATTTTTGGCCAAAAAAATTTTTTTCGCACTATCCGCAAAAGAAAAATTTCGTATTAAAGCCACTACGGTTATCTATTTAACGCAATAGAAATCAAATCGATAGGTTGAAAACCAAGTAAGTTATGATCAAAAAAGTAACCAGTTCTACTACTGCCTCTTTCCGGCCACTTTTTAGTAGAACTGGTTACGATTTTGGTCATAACTTGCTTAGTTTACAAGATATCGACTTGATTTCTATTACGTTGGATAGATAAACGTAGTGGCTTTAATACGAATTTTTTTCTTGTCGATAGTGCAAAAGAAAATTTTTCTTAATTTTTTCAAAAAAAGCAAAGGGGGTAGTCCATGGTAATTTTTGGCCAAAAAAATTTTTTTCGCACTATCCGCAAAAGAAAAATTTCGTATTAAAGCCACTACGGTTATCTATTTAACGCAATAGAAATCAAATCGATAGGTTGAAAACCAAGCAAGTTATGATCAAAAAAGTAACCAGTTCTACTACTGCCTCTTTCCGGCCACTTTTTAGTAGAACTGGTTACCTTTTTGGTCATAACTTGCTTAGTTTACGAGATATCGACTTGATTTCTATTACGTTGGATAGATAAACGTAGTGGTTTTAATACGAATTTTTTTCTTGTCGATAGTGCAAAAGAAAATTTTTCTTAATTTTTTCAAAAAAAGCAAAGGGGGTAGTCCATGGTAATTTTTGGCCCAAAAAATTTTTTTCGCACTATCCGCAAAAGAAAAATTTCGTATTAAAGCCACTACGGTTATCTATTTAACGAAATAGAAATCAAATCGATAGGTTGAAAACCAAGCAAGTTATGATCAAAAAAGTAACCAGTTCTACTACTGCCTCTTTCCGGCCACTTTTTAGTAGAACTGGTTACGTTTTTGGTCATAACTTGCTTAGTTTACAAGATATCGACTTGATTTCTATTACGTTGGATAGATAAACGTAGTGGCTTTAATACGAATTTTTTTCTTGTCGATAGTGCAAAAGAAAATTTTTCTTAATTTTTACAAAAAAAGCAAAGGGGGTAGTCCATGGTAATTTTTGGCCAAAAAAATTTTTTTCGCACTATCCGCAAAAGAAAAATTTCGTATTAAAGCCACTACGGTTATCTATTTAACGCAATAGAAATCAAATCGATAGGTTGAAAACCAAGTAAGTTATGATCAAAAAAGTAACCAGTTCTACTACTGCCTCTTTCCGGCCACTTTTTAGTAGAACTGGTTACGATTTTGGTCATAACTTGCTTAGTTTACAAGATATCGACTTGATTTCTATTACGTTGGATAGATAAACGTAGTGGCTTTAATACGAATTTTTTTCTTGTCGATAGTGCAAAAGAAAATTTTTCTTAATTTTTTCAAAAAAAGCAAAGGGGGTAGTCCATGGTAATTTTTGGCCAAAAAAATTTTTTTCGCACTATCCGCAAAAGAAAAATTTCGTATTAAAGCCACTACGGTTATCTATTTAACGCAATAGAAATCAAATCGATAGGTTGAAAACCAAGCAAGTTATGATCAAAAAAGTAACCAGTTCTACTACTGCCTCTTTCCGGCCACTTTTTAGTAGAACTGGTTACCTTTTTGGTCATAACTTGCTTAGTTTACGAGATATCGACTTGATTTCTATTACGTTGGATAGATAAACGTAGTGGTTTTAATACGAATTTTTTTCTTGTCGATAGTGCAAAAGAAAATTTTTCTTAATTTTTTCAAAAAAAGCAAAGGGGGTAGTCCATGGTAATTTTTGGCCCAAAAAATTTTTTTCGCACTATCCGCAAAAGAAAAATTTCGTATTAAAGCCACTACGGTTATCTATTTAACGAAATAGAAATCAAATCGATAGGTTGAAAACCAAGCAAGTTATGATCAAAAAAGTAACCAGTTCTACTACTGCCTCTTTCCGGCCACTTTTTAGTAGAACTGGTTACGTTTTTGGTCATAACTTGCTTAGTTTACAAGATATCGACTTGATTTCTATTACGTTGGATAGATAAACGTAGTGGCTTTAATACGAATTTTTTTCTTGTCGATAGTGCAAAAGAAAATTTTTCTTAATTTTTTCAAAAAAAGCAAAGGGGGTAGTCCATGGTAATTTTTGGCCAAAAAAATTTTTTTCGCACTATCCGCAAAAGAAAAATTTCGTATTAAAGCCACTACGGTTATCTACTTAACGCAATAGAAATCAAATCGATAGGTTGAAAACCAAGCAAGTTATGATCAAAAAAGTAACCAGTTCTACTACTGCCTCTTTCCGGCCACTTTTTAGTAGAACTGGTTACGTTTTTGGTCATAACTTGCTTAGTTTACAAGATATCGACTTGATTTCTATTACGTTGGATAGATAAACGTAGTGGCTTTAATACGAATTTTTTTCTTGTCGATAGTGCAAAAGAAAATTTTTCTTAATTTTTTCAAAAAAAGCAAAGGGGGTAGTCCATGGTAATTTTTGGCCAAAAAAATTTTTTTCGCACTATCCGCAAAAGAAAAATTTCGTATTAAAGCCACTACGGTTATCTATTTAACGCAATAGAAATCAAATCGATAGCTTGAAAACCAAGCAAGTTATGACCAAAAAAGTAACCAGTTCTACTACTGCCTCTTTCCGGCCACTTTTTAGTAGAACTGGTTACGTTTTTGGTCATAACTTGCTTAGTTTACAAGATATCGACTTGATTTCTATTACGTTGGATAGATAAACCTAGTGGCTTTAATACGAATTTTTTTTCTTGTCGATAGTGCAAAAAAAAAATTTTTTTTAATTTTTTCAAAAAAAGCAAAGGGGGTAGTCCATAGTAATTTTTGGCCAAAAAAATTTTTTTCGCACTATCCGCAAAAGAAAAATTTCGTATTAAAGCCACTACGGTTATCTATTTAACGCAATAGAAATCAAATCGATAGGTTGAAAACCAAGCAAGTTATGATCAAAAAAGTAACCAGTTCTACTACTGCCTCTTTCCGGCCACTTTTTAGTAGAACTGGTTACGTTTTTGGTCATAACTTGCTTAGTTTACAAGATATCGACTTGATTTCTATTACGTTGGATAGATAAACGTAGTGGCTTTAATACGAATTTTTTTCTTGTCGATAGTGCAAAAGAAAATTTTTCTTAATTTTTTCAAAAAAAGCAAAGGGGGTAGTCCATGGTAATTTTTGGCCCAAAAAATTTTTTTCGCACTATCCGCAAAAGAAAAATTTCGTATTAAAGCTACTACGGTTATCTATTTAACGCAATAGAAATCAAATCGATAGGTTGAAAACCAAGCAAGTTATGATCAAAAAAGTAACCAGTTCTACTACTGCCTCTTTCCGGCCACTTTTTAGTAGAACTGGTTACGTTTTTGGTCATAACTTGCTTAGTTTACAAGATATCGACTTGATTTCTATTACGTTGGATAGATAAACGTAGTGGCTTTAATACGAATTTTTTTCTTGTCGATAGTGCAAAAGAAAATTTTTCTTAATTTTTTCAAAAAAAGCAAAGGGGGTAGTCCATGTTAATTTTTGGCCAAAAAAATTTTTTTCGCACTATCCGCAAAAGAAAAATTTCGTATTAAAGCCACTACGGTTATCTATTTAACGCAATAGAAATCAAATCGATAGGTTGAAAACCAAGCAAGTTATGATCAAAAAAGTAACCAGTTCTACTACTGCCTCTTTCCGGCCACTTTTTAGTAGAACTGATTACGTTTTTGGTCATAACTTGCTTAGTTTACAAGATATCGACTTGATTTCTATTACGTTGGATAGATAAACGTAGTGGCTTTAATACGAATTTTTTTCTTGTCGATAGTGCAAAAGAAAATTTTTCTTAATTTTTTCAAAAAAAGCAAAGGGGGTAGTCCATGGTAATTTTTGGCCCAAAAAATTTTTTTCGCACTATCCGCAAAAGAAAAATTTCGTATTAAAGCCACTACGGTTATCTATTTAACGAAATAGAAATCAAATCGATAGGTTGAAAACCAAGCAAGTTATGATCAAAAAAGTAACCAGTTCTACTACTGCCTCTTTCCGGCCACTTTTTAGTAGAACTGATTACGTTTTTGGTCATAACTTGCTTAGTTTACAAGATATCGACTTGATTTCTATTACGTTGGATAGATAAACGTAGTGGCTTTAATACGAATTTTTTTCTTGTCGATAGTGCAAAAGAAAATTTTTCTTAATTTTTTCAAAAAAAGCAAAGGGGGTAGTCCATGGTAATTTTTGGCCAAAAAATTTTTTTTCGCACTATCCGCAAAAGAAAAATTTCGTATTAAAGCCACTACGGTTATCTATTTAACGCAATAGAAATCAAATCGATAGCTTGAAAACCAAGCAAGTTATGACCAAAAAAGTAACCAGTTCTACTACTGCCTCTTTCCGGCCACTTTTTAGTAGAACTGGTTACGTTTTTGGTCATAACTTGCTTAGTTTACAAGATATCGACTTGATTTCTATTACGTTGGATAGATAAACCTAGTGGCTTTAATACGAATTTTTTTTCTTGTCGATAGTGCAAAAAAAAAATTTTTTTTAATTTTTTCAAAAAAAGCAAAGGGGGTAGTCCATAGTAATTTTTGGCCAAAAAAATTTTTTTCGCACTATCCGCAAAAGAAAAATTTCGTATTAAAGCCACTACGGTTATCTATTTAACGCAATAGAAATCAAATCGATAGGTTGAAAACCAAGCAAGTTATGATCAAAAAAGTAACCAGTTCTACTACTGCCTCTTTCCGGCCACTTTTTAGTAGAACTGGTTACGTTTTTGGTCATAACTTGCTTAGTTTACAAGATATCGACTTGATTTCTATTACGTTGGATAGATAAACCTAGTGGCTTTAATACGAATTTTTTTCTTGTCGATAGTGCAAAAGAAAATTTTTCTTAATTTTTTCAAAAAAAGCAAAGGGGGTAGTCCATGGTAATTTTTGGCCAAAAAAATTTTTTTCGCACTATCCGCAAAAGAAAAATTTCGTATTAAAGCTACTACGGTTATCTATTTAACGCAATAGAAATCAAATCGATAGGTTGAAAACCAAGCAAGTTATGATCAAAAAAGTAACCAGTTCTACTACTGCCTCTTTCCGGCCACTTTTTAGTAGAACTGGTTACGTTTTTGGTCATAACTTGCTTAGTTTACAAGATATCGACTTGATTTCTATTACGTTGGATAGATAAACGTAGTGGCTTTAATACGAATTTTTTTCTTGTCGATAGTGCAAAAGAAAATTTTTCTTAATTTTTTCAAAAAAAGCAAAGGGGGTAGTCCATGGTAATTTTTGGCCAAAAAAATTTTTTTCGCACTATCCGCAAAAGAAAAATTTCGTATTAAAGCCACTACGGTTATCTATTTAACGCAATAGAAATCAAATCGATAGGTTGAAAACCAAGCAAGTTATGATCAAAAAAGTAACCAGTTCTACTACTGCCTCTTTCCGGCCACTTTTTAGTAGAACTGATTACGTTTTTGGTCATAACTTGCTTAGTTTACAAGATATCGACTTGATTTCTATTACGTTGGATAGATAAACGTAGTGGCTTTAATACGAATTTTTTTCTTGTCGATAGTGCAAAAGAAAATTTTTCTTAATTTTTTCAAAAAAAGCAAAGGGGGTAGTCCATGGTAATTTTTGGCCAAAAAAATTTTTTTCGCACTATCCGCAAAAGAAAAATTTCGTATTAAAGCCACTACGGTTATCTATTTAACGCAATAGAAATCAAATCGATAGGTTGAAAACCAAGCAAGTTATGATCAAAAAAGTAACCAGTTCTACTACTGCCTCTTTCCGGCCACTTTTTAGTAGAACTGGTTACGTTTTTGGTCATAACTTGCTTAGTTTACAAGATATCGACTTGATTTCTATTACGTTGGATAGATAAACGTAGTGGCTTTAATACGAATTTTTTTCTTGTCGATAGTGCAAAAGAAAATTTTTCTTAATTTTTTCAAAAAAAGCAAAGGGGGTAGTCCATGGTAATTTTTGGCCAAAAAAATTTTTTTCGCACTATCCGCAAAAGAAAAATTTCGTATTAAAGCCACTACGGTTATCTATTTAACGCAATAGAAATCAAATCGATAGGTTGAAAACCAAGCAAGTTATGATCAAAAAAGTAACCAGTTCTACTACTGCCTCTTTCCGGCCACTTTTTAGTAGAACTGATTACGTTTTTGGTCATAACTTGCTTAGTTTACAAGATATCGACTTGATTTCTATTACGTTGGATAGATAAACGTAGTGGCTTTAATACGAATTTTTTTCTTGTCGATAGTGCAAAAGAAAATTTTTCTTAATTTTTTCAAAAAAAGCAAAGGGGGTAGTCCATGGTAATTTTTGGCCAAAAAAATTTTTTTCGCACTATCCGCAAAAGAAAAATTTCGTATTAAAGCCACTACGGTTATCTATTTAACGCAATAGAAATCAAATCGATAGGTTGAAAACCAAGCAAGTTATGATCAAAAAAGTAACCAGTTCTACTACTGCCTCTTTCCGGCCACTTTTTAGTAGAACTGATTACGTTTTTGGTCATAACTTGCTTAGTTTACAAGATATCGACTTGATTTCTATTACGTTGGATAGATAAACGTAGTGGCTTTAATACGAATTTTTTTCTTGTCGATAGTGCAAAAGAAAATTTTTCTTAATTTTTTCAAAAAAAGCAAAGGGGGTAGTCCATGGTAATTTTTGGCCAAAAAAATTTTTTTCGCACTATCCGCAAAAGAAAAATTTCGTATTAAAGCCACTACGGTTATCTATTTAACGCAATAGAAATAAAATCGATAGCTTGAAAACCAAGCAAGTTATGATCAAAAAAGTAACCAGTTCTACTACTGCCTCTTTCCGGCCACTTTTTAGTAGAACTGGTTACGTTTTTGGTCATAACTTGCTTAGTTTACAAGATATCGACTTGATTTCTATTACGTTGGATAGATAAACGTAGTGGCTTTAATACGAATTTTTTTCTTGTCGATAGTGCAAAAGAAAATTTTTCTTAATTTTTTCAAAAAAAGCAAAGGGGGTAGTCCATGTTAATTTTTGGCCAAAAAAATTTTTTTCGCACTATCCGCAAAAGAAAAATTTCGTATTAAAGCCACTACGGTTATCTATTTAACGCAATAGAAATAAAATCGATAGCTTGAAAACCAAGCAAGTTATGATCAAAAAAGTAACCAGTTCTACTACTGCCTCTTTCCGGCCACTTTTTAGTAGAACTGGTTACGTTTTTGGTCATAACTTGCTTAGTTTACAAGATATCGACTTGATTTCTATTACGTTGGATAGATAAACGTAGTGGCTTTAATACGAATTTTTTTCTTGTCGATAGTGCAAAAGAAAATTTTTCTTAATTTTTTCAAAAAAAGCAAAGGGGGTAGTCCATGTTAATTTTTGGCCAAAAAAATTTTTTTCGCACTATCCGCAAAAGAAAAATTTCGTATTAAAGCCACTACGGTTATCTATTTAACGCAATAGAAATAAAATCGATAGCTTGAAAACCAAGCAAGTTATGATCAAAAAAGTAACCAGTTCTACTACTGCCTCTTTCCGGCCACTTTTTAGTAGAACTGGTTACGTTTTTGGTCATAACTTGCTTAGTTTACAAGATATCGACTTGATTTCTATTACGTTGGATAGATAAACGTAGTGGCTTTAATACGAATTTTTTTCTTGTCGATAGTGCAAAAGAAAATTTTTCTTAATTTTTTCAAAAAAAGCAAAGGGGGTAGTCCATGGTAATTTTTGGCCAAAAAAATTTTTTTCGCACTATCCGCAAAAGAAAAATTTCGTATTAAAGCCACTACGGTTATCTATTTAACGCAATAGAAATCAAATCGATAGCTTGAAAACCAAGCAAGTTATGACCAAAAAAGTAACCAGTTCTACTACTGCCTCTTTCCGGCCACTTTTTAGTAGAACTGGTTACGTTTTTGGTCATAACTTGCTTAGTTTACAAGATATCGACTTGATTTCTGTTACGTTGGATAGATAAACGTAGTGGCTTTAATACGAAATTTTTCTTTTGCGGACAGTGCGACTACGCCAACGACACTCGTAATAAGCTTGATTGTTTTATTATTTTTTCAAAACGTTGAAAAGTAAATTGAAAATATATACGAAATTCAGAACTGTTAATTTCCGAATATTTTTATTACGAATATTTTCATAATTTCACTCGTTTTGATTTTAGACGGAACACAGAACAGTGACGGTTATTTGTTTTAAGTCAAATTTAGAAGAAAAAAAACCTTTTTGTTTAATAAGCGCTTATTAAATACAATTCCCATAGAAAATTTGTTAAATCCATCTAGAGACTACTAAGCACCGAAGAAATGAAATGCGCTCTTTTTTTAAGGGTGACTTTCTTTGTTATTTAAATAATGCGCTTCAGTGATGATACCATAATAATTATATGCATCACAAAAAATAAATTTACACAATCGCAAATAATAATAAAAAAGCAAAAGAAAAAAAAACATAAAATAAAATGCATTTGTGTTTTTTGCGTTTGTATAATTCTTTAGTTGTCTATGTTGTTGCTGTTTCTTTCTTTTCTTTTTCAAATTCATTGTTGGTAGTGCAGCAGGGGTTCATCCAAGTTATTCAAGCATAAACACACAGACGCACACTCTTCACATACATATGTATGGGTGTACACACTCGTCGCTGTCTTCTTTATGTATGTAAATGTTGGCATAAGTAAATATTTAATAGTTTCCTTTCTGAGCGGTTGGTTTTTGCTTTTAACTTTTACAATTCCCACGTCTAGTCAAATTATTACAGGTAAATGATTCTTTTTTTATTGTTATTTAAATATTTTTTTTCTTTTGTATATTCTGCTTTTCTTCACTGCTAAAAATTCGTTTTTAAATTGCATTCTTTTTGTATCACTCGTCTAATGCTGTTCTTTGCTTTTTGCTTGTAGGAATATTAATGTTCTGTTTCTGCAAACCAGCCAATCAAATCGTTTTGATTTTTTTTTTTTAATTTACAAAAAAAAATTAATTTTTTTTATACAAAATTTCGAAATGATTTGATCGGCTGTGCACAAGCACACTTGAAAGCCACATATCGCTACAAACATATGTAATATTTTATAATAAAAAGTGCTTGTAAGCCATTTCAAGTATGCTTGTGCAGCCCTTTAGTAACAACAGAAGTCACCTAAAATTTTCTAATTGTAAAATTTCTAGACGATTTGATTGGCTGTGTTATAAAAAAAATCTTATTAGAAATTTTGCATGAAATGCACTCAAAACATTAATATGCTGTTTTTATAACACAAGCCATGAATTTGTCTGAAAATTTTATTTGAAAAGTACTCAAAATATTGAGTATTTTTCATACAAAATATGCTTGTGTTATAAAAACAGCATATAAATATTTTGATTATTTTCATATAAAATTTCAAGACTAGTTGATCGCTTGTGTTATAAAAACAGCACATAAGTATTTTACATACAAATTGTCTAGTCAAGTTGACTGCTGGCTGAATTTATATTTTCAAAAAAGTTGTACTAAAAATTGTATGTGCTGCTTTTATAACACAAGCGATCAACTCGTCTAAAAAATTTTTTTAAAAAGACTTGTGCTGTTTCTGTAACACAAGCTATCAACTTGTTTGGATATTTCATATGAAAAGTACTGAAAATATTAAGTGTTTTTCATACAAATTTTTTAGATGAGTTGATCGCTTGTGTTATAAAAACAAAACATTAATTTTTTTCTGATTGTCTCTGCAAAAAAAAAAAACATTTAAGCGAAGGATATCTAAGAAATTTCACTAATTAGCTGGAATAAATTGATCTATAATTGTCCAAGATCTCTTAAAGGTTTTCTAATAATTATTAATTTTAACTCTTCAATGAATTTTATTTAAATTAATTTAATTAATTCTTTTAAGGTTTTTATAGCTGTCAGTTAATAATAAATTTTATATGAAAAGTTCTCAAAATATTTCTATTTCTTTTGTAATATGTTGGTTGGGAAATTTTGTTTTGTTAGTTTTTTTTATTTTCTTGTTTAAATATTTTGAAAATTTTTGTTTGCCTATTAACTAAAATTCTCGTTTGCTCGATTGGTATAATGAAATAAGTATTCGAATGTTTGGGCAGGAATTTAAAAAGACTTGGCAGTAATCCACTGAAGATTCAGAGTAGCGTCTGATGATACAGCTGTACAGATTTGTTTTCCCTCTTAGTACTTATTGTATTAAATAAACAAATTTTTTTGAGGTTTTCCATAAGAATATCTTGGAAAATAATGCATTTTGCACACCAACATAATTTGGAATTAAGCACGAATAAAGATTAAATTTTGTTAAACTTAATAATTTCAAATAATTTAATATGTTGAAAATTTCTATTATTCTAAAATTTAATTAAAACTAAAATTAAATAAAAATGCACAAAAAATAAATAATTTTAAATAAAAGAAGCCCATTTTTGTTCAATAATAAAAAATAAAAAATAAAAATATGAAAAATTCGCAAACAATTTTTTCTCATTCTCGGAAACTTTACTTTTTTTCAAAATTATTGATTTCGATCAATATAGGTTGCAGAGTACACTTCGAAAATTTTCTCAAAATTATATTTAAAATAATTTTTAATGTCTAATCTTTAAAAATAAAAACTAAGAAATTTTTATGAAGTTTAAGTTCATATTTATTATTATTATCAAGGGCTACAGCCACACCGCTACTTTTAAAATCTATTGTGCAGAGGTCTTATTATAAATTTATTTTTATAAAGATTTTTCGTTCCAACTTGCGTAGCTTATTCAGGATATAAATACAAATTAAAATTAAATATTTAAAACTAAATATGCTCAGCATATTTGCAAATTCGAAATTTTGCACTAAAAGCATTCCTGCCTACCTACTGTAAAAGTGATGGGAACTTTATCTGAAACTGACAACCAGAAATTTTTTGAAAACAATTTGTTTTGCGTATTTTAAACCAAATAACCTGAAGTTAAACGAAACGTCTGTGTCTGTGATGTAAATGGAGTAGAATGAAATGTTTTATGTGGAATAATCACACAATTTTACTAGTTTTACTTAGTTTTCAACAAACTATTCATATCAGTAACATCTATCTCTCTCTCAGTATTATTATGCACCACGTAAACATTAATTTAAGTTTCCTTGTGCAACAGTACACGTCAAGGCTCATTGAAATGCATTGCTTTTCTGTTAGCAACCAAAAGCAGCCTTATTGAAGTTTGTGGAAAGACGGGAACGTAACTGCATGAATCCCTTCATAAATTTTATATAAGAAAATTATTCTTTTTTCTTTTCACTTTGAAAGGGAATAAAGTGAAAAGAAGTGTTTAGTTAATGAATTATTTTTATATGTGTAAGTGCTGGCTGGTGACGATGATGATGATGGTAAAATTGGTAACCCCGTAAACATTTGTAAGAGTAATTGTGGTATTCAAGTGACTACGCTGGGAAAACAATTTTGTGTGTGAAAATCGAAAATTCAGGTGGGATAATTGAATTTTTTAGTTTTGAAAGAAATTCAATTATGCAGCTAAAAATTGTATTAAGATATTTAATTATAGAATTTTGGTCGTTACAACTAACAACAAATTGAGTTCTCTCAACCCAAGTTGTTTTCTGTATGAAATACTTAATAAGCAAAGCATTTCTCTTCTCTTTATGGCAGCCAAACGTGGTCTTCTTTGTTCTACTTTTTCAATCTAACTTAACAGTCTGGAATTTGACTGTTACAAAGTGAGGCTTTAGTTGTTATTTAATAATTATTTACTGTACGTAGTCGATAGTATGCCCCCATACTTCCAATTCTTTTTTAATCTTTATATGCTCTTCTTAGTTAAAATTTAAATTCCTACGCAAGTGAATTAAAATGCCATTTTCTATTTTCCAAAAATCAAACCCTCATAGATTGGTGGCTAGTGTGCCAACCTATCAATTAAAGAGGTTACGATTCCTGCCTAGACCCTGTATGTTTTCTACAGAGCAGCTACAAACCTTGTGTTGTCTACTGATTTCTTCTTAGCATTCCCAAGAATGTTTGCTGGGTTATATTAACTTACTCATGGTTATAATTTATACAAAAATGTACATACATTTTGTTGCATTGAGTTTTGAATTTTTTTTGTTGAGATGTTATGTCTGCCCGTCATTACATTTCCTTTCATCATCATGATTATTATGTAAATTATCAATTAAATTATCAACCATGGAAGAATATTATTAATTGAAATTGTGTCTAAACATGACTTAAAAGTCTCCTGAGACAATAAAAAAGAATATTTTTTCTTTTATTTTGTTGATTTTATACATTCTGTATGTTCTCACTTGTGTGAAGTTGCCATGTGTACCTGTCTGTCTGCTAACCAGCCATTCAGTCTATGGTATTGTCTGTCTGTTTGTCTATGCTGTCATCTAATCATTGCTAAAATGGTGTTATAATTGATGGTATCGTTATATCGTTTCACGGCTGCATAGATCAAAAAGTGTATGAGTGTGAAAGTGATTAATTTGCTGGAAAATTTTTTGGTTTAAAAAAAAAAATATTTTTATTAGTGAACTGGCTTGTAAAGCACTATTATGAAATTATATTTACTTATTGCAAAAATAAAAAAACGGCAAGCGAATACACCTTTCATAGGTCCAGAGCCTTTCTGCAGAGTGAACAACAACGTAAAAAGGGGAAACAAAGACTACAAGACTGCAGGAGAGCTTAAGTGGGCATGTGACAGTCAAAGAGACTCATTAATTCTGAACGCTTTAGAGGTTGGTTTGAAGATTATCAGAAATGCCATCAAACTCTAGGCCATTGTAAACTAAACTATGACATGAGTAAAGTCGGTGTTTTACAAAACGACTGGTGTCGTTTCTGTTAAGTAGTACAGGCAACGTTGGAACATTCTGCTAGATGCAGAATGAGCTGCTTAGGCAGTCATACATTGCTTCCAGTAGTTTAATCCTGCAGCAATTACGAGATTCGTAAGGATCTGGGGCTGCCCAAAAGATCTTAAATGTAGCGGAGGAAACACTGCATAAAAGTTTGTACACTGAGCCAAAAATCGCGTTGCAGTATCAACAACGTATGTGGTCATTTTGACACCATCCCGTTGTCAATTT
Source organism: Thelaira solivaga (assembly GCA_947397855.1). Lineage (NCBI taxonomy): Eukaryota > Metazoa > Arthropoda > Insecta > Diptera > Tachinidae > Thelaira > Thelaira solivaga. The sequence continues at coordinate 62,835,972 of OX377612.1, read as the reverse complement.
AGTTGACAACGAGTGTTTTCAAATTTTTTTTTTTTAACAAACGTCTACAAATCGACAACGGTTGGTTATTAACTTAGAAAAAAAGCAACGATTTTACTTTTTTGACAACGCATGTTATCAAATTAATAACCAACGGTGTCAATTCGATACCAGAAAGGCGAATTCATACAAGGTGATATCAAGAAAGCAGCTGTGCGCTTCAAATTCTTTCTTGACTTGTCAAAATTGCTACATTTATATGGTCAAAGTATATGAGTCATGTCTGTCTTTTTTGACAAATCAAGAAAATTTTAAAAACAGAGATGCTTCATGATTTCACCTTATATGAATTCGCTTTGGACACCAGTATGGTATCATTTTGACACCAAATGGTGTCGATTCAACACCAAAATGGTGCCAATTTGACACCATATGTTGTCAATTTTGCAACGCTATGTTGTCTATAGTGCGTTGTCAAAGTGAGCACAAACGTGGTCGATACACCGTTTGTTGTCATTTTGACAGCGGATGGTGTCATTTTTTCTCTGGGCGTATGAATTAGTCAGCTCAGGGAAATTAACTCATCATTTATTTGAGTTAGAAATCCAAAATGCCGACTACGGGTACATGCCGAACTTAGTCATGTTTACCCTACCTAGATCAAAGAAAAAGTGAAAGGTAAAGAACTCTTTTCATTAAGAATTTGAATTGGGGTATTGTTTGCTGAAAAAAAACTCGCTTTCAACAAAATAACTTCATTAAATTGAAAAAAATCTAGATTTTTATTAATAAATGAAATGAAAATGAAAATTAAAACTCATACACGAACACATACACACCATCATTACGCACGCACATAACATTATTTATATTTAGAAAATTTAAGGTTTAAATGTTATCGCAGACATCATCGAGAATGTCACCACATCATAATCATCGTTATCAAATGTCAAAGTGTTGATAACACATTGTCGAAAAAGAAGCAAATTTTCTTCTTTTATTTCCTTCTTTTAAATCTCATCACTTTATGTCAAATGGCGTTTTGCTGTCGCCACCTATTCTATCGTTAAAACTGTGTGTGTTTCTGTGTGTGTTTTCATGTGTATGTTAGCTTTCCCAGCAAACACAAGAATTAAGATTTTGCTAGCAGAAATAAAGATTTTCTTGCAAAAAGAAGTTTTTCGTTCGTTAACAGAAAATTTTGAAGTTTTTAAGCTTCCTTGATATCCTTCACTATAGCAATCACTCGCAAAGTATTTCAAACTACTTATGCTTTTTAATGTCATCAGAATCACGCACAATGAAAACGAAATGTTCTAAGAAGACCAGCCATGTAAAATTATGTCAAGGCGAATTCTAACAAGGGGAAATCATCAAGCATCTCTGTACTTAAAATATTCGTGAATTGTCAAAAAAGACAGAGATGCTTTATAGACTCCGACCAAATAAATTTTACAATTTTGACAAATCAGGAAAAAACTTGAAACGTACAGCTGCTTTTTTGATATCACCTTATATGAATTCGCCTTGGATTATGGGATTTTTTGTGGTATGTAAAATTTAAACCCGCTCTCTTATCCGGAAAAATTAAGGTAAACTTTATTGAAATTTTTTATATAATTTTTTATAAAGTCTACATTATTTGGGGTATAATCACACCTCGATCCTTAAAATAGATCAAATTTCAACATCAATCATGCATTTGTGTGAGTTTTTTTTTAAATGGAATTTTTTAATACGCACACATAACCATAATTTGATGTGTCTATGCCCAGTTTAAGATCTATTGTGCAGTTCATTTATTAATTTTTTAATTTTATTACACACCTGTTATCAACTGACATACAGTTTAAATTTGGCATCAATTCCAAACGATTGATTGCATATTTGCTGGGTTTATTTATTTACTTGTTGTACGAGAGTGCCAGTGAGTAGAGTCACAAGTCGTTGTTCATGCCTTTAGTCATTCACATGCATATTAAATTAATTCATAATAAACACACACACACCCATAACTTCATAAATAATTACTCATATGCACCCGTAATTGTGGTCTATTCGTTACACCTACACCACATCCTTTTCATGCTGAATTTATTTCAAGATTATTTTCTTGTCATGTAAAATAGATTTTTAAATTTAATTTTCATAAGAGAAATTCTTCTCAATAAGAATTGAAATAAATTTATTTAGGAAGAAACAAAAATTTCCATCGCGTGGCTACGTTATTTTAAGGGATTAAGGCAGTCAGAAGTACGCAAAATAAAGTATTTAAAAAAAAATTTTTGTTACTAATTCTATTTATTTATTTTTTTTAAATTGGATCATAATTATAGTCACAAAAATGTAGGTTTTTATGAAGAGCTTACTTTTTTTGAATAACAATTTTATGGACTTAAAAATCTAACACAGAAAACAACTTCGGTGGTGAGAACTAAATTTGTTTTAAAAAAAAAGTCATTTGAAGACAAAAATGTTATACATTTTCTATATAATATATATTTTGATACTAGTAAACAAAATTTTTTGCACTATCTATAAGAAAAAAAATATCGAATTCAAGCCACTACGTTTATCTATTTAACGCAATAGAAATCAAATCGATAGCTTGAAAACCAAGCAAGTTATGACCAAAAAAGTAACCAGTTCTACTACTGCCTCTTTCCGGCCACTTTTTAGTAGAACTGGTTACGTTTTTTGTCATAACTTGCTAAGTTTTCAAGATATCGACTTGATTTCCATTTTTTTGAATAGAGAAACGTATTGGCTTTAATTAGAATTCTTTTTTCTGCGGATAGTGTGAAAAAAATTTTTTATGATTTTTTCAAAAAAAGCAAAGGGGGTAGTCCATGGTAATTTTTGGCCATAACTTGCATCCTTTTTGGTCATAACTTGCTAAGTTTTCAAGATATCGACTTGATTTCCATTTTGTTCAATAGAGAAACGTATTGGCTTTAATTAGAATTCTTTTTTCTGCGGATAGTGCAAAAAATTTTTTTTATCATTTTTTCAAAAAAAGCAAAGGGGGTAGTCCATGGTAATTTTTGGCCATAACTTCCAATCTTTTTGGTCATAACTTGCTAAGTTTTCAAGATATCGACTCGATTTCTATTTTGTTGAATAGAGAATCGTGTTGGCTTTAATTAGAATTCTTTTTTCTGCGGATAGTGCGAAAAAACATTTTTATCATTTTTTCAAAAAAAGCAAAGGGGGTAGTCCATGGTAATTTTTGGCCATAGCTTCCAATCTTTTTGGTCATAACTTGCTAAGTTTTCAAGATATCGACTCGATTTCTATTTTGTTGAATAGAGAATCGTGTTGGCTTTAATTAGAATTCTTTTTTCTGCGGATAGTGCGAAAAAAATTTTTTATCATTTTTTCAAAAAAAGCAAAAGGGGTAGTCCATGGTAATTTTTGGCCATAGCTTCCAATCTTTTTGGTCATAACTTGCTAAGTTTTCAAGATATCGACTCGATTTCTATTTTGTTGAATAGAGAAACGTATTGGCTTTAATTAGAATTCTTTTTTCTGCGGATAGCGCGAAAAAAAATTTTTATAATTTTTTCAAAAAAAGCAAAGGGGGTAGTCCATGGTAATTTTTGGCCATAGCTTCCAATCTTTTTGGTCATAACTTGCTAAGTTTTCAAGATATCGACTCGATTTCTATTTTGTTGAATAGAGAAACGTATTGGCTTTAATTAGAATTCTTTTTTCTGCGGATAGTGCGAAAAAAATTTTTATCATTTTTTCAAAAAAAGCAAAGGGGGTAGTCCATGGTAATTTTTGGCCATAACTTCCATCCTTTTTGGTCATAACTTGCTAAGTTTTCAAGATATCGACTTGATTTCTATTTTGTTGAATAGAGAAACGTTTTGGCTTTAATTAGAATTCTTTTTTCTGCGGATAGCGCGAAAAATTTTTTTTATCATTTTTTCAAAAAAAGCAAAGGGGGTAGTCCATGGTATTTTTCGGCCATAACCTCCATTATTTTTGGTCATAACTTGCTAAGTTTTCAAGATATCGACTTGATTTCTATTTTGTTGAATAGAGAAACGTTTTGGCTTTAATTAGAATTCTTTTTTCTGCGGATAGCGCGAAAAAAATTTTTTATCATTTTTTCAAAAAAAGCAAAGGGGGTAGTCCATGGTAATTTTTGGCCATAGCTTCCAATCTTTTTGGTCATAACTTGCTAAGTTTTCAAGATATCGACTCGATTTCTATTTTGTTGAATAGAGAATCGTGTTGGCTTTAATTAGAATTCTTTTTTCTGCGGATAGTGCGAAAAAAATTTTTTATCATTTTTTCAAAAAAAGCAAAAGGGGTAGTCCATGGTAATTTTTGGCCATAGCTTCCAATCTTTTTGGTCATAACTTGCTAAGTTTTCAAGATATCGACTCGATTTCTATTTTGTTGAATAGAGAAACGTATTGGCTTTAATTAGAATTCTTTTTTCTGCGGATAGCGCGAAAAAATTTTTTTATCATTTTTTCAAAAAAAGTAATTTTTGGCGAAAAAAATTTTTTTCGCAATATTCGGAAAAAAAATTTTTTTAAATTTTTAAATTTAGCCATCCAACGATATGGAAATCAAGTCGATATCTAGAAAACTAAACAAGTTATGGCCAAAAAAGGAACCAGCTCTACTACTGCCTTTTTTCCGCGCAACTTTTTAGTGGAACTGGTTTTTTTTTTAATATAAAATATTTTATTTAAGCTGATGCATTTTTTGTTTGTTTTATATACCCGGTAATAACATAAAAACGTTGTAATTTCGAAATAGGGTACACTACCGATATCCAAAGAAGCAAGTGCTCTTTAATTGAATTTAATGTTAGCATTAAGTTGTTTAAGATTAAATAAATGCATTTGCTGTTTGTATGTTCGTTTTCCAACGGATTTGTCTAAAATTTGGTACATATAGTCTCTATACTCCAAGCAAGGTCGCCATATAATTTTGTATCGGTAACGCCCTTTTTTACGCTCATTTTTCCATGATTTTCACTTTCCACTGTTTTTAATTGTGCCTCGAACATGTTATAATCAAATGTTGTTTATGACTTTTTGTGCGCTGAATACATTACACACAGCGGTTTCAGCTCTCTGATTCGGTACGAAAGTTTCGATCATGAGTGTAACAATTCAACCCCTGGCTATACTACGTGTCTAATAAAATAACCCAGTATTAGTCTAAATTTCTCTCTGGTTCTCTTTTTAATAAAAGACTTTTTATAATTCCTTTAAAAAATGACATATTTAATATCCTGTAATTTGGTTTCTCAAAATTATCTTCTCCTTAATTGATAATGAAATGCCTATTTGCAAATAAATTTTATTAAGCTTTTATTGGCGTGTTAATGTGATCCTTAAGAGAAAATGAGCAAGAAAAGCAATAAAAAACCACTTTCAAGTTTAAATAAAAATTAAGGTGTTAATCAAGGAATTGATGTAAATATTTATTCATGTCATTCATTATTTGTTGTTGTTTTATTGAAGTCTTGTGCTATATTTAATTAAATTAATATCCTGTCATTTATATTTCTTCTTCGTTGAATATTACGCCTCTCAATTATGAATGTGAATGTTAAATTGTTCCTTAAAAAGTCATTATGAATGAATAAATACATATTTGGTGTCAGCGTTGTTGCTGTTGTGGTGTTGTTATTGCTACTGCTGTTCATTATCATGTATTATGATTTATTTAATTTCTATAATTTTTTTTTTGTTTGTTTGTTTTATTACAATTTTTACTCAACACACTTGGCTTGAAGTGTACGAATGCTACAAGTGGTTTTAGTTTTAGTTTTTCCAAAGGCTGTTGTTACAATATTTGTATCTAATTATTTGTAATCACGTTTTTCGTGATTAAAAAGTTAACGCACGTTTTTAACGCTACTGTGGGAGTTGATGATTAAAAAGTGTTTTGTGTGTGTCTATTTCTAAGATTTTATTCAAAAGAAAATATACTTTGTTGTATTAATTCTAATTGATAGGATTTTAGTGATTGTCATTTAAAAAAAAAAAAAAAAAAAAAAAAAAAAAAAAAAAAAAAAAAAAAAAATCGGTCGTGCCGAATCTTATATAATAAAGATGAATACTTTTGAACAATTTTCGATTCTTAACAATCCCATTTTGACAGCGCGTTTTGTAGTGCAGTTGGCTGTAAAACCAATTTTTTTTATTTTTGTCTTGTTATTTTTGAAAAGTAAAGAAATTTTTTTTAATTTAGCGTTTTTAACTGTATTTTTATTTGTCTTTAGTTTGTTTTATTAAACAAATGATTAACACTACTGTAGAGAATAAAAACCGTCAGCACTTTTATTTATTCCCCATTTACATTATGGACATTTTTTGCCGGACATTTTTTCAATTCTCTTTTGTTCTTTCCTAAACCGTTTACATTTCGGATATTAATGTTCAGATAGAAATTTTTTCAATTCTTCTTTCCATTTATTTTCGTGACGTGCTTAATTGATTTGTATGAAAATTAATTGAAAAAACCTTTTGAAGCAAACTAAATTAAATTAATAATAAATAAATACATTTTAAAAATTGATTTCTATAAAAATATGGGCAAATTAATACAGTGTACAAAAATTAATGATTATTATGAAAAGTTGAAAAGGGAGACTAAAAAATGTCTAATATAGATGGTCGTGTACTGTACACCCTCGCCTTCAAACTTCGTCTGTCCGGACAGAAATGTCCATAATGTAAATGGGGAATTAGGGATGACGCTTTATATACAGGGTGTCCCATAATTCAATGCCAAGCCGAAAGTGGGTGATAGCTCACATGGTGTCTGCTCCCAGAAAAATTTGAAATAAAATTTTATGTCGCGTATTTCGCGAGTTACGGCCATTCGGAAAATTTTTTTAATTTTGGTACCCTGCTCTCTTGCTGTAGCTACAAATTTTTACTTTTCAAAATTTGTTTTTCCCGTTATTTAACCATACCTTCTGCAAACGTCAATAAAAAAATTTTACCACAATAAAGTAATTTTCGAAGAAAATGCCATTTTTTTGGCCAACTATGTTTTGAAGGTTATTATTACACCCAACTTTAAACGACCGTGTTGAAAAAAAAACTTACTAAAAAATTTTGGCAAGTTGCATCAAAAGTTGGCGCATTTAGTCCCAATTCCAAAATGGTATAAAGAAAGGTTAGTTGATTGGATTTTGCAACAGTTAAAATAATTTTTTTTTTTTAAATTGAACCGGTTGCTTTAAACGTAAGTGTGGAAGAAAACTGGAATAAGTGGCGCCAAAGTGCAAAATGCGCTTCGTAAAGGACAAACCCGTCGCCCATAAGTCCGAAATCAATTCCGTATGTTAATTGCACTAACCTACCAATCTGGGACCATGGATGTTTTCTGCAGACAAGCCCAGAAGCTTCGCGGATTTGTCTTGTTAAAAAAAAATAGTACAAAATTTTTTTGAGAAGTTCTAGCAGGCTTAACAGACAACACCCTCTATAAGTAATTTTGGTACAGTTTGTTATAAAAATGCTATTGAAATCCTACAAATATTTTCCTTAAATTTCCTTTGATTTTTTTTTTATTTCTTTTGAAGCAAAATTATTCGATTTATTTATTAAAAAAGTGAAAGTATGTTTTTTTTTTTTGATTTTCTTGATAACCCGGCTAGTTATAACAAAACTTTCTCTCCCAAATTAATTAAACGAACCAGCACAACAGCAACAACAACACCAAAACCATATAGACAAAATCAATGTAATAATTGTTTGTAATTTTCAAAAGGTCTTAAACTTTTAAGCTTCAATGCAATTACATACACAGTCTCGATAATAAATTTAAAAAAAACAACAACACTGTGTGTTGTGAGTACATACAATTATGGTCGTATATAAGTATGATACAAGTAAATACACACTCGTACAAGTATTATGTGTAAGATCAAATAACTAAGATTAAAATGTAGTTTTCACTTACCGTTGCTACTGCTTGCTGTTCATGCCTCCACAGTCCACAAGTTTTCCATAAAAGACAATTGTTAAGTCCGCAAGCTACCAAGGAGTTTTTGCAATGTTTTTTTTTTATATTTTTCCTTGTTATGAACGAACAACCAATAATCAAAAATAAAAAGCTTAAAATATGAGTAAGATACAAGGCACAGTGGTTTAGAAAAAATTTTTTTACAAAAAAAAATTAAAAAAAATCGCTGGTATTCTAAGTTCGATTTATATTCGTTTTTCTAATTTTTACCTTTCGATTTATTGCCTCCCTATAAAATTTCCTTTAACATGGAGGAAATTTTTTTAAAAGACCTCTCCTGTAGTCTTCAATAGTTAAAATTCTTACTTTTTTTTTAAGCAACACAAATCCGTATGGCTTTTGTGCAGAAAACACGCCAAGTCTAGACAGCAATCGAACCTGCGACCCCCAGATTGGGAGGTTAGTACGCTGCCTACTAATCTATGGAGGCATCCTTGCAAGCCATAATATTCAAAACAAAATCTTTTGATTCTATTCCACGATATTATGTCAATGTTTTAACCAATTAGTCTAAATTCCCCTACTCTTTAAAGACAAAATTTTTGTCCTTTCCTTTATTTGAAGTCTGAATACTGCTTACAAAAAAAAATTTATGTTCGGAGAAAACTGTTCTCTGCAACAAGTGAATGAATTTCCCAAATCATAGATGGGTTTTTTCTTGCTCATTAATAAAAATATTTAATATTTTCAAAACAAAAACTTGTTGTTTTATAGTAGCCACTGTGATTGTAAATATCTAATAGAAACAAACGCCAACTGTAAGCAACAAGCAGCATCAATGGCAGCAGGCAACACTATTTTTTATTAAAAATTGTTGGCTACTTTTAACTACTACATAATCTTAATATCCCTGATTATTATGATGTTGTTAGTGCTGTGTATGTTCATTCAGTTAAATCTGTTGCCTTGCATTTGAGCAAACAAAGAGCTAAACACCATTCACAAAAATAAAAAAGAAAAAGTAAAATAAGTGAGGCTGCTGCTGTTGCGAATCGTATATACCCTTTAGCTTATGCCCTATTAATGTGAAAAATATTTTTTTCTGTTTGCTTTTATAAACCAAAATATACCAATAATTTTTTCAGGAAATTTTACAAAAAGTGTTGCAATAATGTAAATGTTGAAAAAATGTAATCGAAAACGAGTTATATTTTTTTGTATCACATTCTTGACCAAGCATAGTGCTTGCAGGTGTAGAACATCGTTTTGTTCCATGAAATTCCTACTGTCAATAATGATAAAAATACAAGATTACGCCTGCGCATGATTTCCTATTAGATGAAGTAGATTGTAGAAAAAATAATATACCTTTCTCTCTCTCTCTCTTATTTAGCTGTAAATTATTAGCACACATCGCGTGACATCATGGGCAGATGGCGTAATCTTGTATTTCTATCATTTTGGGCTACTGTACTAAACGTCTGTCGATTTACAGTGCAACAATGTCTCATGTTCCTAAACAAAACTGTGCTGACTTTGACAAAGTATTTGTTTATAACTGAAGCAATGGCAAATGAAGCCATCAGCTTTGCAACTTTGCAAAATCGACACTTTATAAAGACCTTTAGTATGGCAGTCCTTTTGTTTTTTCAGTCACATCACACTCCAGGTGCGAAATAAAGTGGCTTATTTGGTTTAGATTGAATCATGCATTGTAAAGCAAAATCGTACTTAGATATTTTTTATGCCCTTCTAAGGGCCAGTTAAGATTTTGAAGTGCAAAACAATCAGCTACACTTTAGAATTACAATTGAGTGGCAAGTTAAAGACCGAAAGCCGATTAGGTGGTCTGAATTCTAACTATTAACTATTTCAATTTAAGCCAAAACTTCGAAAAGTATTTTCAAATCGAAAGAAAAATCTTTCAATTAACAATTTTGAGGGTAATTTTAAAAATGTTATTTTTTTTAATTTTCTACATAATAATTTTTTTTCATATTGAAAATTCTTTTCGAAAGCCTTTTCGATTCGAATCGAAATACATAACGCCCCAGGAAAACAGTAAAAATGTTTTTAATTCAAAATTTTTTATGCTTTGTTAAATAAATTTCTAATTTATTTTTGAAATATTTTTTTTTTAAAGGTTATTATCAACCCGCTGGACCACTGATCTCACCACATGTTCTACCGCCAGTTACTGCTGGTCCACCAATACCACCAAATGTGCCATTGTTGCCACCAACTACAACTAAAATTAAGTCGCAACAACCTACAACGCCCACAACAGCCGATGTTAGTGAACACTTGCCAAATGCTGGACAAACAAATCCCTCAACTGTGGATGCGTCTGATGCAGATGTACTCATTACTGGTGGGGATTTGACACCTTTTCGGTATTCAGGTCACAGTGCAAGTGGTGGTACATCACCGTCTTCGGCAGCAGCAGCAGCAGCTCATCATAGTCAACAGCAGCAACAACAGCAGCAACATCATCAGTTACATCAACAGGCTGCAGCAGCAGCAGCAGCTGCAGCTGCCGCGGCGGCAGCTGCTCATCAAAGTTCACAATATCCTCGCTCGATGCATGCACAAATGCACTATTCCACAGCATATCCAGCTAATTACTACTCACCATATCCCGGTGAACCAATGTGCTATTCACCACCTGCCTACCAGCCTTACTTTCCAACTAAAGTTTATCAGAGTGCCCCGCCACCACCACATCACTCGGTTTACAGAAGATATCCATATTATCAACCAGGACATCCACCACCACCAGCAGACTTGTATGAACAAGCACCGCCACCGCCTGCAGCTGCTGGTGCTGCTCCGCCATCAGGTGGTCCTCCACCCCCGCAGCCAGGTGGGCCTCCTCCCCAAGGTGGTACACAATTAGTACCGGCAGGTCCGGCAGCACATGGTCAACATTTAGAACACTATCCCGGTCCGCCCGGTTATTATCCCAGCTATAGTCCTGGAGGAGGTGCAACTGGTCAGTGTTATACACGCAGTATTCAGGCTCCGTATATGGGTAAGGAAAAGTATGGTTCTTACTAAGATAGATGATAATGGTTAGGAAAGCTATTGGACCTACTCCATTTTTTTAAAGGATAGGATATGGTAATTTCAATAGGTTTTATAATGATCCATCTATCTGTTAATGTACACTTAGAGCTGTGAAAATTGCATGTTCAAAAGCATGCATCCTGCATGTAAAACTGAAGAATAAAGCTCAGATTGAAAAAGACAAAGGGCATTGTGATAAGTCCAAAAAGAGAAGAGAAAACTTCTTAATGCTAAAACAGTAGCATTTCTAGATAAACATTTTTGCAAAACATTCTTAGAAACACGTTTAGAAAAATTCATCCACAAAAATCTTTCAATTGACTTTCAGTTAATCAACTAAATATTTAGAAATTTTTAAATTAAAGTTTAATTGAGTTTTAAATTTCTATTTTTATTACATTTTGAATGTTTTTATGTACGCAATATAAATGTTGTTGTTTTTGTTTTTTTTAATTTGATAGAATATCCGCCACAGTGTCCGTGTCCAATGCAACAGTCGTGTCCAAAAAACGTCCATACTGGGCCTCATATTGGTAGCAACAGCAACAACGTCAACAACAGTACTTCAACCAACAACAACAACAACGGCAGCAGCAGCAGCAGCAGCAACAACGTAACAACAATAACCAATCACTGCAACGGCAGCAATTTGAATGTAGTTACATCTCACAGCAGCAACAGCAACACCAACAGCAAATTAATCAACAACAGCAGTTCGAGTACCAACGGCAACAATTTGATAATGAATGCCAAGAGCATTCATAACAACAGCAGCAGCTTGAATAGCAACAACAGCAAGAGCAGCAGCAACAGCAATGCATTGACTACCAGTAGAGGCCCAGTTAAAAATTCAACACCCACCACTGTTACAAATATCAACAGAAATGGCACCACAGCCCCATTTGTGAACAATGAAACAATTAAGGAAGCGCCAAAGACTTTACCGCTATTATCCATAGCAGTAAAAACAGAAATGACAACTGATGACACAGATAACAAAAGTCAATATGAAGAGAATGTGCTGACACCGCTTACACCTCCCGAAAGCTACACCACAAACGAGGATAAATTACAAGACTCTTTGGATAAGGATTCAGTTACTGCAATACCCTTGGAGGAAGACATGGAAGAGGCTATCGATAAACTACAATCTCATAATCCTCAGCATCAGCTACTCCCACAACAGGCAAATAATACCCATTTGTTAGCGATAGCTACAACACCAATCGAAGCATATGACTTGACCACAACTACTCCCCCGCTACAGAATAACACAATTCAAACGCCTGCGAATGGCACAACGCAATCTATTCAGCAAACCGTTGGTAGAAGAGCTAGAATTGGAAAGTCTATGGCTTGGAATATGGTGTATGCGGGAGCTGCTTCACAAGCCAGCGCGGGTAATAATACAACATCCCTGCATAATGTAACAGCACAAAAACCATTAAGTATAACACAACCGACGCCAGTAGCGACCAGCAATATTTTGAATTCACCACAAAGGTTGACGGTTATGACTCATAATACGCAGCAGCATAGTAAACATATTGGCAACACTAACAACATTACAACACCATCAGTAGATCCGGTCAATGTCAGTAGTAATGTCACCACAAAGCAAGAAATCGAAGAAATTACTGCACCTCTTCTCTTGAAAGCCGAAATTAAGGCTGAAAAAATTAAACTAGAAGATGAAATACTGGACACTGTACTGCAACAGCATACTGGTGTTTCACAACTTGTACCATCTTCACCTCAGAAACATATCATGCAAGACAAAAATGAGCTTAAAATAATTAAGGCCGAGCCTGTAACGCTAAGTGAGGTTTTAAACGAGAGTAAAGTAAAAATTGAAAATGATTGTGAAGTAATTAAGATGGGTAATGAAACTAAGGAAACTGAACAAGAAATAAATGAAGAAAAATTAAATTCAACAAACGCTGCCATTGCTTCAATAAATAAACCAATCGGACGTATGCGTTTAATGCCTTCCTGGCAAAAGTCTGTTCATCCTGTAGCATTAACTTCCGTTAGCTGTGACATTGATCTCTCCAATGCCTCCGATGATGAAATTCTTGACCTTTGCCATAGTCCTGTAGTGGGTTCAACCTCAGGCAAACGTATTAAAATATTGGAATTTAACAAAAATCAGTGCAAAAAGTCACCACCCAATAGCTATAAAAGTCTTATTAAACAGGCTGAGCCCAAGATGTACCTCTGTTTGAGTCGCAAATTCGATAAGAAGTCAAGGTTTAGTAAACTTAGTTCTATAAAGTCTAGCAAAAATAATGGTGGCAATAATGCCATTCGCCGGCGAGAATTGATACTCACGGACCAACAAAAACAAAGACTAAAGCTTCGGAAAAAGACCTTGGCCGCTATAGAAAAAACAAAGAAGGACGGTAAAGAGCGAAAAAAAGCTGAAATAAAACAGAAACGCATAAAAACTAAACGGGAACTAATTAAATGCGAGAAACAGCAATTAGAGAGCAAGCAGAATATTGTCAAAACTAAGGAAGAACAAAAGCCTAATATTGTCAATCTGATAGAGGAGGAAGAAGCAACAGAAATAAAATTGAAACCCCAAACAGATGCACTTTACAGTGCATCTGTCTCTTTAAATGTACAGGGTAAACAAACTAAATCCATGGACAATTCACCATTAACTACACCAAAACCTTCTCCTAAACGTGGTAAACCAACTAAAAAGCTGGCGATACCCTTACATGTTGTAGAAACCATCGATACAGTGTCTAGGGGTTATTATTCTGAACCAGAATGTCGCTCTTCCAATAGTCTGTCGTCCTCGAGTTGTCGTAAGGACTTGCCTAAAACAAAAATTGAAGCAGAGCAAACAAGAAAGCCTTTAGTAGCTAAAATACAAAAGAAATATAAAAATACATTTGAAAAGAGATCGAAATCTGAGACGAAAAAGCCATTAAAAACCTGCAGCTTAGATACCATTGAAGATGTCATTACATTGGAGACACTTACCAGACCAGTTTTGGATGAAACAACACTAAAAGCTACAGCTCTCAAACATACTACCTCAAAAATGGCTGAATATGAAACAAGTCAGCAGAGTAGAATTGAATCATGTGCAAATGATGCTCAAAAAGATATTCAAAATTTAAATTCAAAAATTAGCAAAAAATCATCAACTTCTAAGAAGCCAAGATCCAAGGAATCAAAATCTAAAAAATCCTCATCTTTTACTTGTAACAGCAAAAAATCAAAATCTTTACAAAAATTAAATAATTGCACAAGCTCAGAAACAAATACTGCAAATGTAAGCTGCGAGGACTCTAACGGCCTAGAAACCAAAAAATCTGAAAATGGTGTATCGAGCTGCAGTTTGATGGAGAGGAATAATAATGAATATGACAAAATTCCAAATGATGCCATCACTACAACAGCATTAGCATTAGTAAAAGAATCTCATGTTGTGGATGATAATATTTCAGCAGAAGATGAAGAACATGCGAAAGAAACAACACTGGCTGGTTCAGTGGAAACTAGTGTTAAATTAGACGCTCAAACACCATTGCCTTTAATACAGTCCACCTCAGTCCCACAACTACAACAGATGCAACAACATTCCAGTGACACGGCCCCGACTACACCGGTATTCTTACAGCCAACTCTTCCGCCTATGCCTCGTGTCGTATGTCATTCACATCATCATCATCATGCAGGCAAACGCAATCGTTCGCGTTCCAAGTTTGGCAGCCGTAAGCGTCAGAAGCTAAAACATTCCACCGTGTCTTTTGAGCTTGATGACACACTGCCTGCGTTACCGCGTAGCGATGTGGTGCCAAAATGGAATAACGGATGGACATGGGAAGGTGAAGCTTTTCAGGGTCCAGTATTTTTAAATGTAAGTAAAATCCATTGCCACCATCACTTCACTTTAATCCATTTTGTTTTATCATTTTATTCTAATGCAGAGTGACGATCCACTGGTTATTCGTACATGTTATCCTGCTATGCGCCATGTTGAGGGCGATATTATACGTTCTCGTGATTGTGTGCTACTCAAAGCAAATGATGACAACGAGCTGCCATACGTAGCTAAAGTAGCGCACCTGTGGGAAAATCCAGAAGATGGTAAAATCTAAGAATATTTCTTAAAATAAATTTGATTCCCTACAAGTCTTGTATTTCCAAATTAGGTGAAATGATGATGTCGCTATTATGGTATTATCGCCCCGAACACACCGAGCAAGGTAGACAACCCAGTGATAGTCCAGATGAAGTTTACGCTTCACGTCATAGGGATCACAACTCTGTGGCCTGTATTGAAGATAAATGTTATGTTTTAACGTTCAGCGAATATTGCAGGTAAGTTATTATAAAACCAAGATCCAAGATACAAAAAAAAAATCAAAGTAATAAAATTAATAAATTGAAGAAATATTTAAATTTATTTTTGTTTGTTTGTATGTGTATACGTCAAATAAATAACAAAAGTTTACAAATTCAGGTTAACTTTTGGAATAGCGAACTGAAACTTATTTCCAATTGTTTTTTTTTTTTTTTTTTTTTTTATTAATTGTTTCTGGTTTTTGAGATATACTGTTATTTCCGAAATTAAGGAGGTGACGCAACATATATTAGCATTGCATCAAAACGTTTAATTTTATTTGTTAAAAAAGAAAATTCGAAACTCCGCAACAAACTTTACTTTAATTCGTACCCACATTGTTTTAAAATCTGCTCAGTACTTTTACAAATATCGAAAAAGATGTGGCGAAAAAATATCTTTTTTGTGCAAAATTAAGAAATTTAGTTTTAATTAAAAAAAATATTTTACCCAAACATATAGCCCCTTAAGTTTCAGACAAAACGAGCCATATTTTATTAAAATTGATGCCCAATTTTTGATTTTATTTACAATTAAGTAAAAGACACAGCGAGTATTTTGTTAGAAACAAATGTTGCCACAAGTATTCGTTAGAGTTTTTTTGGCGTGTTTTATTTCTGGTGTGATACTGATGTACCCATAGACAATTTTTGCACTATGAAGCAGCTTTACTTAATTCGAAGTATAGTCAAAAGCAAAGTCGAATTCATACAAGGTGATGTTAAAAAATCATGTGTTCATTTCAAGTGTTTTCCTGATTTGGTCAAAAGTAGTGCATCGATTGCAATAAAGTATCGCTCGTTTTACTTGGAACTCATGAGGCTATATGATTATGGAAAAAATATTTTTTTTTATTTAAAAATTTCTAAATTTTGCATAAAAAAATGTTTTTTTTTTGTGACATCTTGTACGATGTCTGTAACTAGTGAGTCAACGTAAATCTCACATATGTAATGTCATGTCTTGATTTTAGAAAAATGGAGCCAAATTGGAAATGCAGATTTGTAATCAGTACTTAAAAACAGTTTTAGTATTTTACAAAGTTGATCTTAAATTGATTTTCTTTTTTGGAAAATTTTACCATAGCAGAATGTATAATTACCATAGTAAATCCCGAAACTACAACTACAATTGTAGAGGAAAACAAAAAAAGACAGTAGATCTATAGATTTACATAGATACATACGTCTCCGACCTTCTATCACTTTTAGTTTTAAAAACAAATGATAAATCGTTTTTTGAACTGTGATTGTTGCGTGTTTTGTATGAGTATTATATAGTAAATACGATTATGTTGTAAATACAATCTGCTGATATTTATTTATATCAAATATTTGTAATTTTAGATATCGTCGACGACTGCGTGCTGCCGAGGAAGAAATTGAAGATGTTAATATTGTACCGAAACGCCCCAATTATTATAATATACGTATCGTTCCCGATAATACCAATCCGGAATTGGTAATGTTTTGTCGGCGGGCGTATGAGTTTCGCACAAAACGACTTTTAAAGATGCCAAACAAACAGGATTATTATGTCGTAACATCATAAACTAATTTTCACATCTATCACAAATCCCTTGCATTAGAAAACTCAAAACAACTTTTAATTAGAAAATATATACATACAAAAAAATATCTGTCGTATTAATAAAAAAACAAAAATATTTATATAGATATGTATCAATGTATAGGTTTTTTTATGAATACGACAGAAACACAAAAAGTATTGAAAGCCATAGAGAAAGTAATTTAGAAGAAAAAAACCAACAACAACATTAACGTACATATATATCATAACCTCAAAACTGTATTGAAAGCATTGAAATTGTTAAGGCCTTTTTGAAATGAAAATAAAAATAATTAAGTTACATATATAATATTCTACATACATACATATTTCTCAATTATGAAAACATTTTTTATATAGTTTAAATCTGAAAAGAAAAACAATAATTTTTAATTGTTTCATGAAACACTTATTGTTATTTATCATAGACAACTTTAGACTTGACACAAAATAACTGCAAAACACAAGGTAATATTTATTATTAGAAATATAAAAAAAATGAGAAATCGTAATAAAATAGTAACGTCTACTATATACAAAATGTAACCAAAATCTCTAGGCATTATATTTAAGGTTAACAAATTACAAAATTATACATATTTAAGATAGGATAGATAACCTGTAAAATAATTACTGGTTACAGCTATTAATCTTATTTCACACCCTGTATATTATTTTATTTTTAAGACCGAAATTTATTATTATTCTATTATTTAAAGGAGAAAATCAAATCAATTATTTTTATTATGTATTTTGTTAATTTTGTTTTATATACATACATACATACACATTTAAACAAAGAAATCCAATTTTAGTTACACATTTTTGGAAACAATACCAAATTGTTTTTTTAAAACAAACAAATTTACGTATAAGATTTAAAAAATCAAAAACTTTTTATACATAAATGTTTTTATACACAGTGAATACATAAAAAGAAAAATTATAAAATGAAAAATTTATTTAGAAAAAAATACATGTACAAGAATCACAAACATACATTTATTTTTTTATAATATTAATAAATTAATTTTATACACTAATTATATTATTAAAGATTTTTTTAATTTTTGTTTATATGTAATTATTTTATAATTTCTAATAAGTTGGAAAATACATTCATACATACATCTACATATGTAGATGTATTGTTTGTATCTATTTCTAATATCACAAATTATTTTATTTATTTCACTCTAATATATTGTGCATAATATATGTAAATATGTATTTTTATATAATCATTTAAATTGTTTTACATTTATTTTATTACTAATGAAATATTTGTTGTTTAGTTTTATGAACAGTTTTTCTTTAAGCTGAAAATAAAAAAGTGTATACCTACATACATACATATTATTGAAACTTTTATTTCTAAAAATGTAATTTTATTTTATTTGTTTGTTGATCACATTGATTTTTTTTTATTTACTTGGTTACTTGTAATTAGTTATTTTGTTATCTGACGATTGCAAATCGCAATAGCAAAGTTTAAGCGTTTTGCGTTTGTCAGAATATGGGCAACGCTTATTACTTATATTGCAAAAAATAAAATATAGCTGAACAGTTGTGGAAAATTTGTGATTTTACAGTTGTTTTTCTGTTGTTTCTGTGCTTCATAAAATATTTTTTGGAAAAATAAAAGAAAAATACATATTGCTAAGCAAAGCTGAAGTATAAGATACGGGTTAACAAATCAATTATAACAACTGCTAACATTGAAAATGGTAAGTTTTTTATTTAATTATATCAAGTGTAAAACCCTTTGCATAGAACATTTAAAGTGTATATGTATGTACATATCTACATACAGTTATTTATGTATGTATGTACGTACGTATGTAGCTATTACACCAAAAGGCTTTAAGTAGGCTTGTAACGTTCATGTACGACTTAGTTGAAATGAATAAATTATTTCGTTCATCGTTCACTGACTTTAGTATTTCGGATTAATAAAACATCCAAAATAGGATTTAAAATAGTTGCAATGTAGCAACATAAAACGAATGAAATTTGCTTGAAGTCACTAATTAGTTGTAGTTACGACGACCAAAACGTACTATGAACAAAATCATTTACAATCATTAAAAAATGAGTTAATTCATTTATATAAATTGAAAAATCTGAACGATTAATTAAGTGAAATGAACGATTGTACCCATTTAAGAAATTGGGTTTTTAATTTTAAAATTTCAGCAGCAACAACAAATTACCTTTAATGTAATAAAAACAGAACAGGAAATAAAAATTCAATTAAAAAATAAAAGGAGAGTATTTTGTTATGAAATTAATATAATAAACATAATAATAATAATAATCGTCATAACAATAATAATAGTACGAGTAATAATAATAATAACAATTATAACAATAATAGTAACAAAAAGCAAAGAAACATTTTTGAACATAAAAAATTATTATTATATTTATATACACACATACATACATAAATAACTATGTATTAGCATTATATAACTAAGAAATACTAACTTTAAAAAAAGACACATAAAAATTAACTTGGAGAAAACCCGAAATTAATTTTATTAATATAAAGAAAAGGCCTCAACAATATACCTACCATAGTTGGATGTTTTATAATTTGTACACAAAGCTAATTGTAAACTATAATAACAAAAGTTTTTAGTGAAATTATTGTTTATTAAAAGATTGATTATCATAAATATTTTATACAAAGTAAACTTAATGAAATCTGAACTAACAAACAAAATATCAATCTACAAAATTATAAAAACAACATAAATTTGTATATAATTACAAATTTTAAACAAGAAGTAAAGAAAAATATTAACTAATAAAAGGAAAACATTGTTTGTTTTGACATTTAAATTCTATTAAAAATTATTTAATATCTCAAACAAAATAATTAAATAGAACCGTTAAAACATTTATGTGTTATTTTGGCTTACATACATATATTTTTTATAATTTTTAGTAAAATTAAATGTAATCAATTAAAAAATTTTGATTTATTTAAAATTATCAAATCTATTTTTGGCAAATATTAATAATGAGAAAAATAATGTGTACATAAATTCAAAGCGTATAAAAGAAATATAATTTTGTTATTTAAATAAATTTATCAATTGCTAAATTATACAAAATTACGTAATTAAATATACATGCATAGATGTGTTTAGCAAATTAAAAAATATATGTATTTCAAACAAATGTAACAAATCAAATCTTAAAGCTTTTTATTATTTTCTATTAAAATGTTTATTTAAAATCTGTAAAACTTTATTTTGCGCAAATTCAATTTAGAGAAAATAAAGCCAGTAACAATGAGTTACACAAGTCAATAAAACTATATTACATAAAATAAATTATAATTTAATTAGTAAAAAAAACAAACTATATAGCTCACAACTGTGTTTTATTTTATAATAAATCAAATTTCGCATTTGTCCAACAAAAAATTATTCAAACTAGAATATGTATAATAATTGTTACATAAATATTCTGGTATTGACTAACATGGCTTGAGGAAGAAACGTCGATTGAGCTGTTTGTTTAAATAATCAATAGCAATACAGCGATTTATTTGTACGTAAGTATGTATATTTTTAATTATTTTTAAATGGTAAGGAATGGTTTGGAAGTTTAACCAATTTCTTTACAGTAGTAAATATCGATCGATTGTCAATACATTATTGACTTTTGAATATAATTATTATTTGAAAATAATTTGTTTGAATTGCTGCTTGCTCTGGCAATGCTGCAGCTTTCAGTGTGGTAGCGTAGCTACTTTTTTCTAGAATTTTAATTGCCACTATAACGAGGGCAAATCTAAAAAGGTTTTGTAATTTTCCTTAGAGAAACTGATTTTTTATATACATAAACATCTTAGTTCTCTAAAAATGTACCTTAAATATTAAAAACAAATATTTACAAATACATGAAACGATTTGAGCTTGTTATTTTAGCTACTTTATATTCTTTCTTTGTTTTTGGTGTTAATAAATCAAATTTGAAGCCTTTTATAAATTAGTACTTTTTTTAACAACTGTGGTCATCAAGAATTATATTTTTTGCCGTTTTTGCAGACAATGACGCATTTGAAGAAGAAAATCGGATTAAATATTTGTAAAATGTCCTAAAATTTTATAATATATAATTAAATTCTAACAATGTGGTGTTTCTTATTAATGTTATATTAGTTCTGAACAATACACGGTAAAAGAAGTAAAGAAAGGAGTGGAAAAAACAAAAATTGGAAAGTGAATAAAGTAATGAGAGTAGATATAGCGAAAATATCAAGCAGCAGCCAACCAATCAGTATTAGTATGTATGTGTTTAAAGCGATAAAGTGAAAAATTAAAATTTTAAGTGGGGCTGAGAAAGAAGAGACTCATAATTATTATTATCCAGTCATTTGACTTTGACGGTGTAAAAATCAAGTTTCATGTTAGGCTACACAAAATATATATTGATTGATGGTCACTGATTTTTTTAATTGAAATTAAGCACAGGCAACTGGAAAAAAGGAATATAATCATATCAACAAAACAATTAATGCAACAATAACAAACAAATGCTGAAAGTTGGTTTTCAAAATCTTACAATAAATTTGTAAATATTATATAGTTTTGCCGGTACTTGTTCTGTACATACATATATGTATATAGTCTTGGAAAACCCATTGATAAAATTCTAATTTTTATCAAACAGAGCGCATTGCAGTTGCTCAATTCTTATTTTAAAGAAGTTAGATTTTCTAACTAATTTAATAACAGTAAGGAAGTTCCGGCAACAGTTCAGTTTCGTACAACAAGTGGATTTGCCTGCAATATTAACTGCTAAACTGACAAATTTTGATATAGTAAAATTTTTTGTATAAGTAAAATCTGTCTGTAAGCTGGACTACATAAAAACAATTGCCGAATTTTCTATTACGAATTGTTCAGCACTTACTTATACGCTAAATCATCACGGTATCTCAAGATGGCTCGGGGATTTGATCATTTATTTAAACTGTTAATTATAGGAGATAGTGGTAAGTTTGAATATTATTTTTAATTCCTTAATTATGTATTTATATATATATATATATAAGGTAGGTATATTGATTATTTACATTGTTTAAATTCTACGATTATTTGTGCATATTTTTAATTTATTGTATTATTTACCCACATTTAAAATTTTTGGAATGTACAAATCAACAACAAAATGATGCACTTTACTTTTGAACTGATTTCATGAAATCTGACTTGAAGAATTTAATTTAATTGGCGAGATATTATTGCTGTTCAAAATATTGAAAAGGGATTAATCCTATCATGTCATACTTAAATTCACTTTGAATTTGTAGTGTTTAGTCGGCTCGGTCATGCATTTTGTTTATTGAAACATCATTATATGAAAAACCTATACGAATTTCTAGACTGTATAAAGCCTATCATGGTACTTTGTTCTCTTCTTAATGCTCGAATATAATACTGTGACTAATTTCACACAAAACATTTTGGAAAAAATGCCAAAAAAATTTTTTTTTAATATAGTGAATTTCTTATTTGTCTGCAATAGTTTTTTTTTTTTTTTTTTGAAACCATTTCCTTTTTTAAGTTCCTCTAATTTTGAAACGGCAGTAAATAAAGTTTATTTTGTATTTGATTAATATTTGGTTACCGCTTATAATTATTTTTAAGTAATGCAATGTTTATAGGAAATATAAGATTTGAATTTTTTTAATTGCATTGGCTTAAAAACGTGCTGTGTGTAATGCTCTCTGATGCCCTATTTTATCGTGTACATAATCGTATATAATTTATACATTTGAACTTAAATATGTACATAAATTAGAGTATACTAGTGCTTTACACTCAAAGCTTAAGAACAGAACTCTAAATGTGTGATTGCCTTTATTACTTTGATTAAATTTTTTAATGGATATTGAAGTTGATATCTATTTTAGTCATATTTTTCACAAAAACTGACGCTGTAAAACACACAAAAGAACTTATAAGGCCCTCATTTTTGATAGTGATCGATGCTTATGTTTAACTTCATCTTACGATGGGAACAAGGTGCTGAAACTGTGAATCTATGGTCTTTAAAAAGTACTCAATGAATTTTCAAGCAATTCACGCCAACTTAATTTTTTTACAAAACATTTTAGAAAAAAGTCGATTTGTACTTCTGCTAAGTTTGGCAATAGTCATGGACTGAATGTACTAGTAGTAGTAGTACACACACAATATATATTTTGTGGTATCCTAAACATATTTTCACAGCAAAGAAATGAAATCACTATATTTACATCTACTTCTTAGTAAAAACCCAGAAATTTAACATTAGCTGGTCATTGGAAGGAAGTTGTGCTTTTTTGTAAACTTTTCTCTGAATAAAATTAGAATCTAAGAAACTATTTCAATGCAGCAATTTAGAAGCCATTTTTTTACATCTAGGAAGTGAATTAAAATCAACAATTCAAAGCAGAGATATTTTTGCTTCTAATTCAGAGATTATTAACCGCCTTTTAATATGCAGTCATTTATTGATTATAAAGAAATGTGTATAATTGTGATACCAAAGTAGTAATGAAAATTTTGGAGACAAAGTAGGGATTATAAAATCCTTGCCGGTATGTGATTAAAATTGACAGCTCCTTGAGCTCCGATTATATGTAAATTTATCAATTTAATGTATAATTAAATCTTGAAGCAGCTACACTAAGTTGGAGCGGAATATAAATAAATAATCAGACCTCAAGCTTTAAAAAAGTAGCCGTTTTAATAAGAGAATTCATTATTTTATACTTCTCCTGATTATTTTATACTTATACTGATTTTGTCTGCATTATTTTTGCTATTACACATTTGTATGTATGTATGTTCGTATTTATAATAAACGCAGTCCATTAAAGCATCAAACAAGTGTGACTAATACATGTATAAATAATATGAAGAACTTATCCCATTATTACTTTTACATTTCTATTTATGTACGCATGTATGACATACTCGTATCTTTGTGCTCAATATGCACAATTATTTTAAGTTTACGTTTAATTCGTTTATTTCTTAAATACCATGAATGTAATTTTTTTTGCTGCTTCTAATTTTATTAAATTCTAAATTTAAATTGAGATTTGTGCTACTTTTAAGTCAAAGTAGAATTAATGTTAAGATTAATGTGAATACAAAATTTTAAACGAACGACAACAATTCACAATTTTATTCAAAAAATATTCTCAACACATAAAATCACTTCGCCTGGTGTTATCTGTATCTGCATAATACATACATGCTTATATTTTTATATGAATCGTATGGAATTTTAACTCTGCAATGTTTGGTTAAAGTGATTTTCATTACTACATATGTTTTTGCTTGGCCTGTGGAATAATTCCCATTATATTATCACTAACTGAACTTTTTGAACCTTGGAATATCGAGTGGTTGGTATATACGACTCACTTCGCAACAGGATAACGAGATAGTTGATATATGGATATATATCCTTTTTATTTATTTGCATTTCTAGACAGGGAAAAGAGACACTAGTGATTTTTTTCTATGACTGACTGTTAAATTTCGCAAAATTTTTAGCTAAATTACTTTTATTTATTTTTTGTTTTATTTTTAGGTGTGGGCAAGTCATCACTGTTAATTCGATTCTCGGATGACACATTCTCAGGTAGTTATATTACAACAATTGGTGTGGATTTTAAAATACGCACAGTAGTTATTGATGGGCTTCGAGTTAAATTACAAATATGGGATACAGCGGGACAAGAAAGATTTCGCACAATTACAAGCACTTATTATCGTGGAACTCATGGTGTTATTGTTGTGTATGATGTTACAAATGGTGAATCATTTGCCAATGTTCGACGATGGTTGGATGAAATACAAAACAATTGTGATGTTGTAAATAAAGTGTTAGGTAAGTAGCTTATTTGCCTTTAATCATTTTTTTGCGAGAATAATAATAATAAAATAATCTAAAATAATTAGTTGGGAATAAAAATGATGATCCAGATCGAAAGGTGGTCATAACCGAGGATGCTCAACGATTTGCACAGCAAATGGAAATAGAATTATTTGAAACATCTGCCAAAAATAATATTAAAGTTGAAGAAATGTTCCTGTCAATAACACGACAAGTCCTTCAGCACAAGTTGCGCAATGCACAAAATGATCCACAGAAAGACACAATTAATTTAAAGAAATCTAGCGGTAAAAAGAAAAGTAAGTGCTGTAGTTGAAAACAGCAAACGACGATGTTCATAAGATCACCTTCGCCACAACAACTACCACCGTCATTGTCTTTTCTGTTGTCGACGTCGCCGCCATTATTTTTAATATTAGTTTTATCTCTACCAAACAC
The DNA here is from genome assembly GCA_947397855.1 of Thelaira solivaga. Classification (NCBI taxonomy): domain Eukaryota; kingdom Metazoa; phylum Arthropoda; class Insecta; order Diptera; family Tachinidae; genus Thelaira; species Thelaira solivaga. Next base: position 62,810,693 of record OX377612.1, on the reverse strand, counting down.
TTCTAAGGTAGTTGAAAATATATAATTACAAATAAATTGAGAATGTAAAAAGATTAAGAATTATTTTGTATAAAATATAACATTTTTAAATTAAAAAAAAGAATGATATTATTACAATACACCTCACATTTATACAAAACTGGTGCATACTCGTAATACTATCTATGTATACAAAAATATAATACAATCGAATAATTAAAAAGATTCAAACCAGATTTTCTTTATTTTTTATTTAAAGATAGCTACAAACAGATCAAGAATTTTGATTTTATTTAGCCAGATGCCACTTAAGTTGCCACATGCCACTTAAGTTGCCACATGCCACAGCCCAGTTGCATAATAAGCATTTTAGTTAAAGAAACGCTTATAACTTTGAAAGGCTTGGGCGAATTTTAAAAAAATGTTCGAGAAAACGATAGGCCATTTCCCCCCCTATCACCTGGTGAAGGTTTCATTCAAAAATATTAATCCGTTCTAAAGTTATAGCAAAAAAACTAAACAACGGATAAAAACACTAGGTGGCAAGTTGCTATTCATCTACTTTTTGGTTTTTTCGCTATAACTTTTGAGTGGGTTAATATTTTTTGATGAAATTTTCACCAAGTGGCAGAAGGGAAATTGGGCCCTATGTTAGTGGAATATTTTTTTCAAATCGCCCTAGCGTTTAAAAAATTATAAACGTTTTTCTAATTAAACTGCTTTTTAATCGGAGTAAATGTGGCATGTGGCAACTTAAGTGGCATGCAACAAATAGCCCATTTTCCACTCTGCCACATGGTGAAAGTTTCATTAAAAAATATGAATCCATTCCAAAGTTGTACAGAAAACACAGAATTATTTTCAAAATCCACCTGTTGCATTGTCAAAAAATCAAATTGGAAAATTTTCAACGAAAAAAGTGAAACACCAGGCTAACAGAACCAGCAGTAGGTGGATTTTTAAGAAATAATTTGTATTTTTTCGATACAACTTTTTAACGGGTGAATATTTTTGCATGGGACTTGCACCATGTTGTAGAGTAAGAAATAGGCTATCTGCCACATGCCACTTAAGTTGCCACATGCCACAGCCAAGTTGCATAATAAGCGTTTTAGTTAAAGAAACGCTTATAACTTTGAAAGGCTTGGGCGGATTTTAAAAAAATGTTCGAGAAAACGATAAGCCATTTCCCCCCCTATCACCTGGTGAAGGTTTCATTCAAAAATATTAATCCGTTCAAAAGTTATAGCAAAAAAACTAAACAACAGACAAAAACACTATGTGGCAAGTTGCTATTCATCTACTTTTTGGTTTTTTCGCTATAACTTTTGACTGAGTTAATATTTTTTGATGAAATTTTCACCAAGTGGCAGAAGGGAAATTGGGCTACATGTTAGTGGAATATTTTTTTCAAATCGCTCTAGCGTTTAAAATATTATAAACGTTTTTCTAATTAAACTGCTTTTTAATTGGAGTAAATGTGGCATGTGGCAACTTAAGTGGCATGCAACAAATAGCCCATTTTCCACTCTGCCAAATGGTGAAAGTTTCATTAAAAAATATGAATCCATTCCAAAGTTGTACAGAAAACAAAGAATTATTTTCAAAATCCACCTTTCGCATTGTCAAAAAATCAACTTGGAAAATTTTCAACGAAAAAAAGTGAAACACCAGGCTAACAGAACCAGCAGTAGGTGGATTTTTAAAAAATAATTTCTATTTTTTCGATACAACTTTTGAACGGGTAAATATTTTTGCATGGGACTTGCACCAAGTTGTAGAGTAAGAAATGGGCTATCTGCCACATGCCACTTAAGTTGGCACATACCACAGCCAAGTTGCATAATAAGCGTTTTAGTTAAAGAAACGCTTATAACTTTGAAAGGCTTGGGCGAATTTTAAAAAAATGTTCGAGAAAACGATAGGCCATTTCCCCCCCTATCACTTGGTGAAGGTTTCATTCAAAAATATTAATCCGTTCTAAAGTTATAGCAAAAAAACTAAACAACGGATAAAAACACTAGGTGGCAAGTTGCTATTCATCTACTTTTTGGTTTTTTCGCTATAACTTTTGAGTGGGTTAATATTTTTTGATGAAATTTTCACCAAGTGGCAGAAGGGAAATTGGGCCCTATGTTAGTGGAATATTTTTTTCAAATCGCCCTAGCGTTTAAAAAATTATAAACGTTTTTCTAATTAAACTGCTTTTTAATCGGAGTAAATGTGGCATGTGGCAACTTAAGTGGCATGCAACAAATAGCCCATTTTTCACTCTTCCACATGGTGAAAGTTTCATTAAAAAATATGAATCCATTCCAAAGTTGTACAGAAAACACAGAATTATTTTCAAAATCCACCTTTCGCATTGTCAAAAAATCAAATTGGAAAATTTTCAACGAAAAAAGTGAAACACCAGGCTAAAAGAACCAGCAGTAGGTGGATTTTTAAGAAATAATTTGTATTTTTTCGATACAACTTTTTAACGGGTGAATATTTTTGCATGGGACTTGCACCATGTTGTAGAGTAAGAAATAGGCTATCTGCCACATGCCACTTAAGTTGCCACATGCCACAGCCAAGTTGCATAATAAGCGTTTTAGTTAAAGAAACGCTTATAACTTTGAAAGGCTTGGGCGGATTTTAAAAAAATGTTCGAGAAAACGATAAGCCATTTCCCCCCCTATCACCTGGTGAAGGTTTCATTCAAAAATATTAATCCGTTTTAAAGTTATAGCAAAAAAACTAAACAACAGACAAAAACACTATGTGGCAAGTTGTTATTCATCTACTTTTTGGTTTTTTCGCTATAACTTTTGAGTGGGTTAATATTTTTTGATGAAATTTTCACCAAGTGGCAGAAGGGAAATTGGGCTACATGTTAGTGGAATATTTTTTTCAAATCGCTCTAGCGTTTAAAATATTATAAACGTTTTTCTAATTAAACTGCTTTTTAATTGGAGTAAATGTGGCATGTGGCAACTTAAGTGGCATGCAACAAATAGCCCATTTTCCACTCTGCCGCATGGTGAAAGTCCCATTCGAAAATTTTCATCAGTTCAAAAGTTGTAACACAAATATCAACCTACTGCTGGTTCTATAAGCCATTAAATTATCTCCTAATAGTATGCCATGGAAATAAGCTGATGTAATAATAAATTTAAAAAAAAAAAAAACTTTTATAGCTATTCCCTCAACCTTGATGACGGATAAACACATTTTGCTAAAACTTGTATTTTTTGCTTTTATCCAGGGAAATACTGGACGAAGATGGCCCGCGGATGTCATATCTGGTTTTTTTCTTTTCTCATGCTGAAATCGATTTTCACACTTAAAACCTCTTAAATAAATTATAATATTTTTCATACTTTCTAATAAATTTTTTGCTTTATTGAGTCAAAAATATAGCGAAAAATTACCTTAGAACTAGACTACAAGCACGCACAGAATTTTTCTAATATATTAATTGGCCGCCTGGCTCTCTTTAGCAGTAAATAAAAGCATTTTATTTCTTTTTCTACACAATTGTAATTTCGGTAGGTCTCCTATTTTCGAAGCTTATTCTTGACAATAACGGAATGAAGACAATCATAATAGGCATTTTATGTTATTTATTTTAAATTCTTGAGTAGTTTAGACTTATACATAAGCTACTACTATAATTTTTTTTTTGCAAGTCGAATTATTATTACTTTTATAATAATAAAAAAATTTAATATTTTCATTCTAATTTACAGTACAATTTCGTTCGTATGCAATTTTAGCAAAATACCAATACAATAAGACACTGTAACTACTTAATAAATATTTGTTTTTTCTTTTTTTAAACTTTGAAAATATGTACGCATTTTATGTTTTATTATATCTATAATAGTAAGGTAATAAATATTTAATTAATCAGCTAAATTATGAATATTTCTAGGGAATTTTTTAGAATGCAATTTACAGAATTTCATATAATAAAAAAATTGCTAGAAATTTATTTATAAAAGCAAATTCATGGAAAATTTTTGTTCATAATTGAGCTGATGTATCATATTAATTAAAAAAATTTTTGCAATAAATTATGTACTCTTACATGCTTAATAAATAGTATATACACATATGCTTGTATATATTTTTTTATTAATATTATTTTAATCTTAATAAGATTTTACTATCGATTTAAGTTGAGGAATTCTTAGTTTTAAATATACATAATTAAAAAAATTATGTTTGCAATAATAGTGTCATAAGTAAGTTAAATTATTAATTATAAATGAAAGTTTTCTTTGCAAAATAATAAATTTATTCGAATATCTAATATTAATTTTATCGTTAGCACTATCACTAAATTGGAATGTTACTTAAGTTTATTTTCGACTAATAAAATATACTTTTTTCTAACTTTAATTAGTAATTGTATAGATAAATATGTAATACCTACGAGCATTTTTTTAAACGTGTTAAGATTTTTAATTTCGATTTTTTACTTTTCCATATAGAATTTGACATTTTCTTGTACCGGAGCAACTGAAAACTGTTTCCACAGAATACATACATACTTACTAGTGTAAGTAAAAAGATCTATGTAAGTTTGTGATTCCATTTGTAATTTCTACACAGTACATCTGGCAGCAAAGCATATTCATTTACATATACATCAATATGCCTTGTGTGCCACCCTATAAAGTATATAGATTCTGGATACTTATAAGTAGCAGAATTGATTTATCGATATCCGTCTGTCCGTACAGTATAGTTTAGCATACCAATCTGTCAGTTTTTGCTGTCTTCAGGTTGCTATTGAAATCGATCTCCAAATGGCAGAGCTGAGTCAAAAACCACAACTACTTCTTTTTCCAAATTTCTAAATTTCGCCTAAAAAACGTATTTTTTGTCACAACTTTTTCAATAGTTTTAAAACAACAGCAGATTTAAAAACCATTTAGGAGAAAATGGTATGTCTCAAATACCAAAGCCAGTTTGAAAAAACGAAATAAATACATATTTAAAATCGAAAATACTTTAGAAACAGTTTCTAGTTGTTTTGGTCCAAAAGTTGACTTGAATTTGTAAACTTATGTAATAACAAACTAAAAAAAAATATATTAAAAAAGCTATAAATTGATATGGAAACCGAGGAGTCGAAGTTTAAAAAAGGTGTACGTATGTATATGTTCGCTCGTATTTTAAGTAGCACTGCAATTTTTTTTTTTTTTTAATTTTAAAAATATTTCTGTGATGTTTTAAATTACATTGACAAGTACGGACATATATAAGCAGGTAATAACAGTATATATCGTCATATGAATTGATAAAAAAAATATCCCAAGTTACAAAAACTTCAAATTCGAAGTTTTGATTGATTATTAATTTACATATTGCTACAAAACTTTTCATTGCTGCAATAAGTTAAAAGTAACGCTTTTAAACTGATGATTAAACTAAATAAATTTAGATTTTTTTTTTAATCTTTCATATTAAAGGTTTTTGCCTTCTATAAAATTTTTTTAATGTATCTTACGGCTTTTATGAATTTATATGACGATATACATCTCTTATATAAATACGAGTGCATACTACATAGGTTTCTTAAATACAAATAATCTGGCTTACGGGGTAATTTATGGGTCTTCGTCTCGACAAAGACTTTTTATAAAGTTAATGTTATTTTTGAAAATATTTTCGCTTGTTCTATATTGACGGTGTGGTACTCATGATAAGACAAGCTGTAACCAATTGACAATTCCAATAATGAGATTCGATATCTATTCAAATTCTATTGATCAATATCAAATTATACAAAACAGTAAAAATTTTCAATTTTTATTTCTTGCTATTAATAAATTTTAATTGAGACCTGAGACCGAAAATAACGATTACAATTGCTTGTTTCGATAATAAAAAAGCATGTAGAGAGTCGCATGGGGCAGAGAGGAATGAGGTTTTTCAAATTTGAAAAATGGCGGAGTGTATGGCTAATGTAATGTAATGTGTTTAAAATAATTTTATTTTGGTGTGAGCCATCATTTTTGGTATCGATTATTGTACTTTGGTATGTATATTTCACAACAATTTAAAGTAGATGCAGTCAAAAAAATAAACACCTAAAAATTTAAAACATTCCATTTTAAGGAACTTTATCGAGTTAATAAAAAGAACTAATACCTTTGAATACAAATACACACGCATGGTGTAGACATTTCTTAAGGTGAAATAAATAAGTCCGTATTGTTGAAAGGTTCCACAAGTGAAACAAGATACATTTCAGTTAGCTCTATTAATAAAGCGAGACTGTTCATTGAAAACTCAATTGATATTATCAGAAAACAGGTGTTTATGTTTTTCAATTCGGAGACAATAAGATATTGCAACAATTTCCAGAAGCTTCAAAACTATTTTATTTTAATTTTATCAAATGAAAATGTAAATACGACTTTAATTATACTCATATGTCTATTTCAAAGCATTGTTATTTTCGATCAGAGGAATTAAACTTTGATTTTATATGTACATCGAATTCATCGACTTGTATATTTGAATATTGATCAATTAGCGAATTTCAAGTTTCGTTGAAGATATCTATGCGTACAAATAAATTAAATATTTTTAAATACAATAACTGTTTAACATGATTTCACAGAAATATTTGAAATGTGTAAAACTCTCTAAGCCAGGTATGTAAATGCTTTAAGAAATCTATTTAAATTTTTTCTTGTTTATTTAATACAATCAATATCTTGTGTACTTTTTGAAAATAAAAGAATTTAAATGGGTTAAACTTAAGAACGTTCATGTTGTCGGTTATGTCGCCGTTTGTGTAAATATAAGCCAGCCGCCTGAGCAAAAGCTGACCCACAGATTTTGCAAATGTATTTTTTAACAGCATCATGAATTTGTTTATGATTCTGTAAATTTTTAATAGATCTAAATATCTTACCACAAATATCACAATTAAACTCTTCATCGGTGTAGTGAGACTTAACATGGTCCATCATTGTATGACGAGTAGTAAACTGTATTCCGCAATTGGGGTAATGACATCGAAAAGCTGGTCCGTCGTCAGAACGTATAGGCGAAGCATTTGATATTCTGTCATCGGTTATTAATTCAGTATCGGTATCATCTGGATTAATTGTTGTTAAATCGGGTATTAAAAGCTCGTCATTATGCCTTCGCATGTGCTCATCAAAGTTGCCCTTTTCACGAAAACTGCCCGTACATAAGTCACAATGATATTTAACATCCTTAAGTGCTGGATGTATTTGCTTATGACGAGTGAACTGATCTAAATCATTAAAGCCCAACTGACAAACTGGGCAATAGTAGTTTGAGCCGCCCATATTCGAACCACCATGACCACCAGAATAATGTACAGATGACTTCGCAGACACAGTATGTGATTGCTGTTGTATTTTTTGTTGGTGCGTTAATAAGTGAGTATCCAATTCACGGGGTGAATTTAAAATCATGGGACAATGTTCACACCTGAATGGCGCGATATCTTTATCCATGAAAAACATAGCCTCGTAATAACTGTACGTGGGAGAAAATGCTCTTCCGCTCAGTTCGCACATCAGTCGCTCTTGCTTTTGTTTCGAATAGTCAAACCGTAACTGCGATATTCGTTTCGAAATTTGTATGGTTGTCACATCTATAAATCCCACCAACTCCGATACCATTTTTTGCAATGCTTCTCCTCGCTTCTCTTTACTACGATAATCAATATTAAATTTGTCATAGAAACAAGGATAACCTTTCAGTAATTGTAACATTTTATTAGTAGAAGCATCATTCCATAAGGCCGAGTAACGCCTGCGGTATACGGTTTCCTTAACAATAGCTTCTGATATCTTTTGATTACCCCCATAGAGGCGATTTAGAAAATGCAATTCTTTAAAATACCACAATGTGCTAACATTCGTTTTTTCAAGAGCCATACGATTACATTCACGTTTATATACCGTACGTAAATTATCCCATTTTCGTGTAACAGCATCTTTTGTCAGCGTTAAATTAAAACGTTTTTTGAATTCTGAATTTATATAATCAATAAATTGACTGCGACGAATACGATCCCGAAATTGCGGATGACGATGGTCCCATAAAAACGTATTCCGACGGTAAGCATCAATTAGAAATTGTATCATTTTTCGATCCTTTATGTGGCTGGTAAATCCAATTGAAGCGGAGTTCTGTATATTATTTAAAATATTTTACCATTTTAATACAAATTATGTGATTAGATATGTATGTATATGTTGAGAACAAAATAATAAAACTAAATATTTCAGTAATTTTAAAAGAAATGCACATTCTATATATACATGTGTTTTCAACATAATTAAATTTAACTTATAATTCTTTCTAAGATAATGAATAGTTAGTTAACTGGTAGCTGCACAATAGATCTTAAAGGTCGCCCATGATGATAATAATTAAAAGTAAATACGGTTTTTATTTTAGAAAGTATTATATGTATTTATCTATATTAGAAGTATTATGTGCAAAAACTATAGAATGTTTTAATATCAAGACACAAAATTTAGTTTGGAAAAGGAAGTGCAAAATAATTCTTCGTTACTTGTAACAATTATTTCCAAAATTTTATGTTACAATCAATCAAACAAACAAATTGTGAAAAACGCTTTTTCCTGATAAGAGAATAATTACATTTGTATTGTATAGTTGTATAGAAGGCATATTACTTAAAAGAAATACATTCGTTGTATCGTTCTAATTTGCAAATGTATAAATTGTATTCGAATAATTTTTTTCCAGAGTATCGTAAAGCTTTTAAGCTAACATATAACACAAAATACTTAAAAGTAAACATTTTATAAAGAAAAGAAAATTTAGTTTACAAAATTTACTCTACAAAATAAAAAAATCTTATAAAATGTTTTTTGTTATACCCTATGGTTTTTACGTGCTATAAATATAACTTACCTCCAATAAAGATTCCTCAACTAGGTCATCATAGTTTGTATCGTCGTCATTAATTTGATCTAGATCTTCGTCTTCACCAGCATACTCTTCACTGTAACTTCCAAAAGGATCACGCATATAGCTTGCATCGCCTACATCCATACTGACTTCGGGATCAGTTTGTTCTTGTTTCACACTGTAGTAACCTCCCGAATAATCGTCATCATCGTCGTTGGCTAATGGTTCATTTTGTATTATAGCTTCCTTTAAATTTATAATTATATACTAATTAATTTTATTCACAACAAAAGATAGGTATTAAAATGAAAAAAGATTCACTAACATCATCATCATCGTCCTCATCAAGCTTCTCCTCCTTTATCATTACAACTGGTGGTTGTAACAATGCCGTTAAATCTTCTTCACTATCACTTTGCAGACGTCGCTTCAATTTATTTGGTCCATCATTTGAGCTGTGGCCATACATACCTCCCCCACTGCTACCTAATGATCCCTCACAGTCATAAGGCACATGCATGGTTTGCATGTGTCCAATGAAAGCATCGAAATACAAAAATTTTTCGGAACATGTAATACATCCAAGTGCAAAATATTGCTGATCTTCTGTGGATGTAATGATGCCGCATTCTTTGGTACAATGACGAAATATCTCATCTTCATTTGTGGGTGAATAAGTGCGAACACTCATTTTATTTCAATTCTATTTTAGCTTCCAATTGTTTAAAAAATTTAATGAGTTTTAAAATAAATGGTACGCCCGATTTTTCTACTATTTCATACGGTTTTTCTGAAGTTTTCATCAAATTTCTTCAAAAATTGTTTCTCCTTTTCCAATTCTCCATTTATACATCTAATTTTTTTTCTATTCTTTTGTTGTTGACAAAGAAGTGAAAGCCCGATTTGCCATATTATTTTTTCGCTTAATTTGAATAATATAAACAAATTAAGGTGGCAGCAAAGTGATGGCAACGTTGGTGGTGAGTAATGTACCTTGTAAAGAAAATAAGTTTTCAGAACTACCGTTATTTCAAATTCAGGCTTAAGCAAGATAAGCAAACCATACATTCGGCTCTTAATTAAATAAACAATATGAAAATATTAAATTTGATTATGAACTTAAAATTTTTTGCAAATGAACACATACAATTTCTAGAAAATGTTGTTGTTATTTTTCATTTCTCATGAAATTAATAACTTTGTAAAACCCCGAACCCTCAGAATTAATTCTGCCATGGCACAAGCTTTTTGTAATATATTATCTTTACTCGAAATGTATTAATGGACCATTTATGAATTTGAGCACATACACACATATAGATATTGCTATATTATCAACCAAGGCGAATTCATATTGAATTTGCCTTGTTATCTACTGTACATACATAAGTACAAACATGTTCAACTTTTTTGCCAAGGCCATGACAAACAAAATGAGCTTGAACTTACCAGCTGATTAGAAAAATCGTAAACAACAACAAAAACCATATAATATTACTCATCTTTACTTTTAAATTGATTCAACGGGCATAAATAAATAATTAATTTAATTTAGAATATTATATATAAATTTTACATATGTATTAAAACTCACATGTATACTACATTTCACACATAACCAAGAGGTGGTGGTGAGGAGCAGATTGCAGTTTTACTCAAAGTTAGCCAAAAGCTTTGCACCTGTAGCCCCTTACTGATGTACAGATATAAAGATTATTTTTGTATTAAGAATAAGTTATGGGAGTGTGTATATTGTTTAAATTTTAAACAGAGCAACTGTAAAATAAAGCGGTCGTTGAATGGAATTTATTACAAATTTTGTTGTACAAGTGAGCAGACGAACTTTGTCAACTAAACAAGCAAGTATGTAAACAAAATACATATATCTAACAATTTTATTTTTTGTTGTTTTCAAGGAGTACGCCAAGTACAAAATATGCCATAAAACACACTTTCGTTATTTTCATATTACAGTTATTTTTAAGGTGATCGTATCATAATAATGTTTTTCTATTTGTAGAACAATATTTTACTTTAAAAAGCAACATTGGAATGAGTGCAGCAAATTCTCACATTGAACACAGTGTTCACTCCGCCAGCATTAATGAAATTCATGATGTACCAATGAGTGTAATCCATAGACCAATACCTTCAGTTTTAGACGAAAATAAAGTCAAATCATTAATGGAAACTATAAAAGTATGTAGCGTATTGTGTTTTATTAAAAAAAACTGTTGTTTTAAAATTTGCCTTTACAGAATGAAAATTCTGCGAATGAAGTACCTCCAATAGATGTTCTGTGGATTAAAGGCTCAAAAGGAGGAAACTACTTTTATAGTTTTGGTGGGTGCCACCGCTTCGAAGCACACAAACGTTTAAAAACTAATACCATTAAAGCAAAATTAGTTAACTCAACTCTGTCTGATTTATATACTTATATGGGTTCCAGTACACCTAAGAATTTAGATTAATATGTAGGTATGTATGTACTCAGTTCTAAACAAATTCATCAATTTCAAAAAAAATCTCAGATAGCGGTGTGACCCGTCTGTGACCGGAAAAAATTAAATTAGTTTTCTGTTAATTTCATCTTAAATTAAATTTCTAAATAAAATTACTACCTATGTATTTATAAAACTATTTATTTTGTTAAATTACCTTAAATTACATTTATGTAAAAATTTACCATATGACTACAATTTTAGAAATACAGTTATTTGTTATGCACAAAATATACGCTTTTATATTACATTCTAACTGACTTGCATTATCTTTACACAAGAAGCAGTACTATTTTTCAAATCTTAGAATTTCATTGTATATAATTCAAAATAAAAATGCTAGAAGTCTTTAAATCATATTACCATAAAAATGTGGCCTTTTCCCTGAGTATACGTAAGCCATATTTCTCCCATTCACTAACAATTAACCACAGTTCTGGAGCACTTTCCAAGCAAGACATTATGGCAGCTCCCTTCCAAGCTATCATAGCTGCATCCATGTCTTTAAAACAAACATTTACTTCGAAAGGAATTTGCTCTGTGGAACGGTTATGCATTGTCAAACTCGATAACTGTAGATTAATTTTTTGCTCCAGATATTTTGAGAGGCCTGGTATTTTACTACCACCACCTACCAATAAAATGCAGCCGTACATTTTTCGTTTCATATCATCTGTTGAGCAACGTTCTATACTCCGTACAATCGCAAGATCAAGTGGCGCAAGCTGACCATTTGAGGATGAATAGTAGAGTTCTTCATCCTTTTCAGAATTACGTAAATTGTTTGAACGCTCTTCCACCTCGTAGTTGTCCACTACCACAAGTTCATCATCAACAGTTTCTCCCGTAACTGGCATAGAATCTAATAGCTGGTCACCACGACCATTGCGGACTCTACCTGTTTCTCTTATATATTCCGCGTCAAAGCAATCTTCTGGGTCTGATTGTTGACTATTACGATATTGTAGACGTATTAAACGTTGTTTTCCTGTAATATTTAATAGCTCCGTGTGAAAAAATGACAGTGGGGCTACAACACATTCATCTCCTAATTGGAAAGTATAGCGCAGACGTTTGGTAGGTTTTGATATCTGAAACAATGAAAACAGTGAGCTAATACTTTTATTGTAACAACTAAAGTGGACTTACTTCAAATGTTTTCTCTTGAGCTCCACATATTTCTAAATTAAGATGACAAAATTTTTCTTTTAAATTCATCAACAAGACCGCATCATCATATTTGTCATCCATATTACATTCTTTATAGGGAAAACACGATTTTTTTAATAGAGTAAAGAATACTTGTGTCATATCACCACTGCCATATCCTAAACGGACGCGTGTGTCTGGCTGCGAGATACCGTCCTCCACACAAGATACTGAACATTTTTGATCTCCAATATCAACAACACAAGCATAACCTAAGCCTGCTCCAAATGTTGCAGCTACGTGATCTTGTAGTAAAAAACAAGCACGAAATTTTAAACGAGTTAGCAACAACGTCACCATCTCTCTAAGAATACTGCGATTATAAACATCAGGAACTACTAAGACGGCACCATATTGAATCAAGTTTTTTCTAGGAATTGCCATTCGTTCATGTATAGCGTAGGACCAAATCGATTCTAAATCCGATAAAACAGATGTCAAGGACCCTCCTAAATTAGGGTGCAAGTTCAATTCGCCTCTTCTCATGGGAAAATGGACATTATATTTAGGAGCTTCATCAAAGTGAATTTTAAGTAGATCTTTATCAAATATATTCTCTGGTAAATCATTTACTTTCTTCTCAGTTCTTTCTGCGAAGTCTGGAGGCAGTTCTTCTGGCACGGTACGTCTGTTAAATGTGGCAATTTGTTGAGGTGGAGTCGCAATTCGTATCCTTTTAAATCCACCATTGCGTTCCTCGTATCGAGGCGTATGAGATTGAATGGCATGAGAAACTTGCAATCTATTTTCTTCAAATTCTTGCATAACTTCATCTTGCTTAATCTTCACAATGGAAGGTAATAGTGGATCATGATGATGTAGATTTAAATTATTTTCTTTACGTTTTCTTCCTATAGCGTGAAGTATTGTTATAGGGTTAAGATCGCTTGCACGACCCACACGCAGATTAATTGATCCTGGGTGTATTACAATTATCTTTTGAGCCTGCATTTTTTACCTTTTCATTTAAAATTATAGAATAAAGCCCGTTTAAAAACGAAAATATTTTGTTTGTACTCTCTTTGTATGTAACTGTTTATGTGTAATTTGTTTCTACATGTTCTCTGCTGAAAATAGATGCAAATTAACCACCAAATAACAATAGTACAGCTGATTTTTTACCTATGAAAACCATGGCAGAATTATACAAGGTAATGGCAAGTCTACAACAAATATTAAAGTGCAAGAACAACAGCAGTCTCTTTTTTGTTATGTGTCACATAAATAAAATATTTGCACTCATATAAAAAGTATTTGCACTTACACTTTCTATGTATTTTAGCTATAAAAGCAATGGGGCGTAGAGACTGTAAGCAAATTTTGACCTGTACTAAAGATAAAAAATGGACAACTGTGCGAATGTCATTACCTTGTAAAATTCTGTCATGAAAACAGCTGGGGCCAAGGCGAATTAATGAATTCGCCTTTTCCGGGAGGGGTGGAATGGTGTGGAGAGGCTGATGTTATGGGTTAATAAAAAACAACACACATTAATTTACTCACTTATTTATATTTGATTTTTCATTTTGCAAATATCTACGAAGTACATAAAAGAGCAAGATTATTAGATCAGAAAACAAATTAATTAATTTCTATTAAATTAACGAATAATAAAACAAAATTTTGCGAAACAAAGTTTAATTTTTTTTTGTATATTAAAAAAAGCATGCAATAAACGCATCTGTTGAAAATAAACATATTACTGTAAAAAAACATTTTTGATAATCCTACAAAATGAGCTCCAAGGAGAAAGATGCACAATATTCAAAACTGACGAAGAATGAATTAACAGATTTGAACCAACCATCATCATCTTCAAAATTAACTTCGTATCGTGTTTATGTGGTCACGTGGAATGTGGGCAGTAAATATCCTGATAATATATCTTTACGTAATTTATTGGGTTTAAATTCAACTGCGGACGATCACCATTTACCAGATATATATGCTTTGGGATTCCAGGAAGTCTGTCTTCAGCCTCAACTGCAAGTACTTAGTCTGTTCAAAACCGACCCTTGGACAGCTAAAGCGATTGATTTGCTTAAAGATTTTGATTATGTTATGGTAAAAACAGAACAAATGCAAGGTTTGTTACTGAGCATGTTTGTTCGACGAGTGCATGTGCCCCACTTACGAGATATTGAATCAGAATTTACGCGTACTGGATTTGGAGGAATTTGGGGCAACAAAGGTGCAGTTAGCGTGAGATTTAATATATATGGCGGCGGTCTGACATTTGTTATGGCACACTTGGCGGCTCACGACCATCATTTAGAAGAACGAATTGAAGATTTCAAGCAAATTATGGATAACCACCATTACCATGTACCCCGTTTCAGAGAAATTCTTGATCATGACTATGTTTTTTGGTTTGGCGATTTAAATTTTCGTTTGATGGGTGATGATAATCCACAGTCTATACGTGACAAAATTGTTAAAGAGGAGGCATTAGACGAATTAATGCAACGAGATCAGTTAAATTACGTCAGGCTGGACAAACAAGAAGCTTTTCCACTGCTACACGAACGTGTACCAGCTTTTCCTCCCACTTTTAAATTCAAAGAAGGCACCTCTGAATATGATCTAAAGAGAAGACCAGCCTGGACAGATCGTATTTTATATGCGGTACAACCTATCAATCGTCAACCCAATATGCCTTTTGAAATTGAACAAAGCGCGTACAAGTTCCATCCGGGTTACAATATTAGTGACCACAAGCCAGTGACAAGTGAGTTTAACATCAAGCTCTTTCCAAAATATCGTGCTTCTTGTGTTGAGTTTAAAGATATAGAAAAATGGATAATAGGAAAAGAAAACATCGTGGAATATAAAAAGCCCATTGATTTTGAAGAACGAGATCATGATTGGATTGGTATTTATCGTGTAGATTATGCTAGCCTCAAGGAATATGTTGCATATGAGTATGTCAATCAAGCTGAGTCCCCATCGTCATCACCTGATGCCCCTGATCCATTTTGGGATAGCGGTCCGACTCGTCATGGTCACTCACATCGCCATAAACGTGACCGTTTGAGCCGAGTGAAATCCGAAAATGAGGAAATAGTTAGACTCGAATTTTCAGATGATGTAGAATTAAGAGGTGGTAAAAAATATATCTTAATCTATTTTCAAAATACAGGATTGCGAGGTGTTACTTCGGTAGCTGGTATTAGTAATGTTTTCACAGCGGAAAAAATACAATCTTCTCCATATTTTGGCAACATTGACTAAACCTCATGTGTAGATAATAGCCATTTTATATGAATAGAAAAATTATTGGGCATCGCAATTAAATATCAATATAATTATCGAATTATTTTACTTTAAAAATTTACTTACATATGTTTATGTACTACATACATGTGTAAAAATATTTTTAAGACGAACAAAATTTACACTTAGAAAAGTATTAATAAAATATTTTATTTATGCAAATATTTGTAAAAATAAATATTGTAACATTTATTTGTTAATTGACTGACTCGTTTTCAGTTTAATTTAATAATGTCACCATATTATTAACAAGTGTTAGTGACATACAAATCTACATATTACATGTATTAGTACCTGTTGTAATCCAATGGTGATTTTGTTTTAAATAGTTAGTAAAATTTCTCAAAGAATCAATATTTGTTTGGAAATGATGCAGGTCAAGAATTTAACCCACGTTACACTTCAAATATAATTAAGTATGGTGGTGGTAATATGTATAATGGTTTGGTAAAATATATTTTTTCACTTCTGTAAATTATTATTTTTTATCAATGAACTTTTTCCCACTATCGTCATAGAACATTAATGAACAATAAGAAAACATGCAAACGAAAAATGTAAAGCATACACATACATACACACGCACATGATCTTATTCCATATATGTACTTTACTTATGTATGGAAAGTTATATTTTTATAAAAAAAAATTTTTTATGTATTTTTATTGTACATTTATTTTTATTGTAGATTTTAAAAAAATTCGTTGTATAGCAATTGAGTTACATAAAATAATTAAATAGACATACACACATACATATAATAGTTTTACAACTAAAATAAATAAAAACTAAATTTAATAACTTAAAATATTTTTATAAAACAAATTTTGTTCATTTTATTTTTGGCTAATTATATACACATGCACATACTACATACATATTTTTTTTTTTTGCAATTCACAACCTTTTGTACCTAAGCACCTGTGTACTTATACATATGTTGTACAAAAATTGTTGGTACATGAGTTACAACATACAATTACTATAGTAGATTGTGAATTGTTTTATATATTTATGTGTTTTTCATATGTACGAGTTTTTGGGAAAAAAATCAGTCCTTTTTTAGACATTATTTGCAATGCCACTATTTTGTAAAGTTATTTCAATTCTTTAATTAAAAAAAACTTAAAATATACATATGTATTTACAATAGTTTTAGTAAAATATATTCTTTTATTTTTTACTTTTTAAAAAATTTTAAAAATAACAACCTAGGTTGATCGCGTTTTATAAACGTTTCCAAAAATTCTATAAAACATTCTGACAAAAATCAGTTAATTGAATATTACAATTTTAAACTACTCCTGGAAAAAAATATGATTAACTGAAGAGGCCTATTAAGCTGAACGACAGCTCTTTAGTATATATCGTCATATGTTTTTAAAAAAGCATTAAGAACAGTTAAAAGATTTCACAGAAGCAAAAAACTCTATTAAGATATTAAATAACACATTTTAAGAACGTTATTGAAAAATTTTGTGAGAGCATGTAAATTGATACGGTGAGTCATAGTCGAATTTGATTTTTTTATAACTGAAAACAAGAAGAATTTTTTAAAATTTTTCTATTAGCAAAAGTCTATGTAATACCTACATAAGTAGTAAAGGGCTGCACAAGCATATTGGAAATGGCTTACAAGCACTTTTTATTATAAAATATTACACATGTTTGTAGTATTGTGTGGCTTTCATATATGCTTGTGTAGTACATTTTAATTCTTTTCTTTATTTGTATGTCTCTGGGTGTTTACCTTTTTTGTTAACTGCCACATTTTTGTTGTTGTTGTTTTTTTAATTATAAACAGCGTATAGCAAAAATATTGAGAGAAAATTTATTAAATATAAACTTTGCATGAATTTGGGCTTAAGCTTACTAATGATATCATGGCGAATATGAATTTATGCACATGGTACATTTAAGAAGTTGTGTATGTTATACTAAACGGCTGCACAAGCAAACTTAATAGCTAAAATCACTACAAATATGTGTAATATTTTCTAATAAAAAGTGCTTGTAAGTAATTTTTAAGAATGTTTGTACAGACCTTTAGTATGTACACACATACGTCTATACCATTATTAAAATTTTTTTAACAAGAACTCTCATTGTAAAATTTCGTATAAAATATAATTAAAATTCTCTCTACTAACTCTTCTTACATGTTCTCTGCTCAAATCATAGTAGTTACTATTTTTTTTAAAATCAACCATTGTGAGATAAATAAATTATAATAATACTAACTTAGATTATTAAAGAAATGAACTCATAACTTTGAATTGAATATCAAATAAACATGTGCATAATAATAAACTGGTTTGCAAAATAGATTGATTTAAAAGTACTGAGAGTATAAAACCAATTATCTGTTTTGATTTAAATTTTAAAAATAATTAAATTTCAATTCAATTTAAATTGTGATATATTTCGTTTTAGATTTTTGCTTCTGTTATAAATTTTTTTGGAAATGAAACTTACAGCTTTTCGGAATCTATATGATAATATATTTTTTAACATTTCGGTTCAATACATTTTCAAGATTTTTTTCTTGAAGTGTTTAATTTTTTTATTTTATTTTATTCTCATTTTTTATGACATGCTGTTGTGTATTCTTAATTTGAATATTTTAGCAGCTTCTCTATTCATTCTAACAATTTTTATTTTGTTTTATTGTGAGTATAAAAAAATTAATTTATTAAAAACTAAGTAAACTTTTGTGTTCATAAAAAGAAAACAAGTTACATACTCGTTTTAATTTTGTTTGTAGTACAAAACAATTTTAGCAAGCGGCTAAAATTGATTTCTTAGCATATTTTAATAATGATCTTATCACTCACTTGCCATGGCATCAATTAAAAAAATTGGTAAAACAAAGTTTTAAAATATAATAAATCATACATTAATTCAAATGTTTGTTAAAAACAAATTCTGCATTTAATCATTAAACACTTATTATCTTTTAATTTAATAGTAATTTAATTTCGTTGTTTGGTTTTGTTAAAAAAAAAGATTTTCGTTGTTTAAATTCATACAATTTCTTTTCTCGTTAATTTCTTTAAATAAACAAAAAAATAATTAATTTTAAATAATACAAAATATTAAACAAAATTAGCAATATATTTTTAAAATAAAAATGAAATGAATTGCTTATTAGGTGAAAATTGTACTTTCAAATAGTTTCTTATTTTTTTTTTCTTTTACTTTTTTGTTTTTCCTTCTTAATGTTAAAATTAAAAAAATAATTTATTTTAAAATTTAAAAATAAATTAACAAATGTTAAAATAAAAAAAAATTAAAAAGTAAAATAAACAATATAAAAATGAAAGACTCTTAACGGTGAATGAGCAATATTATACTTATATATTTATGTATGTACATTGTACATGCATACATACATACATACTTTAAAAATATTAATGGTTTGCAAATTAAATTGTTTATACTAAATTAAAGAAAAAAATAAATAAAATGTTAAAGCTTTAGTAAACCATACAGCTAGTTAGAGGGAAAAACAATATAAACAATTTTTGTTTTAATGTAATTTTTTTTAATAAATAATCTACACATGCTTTTGGAGAAATTGCTTATTTGTTGTCTTTTCTAGAGAATTTTTAATTTGTTATTAATTTGTATACTTCTTGGAAAGGAATTTTTCTAAGGTTTAAAGTTAAACAAATGTTTAAAGAATTTAGGAATACATAAATTTTAATTTTTTAAAATTAATAATTACAAAAAAATTAAAATATATAAGATTTTTTAAGGTCGAAAAAAATTATAAAATTAATGAATTCAGAAATATTTATTTAGGTATGCAAGAACATACACCGAAACATATGTACGAGTACACTTACAAATGTTTCTTAAGCTACGGTCACATAAGCATAACCACTATGTCATCTATACATACGTTTATATATTTAAAGAAATATTTGGTTAGATTAGTTACATTTTTTTATTAAAATACCATAGACTGCATTATTATATTATTTGAATGAAATTTATGTTCTAAAATTCATGTTAGATTATAAAAATATTGGCCAAAAAGTAGTGGTTTCGCTTATTTCGACAAATATTTGTTAAATGTGACCGCAGCTTTATATATGTATGAAAGTAGTGTCTCGCCTGTAGTCCTGATAGATTATTTTGTAACACTTTTTTTTTAGATTTAAGTTATAAAGAATTTTTTGAACTGGAGGCAATTTATAAAATAACTTGCAATTGTTGGTTAGAACATCAAGTAAAATTCGATTCTGGAGTTTAAAAATATTTTCAGTTATTTTTACTATTAAAGGAACTTTTTAAACAAAATATGCCAAAAAATTTTGGTAAAAAAAGAAAAGTTTTTAAAATTCTTAAGCATAACCTCAAAAATGATGCCATTTAGAGTCCTAATGTGCGTATTTTCGTTTATTTTTAATTTTCATTTAATGGGGCGATGGTCTCCTTAGATATCACACACGTTATTTAGGTTCCACATAAAAAGTGAATTTTTATTTAAAAGTGTCTTGAAAAATGAATTAATTAAACAAAAGTAGTGGAGTCAGTCAGCCAATAACAGCAAGAGATTGCAAACAGAATATAAATTCAAGCAACAAAAAAAAAAAAAAAAAATACCATAATGTTAAATTAAAAATTGAAACTGAGTCAGAATAAAAATTAAATTAATAACAAAAAAATAACAAAGCAGAAAAAAATAAAAACCTAAAGAAGCCTTATAAAAAAGAAAACGGAGAACACGTTCGTTACTTTAAATATGACTTTGGTTGCAGTTTGTTTATATAAAAAAAATCTGTTGCTGGTGTTGATGAGTTGTGATTTAGTTGTTGCAGTGAACGTTGTGGTTTTATTCTCGTACTTGGATTCGTATGAAAAATATGAAATATGGAAGAGTAGATGATTTGCTTTTTTTTTTGCAGTGTCTTGTTGTCGCCGTTTAATATTAAAATCATATCACATCTCATCACAATTCATAAGCAACAGAATTGATTTCAAATCTTTAGGAAAACAAAGGCAAAACTAAGGAATTTCTACATGTAAGATGATGGTGATTGGCTTTGCTTGTACTTATTGCTGTTTGTCATGGCTGATGTTTAGGACTCTTTGAATGGACACCCAGCTGCCTTATCATTATATAGAAATGTTAAATTAATTTTTTTTTGTAGTTTATACATCATAATTTAAAAAAATAAAAATAATATTAATTTTAAGTTTAAATCACATACATCCATACATATTTATATACAAGTATCCAGTATGCACAAGCACACACCCAATAATACATGCGTGCTTAGTTTGCATGTGTATACTTGCATCTAGTATACTTTTTTACAAGTCGAATACTGTTTTGAAGTATTTCTCTGCTTTTATAGTTACATAGTTACTTCTTCTTAAAATATCTTATTATTATCTCTGTTTGTAATAGAAATTTATTTTTTTATTACACTCAGCATCTTTATACTTTTCATCATCATCAAGATCTCTTGTCTGGTATGCCATCTTGATGAAGTTGTTGATCATGATCAGCTTATAATTGTTTGCCAGTTTGTCATTGAGATAATTATCATTTTACATTCCTTTTATTTTCAAAGAAGTTTTTAAAATGATTTACTTTTGTAATGTGTTTTGTCATTGTCTGCGAATTTTATATGTATTTCAATATTTTTCTTTTAGTTGCCTGTGGAAATGAAAAGAAAGAAAAATACATAAATACATAAATAATATTAAACAAGTATTTGAATGTCTGAAAGGAAATAAAAGAAAAACTTAACAAATAATTCTACAGCTACAATTACAATCTTGAAACCATGAGAATAAAAATATAAATAATCGACGGCTGTACGATTCTGTCACATATTTTAGACCAATTTTTTAAAAACAGAAATCTTTAAATGTATTAAAAATGATTCAATAATTTTTTTTTTAATTTTGGAGAATATACTAAATCGTAGTTGAATTCACGACAAACCCATAAAAAACATATGGCCGGCGTTACCACATATCACTTATCGATACGACAACGACACTCATAATCAGGCCTAATATTTTTTGTACTGAAGTAAAAATAAAAACCACTAGAACATAGAACAAAACTGCAGTAGAACAAGCAGCACGGCAGCTAAGACCAGGAATACTTACGTCAAGTTTAGTTGTGCAATTCTTCCTCAAATCTCTTTTAAAATTTTTTGTTTCAGAAAATTTAGCATTCTTATTCAGTCATTCATTCAGCCTTCAAGCTATCTGTCTTCTTTTTTTTTATCTTTACAACAGATACGAAGAGGGAACAAAAGTGAATTGCCGAGTACGAGCAAGTTTGTACCCCTTTCCAATCTTTTTTCCTCTCTCTCCTACAAAATCAAGAATTGCATAACTAAAATTGTTGTGTGTGGTCTTATATGTGCTTACACAGCTGCATGCTATTTTTTTGGTATACTAAGGGAATGCAAAGTCTCTCATTAATTTTTGCTTTGTTCTATTTTAATGGACATTTTTAAGTTGTAACCAGGCAGTTATGCATTATTTTCAACTGACATCCTTGGCAAAAGAAAAGATCAGCAAACAAAGCTTCTGTAAGATCTTTCTAAGCAGCTACATACCAATACAATTATAAAAAAAAACCTTTTGTGCCAAGTGCTTATATAAATGCCACTGTAGTAGCACCAAATCAAAAAGCAGATTCCAAAATACCTTGCACCAAATGTGGAGCATCTTATGTAGTTGAAAATTGTTATATGTGTCGATTTGAGAAACATTTTTTTTTATTTTTTTTTAATTAACATTATAAAGGGTGTCCCAACAAGAACGCAAGATTTAAATTTGGCGCCATTCGAAGTGTCATTGTTTGACATTTGAACCAGTTTTTTCTTGCCTAGAATTAAATAAAATGAATGTGGAGGGCTGGTGGTTTCAACAAGACGGCGCCACATGTCATACAGCCAGAGAAACAATTCAATTGCTGCATCAGTCATTTTCCGGTCGTGTTATTTCCCGTTTTGAAGGCCAGAATTGGCCGCCTAGATCGTGCGATTTAACACCATTAGACTTTTTTCTTTGGGGTTTTTTGAAGTCGATGGTTTACGCGAATAAGCCGACGACGACTCAAGTCTTAAAAGAGGAAATTGGAGGCTGCATTAATGAAATACCGCAGCATTTATGCAAAACGGTCATTGAAAATTTCATTAAAAGATCGCGTGTATGCCAGCAAAGCCGCGGCGGCCATCTGCCCGATATGTTGTTCCATACATAGCCTCATTCTATCTACTTTACGATATAATAAAGTTTCACGATTTTTTTTTAAAATATCTGTGTTTTATTTAAAATTTAAATCTTGCGTTCTTGTTACGACACCCTTTATATATTTTATAGAGTAAAGAATTCGAACGACATTCGCTGCGGAAAGTGTTTTCAACAGAATTTAAAAATATTTATATTTTTTATGGAATAACATGATTTAACTTTCGCTTTTGTTGATTTCATAAATAGTTTAAATAAAATTATAGGTACTAGGTGTGACCCCAGCTGCTACATTTGCGAAGAGAAATGGTGTTTCATTACTGTAAAAAACCTAATTAAAAACCACAAGAAAGGAAGCTATAGTTCATTATACTAATGGCGTAAGTTGTTATTTAACATTTTTTTGGTTCAAAACATTTATTTCTTAATTACTGTCAAAAAAAAAAAAAAAAAAAAAAAAAAAAAAAAAAAAAAAAAAAAAAAAAAAAAAAAAAACACCAGTTTATTTCAGTACATTGATTTACCTTCAACTACATTTTAGACAAGCAATTTTAAACATTATTTTGTTTTCCTTTTTTGTGTTAATAATTTAAATAAAAAAAAAATTTTTTTAAATGTATGTATGCGAGCTAATAAAAAAAATCTTGTAGTAAAACCTATTGTGCAAGAAGTTCCAAATATGGTGAACACGCACAAGACAGATGTCTATATGAAATTAAAATAAAAAGCATATAAACCGGTTATTAATTTTAAAAACTTGGCCAGCATTAGAAAAAATGAAGGAATTGAAAGGAGGTATATAAGACAACGAATGGTATTGAATTCAAGCATTAAACTGCAAACACGTGTCACTATTTAATTCCAGTGATCTCCAAAGTTGTGCCACACAACAATATTAACAATATTAAAATGAAATAATTCATATCAATATTTTGTTAAAGCTTGTCGAATGTAATATTAGAGCCCTGCACAAGCACTTTTTATTATAAATAGATAAACAGACTAAAGACTTTAATGGAAATGTAATTTGCAACTCCCACGAGAGTTTTCAACCTAATTTATATTCAAGTAAAATTGATTTCAAAAACATTTTTTTGCCTTATGTTTGGAAGTAGCTTTCTTACTACCGACTTTAAAAAAAAAATCTCATTTAATCTACAGCATATTTTTCCTTTTCTGTTATTTGCAATAATTTTCTTTTTTTATTAATTTGACTCATCAGTAATAGAAAGAACCTTTCAGAGGCTTTCAAAATCGCTTTTGTTGACTTTGATATCATTTAATAAATTGAAAATATTTTATATTCGAGTTTTAAATTAGATTAAATTAAAAAAAAAAATCTATTGCATCTGTATTGCGAGGCGAAAAAAACACGGTACGAAATAGAATCTTTAATGTGTTTGATCGTTTACTGCTCTGTAATGCGTAAGCGCGTGTCAATGTTGTTTTACACGATAACCAAAGACTAAACGCAAAACATTTAGCTTTCGCATCGCAATACAGAGTAGACCCCCCTAAATAATTAACTCATGAGAATATCACGAGGAAAACAAAAAATTTCAAATAATTCAACACGATTTTGGAATAAAAAGAAATAAAGATTAATATTTTGTTAAATATATATTTAAATTTTTTTATATTATAATAATATAAAAAATTAAATTATATATAAGATTTTAAAGTTCGAAAGAAATTATGAAATACATATTTTGTAAAATTTTACAAAAAAAATTTTTTTTTTTTTAATTTATGTATAAAATTTAATTTAAATTTTTTTGATTTTCTAATAAAAATAATTATTAATTTTTTATTATTTTCTCTTATTTAGTGTTCTACTCTCTAAAAATAAAATCAAAAGCGTAAACTTTAAATCTTTATTTTCGTCACAAGGGCACGCGCCCAAGAAAAAAGTTTAAATATCACTGTTATAATAAATTACAAAAAAAAAAAAAAAAAAAAAAAAAAAAAATGGGCCAGTACAAGCGGACCTTTAATTTATTTATTTTCTTAAATTTCGTTCTTTTTTCTACACAATTTAATCGTATTTGTACGAGAAAAGCGTTGCGGATCGTAGAACAAGTAACTGACGCGTTTCCATGTGCAAAATAAAACATCGACAGCAAAGAAATAAAGTATAAAAAGAAATTAAATGTAAAGTAGAACATCTATGTTATTGCGGTTCAAAAATAAATTAAGAAATTTGTAGATACAATCGGTCTACTATTGTGGAAAGCTTGAAAGATATAAAAAGAATGAAAGCGCACTAGTATGGTGTGTTATGTGTGTCGGTGTTTACGATGTTTATTGCGACGTGAACAGCATTTATAAATTTTAATTATGACAGCAAACAACAGCAAACAAACATACACATTTAGTTTAATAAAAATTAAGATAGCAACTTTTGTACTTTTCTTCTACTTTGGTTAAACTCATGAAGAAGAGAAGGAATCAGCAAAAGGCTTACACAACTTACTTGATCAGTAACGTAACACTGCAACAGTTGTAGCCTTCAAATATTAATATTGTTATCCCTAGCATTCCTTGTCATTTTTATAATCCTATAGACGGTATAAAATTTTTCCCTACAGAAATAAATCGTGAATGCTTTTTATTTAAAAGTAAGAGTCAATTAGTTCTGGAGGTTCTATAAGAATAATTTGTTTGAAGAAGAGGCAAATCACTTGTTTACACTGAAAAATGAAAGACAATTGAGGTATTAGGGAAATAAAGAGTGCTCTTTAAGCCTGATGGGGGTTAACTGTCAAACTAACTGTTATACTACGACACTTGCAGACATTTAGGTTCATTATACTCTTGCAAATCATTATGCATGTATTAATGGTTGAACAACGCCTCCAAATTATCCAGATTAATTAAAAAAACCAGCCATGAATTCGAGATTTTTATAGTGCATATAATTGTTTATCTAAGTGAGTCATCCTTGAAATTGTGCCTTGATTTCATATCTGATACCTTAACACCAACAAAAAAAAGGCATGTGCAGGAATATCATAGCAGTGAAAGAGAATAAAATTTATCGATTCTTTGTTGGTCGCAGAATTTGGGGTTCTATTAAATTTACAAATTTAACGTCTAGAAGGCGCTTCACTAAGAAAATCTTTTCGAAATCATTTTCCAAATAAAAAAAAATAAAATTCAAGTTTTATGATTGAAATTTTGTGCAAACATTAATGGCATAAAATCAACTTTCCAATAAAGTAAGATGATTCACGCCTACGTCTTATGGAATATTTAGCTGGTACCGGAATATATGTCTATTCTCTCGGATTGCCAACACGCAAAGAAAAAATATGGTTGAGGCAACCATATTCTGGTGGAAACATAGTATGGTTAGATTTATGATTGCATCCAACCATATATATTTTTAAATCAAAGATATTAAAAATAGCTTTCAACTGCAGATGTTGCGGTTCAACCCCCGGTCAAAGCTAGACATTTTTTTTTAATTTTTTTTAATACATACATATTTTAATATGATTTAAAAAATTTTTTTATTTAAATTTTTTTGCATAAACAAAGTTTTTTTATTCCATTGATTTTTCTTTTCTATCAATTTGTTTGTATTTATTTATTACATAATACATTAAATTTATTTTTTTAAATTTTAGTTGACTCTACCAGGGCTCGAACTTGCGAACATTTAGTTAAGAAGCATTAACTCGCCACTCAACCACTTCAGCCACAAAGCTCAGTTGAGTTTGAACGATTAAGTTTTTGTTTTATACTCACTTTATTTACATGGTTGCGAAAGAGACAAAATAGAAAATAATTTACATTCAACCATATTTTTACCATTATTATGTTTGCTATGAACATATTTATGATTTCAAGTAAAATTTTATTAAACATAATATGATAATTATATGGTTGATCCCAGACACTAAACATAATATGGTTAGAAATAACTAGAAACATGTTTATCGCGATCAGAATAATGTTTAGATGCTTCAAATTAATAATAATATTTTTGGGAAGAACACACTATGTTTGAGGTGACCATATTCAACCATCTTTTTTCTTTGCGTGAAGCAGCTCTAAATGAATTAGCAAGCTACTTTTGATTGAGTTAGGGGATGGGATTGTTAAAAATAAAATTCTCCAAGCTTTAGCAGAAAGAAACTCCGTTGCTTAATGTGGGTACAGTAATACGAACAGGCCAAGGGCAATGAAATGGTGAGCTAACTGGCTAAGAAGGGTAAGAATACCCCTTTTAGGTTTAGATACGAGTACTTTAAATATCTGCATTCGTGCCTCACTGTGTTAAGGGACAAGAAAAATGGGGCCTACAAGAATGCTGGAGAACTCAAATTGCTAGGGCACAAGCCATTCTGAATTTCAGCAGAAATTATATCAGACTCTAAGCTGAACTAACAGCTAATTCCACGCATAATGAGCTTCCTACTTACCGAAAGACTGGTGTAAAATAAAGCTTACAACGACAAGAGCTTCGTGAAGAGCTTGGGATTGTCTTAACTATAGTTTCATTAAAATTAATAAATTTTTTTCGTTATTTTATATTTTAAAGTTGTGAACTTTAAAAAAAGCCTTTTTTTACTGTCATGCATTTAATTAATAAAATTTGCTATTTAGTATTCAGTGTACTAGTTTGTCTAAATCAGCAGTATGTTAGTAAGTCCCTGTTAATTTTTCAGTAGATTTCTGGGGAGTCGCACAACAAAAAAAAAAAAAAAAAGAATTTATTCTAACCCCTAAATGCTATTGAAAATGATTTTTTTTTTTCAAAGAATTTGATTTAGTTATGATCTTGAGCTGGAACATTTAAATATATTTCAGTAATGAGTCATATATCTGGAGCAAACAATTCTTCTTAATAAAATTTCAAAAGCGTATAAAATTATTCTGAAAAAAGAAAATATTTTTTGCTTATCACCAGAGCGAAAAAATCAACAATAAATAAATATTCTGCACCATTTATTGAAAATATAATAAATTTTAATAGTTTTAAAAATTTTTAATTTTTTTGGTTTGTTTTTAACTAAAACGGCTTAAGTATTTATTCCCAATTTCTCGTTAGCTAATGCATTAATGTCAGGCCTATCAAAGTTTAAAAACATAAAATGACTTATTACTGCAAAAAGCAAAAAGAAAAAAAATATTAATTAAAAAAAAAAAAACACTTGAATTAATGTAGCACAAAAATGTTTTCTGTTTTTGCTCGAATAATTATGAACGAGTAAAGTATTTAAGCAAGCAAACACTACAAAGTAAAATTTGTTACAAGACAAGAAAGAAACTAGTACTTGAAAAGTTGCTGATACTTGTTGTATTGTTGTTTATACCAGTCCATTATGTGCCCTCTTCTGCTTTTTCTTCTTATTCTGCAGGCAAGTAATTATCATAATGCAGTCGTCATACGCCAAAAAGTCAAGTATGTTTTTTTAATTAATTTTTACGCGTACATGCCCGTAAAGAAACATTTTCATTTCTGTTTTACTACCAAAAACAGGAAAAATAAAACGAGCGAGTGATCATTTTTTTTTTAATTGTGATTTTATAGCAAAGGAAAAAATAAGATGTGGAATCATAAAATTGGCATTTATTTTGACATGTGCGATTTGTTGTTATTTTTTTTTTTTTTTAATTAAAATTTAACTGGAAACATTTCATTGCAATCGCAAATGATGTAAATTTTTTTTATACTTCCTCAAGAAAAATTATAAGAAAAAATGATTATGTTTATACAAGCGTGAAAATTCTGGCAACTGGGGACAGT
The DNA here is from genome assembly GCA_947397855.1 of Thelaira solivaga. NCBI lineage: Eukaryota > Metazoa > Arthropoda > Insecta > Diptera > Tachinidae > Thelaira > Thelaira solivaga. The sequence goes on along the minus strand of OX377612.1, from coordinate 62,781,823 downwards.
GCATGTTATATGGTTTTCTTTGAAATCATGTAATTAAATTTTGTTCTTTTTCTACACTCCTCAAGGGAAGCTGGGAATGCTGCAGAGCCAAAACGGGTATGCGGCAGTCAAGGAGATTTTTCTAAACCTCAACAGAAATACCTCAAACGCTACGCTAAACTGCACACAAAGAAGAAGTATGGTTGAGGTAATCATATGGTGGTGGTGGAAATTTCAAAAAAAATTTAAAAATAGTCCAAATTAAGTTCTGAGTATTAGGGCGGTAGATTACAAATCTAGACAGTCTCCCCTTTTAAAATGATATGTGTGCCATCCCACAATCTTTTATAGGTTCGTTGGGTAGTTGCTAAAAGCACTTTGAGCCACAGCACTGGGGTATATGGAAATTTCAAAATAATCCAAAGTAGCTTCAAACGAACCATAGAAGATTGCGAGATGGGACACATATCTTTCTAAAGAGGAGGTCATCTAAATTGTTAATCTACCGTCCAAATACTCAGAAGTTACTTTGGAAGTTACTTTTTGAAATTTCTATATATAAGTTAGCACCACAGTTGTTTACATTTTAAAATTTTCAGAAAAAAGTCAATAATTGTAAAAATACTTTCAAACATGAATTCCGCTTATATGTAAAGGGTGTCACAACAAGATTTAAATTTGGCGCCATGCGAAGTGTCATTGTTTGACATTTGAATAATTGTTATTGTTTGCTAGTAGAAGGTACGAGGTTAGTAAAAAATGACCATGGACAGCGAACTGAGTTCGTTAATTGGGTATTGGAGAGACAACATGAAAATGATGATTTTGCCGATAAAATCATCTTCAGTGACGAGGCCCATTTCCATCTTAATGGCAGAATTGTCGCATTTGGGGTGAGGAAAATCCTCGAGTGATTCACGAGAAGCAAATGCATCCTCAACGTGTCACTGTGTGGTGTGGTTTTTGGGCTGGATGAATCATTGGACCTTTTTTTTATGAAAATGAGGCAGGTCAAGCGCAAACAGTCAATGGTGTTCGGTATCGCGAAATGATAACCAGTTTTTTCTTGCCTAGAATTGAAGAAATGAATGTGGAGGGCTTGTCATACAGCCAGAAAAACTATTCAATTGCTGCATCAGCCATTTATTTAAAATTTAAATCTTGCGTTCTTGTTGGGACACCCTTTATTATAAATAAGAAAACTCTAATAAAACAAGATTAACTTTATAATGACGTATTCTGGTTTTTTAGTCAGTATGTAGTTTTAGTACACCTTATTACTTTCAACATTATGGTTCCAGAGAATGGAAAAATTAATAAAAGAAAATTCTATTGCTTAACTTTATCGCTTTTTATAAATTTTTTTAAGTTGTAAAATTCTGGAAAGTTGTTATATTATAAAGCGAGGTTATAGTAAATTATTGGACCTCAGCTAAATGAATTAAATTGGTTTCTATTTAAACGACGTTTTATTACTTCTATATGTGAAAATAACTTTTAAAATGCGACATGATAAAATTATGTTGACGAAACTATTAAAAAAAAACTGCTAATTTTAAAACATCGACTGTATTTAAGATCAAAATAGTTTATTTCATCACACAATTTTTGCTTAATTGTGTTGCATAGTATATGTAGAGCAGAGGTATTTAAAGAATTTGTTTATATTTTTAGTTGTTCTAGCTCACGTTAGTTTCTTTAAGCAATTGTTCAATTATTTAACAAAACTGAAATGAAAAAAATAAGAAACACATGCAATGAATGAGTTCTAATAAAAATTTCAAAGTAAAAAAAAAAAAGCGAAAAACTCAATGAAGAAATCGTCCTCTTTAAAAACAATAAAAAAAAACACATTTTAAGTTAATTGATGTTTAAAGAGCAATTAAATTTGCTTTCAGAAAAAATACTTTCTTCTAACCAAACAATAAATAAATATATAAAAAAACAAGTCTTTGCCGAATCTTATATACCTTTCAATTATATACTCGTACAAAGCAAACAATAGTTAATTAATGTTCATGTTATTTTTAGATACAATTGGTTTTTAATAGTTGATACTGAATACGTAAATTTCAATAAAACAATTTAATTGCAACATAGCACATAACCCAATTGGAGGTGAAGCAATAATTTCCCTTTTTAAAACTGTGAAAAATATTTGCTTTTAATTAATTTTCTATTAGTAATAAAATACTAACGGTATTTACGACGTTATCAGTGAAATTTATCATTTTGCTAATAAATATATTGAGCATATTGAATTAGATTGTGAGTGTCCTTTTTTAAATATCCCAAATGTTAGCTTAGAAAATACCATAGTCAATGCTGCCAGATGACAAAGTCTTAAAAAAATCTGGCAGCTTTAAATTTATCTATCAATTGCACATGTGTGTTTGTTATTTTTGATTTATTTATATTTGAGCAAATATACACATTAGCCCAATTCACAATCCTGTGCATTTGAGATTGCAAATTTGTGCAATTGTAAATATTTCCCACCAATCATAAACGGTTTGTTTTGTTTTAGTTGCAATACTTGTTACAAAACACGAAATTCACAACTGATTGGTAAAAAGGAGAAGTGTTACCATTTGTCAAGTTTTCTTTTTTTTTAAGTTTTTTGAGATGCCAATAAGATTTAAATTTATTGGTTAAAAATAAGTTTTTTGCAAATAACAAATGTTAAGTATTTCCTAATGTCAGTTTTATTTTATGTTTTTTTTTATAATAAGTAGTTCCGTCTAAACTAATTTTTTGTTTAAAAAGGAAAAAATGTTTTGTTTTTCTATCTTTATTTTTAAATAAAATGAATTCGTATTAAATTTTTACGAGTTCTTTTAAAATTTTGCACTTTTATAGAAAAAAATTGGTTTTGAAGATAAAAGATATTAAAAAAAGATATATATGGTAACGCTGTTGCATACGTAAAGTAAATATAAGCTACTAGATGTTTTTGCCCAGTCTCGCCCGGCCTGGTCTTTTATCATATGTGTCAATTTTTATAGAAATCCGTTTACAAATAGAATTTTAATTGTTAATCCAAATAACACAGCCATTCACCACTTTATAAAGAGTCTCATGTTTTTGGTAGTATTATTATTAGATGCGCCCAACAAATTGGGCTTGGCGAGTTTCCTAACGCGTTAACTTTAGCTCTAATGAATCCGTAAATGTGTTATCCCCTATATTTATTTTACACTCTTAAGGGTAACATTTTTACAAACTTTGAATGCCATACTCGCAATTAATCAACAGCCTAAAATATAAGTTTTATGTTTCTAGTCTGAAAATGACAATACTTTCATACAACCTTTACAAAAAAATTTTTTAAATTAAAATGTAGCCAATATCCTTTCTCACACTTTAAACTATTTGTGTACCAAATTTCATTTAAATCGGTTCAGTTGTTTTGGCGTGAAAGCAAGAAGACAGAGCTACTTTCGCAAATGCTATGATGCAAGGCCATTTGCACAAGATTCTGAATAGGGCTACTATGTTTGCTTAAGGAATGTTTAGTGCAAATTTATATATTTGGTTTTTGTATTGACTAAACTGAAGCATTTCGCCCTCATTTGCACTGTTGGAAACACCTTCGTGAGCATCCTAACTATTTATTTCCTATAGAATTTCACTCCGCCAACTTTCATATCTACTGGGTAAGTTCCTTTGGCTAGTTTTTACCAAAGGAACACAAATGCCGTAAAACTACACTGAAACAATAATTCATTACTTTTCAGCCAATGAAAACATTTTATTGATTAATTCATTATTTCATTGAATGGCTGAATACTTCATTAAACTATTGAAATAAATCACTAAATTAAAGAAATATATCATTAGTCTAACGAACGTGTCATTGGTATAAATATAATGAATTTTTGATAAACTCAGATCTCACAATCGAAGTTGTGTGAAATTTTTATTAATATTAGGATTGCATTTGTCGAATCTGAGACGTCAGGTTGACGTATCTTTGGTATGGATTCTTGCACATAGCAGCTTTATTGTTAATGAGCAGGGGGATGGAGGTCTCTATGTCAGTGACAGTGTCTGTACCACTTAGTAGAATCAGAAGCGGTATTCTTGATTACTACCAGAGAAAAGCATCAATTATGGCCTCCATATGAGGGTAAACGCTCTGCTCAGCTAGTGAGCAGACACAAGGACATTTATATACTAGTAACTGTAATAATTGGACTATCGGCATACACACTAGTAGTAGGAGACTGCCCTTCAACGAAAAATGGCACAGCTGTCGTATACCCGAGAATAAGGAGACAGTCTTTCACCTTCTTTGCTAGTATCCGAATCCTATGACTTCCAGACACAAATTTCTCAGACGGACTACCTGAGATATTGGGAATAGGGTTAGGGAACTTTCTCAGATATATTAATGTGATAGGATAAATATAGGTTGCTTTATTACCACGTAGCCTTGGAGTATGTGGTTCAAAACGGAATCTTGCGATTCTGATTGAAGGTCGTTAGGCCACCACGCAAACCAACTAACCTGGATTGCATTTATATTCTTATTCTTATCATATTGTTATAAATTATTGATTGGGACCTAACATATTTTATGAAAACATTAAAGTACAAGCCATGTAGAAGGCACAACCTCATTGCCCATATCGAGTGCACTTGATTGAAATTTGTCTCTTTTTGTATGAAATAAAATTTTAAAATTTCGATTACTCGATATCTAGTACGATAATTTGCCTGTAAAGAGTATTGAAAGATTAAAATCTATTTTCTATTTTAAAATTAAAAAATATGAGCCTCCAATCAACACACCTTTGGGTTTAAAATTTATGCATTTCGTTGCAACATAGGTCACTGCATTTTTATAAAAAAAAGCTTTTTGGATTGCATAAAATGCAAGCTAAAATTTTATTTTTATGAGTGCATACTCGTAAATTATTAAATCAATTTATTCAATCTAATTCTTAATTGAATACCTATTAAAGAAATTTCAAAACAGAATGGCAAACTTTCTTTGGAAAGAAATTAATAGTAAGACAAATCATGCAACAAAATTTATGAGCTTCAGTAGAAAAATAAAACGAATTTAAAGCAGCAACAATATACATAAAGAGAAATAACTTGGACACAAAAAACTGCATGAAATTTACATTTACACATGTTTACAATACGAATGACTTGAACTAAAAGTTTTTCTACTTTTTTTATGATTTATCATACGAATTTATGTGCGCATGTTGTTAAGGTTGAGTATTTCCCAACTACATAACAATAAAAACAAGGTAAATTCGGCTGTGACGAGTCTTTTATACCCTTCACTGTTATAGCCAAATATTCAAAATTTCAGTTTTGCACATTCTTCTTAAATTTAAAAAACATTTTATAATGGAAAAATGAAATCACAAATATTGTTCTCTTTGAATACCCAAAATAAGCAATGAATTTAAGTTAAAGAAATTCAAATTAACGACATTTTTTGAAAGCAATATAATGTCTGTAGGTATTCAACTTGTATATAAAAAAGAATAAAATTGTAAGAAATTTGACTTCGCTAGTTATAAGGATCCAGAATATGTATATATACTTTATAGGGTGGTACATATACGGTATAGAAATTACAAACCGCATCACAAGCTTATATGCAGCCTTCTTTCTTACAGTGAAGGGTATTAAGAGACGTACGAGCGTATGAAAATTATGTTTTGCAAGCGTAATTTAAGTTGTTAAATATGATGTTAATATTGTATGTATTTTATTGTTGTTATTCTACTCGTCTTAAAGTCTGTCTTACCTGACTGGCAAGATATGCACATTTACACACATGCTATGTACACGTGCATGTGTGTGCAAAGTACATTGTACCAGCAGTATGTACTCGAATGTTACTATTGTTGTTGGGTTGGTTTCTGCTTAGGTCGGTCACATATTTTATAATTTGGGTTGGGTTTGACTACGTAGAATAATCATACGTTGTCTTGTACCGTACATAAGTATAAGTACAACATACGCAGCTACTGCATAACATTACCATGAGCACTTGCACATTACACATACATACATACAACGGGTATTTCATAAGTGCTTTGTATCGTGTTTGTGTGAGATATCATCGAAGGCTGAATTCACCTACTCGATCCTCGGCAAATGTTTCACCGCACAATATATATTGACACGCAGATTGAGTGCTCTTTTTGTGAGACAGACTTCATTCAAACTGCATATAAAAAAATTTTGTACGGACAAAAACTTTGTTCGGAACAAATAGGAAAATCCAGCCTTACATTCTTTTAGGTGTGGAACATAACATCGTGTAAATGTCTGGAATGTCTAACATCCCATGATTCCGTTTTTTAATTCAAACGGAATTTTACCGTTTCCAAGGGTTATGCTGCCTTTAAGGGTCACAGCAGTTTGTGGCTTATAAACGTAAACCTGCGATTGAAGGAAAGCTCATAAGAAGAAGTGTAACGGATTTAAATCCGTTATCTAAATGAACAGATTACTTCACCTGAAATGAAAAAACCATGGCTCGTGTAGATTGTCAAATGTGCTATGAACTTTGTGACATGTAGAGCCATTTTCTCCAATTCGATGGTGTTTAGTGTCCATATAATTTAAATTAGGCCAAAAGAAGTTGGCAATACCGGTTTTGGTACAACAATTTTATTATTTGCGATTCGAATTGGCAGCCGTTAGAGCGTCATGTCAACCAATAATATATATGGTTTATCTGTCTATGGACAGATATAACTTAAGCAATAATATGACTATTTTATTAAGCTTGAGGTCTTATTTTTCAAAAATTTATTTAAAAGAAAAAGGTCAAATAAAACTAACTAATAAATTAAGCAATAATAATATAAATTTTGATTATTTGACCATTTTTATCTGAAAGTAAATAAATAAATATTTTTTAAGCTTTTAGGTCTTTTTATATATTTTTATTTATTATTAAATTAGTTTCCAATATTTCAACACGAATTCGTGTGTCTTTCTCAAGGAAAGAAAGCTTTCCAACTATCCAAGCTCGAAAATTCCTATTTAAAGACCCTTTACATACGTACATGTCATTACTGTGTGTGTGCATGTGCTTTAAACTTGTATTTAGGTAAACAACAATTATTGTAAGTAAATCTTACAGTGTATACCTATGTATGTTTGAATTTATATACAATATGTATGTAAATGCGATGAAGAGAAAACAATTTTTATAAAAACAACAGAAAAATTATAAGATCACAAAAATATAATTGTTCATCTACAAAAGAAAGATAATATTTAAACAAGTTCGTGTAAATTGAGAAAAATATTGCACAATAAAAACTAAAACTGAGTAAAGACAACATTAAATAACCCCTTCGGTATTTGTTTGTAACAAGAAATAAATACCTATATACGAGTACATACAAAATGTTACGTTTAACGATCAGTATCACTTCAAATGTAATTTTTTATTACTTGAAAAAAAAAAGGTTCCAAAACAAATATTATTTTTCAAAAAATCTGAAAAACGTATTGATGGTGTATATTTTGTTGAAAAATGCATATTCTTGCATATTTTGTTATCATTTCATACAACGACAATATTAAAAGCCTGATTAATTTTTGGGACGTCTCTCAATGAAGTAGCGGTCACATGATTGTGAACCAAGGCAACTGAAAATATTTTAGGACGCTAATTTCAAATCTGCATTTCTTTTTACCTTTTCAAGTATACCATTATTTGTTAAGTGACACGATACATATATATCTACTTACTACCTACCTATGAGCACTACTTGTAGACGGTTTCTTCTACTAAAAAAATTCCTCATTAACTAGCTGACCTGGCAAACGTTGTTTTACCTTCAAATTTTATTTATATTGAAAAATAATTAAAAATAGAAAAAAAACTTATGTTTTTGATCTTGACATAAAAACTTAATTGGCTTGTTCTGAACATATAAAAAAATTAGCCAATTTGAGAAATATGTTATGTAAAAAGTAGGCGTAGTAATGGGAGTGGCAAAATTTATTTTCATTAAAATTCAAGTTGGGTTTTAATGAAAATATAAAATTTTTGTATAATCGAGTTTCTTACTCTAAGAAATTGTAGTCATAGAGTAAAGGACCGTGCAAGACAGGGTAAAAACAGGTAGTAGATGCAGATGCAGACTGCAGCACCACTTGTAGGGCGGATTTGTAAAGCTAAACCTTTCAAGGCGTAACCCAAAGGCATACACAGAAATCGGTCCAGCCGTTTAGGAGGAGTACAATGTCAAAAAGATGCGGACCCTTTACTCAGAAGATACTTTAGGTTATTTTTAAAATTTTTTTAAATTTCCATATACCCCAGAGCTGTTGCTTTGAGGGATTTTCACCGTTTTCTACTTTGCCGAGGTACCATTTTCAATTTTTCCAATGAAAATTACCAAAATCAAAAAGAGATTTAATCTGTAGGGTTTAAATTTTCTGGAAGTGTTTTAATATTTTCGAAAAATTTCGCAGTTATTATTTTATGATGCAAAACGAAAACTGCAAAAATCCTTGAGAACAAGAGTACTGAGGTATATGGAAATTTCCAAAAAAAAAAAATTTAAAATAGTCCAAAGTAACTTCTGATTATTTGGGCGGTAGATTACAAATTAAAACAACCTCCAATTTAAAATGATTTATGTCCCATCTCGCAATATTCTATGGAACCATCAGTAACGCTATTCTTTTACGAGTATATGTATAGATACGTTCTAACAAATAATTTGTTAACATTAATATAAAACATAAACTATAAAACAAAAAGATTTTCAACGTTATACTAATATAATTTGAGGAAAAATGTGTTTATTGTCAGAATTTTAGCTTTTTTTTTTTATTTGTTTGAGTATTATATTCCACTTCTACGTGTGTACGCTTTTAAACGTAAAAATTTTTGTTTTCTTTTTGTGACTCAGGTACATATGTAGCAATTGGTTTTGTTTTATTTTTATGATCTTTTAAATACTACAACACACTTTTCCGTTTTTTTCTTTTTTTATTATGATCATTATAAATAAAAAAATATTGTACTCGTAGTATGTTCACATGAAAATAAAATGCAAAACTTATAAAAGAGTTCATAAGTTAATGTAAGTTTTTAAATAAAATTAACTTAATATGTATTTTAGCAAGAAAAATACAATAAAATATGTTGCTGCTGCTTTTAGAACATATTGCACTAATTACTTTTATAATTAGTGCCAGTTATAAAACGGCACTAACACTAGTACGAGAAATATTGGAAATGGCACAGCTAATCGGATAACAGTCCCAGTAAGCACAATTATTAATTTAAGTCTGAAACTTAGGACAAGCTTTACTAAAGAAGTTTGATTCCATTTACTGTCTTTTTTAGTAAATGGAAGCGATAGCTTCTTTTGTAAATTTACATTGAAAACTTTTTTCTTTTTTAATAAAATATCAAAGAAGTTGACGTTCACATTTACTAAAATAGGCAGTTAATAACAATTTAGAAAAAAATTTAAGATGCTTTTAAATTTTAGGTTTAAATCATTTAAAGACCCAGTCTTACAAGTTTGAAGTTTGTGGGCTATTGGTTAAAAGATAATAACAAGTTAATTGTCTGATGTTCTGTACTTAACTTATCACTCAATTTTAGTTTCAAAGTTCAGCCCATAAACGCATTACTTGCTGCATAAAATCCTAATTTTAAATACTTGTAATAATAAGCTACAGCTGTTAAAATTTTAATTATAAAAAATAAATTTGAATTGGAAAATTATAACATTGAAGTCGCCTCTAAGGGCCATTATTACAACTAAACGATAACTAAAAGTAGGATGTTATCGAACAGATAAATGCTTTTTGGTTATTACAAACATACTTTAAGTAAAAACTGTATAAGCTAAAGATATGTTTGTTTTGCTAATAACTTTTAACGTGAACTTCAAGCATTTAAAGTTGCCATATTTTTGATTTTAGATATGGCAGCCTCAGCATCCATAGACAATGAATAATTCTTTTATTAATATACAAAAATTAAGATATACAATTACACAATAAAATAAGAAATATTGAAATAAAATTTTAAAAGTAAAGAATTTCTTAGTTATTTGAAAAATAATCGTCAGAAAAGGCATGCCGTTGCCATTATGTATTTATAGCAACGAAAAGTAATTGGTATTCACAGCAGTGGTGCCACATAACAAATATTATAATATTTATCTTATTGAGAACTTGTAATAATGGAAAAAAGTTATTGATTTCTTTATCAGTTACTTTAACTAAAGTTAAAGTAACTGATTTTAAACCGATTTTAAACTTTATTTCAAGTCATTCGGCTCATGTGTTTGCTGGGTTAGAAACTATGTAAGAAAATCCTAAGAAATTATTTATGTTAAAATGCCATCAACAAAAAGTAATAAAATAGAGATAAGTAAGTTTTCAGTGCTTTTTTTATAAAAAAAATTTCTCTTGCGTACAATAAACAGAGTTTAATATAAAAACTAAAGAATAATGCAATGCACTATAGGTCAATAATGAGCATAATAAAAAAAACAAAATGTTGATAGATGACCAGGGATAGAAACTACAAGCACTTAAAAATTATAGTTTAGGTGTCTTATATACAAAAATGTTCAAGAAATTAAGAAAATATAAATTAAAGAAAAATAAAAAAAAAACAAGTTTCACTTTTGTAAAAAATTATATTTTTTTTGCAAAAACTTTTAATTTGAATCACTGCACCACAGACATTTTTTAAAGAATTGAATTGTATGCTTGAATGTAGTTTTCGCTCCAATTCATTACCTGTCAAGTCGAGTAAAATTACTTTCAATTGCATTTTTTTTTAAATTTTAATTGCACTACTAACTACCTCAACTCAAATAACAACTTCCTGTAATCAAAACAAAAATACTTATTTAAAGCTCGTATTGTTTTGTAATCTAAAGTAGGTGTCACTTAGCCCACTGTGTAATATGAAGCTACAAAAAGGGATTGTTTTGTTAGCTGCTTTCAAACGTATGGTAAAGAAAAACTAAGAAACAGACAAACACTATAAAAGAAACAAAACAGGAAACAATAAATAGTTTTTCGCAGTCGGTTTATTTTTTTGCGTTTACAAATATTTAGTTTTACTCTTTGATGTTGAGTACAAAATACAAGAGATAAAAATATAAAAAAAATTGCTGCATGTACGTGTATAAGAAAAGGCCTAAAAAAAGAAAAACAAAGCTAAATGGGTTTTAGATATACAAAAATAAACCATAAATAATGACCATTATTGAACATTAGTGTACAATATTTATAACAAAATGCTAAAATATTGTTTATAGTAGTTGGGATCGCACTTGAAGAACATTCGTACGTATGCAAACTATTAAATTGAAAAAAAATCATTTTCTCTTCTTTTAAATTAACAACAAAACAGACACACACATACTAGATAAAGATGATAGTTTTGTTTTCTTCTTGTTTTAATGATTATGGAATATCTATGTATTTACATATGCAGTGAATATTTATAAATGAATTTTATTGTGTACATAAATCGTTTCTCTTTCACTCAACTTACTCAACAGAAATTAACTTGTGAACTGTTAAAGAAACTTTTTGAAGAGGAAAGTACTGTTTATACTTAAAATAGGTTATTTATTACGAAATATACAGATCCATTTATGTACAGGGTGGCCCAAATAAGACCAGCTGATGTGAAACACAAATAACTTTTTTATTTTTTAACATAATTTATTTTTCCTTTTTGCAGATTATAACTGAACTCTTGGAAATTTAAAATGAATACGTACAGTCCACAACAACGCATTAAAATTATCGATTTTTATTACTCTTCTCAACGATCAATTTTTCTGACGCAGCAAAATTATCGCCGTTTTTTTTAACGTAAGATCAGCGCCCACATCTTCCATGATTGCAAGTTTAGTTCGTCGTTTTGAGGAACTGGGTTCAGTTGCCGACCGTCCAGGAAGAGGTGTTCATCGAAATATTGCAGAGTGTTGCAAATGATCCATCTGTCTCAACTCGTCGCCGTTCAGGCCAATTGGGTATACCCAGAACAACATTACAGAGGATTTTAAAGCTGGATCTTAAGATGTATCCATACAAAGTTCAAATTGTGCAACAGCTTTTACCGCAAGGCCCCCAACAACGACTACAATACGCTCACTAGGTCTCATTTGGGCCACCCATTATATGTACATGAGTGCATGTACATTTTAGTGGATGCCATTTGAATTGCAATATGTTTTTAAGTCATAAATTAAATTGAAACATGTTTCAAAATTTGTACAAAATTTTCTAAAAGCAGACCTGCATACATGCCCAATCAAGTGATTGAGCTAATAAGCTCGCATCACATAGCATGCAATTAATAATGGAGGACTTCTCTCCACCAAGTTTTTTTTTTAATTTTTTTTTCAAGCTTCGTATGCTCTTTAAAATTAGGCTCTAAATCGAGAATTACAAATAATGAACACAAAATTAATTAAACATTAAAAAAAAACATTTTTAGTGTTAAGTACATGTGGGAAAGAACTATAGAAACATTTTCTTTTTATTTACAGAATTAACTTGAAAATGCTAAGTAATTATATTAGGTGAATTATTTACAATAAAATGTATCAATTCTAACACCTAAATTCTTTTAATAAAAAAAACTATTTTTAATTTATACAAAATAATTTTTTTGTTTATAGTTTGCTTCTGTTTTGGGTGTTGTGAAGTCTTTTTATTATTTTGATTCTGTGATAAACATTTTCCATATGATTAAAGTTGCGATAACCGGGCCCAACCCGGTTTAAATAAAGAGCAATTAGCTTTTATTGCATAGCGCCATTATTTTAAAACCGACTGCATCATATCGCATAGCGTTGTTAGTAGTTTGGGCACACCGTTAGTTTTATCATTGATCAAACGTAAAGTTCTAGATACGACCTTCTAATTGCCATTTTTTTACCCTCTCCTAAACCCTCTAATTTTGGTTTTTCAAATTTTAATTTTTGGCTACAGTATCGTCATTTGGAATCCTATCACAACGTATTAAAATTAACATTATTTAAGATAATGTTAATATAAAAACTCATTAGTCCAAGTGCTAATTTAAGGCTAATGAAATCGTCAATTAATTAGATAAACTAAGAGACTACTCCCATGTATGATCAATATTAATTTCATTATTAAATTCTAATGCGTTTTGAAAATATTTTAAGACTTTTAAAGATTTCTTAGTAATGATCCATTAAAAGAACTTTTCATGGTACCTATGTGTGCGTGCAATTGAGTTTCAAGAGAGATTGTGATAATAACACACTCCAATCCATAACTATTAAATCTATATTTTTAGTGTGTAATAAAAATAAGTAATAAATATAAAACTTTATAAGAGAAAAAGACTTACTTACCATTGTTGTGTTAGCAAACAGTCTCCATGGGAATTTTCGTTAAATTAGAAGTGGTATTGGGCACTGATGTGTTTTGTGTTGTTTCACCACCGCAAGCAGCCATTGAGGGCATACCTTGTGAAGATGAAGAATGTTGTACACCGTTCGTAGTGTTTGTAATTTCTCCGCGAGTACGAGGGCAACAGAAACGTTTACAAGCTGCCCAAACTTGTGGCTGACAGCCAACCACAAGAAAAATAAACACTCCTTGTAGAGCATTAATGAGATCGGTAACAAACCACCAACACCGTGGACCACCTACAATCCATGACAGAACATCTACAATCCAGGTGACGCCCATCACCACCACTAACTTGAGACATACTTTTCCTAAAGCTGTCTTTTCTGTAGATGATTTAACATCGTCACGTTTCCAAAGACCACATGTCAATTGATGAGTAGTCGATATAAAAAGCATTATATTGATAGACAAAAGTATGCCTATAGGTCCAAAGAAATAAGCAAAAATTGACAATCTTTCACCACTAAACCAACAATTATTTTCGCCAAATCCTGGCCTTAGAAGGGAAGATTCTGGTATTAGATTTACACAGGCTGCTATTGTTGCTATAAGAAGAGGAATACCCCACGCATAGGCAGAGTACAAACGCAGTCTTATAAGTTCCTGATTTCGTTCCAGAGAGCTTGGACGGAAATCTCTGAATGTCCACCAAATATTAAAACACATTGTGTTCAGCCAAAAAAAGGCAGACAAAAAGAAAAAATGCATGCAACTTGCCACAATATTACAAAGAGGCTCCTGTAGCACCAGAGTCTTGGACAGCTGGACCCATGATAACATTAACTCTGCTATAAATAAACAGAACACGTAATATATTTGACATCTCCAGTGCAAAACATGGTGCACCGATGGCATTAAATAGCTTGCTACTAGAGTAGCAGCCAGGAATACCACCGAAATAACTAGACCAAAATTTAAAGCTGCATTTTGTCGCCTATAAGAATCACTGCTAAAATCATCTGAATCCGTGCCAAAGTGATGAATGCAAGCAAATATTTTCAATGAATTGTTTGTTCGCAAATATTCTAAGCAGTAATCACTAGATGTGAGATTCACCTTGTGTGAAGGTAGGTGCAAATGACCAGATTCCTTGTACAAATTGGAATCTTCCCAATCGCCAGCTACAGCAAACGTCGTCGATCCGGTCTTGCATATAGGAAAGCCATAAATTGTCTGAAATTCACTTGCAGCTAGTTGAGAAATGTTTAATTTCGTTCTGTGACCCGCATCTATGTGGCATTTTTTTAATTCATCATCGTAGGCGCCGTGTTGACCGCAACATTTTTTCAATTTGAGTTCAGGAAGATTGTCCCTTGCTTTTGGAAAGCATACCAGAGCAGCCTGCTGATCAACACAATACCGAGAAGGCGGCAGGGATATACCTCTTTCAGGCAAAAATAACGAACCATTTGAAAATAGTACTAGGTTGTGATTACCAGTTATCAATTGAAGATCTTCAACAGTACAAGTTACTTCATCTTCGCCCGAACTAGCCGTTATTTCATTTATATTGCGAGCATGATTGATTGGAAAGATGTTATCTTCAAAGGTAATGAATTTAGGCGCTGTACCTGGAGGTTCATGGTGCTTCTTGCGATTTATTAAATAAATTAAAGGCACCCAAAGTTCAGAACTTCCTGCTACACAATTTTTAGATTTATCTAAATATTCGCCATATGAGCAACACTTATTAAGCACAACTCGTGGTGGTGGTCGTCGTTGGGGTGGTGAATTCGTTGAAATTGGGGTTGAACTTGTTGTGGCAGACAATTTCTGGTTTGACGACGTGTTGGCTGACGAAGTATGAGTATTATCTGGTACAGCAGCAGCTGCCAAATTGTCATCATTTGGCGATGGTGGTGTCATCATAAAAAATAAAGCTGAACAGCAGGGTAAAACTTGATGCTGTACCATGATTATGAACATGATAAGTAATAAATGATGAGATAATCTCTTTCCTTTTACCAGACTCATGTTGTACTTGCTGTGGGTTTTTTTAATGCTTGTATTTCTATTTTTACGAGTATTAAACATTTTCTTATTGTTTTAGTTTATAAGATTTACATGAAAATTTATTCATTATTTTCTTTTATTTTTTGTATCTGTGATTACAGCTTTTGTTTTTGATATGAATTTCTCATAAATTATTTTTCATAATTTTCTTTAAAAAAATTTCTGTGTAATCACAATAATTATGGTTATTATCAAAATTATAAATTTTTCTTATATACGAATTTAACACTTAAAGAAATTAATTTAAAGTCATGTATTTTATATTTAAGAGTTTTTACATTTAAAAAAAGGGTCGTTCAAAATATTTTTAAACCTTCAACTACATATGTATGTACTCGTACATAGAAACCTATTAAAGTATTTGGAAGTTAAAAAAACATATTCACGAAAGTTTAACTTTGTAATTTAGTTAACAATTTAAAGGAAATAACACAATCAAATCAAGTTTTTGCAATAATAATTCCGATTGAAGAAGCGCCAGAGTAAATCAGAAAATAAGCCGGATATTAGAATAACTTAACAATTGATACAATCCAAGAAAACTTTTTATATCAAATTGTGTTAACAATTTAGATAAAAAGGATATGCAAAATCATAAAAGTAAAAAAAAAAATATGACATGGAGAGAAAATAGTTTTTTAGTAGTTAAGTTTTGTACTAGTATTTATTTTACAGGTTTATGTACATTTAAAGGAATTATTTACATAAATACATGTACCTATTTCTAGTTAAAAAAATATATGCACCTAGAAGGGTGACTTTAAATTATTTTCATTGAGTGTAAGACGCATAGTGTGCAATAGTTTTCTTTAAATTTTCTTTTCGAGTTGCTTTTCTTTCTTATTTTTTCTGTTATTAAATATTTTATTATAGCTTCACTAACCACTTTACTTTAAATTCCATTGTTTTGCAATTGGTTACAATTTCACTATTTATTTCTTCAACTTTTATATAAATTTCTTATTGTTGTAGTTTTTATTGCTGCATTACTCGTTTTAAACTTCAATTACACTCTTTTTTGTCGTTTTTCTTTACTTCACTTTTGGTGTTGTTGTTTATATTGTGATTGTTATTTTGTAAATTTTTGTATGTATCTACACACAACGCCACAACACACATTCTTTTCTTATTATGCCTTTTTAGGTTTTTTTTTCTCTCTTTTATAAAGCCTTTTGCTTGTCCATAAACTAGACAATTGTATTGAAATATCATCTTTTGTATTTTTTTTATTTTATTTATTCAATTCATTTCTAAAAATGCTTTATAAGATATATTACACAAACAAAATAACTTAAAGACAGAATTTTTTTTATATAAAAAATATAAACAATGCCAAAACAGAGAGTGTATGAAATGAAAAAATGTGTTTGTTTAAGACAAAAACCGACCGTATTAAAAAAATATATATTATACTCTTTAAAAACAAGCGCTGCAATTCACCGCGGTCTTACACATTTAAATAGTAAATTACTTCTGTTTTCTTTTAAAAGCTGAAAATGTTTAGCAGGCTTCTTTGCTGCCAGTGAAAAATCTGTTAGTTAGTGCGAACAGTTGTATTAAAAGGTAGTACATAAAGAGAGAATAGTATATTTAATATACAGCGAATAAGAGAAGAGAGTACATGAAATGAGAACCAGTGATGTTCGACTTTTTGTTTACAATCAATTAATTATTTTTTTCATATTGTTTGTATAATAAACGACTGTATGTAGGAATACGACGCTAATTTCAAAATGCATACATACAATAAAATAAATACTCGATCATTTGCAACAATAGTTAGTTAATATATTTTTTTTTATTGATACTGGTATGTGCACACGTACATATTAATAAAATTTTGAATTGTAAATTTTAATTCACTAAGATTTGTGAGTTATAGGTAGGTCGGATTCATTATTTAAATTCAACCTTGAATTGGGACAAAATTAAATTATCAATAAAAAAAAGTTGACGTGCAAAAAAACAACAAACAAAATGACACCTGTTTAATTTGTGATAAAACTTGCAAAATTTTTGCAAGCATTTATGATCTATGATCTAAATTTAATTTTTTATTAACATTTAAAAATAGATTTATAAATGTTGCTTATTTATGTATGTATGTATGTTTATATAGAATATATATGTATGTATATGCATGCTTGTACGTATGTATGAATGTTTGTATGTAAATGTTTTAATAATTAATAATTTATTACTTATATCATTTAACTAATTTATTCAGAAAATTATTTTACTTGTTTGTGATTTTTTGTATGTATGTATTAATTAAAATAATTTCGCTACATATGTACCTATAAAAAGTTAAAGTTAGCAAAATAACACACAAGAAATACTATATGAAAAGCATACATAGTACACATATAATTACGTATGTATAGGTAGAAGTTCAATATTCTAAATCCTTTATGAAATATGTATATGCGAAAGGGCTACACAGGCATACTTAAAATGGCTTACAAGCATTTTTTATTATAAAATTACGTTATTTTGGCTTCAAATTTTATTTATATTGAAAAATAATGAAAAAGAGAAGAAAAATATAAGTTAGGGTTATGCGAACATATAATAAAAAAAATTAGCCAAATAGGTACAGCCGTGCTCCGATTAGAGAAAAATTATAAAAGTGGGAATGGTCTATTTTTATTTTCAATAAAAACCTATGTTTGGTTGTTCTGAAAATATAAGGAAAAAATTAGCCAAATTGGGTTAGCCGTTCTCCGTTTTGAGATAAAATTAAAAAGTGGGCCTGTCGAAATTTTCTGGGCTATGCCGAACATTTAATAAAAAATTAGCTAAGTCGGTCTAGAAATTCTTCAATTTGAGAAAAATTTTAAAAGTGGGCGTGGTAATGGGCGTGGTCTGTTTTAATTTACAGTAAAAATTTAATTTGGGTTTTGATGCAAATATAAATTTTTTATATATTCGCTTTTCCTTCTCTAAGAAATCGTACTCATAGAGTAAAGGAACGTGCAAGACCGGGTAAAACTGGTAGTAGATTGATAAACCAGAACCGACTGCAGTGCTACCTGCTGGATGGATTTGTAACGCTAAGCTTTCCAAGGCGTAATTCAAGGCCATAAACAGAAATTCAATTAAATCGGTTCAAACGTTTAGGAGGAGTACAATGTCAAATACATGTACAGTCAAATTTTATATATTAATATTATATATACATACATATGTGTGGCTTTCAAGTGTGATTACGCAGGCCTTTAGTATATATGTACATATATTTATGTATACAAGTAATATCGTAATTAATTTAATTAATTTAAAAAAATACAATATGTAAATACATACACATGTACTTATAGATATAAAAATAAATTCCAAAATATATCACGCAATTGATTAAATAGCAAAAAAAAAACCAGCAAAAGTGTAACTATCATTATAATATCAAAATTTTGTTGCTAACTTAATAATATAAAAAGGTTTTAAACAGAAGCATTTAAACAACGATTCAAATGAATTTAGCAGTGGGTTAGCTTTGCGATGCCCATAGTGAAAACACAGGTCAACACGAGTTTTAAGGTCTAAGTTTTTATTAACAAGCTCTAATGCCAAATTTTTTTTTTATTAATTTATTGTGGTTCTAGAGATTAACCGCAATATACGAGTATAAAAAAAAAGAAGGATGCACAACATAATTTGCGATAACTTTCAAGTTAGCTCTTCTATCAAACCTTTAACTTTGGAGATGAAATTTGGGACTTATTTTGTGACCTGGTGTTAATTTTTTTCTTTTTTAATTTTAGCTAAGATAGTTTTTTAGTTTTTGGGGTTTTAAAATAATTAAACGGATTTTTAAGAACAAAGTTTATGATTTTGTTAATTTTAAATTTTTAATAACTTTAAAAAAAATTAGTTTTTTTTTAAATTTTCATGAAAAAATTATATATTTTTTACAAAGCTTTGAATAAGAAAGTTTTCGAACTAACCTGTTTTATTTTTGTTAATGTTATTATGATGAAAGTTGATAAAATATGATGCGATGTTTGATTCCATTTTTTAGATCCTTGTAGAGATAATTTAGTTCAAATTGTGATAGAACTATACCCTGAAACCCTCGTGAATACGAGTAGAGGAAATCACAATTTTGCAGTTTATTGGGATTGACTTTATTGATGACCGACACAGCAGATAGTATAACAAACTCATTGAATTTCTTAACGATCGTCAATTCTTTGACATTCACTTATTATAGCTTTTAAACGATTGCGAGCTCGTGGACGCAATTTCGAATCACTCATGTTCGCGCAGACACACTTAAAGATGATGAAAGCTTAAAACAAAATAGAAGATAAGTAGAATGCTGAATGAATAAGAAATTGATCAAAACACAGGAGTAATTTTAAAAAAGAATTAGGAAAAAGTTGCGCAACTAAAATTGCCGTGTCTGGTCCTCGTTAAATGTACGAAAGAAGCTATATCTCATTTAACAAAAAGCTCGGATTTCTTTCTTACTGCCATCATTTGAAAAAAAAAATTATAAATACTTATTATTATGTATTCCGCTACCTTTTTATTTATCTGTCTTTTGTTGTTTAATATGTTTTAAAATTTTAATGGAAATGTCTACCTGGTAATCACAGTTAAATAAAGCATAATAAAAAAATTTATTGAAAAAAAAAATGTTTTATTAAAATGAAAGTTAAGGGTTTTCTGTATTAGCGGGTAAATTAATAAAAACGGTGAAGGCTTTATTGTATTAAGGAGGGGTTGAGCATGTGATTAAGTTATATTGAAATGTCACATTTTAGCACAGATATTTATCAT
The DNA here is from genome assembly GCA_947397855.1 of Thelaira solivaga. Taxonomy (NCBI): domain Eukaryota; kingdom Metazoa; phylum Arthropoda; class Insecta; order Diptera; family Tachinidae; genus Thelaira; species Thelaira solivaga. The sequence goes on along the minus strand of OX377612.1, from coordinate 62,761,609 downwards.
ATTTAGTAAATATTTTCAAACCAAAACAAATCATAAATTCTTAAATAATTTTATAACGAAGTAAAAATTTAGCATTCCCTCCCACAAAAAAAAAAATAGTTTGCTTTGAAATTTTATTTTAAAAAAACGAATAAAAATAAGACATACGACATGAGACACACACATATGACACATGGTTACATTGTATTCTTGTCTCCATAAACAGATTCAAGCTGATGATTTATGGCTAAAATGTTTAACCCCGCTTCCAGTCTGCTTTTCTTTATAGACAATTTTTTTATTTTGTTTTCTTTGCAAATATTAGTATTTGTTTAGGAAGACGCAGAAATTCAATAACATTTGGCAATGAAAATAAGAAAAACATGTAGACTGTGTCTATAAAACATATGGACATGATACAAATGTAGCATGTGGGAAACTACATTTTCTAATTGAGAATACTAGTACCTACTTAATAGGTATTACTAACGTAAAAATGGAATACCTAAATTTTATTAAATATTTTATTTTGCTATATTTTACAAGGTATAAAGGGTTATAGATATGTAAGTATTACGATTTTTGCATAATTTTAAGAAACATTTTTCTTTAATATGACTGTAGGGTAGCGGTCGCAGGTTCGATTCCTGTCTAGTCAAAGTTACCAGTACTAGTTGAAAAATTTCATTTAAGAATAAATTTCTAATACTAAATATAAATATAAATAATAATAATGTATTACATCAGACCAGTTTTGTCAGTGGTTTTTGTAAAAAAAAAAAATCGAATTTCATTCTCGAAACCGGTATTAGCTTTAAAACGGTGTCTAAGCGATACCAATATTAATTAAGTGGAATTTTATTGTCATATAAATAACTAAAAATTTATGTAGTTAAAATTCTATTTGAACAGACGTTAGTCATTTATTTATTCCTCAAAGTAATATCATGGTACGACAACTTTGCTAAAAAATATATTTTTAAAATTTCAAATTTATTGGATTTTTTTTTCTACCGAATGTGCAAACATAAAGTCTGTGTGTTATTTTGTCCCACATTTTTCAAAGAAATCAAAATATTAATACGCACGAATAAATTCCACTAACAACAACATTAACAAGCAGCAGGTAAAACCCGGACGAGTATTAAATGCTCTATGTCAGCACTGTGGGTATGCAATGAGTTGTTTTATTTTATTTTTTGGCTTAAAGAAAATAAACAGACACATGATACTGCTATCAAGAAAAAAAATTCGTTAAATGTGCTGTGTGTATGTGCAATATCAATGTATCAGTAAGCTTGTATAGGAAAACAATTTACATAATTCCGGATTTATTCATAAGCTTAATACAAAATAAAAACAAACAAAAAAACCAAAATTGTGTAATTTTTTAAAAAGTGAATTCAAGCATTTTTATTTATTTTTTTTTTAATGGATTTGAACTTGATGAACTTTCTTGACAGTTAATGCAACGGATGAACTGATGCATGGATGATGCCCACGAACATTTTAATTAACATACGAGTATGTATGTACAAACATTTGTCTGCGTATTTTTAGTATCTTGTCTTAAGGTTTCATAATTCGTCTATTTTTTATAAGCTTTTTCAAGTCTGCCATTAAAGATGTTGCTGATAAGCTAGTGCCGATAAGAACAATTAAACAATTAAAATTACTTAAAGTACTTTTAACTGTTAATTTCCTTTTTAGAGACATACACATACGAGTATATGTAATTATGTGTGTATATAACTGAAGCTCTAAATAAATATTTAATTTTAAAAAGAGCCGTTTTTTATTGCAATTTATTTGGTCCTTTGAAAAAAAAAACATTGTTTTAAATCATAAAAAAACTGTTAAATTTCTGCCTAGAAAGAAACTTGGAACTGTGTAATTAATGGCACATGCCTACATATCACTTACGACACTGTCATAAAATATGAATTTTAAAATCTATAATGCACATTTTTTCAACATCTTTATATTTTGACTACTCTTTTTTTTCTTTAAATTTATTTAAATGTGCTAGTAAATCTAAAAATTTAAATGAGTTTTTTGTAAAATAAAACTTTTTGAGTTATGAAGGTCTTGTAGTAAATGAGCAATATACGTATTTATATTTGTAGTATGTCTGTTGTTTTATGTGTATTAATTTAAATGTTTTCACAAAACTAAAAAAAAAAACAAGATTCGTTTTCGTTTCATTTTATTGCTGTAAAAAATCACATTACGAAGAAATCTGTAGATATAAAAGACATAAAAAACACTCAAAAAAAAAAAGAGAATTCAGACTTTATGTTAATCTGCTCTGACTAACTAAATGACGGAATGACTGGGTGACTGACTGCATTTTGTAAAACGCTATGTAAGAAGATGATGAGCACATGGAGGTTTACTGACCTTGGCATTTTTTAGTTTATTTTCTTATTTATTTTTTTTCTTCTTAAATTATTTCGAGTTGTTTTTTTTTTTTTTGTTGTAATACACATACATATTTTTTGTTGGGTATGCACATATATTTTTCCGATTATGTATTGGGCGGACTACATAAAATAAACAAACATTTTGAAATAAAAAAACAAATAATTTTTTTAAAGAAATTTTAAGCGTAAAAACTCACATAAATTATTTAGTTACTCGTAAACAACTCACAAGTGGGAATTGATTGACTCTTCTTTATAGGGTAAAATTTAATTAGTCGGTTTCAAAATATCCACTATTGATTACTTAGTAAAAAGCTTGCATACCATTTGTTATGTTTACAAACTCACATACAACATACAAAGTTACATATTGTATGTACAGTGGCTCACATTCAAAGTATTCCAATTTTAAAATAACATAAATAAAGCCAAAAAAAATTCACAGAAATCTTAAAATTATAATAACACTAGATGTTTTTGCCCGGTCTCGTCCGGCCTGGCCTTTTATTATGTGAGTAGGTATCCCTAGAAAGCATATGTGTCAATTTTTATAGAAATCCGTTTACAAATAGAATTTTAATTGTTAATCCAAATAACACAGCCGTTCACCACTTTATAAAGAGTCTCATGTTTTTGGTAGCATTATTATTAGACGCGCCCACCATAGTGGGCTTGGCGAGTTTTTTAACGTGTTAACTTTAGCGTAAATGTGTAACATTTTTACAAACTCTGAATACCATATTTATTTATAGTTAATCAACACCCTAAAATATAAGTTTTATGTTTCTAGTCTGAAAATGACAATACTTTCATACAACCTTTCATCCCCCTTTTCAACCCTTTACAACACTTTTTCCAATTATAATGTAGCCAATATCTTTTCTCACACTTTAAACTATCTGGGCACTAAATTTCTTTTAAATCGGTTCAGTAATTTTGGCGTGGAAGCGAGACAGACAGGCATTTATAATATTTCTATATTTATGCATTATTTAAAACTTTGTTGTAGGTATATTCTTTTTGATATTCATACACATTTGATGACATTCTTTTGTGAATTGATTTAGAGAATAAAACAAAAATGTCTAAATGCATTTTTTAACAAAACTATACTTGTACCCTTTAAGGTATATTTTAATTAATTGATCATAGAAATAAAAAAATTTAATTCAATAACAATTATCTAAAAACTAATAAAAAATAACTATATTATAGATCTCGTATAAGATAAAAGAAAGATGAAATAAAGAATAAAAAAATTAAAGTTTGTAAAAAAAAACAGTTCTTAATCCGAAATGGATCTTACCGCCTTTACACATTTTAATATAAGCAATAGTAAGAAGGTTGCTTTTAATGCAAGTGTGATAATAATTTAAAACACAGTTCCAAATTGAAACACCCTTTTATAATATGCATACATTGCAATGAGCCGTTAATTAATACACTTGAACTAGATGACATACATACATTAACCGGAAACTCTTTTACATATTGTCATTTTATTTCCTTAATAAGGAATAAATTGACAAAAACATATATAAATCTTGGGTGTATTTGCTGATTGGTACCGTGAAAATAAACAAATTTTATCTCGTTCGTTGGTGACTTTTTGATAATGTTAAGAAAGCCTTTGTGCGAATAAGATTTAATTAAAATTATTTCTTAGGTCATCCCTGAATGCCGGTCCTCTCAATAAATAGAAAAAAAAAATCTCAACAATGTGCAATGATGGTACTGTTTCTATAAACATGTACGGGTTTATAATGAAGAATAGATTGATGGAAAATAACGGAACTAATCATAAGTGCATACGCATTATGTTGACACTGAACCAAAATGCAGTTATTTTTGTTTCTTACAAAATACAGACTTTTTATGTATACACCCAGCGAAAAATAGTGGAACAACAATTTTATTACTATTTTAGCATCACAATTATATATAATCTATACGATAAGTATTAATAAAAATAACACTGAATATTGTATTTTATAGCTTTTTAGATGCGCATTTTCAAAAAATAAGAAAGCCTAGAAATACTTCTAGGCTGCAGTTGTAGTAATTTTTCTTCACATTGTTTGCTGAGTGTACATACAAAAAATATTTATTTATTTTTAGTTTTTGTGATTTGTTGTTTGATTTTTATAGACAAACAAAAATGTGTCGTCGGTATGAGTTGCACATGCTTGTACATACATACCTAAGCACATAATTATATACGTACATACATTTTTACATTTGTTTGTACGTTTGGATGCACGTACATTGCATTGCTATCTATCTTGAGTGTCTTATTGCAGTAAGAAATGATATAAAACATTCCCCAGTTAACCATATATTTTAATTTCATGTTATATCATATTTTGCGTGCCTTTGGTCAAGAAAATAAATATAAAAAAGTGATATACCTATATTGGAACTGTCAGTAAGGAATCAATCTCTAGTTTTATAAATTTATTATTACAAAAATAAAAAAATAATGTTGACGTACACTCAATTATATTTTTAAAAAGTTTTTTATATACCTTTAATTTCTTGGTCTTGTATTCAAATATGACCACTTGGGTTGCTTGGTTGCCCTTTTAAATCTTAAGTGCGTTAAAATATTCAATACTCCCGTATATTTTTATATTAACTAAAATAAGCTTTTTAAAATGTACAAAGATTGTGGACAAATTGTCATTTTCATAATCTTCCGTATAAAAATGGAGATAAAAACAGTCATACTCTTTTAACATTTTATTATCTGTTGGTTGATTTGTATAATAAAAAATGTTAATTTATTGTAAATACAATAGAAACACACATTTTTCAAATTGATTAACATAATTCTGCTTGTTTTACTACATATTCTAATAAACTTTTTTTGTATTCAATAATGAACAAGTTTGTTTTTTTACGAATTTATTTATATATATATATATTTTAAGCCACATATTGCACTCCACATCCTTCTATTTCTTATTATTATATATTTTTTTTTTTTTTTTCTTAGAGAGGATGAAAGAAATTTCTATTTTCTTAAAAAAAATATTTTGGGGCAAGCACAAACCGTTTTTATTAGGATTTTCATTTTATTTACTTAAATTCAATTATGCAAAGTTTATTGATACATTAAATACTATTCTCTCTTGGAACACATAAATTATAAAATAGTAGGAGCAATTAAATTCAATTATTAATAACAAAATGATAAATATAATAAAGTAGTATTCAGTAGAAAATTTTTACAATTGACAATAGATTGATTATGATTTAAAAAACAAGTATAATAAAATGAATTATTATTAACAAACTAATGTTAAAGGTTAGGGGTTAATTTTTTATTCATAAATATCTCACACTTTTGAAAACAAATTCAAATTCAATTTTGAAATGAGCCAATTCTGTTAATTCGTTTAGATTACGTGCTTTCTTCATTTGAATCTGGCAGTTCGGCAGATTACATAGTTGATGAATTGTTATCAACTTTATGCCGGTTAGAAGCAACTATGTTGTTTACAAATATTTTTGTGCTTTAATATTTATTTATTTCCTTACTTTACAAGAAAATTATTTTTCCCGGTTAAATCCAATTAACATGGAAAAAGTAAGTCTTAAAAGGATGCGTTCCGAGGATTCACCGTATATTTTGCAAACAAAAATGCATATAAATGAGAAAGTTATAAATTCTCATGACCCAAATAAAATGAAACAAATACATGGTATGAATAATATTATGAATTATTTGCGAATTTATGAATTATTTGCTAGTATATTATTAAATTTTCAGCAAAAACCACAAAATTATTGTTTCAAGCAGCTCGTTCCGTTGACAAAAACTGCTTTGAAAATGGTAATAAAAAAACCCCACTGTCAAGGCTTGTAATTCTATTTGGGAATGGTCAAATAGAATCGACCAAATTAGCAGAAGAATCTGATGATCTTGACGAATTCCTATGGGTACGCCGTAAAGCGAAATGTTGTGATCGCGAAACATACATTCAAAGCGATTGTATCAATTGCCAGAAACCATTATGCGAAGAATGTGGTTTTTCTTGTGCAGAGTGTGGTCAATTTATTTGTAATACATGCGTAACTGTATTGTAAGTAATTCAAAAGCATTTTTTATCTTTTTTTAAAAATTTTGATTTTATTTCAGTGGATCTGGAGTCGTCGATCATCCTATTTGTGAAAAATGTGCAATATTTACCTTAATTTGAAGCCACAAAAATATTTAAATTTGTATTATTTTATATGTACATATTAAGCACCTAGAAATGTTTGTAAAAAGATATTTAGAATATAAGAATATAATACAAAAATATATAACTAAGAAAAAAAGTAATTGCAGATCCATTTGAACAAATATGTCTTGATTTCATAATACCTATATAATAAATAATTTTTTGGTTTAGTATTAGTAATAGTTGGAAAACATATTTCAATAAATAATGCAATATAATGAAGCAAAATGCATTATGTTCCCTTATGGTATAAGAAAACCAAAATATAGGTATTATTATAAATTAATTCTAAGATTAATATTGTTAACGAGTACTGGTAACTTTGATCATTGGCTGCCAGGGTCTAGACAGGAATCGAATCTGCTACCCCCAGTTTGACCTTAAGAAAACCAAAATATAATATAAGTCCTTACTTAGGACAAAGCACTCCAATTAAGACGATGATAATATTTTCTAAAATAATTCATACATATGTATGTACATAAGTATATGCGTGGGCATATACATATATAAAAATCCCTAGCACTTTTTAGACCTGTCAACATCGCCGCTGGTAAATATAACTTCCAACACAAGACCACAAATCTGCGAGGACTTTAATATTATTTGCTCTTAGAATTGTAAGCTTGTTTCTTATTTGAGTTTTGGATCAAATTACATATTTTCGCCGATTTTCGTAGTTAACAAAAATTTACAAGCAATTTTACATCCTTACCTTGCAAATTTATTTAATGTTTAAAATAAATACGAATTTTAATATTACGAAACACAAACACATTTTAAAGTCCAAACAAAGAGCAGTTACTTTCGATATTTTAACCAAACATTTTATCATGGAGCACAAAATATGATTAAAGAAAACACGTGCGCTCAATTACACAATTACGAAGCAACATAAAATCGCGTAAAATGCAAACTACAAACCATGCACATATAATTTACATAGCCCAAAGCGAATTTAATAAATTCGCCTTGCATAACCAATAAAAAATTACATAAATGCGCGTTTACTTGTGTGTAGAGAATTGGAAAAGCATGTTCAACAACCAATAACAGAAAACACTCGTGTAAAGGAAATATGAAAACGCTAACTAAATAGATCCTCGGCAATGGTAACTATATATTCTTGGATCGGCCACGCTCACTTTTGTGCGGGTAAGTTAAAAGGTTCTCAATTTATACTGGGCACGCAAGACGGAATAAAAACAGCTAATCAAAAAGCAGGTTTTTAGCAGATAATCCTGATCTTGTATATAGAAAAATAGAGGTAGTCGCGGTTTTTATGAACCGACCGGGCTAAATTTCAATAGTAACCTGAAAACAGCAACAACTGACAGATTGATATGCTAAACTTTTCTGTACGTTGCCTAGGAACTTCAGAAAGTTGATGCAATGATCAACTCGGCTATTTATAAGGATCCAAAAATATATACGTTATAGGGTGGCACAAAATTATACTTACAGTGAAGCGTTATACTCTAATTAATACAAACGCTTCCCTAATTGTAGGTGAAAGTTACTAACTTGTCATTATGTTTATTCAGTAAAAAATATCTTCACATACATTTATACATTTATAAATACATTTAAAAGAATTATAAATTCTAATTTACACTTTTCCCTTAAATTTATGATATTTTTGATAGTCCTTCACCAAGGCTTCATATAACTGACGACCAGCATCGTTGGAACAACGTAAAATAAATCTTCCGACTCGGTGATCACAAATACCAACTAATTCGTAACAAATATTATCAATATGAGTTTTGATCTAAAAAATAGTAATTTGGCGAATATTTAACATAAACAAGAATATTATGTATGTGTATATACTGGTATGTATATGTATATACTAACCTTATTGTATAAAGTCGTAGGTCTTTTATTAGCCACCATTAAATTAATGGTAAATGTCAAAACAAATGGGGCCACTCTTTTAACACTCACTCTATGTTGTGCAATTAAATGCATTAAAGCTTCCAGTTTTAACGCCAATTCCGACAAATCATCTATTTCATTTGATGGCAAAGCAACATCTTTCTGTCGTGCACTTTTATACCACACAATTGCCTGCAATAGATCCTTAAAAATGTGCATGTATTGCGGTATGCGGTCCAACAGGAAGACATGGCGATATTTAATAAATGACGAACATACTTCAGTCATGGCCATGTGGAGGGTATGAAATTCTTTAAGATTCGTATCATCTACAGGAAACTTTTTTATGTTAATATCCATAAGAAATGATAAAATACTATCCACAGTATCCATTGAAATTGGAATCTAAAAAAATATTATAAAAATTATAGACAACAATTAAAGTAAACTATTTTATACTTACTGTTTTATTATCTAAAACGGTCCTATGACAGTTTAATATATGTTTAATTAAATCGTAATTATTGAACATTTGTTGTTCATTTCTATCTAAACGCAATGTTATATCAAGAGTGGTTTGTTTATATTGTTCATTGAAAATCTAAAAGATTAAAATTTTTGTCAAGCATTGCAATAGAAAAACTAAAATCAACTTACTGCTCCCTTAATTGTACTAAACGGGCATTTGGCTACTAGAGCCAATAGCCGTAATATGTTGGAAAATTTTGTCTCATTAACATTGTTAGATATAGTTTTAAGTAGCAACAGTAGATCTTCATTAGTTTTATTTTCAATAATCATTTTTACTGCCAATTCCGTGGTTTTTGAGTAAAGGGTGTCCTTTCCTTGATCATCTATTGAATCGGTGTTTATTTGAGACCAATAGTTGGTTAATACAAATTCAATTTCATCTTGATCTAAATGTAATAATTCACGATGATTTAAGGCAACCTGCACTAAACGCACAGCATGTGGATTGCGATAGTCCATCTGTATGGAATAGATATTTAAAATTTACAAATTATTAACTCTAAAACCAAAAATAAAATAAATACCGAATTTCCTATAAAAATTTTGCTAATTCGTCTGAAATCATCATCTATTTCAAACATTAAGTCTTTCGTTTCTGAAGAAATTTTCTCCTTTTCTATGGATTGTTTGTCTTTGGTGTACTTTGTTAAAATAACAAAAGCATATGATGCAAAAGCGGACAGAGTATTTTGTACAAATTTTTTTTCTTTTTTAGATGTTCCATCCCCGGTAAAATTTTTCTTCAGATAAAGTGAAAATATTTTTAAAAATATATCCAAATGCTTGCGCATGTGTTTTGCAGTTGGTCCGCTAAGTGATGTAAGCGTTTCTATAAGTGATAATAATAGTTTACGCTGTCCTCCGTTTATACCTGAAGACGTTTGTGACTCAGTGAGTATATTTCCTAACTCCTCTAAAAATTTATCTGTTCCTTTTTCTTCGTTGTGAATGGTTGCAAAAATGAATTCATAGAGTTCCCAACAGTTATCAGCAGGCAACAGTTTAAGTAATAGTGCAGATGGAAAATATTTGAAAATTAAAACTTTCTGACCGAAGTGTAGAAGGTCTGCAAAACAGTTTAAAATAGTAGATTTATATATTTAATATTAATATTAATCCATTGTTATTGTGATTTACTAAAACTAATCGTAAACTTTATTAAATGTGATAAAAATTATGATCACTTCTAATTCATAAAATAATCTCAAGAAATAAAAAAGATAATAAAATATTGAAATAAAGACATATGTAACTTAAAGTAATATTTGAAAATAAAGGTACATTAACTTGTATTTAAATAAAAATCTAAAGAATTTCAAAAGTACACATCTTGTTTATATGGCTGTTTAGAACAGAACAGAGTCGATAATCGTTTAATACTTTTTTATCGTATTGATTAATATGAACAAACTAAATATACTACTTACCCTTTAAAATTTCTAAAGATTGTGCAGCTAATTCATCTTCTTGAGCGGCTTTTAAATCGCGATACAGACACAAGTGCAAAGCAAATATTATAGTTTTACGCTGGCGCCTTAGTTGCCCCAAAGACAAACGAGTTAATAAATCTAGATTTATTTTAATATCTTCCAAACATAATTTTTTCACTTTAATTTCTATATCTGAACGAGTGACAATAACATCCACTAATTCCTTTATAATCAATTCGCTCGCTGCAGTTTCTATGCATTGACGAATCTTATTGAAATCACATGATATCGATTTTAATAAAGAATGTTTACAATTCAAACTTTTGCAAATGTTTTCATAAACAGCCAATGAAACCAATTCCAAAAGCTCTAAGTCGTTCAGAGTAAGAGGCAGGTGCTCAGGTTGGCTAATTATAAAATCAGCAATATACACTTTTTCCTTTCTTTGCATTTGTTTTAGATACCATTGACTTTTTGAAGATTTTAAAAGAAAATTTAATATTTCTGGATCGGTGGATTTTAAAAATAAATCTTCTTTATTTGCTGTTGACAATAAAAAAGTTGCTTGTGACTTTTGTATACTGAGACGATGTAATAAGCATTTACAACAGGATTTTCTAACATTTAAAACTTGTTGATGTAATAATTCCCATTCTTCTGATGTAAGAAAGTTGTGAAAATTTTTTAAAAGATTCAACGGTTGCAATGACTCGTCCATGCAACCGTCAGGACGATAATATATCAAAAGTAATTCAAAGTTTGTGGCAAAATAGACCAATTCAAGAAAGGCGCTAATGGTACGTGACTGATGTTCTTTTTCCAATACAAATTTTCCAAATAATTTTAAAACTTCAGAAGTTAACCCTCTTTGCTGTTGTAATTGTAACAAGAAGTTATCAGATTGTTCCGCTAGCTTACAGCCAGTAAAATATTGAGATAACAAAGCAGTATGAAATTCCAATTGAAATAAGGAATTTTCATCAATATGGATGGTACTATTTAATGACTCGATGAGCTCTTTTAGAGCGTACAATAAGGTTTTCCATATGGTTAAAGAGGGTTTAGACATCAAACCCATTATAATTTTGGAAAAAGCCAAGCCCACGGGGAAACTGGGCCAAAAGTTTTGCATTTTCGGGAAGGATGTTATAGCGGTTAGTTTCGTATTAACATTTATAGTTTTCCTTAAAGTGGGTTTGAAAAAATCTTGAATTAGTATTTTCAAGTAATTAAAATTATTTGCGTTCATTTTCTCAGTATCTTGGATTTCTTCGAATTTTTCCTTTTTATGTTTTGGTGTTTCGCACTCCAAATCCGATATAGCCTTCCGTTTTTTCTTTACGTTCAAGTCAGTGATTTTTAATTGTTTGTTCAATGCCTTTAAGAGGTTTCCTACAAACTTTTCAGCCCTACTTAATCGTCGAAACATGTCCATTAGTAGCAACAAATACTCTTCAAACAATTCGTTTTCCTCTTTATTACCCGATTTTGGAGCTAAAATCATTCTTGCTGTTATTTCAAAAACATTGTGTTCCAAAATTAATGGGTTTAAACGAAGTGTGGCACATAAAACCATAAGGATCTCTTTTAAGTATGAATCTGTTCTCTTGTTTGTGGCTGCAAGGATTCGCTCGCCCAAAAATGTAATAGCTGTTTGATCATCATTTACTTTTATATTCAAGTTGACATCATGACGTCCTAGCATTTCAATGACAAAGGCAACCACTGTTAACAAAACTGAAGGATCCATCCCTTTATAGGAATCTTGTAAAAAGTTATGAAACACATGGTGTAATAATGATTTTACAAAAGTTTCTACACCTCTTCGATTCACAATAGCGCATTCAAAGCATAATAATCTAATTGGCAACGATAGGTTCAACATGCGATTTAAAATATTTACATCCTTCATCTCGAGACATAATAAATTCTCCAGTTCCAAAAATTCATCAAAGAAATCTACTTTAAATGTACGCAGTATTAACAAGACTTGAGCCATTGGGTACAATACTAATGCTGTATATGCTTTCTCAAATAAAACAACATCTCCGCAACGTTTAATAGTTTCTTTTAAGCCCTTTAGCAACGATACGAAAAATTCAGATTCAAAAGTGCTTAAAAATTGTTTGTTGCCTTCCTGCAGCACCAGTAAATATTTTTCATAGCTGCTAAATATCTGACCGTAAACACGACATTGTATATTATAATCCATTCTGTATAAATCTTGCAATAATTCATACTCCACCAGCAGATGAAGTAAATAAGGCCATTTTCTTGAGTCTCCAGAATTTTGTTCAGCCTGAGCCAAGAACCATTCTACGAAATCTTTTTTAACTGTTTGTGTTATTAAGCCTGGTTGAGCTCGTAATTTAAACAATTCTTTAAAATTATCTTCTTTTAATTCATCACCTTTTAACTGTTTCTGCTCAGCTAGCCACTGTAACACTAATTCATATTTCGTTGGTAATGTAAATTCTACTGACTGCCACGATTTAATGGCAAACTTTAAGTTTTCTTCAAAAGATTTTTCTTTACGTCTCAGCCATTTTGCAAATTCTGTAAAAATAAAATAAAACATTTCTATGTAATAATTTGATAAACATTGTAATATATACACAAAATATTGAAGAATTGGTCAAAAATTTAACACATTTTTAATAACAAGCCCAAAATTTTTACGTAATAAGTTATTTATTTAAGAACAAAATTAAAAAATATTACCCTCCTCTTGCGACATTATTTTAACAGTTTGTTTTAAAAGAAAAAATGTTTTTAAAATATTAAATATCTGTTCATATAGATTTCTACTACTAAACTCAGAAATTGTAAACAAACTACACGTGGATCGAAAAGGAAGCCAGACGTTTAGATTAAATCGTGTAGATGCCAGATGAAGAAAATTTGTTCGTTCTTCATATGCATATTTCAAGGCAAATTTATATCGAATAAATGCATTCACTATATGTATAATGACATTACGTCCTCTAAGATCTCTTGTGTAAAAGTATTAGTACAAAAACAACTTTTAACCATTCGATTTTTAAAAAGCAGTACACACACATACAAAACATTGTACATATAATTTTTAAACGAATAAATTTCTACTTATTTTAACATTTTGTTTTATAATATTTTTTATCTTACTTATTTTTACCCCTTTTAATTTGTTTTTAACCAGTTTTTGCAATATTATTTTATTTTCTGATTGAATTTCAAAATTTAAAAACATTTTGACATATCGCCGGGGAGCGAATTCAAGGAGCTGATGATTGTGCGAATACTCAACAGGTACCATATCAGTGTGGATGGCTTGAAAATTCGCTCAGCAGCTATTACATTCCAAATTGTCAAAATTTGTCCAAGTAAAGAAAGACACCATTTACACAGGGAAAGTTTACTTTGCAAAGTCTTGAGTTTATAGGAGATAGGGGTGAAGAGAACGGGAGGCAGTACAGACTTTCTTGTACTCGCAAATTCGTTTTGTTCTCTGTTCGTAGTTTATATAACTGAAGTTAGCTGCAACTTTTTATTTGAAAACAAAACAAAATTTGAGAAACAAAACTTTCCCTGTATAAACACCAAAGAAAGTTTAAAAGAGAATTCAACAAAATTTGTCAAAGTAAACTTTCCCTGTGTAAATGGTGTCAAACAAAATTTTTAGAATTACAAATCCTGCACCAATAAATAAAAATGCACAGTTTTCATACACCAAAAAACTGAACCTTTTTCAGTTTGTTTTAAGAATTTTGACAATGCGACAGATAATGAGGAGCGAATTTCTTATGCATTCAAATCTACAGATTCGCCTTGATATTATTCTTCTTAATTCAGATGTGCACAATCCTTTCTCTGGGGAAAAAGTTAGTTTTCTATGTCTGACCCGGTCGCAAATGTAAACAAAGTATTTTAAAATATTGTTTATTTGAGACAAAACAATGAACAAAGGTAACTCTAATGAAAAAAAAAAATTAATTAAAAGCAATAAAAACTAAATGTAATTTTTAATTAAGAGATGAGTGAAAACAAGCCAGTAGATCCGCAAGCTCCAGTTACTGGTAAAGGTTTTCTTATATCGATAAAAACAGGTGATCCAACAGAAATAAAGGAAAGAGATGTGGTAAGTTAGAAGCGCACTTACAAGCCTACCATTTTGTCTTGGAATTTATTTTATATTAAAATCTCAAGTCCGTGGCAACAAGGAATAATTGTTTAAGCCGATGCTCTCATGCATCACTTCTAGTTCGAAATGGAAGAATGTCTCTGATATGTATTTCTAACTCTATTAACTAAAAATGTAATGAAAGCATATTATCTGTACCTTGAAAAACGAACCTATATATAAGTAGTTTTTCCTTATTGCCCTAAATATATATTTAAGTGTAAATTATTTTAAGCATGGACGTTGCCGAGCTGTCACAGAGTTTGAAAAGCTAAACCGCATTGGCGAAGGCACATATGGCATTGTTTGTGAGTGATTTTCTACAATTAAAGATGATCACCTGGGTTAATCTGTTTCTATTTTTTCACATAAGATCGTGCTAGGGATACTCGGTCAAATGAAATTGTAGCATTGAAAAGGGTACGCATGGACCAAGAAAAAGATGGATTGCCTGTGAGTGGATTACGAGAAATAACCATCTTAAAGTCGTGTAAACATGAAAATATTGTAAATTTATTAGATGTGGTGGTTGGAAAAAGTTTAGAAAGGTAAGAAATATTAAATAAAAGTATTTAGCTTAAAATTTATATTTTTGACTGATTTCACTTATTTTTGAAAATTAAATAGTTCTCACTAGTTTCATCAATAATTTATTTTAATTTAATAAATAGTTGTACAGTAGTAAATAATTACTATTAATTTCTCTGTAGTATTTTTATAGTTATGGAATATTGCGAGCAGGATTTGGCATCTCTTTTGGATAACATGTCACAACCTTTTTCTGAATCGGAAGTAAAATGTATAATTTTGCAAGTTCTACAGGGACTTAAATACATGCATTCCCGTTACATTATTCATCGTGACTTAAAGGTTTCAAACTTATTAATGACTGATAAAGGATGTGTGAAAATAGGTACACAAATGTTTGTTTTTTTTTTTTTTGCTTTAATAAAATTATTACTAAATTAAAAATTACTTAGCTGACTTTGGGTTGGCTCGCTTATTTGGCTTACCATCAGCTCCTATGACTCCCCAGGTCGTCACTTTGTGGTATCGATCGCCCGAGCTATTGTTAGGTTCGTCTACCCAAACAACAGCCGTTGATATGTGGGCGCTTGGTTGCATATTAGGGGAACTGCTTTCCCATAAGCCATTGCTACCGGGTAACACGGAAATAGCTCAACTGGAATTGATAATTGATTTGTTGGGTACTCCCTCTGAAAACATATGGCCAGATCTGGTAAAAATGCCAGCTTTGCAAAACTTTACTTTAAAGCAACATCCTTATAACAATTTAAAACAAAAATTTCAATATCTATCTCCGGCCGGTCTAAGATTACTAAATTTTTTATTTATGTATGATCCCAAAAAAAGAGCTACAGCTGAGGAATGTCTACAAAGTAGCTATTTTAAAGAACCGCCTTTGCGTAAGTTATTGATAATTAATGAAATGTAATTTTATTTATGTTTCCTATTTTAGCATGTGATCCTAAACTGATGCCTACATTTCCACAGCATCGTAACATGCAGGGTAACCATAATAAGATTTCAGTCGGAAGCCATCTTCATAACCAACCCGAGTTACCTGCTATATCTGATTTATTAGGAAGTTTGTTAAAGAAAAGAAGAGTTGAATAAAAAAATAAAATTAGTAGCAGGAAAAAGTTAAAAACATCATTGAATGATGAAATATTAAATCAGAAGCATTTTATCAAACAAATTCACCATATCAAAAATTAAATACAAGTCTTTCTCATCAGAATTTTATTTATTTCAATTAGTATCTAATAATTTTGATATAGAATTAAGGAATCAAATTCAATTCAAGGAATCAATTTGCCTTGGTAGCCAATGTATTTTAAAATTTCAGTGACGGCAGGATGTAAAATAACCAGGTGACCTACGAGCCTGCTGAATCATGAATTATTGAAACTCGTTCTGTCAAAAATTAAAAGATATCGATGTGTTAAAGAGAGATCAAAAAGAAACAAATTTTTTGTTTCACTCTAGCACAGTTCTTGATACCAACCACCGGAAATAGTTTTTGACAACAGGAGCCTCAAAAGCAATAACAAAATATATGGACTTTTTGTAATGTTATTTTTGTATTTTTGAAGTTACCTGGTTTTCTTGTACCATGAGTGACGGTAAGCCGATCTGCTTTGTACAGCATAGACTAGTGTTGCAAAATTAGGCCCAGCTGTGCCTTTTGTATCAATTGAGACAGTTTGTGGTACTTTTTTTAGGCCTTTCAGCTCAAAATTCAATTTCATATCATTTTCTATTTCATACTACACATGGTGTAATTATACCATTTCGGTAGGGCTTGGCATTATCGAATTTATTTTGGCACTTTTAAATTGTAAAATTGGTCCAGAATAAAGAAGCTAAAAATGCATCGCTGGCATAGACCAAGGCGAATTCATGAAATCATAACTATCAAGCCGAATTGTATTCTGTGATTCAGTTCGGCAACGAGTCAAAAAAAAAGAACTTAATTCAAGTTAATTAATTTATTTGGAAAGTCCAGTAAGAATGAGTGTTGAAGATTTAAGCAACAAGATTGAGCAGTGGAATCCTATGGCAAGCGATTATAAAAACTCTGAATTCAATCAATATATATCCGGTCCTGGGACTGCACTTGATGCGGAATTTCAATCCCCTCAAAAAGCATTGGAAAATAACACCGAAAAGCAAAATCTGAATGCACCATGTTTAGTATTCAAGAATATGCCACAATCTATGACAAAACAAGCTTTGAATTTTTTATGTTCCAAACACGGACGCGTTAAAGATATCAGACACAACGTCAAGACGAGCAAGTATTTTTTCGTGGATTTCGCTACAGTAGCGTGAGTAAAAATTTATGTGTGTTTAACAACTCAAGTACTAAATTAATTACTATTTAAGTGATATGGAAGCTGTTTTACGTGCATTAGAAAACAATAATTATGGCTTTACAGTGGTAATATGCAGCAGTAGTGGAAGAAGACGTTTCAATGTCAAAAGAAGTGGTATAAATAAAAATTTGCCACCGGTAGCACCAACTAAAACTGGAATTGACTATGATAGTCGGAATGTTTCTATGTCTAGAAAGAATCACCCTCGTCCAAAAGTGGCGGAAGATCCTCTTTTAAACATAAATGATACTTTAAATACTGATCTTCCACTGAACCTTTTAGCTAACGATGCACATGCTTTAGAACGTCAAGGACTGGAAAAAATGCCAAACAATAGCAGCTTTAGCTACCGTAATGGACGTTCATTCGTAAAGTAAGTATGTAATACAAATATGTATTAATATAAATTATGTATATATAAATATAAGAGTATGTGGTAGACTCTAGTAGGTAGCGTACTAACCTATCAATCTAGGGTCGCAGGTTCGATCCCTGCCTAGACCTTGGGTGTTTTCTGCAGACAAGCCAAGAAGCTTCGCGGACTTGTGTTGTAAAAAATAAAAGAAAATAC
Source organism: Thelaira solivaga (assembly GCA_947397855.1). Taxonomy (NCBI): domain Eukaryota; kingdom Metazoa; phylum Arthropoda; class Insecta; order Diptera; family Tachinidae; genus Thelaira; species Thelaira solivaga. Next base: position 62,743,512 of record OX377612.1, on the reverse strand, counting down.
TATACGATATATATTATAATATACCTATTATATAAATATATATATTTACTTTCGTTATATTTTGAGTAGGAAATTAAAGAAGCTATACAAAGTTTAAGTCAAATAAATATTTATATAAAAATTAACAAAATGAAAAAACCATAAACTTAAAAAATCAGCAATTTCTATTTTTAACATTTCATACATTTTATGTAAACTCGAAATTTATACATAATGTGATTTTTAATTCGTATTTTGTCTTTTTTTGCAATCAAGCATGCCGCATAAAATAGAAGAGTTTGTTGACAAAAAGCATAAGGAATCTTCTGGAACTTATATTGATTCTGAAGATAAATTCTTACATGTACAAAAAGGTAACAAAATATCAGATCGCGTTAATAAATGTTCTCGGTGTTATTACGTTTGTGATACTGTTTGTGAGCGTTGTTCCCAATACTATTGCAGTGTTGAATGTCAGGCAAATGATTGGCCTGAGCATCGGTATAAATGTGGAAAACCTAAGTAAGTGCATACATATTTAAATATTAAAGAATTAAACATGATCTGTTTTATTTTTTTGCTTATTCATAACTTGGCACATTCACTCATGTATAATTTATATTGAATCAAATTTTCAGACATTTACAAAAGACTCCTCCTTCCAAAAAAGAATTAAAAAGTAATAAAAAATCTTCAAACAAATCCAATAATAATAATCAAAAGCCATTAGATTCTCCCAAGAATTTTCAACTAAGATCATCGGAGAATAGTGAAGTAGTTTATAAACAAAATATGCCACGCAGTGGCAATACTGTTAGTATTACATCCATTATCAAAACCAATACTGTTTTTGTACGATCGACTACATATGACGAAAACTTAAGTTTTTTCAATACAGTTGATACTTTACAGTCTCTGGGAAAAATGTTGAAGCCATTGAAAATATCACCTAATAGTGGAGAGGTGGTCGTTACGAAATTTGAAGGTCAATTTAATCGGGCATTAGTATTAAAAGTTATAAATCCGAACAAAGTTGTAATTAACTTCATGGATTATGGTAACACGGAACAAGCAAAAATGGAAGATTTATTTGAAGCACCTGAAGAATTTATTTATAAACCCAGACATGCAATACCCGTTCTCCTTAAAGGTGTTAATGATTTTTATATGACAGAAGAAATACGTCAATTCATGCACACCTATTTAAATAATATAAATGTTGAGATTCGTTATAAACCAGAAGATTTTCAAGAAGTAAATAAAATTTATGCTGTAGAGCTAATCGATGAAAGTACACAGCAGAATTTAAACAAAATGATTATGAAATTATCAAAGCCTGTAGAGCCGCAAAACCTTGACGAAATATGTGATCGTAGTGTAATTAAAAATTTATACGTACAAAATTATGGAAAATAATGTACTCATTTTTATGTTTTTCTATTTTAATTAAAGTACCTTAAACCAAAAAAGTTACCTGTAGGAAACAATGTTGAATTAATTGTTATGGATAATTCTTTAATAACCTCAGGCTGCATATCGTGCACCATAAAACCATATGCGATTGAAATAAAAAAGTTTCAAAATGATATTCAAGAGTATGTTAAATCTCTTCCTGAAGAAGCATATACACCAAGGTGATTTGTATGATGTAGTGTATTTTTTGTTTGTTCTTTTATAATTTTTGAACATTTATTTTGAAATGAAAATTAATATATTTTATTTTAAAGAGCTGAGGAACTTTGTATTGCCAAATATAGTAAAGATAATTTGTGGTACCGTGGCGTTTGTATAGAAGTTGTTGGTGATGGTTATCCCTCTATACACTTTATAGACTATGGTAATATAACAACTGTACCTATCGAAAATATACGCCGTTATCCCAGTCAGTTCAATTTTCCTCTGTTTACATTTGACTGTGCTATTGAAGGTAAGAGATTCGATGTGTGTATATGTATGTAGATATAAAATTAGCTTCTGTACACATTTTTGTTTTCCAACGTACTTCTCTGATATTTTGATTCATATTAGTTCTATACTCTAAAAAACATTGCCATAACATATGTATGAGCTGTTATTTTTCAATGTGGCTGAAGTCCAATTCTTTGAAAAATGAATTAGCAGTAATTTGAGTTAGATGGTGCTTATATCTTACTAAATATATTTCTAACACATTTGTTTTAAAAAGAGGACTTGTATCGTTTTCAAAAATAACAGCTTATATATACTTTTGTACCACTTTTACTGATACCATTTACGGCTGATCGGCCTGAATTCCAATAGCAACCTGGCCTGGCGTGTTATGTATTTCGATTCGAATCGAAATGGCTTTCGAAAAGAATTTTTAATTCGAAAAATAAACTAATATGTAGACCTTTAGAAAATCCAGCAGAGTTGTGTTAACAATTTTGAGGGTAATTTTAAAAATGTTAATTTTTTTTTTAATTTTTTACATAATTAGTTTATTTTTTCCAATAGAAAATTTTCTTCGAAACCCTTTTCGATTCAAAACGAAATACATAATAACCCCCCAGAATATACATATACACTTTACAGGAATGCACATGTGCAGTGTAGAAACTACAAATGAAATCGCAAACTTGCAGTGAAGGGTATAAAAATATTGAAAACAAAATGTTGAATGTATTTATATACTGAACACATATTAGCACATTTAATTTAATTTACCTACATAATTATGTATTTTAGGTCTGCCAGAAGCTTGTGGAGACCAACTTGTGGAAAAGCTGGAAGAATTAATACCAAACGGTGAAACGATTAAATGTGAAAATGTTACAGTTGATGAAGAAAGTAACTTTTATTTTATATCCTTGCCTAATGTAATTTGGGAACTAACTAAATGTGGTTTAATTTAAAATGACTAACATTTAGTTTAAGAATTATATCTTGATTATCTGTTTTGACATTCTTTTAAATTTCACACATACATACCTACACGCATGCCACATTTCACTACTAATTAATTGAAGTAGCTTCGATATCCAAAACAAGAGTTTTAAGGTACTGATTTGCAATCTGCACTTTATTTTTATTTTTTGCAAAACATGTCACGTTTCCAATATATGCCGTTATTGCCTAAATGAAATAAGTGATACGACATAAGAGTTGTTACTCTTCACTTATACCACTCTCAGAAATAACAGCTCATATATGAATATCACTTGAAAGCGGCTTGTAATACTTGATTAAAAACAAAAACCGAAATTCTGCAATAACATTTCTTTTAAATCTTACTTATTTACATTAAAATACATTCTCCATGAAAATATCATTAAAAAATAAAAAATTTGAAACCACTCAACATTAGGAAAGATTAATATTTTGTTAATTTAAGAAATTTTAAAATTAAGTTGAACGTATTTTATCTCCGATATCACTTGTACATGAATAATTGTTTAAACAATACATTTTGTATTACACCTCATTGTATCTTAAAATCAGACAGAACGAACTAACTAATACTTTGTTTTCTCTATCTTTTCAAAGTAGAGTAAAGAAAACTCCAAATTCATAAACCGGAGCCGAATTCAAATTGGAAATTAAAAAATCAACATCAAATGCAAAAAAAAAAAAAATTATCTATGATTATATTTATAATTGTTTTTAATATTATGGATATTTATAAAATAGTTGTGTAGAAAAATGATTTGTAATAAGCTATAAAAAAAAACTTCAATAAAAATTAATTTCTACCAAGTATATTTATGTTGCAAATGTCTATTTTTTGATGTTTTGATTCAAATAATGTGTTTAAACATTAAACAGCGATATATAATCAATACTTGATGCATACAAAGCCAAGAATTAATGTAAAGCTTTGTTAAAAAGAAAAGAATATTCACGAAAATTCTAGAACGAATAATGAAGTCACGATTAATTACCTAATGTATATTTTAAAATAACCACTTTTTGCCTGGCTAGATATTCTTTAAAATTAAATACATATTTTTATTTTAATTTTTTATCTACTGAAGATTGGAGTAGTTCCGTGCAATATTTGTTGTACTAAATAAAGAATAAAAAATTTTCCGTAAGAATCTCTTGGAAAATAATGCATATTATAAGCCTAATTTGAAATTGACACAAAAATTATTTCTTGTCTTTAGAAAAAATTGCTTAAATGGGCCCCCTTTCAGTTTTTGTTAAAGATAAAAGAAAAAATTGTAATAAAATTTTTAAAAAAATATTTTCCTATAGTTTGAACTTTTTAAATCAATGGACCATAATCATGATCACAAAAAAGTACGTTTTTATTTAGAGCTGACTTTCGTTCATAAGAATTTTATGAGTTTAAAATAGTTTTTAAAAAGATACCGACTTTAGTGTGACTATGATTACGGGCCAATATTTCTAAGATATTTCTTTCTTATTTATTTGCCTTTGGCAACCATGTACATTGATATAAAAAAAGTAGCCTCTACTTTTTTAAAAATTATCCTTTACAGTTTTGTCCAATAAGAATTGATTGTACAACAATAAACTATTTAAGCTTGCGTTCCTTAAAAAAAATATTTATAATGGTAAAACTAAAACCTTTTTTCAAAAATATAGCTGTACAGATTATCACGTGTTCATAAGAAACGCTTGCTTCTTTACCAACTCCTTAAATGTACCGGTCTCGCGTGATATTAATTCTTCATAACGTCCTTGTTCAACAATCTCTCCACTTTCTAGTACAGCTATAGCATCAGCATTACGTATGGTTGATAAGCGGTGAGCTATGGTGAGACAAGTTCGTCCTTTGGCTAATTGTTCAAGAGCATTTTGTACGAGCTCTTCGGAAACAGAATCTAAAGCACTAGTCGCTTCATCCAATATGAGAATGGTGGGATTCTGTGAAAATAAATTAGTTAAAATCCTTAAATTTATAATAGATTTTTCTTATTATAACTTAAGCTCATATACTGGTTTTTGCTCACTATTTTTACAACATATTTTTGGTCTTAGTAGCTAGTTAATTATCTGGGTAATTACATTAACTATATATTTACAAAAAATGTTGTAAAATTGCTTTTTTTTTATTAAATTACATGATTAAATTTATTAAAAATTTACCTTTATTAAAGCTCTGGCTATTGCTACTCTTTGTTTTTGGCCGCCACTCAACATCATGCCTCTTTGTCCTACTATTGTATTAAGACCATCTGGCAGTTGTAAGGTAAATTCATCGACATGAGCTTTACTTATGATTTCTTGAAATTGAGCTTCATTTATTTTCTGGCCTTCGTTCAAGCCATATAAAATATTATCTCTAATAGTACCGGAAAACAAAACAGGTTCCTTTAGAATAGAAAAATGTGAATAAAAAATTAGTATTCTTCAAAATGTACATAAAACTTACCTGACTCACAGCACCTATATGATGCCTTAACCAAACTGGACTTAAATCTCTCAAATCTACCTGATCTATCAAAATTCTACCCTTTACAGGGTCATAAAGTCTTAGTAATAAAGTTGCTATGGTAGTTTTACCTGAACCACTGCGTCCTACAATGGCTGTAGTTTCTCCTGGTTTTAGAGTTAAATTGAAATTATTTAAAACTACGCTATCCACTCTAGCAGGAAAACAAAAATTAACATTGTCGAATACAATTTCACCGCGAGGTTTGTGCTCTGGTATTATGCCGAAATTTAAAGGTATTCCATTTTTCCGATCATATATTTCCCAAATCCGTTGGGCCGAACCAACACCCTTATTTATTTCTGTATAGAAATTGGAAAGGCCATTAATGGAAATGGCAGAATAACCAGCATACAATATAAATGACGTTAAAGCTCCTATAGTTAGTGCATCCTGTAGAACTAGTGAACCACCGTAATATAAAACGGAAATTATAATTATATTGCCCGACATGCCTGTCTGTATATATATATATATATATATGTGCAAAAGTTATTAATATGAATTTTTTTTTAGAAAATTGCAGCTTACCGCACCAAAGAATAAAGCCTTAGCTGTTGTTTCTTTATAACCTAATCTGAGAGCATCTGTTAATAGATTATCATAAGATTTGCATTCCTCTTCTTCCTTTGTAAATGTTTTTACGGTTTTAATATTGCCCAAACGTTCTTCGGCATATTTCGATATATCGGCTAATTTATCCAAGAGCTGTCGCGTTATCGTTCGTACATAACGACCATAAATAACTGCTATTCCCGCTATACAAGGCACCACACAGGTGCTAATTAATGCTAGTTGTGGTGATGTGTAAATCTATAAAAGTTGTAATAAATAATTTACAAATCAACTGGTGAAAATCATATACATAAAAGAAAGGAAAACATAAAGAAGATATGATTTTCTTACCATCATGCTTGTGCCAGCCAATACCATTACAGTTGAGCGCAAGCCGTCCGATAAATTTTGACTTAGAGAGTTGCCTACTAAGTAAGTGTCAGTAGCTAAGCGATTTACCAACTCTCCAGTGCCTTTTTTGTCAAACCAACCAACCTCTTGGTGTAACATGCGTCGATACAGACTTGAGCGTAAATTGCGTACAATGCGCAAAGCTTAACAAACAGATACGTTAAAGAACATAACTTAAACAATTTTTAGTTTTGAACTTACAAGCACTATTGAACAGATAAACTCTTCCAAAATTTGCCAAACCGCCTATGACGAATATGGTCAGTAAAATAGAGGAAAAATGTTTTAATTTATCTAAAGCCTGTTTACTATTTGTACCCTCTTTACTGAAAATGATATCTAAAATCTTGCCCAGGGCAAAAGGTACACTCATTGTTATAGTGGAAGAAATTATTAGACAACCAATGGCGGCTAAAATATTAAAATAGGACTTATAAAGCATTCAGTTTTCTTGTATTTTTTTTTCATTTACCCGATAAAACAACTTTTTCCGAGCTTGCTAAGCTGAACAAACGCATAACATCGTTTTTTTTTAACTTTACCTTTGGAGATTTCGATTTGCCAAATTCAGGGGCAGTGTTTTTAAATCTTACTAACCATACATTTGATCTATTAAGCGGAGCCGTCAATAGTTGACTCTTTGCATATAAAATAGTATAAGCTTTTCCTGAAATATTATTGGGCTTTAGCATGAGTGGGTTTCCAAACCCATTTCCTGTGTATTTAATTTTTGGTCTTGGCAATCGCAAACTCTTTGCCAAATACAGCAATAGCATTGCAGATATTGAACTGTGACACTTATAGAGATAATTTAGAAAATTTCATTTAATATTTAATTTAAAAATCTTGATTTTATGTTGTCCGTCCCACTACAATAGTTTATTATGAAAGCATATTTATAAAAGCGTAGAAAAAGTCGCTTAAAAAAAATAAAAAAAAAGAAAATGTCAAGCTCAGCTGATGCAAAATTTGGTGTCACTTTGAAATGACTTTAAAAAGCAATAAACGGTAAAGTATTCCCTACAACAAACACTAATTTAAAAAAACAGCCCTATCGTATATGTCAAATAAAAAGGTGGAAATTCAAAGTAGATCCCGTGATACACTGACACTTCTCTGTGCATTTTGAGCATTAAAATAATGGCGCACACAGAATGTAAACAAATTTTGATAGCTACGAAGCCAAAACGAATGAGAGCAAAAAATGTACAGCCGTCTTAAAAATTTTACCGTGTATAATTCTGCCATGGTTTTCGTTGAGTCTAATAAAAAAGAGGAAATTCAAAGTAGATCCGGTTATACATTTCTACTCAAGAATGATAGAAATACAAGATTACGCCAGGCCTAAAATACAATTTAAATTTTCTGCTCATGTTGAACAAATGACGTCACGCACTGTGTTCCTATTGGCTAATAATTTACAGCTAAATGATTAACAGTGAGAAATTTATTATTATTTTTTTCGAGCAGTGGATAAACTACTTCATCTAACGGGAAATCATTCTTGCTTACACTTTTTTTATGTATTTTGAGCATAAGAAGAATGGCTGCGCAGGATAATCATATAAAGGGTGTCACAACAAGAACGCAAGATTTAAATTTTAAATAAAACACTGATATTTAAAAAAAAAATTGTGAAACTTTATTATATCGTAAAGTAGACAGAATGAGGTTATGTATGGAACAACATATCGGGCAGATGGCCGCCGCGGCTTTGCTGGCACACACGCGATCTTTTAATGAAATTTTCAATGACCGTTTTGCATAAATGCTGCGGTATTTTATTAATGCAGCGTCCAATTTCCTCTTTTAAGGCTTGAGTCGTCGTCGGCTTATTCGCGTAAACCATCGACTTCAAAAAACCCCAGAGAAAAAAGTCTAATGGTGTTAAATCGCACAATCTAGGCGGCCAATTCTGGTCTCCAAAACGCGAAATAACACGACCGGGAAATAACTGATGCAGCAATTGAATTGTTTCTCTGGCTGTATGACATGTGGCGCCGTCTTGTTGAAACCACAAGCCCTCCACATTCATTTCTTCAATTCTAGGCAAGAAAAAACTGGTTCAAATGTCAAACAATGACACTTCGAATGGCGCCAAATTTAAATCTTGCGTTCTTGTTGGGACACCCTTTAGAACCATGTTAGAACTAACGAATTCGGAGAGGAAATGTCATTATAAGACTTTCAAATTTTAATAATTTTTTTTTTCAAATGTGCTCGTCCAGGACAGTTGTTAAGTGATATTGCAAATAAAACATCGATATTATTTAATGCGGTTACATGAGTTTTTAAAAATTTATTTCTTTTATTATTTTTATACTTTATTTTTGTTGTTGTTTAGTTTATGTAATTATGAATTTGTTGTAATTTTGGTTATGCTTTTAAAGGGCATTACTAAGTATAATTATTTGGATAAATAAGTTTGTATGTATATAAATATTATTATGATTAATTAATTGAGAGATGAAAAGGAATAATTAAAATTCAAGATTAAATTTAAAATATGAGCTTGATTAATTTTCTTTAAAAAAAATATACACAAATAATTTGAACTTGATAATTTTTTTTTTTTTAAAGAAAAACTTGATTTTTTTTATTATATATATATATTTTTTTAAATGTATTCGATACATGATTGTTAAATATTTATTCGATTATATTAAATATTAAAAAATTAAACTATAATGTAAGTTAAAGAAATAATAATAATGTTGCAACATACGAAAGTGAGAGAAGAGGAAACAATTATAGGCAAGAACAGAAAGTACAGCAATACGAATGAATTACTTAAAGTATAACAAATAAAAATAAAAATAATAATGATAATAATAACTAATTTAAAATAGTGTTAATATTTTTACAAGTTGAAATCGAGACTTCATCATAAAGTATCAAAACATTCTTTGTACAAATAATAAACTTTTAAAACTATCAAAGAACACTTTTTGCTGTTTTTTTTTTTTTTTTTTTTTTGTTAAAAAAAAACGTAACGAATATAGTACAACTGGTTAAATTGAACAAAACTAAAAACTACCATAACTAAATTGAAAAAATAATATACAAACACGTTTAATTAGAAACAAAAAAGAAAAACTTTTTTTAATCGTTTTGTCTACTGATTTATTTTTTTATATTTATAAAACTTTAATGATATTTTGCTTTTAATTTTTTTTTTTTTTTTTTTAGTTTATATAAAAAAATTTACAAGTTTCTTAATGAACTTTAAAGAAATCGGTCTTTTTTTTTTGTAACTTAGTTTAAATACTGTTTTTAGTACAACTTAACATAAGAGTTTCATACTTAAGAGTTCTATAAAAGAGGATAAGAAAAAAATCATTAATAATTTGAGCAAAAAAGTTGTTATTTTGTTTTGTTTGGTTTTACTTATAACTAAGACAAACATTTCTGGAAATTTGAAAGTACAACTTTAGAATTTTAATTAAAAGTTTTGCTTTGAAATCTAAACTTTAATTAAAATTTGGTTGTGTGGCAGTGGGCCATGCTATTTTGGCGTCAATACGTTTGTAGGCTAGCATGCAATGTTTGCCTTTGGCAGCTAATCTAATATCTTGAGGACATTCGCTTTCACTGAGTAAAGTCTCCTCGCCATCGACCAATTTAAATAATGCATAATCTTGAGGATTAGTAATGCGGGCTTTGTGGGCAATAATACGGCATACTTCACGGGTGGTGGTATGGGGTCTAACCGGCAGGGTGCGGGTTTGTAAAGAACCGTTACATTCATCTGGTATAATGACCCTTAAAACTGAAGAGCAGGCTGGCAAAGATGAAGAACGCCACTGTAAAATATAATAAATAAAATTTTTATTTAAAATTAAATCTATGCAGTCACGCCTGCGTGTAAAATTTGAATAGCTTTTTTGTTTATTATTTTTTGTTTTTTTTTTTTAATATTAATTTTGTATGTTAATATAAAAAAAAACGAAAAATAATAATAAACAAAAAAATTATTAAATTTTTACACGCAGGCGTAAATTTTCTGTTTTCTAACTTACATCCAACGAACCCGAACCATTCTCATTTTCTGAGGCCATAAAACTTTTCAGCACATGTACTGCACTGCAGAGTGCCGTCAAGTAATAGCCGGGCTCACCATTTAAAAGTGTTGGCTGCAATAAGCCCCACATAAATTCAGCTTCTATTTCTGCCCCCACAAAACCACATTTAGCCACTACATACACTAAAATGGGTAAGAAATCATCTGCACCCAATTGTTGTCCTCTTGGACAGCCACTTGCATCAAATATCGTAGATATAACACATAAAAATAATTCTAGTTTTTCTAGTGGCAATTCAGCTTCTTGCAGGCGTAATAATAAGTTTGATATGATTTGCAATGAGTTAGCAGATGGTGGCATTACTGTGGGTCTTATGCCAAAATCGACTGCCGCACGTCCACAAGCGTATTTAACATTCTCAGCCAATAGCTGTATATCTTCTGAACGGGTATAATAATCAACAAACATACCATACAGATGTTCCCTTAATGGCAATACAACCAATTGATGCATCACAGTCTCTAGAATAGCGTCCAAATTTAAAAATTCATCAGATTTAAGTCTGGAACGGGCAGTTTCCACTTCTTGATGAAATTTGCCTTCACCATGTTTAACTAAATAGTTTTTCATGCCGTTCATAAACTGGCGCATATTGCGCATGACCACCTGAGGTGCAGCTTCGCGAGATTCTTTTGTACATGAAATGAAATTTTCAATGTTGCGGGCAAAAGTTGTACATTGATCAGCAGCCAATTGCAGTGTATAGGAGCGCACGGTATCACCGGGACCACCGTTGCACAAATTCATTTTATTACGTGGATGACCTAAAAAAAAAGAAATAAATAAAATATTTCATTAAAAAGCTCTAATTGAATAAGAGTTTTCCATTGCAAAAGTAAGTAAAATAAATTTTATATTTTCCATTCCAAAAAAAAAAAAAAACTCACACTTTACATTATTCCACAATAATATAAACAACCGCTTAATAATTTCAAGAAAACAAAATTTGCGCAAACGAAATGCATTTTCTTCAGCAATGTAGCCTTCATTTAAATACAGGCCATTTAAATGTTTATTTTCGGCATTGGCATACCCGAAACCCTTTATTTCCTCAATGTGACTCATATTCAGAAGGATGTTTCCATTATCATCGAGCCGAAAAAACTGCTTTATGTCATAGTGATCACAAGCATTACTGGGATGGCATGCATCTTCAGTCTCTTTAATGAAATTCCTAATAGATAAAGGAGGTGTTTTATCCTTGCCTGGACATTTACCAATGGCACCCATTATGGAGCCAGCTAAGGCTTCAGTCTTAAGTTGTGAACGATTTATGGCACAGTCTTTTATAATACCGACAGAACAAGTTGGCGTATTGCTATAGATATCATCATATAACAGCTCCTCGCTGTGAGATATTAAGCGTCTACGTTTTTTATGTGGCGAACATGTATCCGAGTATGGTGGTGTTATATCGTTAGGCTTCATTGGTGGTAGTAAGCCAACTTCAATTTTATCGGCAAAAAATATTTCAGTCAATGAACGTTTATACTCATACGAACGTTTTCTGTTTGTGCACAAGTACTTTTTGTTATTGTTATCTTGTAAAGCCTGTGAAAATGCCGCCTCTGTTAAATAATTTACTTCCGCTTGTTGCTGTTCGGCTTCGCCGTTTGTCTGTAAGAATTCCTCTTCAAAGTCTGCTGAAAAGAAACTACTCAACATTGATGAGGGGTTTTCTACAATCACCCATTCGGACATGATTTTTAAAAATTGTTCTTCTTCTTTGTAATTACGCAGATGATCGGGATCTTGAAAAAAGATTTCAGGTTCAAGGCATTCAATATTGTGGCAGGAGGATAATTTGAAAATTTTTACATTGAATTCTTCTGTGTTGGGCAGTGGCAAACTTTGTGATTTAGTTAGTTTGGTAAGTGGCGGTTCTTTAAACCGTTTTTGATTTTTCTCTTTATGAGGGTTCTCGAGGTTTGCAGGCAACGACTTTTTGAACCAATTCATGATGGATATGATAACGGTTTTTACCGGATAACACAAATTGCCGAAAACGAAAATTTCTCATGAGCACCCACCCACTCTTTGCAAAAAATTTAATTCAAGACGAACAAACGGGTCGTCAACCGGTTAATTATTTATTTTATTTAGGCCAATTTCCAGCAGATACACACGTTTAATTTAAATCAACAACAACAACTTAAGAAAATATTTAACAATAATTTATGAATATTTTTTTTTTTACTTAAGCAAGTGTAGTGACGTTTACACTACACTTTCGTAATTTATTTATTTATTTTTTTTTTAATTATTTAGTCAGACTCAATGTTACTTTCAAAACGACGGGCAGCTTACTACTTGCCAATTCTAAAAAACCGAATAGTTTATATAAAATAAGCAGACAAGGTTTTCATTCTCCTTTTTATTTATTATTCTCTGGATTAAAATTTGTTATCTGTAGTGTTGCTTTGTACAAATAGTTTTGCTCTTTATGGTTCTCTGTTTACGTTATTAATTTAAATTGCAGACTGTGCAATGTTGCCTAGAAACTTTTATTCAGTTTTCACATAAAAATTTGGAATTTTTTTTTATTTTAACAATTTGTTGTAGACCGAATTTAAAATGAGAGACATGCTTGGCTTTTGTATTAAATATGGCCAAGCGTACCGATTTTTTGTTTTTGTTTTTTTAAAGAAAATTTTTTGTTTTGAATGTTTTTTTTATATCCTGCACTGTAAGAAAAAGAAGGGCATATACATAGAAAATTCTACACCGTACATAAGGAACCCCATAAAGTATATATATTTTGGATCCTTCTAAATACGCAGTCAAACAAGCGATGTCCGTGTGACCGTCTGTCTGTCCTTGTAATCGTTGGAATCGATGTACAGAAAAGTAAAGGGTGTTTTTTATAGACGTATATAACTTTAAATTGCAATTAAACAACGATGGATTATTCGATGGACATGAATTTTATTTATCCGTAAGATAATCTTGTGGCATTACATTTTAAATATAATTTCTGGCATATGACCGCCACGGCTGGCTCGGATGTAGTCCAATCTGGACGTCCAATTTTCGATGACTTTTTCCAACATTTGTGACCGTATATCGGCAATAACACGGCGAATGTTGTCTTCCAAATGGTCAAGCGTTTGTGGAATATCCGCATAGACCAATGACTTTACATAGCCCCACAGAAAGTAGTCTAGCGGTGTTAAATCACAAGATCTTGGAGGCCAATTCACAGGTCCAAAACGTGAAATTAGGCGGTCACCAAACGTGTCTTTCAATAAATCGATTGTGGCACGAACTGTGTGACATGTTGCGCCGTCTTGTTGGAACCACAGCTCCTGGACATCATGGTTGTTCAATTCAGGAATGAAAAAGTTAGTAATCATGGCTCTATACCCATCACCATTGACTGTAACGTTCTGGCCATCATCGTTTTTGAAGAAGTACGGACCAATGATTTCACCAGCCCATAAAGCGCACCAAACAGTCAGTTTTTCTGGATGTAACGGTGTTTCGACATACACTTGAAGATTAGCTTCACTCCAAATGCGGCAGTTTTGTTTGTTGACGTAGCCATTCAACCAGAAGTGCGCTTCATCACTAAGCAAAATTCGCTTATGAAAATCAAAATTATGAACCCTTATTTTCGAAATAAAATTGCACTATTTGCAAGCGTTGTGCAGGCGTGAGTCTACTCATGATGAATTGCCAAACCAAACTGTTAAATCGGTCGCCATCTTGAACAGTAATGCCAACTTAAAGTTCTATACGTCTATAAAAAATACCCTTATAGCATTTCAATTGGTCAGCTATTCTGCCTTTCAATTGCTATTATAATTAAGCCGGATCGGTTTTTAAATGGCGAAGCTATGGGTCATAAAGCGCAACTATCTCTATTTTTAACTATTTTGGCTTTTTTTTTGCATATTTTGTCTAAAATACAATAACAGACAGTTTTCTTAGAAATGGTAATCATAATGTCTGTGAAACAAATCAGAACGACCGGCCAAGGAAAATCAAAAATGCAACTGAAATTTTAGGTTTTCATTAATTCTGCTTTGTTTTTCGGCGTATTTAATCTAACCTACAAAGTGTGTAAAAAACCTGGTACGCAGTTTTATTGGATCGGTAAACAAATGGCGTTGCTATTTACCTGCTTATTTTGATAATTTTTGGTGGGTTTGTTGCGTAACTTGTCTAAAATAATAACTGTCGTAAAGTCTGCAAAAAAAAAAAAACAAAATAATCGGTCTGCAATTGGGCGAGAAAACTATAAAATAAATACAACCGAAATTTTAGATTTGCATTCATTAAATTTTTTTTGCTTTGTTTATTTTTTTATTGATATTTTTAAGCTGTAGATCAGTCTTATACAAGCGTGTATGTGTGTCTTTTAACCCTGCACGCACTTTCTTCGTTGAATAGACGAACATCCTTTTCTTTTATTGAAAATGTTAAAAAAAACTTCATGTAAATTTTTAGTTTTTTTTGTAAATAAAATTAAAATTTAGTAGTAAGTTTTTACGTAACAGGAATAAAATAGAAATTACGTTGATATCTAAAAAAAATATTATTTTCCTATATATTGTGTTGGATCTGGCCTTCGTCACTGCGACGAAGAAAGTACTTAGAATATTCAAAATAAGAAAGTCCTTCTAGGATTAAATACATTGAGTGGAACAGTATTACAACTGCAGATATTTTTATGAATTTTTTTTTAATTTTAAAAAATGTTTGCAAAAGTAAATTTAATTATATTTTTTTTGCATTCCTATTGGATATCATTCTTAGAATTTCTTTTTTTTATTATTTTTAAAAATTTCATTTTATTGATTTTAAAAAAGGATTTTTTCTTAGAATTCGGTAATTTTAATTTCTTCAACTGAAATTGTTTATTTATTTTAGGATTAATAAAAAATGGGTTTGCAAAGATTTTTTTTAATAATATTTTTCATTTATTTTTTTTTATTTTTATATAAGTTTCTATTTGTAAGTTTATTAAGCTTAAGGTTGTATTATAAAAATTTATTTTTTTAAATTGATATTTCGCTTCAATAATAAATAAATAAATTTTTATAATACCAAGTTAAGCTTAAAAACTATAATTTTTTTTTTATTAATTAAGAAGAATTTAACTTGTTTCATTTTAAAATTTACCTGCTTTTTTTTTCTAAAATAAAAAAAAAATTAAAAACGCATTACTCTTTTTACGGGTAAACAACAAGCAAATTCCTAAATTTAGCAGAAAAACGCCTTTAAGCTGGCAACACTATTTCTTTCACGCGCATTACTTTTTTCTTCTCTCTATTTATTTATTTTTAGTTTTATATTTTTTTTGTTTATTTTTTTTGTTTTGCGATAATGAATATTTTATGGACACACAAACTTTGTTAAAGGCTTATCCAGGTACTAAATGGCGCGTGATTTACTATTAGGAGTAGCATTTTACAGAAGATATAATTTACCACTGGATGATAATGTTTGTAAGCTATTTTTTACTGCTTTAATCTTTTACAAAAATTATTTTTAATCTGGACTTTGTTCAACACTGGAAATACCAAGAAAATCTAGATCGAGAGGAAATTGCAATTGTATGATTCAAGTTTTTAAGCAATCAAAAACAAATATCTACCGTACAGTGCAGTCACTATAAAATGAATATTAATGTTTGAAACAAAATAAAATGAAATAAATAAATTTTGCGGTGCAAGCTAGCCTTTTAGATTGTAATCAAATTGATCAGTCATTTAGTTTTTTATTTGAATGATTAATTCATCTCCATTAAAACAAATTATAATAAATATATTTTTATTGAAGATTAACAAAATATTAATCTTTATTTGTGCTTAATTCCAGAAAAAATTTATTGAAGATTTTTACAGAAAATTAGCTGATCCGGCAAACGTTGTTTTGCCATATGAATTATTTCTAGACTATGAAAATATATCTTATTTATTTCATCAAAAAAGTTGAAAAAATTAAAAAAAATTTTTGGGGTGAGTCACTCTCCTTCTCTTAGGGGTATACAAATTAGTTATAAACCTATTCTCAGACCTACTGAATATACATATTAAATTTCATCAAAATCGATTAAGCCGTTTCGGAGGGTATAAACACTCACCCCCTTATCCAAACAAATTAACGTAGACTTTAAAGTAAAATTTTTTAAAAATTATATGAAAAATTTCGTTAACGTTGACATTAAAGTCTACTTTAATTTTTTAGGATAAGGGGGTAACACTGTAACTCAAGAATTTTATATAAAGGGTCCGCCATATAACTTTTTTTTTTTTGAAAATGCTATAAAAACATCGAGTGTAGCTTCGGCTGTGTGGCACGTAGCGCCGTCCTGTTGAAACCAAATGTTGCCAATATCCTCCTCTTCAATTTTTGTGAACAAAAATTCATTCAACATGGCCCGATAACGATCGCCATTGACTAACGCCCACTCCTTGCTCATTTTCGAAGAAAAATGGCCCAATTATGCCTCTGGACCAAAATCCGCCACCAAACAGTGAATCGTTTTGGGTGCGTCGGCTTTTCAATGTATGCGTGCGGGTTTTCTATGCCCCAAATGCGACAATTTTGCTTGTTTACATACCCGCCAAGATCAAAATGAGCTTCATCTGAAAAGATGATTTTTTTGGCAAAATCGGCATCTTCTGTAAGTCCATCGCAGGCCCACTTAGCGAAGCGAAAGCACAACCATATTCTTTCAGTGGAAGGATAAACCTAATTACACTATGGAACATTTTTGGGATTATTGTCTGGGGGGTGAGAAATTCCAAGTCAGGGTGATGGTACTAGGTCAGGATCAAGGATCAAGATAAGGAAAAAATTTAAAAGGTCATAAAAAAAACTGACACATACGAACGCCAAACCCTTTGAGGGTTTTACTATACTGACCTAGTACCATCACCCTGACTTGGAATTTCTCACCCCCCAGATTGGCTGTTGTACTGTGTTATCTGTCAAGTCATACATGAGCTAAGTGTTACGTTCAATGGCGGACCCTATATTAGATATCTTGATTAAAATTTGAATAATCTTTTTATTAGCAAAATAAACTTATTTCGATTCTACTATATGTAGGAAACTACACATTAATGGTCAATAGAAAATTTGCTCTTACGAAATAAATTTTTTTTTTTAATGAATTTTATCACAAGTTTCATAAAAAAAAGATTTTATAATTGAATTAAAAAAGAAGCCGATGGTCAAAGTTAAAAGTGAACGTAAACAAATTGAATCTAATATTAAATAAAAAAAATATTATATTTACAACTTCCAAGACTAGAAAAAAAATAATTTATTTTCGTAATTTATTAGTGAATACAAAGGTCAAAGAAAAATAATTCTCTTATTAAATTTATCACAATTTTTTTTTTATAAAAATAAAAAAAAACTACTTTAGTATTTATTTCCTTAATGCATTAATTTAACATATTCTACAATAATCAATCTCTTTTTCTAATGAAGATCATTTTCTAATTGATATTTTATACAGATTATTTGGATTCAGAGCAAAATACACAGCTTATTTAATAAATTTATTGGATTGCATCAGCAATTTTTAATTTTTATTTTGTTTTTTTTTTTTGTAAGCTAATCCATTGTGAATTAATTTGTACATGAAATTGAGGTTAATTTAGACAAGGATTTGTAGAAAATTTAAAGCGTAGTTAAAATCTTCTTTATGTGTGCATGTATGTGCTCGTTTGCAACAATGAAAATTAAGGGTGGCAAATTTAGGTTAACGTAAAAAAAAAAAACAAAGAAAAATGAATGGGAATTGTTTGAAACCTTTTGCTAGTTTTGTCCTTAACATTTTTCTTTGTGTTCTTTTACACTTAATTATTTTGTTTTCTTTCGCCATAAACCTATTACTAAGTACTTTTGTAAATATATTTTTATAACCTTCACCTTACGAGTACGTGTAAGGATGTTTGTCATTACGTTTGTAATTTGTATGATGCACAATCGTTGGACAAGATACAAGAATGATAGAAAGAGAAGATTATGCCATGCCAATGATTTCCCCTTAGATGACGTAGATTGTCCACTGTTTGAAGAAAAAATAAAATACATTTTTCTCTCTCTCTCTCTTATTTAGCTGTAAATTAGTAGCCAATAGAAACCTGTCGCTTGAAGTCAATTTCAATTCTATGTGCGTGATGGCGTAGTTTTGTATTTCTATCAGTCTTGGACAATCTATGAAGTCGTTTTCGCTATTTAGGACAACACTACCTACAACCGTCGGACATGGCGGACAAATCAATCAAAGAAGTTTCTGAATTCTTAATGAATACTAGACTCTGGGATGATTTGTAATAGGTTTATTTTGGCGGCAGTGACCAGGTGAGTTGTTCCCGCTCCTCATTCTAGTTCTAATTCTAATCTATAGTCTGTCTATCATACAGCAAAGTAGTAAGATACGCACAGCAAACAACTTTGGTTGTGAGTCCTACATTTGTTTCCCATCAAAACCTTAGTTGTTCATTTAAAAAAAAACCGAATTCAATAATTCAGTCCAAAATTAAGTTCTCTTAAAAATATTTCCAGCTGCAAGCCCGATTTTCTAATATCATAACCGAATTGTAAGGAAGGTTGCCACAAGTTCTTTTCAAAAGAAGGTGTGCTTACAGACAATTACATTTTAACGGTGGAAAAACAGGTAACAAATTTAAATCCCCCAACTTCAGTTGTTTGTGAGTACAATAAAAATCTCCACTCCCTTTTTTTTAACCATTTTTCGGGGGATTTTTTCTTAAATACAACCAAAAAAAAAATTTGGCACTTAGTTGTCAAAAATGTACGTGTATAAGAAAGCATGAAGACTAATTGGCAAGGCCAAATAAAATATTCTTACTGGTTTTACCGAAAATTGAAGAGCGTTTTACCTAACAGTTTAAGCTAAATTGGAGCGGCAAGTTAAGAGTTTTTAGAGCCCTTCATTTATATTAAAGCGTCATCCATAAATTAGAGCATTGGCGTTGGTAGTGCTAATAATCTTTTTTAATAAACCCCCCTAAACATAAAGAAAAATAAAATTGAAAACGCTAAATTCAAAAAAGAAAATAGTTAATTTTTCATTAATTTTCAAAAATAAAATAAAAAATGTTTTGCCGCCAACTTCACTAGAAAAACTTAGGATTTTAAAATTCCTCAGCGCTGCCGCCGCGCTATTTAAATATGTTCCATATAAAGAGTGATTTTTTTGCTATTATCTTTTTGGCAACACTAGTTTTGACAGCTCACGCACGTTTTGTATCTTGTGTCACTGTCAAACATCTTCAGTTTGGTCTATAATTTAATCATGAATCGTCTTACAAACGAACAACGCTTGCAAATTATTGAATTTTATTACCAAAATGCGTGCTCTGTTAAGAAAGTTCATCGCGCGCTTCTTCCATTTTATGGTCAGTTTAATCGACCTACTGAGGCTTCTATTCGGGCTATTGTAACAAAATTTCGCACCAAATTTACATTGTTGGACATTAAACCACCAACACGCTTACGTAGAGTGCGAACTGAAGAAAATATCGCAGCCGTATCGGCCAGTGTTGGTGATGACCGTGAATTATCGATTCGGCGCCGTTCGCAGCAATTGGGCCTCTGTTACTCCACTACGTGGAAAATTTTGTGAAAGGATTTGGGTGTGAAGCCTTATAAGATACAACTGGTGCAAGAATTGAAGCCAAACGACCTACCACAACGCCAAATTTTTGGTGAATGGGCTCTTGAAAAGTTAGATGAAGATCCACTTTTTTATCGAAGAATTGTGTTCAGCGACGAGGCTCATTTCTAGTTGAATGGATACGTGAACAAGCAAAACTGCCGTATTTGGAGTGAAGAGCAGCCAGAAGCATTGCAAGAGCTACCAATGCATCCACAAAAAACAACCGTTTGGTGCGGATTATGGGCTGGCGGCATCATTGGGCCGTATTTCTTCAAAGATGATGCGAATCACAACGTTACTGTGAATGGTGAGCGCTACCGTGCGATGATAACAAACTTTTTTTTGCCCAAAATGGAAGAGCTTGACTTGCATGACATGTGGTTTCAACAAGACGGTGCCACATGCCACACAGCACGCGAAACAATGGACCAATTGAGAGGCGAGTTCGGTGAACAGTTTATTTCACGCTTGGGACCAGTCAATTGGCCGCCCAGATCGTGCGATTTAACGCCTCTAGACTATTTTTTGTGGGGCTATGTTAAGGCTAATGTCTATAGGGACAAGCCCGCTTCGATTGACGCACTGGAAGCCAACATTGCCAACATTATTCGTGAGATACCGGCCGAAATGTTGGAAAGAGTATGCCAAAATTGGACTAAGCGGATGGACCATTTGAGGCGCAGCCGCGGCCAACATTTGCATGAAATAATCTTCAAACATTAAATTATATCGACCCAACTATCGATCCAAATAAATATTTCATGCATTTTTCTGAATTTTATGTTTTTTTTTTTTTTTAAATTTCCGATAGTTCTTATAAAATCACCTTTTACTTTGCATAAAAATTTCTAACAGATAGAAAATGCTTGGCGCGCCACTTTAGGTATGACTGTAAAGATATCAGGCGAAAATATCCATTGCCAAGAGAAAAATTTCAAATGAAGTGTTAGAGTAATTAAAAAAAAGCTTAAGATCTTAATGCAAAATTGTTTGTTGTTTTAATTTTCCAATATTTCAACTTTCTTTTGAAGGTTTTCTTCAAGGAAATTTATTATTATAATAAAATTATTAAATTTGAAAAAAAAAAAAAAAAAAAACGAAAATTAATTCTAAGAATACCAAAAATTTAATCAGAATTTCGGTTTAATTTTATTTTTTTGTTGTTGTTTAATTGCTGTATAATTTATTTCTCTTTTTAGAACTGCTTTAATAAATTTTTTTTGTATCTATTTATTACTAAAAGAGAATTTTGCCGTAAAAATATTTTTAACTTTAATACGAGTATTTGTCTATAATCATATCTTATCTCCAGTCATGATTAGAAAGACCAAAATAAAATGAAATATGAGGAAAAATTCGAGCATAACACAAATACGTTTTACGTTGGTAGAGCCGTAAGTTCTAAATTTAAATTCAGATTAAATTCAATGTTATTTTTAAACAAATTGTTATTTAACATTCGCTAGCATTTTATGTCATTTGAGTATGAAAATACTTGTAATTTAAAATGTTTAAATTTGCCTACCCTTGCAATAAAATTTTATAGTTTTGTTTTTATTTTCTAGTCGTTCATAACAGCCATTCATATTTACTTAAAATTTTATAATCTTAATGCCTAAAGAAACTAAATTGAAATCTTTATTCAAAGCATGTGTATGTATTTTTTATAAAAAAAAATAAGAAAAAAAAAAATTAAATACAGCATGTGTCATTTTCAGTAAATTTAAAACGTAAGCGTAAAAAAGTCTGTAATACGAAAGTCAGAGCCATGGCACGGCAAAGTATGTAAATTTTTTGCTACGCTGTTCATATGTTTTATATGGTTGCTGTTGTGAAAATTATGCTAAAGGCCAATTAATGTAAAATAAAATATCACAATTTTCGATATTTTGTGTCGTGAACTTTACGACCAGCTAATAAAAAATATATAGCAGACGTTGCCACATATTGCTGCTTCCGTTACTACAACAACAATTATAGCCAGTAGTGCAATTTAATAACTTTTATTACAAACATTCGTATAGAAAAATCAAGTATAACGATATTTTATCGCTTTCGGTATTCAGTAACTTTCCGTTAAAGTTAACAGTACATAAATCATCATCCCAAATAACTATTCCTATCGTATCGATAATTTGTGTTGGAAAGTTACTGAATATTGAATTCGATAAAATATCGTTACGAATGTTCGTAATAGAAGTTACTGAATCGCACTACAGTAGCCAAATTACAGCACTCGATATCGAACGAAATTTCCATTTCAAGTCTATTGAAACTTTTTATCAATATCGTGTGCGGTAATTTGACTCCAGTCCTATTAATAATTTTACTTGGGCAGTACCCTAATTAATCTAATTAACATACTAATGAGGCGTTAACTACACAGATTGACACAAAATAAAAGTTCTGTTTATTATAAATAAAAAAAAGAGCTCTGAAATTTGTTCAAATAAGCAGTAACATTAATTCCACATTCCTTAGAGGTGCATTAATCCATGTAAAAGCACAGTGACATATGACGCCAGCTGCAAAAAAAATTTTAAGCGAGAAGAGCAAGAAACATTGATGAAAAGATTTTACTGGCCTTCTAAGACCTAGAAAAAAAATCCATAGCAATTACGGAATTCGTAAGGAGTTATGGATTCTCCTAGTAGAGCATTGGACTACACGGTGCTGTTATGACTGACGTTGCGATGCGTCGCTACAAGGCAGCAGAATGAGTTTTCTGGCCTCCTAAGACCTAGAAAAAAAAATCCGCAACAATTACGGGATTCGTAAGGAGGTATGGATTCTCCTAGTTGGATATAGGGCTGCACTGCACGGTGCTATTGTGTCTTCTCTATAAATTAATTTTCTTGTTGTTTGAAATTTGATACATTTACTATTTATACTCTTAGGAAGCTTCACATATAATTTTGTATCGACCACGCCCACTTTCTAATAGAATATTTTTGATAATTTTTTTAATAATTAAACCGAGCAATTAAAATTTAGCTCAAAATTATAATATTTAAACAAAAAAGTTATTAAAGTCTTACACGCATGCGTGACTTTTGGCCCAACGGGTATTACATTTAGTACATACACTTTCTAAACTTGAGTAAAGTTTGCTACATAGTTTTGTAGCAAACTTTTACAGCCAAATTTTATTTTTAAATTGAATAGAACTCGAACTCGTAAACGGTACTGCTTGTAATTTGAAACCAACACTAGAATTTAATTATTCAGCTGAAAAAAGGAATTGAACTGGATTTGTAATTTTATTTAAAAAATAATTGTTACCGCCACTGACAACTCTACACTTTTTGGAGATATATATATAGATATAATATATTTGTCTTTATTTTTATCATATGTTTTAATATCATAAACTCACTTCGCTATTTAGCTACAAAAGCTAAAGAAGGTAAAATAGATGTAAGATATTTTTCGTAAATCTGCCAAAGCCAATTATCTTTACGCCATTTTTATAGAAGGTTATTCCTGAAAGAGAATCACGTAAGAAACCAGGCTTAAATTGCTTTGCGCACATTCTTGGCTATTGCACTAAAATGTAAGATTTATATAATACTTGAATTTATAATTAAATATTGAATTGTAATAATTATTTCTTAGCAAATTTAATGCAGTCTACTGAAATATATGTATTGAAATAAAGTTGTGCATTTTTATTCGGAAGAGTCATTCAAATTTAAGCAATAACCAGGACTAATTGTAGTAAACGCTATTTTCGTTTACAACAATTTTAACAATAATGTTTCAGAAATTCTGAGAAAAAAAATTAAATGAATCATCATTTATGATAAACTATGTAACCTCATTAAGCAAACATTTGAATGTATATGTGAATATCCTTCTAATGCTGACAAACAATTTGATATTCTAACTATACAGAAAAAAAAAACAATTTGATTAAATATTTAACAACTTACAAGAATCATGTAAGAAAAATTTCATTTATAAAGAAATAATTTATGATGTAGTTGTTGTTGTTGCTGCTCTTGTGTATACTTTTCTCAACCCATGCTGACGCTTCGAGGCAAACAATCAAACAAATGCATTATCAAATGCAAATAAATATATTTGTATGCATGTGTGTGAATGCAATTATAATAAAATGCATGAAACTAGCTGAAAGCAGTTTAGTCATTGCAGAATTTCAATTTATGTGAACTTTATGGACCTAATTATAGTGTTGCCTTAACACACAAAACGTTTTTCTATACTAAACAGCGATACGACTCTCAAGGAATGTGAATAAAAAAAGCAAAAAAATAAAAAGAAGACACCATTTACACAGGGAAAGTTTACTTTGACAAATTTTGTTGAATTCTCTTTTAAACTTTCTTTGGTGTTTACACAGGGAAAGTTTTGTTTCTCAAATTTTGTTTTGTTTTCAAATAAAAAGTTGCAGCTAACTTCAGTTATATAAACTACGAACAAAGAACAAAACGAATTTGCGAGTACAAGAAAGTCTGTACTGCCTCCCGTTCTCTTCACCCCTATCTCCTATAAACTCAAGACTTTGCAAAGTAAACTTTCCCTGTGTAAATGGTGTCGAAGCGAAGTCACAAATCAAATTACACTAAATTATAAAGAATTAAAAATGAGAAAAGAAAATAAATTAAATGAAAACTTCAAATAGCTCACGAGTACGACAAAGCAATTTTGCGACGCAATTAAACATTATTCATAATATTCTTCCCTCTAACAATTGATAAAACGCTGATTAGAATGGAATATTGAAAGAAAAAGAAACTGAAAAAGTATTAAAGTCGAATATTGTTTTGCAGCATGCTCGTGCTGCTATTGCAGGCTTTTTATTTTCATTACGGCACACGAGCAATTTAAAAGAAAAAATGTAAAACTTATCAGTGTTAGACACATGGACGACACACACACAAAAGAAAACTGCAAGTAAATAGTAGAAAAAAGTTATATTTACATGAGTTTATGTCCACAGATATTCTTCATTTCATTTAATCATTTATTTAATTAATTTGAAATTAATCAATCAATCAATTATCAAGTGCGTAATTTTTCAATTTCCATATTCTGATCGAGAGATAGATTTTCGGTCAGGGTGCATAAGTTTTGTAAATTAAAAAGGCTACTGCAGGTGTTTAACTGAGGAAATAAAAAGTTGAATAGAAAATTTTAATTAAATATTTAATTATTAAATTTAAAATAAATTGAGTAGAAGTTTGCATTTTATGTGTTGCTCGTTTTTAGTTTAAACGTACAAAAAATGTTTTATTTGAAAATGAAAAGTTGGCACTCTTTTGCGACATGTGTTTCCATTTTTTTTTCCCTTTTACTGTAAAGGTTTTCCGCAGTTTCCTCCTCTTTCTCGTCTTGAGAACTTCTACAGTAGTCATTCTATAGTAAGCCTGTTATTATCTTCATAACATTTCTCAATTGAATTCTTTGGAATTACAATAAACCCCTACTACGACTACTGTTCAACCTAGGCCAAACAATCCTCACTCTATTGTACGTCGGTTCGTCTCTCCATCTGGACTGTGACTTATGCAAAAACATACTCTCGATGTGCTGTTTGCAAAGCGAGAGAAGGATGTTGCAGGGCGAGTCGGTATTTGGATTGGCAGCCTTGAACCTTCCTTTACCAGGTTATCCGCCTTGCTGTACCCTACTGTAGTTTCATTTCCATACAGCCAGATGAGGGTGACCCCCGAATGTTACGCTATTATATTTAAAGACGTCCGGCATTCACGGCCCAGATCACATGTCAAATAGACACCTAATTACAGTTCGACTGTTAGTATAAATGCGAACATTCCTGCCAAATATTCTATGGTACCACAGCCAGTCTCCTAGTTTCCTGCTGCATTGATGGGGGAGTCTGAAGAATATACTAGTCCCAGACGCCTCAATGTAGACTCCGCCAAACACTCCTCCAGAACTTAAAACTTCTTAGAGCCATCGTTGAAAACATTTGGATCCTCTCTTAGGGGAGAGGATCCCATTGAGTTTCACGTTTCGTTCTTTTTTAGGAATTTTCTTTAAGTGACATAGTCAATGAGATTAGGGCTCTAAATCCAAATACCAATTATGTTCGATTGTTTCCATGATCTATGGTTGCATTGCCGTGTCGCAACCAATTCGATTTTCCTAGCATGTAGATCAACTGGCAATCAATTTAGCACTTGTAAACAGTATCTTATTGGGTGTTGCTGTCATGGCCATGCATCTAAGAACTCCTTCAAATCGGGATCTGCTGGTAGTCGTATTTAGAGCCTTTCACAACTCCATAAAACAGAATGGGCTTAATCACCAACTCACATAGCCAGTGAACGTTTCGAGGACTTAAGTTCAAGTTCATCTGCAAGCGTATAGCGCCGCATTTGCTTTTGAGACCTTTGTCTCAACATTCGCTTTCTACAAGAGTTTTCCAAACAGTACTACTACTACCAAATAGTACTAGCAGAAAGGCTTAATTCCGAACCGTTCAGCCTTGGCAGTCTAAGTGCAAGAACCTGGTATCTGCTCTTTGTTTTGACGCTTTGTCCCACTGACTTACTTCAGATAGCAATGGTTCTAAGCGACGTTTCCATCAAGGTATAACCCCATTAAATTTATGAATTATTTTTAATTTTAATAATCTGATAAGTAAAAAACCACAAAAAAATTTTCATTTAAAGAAAATTAAAGCAAAATTTATATTCTTTTTATTTGTGCATTTTATCACTTTTCATTTTGAAAATTTCTTAAAAATTAGAATCAGAATAAACTTCTAAATGGTCTGTCATGAGTGACTGCAATAGAGATAACTCCTGTCTCGCTCTTTCTGTGACGCCTCTGTGTGGCACTGGGCACTGAAGCATGAATTCCGTTACTGTTTACGCAAATGAATGTTATTTAAAACGTAATGTTTTTAGATTTTTATTGTAAAATTATTAAATAAATTAATTATTGTAAATAAACAATACGGGTATTCAGTGTTTAATGTAAATATAAAATCAAAATATTTTTTTTTTTGCTAGAATTTTGTTGTTGAAGAGATACGCAATTTTTTATTTTTAAAATTTGCAATTTCTTTTTCAACAAACCTGGAATACCTCTAATACAATATTTATGAAAATATTTAATAATTGTTGTTTATAATAATGAATCATGCTTCTATTATTCTTTTTTTTTTGAATTTACAATCAAATTTTTAATCAGTTTATTGGCAAATGGTTTCTTTACAGAGTGCGAGTAAATTTGCTGTACATGAAAATTAAAAAAAAAAAAACCGAAATTGTTTTAGTGTTTTTTTGGTTTGTTTATTTTTTTATGTTCATATGAACATATCGCTCATTTACTTTAATAGTGTCATAACTAATGTATTATTTTTTTGACTTTAATATTTTCTCAATTTATATTTAAGTAAAATTAAAAAAATAATTTTTTTTTGATTTCCTTTACCAAATAATTTCTTATTATTTAGTTATTTAATGGAAAAACCGTTTATAAATTTCCACTTACAAATTAAAAATTTTCCCATAATTGTGCCTGCATATGGCAACCTTTAAATGGCTTTTCTGTAAAGTCATGTTTTTTGAATTATGCCACAATCGAAGTAAATGCGCCACTTGTGCAACACATACAAGTGTACTTGGGTAATAAAAATTTTTCAATTGATTGTAATAAAATTTACTCGTGTTTTAATTTTTTTTTATTTGTTTTTATAAATTTATAAAACAAAACATGAGATTATTTGTAATTTTTATAAGTAACAATAAAATCACTTTCGTGGGTAGTGCCTAAAAGGACAAGCCGACAGAAATACAAGTCACAACGTTAGGCATACCTCGTTTAAAGTCACCTCACCTCTTTTAGCACTGTCTCGCTATAGCGTTCTTTTGAATTTTTGTTTTTCATATACTCTTTACTTGGGTGTCAAACGATCAAGTTTTCATTCAATTTTTAAAATTTCTCTCATTTTTTTACCAATACACTCACACTTTTAAAATTTGCTGAGAGTTTGCTTTCAATTTTTCGTTCAATTGAGTGTTTCAAATTACAGTCAAGAAAACAGCTGACTGCAGTTTTTTTTTTTCCAAATTTGAATTCTTATTCTGTCGCCAGTATTGTTTTTTTTTTTTTTTTAAATATGTTTGTGAACAAATTAACAAATATAACGACGTTTTGCAGTTCATAGAGATATACAGAAGGCATGAAGTTCTGTGGAATATGAATATTAATGCATATAGACGGAATGATTTAAAAATTAAGGCATATAACGCTATTGCCGCCGAAACAAAACTGTCGGTGGAAGAGGTTAAAAAAAAACATCTTGTTGAAAAACTTGCTTTGAAATTGCGTGCAGCCTACGTCACAGCTTTCAATTTTTGTGAATTTTGACAAGCAGTATGTGTAAATTTCTTGAAAGAGAATTGTACAAAAACTTGATCGTGTGACTGCATTGTTAATTACATTCAGTAATACCCAGCTGGCATTCGAATGTAAAAGAGAAGAGAAGAATAAAATAGAATATATAGTTTTCAATATTAAAATGTTGGTTGGGAAATTTATTTATTTATTCAGTTCAATGCTTACTGAGTTTTTTGTTTGAATATTTGAATCCTTTTGTAACTATTGCCAAATACAAATGCTTTTACAATATAAAGGTTCTAATGTTTTCAAGAAACCTTGGGAGTAATCTACTGAGGAATCAGAGTAGCGTCTGACGAAATGGTCCTTATACTTATTGTACTGAATGAATAACTCATGAGAATATCATGAGTAAAAGACTAAATTTTAAAACCAACACAATTTCTGGAATTAAGCACAAATAAAGATTAATATTTTGAAAAAAAAAAAAATTATTTTAACTTTAAAATATTAAAAAAAAAAAAAAAAATTTACTCTGTTAAACTTTATGATTTCGAATATTGATAAAAATTATAGGCTGTTCAGCGATGTCACAAGAAAGCCTAAGTGAACGAAAGCAAAACACATTTGTATTGAAAACAAAAACAAATTGTCTTAAATTGTTTTATAGCATGTTTACAACAAAGATATTAAAAAAACATCTTATCCTGTAAAATTTTACAACTGTTGGTTAAGCTATTTTGTGGCGGTCAAGGCTTGATAAATAAAAAAATTTTTTAGTCTTTGTAAATCATAATTTCACTCGTAAAATGATCAGGAATTCTCCCATATGCTGGTTGATAAGCAAGTATTCTGTAAGCAACTAATTAACAGGTTTTTGATAGCTTTAAAGTACGTAATTAGAAGAGAGATGATAGAAAGAGAGCGCTCGAGAGAGGCAGATAAAGGGTGATAAAGAAAGAGAGAGAGCGAGAGGGAAAGAGAGCGAAAGAGGTAGAAACAATTTGAGAGAGAAGGAAAGAGAAAGAAAGCGAAAGAGTTAGAAAGAAGTTGAGAAAGAGTGATACACAGACAGAGGAGCCATATAGAGACAGGAGGGAAGAAAGATAGATAGAGGAAATGATAGAAAAAGAGGCAAATAGTGAGAGAGAGAGAGAGAGAAAAATAGAGAGGAAGAGATAAAGTTAGAATAAACTCATTTGATTCTTCTTTGATTTTTAGCTTTCAATTGTAAAAAATTTTTATATACCATTTAAAAATGTTTAAGCTTTAACAAAATATAGAAAAATTTAAAAAATTTTATTTGTAATCAAATTTTCTACTTCCTAATTATCTTAGTTTCCACACTTCTAAATTTTCTTATCTAATCGTAATGGCTGTGAAATGTTAAAAAGTATTCTCAAGTTTTTTTTTTTTAAATTACTAAATTCATGTTACCTAAAGTACACTCAGGTTTCCTTCTCTGTATGTTGGTTTTCACGTTAATGCAATCAATAATCAGAAATCTGCTTGTGTTTCAAAAACATCTGGTATTTTTTTTTTTTGCCTTTTGTTTTATTGCTGTTGTTGTTACAATTAATAAATTATCATGTCAATGCTTCTCTATCAATTAATTATAAACTAATAAGCACTTGCAATTGAATATGAAATTGTGCATTAAAATTACGTCATCTCTTTATGAGACTTATGAGCAGCTTGATAATGAAAACATCAATCGGTACTTTTCTTTGTAAAATACAAAAACAAAACAAAAAAGTATACGATGGAATAAATTATGACCTTTGAAATCATCTAAAAGCATAAACAAATAAAAAAAAAAAAACCGGAAGTAAAGGCTCTTTTAAGTTTCTGTGGAAAAACGAAAACATGTTTCGGCAGTTTGAAAAGTTCACTGTCGATTTAAATCTAATTTTGAATTAAACGTACTTAAACTCGCATTAATTCATCCTTAAAAGGGCTGCTATTCGGTTGCTTAAAATAGTAATTCTCTCCCAAATGGACTCAAATTCAGTTGCTTAAAGTTGTAAATTCTTTATTGTCTTATTCATGAGATACATTTTCACATAGAAAATGTGCTTAAGCAGCCTTTACTTAACAAAAATACAATTACATAAATCCTGTGGGGCATTTCTTGAGCTGGAACTTGAGTTTACTTTCTAAAAATCTGCACATCAAATAATATTAAATTTTGTTGTTCTTTTTTTTTTTACTTACATAAAATTTCTCTATCTCGTATACTGGGATTTCTTAGTATGGTCGCATGTCTGCTGCATGATTTTTTCGGTTTCAATGTGTCTTGACTGTTTAACTCTTTGGTACTTAGCTCTTCAATAATTGTATCATCCTCTGATAAAGCTGGACGACATTTAGACAGGTGTATAGAATCTGAATTAATGGTTGTATCTGTAATTATAAAAAAATTAAAAACCGAAACTGTCAACCTCTATTTTTAATAAAACTTACCATCCTGAGGTATAAACGAGTCCCATTGTGATGAATCCCAGGGTTCTGAAAATACAGTGCCATCATCAGATTGTGCCAAGTCTAAGCCATTTAAGAAGCATTGGCTCAGAGCGTAGTTACGTTCAACATTATCATAAGAAGACAGTCGGCAAGTGTTGTTGGGACCATCAAAAGGTTTTTTACTTCCATTGTATTCCGATGTTTTCTTTTGCGAATTTTGTTGTGATTGTTGTTGCTGCTGTTGTTGTGCTGGTGTAGAACATCTCACCAGCTCCGGTAAATTAAGATCTGGCAAGCGCTTTGCTATTATTTGATGTACCGTCAAAGGTTTTTGTTTCTTTTCTTTGTTACTTTCGCGATTTAAAGAATTTTCCTTATTGTGATTGTCCTTCCATTGGTCCGCCGAATCATAATCACCATAATAATCAACTTCATGTTCATCTGCTTTGCCCATAAACTCCCAACTGCTATCAAGTTGCCATTGTTCGAAGCGTCCTCTGGCTCGTTTTGTCGGTTGCTGTTGCGTTTGTGCAGACTGAGTTTGTTGCTGCTGTTTCTTTTTCAATTCATCCAAACTTCCAGCAATTTTCTCTATGTCGGCCGGTTGCAGCAGAGGACACATGGGTGTACGCACAAAACCACCTTTTGGTGGCTCAGAATGGCGATGATTAGCAGGTAGCAGTGGGCCTCGTTGGGAACGCCTTAAAATACTGGCTGTGGTAATTCCAGCTTGTTTTAAGGTATCGGCTGGTTCAGCATAGAAAGGGCTGCCTTGTTTGCTGCGCGATACAGGCGTTTGAGCTGTTGGTGTGGTATCACCTTCCGTAGTTTCACATTTAAAAACTGGATCTTCGGATAAGGATTGACTCATCAGTCCTGGCAAGATAAGACCAGCTCTGGAACGAGGTTTAGTCTCTTCGGAGAATTTAAGCAACTGCTGTTTATCAGATGTAGTTTCATTTGTGGTCACAGTCTCAGCCACAGTTGTTGTTAGTGATGGGCAAGCTAAAATGGCAGATGTGGTTACTACATTCATGTTACTAGAGGAAGAAGAGGTGATTGTAGCTAAAAAGTAAACAAAATTCAATGAAAAATTAACACAAAAATAACAAAAATTCTATTGAAGGGAACAGTTTTTTTTTTCGAACTTACGAGTTTCAGCCAAAAGATCTGGTCGCTTGCCCTGCTGTCCATCTGGTGGCTTAAAACTGGTTAGTAAGCCAGTTCTATCACTGGGGTCATGCGTCCACAAATCTTCATAGTCGCTTATCTTGTCGTGCACAGTGCTGCGACAATAAATCTCAGGACTCTCCAGAATATCTGATTCCTGATAGTGTTTTGATTCTTTTTTTGATTTCGATTTACGTGATTTGCCATTAATATTACCAGTTGGTGTGCAGGGTGATAATATTTTACGTTGACTATTTGTAGAATCTTTGCTGCTATGAGATTGCCATTTTCGACTGCCTGTCGAAGAGCCTTGTGAAGATAAAGTGTCTTTGCATTCACCCTCGGGGGAAAGGCGTTTTGAAAACGTTTGAAATGTGGTATTGGAATTAATGACCGAAGTTAAAGCATTGTTAGCCGCTGGTGTTGTTACCTCCACAAATTGTGGTGTTGGAGGATTATCCACCGAAAATGTCACGGTTGTGGTAACAGTAAAATTATTTGCTGCACTTACACCATTCACATCCACTGGCGGTTGGGGACTATTGGGCGATAGTGGCTTGGACCAGCGCATAGGCGGTGCTGGCGGTTTCCTTAAATCCAAATTTAAAGTATTTGGCGGCTTAGGTCTTTGAGTTCTTGTTTCTTGCTCAATAATATTTTTTGTAGAGTTTTTAAAATTATTTTGTTGAGTCGTTATGTTGGACTTAAAAGTACTTAAATTATTTGTAGAATTATGAAGCATATCTGTGGAGTTTCCGCTTAAACCTAATACACTACCATTCCGCTGAGTACACATTTCAACGGGAGACATGGTTAAAATAACTGAGTCTACTGATTCAGGAGACATTAATTGCATATGTTGACCACCACTGGTGGTAAAAGAACTCATGCTGCTGGTGGTATCTGAAGGGGTTCCAGGGCTAAATAGGCCTGTTGTATTTGTAGTGGGACTAAATATTTTGTTACTGTTGGATGCCATGTTACCACCAGAATTTGAATTGCCAGAGTTACTAAAAATGGTGGTACCCAAGCCACTGGTTTCGGTCATAGAATTTGGTGATTTGGCATCTAAGAAATTAGCCTCTTGTTCTGTTTGTTTGGGGCTTGACATGGGATAGCGCCAAAACTCCTGACCCAAGAGGGCCAACGAAGATAACTGCTGGCGATTTTTAGCTTCTCGTAATGCTCGCGGCAACACCAATTGCACAGGCAACTCATCACAACATTGAGCATAATGTGCTATTAATGATGGTATAGAATCGAATTTAAAACGGGAACTTTCTAAACATAAAATGCCCTCGTTGGATTGTATGAGATAGTGTTCTATGTAGGGACCAGAATCTGGTGGCAAACGCACCGATACGGCCATTGTATTGGGCTGGCTAGAACCACGCACAATAAAATTCTAAAAAAAAAAGAAAAAACAAAATGGATTTTAGTAGAGATGTGGATTAGGATTTAGCTTAGCTAAAAGCTTCATTAGTTGTAAGTTGTTAAGAGAATTTTTTGTAATTCTTACAAGTGTGATGGCTAACAAAAATTGTGGACAAAGTAAGTTCAAGGAAGTATTCTTTGTTATTCCTTTTTTCAGTTATAAAATATAGAAAAATAAAAGGTTTTAAGATAGGGATAGCAGCAACCTGAATGAAGTTGCAATAAATTAGCCGAAAGCTGTACAGCTCGCATTAAAAAATGTAATCAGTTGTTGCCTACAAAGGAAGTCATAACAGCTGCAAGATAGGTCAAAAATATAAGTAGAAGACTAAAAGAATGTTTGAATCACTATGTGGTCATTAAAGACGGACCTAAACTAAATATTCATTAATTTTAACGAAATACTTTCATTAATTCACAATATTTATGAAATATTTCATTGAAATAATGAAACAACTTTAATGTTCCGAGAAAAGAGGGAATAGAATCGTGCTTTGGTCATACTGAGATAATAAATTAAGAGCTTCTGAATTATTTCATTAATTTAATGAAAAATTCATTGTTTTTAAAGCAATGACAGGTTTTACTAGACTAATGAAATTTTTCATTAATTTAATTTATACATTTATTGAGATGATTTCATAAATTTAAAGAAATATTCATTAATTTTAATGAAATACTTTCATTAATGCACAATATTTATGAAATATTTCATTAAAATAATGAAACAAATTTAATGTAATCGTTTTATTTAGCGTTTTATTTATAATTTTATTAAAAACGCTCCTTTCAAGTCAGCTTAAACAGAATACGCATCTGATTTTAAACAAAACAGCCAAATCTGTTTATTCTTTGACTTAATAATTTTGCACTCTCTGTCTCTATTATGTAACTTATAATTGCGTTGTGTTATTCTATTAGTCATATAAAAAAAAATGGCAACAAATATTAAATGTAGCGTAAAAAATTTATTCATAAATTGTATCACTTTTATGACCGTAAATTATTAAGCGAACGTTCCTTACGCATGGCACGAATGACTTGTACCATCCAACCTGTAGTCTAAGAGAACAATGTCCCAAACCCAGCACTGTAACAATAACAACAATAAAATCTCTAAGCTTTTGTTGTGTCTCGCTTCCGGTCGAGACTTTTTCCCCAGATGCGTCTTATATTCGTGTTTCATTTTACTAATTTTTTTTTTTTTAGTTTCAATAAAAAAGACTAGAAATAATTTTTTTCTCTGCTTAAAAATAAAGAAAACAAATTGAATAAAAGAAAATTATAATGCTTAAAAAGAATGTGTCTGTCTGTCTGTCTGTCGTTAAAGCAACAAATACTTGTCTGGTTGATTTTTTTTGTTCTTCTGCCGTATCGCTTCAATATTCACATTTTTCGTTGGCTGGCTTTTGAATTTTGATTTTTCATATTAAAAACTTTACAGACGCTTTTAGAAGCTGAACTGTAAGTGGCTGCTGTCTCTTGTTTGAATTTCTTGTAAAACAATAATTTAATCGTTTTCTCACACCAAATGCTTAAAAATAAAAAAAAGTGTCCTTTTGCTTTCCCATAAGTATTAAATACTTAAACACATCAATTGAATAAAATTTTTTCTTTTTATCGATTTTATAAATTTTTTTAATTAAATTAAAAAAAAAATTTTTGAAACAATTGAAATGCTGTTTGTTATGCTTGATGGCTTGTATGCTTGATGATTAAAGTGACTTGAAGTATTTTTTAAGGACTCTGAGAATGACAAATTTGTTTTCTGAAGGTGCAGGTTAGGTCAGGTGTGCTTTACTAAATAATAATTTTTTTAATTTATTTTTTGCTTATTAAAAGTTTGCTTTTGTGTGTGTATGGATATAAGCATGATAAGAAAATAATTACGAGTGCGTCAGGGGCACATATGCGATATTTATTTGAAAAATATTTACAGCATTCAAGAAAATGTAGTTCAAATGACAAATTGTGCTGACTAATAAGCTACGATAAAGCAACTAAATGTAAGCCATAACAGATAACAAGAGTTAGGCAGCTAAAACTAAGCTTTTTGTTTTTATTATTATTAAACTTGCCATCAATTGCAACTTAAATGTGACAATAAAGTCACCCTCTGGAAAAAAAATATGTATTGAAAACGTCTATGGGAATTAAGAATAATTTTGCTTATGCCTGGAATTGCACTCTAAAAGCCAAACTGGTAGAGCAAATTGATCACCTAAAATTGGCTTGCAAAATTTGAGTTGCAAAATTCTATTTTGAACAAGAATCATTCTAGTTTTCTTCTGAAATATTTAAAAAATTTAGACGCAGCTAACAAGACAGACTACAGCCTCAGGAAGGTCTATTAGACGTCTAATTGAGTATGAGTTCCCTTTTTGAATACTTTTGCTACTCATCTGCAGAATGTATTTGTTTCCCATGATACAGCCTCCAATTTTATGCTTGATAGTTTAGTTTTATTCACACTTGCAAGGGATTTGCTATTAATTGAGGGCCACAAGCGGCCACCTGACCACCTGCCGCTATCATTTTATAAGCACGTTACGTTGTAGATGCAGTGGCAATAATAACTACTTTATTTTTTTTTTTAATTTACCTTAAGATTCTAATACTAATTTTTATATATTTAAATTTATAAATGGAAAGTTACAATATAAAAAAGATTGACAGAACAAAAAAATAATTCTAGTCTTCTCAACTTATTGGCACGCCTTGTTCTTCCTAAACTCAATAAGTTTCAGCTTAAGCTGTAGTGTTAAACCGTAATTTAAAATCACTCGCACTAAAGCTTTTGTGATAATTATTTCATGAACTGCACTCGTATTTAGTTGAATTGGAATTTTTATAAACACCACAAAGTAGGCAATACGAAACAAATAAAATTTTTATAAAATTCAATAAATGGAAATCAAAAAATATTAAGCAAAAAGCAGCTTTAAAATACAAATCTCCTAATGGTCCTTGATACTAATAACACAAGAATTATTTTCACTACTTTCTTAGTAATAAAGGAGAAAGAAACTGGCCCATATCCTTTGCTTAATTAGCAATAAGACCAGGACCACACACAGCAATTTTAGTTAAGCAATTCTTGATTTTGTATGGGAGAGAAGAAAGAGGAATGGAAAGGGGTACAAACTTACTCGTACTCGTCAATTCCCTTTTGTTCTATCTTCGTATTTTTTATAAAGAAGGCTTAATGAAGGTGTGAATAAGAATGCTAAAATTGCCGAAACAAAAGTCTGATTAATAAATTAAAATATAAAAAATAAAATTGAAAATTTTTTTTTTTTTTACAAAATAGGCAAAATAGGCCTGATTATAAGAAACGTTGTGGTGATGTAAACAGTGATATGTGGCAGCACTGGCCATATCTACGTGAATGCAACTGCGAGAAAGCCACTAGTAATAAAGCTAATTATTTAGCAAAATTTATTTTGAAATTTATTTGAACTTTTTCTTCTTAAATTAAAAACGGCTGGTTTATTAAGCTTGAGTTAGTATTTATTATAAATTTTTATTTTAAAATTGATATTTCGCTCATACTTTGTGTATTATAAAATTTTTTCTTATTTTTTGTTTTCTATTTAGCAAAATTGTAGGCTTGACAAAGACAAAAACACACTAAGAAAACAACTGCGGTTGTGACAACTAAATTTCAAAATTAAATTGTGATCGTTGAATGTTTTAATCATGATAATAGAAAATCGTTATTATTATGCAATTTTAGTTACTAAAACTTAAAAAATTTATTATAATAACTAAATTTTTGATTGGAAACAAATTTAGTTCTCACAACTGCCATTGTGTTCTGTATGCAATTTATTTTGTAAGCATTAAAATCCCAATAAAATTTTTCAGAAAAATTTCGCAATATGTACTTTGCTTACAGCTTAATGTTGTTGTTGCTAGAAATTTTAAGCAAACAAAAATTGTTCTGCTCTTCTTTAACAAACTAACAGAATTTTT
Organism: Thelaira solivaga; assembly: GCA_947397855.1. Lineage (NCBI taxonomy): Eukaryota > Metazoa > Arthropoda > Insecta > Diptera > Tachinidae > Thelaira > Thelaira solivaga. Next base: position 62,706,041 of record OX377612.1, on the reverse strand, counting down.
AAGGGTTATTTTTTCATTAAAATCTTTTAGTCAATTAAAAGAAAAATGTATTCAAAAGAAGGTTGAAATAATTTAATGAATTCCATCTTTTTTTTTTGGCACTTTTATGTTTAAAAATAATTCAAGCTCAAATTTAATAAAAAGCAAAAATGTACTTTTACTATTCACATACTCTTCTATCTAAAGTCCCTTTTTGTTGTTTATTTTGTGTGGAGTAGAGTGGAGTAGAGTAAATAATATTAAATACATTTTCCACATATAATAACTCCATAAAGGTCATATTGATTTGATTATACGTACTTGCTATGTAGTAGAATTCGTAATACATACTAATGTGAATGGCAGGGATGGGAAACCTTATGTTTATTTCACGAAAGGGCTGGTAGTCAGTATAAGTGACTTTAAACTGATAACTAAATGGGTAAGTAGTAAGTAAAGGCCTCATGCCCTTTAATTAGAAGTGAATCACTTACTCACCAAGACATTAAAAAATTTGCTAAGGTCCTTTAACCCTATTTCCGATACCTCCGTTCATCAAAAGGGCACCGAAAAATCTGAGCTTTGAAGCTTTAAGAGCCAGGCACTCTCAGAGAAGGTTAAAAATTGTAATTTTACTCTAAGCTGCCTGGCAGCTGCGGTAGGTTTTGTTGAAAGTTAGTCCCAGCCTGCTGGCTTACTTGCCGATCGTCCATTGACCAGTTATCACCGCCACCAGTCTGGAAATGTTCTTACTGCGTAAGCGAGGACATTTTACATATTTCTAGACCCCGTCATCTGGTATACGCCCTTCCCTAGTAGTAATCACAAATGCCTCTCCTAATAATACTAAGCGGTACACTGACGGTCATTCACATAGAACCCTCTATATTAGAGCCAGCTTTACCCAATTCACCTGCATGCTTATTACCAATAAAGCCAAAAATACATCAGGCTGACGTTCCTGATTGGATAACACAGCCTTACATGAGCCCACTAGAGCAAAGAATGCAACATTCGATTGCAGTGCCAGGAGAGCCGTTTGGCCATCAATAAAGATGCCTCTGCTCCCCTGATCTCCTTATTGTACAGGTTAAGAGGGCACTGTGGGCTTACATATTATCAGTGTAAGATAAGTGAATGTTAGAGCCAGCCTTAGCCAATTCATCCGCATGCTTATTACCAATAAAGCCAAAGATACATCAGCCTGATTGGAAAATACAGCCTTACATTGGCCCACTAAAGCAGAGAATGTAACATTCGATTGCAGTGCTAGGAGAGCCGCTTGGCTATCAACAAAGATGGTTAGAGCTTGCCTATCGTATAGGCACTGGGGGCTTACATATTATCAGTGTTCATTAAGTAATGTTGGGATCTATAGTTTGCATAACCAAATCTAATGTGGTTTATGGGAGACTCATTGCTGACTCCCAGTAATGTAATTAAGGTATCTCTTAAAAGATCGTAATAGCCTTCACTCTAAAACAAAACCTGCAGCTGAAAAAGTTACATAAAGTAATAGGGAAATACTAATAAAAAAATAAATTTTTAAAATCTGAACTTAGGCTTGACAGAATATAGCCTCTTGGTTATAAAAAATGATCAAATAATTTGCTTAATTAACATTAATATTTCTCTTTTTTATAAGCTTTTCTATTTGCTTTTTAAAGTCCTGCACTATAATTATAGGACTTAGTCTTGTTGTGCAAGAATTAATAATAAATAAATTAAAAAAAGTTGCTTTATATTTGCAGTTTCCATCTCTGTCATGTGTATAACTTTCGTTTGCCAAAATGCCAGTATCTACTTAACAATATGATCGTCGCTTTCTGGCAAATATGTCGTACGTGTAAAATTGGCTTTTCTTTCAAACTCCAGTTTCCTGTATTTTTTTTTGGGCAACTTTATAAAATGCAATCTATTGGAATGTGATTTTATTAGAACAAAAAAAAAATTTTAAAAATAAAATAAATTAAGGGAAGGGGGTATAGAATCTGTATAAGGAGAAAGTCAAGTTCGTTAAAAAGAATTTAAGGAAAAAAGGGGGACTGTAAAATGAAATTCCTTTCCATGAAGTATGACCGTCTACACATGATTTAATTTCCGTTAACGATATTTTGGTTTTGCTTTACTTCTTTTATACTCTTTTCTTATACTAAATTTACTACATATTTTGTTTTTATTTTTTTTTATTTAAGCAAGTTATTTATTTGAGCACATTTTCTGTCTGTTATAAAAGTAAATTTTGCCGGAAATGCAATTTGCTTTAAGTCATAAACAAACTGAATACAAAAAATATACTAAATGGTCTTCATAATGAAATAAAGAAAATAAAATCAGTGATTTAAAAACAAAATAAAAATAAAACAATCAGTGGAGTTGAAGCTGAAAAATGAGCCAATTTATTGTAGTCTTTCTTACCTTTTTCGCCTCAATGCACAAGGACATTAACAGAATTTAATTAAGTGATAATAGTAGGAATTAAGGAATTTTTTTTAAACAATTTGTGGCCATAACATTTTATTTCAAACTTAATGAATCCATTTTTCTTTTTTTTTTGCTTCTAGAATTTTGGAATGTTTGGGATATTGGAAAAAGGAATTTTGCTATTAAAAAACTCAAGCTTAAAAAACAACATAAAATTAAGGCAGGGGGGTTATTCTGTATTGCGATACATAAAAAAGGCACGGAATCGTGTTTTATGGTTTACTTTTTGTATTTGCCTGTAATACCTCGCTCCGTAATGCGTAAGCGCATGTCAACGACGTTTTATACCCACAAATATCTTGCCATAACCAAAGAGCAAACGCAAAATATTTAAATTTCGCATCACAATACAGAATATCTCTCAATTATCGTAAAGGGTGTCCGAACAAGAACGCAAGATTTAAATTTTAACTCCATTCGAAGTGTCATTGTTTGACATTTGAACAATTGTTATTGTTTGCTAGTAGAAGGTACGAGGTTAGTAAAAAATGACCATGGACAGCGAAGGGAGTTCGTTAATTGGTTACTGGAGGCACAACATGAAAATGCTGATTTTGCCGATAAAAGCATCTTCAGTGACGAGGCCCATTTCCATCTTGATGGCTTCGTCAATAGGCAGAATTGTCGTATTTGGGGTGAGAAAAATCCTCGAGTGATTCACGAGAAGCAAATGCATCCTCAACGTGTCACTGTGTGGTGTGGTTTTTGGGCTGGAGGAATCATTGGAACTTTTTTTTTATGAAAATGAGGCAGGTCAAGCGCAAACAGTCAATGGTGTTCGGTATCGTGAAATGATAACTAGTTTTTTCTTGCCTAGAATTGAAGAAATGAATGTGGAGGGCTTGTGGTTTCAACAAGACGGCGCCACATGTCATACAGCCAGAGAAACAATTCAATTGCTGCATCAGCCATTTATTTAAAATTTAAATCTTGCGTTCTTGTTGGGACGCCCTTTATAACCTTCGGGAATATTTTTTTATACAAATTTTTATTTAAGCTGACGGTAATTTCAAAATTTCAAAATTTCAACTAAAGTAGTGCTGAGTTGTAAACCGTAATAGGGGCTATCCCAAGAAGCAATTGAATTTAATGTTAGAATTAAGTTCTTTAAGATTAAATAAAATTCATTTGTTGTTTGCTTGTTTGTTTTGCAACGGATTTGTCTGAAACTTGGAACATATGTATACTTTTGGATCGGTCACCCCCTTTTTTATCGCTATTTTTTTAATCGTTTTCACTGATCGCTGCTTATAAAGATGTATACTCGTACATAATTTAAGCCTGAAATTAAGCTTTAAAATATTTTTATTTTTTTATTTAGGACCAGCACTCAGGGGATGGCCCCTACTCATGCAATACATTGTGATGGAACTAGGAAAATAGGTTGTGGGAAGGAGGTTGGAGGCAGTAGTGTCTATGAACATTCGCTTTGAATTTTCCCAAGTTGTAGGATTCAGGAAAGACGTCAGCAGGAAATTTATTCCAGATACGAACTGTGCGGCTAAAAAAAGAACTCTGTCTGTAATACCAATCGACCTCAAAGGGATGTGCTCTTGCTGAAAAACGAGTGGCTCGTGTGAATGAGCGGGTTTCGAGAACAAGATCCCTAATTTCATTAGAACAGATTCCGTAGTAGTAGCGATAGAAAAGTGAAACACACCCCACATTGCGAAAGTGTTCCAGTGAGTCAATAGAGCTGGCTACCCTACTGTCACCGATAACCACTTTCGCCCTCTCCTGTATGTGGTCGAGTAATTTCAAAGTAGACTTTGAAGCACCGGCCCATTATGTGAGTTGTATTCCATTCTCGATCGGATATAAGTGATGTAAATATGGAGCAGGTCAGATGGGGTGAAGTATCTCTTGCACCTCTTTAGGAAGCCCAGGCACTTGGATGCTTCTTTAGCAATCTGAAAAATGTAATCAATCCAACGGACATCACACTGGATCCTCATGCCAAGAACATCAAGAGCTTCTGATTAATCAATATCTACACCACCCATGAATACGGATGATAATAAAGTAATGAAATGGATGGATTTTTTTTAACAATTAAAATTCAATTTGTAGAAGGATATGATACACACGCTTTCTAAGGCATCACGTAATATAGGACCGGGCTGGACAACATCAGGCAAAAACATTTAGTAAATAATTAATTTCACTAGACTTTTTATTTACTTAAAATTCGAATTTTAACAACCGGCTTAAATTCTTTTTTGACCGGTAAACAGCGATTGCAGTTACAGCTTTTAAGCAAGGACATTTTATAGGAAGAAGCGCTAGTCTAATAATCAGCTTATTCATAAATATTCCTTAGGAATTTTTTTCCAAGAAAAATTTTGGGTTTTGAGAAAAAATTTCCCAAGTCAGAGAGTTTTCTATGATAAAAAAAGGGAAACATTTTTTTACAAGAGGAAAAGAAAAAGTGAAAGAAACTACCGGGGAATTTTTCTTCATAATTGGACCGAATGTCTGCACTTTTTTTTTTATTTGGAAGAAAAATATTATTTTTATTTTTTATTGCGAGCGTAGACGGAGGGATTATGCCTTCTTGAGTTTTACGTTTAATAACACATTTTGCAATTTATTTTTATTCTGTGAACGTTTTCGCCTTATTGGTAAAGCTTAGACTTGGGGTTATATCGTCTTGAGTTTTGCAATTTATTTTTATTTATGTAAAAAAAATAAATTTAAAAAAATTATTTTATTAGAATTTTTTTTTTGATTTTTGAAAGTCTCAGTTTCTCAAAAAGTTTTTGAAAATTTTCTACAAAAACAGTATTTAGTGGTAACAAAAAACACTTGGCTACAGACAGTTAATAAAAACAAAAAAAATATTTTTAATTTCTAACAAACGATAAAGTCTACCTATAACTTGTTCTTATATTTTATCACTTTTAATTATAAAAACTACAAGATTATCAAGATTTCTCACATGTGCTGTCGTATGTGCCCATCTTGTAAGTAAATTCCAGATGCAAATGCAGACTTTTATTAACTGCATGCTGCTTTTAAATGCCATTAGACTGTATGGAATTTATTCTATGCAAATTGTGTTTTACAATAAGATAGAAGGAGCTGGACAACAATGTGAAAATTTATGTTTCTCAAGAAAATTTATTAAAATTAATTAAAATATTTTTGAGATCCAGCATCTCTGCTACATCTATTTAATATAGTTTTTTATAAAGAATGTGTTAAAGAAAAGTAAAAAAAAAAACAAACAATTTAAAGAAAGTTTTTTTTTTTTTTTAAATTAATATGACTATTTTATTAAGCTTGAGGTTTAATTTTACAAATTTATTTTTATATCGATATTTCGCTCCAACTTGAGTAGCTTCTTCAGGATATAATAAATTATATCCTAAAGAATGAAATATCGATATAAAAATAAATTTGTAAAATTAAACCTCAAGCTTAATAAAATAGTCATATTAATTAAAAAGGAAAAGGTTAAATAAAACTAACAAATAAAGAAAGTATTTTCTTTTAATTTCAAGTTTATGTTATTGGTGAATACTTGGACCGTTATTACATTTTTCGATAAGTTAGGATTTTGCGGGGGCAAATAACCAGTTATTGACTATTCGATATTTAATGTAACTATAATTTATTGTCCAACCCAAAACTATAAAAAATATTAACTTTAACTATTGGCAACTTGAACTGATAGCCCTTAAGTTGTTTGCTACTCGTATCAGCAGTGCGATTCACTATTAACTTTTAATTAATTATTTATTGATCTTGAAACCCAATAGCATCATGAAATTCCCTGCCGCACTAAAGCTGGTAAACCGCACTTTAAATAGCTAAAAGTCAGGGTTTAAATTTATAAATTGTGTTTTTTATAGACGTATAGAACTTTAAATTGCAATAAAACAACGATAGATTATTCGTTTGACATGAATTTTATTTATCCGAAAGATAATCTTGTGGCATTACATTTTAAATATAATTTCTGGCATATGACCGCCACGGCTGGCTCGGATGTAGTCCAATTTTCGATGACTTTTTCCAACATTTGTGGCCGTATATCGGCAATAACACGGCGAATGTTGTCTTCCAAATGGTCAAGCGTTTGTGGCTTATCCGCATAGACCAATGACTTTACATAGCCCCACATAAAGTAGTCTAGCGGTGTTAAATCACAAGATCTTGGAGGCCAATTCACAGGTCCAAAACGTGAAATTAGGTGGTCACCAAACGTGTCTTTCAATAAATCGATTGTGGCACGAGCTGTGTGACATGTTACGCCGTCTTGTTGGAACCACAGCTCCTGGACATCATGGTTGTTCAATTCAGGAATGAAAAAGTTAGTAATCATGGCTCTATATCGATCACCATTGACTGTAACGTTCTGGCCATCATCGTTTTTGAAGAAGTACGGACCAATGATTCCACCAGCCCATAAAGCGCACCAAACAGTCAGTTTTTCTGGATGTAACGGTGATTCGACATACACTTGAGGATTAGCTTCACTCCAAATGCGGCAGTTATGTCTGTTGACGCAGCCATTCAACCAGAAGTGCGCTTCATCGCTAAACAAAATTCACTTATGAAAATCGGGAACAACGGCAATCTCGTTTTGGGCCCATTCGACGAATCTACGCCTTACTTGATGATCGTTTGGATATTCATGATGAAATGCCAAACTAAACTGAGAATAAGTCTCTGGACAGCTGTTAAATCGGTCGCCATCTTGAACAGTAATGCCAACTTAAAGTTCTATACGTCTATATAAAACACCCTTTAGTTGATAGATTAAAAACTAGATTTTAAATGATACTTGACTTATATTTTTGTTTGTTAAATTTTTATTATATTTTGTATTTATAATCTTTGGTCAAGTGGGCTACTTTAATGCTCATGTGTATGGGCAAATACTTTAGTTTATGATATTTGGAATTTAAGACAGAAGTGGTAGTGCAAATATTTGTGGCTGGTGGTAACAATATCCGTTTAATATCTGATAAGCTGGTGCTAAATTACACATCACTACACATGAACAGGACAAGCAAAACTCATTAAATTTATAAAATATGATGGTCAAGTCTATGATAATATGAGTAAAATTAATTACAATAAACTATTTGCAGAATAAAGTAAAAAAACAAAATAAATTTTATGAAATTCATATGGAATAAAATGGTATAAAATTAGGCAGGTCTAAAGAACTTTTTGAATTTCACTGGGAAAAATTAAAAAAAAAAAACTAGTTGATGCGGCAAACGTTGTTTTGCCTTAAAATTTTTGTATATTCGATCTTCTTACTTTAAGAAATCGTACTCATAGAGGAGTAAAGGACCGGGTAAAAACAGGTAGTAGATAAATTAGCCAGATACCGAATGAAACCAAATTTCAAAAATTCCTTAGTCTAAGGGCCATTTTATAAGTAAAATATTAAGCTTTTGGTTGGACACTAAATTAAAAATATTTGGTTAGAAAGTTTAAGACAAAAACCGGTTATTTGCCCCTAATAAAATCCTAACTTTAACTATCGAAAGTTGTAATAACAGGCCTAAGAATTGATACCGGGAGCAACCGGGTAAACAAAACTGGTATCTTATAAAATACAAAAAAAAGGTGTAGCTCATGTTTTTCTGCTTAACTTGTTAACACACAACAAATGACTGTGTAAACAATAGACATTTTAAATATTTATTTCATATCCCAGCCTCTGACCAACAATTAACTGTTTTCACACACACACAAACTTTTTAAGTAAAACAAAATAAATACGTACAGGCCAGTACATTAATTTAATATTAATGCGCCTCTAAAGGCATTTTAGCATAAATTTCAGATTTTTATATCCTCCACCAGCTATTACAGACGACTAATTACAAATTTAAGGCCATTGTGAGTAAACAGAAGCCTTTTTTAGTAGATTCAACACTTTGTAGGCACTCACAAATACAATGAAAATTATAACGTCACATTGCTTCATCATGTACTATCAGTTTGCTTATGACTGCCAATTTTATTCGGAACAATGACGAAATTTATTTATGAATACCAACTGTTTCGAAGAATAAAAAAATATTTAAAATACTTTAGCAGCACTTGCAAGTAATGCCAGAGATTTAATTTAATTTTGTTCCCAATAGTTTGGATTACTGGTGGCATCAGACGCATATCAAAACCTGACTTTTATAAATCATCAAGTTAATAAAATCAATGTGTGAATGACAAACAGAATAACACCCAGAATATCTGGCAGAAACATGAAGATACTGTTACGAAAAATCACGCTGTATTATTTTTCGTAAGATATTCTAAATATAGCAATTTTGTATTTAAGTTAATGCTTAGAATTTCTGAGTGTTATGCTTGTGTGTGAGTTATAAAGTAAAAAGTGTAGTATTTACTTCTGTATTAGTGCTTAAGTTTCATGTGAGTTTTAAGTGTTCTAGTAAATATTAGCTAGAATAAGAATATTGGTTTACGTTTTGGTTCTCTAACTTGATACACCTAGAAGTAGGCAGTGATATCAAGCTGTTTATAGAAGGTTCTCGACTAAGCATAAGTAGTTAATTCTCATTTAGTTTGTAGCGGTAAATGAGCTCTATTTGCAGTCTTCTGCTATTTTTTCAGCCATCACTATTGTTCTTGGGGACATTTAGTTCTAAAGTCATCAGACAGTCATTTGCTATGTAAAATGAATGATTTAACCAAATTCTGACCATAATATTCATACAGTGTGTTTCTTTCAAATCCGTTTTCACACAAAATACAGTAATTTAAGACCCTCATTTTGTTGGTTTGTTACCATTTTAATAGTTTGCATTTTTTCGTTTCGTTATTGTTGGATTTTTGTTTCCTATAAAAAGTTTTATTTTTCTGTTTGTCACATGTGTTTTTCAAATGTGCAAATGTAAGTATTAGGGCGGACACTATTTAGGAAATTTAGAAATTATTTTCTTTAAATAAAATTTACAATCCAGGCGTTAGTGAGTGTAATTAGTAATTAATTCTAAGAAAATTTAAAATAAAATTCTTGTGTCCTAAGAATTATTCAGCCTTATTAGTCGAATTTGCCACAAGTTAATATAAAACATACGAGCGGCGCAACGTTGTCACTTATTAGAGTTTTCATTATGACAGTGACACTCATAAACAGTAGTGCGATTCAGTAACTTTTATTACGAACATTCGAATCGAAAAAAAAGTATAACGATATTTTATCGAATTCGGTAATATTCGGTACGATAAAAATCGTTATTTGCGATGATTATTTATGTGCTGTTAACTTCCACAAGCTGCATTGTTTATATGAACTTTGCGACGCAAATAACGATTTTTATCGCACCGAATATTTTTGTCGGAAAGTTACTGAATACCGAATTCGATAAAATATCCTTATACTTTTTTTCGATACGAATGTGAGTAATAAAAGTTACTGAATCGCACTACAGGTCTATTTATTCAAGCTGCAGGACAATTCTAGTATTAAGACTCCCATGGTTGAGGTTAGGATCTTGCAAGCTTTGGGTTGTACTCTAAACTAAAGGATATCATCATTTAAATGCCTATTAAATTGTTTTTAACTTATCACTTAATTATGACTTTAAAGTCTTTCCCAAAAAGTGAAACACTTAAATATAAATTTTTTGTTTTTTTTTTTTTGATATTTAAGAAGAATGTGGAAAGTGAAAAATATGCTTAACACAGTAAAGACTCAGCACAGACGAATTTAACTTTTTTATACGCCGCAATGGCACTGTGACCTGAAAGGCCTTCTGGGCTTCATTTTACTTACATAAATTTTATAGAGTATCCCTTGTGGAAACAGGCAAAATTAACAAAACTCTCAGAATAAAAAAAAAAAAAATATTTCTCTTATTAAAGTGTTTGGAATTATAAAGTTTAATGCTTTCCCTCTGAGTACTTATTGTACTAAGTAAATAATTTTTCTAAAATATTCCATGAGAATTTTATGGAAAATAATGTATTTTCCACATCAACCTAAATTGGAATTAAGCACAAATAAAGATTAAAATTTTATTTTTTTTTGTTTTTGTATGAATATTTTAAGCACTTTCTCTGTTAAATGGAGACCACCTTAATATTTTGCTTTTGCATGTTTATGCTATTCCAGGGCTTTTGCTTTTTTTTTGTTTATTTTTTGCTGCAATAAATATAACGTTAAGAGAAAGAATGAGACAAAACAAAAAACATTTTAAATTTGTATTGCTTTGTTTACAGCCATCATGCAGATACTTGCAAATTGTTCTTTTTTTTCGTTCTGTGCTTAAATAAAAATTTATGCATGAATGAAAACAGTTATGGAGTTCACAGTTTAAAGTGAGAATAGTAATCGGGAGGTCTAGGTACAACCCAAAGTCGAGTTTTTTTACACTAGAGCACATTTAACATCTACCATCTATTCGGCGAGATGATAACATCTTCCCATATAAAATGCATGTAGAAAAAATCAACATCTTCCAACATCTTTACAAGATGTTCCTATCTCATTTTGTTTCACTCAACATCTTTCGATAATTTTCGTGCCATCACTAGAAAAATGGCAATATTTTCGATTTTAGTGGCATCACTTATAAAGTAACATTTATTTATACATACATAACATAAGTATGTACACATATTAAACAAAATAAAAATTCAAATTTTAAAGCCTAATGGATTTGATCTTGCAAAGCAACAATAATGAATGATTTTTCTAAATTTATTTTGAGATATTTTTTGTTTTCGAAAATTATGCGTCTTCTTTTCTTTTATTTTTCGACAGTTTAGTTGATGGTAGATGTTAGATGTTGGTAATGTAAAAAGCATTTCATCATTTTCAACATCTTTCACGCGTTCCTCTGAGATGTGGTGTAGTGTGAAAACCCTATAAGTGAACGCTAGCGAATGTTTACGAAGGGTATAAGCATTTCTGTTTAATTAAGATTGGTTTGGAATTAATATAGGCTTCGTGATGCTCTAGGCAGAGAAAAACTTAATTATTGTGGTATGAAATGGCTAAAAAATGCATGTATACCCTTTTAATAGGTTTAGAGCCTTTCTGGGGGCTGCATAACAACTTCATACGTGTCCTACTATGAAATCAAACTCTATGTTGAGCTACTGACAGGTCATCACATGAATAAAATCGGTGTGGTACAGAACGGCTCCTGTTTTCTCTATCAAGGAGAACAGGAAACGTCGGTATATATTCTGTGAAATTGCCTACCGGTGGCAATTCTAATATTAAGACTCCCATGGTTAAGTTTAGGATTTTGCAAGTTTTGGGTTGTAGCCTAAATTAAAGGATATCAGTCACAAAAAGTGAAAAGGGTAAATATAACGTAATTTTTTTTTTTGATTTTTAAGAAGAATATGGAATATATTCTGTGAAATTGGCTATTGGTGGCAATATGTAGCTCTGTACGTTTGGCTCCCACACTAAGTTAGGTTAGGTTAGGTTACATAGGGCGCCAAAATAAGAAAAACAGAGACCTCTAATGTATAGGAGGAAGTGAAGAAGTATAGCACTAAAGATAGAAGAGTGCAAGGAAAGGAAAGAAATAAGAAGACAGATAGAGAAGATGAGTCCGTCACTCAAACCGATTTGCTACTTCTAACGAAGCCATATAGCAGTAAACCCCTGCAGCTCCAAAGGCAGGACACCGATAAAGAAGGTGAGCTACAGTTTCTTTTCCCTAAACATTTTGACAGCTGCTATAGTAGTCGTTTGGGTCGCATGGGTTTTAAAATTACAGTGGCCTGTTACTACCGTTACCACATTTTTCAACTGAGCTCTTTGGAGTCCCAGTAAATCCCTGCTACGATTGCTAACTGGCCTAGCCCAGATCATACTCGCTGTATTGCACGTCTGTTGTGTGCTCTTGACAAAAAATAACTCTTGATATGCTGTTTGCAGACCGATAGAGGGATGCCGTAGAGCAGAATACCCTTCCCTTGTTAAGTTATTCGCCCTACAGTTCCCTATAGTGGATGATGGTGATCATCGAATATCCCGCCATTTTATTTAAGATTGTGCGACATTCTCGAACCAGCATAGATGTCGAATAGATACCCACTAATGACCTAATTACAGTCCGATTGCCGGTATAAATGCGAATATTCCTGCCATAGCCAGTCTGCTGCTTTCTTACTCGCCATTAATTCATTTTGTAGAACGCTGAATAGGTCATGGAGTCTGAAGAATATGCCGGTCGCAGACTTCTCAATATAAACTCCACCACCAACTACAGAACCATTCTTAGAGCCATCGGCGAAGACATTAAGATCCTCTCTTCGTGAAGAAGATCCCATTGAGATTCCCGTTTCCACCGAAATCGTGAATCCGAAGTTCCTAAACACACTAAAAAATGTAAACTCATGTTAGCATAGTCCACTCCCAAATTTCACTTTACTTGAGAAGGAAAGTAAAATGTAAACAGGATAATCATTTCTTAAGTTTAATCAAGAAATTGTTATATTGAGTAAATAAATTCAATTAAAAGTGTTATAAAATGACAAGGGGCCATAATCATAGCCCTGACTTTTGTTCATAAGAACTTTATGAATTTAAAATCGTTTTTAAAAAGATGTTGCCGATTAAAAATTTTAATTGGCTTCATTTTGAATAAATCGTTTCATTTTATTTATGCCACATTTTTGTTAATATTAATTCAAATGGCAAATTAGCAACAAATACTAATGAAAATTTAGTTTTTTTTTTTAAAACATTTTTGTAAATAAATTGCACCAGCCTTCAGTTTCTATACCATGACTATCCCTTTTAACTGATTTATTTAATTCAAAAATTCATATTGGTGCAACCAACAGCTTACGTAAATGAATTTGTATTGTGCTGTATTGTTCTCTTTAAGTTTCTGGTTTTAAATATGCAATTACAATTTGTGAAATTCTTACAATGAATAATGACAACAATTGATTTCTTTTATTGGGAGGTGTGCTGTTCGCAAAAAGATAAGCACACCATGAGTGTGTGTGTGTGTGTGTGTGTGTGTGTATGTGTGAATGAGAGAATATTTTACAATTTGTGTAAATCACTCGTACATAGATACTCGTATATTCGTTTTAAGTGTAAGAATACTAAATAGAAAAATTGTTAAAAAAAAGAGAATCGTTTAAATGCAAAATAAATTCTTTAAAAAAATTAAATTAAACACAAAATAATTTTAAGCAATTGATGAAGGTAAATTTATTGTTATTTTGTTGAAAAAAAAATGTTAAATAATATTTTATTACTTTCGTTTTGGTTTATAAATTGTGTCCCAACAAGAACGCAAGATTTAAATTTGGCGCCCTTCGAAGTGTCATTGTTTGACATTTGAGCAATTGTTATTGTTCGCATTCTCGTTGTGAAATTGTTTTACAAAAATGGTGAAAGTTTTGCGGCTACAGTTCGCCGCGGCGGCCATCTGCCCGATATGTAGTTCCATACATAACCTCATTCTGTCTACTTTACGATATAATAAAGTTTCACGATTTTTTTTTAAATATCTGTGTTTTATTTAAAATTTAAATCTTGCGTTCTTTTATTACCAGTTTTATACGTCTAAAATTAAAAGTTTTTATTAACTGCTAGGCTCCCTATTTCGATGCGAAGCGAAGGCGAAAGAAAACCAGTCACTCATTTTCGACTGAAAACGGGGCTCACTAACTTTTGACTTATTGTTCGCTTGCCTTACGTTGTTTACCGCAAACCTTGTCAATATACTATGTTGTCACAAAAACAGTTTCATAAATTAATCGCCAGTTTCAGAAAAAACCCGCTGTAAACTAGAAATGTACTTTAAAAAACCCTACATGATACACTACTTAAACTGTCAACGAAAGAGAGCAGAAAAAAAAATATAAAACACAGACACATACATTCACAAAAAGAAATTGTAAATAAAAAAGCTTCAAAAATTTATTTTTTAATTAAAAACAAAATTTCATGTTGATTGTTCAAAAATCAATATTATACTTAGTCGTACGATCTGTCTAAAAACCCATGTGTGCTAAAAAAGTATGATAGTGTGTATTGAACCAGCAGACTTTTTGACAGGTCTGTCAGATTTTTTAATGTTATGAAAATTTTCATAAAATAAATTTTATCTGTGCGATCAGAGTTGCATTTTCTATGTTTAAGGCAGAAAAATAGCAACAATACCAAACTTGTGTTTTGTTTATACAAACATTTAAGTTATTTTTCATTGTACATATTTGTAAAAAAGATATTTTGCGCCAAAGAAGAAAATGAATACTTTTAAAAGTATTAAGATGAGTAAACATATGTTTTTGCATCTTTTTTTGTATAATAGTGTGGCATAAAGTTCGCCATTTTAAAGCGATTTCTTCAAGTAGGACAGAATTCTGTCACACATTATTTTGACATAATCGTACGATCGTGTAGGATAGTCAGTCAGTACCTTAAAAGAAAGAAAAAAAATTTTCATTTCTAATTTTAGTAGTTTCTGTGCGTTTCGTGTTAATTTTATAAGAAAAAATAGAAAACAAGTGAGTGATTTTGGCATTTGTATTCGTACAAAGAGAAAGAATATTTTTTAGTGAGCCGCAACTTTATATAGAAATGCTTACGTTATTGTTATTGTTGTTTTAGGGAGCCGCAAATCAGCTGTTTGTCGTCTGAAGTCGAAGCGAATGATAATTTTCTTCATAGGGAGCCTGGCCGTAAATTTTTTTAAAAATATTTTGTAAAACTTTAAGTAAATATTTTGAATATTTCTGAAGACTATAGAAACTTTTTTTTAAATATCCCGTTACTCCATCTCTTATTGAAATTATGTGTAAACTTTATAATAAAAAAAAATAATTGTCTGGAATTCCAAATAATTTGCCTTTAAAAATGCTTTCGTACAAATTAAAAATAAAAATTTATTGTAAACAATATTTATATTTAAATTATTATTAAAAAAAAAACAAACAAATCGGGGGTTTTTGTATTGATTTTACATTTCATTCATTCTCATATCGGCATAGACAATCACACATTAAAGTTCCAGTAGTTTAATGTGTATGGGAGTGTGTTGATAAAGAAGAATTTAAAATGAAAATCCTTAAGGCTATAAATTCACACACAGACTTATTATAATACGTACTCACACACACACACACACACACACACACACACACACACACACTTATATATGCCCACATGATACAAATAACTGATATTGAGTTCATATCAAAAGAACATAACCATAGATTTCCGCTTTCATAAATTTTATCATGTTACGTTGTTGGTATGCACGTGTGAGTGAGTGAGTGCATACATGAGTAATGTGTGATTGAATGTGTCTGCTTGAATTAGTGTGGGGAGAGCAGCATCTTCTCTATTGGCATCTTGTATGCAGACAACGAACTATGCCTGAAAGCATTAAACAAATGCATACACACATAGTTAGTAGGTGTTGTATATTAGCCAGACTTGGAAACTTTAAATTTTCTATGACTTTTATTAAAATTAAAATAACGTAAATGATTAATTTTGAATTTTGTGCAAAAAAATTTTTCATTTTGGTATCATGTATCGTAATTTGCGATGATAGCATTTGCTATATAGTCTTCTAATTAGTATAATCTTACAGCCAGGCTCCTAATAAAGAAACAAAGACAAACATCTGCGATTTGCGGCTCCTTTAAAACATTTTTACAAGAAAATTCTTATGAAAAGAACATCGTAAGCATTTTTATATGAAAATAAGGCTCTTTAAAAAATGTGCCAAAATTACTCATTTGTTTACTTGTTTTCGCTTGTATATTTTTTTTTAAACGCATAAAAACCACTAAAATTTTAAATAAAAAATCTTAAAATATTGATTTTTTAACAATAAACATAAAATTTTCTTTTTAATTAAAAAATAACATTTTTTTGTGAATGTGTGTGTGTGTTTTATTTATATTTTTCTCTCTGCTCTCTTTCGTTGAGAGTTTAACTAGTGTATCATGGTGATTTTTTAAAGAACATTTCTAGTTTACAGCGGGTTTTCTTTGAAACAGGCGTTTAATTTATGAAAGTGCTGTTGTAACATTTTGGTATATTGAGATGCCTTGCGTAAACAACGTAAAGCCAAGCGAACGATAAGTCAAAATAAGCCCCGTTTTCAGTCGAAAATGAGTGTCTAATGTTCTTTCTTTTCCCTTCGTATCGAAATATGGAGCCTGGCAGTACGTAAAAATTCGATAGCAAAATAGCTGTCGCAACCAAAACAAATAATTTTTTTTAACGAACGCCATCAACAAAAAGTTAAAAAAATTTAAGATTGATTTAGTTTTAGGTTAAACTAATTAAATTGGCCAATTCGCCAGTTGGCCAATCGACGAATTGGGCAGTCAGCCAATTGACCAATCAGCCACTAAGAGTCAGTGGGCGACTCATTTAGGCAGTCAGTTGACCAGTCAATCGGCTAGTCAGTTGGTTAGACAGTCGGCTAGTCAGACAGCCAATCGGTCATTCAGCCAATCGTTTATTCATCCAATCGGTACCCCAGTCAGCCAGTGAAAAAAGTATTCCAGTCAGCCAGTAGCGTTACTCTTTTGTATATCGCTCATTTAATTCCTTTGTGTCACAATTAAAAAAAAAACATGATTTTACAGGAGAGTTGGTGGAAAACAAGGCATTTTTGCACGTAGCTAAAGGGTGTCCCAACAAGAACGCAAGATTTAAATTTTAAATAAATGACTGATGCAGCAATTGAATTGTTTCTCTGGCTGTATGACATGTGGCGCCATCTTGTTGAAACCACAAGCCCTCCACATTCATTTCTTCAATTCTAGGCAAGAAAAAACTGGTTATCATTTCACGATACCGATCACAATTGACTGTTTGCGCTTGACCTGCCTGATTTTCATAAAAAAAAGTTCCAATGATTCCTCCAGCCCAAAAACCACACCACACAGTGACACGTTGAGGATGCATTTGCTTTTCGTGAATCACTCGAGGATTTTCCTCACCCCAAATGCGACAATTCTGCCTATTGACGAAGCCATCAAGATGGAAATGGGCCTCGTCACTGAAGATGCTTTTATCGGCAAAATCAGCATTTTCATGTTGTGCCTCCAGTAACCAATTAACGAACTCCCTTCGCTGTCCATGGTCATTTTTTACTAACCTCGTACCTTCTACTAGCAAACAATAACAATTGTTCAAATGTCAAACAATGACACTTCGAATGGCGTTAAAATTTAAATCTTGCGTTCTTGTTCGGACACCCTTTTGACAAAAGAAAAAATGCTAGAAATCCGTCGGGAAACAAAGAAGTTATGACTCTTTCAATTCGAAATTCTAAAAAAACCCGTTTTTCACTACATTACGGAATGACCTAAAAAAACTTAAAGTATTTTTTTTTATCTAGAGACTCCAACAAAACAGAATTGACTCATTAGAAAACCTGAATAATTTTTTTTCTTAACTTTTGTAGACAGTGTAAGATAAAGACCACACACAGCAAGTTTAGATGGGCAATTTTTCTCAATTCTCTTTTAAAATTTTTTGTTTCGCCAATTTTAGCATTCTTATTTAGTCATTCATTCAGTCTTCAAGCTACCTGTCTTCTTTTTTTACATCTTTATAAAAGATACGGGAATGGCCGAGTACGAGCAAGTTTGTATGCCTTTCCATTCATCTTGCCTCTATCTCTCCTACAAAATTAAGGATTGTTCAAATAAAATTGCTGTGTGTGGTCTTGGTCTAATTGTTTAATAAGTCTTTATTAAACACAAAGAATTTTTATGAATTTCTCCGTTAATATTTTCTTTTAGAAAGAAGAGCGTTTAAGCAAAAAAATAAAAAAAAAAAAATTAATAAATTTTTGAGTTATGACACTATTAAAGTAATTGATTACTTTATTAGTGTATGCTGCAAGTGTATTTAATTTTGCTTCCCTGATATAGACACCATTTTTCTTTCTTTCTATTTTAGGTGCTTCCTCTTTATTTAGTTGTTGTTTAGCTGCAGCGAATTTAACTAGTTGTGTGGTATTTTAAAGCGAGAGTTGTTGGTTTAATATTGGAAATTGTGTGTAGCATCAATTGGAAGCCAAGCAGAAGTAATAGAATTGTGGCAAAAAAATAGGGAATTTAAAATTTAATTAGATGTAAAGGAAAGTAACTACAATACATTAAAGGTTTTTAAATTAAAAGGCTACTTTACCATTTTTTTAATGAAGCTGTTTTAGTTTTAAATTAAATAAAAATTTAATAAAAAAAAAAGGCATTTTTTAAAATGTTAAGAGTTGCTTTAGGAATTTTAGAGTTAAATTTTACTCTTTCTAAGTAACTTGTGCAACAGTCTTCTTTAAAATACTAACCCCCTTTCCAAAAAAATTAACGTAGACTTTAAAGTCAACGTTATCGAAATTTTTCATATAAATTTTTCATAAATTTTACTTTAAAGTCTACGTCAACTTTTTTTTTGGATAAGAGCATAAATGTTAACTGGATTATGATTTTAAAATTTTAGATTTCTGCTACTGAAGGAAGAGTTAAAGTTTCTTAAGGGTTACATTTTATTTAAATCAAAATGAAATAAAAACTTTATAATTTAAAAATAGCTTTTGGCACTCAATACCATGAAATCTAGTTGCAAAACTTAATCAAAAATATATAAAGGGTTTTTTTTTTGGTTAAAATTCTGGCAGTGTAAAGCAAAATAAAAAAAACAAATAGCAAGGAGTAGTAGTTTTGTTCTCTCTGCAATTTCAATTTATGCAAGAACGCATTAACAAAAAAATAAATTGATGCCTTTTTTTTAAGTTAAAAAGTACTTTCCATGCATGAATGAATAATTTTGACATTTCACTACAAATATATTTGCATTTACGAGTGTGCAACAAGACATACGAAAATTTTTCCCCAAAATTTTATTTATTTTTTTTTTAAATAAATTTTAGGGAAAAATCAAATACCAGTTATCAACAGCATTTAAAAATTTTTATATTCAGTTGAGGTCTCATTTGCTCATTTGTTTGCTTGTAATAGTAATTTTAAATGTTTCGCAAAGCGTTTTCGAGGCAAAAACCCTCAAAATTTATTTTAAAATTCAAATCACACTTTAAATAAAAGCATAACTGAATCATGTTTTACATGCAAAAGGCATAAGCAAGTAAATCAAGTTACAGAAAAATGCTTCAGTTTGTTTTCCTGATTTCTTTTTTTCTTTTTATTAGCAAACAAACTGTCCTTGAGGTTACAAGGAAACAAACCCTTTCACTTTGCAAAATTTATAAATGTGTTTGCTTTATGGCAAATTCTCCTTTTTTGCCTTTACTAAGTTTGATTTCCGTAAAGAGGGGGGAGGGGGGGAATAAGAAAATAATTGTATGACATCTTGTGGTCACCATTTGATTGTTTGTTGTGACACTCTTTGACATTTTGAAGTGTTTGAACAAAGAAACTTGCCAAGTATTGCTTGTGTGGCTGTCATAAGTTCAAATGGGAAATCGATTTGGTGATTAATTAATTATGTATGAGTGAGTGTTAGGAAAATTAAATGGCAGCATATCCCAGAATGCAACAAATTAAAACAAAATATTTTCAGATCTGGCAAAAACCCGTAAATAAATTAAATCGAATTATTTCGAATTATAAAAATTAACAAAATGTAATTTAAATTTAGAATCAATTCTGTAAGCACTTGTAGGTGCTAGACGACGAGATGCCATCTTAAATGTTTTCCTATATCCTATTTTAGAAGAGGTTTTTACTTAAGAACTACATTGTTAAAGTGTTTAAGTAAGCAGGCCTTCTTTAAGGCTGGGGTTTTTTTTTACATGGACATGTAGCAACTATAGAGTATAAAAGAGCATACGTTAAGGCTGTGGCTTTTTTTGTTGCTTAATGCATGGACATAAAATAAATAATTTATAATTATATCCTAAAGAGGCTACGCAAATTTTAGCGAAATATCGATAGACAAGGTGGGCTAAAAGAAATCATCCTATTGGAAGATGCTCTTATTTTTGCAAATGGCAAAAGAACACAAGTGAACAAGCCATGGACCGATACACTCCCCAAGAACACGAAATAATCGAAGTGGACGATTTTTCGACCAAAATCATAATGAGCGACGAAGCTCATTTCCACCTCAGCGGCTACGTGAACAAGCAAAATTATCGCTTTTGGGACACCAAAAATCGACGAGTGATGCACCAGGAGCCTGCAGTCATCGGGCTGGTCAAACGACAACAGTGGATGGTGCGCGCTATAGGGCCATGTTAGCCGAGTTTTTTCTGCCGCAATTGAACGAATTAGCACTGGAGGACATGTGGTTACAACAGGACGGATCAACGGCACACATTTAATTTTCATTTACAAAAAAAATGAGAGCCAAACAACATCGCATGACTTCTTTTGGCCTACCTTGTAAAATAAGCCAGCCGTTTTAATTTATTTTTTTTTAATTTAATAAAACAAGAATAAAGATTAGATTTTGTTAGTATTTCAGGTTTTCAGGATAAGGTTTTTGTTGTTTTTTTTTCTTTTTATTTTATTTGATTTATTTTTTTTTGTAAGTAAAATGTGAGATTTTTGTATAGGACGCCTTGGACATGTTATTATAACATTTAAACGACAAAGTATGTGTGTATGCATTTATTTAATGCTTTCAGGCATTACTGTTTACTAAACTGAGAAAATTTTTTTAATCATGACAATAGAAAATCAATCTTACAGCCCCAAATATTCTTCAAAGAATGAAAGATTTTACAGTATTCTGGTTGAATTCTGGTTGCTACAACTAAAACATTTGATAATCACAACTGAATTTTTTAATTGTAAACAAATTTAGTTCTCACAACCCCAGTTGTTTGCTGTGTGTACTTTTATTAGATAATTCAGTGCAGCCATACGAATAGTTAATTACAAAATGTTATATCTGCTGGCTAATTGCAATCGTCCTGCAGCATTATCACATTTTCCTTTTGAGATTAAATTTTTAAAATATTTTTCTGTTTTATATAAAACTTTTATTCTTTATATTTTTATGTCGTTATTAATTTTCTCATTGTTCGGTTTTTTTTTTACTGGTTTTTGGTAATTGCACCACAATATGTCTGCTACTAAGTAGATAAGCCTCTTAGCATAATACCTCTGAAAACATTGGCTAAAAAAAGTTTTCTTTTCTTTACTATTTTATTTGATGTCTGCTTTCATTTATTTTTGTTTTTTATAAAAGCAAATGGCGGTGTTGAGCACTCTTTTAATGATTCTAAAGCTATGAACTATTGACTGGTTTTATTAATTACGTTAAATGAAAATTGTTTTTGTATAAATTAATTAAAGTTGCAAGAAAAATTAAAGAGTTCAATTATCATTTATAAAAATGTAAAAAAGTTTAATAAAAGAAAAAGTTTTACTTTCTTAGCTGTAACATATGCTTTATATTTATAGCAAAAAATTAGCCTATAAGTAGGCTAACCACTTGAAAATTTTTCTATATTGGATGATTGGGTTTTTTGAGTTAATCGAATAGTATTTCGATACAAGTAGAGTAAACAAATCAACGTATACGATATCTATCGAATAGTAATTTTGGCAAACAAATATTTGTCAAATGCAAGTAAACTGTAGCATGAGTTTAGGAGTTTTTGATAACATTGATGGACAATGTCAGAACATCTTTTTCTTTAAAATTCAATAAATGAAAAATTTATTAAAAATTATTTTAACCTAAAACTTAATTAAACTTCCATTTTTAAAACTTTTTGTTGACCGTGCTGCTTAAAAAAGTAATTTGTTTTGCTTGCGATTGCTTTCGTATGAGATTTACTAAAAGACCCACTATCGAAGAGCATAATACCAGAATGAAAAATTTCAAACAATTTTACTTGATATCTAATGCAGAGTGATTAGATTCCAGATGTGGGTGTAAAAATTAAATAACTTTTTCTTTTATTATTATTTTTCTTTTTTGGTCATAACTTGCTTAGTTTTCAAGATAAACGCATTGGCTTTAATTCAAAAATTTCCTTTTGGGGATAGAACGAAAAAAATGTTTTTTGCCAAAAATTACTTTTTTTGAAAAAATGATAAAAATTTTTTTTCGCACTAGCCGCAGAAAAAAGAATTCTAATTAAAGCCAATACGTTTCTCTATTCAACAAAATAGAAATCAAGTCGATATCTTGAAAACTTAGCAAGTTATGACCAAAAAGGATGCAAGTTATGGCCAAAAATTACCATGGACTACCCCCTTTGCTTTTTTTGAAAAAATGATAAAAATTTTTTTTCGCACTAGCCGCAGAAAAAAGAATTCTAATTAAAGCCAATACGTTTCTCTATTCAACAAAATAGAAATCAAGTCGATATCTTGAAAACTTAGCAAGTTATGACCAAAAAGGATGCAAGTTATGGCCAAAAATTACCATGGACTATCCCCTTTGCTTTTTTTGAAAAAATGATAAAAAATTTTTTTCGCACTATCCGCAGAAAAAAGAATTCTAACTAAAGCCAATACGTTTCTCTATTCAACAAAATAGAAATCAAGTCGATATCTTGAAAACTTAGCAAGTTATGACCAAAAAGGATGCAAGTTATGGCCAAAAATTACCATAGACTGCCGCCTTTGCTTTTTTTTGAAAAAATGATAAACATTTTTTTTCGCTCTATCCGCAGAAAAAAAAATTCTAACTAAAGCCAATACGTTTCTCTATTCAACAAAATAGAAATCAAGTCGATATCTTGAAAACTTAGCAAGTTATGACCAAAAACGTAACCAGTTCTACTAAAAAGTGGCCGGAAAGAGGCAGTTACCTTTTTGGCCATAACTTGCTTAGTTTTCAAGCTATCGACTTGATTTTTATTGCGTTAAATAGATAAACATGTAGGCTTTAATTCGAAATTTTTTTTTGCGGATATACTGAAAAAGTTTTTTTGTTTTTTCTAAAAAAAAAAATTGCGGAAAAGAAAAAAAGGCTATTTAAGGCTATTTTGAAAATGAAAAAAGCCTAGGAAAAAAGCTATAGGCTAAATCATAAATTTCAAAGCTAAATTTGAGAAAAAAACTAAATCTAGCCTAAAAAAAAACTAAAATGGCAACGCTGATAGAAACCGAAAATTAAATCACAATTCTTACGTTTTGCACAAAAAACGGGGACAATCATGATCCATGAACGCAAAAATAAAACACACGTCAACGATTGGGATCTGTGAACTGTTTGCTTATTTATTTTATTTCATACAAACATTCATTTTATACTCTATAGTTGCTACATGTCCATGTAAAAAAAACCACAGCCTTAAAGTAGGCCTGCTTACTTAAACACTTGAACAATGTAGTTCCTAAGTAAAAACCTCTTCTAAAATTTTACTCTTAAACAACCGGATATAGGAAAACATTTAAGATGGCATCTCGTCGTCTAGCACCTACAAGTGCTTACAGAATGGATGGATTCTACGGTGGCATATTTGAAAAAAAAAAAAACAAGAATAATACAACCAACAATAGAACAATAAAACCTCTAACAAATATTTATTTTTTTTTATGTTTTTATATTTACATGGGGATTTTTTTGCTTCCATTTGACAACAACTCTATTGAAAGTTTAGTGACCCGTAACTAGATGTTCTAGTTTTACAAAACAAAAAAAAAACAAATAGTTTTATACACCTAATTCTCTTTTTACAGGATTTTTTTTTACACAAATTTGATTTAGCACGAGTTAAAAATAAAAAAAAATTATCTGTTTATCTATCGTGTCGTGTAAACAGAGAATTAGGTGTAGTTATTTTTACCTTAAAGAATATTTCTTAACAAAACGAGAAAATTTTTGTTCATATATTATTGTGCAGCAGCTAGAGGAGAACAAGGATATTAAAACAAAAAAAAAAAAAAAAAAAAACAAACATAAAACTTTAAAGCAGCAGCGTAAACGTTTATTGATTTAAAAATGAGCACCAACCAGTTGTGCTTTAATTTAAGTTTTGTGCGTTTCATGAAAAAATAATTTTTTTAATGCGCTTGCAAAATATTCAGAAAGCGTACACATGCTGAAACTTTTCCAGTTTAGGACAAGTCTATTTATACGTCCTTGCAGATGTAGAAATTTATTTTTTTAAAGGCACTACACATTCAAAAAAAAAATTTTACTGAATAAAAATTTTTTAATTTTAGGGTTAAAAGTTTGTAACCCAACATTTGTTTTTTTAAATTGAATAGTGAATGCCACTACAGATTTTTTTTTCAGTTCGTAAGGTCTCTGTTCAGTGACAGCTCTTTTAAATTTCTGAGAGTCAACCAAAAGTTTTCTAGGAGTCTTGCTCTATGTGACCCTAACAACTCTCACTAAACAAGCTTAGATTCTGTCTTACAAATAAAAAACGAGTGTGATTGTTATTTGGTTATTCTTCTGCTGGGTTGTTAGAACTCCTAACAACTATGTAACTTGACATTAAAACACACACACACATTCCCACAAAAAGTAACAAAAAATTGTGTCTTTATTGAAAAACCAACTTAAACACCCATCATCATCGTCAACATCATTTGCTTATGAATACCAGTAGTCTTTGATAAAAATATTACACAAAATAGAAGGCTTCCTGCCAACGGCAGGAATATAAATCACATATAAAAAACATTATTTGAGGTTGTTTAGTTAAAAAGCCTTTGGCACTTTAAGAAAACTAGGTGGGCAACAAAATAAAATAAAACTCACTTCACTTCATGGCTGTAACAGCTGCCGATAACTTTACTTTGAGCCTTTTGTAAAAAACAAAAAAAAAAACAAAAAAAAAAAAGAAAAAAAAAAGAAAAAAAAAAGAAAAGGAAAATAGGTGACTGCTGCTGGTATTTGCAGCAGTCGTTTTGTGGTATTGTGTGGTTACAGCAATTGTAAAACTGGAAATAAACATAATTGCAACTGACAGTGACTGCTGGGCTGTGATGTGAGATGTTGCTAATGCTTTCAGATTGAAATTAAAAAAAAAAAAAATTAGACAAGTTGTGCTTTGAGTAAATATCTAATTCATAAATGATAACTGAAGCTTTAACATTTTTTTATTTTATTTAGTTTTATTATTTGCTGCACTCAGTTGTTGCAGCCAACAACATTAAGGGGGAGAACCAGAAATTTGCTATAGGCAATTTAGCAAAGTTTTTGTTTTTCTGCTTTTGATTTACTTTAAAATTCGTTTAAAGAAAAGTTTTTATTATTAAAAATTTGATGTAGACAATGATTGTAATTATTTCGGAAATATAAGCTTTTGTGAGCTTTGGTCTCAGTCTCAGCTCAATTTAAACTAAAGGAAATTGACATTTTAAAAATAAATTTTTAAGTTGATTTGAACAATTTGTATAAATTGTTTAACTCAATTTTTAATTTTTATTTTTTTACCAGACAATTTGTTTTTTGGTTTTTAAAAGCGGGCTGTCAATGTAAATTTCTTTTAGCTTAAAAATAAAATTTTGAAGATTTAAAAAAAAAAAGTTTTGCAATAGGAATTAAAATATTTTTGGCTTTTAAAAATTTAATAATAACTTTTAGTTGTCTCTACATATTCAACCAGATAACACTAGTTCTATAGAAAATTTTTGTACGTAAAAATATTTTTAATATATAGTTTCAGCTCTTTGTGATAAAAAAAATATTTTGTTCGGACAAAAATTTTGTTAGAACAAAAATTTTTTTCGGACAAAAATTTTGTTAGAACAAAAATTTTTTTCAGACAGCAATTTTGCTTAGTTAAAATGCGTGAACTCCCAGACCTCAAGTCAGTTTATCTATAAATAATTGACTTGATGCTGCTATCGGTTATAAATCTTTTATAAATAATTCTTTTTTTTAATTTTGAAAATCACTTATTAAGGGCATACATTCTACTCACATACATAATTATTTAAGCCATAAATATTAAAGAACTTTATTTTATTAATTTACTAAAAATATAAATTTAAATACAAAAAATTAAAAAAAAAATATAAATTTTTTTATGGCTTTAGTGAAGTAAATAAATATAAAATTTTTTACAATTCATACATCATAAATTTTTGTCACACAATTTAAATAAATCCCCAGAGCACTCAGAGTAGAGATAGACACAACACATAACACACAATCTTTTTGGAACTTTATTAGGTTCATAACATAAAAATATCACCAACAGTGAAGTGAATTGTTTGTACTAGAAAGAAAACAAAAATCCAAATCAAAAGTGTTAAATTGAGTTTGAGTTTGATAAATTCAACTAAAATGTCAATGTTTGTTATGACAGCTCTTGTGTCCATTAGTGAGATTGAAAGGTTTTAAATTGTTTACTCTGTAATAAAGTTGGGGCTTCATTTTCGAGTTTGTATTTTTTTTTTTTGGCAGTTTTATTAACAAAATCGTTCATAAACATAAACAACAACCACAACAAAAAAAACTGTTTTTTTTCATGGTCTGATTGATATAAAATATGAAAGAAGTGAAATTGTGGTGTGTGTATGTGGGTGGGCGTATGTGTTATGAAAACATTAAAAGGAAAACATTTACAAAAGGCTTATAGAAAAATCGTTACAATAACTTGTCAGACCATAAAAATAATTATTAACAGCTTTAGATATCAACAAACAGCCAACAGGCAAAGGAAATTATAATTAAAAAAAAGTGCACTCCAGTACAAGAAAATTCTAAATAAATTTTTTGTATTTAAAATTTAAAAAATACCAGCATTAAAATTTTTTGAGCCAACACTTGCTTAGATTTTTAACAATTTTGTAGTGAAAAATTGTTCAAAAACCATTTAAAGTTAAATTCTTAGAAACTGATAAAAGTTTCCAGTCAACAGTTTATCGTTTGTGGTAAAAAGTTACTTAAAGGTGGATTAATTTTTTTTAAATAAAAAAAGTTTTTATTAATCTGTATCTGTCTAGAAATTAAAAAAAAATAAGTTTTTTCTTACAAATTTTCTAGACAATCCAATTGTGCGTTTTCTAATTAAAATTTGCATCAAAATATTTCTTTCGGTCGACTCAAAGAAAACTGTTTATTAAAAAGTTGTAAGAATCAGTAACTAATTTCTGTAATTGTATGCGTTAATTTGTCACATCGAAAAGTGTGAAAACAAAAAATTCCACGGTTGATCGATTTGTAAGCAAATGCAAAGCAAAGTTTTAGCAAAAATTTTCTACAGAAACTCACATCTTTCCACTAAAGTACATTAAAATCACTGCAATGATAGTTGGTTCTCACAAAGAAAAATTACAGAAACCCTTGTCTGTATTAAAAGACAATGGGCCATAATCATGGTTACAAAAAAGTGGGCTTTTATTAAAAACTGACTTTTGCTCATAAAAATTTAATAAATTTAAAATCTATTTTAAAAAGATACCGACTTTAGTGTGACTATGATTATGGGCCATTTTTTTGCAATTCTTTTCATATTGTTGCTTCTGAAAATTTTCTCTATGCGAGAGTTATAGAAACGAAGCACAGAATAAGAATCATAATACTCGATCTCGATTGAAAGTTCAATGCAACTTGAAACGAATGTCGTGATTGAATTGAAGTTGCTCAGAATGTGATTAAAATTTGTGGTAAGAAAATTGTTAAAAAGCTGATTTACCAAAAAATTAAAATTCAGAATTTGTTCAAGCTTTTCAGCAAAAAAAAAAGTGATACAAAATTTCTATTAAAAATTTTAAATTAAACAATTGTTGAGAAACACTTTCTAGTAAAAAGTTACTTAAAGTCGAATGAATGTTTTTTTTTTTTTAGAAAAATTAAACAAATTTCGATTAAATATTTTTTTTTTCATATTTGTGCTAACAAGTTCTGGGTTTGAATCACCGCATTCGCTAGCGAGCAGTCAATCATATCGAATAATATTTCAATGTGTATCAAGTAAGACCAGGACCACACACAAAAAGCTTAGTTTCGCAATTCTTTCTAATTCTCTTTTAAAATTGTCGTTTTGTCCACACACAAATTTTTTGTTTCGACAAGGTAGCTTGAAGGCTGAATAAGAATGCTAATTATTCAGCCTTCAATTATTCAGTCATCTTTTTTTATAGCTTTATAAAAGATACGAAGAGAGAACAAAAGGGAATTAACGAGTACGAGCAAGTTTGTACTTCATCCTCTCTCTGCCCAACTAAAATTGCTGTATGTGGTCCTGGTCTAAGCAAATCATAAATCTTTCCATACAATAGATATCTTGAAGGCTGAATGAATGACTGAAAAAGAATTTAAAATTTGCGGCAATTTTAAAAGAGCATTAATAAAGAATTGCCCAACTATAATTGCTGAGTGGGCCCCTGGTCTAAATTATATTTAATAGAATTTTAGACCAGAAGTCAAAAAAGTCAATAATATGAAAGTTTTTCTTAAACTTAAAAGTTGCAACGGCGGTGCGGCTTGTAAAAAAATATCGGTGGCGCGGCTGCTAGCTACCTGAGCCGATATCTCTCTCTGAGAATAGATTTTTATTGAATGAAAGGGTTTGTGTAAATATTTTAGAAATCATTTTATTCAAAAAAAAAAAAAAAAATTATGAAAAGAAAATTCTTAAACATTTTTGTATGCGGAATGCCTCATGTGCAATATTTTATAGCCTTACATACCATGCAACAACAACAAAATTCATATAAATATTGCATGCTTGGATTGTAAACGCAGCTTATCAGCAACATAAACTGTCTGTCTGTCGTTTAGTTGTTGTGTTTTAAAATATTTGTTGTTATAAAAGCTGGGGCTTGCTGAATTAAAGTGCTGGTAGTGGGTAAGTCATAAACAATTCTGTATTTCATTGTTTGTTGCTCTTTAAACGAAATTGGGTGGCAGGATATTAAACAAAGAACAGCCTACCTGATGATGCTGATAACCCTTTGCCAATGTTGCTGTTGCTATTGCTGTTGATGGCCTATGATGGCTGGTCACTGATAGATGATTTCACAAAACGGTGTTTTTTTTTGTCCTATAGCTGATGACATTTTTTTTTATTACATATTTTGATGTTGTAATTGTTTATTTTTACATGTCTGTGTCTGTGACTGCACATAAATTTTTCTATATGTCTGCATAACTTTATGTGTTTTTTTTTTTTTTTTTTTAATAAAATATGCTTTTATGTTTTCACTGCTTTTGTGCTAAATGAAACACAGAAAAGGGTTTTCTATCAGCAACCACCTACCCACCAGCCCATGTATCTTCCCCTGCCTTTTATTTATTGAAAAACATTTATATTTAAAATATTAATTTTGTTTAAATGTGTGTTTATTTCATTTTGTGGTTTTGTACTTGAGCATTTCACAAAAACTCGTGTTTGATATGTTAAATCGTTTGAAAAGAGTTTTGTTTTGCTGGCTCTTTCCGGCCAGTTTTTAGTAGAACTGGTTACTTTTTTGGTCATAACTTGCTAAGCTTTCAAGATATCGACTTGATTTCTTTTGCGTTGGATAGATAAACGTAGTGGCTTTAATTCGAATTATTTTTTTTTTTGAGGAAAGTGTAAAAAATTTTTTTTATCATTTTTTTTAAAAAAAAGCAAAAAATTTTTTTTTCGCACTATCCGCAAATTAATTCAAAGCAACAGAAATCAAGTCGATAGCTTGAAAACAAGTTATAACCAAAAAGGTAGCCACTTGCCTAAGCTGGCCATACACATATAATTTGTGTGTATGATTTTTAATTTGTTGGTTGTGTATGGAGCTGTTAGCGAATATGTCAGAATGAGCTTGAAAAATTGCAATTATAAATGATTTGTTGGATGTTAATGGGCTGGTAAGCGAACAATCGCCATTTTTTTCGTTTTAGAGTGCTACGAGACGTGAGTGTGTGTGTCGCGGGGATGACTACCAAACAATTTTTAATAGAATTTATGGAAATTTGGAAAACAAAATGTAACATTTATAAAGACAGAATTGCAAAACAAAAGAGTTTGTTACTTTTTTCCTTTTTTTTTTGATATTGAGTGCCCAAAAAAAAAAAAATAACCAAAAGAGAAATTCGCTTCGAAATTCATGTTTACTGTTTTTGTGATTCAGATTTGTTTGATGTTAGTGGTTGATATACCCAACAAATAAATATGAACAAATAACATGTGTATGGCTAGCTTTAACCAAATTATTTACTTTTTTAGTGTTTTCAATTTTTTTATTTCGTTTTTTCTCTATCTTAATCAGAGCATTTAAATGCTTTGGACCGAAAAGTATGCAGTACTTTATACAATTTTAAAACTGATAAGCCAATAAGCAACTTTGCAAGTTCATAACATAATTTGCAATATTCTTTCCAATATTTTTGTTTACTAAAATTCAATTACAAATTGAATCAAAAATCTTTTAAAATAAGCTCATCCCTAAAATATGCCATAAAGCTCTTGATATCAAATTCCTTAAATTATGCTTTAGTAATCAATAACCAAATAATTATTAAAGTATTTAATCACCATTCTCGTTTATGCTGTCTAATATCCTTAAAATGTAAAATAAATACCAGAATGCACAAGAATATTAAAGTAGAGTAAGAAAAAACCGCATAATATACAATAGAAATGAACTTGTGCTATGGAATCAATTCAAGGGAAAGAGAAAAGACACGAGTAACCACAGAAAAAGTAAACAATAGTATTTAATTACAGTTGAAAAATAAATATGCGATAATTAAAAATCAATCAGGGATGTTTTATAACAACAAATAGGGAAAGAAAGAAAAAAGGACATGAAGGGAACTATATAAGAGAGCTTCTAAGCTCTATTTGTGTTTCATAAAGTAAGAAGATGTTTACAATAACAACAACAACAACCAAATACATTCCAAAGCATTCATGCTTTTATATTTTTTTTGTGTGGTTAAATGCAAAATCAATGTTGTACGGACAATTAATTTCTATGCTTGTTATGCCGGTCTGCTATACACACGTTCCCCCAACTTAAACGCATTACAAAAATGTTAACTAAAATTAAAAAGAAAAAAAAAAAACAAGTTAAGGGTGGTTACCACTCTGGGATAAATAAGCATAGACTTTAAGAAGCGAGTTGACCGGTGCGGTAATTGATGTTGTTATTTGTTATAATACAGTCAGTCTGGATGGCACATGTTTCACATCATCCATCATCAAAATTTGTAAAAAAAAAAAAAAAACAAATAAATAAAAGGAAACCAATAAATACAACATATTGATGTACAAGATAAAATCAAGCTAGAGCCGGCTTAAAGTGTGAGGGCTTCCATGTTTTCATTATAAAGAATTTCGATTAAAATAAAAACTGAGCTGAAGAGAGTGGTAAATTGGTAGTTGAATTGTGGTCATGTTGTTGTATGTGAAGTTTGATTTTATTTTATTTATTTTTTTTTTTATAAATTTTTTTTAAATCATTAAATATTAAATAATGTTGATGTGCTTGTGCAGTTAAAGTATTTATGGGCGTGTTTATAACCTGCTAAAGTTTATTTCCTGTGTTTGTGTTT
Organism: Thelaira solivaga; assembly: GCA_947397855.1. Classification (NCBI taxonomy): domain Eukaryota; kingdom Metazoa; phylum Arthropoda; class Insecta; order Diptera; family Tachinidae; genus Thelaira; species Thelaira solivaga. Next base: position 62,674,210 of record OX377612.1, on the reverse strand, counting down.
AAATTGTAAATGTCATTCATGTGTTGCATATCTGCAGGAGTTGAGTAGAAATTTAAATGGCTAAGGCTGTGTGCGTGTGTGTCTATATGTATGTGGGCTATAATCACCACAAAATGTAATTAGTAGCAGCTGTTTCATTCACAATTTTAATGTCCATTTAGTGAATTGATGAATTTCTTTAACTGCCCATGAATGTTGATGGTCATTACTACGTTTCGTATGATTATAATTGATCGAAGGTGTGTTGGTAGTGTGTTTGTGTTGGTTTTATTCACAAATATCTATGTGATAATATTTTTTTTAGCTGTGTTTAAAAGGATACTGAAGTCCATAGGAAAACATATAAAGGGAAATTGAAAAAGAAATTAATTAAAGGCAACACTTAAAATTCACTGAATTAAATGATATCAATCATACAAATAACTGCAGGAGAATTTAGTGTGGTTCAATGACCGAAGTAGAAAATCTTAAAAAAAACAAAATTAAAATAAATTCAAGCATGTGGTAATCTGGAAATTGCTGGGCTTCGCCGGTTCGCTTGCTGCATGGAAAAATCTAATATTTATTTTATATAAATAAAAAAAAAAAATTTCTGTTAGTTTGCTCGCTTTAAAAAATTTTTATTTTAAAAAGGATTTGCCTGAAATTTGGCCGCCAGATGTTCTTGGACCGGCTATATCCATTTTTATGTCCGATTTTTTTTATTAAATTATTTAAGTTTTATTTTTAATGATGAAAAAACTAAAATTCTAGAACTTTAAAGACATTTAAATCTAATGATAGCCCCTAAACAATATGTTGCTTAGCCAATAGAATTTTTAAATTCATTAAATTCACCCAGGATACCTTAGCATGCACTAATTTTAAAAATTATCTTGTACAGATAATGAGAGGGGCAAAAGAGCGGCTACCATTTTGCTCAAAGGTAGTGTACTAATCTATCAATCTGGGGTTCGTGGATTTATGTTGTTTAAAGAAAAAAAAAGTTTTATTTGGTCTTTACATTTTTTTCGTTATGATTGGAAAATTATATCAGCTAAATGGCGACTACGATTCACTATGCAATTTTCTGCTCTTTTTAAGGCATTTTTCATGAGATCCTGCAACATCTCTCGTAACGAATATTGTCTTTAAGATGTTGATTTGTTTGGAGCTTATTTACATAAGCTTTTGGTTTAAAAAAAATTCATAAGAAAAAGTTTGGTGCTGTTAAATAGGGTTGGCAATGCTAAATTGTCACTTCGCGAAATTAGTCTTCGTTTTAAAAATTTCATTAAATAAATGAATTGTTGAACGAGCTGTGTGTGCTGTGACAACATTATGCTGAAACCACATGTCCTCTAGTCTTTGCTCTATCATTCGCATCATAACTTTCAACAGTAACAGTAACAGTAATAGTAAAGCTAGAATTAACCGAACGTCCCGTAAGATTTCGTTACCAGCTGATCCGTTTTGTTATATGAAAAGCAATGAAAGTGCTTATCGAAAACAAATCTCACGTTGACGTTACGGCAAGATTTGTATAAAATAGAATTTATCAACGTTTTTACGGGACGTTTATGCACAGCTGAGACAGAGTAGTTTTTATTGGAAAAAAAAGAAGTGAAGCGCGTATAAAGAAAAGTTTGAATAATTAAATTGCTTAAAACTTTTCTAAAAATAACAAAAATCAACTAAAAACAACAATATTTAATAATTAAACACTACAACAAAAAGTGTAATACAGTTTTTTGTAAAAAAAATTTAATTTTTTTACTTATGTGAAAAGCATATGACACGTTTTTAAATGTTCTATAACTACACAAACGATTTAACGTCAACGGGGGTCGACGGACGTTTTCAACAACGTTCAGCTAAACAAGCCTTAACAGTAACTCCATTACCTCGGTTATTTAAAAAAAGTTGGGACCAATGATGTTTTCAGCATGTTTTGTTTGTTTTTATTGGATGCAATAATGTTTCATGGATTAATTGAGGATACTGTGTTACCCAAAACCAACTGTTCTGTTTATTTGTGAGGTATTCCGCTGAACGATTTACTATTTCTGCTTGTGCTTGTAGTGTATATTTATCCATAACAAAATTTTAATGTTAAGGCGAAACTGAGTTAAATGTCCCATAACCAATTAAAATGATAGCGGGACTTTTGTCCCATCTTGTACCATTTTATACAAAAAAATTAAGGTAGACTTTAAAGTCAACGTTATCGAATTTTTTTTTTTGGATAAAAGGCATAGTTCGCCATATACTTTTTAGCCGGCCACGCCCATTTTTAGGCTATTTTTCAGCAATTTTCATTAGCCCCTGTTTAAAAAGATGTGTGCTTGTACTTAATGATATCCTAAAATTATGCTTTGAAATATTTTACTATATTTACAACTTTGGTTGACGTCTCTGGCAATAATGCTGGCAAAAAGATGAGCCACTTTATAGAGTAGTGAATGACTGAAATTATTTAGATGAGTTTTTTTTTTACAATTAAAATTTTATTTGTAAACAGGTCGCTCTAAAAATTGATAGATACGCTCTTAAGGCCTGGACCGGGCGATACCAGGCAAAAACATCTATTGGTTTATTTACGTGGTGGCTTAAAGGCCTTCAATTAGAGTCGCAAGAATCCATTTTGAACCGGCATAAATTTAAAGGGATTCCAAACTAAATCAATCACTCCTTTAAATACGTTGCTGCTTTTGTTTTGTTGGTAAATTATATAAAACTTTCGTTAAGATTAAAAATTTTTATATTAAATTCTGTAGCAAAAAAAAAAAACATTTAAAACAGTAATTGAAAACCTTACTAAGAAATCCTCTTAACCTTTAAAATAAAACAAAAAAAAATTCTAGTAGAAAAAAAGGAGAACAACAATCCTTAAAAGAATAAAAATTGCATTGAAAAAAAAAATTCAATGTCTTACTTGTAAACCAACGAAAACAATCATAAGGATTGTGTTTGAAAATGCAAGGCCACAAAACCATATGCGGTCGAATTGTGTAGAGTAAATTGAGAACCAAAGACTAAACTCCTTCTATAACCGCGTTTTTTTTTTTAGCTTTCACATCATAATGAAAACCATACTAATACTGAGTTACTGAATAAAAGAAAAGCAACATGCAAAGAACAGGGTAATTCAAAATGAATTTTCCAAAATTCAAAAATTAGAAAACTTTTTGGATTTGTAGAATTTAAAAAAAATTTTCTAATTAATTCCCCAGCTATCAGGTTTCAAAACTAAAGGGTTTATGTGCGATTCCTTTTATAAAAATTTTGTTAAATCCGTAATAGCTTTCTATTCCATTTATACAATTGCAACTTGAAAATATTAAAAGAATATTGGGAAATTAAAAATAAAACAAAAATTTAACAGAAATTATAATTTCGAATTATTTGTTATAAAGAGTGATTTTTTTGCTATTATCTTTTTGGCAACACTAGTTTTGACAGCTCACGCACGTTTTGTATCTTGTGTCACTGTCAAACATCTTCAGTTTGGTCTATAATTTAATCATGAATCGTCTTACAAACGAACAACGCTTGCAAATTATTGAATTTTATTACCAAAATGCGTGCTCTGTTAAGAAAGTTCATCGCGCGCTTCTTCCATTTTCGACGAGGCTCATTTCTGGTTGAATGGATACGTGAACAAGCAAAACTGCCGTATTTGGAGTGAAGAGCAGCCAGAAGCATTGCAAGAGCTACCAATGCATCCACAAAAAACAACCGTTTGGTGCGGATTATGGGCTGGCGGCATCATTAGGCCGTATTTCTTCAAAGATGATGCGAATCACAACGTTACTGTGAATGGTGAGCGCTACCGTGCGATGATAACAAACTTTTTTTTGCCCAAAATGGAAGAGCTTGACTTGCATGACATGTGGTTTCAACAAGACGGTGCCACATGCCACACAGCACGCGAAACAATGGACCAATTGAGAGGCGAGTTCGGTGAACAGTTTATTTCACGCTTGGGACCAGTCAATTGGCCGCCCAGATCGTGCGATTTAACGCCTCTAGACTATTTTTTGTGGGGCTATGTTAAGGCTAATGTCTATAGGGACAAGCCCGCTTCGATTGACGCACTGGAAGCCAACATTGCCAACATTATTCGTGAGATACCGGCCGAAATGTTGGAAAGAGTATGCCAAAATTGGACTAAGCGGATGGACCATTTGAGGCGCAGCCGCGGCCAACATTTGCATGAAATAATCTCCAAACATTAAATTATATCGACCCAACTATCGATCCAAATAAATATTTCATGCATTTTTCTGAATTTAATGTGTTTTTTTTTTTAATTTCCGATAGTTCTTATAAAATCACCTTTTATTAATTTGAATCAGGGTACAATAAAAACAAAAATAACAACACTACAAAAAGGCCCATTTATTTTGTTATTGCTTTTGAGGCTCCTCCTGTCAAAAACTATTACCGGAGGTTGAAATCAAAACGTGTGCTAGAGTGAAACAACAAATTTGTCTCCTTTTTTGATCTCTCTTTAGCACATTGACAGAACAAACCTCAATCGTTTATGATTCAGCTGGCGTCTCAGTGTCACCTGGTTAGACCATGATTAGAATAATATTAAAAGAATTTTTTTTTAAATTCTTGTAAAGATTTTGCTTTACCCTGTATTTAGCTCTCAAGGGATTTTTTTTTGTTCAATTGTAAATAAAAGAAACAAGAATATTTTGAAATATAAAAGGAAAAAACAAATGGCTTCAAGATAAATATAAGTTTAAATGCAGCCAAATTTAAGATGATGATTAAATTGAAAGTTTTTTTTTTTCTATAAAAAATTCAAGCTTTAGCAGCATCCATAGACTTTACACAGATGTCAGTTTGTATTTTTTTTTTTTTTTTTTTGGAGCATAATTTTCAAATACCCAACACAAAAAATAGACAAGAAACGAAAGCAAACAAGAAAAAAAGAAAAGAGATTTTTTTCCTTTCCATCTAGAGTAATAATGCCAATATAAACTGAAAATATAAAGTGTCCCGTTGAGCATTATTTAATTTTTCAACATCGTTATGAAAGGTTGTCATGTTGCCTCAAATGAAAATTTATTTTTTTTTCTACTTTATAGAAAATTTCTTTTTTTATTTCTAGCTTTTTTCCTAAGGAATACGAGCACATACCTTCAACATGTAGAGGGTGTCGCAACAAGAACGAAAGATTTAAATTTTAAATAAAACACACATATTTAAAAAAAAAATCGTGAAACTTTATTATATCGTAAAGTAGACAGAATGAGGTTATGTATGGAACAACATATCGGGCAGATGGCCGCCTCGGCTTTGCTGGCACACACGCGATCTTTTAATGAAATTATCAATGACCGTTTTGCGGTATTTCATTAATGCAGCCTCCAATTTCCTCTTTTAAGGCTTGAGTCGCCGTCGGCTTATTCGCGTAAACCATCGACTTCAAAAAACCCCAAAGAAAAAAGTCTAATGGTGTTAAATCGCACGATCTAGGCGGCCAATTCTGGTCTCGAAAACGGGAAATAACACGACCGGAAAATGACTGATGCAGCAATTGAATTGTTTCTCTGGCTGTATGACATGTGGCGCCGTCTTGTTGAAACCACAAGCCCTCCACATTCATTTCTTCAATTCTAGGCAAGAAAAAACTGGTTCAAATGTCAAACAATGACACTTCGAATGGCGCCAAATTTAAATCTTGCATTCTTGTTGGGACACCCTCTATTGCTATATTTGTTTTTTTTTTGTTGTTGTTAAAATAAAGCTCATTTTACCAATTTGAATAAAATATGAGATATTCTTTTTTTCAATGTAAGCTAATGGCCTGCAATGGGATCATAATGATGGAACAAAATTATCAAACAACTAAAGTGTATAAAAAGTAATCAAAACTGGATGCAAGAACTTTGATATGCAAATAGAATTAAGACAAAAAAGAAAATGATGTGAAATTTTTTTAAATCCATCTTCTTTGCTTAAATAAGTAAAATTAATTTTTTTTTGTTTGTTTGTTCGCTATAAACAAAAAATTTTATATTCCATAGCATTTCTGGAATATTTAGGACAGTTAAGGCCTGTTCAGCTAAATGCAAATAGTATTTTCAATACTGTTATACGACACTTGTCAACAGGAAATCAAGATTTCTATACACTTTTGAGTTGACCACGCCTACTTTTTAACAAAAGAACTTTTGTTTGACTTTCTTAATGATAAAAACTCTTTTTTGTAATGGTTATTTTTTAAAATAGAAATACATAAGATCTCTATACTTCCATAAAGACCTGGCCAAGAATGATAGAAATTAAGGAGGTTCTGATGTCACAAGAAAACCTAAGCAAACGAAAGCAAAGCACATTTCTATTAAATGTAAAAACAAAAACAATATACGAAACTTTCTTTTTGTTCGCTTTCGTTCGCTTAGATTTTCTTAGAATTCAATTTTCTATTATTCGTGCATGTTCTGTATTCCATTCAGGTTTGAAAAAATGTGAAATTACATTTTTTTCTTTTTATTAAATAAAACTTTTATATGTAATAATTTCTATTTGGAATTTAAAAGTTTAACAAAACATTAATCTTTATTTGTGCTTAATTCCAGAAATTGTGTTGGTTTTAAAATTTATTCTTTTACTCATGATATTCTCATGAGTTATTTATTCAGTACAATAAGTACTGAAGGGGAGAGCATACCTATATATAAGAGAAGAGAAGAATAAAAATAGAATATATAGTTTTCAATATTAAAAATGTTGGTTGGGAAATTTATTTGTTTATTCAGTTCAATGCTTACTGAGTTTTTTGTTTGAATATTTGAATCTTTTTGTGACTTTTGATTAATAATTCTTATTTAGTCAATTGCTTTTACAATATAAAGGTTCTAATGTTTGCAAGAAACGTTGGGAGTAACCTACTGAGGATTCGGAGTAGCGTCTGATGAAATGGTCCATATAGGTATGCTCTCCCCTTCAGTACTTAATGTACTGAATAGATAACTCATGAGAATATCATGAGTAAAAGAATAAATTTTAAAACCAACACAATTTCTGGAATTAAGCACAAATAAAGATTAATGTTTTATAAAACTTTTATGTTTTTCTTAATTCTATTAATATATACGCATCCAAAATAAGGCAAAAACAAAATTTTAAAAATGTTAAAATGGACTCTAGAGTAGTTATGAGGTGCTAAACTTTACAATTCCGAAATAAATTATTAGAGAAAACGATTAAAAATATAATTGTAATTTTCAAAAGACGTATATAAATTGTTTTAATCAAAAGTGGGCGTAAAGGGGGCATGGTTGGTTCAAAAGTAAAGATTATTGGTACAAAATTTCAGAAAAATTAGTTAGAATTATTTTTTTTGAATATTGTGTGAAAAATTAAAAATTTTTTGTGGAACCTAAGACAATTTTGGAGGATTATAACTCGGAAAATACGAATTTCCACTCGAAATTTTAAATTAAATGTAATATCTTTGTTTTTAATTTGAGATGCGTACGTAAAGTAAACTTAAGCCTTTGCATCCTCAGCAAGACCGGGTATAAGCAGCTAGTGTAAAGGCTTTTGCTTCAAGATGGCAACAGCTTAATTTGGCAATATGTAGGGCTAATACTCGTTTTAGATTTAGACTTTCTACTAAAAGCATAAGTGAGCTTTTCTTATTGAAAAGGGGGTATAAGTCCATTTTTTTTAAGCAAAAAATTATTACTGACACATTTTTTTAAAATAAGTTAACTTATACCACTTTCAAACATACCAAAAAACAACAATGACAGGATTGGATTAGACTAATAACAACATTACATTGATTCAATGAACTAGTTTTGTGAATTAATAAAATATAGGGCAGGCCAAAAGTCACGCATGCGTGTAAAAATTTTATGATTTTTTGTTTGTTATTTTTTTTTTTAGATTTTAGTCTTTGATTTTTTATAATTTTTGAATTAATTAATAAATATTTTTATTATTATTATTATTTATTTAATCAAAGGAATAAATTCTAAGACTAAATGTAAAAAAAAGAGGAGCGCTAGCTGCATAGGCTATCGGCTCAATTAATAAATAAAATTTAAACTTTATTCGTGTTTAATTCCAAATTATGTTGGTATGCAAAATTCTTTATTTTCCATAAAATTCTGATGGAAAATTTAAAAAAAATTACTTACTTAGTGCAATAAGAACTAATAAAGAAAGCATTGCTATACAGCTGTTTCATCAGACGCTACTCTGAATCTTCAGGGGATTACTCCCAAGTCTTGAATACTTATTTCGTTATACCAATCAAACAAATGAGAATTTTAGTCAATAGGAAAACAAGTAATTTTAAAAAAAATTTAAACAAGAACATAAAAAAATAAAACTAACAAGAAATAATTTAATTAAACAGATACTTTAATATGCTGTAATTAATAAACAAAATATTTTCAGTGTTGCGGGCCACATTTAGTTTATCTTGCTACATCATAAGTTTTCTTAATTGCTATTTGCTTTGTGCCCGGTTAACCAGCCCTGAGTACATATTTGAAAATGCTCCAGTTATTTTTTTATTTCTAAATTCCTCTGTTAATTTCACCCGTTTTGTGCATGTTGTGTGTTTTTTTATCAGTTCTTTTTTTTCCCCCATTTACTTTAAAACGAATACTTTTGCTTTCCAATAAATTCCACAAAAAACTATTTTTTTATCTGGGCAAAAAAAGGAAAAAAAAGAAAAAATGCTATTGAATGAACTCATTTTTTGTTTGTCACATTTTTAACATGTTGTGTGAGCAAAAGATAAATTACAATGCAGCCAAATCTATGGTATGTAAATAAAATATTCATTTAATAGGCATGTTCCCAATAAAATGGAGGAAATGTAAAAAAGCCTCTCCAAGCAAGCATTTTTTTAACTTAAATTAACTTTTTTTTTTTTAAAAGATTTTAAGGGAAGAAATTAAAAATAATAAACTTGTCACATGAGTAATGAGTAAACAAATCTATACAACATTTGCAGGCTGTATCAAATGCAATAAAGAGTCTAATCACCGAATTGATCGGAATTTTTCATTATGGTATCATGCCACTCGATAACGAGTCTTCGAACCAGTATAATCTTAGTAAATCTCATGCGTAAGCAAATTACTTTTTTAAGCAGCACGGTCAACAAAAAGTTTTAAAAACTGGAAGTTTAATTAAGTTTTAGGTAAAAAAAATTTTTAATAAATTTTCATTTTTGAATTTGAAAGAAAAATATGCCAGAAGAAGCAATTGTCCATCCGTAAATATTTTCAAAAATTCTTTTTTTTATAATTGTTGCCTAAACTCATGCTACAGTTTACTTGCATCTTAATATATAAAATTCATTTGTATGTGTGTTTGACATTGTACTCCTTTTAAAAGGCTGGACTGATTTAATTGAATTTCTTTGGGTTACGCCTTGGAAGGTTTAGCGTCACAAATCCGCCCGACAGGTATCGCTGCAGTCGGTATCTGGTTAGTTTATGTACTAGCTGTTTTTACTCGTTCTTGCACGGTTCTTTACTATATGAATACGATTTCTTGAAGTAAGAAGATAGAATGTGCAAAAATTTTATATTTTAATTTTAATGAAAAGATAAATTTGACACGCCCATTACTACACCTACTTTTAAAATTTTTCTCAAATGTGAAAATAGCTGAGCCGATTTGGCTAATTTTGCATAACAGAATTCATTTTTTTATTAAAAAAAAATTATCACGCCCCTTACTACGCCCACGTTTTAAATTTATTTCAAAACAGAGAACGGCTAAAGCAATTTATGTTTCAATTATTTTCTTTTTAATTATTTTTCAATATAAATAAAGCAACGTTTGCCGGGTCAGCTAGTTTGTGTACAAATCTATTACAATTTGAATAAAATTACGATTCGATAGATATCGTATTGAATTAGACAAGTATTGAATTACTATTCTTGACTAGACCCGAGTCTTACTTCCACTACTCTTTATCGGCTGTCAAATGTTTTTGTTGTTCGTTTAAATAAAAGCTTTAAACTCTCAAGATCATTCAGCTAAAATAAAAATTACAATTTAGTAATTATTTCTACAATTTATGCAGTAATTATTTAAAAAATTTAAAATTTTTTCTTTTTAAAATGTACAACCCTAATAAATTTTTCAAAGCCAAACCTTGTGTCATTTAGTTTTTTTCTTTTGTTTTAAAAAGAGATTTTCTTTATGTTTGTTCGAATTTTTTGTTGCCGTTTGCAACTTTAGCTTGCATATTTTCCTGTTTTTGTTCCTTCGTCTCTTAACACCCACCCAATACCGTTTTTCATATGTTTGCTGGTATGTGTCATGGCATTCATGGCAACTCGTTAAAGCTTTGCGGTATGCGTTAATGAATCTGGCTTTTCTCTATTTGCAGTATTAAAGACCCTTTTTTTTGGTCTTCCTATTCATTGGTTGGCTTTGTTATTATCGTAACTTTTTTTGTTTTTTGTTTTTATATTCGTAAAGCTCTACAGCATTGAAAACAATACAATTCAAAACATTTAAAAGCACACATTCGTTTGTATATAAAAATAAATGTTTTCTCCCAGTGAACAGAAAAAGTTGAAGCGTTAATTAAAAAAAGTCCTTTAGTTATTTTATTAAATTATTCCATCTTATAAATTTAATATTAATAAATAAATATTATTCAAGCTTAAGATCTCAATAAAATTTTATTTTTTATTTTAATTTTCTAATATTTTGACTTTCTTTTGAAGGTCTTCTTCAGGTAAATACATTTTTATAATTAAAAAATAATAATAGGGTGCCCCATAGACTAGTAGGTAGCGTGCTAACCTAGACCTTGGGTGTTTTCTGCAGACAAGCTAAAAAATAATTTAATTATAAATATTTATAAGGCCAGTTTTCTTTTTCAATGAATTAGCAGTAACTTTAGCAAATTTTTAAGCACCATCTTAACAAAATTACCGCTGACTTATTTAAAAAAAAAGTGGACTTACAGCACTCTCAAAAATTAAATATTTAATTGCTGCATAAAAAAAATTTATTCGAAAAGTCTCTACTTAATTTAATTTTATAAAAATTGCTTATTATTAATTTTTCCTTAATTTATTGAAAATTAAATTACTTTGGCTTAAGACTTAAATCTGTAAAGCCCTGAGTCATTTGATATCGAGAAAACAATCAATGCATTTGTATGGGGGTTTTTTTTTTAATGGAAGTTTCATGTATACGTTGAATTTGACGACAGTCAAAACTAACTTGTTTTTGTAATACGCAGACATTTGATGATGTTTGATGCGTCTATCCCATCAGAAAAAACATTAAACTTAAGAGCAGCTTTTAATTTAAGTTGTAACCCAAAGTTGGTTATGTAAATTTAATTTTAAATATTGACACGTTTTAATATAAAGTATGGAACCTGTGTGTTTGCTGGGAGATAAACTCTTTAATTGTAATTGTTTTTTTGTGTGTTTGCATACGCATTTGTAAATGCATGCGTGTGCGATTCTATGATTAGCGGCTTTATTGTTAAAGAAAAAAAAACTTTTGTTCGAAATTTGTATGACTTTATGTGATTTTGTTTGCAAATTGGTAATTGTTTTTTTTTTTGCTTTTTTAATTTTTTTTTTTTTGTAAACAGTGGAATAGAAAAGTTTAAAGGCAACTTCATTTACAATATTAATGCCAATTTAATTACATAATCATTATAAAACTGGTTTTAAATTAATCAAGAATATTTTTTAATTAAGCAAAATATGTTTTACATATCGTCTCTTTACTTGAAGAGTGTTATAACTAAAAAAAAAATATTTTTTAAAGTTATAATTGAGGTAACACTCAGTCCCTAGTGCTCAGAAGAGGTAATATAGATAATAAAGATCTCTACAAGCATACTTGAAGTGGCTTACAAGCACTTTATATTATAAAATATTACAAATGTTTGTAATGATGTCTGGCTTTCAAGTATGCTTGTGCTGCCCTTTAGTTGATAAGCTGCTGTTAACTTCTGCATTACTTGTTGATGTAGGTATTCGTGTCATTACCGCGAGACAGCTTATTAAATTTTACATTTTGCCCCACTGTATGTCTACTTTGTACCCTTTATGTTTTCACACAGATTTCTAAAGTTATTTACCCCAAAAACAATTACAATAGCATTTTTATGTTAATTGATTGCAAATTGCGTAAATAAAAACAGAAACAAACAGAAAAACAAAGTTCGTTTCAATGTGTCAATTAGACTTTATGCAAATTATTTATTCAATTTTTGGAACAATCAGCAAAATATTTACAATAATTGGTTGCCATAATCTTATGATGAGGAATGGTAGCCTAAAATAAAAAAAAAAGTACCTGAGCAGGTCTACTTTCTGTGTTTTTATAGACCAGAAACTTGAAAGAAATAATTTAAAAAAATTATTTGAACTGTATCAGCATCATCAAAATAACATCTCTGCAATAACATCAAGTTATCATAGGACTGGGAATTGTCAAAATTTTTTCACTTTTCGTTTGTGTTTGTGTCAGCATTAAAAAAAAACGAAACATTTCATAAACGTTTGTTACAAAGTCACAAGTCTTTAAAAAAATTTTTAAGTCATTTGGTACAATGGAATAAAACAAAATAAAAATGATTTTGTAGCGAATAAGTCACAAATAATATGATTGGCTTTGCGTTTAGTCTTCTTCTTGTTATGTACCAAAGCCGAAACGTATATTTTGAATGAATGAATCATTCATGATTAGTGCGTATTTATTTGGAAAATGATAAACTTGTGCTTAATGTTGTGGGCTTATACAAGAAACCAAACAGTCGTGCTTATGCTTATGTGTGTAGGTGTGTTTCGGCACTAATGAATTTAGCTTGTTTTTATTTTCATTCATTTGTTTTCTGGCTGCTCAGGTTTAAGTGTATCATTCACTATTTTTTACTATGTACCAATCAGAGTAATTTTTTGCCGTACTTTTTATTTGTATTTGTTTTCTACTCTTGAAAATCTACAAAACGAAACGAATGCAAAACGTTTCGTTTTGTTTCTTTGCAACATGGTTGTGAGCATAAATAGCGCTCTCAATACTTATACGTTTGCGTTGGACAACAACAAAAAAAAAACAAATTTATGCTAGAACACGAGAGTATATTCTTTAAAGCCTACCGCTTTAAACACTTTTTTGTGTTAATTGGGATACAAAGAAAAAAAAAATTCTTTCTACAAAATATTTAAATTTTATTTTCTTTTTAAAATTGCAATGCAGATGAACAGTCAGCCAGTCCCATGTGCAAAGTGCTGGGGCATGTCAATTGCATGAGTTTCCATTTTATTTCTTCTATTCAAATATTGTTGAACATGAATTACAAATTTGCATATTTAAAGCAAACAAATTTTATAAAATTAATTTTACAAATACTCACAATGCGCTGCTGATTCAATATCAACACTATGGCATAAATGGAATAAAATTCAAATGAATTTTTTTGTCACACTTTCGCGGAGGTAATTTATTAGCATAAATCGAAATGAATACAAAAAAGGAAAAATTTAAATAAAAGTAAATTAAAAACACATGTGATTTTATTGAAACGATATAAAATTAAATTATTTATTTAATTTATTACTGCGTGAGTGTGTTTTGTTTTTTGTTACTGTAATTAAATGCAATTTGTGGCTGACCACAATAATAACATATAAACTCGGTTTTATGTTTTTTTTTTGTTTTTATTTTCTTTTATTGTAATTTTTGGTTTTAATATTAAAAAAAAAAATTTTTTTCGCATGTCGGTATTTAATTAATTGAGAAACAATATGAATTAAAATAATAAAAGAAAATAAATAAAAGTAGAAAACCTTTAAATGAATAATGTTTCAATTACACCAGATATTCAGTAAAGGCTGGCACGACTCTCGGATAAATTAAATAAAAAAAAAAGAATAAAGTTTCAGTGCCAACATGATTTATTTTTTATTTCGCTTTAGAAATTTATATTTTTGAAGGGATGTCTTTTTAATTTGGTGCATATGAGGTTTACAATCACCCCTATCACGAATAAAAGTGAAATTGTTGTTCCCCCGAAATTTTCATTCCCCTCGAAGGGAAAATTGCTATTGGGAATCTCACGTGAGATTTTGTACACGTTATCAGTGCAGAGTGAATGTATAATAAAGAAGAATTTATAAAATTTTCTAAGTTTTCAATAGAAAAACAATACATTTTTGTAATTTACGAATGGTTCTTGTAATAAAGGTGTCAACTTTTATTGTTAAGCAGTTTTCAGTGGCCAGTGCATATAAATAAAAAAATTTCTGTAATTTTATAAGATTTTAAGAGCAAAAACAAAATTTTTTTTATTGAAGCAATTTATGAATGGTTCTTGTAGTAAAAGTGTTAACTGCTGTGGATAAACGATTTTATAACAAAATAAATTAATTTTTTATAGGTGGACAACCACTTTTTAATTCTTTTGTTAAAAAATTGCTAAATTCTGCTTGCTAAATTAAATTTTAAGAAAAAAAACAAACAAAAATACTTGTGTTCGTCAGCAAAAAGTAAGTGAACAGATTAAAGCAAAAAAGTGAACAAAACAAGGGAAAAAAATTATTTATGATAAGGGGATTTAACAGGGAATTCATTCGTAATTGCTATCCCAGTGAAAGTGAACAAAATTCGAGGGAAATGATATTCATGATAAGGGTGATTGTAAAGAAAGGCGACGTATGTTTTTTTACGGGTCACGCCTACTTTTAAATATTTTTTTCCTTAATTTTGTATGTCTGTTTATGTTTTGTACACCTGCAGACTGCAGACTCCAAGAGATATAAAAAAAACCAAAGAAAAATATATTGAAAAGTAGGCGTGGCCAGTAAAAATTATATGTCGCCTTTTCTTACAGTGCAAAACATAATCTAATTAGAGCGGCAAGTGGAGCGTTTTTTAGCGCTTAGTATTTGTGTTAAAGCGTCATCTCTACATAAAAGCGCTGGCGGGGTGCGTATTCTCTACAGTAGTGTTGTCATCTTGTTTAATAAAGATAAATAAAAATAAAGTTAAAATCGCTAAATTAAAAAAATAGCTAAAATGTCATTACTGGTTAAAAATAACACAAAAAAAAATTATTTTGCAGCCAACTTCACTACAAAACGCTTTATTAAAATTTAATTTTTCACTTGGTTGTCGCCCCAATTTAAGTATGACAGCAGCACATTGAGTGTGGCAGAATTTGGAAGATGGGTTCTTTAATTTTGTAATTTTATGCTATTTAAAGAAAGTAATAAAAAACTTCTTTTTTTTATTAAGAGTGTGTTTTAGTTCGATTCAAAGCATATTGTAAATGAAATTAACTTAATCAATTTTTATTTATAAATTCAATAAAGATAACCCTGACCATAATTAGACTATAAATAAAAAGCAATAACAGCATTATTACATGACCCTTCCCACATGTCGAATGTTGTCAGTTGTTTTTATTTTATAGAACAAAATATAAACAAAATCCACATTAATAACAGATATATGCTGTTTAACATGTAAGCGAGTGTTAAATTTTTATGTCAAACAATTAATATTGGTTGTTGGTGCAGCTTTTAATTAAAATTTATTGTTTGAAATTTAAGTGAACCGCATTTTAGTGAAAGCAAAAAATAAAAAAAAAATAGGAAACCTTCGATTATTTCGTCTGCCCAAGTTTTAAAGCTGCCTGTTATTGAAAAGAATTTTAATTTTTTTTTTAAACTAATTTCGGCTTTTGAAGTTTCAAAAGCCAGAAACACAATCATATAAAAGCAAATTTTTTATTGAAATATGTATCAAAGGCAAAACAACATTCTTATCACATATAACGAACAAAATTTTTAATATAAAGTAAAACAAAAGAAAAAAAGAAAAAGCTATGAACTTTTAACAGAATTTCACTAATTAATTTTTTAAGAAGTTTTTTTTTTACAATTTTGTTTGTTCTTTTTTGTGCTTTTTTTTTTTAAATCCTGTTGCTGTTGTTTTTGCTCTCACTTACCCCCTCTTCTTTGCTTTGCAAAAAATGAACAGCTCCTGAGCGTTGAATGCCGGGTAAAAACCACACTGGATGTGTCAACAACAAACGTTCGACCAAACTTAAATCACAGGGTGGTGAATCATCTGTATCCCTTGACGTTTCACTTGAGGTTTCACCCTCAGCCAATATGCCACCATCTGAACTAGACACAAGAGATGTACGCGACTGCAAAATATGAAAAAAAATAATAATTTTAATAAAAATCAATTTAACATTTTTTTCAGTTGCTTATTAAAGAACACAAAATAAGATTTTAATGTGAAATAAATTATAAATTTTTTTTTGTTTTTTTTTATTTCATTTTCATGTTAAATTAAAAAAGCTGAATTGCAAAATTTTTAAATTTGAATTTAAAGGTTTAAGTTGGCTAAATGAATGAAATTCAAAAGTTAAAAATGTCCTTTTTGTTTGTTTCTTTTATAATTTTAATATTTTTTTTTTAAACAAACAAAATTGACTCACTGAAGTTTGATTTTATATTGGTTTGTTACGTTCACACAGCTGCCACCAGGAAAACAATTTTTTTTCTTATTTTTTATAAATGATTCGTTACTCTGTTGTACAACAAAAATATTTTTAGGGCCATTAAGGTAATTTTAGTTATCCATTATTACAACTTCTCCATAAAATAAATATCATAATAAATATTTGCAGTGCGGCACCCTTGATGAATAACTTTTGTTTTAATCTTTTTGGTCATAGCTTGCTTAGTTTTCAAGATATCGATTTGATTTCTATTGCGGTATATAGAGAAACGTAGTGGCTTTAATACGAAATTTTTCTTTTGCGGATAGTGCGAAAAAAATTTTTTTCGCCAAAAATTACCATGGACAACCAACCCCCTTTGCTTTTTTTGAAAAAATTATAAAAATTTTTTTTTGCACTATCGCCTGGAAAAAATTTCGCATTAAAGCCACTACGTTTCTCTATCCAACGTACTAGAAATCAAGCCGATATAGGGAAAACTTAGCAAGTTAAGACCAAAAACGTAACCAGTTCTACTAAAAAGTGGCCGGAAAGAGGCAGTAGTAGAACTGGGTACTTTTTTGGTCATAACTTGCTTAGTTTTCAAGATATCCACTTGATTTCTATTACGTTGGATAGATAATCGTATTGGCTTTAATTCGAAATAATTTTTTTTTTGCAATTCCCCTTTTGCTTTTTTTGAAAAAATTATACACAAATTTTTTCGCACTATCCGGAAAAAAAATTGCGAAAAAGAAAAAAAGGCCTTTTAAGGTTATTTTGAAAATGAAAAAAGGCTAGGAAAAAAGCTAGAGGCTAAATCATAAATTTCAAGGCTAAATTCGAGAAAAAGAGGCTAAGTCTTGCCTAAAGCCGTGTGTCCACTGCCAAGTTTTCTTGCGGAAGTTGCTTCCAGAAGTGACTTCCAGAAGTTTTTGTCGTGTAAACACGTATTAGAAGTCGACTTCCAGGAGTCACGGCTTGCAGAAGTTACTTGCAGCAATTATGTGGAAACACGTATTTGTTGCTTGCTGGAAGTAAATTTTTAATAATTAAAATGTTATTTTTGATATTTTTCATTTTACAACTAAAATAAAGGACTGGATGAGTGAGGCCAGCAAAAGAAACTTATTAATTTGGAAGCAATAGCGATACAATAGCTTAAGACAATATGTTTCAATCCTTATTCTCACAAACTAAAAATAGAAAAAGTGAGATTTATTGGTTCCGAGAAGCACTAACGTAAAGGAACGCTCAAAATGTGTACATATGCCTATTGTGTGATTTCATCAGTCTGTTCTTTCATTAAAGCAAGAATAAAATCACTCATACGACTGTAGCTGAAGTGATTGAGTGAAGAGTTAATGCTCTAATTTTATAATATTTTATAAAAAATGTTTAGACGAGTTGACAGCTTGTATTATAAAAATAAAACATTAAGTTCGAAAAGAGGAAATTTCAAGTAGTTTTTGTTTTCTATAGCACGTCAGTGTAAATAATGCGTTATTTAGCTAGTGCTTATAGGCGGCTCGTCGCAAGCAAAATTCATGCCTTATGAATAAGCTTTTGTAAGCTGTTCATTATCGTTGTGTCAATTCTAAAATTGCTTCCAAGCAAGCACTAGTTTTTGCCTGTGTGTCAGTAAAAAATCAATGTTTTCCTTTGCAACTCCTTCTTTAACAGCTCGGTTGGTGACATTTTGAAATAATTTCGGATATAAATTTAGCTGTTTTGAAAAATAATTCAATCTTTGCGGGGTAATTGTGGCAAACAAAATTTCGTTACTTGTTGTCAAAAAAAAAATATTAAATTGAGAAAAACTAAAACCTTTGTGGGTATCAGAGTATATTTTGTCAACAATACGAAATTGTTTACACCACGCGCGTGTCAATTGAAGCGTGCAAAATATTTATGACTGTTTGCAATTGAAAAAAAAAAAAAACAATTTCAACATTAAATAAATGAGAAACCAGAGTGTGACTATAACGTTACGAGTATTAATAGAAATTATAAGTGCTTTATGCTTTATAGCCTTACAGCTACACCTAGAGAAGACAATTCACCAAGTTTTTTTGTTGTTGTGAAATATGGACAGGCAAAATAGAAAAATTATTTTTGTAATGTTGCTGACAACATCAACAAACAAAAATAAAAATTGTGCAATGTAAATGTCACATATACGAGGGTTATCTAGTTTAAAAAAAAGATAAATTTTTTTTATTTTGTTTGTTATGTCGCATGAAAATCTATGATGTATTTCCTTTTTTTTTTTTTATTTTATTTTGAAAATATTTGCATATTTTATTAAAGCTTGTGGCTTTGCTTTTGTTGTTGATTTTTGTATGAATATAAACTCAATTTATATGATACTTTCGTTTGAAAAAGTAAGCAATTCCGTTTAATGCCACAATGTCTGGCTGGTTGGAAATGTTTTACAGAGCCTAATAATTTACCAGTTAAACACAAGAATAAAACAAATATAATATTACAGCAAGCCACAGTGGCTTTATTGTTTCACCTAATCATTCGGAAAAAAAATTTTTTTGTCCAGACAAAATTTTTATCCGAACAAAATTTTTTTCTGAACAAAGTTTTTATCCGAAAAAAGTTATTTTTATAGTAAAACAGCCAGTTTTTTAAGCTTGTCATCGGATTAAGATTATTTATTTTTATATATAAAAATTAATGTCAGCCTTAAAAAAAACTAGCCGTTTTAAGAAAAAAAAAAAAAAATTAGAAAGTTTCTTCTCACAAAGAGAGCGCTTAAAGTACGTATACAAAAATATAGTGCGGACTAAAATTTTTAAAATATCGTAATTACTTGAAAAGTTATGATTTTTGCAACGGAAAAAGTCAAAACGAACCACTCAGAGTCGTTACACTTACAAACTTTGATTATGACAATTGCATTTTTTACTAGTAAAAAATTTTATCCTCACAACAGCGAAAAAAATTTTGTGCGAACAAAAATTTTGTACGGAAAAAAATTTTGTGTGAACAAAAATTTTGTACGAAAACAAATTTTGTACGAAAACAAATTTTGTACGAAGACAAATTTTGTACGAAAACAAATTTTGTACGAACACAAATTTTGTACGAACACAAAAGGGAAATTGCAAACAAATTTAGTATAAACAGTAAAGAAACCAAAAGCACAAACTTGAAAAGTTTTTCCAAATGAAAATTTTAAAAAGCACTAAAAGCGGTTAGCGTTGAGTTGACAACACTGAAAATTAAGCTAAGCTGTTGAAAGAATTAGCTTCCCAATTAATTTTTATTTAATTCTTTGAAACGCACTTGCTTAGTTCTACGAGTAAATACAAAAAATGAATCAGCTTAAGTATATTTCGGTGCAAAATAGAACTCAGCCAGCTTAAAATGAATTGAAAGCGGCGTATAAATTTTATAAAAAAAAAAATACATTTAAAATAACGAAAGTACTACTAATCCTCTTACTACTTTTAATTCTACTTGAAGCATTCCGGTTTTGGTAACCCTTAAGAAGCACAAAGTTCAATGTATTACCCCAGAAGTATTGTTGTTTATGTTCTCTCTTTTTTCAGATTGTTTTCCTCATTTCAAAAACCAAAAAAAAAAAAAATTAAATATTTCAACATTTAAAAAGAAAACAAAAGGACAGACAGGTGTAGCATTAGAAAAATAACGAATGAATGAATGAATATTCATACTCATCCATTTAAATATATAAAATGCCAAGGTAGTCTTCTGTCTGTAAATTTTTTAGGTTTCAAATTGTTGGTTTGTTTATTTCTTTAATGTAAAATAATACTCAGCTTTAACTAAAACAACAAATAATTCCTTTTGCAAAAAAAAAAAAACTTAAATATGAATAAACAAAAGATATTGTGTGGGGCTGTTATATATTTTAAAAAGAAAAGCTTCAAATAAAATTTTTATCTACGTTTCTTTGTGTAAAACATTTTTTACACTGAAACTCGGTTTGGCTTTGTTGTTCTAGAATATTAATTATGAAATTCTTGTTTTATTTTTACATAAAAAAATTTTTTTTTATTAGTTTATCATGCCAAATTCAAAATAGATTTAAACTTGAAAGTGTATTAAATAAAAATATGTATTTTCGATAACACAGTACCAGTAGGTACTAAAGGGCTGCACAAGCATACTTCAAATGGCTTTTAAGCACTTTTAAGTAGAAAATTACAATAGTTGAAGTTAAAGTGTTGTAGGCCTCATATTCAGATTTTGGTTAAAGAAAAATTAAATGTTACTTTACTTATTTCAGCTGCTGTTGATGTGATGGGATATCAAGGACAAGTACTATTAATTCTATCTTGCCGTTGTATTTCACATTGCTTGTTTCACTTAAATATTTTTATTTTTCTCTTAAAAAAAAATTCCCAAAATGCCAGAGTTAATACTTCCACAACATCAGAGCAGTTGGTTCAATTTGTTTTTTATGTTTGAAGTTCGGCAAACACAATAATTTTTTGAGTCAGCTATAAAAAAAACTAAAACAGAAGAGATGGCTATGTGATTTTCTTCAAGTATACACAAAAACTGACTGAGGTTGTGAGAATGGAATTTGTTACCAGTAAAATATTCAATTGTCATAATTGTGACGAGACACTGTGACTTTTTCCGTTGCAAAAATCATAACTTTTGAAGTAAAGAAGATATTTAAAAAATTTGAAAAGCTCTTCAAAAAAAAACATTTTTGCCTTTGCAAAGGTGTTTCTATAACTACAGCATGCCCCCAAAAATCTTAGTGAAATTTAAAAAATATTTTTGATTTCAATTTCATATGTTTAACTTATATTGGATTTTTTATTTGTATTAAAGATTAATATTTTGAAATATTTTTTTGCTAAATCACCAAATTTCCATTATTCCAACAGAATTTTTTATTTGATCAAATATTTGATGCTCACAACTGTAGTTGTTTGCTCAGTGTAGATTAGAAAATCATATGAAAGAATTACAAGATTATGTTGGACAGGGTGTTTTAGGCTTTAAGGAGTTTTGAAAATGTATAATTTAGTTAAAATGATGCTTAATCAATAACTAGATTTTATTTGGAAAAAAAAAAATTATGTTGCTGGCAAATTTTTGCATTTGGTGCGCAGAGTGCACTGATAACTAAATTTGTATTGAATCAAAAATTCAGTTTGTAAGCGTCGAATTTTTCTTTTCAAACGTGACAATAGAAAATCAGTTACACAAGTCAAAGATATTTTTAGGAGAACAAAATTTTGATCGACATTATGGAATTCTGGTTACTACAACTAAAATAATTAAAATTACAACTGAATATTTGATTGCAAACAAATTTAGATGTCACAACCAGAGCTGTTTTCTGTGTGAGTTTTTTTTTTTTTTTTAAGAAAATCAATTGATATTGCTAGAGCGATGTTGTGAATATCACTAATCCTTTCTTCAAAATATGACATGAAAGTACTTTATAAGTTTTCAAATTTTTTTTTTGGTCTCTCCAAACCAATAGGAAACGCATTAAATTATGGCTTTAGAAAAAAAGTATTTTTTCATGTATGACTACACTAACGCACACGATAAGAAATATGCAAAGAAACCAAAAGTTGGGCCATCGAAATAAACAAGTAAAGAAAACACACAATATTAACAACAAAAAACTTTTCCTTTCAACCGAGTATTTAACACTTGGCGCGCACAAACAGATAAGAAATGAAAAGCCAGTCAGTCGCATAAATAAAGAAAATTATTCAGGGATAATTGGAAAGAAAAGCGAATGGATATGACTGCAGCAGAGGAAAAAATTTAAAAGTAAAAGTTAAAATGCAGCAAAAAAATCAATAAAAAAAAATACCGGCCGGCAGAGAATTTTCTGTTTAAAGATTTTCACAATTTACACAGACTGTGTAAAAACAACAAAAACAATCAGCACTCAACACTTAAGTAAGATTTAGTTTGGGAAGGCATAAGAAAATTAAAAAAAAAAGAGGAGAGTGAGTGAGTGGGTTTCTAAGCATCTCTTTTTGGTAATGAAACCGAATAGAAATTTATGTTTTCTGGTTGGTTTGTTTTTTGTTAACTGGTGATCTACGATTTATTTTTACTACATTTAGCCACAAAAACAGGAGGCAGAAAAAGAAAGAAAAAAAAAAAGATAATCAAGTGGAAAAAAGCGCTAAACAAGTGAATTTGTTGTTAAGTGTAAATAACTGAAGATGAATTTTGTATTCTTTAGTCGTATAAGCTTACATAAATGTATGTGTGTGTGTGAGTGTGTGCTTTTGACAAAATGGAATATTTTGTCTGTGTCACTGTCATTATGTCCTGCAGGCAAACATGCTCGTTTCGTGAGATTGTTTTCAAGTGCATTTTCTTTATGTTGTTGCTTGTGTATCATCCAAAAGGAGTTTTCGTTTTCTTTGTTGCTTGTTTGAGTGCTTTTTTATACACACACAGACACACACTCTGCTTACTGTAATGATTGTTTGCTCATAAACCCGTATTGCTGACATCTCGTTATAAATAAAAAAAAGTCTATTTTATGTTGAGAAATGTTTTAATATGCTTAAAGCTTTTCTCTATAAAAACTTTTTATTTTTCTTCTTTTTTTTTCAATTTTCATTTAAAGGCGTTTAGAAACGCCCTTGTTTTTTTTATTTTATTTTTGCAAATACTTAAACCGGGCCACCCAAACATTTTTGCTTCCCCTTTATAGAATTGCCATGATTTAGTTCTTTATTAAATAAAAAAAGGAAATAAACTGAAATGTAATAGACGGAAATTTAGTGTGGAAGAGGTTTTTTTTTTTTTTTTTGCATTAACTGTCTGTATATGAGTTTTGCTGTTGGTGCATACATACTATTATATCATTTGATTGTAGTGCGTGTTTAATTGAAAGGAAAACAGTTTTTTACTGTCAATGGGCGAAAAAAAAAATTTTTTTTTGCAGTCATTTTCATTCAATTAATGCAGGAATTGTGTTGAAATTAATTTGATTTTAACAAACACTTTGTACTTGAATGAGTTTTAATGAAATTAAATTAAAACAGCAACAACAACAACGACAAGTAAATAAGAGAAAGTGATAGCTGACAAGGAAAATAAATCCATTACACTGTGCAACAAAAAAAAAAAAAATAAAAAATACCTGGGAAGTGATATTTTTTTCTGGTAGGTGCATTCAATCAAAATATTAATAAAAATACTGGCATTTTAATAGATTACATTGGATAACTAATACGACGCGGTAGGCCCAGCTCTACTCAGTCCTATAGATCTTGCCAAAAACATTTATATCAAAATTTGCTTTGCAAAACTTTTCCTGATAATTATATTGTTTTAGAAGTCCTTTTTTAAAATTAAATTTTGCAGAAATACATAAAAGCCAAAAAGAAATACAGGCCCACAATCATAGTCACACTAAAGTCGGTAGCTTTTTAAAATCGATTTTAAATTCATTAAATTCTTATGAACAAAAGTCAGCTCTTAATTTTTTGTGACTATGATTGTGCCCCAATGATGTAATTCAGTTTATGTTAGAGTCATTTATTATTCCATTTTCCAGTAACAAACTGAAATCAAAAAGCTAAAAATACATTCAACAAAAGCAACAACAAGTAGACAAAAAACACAGTTGAAAAGGAGACAAAAAAAAAAAAAAAGAACAAAAACAAAATGAATAACTAAATGGCCGTTGACCGAACAAGAACAAGACACCAAATGTGAGTGACAGAAAACTTGGACATTTTCATTTATTTGTGACAAGATTAAATACTTTGGCAGCATTAAAGCAAAAGAGAAAGAAACACATAAAAACAAATTAAGATAAATAATTGTGAAGAGAATAAAAAAAAGAAAATAACAACAACAGCAGTCAGTGTTAAATATTTAATAAACTGAAATGTTGCAACTCACTAAACTAAAAAGAGTTTATGGTAACATCTGTTGGCTGTGACAAGAAAAAATATTTAGTCCTAACACACACCAGAGCAAACATTTAAAAGGAAATGAAGAGATTGACAAAAAAAAAAAATTAAGCAAGACTTAGAAAATATTAGAAGGCGAGTCTGAAGAGCACTCATTTAAAGACAAACACATTTTTAAAATAAAATTTCTGTTTACAGTCGAATTCTTAAAGGCAATAATTTGCTTGGTGCTTATTGATATTATTTGCGAAATAAGTATTTTTGACAAGTCATGGAGAGCGGTGGCGCTTAATTACAGGCAACAATCATTTCATTAAGTATTTTTTGATATAAATTTCTGAAGTCACTGTGGCTTGTGTTGTTTATAAATGATTTTCACTAAAGTAAGTAAAGGAAATATTAAATAGTTTTTTAAAAGTTTACAACACTTGGCGAATCATTTTATTGCCCCAGCTTAAAGCTATTTTATTTGCCTTGTGACTTTAATGTTTCAAAAGGTAAATAAATTTATTTTTGTCTCTATTATCTTTTCTTGATTTTAAAGCAAATAAATTTGAATAACAAATCTAAAGTTAAATATTATTTACTGTCTGCGCTGCAGCCAAGTAGTTAATTTTTATTAATGCAACCCTGCCAACTTAGTAAAATGACTTCAACAAAAAAAGAAAAAGTTTGTTGACTCAAACTCCGTAATTAGGTTTATTAAAACCAGCGAGTGTATTAAGTCTAGTTAAAAACAAAATTTATTTAATTTTTTTGTTTTGATTAAAAACCCTTTTTGATTTGATGTTTCAAAATAAATGCTTCAATGAATTCATGAAAATTAAAAAGAAAAGAAGAAAAATCGTACACAAAATTTTTTTGAATTTCAAAGGGTTTAAAAAAACTACATTGACGGTTGGCTGCTGACAGCTTCTACCAGCAACGTCATCATCATCATCATCATCAGAATCCTTATTTTCATTATCACTTTACTTTTTAATTTATACTGGTACAATCCTAAACATGGCTGTCTCAGATCCATCAACAGATTTGTTGTTCTTGTTGTTGTTGCATTGTTACAGTTGAATTGTAATGATGACTGCGGTTGGCTTAGTAACCCTTGTTATTCCTTATTTTTTGTATTATAATTTTTGTTATTTTTATGTATGTTCATATCAGCAGAATTGTTTTTTTTTAGTTGAATTTCAGTTGAGTTTGTTTCCTGTAATTTTTCATTTTCAAATAAATGGTTGCCACAAGCAACGTTTACAACTTTTGCTGAATATTAAAAAAGAAAAGAACAGGAATTTCCTTACTAATTAAGTTAGCATTAGTGCTTATGTGATGAGCACTATGCCTTCTAAATTAATTAGAATTCATTAAAAAAAAAGAGAATTTTATTCAAATTGAATACGAATACAAGTTAAATATTTTAATTGCGATAAGTGAATGAATTGTTGTAACAAAAAAAAAAAAAAAAAAAATATGTAAACGTAACAAAATAAAATACTAGTAACTAAATTAATTTTTTTTAACTTCAAATGTGTAATAAAGGGTGTCCCAGTAAGAGGGCACTTTTTCGATTGTCTCACAAGGGAATGGAGTAGTGCTGAAAACACACAGGCTGTCCAGTTGAGACTACAAGAGCTCCCTTATGATATTCCTGTAATAAATGCCATTCACAGTTACCACAATTTCGGTCTTAACATAAAAAAAAAAAAAAAAAAAGTAGGCCCTGACCAAAATCTACACAAGCTGTGGGTGCATTTGTTTCTCATGAATTAATTGCATTAGAATTTTCTAAGTCCTAAATTCGACGAAGTTACGCAAAGAAAACAACTTCGGTTGTGAGAACTAAATTTGTTTCCAATTAAAAATTAAATTGCGATAATCAATTATTTTAGTTACAGTAACCGGAGCTCTGTAATATAGAACAAATTGAAGCTCTCCTAAAAATATTTTGAGCTGTAAGACCGATTTTCTATTGCTACGATTAAAAAAAGAATTTTTATTTTTTTTAAACAACAGAAATCCGCAAAGCTTCTTGGCTGCGACCCCCAGATTGGTGGGTTAGTATGCTACCTATTAATCTATGGGACACCCATATTTGTCATTCACAAATGAATTTTGGATTGGAAACCAATTTATTTCTCACAACCGAAGTTGTATTCATATAGAAAAAAACTTCATTAAAGAAGATGATTTTTTTTTTTAATTGAAAGTGAAGAGAAGTTGCTTCATCACAATTATAAGTCCTTGTCTCTTTGTAAAGCGCTCCATTTTTAATAATCGTAATACACATAAGTAACAGCTGTTAATTCTCAGAGTTGCCACTTGATCAAAAAAGAAATTATACTAAATTTTAAAAGTGGTTTCTTACTGAGACACCCATTATAATTTACAACCATTCCCACCATTGGAACTTAAGCATCCATTCATGTGAGATAATTTATTATTTTTAATAAAAGAAATTTTTTTTTAATTAACCCCGCCCTCTGCTACTTAGATTAGTGGAGGATTATTAAATCTAAGTTAATAAGAAAAACTCGCTTAAGTCGATTTCAGTAAAAATTGACTCAATAACTTTGGGGGGATATATTACGCAATCAATAAAATGGCAATGAAAATAATACTGTTTGTTAGAATTCAGTTTTAAAGCTTTTAAAGTTGTAGTTCTTTAAAAAGCAGGTTTTCCCTATTGAAATACAAATATTCGGTTGATCTCTAATTTTAATGTTATAGAGAATTAATACCACAAAATAAAAATTTATAAATTAACGAAATATTTGTTAATAAAATAATTTTTTCATTAATCAAAATGATGAATTTTTTTTTTCAATTAAATTAATTGTCACTTTAATTCAGCATTTATTTGATTTAATTAAAAATTTTTATTAATTCAAAATATTTTATTTTACAATAATTTCAAATGGGCTACAAAAATTGAAAGACATAATGCTGTAGCTCTTTATTTAAAGGGGGTTTTACACTATAATACTGAGTAAAACGACTTAACAAAAATTGAAATCAAATGAAAAAATATAATAGTGTGAAAACAACACCTCAAATTTGACAGTCGTATGGCTCTAAACATTTATACCAACAAAGAAATAATAAAAACAGCTGACAAAAACCCAAAGAAAAGATAAACTCTTGTATTATAGTGTAAAGCCCCCGTATGATTTTTTGACAGTCGTATCCCATACCCTTTGACCAATTTTAGCTCTTGTATTGTAGTGTAAAAACTATTTAAATTATTAATTTTTTTTTTAATTTATTTCAGTTTTAAACTTTCTTTACCACAAACATAATTAATCTTTATCCTGAGTCATTCATATGTATTCCGCTACACTTGTCTTTTATTTCACTTACTTTCCCATCTTCATTTTTTTTATGATTTATCATTTTTTAATACTTTTTTTTTCCAAAAAAAAAAAAAACTTAGCAGACAAAGGGATGGATACTTTAACACAAGACATTAGTAAGGAAAGCTGCATGCAATTGTAGACATAAAATATCTTATGCTTCAAGTTAAAGTTTTACTTAAAACACAACATAAATCATAAAAGAAAATGATATTGTTTTAAGGATTTTTAACTTTATACACCCATAAAATATAAATTGTAATCCCTTTATGACTTAAAAACATTTTTTTTAAATATGCAATAAAGTGGGTGGAACAAAAATGAATAAATAAATACAGTCTACTCGCGATAATTTGAAATT
This sequence comes from Thelaira solivaga, assembly GCA_947397855.1. Taxonomy (NCBI): domain Eukaryota; kingdom Metazoa; phylum Arthropoda; class Insecta; order Diptera; family Tachinidae; genus Thelaira; species Thelaira solivaga. Next base: position 62,646,139 of record OX377612.1, on the reverse strand, counting down.
CGAGAGCTCTAAGAAAAAGTTTAAGTAGTCGAGGGAGGCTTCATATTAAGCGAGAGTATAAATATAATGTTAAAAGCAAACGTCAAAGCTGAAATACTGATGCTAAAATCTTAAATTAGAAACTAAAGCGAATGATACGAATTTTTGCTGAACGCATTACCAGTTCAAATCATAAATTAAAAATTTTGACTTATTTGTGATGTTAATAACACAATTTCAAAATTGTATGGTCATAACTTGCTTAAATTTCATGCTAACCAAGAGAAATGAAGTCGATATCTTGAAAACTAAGCAAGTTATGAACAAAAATGTAACCAGTTCTACTAAAAAGTGGCCGGAAAGAGGTAGTAATAGAACTGGTTACTTTCTTGGTCATAACTTGCTTGGTTTTCAAGCTATCGATTTGATTTCTATTGCGGTATATAGAGAAACGTAGTGGCTTTAATACGAAATTTTTCTTTTGCGGATAGTGCGAAAAAAAATTTTTTCGCCAAAAATTACCATGGACTACCCCCTTTGCTTTTTTTGAAAAAATTATAAAATTTTTTTTTTGCACTATCGCCTAGAAAAAATTTCGTATTAAAGCCACTACGTTTCTCTATCCAACGTAATAGAAATCAAGTCGATATCTTGAAAACTAAGCAAGTTATGACCAAAAACGTAACCAGTTCTACTAAAAAGTGGCCGGAAAGAGGCAGTAGTAGAACTGGGTACTTTTTTGGTCATAACTTGCTTGGTTTTTAAGCTATCGATTTGATTTCTATTGCGGTATATAGAGAAAAGTAGTGTCTTTAATACGAAATTTTTCTTTTGCGGATAGTGGGAAAAAAAATTTTTTCGCCAAAAATTACCATGGACTACCCCCTTTGCTTTTTTTGAAAAAATTATAAAAATTTTTTTTTGCACTATCGCCTGGAAAAAATTTCGCATTAAAGCCACTACGTTTCTCTATCCAACGTACTAGAAATCAAGTCGATATAGGGAAAACTTAGCAAGTTATGACCAAAAACGTAACCAGTTCTACTAAAAAGTGGCCGGAAAGAGGCAGTACTAGAACTGGGTACTTTTTTAGTCATAACTTGCTTGGTTTTTAAGCTATCGATTTGATTTCTATTGCGATATATAGAGAAACGTAGTGGCTTTAATACGAAATGTTTCTTTTGCGGATAGTGCGAAAAAAATTTTTTTCGCCAAAAATTACCATGGACTACCCCCTTTGCTTTTTTTGAAAAAATTATAAAAATTTTTTTTTGCACTATCGCCTGGAAAAAATTTCGCATTAAAGCCACTACGTTTCTCTATCCAACGTACTAGAAATCAAGTCGATATAGGAAAAACTTAGCAAGTTATGACCAAAAACGTAACCAGTTCTACTAAAAAGTGGCCGGAAAGAGGCAGTAGTAGAACTGGGTACTTTTTTTAGTCATAACTTGCTTGGTTTTTAAGCTATCGATTTGATTTCTATTGCGATATATAGAGAAACGTAGTGGCTTTAATACGAAATTTTTCTTTTGCGGATAGTGGGAAAAAAATTTTTTCGCCAAAAATTACCATGGACTACCCCCTTTGCTTTTTTTGAAAAAATTATAAAAATTTTTTTTTGCACTATCGCCTGGAAAAAATTTCGCATTAAAGCCACTACGTTTCTCTATCCAACGTACTAGAAATCAAGTCGATATAGGGAAAACTTAGCAAGTTATGACCAAAAACGTAACCAGTTCTACTAAAAAGTGGCCGGAAAGAGGCAGTAGTAGAACTGGGTACTTTTTTAGTCATAACTTGCTTGGTTTTTAAGCTATCGATTTGATTTCTATTGCGATATATAGAGAAACGTAGTGGCTTTAATACGAAATTTTTCTTTTGCGGATAGTGGGAAAAAAATTTTTTTCGCCAAAAATTACCATGGACTACCCCCTTTGCTTTTTTTGAAAAAATTATAAAAATTTTTTTTTGCACTATCGCCTGGAAAAAATTTCGCATTAAAGCCACTACGTTTCTCTATCCAACGTACTAGAAATCAAGTCGATATAGGGAAAACTTAGCAAGTTATGACCAAAAACGTAACCAGTTCTACTAAAAAGTGGCCGGAAAGAGGCAGTAGTAGAACTGGGTACTTTTTTAGTCATAACTTGCTTGGTTTTTAAGCTATCGATTTGATTTCTATTGCGATATATAGAGAAACGTAGTGGCTTTAATACGAAATTTTTCTTTTGCGGATAGTGGGAAAAAAATTTTTTTCGCCAAAAATTACCATGGACTACCCCCTTTGCTTTTTTTGAAAAAATTATAAAAATTTTTTTTTGCACTATCGCCTGGAAAAAATTTCGCATTAAAGCCACTACGTTTCTCTATCCAACGTACTAGAAATCAAGTCGATATAGGGAAAACTTAGCAAGTTATGACCAAAAACGTAACCAGTTCTACTAAAAAGTGGCCGGAAAGAGGCAGTAGTAGAACTGGGTACTTTTTTAGTCATAACTTGCTTGGTTTTTAAGCTATCGATTTGATTTCTATTGCGATATATAGAGAAACGTAGTGGCTTTAATACGAAATTTTTCTTTTGCGGATAGTGGGAAAAAAATTTTTTTCGCCAAAAATTACCATGGACTACCCCCTTTGCTTTTTTTGAAAAAATTATAAAAATTTTTTTTTGCACTATCGCCTGGAAAAAATTTCGCATTAAAGCCACTACGTTTCTCTATCCAACGTACTAGAAATCAAGTCGATATAGGGAAAACTTAGCAAGTTATGACCAAAAACGTAACCAGTTCTACTAAAAAGTGGCCGGAAAGAGGCAGTAGTAGAACTGGGTACTTTTTTAGTCATAACTTGCTTGGTTTTTAAGCTATCGATTTGACTTCTATTGCGGTATATAGAGAAACGTAGTGGCTTTAATACGAAATTTTTCTTTTGCGGATAGTGGGAAAAAAAATTTTTTTGCCAAAAATTACCATGGACTACCCCCTTTGCTTTTTTTGAAAAAATTATAAAAAATTTTTTTTGCACTATCGCCTGGAAAAAATTTCGCATTAAAGCCACTACGTTTCTCTATCCAACGTACTAGAAATCAAGTCGATATAGGGAAAACTTAGCAAGTTATGACCAAAAACGTAACCAGTTCTACTAAAAAGTGGCCGGAAAGAGGCAGTAGTAGAACTGGGTACTTTTTTAGTCATAACTTGCTTGGTTTTTAAGCTATCGATTTGATTTCTATTGCGATATATAGAGAAACGTAGTGGCTTTAATACGAAATTTTTCTTTTGCGGATAGTGGGAAAAAAATTTTTTTCGCCAAAAATTACCATGGACTACCCCCTTTGCTTTTTTTTGAAAAAATTATAAAAAATTTTTTTTGCACTATCGCCTGGAAAAAATTTCGCATTAAAGCCACTACGTTTCTCTCTCCAACGTACTAGAAATCAAGTCGATATAGGGAAAACTTAGCAAGTTATGACCAAAAACGTAACCAGTTCTACTAAAAAGTGGCCGGAAAGAGGCAGTAGTAGAACTGGGTACTTTTTTAGTCATAACTTGCTTGGTTTTTAAGCTATCGATTTGATTTCTATTGCGGTATATAGAGAAACGTAGTGGCTTTAATACGAAATTTTTCTTTTGCGGATAGTGGGAAAAAAAATTTTTTCGCCAAAAATTACCATGGACTACCCCCTTTGCTTTTTTCGAAAAAATTATAAAAATTTTTTTTTGCACTATCGCCTGGAAAAAATTTCGTATTAAAGCCACTACGTTTCTCTATCCAACGTACTAGAAATCAAGTCGATATAGGGAAAACTTAGCAAGTTATGACCAAAAACGTAACCAGTTCTACTAAAAAGTGGCCGGAAAGAGGCAGTAGTAGAACTGGGTACTTTTTTGGTCATAACTTGCTTGGTTTTTAAGCTATCGATTTGATTTCTATTGCGGTATATAGAGAAACGTAGTGGCTTTAATACGAAATTTTTCTTTTGCGGATAGTGCGAAAAAAAATTTTTTTGCCAAAAATTACCATGGACTACCCCCTTTGCTTTTTTTTAAAAAATTATAAAAAAATTTTTTTGCACTATCGCCTGGAAAAAATTTCGCATTAAAGCCACTATGTTTCTCTATCCAACGTACTAGAAATCAAGTCGATATAGGGAAAACTTAGCAAGTTATGACCAAAAACGTAACCAGTTCTACTAAAAAGTGGCCGGAAAGAGGCAGTAGTAGAACTGGGTACTTTTTAAGTCATAACTTGCTTGGTTTTTAAGCTATCGATTTGATTTCTATTGCGATATATAGAGAAACGTAGTGGCTTTAATACGAAATGTTTCTTTTGCGGATAGTGCGAAAAAAATTTTTTTCGCCAAAAATTACCATGGACTACCCCCTTTGCTTTTTTTGAAAAAATTATAAAAATTTTTTTTTGCACTATCGCCTGGAAAAAATTTCGCATTAAAGCCACTACGTTTCTCTATCCAACGTACTAGAAATCAAGTCGATATAGGGAAAACTTAGCAAGTTATGACCAAAAACGTAAAGAGTTCTACTAAAAAGTGGCCGGAAAGAGGCAGTAGTAGAACTGGGTACTTTTTTGGTCATAACTTGCTTGGTTTTTAAGCTATCGATTTGATTTCTATTGCGGTATATAGAGAAACGTAGTGGCTTTAATACGAAATTTTTCTTTTGCGGATAGTGCGAAAAAAAATTTTTTCGCCAAAAATTACCATGGACTACCCCCTTTGCTTTTTTTGAAAAAATTATAAAATTTTTTTTTTGCACTATCGCCTGGAAAAAATTTCGCATTAAAGCCACTACGTTTCTCTATCCAACGTACTAGAAATCAAGTCGATATAGGGAAAACTTAGCAAGTTATGACCAAAAACGTAACCAGTTCTACTAAAAAGTGGCCGGAAAGAGGCAGTAGTAGAACTGGGTACTTTTTAAGTCATAACTTGCTTGGTTTTTAAGCTATCGATTTGATTTCTATTGCGATATATAGAGAAACGTAGTGGCTTTAATACGAAATTTTTCTTTTGCGGATAGTGGGAAAAAAAATTTTTTCGCCAAAAATTACCATGGACTACCCCCTTTGCTTTTTTTGAAAAAATTATAAAAATTTTTTTTTGCACTATCGCCTGGAAAAAATTTCGCATTAAAGCCACTACGTTTCTCTATCCAAAGTACTAGAAATCAAGTCGATATAGGGAAAACTTAGCAAGTTATGACCAAAAACGTAACCAGTTCTACTAAAAAGTGGCCGGAAAGAGGCAGTAGTAGAACTGGGTACTTTTTTGGTCATAACTTGCTTGGTTTTTAAGCTATCGATTTGATTTCTATTGCGGTATATAGAGAAACGTAGTGGCTTTAATACGAAATTTTTCTTTTGTTATAAAAAATTTTTTTTGCACTATCGCCTGGAAAAAATTTCGTATTAAAACCACTACGTTTCTCTATCCAACGTACTAGAAATCAAGTCGATATAGGAAAAACTTAGCAAGTTATCACCAAAAACATAACCAGTTCTACTAAAAAGTGGCCGGAAAGAGGCAGTAGTAGAACTGGGTACTTTTTTAGTCATAACTCGCTTGGTTTTTAAGCTATCGATTTGATTTCTATTGCGATATATAGAGAAACGTAGTGGCTTTAATACGAAATTTTTCTTTTGCGGATAGTGGGAAAAAAAATTTTTTCGCCAAAAATTACCATGGACTACCCCCTTTGCTTTTTTCGAAAAAATTATAAAAATTTTTTTTTGCACTATCGCCTGGAAAAAATTTCGCATTAAAGCCACTACGTTTCTCTATCCAAAGTACTAGAAATCAAGTCGATATAGGGAAAACTTAGCAAGTTATGACCAAAAACGTAACCAGTTCTACTAAAAAGTGGCCGGAAAGAGGCAGTAGTAGAACTGGGTACTTTTTTAGTCATAACTTGCTTGGTTTTTAAGCTATCGATTTGATTTCTATTGCGGTATATAGAGAAACGTAGTGGCTTTAATACGAAATTTTTCTTTTGTTATAAAAAATTTTTTTTGCACTATCGCCTGGAAAAAATTTCGTATTAAAACCACTACGTTTCTCTATCCAACGTACTAGAAATCAAGTCGATATAGGAAAAACTTAGCAAGTTATGACCAAAAACGTAACCAGTTCTACTAAAAAGTGGCCGGAAAGAGGCAGTAGTAGAACTGGGTACTTTTTTAGTCATAACTTGCTTGGTTTTTAAGCTATCGATTTGATTTCTATTGCGATATATAGAGAAACGTAGTGGCTTTAATACGAAATTTTTCTTTTGTGGATAGTGGGAAAAAAAATTTTTTCGCCAAAAATTACCATGGACTACCCCCTTTGCTTTTTTTGAAAAAATTATAAAAATTTTTTTTTGCACTATCGCCTGGAAAAAATTTCGCATTAAAGCCACTACGTTTCTCTATCCAAAGTACTAGAAATCAAGTCGATATAGGGAAAACTTAGCAAGTTATGACCAAAAACGTAACCAGTTCTACTAAAAAGTGGCCGGAAAGAGGCAGTAGTAGAACTGGGTACTTTTTTAGTCATAACTTGCTTGGTTTTTAAGCTATCGATTTGATTTCTATTGCGGTATATATAGAAACGTAGTGGCTTTAATACGAAATTTTTCTTTTGCGGATAGTGGGAAAAAAATTTTTTTCGCCAAAAATTACCATGGACTACCCCCTTTGCTTTTTTTGAAAAAATTATAAAAATTTTTTTTTGCACTATCGCCTGGAAAAAATTTCGCATTAAAGCCACTACGTTTCTCTATCCAACGTACTAGAAATCAAGTCGATATAGGGAAAACTTAGCAAGTTATGACCAAAAACGTAACCAGTTCTACTAAAAAGTGGCCGGAAAGAGGCAGTAGTAGAACTGGGTACTTTTTTGGTCATAACTTGCTTGGTTTTTAAGCTATCGATTTGATTTCTATTGCGATATATAGAGAAACGTAGTGGCTTTAATACGAAATTTTTCTTTTGCGGATAGTGGGAAAAAAAATTTTTTCGCCAAAAATTACCATGGACTACCCCCTTTGCTTTTTTTGAAAAAATTATAAAAATTTTTTTTTGCACTATCGCCTGGAAAAAATTTCGCATTAAAGCCACTACGTTTCTCTATCCAACGTACTAGAAATCAAGTCGATATAGGGAAAACTTAGCAAGTTATGACCAAAAACGTAACCAGTTCTACTAAAAAGTGGCCGGAAAGAGGCAGTAGTAGAACTGGGTACTTTTTTAGTCATAACTTGCTTGGTTTTTAAGCTATCGATTTGATTTCTATTGCGATATATAGAGAAACGTAGTGGCTTTAATACGAAATTTTTCTTTTGCGGATAGTGCGAAAAAAAATTTTTTCGCCAAAAATTACCATGGACTACCCCCTTTGCTTTTTTTGAAAAAATTATAAAAATTTTTTTTTGCACTATCGCCTGGAAAAAATTTCGCATTAAAGCCACTACGTTTCTCTATCCAACGTACTAGAAATCAAGTCGATATAGGGAAAACTTAGCAAGTTATGACCAAAAACGTAACCAGTTCTACTAAAAAGTGGCCGGAAAGAGGCAGTAGTAGAACTGGGTACTTTTTTAGTCATAACTTGCTTGGTTTTTAAGCTATCGATTTGATTTCTATTGCGATATATAGAGAAACGTAGTGGCTTTAATACGAAATTTTTCTTTTGCGGATAGTGCGAAAAAAAATTTTTTCGCCAAAAATTACCATGGACTACCCCCTTTGCTTTTTTTTAAAAAATTATAAAAATTTTTTTTGCACTATCGCCTGGAAAAAATTTCGTATTAAAACCACTACGTTTCTCTATCCAACGTACTAGAAATCAAGTCGATATAGGAAAAACTTAGCAAGTTATGACCAAAAACGTAACCAGTTCTACTAAAAAGTGGCCGGAAAGAGGCAGTAGTAGAACTGGGTACTTTTTAAGTCATAACTTGCTTGGTTTTTAAGCTATCGATTTGATTTCTATTGCGATATATAGAGAAACGTAGTGGCTTTAATACGAAATTTTTCTTTTGCGGATAGTGGGAAAAAAATTTTTTCGCCAAAAATTACCATGGACTACCCCCTTTAATTAAATGTTGGGAAAAAATCCAAACTTTCGTTTGGTATTTTTTTATAATGTAATTTTATTTACTTATTTATTTTTAAAATAAGTTTGTTTAAATTAATAAATCTTTTTTTTTTTAGAAAATACAATTTTTATTGTTTTTCTTTCTTTCAAATTTTTTATTATTCTATTTTTTTTAAATCAAATTTCTTGATTAAAAATAAAAATTATTATGATCAAATTAAAAAGGTTTTTATGAAAACAAGTTTTGAAACATTAAGGTATTAATTTACAATAATAAAATATATTAATATTATATTTAATAATAATAATAATAATAATAATAATAATATAGGTTTGTAGAGAACATATAACTCCCTCACCCTTTGAATATACATTACTCCAGGAATGTGGGATAAATATTTCAAATATAAATATCATAATACATAAAAACAATTATTATAATTTTTTTTTTTTTTAAATTTAAAATAAAATATTTTAACAAATTTAATTACTATATAATCATTTTTTTAAATAAAATTATACAAGTATAAATTAAATATTAAATTTAAAAATTTGTATGAAATATGTTTATGTTTCTTTACTTCTTTAATAATTTCTACCAGTAATTTTTCTATCAAATTTTACATTTGGAATTTCATTTTGATATTTAAAAATTTTCTTAACAATTTGCCTATCTCTTTTACAATCTTTTTCATCAATGAAATTGGTTTTGTTACTTTTTTTAACTTGTTTAATAATATATTTTGGTTTCGTTTTCAAATTATAAAAACCTAAATTTTTTACTAATTCTCTCTTTCGAAATTCATGAGAATCTTCTCTATTTTCATTAATTTTTTTAATTCGTTTAACTTTCTTTTCGTGTATAAGGTCATGTAATTTTTGCCAAATTGAATTATCTACTTTGTTATGTAACAAATCATTTGGTTTAACTTCAGTAGTACTATGAATTGTGTCATTATATATCTGAACGGATTTATATATTAAAGTTTTATCATCAAGATTATTTTCTGTTTGATCTAATTTAAATAATTTTATATGTTCATTTAATGTAAGATGAAAACGTTCAATATCAGAATTTCCAGTATGTGTGTTTGGAGATGTAAAATGGTATTCTACATCCTCTGACTTTAAAAAATCTCTAATTAGGGCTGAATTAAATTCATTATCTGCAACTATTTTATTTGGTTTTCCTAAAATAGCAAATCGTTCTCTAATTTTTTCTACTATAGTTAACGAATTTTTATCATTTAAATAATGAATAGACACATGTTTCGTTAATTTATCTATACAAGTTAAAAATGTTGTATTCTTATTTAGGTGCCATATATCTATGTGAATTATTTCGTTTGATTTTAGAGGTGTTTCAGTTACTAAAAATTTGGGTTTTATTGGTTTCCTATCGTATTTACACATATTACATAATACACAATTATTAATAAATTTATTAATTTCTTTCTTCAAATTTGGATAATAAATAATATTTTTTAATTCTAAAAATGTTTCGCCAATACCTCTGTGGTTTTTGTCATTATGAAATTTTTCGATTAAATTTAAAAGACTTTCTTTATCAAGAATATCTTTTATAAATTTGCTACATCGCACAAATTTCATTCTAGGTATGTTTGAAAAATATTGAACCAAAGTTTGTTGCAATTTTTTATATATTTCAAAATTATCGCAGAATATTCCTATAATACCATTTATTGGAAAAATATCCTTTAAAAATTTTAATATTTTTTCTTCAAAATATTCTTTGATTGTAATTGTATGTCTAATATTTTTGTCATATAGAATTTCTTTTCTATATTTATAAGTTTTTCCCAATGTAATTAAGAGTTGATTTTTGTATAAGTTGATAGGATTTTCAGAAATAAAAATATGATCATTTAGATTTTCTATTCCACTGTGGATCGTAGCTAAATCAGAAGCAGGATTTTGTTCATTTTCTTGCAAATGATTTACTTCTAAACGACTTAAGTAATCTGCTACTTTATTTGTTTTTCCTTTTATGTATTCTATTTCAAAATCATATTCATTAAGTTGAATCTTCCATCTCTGCAATTTTACATTTGGTTCTTTTAAAGAGTTTAGCCATATTAATGGTCTATGATCTGTCTGAATTTTAAATTTTCTTCCAAACAAATATGGTCTAAAATATTTAGTTGACCAAACAATTGCTAGTAATTCTTTTTCAATCGCGCTATAGTTCTGCTCATGTTTATTTAATGTTCGAGATGTATAAGAAATTGGGTGTCCATTTTGTGAAAGAACTGCTCCTAATGCGCCATTGCTCGCATCGGTAGTTAAAATAAATAATCTATCAAATTTAGGATATGCTAAAACTGGTTGTGTGCATAAAATTGTCTTTAATTTATTAAATGAATCAATATAGTTTTGGTTTTTAGTATCAATTATTGAACCTTTTTTAAGTCTTGATATAATAGGAAGTGCTATTTGACTATAGTTTTTAATAAACTTTCGATAAAAGCCAGTCAAACCTAAGAATGATCTAACTTCTTTTACTGTTTTTGGTAAAAGAATTTTTTTTATAATTTCAACTTTTTCAGGGTTTGGTTTAATACCATCTGATGTAATTATATGTCCTAAATATTCTGATTCACGTTTAAAAAAATTACATTTGTCAACTTGGACTTTAAGATTATATTCCGATAATCTTAGCAAAATTTTCTGTAAGGATGTAATATGTTCCTGTAGAGATGCTGAAAATATCAGAATATCATCTAAATAAACAACACAAATATTGTTTATAAAATCATGAAGTACTTCGTTCATCATCCTTTGAAAAGATGCAGGTGCATTTTTCAATCCAAAAGGCATGCGTGTAAACTCATAATGTCCTCTTGCAGTGGAAAATGCAGTTTTATGCCTATCTTCTGGTGAAATTGGTATTTGATGAAATCCTTTTGCTAAATCAAGTGTACTGAAATATTGAGAATTTCCTAATTTCGTTAATAAGTCTTCTATATTGGGTATAGGAAATTTATCTTCAATTGTTACATCATTTAATTTTCTATAATCTATTACCACTCTCCATTTCTGTTCATTAGAATTGTCCATTTTCTTAGGAACAACCCAAATAGGAGCATTATATGGACTAGATGATTTAGTTATAATACCTGACTTTAACATTTCATTAACTTGTTTTTCGACTTCACTTTGATGTATTTGTGGAAAACGATATATTCTAGAATACACGGGGATATCATTTTTAGTGTGGATTCTATGTTTATATTTACAAACAGTAGATAAATTATCTCCTTCAATATAAAAAACAGATTTAAATTTTTTAATTAATTTTGTCAATTCCGTTATTTCTTCAGAATTTAATTTTTCTATTTTTAATTTATTAGTTAAATAGTCTATGCGTGGTTCATTGAAATTTATATCCATAGTTATATTTTCAAAATATGTTACGTCATCTTTGCTATATAACTCTGCAGTGTTTTCAAATACTAAAGGTATTTTTGCATTATCAGTTAATAATAAATTTTCTTTTAAATCGATTTTTGCACCTAATGGTTTAAGAATATTACATCCTAATATACCATCAAAATCATTAAAAATATCTGTTTCCAACATTTCAATTTTACAATTAGGTAAATTAAACTCCTTAAAAAATGGAATTGTAATTTTTGTATCTGCAATTGTTTTTGAGCAAATTGTTTTTAAAATAATAGGGCGTTCTAATTTTGTTTTAAAAGAATGATGAAATAAGTCTTTTCTTATTAAAGTTGTACCTGAACCAGTATCTATTAATAATTTAATTGGTATAGATTTTGTCTTTAAAATTATATAGGGTAAATTTTTTCGGCTTGTAATTGAAAATTTGACATTTCAATACAATCAATTTCCATTGGAATAGTTTTATCAACACTATTTTGTGTATAACCATTAATATTCCTAGTCATATTACTATTTAAGTTTTTATTAGAAGTATTTTGACTACCGTCATTTGTATTATTGTAATTCTGTCTTTGACTAAAATTTCTGTCCGTTTCTGAATATTTGTTGAAATTTCCATTATTAAAATATCTAGAATGATAAATTTTTCCATTTGTATATTGCCCATTACTCAAATTTTGATTTGTAAGTTTTCTATTTTCAGAATAATTGTTATTATTATTGATTTGATTTCTAGAGTCATGATGAAGATTATAATTATTATTATTATTATTAAAATTTCTAGGATTATATTGATTATTACATGCATCCGAATATTGAGAAAATCTTTTATTATAGTTGTTACTATAAAATACATTATTTTGATTAGATGAATAAGATTGTAAAAATGTTGAATTTTGTGATTTATTATTAAAAAAATAATTAGTTTCAATCAAAATTTCTTTTGCTTTCAATAAAGAAAAAGGATTTCTTGCTTGCAAAATTAATTTTGGTTCATTAGGTAATTTGTTTATGAAAATCTTTAAAACCATTTTATCGTTATTTGCACAACTAAACCATTGATCATTACCTATATTCATACTAGTTTTTAAATTTAATTTTGTTTTTAAAGTGTCTAAATAATCATAAAATTGGTTAATAGAAGACGTTATCTCAGATGTTTTAATTTTATTAATTATACTTTCTAAACTATCCGAAATACTAAAACTTATTTTTAAAATTACCTTAATTTCTTCCCATTTAGTTGGATTGTTGTTATTTATTAACGCGATATTTGCTTTTTCAACAATCTTGTTTCTTATTCGTAAGTCAAACAGTTCAATATATTGGGTATCTACTAACTTACGAATTCCTTCAATGTTTTTAATAAATATTTCCAATTCTTCTGGCACTCCACAAAATGTAGGAATATCCGTTAATAAATTAAATGGATCCATTGGACTTGTCAATACGTTTAGAATTTCAAGATGTAAAATATTCTCTTAGGTTTAAATTTTCTTCTTGAATTCGTTTCTTCCTTTTTTTTTTTTTTTTTTTTTTGAAATATTTGTAGATTGTAAAACCGCTTTTATTTCCTTTGTAGCTTTAATTTCCAATTTATTTTTTAAATTTGCGGAAATCTTTTTATTTCTGACTCACCCAGTAAATGATCAGATTTGGTTCGTTAACCGACTGCGCCAATTAAATGTTGGGTAAAAATCCAAACTTTCGTTTGGTATTTTTTTATAATGTAATTTTATTTACTTATTTATTTTTAAAATAAGTTTGTTTAAATTAATAAATCTTTTTTTTTTTAGAAAATACAATTTTTATTGTTTTTCTTTCTTTCAAATTTTTTATTATTCTATTTTTTTTAAATCAAATTTCTTGATTAAAAATAAAAATTATTATGATCAAATTAAAAAGGTTTTTATGAAAACAAGTTTTGAAACATTAAGGTATTAATTTACAATAATAAAATATATTAATATTATATTTAATAATAATAATAATAATAATAATAATAATAATAATAATAATATAGGTTTGTAGAGAACATATAACTCTTTGCTTTTTTTGAAAAAATTATAAAAAATTTTTTTTGCACTATCGCCTGGAAAAAATTTCGCATTAAAGCCACTACGTTTCTCTATCCAACGTACTAGAAATCTAGTCGATATAGGGAAAACTTAGCAAGTTATGACCAAAAACGTAACCAGTTCTACTAAAAAGTGGCCGGAAAGAGGCAGTAGTAGAACTGGGTACTTTTTTGGTCATAACTTGCTTGGTTTTTAAGCTATCGATTTGATTTCTATTGCGATATATAGAGAAACGTAGTGGCTTTAATACGAAATTTTTCTTTTGTGGATAGTGGGAAAAAAAATTTTTTCGCCAAAAATTACCATGGACTACCCCCTTTGCTTTTTTTTAAAAAATTATAAAAATTTTTTTTTGCACTATCGCCTGGAAAAAATTTCGCATTAAAGCCACTATGTTTCTCTATCCAACGTACTAGAAATCAAGTCGATATAGGGAAAACTTAGCAAGTTATGACCAAAAACGTAACCAGTTCTACTAAAAAGTGGCCGGAAAGAGGCAGTACTAGAACTGGGTACTTTTTTAGTCATAACTTGCTTGGTTTTTAAGCTATCGATTTGATTTCTATTGCGATATATAGAGAAACGTAGTGGCTTTAATACGAAATTTTTCTTTTGCGGATAGTGGGAAAAAAATTTTTTCGCCAAAAATTACCATGGACTACCTACCCCCTTTGCTTTTTTTGAAAAAATTATAAAAAATTTTTTTTGCACTATCGCCTGGAAAAAATTTCGCATTAAAGCCACTACGTTTCTCTATCCAACGTACTAGAAATCAAGTCGATATAGGGAAAACTTAGCAAGTTATGACCAAAAACGTAACCAGTTCTACTAAAAAGTGGCCGGAAAGAGGCAGTAGTAGAACTGGGTACTTTTTTGGTCATAACTTGCTTGGTTTTTAAGCTATCGATTTGATTTTTATTGCGGTAAATAGAGAAACGTAGTGGCTTTAATACGAAATTTTTCTTTTGCGGATAGTGCGAAAAAAAATTTTTTCGCCAAAAATTACCATGGACTACCCCCTTTGCTTTTTTTGAAAAAATTATAAAAATTTTTTTTTGCACTATCGCCTGGAAAAAATTTCGCATTAAAGCCACTACGTTTCTCTATCCAACGTACTAGAAATCAAATCGATATAGGGAAAACTTAGCAAGTTATGACCAAAAACGTAACCAGTTCTACTAAAAAGTGGCCGGAAAGAGGCAGTACCCCCTTTGCTTTTTTTGAAAAAATTATAAAAATTTTTTTTTGCACTATCGCCTGGAAAAAATTTCGCATTAAAGCCACTACGTTTCTCTATCCAAAGTACTAGAAATCAAGTCGATATAGGGAAAACTTAGCAAGTTATGACCAAAAACGTAACCAGTTCTACTAAAAAGTGGCCGGAAAGAGGCAGTAGTAGAACTGGGTACTTTTTTATTCATAACTTGCTTGGTTTTTAAGCTATCGATTTGATTTCTATTGCGGTATATATAGAAACGTAGTGGCTTTAATACGAAATTTTTCTTTTGCGGATAGTGCGAAAAAAAATTTTTTCGCCAAAAATTACCATGGACTACCCCCTTTGCTTTTTTTGAAAAAATTATAAAAAATTTTTTTTGCACTATCGCCTGGAAAAAATTTCGCATTAAAGCCACTACGTTTCTCTATCCAACGTACTAGAAATCTAGTCGATATAGGGAAAACTTAGCAAGTTATGACCAAAAACGTAACCAGTTCTACTAAAAAGTGGCCGGAAAGAGGCAGTAGTAGAACTGGGTACTTTTTTGGTCATAACTTGCTTGGTTTTTAAGCTATCGATTTGATTTCTATTGCGATATATAGAGAAACGTAGTGGCTTTAATACGAAATTTTTCTTTTGTGGATAGTGGGAAAAAAAATTTTTTCGCCAAAAATTACCATGGACTACCCCCTTTGCTTTTTTTTAAAAAATTATAAAAATTTTTTTTTGCACTATCGCCTGGAAAAAATTTCGCATTAAAGCCACTATGTTTCTCTATCCAACGTACTAGAAATCAAGTCGATATAGGGAAAACTTAGCAAGTTATGACCAAAAACGTAACCAGTTCTACTAAAAAGTGGCCGGAAAGAGGCAGTACTAGAACTGGGTACTTTTTTAGTCATAACTTGCTTGGTTTTTAAGCTATCGATTTGATTTCTATTGCGATATATAGAGAAACGTAGTGGCTTTAATACGAAATTTTTCTTTTGCGGATAGTGGGAAAAAAATTTTTTCGCCAAAAATTACCATGGACTACCTACCCCCTTTGCTTTTTTTGAAAAAATTATAAAAAATTTTTTTTGCACTATCGCCTGGAAAAAATTTCGCATTAAAGCCACTACGTTTCTCTATCCAACGTACTAGAAATCAAGTCGATATAGGGAAAACTTAGCAAGTTATGACCAAAAACGTAACCAGTTCTACTAAAAAGTGGCCGGAAAGAGGCAGTAGTAGAACTGGGTACTTTTTAAGTCATAACTTGCTTGGTTTTTAAGCTATCGATTTGATTTTTATTGCGGTAAATAGAGAAACGTAGCGGCTTTAATACGAAATTTTTCTTTTGCGGATAGTGCGAAAAAAAATTTTTTCGCCAAAAATTACCATGGACTACCCCCTTTGCTTTTTTTGAAAAAATTATAAAAATTTTTTTTTGCACTATCGCCTGGAAAAAATTTCGCATTAAAGCCACTACGTTTCTCTATCCAACGTACTAGAAATCAAATCGATATAGGGAAAACTTAGCAAGTTATGACCAAAAACGTAACCAGTTCTACTAAAAAGTGGCCGGAAAGAGGCAGTACCCCCTTTGCTTTTTTTGAAAAAATTATAAAAATTTTTTTTTGCACTATCGCCTGGAAAAAATTTCGCATTAAAGCCACTACGTTTCTCTATCCAACGTACTAGAAATCAAGTCGATATAGGGAAAACTTAGCAAGTTATGACCAAAAACGTAACCAGTTCTACTAAAAAGTGGCCGGAAAGAGGCAGTACTAGAACTGGGTACTTTTTTAGTCATAACTTGCTTGGTTTTTAAGCTATCGATTTGATTTCTATTGCGATATATAGAGAAACGTAGTGGCTTTAATACGAAATTTTTCTTTTGCGGATAGTGGGAAAAAAATTTTTTCGCCAAAAATTACCATGGACTACCTACCCCCTTTGCTTTTTTTGAAAAAATTATAAAAAATTTTTTTTGCACTATCGCCTGGAAAAAATTTCGCATAAAATTTACTACGTTTCTCTATCCAACGTACTAGAAATCAAGTCGATATAGGGAAAACTTAGCAAGTTATGACCAAAAACGTAACCAGTTCTACTAAAAAGTGGCCGGAAAGAGGCAGTAGTAGAACTGGGTACTTTTTAAGTCATAACTTGCTTGGTTTTTAAGCTATCGATTTGATTTTTATTGCGGTAAATAGAGAAACGTAGCGGCTTTAATACGAAATTTTTCTTTTGCGGATAGTGCGAAAAAAAATTTTTTCGCCAAAAATTACCATGGACTACCCCCTTTGCTTTTTTTGAAAAAATTATAAAAATTTTTTTTTGCACTATCGCCTGGAAAAAATTTCGCATTAAAGCCACTACGTTTCTCTATCCAACGTACTAGAAATCAAATCGATATAGGGAAAACTTAGCAAGTTATGACCAAAAACGTAACCAGTTCTACTAAAAAGTGGCCGGAAAGAGGCAGTACCCCCTTTGCTTTTTTTGAAAAAATTATAAAAATTTTTTTTTGCACTATCGCCTGGAAAAAATTTCGCATTAAAGCCACTACGTTTCTCTATCCAACGTACTAGAAATCAAGTCGATATAGGGAAAACTTAGCAAGTTATGACCAAAAACGTAACCAGTTCTACTAAAAAGTGGCCGGAAAGAGGCAGTAGTAGAACTGGGTACTTTTTAAGTCATAACTTGCTTGGTTATTAAGCTATCGATTTGATTTCTATTGCGGTAAATAGAGAAACGTAGTAGCTTTAATACGAAATTTTTCTTTTGCGGATAGTGCGAAAAAAAATTTTTTCGCCAAAAATTACCATGGACTACCTACCCCCTTTGCTTTTTTTGAAAAAATTATAAAAATTTTTTTTTGCACTATCGCCTGGAAAAAATTTCGCATTAAAGCCACTACGTTTCTCTATCCAACGTACTAGAAATCAAGTCGATATAGGGAAAACTTAGCAAGTTATGACCAAAAACGTAACCAGTTCTACTAAAAAGTGGCCGGAAAGAGGCAGTAGTAGAACTGGGTACTTTTTTAGTCATAACTTGCTTGGTTTTTAAGCTATCGATTTGCTTTTTATTGCGGTAAATAGAGGAACGTAGTGGCTTTAATACGAAATTTTTCTTTTGCGGATAGTGCGAAAAAATTTTTTTCGCCAAAAATTACCATGGACTACCCCCTTTGCTTTTTTTGAAAAAATTATAAAAAATTTTTTTTGCACTATCGCCTGGAAAAAATTTCGCATTAAAGCCACTACGTTTCTCTATCCAACGTACTAGAAATCAAGTCGATATAGGGAAAACTTAGCAAGTTATGACCAAAAACGTAACCAGTTCTACTAAAAAGTGGCCGGAAAGAGGCAGTAGTAGAACTGGGTACTTTTTTGGTCATAACTTGCTTGGTTTTTAAGCTATCGATTTGATTTCTATTGCGGTATATAGAGAAACGTAGTGGCTTTAATACGAAATTTTTCTTTTGCGGATAGTGCGAAAAAAAATTCTTTCGCCAAAAATTACCATGGACTACCCCCTTTGCTTTTTTTGAAAAAATTATAAAAAATTTTTTTTGCACTATCGCCTGGAAAAAATTTCGCATTAAAGCCACTACGTTTCTCTATCCAACGTACTAGAAATCAAGTCGATATAGGGAAAACTTAGCAAGTTATGACCAAAAACGTAACCAGTTCTACTAAAAAGTGGCCGGAAAGAGGCAGTAGTAGAACTGGGTACTTTTTTAGTCATAACTTGCTTGGTTTTTAAGCTATCGATTTGATTTCTATTGCGATATATAGAGAAACGTAGTGGGTTTAATACGAAATTTTTCTTTTGCGGATAGTGGGAAAAAAATTTTTTCGCCAAAAATTACCATGGACTACCTACCCCCTTTGCTTTTTTTGAAAAAATTATAAAAAATTTTTTTTGCACTATCGCCTGGAAAAAATTTCGCATTAAAGCCACTACGTTTCTCTATCCAACGTACTAGAAATCAAGTCGATATAGGGAAAACTTAGCAAGTTATGACCAAAAACGTAACCAGTTCTACTAAAAAGTGGCCGGAAAGAGGCAGTAGTAGAACTGGGTACTTTTTTGGTCATAACTTGCTTGGTTTTTAAGCTATCGATTTGATTTTTATTGCGGTAAATAGAGAAACGTAGTGGCTTTAATACGAAATTTTTCTTTTGCGGATAGTGCGAAAAAAAATTTTTTCGCCAAAAATTACCATGGACTACCCCCTTTGCTTTTTTTGAAAAAATTATAAAAATTTTTTTTTGCACTATCGCCTGGAAAAAATTTCGCATTAAAGCCACTACGTTTCTCTATCCAACGTACTAGAAATCAAGTCGATATAGGGAAAACTTAGCAAGTTATGACCAAAAACGTAACCAGTTCTACTAAAAAGTGGCCGGAAAGAGGCAGTAGTAGAACTGGGTACTTTTTTAGTCATAACTTGCTTGGTTTTTAAGCTATCGATTTGCTTTTTATTGCGGTAAATAGAGAAACGTAGTGGCTTTAATACGAAATTTTTCTTTTGCGGATAGTGCGAAAAAATTTTTTTCGCCAAAAATTACCATGGACTACCCCCTTTGCTTTTTTTGAAAAAATTATAAAAAATTTTTTTTGCACTATCGCCTGGAAAAAATTTCGCATTAAAGCCACTACGTTTCTCTATCCAACGTACTAGAAATCAAGTCGATATAGGGAAAACTTAGCAAGTTATGACCAAAAACGTAACCAGTTCTACTAAAAAGTGGCCGGAAAGAGGCAGTAGTAGAACTGGGTACTTTTTTGGTCATAACTTGCTTGGTTTTTAAGCTATCGATTTGATTTCTATTGCGGTATATAGAGAAACGTAGTGGCTTTAATACGAAATTTTTCTTTTGCGGATAGTGCGAAAAAAAATTCTTTCGCCAAAAATTACCATGGACTACCCCCTTTGCTTTTTTTGAAAAAATTATAAAAAATTTTTTTTGCACTATCGCCTGGAGAAAATTTCGCATTAAAGCCACTACGTTTCTCTATCCAACGTACTAGAAATCAAGTCGATATAGGGAAAACTTAGCAAGTTATGACCAAAAACGTAACCAGTTCTACTAAAAAGTGGCCGGAAAGAGGCAGTACCCCCTTTGCTTTTTTTGAAAAAATTATAAAAATTTTTTTTTGCACTATCGCCTGGAAAAAATTTCGCATTAAAGCCACTACGTTTCTCTATCCAACGTACTAGAAATCAAGTCGATATAGGGAAAACTTAGCAAGTTATGACCAAAAACGTAACCAGTTCTACTAAAAAGTGGCCGGAAAGAGGCAGTAGTAGAACTGGTTACTTTTTTAGTCATAACTTGCTTGGTTTTTAAGCTATCGATTTGATTTTTATTGCGGTAAATAGAGAAACGTAGTGGCTTTAATACCAAATTTTTCTTTTGCGGATAGTGCGAAAAAAAATTTTTTCTCCAAAAATTACCATGGACTACCCTCTTTGCTTTTTTTGAAAAAATTATAAAAAATTTTTTTTGCACTTTCGCTTAGAAAAAATTTCGTATTAAAGCCACTACGTTTATCTATCTAACGTAATAGAAATCAAGTCGATATCTTGAAAACTAAGCAAGTTATGTTTAAAAACGTAACCAGTTCTTGGGATATATTTTATTCAGATTTCTGCAATTGTTATAGAACCGCCCTAATGTGCAAAGCTACAAGAATTTATGGTAATTGAAATTATCTAACTTTACAAGAAAGTGTTTTCTCTTTTTAACTTTAACTTTAACTTTAATCTTGGCTGCATGTCACAAACACCAGTGCTCCCATTGAATTGTCAGTCTAGTTGTCTAGTAAATATTTTTTTAATATTAAAAAGCTTTTCTCTTTCTCTCTTGTGTCTTTTCTTTTTTAACAAAAATAAATAGTAGATAAAATTTTATATTTTAATATTTTAAAACGGATGAAAGCATCTGCACTGCACGTTTATCTACGTATCTGATTTGTTAATGTGATATTTATTTTTCATTTACTTTTATTTGCTACTGAAGCTTTAGGAAAGATTTTGTTTATTTACTTTAAGCAATGCAAATGTCAGTAAAGATTTCAGAAAATTACTCTTCTTCTTTTTGTTGTTGTTGTGTTTTTGGTATTTGTAATTCATTGTTGTATTTCAAAATTGAAATGGGGTTGTTTGCCAGCAAACGTCTTTATGTCGTAATAAATATTTACATATTGTTAGAGAGTATTTAAATAGGATTCACTTACTTTTTTTTATTAAAAAAAAAAAAAGAACAAAAAAAAAATGGTAGATGTTTTTAAGACGTTTAACCACAATTGGTGATTGGATTTGTCAATAAAAAAAAATTGCATGACAATATTAACAGGAAAGTCTGTATGAAAATATTTTAAAGCCAAAAATCTTCTTAGTATTTTGGCACGGAATCTGCATTTAAACCCGCTTAATATTTTCGTTTATTGCTTTGCCCTTAACTTATCCCCACAATTAACCATTAAAGTTTTGTTTTTTTTTTTCTTTTAAAAAAGTTTATTAAACTATTACTGCAAATGTGGGGAATTAATAATGCAGGGGTTAATACAAAATGCACAACGAATGTAATAATAATGATGCTGATGACTTTGTTATCATGCAACATATGTTACCTATTGCCGCAAGAAGAGTTTTTGTTTTTTTTTTTTAGTAAATATTTGCAACATGAAACATGCACATGTTTGTAACTGTAGTTTTTTCTCTCTTTTCTTACACAATCAATACAATTTGTCTTTTGGAAAGTTATAAAAACTAAAGGAAGAGCAAAAAACAAAAAACACTTAAAAAATATAAAACAGCACACAACACAAAAGACATACTCCTACAGCCGTTTAATGTTGTTTTAAAGCTCCTGTCTGTATTTTGTTAAATATTTAATAAGACTTTATTTTTTCATCTTTAGTTCGTTCACAGACACTTTTATCGTTTTAATACTGTTGAATATTCATAAATAAAAGTTTATATACGAGCCCAAGAACAACAAAAACAACACAGCGGATGCACGTTATTGAAAATATTGCTTAATAATATCAAAAAAAAAAAAAAAAAAAAAAAAAAAAAAAAAAAAAAAAAAAATCAATAAACTTGGCCACAGCAGCTGTTTGATGTTAAACAAATTTTATAAAATGTTTAAAGGTTTCTTTTATTTTTTGTTACTCCTACTGTTGCTTTTTATAGGGCACAATAAAAAAGAGAGTATGTGTGAGAGATTTTACACTTTAAAAAAAAAATCATAAACTGCTGCAATTAAATTCATTTTATATCCTTGAAAAGGATGTGTTTAAGTGCTGTAGCTTGTTTTTTAACTGGCAATTTTAATTGTCTCACATAAAAACATAAATCTTGTAACATAAACAAGAGAAATGAATTTAAATAAACACATCCGTTTCCGTTTGCATATAAGAAAGCTTAAAATATTAAATAAAATAAAGGATATTTTGTATTGAGTTACACAGAATTTTAAATTGAAAAAAAAAAAAATTGTGATTTTATAATAATTTCTCTTAAATAAAAACAGATATATTTTTGAAACCAATTGTAAATTGACCTATTTTGCCTACACACAAAACAACTTGGGTTGTTTGAAGCAAATTTATTTTCAGTCAAAAATTCAGTTGTTTTTAATTGCAACAATGGAAATTCGAAAATACAGCCGAAATATTTAATTCTCTCAGTAATATTTTTATGGGCACAATCAAAAAATTCAACTATCACAGCTGAATATTCAGTTCTCACAACCGAAGTTGTTTTCTTAGTGTAATGGTATAGAAAAGTACAGCCAATGACACAAGCAAAAAGTTCAACTATCACAACTGAATATTCAGATCTCACGGCCGAAGTTGTTTTCTTAGTGTAGCTGTGAAATTGTTCAAACAATTATTTTCATCTATAAGCGATTGTGTTTTAATTTGGCATATTTTATATTCGGAGGTCTGCTGTCGCTTAGTGTTTTGTATTCACATTTTGTAACACGATTAAGAAATATTTTCAATTAAAATTTTTTTTTAACATTTTATTTAACATTTCATCTCTATCCCTCTCTCTTTATTACTTACATTTTTTTACGGTAACATATGCTATTTTACGCTCTCATTTAAAAGCATAAACTAACAAAAATCGTATGAAAAATGTGGGATATCATAAAACTGGCTGTTAGAAATTTTGTTTCTTTTATTTATTTTCTGAATTTTTAAATTACATCTTAATTTCTACTAAAATGCTTAATATGTACGAGGGAGTGCAGTTATACATGCTCATTGTATATTTATTGTCATTAATGTTCTTTGAAAGCAAAACCCACTCGCACAAAGGGTTACTATACAGTGATAATGACTTGTGTTTTATGTGTTGTTTTCTAACAGTTTTTCTTTTTTAATTTCCTTTTTAACATTCTACTTTATTGTGGTCATTTGTATGGCTGCTCGTTTTATTTCTCCTTAAAGAGTAGAACTGCTTCCATGCCATTAATGTCTCTTGCCATTTTTAACTGTAAAATATTCTTTTTACTGGAATTGTGTTTTTGTATGCAGTTTGTTGTCAGTCTGTTTTTTTTTTTTATTTTATTTTATTTTATTTTTCTTTTTGCATTTTTGTGGTTTAGAACTTCTAAAACATGAAAATATTTTGAAAATGTATTTTTCGTTTATAGTTTTTTAGCTGCAGCATTTTTCATTTTTGTAAATCGCATACAATCAACAGGACAAAATCTGTTGTGGTTTCCTATTGCCAAAACCAAGTACATAAACTTTATTTTTGAAAGCGTGTGCGGGTGTGTATGAAATTTTAAAAAAGAAAGTTTTAAACGAAAATTTTAGGCTAAAGCTGGGCCAGAAAAGAAACGAAACATTTCATAAACGTTTGCCTGCCACAAATAATTTAATTGCCTCTTGGTTGATTTATTTTTGGCCAGATTCAATTTTAGTTTGTATTTTGATGATTTTTTTCATCAAGCTATTAGGCCTACATTTTCTTATGAAAATAAAACACAATTTTTATTTCATATTGGCTCTTGTTTTCATTTACCACTCAAATTGCACATTTTCTTAAAAAAAAAAAAAAAAAAAAAAAAAAAAAAAAAATTTTGATAAAAAAATCGTGCATTGTTAGTTTATGTAGAAACACACACGGCAATTTTAGTTGCACAACTCTTGAGTTTATACACGCAAAGAAAAAAGATGGTTGAATATGGTCACCGCCAACATAGTGTGTTCTTCACAAAAATATTATTATTAATTTGAAGCATCGCGATAAACATGATTCTAGTTATTTTTAACCATATTATGTTTAGTGTCTTAGATCAACCATATAATTATCATATTATGTTCAATAAAATTTTACTTGAAATCATAAATATGTTCATAGCAAACATAATAATGATAAAAATATGGTTGAATGTAAATTGCTTTCTATTTTGTCTCTTCCGCAACCATGTAAAACTTAATCATTCAAACTCAACTGAGCTTTGTGGCTGAAGTGGTTGAGTGGCGAGTTAATGCTTCTTAACTAAGTGTTCGCAAGTTCGAGCCCTGGTAGAGTCAACTAAAATTTAAAAAAATAAATTTAAACTCGATGTATTATGTAATATGTAAATAATAATAATGTAAATAAATAGAAATTGATAGAAAAGAAAAATAATGGAACAAAAAAAAACTTTATTTATACAAAAAATTTAAATAAATTTTTTTTTTAAATTCATATTAAAATATGTATGTAATAAAAAAAAATTAAAAAAAAAGTTTCTTGCTTTGACCGGGGGTTGAACCGCAACATCTGCAGTTGAAAGCTATTTTTAATATCTTTTATTTTAAAAGATGCAATCATAAATCTAACCATACTATGTTTCCACCAGAATATGGTTGCCTCAACCATATTTTTTCTTTGCGTGTAGGAGAAAAAGAGTACAGAATGAAAATGTGTTTTTTCTTCATCAGCATGTCTCATCTGACCAGGTGACTTGTTGTCGCTATTAAACCTAAATTCCATTAAGTGAAATTATTTTTCCCCCATCAAAAAGGGGTTGGGTCTATGAAAGGGATATCCTCTGCGTTTTTAGTTTAGATTTCTTATTGCCCACAAGCCCTTCATTGTCCGGTATTAATAAGAAAGTAAACGAATTGCGAAATCGACAGAAGTGCCAAACCAACCTCGATTGAAAGGAAAATCATACTAATGCATTCAGGGTTACTTGGTGATTCGAAAGAATATATAGATGATTTTAAAATTCATTGACAGCCTTATGGCACTTAGGTATTTTATTATAATTTTCGATAGTTAAAGTTAGAATTTTGTGGGGCAAAAAACTATGGAACCAAATTTGGTTGGATGGTCAAGTAAGTACACAATATCTAAAATTTAATTTATCTAAATTTTTAATTTAATATTTAACTAAAAGCTTGATTTATCTTAATATATAAAATTCGACGGTACATGTGTTTGACATTATACTCCTCCCAAAACAACTGGACTGATTTTATTGGGTTATGCCTTGGAAGGTTTAGCGTTAGAAATCCGTTCGGCAGATAGCACTGCAGTCGGTATCTTGTTTATCAATCTACTACCTGTTTTTACTAGGTCTTACACGGTCCTTTACTCTTCTATGAGTACGATTTTCTTAGAGTAAAAAAGATCGAATATTTGTAATAAAAATTTTATATTTTAGTCAAAATCCAATTTAATTTTTTATGAGAACTAAAATAGACCACAACCACTTTTAAAAATTTTTTCAAATCGGAGAACTTCTACGCCGATTTGCCTAATTTTTTTATTATAAATATGTTTGAAAATAAGCCTACTTTTATTTGTTTTCACTTTTTAATTATTTTTAAATATAAATAAAATTTGAAGGCAAAACAACGTTTGCCGGGCCCTTAGAGTAGCAAAAACAATTGCTTTTCAGCAATTTGTTTCTACATCTTCTATTTCAGAGCCCACTTCAATATAATATTGCTTTTCTAGATTGAGGTTTTAGTTCAGAGTAAAACAGGTCATTCACTACGGATGAGAATGTTCAGTTACACACAGAAAATAACTTCGGTTGTGAGAACTAAATTTGTTTGAAATTTTTAATCTTGACAATAGAAATTCACTTTTACAGCTCGAAATATTTTTAATAGAACTAATTTTTGGTCTGTATTATCGAATTCTAGTTGCTATAAATGAAAAATTTAATTATCACAAAAAAATGTTTGATTGGAAACAAATTTAGTTGTCACAACCGAAGTTGTTTTCTGTGTGTATAGTTCGCTTAAGCTTAAAATATTTTTCTTCCTCTGAAATTTATTAATTTTTAGACTTGGAAACAAATTATATTGAGATTGTGATTCCTATCGAGTGCCATAACATGGCCCCTGTCTACCAGTAGTTGAGTATCAGCAATAAAATAATTATTTTTAAGAAACAGGGGAAAATGAGGTTTAAGGTGTAAAAGCATTTTTCGTAGACAAAAACTTAAAACAAAGTGAACTGAATATCAATGAACATTTTTATTAAAATTTTCTTTCAAACTGACTTAAAAAGCAGGGAATAGACATATACAAAAGCCAAATTCCCACACAAAGTGTCCATGTGACCACCATTAAAAAAACCCAAACAAAAGCAGAGTTTGATGTTGAAATTTGACGCAGCTATCAACGGCTTTAATTCATTTTAAGGTGTTTTTTTAATTACTAATTTTGTCATGTTGAAAATTTTCTATTCTTTTATTTCATATCATTTTCAATTTCATGACTTTATGCTTTTTTTTACAGCACTGAAGGTTGCCTTCTTTGCTCGTGAACTTATTGCTACAGCATTCATACGTATTGCAATAATTAGTCTGCTTTGCAGTAAAATAGTGCAGATTGCAAATACATAAACGTGTTATGCTGCACTTGTAACTGTTAAAAAATTCACAAGCTTGTAAGTGCTTTTTCTCTTTTCTTTTCACAATCATGTGGATCAATAAAACGAAATGTAACGAAAAGAAATCACAGTGATAATTCAGGATTTGAAAGAGCTTTAGCTAAACTAAAGACTACTCGTGTTGATAGAAAAATTTTTCATTTTAAAACTAAAAAAATGAACTCTAAACCTTTTTATGCCCACTATGCAACTGAAAATATCTCTGCAACACATCACGAACAAAACACTAGAGACTAAAGGCGCGTGTTGCTAGAGGTATGGCAAAAAAAATATAAAAAAAAACAACTGCAGTTGGTATATTTCACCGTTATAAAATATTTAAAGAACAATATTCCCCAGAGGCAGACAACATTTGTCAAATAAAAGAAACACGCGTGTAAAACTACTTCATATAAAAATATAAACCGTGAAAAAAAAAAGGAAAACCAAAACAAATGAACGACTCGGTTGCTGTGGGAATTTAATTCACGGAATTTTGTTTTCAATAGAGAATAGAACACAAAGCAACAACACAATAAAGTAGTGCGATAGAATTTGCAAAAAATAAAAATAACGAAAAAACTTAGGTGCGCAATGCGACATATTAGTAACAACTAGCAAAGCAACATTTCGCCAACATGTGACAGCAGAAACCATTTTACTCCTTTTTAGCAAGCCATCGCAAAGCAATGCTACAAAACTAGTTTATGTTACAGCAACACACGTTACATGAAAATTACTGTTTGCTAGTTGCGCTGCTTAAGCCAACAAACACTTATTAAATTGGAAAATCTCTTAAATAAAAACATTTTCCTTACGAGTTCTCCAACTTCTTTTCTTTCTTTTTTTTTTTTTTTTTAATGAAAAAATGTTAAGTGGAAAAGCGAAATTACTTGGGCTAAACTTAATAAAAAAAAACCTAAATTGCTTCTTTGCAACAGTCTGTTGCACTTGTAAAATTTTATTGTTTGCTCTTCTTGAACAAAACTTAACAGAAACAAAAAAAAAAAATACTCGTACATGCTCGCACTTGTACGTAGTTTTTCCCTTAATTCTTTCTATTTATTTAATTTTTTTATTCACATTAAAAAAAACACTTTTTTTTTGGCACAACCCTGACCATGAAATTTTAAACTGTAACAGACACCATCATCACATAAGACATTTGAAAACTTTCCAATAAATAGTCGCAGCCACAAAACAATTTCTTTGAATTTGTAACGATACAAAAAAACAGACAGCGCTGCCAGCAGCTAGAAAAAAAGAAACTAAATTTGCTTAAAAAAAAACTAGAAAAAGCTAAATTACTCACAACAAAAAAGGCTACGAAAAAGTTAAGATTCAAAATAATAATTATGATTTTTTTTTTTTTTTAAATCAAGAAGAAAACCTACAATGACAAAAACTAAAGAAAATAAGTTCGTTTTAAACATGATTTCCTTTTTGGTCATAACTTGTTTGATTTTCAAGCTATCGATTTGATTTCTATTGCATTAAATAGATAAACGTAGTGGCTTTAATATGAAAATTTTCTTTTGCGGATAGTGCGAAAAAAAATTTTTTCGCCAAAAATTACCATGGACTACCCCCTTTGCTTTTTTTGAAAAAATTATAAAAATTTTTTTTTTTGCACTATCGCCTAGAAAAAATTTCGTATTAAAGCCACTACGTTTATCTATCCAACGTAATAGAAATCAAGTCGATATCTTGAAAACTAAGCAAGTTATGACTAAAAACGTAACCAGTTCTACTAAAAAGTGGCCGGAAAGAGGCAGTAGTAGAACTTTTTTGGTCATAACTTGCTTGGTTCTTAAGCTATCGATTTGATTTCTATTGCGGTATATAGAGAAACGTAGTGGCTTTAATACGAAATTTTTCTTTTGCGGATAGTGAGAAAAAATTTTTTTTCGCCAAAAATTACCATGGACTACCCTCTTTGCCTTTTTGAAAAAATCCGCAAAGAAAAAAAAAATTGCGAAAAATATAAAAGGCTATTTTTGAGAAAAAAAAGGCTAAATCTAGTCGAAAAATGGCTAAAATGGCAACGCTAATAACAGACACTTTTCGTTTTCTGTGAAGGTAAGTTAAATTGTGTAAATAAATTTATCGTTTTTGTTTATTTTAATGGTGGAATATATACGAGTATATAAAAAAAAGAATTTTAAAATGATTTGTGATTCATGAATCTTATATGAAGGATTTTTTTAAATAATCGAAGGTTAAATTTGTTGGAGACGGGCAATAAAAGATCTGGGGACAAATTACGGCACTCGATATCGAACGGAATTTTAATACAATTTGAATGAAAATTTCGAGCGATATCGAATACTATAAAATGGTTCCAACATCCGTAAATATTAAGTTAACTGAGCACATTCTTGTAATATCTAAACAAACAGATCTTAAATAAAGTATCTTAATCGTCAATGCAGTTCCTGTTTGTGCTCTTAAAATTAAACCGAAAAATTATTGAAAAATGTTTGCCTTCTGAGTACTTATTGTACTAAGCAGGATAGGAAAAAAGTTTTGCTGTAAAGCAGAAAGAGAAATCATACTCGTGAGCGTAAGTTTAATTTTTACTTGCAATACGAGCCCAATTAAATTGTTTTTATTATACACGCTAGTATTTAAGAACGAGCTTAAAAAATTGCATGAGTTTCATTTTATGGTCATAAGCTTTACTCGTCATATGATTTCATTAAAGCCCTAAGTTACATTTATTAAATTTTTTAAGGAAAAGCCAACAAGTAGATAGTATGAAAAATTAACAAAACGTAGACCTGCCAGTTTTATGTAAATTTTAGTGTTTTTCTTACCACTTTTGAATGGATTAATTTTTTTTAAACGAAACTTTTGTCTGAAATTAAGATAAAATTCCTTTGAAGTAGTTTTTTTTATTGTTGTTTTTTTTTTTGTTTTTATAAATATTTTACAAATATTGTTGTTGACACCGAGTGACATCTTAAGTTAGACAAAACGCACACAAGCATAAATAAGTTACAATTTCCTTGTTGCTAGATGAGGATGAAATAGAAAAACTACTGACAGTATTAGATATCATGTCTTGTACTTTAATGTTTGTCAAAAGGACTATCGTAAATTTAAAGAGATGAAGTGCTTTTCATAACTAAAGAGATACACATACACACACGCAAGTGAAATGAAATTTTAGTGTAGTTTGCAAATATGTTTCATATTGTTTTACATAAAATTGTGTGATATTTCAATAAACAACAATAAAATATTAAATAAAAGGTAGTAGGGTTTTTAGGGATTTTTTTTTTCTCCTGCCTTTTATAGTACACACACCAGAGTAAAACTAAAAATACTAGCAGTAACTTTTATTGAATTGAGTTTTACAATGGAATCTAAAACCAAATGTCTGGTTGAGTTTTTTTGCAACTAAAATTGATGTTCTCTATAGGGTGTATTTTATACAGTTTGATTTTATTTTAATTTTGAATTATAGTTGATAACCATAACCGCTTTTCCTGGAAGGACAAAACAAAAGTAAAATTGCAAATAGTGGAACTGCTATTTTTTTTTTTTTTTCATTTTCTTAATAAAACCAATAGTAGGGCACAAATTCAAGATCTTTAATTAATTACTGATCATGATATACTCACTGTTATTATCATTATTTACCAACCACCGTTTTTTAAAATGAAATTTTCATTTCATTACGATCATGTTTATAATTTGATTTTTTTTTAAACTGTAAAGCTTTCTTTTATTGCTTATTGATATAAAATAAACTAAAATAATGTGTTTAAGGGGTGCCCTGTAGATTGATGGGTAGCCCAGTAATCTGTTAATCTGGGGATTGCAAGTTCGATACCTGTCTAGACCTCGGAGGCAAATGGTCAAAGTCACACGTGCTCGTTAAAAAATTTAATCTTAGAATTAATTTTTAATATAAAATAATAAATAATAATAATAAAAAGCTCTAAAATGCCACCCTATTCTAGCTGTCGTTGTACAATTCGGCGTCGTTTTTATTTATTCAATCACTTCGATAGTGATGTTGACTACGACGACGACATTTTATCTATTTTTTTAAATAAAACAAAAACACATCTCTAGAATTTTATTCAACTGTTTTTTTTTTTAATTTTTGTGACAAAATTTTTCGGTTGTCTCACCGTCATGGCAAGTCATGGTAATAACAGTGACTAAATCATGATCAGTAATTAATTAAAGATCTCGAACTCGTGTTATTTGAAAAAATTTATATATGAAAAAAATTTGGTAAAAATTTATTTGAAAAATTTTATTAAAAAAAAATTTATTTGAAAAATTTTATAAAAAATTATATAGAAATTTAATAAAAAAAATTTTATTAAAACAAAAATTAATTTGAAAAATTTTATTAAAATAAAAATTTATTTGAAAAATTTTAATAAAAAAATTTATTTGAAAAATTTTATTAAAAAAAAATTAAAAAAAAAATTTATATAAAAAATTTTTTTTAAAAATTTTATTAAAAAAAATTTATAAAAAAAATTTTATTTAAAAAAATTATATGCAAAATTTTTATAAAAATTTTATAAAAAAAATTTTTAAAAAAATTATATGCAAAATTTTTATAAAAATTTTATAAAAAAAAAGTTTTGACCCGAGCGAGATTTGAATCTGGAAATTTGCTGTTGAGAGATTAACAGATTAATGGGCTACTCACCAATCTACAAGGCACCCCTTAAAAAATTTTTTTTGTTTTTTTTTTATGACAATAAGCAATAAAAAAAAGCTTTTGATTTTTTTTTTATAAAAATCAAATTATAAACATGATCGTAATGAAATTAAAATTTCGTGCGAGTTCTTTTTTGTTTTAAAAAACAGACTAAATCATGATCAGCAATTAATTAAAAACTTTGAACTTGTGCCTTTATTAAGAAAACGGAAAAAAATACTAATTCATCTATTTGCAATTTTGCTTTTGTTTTGCCTTTTAGAGTCTTTCCTGAGAAGCATCAAACATCTTAAAATATATCTTTTTAATACTTTTGTTTTTGTTGTTGTTTTTAGTTGAATATTTAGCGGTTATGGTGTTTAACAATTCCCGGTTGTCTTTTACTTAAACTCGTTATTTTCATAGTGTGAGTGAGTTGGCAAACTAAAGTCAGCTTTTATGCTTTTAGTGCTGCCTGTAG
The DNA here is from genome assembly GCA_947397855.1 of Thelaira solivaga. Lineage (NCBI taxonomy): Eukaryota > Metazoa > Arthropoda > Insecta > Diptera > Tachinidae > Thelaira > Thelaira solivaga. Next base: position 62,614,290 of record OX377612.1, on the reverse strand, counting down.
TTTGTTTTTGAGTTTCCTTCCGGTTATTTTGGTTTAGCTAATTCGTACTGTACTCGTACATGTACATGCTGGCTAGCTTAAATAAAGATTTAATTTTATGTTTCTGTATCTTTTGCAAACGTATTTGTAAATTTATGTTTGTGTTTATTTTTGTTTGGCTTGTGTTGAGACTTTTTGCTGAAGTCTGTTTGACTAGTAAATTTATTTGTTTTCATTTTATTTGCTGTTTGCATTTCCAGCCTTCTGTTGGACACTATTGTGTTGTGTGTTTCCGCACAAATTTCAACACTCGACAATATTTTATTTATTTTTCTGATTTCCCAACTATTTTTAAAGGCCCTCCCAGTTGCTGTTTGTTGTCAGTCAGTATCTGTCTGATATTAACATTTTGTAAATGTTGAAAACATTGAATTTTAATGTTATACTGTTTTTATAGTTTTTATAGTTTCATATTGATTTTTTTCTTTCTTGTTTTTTTTTTTTTACCAAAAATCTTCATAAAATTTTAAATTTTTTGTGTGGCTTGTGGTCTTTGGTTTTCATTTAAGGTGTCTTGTCTTGTTGTGTTTTATGCAAATTTAAGTGTTTATTTACATTTCAAATGATGCTGCTTTTAAGGATATTTATTTAATGTTTTCTAAGGACACATACAAATATAGTGGAATATCCTTTGAAAAATATTTACTCTTTCAAATTAAAAATTTTTTTTTTCTTCTACGAGAATACCTCCATTAAACCCTTCGGTTTTTTTTCAAAATGTTCATTTGTTTTGGCTCGTTCTTTTCTTTTGTTTCTAGAAAAAAAAAATTATGCAAATGCCAATTATATATTTCTTTTTTGTTAAGAGTTTGACAGTAGGTGTTTTTAATAAAACTTGTTACTTTTGACTTTACTTTTGTAATAAATTTAAAAATGCATTTCTAAACCATTTTCTTTATGGGACACATCAAACAGCTGAATAGGTTGTGGCAACTACATGGAAAGAAAAAATATGGTTATCGCAAACAGAGTTTGTTTTTATCAAAAAAATTTATCTTGAAAAATTTTTATATAAAATGTTTAATTGAAAAAATGTATGTAAAAACTTTATAAAAAAAAGTATTTGAGAAAATTTATATAAAAAACTTTTTGAAAAAAATTTATCTGAAAAAATTTATTACAAAAAATTTAAAAAACAATCAACTTAAAAAAATTTGTTTGAAAAAATTTATATAAAAAAATTTTCTAAAAAAAAATTTATTTAAAAAAATTTTCTAAAAAAAATTTATTTAAAAAAATTTGTATAAAAAAGTTTTACAAAAAATATATATAAAAAAGTTATGTAAAGAATTTATTTGAGAAAATTTTTATTAAAAAAGTTATTTAAAAAATTGTATCTAAAAAAATATAATTGAAAAAATTAATGTAAAAAATTTATTTGAAAAAATTTGTATAAAAAATTTATTTGAAAAAATTTGTATAAAAAATTTATTTGAAAAAATTTTATACAAAAAATATAAAAAACAATTAACTTAAAAATATTTATATAAAAAATTTATTTGAAAAAATTTGTATAAAAAATTTATTTGAAAAAATTTTATACAAAAAATATAAAAAACAATTAACTTAAAAAAATTTATATAAAAAATTTTTCTGAAAAAAATATATATTTTTCTATAAAAATTTTTTATAAAAAATATATATAAAAAAGTTATTAAAAAAATTTGTTTGAAAAAATTTATTTAAAAATTGATGTAAGAAATTTATAAAAATAATTTATTTGAAAAAATTTTATACAAAAAATTTATTTATTTATCTGAAAAAATATAATTGAAAAACTTAAAAAAAAATTTATTTGAAAAAATTTTATACAAAAAATTTATTAATTTATTTATTTATTATTAAAGTCTATGGATATAAAATCCTTACAGACAGTTTAAAGCATATATTACAAGATAAAACAAAATTGAATAATTTTAAACAAATTAATGATGATAATAATTTAAAAAAATTTGTTTGAAAATATTTATTTGAAAAAATTTATATAAAAATTTTATTTGGAAAAAAAAATTTATTTTAAAAATTAAATAAAAAAAAAAAAAATATTTACAAAATCGTATATAAAAAAATTTTGACCTGAGCGGGATTTGAATCTGAAAATTTGCCATTGAGAGGCATTTTTAATATATTTGATTTAAAAATATTTATGGTTAGCTGCAATCATAAATCTAATCGTACTATGTTTCCACCAAAATATGGTTGCCTCCACCGTATTTTTTTTTGCATTTAAGCAACCTCACAAATAAAATTATTTTCTTTTTTATCCTTTCCAATATCCCAAAAAAAATTAGATTTTTAGCAGAGAGAGAATATTATTATCAACTAGAGTTCTAAAACTTCAGTAAAACGAAGAATAATTTTACGTTTTGACTTATTTGTGGTGTTAATGTTAAAAATTCAACAAGGGTGTGTTCTACGTGCACAGTAGAATTTTACGAGGAATATTTGCGTTAAACCAACTCTTCAATTAATGGGTCTTTTTAATCTATTTCAAATTAGGGGTCAAAAATGAGCCTCTAATTGAAGAGTTAAAGGGTTAAAGAGTTCCACAAATATATTCCTCGTTGTGTTTTACATAAGTTTGCTAAAGATTGCATGTACCTAGAAAGGAGGATTCACATGGTTATCTACGGCCTGCCGATTCACAACTAAACTCTGAAAAAAGGGGAAACTGCAAGCCTTATTTTAACATAGACCCAGATGTAAACTTTTGAAAAAAATAGTCGATTTAATAAACAGTGTAATGTGTACATGTTGCAGGTAGTGTATGATACTGTGTCTTGGGTATTTGTGTATTTGCAACATTTACATTCTTTAAATGGCCTTCTAACTAAAAACTAGAGACGTTAGTTATTTTAATTGGAAAATTATGGCATTACTTGCTTATCCATGTCTATTAATTGAAAGTAAGCAATTGTTTGTTTAACAAAAGCACAGCAACCCAAAACCCAAATACAAATTACAAATCATTTTTGTGTAAACCCATAAAAGAGTGTGTGTGTGTATGGGTATGTGCAACAAACAATTTAACAAATCAATTTAGTAGATAATTAGTTATGCAAATAGCAAAAGCAGAGTTTCTTTACACATTTTGTAAATTAACAAAGTGTCATGTAGAATGAATGCAAAGACTTATTGTTGCATTGTTTTGATTACATGACATGCAATAAAGGAAATCACAAGTGAGTGCTAAGCAGTTTTCATTATAGTCACCCTCCCACCCCTCATTCTCTTACTCTCTTATGCTTGGGTGCTGCTTTTTCTCGTTGTGCTTATTGTAATTGTTATTAGTGCTGATTTTGCAATTTCTGCATCGTATTTAATTAAAATAACTGCTGGAATATTTGGAACATCAAGCAATCAACGAACCAACCAACTATTGTTACAAAATTAATGAATACAACAGTCTCGTATGTTGGTTTGTTTGTTTTGTAGGCGATTTTAAATTATTGTGGCAAATTTTGATAAATTGTTTTATTGTAGTTTATGGGATTTGGGCTTTTAGAAAAGGGCTATTTTTTTTCAACAAAATTATGCCTGATTTCTTATTGTCGTAGGCAAGTTATACCCAATCAGCTCAGGCATAATGCATTGTAGCGTATACGGAATGTGGTATGACAGATTTTTTCTCTAGTCGTATCCTTTGTTCTTTTTTTACATGCGCATGTGAACCATTAAGAGGAAGTAGTAGAGTCTTTCTTTATCGTAGCACCAACACACAAATTGAATTAAAAAAAATAAAATTCTTCAAAGCCCAACTTAAATAAGCCTATCAAGCATAGCATTGTTTGACGTTGTAATAACATACATACTAAAGGGCTGCACAAGCATACTTGAAAGCCACACATCACTACAAACATGTGTAATATTTTATAATAAAAAGTGTTTGTAAGCCATTTCAAGTATGCTTGTGCAGCCCTTTAATACATACCAGAGTAAGATGTTAACTAAAGGGTGACTTTTTAAAAACTTTGTTTTTGGCAAGACTGTTTTTGGCAGCCCAGCTAACATGTTACTGTTAAACAGGTTCAGTTTGGTCTATAATTTAACCATGAATATTTATTGTATTTTAATATCAAAATACACTTCTATTTTAAATTCAGTTTGGGCGACCTTCTGAGGCGGTCTTTCAGAGTCTTTTGACTAAACTTCATACAAAATTTACTTTATTAGACACTAAACCACCAAAACGCCTATTTAGAGTACAAACAGACCGTGAATTGACGCTGCAGTGAATGGCAAGTGCGATGATAACACATTCTTTTTGCCAAAAATTTAAAAGATGGACTTGGCTGGCAGGAAAACGTAACCACGTGCCACACAACACGTAAAACATTGACTCAATTGAGGGCAGGTTAATTAGCTGCCTAGATCGTGCGATTTAACGTCTTAGAATATTTATTGTAGGGGTATATTAATTCTCATGTCTATAGGGACACACTGCAAGGAAATATTGAAGAATTTGTAACGTTTCCTAGGACCCTTAACAGCAACAAGGTCATTAGCTTTTAATACTAAAGAATTGTTGCGTACAGCCAAAATAATAAATAAAATTGCAAGTAAAAAAAGCAGCTTTGAAATCTTTTCTTTCGAATTTAAATAACAATCGTGTTTCATTTGTAACAGCAATAAAAAGAGAAATTGTTAAAAATTAATTTAAAATATCTACCCTGATTTATTGTAAAAACAATTTAAAATAGAATAAAAATCAATAAAAAAAATTTTCTTTGTCACATAACAGCGGTAACAAAATAAATCCACCCGGAAACAGATTTACAAAAAGCATGTAAAGAAGAAAATACTCGTATAACTGCTACTTACGCACATGTGACTAATGTGTACACGATATCATGACTCTAAGCACACACACATACATTCAGACATCCCTATCACTCATGTAAAATTATCACAAACAAACAAATGCTAAAGACTTTTTAAAATGTAGGCATGACAAGTATGAATGTGTGGAGGGCGGGCGGTATTGGTGACAGACACAAGTGGGTAATAATAATCGAAACACAGGCAAGATTTTCTTGTAATAAATAATGCCAGCGTACATGTTTAAAAGTAAGTGTGAGTGTAAGAGTTCAATTATGGGAGTTAGAGTGTAGTAAATGAAAAAAAAAAAACAAAATTACTGGAGGGCATAAAACAACGCACTTGTAGTACTCGTACTCTTACCTTCAACAGATTGTGTGAGAAAAAAAGTAAGATGCTGCTATCGTTTGTATGAAGCCCACCAACACAGACGACATGTGGCAAAGCAAACAAATAAAACCTCAAGGGATGCACTTAAACTTAAATCTAAATGTTACAAACATATTCAAATAAGTCTATTTGCTACACCTTCATTTGTGCTTGAAAATGCAGAAAATTAAAAGTATTAAATGAGTCGAAAATCCGATATTCTCTCTTACTTTCGCTTAGTGGACCGCTATTCTGCTACCTACAAGTGTTATTACTTTTGCATAAGTTAAAGAGTACATTGCCATATATCCATAATCACATAGAAGCCATTTATCAGTTGCGCCAATTGATGACTGAATTTCAAAGTACTTCTGAAGCATAACTATGGCGCTCTATAGTTTAAAAGGTTTTCAATCGGGCGGTAGCGAATGCAATTGCAATTTGCTGCAGTATTTGGAGTAGTTAGGGGAGTATGCTGAGCATAAAGGTTAAAAAGTGAATGCATTTACCTTGACAGTTCATTTGATAATTAAGCTTTTCGAAGTTCTAAAGACTTTTAAAAAAAACACTCAACAGAAAGCCATCACTGAATAAGGAAACGAGAATAATTACTTGCTACAACAAAATCGATTTTTTTTTTTCAAAATACAAAATATTCTAACTACTGATAAAAGTAAAAGGGACTAAAAAACGTACAACTGCAATAGGGTTTTAAAATTTTATATCTGGCCCTATGACAAAATGGGGCTTAAAGCTGGACTTATTTTTTCAATGTTTAACTGTAAATCCTCCGTTTTAGGTACCTGAAATGTTCAGCAATTAATGGGACTTTTTAGACTCTTAAAAAAAATTTAAAAACCCATTAATTGAAGAGTTAGAGGCTTAAAATGTTTTACAAAAATATTCCTCCTAAAAAATTCTATTATAAGTCGCTGAATTGGTGAAAAAGTTTAGTTTTCTCTAGGTGTTTTAATGAAATAAATAAAATAAATAATTTAAAACTGCCACCCCAACCAATTAAAAAACAACAACCACAAGGGGTAAAAAAGTATGCAGTTTTTTTTTTTTCAAATAGTTTGTACCGCATTTTTTTTTCTCCTAGCCTACAGCTACAAGTGTGTCGAAAACAAGAATTCTAAGTGGCTTGCAATAAAGTCTCAGCCAAAAGGTTGATAGGGCAATGATATCCGAACGGCAGCTAAGCTAGCTAAAATCCACTTCAAGACATTCCAAACAAAAAGAAGTTTGCACTCGATAACTTGAAAAATGTTGCACTACGTAATTAAATATTGAAAGAAAGAAGGAAACTTTAAGCTTTATTTAGACATAGAGCCAATTGTAAGCTTTCAAAACTCTGAGACGTTTTTTTAATCACTTCTACCATAATGTGAGAACCTTTTTATTTTTTTTTATGTTGTGCAAGTGTTGTCAAAGGCAAAATATGGAAAACGATATCAAACGAAATTTTTATTGGAATTCGATATCGAATGTCATAATTTAGCCTCAGATCTGAGACAATAAGACTGATTATGAGTGTTGTTGTCGTTTTATATGGGTATATGGGCTGAATATTTAGCTGGAAAACAATTTTTAAAAAAGGATATTTAAATAAAAAAATATTGTGTATTATGAGTAGGTTTTATAGAAAACTTTGGGCCACAATCATAGCCACACTAAAGTCGCTAACATTTTCAAAACGATTTTAAATTCATATAATTCTTATGAATAGAAGCCAGCTCTTAATAAAAGCCTACTTTTTTGTGACTATGATTAGGGCAGTTTGAATTTGAAGTCGTTTACTTTATTGCCTTTACGCTGCTGCTAATTTAAAAATAATTAATTATAATTTTAGCATAAACAAGTATATTAATTATTCTGGCATACATTTATTAACCTTTTTAGAATAAAAAAAAAACATTTTTGTAAAGCTGCTTCACAACTTTAAACTACCTTGTTCAACATTTTAATACAAAATACATCTTGAGAAAAAAATTCTTGGTAAAAACATATTTACATGATAAATGAGTTGCTTATGTGCGTTAAAATATTGAAAAGAAAATTCTAGAAGTCCAAAAAGAAAAAACACTAAATTTTAAGATTTAGAAGAAAAAGAAGTAAAGAAGCCTTGTGTGGCAAAAAAATTAAAAAAAAATCCTAGTTGTTTTTCGGAATCACACGAAACATATAAATAAATTTATTTAAAAATAAACTACACACTCACTCATATGTACCCATATAAAATGTAAGTAACGTGGATCCCCAAAAGTATGCAGCATAAAATCAAATTTAAAGCAATTTTCACTGCATGAAATAAATCAGAAAAAAAAGAAACACACTCATACAAGCAATGAAAACACAGTTGCACACAGGCTTACACACACTCCCATACATACATGCAGGTTAATAAAAAGCCAAATAAATTTAACCAAATATTACAATAATAAAAAAAGAGGAAAAATGCTTGAAACTTAAAAAAAAAATTTTGTTTTTATTTATATGGCAAATAAAGCGTATCAAGAAAAAAAATAAATGAAAATATAAAAAAATAAAATTACGAAACTTGTATGCATTGCCAAAAAGCCTTTATTAAATTGTTGAATGTGGTAAGAGATTCAATTTTTTTATTTTTTTGCTTTCTATACTTTTCCTTGAAAATGTATTTCATTTTGTTACAATTTTACTCATTATTTTTGCTTCTGTATACCAACCAAACAAACTGAATATGAGAAACATTCCAGTCTGCAGTTGGCATAAATAAAATTGTAGGAAAGTTGGTTAACAACACAAGTATTCTCGTTGCAATCAATTGATGCATTGAAAAAGAAAAGAAATAAAAGCATACTTTTTGCCTATAGAGTTGTTGTGCTTGTTTGTAATTTATTTGTTTTTTTTTTTCACTCATTAAAAGTTTTACATTCTTTTAAGTCAATGAAAGTTTTTTTTTTTACTTTTTTCCCACATTAAAACTTGATAAAAGAATTAATACCAGAGTAGTTTCTTATTTTATAAATATTTAAATTCAATTCCTTTTAAATCTTGGGCAGATAATTTTTGATAAAATTTTGTACCAGTGCTGCCAGTGTTTTTTAAAAATACCTAAGACTATAGAAATCAAACATTTTTTGTATTCTGCAATTATTTAAAAGCTTTATCTATTCAAGAACTGAACAAAAAAATTATTAGCTTTAATTTTTAATTATTTTTTTTTCAACAGGTTACCAAGACATATCATAGCAAAATTCAAGTTGAAGTCTATACGAATTTAGGTTGTAGTACAAATGATTGTCAGGAAAACCTTATACATAGAACATGAAATATTTATGATTTTTACAGTTATCTTTTCGATTTGTTGGATAGTGTAATTTTACAGACATATTTTTTTTGGTTACAAAATTTATCAACCACTAATTTTATGGGTAATTAAAATAATCAAGATACTGCACTGCCGACTATAGGGGTCAACATGCTATATTCCTTCATTAGGAGCAGCAACTGCCCTACTATCTTCCTATTTTCTTTCTATTGCTATTTATCTGCAATTTCCTCTTATAGAGAGGTCACAAAGGAACAACGTTGGAGCACCCAAATGCATCCAAATGCAACCGAATTAATATATTGTTATGAATTGGCTGGTGTGTATTTGACACACGAGCTGATGCTTTAACTGGCCCCACACGCTGCAATATGCTGTACAATTTTAATGTCAGTTGGATGAAGGTTAGGTTAGGTTAGAAACACAAAAACTGGGCTCACTTGGGTCCTCTGATGTGGGGTACCCTTGTTATATCTTTATAGAAGGAAGTGAAGAAGGATAGCACTAGAAATAGAAGAGTGAGAGGAAACCAATTGTTACTTCTAATGAAGCCATATAGCATGTCGACGCTTATATTCGACAGCGCAGTGCAGGCGGCGCTCTCCAAAGTAAAATTGGATGAAACTAACACCGAATTTAATCAGAGAAAAATTTAATTTTGCATTTTGTTAAAAAAAAAAAATTTATTTAATTTTTTTTTCAAGCATACGTGACCCCCAAAAGCTCTGTCATGCACGCCTCTAGTAACAATAACAACTAAAATCGCTAGATTTTGGTGAATTCAAATTTAAATAATTTTACAGCTTAAAAATATCAAATTTTACGCTTCGTATTCAAAGACAATTAATGTACGAGTAGACTTGAAATCAATATTATGACAAATTTGTAATAAAAATTTGTCATAATTTTTACTTGAAATCGTCATTAGTCATTTTGAATAAGAGCCTTAAGCTTTACGTTTTAACTTGAGCCATTTGAAAAATGATTCTTTTTTTGTTTTTGTTTTTTTAAAACTTTCTTACCTGACTTAATTCATCTCTCGATAGACGTGAACATTTTGGCAATAACGCCTGCATATCATCTTCGAATTGGCCATCGTCACAACATGAACTGTCGTTGGCATCCAATGAATGAAACTGTTCAGAAGCATTATCGATGGACATAACACCCAGACCCATGTGTGCCGTGTGTGTGTTGTTGCTATTGCTGCCATTCAAGTCAAAACTCAAATTTGTTTTACCTCCAATAATTCCATCACCACCATTATTGTCACTTCCTTTAATGGAATCTAAACCACAAAATGGTAGACGTTGATGGTTATTTAAGCTATTATTATTGTTATTTGTATTGTTGTTGTTGCTGGTATGATGCTGATTTTTAGATGATGATGAGGAGGAGTTGTCTGTTACCGCTGCTGCTGTTGTGTTTGTTGTTATAGGTGAGGTTGATGTTGATGAATTTTTTGTGAAATTTGTTTGAAATTGATTTTGATGCGGCTGCAGAACTCCTGTTGCATTGTGATGTGTTGCAATTGTTGTTGCTGTTAATGTAGAGGCATCGGAAGATCTAAAATTAAAAAAAAATAAAATAAAATTAATAAAATTACATTTTAAATTCACTTTAAAACTTTCGCTTAAAAGCAGCTTCAACAGAGTTTGAAATTATTTTGTTGAAAGAACTCCCAAACAAACCTATGAAGTTTGTTGCATGTTTTATGTTAATTAACTAAAACTTTGCTGCTTATTTCATTTACAATTTTATTTTTCAAGTTTATTTAAGCACCTCGTGTCGTGGTTTTTTTTTTTTTTGGAGAGGGAAGCGTTCAGTTCAGTTTAAGTTTATTCATGATTTTTCTTAAGTGGCAATAAACTCTCTTCATTTGCTGTTGTTATAATTTTTATTGTTTTCTTAATTAAGCAAAAAAATGTATGATTATTTAGTACGTTTGTAGGCAGTTAATATAAAAGAAATGAGGTTATGGTTCAAAATAAAACATAAAAATTTTTATGGGGGCGAAATAATATTTTTTTTAAGTTTTTTTTTTTTTCATTTCAATAAAAAAAACATTTTTACAAAAAAAACTAGAGGGGCTGTATTATAAGGCGTGGCAGAGAATACATTTTTGCAGTTTTGGAATCATTCAATGAATTATCTGTCATGCTAGAGGGTAACTGGCAAAAGTTTTTTCTAAAATTTTAAATACTAAATTTTAAATAGTAAATACTAAAGGACAAGCATACTTGAAAGCTACACTTGCTTGTAAGCCCTTTCAGGTATACCTAGAGAGAAAAACGTTTTTTTTTTTTATAAATTTGAAAAATTTCTTTTCAAAGATTTTATTTTTCTACAGTTTTCTTTTTCTTTTGAACTTTAAATAAACTATCAGAATATAGACATTAAGCTCGAAATAACATCTTCTTTTTATTACTTCTTACTTTTCTGTTTATTTTTTTAACTTTCAATCTAGTTGATGATGAAAATGTTTTAAAATCTGTTGGCCTGAGTGAACAATTTTTTTGTTTTTTTTTCTGTTTTTAAATTTTAATATTCAAAATGTATTTTTAACAGAAAAAAAAAAAATACTTTGCAAAAAATCCTCACACAGTAATACACCCACTCAGACTCAAACTCTCTCTCACATATCATGAGTGAAGTAAAGAATTTTTTTGCTAAGATACGAGTTACACAACAGTTTTTCTTAACACTGAAAAAAGTTGAATTTTAAAAACCCAACTTGTACCTAAAGAAAACTAATTTTAAATGAAATCGGTAGCTTGTAAAAATTCAACTCGGTTCTTTAAGAAATGCAAAAAGAGAACGAATACGAATTAACTTGAGAAGAGTATGCCGCAATTCGTTAAATAGGATAATAAAACATTCAATGTTGACCCTCAGAGACTGCCCGAGTACAATATGAACACGCCCTGTTTCATCCTTGTCTCGGTATGCAAACAGCATATCGAGAGTAGAGCGCCATACAGATGCAGGGAGGAACTGACATGCAATGCAGCGAGCGTGATTTAGTCTAGGCTGGAAAGGTTTTTCTGCCTTTTCGATTGAATGTTGCATCTTCTATTTTGCTTAAACTATGTAGAGCTAATGTATCCTTGGTAACAACTCCGACACACAGTGGCTTTATTGACAGGCAGACTTCTTTTCAATGCAGAAAATAAATTATTTTTATTTAAAGCTACACAAGTTGGAGCCAAATATCATTTTAAAAATAAATTTATAAAATAAGACCTCAAGCTTAATAAAATAGCCATATTAATTAAAAAGAAAAAGGTCAAATAAACTAAGAAATAAATGTATTTAAAGCTTTGTTTTTTGGTTTCTATAGTACTTGCTTAAATGGCGGTGTACTGGCCTAAATATTAATATGCTTTTATTGGTTGTTATTAACAACTCAACAACTAAAACAAACACAATAATATTGAGGCCACTAGGCCATCGTTTAAACTGACAAAATCAACCACTAAAATGACAATTTATTAGCAGAAGTAGCAACAAGTATAGACAGAAAGGTGGCACAGAAAGCCCTTAATAAAGAAAACAGAGAAGAGCTCACTTGGATGTTCAGACGTTATTCTTTGTGATACCTGTATAAAAGGAAGTGAAAAAGGATAATACTAGAGATAGAAAAATGAAAAGAAATATATAAGAAGGTAGACAGAAAAGGATAAGTCCATCACTTAAACCAATTGCTATTGCTAACGAAGCCAGCAGTGAGAGCCTAGGTGTTCTACAATTTCCTCGTTTGAGAGCAAACCCATCCATCCATCCATTTTGATTGACATTGAGTGCCGTAATTTGCCAACAGAAATTTTTTTATTTTTACCCAAATCTGTGAAGCTTCTTAGCGGTGGTCTACAGAGGGGATAGGTTATCCCGTTTTTCAATGCAAAAGAACATATTTTTGAAACATAATTTTTTAAGATTTACAAATAACTCCCAGACAGCGTTGCCATTTTAGCCTTTTTTACGGCTAGATTTATCCTTTTTTTCTAGCATTTAACCTTAAATTTTTATGATTTAACCTCTAGCTTTTTTCCTAGCCTTTTTTCATTTTCAAAATAAAATTTCTCCTTTTTCGCGGATAGTGCGAAATATTTTTTTTATCATTTTTTTAAAAAAAAAGCAAAAAAATTTTTATTCGCACTATCCGCAAAAAAAAGCAAGTTATGACCGAAAAGGTAACCAGTTCTACTACTGCCTCTTTCAGGCCAATTTTTAGCGAATAGTGCGAAACATTTTTTTTATAATTTTTTCACAAAACAGCAAGTTATGACCCAAAAGGAAAGCATGTTTAAAACGAAATTATTTTCTTTACTTTTTGTCATTGTAAAAGGTGATTTTATAAGAACTATCGGAAATTTAAAAAAAAAAAACACATAAAATTCAGAAAAATGCATGAAATATTTATTTGGATCGATAGTTGGGTCGATATAATTTAATGTTTGAAGATTATTTCATGCAAATGTTGGCCGCGGCTGCGCCTCAAATGGTCCATCCGCTTAGTCCAATTTTGGCATACTCTTTCCAACATTTCGGCCGGTATCTCACGAATAATGTTGGCAATGTTGGCTTCCAGTGCGTCAATCGAAGCGGGCTTGTCCCTATAGACATTAGCCTTAACATAGCCCCACAATAAATAGTCTAGAGGCGTTAAATCGCACGATCTGGGCGGCCAATTGACTGGTCCCAAGCGTGAAATAAATTGTTCACCGAACTCGCCTCTCAATTGGTCCATTGTTTCGCGTGCTGTGTGGCATGTGGCACCGTCTTGTTGAAACCACATGTCATGCAAGTCAAGCTCTTCCATTTTGGGCAAAAAAAAGTTTGTTATCATCGCACGGTAGCGCTCACCATTCACAGTAACGTTGTGATTCGCATCATCTTTGAAGAAATACGGCCCAATGATGCCGCCAGCCCATAATCCGCACCAAACACGTAGTGGAGTAACAGAGGCCCAATTGCTGCGAACGGCGCCGAATCGATAATTCACGGTCATCACCAACACTGGCCGATACGGCTGCGATATTTTCTTCAGTTCGCACTCTACGTAAGCGTGTTGGTGGTTTAATGTCCAACAATGTAAATTTGGTGCGAAATTTTGTTACAATAGCCCGAATAGAAGCCTCAGTAGGTCGATTAAACTGACCATAAAATGGAAGAAGCGCGCGATGAACTTTCTTAACAGAGCACGCATTTTGGTAATAAAATTCAATAATTTGCAAGCGTTGTTCGTTTGTAAGACGATTCATGATTAAATTATAGACCAAACTGAAGATGTTTGACAGTGACACAAGATACAAAACGTGCGTGAGCTGTCAAAACTAGTGTTGCCAAAAAGATAATAGCAAAAAAATCACTCTTTATATTCTCTTTTTGATTTTTTATAAAAACCATAATTATTATTTTGAATTTTAACTTTTTCCTAGATTTTTTTAAAGCAAATTTAGCTTATTTATTTCTAGCTCTTGGGAACGCTGCTTCCAGAGCTTAGATAAGAAATAAAGACACAATTTCCGCAGTTGTACAGCCAGATTGGCAATGCTAGCCATTAGATTTAGAATGAGGAGCGGGAACAAGTCACCTGGTTACTGCTAGCCATTTGACAAAAACAAACTTTAAGTTGCGTTATGATGAATAAGTAGAATAAACAGGTTAAGGAGAGAATTTTTTATACAGTCTTATTTTTCTTAACATTTAGAGTAGAAGGAAATGTATGCAAAATTTATAAAATTTTCTTTCGATTTGATTTTTTTTTTTTTTTTTTTTTTTAAGTTAAGAAAACTTTTCTTAACTTTTTTTAATTTATTTCTTGTATTTGCATTTGGAGTTTTGATTGAAAAAGTGATATCAAATAAATAATTATTTAAATAAATAAAATATATGTGAGTGATTTGTGCAGCAACATCTACTAGTCTTAGCAAATATTTACTCTTTAAATTTTTTTATTTTTTTTATATTTTGTCTACAATATGTTTTTCCATTTATAAAATAAAAACTTTTTTTTTGCTTTCAATTTATTTACCAGCAGCATTCTTTTGCTTTATTGAAATCTTTAACCTTATTTGCCATTTTTGTTTGTTTTTTGTATTAGATTTGTGTTTGAAATTCTATTTAAGAGAAATATGAGAAAAAAAAAATAGAGAAAAATACTAAATGTAAAAAGGCTTACTTCATTGGGAAGAAGCATACTTTTTTAGAGGGTGGCCCATAGCAAGCAAGCAAATTTTTATGTTAAAGAAACAAAAATTAAAATATTTTTTTTTAGAAATTTACTGAAAAAAACATATTTTTTATATAAATCTAGATTATTTGACCTTTTTATCTGAAAGTAAATAAATAAATATTTTTTAACCTTTAAGGTCTTTTTATATATTTTTATTTATTATAAAATTAGTTTCCAATATTTCGGCACGCCTTCGTGTGTCTTTCTCAAGCAAAATAATTTTATAATGAAATGAAAAACTTTTTTAAGATTTTCAAAAAACATATACAAAAACAATAATAACAATTTTATACAAAACACAATTTAACAAAAACAATATACATAGTCACACTAAAGTCGTTATCTTTTTAAAAACGACTTTAATTTCATATAATTCTTATCAGCAAAAGTCAGCTACCTACTTTTTTGTGACTATGATTATGACCCATTATATATATTATATTTTATCTTTTTCTTACTAAATATCTATATATAATTTTGTGCTATACAGGGTGGGCCAAAAGAAACCAAGGGGTGTAAAAGTTTAATAACTTTTTTGTTTATTAACTTTTTTTTATTTTTTCTTTCAGATTATATAATATACAAAATGGAAATTTTTTTACGCTAAGTATGAAAAATGATGTCTCTTAAATGACCACCGTTTTCAGCTTCGCACTGATGGGCTCTTTTTAGAGCATTTTCCATAACATCTTTCAAAACTTGTGGCTGTAGCGTTCGAATTTCTGCAACAATGTTTGCCTTGAGTTCAAGGATTGTCTCTGGCTTGTTCACATACACTCGCTCCTTCAAAAAACCCCAAAGAAAATAGTCGGGTGCTGTCAAATCTGGCGATCGCGCTGGCCAAATAATTTCCGAATTTCGAGAAATTATTCGCTCTCCAAAAATTTGACTTAAAAGTGCCATTGTGTCTCGGGCAGTATGGGCAGTGGCTCCGTCCTGCTGAAACCACATACCAGGTCTGTTTTCAAGAGCAGGACGTAAAAAATGTTCTATCATAAAACGATACCGCTCTCCATTTATGGTTACAGCACTTCCATCTTCATTCTCGAAGAAGTAGGGCCCAATGACATTTTCAGATGTGATCCCACACCATACTGTACACCTGATGGGGTGCAATTGGCGTTGATGAATGGCTCTTGGATTTTGAGAACCCCAGAACCTAGAGTTCTGCTTGTTAACAAAGCCATTCAAATGAAAATGAGCGTTAAAATAATTGATCTCTGGTTTAAATAATAAAATTCTATTGTTCTGGTTCTCTGTTCAGTTGTGAACCTCTCCATTATAAATTCTCCAAGTGTTGTCTATATAATCTGAAAGAAAAAATAAATAAAAATTAATAAACAAAAAAGTTATTAAACTTTTACACCCCTTGGTTTCTTTTCGCCCACCCTGTATTATCTGTATCCATTTTAAAATTAATTCTACTATCTACTATCTATTAATGATACATTTATTATTTCTAATAAATAACGACGTTTATATGAGTAATTATTTTCTCTATCTAATATTTAAACATCTTCAAATTTCGGATAATGATTCAAATAAATAAAAATTATTTAAAAAAAAATAATTTTTTTAAAAATTTTAGTAAATTATTTGATCTTATACATTTATTATTAGTAAATATTATTCAAGCTTCAGATCTCAATGAAAAAATTGTTTTTATTTAAATATTCCAATATTTCAACTTTCTGTTGAAGGTCTTCTATATTATTATTATATTATAAAAATAAATTTCCCTGAATAAAACATTCAAAAGAAAGTCGAAATATTTGAAAATTTGAATAAAAACATTTTTTTCATTGAGATCTTAAGCTTGAATATTAGTTACTAATAACAAAATAATTTTCTTTATGCCAAGTAAAGGGTGGTTAAATTTTAAGGGTCGATGTTGAATGTGAACCCCACCTAAACGTCAAGTTTTTTTCTGCATATCATTTGACATTTCTCAATTTGAACCATGGAAAGATACACAATCGTCAATTTGGGCGATATTTTATCTCATACATAATTGAACCATACCATAATATCATAATAAAAAAAATTATAATAATTTCCTAAATAATTTGTGTTTTATTCAAAATCAACATCGGCCCTTAAAATTTAACCACCCTTTATATGTTGCTACAAAGTATAGAAGCTCTATACAGTCGAACCTAAATTTCAGTGGCAAGCTATTTAGCTAAGTAATAGCGCTTATCATCTTGTTTAGAAAAACCTACTAGATTAAAAAAAATAGCTAAATTGTCATTACTGTTCAACAATAACAAAAAAATAAAAAAACAATTGTTTTGCAGCCAACTTCACTACTACGTGCTGTAAAAATTTAATTTTCCAAACGCTCACCGCTGCCGTCAAGTCATTTCGTTATGCTCTATACATTTTGTATGCGCTCCAATTTTGGATTACAACTGATAAAGTAGCAAAATTTATGAATTGAATTTTAATAACATTTAGAAAAAAATAATTATTTTTAAGCCTAATAAGTATAAAGCTGCTACAGAAAATTGCAACGAAATATCGGATAAGAAAAATAAATAAAATTATAAAGAGACCTTAAGCTTTAAAAAACCAAGCACTTTAATAAAATAAAAAATAAGTCAAATCAATATACATTTAATGAACAGTCACTTTACATCACCCTTTTTATATTAAAATTTTTCTCTGCTCTAAGCCAACTCGCTGAATTGCAAGTAAAGTGTGCTTGAACTGAATTAAAATCTAAAACAAAAAAAGAAAAAGAATGCAAAAATTCAATTAATGTCAATTGCATTTTCATTAACTTTATTTTTGTTGTTGTTGCTGCTGTTTAACTTAAACATGCTCATCATCATGCTCACTCAACTCTTCAAATTATTTGAATTTTTTTTTTTTTTTGAACAGCTGCAGCAGCAGAAAAAAAACTTTACAAAACATTTTTAAGGACTTTTCTTAATGCTTAGCAAATGTTTAAAAAAATATTTTTTTTAAATTTAATTTGATTGGTTCGTTTGGTTGTTTGTTTTACTCTTCAGGCGTTTTAAAAAAATTTGTTTGATTTAAGTTCGTCGTCCCTGATGAAAGTTTTTTTTTTAAGTTTTAATTTGTTTCCTTTTTTTTGTGCTTGTTGGTAAATTTGTTTATTTACAAAGTCCTTCTTTTTGTTCTTAAAAAAAAAAGGAAACGAAATCGAATTTAATATTTAATTGATGTTAAAATAAAAGTTGCGTTTTATTTGCTGCCAGACCATTTTAAACAAGGAAATTCAAGTTATATTAAGATTTTGGTACACTTTGCCAAAAATTGCGTTACAATATCAGCAACTTATGAGTATGTAGTCATTTTGACACCCTCCTGTTGTCTTCTTTATTGACAACGAGTGTTTTCATTATTTAACAAGCGTATAAAAATTGATAACGCTTGGTGGTCAACTTGGGAAAAAGTTATGATTTTACTTTTCTGAGAACGCATGTTGTTGTGGAATTGATAGCAATATCTTGTCAAATTTTCAACTTATTAACAAGTGTTGTCAAATTGACAATGCATGTTGTCATTTCAACAGCCGTATGATATCATTTCGTTACCAAATGGTGTTATTTTGATATCAGTAGTGCGATGCAGTAACTTTTATTATGATTATTCGTACCGAGAACACAAGTATAACGATATTTTATCGAACTTTCCGGACAAAAATATTCGAAGTTTGCGATGACGCTAACAGCACATAAATAATCATTAAAAATAACGTTTTTTATCGTACCAAATATTTTTATTACTGAATACCAAATTCGATAAAATATTGTTATACTTGCTTTTTCGATACGAATATTCGTAATAATTTAGACAATTGTATGGGGTCAATTTGACATCATTCTTTATAATTTCTGCAAAGCGATGTTAAAATGATACCATTCGTTGTCAATTCTGAGCACAAACGTGGTTGATACACTATTGATAGCGTTTATGGCCATGGTTTCATTTTGCTCTGGTTGTTTTTTTTTATATTAAAAGCAGAAAGTGTGTTTATTACGATTCTAATCCTGTTATATTATAGAGCACTTTAGCAGCTTCAAAAGTAAAAAAAAAAATATTTTAAGCCACCAAAGTAAAGTTCTATGTGTGATAACACCAGGTCCCTGGTACTTAAAAAAAATATATTTATATCTAGTTAAAGACAGACAAGATAAGAAGACACACAGCAGTTAGGAAAGAAAATATTGTGTACATTCACTTGGGTCAAACGGGCAAAAAAGTGTATAAAACAAAATCTATCGAAATAAAATTTTTTTTTACAAAATTATTTGAAAATTTCGATTACAGCTGCTGGTTATCGAGTTATACCAAGAGGCTTTTCAGCATTGCGTTGCGAAAGCAGTTTCCATGTGTTTGTTTTTTGGTTATCGCAAGATATTGGTGTGTATAAATCGACGCATTACAGAGCAGGGTGCTACAAAGCAAATGCAAAAGCACATTAAAGATTCGATTTCGTAAAACGTGAAATTAGGCGGTCACCAAACGTGTCTTTCAATAAATTGATTGTGGCACGAGCTGTGTGACATATTGCGCCGTCTTGTTGGAACCACAGCTCCTGGACATCATGGTTGTTAAATCCAGGAATGAAAAAGTTAGTAATCATGGCTCTATACCGATCACCATCATCGTTTTTGAAAGCGCACCAAACAGTCAGTTTTTCTGGATGTAACGGTGTTTCGACATACACTTGAGGATTAGCTTCACTCCAAATGCGGCAGTTTTGTTTGTTGACGTAGCCATTCAACCAGAAGTGCGCTTCATCGCTAAACAAAATTCGCTTATGAAAATCGGGAACAACGGCAATTTCGTTTTCGAAATAAAATTGCACTATTTGCAAGCGTTGTTCAGGTGTGAGTCTATTCATGATGAATTGCCAAGCCAAACTGAGAATAAATCACTTGACAGCTGTTAAATCGGTCGCCATCTTGAACAGTAATGCCCTTTACAATAAAAAAAAATTTTATTCGGTTCTTCTAAGCACGTCAAAAATCAGACTAATTAGAGTGCCATATGTCACTCATGCTGCTGAACTAAAATTGTGGTGGGTAAAAGAAGTTTTGTTTTCTGGTGAGTTATTGCTATAAATTGGGGTTTATGCAATTTTTTTTTAACCATTAATCTTTAAACTTTGTTATTGTCCAACTGAATTAAACTCTAACTACACATTTTTAAGTAAAAAAACAAAATAAATAAATAAAATAATATTGTTAAATTAAATTTTAAAAATTTAACTTTGTTACGAAAATTTTTGAAATGTGTATTTTTAATAATTTGATTAATTTAAATTATATCCTGCAGAAGTTGGAGAGAAATATCGATATAAAAATAAATTTTTTAAAAAAAAGACCTCAAGCTTAATAAAATAGTTATATTATTTACGAAGAAAAAGGTCAAATAAAACTAATAAATTTTTTTAAATATTTTTTTTTTTATATAAATTTTTTTAGAAAAATTTTTTTAGAAAAATTTTTTAAATAAATTTTTTTTTATAAATTTTTTAAATAAGTTTTTTTTTATTTTTAAAGATTAATTTTTTTTTATTTTTAAAGATTAATTTTTTTTTATAAATTTGTTAGTTTTATTTTAAATTTTTTTAAAATAATAAATAATAAATTGAAGTGAAATATCGATATAAAAATAAATTTTTTAAAAATATGATCTCAAGCTTAATAAAAAGGTCATATTATTTAAAAGAAAAAGGTTAAATAAAACTAACAAATAAATATTTTTATTATTATAAAATTAATTTCCAATAGTTCGACAAGCCTTTTATTTATTTTCAGATAAAAAAGGTCAAATAATCACAAGATGTATAAAAAAAAGTATTTTAATTTTATTTTTCAAAAAATTAAACAAATAACAATAACCAACACAAAAAAATGCAACAAATGTGGGTCACATGTGATGCATGAAAATAAAATTAATTTTATTTCTTTTATAGCTGTTTTGCTTTTCTTGATTACGATTTTTGTAACAATTTGTTGTCGGTTGTTGGCATAAATATTCAGCAATCATTAAAAAACAACAAATTGCTGTTGTCTTTTATTAGCCACAAAAGAAAAAAGAAAAGGAAACAAATAAATTTACCCAAAAATTTAATTTAATTTTTTAATTTAATGAGACTAATGTTGTTTTTGTTTTATTTTAATATTTTCAATATATTTTTAATTACAATTTGAAAATATTTGTAATGAGCTGTCAAGCAAAAACTTTTTATTTTATTGGTTACAATAAAATCAGGTAACTTCAAAAATACAAAAATAGCAACATTACAAAAAGCCAATATATTTTGTTATTGCTTTTGAGGCTCCTCCTGTCAAAAACTAGTTCCGGTGGTTGAAATCAAAAAATGTGCTAGAGTGAAACAAAAAATTTGCATCCTTTTTTGATCTCTCTTTAGCACATTGATGTCTCTTAATTTTTGACAGAACGGGGTTTCAATCATGCAGGATGCAGCTGTCACCTCGTTTTCTTACACCATGGGTGTAGCTTGAAAGAAAAAATAATTTTATCAAAGAACAAAAAATATGAGTTATCATAATTGAGAAATTAAGTTGATAACAGCTGTTTTATTCCAAATAGTCAAAATGTATCTCAGTTTACAATTTGAATCGTAAAAAGGGTTAATTAAAAGAAGGGTTAAGAAAACAAGAAGCTATATTTCTTAAAAAAAACGCTAGAAAAGGCTAAATCACGCCGAAAAAAAATAAGCTAGAAAAAAGTTCAAAAGCTACAGCTTAAAATTCAAAATTTAATTATAATGCTATTCGCTTCAGTACTTATTGTGCTGAGTACCATGAGTAGAAGAATAAGTAAGAATATAAATAAAAATATAAATAAAAAAATATTGTAGAATATACTGGCACAAATAAAGTTTTAAAGGGCACCCAATTATTTTCATACAGTTCCCTTATTATTAGAAAATTCACTTTGCTTCCTGTTTTTTTTTTTTTTTTTTTTTTTTTTTTTTCTTTTTTTGTATGGTAAACACTGAGAAGCTGCACAAGCATATTAAAAAGCCTTAGAACACTACAAGCGTGTGTAATATTTTATAATAAATAGTGCTTGTAAGTCATTTGAAGTATACTTGTGCAGCCCTTCCTTAAAACCACCTTAAAGCTACCCTCCCTTAGATATTTAAAAAACAAACTCTAGCTATAAAATAAGAATTTCTATTTTTATAATAGTTTGTGTGTGTGCATTTGCTTAAAATTTAGCTCTCCTTTTTTAAGATTTCCTGTCACATTATTTTCCACAAATAATTAGTGTTTTTCTTTCAACCTTCTTATCACTAACATTTTTCGTTTTGGTTGCTGTTGCTACGCTTAACTTACAGCCCTCCATCGTGGTGTGGTGTTCATAAAATTTAGTTAATTCTATTGTATCATCATACTTAACTTAACAAAGTGGCCTATATTGTCATCTAATGCCAATTAGCCAGCCATGTTAACAATATTAAACATGTTGCTTTCAGTTATGTTCCATGTGCTTGTATAGAGTATGTTTTGCTTTGTTGGTTAATGAATAAAGTATGTTTTGTTTGTGTGGTTTTCATTGTTCGTCTGCTCACTTAAAATTTAATTGAATTTTTAAAAATTTAAAAGTTGTGCCAGACTATACAGGCACAAATGAAATGCCAAATTTGGCTGGAGAAATGAATTAATTGTGTTGCGAACGAGTCATGTCGAGTACTCGTATGTCAGAAATATTCATTTCCATATGGAAAATTTTAACAGGAAAAAGATTTTATTAATGCAGATTAGATTAAGAAAAACTTGAGCAACTGGTTTTTTGATTATTATTTCCCTTGGATATCACAAAAGACGATTTGAGTCCAGGGTTAGGGGTCTTGCTTCCTTACAGTAAGAAACTAATTAATACTCTGCAAAAAGTAAGGTTTTAGCAGATGATAATGGGTAATTGTAATTTTAAAAAGAATTTTAAACTTATTTTCTACTAGATGTTTTTGAGCGCATGAAACAATTTTTAGAGAAATCCGTTTACAAATAGAATTTTAATTGTTAAAAACCCTATTTTAATAAAGCTAATGCCTTTGCTAGCATTATTAGCAGAAACGCCAACTACAGTGTTAAATAAAATATTTCAAAGCATAATTTCAGGCTTAAATTAAGTACGGACACACGGCTACTTTAACAGTGGCGAGTGAAGATCATTGAAAAATGGGCGCAAAAACATGCGTTATCGATTCAAAAGTATATGGCGACGCTCCTTGGAGTATAAAAACTTTAAGTAATAAACTTCAGAAAAATCTGCTAGAAAACAAAAACTTTTTATAGCGAACAAACAAACAAAAAATGAATTTTATTTAGATAGATTTTTAAGCGGTTTCGAATCTAAAAATAAGCCATCAATTTTGTTCTTTCTAAGATAATTCTCTGAAACTTTTTTGTTTTATTAGTTAGTTTTATTTGACCTTTTTCTTTTTAATTAAAATGGATAATTATATCCTGAAGAAGCTACAAAAATTGGAGCGAAATATCGATATAAAAACAAATTTCTGAAAAATAAGACCTCAAGCTTAACAAAATAGTCTTTTTTGTTTCATTTACAATTCACATTGTATGTTTTGGTTGGACCATCCAATACTAAAGTTCAAAATATAAAAAAATTAATTGCACTGCTAAAGCACTCATAACTTTTCAAAAATTTTTTTAAAACTTTAGTTTTTTTACTTTTGTTGTTAATTGTGTGTTTTTCTTTGCTTTAAATTAAAATAAACTCACCGGTTTTTACCCTTAAATTGAGCGACTTCAGCATACCGTCTACCCATGGGAGCCTCTTGAGGGCTCAATAAAGCATCACATGGTGGTAAACTACGTGGTAGAGACTCAGCATCATCTAAACTTTCCTTATATGTGCGCAATATAGATTTTTCCAACACCACATCATCATTTTCATCATCTTCATCTTCATTTTCGTCGTCATCTACCTCACCATCATCAATGTTACCCTCATCGGCATCAGTAGAATTGCCACCATTTACGGCATCTTGTGTTTTAGCATTAACATAATTTTCATATTTTTGCCTTAAGGAATAATCATCAACACAGGATGAGGCATTCGAGACACAATTTTTTCTCTCTGCTTCCAAATCATCAATTATATTGGAATTTTCCAAATCATGATAATCATCATCATCGAGTATAACATCATCGCCTGAAGTGCTCGATTTAGAGGAGGTTGTAGCAGAACTTGTTCTATTAGCCGAACTATTCGACCCTGACATACAACTATCAACACTGACCATAGAAATGCGTTGCCTGGACTTGTGTTCACTATGATTTTGTAGTTTCTCAGCTTCATTTAAAATCTCTTGTAAAGTTTTTCCATCATCACTAACAAGTTCATTACAATTTTCATGATCGGTGATGGTAGATGAACTCATATTGTGTGTTAAGTTTGCCACAGGATAGTCCTCGGGTGTATCCTTTTGTGGCACAATAATAAGAGAGGTACGTTTTCTAAGAGAATCATCTTTGGCATTCATGTTTTTTGTTAAAGTTTTGTCAGATTTACTAACCACAATAACTTCAATTTTTGAGTCGTCATTGCTTTTTGGCAAACTGTTGCTGTTGCTGTGAGAATCATTCAAAATATCGGCAGACATTTTTATGCTCTCCTTTTATTATTTATTAATTATTTTTTCCACTTTGTTATATATTTTTTAAATTTTGTTCTATTTGTTTCACTTTAATTTAACATTTTTATTTTCATTTTTAAGTTCTTTTTGGTTTTTGTTAATTGCTAAAAGAAGCCTAAAAACTATTTTTATAATTTTTTTATATAATATTTTTTAATGTGTGTGTGTTTTACTTCCTTAATAGATTATTTGCACAATTGTTGTTGATTTTATTTAATTTTTTTAAGGCTTCTTTACACTTTTGGCTTGCATATCATTTAAAAATAAATTTTAGCACTTGCCAAACGGTTTGCATTTATTTATTGTATCGTTTGTATCACTTTTCATTTTTATTTAATGTTTTTTTATTGATTATATTGATACTTAATGTTAATAAATGAGGGTTGGGTTGAATGGGTTTCACCCAAGCCACTGCAAGCAACAAGAGAGAGAAAGATATAGAGAGAAAGGAAAAAAACTGCATAAAAAGTATTCAATTTCATATTTATGAATATATAATTTCAAGACTTTATAACAGTTAATGGCAGCAAAACAGATGGAGAAATCATTTAAAATTGCTTTTATTATTGTGTGCTTAAGTACGCATTCAGGGATGGAAATTATAAAGTAAAAATATTTTATTTCAAGCGATGTAGGGCCACTAATAAAAATTACCTATTGTTAAAGGGTAGCATATTTTAAGCCATATAAACGGCTTTGGGTTGAGTCTTAGATTTTATAAATTTCATAACATTTAGGAATAACATAAAAATGAACCGTTAATGAATAGGAATCGCAAGCGTACATAGTAAATATAAAAGGTTAATAAATCAAGAAATACTGTGCATGAAATGGAATTGTAAAGTTTACATATCGATGTTTCAATTCCATTTTGTTCCGTTCCAATTCCAAACCGTTTCCTGTCACACTAACGTTACAATTCCATTTTGTTTAACTATCAAATTAAAAAAAAAAATCGCAATGCCACCTTAAAAAGTTTTTGTTCCCAACTACAGTCCGAGACTTCTTACGAATCTAGTAACTGCTGTAGTACTAATCATGTTCAGGTCTTCTGGGACCATTTCCCTATTATCTAAAGCAGCTCATTCTGTGTCTTGCCACTTGAACACTCGCATAGAACATGATTGTAGACTTTGCTTCTCCTTCTTACGTAGTAACGCACGATTACGCAATGCATGAATGAGCATTACAGTAGCTTATTATTGTCTTGTAAGCTGATGTAACTCCATAGTTTTTCTAGAGTCTCACTTTTTTATTTACAATTCATATTTCTTCTTCTTTTTGTTTTACAAAGTGTGTATTCAGGCTAATCACACTGCAGACGAAATAATTTTGTCAAGTAAAAAAATAAATAAATTCTAGTAAAGAAATTGGACATCTTTATTAAATCTGCAACTTTCTTAGGTGACTTTCAGCCAGTCTTAAAAATGCTGTTTAATAACCGATTTAATCAATCTTATTTATTATAACGTAAGAGAAAATACTGCAGGAAACTGTCTGGTTGAATTTTCGAGCATTGAAACAATTTACATTTCCAGATTCTCAGATTGAGAAACACAAATTCGTTAATTGTATTTTTAAAAAAATATTAAAATTTCCAGATGTGGTTTCCTAAACATATATTCAATTCAATTTGTTTTTCTTAGAAATTGATATTTGTTTGTGTCATGTTGGGTAGTTGTTTTATGAGTTTTTATATCATTAAGAAAGAAGGTGTCAAATTTGATCGCTTTTAATTTAAAAGTATGTTTTATGAATATTAAAATATGCTTTTTGTTACTCACTTCCACCTGTATTTGCACATAATAATAAAAAAAAGCAGCATTGAATCTAGAAATACTGGAGTGAAATAATAAAAAAAATTATATGAAACACCTTCTGCTCCTGTTAGGAAGTTTTTCTTTTTTTTTTTAAGGAAGCTCACATACTAAATAATAAAAATAGTACATGAAAGTAAATAGCAGCCGTTTCTCTCATACGACTGGAATGTCATTCATTATTCGAGCACTTTGGCTTGTGGCTGCTTTTAAGCTTTAAATTATGTAAACAACACGTTTGGCTTACGAGTGTTAGAGAAACTTTATTTATGAAAAAGGTCTAGTTAGAACTTTTAAATTATTAGAATCTTTTCTTCTTATTAACCAAGTGATGAAGTTGTTTGAACTTTTTACCGTAACTTTAAAAATCTTTAATTTCATGCAATAAATCCAAGCAGGAAAAGAAATTGAAAGAGACAAATCTTCATTCACCCTGACAGTAAAGCAACATTAGTGTTTTCTTTGTGCCTTCGGCGTATCTAACATCAACAGTGATCTGATAAACAGAAAGAGAAATTAATTTCGGTAGTATCTTTGATTTGTGAACGGATTGCTTTCATTTTTTATATGACTATCATTTCTGATTAAGCTGCATGTCCGATTTGTACAGGGTCCGCCAATGTATGCGTGCGGGTTTTCTGTGCTCCAAATGCGACAATTTTGCCGCCAAGATCAAAATGAGCTTCATCTGAAAAGATGATTTTTTTTGGCAAAATCGACATCTTCTGTAAGTCGATCGCAGGCCCACTTAGCGAAGCGAAAACACAACCATATTTTTTCAGCGGAAGGATAAAACTAATTATCTGTCAAATCAGACATGAGCTAAGTGTTACCATTCACGAAATAAGCACTAGTTGAAAAAAAAAAACGTTCGATGGCGGACCCTTTAGTTTAGTCATAATAAAAAAAACCAAACAGAAATGAATGAAACATAAAAATTACGGTTGTATTTTTGATTTTGCTTAGACAGATTGCTCTCATTTTTAGCACAGACATTAGGCCTGATTATGAGTCTCATTGTCGTGACAAAAACAGTGAAGGCTGATTATGACTAGTATTTCTGATAAGACCACGTTTTTCTGTCTGTTTTGTATTTTAGAAAAAAAAAAAAATCGCAACAAACCTATTCGGAAAAATGGTGGTCGCGCTTTTTGACTCATAGCTCCGCTATTTATGAACCGATCTTGATGAATTTCAACAGCTACTGAAAGACAAAGCCTGATGATAGATTGGTATGCTAAGCTTTTATGTATGTTGCCTATGGACGTCAGAAAGTTGCTTTCAATGGCTACACATACAGACAGACGGCCGGAGTTCTATAAGGTGTCCCATGCACACTTTTTATGAAGGGTATATATTTCAAAGCATAATTTCAGGCTTTCAGAAATGATTAAAATTTATTTTGCCAAAAAAATTATTGATATGAAAAGCACATGTCACCAAAAGTGGATTTTTAACAGTTTCAATATTAACAAATATTTGCTTTAATGTTTATTGCCTCAGGCAAACGTGATGTCCTTACAAATATTTATTTGTAACGAAAAGAAGAATTACATTTTATATAAAAAAAAGAAAAACATGACTTGCTATCAAATAATTTGAGTTGTAAGAAATATTTGTATACTCTGGTAAAAACGTTTTGTGGCACAGAAATGGCAATTAATTAAAAAAGTATGCAGAGTATACGAATTAACTTTAAATTTAATACTCTTTTTAGATAACATTTTCTTTTTACACATTGAATTAAAGCCCGTTTAATTTGATTTTTTTAGGTTTATGAGTGGGAGTTCTTACAAGAAGGAAATCATACATATTGTACAAAATTTGGGAGCAAGCAACCGATTTCAATTATAATAATTTGTGGCAAAGTGCATATGAGTTATATAAAAATAGATTGTCACCTTTCTCAAACTATTCTTTCTATCTTACAGTAGGATGATTGAAATTTAGGATTTTAATTTAGTCCAGAAACTTTGGATGTATAAATTTTGTTACCAAGCCGCTTATATAGTATGTCAACTTATTTATTTTGGGCATTATGCATTTTTCTGCACCCCTCGATTTGATATTTGTTTTTATCTTTTCCTTTTTTAATTTAGCTTAAATACAATAACAGTGATTTTACAACCTAGAATTATTATAGTTTTAAAACGTATTTTTATTTAAAAAAAAAAAAAAAAAAAAAAAAAAAATTATATCAACATAATAATTTTGTGTTGACATGAAAAAGGAACACCGCATTCTCATGAGTTTATGATAAATATTTTGGTTCTAATTGTTCGATACATTCCGTGATTGCGGTAAACATTTTTTTGTATGGAAGCAAAATTTGCTTGAGGTTAGATACATCGTTACCGTAGCGGTATTATTTATCATATCATTGATTCCACAATGTAGGTAAGTTTCTAGATCTCGCTTTAATTTTCTCACGAAAAGCAAACGGAAAGACCTACAATGTAAGAAAAAAATATATAAAATTTGTTTGATTTATTGAATATAAATTTTTTTTTTTTGTTTATTTAAAATTAATTGTTATATATGTAATAGTTTCTATTTGGAATTTAAAAGTTTAACAAAATATTAATATTTATTTATGATTAATAAACAAACAAAAAATTAATAAAAATAGAGTATATAGTTTTCAATATTAAAATGTTGGTTGGGAAATTTATTTATTTATTCAGTTCAATGCTTACCGAGTTTCTTGTTAAAATATTTGAATCTTTTTATAACTATTGCCAAATACAAATGCTTTTACAATTTAAAGGTTCTAATTTTTCAAGAAACCTTGGGAGTAATATACTGAGGAATCAGAGTAGCGTCTGATGAAATGGTCCCCTTCAGTAGTTATTGTACTGAATAAATAACTCATGAGAATATCATGAGTAAAAGAATAAATTTTAAAACCAAACCAATTTCTGGGATTAAGCACAAATAAAGATTAATATTTTATTAATTTTTATATATAAAAATTAAATTTTTTCTTATTACAATTCATTCACAATAGAAAACTTATTAATTCACAACTTAATTAAAGGATTGAAAATAAAATGATAGTTCCGCAGGAAGGAATAATAGCAATTTTGCTAAATTTTCCTTTCTGTGGGGAATCAATAATACCACCCATTGATAAGCAGTGCCAAGCTACAGCCCAAAAACTTTAGAAAGTGCTACAAGATTGAAAATGGGCTTAAAAATTGTTGTTGTTGCCCTAGGTTACTAACAGAAAAATCAAAAAGGGAGATATAGGCATTGAAAAGTATACAGATCCAGGTTAGAATAGGCCTTAAATGCAGCTTTGCATATTTTTACATAGTCATCTGCTTGGTAAAGGACTAAAAAAAAATAAAAAAAAAAATTAATTTAGATTAGTAATGCTTTTATTTTGCTGCTTTACCCGATCTCTAGACCTAACGAATTCCGTTGTCAGCTTTTGAATTTTAAAAATCACCGAAACCAAGGCAAAACAGAAATCACTTTTTAGTCATTTTGAAGAAGCATGCGAAACATTGTTTTTTCGCAATTATTTATTTGTAACCAGCCTTGCCATTTTAGCTTTTTAAGGCTAGATTTAGCCTTCTTTCTCGCATTTGGCCTCTAGATTTTTTCCTAGCCGTTTTTCATTTTCAAAATAGCCTTGCTTTCCTTATCAATTCAATGCAATAGAAATCAAGTCGATAGCTTGAAAACGAAGCAGGTTAATCGAAATAAAAAATGGCTCATTTTATGTGAAACCCTTTAGTTTATATGCCTGTATTTTTTTAATAGAAGATAAAACAATAAAACTAAACTGTCTTTTTAATTTTTAGCAAAACGTGTACAAACTAAATTAATAAATTTATAACGTTTATTTATTTTAGGATGAAAATTACATTTTTTATGATAAAAAAACGAAACTTTGTTTATATTAAAATACTTTATGTAGTTTTTGCGTCACAGCAATACTATCCGTTCATTCACTATTTTGATCATCTCATTTTAGTTTTTAAATGTAAATTTGTTAAGTACATAAAATGTTAGTTTTGTTCATGGCATGCAAATTATAATACAATAAATTGTAGGTTCGTGAGTGGTAATGGTAATTTTATTGTTACCATAAATGAAAAATGTTAAAGAAAAAGGAAATTGCAGCATTAAAACTAACACAACAACCAGCCTTAGGAAGCTAGTGAATTGAATTTTTGATTTAAAATTCAATTACATTAAATTTACGTATTCTACAAACAAAACATTAATTATTTTAGTAAATTATTCAATTTTATAAATTTATTATTAATTAATTAATATAAATAAAAGAAAGGCGAATTATCGGATAATTAAAAATAAAAACAAATTTTTTAATAACAAAACATTAATTCTTAATGTCTTGAAACTCGATTTTTATAGATGCCCAAATGCAATTTATTTTTGTATAAAAAAAAATACTGCGAGCAAAAAACATTTTAATCATCATAGAAATTTGTTTAATTGCAAATTGAAATTTGTAACTCTCGACGAAAATCAATTAAAAAGGCATAAAAAAAGTACCGAAGGGGTGAAATACGTTAGTTTTACATTTTAACCTTTTTAGTGAAATTTTTTGTGTTATTTTAAAGCCTAAAACTGTGATAGTTCTAGTTGGAAACTAGAAATTTTAAGAGGGAGAATTTGGTACTCTTTATTCATTTTAATGGTACTTTGAGAGACTAAGCTAAAACGCTATTTGAGCAAAGGGAAAAAAATTATAAACAAAACTTATATTTACTAGTGGTGGATTGATTTAATGGTGCTTTAAAATATTTTATTATAAGTTAACATAGAACTATGAGACTGAGCTCAAACGGTGCAGAGTAAAACAAAAAATCAAAATCAATTCTTTTTTAATTAAAATGATACTTTTCTATATTTTAATATTAACAGATTCAGCACTATAAAACTGACAATAAAAACAAAGTCAAAATATTATTTTTAGTTTTTAATTTATTAATATTACCGCACCTAGAACTATGAGATTGGGCTTCTGACCCTACAAGGTAGAAAAATTTATATGGGAGAAAATGGTACTTTTTATTTATTTTTTTTTTTTTTTTAATTTACGAACCTAGGACTACGAGAGAAAACTGATACATTTTATTTGTTTTAATGGGACTATTTGATATTTTAATATTAGCGTAGGTTTTCAGCAAAATAAGAAATTAAAAAAGAAACAACCTGCAAGTAGAGAATTGAACACCAGTAATTTAGTTGTTTTATTGGAGGCTGTCATCTGTCCGGTAACATGCCATATACTTTCGTTAAATGTTTTATTATTATTATTATTTTTTTTCTTAATTTTGTAATTCATTTTTATTCATGAAAATCTTTTTCTTTATGTTATTTCAAGACATAAAACGATTTGTGACAAGTTTATAAAAAACACGACAACGCTCAACATCAGTCCAATTTTTATAATTTTATTTTTTATTAGGATGTTTTCATACATAAAAATAATCTAATCAGCAAACCGGATAATGTCTGTATTTATTTTTCAACACGTGTAATTTTTTGCACCCGTAAAGGGTATATAAAATCTCGGCAACTGGCATAGATTCATCACTCTAGTAAAGTTCTTACCTGAGAAGTATTAAAAGTAAGAAAACATTTTAATTTCAAATTAGAAATTTTATTAAAAAGAATAATAAAATTAAGCACAAATTAAAAATAAAATTTTTTTGCACAAGTTTGGCAAAAACGCTTAGTTTGAAAAGAATAATTCTGTGAATTATAATTTGTTTGGTTTTTGTTCAGGCAAGGAACGTAAGGATGACGGGCTTTGTATTTTGTGGCTTAACAATTCTCCTGGCGAATGTAGTCTTAGTGCATAGTGCACCAAAGGCTCAGGTAAGTGATGAAATTTTAAGTCTCTACAACGAACATTTTCAGTAGTAGAACAAGTTTAGTTTATATAAAAGTAAAACGAGGTATAACCCAATCCTGGGGTTGAGTTCAGTATAAAAAAATACTTTTAGTGTCTAGTGTAATGTGATTGCAGTCACAGGCGAAAACCACGGGTTTAATTTGACGTCAACTTCTTGTCGTACTCACAAATTTATTTTTACTTTTTTATGGCTTTCTGTGAATTTATCATTCTTAGGTTCGCTATTACAACTTTTTATAGTTAAAGTTAGGATTTTTTCTGGCAAATAATCGGTTTTTTTTGTTAAAACTTGGGTTCAATATTTAACTTATTTAAATTTTTAATTGAAAATCCAACCAAAAGCTTGATATTTGACTTATAAAATCTAAGCTTTAACT
This sequence comes from Thelaira solivaga, assembly GCA_947397855.1. NCBI lineage: Eukaryota > Metazoa > Arthropoda > Insecta > Diptera > Tachinidae > Thelaira > Thelaira solivaga. The sequence continues at coordinate 62,581,750 of OX377612.1, read as the reverse complement.
ATCGGTAACTTGTAACAACTTGCCAAAGTGACTTTTAATTATTTTTCCTTATTACAATTTCTACACTGAAAGAATTTTGTTCATACATCCAATGAATTTTTTCCTTAATCCAATGAAAAAATCAGTATTTTTCAACCAATGACACGCTTCATTAGATGAAAGAATCAAGTTTCATTAAAATATTTTAATGAAAAGTTACATGAAATGTATGTAACGTTTTCATTATTTTCAAAATTTTAAAAATGCCTTTCAACTGCAAAGCCATCAGAAGATTCAGAGGCAATACTTAGTTGACTCATTGGTATTTCTGTGACAGGAATCAATAACAAAAAAAAAAAAAAAAATTGCATATTTTTGCGATACTAAATTTTATCAGAATAAGAAATTTTAGTCACTGCATTAAAATTAAAATTACTTTGTCACTTTTCTTTTAGACTTTAATTTCTCACGGCTGTACCATGTTTTATATATCCTTCATAAATATAAAAAAATACAAAAAAAAAAAAAAAAAATAATTAATTGAAATTTCTAGTTTATTAAGCTTCTGGTTGTATTATAAAAATTATTTATTTATTATTGGAGCGAAATATTGATTTAAAAATAAATTTATAAAAAAAGATCTCAGGAGCTTAATAAAATAGCAAATTTAATTTAAAAAATCAAATAATTTTTTAAATATTTAATCAAAAGTTTTTGTGTCCCTTCATTGTAGACTGCAGAATATCAGAAGAATCTTTTTGAAACATTTTTTATAAGCAAATCGAAATGTAATTTAGCTAACAATACTTGGTCTGGACGTAACTTAACCTACTTAATCTATGATAATATAAAACGAGGAGAGGACTTTATAATGCCTTCTATAAATAAAGCTGTTGCTAAATGGAGTGATTATGCTAATGTAAATCTCACAAGAAAAATGACAGCCCCGGCAGATATTACTATTTTGTAAGAAAAATTTAACTGATTCTTTTTATAGCTTAATTTTATTTATCTTCCATTTTCTATTTCAATTAATAGGTTTTATCAATTCGATTACTATAATTGGTGTATTAACGCATCTAAAATGGTTTCAAAAGAAACTATTTCGGAGGAAATTTATACTGTGGCTTTCGGTCAAATTGGCACTCAGCTAGGCTTACTACATCCAAAATGGGAGATGCGAGAAAACAAAAAACAAATTAAAGATTGTGAATCCGAGATAAGAAAAGACTGGTGTAGAAATCTAAAAATTGATACAATCTTTACTGATTATCGTGGAGATTTATACGCTTTTAAGGGTTACCGATATTTGGGATTTAATCTAGCCGATTTGTACAATGGTCGATCGAAACCAATAACAGAAAGATGGCGTGGCTTACCTGGTAATTATTTCTTTTTAATTGTTTCATTTACAGACAGTACTTACGCATCAGGGAAATCTATTAACTACGAGATTTCCCAAAAAAAAAAAAAAACCAGGCAGAGATTAATTTTTAATTTTTAGGAAATATTGATGCTGCTTTTACGCATAAAAGAACCAACCAGACGTTTTTCTTCAAAAACACTACAGTTTGGAGTTATACTATGGACATTCTGGATCCTGATTTTCCACAGGATATTCGCGAACTTTTCCCTGACAAATTTACTCCTTTTGATGATGTTTTATATCACAATGATGAACTTGTTATATTTCATGGAGACTCCTATTATGTTTATTCCTATCGCGATAATGCAATGAGTGAAGCCAAACCGATTAGTCAATTAGGTTTGCCAAATAATATAGACGCTGCTTTTGAATATTCTAATGGTTACACTTACTTCTTTAAGGATGATAAATTCTATTCGTTAAATTTCGACGAAAGAAATAGAAATAAAACGGAGCTTGTAAGTACCAGAAATAGTTGATACTAAATAAATATTTTATATTCGTGACCTCATTTTAAAAACTAAAAATTATTTCGAACGTAATCGCATAATTCCATTTCAACAATTTAATTTAAAAGAAAATTGGCATATTGTTTGCTTTAATTAAAAAATTTTCCATTTATTTAATTTTTATTTGCTCCATAATATTTTTTCTTTTTATGTAGCAAAGCTTGGAATACAATTTACAAAATTTTACTGAAGCAAAACACAAAATCTGCAAACGAATTATTTAAATAAATTTCTTGCGGCTGAGTGAACATTTAGCAGCTGCTCCAATTTAGGGGGACTTTTCGTAGATAAAGACGAGTCTTATATGTAAAATTTTGTAAATTTTTTTCAATGAGGCTACACGATCAATGAAAATAATTTCAAATTTATTCTTACAATTTATTTTTAGGGCACTCCATTAATCCCAGAAAGTACCAGGCAGTTCTTTTTGAGTTGTAATTCAAACAGAGATAAAGTGAAATGAACATTAATTATGTTTGTAATAATTTTAAAATTTCTGATTTCTATGTAAATAAAGCTGAACTAAAATTTGTGAAAATTAATTTTTTTCTTTTTAAAATTTTTAGAAAATGAATTTCAGTGTCCAATAAGAATTAAATAGCGAATATTTGTACACACAATATTCACACATTTTTACTGAACTAGAGTTTTATGTTTCACAATACAGAGAATCTTGTAGGCAGATTACAGCTTTTCGTGAGAGCTCAGTTGCTTTAGACAAACATTTTCTTTGTATAATCTGACCACCAAATAAAACTTAGCTCCAAACAAATAAACAGCTGATTGTAAGCACATACAATTATTTGCTAACAAACAAAAATGCTTATAGTGTAAAAATTTGTTTGCGCTTGCGAAGTTTTTGTAAGAACAAACAGTAGCAAATAACAGCTGTAAAACCATGTTGTATGTTTTTAAAAATAATCAGCACATACTCGTACTTTAGATATTTACGGCGTTATTTATTAAACCTTGGCTTCTTTTAAATAATCTCTGTTGAGATTTTGCATAATGTAACAATTTTATATATAAAATTGAAACTGATTTTAAACTGATGGATGATACCTAAGTCTCCCGTGAAGTTAACATTATCTGTTAGCGAAAACATTTCAAAATATTAGACTCTGCAGGCAGTCTAATATAATTAATTTGATTAATTAATTAGAGTTTACACCCTATAAAAAATAGACTGCAATTTCTTTTGCTAATGGGTTTCATTTATTCTTTGCTGCTCTTAAAAATGTAATGACTGACCGCTACGATAGCTGTTTGCAACACGATCTATAATCTTAAACATAAGTCTGATCTTAGCTATTCAGTAAGCTGCAATTAATGATAAATGTAATTAAAATTGTCAAAATATAACGAAAAATCATTTGTAAAATCGTATGAGTATGAGTGCATGCAGCAAGTAAGAATAACAATTGGTATTTCTTTGCACAGATTAATTGTTCTTGCAGATATGCTTCCTTTTTTATTTTTTTTTTTTTGTGAATGCATGTAATTATTTATTAACAAGTATGCCAGTAGCAAATATTCCGGACTTTTTGGGGTATTAAAAAAATTAATGCCACAAAAATTAAAATCAAAACTTAAAATGCTCAAGGGTTAGTTCATATTCATGTCGAGTTGCCACAGCAATGCCTCACAAACTGCAGTTTTCTGTTTTCTTTTTGAGCACATTTTAAGTTTTAGCTCATTTGTGGGGTTAATGTTAAAATTTTTACATTGGTGAATTCAAAGACTCATAGTAAAATTCAACGAGAACCATTTTTGTAGAACATTTTAATGGTCTAACTCTTCAAGTTTTGGGTTTTTGCTTTTTTGAGTTTTTTAAATTAGGGGTCAAAAAAGTCCCGCTGATTGAAGTGTTAGAGGGTTAAAAGGTTAAATAAAAATATTTCCCGTAATGTTTTACATAATTTTGGTGAACATTTCATAAACCTAAAATGGAGGATTCTCATTGTTACTTACTCCGATTCACAATTGAATTCTCAAAAGAGAAAGAAATTTTAAGCCCAATTTTGGCATAGGCCCAGAAACTTATATATGTAAATCGTTTCTTTGGTCCACTGTGCCAGAATCAGTTGTTAGAACCTTCTTATTTTGAAAAAATTTAGATTTTGCTGAACAGAGCTATTTATCTCTCTGAGAAATAAATGTAATATTTGAATTGAACTTGTGGTTGTTTCTTTTGGAACACATAAATTTCAATTTATTGATACACGTTAATAGTACTTCGCATTGTCAGAAAAAAAATATTAAAAAATTATTTCGTTAACCAATAACAAATAAAAAATATAAACTTGAATAAATAAAAAATTAAATAATGGACATAAATAAAAATAAAAAACAAGAGCAACTGAAACTTAAAAAATAATAATTAATACAAAAAGATCAATGAAGATAAACAATTACAGCATGATTAAGAAAAAGGAAACGCGGAAAGCAGCCACGTATAATAAATACAAAGTAATCTAGAACTATATCCTGCAGACAAGCAAATCGCTTCGTGGGCTTTATAGAGAACAATGTACATGTATATAAAGGGTGTTTTTTATAGACATATAGAACTTTAAGTTGGCATTACTGTTCAAGATGGCGACCAATTTAACAGCTGTCAATTTATTTATTTTAAGTTTTTCTTGGCAATTTATCATGAATAGACTCACGCCTGAACAACGCTTGCAAATGGGCACAAAACGAGATTGCCGTTGTTACCGATTTTCATAAGTGAATTTTGAAATAATAAAAAAAATTATATGAAACACCTTCTGCTCCTGTTAGGAAGTTTTTCTTTTTTTTTTTAAGGAAGCTCACATACTAAATAATAAAAATAGTACATGAAAGTAAATAGCAGCCGTTTCTCTCATACGACTGGAATGTCATTCATTATTCGAGCACTTTGGCTTGTGGCTGCTTTTAAGCTTTAAATTATGTAAACAACACGTTTGGCTTACGAGTGTTAGAGAAACTTTATTTATGAAAAAGGTCTAGTTAGAACTTTTAAATTATTAGAATCTTTTCTTCTTATTAACCAAGTGATGAAGTTGTTTGAACTTTTTACCGTAACTTTAAAAATCTTTAATTTCATGCAATAAATCCAAGCAGGAAAAGAAATTGAAAGAGACAAATCTTCATTCACCCTGACAGTAAAGCAACATTAGTGTTTTCTTTGTGCCTTCGGCGTATCTAACATCAACAGTGATCTGATAAACAGAAAGAGAAATTAATTTCGGTAGTATCTTTGATTTGTGAACGGATTGCTTTCATTTTTTATATGACTATCATTTCTGATTAAGCTGCATGTCCGATTTGTACAGGGTCCGCCAATGTATGCGTGCGGGTTTTCTGTGCTCCAAATGCGACAATTTTGCCGCCAAGATCAAAATGAGCTTCATCTGAAAAGATGATTTTTTTTTGGCAAAATCGACATCTTCTGTAAGTCGATCGCAGGCCCACTTAGCGAAGCGAAAACACAACCATATTTTTTCAGCGGAAGGATAAAACTAATTATCTGTCAAATCAGACATGAGCTAAGTGTTACCATTCACGAAATAAGCACTAGTTGAAAAAAAAAAACGTTCGATGGCGGACCCTTTAGTTTAGTCATAATAAAAAAAAACCAAACAGAAATGAATGAAACATAAAAATTACGGTTGTATTTTTGATTTTGCTTAGACAGATTGCTCTCATTTTTAGCACAGACATTAGGCCTGATTATGAGTCTCATTGTCGTGACAAAAACAGTGAAGGCTGATTATGACTAGTATTTCTGATAAGACCACGTTTTTCTGTCTGTTTTGTATTTTAGAAAAAAAAAACGCAACAATCCTACTCGTCAAAATAGTGGTCGCGCTTTTTGACTCATAGCTCCGCTATTTATGAACCGATCTTGATGAATTTCAACAGCTACTGAAAGACAAAGCCTGATGATAGATTGGTATGCTAAGCTTTTATGTATGTTGCCTATGGACGTCAGAAAGTTGCTTTCAATGGCTACACATACAGACAGACGGCCGGAGTTCTATAAGGTGTCCCATGCACACTTTTTATGAAGGGTATATATTTCAAAGCATAATTTCAGGCTTTCAGAAATGATTAAAATTTATTTTGCCAAAAAAATTATTGATATGAAAAGCACATGTCACCAAAAGTGGATTTTTAACAGTTTCAATATTAACAAATATTTGCTTTAATGTTTATTGCCTCAGGCAAACGTGATGTCCTTACAAATATTTATTTGTAACGAAAAGAAGAATTACATTTTATATAAAAAAAAGAAAAACATGACTTGCTATCAAATAATTTGAGTTGTAAGAAATATTTGTATACTCTGGTAAAAACGTTTTGTGGCACAGAAATGGCAATTAATTAAAAAAGTATGCAGAGTATACGAATTAACTTTAAATTTAATACTCTTTTTAGATAACATTTTCTTTTTACACATTGAATTAAAGCCCGTTTAATTTGATTTTTTTAGGTTTATGAGTGGGAGTTCTTACAAGAAGGAAATCATACATATTGTACAAAATTTGGGAGCAAGCAACCGATTTCAATTATAATAATTTGTGGCAAAGTGCATATGAGTTATATAAAAATAGATTGTCACCTTTCTCAAACTATTCTTTCTATCTTACAGTAGGATGATTGAAATTTAGGATTTTAATTTAGTCCAGAAACTTTGGATGTATAAATTTTGTTACCAAGCCGCTTATATAGTATGTCAACTTATTTATTTTGGGCATTATGCATTTTTCTGCACCCCTCGATTTGATATTTGTTTTTATCTTTTCCTTTTTTAATTTAGCTTAAATACAATAACAGTGATTTTACAACCTAGAATTATTATAGTTTTAAAACGTATTTTTATTTAAAAAAAAAAAAAAAAAAAACTAAAAAATTATATCAACATAATAATTTTGTGTTGACATGAAAAAGGAACACCGCATTCTCATGAGTTTATGATAAATATTTTGGTTCTAATTGTTCGATACATTCCGTGATTGCGGTAAACATTTTTTTGTATGGAAGCAAAATTTGCTTGAGGTTAGATACATCGTTACCGTAGCGGTATTATTTATCATATCATTGATTCCACAATGTAGGTAAGTTTCTAGATCTCGCTTTAATTTTCTCACGAAAAGCAAACGGAAAGACCTACAATGTAAGAAAAAAATATATAAAATTTGTTTGATTTATTGAATATAAATTTTTTTTTTTTGTTTATTTAAAATTAATTGTTATATATGTAATAGTTTCTATTTGGAATTTAAAAGTTTAACAAAATATTAATATTTATTTATGATTAATAAACAAACAAAAAATTAATAAAAATAGAGTATATAGTTTTCAATATTAAAATGTTGGTTGGGAAATTTATTTATTTATTCAGTTCAATGCTTACCGAGTTTCTTGTTAAAATATTTGAATCTTTTTATAACTATTGCCAAATACAAATGCTTTTACAATTTAAAGGTTCTAATTTTTCAAGAAACCTTGGGAGTAATATACTGAGGAATCAGAGTAGCGTCTGATGAAATGGTCCCCTTCAGTAGTTATTGTACTGAATAAATAACTCATGAGAATATCATGAGTAAAAGAATAAATTTTAAAACCAAACCAATTTCTGGGATTAAGCACAAATAAAGATTAATATTTTATTAATTTTTATATATAAAAATTAAATTTTTTCTTATTACAATTCATTCACAATAGAAAACTTATTAATTCACAACTTAATTAAAGGATTGAAAATAAAATGATAGTTCCGCAGGAAGGAATAATAGCAATTTTGCTAAATTTTCCTTTCTGTGGGGAATCAATAATACCACCCATTGATAAGCAGTGCCAAGCTACAGCCCAAAAACTTTAGAAAGTGCTACAAGATTGAAAATGGGCTTAAAAATTGTTGTTGTTGCCCTAGGTTACTAACAGAAAAATCAAAAAGGGAGATATAGGCATTGAAAAGTATACAGATCCAGGTTAGAATAGGCCTTAAATGCAGCTTTGCATATTTTTACATAGTCATCTGCTTGGTAAAGGACTAAAAAAAAATAAAAAAAAAAATTAATTTAGATTAGTAATGCTTTTATTTTGCTGCTTTACCCGATCTCTAGACCTAACGAATTCCGTTGTCAGCTTTTGAATTTTAAAAATCACCGAAACCAAGGCAAAACAGAAATCACTTTTTAGTCATTTTGAAGAAGCATGCGAAACATTGTTTTTTCGCAATTATTTATTTGTAACCAGCCTTGCCATTTTAGCTTTTTAAGGCTAGATTTAGCCTTCTTTCTCGCATTTGGCCTCTAGATTTTTTCCTAGCCGTTTTTCATTTTCAAAATAGCCTTGCTTTCCTTATCAATTCAATGCAATAGAAATCAAGTCGATAGCTTGAAAACGAAGCAGGTTAATCGAAATAAAAAATGGCTCATTTTATGTGAAACCCTTTAGTTTATATGCCTGTATTTTTTTAATAGAAGATAAAACAATAAAACTAAACTGTCTTTTTAATTTTTAGCAAAACGTGTACAAACTAAATTAATAAATTTATAACGTTTATTTATTTTAGGATGAAAATTACATTTTTTATGATAAAAAAACGAAACTTTGTTTATATTAAAATACTTTATGTAGTTTTTGCGTCACAGCAATACTATCCGTTCATTCACTATTTTGATCATCTCATTTTAGTTTTTAAATGTAAATTTGTTAAGTACATAAAATGTTAGTTTTGTTCATGGCATGCAAATTATAATACAATAAATTGTAGGTTCGTGAGTGGTAATGGTAATTTTATTGTTACCATAAATGAAAAATGTTAAAGAAAAAGGAAATTGCAGCATTAAAACTAACACAACAACCAGCCTTAGGAAGCTAGTGAATTGAATTTTTGATTTAAAATTCAATTACATTAAATTTACGTATTCTACAAACAAAACATTAATTATTTTAGTAAATTATTCAATTTTATAAATTTATTATTAATTAATTAATATAAATAAAAGAAAGGCGAATTATCGGATAATTAAAAATAAAAACAAATTTTTTAATAACAAAACATTAATTCTTAATGTCTTGAAACTCGATTTTTATAGATGCCCAAATGCAATTTATTTTTGTATAAAAAAAAATACTGCGAGCAAAAAACATTTTAATCATCATAGAAATTTGTTTAATTGCAAATTGAAATTTGTAACTCTCGACGAAAATCAATTAAAAAGGCATAAAAAAAGTACCGAAGGGGTGAAATACGTTAGTTTTACATTTTAACCTTTTTAGTGAAATTTTTTGTGTTATTTTAAAGCCTAAAACTGTGATAGTTCTAGTTGGAAACTAGAAATTTTAAGAGGGAGAATTTGGTACTCTTTATTCATTTTAATGGTACTTTGAGAGACTAAGCTAAAACGCTATTTGAGCAAAGGGAAAAAAATTATAAACAAAACTTATATTTACTAGTGGTGGATTGATTTAATGGTGCTTTAAAATATTTTATTATAAGTTAACATAGAACTATGAGACTGAGCTCAAACGGTGCAGAGTAAAACAAAAAATCAAAATCAATTCTTTTTTAATTAAAATGATACTTTTCTATATTTTAATATTAACAGATTCAGCACTATAAAACTGACAATAAAAACAAAGTCAAAATATTATTTTTAGTTTTTAATTTATTAATATTACCGCACCTAGAACTATGAGATTGGGCTTCTGACCCTACAAGGTAGAAAAATTTATATGGGAGAAAATGGTACTTTTTATTTATTTATTTTTTTTTTTTAATTTACGAACCTAGGACTACGAGAGAAAACTGATACATTTTATTTGTTTTAATGGGACTATTTGATATTTTAATATTAGCGTAGGTTTTCAGCAAAATAAGAAATTAAAAAAGAAACAACCTGCAAGTAGAGAATTGAACACCAGTAATTTAGTTGTTTTATTGGAGGCTGTCATCTGTCCGGTAACATGCCATATACTTTCGTTAAATGTTTTATTATTATTATTATTTTTTTTCTTAATTTTGTAATTCATTTTTATTCATGAAAATCTTTTTCTTTATGTTATTTCAAGACATAAAACGATTTGTGACAAGTTTATAAAAAACACGACAACGCTCAACATCAGTCCAATTTTTATAATTTTATTTTTTATTAGGATGTTTTCATACATAAAAATAATCTAATCAGCAAACCGGATAATGTCTGTATTTATTTTTCAACACGTGTAATTTTTTGCACCCGTAAAGGGTATATAAAATCTCGGCAACTGGCATAGATTCATCACTCTAGTAAAGTTCTTACCTGAGAAGTATTAAAAGTAAGAAAACATTTTAATTTCAAATTAGAAATTTTATTAAAAAGAATAATAAAATTAAGCACAAATTAAAAATAAAATTTTTTTGCACAAGTTTGGCAAAAACGCTTAGTTTGAAAAGAATAATTCTGTGAATTATAATTTGTTTGGTTTTTGTTCAGGCAAGGAACGTAAGGATGACGGGCTTTGTATTTTGTGGCTTAACAATTCTCCTGGCGAATGTAGTCTTAGTGCATAGTGCACCAAAGGCTCAGGTAAGTGATGAAATTTTAAGTCTCTACAACGAACATTTTCAGTAGTAGAACAAGTTTAGTTTATATAAAAGTAAAACGAGGTATAACCCAATCCTTGGGTTGAGTTCAGTATAAAAAAATACTTTTAGTGATTTTTAAATAGCCTGTCTAGTGTAATGTGATTGCAGTCACAGGCGAAAACCACGGGTTTAATTTGACGTCAACTTCTTGTCGTACTCACAAATTTATTTTTACTTTTTTATGGCTTTCTGTGAATTTATCATTTTAAGGTTCGCTATTACAACTTTTTATAGTTAAAGTTAGGATTTTTTCTGGCAAATAATCGGTTTTTTTTGTTAAAACTTGGGTTCAATATTTAACTTATTTAAATTTTTAATTGATAAATCCAACCAAAAGCTTGATATTTGACTTATAAAATCTAAGCTTTAACTATCGGTAACTTGTAACAACTTGCCAAAGTGACTTTTAATTATTTTTCCTTATTACAACTTCTACACTGAAAGAATTTTGTTCATACATCCAATGAATTTTTTCCTTAATCCAATGAAAAAATCAGTATTTTTCAACCAATGACACGCTTCATTAGATGAAAGAATCAAGTTTCATTAAAATATTTTAATGAAAAGTTACATGAAATGTATGTAACGTTTTCATTATTTTCAAAATTTTAAAAATGCCTTTCAACTGCAAAGCCATCAGAAGATTCAGAGGCAATACTTAGTTGACTCATTGGTATTTCTGTGACAGGAATCAATAACAAAAAAAAAAAAAAAAAAATTGCATATTTTTGCGATACTAAATTTTATCAGAATAAGAAATTTTAGTCACTGCATTAAAATTAAAATTACTTTGTCACTTTTCTTTTAGACTTTAATTTCTCACGGCTGTACCATGTTTTATGTATCCTTCATAAATATAAAAAAATACAAAAAAAAAAAAATAATTAATTGAAATTTCTAGTTTATTAAGCTTCTGGTTGTATTATAAAAATTATTTATTTATTATTGGAGCGAAATATTGATTTAAAAATAAATTTATAAAAAAAGATCTCAGGAGCTTAATAAAATAGCAAATTTAATTTAAAAAATCAAATAATTTTTTAAATATTTAATCAAAAGTTTTTGTGTCCCTTCATTGTAGACTGCAGAATATAAGAAGAATCTTTTCGAAACATTTTTTATAAGCAAATCGAAATGTAATTTAGCTAACAATACTTGGTCTGGACGTAACTTAACCTACTTAATCTATGATAATATAAAACGAGGAGAGGACTTTATAATGCCTTCTATAAATAAAGCTGTTGCTAAATGGAGTGATTATGCTAATGTAAATCTCACAAGAAAAATGACAGCCCCGGCAGATATTACTATTTTGTAAGAAAAATTTAACTGATTCTTTTTATAGCTTAATTTTATTTATCTTCCATTTTCTATTTCAATTAATAGGTTTTATCAATTCGATTACTATGATTGGTGTATTAACCCATTTAAAATGGTTTCAAAAGAAACTATTTCGGAGGAAATTTATACTGTGGCTTTCGGTCAAATTGGCACTCAGCTAGGCTTACTACATCCAAAATGGGAGATGCGAGAAAACAAAAAACAAATTAAAGATTGTGAATCCGAGATAAGAAAAGACTGGTGTAGAAATCTAAAAATTGATACAATCTTTACTGATTATCGTGGAGATTTATACGCTTTTAAGGGTTACCGATATTTGGGATTTAATCTAGCCGATTTGTACAATGGTCGATCGAAACCAATAACAGAAAGATGGCGTGGCTTACCTGGTAATTATTTCTTTTTAATTGTTTCATTTACAGACAGTACTTACGCATCAGGGAAATCTATTAACTACGAGATTTCCCAAAAAAAAAAAAAAACCAGGCAGAGATTAATTTTTAATTTTTAGGAAATATTGATGCTGCTTTTACGCATAAAAGAACCAACCAGACGTTTTTCTTCAAAAACACTACAGTTTGGAGTTATACTATGGACATTCTGGATCCTGATTTTCCACAGGATATTCGCGAACTTTTCCCTGACAAATTTACTCCTTTTGATGATGTTTTATATCACAATGATGAACTTGTTATATTTCATGGAGACTCCTATTATGTTTATTCCTATCGCGATAATGCAATGAGTGAAGCCAAACCGATTAGTCAATTAGGTTTGCCAAATAATATAGACGCTGCTTTTGAATATTCTAATGGTTACACTTACTTCTTTAAGGATGATAAATTCTATTCGTTAAATTTCGACGAAAGAAATAGAAATAAAACGGAGCTTGTAAGTACCAGAAATAGTTGATACTAAATAAATATTTTATATTCGTGACCTCATTTTAAAAACTAAAAATTATTTCGAACGTAATCGCATAATTCCATTCCAACAATTTAATTTAAAAGAAAATTGGCATATTGTTTGCTTTAATTAAAAAATTTTCCATTTATTTAATTTTTATTTGCTCCATAATATTTTTTCTTTTTATGTAGCAAAGCTTGGAATACAATTTACAAAATTTTACTGAAGCAAAACACAAAATCTGCAAACGAATTATTTAAATAAATTTCTTGCGGCTGAGTGAACATTTAGCAGCTGCTCCAATTTAGGGGGACTTTTCGTAGATAAAGACGAGTCTTATATGTAAAATTTTGTAAATTTTTTTCAATGAGGCTACACGATCAATGAAAATAATTTCAAATTTATTCTTACAATTTATTTTTAGGGCACTCCATTAATCCCAGAAAGTACCAGGCAGTTCTTTTTGAGTTGTAATTCAAACAGAGATAAAGTGAAATGAACATTAATTATGTTTGTAATAATTTTAAAATTTCTGATTTCTATGTAAATAAAGCTGAACTAAAATTTGTGAAAATTAATTTTTTTCTTTTTAAAATTTTTAGAAAATGAATTTCAGTGTCCAATAAGAATTAAATAGCGAATATTTGTACACACAATATTCACACATTTTTACTGAACTAGAGTTTTATGTTTCACAATACAGAGAATCTTGTAGGCAGATTACAGCTTTTCGTGAGAGCTCAGTTGCTTTAGACAAACATTTTCTTTGTATAATCTGACCACCAAATAAAACTTAGCTCCAAACAAATAAACAGCTGATTGTAAGCACATACAATTATTTGCTAACAAACAAAAATGCTTATAGTGTAAAAATTTGTTTGCGCTTGCGAAGTTTTTGTAAGAACAAACAGTAGCAAATAACAGCTGTAAAACCATGTTGTATGTTTTTAAAAATAATCAGCACATACTCGTACTTTAGATATTTACGGCGTTATTTATTAAACCTTGGCTTCTTTTAAATAATCTCTGTTGAGATTTTGCATAATGTAACAATTTTATATATAAAATTGAAACTGATTTTAAACTGATGGATGATACCTAAGTCTCCCGTGAAGTTAACATTATCTGTTAGCGAAAACATTTCAAAATATTAGACTCTGCAGGCAGTCTAATATAATTAATTTGATTAATTAATTAGAGTTTACACCCTATAAAAAATAGACTGCAATTTCTTTTGCTAATGGGTTTCATTTATTCTTTGCTGCTCTTAAAAATGTAATGACTGACCGCTACGATAGCTGTTTGCAACACGATCTATAATCTTAAACATAAGTCTGATCTTAGCTATTCAGTAAGCTGCAATTAATGATAAATGTAATTAAAATTGTCAAAATATAACGAAAAATCATTTGTAAAATCGTATGAGTATGAGTGCATGCAGCAAGTAAGAATAACAATTGGTATTTCTTTGCACAGATTAATTGTTCTTGCAGATATGCTTCCTTTTTTATTTTTTTTTTTTTTTGTGAATGCATGTAATTATTTATTAACAAGTATGCCAGTAGCAAATATTCCGGACTTTTTGGGGTATTAAAAAAATTAATGCCACAAAAATTAAAATCAAAACTTAAAATGCTCAAGGGTTAGTTCATATTCATGTCGAGTTGCCACAGCAATGCCTCACAAACTGCAGTTTTCTGTTTTCTTTTTGAGCACATTTTAAGTTTTAGCTCATTTGTGGGGTTAATGTTAAAATTTTTACATTGGTGAATTCAAAGACTCATAGTAAAATTCAACGAGAACCATTTTTGTAGAACATTTTAATGGTCTAACTCTTCAAGTTTTGGGTTTTTGCTTTTTTGAGTTTTTTAAATTAGGGGTCAAAAAAGTCCCGCTGATTGAAGTGTTAGAGGGTTAAAAGGTTAAATAAAAATATTTCCCGTAATGTTTTACATAATTTTGGTGAACATTTCATAAACCTAAAATGGAGGATTCTCATTGTTACTTACTCCGATTCACAATTGAATTCTCAAAAGAGAAGGAAATTTTAAGCCCAATTTTGGCATAGGCCCAGAAACTTATATATGTAAATCGTTTCTTTGGTCCACTGTGCCAGAATCAGTTGTTGGAACCTTCTTATTTTGAAAAAATTTAGATTTTGCTGAACAGAGCTATTTATCTCTCTGAGAAATAAATGTAATATTTGAATTGAACTTGTGGTTGTTTCTTTTGGAACACATAAATTTCAATTTATTGATACACGTTAATAGTACTTCGCATTGTCAGAAAAAAAATATTAAAAAATTATTTCGTTAACCAATAACAAATAAAAAATATAAACTTGAATAAATAAAAAATTAAATAATGGACATAAATAAAAATAAAAAACAAGAGCAACTGAAACTTAAAAAATAATAATTAATACAAAAAGATCAATGAAGATAAACAATTACAGCATGATTAAGAAAAAGGAAACGCGGAAAGCAGCCACGTATAATAAATACAAAGTAATCTAGAACTATATCCTGCAGACAAGCAAATCGCTTCGTGGGCTTTATAGAGAACAATGTACATGTATATAAAGGGTGTTTTTTATAGACATATAGAACTTTAAGTTGGCATTACTGTTCAAGATGGCGACCAATTTAACAGCTGTCAATTTATTTATTTTAAGTTTTTCTTGGCAATTTATCATGAATAGACTCACGCCTGAACAACGCTTGCAAATGGGCACAAAACGAGATTGCCGTTGTTACCGATTTTCATAAGTGAATTTTGAAATAATAAAAAAAATTATATGAAACACCTTCTGCTCCTGTTAGGAAGTTTTTCTTTTTTTTTTTAAGGAAGCTCACATACTAAATAATAAAAATAGTACATGAAAGTAAATAGCAGCCGTTTCTCTCATACGACTGGAATGTCATTCATTATTCGAGCACTTTGGCTTGTGGCTGCTTTTAAGCTTTAAATTATGTAAACAACACGTTTGGCTTACGAGTGTTAGAGAAACTTTATTTATGAAAAAGGTCTAGTTAGAACTTTTAAATTATTAGAATCTTTTCTTCTTATTAACCAAGTGATGAAGTTGTTTGAACTTTTTACCGTAACTTTAAAAATCTTTAATTTCATGCAATAAATCCAAGCAGGAAAAGAAATTGAAAGAGACAAATCTTCATTCACCCTGACAGTAAAGCAACATTAGTGTTTTCTTTGTGCCTTCGGCGTATCTAACATCAACAGTGATCTGATAAACAGAAAGAGAAATTAATTTCGGTAGTATCTTTGATTTGTGAACGGATTGCTTTCATTTTTTATATGACTATCATTTCTGATTAAGCTGCATGTCCGATTTGTACAGGGTCCGCCAATGTATGCGTGCGGGTTTTCTGTGCTCCAAATGCGACAATTTTGCCGCCAAGATCAAAATGAGCTTCATCTGAAAAGATGATTTTTTTTTGGCAAAATCGACATCTTCTGTAAGTCGATCGCAGGCCCACTTAGCGAAGCGAAAACACAACCATATTTTTTCAGCGGAAGGATAAAACTAATTATCTGTCAAATCAGACATGAGCTAAGTGTTACCATTCACGAAATAAGCACTAGTTGAAAAAAAAAAACGTTCGATGGCGGACCCTTTAGTTTAGTCATAATAAAAAAAAACCAAACAGAAATGAATGAAACATAAAAATTACGGTTGTATTTTTGATTTTGCTTAGACAGATTGCTCTCATTTTTAGCACAGACATTAGGCCTGATTATGAGTCTCATTGTCGTGACAAAAACAGTGAAGGCTGATTATGACTAGTATTTCTGATAAGACCACGTTTTTCTGTCTGTTTTGTATTTTAGAAAAAAAAAACGCAACAATCCTACTCGTCAAAATAGTGGTCGCGCTTTTTGACTCATAGCTCCGCTATTTATGAACCGATCTTGATGAATTTCAACAGCTACTGAAAGACAAAGCCTGATGATAGATTGGTATGCTAAGCTTTTATGTATGTTGCCTATGGACGTCAGAAAGTTGCTTTCAATGGCTACACATACAGACAGACGGCCGGAGTTCTATAAGGTGTCCCATGCACACTTTTTATGAAGGGTATATATTTCAAAGCATAATTTCAGGCTTTCAGAAATGATTAAAATTTATTTTGCCAAAAAAATTATTGATATGAAAAGCACATGTCACCAAAAGTGGATTTTTAACAGTTTCAATATTAACAAATATTTGCTTTAATGTTTATTGCCTCAGGCAAACGTGATGTCCTTACAAATATTTATTTGTAACGAAAAGAAGAATTACATTTTATATAAAAAAAAGAAAAACATGACTTGCTATCAAATAATTTGAGTTGTAAGAAATATTTGTATACTCTGGTAAAAACGTTTTGTGGCACAGAAATGGCAATTAATTAAAAAAGTATGCAGAGTATACGAATTAACTTTAAATTTAATACTCTTTTTAGATAACATTTTCTTTTTACACATTGAATTAAAGCCCGTTTAATTTGATTTTTTTAGGTTTATGAGTGGGAGTTCTTACAAGAAGGAAATCATACATATTGTACAAAATTTGGGAGCAAGCAACCGATTTCAATTATAATAATTTGTGGCAAAGTGCATATGAGTTATATAAAAATAGATTGTCACCTTTCTCAAACTATTCTTTCTATCTTACAGTAGGATGATTGAAATTTAGGATTTTAATTTAGTCCAGAAACTTTGGATGTATAAATTTTGTTACCAAGCCGCTTATATAGTATGTCAACTTATTTATTTTGGGCATTATGCATTTTTCTGCACCCCTCGATTTGATATTTGTTTTTATCTTTTCCTTTTTTAATTTAGCTTAAATACAATAACAGTGATTTTACAACCTAGAATTATTATAGTTTTAAAACGTATTTTTATTTAAAAAAAAAAAAAAAAAAAACTAAAAAATTATATCAACATAATAATTTTGTGTTGACATGAAAAAGGAACACCGCATTCTCATGAGTTTATGATAAATATTTTGGTTCTAATTGTTCGATACATTCCGTGATTGCGGTAAACATTTTTTTGTATGGAAGCAAAATTTGCTTGAGGTTAGATACATCGTTACCGTAGCGGTATTATTTATCATATCATTGATTCCACAATGTAGGTAAGTTTCTAGATCTCGCTTTAATTTTCTCACGAAAAGCAAACGGAAAGACCTACAATGTAAGAAAAAAATATATAAAATTTGTTTGATTTATTGAATATAAATTTTTTTTTTTTGTTTATTTAAAATTAATTGTTATATATGTAATAGTTTCTATTTGGAATTTAAAAGTTTAACAAAATATTAATATTTATTTATGATTAATAAACAAACAAAAAATTAATAAAAATAGAGTATATAGTTTTCAATATTAAAATGTTGGTTGGGAAATTTATTTATTTATTCAGTTCAATGCTTACCGAGTTTCTTGTTAAAATATTTGAATCTTTTTATAACTATTGCCAAATACAAATGCTTTTACAATTTAAAGGTTCTAATGTTTTCAAGAAACCTTGGGAGTAATATACTGAGGAATCAGAGTAGCGTCTGATGAAATGGTCCCCTTCAGTAGTTATTGTACTGAATAAATAACTCATGAGAATATCATGAGTAAAAGAATAAATTTTAAAACCAAACCAATTTCTGGGATTAAGCACAAATAAAGATTAATATTTTATTAATTTTTATATATAAAAATTAAATTTTTTCTTATTACAATTCATTCACAATAGAAAACTTATTAATTCACAACTTAATTAAAGGATTGAAAATAAAATGATAGTTCCGCAGGAAGGAATAATAGCAATTTTTCTAAATTTTCCTTTCTGTGGGGAATCAATAATACCACCCATTGATAAGCAGTGCCAAGCTACAGCCCAAAAACTTTAGAAAGTGCTACAAGATTGAAAATGGGCTTAAAAATTGTTGTTGTTGCCCTAGGTTACTAACAGAAAAATCAAAAAGGGAGATATAGGCATTGAAAAGTATACAGATCCAGGTTAGAATAGGCCTTAAATGCAGCTTTGCATATTTTTACATAGTCATCTGCTTGGTAAAGGACTAAAAAAAAATAAAAAAAAAAATTAATTTAGATTAGTAATGCTTTTATTTTGCTGCTTTACCCGATCTCTAGACCTAACGAATTCCGTTGTCAGCTTTTGAATTTTAAAAATCACCGAAACCAAGGCAAAACAGAAATCACTTTTTAGTCATTTTGAAGAAGCATGCGAAACATTGTTTTTTCGCAATTATTTATTTGTAACCAGCCTTGCCATTTTAGCTTTTTAAGGCTAGATTTAGCCTTCTTTCTCGCATTTGGCCTCTAGATTTTTTCCTAGCCGTTTTTCATTTTCAAAATAGCCTTGCTTTCCTTATCAATTCAATGCAATAGAAATCAAGTCGATAGCTTGAAAACGAAGCAGGTTAATCGAAATAAAAAATGGCTCATTTTATGTGAAACCCTTTAGTTTATATGCCTGTATTTTTTTAATAGAAGATAAAACAATAAAACTAAACTGTCTTTTTAATTTTTAGCAAAACGTGTACAAACTAAATTAATAAATTTATAACGTTTATTTATTTTAGGATGAAAATTACATTTTTTATGATAAAAAAACGAAACTTTGTTTATATTAAAATACTTTATGTAGTTTTTGCGTCACAGCAATACTATCCGTTCATTCACTATTTTGATCATCTCATTTTAGTTTTTAAATGTAAATTTGTTAAGTACATAAAATGTTAGTTTTGTTCATGGCATGCAAATTATAATACAATAAATTGTAGGTTCGTGAGTGGTAATGGTAATTTTATTGTTACCATAAATGAAAAATGTTAAAGAAAAAGGAAATTGCAGCATTAAAACTAACACAACAACCAGCCTTAGGAAGCTAGTGAATTGAATTTTTGATTTAAAATTCAATTACATTAAATTTACGTGTTCTACAAACAAAACATTAATTATTTTAGTAAATTATTCAATTTTATAAATTTATTATTAATTAATTAATATAAATAAAAGAAAGGCGAATTATCGGATAATTAAAAATAAAAACAAATTTTTTAATAACAAAACATTAATTCTTAATGTCTTGAAACTCGATTTTTATAGATGCCCAAATGCAATTTATTTTTGTATAAAAAAAAATACTGCGAGCAAAAAACATTTTAATCATCATAGAAATTTGTTTAATTGCAAATTGAAATTTGTAACTCTCGATGAAAGTCAATTAAAAAGGCATAAAAAAAGTACCGAAGGGGTGAAATACGTTAGTTTTACATTTTAACCTTTTTAGTGAAATTTTTTGTGCTATTTTAAAGCCTAAAACTGTGATAGTAGAGAAAGAAAACGGTTGGAAACTAGAAATTTTAAGAGGGAGAATTTGGTACTCTTTATTCATTTTAATGGTACTTTAAGAGACTAAGCTAAAACGCTATTTGAGCAAAGGGAAAAAAAATTATAAACAAAACTTATATTTACTAGTGGTGGATTGATTTAATGGTGCTTTAAAATATTTTATTATAAGTTAACATAGAACTATGAGACTGAGCTCAAACGGTGCAGAGTAAAACAAAAAATCAAAATCAATTCTTTTTTAATTAAAATGATACTTTTCTATATTTTAATATTAACAGATTCAGCACTATAAAACTGACAATAAAAACAAAGTCAAAATATTATTTTTAGTTTTTAATTTATTAATATTACCGCACCTAGAACTATGAGATTGGGCTTCTGACCCTACAAGGTAGAAAAATTTATATGGGAGAAAATGGTACTTTTTATTTATTTATTTTTTTTTTTTAATTTACGAACCTAGGACTACGAGAGAAAACTGATACATTTTATTTGTTTTAATGGGACTATTTGATATTTTAATATTAGCGTAGGTTTTCAGCAAAATAAGAAATTAAAAAAGAAACAACCTGCAAGTAGAGAATTGAACACCAGTAATTTAGTTGTTTTATTGGAGGCTGTCATCTGTCCGGTAACATGCCATATACTTTCGTTAAATGTTTTATTATTATTATTATTTTTTTTCTTAATTTTGTAATTCATTTTTATTCATGAAAATCTTTTTCTTTATGTTATTTCAAGACATAAAACGATTTGTGACAAGTTTATAAAAAACACGACAACGCTCAACATCAGTCCAATTTTTATAATTTTATTTTTTATTAGGATGTTTTCATACATAAAAATAATCTAATCAGCAAACCGGATAATGTCTGTATTTATTTTTCAACACGTGTAATTTTTTGCACCCGTAAAGGGTATATAAAATCTCGGCAACTGGCATAGATTCATCACTCTAGTAAAGTTCTTACCTGAGAAGTATTAAAAGTAAGAAAACATTTTAATTTCAAATTAGAAATTTTATTAAAAAGAATAATAAAATTAAGCACAAATTAAAAATAAAATTTTTTTGCACAAGTTTGGCAAAAACGCTTAGTTTGAAAAGAATAATTCTGTGAATTATAATTTGTTTGGTTTTTGTTCAGGCAAGGAACGTAAGGATGACGGGCTTTGTATTTTGTGGCTTAACAATTCTCCTGGCGAATGTAGTCTTAGTGCATAGTGCACCAAAGGCTCAGGTAAGTGATGAAATTTTAAGTCTCTACAACGAACATTTTCAGTAGTAGAACAAGTTTAGTTTATATAAAAGTAAAACGAGGTATAACCCAATCCTTGGGTTGAGTTCAGTATAAAAAAATACTTTTAGTGATTTTTAAATAGCCTGTCTAGTGTAATGTGATTGCAGTCACAGGCGAAAACCACGGGTTTAATTTGACGTCAACTTCTTGTCGTACTCACAAATTTATTTTTACTTTTTTATGGCTTTCTGTGAATTTATCATTTTAAGGTTCGCTATTACAACTTTTTATAGTTAAAGTTAGGATTTTTTCTGGCAAATAATCGGTTTTTTTTGTTAAAACTTGGGTTCAATATTTAACTTATTTAAATTTTTAATTGATAAATCCAACCAAAAGCTTGATATTTGACTTATAAAATCTAAGCTTTAACTATCGGTAACTTGTAACAACTTGCCAAAGTGACTTTTAATTATTTTTCCTTATTACAACTTCTACACTGAAAGAATTTTGTTCATACATCCAATGAATTTTTTCCTTAATCCAATGAAAAAATCAGTATTTTTCAACCAATGACACGCTTCATTAGATGAAAGAATCAAGTTTCATTAAAATATTTTAATGAAAAGTTACATGAAATGTATGTAACGTTTTCATTATTTTCAAAATTTTAAAAATGCCTTTCAACTGCAAAGCCATCAGAAGATTCAGAGGCAATACTTAGTTGACTCATTGGTATTTCTGTGACAGGAATCAATAACAAAAAAAAAAAAAAAAAAAATTGCATATTTTTGCGATACTAAATTTTATCAGAATAAGAAATTTTAGTCACTGCATTAAAATTAAAATTACTTTGTCACTTTTCTTTTAGACTTTAATTTCTCACGGCTGTACCATGTTTTATGTATCCTTCATAAATATAAAAAAATACAAAAAAAAAAAAATAATTAATTGAAATTTCTAGTTTATTAAGCTTCTGGTTGTATTATAAAAATTATTTATTTATTATTGGAGCGAAATATTGATTTAAAAATAAATTTATAAAAAAAGATCTCAGGAGCTTAATAAAATAGCAAATTTAATTTAAAAAATCAAATAATTTTTTAAATATTTAATCAAAAGTTTTTGTGTCCCTTCATTGTAGACTGCAGAATATAAGAAGAATCTTTTCGAAACATTTTTTATAAGCAAATCGAAATGTAATTTAGCTAACAATACTTGGTCTGGACGTAACTTAACCTACTTAATCTATGATAATATAAAACGAGGAGAGGACTTTATAATGCCTTCTATAAATAAAGCTGTTGCTAAATGGAGTGATTATGCTAATGTAAATCTCACAAGAAAAATGACAGCCCCGGCAGATATTACTATTTTGTAAGAAAAATTTAACTGATTCTTTTTATAGCTTAATTTTATTTATCTTCCATTTTCTATTTCAATTAATAGGTTTTATCAATTCGATTACTATAATTGGTGTATTAACGCATCTAAAATGGTTTCAAAAGAAACTATTTCGGAGGAAATTTATACTGTGGCTTTCGGTCAAATTGGCACTCAGCTAGGCTTACTACATCCAAAATGGGAGATGCGAGAAAACAAAAAACAAATTAAAGATTGTGAATCCGAGATAAGAAAAGACTGGTGTAGAAATCTAAAAATTGATACAATCTTTACTGATTATCGTGGAGATTTATACGCTTTTAAGGGTTACCGATATTTGGGATTTAATCTAGCCGATTTGTACAATGGTCGATCGAAACCAATAACAGAAAGATGGCGTGGCTTACCTGGTAATTATTTCTTTTTAATTGTTTCATTTACAGACAGTACTTACGCATCAGGGAAATCTATTAACTACGAGATTTCCCAAAAAAAAAAAAAAACCAGGCAGAGATTAATTTTTAATTTTTAGGAAATATTGATGCTGCTTTTACGCATAAAAGAACCAACCAGACGTTTTTCTTCAAAAACACTACAGTTTGGAGTTATACTATGGACATTCTGGATCCTGATTTTCCACAGGATATTCGCGAACTTTTCCCTGACAAATTTACTCCTTTTGATGATGTTTTATATCACAATGATGAACTTGTTATATTTCATGGAGACTCCTATTATGTTTATTCCTATCGCGATAATGCAATGAGTGAAGCCAAACCGATTAGTCAATTAGGTTTGCCAAATAATATAGACGCTGCTTTTGAATATTCTAATGGTTACACTTACTTCTTTAAGGATGATAAATTCTATTCGTTAAATTTCGACGAAAGAAATAGAAATAAAACGGAGCTTGTAAGTACCAGAAATAGTTGATACTAAATAAATATTTTATATTCGTGACCTCATTTTAAAAACTAAAAATTATTTCGAACGTAATCGCATAATTCCATTTCAACAATTTAATTTAAAAGAAAATTGGCATATTGTTTGCTTTAATTAAAAAATTTTCCATTTATTTAATTTTTATTTGCTCCATAATATTTTTTCTTTTTATGTAGCAAAGCTTGGAATACAATTTACAAAATTTTACTGAAGCAAAACACAAAATCTGCAAACGAATTATTTAAATAAATTTCTTGCGGCTGAGTGAACATTTAGCAGCTGCTCCAATTTAGGGGGACTTTTCGTAGATAAAGACGAGTCTTATATGTAAAATTTTGTAAATTTTTTTCAATGAGGCTACACGATCAATGAAAATAATTTCAAATTTATTCTTACAATTTATTTTTAGGGCACTCCATTAATCCCAGAAAGTACCAGGCAGTTCTTTTTGAGTTGTAATTCAAACAGAGATAAAGTGAAATGAACATTAATTATGTTTGTAATAATTTTAAAATTTCTGATTTCTATGTAAATAAAGCTGAACTAAAATTTGTGAAAATTAATTTTTTTCTTTTTAAAATTTTTAGAAAATGAATTTCAGTGTCCAATAAGAATTAAATAGCGAATATTTGTACACACAATATTCACACATTTTTACTGAACTAGAGTTTTATGTTTCACAATACAGAGAATCTTGTAGGCAGATTACAGCTTTTCGTGAGAGCTCAGTTGCTTTAGACAAACATTTTCTTTGTATAATCTGACCACCAAATAAAACTTAGCTCCAAACAAATAAACAGCTGATTGTAAGCACATACAATTATTTGCTAACAAACAAAAATGCTTATAGTGTAAAAATTTGTTTGCGCTTGCGAAGTTTTTGTAAGAACAAACAGTAGCAAATAACAGCTGTAAAACCATGTTGTATGTTTTTAAAAATAATCAGCACATACTCGTACTTTAGATATTTACGGCGTTATTTATTAAACCTTGGCTTCTTTTAAATAATCTCTGTTGAGATTTTGCATAATGTAACAATTTTATATATAAAATTGAAACTGATTTTAAACTGATGGATGATACCTAAGTCTCCCGTGAAGTTAACATTATCTGTTAGCGAAAACATTTCAAAATATTAGACTCTGCAGGCAGTCTAATATAATTAATTTGATTAATTAATTAGAGTTTACACCCTATAAAAAATAGACTGCAATTTCTTTTGCTAATGGGTTTCATTTATTCTTTGCTGCTCTTAAAAATGTAATGACTGACCGCTACGATAGCTGTTTGCAACACGATCTATAATCTTAAACATAAGTCTGATCTTAGCTATTCAGTAAGCTGCAATTAATGATAAATGTAATTAAAATTGTCAAAATATAACGAAAAATCATTTGTAAAATCGTATGAGTATGAGTGCATGCAGCAAGTAAGAATAACAATTGGTATTTCTTTGCACAGATTAATTGTTCTTGCAGATATGCTTCCTTTTTTATTTTTTTTTTTTTTTGTGAATGCATGTAATTATTTATTAACAAGTATGCCAGTAGCAAATATTCCGGACTTTTTGGGGTATTAAAAAAATTAATGCCACAAAAATTAAAATCAAAACTTAAAATGCTCAAGGGTTAGTTCATATTCATGTCGAGTTGCCACAGCAATGCCTCACAAACTGCAGTTTTCTGTTTTCTTTTTGAGCACATTTTAAGTTTTAGCTCATTTGTGGGGTTAATGTTAAAATTTTTACATTGGTGAATTCAAAGACTCATAGTAAAATTCAACGAGAACCATTTTTGTAGAACATTTTAATGGTCTAACTCTTCAAGTTTTGGGTTTTTGCTTTTTTGAGTTTTTTAAATTAGGGGTCAAAAAAGTCCCGCTGATTGAAGTGTTAGAGGGTTAAAAGGTTAAATAAAAATATTTCCCGTAATGTTTTACATAATTTTGGTGAACATTTCATAAACCTAAAATGGAGGATTCTCATTGTTACTTACTCCGATTCACAATTAAATTCTCAAAAGAGAAGGAAATTTTAAGCCCAATTTTGGCATAGGCCCAGAAACTTATATATGTAAATCGTTTCTTTGGTCCACTGTGCCAGAATCAGTTGTTAGAACCTTCTTATTTTGAAAAAATTTAGATTTTGCTGAACAGAGCTATTTATCTCTCTGAGAAATAAATGTAATATTTGAATTGAACTTGTGGTTGTTTCTTTTGGAACACATAAATTTCAATTTATTGATACACGTTAATAGTACTTCGCATTGTCAGAAAAAAAATATTAAAAAATTATTTCGTTAACCAATAACAAATAAAAAATATAAACTTGAATAAATAAAAAATTAAATAATGGACATAAATAAAAATAAAAAACAAGAGCAACTGAAACTTAAAAAATAATAATTAATACAAAAAGATCAATGAAGATAAACAATTACAGCATGATTAAGAAAAAGGAAACGCGGAAAGCAGCCACGTATAATAAATACAAAGTAATCTAGAACTATATCCTGCAGACAAGCAAATCGCTTCGTGGGGTTGGCTTTATAGAGAACAATGTACATGTATATAAAGGGTGTTTTTTATAGACATATAGAACTTTAAGTTGGCATTACTGTTCAAGATGGCGACCAATTTAACAGCTGTCAATTTATTTATTTTAAGTTTTTCTTGGCAATTTATCATGAATAGACTCACGCCTGAACAACGCTTGCAAATGGGCACAAAACGAGATTGCCGTTGTTACCGATTTTCATAAGTGAATTTTGTTTAGCGATGAAGCGCACTTCTGGTTGAATGGCTACGTCAACAGACATAACTGCCGCATTTGGAGTGAAGCTAATCTTCAAGTGTATGTCGAAACACCGTTACATCCAGAAAAACTGACTGTTTGGTGCACTTTATGGGCTGGTGAAATCATTGGTCCATACTTCTTCAAAAACGATGATGGCCAGAACGTTACAATCAATGGTGATCGGTATAGAGCCATGATTACTAACTTTTTCATTCCTGAATTGAACAACCATGATGTCCAGGAGCTGTGGTTCCAACAAGACGGCGCAACATGTCACACAGCTCCGCCTAATTTCACGTTTTGGACCTGTGAATTGGCCTCCAAGATCTTGTGATTTAACACCGCTAGACTACTTTCTGTGGGGCTATGTAAAGTCATTGGTCTATGCGGATATGCCACAAACGCTTGACCATTTGGAAGACAACATTCGCCGTGTTATTGCCGATATACGGCCACAAATGTTGGAAAAAGTCATCGAAAATTGCACGTCCAGATTGGACTACATCCGAGCCAGCCGTGGCGGTCATATGCCAGAAATCATAATTAAAATGTAATGCCATAAGATTATCTTTCGGATAAATAAAATTCATGTCAATCGAATACTCAAATCGTTGTTTTATTGCAATTTAAAGTTCTATACGTCTATAAAAAACACCCTTTACATATAAAATCTAATAATGAATTATAGTATAGAATAGTATGAACACTGTATTTTAAAGTAATTTATTTTAAAGTTTAATATTAAAAAAAAAATAACTTTGCAATTTAACACTGTTTCCTTTGTTTCTTACTAATACAATGAAATGCTTGCAAAACAATAATATTTTTGTTTACAATTTGTGTTGTTTGACAGCTAGGTAATAGCATGTTCACACGACGAGTTTCAATGCTGGTTTCGCTGTCTGAACCTCGATTGTGAAAATTTGCGTTCAGACGACACATTTGACAGTTGCTTTGTTTTGTTTTTTGTTGTTTCGCATTTGCCCGCGTTTGTTTTTTAGTTTTGAAATGGATAAAAAAGGTAAATTTTAATATATAAATATATGTATTTTTAGAAAAAATAATAATTTATAAAAAATTTATTTATTATTTCAAATAATTTAATATGTTGTGTTATTTATTATGTTTATTTTTATATTTAAGCAATTTAACACTCTTTCCTTTGTTTCTTACTAATACATTGAAATGCTTGCAAAACAATAATATTTCTTTGTTTACAATTTGTTTTGTTGGACAGCTAGTTAAGATAAACTAGCGATAGAAACTAGTGATGATACTAAATTTTCATGGTTTCGGCAAGAGTTTCAAAATGAAACCTGCAGATTCGCTCACTTAATTTTGTATGGCGAATCTTCCTGTTTCATTCGAGATTGGGATGTGAACCCTCGAAAGAGAGCGAACCTTGTCTCGTCTGAACATACTATAACATAAACTAGCGATAGAAACTAGGGATGATGCTAAATTTTCATGGTTTCGGTAAGAGTTTCAAAATGAAATCTGCAGATTCGCTCACTTAATTTTGTATGGCGAATCTTCCTGTTTCATTCGAGATTGAGTTGTGAACCCTCAAAAGAGAGCGAATCTTGTCTCGTGTGAACATGCTACATATAAGAAATGTGGTAGCTGCAGCAAAGTATTTGGTGTTCCGCAAATACAGTACTCATTTTTGTTATTTGCTTTTTCTTGTTCCTATTTTTGGGACAACGTTTTTGCAAATGTTTACGGATAATAACTTGGAAATCAATACTTCACTACTCTTCACGATTTGAGCTCTGTGAGCTCAAATGTATTTACAAATACAAAAAAGTTATTTGTTGCAGATGTCTAGTATCTGCTAGTGCTGCTATTAGCGGGCGGACTTCATAAAAGCGAACAACAACCTCTTTCGTACATTTGTATTGTAAAAGTTCACAGAGTTTATGCAAATACATAAATAAAAGTTATTTATAAAACAGTTTTTATTTATTTAAGGATTCTAAGTTTTTATCAAAACATACCAGCAGCTAAAAATTTACTGACTTGAATGGAAATTTTTTTAATTCAACTTTAATTAGGCGGCAGTTATCAACTATCAAAGCTCGAAGTTTTGTGGTAGAGATTATGACACACTGTATCACAAACGATCTAATCTGTATCTATTTATCAACACGAGTAATTTTTCATACCCGCAAAGGGTATATAAAATCTCAGCAACTGGCGTAGATTCATCACTCTAGTAAAGTTCTTACCTGAGAAGTATTAAAAGTAAGAAAACATTTTAATTTCAAATTAGAAATTTTATTAAAAAGAAAATAAAAAAAGAATAATAAAATTAAGCACAAATTAAAAATAAAATTTTTTTGCACAAGTTTGGCAAAAACGCTTAGTTTGAAAAGAATAATTCTGTGAATTATAATTTGTTTGGTTTTTGTTCAGGCAAGGAACGTAAGGATGACGGGCTTTGTATTTTGTGGCTTAACAATTCTCCTGGCGAATGTAGTCTTAGTGCATAGTGCACCAAAGGCTCAGGTAAGTGATGAAATTTTAAGTCTCTACAACGAACATTTTCAGTAGTAGAACAAGTTTAGTTTATATAAAAGTAAAACGAGGTATAACCCAATCCTGGGGTTGAGTTCAGTATAAAAAAATACTTTTAGTGTCTAGTGTAATGTGATTGCAGTCACAGGCGAAAACCACGGGTTTAATTTGACGTCAACTTCTTGTCGTACTCACAAATTTATTTTTACTTTTTTATGGCTTTCTGTGAATTTATCATTCTTAGGTTCGCTATTACAACTTTTTATAGTTAAAGTTAGGATTTTTTCTGGCAAATAATCGGTTTTTTTTGTTAAAACTTGGGTTCAATATTTAACTTATTTAAATTTTTAATTGAAAATCCAACCAAAAGCTTGATATTTGACTTATAAAATCTAAGCTTTAACTATCGGTAACTTGTAACAACTTGCCAATAAGGTCTCATGTAGTTACAGTTAACTTTTTTTATTACAACTTCTAAATAAGTAAAATTAATTTTGTTTTAATATGAACTTCGTGTGTACTAACCAAAATGAAAGCATAAAGCACATACGAGTACAACAGCGAAACGCTTATAGTTCACATTAAAAGTTAACTGCCTTTTGTTTAACAGACACTTTTCGGTAAAGCCTAATTGTAATAACCAATAACCATTTATTTTTCCATTAACATTCTGTCATTAGTTGTAATAATGGCCTTTAAAGTAGGTGAAACCATAAGAAGATTCAAAGGCACAGCCTCTATACTTAATTGACTCCCTGGCCTAGATTCGCTGATTGTATTTCTGTGACAGGAAACCCCAACAAAGAAAAATTAAAATTACTTTGCCATTTTCTTTCACACTAATTCCTCACCAGGACTCTAGCAAAACATATTTTTTAAAAATGTTCTTTCAATTTACAACTGCTGAATGTGTATTTGATATAAAATCTCAGTACAAAGAATTCTCGATACACACAAAAATATAATAAAATTAAAAATAATTGTTAAGACAATTGTGCATAAAAGTTTTTTTGTTTTGTTTATTTCAGTCTCATTTACCCCAACTTGCCTCGAATGAAGCTGAGCAGCATTCTGACAGTTATCCAAAATGTTATTCCGTTCCCAATATTTTTTGGCCTAGACGTAACATAACCTACAGAATCTCACAGCACTCAATGAATTTACCAGTTAATGTTGTTGAAGCTCAAATAGCTGAAGCTTTTGCTAAATGGTCTGATTTTGGTAAATTAAACATCACCCGAAAAGAGTCAAATGGGGTGGATATTGACATCAGGTGCAAATATAATTTCAATTTAAAATTACAATAAAATCGAACTGCTTGTTTTTAAAATTTTATTTTATTTCAATTAATTTTTTTGCTTCATTTAATAGATTTGTTAAGGCAAATGAAAATGATGATTCATATGATCAAGAGGGTAAATCTTATGGTCGGGGCAAATATGAATTGCATCGTTATGTTTATTTTGATGATACTGATAATTGGACTCTTAATAATACGATTGAGGAAAAAAACTTTTTTCAAACAGCTCTGCTTCTAACTGGCCATGCTTTGGGATTAATACTACCACGTAAACGAAATTATGAGATTGACCTTCCGGATTGTGCTTCCGAGTTAGCAAAAGAAGAATTGTGTAAAAATCCAAAAATTGATACCATTTTTACTGATTATCGTGGAAACACACTGATTTTTAAACGAGACCGATATTTTCAATTTAATAAAACTGACCTGGCCAAGGGCCACTCGAAGCTAATATCAGAAAGATGGAGTGGTTTACCTGGTAATTATTTCTTTTTAATTGTTTTAAGCCAGCAGAGACTATTTTCTAATGATGAAATTTTGAATTTTAAAAACATTTTTAAATATTTTCTTAACTAGTTTTTGATTTATTCTTTTCAGGAAATATTGATGCTGCTTTTACGCATAAAAAAACGAACCACACGTTTTTCTTCAAAAATACTACAGTTTGGCGTTATACTATGGACATTCTGGATCCTGACTTTCCACAGGATATTCGCGCAATTTTCGGTGACAAATTTACTCATTTTGATGATATTGTGTATCGCAAAAATAAACTCTTTATATTTGTGGACGATTCCTATTGGGTTTATTCCTATCACAAAAATAAACTCAGTCAAGCCAAATCAATTCGTCAACTACGTTTTCCACCTAATATAGATGCTGCCTTTGAATCTCCTGATGGTTACACCTACTTCTTTAAGGATGATAAATTCTATACGTTAAATTTCCACGAAAGAAATATAAATAAAAAGGAGTTTGTAAGTAAAAGTATTTAGTTGATACTAAATATTTTCTATTCGTGACCTCATTTTAAACACTAAAAATTATTTCAAACGTAATCGCATAATTCCATTCCAACAATTTAATTTAAAAGAAAATTGGCATATTGTTTGCTTTAATTAAAAAATTTTCCATTTATTGGAATACAATTTACAAAATTTTACTGAAGCAAAACACAAAATCTGCAAACGAGTTATTTAAATAAATTTCTTGCGGCTGAGTGAACATTTAGCAGCTGCTCCAATTTAGGGGCACTTTTCGTAGATAAAGACGAGTCTTATATGTAAAATTTTGTAAATTTTTTTTTTAAATGAGGCTGCGCACGCTATCAATGAAAATAATTTCAAATTATTTCAATTTATTCCTACCATTTATTTTTAGATCGTTCCATTATTTCCACAAAGTACAAGCCAGATATTCTTGGGTTGCAAGCCATAAAATTTGAAATTTTGCCTGGACGTCCAGGGAAATGAATACAAATTTTTTCTATAAATATATAAAGCTAAGCTTAAATTTGAAATTGAAAATGTAAATGTGCAATATCCCTTTAGATTAAAGCTCAATAAATACAAAATCGAATATTTGTTAATTTTTTTTTTTTTTTTCAAAGAGAAGGAAGGGAGTTTGCTAGAGTGAACTGTAGATTGGTGGGTAGTGCGCTGATTTATCAATTTGAAGTTGAAAAATAGGCCCTGGGATTAAATAGTCATAGGGATGATGATTAGTACGTTAGCGAACACGAAATTCAATTCTCTGAAATGCTTAAATCAAATAGTACATACAACGATGCACTTCGAGAAGTTCAATTCCGGCTGAAGTCAACAATTGGACTAATGATTAAATTTAAGAAGATAATGATACTCCTACAGATCAATTATAGACGAAAGTGAGTTTTTCGAAAGCATCAATACCGTGATAAGATGGCTTAAAAATAATTTATAATTATATCCTGAAGAAGCTACGCAATTTGGAGCGAAATATCGATATAAAAATAAATTTATAAAATAAGACCTCAAGCTTAATAAAACAAAGATATTTTAATTAAAAAGAAAAAGGTTAAATAAATTAACAAATAAATAATAAAGATGAAAATCTGGTGGCTGATCCTGTCAATATGGCCACGAAAATGATCAAGACGTATTACACAAAGAAAAAAACAAAAAAAAAAGTCTTGACTGATTCTTTAAACCCCTACGTAAAATTAATATTTTTAGCTCACGAAAATATTCATAATGACTGTGAGCTTTTAACCTGCCAGTTATTATTCTAAATACGAATAGATTTACTGCTCTTCTTTCAATTAAAAAAGCTTAGAAAAGTTAATACGAGTAAGCCTTGGAACATTTTGATTATACTACTAAACAACCAAATACTGGGATATATAGAAACTGCTTCCATTTGGCATTCCTTGTAAGCATATGTGTAGATATAATTTTTATAGGTAAAACAAAATTAAGTACTTAAATCCCCTTTAATAATTATCACAAATTATGATGTAAAAAGTTATTCTACTCGTACAAATTTTAATACAAAGAAATTAAAGGGAGGAACTATTGAAATTAAGAAAAAGCTCTAGCAGCTTAACAAAACTGGAAATAGAAATAAACGAACAACAGACTCATTCTTATATTTTTTTTTATTGAAAATGAAAATAATATAAGAATATTAGTGGTTGTTTTCCCTACAAACGTACGAAAGAAAGTAGCGCTCGCTTATACAGAAAAAGGCAGTACGTTCACTAGTAAAATTGATTAAAAAAAATTTTAAATTTAAAATTTAAAGAAACCCTTTTGGTTTAGTTTATTTAACAAATTTTGAAATTTTTTTCTTTTCAACTTTTTCTTTTTTCAATACAAAATTTAGTATTTAGTTGGGCTTCAAAGGCCAAACTAATACTCGTAATAATGTTGCTGTCTAGCACCAGATTCTTTTTTCTAGAAATAACGTGTCTGCTATTAACATTTTTCTAGTTTTTTTTTCAAGGTCTTTTGTTAAAATGAGATATTAGCGGGGCGGGCTTCATAAAAGCGCGCAACAACCTCTTTCGTACATTTGTATTATAAAATTTCACAGAGTTTATGCAAATACATAAATAAAAGTTATTTATAAAACAGTTTTTATTTATTTAAGGATTCTAAGTTTTTATCAAAACATACCAGCAGCTAAAAATTTACTGACTTGAATTGAAATTTTTTTAATTCAACTTTAATTAGGCGGCAGTTATCAACTATCAAAGCTCGAAGTTTTGTGGTAGAGATTATGACACACTGTATCACAAACGATCTAATCTGTATCTATTTATCAACACGAGTAATTTTTCATACCCGCAAAGGGTATATAAAATCTCAGCAACTGGCGTAGATTCATCACTCTAGTAAAGTTCTTACCTGAGAAGTATTAAAAGTAAGAAAACATTTTAATTTCAAATTAGAAATTTTATTAAAAAGAAAATAAAAAAAGAATAATAAAATTAAGCA
This sequence comes from Thelaira solivaga, assembly GCA_947397855.1. Lineage (NCBI taxonomy): Eukaryota > Metazoa > Arthropoda > Insecta > Diptera > Tachinidae > Thelaira > Thelaira solivaga. Next base: position 62,547,937 of record OX377612.1, on the reverse strand, counting down.
CAAATTAAAAATAAAATTTTTTTGCACAAGTTTGGCAAAAACGCTTAGTTTGAAAAGAATAATTCTGTGAATTATAATTTGTTTGGTTTTTGTTCAGGCAAGGAACGTAAGGATGACGGGCTTTGTATTTTGTGGCTTAACAATTCTCCTGGCGAATGTAGTCTTAGTGCATAGTGCACCAAAGGCTCAGGTAAGTGATGAAATTTTAATAAAAAAAAAAAACAAAAAAAGAAAAGAAATTAAGAAATATGATGTTTAATGTTGTGCGATGAGCTCTCATAAGAAAATTATTTTAACGATTTTTAAATAAGCTTTCAAGTGCAGTGACTGCGGCACTTTTGGAAATAATTTTTTATAAGCAGGAATAGAAACTCAAGTTATGAATCGAATAAGAGAGTGAATCTTAATGTCACTACGTAGTCTTGGCAATTAGGTGGCCGTCAGACCGTGGCCAACTAACCAACCAAGAGTGAATCACGCCCTTTAAAACATGCTGTCATTCTTGAAAACCTTTTTAGTTTCCAAAACGAAAACACGAATACATTTTAGTATCCAACCACTTGTGTAATTTCTACACGGTAAATGTGCCTTCTGAAAAGTGGAGTCTAATAAGCGCTGTCTGTCGGTGTAGTCGTTGAAATCAACTTTTAGTAGTCCCTAAATAACGTACAGGAAAGTATAGCATACAAATCTGTTGATTTAGCCATGTCAGTCTGTCCATAGGGATGTTGAAATCAACTTTTTGAAGTCATTACTTTTTGAAAACCTACAGAAAAGCTTAGTATGATAATTTGTAGGAAGTTACTGTCTTCAGGTTGCTGTTTAAGTTCAGCTTAATGGCTCCATAAATGACTGAGCTAATAGCTCTGCAGTACATTTCTGTGGCGTTTTTTTTTCTTTTTGAGCAATTTGTCTAAACTACAAAATGAAAAAAAAAAACGCGGTACAAAGTTTAATCAGAAATAACAGTAAGAATATCACAGCACATAATTAAAATATTCAGGATTGGAGAATCAAAAATACCACCGAACTTTTAAATTTTCAAATATTTCTGTTTCTGTTTCTGCAATTTTTTAAGTTGTATATGTGCGTAATGTTTATGCACACAAACTCGAAACCAGCCAATCAGTCTTATACAAACAAACGTGTGTCTTTTTTAAATGTAATAGAACTACGACTGTGGAAGCAGTTTTTGACTTTTTCCAGTAATTTGAAATTAATAAAATATTTAATTAAATATGTTTGGTTTAAAAATAAATAATTTTTTTTTATTATTACTTATTATTGAATCTTTTTATAAGAAAATAAAATTAAATAAAATTTATTTTGCATTTCTTATAACTTCTTTTTTTTTATAAATCTTGATTATTTGAAATTTTTTATATGAAAAGAAATAAATAAATAATTTTTAAGCTTTTAGGTCTTTTTATTTATTTATTTTCTTTTTTTTTATTTAAAAATTTTATTGTTTTTTAAAAATAATTATCTTTTAACAGATTTTTTCGTAAACTGAAATGAATTATTTATTTTAAGACTAACAATAGAATCGGTATTCAAAGAAAATTATTTTAATCAATATTTGCGTTTCATTAAAAATAATTTTTTTTATATAAATTTTATTTGAGCTTGAGATCATTTTTATTAATTATTAGTAAAATAAAACATTAAAGAAATTTTTATATAAAAAAAAAAAAATAAATAATATGATCTCAAACTCAAATAAATTTTATATAAAATGCAAATGAGAAGATCGATTTTATGAAAAAAAATTAAAAAAATTTTTTTTTATTTAATATTTACGAAAAATTTTAAGTGTGTAAAAGACTTGATATAGCCGAATTTAACTTGTTTATTGTTTTCTTTGAAATGTAACCGATAGAATTCATCATCCTTAAAAAAGTAGAGGTAACAATCAGATGACTCAAAATTATTTGGCAAAACAAGTCCCCAACCAATAAAAATAAAGGGTGTTTTTTATAGACGTAAAAACTTTAAGTTGGTATTACTGTTCAAGATGGCGACCGATTTAACAGCTGTCAAGTGATTTATTCTCAGTTTGGCTTGGCAATTCATCATGAATAGACTCACACCTGAACAACGCTTGCAAATAGTCGTCGAATGGGCCCAAAACGAGATTGCCGTTGTTCTCGATTTTCATAAGCGAATTTTGTTTAGCGATGAAGCGCACTTCTGGTTGAATGGCTACGTCAACAAACAAAACTGCCGCATTTGAAGTGAAGCTAATCCTCAAGTGTATGTCGAAACACCGTTACATCCAGAAAAACTTACTAAAACTGTGCGCTTTATGGGCTGGTGGAATCATTGGTCCGTACTTCTTCAAAAACGATGATGGCCAGAACGTTACAGTCAATGGTGATCGGTATAGAGCCATGATTACTAACTTTTTCATTCAAAGCATAAAGGCAGGCTTAAATTAAGTACGGGCCCACATTATTTTTAACAAAGGCAAGTGAAAATCGGTGAAAAGTTTGTGCAAAAATAAGCGTGATCGCTCCAAGAGTATATGACTATTTTTCTTAGAGTATAGAGACTATATCTACCAAATTTCAGAAAAATCTGTTGGGAAAACAAAAATTTGTATAGCAAACAAACAGAAAATGATTGATGGAACAAAATTTGTTCAGTTTAAGTTTTTATTTCATAATTTTTAGATACACTCACTAATTTGAATAGACTCACGCCTGAACAACGCTTGCAAATGGGCACAAAACGAGATTGCCGTTGTTCTCGATTTTCATAAGTGAATTTTGTTTAGCGATGAAGCGCACTTCTGGTTGAATGGCTACGTCAACAAACAAAACTGCCGCATTTGAAGTGAAGCTAGTCCTCAAGTGTATGTCGAAACACCGTTACATCCAGAAAAACTGACTGTTTGGTGCGCTTTATGGGCTGGTGGATTCATTGGTCCGTACTTCTTCAAAAACGATGATGGCCAGAACGTTACAGTCAATAGTGATCGGTATAGAGCCATGATTACTAACTTTTTCATTCCTGAATTGAACAACCATGATGTCCAGGAGCTGTGGTTCCAACAAGACGGCGCAACATGTCACACAGCTCGTGCCACAATTGACCGCCTAATTTCACGTTTTGGACCTGTGAATTGGCCTCCAAGATCTTGTGATTTAACACCGCTAGACTACTTTCTGTGGGGCTATGTAAAGTCATTGGTCTATGCGGATTAGCCACAAACGCTTGACCATTTGGAAGACAACATTCGCCGTGTTATTGCCGATATACGGCCACAAATGTTGGAAAAAGTCATCGAAAATTTGACGTCCAGATTGAACATATGCCAGAAATCATATTTAAAATGTAATGCCACAAGATTATCTTTCGGATAAATAAAATTCATGTCAATCGAATAATCCATCGTTGTTTTATTGCAATTTAATACTGAATACCATTCCTAATTTAATTTCTAACCAATCATTATTAAAATAAAATCAGTTTCAGAAATTATTTCTACAAAAATGTAATCGAGTCAATTAAAACAATTTTTTTTACTAAAATCTTTAATTAGCATAAAATTAATTTCATGCATAAAAACTGTCATGATATTTCATTGCAGTCTTATATCACCCAATTTGAGGACAATGAATCCAAGCGAACAGATGATGAATTGTGTAAAAATCCCAAAATTGATACAATCTTTAATGATTACCGTGGCGAGACACACATTTTTCAGGGTGAACGATATTTTCATTTTAATAAAACCTACCTTACCAGAGGTCACTCAGCTCTAATATCCCAAAGATGGCCTGGTTTACCTGGTAATTATTTCGTTCTAATTGTTTCATTTACAGATAGCACTTACACATCAGGAGATTTCCCATAAAAAAACAAGCAGAGATTATGGCGGAATTTGACATTTTAAAAACATTTTTCATTATTCTCTTAATTAGTTTTTGTTTTATGCTTTTCAGGAAAAATTGATGCTGCTTTTACGCATAAAAATAATAAAACGTTTTTCTTCAAGAACACTACATGTTGGCGTTATACTTTGGACACTCTGGATCCAGGTTTCCCTAAAAACTTACGACGCCTTTTCAGTACAAAAGTTTCTCGTTTTGATGATATTGTGTATCGCAGAAATAAACTATTTATATTTGTTGGACCCTCCTATTATGTTTATTCCTATCACGAAAATACAATCAGTAAAGGCAAACCGATTAGTCAATTAGGTTTGCCAAATAATATTGATGCAGCCTTTGAATCTACTGATGGTTACACTTACTTCTTTAAGAATGATAAATTCTATTTGTTAAATTTCAAAGAAAGAAATAGAAATAAAAGGAAATTTGTAAGTAACACGGTTAAATAATATAAATAGAAAAAAATGTTTTTAATTTATTGAAAAAATTTAATTCTAGGGCGGTGCACTAACTCCACGAAATTCAAGCGAATTGTTCTGCTGGCCATAAATTTAAAAATCTGGACAGAAATCATCAGCTGAAATCAATGTAAGCTGTAACTTTTCGTTTTGAAGCAATTTTAAAAATTTAATTTAAAACTATTGAACTCTCTTTTCCCAAAAATTCTTTTTTTTTTTTTTTTTATTTATGGCCTGTTCAGCGATGTCACAAGAAAACCTAAGCGAACGAAAGCAACGCACATTTGTATTGAAAACAAAAAACAAAATCTTCATATATTAAGAAAATCATATAAAATGAGATTGATATCAATCAGTTTGATGTGTGTATCAAATAATTAAATTTTTTCACCAGCACACATGCATAATTTGACGGTGAATGTTTGATCGTCTAGCACCCTTATTGAGAATCATTTCATGTGCTTCGCCACTCATTAGCTTAGAAACTGTAGAAAGTCTGCTTTTATTATAAAACTCATGGTTAAACTTATTTTAGATATTTTTTTTCTTTTCAAAAACAAGAATTCCAAGAACTGTGAATTAAGTTTTATAAATTTTCATATGAATTTAGAAAAAAACCTTTAAAAAAATATTTTAAAATTAAAATAAAATTTTTGGGAAAATTCCAGGTACCGTTAAACGAGGTATGCCTTTGCTTTAACTAGAAGTTGTTGGTTTTAATTAGATATTTTACTAAACAGGATAATTCACAGTTAAAATATTAAATTTCATTTTTAATTCTTTCCTCCCCTTTTTTTTAAGGCTAAGCAGCAAACAGCACCTGTTCCACTATTGCTTGCCCTGTTTTTAAGTCCCTTAATTTAAACCACAAATGAATTTTTTTTTTTTTTTTGTCAACTTGTTTGTTTATCAATGGTTATTTTTTTTGAGAGCGATATCATATCAAATTACAAATCATTTTACTGTTTTGTCTTGTTTTTATATACAAAAAAAAAACCTAAAAATCATAAACGGAATATTTGATTTGTATTTATTATCGATCACATTAAAAAACCATCCATCAATCACAAACGAGTTTTTATATTTTCTCGCACACACACAAAACCGGCAAAAGAAAATAAAAAGTTGTTTTAGAACAAACACATGTCAAAAGGAAGTTTTATTTACAATTCAAAATGAAAAAAAAAAAAACCGTTTAAAACTTAAAATGAATGGCCATCATTCACAAACTCTGTTTAGGATTTGTTTTTCTCACACAAAGAGTTTTTTAAAATTTTTTTATTTCTACTGCATTCAACAGCAAGATTACGGGATACTCGTAAATGATTGAAATATTTGTGGTGGCAGAGAATACTGGTTCATATACAGAAAACTTAAACTGCCAAATGGAATAAGATAAATAATTTTTCTAATATTTTGCAAGAAAATTTAATGATGCACTCAAGTGGACGATAAAGCAAAAGCCATGAATTCATTTTCAAGCTAAAAATTATGAAATAAAAACTTAAGCTGAACAAATTTTGTTCCATCAATTATTTTCTGTTTGTTTGCTATACAAATTTTTGTTTTCCCAACAGATTTTTCTGAAATTTGGTAGATATAGTCTCTATACTCTAAGAAAAATAGTCATATACTCTTGGAGCGATCATGCTTATTTTTACACAAACTTTTCACCGATTTTCACTTGTCTTTGTTAAAAATAATGTGGGCCCGTACTTAATTTAAGCCTGCGTTTATGCTTTGAATGAAAAAGTTAGTAATCATGGCTCTATACCGATCACCATTGACTGTAACGTTCTGGCCATCATCGTTTTTGAAGAAGTACGGACCAATGATTCCACCAGCCCATAAAGCGCACCAAACAGTAAGTTTCGGTGTTTCGACATACACTTGAGGATTATCTTCACTTCAAATGCGGCAGTTTTGTTTGTTGACGTAGCCATTCAACCAGAAGTGCGCTTCATCGCTAAACAAAATTCGCTTATGAAAATCGAGAACAACGGCAATCTCGTTTTGGGCCCATTCGACGACTATTTGCAAGCGTTGTTCAGGTGTGAGTCTATTCATGATGAATTGCCAAGCCAAACTGAGAATAAATCACTTGACAGCTGTTAAATCGGTCGCCATCTTGAACAGTAATGCCAACTTAAAGTTCTATACGTCTATAAAAAACACCCTTTATTTGTAAACAGATTTCTCTCAAAATTTTATGCATACGCTTTCTTAATTCTAAGGAAACCGACTCATGTAAAGAAACACACCGCTCCGGCCGAAATCGGGCAAAAACATCTAGTTAATCTAATAAAAAATTAATTATTTTTTTTAACAAAAACACTTTGCTTTAGACTAATAAAATATTTCATTAGCACAATGGTTGGATTTCATTAATTTAAAGCCTGTTCAGCTAAATAAATGTATTGGAAACAAAAACACGAAAATTTGTTTTTGTTTTCAATACAATCATGCATTTAGCTTAACAGGCCCTTAATGAAATATTTCAATTTTGCATTAATTCACGTTTCATTTCACTTGTGCCTTATTTTTCTTTCAGTGTAGATTATATATATATATGGCCCTTTCTTTTCTAACAAAAATGTTACATATATTCTGCCTTGGTAACTTGGGTACCAAAGAATATTGAGTGAGAATTTCAAAAATGTTAAAAAAAAATTTTTTTTAAATAAAATGAATGAAAATTAACTTCATTAATTCAGACAAACAAATTTGCTAAATTCATTTTTTACACGACAGTAATTTTTTTTTTTTGTTAATTTATTTTTTATTATTAAAGTCTATGGATACAAAATCCTTATTTTAAAATTTCATTTAATTTTTAATGCAAACGTTTCTTTTATTTAATTTATTTTAAATTTCATAACATTTTGTCTTGATAGACTTTGTAGTCGTGTTGCTGACTCATCATCAGCAACCCAACCAAAAAGTTGCCAATATTGCAGACATTCTAAAATTTATGAAAACTTTTTTTTTTTAATTTTTTTTTTTATTTTTAGTTTAAAAAAAACCAATGTTGCAATAATTAACACAAAAAATAAAATAAAATAAAAGAAATTAATTTATTTAAACAGCTTACGAAGGCAGCAATAGCAGCAACAGTCAAACTGATAACAATAACAATTTCTTTGAAACAACATAAACAAACAGTACAAAACAACAATCCAACAGTAGCCAGACAAATAGACGCACAATAATTTTTGTTCTACTACAAGGCTTTGTGTTACACCAACCATCCAACCAACTAATGGGTCGGTCACACAGTTTTTTTTTTTATTTGCTATCGATGGGGCATTTTATTTCAAAATTTGTTTTAATTTAAAATAGACATCATTTTCATGAGATGAAGGGGGGAAAAGGGTGGTATTACAACATTTCTTCTAATTAATGAGCGAGTTGGAAATTTGGCTGTGTTTTGCATTTTTTTATTTATGTGTTTAAAGGAAAAGCAAATAAATACTAAAGGGCTGCACAAACATGTGTTATATTTTATAATAAAAAGTGTTTGTAAGCTTTTCTCAAGTATACTTATGCAAGGGAAAGGGGTAAATACGTACTAAATTATCAACACTGTAATAATACAACCTAACTAATCAACAATAACATGACATACCAGATCCTATTATACATAAATACGCGTATTTTCTAATTTTTTTTTTTTCCAAAATTTTACTTGTTATTACAAAGAACGTAAAGCGAGGGCGCAATGAGTAGCTATGAGCAAGCACATGGTGCCAGTCATGCATTTTATCAATTAAATTATTTAGCAACTCAATTGTTATAAATGCTGTCTTGGTAAGAGCACATTTTTTAATTTAATGCTGCAATAAATCGATTGCTTCACAAGTTATTTTCCAGGTGGCATCACCTTGCTAAAGCCACATGTTGTCCTTATAAATGACGTTTAGTTGAGGCCACCATGCTTTTGTTATTATGGTCCTGTAAGAAATGCCGTTCACAGTCACCAAAGTGCCCCCATAGACTAGTAGGTAGCGTACTAACCTATCAATCTGAGGGTCGCAGGTTCGATGCCTGCCTAGACCTTGGGTGTTTTCTGCAGACAAGCCAAGAAACTTCGCGGATTTGTGCGCTTAAAAAGTAAGGCCTTTAGAAAAGTAAGGCCTGGCCAAAACACGCACCAAACAATTGCTATATACAGGGTGGCCCAAATAAGATCAGCTGATGTGAAACACAAATAACTTTTTTATTTTTTAACATAATTTATTTTCTTTTTGCAGATTATAACTGAACTCTTGGAAATTTAAAATGAATACGTACAGTACACAACAACGCATTAAAATTATCGATTTTTATTATTCTTCTCAACGATCAATTGTTCTGATGCAGCGAAATTATCGCCGTTTTTTTTTAACGTAAGATCAGCGCCCACATCTTCCATGATTGCAAGTTTAGTTCGCCGTTTTGAGGAACTGGGTTCAGATGCAGACCGTCCAGGAAGAGGTGTTCATCGAAATATTCGTACTGAAGACAACGTGGAAGCTGTGCTGCAGAGTGTTGCAAATGATCCATCTGTCTCAACTCGTCGCCGTTCTGGCCAATTGGGTATACCCAGAACAACATTACAGAGAATTTTAAAGCTGGATCTTAAGATGTATCCATACAAAGTTCAAAATGTGCAACAGCTTCTACCGCAAGACCCCCAACAACGACTACAATACGCTCATTGTGGTTGCATTTGTTTCTCATAAATTGCGTGAGAATTTTCTAAGCCCCAAATTGAACAATTTTGTGTATTCAAAAAAGCCATTCAGATGGAAATAAGCTTCATCGCAGAAAATTATTTTTTTTTTTTAAATTGGACCCTCGCGACAGCTGTCAATTTTTTTTATATGACAGCTGTCAATTTTCAGAGTTGCCATTCACGCAAAAAATAAACGAAAATAAATTTAAAAAGTATACTTTTACTGGGACACCTTATAAAATTCTTCCATCTGCACAGAGCTATTTTAGTTGTCTATCTCATGTTAATAGGAGAGAGAGAGAGAGAGAGAAAGAGGCTAAAAGAAGTTTTGCTACTTCTTGCACACGCAGGAAAAAGAGAAAAATAATGCGTTGCATGCATGACTAAACACTTTAATTAAAAACAAATTGTTAAATTAATAACGATTTTAATTTAATTAATTAAAAGTTTAAGCAACACAGCATCCTTTGTGGAATGGCGAACACCGGCTGCGCTTGCAAAAGTGTTTTTGTATAGCCGGCCTTTGGCCGGACTAAAAGGTTAAATCCTTTATGGAACGGCGAACACCGACTGCGCCTGTAAAAGTTTTTTTGTGCCCTAACATTTAAAAAATGTTAGGTCTATTAAACATTTTAATTAAAAGAATTGTTGAATTGGCTTCAAGCTATTTAAACAGCCCAGTAAAAGCGAACCTGTTGCCCTTTACATACTCCTTTCTCTTTGTTTCCTATAAAACCCAGAGCTAAGCAGTTGGCTTTCCCGATTTTAATATTTAATTACCGAAGTAATAAACTTTTGCGAAAGGCTTAACCTTTTCTTTGTTAGTTATTGCCCAGCTGTTGAAATTTTTTTTTTTTTATGTTAAATAAATTTTTTTTTCTGGTTTTCTGTAAGCAATTTTATATTAGAAAGAAAAGTCGTAAGTCTGGTTACTTTCATGGCTTGTTTGCTATTTTCTATTTACGAAAAAAAAAAAGAAAGATAAAAATTAAAAACTGATATAAATTGCAAGCCGGTTCGGTCCATACACAAAAACAATGTTTTGTTTTTCTATTCATAATCAACTTTACTGCAATTAAAATGTTAAAAAAAATTTTTTATCAGTTATTCCATGCACTTGTGCTTTGAAATTTTTTATATTTTTTCTCTTTCAACTTTCAAGCAAAAGCCACAAAATGAAAACTACAAACGGTTCATGTAAAATTAAGATCAGCTTATTATGTGTTTGTATTAGTATCAGGGAAGATCTAAAATTTTTAGAAAAATTAAAGCAAAATGGGTGTGGCATATGGCGAATAAGCCAGAGAAATTCACAACAAAAAATGCAGCTAGTAGTTTCATTGGTCATTTTGCTGTTGGGCAAAATGTCTTAAGGACCAACAATGTTGGTGAGAGACACAAGGTTTTAGGGTAGCGAAAAAACGCAAACCATTCCATTCTCCTAAAAGGACAAACAGATTTTTAGGTCTGACTCATTCAGATATTCGCATTGTTAGAATTTAGTCACCTGCTCACAGCGGCCAAAATAAACCTATTGTGATACTACTGTCATGGTACAAATCCTCTCTAAATGTAGTATTTATTAAAAGGAAAATTCATAAAAAATATTTCTGTTTAATAAGCGCTTATTAAACAAATTTGCCATAGAAAATGTGCTTAATAAGCCTTTATTAAACAAATTTTTTTTATGAAGATTTCTTTGGATTAATTGTCAGTTATAGACCGGTAAGAAAACGGGCCCAAATTAGATCATTACAGTGAGTGACACAAAAATGAAATGAAAAAAATTTTAATAATCGTTTTTGTGATTTTCGTTTATTTTATGAAAAACTGTTTCCTTGAAATTGTATCGATGAAGATATTGAAACAAGGCATGTTGTCATTTCAACAACCATATTCCACATAAATGTTGTCATTCTGAGACCGGTTATTTTTTCTCTGGGTGTACGCAGTAGCACCATGCAAAATTACAGAAACTGCAAAAACTGATAAACAACATTTCGTATCACACACACTTTTGATATCTAAGACAAGGCCCCTGAGTTTTGCCACGATTGCTTTGTTAACAACCGAATAACTGAGGAAATTTAGCTTGACCGCTACAACAGAGTTTAAAAAAAAAAAAACGTTGGCGTAAATGATATCTGTTGGAAATTAATTTGCAGCAGACCTTAATAATTTTGATGTAGTATTTGAATTTTAAACTTAATTTTTTTTGATTTTTTAATCCATAAAATGAATAAAAATAATTTTTTAAATATTTCCAAACGCCTGTTTTTGCTTTCTTAAATTTATTTATTAAAAAAAAAAAACAACCAAATTTTCCCAATTTATAGAATACACCTACAAACAATTAGTTTGTTAGAAAGTTTTTAAAGAAAAGAAAACTCTACTTCATAATGTGTTTATGAATTGAGTAGATAATAAATAAAATGCAATATGACAGCTAAACTCTTTTAAGCAACAAATCATATCTAATGTGAAGGAGGGGACGAGAAGAAATGTAAAAGTTTACAAATCATCATAAGTAAGTGACTGACTTAAGTCTCCACTTTTTAAATTTATGAATTTTATTTATAAATTTTAAATTTTTAATTCATAAAGAATTTTTCTTTTTTAAGTCTGAAATTCTAAAAATTCTTGTGAAAACTCTTAAAATAAACTACCCTTTTCAATGATGAAACAGATGTGAAAATATTTAAGATTTCATTTTCTGGTTTGAAGTTTAATGGAAAATTTTCTTTTCCCCCAAATTTTTATTTTAATATTTTACTGATTCGTATATTTATATTATTTGTATCCAAATAAAAATTAATATTTATTGAGCTTTAGTCTGTTTTTATTTTTTTTTTATATAAGATTATTTATTATTTTTAAAGCGATATATTGCAAATAATAAATAATTTTATAAAAAAAAATAAATAAAAACATACTAAAGCTCAATAAATATTAATTATACTCGTATATACAAATAAAAGTCAAAATAAATAATTATATAAAACTAAAGAAAAAAACATTTTCCAAAAAAAGTTCTTAATAAATTTTCAAACGTAAAAAAATCACATACAAAAAAAAGTTATGAACAGTTTTCGTGATAATAAAAAAAACTTAATGAAAACTAAAGTGGTCACTCAGTGCTCACCTTCAGACAGAAGCCACAAAATTGAAGGTCTTTGAGTGGGTTAAAAGAAAAAAGCTGTAACAGAAGTTGCACTGGGGCTACGAAGCTAAAAAGAGCTGCATAATTTAAATGAGAAACGTATTGAAGCACAAGAAAACTATACAAAGTCTAACAAAGACACCTGTAAACTGTTTAAAATGAAAAATAACAGCATAAACACCTACATAGGTACTAAAGGGCTGCACAAGCATACTTGAGAAAGGCTTACAACACATATTTGTTGTGATGTGGGGCTTTCAAGTAGGTACACAAAGAAAACAACTCCTGAACACTGAAAACTGCAATTGTTATAATAAATTCTTTTAGTTGTAGTAACCAAAATTCGATAGTATAGATTGAAATTTAATTTTCTTAAAAATATTTATTTGTTAGTTTTTTTTACCTTTTTCTTTTCAATTAATATGGCTTACGGTCTTATTTTATAAATTTATTTTTATATCTTATTTTCTATTGTCACAATTGAAAAATTTGATCATCACAACTGCATTTTTGATTGAAAACAAATTTAGTTCTTACTTGGATATACGAGTACCCAGCAGAAATTAATGGAAATGATTCTATTTAAAGTGTATCTTTAATCACTTAAAAAGAAGGGACGATGTGCCAATCTTAGTTGCTGAACAAGTCACTTTTAATCACATACGATTTTAAATCAGTATCCTCTCTACTAAAATTTCTAATACAAAATTAAACATAATTTATACAATGTTAACAAAAATGTTTTGGAATAATGCATTTTGTAAACTGAAGAATTTTGAAAAACAAAAAAATTTTTTTTAATTTTAAATTTATTGGTTTTCCTCAGAACTAGATGTACATGGATAGTAGACTAACCTACCTATCTAAGGGTTTTAAGTTCGATTAATGTCTAGACCCTGAGTGTTTTCTACAGGCAAGCCAATAGTAAAAAATTTAAGTAGCCGTGATTTTTGACCCAAAGCCGGGCTGAATTTCAATAGCAATCTGAAAACAGAAACAACTGACAGATGAGTATGCTAAAATCTTCTAGGGATTTCAACGACTACACGGACAGATAGACAGACGAATAACGTTTATATGCCTTTGCTATTTATAAGAATCCGGAATAATATATTTTTTTGTAGAAATTGCACACGGAATGACAAACTTTTCCACTTTTTGTGCCAGGGTGTTAGACAATTTTTATACACAAGACTTTCTTAGGGTATTTTTGTTAAAGACAGGCTTTTTATAAGGGCCAGCTTGCACGCAAAAAAAAAATACAGTTTTGTGGGCGTGTACTTAAAACCCGAAATCTAAACTTTTATTTGCATTTTCTGAAATTTCATAATGAAATAAAATATAAAAGGTGTCCCAACAAGAATTTTAAATAAAACACAGATATTTAAAAAAAAAATCCTGAAATTTTATTATATCGTAAAGTAGACAGAATGAGGTTATGTATGGAACAACATATCGGGCAGACGGCCGCCTCGGCTTTGCTGGCACACACGCGATCTTTTAATGAAATTTTCAATGACCGTTTTGCATAAATGCTGCGGTATTTCATTAATGCAGCGTCCAATTTCCTCTTTTAAGGCTTGAGTCGTCGTCGGCTTATTCGCATAAACCATCGACTTCAAAAAACCCCAAAGAAAAAAGTCTAATGGTGTTAAATCGCACGATCTAGGCGGACAATTCTGGTCTCCAAAACGCGAAATAACACGACCGAGATATGATTGATGCAGCAATTGAATTGTTTCTCTGGCTGTATGACATGTGGCGCCGTCTTGTTGAAACCACAAGCCCTCCACATTCATTTCTTCATCATTTCACGATACCGAACGCCAAATTTAAATCTTGCGTTCTTGTTGAAACACCCTTTAAAACGAAATTCAAATGACAAGCTGCAAAACAAACCAATTATATCCTGAAGCGATTTATTGATATAAAAAAATTATAATTTGAATAATCACATAGGAAATTTCAAAAGAAAAAAACTTTTAAAATTCAAAGCAAATTTTTTCTATACAAAAACGAAACTGCAGCTTAAAAATCCTAAACTGCTGGCGATTTGAACGTCTGCTTTTAAAAAACAAAATTTAATATTTTAGATTTATTTTTTTAATGAAATTCTACAATTGAACACACTTTCATAGTTCTTTTTGTAAAGTTTTATTTTAAACAAACAAGTGAATGAGCGAATTCGCTTTTGCTTTGAAGAATCAAACGTTAAGGTGTTAATAGATTTATTAAGTTTTATTAATGTTTGCTTGTTTTATTTTTATTTATTTTTATTTTTTTTTGCAACAAATCAGGTCAACATGGTTGATTCAAAAGTGGGTCTACGAATTAGAGTAATTTTTTACATTTAAAAATTAAAAAAATATTGTAGGTGGTTGGTTGAATGATTTTATTTATTTATTTACTTGCTTAAGCTGTTGTTTTTTATTTAATTAAAAAACGTAAACAGGTTTCACTAAGTTAAATAACAAAACTCTACTACTTTGAATTGTATTTGTTGTTGTTCTTTTTTTTTATACAGACGAGGCTGGTTCACTCAGAAAGTAAGTATGTAAAGGAAAAATAACATAAAAACAGCAGAGAAATTGTAACAGGCATTGAACACAGTACAAAAAAGTTTAACGAGCCATATTATTTATGTTGGATGTTTATTTGTTCGACTGCTCCCTCCATCATATAAATACTACAGATGTGCAGCAAATGTGGCTTCTTCAACAAAACAGTGGCACAAGTTATACTCGTAAGAAACCGGAAACTACACAAACCGTTAAAGCCAAAAGAGTAAAATAAAAAGAAAACAACAAATAAAAAAAATTAAGCAAAATATAGTCATCATCATGTTGACGAAAGAAAATATAAAAACAAAAACTTAAGACTAGTTTTTCTTTAAAACAAAAAAAAATTAGATTTTTTTTTTTATTAAAAGCGACCTTAAAACAAATTCTTTTTCTTGCAGAAAAAATAATTAAAGAAAGCAACAACAACAAAAGTGTAGCCACTTTTGCAAGAAAAATGTTCTGTCTTAAAGTATTTCCTGCTTATACGCTGCACTCAGTAGCCTACAGAGGGATGGCTCCAGCATGTAAAACATTTTTTAGCAAAAAAAAAAAAAAAAAAATTAAAAAAAAAATATAAAAAAAATGCAACTTGTGGCAAGTCACAAAACAACATTTTGCATTTTGTAAGCTAAAGATGTCAGAAATTTTTGCTTTTTTTTTGTTTTAATTTTGTAAAATTTATTTATAAATAATTACTTTCAGGAAAAGTCTTGGTTAAATAAATATGTTGGGCTTAATAATGTTTTTAAGCACAAGTTGAAGGCAAAAAGGGGGCAAAAGTGTGTTATGTCCATTACAGGAAAAACTAAAACTTTAGCAAATCAAAAATAAAAAAATTGTGGCAACAGAAAATATTCTGATTCAAAAAAGTCTTCATTTGCTTACGATTTTTGCTCGTATTTAATATTTAATACAAACATACAACCTTTTGTATGAGTTGTAGGTTGGAAGTTGTTGGTTATCTATTCTCGTGTCACAGTGTTAGGTATGAGAATAGGTTTATAACTATTTTTTATACCCTAAGTGAGGAGGTGGGTGATTCAATTTAAAAAATTTTTTCGACTTAACAGATTTTTTTGAAATAAATAAGATATATTTTCATACTCTAGAAATAATTTATATGGCAAAACAACGCTTGGCGGGTCAGCTAGTAATTCTATAAATATAAACTGACTTCTGAAGACTTGGGTGTCCTTAAAAATAATGCGGGTTTTGCACTATAATGCAAATGTTGAGATTTTCATTGGATTTTGTCAGCTATTCGTATGTAAACAAGCAGCCCTGATACCATTAAAACTTTAAAGTTTCTAAAAATCGTAAGAGCCATACGACTGCCAAATTTCTAGCCAGTGGCATTTTAAAGGTAATAAAATTTAAGAAGCAGCTACAGAAATTTTGCAGGAGCAGCTTGCTCCAGATCATTTCAGTGACATTCAGAAATCAGCACTAAATTTGACTACCACTAAACTGAGCTCTAAAATATATTTTACTTGTGTAAAATGCTGCTGAGCGTTTCTTCATAAAATTGTGAGAACAATAAAAAAAACATAAGTTTTTTTTAAGTTTTTTAGCTGCACGAGAATTTAAAATCATAATAAAATATTTTTATTTTTTGATAATCTATAATAATATAATTTGATTAAATTTTTTAATATGATTTTCATATGTCTGCCACAGCTAGGAATTACATGAATGATGCGATTAATGTAATTTTTTACTACTTTTTTTAAATAACTCTGGCGGTATGTCTTGCATATTGGCTTCCAATGCTTCAGAAGTTACTTAGTGGTTACCAAAAACGTAACCAGTTCTACTAAAAAGTGGCCGGAAAGAGGCAGTAGTAGAACTGGTTACCTTTTTGGCCATAACTTGCTTAGTTTTCAAGATATCGTCTTGATTGCTATTGCGTGGCTTTAATACTAAAATATTTTTATGCGGATAATGCGAAAAATTTTTTTTATCATATTTTAAAAAAAAAGCAAAGGGGGTAGTCCATGGTAATTTTTGGCAAAAAAAAATTTTTTTCTAAAATTTTTATACCCTTCACTGCGATTACCTCTATTTTTGAATATTTTTGGTGCGTTGTTTGCGTAATTTGTCTAAACTACAAGACGGACAGACAAACTTGGTACAAAGATTTATTACAAATAATAATTGTAATGTCTGTGCAAAAAACCAGAAAGATCGGTAAACAAATGGATTAGAAAAATCAAAAAAAACAACCGAAATTTTAGATTTTCATTAAGTTTTGCTTTGTTTTTTTGCGTTTTTTATCTAAAGTATAAAAAAATTAGTAAACAGTTTTTTCAGATATCATATTCATAGCATATGGACCAAAATTCAGCTAAATCGGTCCATAAATGGCTGAGCTATGAGTCCAAAAGCGCGACTACCTCTATTTTTTTTTTTTTACCATTTTTGGTGAGTTTTTTGCGTAATTTTTTTTAAATTGTAAAAAAAAATTTTTGCACTATCCGCAAAAAAAAATTGCGCAAAAGAAAAAAGGCTATTTAAGGCTATTTTGAAAATCGAAAAAGGCTAGGAAAAAATCTAGAGGCTGAATCATAAATTTCAAGGCTAAATGTGAGAAAAAAAGACTAAATCTAGCCTAAAAAAAGTTAAAATAGCAACACTGATTACCAAAGACCTAGTTTAGCCTCATTAACAGTAATCCAGCGTTGTTAGATCGCTTGAATAAGGGGTGCAGTGAACAGCACCTATTATGGAAATAAAGTAGTTTTTCCAAAATAAATTTCCAAAATTCGGTAGCCTTGTTCTCTTCATCACTTTCCCAAGCCTTACTAAACAGAAATGTCAATACGATTTGACATTTGGCAACTGTCAAACTATAGTTATCGATGTCGCTAGGTCTTATGCAGCTTAAAAAATACCCTATACATGTGAAGATTTAAGGCAATGAATGCATAGAAAAATTTCAAAATCCACTTCAATTAACACTTTGTTTAAAGATATTAAACAATTTGTTAATTTTCATCAGCCAAACCACTTAATAACACACAGTGCAACATTTTTAAAGTCTTCGAGGGAAAATTCTGCGCTTTTTGCAAGTAAGAAAGAATTTAGAATTAGAGCGAGGAGTGAGAACAAGTCATTTGGTCACAGCGGCCAAAATATACCTATTATGACACTACTCTCGAGTTAAAAATCATTCCAGAGCTTAGTATTCATTAAGAATTCAGAAACTTCTTTGAGTGATTTCTCCGATTTGTCCGACGGTTGTAGGTAACAAAACTCCATAGTGGGTGTTCGCTAGTTTAGCTGCAGTTGGATTTTATTGCCTTATGAACCTTTTGCCTAAGCCTTAATTTTGTTTTCCTGTCGTCTCGACACAATTTAAAACAAACTAATTTGCAAAATCTTTAGATGCAGTGACTCAAATATGCTAAAATTTTGAAAAAGTTTAGCAAATAGTTGTAAGCTGCTTATGAGATTTCTTTAGGTATGAAAACAAAATAACAAAATCTTAAACAAAAGTAGCCAAGCTTTTTTATTCATTCATTTTAATAAGATCTTTAAGAACTGATTTAAATTCTCAATTACAAGCTGCTTTGAAATCATAACAAGATTTACATAAAATTATGGTGAGCCAGCTAACCTTGTACAAGTACAATTATTTTTTTATTTTATTTCATTTTATTTTTTTTTTAATTCTATATATGGCAAACCGCAATGAATGCTGTTTAATATAGTCAACAGTAAGTGCCCTCAGAACTGTAAAGTAATTAAATATTTTTGTTATTTTGTGATTAAATCAATGTTACGATATTATGGCAAAGTTGTGCCGTTTGACTTCACCGCGACCTGTAATATTTTGACTTCAAGTCTCTTTAAGAAAAAAATGCTTAAAATATTGGATGTTGATAAAAGTTTTTAGTAAAAGAATGTTGTGTGACACGTTAATAAACTTATCGAACGAGTTGTTACACTTCTGAAACTATTCCAACTTTTAGATTTGCACTGCATAAGTACAAATTCACTTTTAAAATGTTGTGTGAGGTCAAACTTCTCCCGGAAATGGCTGTGCTAATTATGCAATGTTCTTAAATGTTTTCATTTTGAGGGCATTACGCCTATATTACGACTTGCTGCTGGAATTTTCTTAAAACTTTATGTGAGTGATCTAAAAAAAATGACTTCTTCTTTCTTAAGTGAGTAAAGATAAATATGTCAAGATAAATATGTTTCAATGTAACCCCTTACGTTTTTTAGTATTTGTAAATATCTTTTCAGTATTTATGGCATATTTATCAAATACGTCTTACGTCTTTAAATATTTATAAATATGCTTACTGCATATGGGTACAAAAATACATAAATACGTTGACTTCTCAAGAAGATTACGGGATGAAAGACATATAATTTTAAAGTGGAGGTTGTTTAGCTTGGTAATCTACCACCCAACTACATAGGAATTACTTTGGAATATTTAAAAAAAATTTTTTTTAATTCCCTCATATCCCAGTATTCTTCTCACCATTCCCCACTTTGCCGAGGTACCATTCCCGATTTTGTTCAAAAAAATTACCAAAATCAAAAATTAATTTAATCTGTAGGCTGCAAACTTTCTAGAAGTGTTTTAACATTTTCTGAAACATTCGTAGTTTTTATTTTATGATTCAAAACGCAAACTGCCAAAATCCTTGAGAACAAAAAAAAATTTACTGGGGTATATGGAAATTAAAAAAAAAAATTTTAAATAGTCCAAAGTAAATTCTGAGTATTTGGGAGGTAGATTACAAATTAAGATGAACTACTTTTTAAAATAACATGTGCCCCATTGCGTAATCTTCTATGGTTAGTCCGGAAGTTGCTAAAATCACTCAGAGCAACAGCACTAAAGTAGACGGAAACTTCAAAAAAAATTTTAAAATAATTCAAAGTGATTTCTGGCCATTTAGCTGGTAGATTAGAAATCTAGATGACCTCCCCTTTAAAATGGTACGAGCCGCATACCGTAATCTTCTTGAGAAATCAATGTATTTATGCATATTTGTACCCGCGTATGAACTTATATTTATTTTTCCTAATGACATAAAACGTATTTAATAAATACTCGTATGCCATAAGTACTAAAAAACGTAAGGTGTTACGTTTCACTCGGCATATTTATCTTTCTTCACTTCTTCTTTATTTAATTTTTAAACCTTTTTTTGGTTCCTGAAATTAAAATAAATAAAAATAGAGTAGCGGAGAGTTGTCAATCGGACTTGTCATAAATAGAATTCAATGTTGCCGGTATTGGTTTTAAAAATTAAAAAAAAAAAATTAATTTGGTATTATGAAATCCAATGTTATCGCTTTAATGTTCGCATTAACATAAACTTAAGTTTATTCTATAAAATAAATAAAACTCAAAATCCTATAATCATAGAGCTGTTGTGGAAAATTAACTCGACAAAGCCAGATACTGCTTCTACCTGGATTTTTGCTAGAATACTATCCAAGAAATCCCAGAAAGCATTCAACGGGCAAGAATAAAACCGTGAGTGTTTTATTCTTGCCCTAATAGCAGTATGTGGCAAAGTTGTGCCTGAACTGTTATACAGACCCACCTTCACGATCTTTGATTTTTTTAATTCCGCTTTGAAGAAAACAATACTTTAAATTTCTGAACATTGTACGAGTTGCAGCAACGCATGCTAGCTTTTAAATACTTTAAAGACATGAACGCAAAGAATATATAAAATCGACACAACGAATGACTTTAATAAAATCCCACATTTAGAAAAACATAAATATTACAATATTGAAATTTAATAAAAACGGTCGTAAAATAGCAACTAAAAATCTAATAAAATTCTTTAAAAAAAAGAAAAAAATTTAATTGAAAAGGCATTCGGCTTAAATAAATTTGCAGCCATACGAGTATAAATAGAAAACAGAAATAAACGCTTTTTATAAATTTTCTGAAATTTTAAAAAGAAAAATCAAACAAATGCCAGCAAATAAAAAATTAAAACGTTGAAAACAAATAAGTTCTTTCAGCTCGTAACAAAAATTGAAGGGGATTAATGCAGAGGAGATTAAAAGATTAAATTTGAAAGCTAAAAAGATACAGTAACCATGCGAGTAACATAGAGCAACACATAAACCATTATTATCCATTAAACAAATTTTTCTTCTGGAGTGATTGTCCACATAAGCTTTTCCTTTTTTTTTTTTCAGAAAATATATTGAGCACTGACCGCAGTAACTAGTTGTGTGGCTTTTAAATTTTTATTTAATGTTTTTTTTTTTCACTGTAAATTGCACTTACACATGTTTAGAGTTACTTAACCAAAACTAGGTGCGGCTTACAAGTACAATAATACTCGTGCATGAATTTCAATTTGTTGGGCTGTTCAGTTACAGGGTGTTTGCTTCATTTATTTTCTGTTTTCAAATTAATAAGATATAAAAAATTAAAATTAAAAGAAACACCGCCCATGTGTGCTTTGATTTAACTAAAATAAAATTATTTTTTTTTTAATCTCATATGGCTTGATGCCCATCGGCCTACAAGAAAGTTTTATTGGACATAAAACAATGTGAACGCATTGTTTTCTATCAAATTTTTTTGTAAAGTTCCCTTAATGATTAGAGTTGGGATTATGAGTGACTTTCACTTCAAACCGCAGTATGAGTAAAGAAATAAAATGTTTTTTTAGTTATGATCACTTTGAATAATAAATTGCCCATCGAATGGTTAGTAAAACTAGGAAATGATTACACTAAAGCGGGTGATACACACGTCAAATTTCATTATCAATCAATACATTTGAATGCGTTTTTAAATGGAAGTCACATTTTTACACAGTGCTAGAACGAAAATGAAAACTAGTTTGATTTTTCTGATACGCACACAAATGCATTGATTGATGATGGAATTTGATGTGTCTAGCCCCCGCTGAAAGCTCTTCTCGTATTGTTTTTTTTTTTTTTTTTTTTTTTTATTTATAAAAACATGTGGCATTTTAAGCCCATGTTTGTGTTTGAGATGGAGTTTGACTTCAGTTTTTTTTATCTCATACACTTTGGCAACTTTTTAAAAACTATTTTAAAAATGTACACTCTTATCCACAAAATTAAAGTAGACTTTAAAGTCAACGTTATCATAATTTTTTCAAAAATTTTGTTTTACGCACAATTTTTTTTTAATTAATTCTGTTTGTTATATTTACAAAATCGCATTAACCCAGCGCCCCAGAGGCTTTGAAGATTTTATTGTTCAAAACAAAACATTATTATCACTGACAAGCAATAAAAAGCACTAATTTGGAAAATGTACGTTTCTACCACTTAAAAAAAATACTAAAAACGGTGCTAAAAGTGCTGCGGAACTACTCTTTATTGCGATAAGAAAACAGTTTCCATGCGTAAGCTAAATGTTTTGCGTTTGGTCTTTGGTTAACGCAAGATATTTGTGTGTACATTATAAATCGACAAGTGCAAAAGGTAAACGATCAAACACATTTACAACTAAAATATTTGATTAGCACTACAGAAATCTTGATTGGAAATAGCTTAGTTCTCACAAACGAAGTTGTTTGCTGTATGTAGAAACTTAAGATTGTTGGAGTTAGAATTGTTAGAGAGGCATAAAAGAAAGTTAAAAATTCACTCCCACAAAAAAGTTGCAGTTGAGAGAACTAAACTTATTTCTACTCAAAAATTTAGTTCTAGTAATCGAATTTATTTAGTTTTAATGACAAAAATTTAATTATATTAAAAATATTTTGGGCTGTAACACCGAGTTAATGGCTTGTAAGTACACACAGAAAAAAACTTAATCAAAATTAATTAGAATCAGAAGCGGGAACAAGTCATGTGGTCACTGCGGCCAGCATAAACCAATTTTAATACTATTTTCATAGTACAGATTCTAACTGTCTAGTGTTGATTAAAAGTTCTGAGCCTTCTTTGGGAGATTTATTCGCTAAATTAGACGGTTTTATGCACGGATGCCGTAAGTTACAAAAACGGGTTCGAATCATATCACTACAATGGTACAAAATATATTGTGCTATCTGTTGTGACTGACTTTTATATTTGTCAAGTGTTTCAATACTTTGTAATGGGCTATACTAGTCAAGCCCAGTTTGTCTTCTTTGCTATTTTAAAAACAGACATAACACTTTTAGCTACACAACAGAAAACTTAATTTGCTTTTAATCTTAAATTCTTTTGTGATAATAAAATTTTTCAGATGTAGCAATTAGAATTCGATAATACAGGTCAAAAGTTAGTTCTAGTTAAAATATTTCGAGCTGTAAGACCAAATTTTTAATGTCAAGATTAAAAATTTCTATTGCCACAACTGAATTTTTGATTGGAAACAAATTTAGTTCTCACAACCGAAGTTGTTTTCTGTGTGTAGTTTCCAAAAATTATCTAGCACAAGACCAAGATGTTACAACATAAAAAAAAATAATTAAATATTTCAAATAGTTTCTTATACTAAAATTAACATGATCTAAATATGGGTTTTTTCTTTCTTTATGTGGTGAAACAAAATTTCTCCCCATAACTCAAATGGAATAAAGTCTTTGGCTTTTAATAAGTTTGTGGGCGTCTATTACATCAACTAACAACAACAACCATTTACTTCGACATTTTACACCTCTTCTTTCTTAAAACTTATATTGACATCTGTCAAACTGATGTAAATTTAATGTTGGTTGACTCTGTCAAGGTGTTTCATCTCAGCAGAAAACAACTAAAACTAAAATTTCGTATGAATATTGAGGCTGGTACGCATGCATGCATGAATGCATTATTAGTTTGAGTTGACATTTCAAAATTATTTAAAAAAAAAAAATCAATAAAATGTTGTTGGGTGTAACTGTCAGTGTAAGTGTTGATTGGTAAAAAAAAAAAAACAACAAGTAAAAATTATAAAAAAATACAAAAATTAAAACAAACATAAAAACAACCAGTCTGATTAACATTCAGCATTGAATAGTTTTAAATTTATATTAAGATACTACTTACACCTACACACAAACATAAATATTTAAATAAAAATAAAAATAAATAATTTAAATGAAGAACCAGTTAGTTTTTCAGTATTTTTGTGAAAAAAAAGATAATAATAAAAAAAAAATAAACAAATAATGTAGACTTAAAGTAGACTTAATTAAAAATTTGCAGTAAATTTTACTTTTTTTGGATACGGGTGGTTAAAGAGCATCAAAAAACTTAAATCTGACACAGAAAACGCAATAAAAAAGTAAACACAAGTTCCAGTCGAACATTCGGCCTTACTACGACTTATTACGTTTTCGTAGTCGTATTTGGAACAAGCTACCATAAAACATATGGCCGGCGTTGCCACATATGACTGTTTTTGCCTTGTCAATGATACTCACATTATGTTTGTTATGGTTTAGCTCTTTTTTTTAGTAGAAAACTAGTGACTGGTTTTTTTTCAGATTTCAAAATAAGGAAGCTGGCTAATATTTACCTTTTTTCTGTTATTATAATTAAAATTTGTGTAACTTCCTTTCTCAAGCACACACTCGTACTCGCTTTTTATTTGAAAATCAAACTGAATTAATTTAAAATTTTTGTAAGAAATTTTAAATTTTTATAACGAAAATCACTTTTGTAATCGAATTTACTTCAAGCTAATGTAAATGATATGGTTAGCGCTGCCACATCTCACTGTTCTTCGCGACAACGACACTCATAATAAGGCCCATAATTTCACAAAATTTATTGTTAGTAACGGGTGGTTTTTTTTTACAGTTAAGGGCCGTGTATGGGCTTCTGGTGTGATTGTACTATCTGTGTGGTGCAAAATCAAAATGAATTTGATATTTTTGTGATCGCACCAGCATGCTGGTATCGTGTATTGTAAATTAACTCATTTAAAGCAAATTTTTTTAGGTGGTAGCATAATAATGAACGCGCGGGAAATTTTTTTTTTTTTTTTGGGAATTCCTCGCTTTATATGAATCGATGGAAAATAAAAAGAGGCAATTGTTGCAATCGTGACCTAAAAAATAAATTCTACAACAAAATGGTAAAAAAATTAGATAGAGAAAAAGTTGTTTAAAAAAATATTTGTTTTCCGCCCAAACTGTATCGTCCCTCATTTCGACCTGCTTTAGAAACGATTTACAAAAAAATGAAAATTGTGCCAGCATGCTGGCGTTTGATTGCACCAGCATGTAATTAAAATTAACAGGCCAATTATGAATAAAAATTCCCCGGGAGTTTTTTCACTTTTCCCTTTTCTCTTATTACAAATAAAATTTCTCTCTTTTTTTTTAATATGGCAAGTTATCTGATTTAGGGAATTTTCTCCCAAAAACCAAAATTCTCCCAGGGAAAAAAATCATTTTGAATATTCATAATTGACATGTAAAAAAAAAACCACCCGTTATCAACAATAAATTTTGTGAAATTATGGGCCTGATTATGAGTGTCGTTGTTGTGAAAAAACAGTGATTAGCTTGTCGCAAATTCGACTATGAAAGCGATTTTCGTTATAAAAATTTAAAATTTATTACAAAAAATTTAAATTAATTTAGTTAACGAGTGTGAGCTTGAGAAAGGAAGTTACTAGTCCGTAGAGGGTTACAAAAATTCGGGCCCAAATCAACGAATTCGATATCGAATGAAAGGTATTGTAATTTTTGTGTTTTTGTATGAACAAATTATTAAATTTCAATATGAGTTGCTCGCTATCGAATGCAGTGATTTGGCCCTGCATTGATTCCCATTGATTCTTTAATTTATTTTATTAAGATTTTAGGCATTCACACAAAAAACCCTAAGATAATATTTTAGAAAATTGTTAAGTTGGCGTTTAAGTAAAACAAAAAAATCAGCATGTTTTGTAAACAAAATCACGCCAATTTTGAACTATAAAAAAAAAAAAAAAAAATATTTTTCAATTCAATTTAATTTATTTCCAGACCAGAAAGATGTGTTTGCCTACTCGTATGGTGGAAGTGGATGGTTTATGTTTTCATGTTGGCTGTTTAAAGGCGTTCTGATTTTGTTTGTCTTAATTTTAGTGGGTGTTGAAATGAAATTGTTGTTGTGTAGTTGTTTGATAAATTGCCTTAAACTATAAATTTATTTTATAAAATTTAAAGGCTTATAAATCTTCAAACGAGCTAAGTATAATAAAAACCTACGAAATTTTGGTAAAACATAAAATAAATTAAAAAATTTTACAAAATCTGTTTGAAAAAACAAAAATTAACCCAAAAAAAATTTTTTTAAAGCTGGATTCGTTTTCTTTATTAAAAAAAAAAAAAAATATTTTATTATTAAACAAATTTTTTTGCGAGTTTTATGAGAGTTGGCTGTTTTTTTTTTGGTGTTGTTTTTTTTTAGAGCCAAAATAGAGAAAAATGCAACAAAAAAGAGCATCTTTTTGAAAGTGGATAAAACATACGACTTTAAAAAAAATTAGTTAGCGATACTTAAATTAACATTAATTAATTTTTTTTTTTAAATAACAAATCCCAGCAACTCAGCAAAGAAGAATTAAAAAAAAAATTTTTGTTTATTTCTTTACATAATTTGTGAGAATTTTATAAACCTAAAAACGTAATATTCTACGTTTTGTATGTGAAAATATTTTTATTTTAAATTTCAGTTCACATTTCTTTTGTACGCACATCAATTCAGTTCTAGCGCCCATTTATGTACCCTTAATATTTCAAAATAATAAAAAGAAACACAATTTTACCATCACTTTTTGAATTCATTTTAAGGTTTATATAACCAACAAATCCACCTTCCAAAAGTCACACTCATCAATATGTATGAGTTGTCTCAGATTATGATGGATTTTAATGCACAAGAAAAACAAGCAAAAACTAAACTTCTACTTAAAATTCATAACATGTTCTTAGCGCTTCTGAAATTATAGAAATAATGATAAAAATAATAATCGCAAACTAATTGTAGTTATAAATATTGATGTACTGTGGCATTCGTTTCATATAGCACAACACATACAAAACATTTTTAAATCTTTTAATTTATTTTTTTGTTGCCTGCACTCACGATTTCTATTAGAACTGTGGGACAAAATAGGAATATGAAAGTTATCATATTCTCTAAAAATTCAAATGATTTTAATCTCGGCCTTTTTCTAATTTTAAAATAAAATCGCACTCAACATTCTTTATTTTTCATTTTCTTTATAATTTCGCCACAATTTTATTTGAAAAGTAAGTTTTTGTTATTTTCAGACAATTAGAAAAAATTCAATTAAAATTAATAATTTTTTTTTTTATCATTTAAGTTTAAAAATTACTTGAGACTAAGTTTGAGATCGAATGAATAAGTTGGATCAAAGTAATCAGTATCTTAAATAAAATTTGTTGAAGGCGAAAATGATGGGTTTGGGTTAAAGAAGTAAAACGTTATATGTGAATAAATTTTGAAATAAGTCTAGGTCCGCTCATTTATTTCATTACTGGCATTTTTAAAGTTAATAATTTAATTTTTTCTCAATATCTTATTTTATATTTTACATGTTTATGCTGTTCAACACGATGGACTCTAAAAAGCAAAAGTCAAACACAGGTATTAGTATGCATATACACACAAACAAACAAAAAAATCCACCCCTGTGATCGTTGATTTAATGCCTTTTTGCCTATTTATGTTTTTACATGTTTGCATGAAAAAATCTGTTTTAAATCGTCCCTCAAACAAGATTTAATGAAATGTTATGCACGATTTTTTGTGCATTTTTAGCTCTCTGATCGCCAACCCTCGTATTTGATAACGATAAAAATTTTCAGTTAAATTCTATTCAAAATTAGATCAATTTTTGTTGTTAATTTTTTTTTTTTTGCTCTATACGATTATGGTTTAAATCACACTGCTCATAAATGTTCAATTGCTTTTCAAAACTTCATTTAAATTTACTTAAAATTGTAGGAAAATTTTTTTCGCTTAAAGCCCACTGTGTAATTTTCGTCATGACTTGGTTTTTTTTTTAATTTTTTAAACTTTCCTTAACTACCTCAAGAACGATATAAGTGCTTTAATAATAACAATGACGATAATTTAAACACTCAGCCATTCATAAGAATATTCTCATGCCCAAATTAAATTTTAATATAAAACACTTATTTTCATAAATAAACATAAAAAAATTATTATGTATTTATTACTGCTACTCCTCATGCAAATACACTCAGAGAATTTTATTTATTTTATTGCTGCATAATAGAACTTAGAGGTCGCGCAGTGATATTATAACCCATAGTGTTTTATGTAACCTCTGAATTTTGTTATTAAAACAATGAAATGAAAACTTTATTATTTTTTAAACAACACAGAAAAAAAAATTAGGAACCAATTAAAAATTTTAATTAAAAAATTTGTTAAATCAATTAAGTTTTTTATTAAATCAATTAAATATTTAATTAAACTGAAAAATATATATAAAATTAAAAATTTTAATTAAAAAATTTGTTAAATCAATTAAATTTTTTTATTGAATCAATTAAATATTTAATTAATTTTATATATATTTTTCAGTTTAATTAAATATTTAATTGACTCAATTAAAAATTTAATTGATATAACAAATTTTTTAATTAAAATTTTTAATTGGTTCCTAATTTTTTTTTCTGTGAATGAAACATTTTATGACAGTAATGGAATATAATTTTATTAATTCAGTGAAATAATCATTTATTTAATGAACTGGTTTCACAAATTCCTTGAAAATATTTTATTAATTCACATAACTTATGAATTTTTTTTTTTTATTAAATTAATGAAAAATTCTAATAAAATCATTTCATTGAATTTAAGTTACAGCTTACTTTCAGTGTAGAATGGATGTCTTGTTCTTTTGTCTAAGGAAAGTTAATTTTTTAATTATAATGTTAAGAAGAAAAAATCATTTCCAGTGTTTCCATCTTTGGCTTGACAAAAATTTACCAAATAAACCATTTACAAATTATCGTATCATAAAACATGAAGTGCTTACGAACAAAATTAAGACAAATAAGTTTGTTTTTTTTCCATAACGAGTAATAGAATAATTTATGTTTATTTACTCACTTTATGACTAATAAAAATTAATGAAGTATAAAAAATTGTTAAATCAGTAAATTTCCTTTCCTTTTTCTATATGCCCTCTAGGATTTGCAACTTTACTTTGTAAGCGTGTGTGTAGCACATTAAGTTGCTAAGAAATTTTTTTTATAAAATTCCTGAAAAGTGAAGAATGAAGAATGAACACTGGGATTTAAGAGCAAAATTAGCTAAATTTTTTATCTTTACTTATTTTGTGTATTCATAAAAGAGTTTGTTATGATGGATTAGATTTTCAATAAGAAAAATTTCACAAGAAAGAGCAGCTTTTGCTATAAAAACCAATAAATTGTATTTCCCCAACTACTAGTGTCTAATGTTGCTCTCGCTGAAATTTATAACAGTCCATTTTCATACCTTCCCAATCAGTGACTCTTTTTCTATTACTACATGGCACTCATAAGCCTTATTATTTCAGGGGAAAAAATTATGCGTCAAATAAATAATTCAATTAAAATTATTTTTAAATTGATGAAATTTGTAACTGATTGAGTTAAAAATTTAAAATATTCTTTATTAAAAAATTTGAGTAGCGCATCATTTTTTTCTGTGTTAGATAGTTAATAAAAAACTGTTATGCACGAGCCTGGACCCATTTAAAACATAACCTTCACGCTTCTTAGCTAAATAGTGCACCAAATGCTATTCATGTTCAGATGTCATCAATATTGCGTAATTTTTCCTTCCTCAACTATTTAATTTTTGCAAAAGATTAAATGGTTAATAGAGACTTGAAATAGAATTAGAATGAGAGGCGGGAACTGCGGCCAAAATCGAGCTATTGTGACACTGCTCTCAAGTTACAAATCCTCCCAGAGTCTAGTATTTATTAAGAATTCAGAAACTACCTTGAGTGAACAAGCGGGAAGAAGTCACCTGGTCACTGCGGCCAAAATAGACCTTTTTTGACACTACTCTCAAGTATTCATTAAGAATCCAGAAACTTCTTTAAGTAATTTGTCCGCCATATCCGACGGTTGTAGGTAAGTAGCAAAAACGGGTCCAAATTAGACCATTAAAATGACACAATATGTATTTTGCTGTCTCTTTATCTTCGTTACATAACCTGCAGAGGTCATTTTGACTGATTGTCTTATTCACCAAGTGTTTCAATACTCTGCAATGTCCAGTCAGGAATCACGTAACAATGCGAATTCCTGACTGGCTCAAGCTAAGTAATTCCTTTGTTCTCTTCCGAGATCGGAATGGCATTAATTTTTTCGCTACCCTGATACCTGTTAGTTCCATTTAGTATTGTTGTGATTCTCTTTCCAACCACTCCTTAAAACTGAGCTTAATAAAGCTCCAAGACAGTCCGCAGAATGATTCTGGATCTATAAATCTATTTGTTTACCTTCTCTTTGTCCACATATTCTCTATGACCTGGCACTCATACCAAGTGAACCCTGTTATTCGATGCTTGTCTTTTTAGAAGTTTTAGGCAATGCCAGACCGGTTTTGATTTTATACCAAAGGCACTGTATGCCAGTAATGCCGCTCTACTGTACGAGTGAATATAGATGTGAATGTTAGTTGTGTGTCCTTCAAGTTCCTCTCTTAGGCAGAGCTCTACGGCATGTTTTTCGGCCTGAAAAACAGAGTTCTCTTGACCCATACTGACAGATAAGCTTCTTCTGTGGTTTAGATCAAATACTTCTGCTCCAACACCTTCAACCATTTTCGAGCCATCTGTGTACCCTATATGTGACCCGACACCGATTTTGGATTTGTTCTGTTCCCAATTAACATTATTTGGGAATGTAAACTTGAAATTTTTTATACAAATTTGTCACAATATCTACTTCAAGTCTTCTTTATTTATTTTTCTTTGAATACAAACCTTAAAGCCTTGATTTTCTATTAAATATTAATGAAAGAATTGCTAGGTTTGGGACCAAATTGCATTTCATTTAATTTTTAAATAAAACTAATCTTTGACAAAATTGACAACTTTCACCACTTTTCTATTTATTTTGGTCTTTATTTTGCTATACGCTACGGCATGTTTTTCAAATAATTTTTATTATTTGTTTAGTTTTGATTTTATCTCAATGTGGTTGATATATTATTTTATTTATTTTACTTTTAACTGCTGCTAATAAGTTTTCATTCTTATCTCTGCGTAATAAAAAAAAATTATTTACAGGTAGAATTACAGCAGATATGAATATAAAAAAAGGTAAAAACAACTTAATTACGATTATTTTTTATGTTGCTTTGAAAAGAGAAATTGTGTGTTCTCGTATGTATGTCGTGTCAAAAGATCGACAGCAGAGATGGTGTTTAACCCTCTCTCGAAATCTTAAATTATCTTGATTATTTCAAAAACGAAGAGTAAAGAGAGATAAATTATGAAGTTAAAGGGCAAAAATAATTTTAATGAAATTCTGGAAATATATTTTCGTTGCCAGAAATCATTTAAAAACTTAAAATGTTTATTAAAGTTTAATTCGTTCTTTAGAGCTGAAGCATCAATGTTCCACAAAACTAAATTTCAGAGGGTTGTTTGTAGGAGAGAAAAGTTTCACATTCAATTTAACTAAAAGCCTTTAAGTGAAATTTCTATTAATAAAAAGATGACAGAAAATTTTGGTTTTTTAACAAAAATTTATTAAAATCATTAATAAACACATCGAAAAAAAACCGATTGAAAAATTCTTTATTGTCTAGGATCATGTTAATTTTCTTAAAATACATATGAATGCGGTAGAAAACTACATCCGGAGAAAAACTGACACCACATTGGTGTCGAATTGACAGCGTTTGTTAACAAAATGACAACAGGCGTTGTCTATTTTTTTTTTTTTTAAGTTGACAACCAATTGGTATACGCTTGTTAAAAATTTGAAAACACGGGATGGTGTCAAAATGACCTCATACATTGTTGGTACTGCAACGCCATTTTTGGCTCAGTGTACAAATTCCAGGCGAATTTTGTTTGCGATCCCTATAAATTGGCAGAGAAAAAATCATTTATTTTTAAGTGAGTATAGGAATATGATTGGACCATAATCATAGTCGGTATCTTTTTAAAAACGACTTTAAATTCATATAATTCTTATGGAGAAAAGTCAGCCTACTTTTTTGTGACATATGATTTTCTTTTCTTATAGTTAAGATTTGGATACTTATTTTCTTACAGAAAGATTCAATAAAAAAAATATTGTTATTACTGCGGCAATCAAATATACCCCTTAATACCTAAATTATTAAGATCCAGGCTGTTTCGAAGCTCAGCAGACTGCCAAGTAAACTCAATTGTCACTTAGGATCTGAAATTATAGGTGCAAATTAAAGCCACTACCTTAAAAAATATCCTGTGAAATCTTAAAATTCTTATGACGAAGCCCACTGTGGCTCACATCAACAATTAAAAACTTATAAATATTTCAATTAAGTTATACAAATAAAAACACAGGAATGTATTTTTTTCCACAGTAAAAAAAAAATAAAATTAAAAAAAAATGTTGTAACAATTTAATGGGTAATCAAGCATAATAAAATAAGAAACTTTGTTGTAGTTGTTTTTATGCGGTATCTAGTACAAATACTTAATACAAAAAAGAATAATGAGGCCCTTACACACTCAATTAAAATCCTAAAGTCCCCCAACATAAGAAATGGAAGTTAATACCCCTGATTATGAGTGGCGTTGTCATAATTTACATTAGCTTGTTGTAAATTCGACTACGACAGTAACACTCGTTAGAAGTTTTTCAATTAATTAATTATTTATTAGTAAATTTTATTTGACCTTTTTCCATTTAATTAAAATGGCTATTTTGTTAAGCTTGAGGTCTTATTTTTCAAATTATATCCTGAAGAAGCTACAATAATTGGAGCGAAATATCGATATAAAAATAAATTTTTGAAAAATAAGACCTCAAGCTTAACAAAATAGCCATTTTAATTAATTAATTAAAAAAGAGGCTGCTTTAAAATTATATTGATCTTGAGTGTGTAGGGGCCGCATAAGAAGTGAAAAAACCAAACACATACAGAATATAACAATGACTTTCAGATGACATCATTAAATGTTTATTAAAGAAAAAATAATTTGAAATTCTACTTAAGAGATTCACAAGTAATTTTTTTTTATATTTTCTAACTCTTGGGAAACCTTCCATAAAATGCGTAAAAAGAAAAAAAAAAAAACAAAAGAAGGGTAGAGAGGGGTAAATAATATTAAAATTATAACGATGAAAAAAATAAAAGGAACATAAAGAGATATTCGATTCAAATCCAAATGGCTTTCGAAAAGAATTTTCAATTTACAGAGAAAACGCTAATATGTAGGACCTTTTGAAAATCCAACAGAGTTGTATTAATAATGTTGAGGGTAATTTTAAAAATGTTAATTTTTTTTCAAATTGAAAAATTTCTTCGATTCGAATTGAAATACATCATAATCGCCCAGTGCTTGCTGCCAAAGTTCTGAGAAAATTTAAAATAGACATTTAGGATGTACTCGTGGCATCATTTGCCAAAAATATTGAATACTAAAGGGCTGCGCAAGCATACTAGAAAAATCTTACAAGCACTTTTTGTTATAAAATATTACACATGCTTTTTGTAGTGATATATGGCTTTCAAGTATTCTTGTGCCTTAATTTTTTAATGTAGTGATTTTAAAATTCATTAAAATTCTAAATCATTCTATTCTTTTCTTTTTAGTTAAAAATATTGGCCCATAAATAATATCGATATCAGAGAACTGCAAAAATCACATTTTTAGTTGATTGTGTATGATTAACAATTTCGTAAAAATCGTGCACCAAATTTTATTAAATCAGGTTGAAGACACTCTTAGAAAAATAGCTTTTTATGCTGTTCCACACGATTGATTATAACAACTAAAATTCAAATACAGCCATTAGCATGTAAAGGGTGTTTTTTATAGACGTATAGAACTTTAAATTGCAATTAAACAACGATGGATTATTCGATTGACATGAATTTTATTTAGCCGAAAGATAATCTTGTGGCATTACATTTTAAATATGATTTCTGGCATATGACCGCCACGGCTGGCTGGGATGTAGTCCAATCTGGACGTCCAATTTTCGATAAATTTTTCCAACATTTGTGGCCGTATATCGGCAATAACACGGCGAATGTTGTCTTCCAAATGGTCAAGCGTTTGTGGCTTATCCGCACAGACCAATGACTTTACATAGCCCCACAGAAAGTAGTCTAGCGGTGTTAAATCACAAGATCTTGGAGGCCAATTCACAGGTCCAAAATGTGAAATTAGGCAGTCACCAAACGTGTCTTTCAATAAATCGATTGTGGCACGAGCTGTGTGATATGTTGCGCCGTCTTGTTGGAACCACAGCTCCTGGACATCATGGTTGTTCAATTCAGGAATGAAAAAGTTAGTAATCATGGCTCTATACCGATCACTATTGACTGTAACGTTCTGGCCATCATCGTTTTTGAAGAAGTACGGACCAATGATTCCACCAGCCCATAAAGCGCACCTAACAGTCACTTTTTCTGGATTCATCGCTAAAAAAAATTCGCTTATGAAAATCGGGAACAACGGCAATCTCGTTTTGGGCCCATTCGGGCACTATTTGCAAGCGTTGTTCAGGCGTTAGTCTATTCATGATGAATTGCCAAACTAAACTGAGAATAAATCACTTGACAGCTGTTAAATCGGTCGCCATCTTGAACAGTAATGCCAACGTAAAGTTCTATACGTCTATAAAAAACACCCTTTATAAGACGAGGACCACACAGATTATTTTTAGTTGGGCAATTCTTTATTAATTATCTTTTAAAATTGCCGCTGTGTCTATACACAGCAATTTTGTTTTGGCAATTTTAGCATACTTATTCAGCCATTTATCCAGCCTTCAAGCTGGATGAAGACAGTTCTTTTTTTATATCTTTATAAAAGATACGACGAAAGAACAAAAGGGAATTGCCGAGTACGGGCAAGTGTTTACCCCTTTCCATTCCTATTTCTTTTCTCTTCTGGTGTATCTCTTGGTGAAAACACACATACAAAAAAAAAAACACTCCATTTTTACTACTCAGTAGTTTAGTCAAATATGAGTGAGGTTTGCATTTTGCTTTTTAAATTCAATCGGGTCGCACATTATTAACCCATTTTGGACCTGTGGTGCAGTTTTTTTAAATACCTAAATAAAACTATAGAATTCAAACCTTTTTTGTATTCTGTAATTATTTTAAAGTTTTATCTATTCAAGAACTAAACAAAGAAATTATTAGCTTTAATTTTTAATAACTTTTTTAAATAGGTCAAGACATACCATAGCAAAATTCAACTAGATGTCTATACGAATTTAGGTAGTGGTACAAAATGGGTTAAAACACAATTAGTTTTTAATGGTGTTTTAAACGTGCACAATTTTACGAGGCACATCCTCATTTGAATGATTGAAATTGAAAGAAATCATAGAGTAAAAGCAATACGATTGCATAAATCACACACCAGGGTTTCAGCTCTCTGGTCGATATCTTTTCTAAAGCGATTTTTAAATCTTTAAGAACTTTTATGCTTTTACTAAAAACAGACTTTATTTTGACTATGATTATGGCCCTTTTGTTTTTATGTTCATTTTTTTTAGCTTAATAAATCTAGCTGTTTTAAGCTATTTTTTTTTCTCTTGTTTTATTTTATGAAATTTTTAATTTTTTTTTTTATATTTTTTCATGTGTGTTAATTCTAATTCTTATTTTTGTTTTATTTGTAATACTTGTTCTCATTCTCAAAACATAAAAAATCATAAAGCGTAACACAAAATTATAACTTTTGGAAGCAAAAAAAAAATATTTTTCTTTGTTTTTGTTTTAATTTAAAACAATTTTTTCTTCTTTCTTTAATTGTTTATGTTTTACTTTATAGAAGAAGATTAACAAAATTTTCTTCTCTTATATATTTTTTCTAGTTGAAAACTTTTTGGAAATTTGCAAGGTTTTATGGGAAAATTTGTATCATATTAAAACAGTTATGCCATAGAAAGATCAGCAAAGCAGCTTGTAACGCAGCAATTAGTTTTTAAAAGTCATCGTCAGATCAGCTTTTTAAATTTTATTAATTTAAAGTATTTTCGGGGTATTTTTTTTTTATTCAAACTTAAAGCCGTTACTACAAGTTGTCCTTAAAATTTTGAAGGCGTTAGTGTTGTAAGCTTTTCTTAATTAAATGAATAACTATTTATTTCATTAAATTTAACTGAATAAGATAATAAAAAGGAATATAGATATACATTTGCAGGATGCTTCCAGAACAATGATATTTTTTTTACAAAACAAATTTGGTGAAAACACCCAAGGTCTAGGCAGGGATCGAACCTAAGACCCCCAGATTAATAAGTTAGTACATTACCTACTAGTCTACGGAGGCACTTTTCTTAAGTGATGTAAATAGTCGTGTTTAATTAGAAGTCAATAACCCAGTGTTGCAAGATAAATATTTTTATTGTGATACTGCCTAATTTTGATTGTTAATAAGGGGGCGTGGCCAGCACAAATCTACTAATTATTATTTCGCTTTTTTTATTAATTTTTTTTTTTTTTCTTGAAACGGGAATATTGTGGATTGAATAAACACAGTTTATATTGGTGTTTGCCCAATGTATGCACATAAGTCTCTTAAAGTAGTTACTAATAACACACATTGAGTATCCCAAGTTCTGGACAGAATGCTGCAGACTTGTTCGAATGATATTTTAATAAAATTTTAATTAATATAACTATTTTGTTATAAATTGATAAATTATATCCTGAAGAAGCTACACAAATTGAAGCGAAATATTGATATAAAAATAAATTTTTGAAAAATAAGACCTCAAGCTTAATAAAATAGTTATATTATTTAAAAGAAAAAGGTCAAATAAAACTAACTAATAAATAAAATTTTATTTATGTAATCGCACACTAAATCTAAAACTTTTCAAAAATGTCCTGATTGATTTTTCTTTTATTTTGTGACAAAGTTAAAATTAAATTACTGGAAAGAGTTATAAATGCAAGATAAAATCGCTTGATAAACTAAATTACAGACATGATCCAATTAAAAAAAATAGCTTGTGTGCATAAATATAAAATCTTATGCCAGGCACCACTGCCATTTGTGTTTTTTTTTTATGTTTTAAACCAGCTAAATTGTAGGTATTTTAATGCAAGCCAGTTGAAATGGCCAAGCTAAAATTTATTTCATGTTTTTGTATGGTTTGAGTGTTATTTCACCCTAGAAAACTGGCCAACGAAGCGAATGCCCAGTTCAATGACTCATGCGAGTATTTATTTTAGTTTGAGCTTTGTATTTCTTGTTTGTTTACTCTTTTGTTGCTGCAAAATTATTGCAATTTCTAAGATACAAACAAAACAAACAACTAAAACATGATGTTTTTATGTTTTGTTTTGATTATAATTTATTTTGTATTTAATTTTAATTTTTAATTATTCATAACCAATGCAATGCAACTCAAAATAATAATATTGAGTTGCATTTCCTAAAAAATATTTTGCAATTTACACTTGAACACAAATTATTTACAGACAAAGCAGAATTTTATAAAAAAAAAGTCTTTTTATTTTGTTTTTCATTTTACATTTTAATTTAAACTTTTACACAATTAAAATACAATTGCTCTTTGCACAAACGGTCTGTTCAAGCCATAACAAGTTAATAGTAGTTTTTATATAAAAATAATTTTGTTTTTTTTTTAATCAAACATATGCTCTTGTGGTTGCTGTTTGGCAGACGTCATTTTTAAAATCTCTACTTTAATATTTTTGTGCACACAATGTGCATTCACTACAAGTATCTAGATATGTATACAACAACTACTTGTGCAAGTCTCTTCTCTCTTGGCATGTGTGCCCGTGTTTGTTATATTATTAAATATTTATTGCTGTGCAATAAGAGCGAGTTTCAAGCCCTCTTTGCTCTGCACTACACTTTGCTTTTACTGAATTCGTAAAATTTATACAAACACTCACACAAATTCATAGAAAAAAAAATAAAACTGCAGCAACAACAATAACAATATAATACACTTTAAGTAGTGAACAGTATAACGGTTGAAGTTGCGAGAGTTTATAAAGGAATTAAGTCTTTAAATAGAGGTGGTTGCATTTGATTTTAAAATTTATATCCCGTTATAAAAAAAAAAAACAAAAAAACTGGAGACGAAAGTAATTTTACTTCAGATTAAATAAATTTTATTCACCTTTAATTCAATTTCTAGTCGGCAACATTGCCACCAATTTTAAAGCAACATCAATTCACTTATAATTTGGTATTTCCTTACACTATCATGAGGACGTGAGCTGACATATTTGGTATTTGATAAAGAAAAACTATAGATATTTTAGAATATACTAGCTGATCCAGCAAACATTGTTTTGCCTTCAAATTTTATTTATGAAGAAAAATATAAGTTGGGTTATACCAAATATATGTTCCGAATATAAAAATTAGCCAAATCGGTCCAGGCGTTCTCCGTTTTGAGATGAATCAAAAAAGTGGGCGTGGTAAATTTTTCTTTTCATAAAAAAGTAAAGTGATTAACTCATGTATAACACAAAAATTAGCCAAATCTATGGAGAAGTTCTGATTTGAGAAAAATTTTAAAAATAGGCGTGGCAATAAGCATGGTCTATTTTAATTTTCATTAACTAATATATAAAATTTTCGTATATTTAATAATTTTACTCTAAGAAATCGTACTCCTAGAGTAAAGGACCCTGCAAGAACGGGTAAAAACAGCTAGTGGATAACTAAGCCAGATACTGATTGTAGCGCCACCTGCCGGGCAGATTTGTGACGCTAAACCTTACAAGGCGTAACCCAAAAGCATATAGAGAAGTTCAATTAAATATTTTTGTCGGAAAATTACTGAATACCGAATTCGATAAAATATCATTATACGAATATTCGTCATAAAAGTTACTGAATCGCACTACTGGTGTTAAAACTAAACCAACTGGTAAACAACATTTTCAATGAGTGAGTCATAGAGCCTAAGCATTTCCTGTACCTTCAGATGAGGCCTAAAGCTGAAACTGTGAACTTTTTGGCTGTATAAAATAGCTACATTCGTTATTGAATAAAATCTGTCTTAAATTATTTTTTTTTTCATGAAACGATTTAAAAAATGTCTGTACAACTTACGCAATATAGAGCGGTGGCTTTTTAGATGCAGAAGTTACTAAGAAGTGTTGCAAGCATTTTTAATAGAAAAATTTGTGAGCACAGGACGGATACACTTTAATCATGAAAGCAAGCAGTTTCCATCCTAGAAAAAACTTTGTTACTCATGGAAAATTTATGAATCCAACCCAAGTAGTCCAACATTATTGTGTTTTTTTGAAATATATTACAATTGAAGTAAGAAATATTCTTATAGTAAATTATAAAATCTTTTGAAGATCAATTTCTATCCCCCTAGATTGCGATTAAGAATAACTATTAATTAGTAACTATAGCAATTAAGTTAGCGTGTTAATTATATTAAAATTGAAAAATGTTATTGTGACAGCGATTTATATAACGAAGTTGGCTGCAGTACAAATGTTTTTTCACAATTGCTTTAGCCATGGTTGAAAAGTAGCAACATTTTAATTATCTGTAGTTTTAACTTTATTTGGTGCCCACCTATCAATCTAGGATAGTCAGTTTGGATTCCTGCCTAGACCAGCCAAAAAGCTACGCCGATTTGTGTTGTTTAAAAAAACTTAATTAAGAACTTTTTACAGCAAATTTAAAATTTTTTAATATAACTTCCATCTGGTATATTTAAAACTAGTTGAAAAATTATGATTTAAAAAAATTATTTCTTTAAAAAAATTATTGTCCGCAAATTATTAAAAGAAAATCATTTGAACTGCTTTTAATGCTCATAAAATATAAATGTTAAAATTAAATCAAGAGCAAAAAACTTTTGAATGCTTTAGCTTTTTTTTCATGTCTAAGATCAAGGCTAACTAACTAAACATTTTCGAAGTGATTAGCGGTAAATCTATTTTAAAGTGTATTTTTTTTTTTTTTTTTGTGGTATTTTTGACCACAGGGTTATTTGTGTATCTTTAACGTTCTGTTTTATATTGCTTTTCTTAAGGCTTTTTGTATGAAATAAAAAAAATTATTTTTTGAGAAAGCAGGCACTTTTATTGCCAGGCTTACTTTTAGGAATATAACAAAATTTAATTTTAAAAATTAGTTTGATGATTAAATGAAGAAAACTAATTAAACAAATCATAACAACTTACAGATACTCTTTCTTTTTCCACAGAAAATTAAAAATAATTAGCCTATTTTTTATATATAAAGTTAATTATTTAAAGAACCTAAAAGTATTCATTTAGAAAAGTAAAAGAAATCCCGTCACAGCGAACTAAAAATTAGAACAACAGCAAAAAAAAAAAATTAAAAAGTACTAATCGACGTGCAATAATAAAAAATTTGGCCACAATTTCTCTTTCTCTTTCTTTTTGAATTGTTTAAAATATTGCCATAAAAATTCTTTTTAAAAACAAACTTTTACGAGTTTTTTAAAACGGCTACTGTGGGTTTTATCACACAATCTTTTTAGCACATAAACTACCAAACTGATTTCAATACAATTTACAGATATAGAAATGAATACAGACCTATAACTAGTTAATTATATGCTGTTTTTATAACGCAGGAGATAAACTCGTCTGGAAATTGTATATGAAAAGTATTCAAAATATTGAGTGTTTTTCATTAAAATTTTTTTAGACGAGTTGATTGCTTGTGTTACAAAAACAGCACTTTAATCCATATAATTTTTGTTACCAGAATAGCATAAAAACGAAATCCAAAAATGAATTAAGGCATGGGAATCAAGTGCCGGCCTAACTACAAGTCTCGTAAGTGTATGTAGAATCAGAAATGCAGCACATAAAATGCAAACTCCTTTTCGTTTGAAATTTCTCGAAATTAACAAAACTTTTTTGGGTTTTGCTAGTTTAGCTGCCGTTCGAATTTTATTGGCTCATGAACCTTTTGGCTAAGACTTAATCATGCAATTTGCTTTATAGTTAGATCTAGCAAGATAGGAATTTTGTTCTAGGAGAAAAAAAAATTTTGAACAAACTAGCCTGAAAAAACTGCTAAAATGTTGAAAAAGTTTAAATTTTTCTAACATTTTTTACCTCTTTTTCAATTATTTATTTTAACAAAATAAAAGAAAATTTTTATAGATTTGAAATCTATATTGTGACAAATTTATATGAAAAATTTGTCATAGTTTCTACTCGAAATCGTTATTAATCATTTTGAATACCAGCCATAATCTTTATTCGTGCTTAATTCCAATTATTCTCAAGGAAAATCTTGAAAAATTGTTTACTTAGCACAATAAGTACTAAGAGGCAAAGCACATCTATACAGCTGTTTCATCAGGCCCTAATCTGAATCTTCAGTAGATTACTCCCAAGTCTTGTTAAATTCCTGCCCAAACATTTGAATACTTATAATATTTTTACTAAGTTGTATTTTCAGTTTATTTTAACTTCTCTTTTCAAGCTTAAAGTCTGACTAAAAATTTAAATTTTAATTAATTTTTTTGGTAGCTTCTTAAAGATTTATTGAAAAATTCATACCCCCTTATGTAAAAAAAATTAACATAAACTTTAAAGTCAACGTTATCAAAGTTTTTCTTATATTTTTTTTTATAAAATTTGGTTTAAAATCCAAGTAAATAATTCCTTAAACACCATTTTTTTTAGGAATTATCACAACAAGCTAGTTTTTATAAGAAAATTAGGAAAATTTAATGAAAAGCTTTTTTCAAGTCTTTGATTTGATTAAAAATTTCTTTTAATTTTCTTTCGTTTTTAGGTGGGTGTTTGTTTGACAAATTAAAGAATTAATTCTTTTTAAACTCTTAAGGGCAGCCAGTCGCAACAATAATACAGCCAGTAATCTTGTAGTTGAGTTTGTTGTTGCTGTGTTTGTTATTGTTACTCACACGAAATTTTGTTTTTTTTTTTTTAAGAAACAGAATAATGGTTGTTGTTATTGTTTTTTTCAATTTATTTACTTTGTTTTTGTTAAATTTATTTAGGTATTTATTTATTATTTATGTATCTATGTGTGTGTAGGTATATTTCATTTTATTATTTAAATTTAATTTTTTTTTTTGGCAGACTCAAATGTTTTATTTTTTTCACTATAAAAATTAAAACTTCTGGCTGCTGTTTAGTTTCATTTAAATTTTTTATTTAAATTTAAATAAGTAGAACTCTTTTTTGTCACTACTGGTTTGCAATTTCCGTTTTTTTTTCTATTATTTTTATATAATTTAAAACTACACACACACGACACTGTAAATTATTTTGTGAAACACGTAAATATTTTTTTTTTCTTTTTCATAAATTTAATTTAATTATTTTTTGTCAAATAAATCTCATTTATACTTTTTGGAAGTTAAAACACACACATTTTGTTAATCAAAATAATTAATTTTTAATGCCAAC
Organism: Thelaira solivaga; assembly: GCA_947397855.1. Taxonomy (NCBI): domain Eukaryota; kingdom Metazoa; phylum Arthropoda; class Insecta; order Diptera; family Tachinidae; genus Thelaira; species Thelaira solivaga. Next base: position 62,505,584 of record OX377612.1, on the reverse strand, counting down.
AAAATACTTTATTTACTTGCATTTCAATTTCAAATTAACTCTTTTTATTTTACGCCATTAAAATATCTTTCGGATACAAATTGTATAGACAAGACAACCTTTCATATACACATTTACACATGCAGCTGCATAGATGAATGGTTGTATGTTTGTTTTTTTTTTTTTTTTTTTTTCAAAGTGTATAGAACCGATACACAAATAAAACGTTCCGCTTGAAAAACAACCGCACGGTGTGGATTCTAAAACGCAACTAAATTCAACTTACGATATTTTTGTGCTGTTTGGTAGAAAAACATAAAAATATGAAACAACGAAAAGTGGAAACACAGAGAAACTAAAAGCCAACTTTGCACATGCTGTCGTTCCAAACATCCCATCAATCCATCGATACCCTTGCCAATGTCTGTTAGAGCTGCACAAAATCGTTCATTCATTTTCATTCAAATCAGTCATTTTATCTTTATAACTCAGATTACACAAATACTTGAAAACAATTCTGAAAAGGAATTTAATTTACTAAGAGCGTTTACTACAAGTTTATATTTAATATTTAGTTGCAGTTATTATATAGTAAGACTTTTAATTAAAATATGGTTTAAAGCCAAATCTATAAAAATTTAATTAATTTTCTGCTTATTTGTTCGCTATAGAAATTTTTGTTTTAAAATTAAATTTGTAGGAAATTTGGTACAAAAAAGATACGCCCCTTATTACGCCCACTTCCACTAGCCATTGTTTAAAAAGATATGTGCCAATATTTAATTTAAGCTTGAAATTATGCTTTAAAATATTTTATTTACCACTTTGGTTGGCGCCTCTGCTAATAATGTTAGCAAAGGCATGAGGCACTTTATAATATAGGGATGGGTTTTTTAACAATTAAAATTTTATTAGTAAACAGATTTCTATAAAAAAGGCTCAAGTAATCAATAAAAATAAAAATCTAAAGTTGTGCACTGTATTTTATAAAATTTGGCGCAATTTATTTGAATCTCATGAATTTTGGAAGCTCTTTTTGTATAGAATTAGGCGAGTCCGGGCAAAAACCTCTAGTATGTCATATATCCAATGAAACTATTTTCTTAAATTTGTTTCATTGATTAAATGAAGTATTTCATAAATTTTTTCTTGAATTAATGAAATACTTTTTTAAATCTAATGAAACGTGTCAGATTAAACATTAAATTCAGAAGATATATGCCCAAAATTCTCTGACTACAATGAAAAGGTATATGTGGAATTATCCTTTCTGATTTAAGTTTAAAAGTCTGGCCAAAAGCAATAGGCTACTCGTTGCTTAAAATTTTTATATTATATTTGGTATAAAAGAAACAAAAATAGGCAATGATAGACATACAAGCTTACGCCATGCTCATGATTTAACGTTAGATGATGGAAACTGTCAATAATATTATAGATTTCTCTGTCTCTTATTTAGCCGTAAATTATCAACTAATAGGAAAACATCGCATGCTACATGCGCAGAATATTTCAATTTCATGTGCTGGATGGCGTAATCTTGTGGTTATACGTATTTCCTTATTTATATTTTAAAATTAGACATTCTATGCAAGTTGACAAAGCCTAAGTAGCTATGCCATTAAGCAAAAAGAGACAATTATTAACTAGTTTAGCGAGCATACAAAATGTAACTAACGGCCAGGCCAGGTTATCGTTCGCATTTAAAGGGTTGTAAAGAAATCAACTTGCATGTAAGTCAACTTTTCTGTGGAATTACCTGCACGTTGACCTCAAATTAAGTTGAAAGTTTAAAAAATGAATAGTTAAAAACTTCCATACAGTGTTAAGACTCGTTCACTTAAATATATCCGTTCATGATTTAAATAGCTCTTGTTGAGTCATCTAAACCTGCTGTTCATACTTTATACATTTGCTTTTAGAGTTTCGTTTCTTTCCACTTGGTTTGTTTAAATGCCGGGGAGAGTCCATACAAAATATTGTAACAATGTGTGCTCCTCGTATTTTATGGTATGGAATTTGTATAACAAATATTTGAGTAAATCAAACAAAACATTCACATGGTGGTTGAAATTGTATGCTGCCGTTTTTGTCTTGTTGGTATTTTATTTTATTTTTGTTTTGATTACTTTTTTTTTATATTTTTCATATATTGTGGATTGTAAATTGAGTAAAATTAACAGAAATTGTTTCTTTGTGCGTATTTCAGAGATACAATAAAATCGTTTAACAAGCGTGAACTCTCCCTCTCACTCAATGAAACAATTTTATAGCATGACATAAAATATAGTTTCTTTTGTTTTCTGTTGTTGTTGATATTTTAACTTCAAGTTTGTTTACAAAAGGGTTTTTTGAAATAAAAAAAAAATTAGTAGGAAAAATTATATTAATTAGGCCATCCTTATATTCACAAAGAAGTAGCCTTTTATTAAAAATCTGACTTTTCATCAGAAGAATTTAATGAACTTAAAATTGTTTTTAAAACAATAACGACTGTGATTATGGGCAATTGTATTTAGGACGTGTAATTTCCAGTTTGAATTCTTTTGCTGAAAGTGATAGTTCACACTATATAAAACAAAATCCTGAGTGCACAAAAAAGTTTGCTCAACTACAATTAAGAGGATTCAGATTTGCTTAAAAATTTTCTGCATTTTTCTATTTTAGATTTCGGTTAGTGAAAAAGAACATCAGCGCAGTCGAACATGTCACCATCTGTAGATTCTTACGTCAAGGAAATTGTCACTACGATATGTATATAGGGTTAAGCAGTACATGCTGATGGTTTTGAATACCATTTGTACAAATTGTTTTATGGCAGTAAAGCTACAGGTATAATTGGTCATCGTATGAATGCAGAAAAAAGGAATAATATTAACGAATAATCAGTCTACCTACTAGATGGTATTAGCTTTTTTTGTTCCAAGAATTTGATCGTAACTCCACGATAAAATTTTAAAAAATAATTGTTACAAGCGACATGTATTTGCTCTCATCACCAGTAAGATTTTCTTATAGAATTGGCAAAAGATTCTATACGAATTGATTTCGTTATTCCATCACCAATAAAAGAATTCACAAATCAGCAAAAGGATTTATAAAAAATTTTAAATTTTACTAAGACTCAACTTGTTCATTTTGGTACCAGCAGTCCCAAAGTAAGCCAAAGTCAAATAGAAAAAGTGGTGTTTTTAAGAAACCAACTACTTACTTGTTGTTTTTATTACATTAGAGTTGCCTCAAAATTATTCATGTTTTTATTCTACATGCTTCGTAGACAGCTTAGCATTGTCATTGCCTATATATTATAAGACTGTTTCTAGCTGATTCATTTTAATTAAATAATTTAAAAGTCCCACATGTTCAGCAGGGGTCTTATAAATCTTTTTTTTTAAAGGTAAATGCAAAGGAAGGCTTTTTGAAATATTTAGCACTTTATTTCATTTCATTTCATTAAGAAAACATCAAAAACACTTAATTATATCAATCTATTACAAAGGTTATGCTTTTGAGTCTTTGCTTAAATTCCATATATGGGATACAAATAATGTCAGTATGTGATGAGTGTCTCAGTAAGAGCAAGACACACAATTAGCTGCTTAGGCTGTGGTACAGGAGGCCATAAATATAATATAAAAAAATTAATTTCTAATTTTTTTTTTTTTTTTGGTATAAAATTTTTGGATTTTATAGAGTAGAGATGATTAATCCTACAGCAATTGCGACTCTTGGGCTGGGTTGCACAATAGATCTTAAAGGTCGCTGTGCGATTATAGTCCATGATGATAATAATAATAATAATAAATTTAGTGTAATTACTTTATGCAAGTTGCAACTCTGAACTTTTTTTTTCTAAAAGATCATCTTCTCGATGAAGCTTATTTCCATTTAAATGCCCGAGTGTATACAAAATAATTTTCTAATTTGGGTCTCACAAAATCCTAATGCAATCCATGAGAAAAAAATTAACTTACAGAGAGCAAATCTCTGGGGCGGAGTTTGGTTAGGCCTTACTTTTGTGAAAATGAGCTTAAAATTGCGGTGACTGTGAACGGCATTTGTTACATTAACATGATAACAAATTTCTTGTGGCTTCAACTGGAAGTCCTGGATCTTAACGACATGTAATTTCAGCAATACGGCTTTTGATAGAATTGATTTATTGCAGCATGAAATGAAAAAGTGCACTTTTACTGAGATACCCTTTCTTTATATAATCTTTATATAATCAAAACGTTCAAGAAACTTGTAACAAACTCATCAACAACAAATTTTGTTTTGTTTTTTTGTTTTTTGGGCATTAAAAGACTGACAAAATAGCGAACTGAGCCTGACTAATCATTTGAATAAAAGTTCACGAGGGTTAATTAGTTTTTCTTTTTCTTTATTTATTATTTTGCTTCTTCATGTTGTGTGGCTTCTGTTTTGTTGTTGTTGTTGTATTTGTCTTTAATCTTAAAGATTTCAATGAATTTATTTATGGCCATTGCCGTTTTAAACATGAAAATTAATGCATTTTTGAATTCAATTTTTTATTACGAGGTTTTTTTTTTGCAAAATATAATTTTAAGTTCCTTTAAGCAATTTATTTAAAAAAAAAATTAAAAAGCAACATGTGTTGGCAATATTTATTTAGTTTGATTCGATTTTTATTTGGTGTTTTGTCGTTGCTTAAAGTTTTCTTATTCGTCTGTCTGTTCATTTATTCCAATTATACTTGTGGTGGGTGTGACAGCCAGCCAACAATCAAACAAACAAATAAACTCAAATTTAATGGTTTGGAAAATCATATTAAACAAAATTGTGTATTTTCTTCACAAAAATTATGCCAGCCTTCTTTTTTTTTTTAATATTTCGTTCATTTAAATAAGACTTATTATTTATAGTTTTAAAATTGCTTTGAAAACAAAAAAAAAAAGTACACTAAAACTGGGTCATAATTGGGAAAGTCTTACATAAACAATTTTATTTTATGGGAGCATTAAAGTTATAAAACCTATTCCCTACAACATGAAAATTGGCAATCACAGTATGAACGATCTATATAAATAAAATTCATTTTATGATTGTTTGTTTGTTCGCTCCCCTGAGTTTTCAACGATTTTCACTCGCCACTGCTCAAATAGATATGTGCCCGTACTTAATTTAAGCCTTTAATTATGCTTTGAAATAATTTATTTACTACTTTACTAGCATAGGCATGAGCCACTTTATAAAGTAGTGAATGGCTGAATTTATTTGGATGGTTTTTTAACAATTAAAATTCTATTTGTAAATAGATTTCTATAAAACATTTTGTATAGGCTTTCCAAGGCTACCGACTTACGTAATAAGGGACGCAGCCGGGCGAGACCGAGCGAAAGCAAAAGTTGTGGATTGTTTTATTTAAAACTCATGAAACTTAGAAACTCTGGCCCATAATCAAAGCCACAAAAAAGTAGGCTTTATTAAAAGCTGACTTTTATTCATAAAAATTTAATGAGTTTAAAATCGATTTCAAAAAGATATCGGGCCATAATCATAGTCACACTAAAGTCGGTATCTTTTTAAAAACGACTTTAAATTCATATAATTCTTATAAACAAAAGTCAGCTTTTAATAAAAGCCCACTTTTTTTTGGACTATGATTATGGCCCATCGACTTTAGTCTGACTATGATTATGGGCCTCTGTTTTTATAATTTAAAAAATGTTTTTTAATTTTAAAATTTTTCTAAAACATTTTTTTTTCTTTTTTGTGCTTATAAATTCGACAATATTTTTCAAGCAAGTCAGGGAATTTCAAAACAATGAGCTACGACTTAAAAGAAATTTTAATAACTTAAGCACCTATTAGACGATTATGTGCGACATGTCAGCACAGTATGATAAAAAAAAAAATTTGAAAGCCAACATGCGCGTCATGTCAAACAAAAATTTTTCATGATAATTCATCATACTGCGCATGTTCGTCTAATAGGCTCTTTAAAAACTTAGGAATGGATTTTTAGGATATATGGCTCATTTTGTTTATAACAAAATGCAGATATCAACGTTAAAGACAAACTTTAAAATTTTGTTTTTATTTAATTTTAGAGAAATTTTTTAAAAAGAATTTTTTTTTAATTATATTTTCTTGAAAAATTTTTGTTAATATTTGCTACACTAAAAGACTGGGTAAAAATTGATTTTTTTTTTATAATTTAAAGATTATTTTATGTAAGTTTAATCAGAGGGCTAGTTCTCGAGTTATTACATATTATTTGTATGTGTGTATAAAAATTTGATAAAGAAAAACTATCGGTAAACGTGGTTTTGCCTTCAAATTTTATTTATGAAGAAAAATATAAATTGGATTATACCGAATATATAATAAAAAAATTAGCCAAATCGGTCCAGGCGTTCCCGTTTTGAGATGAATCTAAAAAGTGGGCGTGGTAACTTTTTCTTTTCATAAAAAAGTAAAGTGGTTAACTCATGTATACACAAAAATTAACCAAATCTATGGAGAAGTTCTCCGATTTTAGAAAAATTTAAAAAGTGGGCGTGGCAATAAGCATGGTCTATTTATATTTTCATAAAAATTTTAAGTTGGTTTTAACTAATATATAAAATTTTCGTATATTTAATAATTTTACTCTAAGAAATCGTACTCATGGAGTAAAGGACCGTGTAAGACCGGGTAAAAACAGCTAGTAAATAAATAAGCCAGATACACACTGTGGCGCCATTTGCCGGGTGGATGTGTGACGCTAAGTCTTCCAACGCATAGTCCAAAGGCATACAAAGAAATTCAATTAAATAGGTCCAGCCATTTAGGAAGAGTACAATATCAAACACACGTACAGTCGAATTTTATATATTAAGATTAGGCCTTATTACTGTGGTTAAAGTTTTAGTCGTGAGCATCAATACAAAACATATGGGTATCCTTGCCACATTTCTTCGTTTTCATAACGATTACGACAGCCTTAATAAGGCCTATTGTAAGCAAATAGAATAAAATTAAAAAACTTATGCTAGATACTGTATTTTTAAAAATTTGCTATTCTCATATGTATGCAAATAGGGCTAAATAAAACTTGAGGAAAGATCATAAATTAATCCAACTCACTTTACACTAGAAACGAGTATTTATTTGTTTTATTTAATTTTACAACTACTGCTACGAGCTGTAATATTTAGGATTTCTTTGTTTTTTTAAATAAACACTTCATACGCTTGTATAAATGCGTGTGAATGTGTCCATCAGATATTGTAATGACAGAAAAATTATATGAAATACGCACTTCAAAAGAAATTATTATGACGCATCTTCCTCATCAGGGCAGGCATGCAAATACAGCATATTTATGTGTGTAAAAACACAGCCAAAGCCAAAAACTGATCCATTAAATGAAAAACATGAATATCATGACAAACTATAAGATAAATAAATAAACAAGCAAAAGAAAGACACCAACCATGCCAGCCAGCAGCTACGAACCGCACTATAAAATTTTACTACAAATTCATATTTAAGTGAAACACTATTGAAAGCATATGGCATGAATATTGTTATTGTTATTGTTGTTATTGTGCTCATTAATTATTATTTATAATAACAACAAAAGCAATACAAATAAGTAAGTAATAACGAGTAAACATATTGAACTAATCATTGAGATGCGATACAAAAATTGGAATAATTAACAAAAAACAAAAACAAAAACAAAATGAGATAAACATTATCATTAGATATGGCTGTGTGTATAACTTTGTGTTCTAATTGTTGTAAATACAAAATAAAAAACTTTTTTATGGGTTAGCAGAAGTCTCGGCTGCAGCATTTACCCCTGTAAAGTGTGCTCTCCCAATAACTGCTACTAGTGCAAAATGAAGATAATTTTACTAATATTAGATACTTTTGTGTGGTTAGTGTCTTTAGAAAGCGCATCTAAAATTTTTTTGAAAAATCCAAATAGAAATTTAAATTTATAAAGGCTGATGCCTTTGCCAACATTATTAGCAGAGGTGCCAACTAAAGTCATAACTAAAATATTTCAAAGCATAAGTTCAGGCTAATTTAAGTACGGACACACAATTTTATGAACAGTGGTAAGTGAAAATCGTTGAAAAGTAAGCGTAAAAATGCCGTGGCTGGTATACGTCGAGCTTCTTTGCAGTATATAGATTTTGTGTGTCTAATTTCAGACAAATGCGTTGCAAAACAAAAATTAGCATTGCGAACAAACAAACACAAAATGAATATTAAATATTTACTAGATATTTTTGTCCAGTCCCGCCCTGCCCGGTCCTTTATTACTTGAGTACGTATCTTTAGATTTTGAAATAGAATTTTAATCGTTAAAAATCCCATCAAAATAAATACAGCCATTCACTGCTTTATGAAGTGGGTCATGCCTTTGCTAGTAGCATTATTAGCACAGGAGCCAATAAAATAAATTTTATTTATTTATTCAAAATAAACGAGCATATTGAAATTATTTCAGCGCCAGAAATGCATTTAGCCAAAGGGCAATTAACCATTTTCTTGCACGATTTCAGACAGTGTCAGACTTGACCGAGAATACTGCAGCAGCAAGTGAGCATTGATAGTATACAGGACAGTTCTGGACAACTGGGCAGCTCTAGAACATCACTTCGATATATTTTATCACGTCATTTACACAAGCATTCATACAAGATTTAATTGGTTCAACAACTTTAACCAGTTAGCTATCATTAACGAATTTTTTCCACGCAGGCGTGACTTTTGACCTACATATTTTTATTAAAAGCGAATACTTCCTTAATTACTCCATTTCATTAACTCTTAGAGCAGCTAAATTCATGATTAAATGTTTGTTCTTGTATTTTAATCAATGTAGTTCCTGCATGGACTTACAAATTAATTAAATTCGTTCCAGCAATTCAAACAATTTATGCAAGAGATGATTTTAAATAAAAAAAAATATTTTTCCTGAAATTTTTATTTGATTTAAAATCAATTAAAATTATTAATTTTTAGCAAAACAAAAAAACTTTTTTTCAAACAAATGCAGTCACACACTCCCATCAAAACAAATTTTATTTAAATACTAAATTGTATGAGTTTGTGGCACGTTTGTGTGGATGCCGGCTTTTAATACTCATATTCCACAATAAAAGCTTTTGAGTAAAAGCTTAAATGTTTGTGAGTACATTTCTTTAGTTTGTTTATTTATTTTTAAATACTTTCACATGCCAGAGTTGCCGACTCCAACAGAACTATTTATTAAATGTGGATAAAGAGTGTCATGGCATCATAAAAAAACACAAGGACTGGTAACGGGGATATAAAAATTTTAATAATGTAGATAGTTGGATTTTGATTTGTTGGAAGTCTAGAGGAATGCTGTTGCTTGTTTCACACACTTTAGTAAGAAATTACTTTAAGACATTTAAAATTACTGAAATCAAAAAGGAATTTAATCTGTAGGTTCTAAACTATCTGGAAGTGTTTTAACATTTTCGGATAATTTGGTAGTTTTTATTTTATGATTCAAAACGGAAACTGCCAAAATCCTTGAGAACAACAGGTATATGGAAAATTCCAAAAAATTTTTAAAATAGTCCAAAATAACTTCTGAATATTTGGGCAAGAGATTACAAATCTAGACAGTCTATAGATTCAATTATTGTATAGTTTTTCTCATTTGCAATGGCAAAATCGGGAATGGTACCTCGGCAAAGTAGGAAATAGTAAAAATCCCTCAGAGCAAGAGTACTGGGGTATGAGAGAATTAAAAAATTTTTTTTTAAATTCTCCAACGTAATCTCAGAGCATTTAAGCGGTAGGTCTCCCCTTTAAAATGATATGTGTCGCATCCCACAATCTTTTATGGGTCGTTCGGAAGTTACTTTGGATTATTTTGAATTTTTTTTTTTAAATTTCCATATACCCCAGTGCTGTTGCTCTAAGTGATTTTAGCAACTTCCCAACGAACCATAGAAGGTTGCGAATTGCGACATATATCATTTGAAAGGGGAGGTTGTCTAGATTTGTAACCTACCGCTTAAATGCTCTGAGATTACGTTGGAGAATTTTTAAAAAGATTTTTACCATTTCCCACTTTGCCGAGGTACCATTCCCGATTTTGCCATTGCAAATGAGAAAAACTATACAATAATTGAATCTATAGAATTTTAGCTCCCGAAAGTTATGAAAAAACAGTTTTTTTTTTTACCAGTAACTCAAGATTTTTGGGTTATTTGGCCATTTAAAAAAAACAGATTCTTGTTGTACTCGGCAGCACCTACCAGTAAAATAATATCACTTTCCAGGTATTTCTACTTCATTCTTTTTTGTTTTACTGCTGAAAATATTTTCCTTTATATTTTTCCACAGCAAACAATTGTTCTTGTTTAAATATTTCAGGTGAAAAAAATTCTTTTATGCTTGACCTTGTAAAACATAAATGAATCTGGACAAACGTAATTTTATATTATTAAATGGAATGCCTAAATTTTAGTAAGCAACAATGGCATGAGACATCATCACGAGAGTGTAAATAAATAGAGATTAAAAATGCAGGTAAAGAAATTAAACGAGAGATTCCTTTATGTTCAATGGCTGTAACTAGTGACTAGAGTCTTTGTTCAATTGTAACACAGATGCTACGGCCTTTGATGGCTTAACAGGGAATTCGCTGTCAAGTATTTTACCTCCTTTTTAAGACACAAGACACAATTATTCTTAATAGAACTAACGATTGATATGTTAATCCATTTAATCAAATAAATTCATTTATGGCTTTTTATTACTCATTAATAATTGATTTTATATTAAAAGAAAAACTGATGTAAAATAATTATTTCGTTAAAACACACCACCAACTAAGCCATTTAGTAATTGAATGTTATAAACAAAAAAAAAAGATGTTGCACCACCATCTGCCTCTCATTATTTATGCCAGAATAAAACAAATTTTTGTATTAATTTTTATGTAGCCAATTCAGAATTACCTGTGATTATTATTTCTTTTTTCGTGCGAAAACAAAAGAAAAGCAGAAATGAATGCCTAAATGAAAATGTAGAAAACTAGAAAATAATACCAACCAAAACCATGAATCACATACAACAGCTGTAAATAAAAACACAGTGACAGAAAAACAAAAGAAATATTTACACAACAAAATGTTGCATATATTTAGGCTATTAAATAACAGAAAATATCAGTTGGCAGCCACATTCGGCGAATACACATGCACACATGCAACTAACAAAGTAGTATAATGGAATATGGAATTGTTATAAAGACCAGGACCACACACAGCAAGTTTAGTTAGGCACTTCTTTCTCAATTCTCTTTTAATATTTTTTGTTTGGCCAATTTTAGTATTCTTATTCAGTCATTCATTCAGCCTTCAAGCTACTTGTCTTCTTTTTTAAAAGATACGAAAAGAGAACAAAAGGGAATTGCCGAGTACGAGCATTCCTCTTTCCTCTCTTATCTACAAAATCAAGAATTACCCCACTAAAATTGCTGTGTGTGGTACTGATCAAACTATTCATTCTATTTATGATGGGGCTATTCATTAATGATTTATATTTAGAAAAGTTTATGGGCTTATTAAGTAGAACTACTGCCATATGTGAGCTATATGGCTTTTGTGGAAGTCTTATTCAAACAAATGGCTAAAAGTATGCAGCATTTTATCACTAAACAATGTGAAATGAAAGTAGGCAACAGAGATTAACAAAACAAGAAGAACAGTTAAACTTTATTTTAAAGGAAAAAGTTTTACATAACGAACATAGTTTAGCTTACTTTATAGTTCAGTTTAGTTTACTTTATAGTTCAGTTTAGTTTACTATAAAGTAAACTATAAAGTTAACTATAAAGTAAACTATAAAGTGAACTATAAAGTGAACTATAAAGTTAACTATAAAGTGAACTATAAAGTGAACTATAAAGTGAACTATAAAGTTAACTATAAAGTTAACTATAAAGTGAACTATAAAGTGAACTATGAAGTGAACTATAAAGTGAACTATAAAGTGAAATGTAAAGTGAACTGTAAAGTGAACTATAAAGTAAACTATAAAGTGAACTATAAAGTGAACTATAAAGTGAACTATAAAGTGAACTATAAAGTGAACTATAAAGTGAAATGTAAAGTGAACTGTAAAGTGAACTATAAAGTAAACTATAAAGTAAACTATAAAGTGAGCTATAAAGTAAACTATAAAGTAAACTATAAAGTGAACTATAAAGTAAACTATAAAGTGAGCTATAAAGTAAACTATAAAGTAAACTATAAAGTGAACTATAAAGTGAACTGTAAAGTGAACTGTAAAGTGAACTATAAAGTTAACTATCAAGTGAACTATAAAGTTAACTATAAAGTAAAAAAAGTAAAAATTTTGAGACTAATAGAAAATAGTTTTTAGAACTAGGCCACTCATATTCCTAAGCACTGCCAGAATGGATAGGATTTAGCCTCTGAATCAGTTAGTGTTCTACCATTTTAGGTACTATTTATTTGGTCACATTGCAAGTGACGTGGTCGGCAGTCCATCTTTTTATTTAACTGCATTTTAAGTGACAGCAACTGCAAATCATCTTTTAAAATGTGCCCTGCACTGATATTAGTTACGACAAAATACCTTACAAAGTTGGGTATGGTGCACAATAAAATGTATGGACTAAATGACTTGTAGTAGGCCCCTTGGACTACCATACATATATAGTGGGATACGTGTGTATTTCCTTTTTTGTCCAAAAAGGCCAGTGGTCCTCTAGAGCAATTTAAGAAAAAAAATGATTTTTTCAAAGTAAATTTTCTGGAATCCCAAAATTATTTCAGAAATGTGAGTAAGCGTAACTTGTAGTGAACCCCTTGGACTACCACACCTATATAGTGGGATATGTGTGCAATTCCATATTTGTCCAATATGACCAATAATGTACCCAAGGGAGCATTTTTAACAAAATCGAATTTTCCTACTCTGCGGCTATAGTTATACATATCTGAAATACATAGATACATTATAAATCTCTTGAAAGACCTTTTTGCATATTTTTTTTGTTAATCCTTGCCCCCAGGTCCTTGTTTTCTTCTCCTGAATATTTCACTACTCTCTGTTAAGTGCTTTACAGGGCTCTGTAAATTGCAAATTTAGCTAAGTTAATTTGTAAGGTTTTTGTCTTTACTAAAATTTCATATTTAAATACGTATTTATCTTCACACACATCCTTTTTTTAAGTAAAAAGTAGCAAACAAAGAACTATGACGGATTCATAGGCAAAAATTCATGGCATAAATTCATTCAATGACATTCATTTGCGGTGAACGTTAAGTTACGTAAAATTAAACGTAATTTAAATTATATTATTTATATTTACTATATAAATTTACTAAATTTCTGTAGCTGTCTACATTAATAATAATTTTACATATAAAATTGTTCGTGATTTAAAATTACCATGATTTCAGACCATGTCTGTAGATTTAGTACAATGCCAGGATAAAAGAAACATCAAAACGCAACTATCTATTTTAAAAGTGGTTAAATGGTCTAGTTTTTTCAAGCTTGAGATCGAATTATAATTATTTATTTTTATGTCGATATTTCGCTCGAATTTTGTGTAGGTTAGTTTAGGTTGCACAGGGCGCCCCAGTAAGAAAACAGAAAAATGCTTCTCTGATTAAATAAAAAAGGAAGAAAGCAATAGAAAAAAAAAAATTAAGTGAAGGGTAGTAGAAAAAGAATAACAGAAGAAGATGAATAAGTCAGTACCTAAATTAATTGATATTTCTCTCGAAACCAAACCCCCTCACCCAACAGCACAGTGAATCTTTGTATACTTGCTTCAGGATAAAACCTTTTCAACAAAAGAAGATAAAAAAAAAATTACAAATAGAGTTGAAATAGCGTTTGCGGTGTTAATGACACCAGAATTAGAATTAGAATGAGGAGCGGGAACAAGTCAGCTATTACAAATCCTCCCAGAGTCCAGTATTCATTAAGAATTCAGAAACTTCTTTGGGTGATTTGTCCGCCATGTACGACGGTTGTAGGTAATGTTGTCCTAAGTAGCAAAAACGGATCCAAGTTAGACTTAATGACACCAAATTAGCTATTTAAGGAGGGTTGCGCCGAATTCCAATTTTTACAAAATTTCTATTAAATAAATTCTGTAATTGCTTCCAAACTATTTTCAAATGCTTACGTTCACTGCGTTATAGAAAAGTTCTCTGTTTTAGTGTATTTTCAAATCAGTTTTTTATTATTTTTTTAAACTTAAACCACCTAAGCAATTGATTTCAATTTGCGGTTTAATTTTAATTTAATTTTGAAAACTAAATACAAAAAGTAAATAACTTTTTTAATAAAGACTATAAATTAAGCATAAAAATTATTAATTATCGAATCAATTAACACAACATTCAATTAGCCCAGTTAACAACTTTTTTTTGCCTTTCAAAGCAAATACGAATTCAAACGTTTAAATGCTCTTTTTGTATTTTCACTGGTAACCATTAAAATGTTCAGCTTCATAGTTTTTTGCCAAGTCATTTCCGTAAGCTAATAAATGCTTCATTCACACGAAATTCAATTCACTTTTTGCACACACACACACACACACACACCACAAACTTTTACAGACAATACAAATTGCAATTAAAAATAAAAATAAAAAAATATTTATTGAAATTTCACCCACTAGCCGAGTTAGTTAGTTAATTTATAATTTGTTGCCACATTGCAAATAAACATAAACAAACGACTGCCTAAATAGCGAAATGACACGCAAAATATGTTTCATGTCATGTTATTTTGCCATAAACATGGGTGGATGACAATTCAATCCTAGTGAAGCCTGACTTTTTGAACGGTTGGTTGGTTGTTTGCACAATTTTAAGGCATTTTAAGGTTTTTGCAATTATTTTTTTTTTTTTTTTTTGCAAAAAATTCTATTTCTGGGAATTTACTTCTATTTTGTCAGATTTAATTTACCACCACTCAAGTCTGTGGGGTGGGTATATTTTGTTGTTGTTGTGTTTATTTATTTACGGGTACGCTGCTTAATTTTTTTTTATTGTTTAGAAAATTTATTATTTAATTTAAAATAATTATTTAAAAGCATTTAAATGCTGTTAATAAATTTGCTACCACGGGCATTTCATGTGTGTCAACTTACATGCAACTGGATCATAAAAAGCACTTACCTGAAAAGAAAAATATAAATTAATTAGTTTAAATAAAGAGAGTTAAACTCAAGAATTGAGAAATATAAAAAATACGGCAAAATTTTTATTTCAAGGAGCAGCAAAAACAAAACAAAATTCATTAAAATTGAGTTTTTTTAATTTAGCTGGCAAAATAAAAAAAAATTGAAAACTTTTATTTATTAAATTTCAAAAAATTTTTTTCGAACTCGAGCTTGAAAAAAACCATTTTTGAAATTTACTAGTTAAAATAAATTATATGGTTGTGAGTACTAAATTTGTTAGCAAAAACAACCAAAACCTGTATTGCAATGCGAAAAGGACATTACAAGCTCGAATCTTTCAAGTGGTAGTATCCCGCTCTGTGTAGTTTTATACACACAAATATCTTGCGATAAGCTTTCGCATCGCAGTACAGTATTAGAAGATAAGAAAAATTCAAACTGTAGATCAGATAACCTGGCAAGGGAAGAGTCGAGACTGCCCATGCAGAATATATACAAGCCCTGCGGCTTCCATCTCTCGTTCAACAGATTGAGAGTATGTTTTTGTGTAAGGCACAGTCTAGCAAAACAGACGAACGGACGTGCAATAAAGCGAGGATGATCGTAGTAGGAGTTTACTGCTACTCCAGACAACACAATTGAGAAATGTGCTGACCACAATAACAGGCCACTCGATAGTCGAGCAGCACTATTAGCATTGGCGGGCTATTCCTTTAGATCAAGATTGGTGTGGGACTGCTATAAACTTTTCAATGCTTTGGCAGAGAGAAACCTTATTGTGATTGTGGGATCATGAAGGGCATGTGGGCAAAGAAATGTGCGGACTCTCTGTCTAAAAAGGGCGCCTATAGCCCCTTTATTGGTCTAGAGCCATTCTTCAAGGTGACCAACAACTTCACTAGTGCTGGAGGACCAAAATGGGCATGCGGCAGTCAACCCCAAACGCATTAGGACAGATGTTGTTTTGAACCTCAGCAGAAATAACATAAAACTCTACGTTGAGCTACTTATGGGACATGAATAAAATCGGTGAGGTACAAGACGACTCCTGTCATCTCTGTTGGGAAGGACAGGAAACGTCGGAACATATTCTCTGAGAGTGGCCAGCATTGGCAAGACACAGAATAAGCTGCTTAGGTAGTGGGGCATTGGCCCCAGAAGATCTAGGCAAGATTAGTCCTACAACAATTACGAAATTCGTAATGAGTCTCGGATTGTAGTTAGGAACTGGGCTGCACCATAGCTCTTAAAGGTCGCGGTGCGATCATAGCCCTTAACGATAATAATAACAGGTCACTGCAGTTTTGGCAATCATGCTAGAATGGGTTTGCCAAGAAATGGCTAGTGTAAAAGTTGTCAAGACGAGGAAGAGGAGAAAACTGTTGAGTACCTCCTCTGCCTTTGGCCTGCTCTGGAGCAGCTAGCTCTATCTTGGGGAGTGCAACTGGCTTAGGTGCTACGTGTTCAGTGTCTTCTTCTATTTCTATTGCTGCTATTCTCTTCTCCCCTCCTATACAGGAATCACAAAGGGACCACGTTAGAGGGCCCAACTGAGCCCCCTCTAACCTGCTAACTCTTCAATTTAATGGTCTTTCTTCCCCTTTTTTTATTTGAAAACAAAAAAGTCTAATTAATTGAAGGGTTAGAGGGTTAAAAAGTTCCACAAAAATATTAATCGTAGTGTTTTATATAATTTTGCTGAACATTTCAAGTACCTGAAATGGAAGATTCGCCTGGTTACTACATCGTTTTACAATAAAAACTTTCAAAAAGCAGGACTTGCGAAACAAGGATTCACGTGTACGTTTTTTTTAGGTTGGCTCTACCATAATCAAATGTAGATTTCTTGAATCTGTAGCCAAGATTTCTATAGGGTTCATGTTCATGTTCATGTCTTCTATAAAACGTATTTTTAGCAAGCGACTATACAGTTTTCATGATTATTTTTTCATTTGCCAGCTCATTTTTCTATTCAATTAAATTGAATGGAACACATGTGAGTTGTAAGAATTACTAATTAATTCGTAAGCAATATGGTTTGAAATAAAATCGTTACACACAAGTTTTTATTTTCATCAATGAGTAACAATTATTAGTAATTAAAAATGTTCTATTAAAGTTATTTAAAATACATTTTTAAAAGATAAAGAATTTTTTTTTTTTAAATAATAACAAACTGCTGTAGTTATTCAGTAACAAGTTACTTTTGATTATGCTTGCACCAGGAGGAAGCAGCATAATGACTGCTTAAGTATGCAAAATGTATAAGAAAATATTGAATTAAAACTAATTTGTTAAATTGAAATTCAGAAATACATTAATTAGTATTTTTCTCACAGATACTTTCCATAACTTTTGTTAAATAAAATTTATAATTAATTTGCCTCTAGGGTAAAATAAAAACTCATCAACAAAAGCAACAATGCCAGCCAGCAGTAAGCAAAATAATTTTGGAAAAGCAATTGAGAAAAATAACATTAAAAGAATTTTACAAATTGTTCTCAAGACGAAGCACTAAAATATTTAAAAAATTCTCATTTGAAGCAGCAAGAAAGCAAAAAGGAGAAAGCAAATGAAGAATTCACTTCACAGCAAGGGTATTTTGTTAAAAATTAAAAAAAAGAGCAGCTTTGCTTTTTTAAAATTAATTTAACTGGACATAATTAGAAATACCAGCCGGCCTGTCAAAAAAGCCACTTGGGTCTAGTCTACTGCTGGCGGCTGGCGCCAAAACTAAGACAAAAATAGACACATAAAGGAAAAGTGTACAACATCATAGATATGGGAAAATAATAAAACTGCAAATTGCAAGATCTATTGTGTAGTTCCACACCCAACTCAAGCAGTTCTGGACTTCTAATGTAAAACGTAATCGTTGTGGGCTTAATTTTATCTAGGTTTTTTAGATTCAGTATCCCACTGCCTAGCTAATTTATGCTGTGTCTTGCCATTGCTAAGCAAATGCTAGTTCTAACATTTCTTGAGCCTCTTGATAGAGATGTCAACAACCATCTTGGATTTTTAGCCTGGTTAAGAAAACAACTTAGATTGTGACAACTAAATTTGTTTGCAACTAAAAATTCAGTTGCAACAGTTGAATTTTTTTAATCATGACAATCGAAGTTTCAAGTCAAAATATTTTTAGGAGAGCTAAATTTTGGTATATATTGCAGAATTCTGGTTACTACAACTAAAAACAATTGATTATCACAATTGAATTTTTGATTGGAAATAAATTTAGTTCTCACAACCAAAATTTTTTTCGGTAGGTAGAATCTCAAGATTCAGTTTTAAACCACATATTTGCCAAAACACTAAAAAATAAAGTGTTCTAGACCCACCTTTTGGCATAAATAATAATAAAATCTTGAAGCCTGCCACAGTTTACATTGAAGTTCTATTAGGAGCTCAATGCAGAAAGATCGTTGCTACTGATCAAGATATCGTAAGAGGAATCATAAGTGAAAAAACTTTTAAAAACATTAAAGCAAATAAAAAAAAAATAAAAAACTGTGGCAAATAGCATAACACGTGCAATAGGAAGAACTAGAACTTACCAGAGATACAAAAAATAATCTTTTTAAAGCTTCAAATATCCTTTATATATTTGTAAAGTACACACACAGAAAACAACTTCGGTTGTGAGAACTAAAATTTTTTTTTAATCAAAAATTAATTTGTGATAAACAAAAACCGAATTTCTATTGTTAAGATTAAAAATTTCGATTATCACAATTGAATTTTTGATTGGACACAAATTTAGTTCTCACAACCGAAGTTGTTTTCTGTATGCATGAAATACAAAGCATAAAATTAATCATTTTACAGATAAACGAAAACCGACCGGACATTTAATAGGTTTAGAAACAGACATGGACATAAACAGCTCTCATCTCTTTCAATTTTAAGGCAGCATGAATTTTTGCTTGCATATTTTATAGCAAATGACAATTTGATTTTACAACTATTTTTGTTTAGTATTCTGCGGCACACAAAAGCTACTTTGGACTCTTTATAACTCATTATGTTGGTGTATATTTGAGGCTCCAAATGTAGTTTAACCTCAGAAACTTACAGCAAAGTCCAGCTAAAACGTTTCTCTGCCAAGCTAAGTTTAAATCAATTGTTTTTCTTTTTTTTAATTTGATTAAACTAAACAAACATCTTTGGCAGTAAATAAAATCAATTTGTTTTCTAGAAAATAAAAATTTAAATTTCTGACTGATACTTTTGGCTTCAATGCCAAAACTTAAAGTTTTGGCAGCAGTTAAAACAACCTAAAAACAATATACGAAAATTTGTTTCAAATGTATGAAAGAAGCTTTCATACGCTTATACAGAAATAGGCCTTTAGATTTAAGTTAATTATTAAAAAAAAAATATAAAACAAAAAATTGATTTAATTTTTCTTTAATCCTTAAGCAACAAAAGTTACGAGCACAGACTTTGTTTTATGGGTTTTTTTGTTTGTTTAAAAAAAGGTAAAAATAAAATTAAAATCGGTTTTTATTAGAGATTTTAATCCCAGCGGCAATTGTCAAAATGTATTTTCTGTTATTCTATTGCTTTCTCTTCTATCAGGCTGGTTTTCCTTAAATTCTCCTTTTCGTTTTGAATTCAGTAGTTGAGTTCATAATTTCCTCAATGTCCCAAAGGAGTTTCTTATTGCTTGTGTTGTAAACGAAGTTATTTTAAAACTTCCGTTTCCGTTTTAGGTAAAGTAGTTGCCTTTTTTTGCATTTCGCTTAAAAAACTCAAGCAAATTGTTGCTTTTGCTTGTTTTAAGGCCTTAAATCTGTTTTTTTCTTTTCTTTTTTTTTTTTTAAATAAATTTGTTTGTTGTAAGTTTTATGCAAACAAATGCTTAAAATTTTTATTAAAATTGCTTTCAACAACAGTAAGTCTCTGGGGCAAAATAGTGCAGCAACACAACAAGAAAGTAAAAGTTTTTATTTTTAAGGATGTCATGACTCTAAACTCATTTTTTAGAAGACGTGTGTGGTATTAACTTATTTAGCATTAAACTTTATAATTAAATATACTTTGTGAGTAAATTGAATAACATGAAAGTTTTTTTTTTCTTTATTTAATAAAAAGATTAATTTTAAAACTCATTACGCTACAAGTAGAGAAGTTTTTAAGCAAACGAGGTGAAATAAAAATTTTCCCAAGAATTCAAGTTGTGGTATTTTCATACGTTCATGTTGCAGAAATAATTGGACTACATATCTTTAAAGTAAATAGAATTTCCATCAAAATATGAGAGATCAATGACTCAGCTAAATGTCAAACTAAAAAAAACCTAGACAAATATTAAGCGTATTGTGATAATTATAGGCACGTGCAATCAAATAATTGCATGCCATGAAGCTTGTACAATATTCACTTCATTAAAGAAAAATTACTGAAAGGATCGTTATGGATAGCGGCAAAAATTTTTTTTCTGTGAATAGTAAAAGTCTTTAAAATACTAAGAAATAAATAAAAACAATTCAATCTGTGGGTCGCAGGTTCGTTTCCCTTGGAGCCGAGGGTCTAAATTTCTTTTCAATTAAAAATTCTAATATTTTTGTTGTAGCAACCAGAATTCAATACTGCATTCCATCATTTAGTTCTCTTAAAAATATATCGGGTTGTTAGAATGATTTTCTATTGTCACGAGTAAAAAATTCGACTATCACAACTGAATTTTTAATTGGCAGCAAATTTAGTTCTCACAAAGTAGTTTTCTCAGTGTACCTGCAATAGGGTGGTTGGTTTACGTGGCGACATAAACGGCCTTCAATTAGAGCCGTAAGACTATGTTTTGAACCACCTACTCGCCAAGACCATGTAGCCGTAAGGTGACCTAGATCCAAACCGTAACATTCAGATATTCAAGAAGGTCTGATAACTTTAATCCCGATATCTCAGGTAGATCGGCCATCAGATGTGCACAGAGAAATCTGTGCCGGGCACTCACAGAGAAGGTGAAAAACCGTCTCCTCCCTCTCAGGTGACCGGCAGCTGTAGCAGCTATCGTTGACGAGCAGTCCCAGCCTGCTGCTTTGCTTACCGATCGTCGAATGACCGCCACCAGCCTGGAAATGTCCCTTCTATTCCTGCTCACTAATTGAATAGAGCGTTTACCATAATAACGGAGTCATACCTACAATAAAGTAAGCAAATTCCTTTCTGACAGAGCAGCGATAGGTTTATAGCAATCATGCTGATGATGATGCTTATGGGAGAAAATGTGTATTTCTGTACTGGTGCAACTTCGGTTGTGAGAACTAAATTTGTTGTGATAATTAAATTTTTCAGTTGTAGCAACTAGAAATCGATAATACAGGTCAAAAGTTAGTTCTGTTAAAAATATTTTGAGCTGTAAAACCAAATTTCTATTGTCAAGATTAAAAATTTCGATTATCACAACTGAATTTTTGATTGGAAACTAATTTAGTTCTCACAATCGAATTTGTTTTCTGTGTGTATGTTTAAAAAAAAACCCTATGTTAGGGCTCATTCGGATCCTTTTCTGTAATCCTAAATATGTGATAATTGTATAAGAGAAAAGACGGATAGCAGCAGAGATAAAAAAGTGAGAGGAAGTAGGAAGGTAGTAGGAGAAAGTATAAGAAGAAGACGGGTACGCCACCTCAACCAGTTTTGAGATATTTTTTTTTTATACATTTCATTATTCTAATTTTAAATAAAATAAAATCATATGACTATTTTATTAAGCCTGAGGTCTTATTTTCAAAATATTTTTTAATAAAATAGTCATAATATGTAAAAGAAAAAGATCAAATAAAACTAACAAACAAAATAAAATCAATTAATAAAAAGGATACTTAAAACTGTAACGTATTATTTTAAAAACTTTAATATAATAAGAGAAAACAAAAAATAAAAATCTTAAAAATTAATAGAAGAAAGTAAGCCCTCGCTGCCAAAATTTTTAAAAAAATTTTAATAAATTTTTCAGATTACAGAGTTCTATTGGCTTTTACTCTAACTTTTTATTTTTTTTTTTTAATAAAATAAAACGTTTTTTTTTTAAGATTTTGTCCGTTAATAATTTTTTTCTCAACATAATAAATAATTATGTTCAACTTTAATTGTTCTCTTTAAGTCATACCAAACAACAATAGAAATTATACAAGAAACTTTTAACTTAACAAAGTCAAAGTTTAAAAAACTTGAAATTAAACTCAACATCCGTAAGCCATTTTTGCCCGGTAAATAATAATAAAAAATAATTATTAATTGCCAAAAAAAATTGGGAGTGAGTAAATTATTTCGCAGGAGCCAGTCCCAACAAAATAATGAGAGAAACGAATAAAAATGATAATTTTAAACCATTTAGTGGATCTGTATTTTGTATTTTGAAATAGAAACGCCACCAACAAAAGCCACTAAAAAGGCAGCAAACAAACATTTGCAACTTTAAGTAATAAAACAAGGGCATCACAAAATATAAAACCATGAAAAGAAACATAAATTTTATTAGCAAAAATTTCTGACAGACGGTAAGTCTGTGAAAACAAACTAACTGACTCACGCTTTTTTCTTATAATAAAAGCGGTAACAAAAAAGTCTGATAAAAAGATGAATAGAAACCCACAATAAAATAAAAACATTTTATCTTTCAGTTATAATTATGTAAAACATGAGAATTCAAATGGTTTTTAAAGGGTGGTTTTTTTTATGACAGGTCTGTTTTACTCTTTTGCTTTGGTTTTCAAACAATCAAGATGCAAAAAAATTTCTATAAACGAATTTTATCACTTAACTGCAGCCAAGTATTTAAAGGGTGACAAGTTCGTCTTCATGGTTTGAACACCAAACATTAGAAAAAACACCACACATGATCCCAGTCATTTGCACTTTATAAACAAAAGTTTTTATTTGTTTCAAAACAAACAACAAAAAAAACTTTCAGAAAAATAAATAGTAAATTGTTTTGAACTTTGGCTATTTGAAGGGAGGGTAGGAGGTTAGAAGAAAATGGTTTTAATAAAATTATTGTTATTTTAATTAAAATAATAAGACTTCTTCGTCTTCCCTATTCAGAATAATTTAAAATGTTCTAAAATTTAATTTTAATTTTTTTTTTAATAATCGTATAATACTTGTAGCAGTTTTTGGCAACATTTTGTTTATTTTTTAAATTTTTAATGACTTTTTTTTTTTGCTTTACATTTAGTTTTTGTTGTAACCCGCAACAAAAACTGACACAAGAAAAATTTAATTTTAAAAATAACATAACATGTGAGTAGTTCCAAGAAATTTTTGTATACCATCATTAAAAAACCCAAGTAGTGCAAAACTCTTACACGAAATAAAATAAACAAACATAGTAAAGACTAGATTCACATATACTGAGAGCAAAATTCGGCATAAGTCCACTAGTATTTAACTCGCTACTTCGTCAGCGAAGTGCCATACTATCGCTAATATAATTTAAGTGAGTGAAGATTAATCATCCCGTTACGTTTTTTAGTATTTGTAAATAACTTGGTATTTATGGCAACAGCACTGGGGTATATTGAAATTTAAAAAAAAAATTTTAAAATAGTCCAAAGTAGGTTCTGAGTATTAAGACGGTAGATTACAAGTTTAGACAGTCTCCCCTTTAAAAAAAATATGTGTCCCATTCCAAAATCTTTATAGGTTCGTTGGGAAGTTGCTAAAATCACTCCGAGCAACAGCACTGGGGTATATGGAAATTTCAAAAAAATACAAAGTAACTTCCGAACGAACCATAGAAGATTACGAGATGGGTGACAAGGGGTCGTCTAGATTTGTAATCTTTGGATTATTTTTAAAAAAATATTTTAAATTCCCTCCTACGCCAGTACTCTTCTTCTGAAGAATTTTCACCAATTGCCGAGGTATCATTCCCGATTTTGTCCAGGAAAATTACTAAAATCAAAAAGGAGTTTAATCTGTAGGCTCTAAACTTTCTGGAAGTGTTTTAGCATTTTCAGAAAACCTCGTAGTTTTTATTTTCTGATGCAAATCGGAAACTGTTAAAATTTTAAAAATATATCCAAAATAATTTCTGAGTATTTGGCCGGTAGAATACAAATTTAGACGAACTCCCCTTTAGAGGGGTTCGTCCGAAAGTCACAAAAATCCTTCAAAGTAACGGCACTGGAGTGTATGGAAATTTAAAAATTTTTTTTTAAATAGTCTCCAGTAATTTCTGAGTGTTTGAGCGGTAGATTGCAAATCTAGACGATCTCCCCTTTAAAATGATATGTGTCCCATAAATTACTTTTAGGTTCGTTTTCATAAAAAAATCAAAAAATACCATTAAATTTTTAAAAAAGTACCATTTTATCACTTTAATGATTTTTAACATTGCGCAAGATCGTTTAATTGTAATCTTGCACTTCTAGGTTTGTAAATAATAAAATATCAAAGATTACAAAAATATCAATAAAAAGTACCAATTGTCCTTTTAATGATTTTTCCCTTTGTTCAATACCGTTTGAGTCCAACCTTGTACTTCTACATTCGTTTACATTGCAAGATCAAAAAGTACCATAAAATTTAATAAAAAAATACTTAATTAATGATTTTTTAGTTCGTTCAGTATCGTTTAATTCTACTGTCACAATTCGAGGTTAGAACATATTATTAATATTATTTCCCCCTTTTGGTACTTTTTTTCTCCCTTAAAATTTATTTTTTAAATAGAGTTTTATTGGGTTTTACAAATTAATAATAGAATGTTCATATGCTGCATCAATTTACATTAAAGTACGTACATATTTAGAAATAGTAGTAAAAAGGGGTAAATATTTTATCAATTATTTGCACGAAATAAAAAAGTTCATATACATTTTAGACCTTTTTAAGAAGAGATTAAGACAATTTAGTTTTTATTGCTGTGATTGTTACTTTGAAAGATAAATGGGGTTAAAAAAACATACCAACATTTTACAAATATCGAAAAAGTACCAAATACCCATCAGCTTATTTTTAGTACAATATTTTGTAGTTTGAACTTTGGCTCTATCTGTAGGAGTTCTGGAGATATAAGAATTTCGATTTTACCCTTTTTTACCACCTTAATATTAGAATTTCCAAAAATCCCTTTTTCCTACACATTGGAACAGGAACCTGCTTACCGAATTTCAAGCCCGTAGCCTTAGCCGTTTGGGCTGGGCCAGTCAGTCAGCAGTCAGTAACGTTATTCTTTTTAGATGAACAAAACTCTCTCAGTGCATGATAATTTTTATTTATTTTTTTTTTTTTGATTAAAAATTTTTATTCAAAGTAAATTGAAAATTTAATAGATAAATAAAAGAATGTGTTAAAAAATGTTCTAGAAATCAAAGAAAAAAAAAAAAATAAATAAAAGGCTGTGTATATCCCACTAACACAAAATGTTTTTTCATAAATTTAATGACACTTTACACGACTAAGAAACAAACAGTATTTTGGCCGTAGCAGGAAGTGTAGATTTTAAGATTTTGTTTA
The DNA here is from genome assembly GCA_947397855.1 of Thelaira solivaga. Lineage (NCBI taxonomy): Eukaryota > Metazoa > Arthropoda > Insecta > Diptera > Tachinidae > Thelaira > Thelaira solivaga. The sequence goes on along the minus strand of OX377612.1, from coordinate 62,479,951 downwards.
TGTTGGAGGCTGCTGCTTGTTGCTGGTTTCTTTTTCTTTTTTTTTTTTTTTTGATGGTATTTTTATTGCATATAAAAGCATGTTTTGCTTGTTGCACATTTTTCACTTGCTTCAGTTTAGTTTTTTTACATACACTTACACTTACATATTTTAGTTTCAAGTGTAGATTTGGCAAAGTGTCGATGACACTTATCTGACACATAAATGTTTGTCGTATTTTTTTGTTTTGTTTTAATCTTTAAATTTTTTTTTTATTTTTTCTTTTAACAGCAAATAAATGTATCATCCATTAAACTCACATTCTAAAATGTGAAATCATATAGATTATAGAAATTATGCGGAAATTGGAAAATTGTTATAAATAAAAAATGTTGACAAATTGTGACAGAAGTTACTTAAGTAATTTAAAAAAAACCAAAGAAGTTTCACTTTTTCAAACCGTAAAAAAATATTTATTTTTTTGCAAAGAAAAGTTTCCGTGATGAAAAGAATAAAATTCATTTGCAAAACTTGCAGCTCACTGTTTATATCGTCATATGATTGCAGTTAAAAAATTTTAGAAGAGAAACCAAAAAAATCTATAATATGAAAAATTAACAGTCCAAACTAAATTGGAGTGGCAAGCGGAGCATTTTTTAGCATCCTCTATTTATATTTAAAATTCGTATTCTCTTGTTTAATAAAACCTACAAAAAAACAAAAATGAAATTAAAAAGCTGAAATAAATAAAACTAGCTAACATGTCATTACTGGTCAAAAAATTTGTTTTGCAGCCAACTTCACTACAAAACGTGCTGTAAAAATTGGATTCACCAAACGCTCATCGCTGCCATTCAATTATTTCCATTTTGTATGAAAAAAAAAATTTTTGACAGATAAAAAACGCTGACGCGCCTATTGAAACTTGTGTTTAGTTTAAGCTTCAACTTAAGAGTGTTATTTTTAAATGTAGCTGTGAAAAAGTTCGTTCTTATACACGTAGTTTACATTTGGGCAGTTTAACTCAGTGTTGTTTTTATTTCACTTGGAGCTGAGAGTGTACACGAAGACGTAACTGTCAATGGCGACCGTTATCGTGACATGATAACCGACTATTTGATGCCTGAAATTGCAGCTCGTGATCTTGGCGACATTTGGTTTCAGCAAGACGGCGCGGCGCCTCTTCTCACACATCGCATCAATCAATGGATTTATTGAGAGAACATTTCGGTGAGCACATAATTTCACGTTTTGGGTCGGTCGATTGGCCACCAAGATCGTGTGATATCACACCGTTAGACTTTTTCCTGTGAGGATATGTAAAGTCTAAAGTTTATACGCTTCAATTCAGGCCTTGGAGGAAAACATCACGCCAAATGCTCGAACGAGTCATCGAAAATTGGACTCAACGGATGGACCATCTGTGACGTAGCAACGGCCAACATTTGATAGACATAATCTTCAAAAAATATATGCCAAAGAATGTTCTGTCAAATGATAATAAACATTCTCCATTAAATTGAATTTTCTGTGTTTTTTTCTTTAAAAAAGTAGGGAACCTCGAAATGGATCATTTCATAGGATTTTTGTTACATATTTCTTTCTTGAGTGTGTATGGCTCTCGTTAAGCCACCATTTTCTTTTGTTGACTTGTTTGTATTTGAGTAAAAGACTTAAACTTTCCCCTTAAGCGGCCAGTTAAAACCTTAAATTCTCTTTTGTAAACCAAAGATTTTTTTTTTCAACTTTTTCTTTTTTATAAAGAAATTTAATTAAAGAGTAAAATTGATGAATAAGTAAAAAAAATATGTTTTTAGAACAAAACTTTCTATAGAAAATTATCATTTATTTTTAATTTTTCTTTTTTTATAGAGAGAAAATTTAAATAATCAACCACATGCAGCTAAATAAAATAAAAGAACCTCCAAAGCGCCAAACTAAGCAAACAAATTTGAAAATATTCTAAATACAGTCTCTGGGCCACAGATAAAAAACAAATAAAAATAAAAAGAAAAACAACAAACTTTAACAATATGAAAACATTTGCTGTTATTGCTGTTGTTTAGTTTAGTTAGAATGCATGTCTGCTCTGCCACTGCTACAGCCATCCATCATACAAAAGGAAAGTTTTGTTGCATGTGAATGAAAATGAAGCCGCTTGAAATGAAAATTATCGTTTAAGCAAATCCAAAAGAAAATTACAAAAAATTGTTTTTTTCTCATTTTTTTTTGTATCAAACAAACTATATAAAATAAATTGGAAATGTGTTTTGTAAAAAAAAAAAAGAATTGAAAGCATAGAATTATTATTAAGCAGATTTTTTTTTTAAATCCTAAAATCTGTTATTGTGGCATTAGCTTTTAGTGTATTTAAATGGTTGCATCGAATTGCTAATGCGAGAGCGTGAGTAGGTATTGTTGACAGCTTTTGGATGTGACAACTGCATCATGCTTGTAGCGGAAAATGTAGGCATGTTTTTACTAATTAAACATTTTTATTCCTTTCAATACGTTTTGTAAAATGTTGTACTATAAATTTGGTCATGTAAAGTCTTATGACAAAGTCAGCTGTTTTATCTCTAGATAAAAAAAGACCTATAGCATTAGCAGTTGCCTATTCCGTATATTTTACATTCACATGAAACTCTCCTTAATTTCTAATTTACTTTAAGAAAACGGCAACAAAATGTATGGGTGTGGCAAATAGAAATTTATATTTCAATTTCCTCGTAAGTAGCAGGTTTCAAAATAGTTGCTGGAAAATTAATTTTATGAGCTGTTTGGCATAAGTCAATTTTTTCATATATGGAGAAAAAATATTGGCAAACGTTAACGTGTGCAAGTCTTAGATTATCTGCCTTATTCAGATAAGATAATTAGTTTCTATATGATATCTACTTTAGATAATAAAGGCTTTAAGCTAATAATCCCATATTAACATTTTTATATTCAAGGAAGGCTTATTAACTAATATGCCCTTTATCAAATTTTAAAATTCGATTCTGGCAATACTATTGTTTTGATTTGCCATTTTCTGTATTATTGTTGTGCATAAAAGATTGCTAAATTATTCGGTATTCGCAAATATATATTTCAGTCGTACATTTTTTTCTTATTAAGCCACAAAAAGTTTATTTAATTTAAAGAACAGTGTTTACTAGTTTATCTTTAAAAAAATTAAAAAAAGTAACAAAATTATATAGGTAATTTATGTAACCTCTTCACAACGAATAAAAAGAGAAATGATTAATTATATTTAAAAAAAATTTTTATTAAAAATCATAGAAAATAAAAAGTTCGAAAAAATTATCAAATAAATAAAAAAGTTATATTAACATTTATTTTATTTTAACACAATGTAATAAAAAAAATAAAAACAAACAATCAGTTGTCACAGTTTAATATAGCTTTAAAGTAGGGCCATACCTACTTTAAAATTTGTGTATTTAAAAAAGGTTTAAAATAGGATTATTAAGATTAACAACGTTTCTGAATATAAATTAAGCGATTTTAACTTAATAACGGCTTGCAAACCTATATTAAGTCTCTCTGAATAAGGCTGTATGACTTTAAAAATAATTTGTTTTAATTTTTCACCCTTTACGATGGACAATTTTCAAATTAAAATTTGAAAATAATTTTACTATATTTTATTTTTTATTATTTTTTGAAGTTAATATGTGTATAAACAGTAAAATGATGTAATTAACGTTATTTTATAAACATATTTTTTTAAACAATAAGTTGGCATACAAAAATTCATTCACTCATTCATTCATAATTATAAAATTATATATTTTAATACATGATTTTATTTTAGCAAATTAAACACAATAAAAACCTAGTTTACATGAAAATGAATAACAAAATTGTTGCACACTCGCCATGTTCATATTCATGGAAATTGTTTTTCATAAATAATGACGGTTTATTATTCACAGCAAGAAAAACGCACACCAAAAAAAAAAGGAAATCTTGTTAAAGTGTGGTTTTTTCACTTTCAATGCTGAAAATCGTATATGGAAAAAAATCCATTATTTTAAAAAACACCCTTTCAATTGTATTAATACGTATAGCCAAGCAAGTACAGTGGTTTTGTTCACTATACAGATGGCAGTTTACAGTTTGTAGGTGTTGCACAATTCATATTTATATTATGCAACTTAAACAATATAATTTTAAATGTATTTGTTTACAGCTTTTTTTTTTTATTAATTTTATTGTTTTATTGTTGCCTGTAGCCGGCATGTAACATGAAATTTTTGCTCTAAAGTGGTGAAAAGTATAATGCACTTTTTTTTTATTTATGACTGCAATTATACGTATGTACTTCTCGTATCATCAAAAAGAAATTTAGTTGTTGTGTTTTTTTTTCTGAGTTTATCCTTCATTTGATGTTAAATACAAACAAACACAAGTAAAAGTGTAAAGTGCTAGCCTGTTGCTGTCGAAATGATTTATGCGGAGATGTTTTATAAATATTAAAAATTTTATTCGAAAAAAAAAAAACAAATAAATAAATTATATACAAACAAAAGGGGTGTTCACGAAAGTGAAATACAAAAAAAAAAATAAAAGTTGAACGTATGAGCTGAAGGGCAAGATGACAACAGTCCAATGTGCTGCTTTTCTAACACAAGCGATCAGTTCATCTGGAAATTTTATATGAAAATATTGAGTGTTTTTCATAAGAATCCTTTAGACGAGTTAAGCGCTTGTATTATAAAAAGACCACAAAAATTATTTTTTAAAAATAATCGATATTGCATAGCCATTTTGGCTTCAGCAAATAACTCAGGCTCGCCAGACTCTTCCAAAATAAATGAAAATATTTTTAGTTTGGTTCTATACAAAACTAGTTTTTCTTCTTCTCCTGTTTTAATTGTACTTTCAAGTGATTACCTGCAATAAATTATGCCCCCTCTTTTATTTTCTACTTCAGCATTAATGAAAATTGTAAGCAAGTTGTATTCGTATGTACTCGTATATATATTGTGTGTTGTAAATGCAAAAGAAATTCACATACTCGTAATGCATTTAAATGATAAACAAAAAATTAAAAATTTTTTTTTATAAAATTTCTGTAATAATCTGCAATAGAAATTGTGAAAACAAAATACAGAAATTTTTTTTTGTTTTACGTTTATCACAAAATAATAAATTACGTGATGTAAATTTTGTAAGAAGTTGAATGATGAATAATAATAAATTATAAAATAACAAGAAAATAATTTGTAAGAAAAACTTGCACATACTCGTCTATGCATAAAACTGATTGATTACTGTTGTTTAATTCAACTACAAATGGCAGCTTATTTTAATTATATAAATAAATTATGTTTTTAAGCACGTTTATTTAAAAAAAAAAGTTGCAATAAATTTAATTTAATTTGGATGGTTTTTATAAAGCTACCAATATATAAAAAAGCCTTTGCGATAGTAAAAAAGTATTTTTTTTAATTAAAAAAAAACTGTAACATAGACAATTTTAATATTTAAAAATACCTCAATAGAGCGTTATCAGCAGGGCAAGGATTTTCATGCAAACGCTTGTTTTTACTCAGTAACTTGAAATGGATTCTCATCAAGTACTTTTCCGACAATTCGGCAATTTATTGAAAAATGCATCAATTTCTTATTGCATATTTTGTTATAAATGCATATTTTCGCATATTTTGTTATAAATGCAGAATTTTTTTTATATTTTGTTATAAGTGCATATTTTGTTATAAATGCATAGTTTTTCATATTTTTCTATTAATGCATATTTTTTTATAAATGCATATTTTTGCACATTTTGTTATAAATGCATACTTTTGCATATTTTGTTATAAATGCAGATTTTTTTATATTTTGTTATAAATGCATATTTTTGCATTTTTTTTTACAAATGCAGAATTTTTTTTATATTTTTTTATAAATGCATAGTTTTCCATATTTTGTTATGAATGCATATTTTTGCATATTTTTTTATATATGCATATTTTGTTATAAATGCAGAATTTTTTTATATTTTGTTATATATGCATAGGTTTGCATATTTTTTTATAAATGCATATTTTTGCATATTTTGCTATAAATGCAAATTTTTTTTTTATATTTTGTTATAAATGCATATGTTTGCATTTTTTGTTACAAATGCAGAATTTTTTTATATTTTTTATAAATGCATAGTTTTCCACATATTGTTATAAATGCATATTTTTTTATATATGCATATTTTGTTATAAATGCAGAATTTTTTTATATTTTGTTAAAAATGCATAGTTTTGCATATTATTTTATAAATGCATATATTTGCATTATTTTTTAAAAATATATATTTTTGCATATTTTGCTATAAATACATATTTTTGCATATTTTGTTATAAATGTATATTTCTGCATATTTTGTTATAAATGCGTACTGATAGTGCATAAATTTTATTCATTTTCATATTCATCTACTGATACCCTGTAAAATATTTCACAACTTGAAAAAAAAACACTTAATTGGCAGCATTCTTCTTCTTTTCTTTGTATTTACTTGAGTATATTTTGTTATTACAGTTCACTACTACACAATAATGTTGCCAGATGAATGGCATTGAACAATTTTAGAATTTTAAATTCATTGAAACAGCCAACACGTCCAAGGCATTACATAGTGCATATTTTCTATTTTTAAAAGCATTTTTTATGAACATATTGTAGTTTTTTAAGTGCTTTAAGTTCCTTGCCCTTGTGATCATGAGAAAACAGCTTCAGTTGTGAGAACTAACTTTGCTACCATTAATTTTTTTTAAATCATGATAACAGAAAATCGATTTTAGAGCTCGAAATATTCTTAAAACAACTCAAGTTTGAACTGTATTATCAAAATCTGATGGCTATAAGTAAATAATTTGATTGCCACAACTGAATTTTTAAATGGAAACAAATATAGTTCTCACAACCAAAGTTTTTTTCTGTATGTAAAATGGGACTAATTTAAAAAAGTACCAACTACCGGCTCATTCACTCTATTTGTTTCTGTTGCAAAATAGTTCACAACATTTTCAATTCTACCTAGCGGCTTTCATACATATTTTTTTTATTTTATGAAATTTTTGTTTTTGTTATTTATTCTTATGATGGCATCAAAAGCAAATAGCGGTCACCCAAGTTCAGAATTTTTTTTCCAATTGTTTCTTAATGTTTTTAAGAAAGTATAAAACTAAAACATGTGTAGATATTTGCTTAACTTACCGAAAACTAAATAATTTTTCAAAAAAATTCCGCCCCAGACTGGTGGTCGTCATCATTATTTTGTAATATTCCATATACTCGTGAATAGAACTGCAACGATTTTTTTTAAAACACTGACACTCACTCTCACACTTTTTCTTAAATTTTTCTTAAAGCCTTTTTTATTTCTTTTTACAATTTTTATAAATGATTTATGGTTTACTTTTTTAAAATATTAAAATTTCTATGGAAACCAATAGCATTTCTTGTTATTTATTTAAATAATTTTTAAAGAAACGTCTAAAGGAAACATGTGTTTAGTAAAACCAATTATTTAATATAGAGATTGTGATAAAAAATGGATTTTTTTTAAAGTTAAAATCCACAATAAAGAATTTAATAAAATGCCGTTGCCTATTTTGTTTAATTTTTTTATGTTGGCACCTATCACAGGTAGCACATTTTTTTTATTAGTTTCTTCTGCTTATTCTTCTTTCTTCAACATAATTTTAATTAACACTTAAAATATATAAAATTTATATTCACACAATTTATATTTATTTTCTTTATAGGTAATTTGGTACAGCCATTTGTAAAGTTTACCACAATAATAATTAATTTACAAATTCTTAAATTTTTAATTTTCTTTTGATTTCGTATCACAATTCAAGAATAGCTTTGCAAAAACAAATAAAAAAGCAACGCACACGTCATTTATCAGGTACACACGATAATCTACTGCAGTGTTGGGTAGTACACGAACGAACTATTCACTTTTTTGAACTAAAGGAACTAGTACGTTTTTTAAAATCTCATAGCTCATTTGTTAACTCTGTATTTTAAATGAAGGACCTATAAATGAAAGAATGAACTTAACTTAAATAAAAACACAGTCGAAGGAACGAATGCCATGTGCCTTATACAAAGTTACCAGTTATTTTTTTTTTTAATAATTGTATTTAAGGCCAGCAAACTGAAAAAAAGTATTATGTAGTAAAATGCTACCATTCGATTCTTCATGCTAAAAACCGCAATTTGAGTGAAGATAAATATTTATAAACGTAAAAACCAACGTTTTTTTTTAGTATTTAACGAATACGCCTGACGTTATTAAATATTTTCAATTTCCAAGCGAACCATAGAAGATAATACGATCAGACATGCACTGTTTTAAAGTGAAGGTTCTCTATATTATATCTGCCACTTAATTGGCCACAAATTACTTTAGAGTATTTAAAGAAAAATTTTATTCGTTTGCGACAAAACTATAGAAGATAACGGAATGGGAAATACACCGTTTAAAAGGTAAGGCCCTCTATACTTATAACCTTCCACCTAATTGGCCAGAAATTACTTCGGAGTATTTTTAAAAATTTCTTGAAACTCCCTCATACCCAAGTACTATACCACTGAGGAATTTTGTCCGTTTCCGACAAAATTTTAGAAGATAACATAATGAAAAATACGCCGTTTTAAAGGTTAGGACCTCTTTATTTTAAATCTGTCTTCTAATTGGCCAGAAATTACTTGGGACTTGGGACTCATACCCCAGCATTGTTGCTCTGAGGAATTTTGTTAAACTCCAGACGAACTATGAAAGATTACGGGATGGTTCATACACCGTTTTAAAGATTAGGTTTTTTAGATTTAAAATCTGCCACCAAATTACTCAGAAATTACTTTGGAATATTAAAAAAAAATTTTTTTTAATTTCCTCATGCTTTAGTAAATACTTTTGCGCTATGAGATTTTTACCATACCCCATTTTGCTGAGGTACCATTCTCGATTTTGCATTTGGAAATTATTAAAGCTATACAGAAATTGAATTAATAGGGTCTCAGTTTTTAAGAAAAGTTTTAATATTTAAAAAATTTTTTTTAGTTTTTATTTTATGAGGCAAAATATAAATGAACAAAATATTCAAAGTAACAGTACTGGGTTCTGAAGAAATTAAAAAAAAAAAATTTTAAAATACTTCAAAGTAATTGTTGTCTAATTAGGCAGCAGATTACAAATCTAGAAGAAGTCTCCTTTAAAACAATATATAATCCTTTCCGTAATCTGTTATGGTTCCTTCCAAAATTATAAAAATCCTTCAGAGGATTAAAAAAAAAAAAATTTAAAATACTTTAAAATAAATTCTGCTCAATTGGCTAGCAGAATATAAATATAGAGTAGCTTCTATGGTTTATCTCTTACGGTTTATCCGGAAATCGACAAAGTTCCTTTAGAGCAACAATGCTGGAGTAGGAGGGAATTAAAAAAAAAAATTTTAAATACTACAAAATAATTTTTGAGTGCAAGATTACAAATCTAAAGCATTTTCTTTGCCATTCCGTAATATCTTATGGTTCCTCTGGAAATTGCCAAGATGTCTCAGAGGGAATTAAAAAAAAAAAGCTCTAACAAAGTGTTTTAAGAAAAATACGTTTAAAAGCAACACATTTCTATTTGCAATTGTTTTATGTTATACGTACAAAAATATAAATAACAACTAGTCCGGTAATATGAATTCTCTAACATTATGAAAATTCAAGATATGCTTTAACTGGAACATCTACCAGATGTAGTTTGAGGATGAATATAAACTTTTGTTTTTTAAGCCCATAAATCAATTCTTTTTTATGTTTGTATTTTTATTTCACTTTACTAAACACTTTGATTGAGGAACTTATTGTTGGAAAACATGGAAATAATAAATCTTATTAATTTATTAGTTCTTAAAAGAAAGCTGGCACTCTAGTCTGCTTAGATTAAAAAACAATCAGAACTTTCTCTAATAAAAAAAAGCTGTATGGAAAATAAAAAAAAATATGAATAGATCACAATTGTTTATAAAATAAAAAGAATTAAAAATTTTATAAAAAAAAGAAGGGCTATAAAAATTTCTTTATGAAAAGTTTTAAAAGGCTTTGGCTAATGGTTGGTTGTGTATAAAAGTATTTAAAAGTCTATAAAATTAAAAAAGACGACAATCAAAATTGTTATTATTGAAACCGTTAAGGTGCTGCCGTGTATTTTATATAATTTTTTTAACGATGGGTCATGATTATGACCCATAAACCTGCTACAGCTTTTTAAATTCAAAAATTCTTAGAAACCAAAGCAAGCTTTTCCTAAAATAACATAATACTTCATTGTATTTGGGTCCATAAGCCAAGTCTTTTGTCATACTTTTTTAAATTTTTGTTAGTTTTAGTTTTAGTTTTAAAGAAAAAAAACTGTTACAAATATGAAAAGTATCGATATAAATTTTGTGATTTAAATTAAAAATAAAATTTTCTTTTTAATGAAAACAACAACAACGCTATGCAAGTATACCCGTAATAGGCTGTGGCTGGCTGCCTGTGAAAGTTTATTTACTGCACTGATACCTATTTTCTTTCATTCAATGTAGCAGAACAATACCAAAAATAAACAACTTGTTAAGCCATTTAATACCTTAGCTTATTACACTAGTTTGGGGCATACGAGGGAGCCACTGAAACGCAAATCTCGTGTTTTTACGGCATGTATTTCCTTAAATTCCAACATGCTGCACAACAACAATTGCGTAGATTTTCTTTTTGTTTTGTTTTTGTTTTTTTTTTTTGCTTTACAATAATCATTCGTTCATCGCTCTAACAATAGTGCAAATCAAATGATCTTTTATCTCATACCAAACACTATAAAAGAATTTCTTAGTTATAAAAAAAAAACACAAAAAAAAAAAAAAAAACGTTAACAACTACCGTTTATGCTGTTTTCACGTTTGTTAGTAAGAAACACTTTTTTAATTATTTTTTTTACTCGTTTTACTGCTAATTCTTCTACGTATTTCTTAGCTTAAAGAAATTTTCAAAGAACTGCTAGATTCGTTCCTTCTCTTGTTATTAAAATTATTATAATTTTCAGATTTTTTTTAAATACAAAAGAAACTTTAGTTATGAAAACGACTGTTAATGACGACGCATTCGTTCGGTTTGAAAGTAATTCGGCGACTAAATCTTTAAAATGATCCAGCTGAATTGTATTCATACTTGATTCCACTGGTTACTAAACAACTACATGCACCAGCAAGTGCACACAAGATTGTTTGAATGTAAACTTGTGTCTTTTGCCAGTCATGACTTGATTTAGCGGCCGTTTTCATCAAACAGTAACTCACACATTAAAAGAAAAAATTTTCTTTAGTACAATGCACTACACAGTGGTGTAATATAGAGCATAATTGTAAACAAAATCGTGCAAGAGAACAAATTTAAATTAAATTAAGTGCTAGTGATAGAGATCAGCTATGAAAAAGGGAAACTAAAAACTTACTAATATCGCCCATGAGAGCCTGAGGACGGATTTTTTTCTCACTTTGTTGAAATAAACTTTGGAAACAAAAACAAGTGTTAAACAATTGAAAGGTGGTTGACGGCCCTCAATTAGATACTGAGAAAACAACTTCGGTTGTGACAACTAAATTTGTTTCCAATCAAATTTTTTTAAGGCGACAATAAAAACTTGATCTTACAACCAGAAATATTAAATTTTGGCAGCAGCAACTAAAAATCAAAATTGAATTTTTGATTGAAAACAATTTTAGTTCTCACAACTGAAGTTGTTTTTTGTGTGGAATCACAAGATTTTCTTTTGAGCCAAGATCAAAGTAATAAAATAAATTAGATCCAGCTTTTGGCAATGAGATATCTGATAATACCTTCTAAACCTAAGCCCGATATCTCAGGTAATCCGTCCATGAAATGTATACCGAGAAGTTTGTGTCTTAAAGTCAGAAGAGCCTGGTACGCGCCGAGAAAGTGAAAGACTGTTTTCTTACTCTCAGCTGCCTGGCAGCTATTAGCAGTTTTCCTTGAAGACTGCCCTGGCGTGTGTGCTGATCGGCCAAGAGTGTGGAAATATTTTTTGTAATCCTTAAGTTATTGAAATTTGATATACTAACAAAGAAATATATTAACAGCTTAATAAGCTGCACAAAAATATTTTTATGAATTTGGCTAGAAAATTTATAAAAAAAAAAATTTTCAAATAATTCTTTTTTTTGCAGCCCCACTGTGTATCATTCATTGCCTTCATTAATTTCGTCATCACTGTGTTCCTGGTCTTTTTTTATGTATTGTTGTTGCCATCATCGTCATCTTCATCGTTTCTTTTTTTTTTTTTTTTTGCTCATGTTGTGGCCGAGAGAGTTTTTCTCTTGTTTATGTTGTTTTATTTATTCGTCCATTGTTTGCTTTACATGTTTATTATTTTGTGTAGTTTATGCAGTCGCTTTCATGCACATACCCAACACACACAAAATCACAGAAAAAAATTAAATTTTAGCTGTGGAAAGATCTTAAAGAACTACAATTTTAAAAGCTCTAAAAGTATTTTGATTCTTTCGTTAATTGGGAAAGATATCGCCTTAGCAACCTGAAGCCTCTTTAATAAAGTTATTGAGTTGATTGGAACAACAAGGTGACCTGAGGGATTTTTGCTCTAGAGTAAGTAAAATTTAAATTCGACAAAATTAATTTGTTAGTCAGTTGATTAACAAAAAATATTCTACGGTACTCGACTGCTTCCAAGCTGAAGTTTAAAAGCCACTTAGTTCAATTCTCATAGTTGCCCCTGTAAATTAAGAGGTTTTCAAAAAAGTGCTGGATATTTTTACATAAGCCACATTGATGAAGAAATACAACCAATTTTTTTACACAAATCCTGGATGGAATGTTGATCAATAGCGAATACAACATGCATAACTCTCTTAGTGAAAACCTTATTTCAATAAAATAATTTATAATCCGAATTATAAGATATTTATATGACAATGTAATTCATAAACAAGCATATTTATGATACAAGTTTTAGTACAATTAAATATTTGTCCACAAACAGTACAACCTGGCTACCCAACTTTATTTGTCATGCAGGCATTTTGAATAAAAACGGCTTAGAATAATTTTCTGTGTGATTTATAATCCATGAACACATAATTCCCAATCGAATTGTGCAAATAATCAAAAAAAAAAAACTTTTAAACTTTTGTACAGCCACTATCACTATTGGGCCTTATTAACAGCGTTAAAATTAAAATAAGTAGCGAGAATAAATCATCTGTTTACTGCGACCAAAATAGACCTATTGTGACACCACTTTCAAGTTACAAATTCTTTCTGAATCAAGTATTCATTAAGAATTCAAAGACTTGCTTGGGTTATTTGTCCGCCATGTTGCTTTAAGTAGCGAAACGGTTTCAAATTAAACCACTACAGTGATTATTCGGTTGTAAAAAGTAAATTTCTTATCAAACAAAAATTCAGTTATCATAATCGATTTCTTTAATTCTGACCATAGAAAATCGGTGTTACTGCTGAAAAAAATTTTAAATTAACTAAATTTTTAATAAACGAATTTTAGTTGCTGCAACAAAAAAATTGATTATCACAATTAAATTTTTAATTTGTTTTAAAATATAGTCATCATAACCAAAGTTGTTTTCTGTGTGTATAAGCAAACTGTTGTGGACGTTTATGCAACAAGCATAGAAATTTAATTCTATATAAAAAACAAAAATAAGCCAACAAAAAATTTGCAAGTTCATGTACATGCTTATTGAAGTTGGCTAGTTTGTTTACGAGGAGGCCTAACGACCTTCAATTAGAGTCGTAAGACTCTGTTTTGAATCCGGGCACTCGCAGAGAAGGTGAAAGACTGTCTCCTCACTCTTGGGTGACCGGCAGCTGCGGTAGCTTTCGTTGAAGAGCAGTCCCAGTCACCAGTCTGCAAATGTCCCTTATATTCCTGCTCACCAGCTGAACAGAGCATTTACCATCATAGAGGGGCCATATCTGGAGCGTAACCTAACAAGTTTCTAGACTCCGCCACCTGATGCTTATTGAAGTACTTGAGCTCTCATCACCTGTGTGTTGTTTTAATTATTCCCAACTCTTCAGAACTTAAAAAAAAACAATTTAATTTCTAAATTAAAATTCTAATGTTTGCTGGGTGTCTGAGCCTTCTTCCAAACAGTTCAGTCATTATTAAGATGTATCTGTGTGTGTGTGTGTATTATTTTGTTTTCATATGAGACGGATTTTTTTTTAATGTTGTTCTTCTAGATAGTTTCTTACATGATTCATGTTGTTATTGTTGTTACACTATAACGATTGTGCTGTTGACAATGATCGCGATTAATTTTTTTTTGTTTATTAAATTGTTCTTGTTGTTGTTGTTAGAAGGCAAAAATAATATTAGCTGCTGTGAACTCGTTTCACTGCAAAAATTTCTAAAATTATTATTTCTTTGGACTTTCCATTTTGTTCTGAACAATTCTATGTCTTTTGCCCATTGCCCTGAAATCTTGCTAAAAATATGTAGAGGAAATGTTTGCCTTTGAAAAGTTGCATTTTTAACTATTGAAAACTTTTTTTTAATTTTTTACTTAGATTTTTCTAATGACAGTTTAGTTGCAGCCTTTTTGGTGTTGTATATTCTATTCGTAATAGTGGTGAACTCGTTAGTCAAAATACCAAAACATTGAGTTAAAAATAACAGCGTGTCAAACCCTGAAAACTTACTGAATCGCAAAAATACAGTAAACATTTACTTAAAATGTAAGTTTCTTGAATTAAAATTTAATTTAAAAAAAATCATTTTAATGGAATTTTCCTTACTAGCTTAGAATTATAACCAAGAGCACGAACAAGTCACTTGATTACTGCAGCCAAAATAGATCTATTGTGATATTACTGTCCGTCACAAATCCTCCCTAACTAAGTCTGCTGCTCATTAAGAATTCAAAGACTTTGTTGGATGACTTGTGCGCCAGTTCAGACAGTAGTGACAGCAAAACTTAAAAAAAAAATTAACTAAACTTTTATTTGGTTAAAGTGAAATTTTTAATTTTATTTTAGAGTTTTAGTTTGTATTAAAAAAATTGATTTCGCAACGACATAAATTAACACAAATTTTAGTTATTTGAATAAATTTTCTTTACAATTGAAGCTCCAAAAGTTATTTTCTATGCTTGAATTTTTTCAAAACTTATTTTAACATTCTGCTACACAGACAATAGTTTTCCAGTAATTAAATCAATAAAAAAATATTTTGGACTACCATTTTAATTGATTCACATAAATATTTTATCAAGTCAATCAAACACTTAATTAAATATTTAAGTGAATATATTTTAAGAAAAAATATTTTTACAAAATTTTTATTTTATTTATTTAAGTTAATAAATCATGTATTTAATTGAATCAATTAAGCATTTTAATGATTTAATTAAATATTTAATTGATTTAATTAATAATTTAAATGATTTAAATAAATATATAATAGAATCAACTATTAATTAAATCAGTTATATATTTAATTGATCAGTTAAATATTTAATTGATTTAATTAAATATTTAATTGATTTAATTAAATATTTATTTGATTTATTAATTATTTAATTGAATTAATTAAATATTTAATTGATTTAATTAAATATTTAATAGATTTAATTAAATATTTAATTGATTTTATTCAATAAATACATAATTAATTTAATTAAATATTTAATTGAATCAACTATTAATTAAATCCGTTATATATTTTATTGCATCAATTAAGCATTTAATTGAATTAATTAAATATTCAATTGATTTAATTAAATATTTAATTGATTTAATTAATTATTTAATTGATTTAATTAAATATTTAATTGAATTAATTAAATATTTAATTGTTTTAATTAAATATTAAATTGATTTAATTAAATACATAATTAATTTAATTAAATATTTAATTGAATCAACTAATAATTAAATAAATTAAATATATAAATGAGTAAATTAAAAATTAAAAAAAAAATTTTTTTACTAAAATGTTTAACAGTTTAAAAAAAATTTTCTTCAGTGTAGACAAAACAGAGAAAATATAAAATTAATAAAGTGAAAAATTATTTTCATGGAAAGAAATTTAAAAATTCTTTAATTATCGTTTGTGTAAAGTATTAAATGTGTTAAACTATTAAAATTCCAGCACATTAAACTACTCGTAGTTGTTGTTGGCTTTAATGAGAACCACAAAAAGAAAAATTTGTTTCAATATTTAAAAATTTCAGCTTTTTTTTTTTACTTTTGTTTTTGCTAAACACACAACAATGCGGAAATTTGGTCAAATGAAAAAAAAAGAAAGAATTGAAATTTTGTATTAATGAAAGATGTTAAAAAAAATGTTTGTCTAACTGGCTGCCTGCCTGCCTATCTGTCTGTTTGTCTGCAACACTTTTGTAGGAGTTAATTTTATTATAGGCCAACAAAACTTATAGCAAACAGCATGTGCAAGAGTGAATTGTAGAGAAAAAACTTAAATGTGCACTAAATTAAAAAAAAAAAACTGCCACATTAACGCCGCCTGCATGCTAAGGAAAAATGCCTCAGTGCACACTAATTTTAGTGCCAGTGCAAATTTATACAGACTAGTATCTACTGTTGTATAGCAAACCAGCCAAATAGTTATAATTTTTCTTTTCATTTTTTTAAGAAAACTTTGAAATCTTTAAAAATTAAAAAAACATTCAAGAGTCTTGTTTAAATTGCAGTAAGCAAACTGCCATTATTAGCAGTTTGTTTCTTTTTGCTTTAGAGAATTGTGGGTTAATGGGTCTTTGCTTTTTTCATGCTTCCTTCCGTTTATTTGTCTGGCTTGTAATTTGACTTTTTCTTTTTTTACAGCAGCTAAAGTTTGTTAAAATTGAAGGTGGCATGGAATGTAAGTTTAGGTGATTCCAAAAAAAAAAAAATATTAAACAAATTTAGCTTTATGATTGTGTAGATGGCATGGCTTTTCATATGGAGGCCAACAAGGAAATAGTAGGTTACCTAAAGAAAATTTAGAACGTAATCAGCAAAGCACTTCCAAGCAGTCATTTAAAAGAAAACGGCCAAGTACTTTGTCTCTTGAGGAAACCAATCAAACGAACAGAAAATTAATTTTATTTATATAGAAGATTTTGCTGTGTTTAATTTAGAATTTTGGGCTGTCAGTGTTCCTTAATAACTTAGTTTTAAAATTAAATTCTATGAGGGGAGATTGTCTACATTTGTAATCTACCACATAAATACTCAGAAGTTAGGAGTACTTTGGATAATTTAATAATTTTTTTTTTTTTTGAAAATTTTCATATACTCCAGTGCTGTTGCTCTAAAGGGTTTTGGCAATTTCTGTTTTGCATCATAGAATAAAAACTACGAAATTTCCCGTAAAGGTTAAAACACTCCCAGAAAGCGTATAACAAATTTCATTCCCGTTTGGTTTCAGTAAGTTTCTGTTGCAAAATCGGGAATGATACCTTGCCAAAATGAGGAATAGTAAAAATTACTCAGAAGAAGAGTACTGGGGTATGAGAGAATTAAAAAAAAAATTTTTTAAAATAATCCTAAAATTTTTCTGAGTACTTGGGCGACAGATTGCAAGTCTACACGACCTTACCCTTTAAAATGATATACGTCCCATCTACGAATGTTTCCACAAATGTTAAAACACTTCCAGATTAAATTCCTTTCTGATTTTAGTATTTTTTTTTAAACAAAATCGGGAATGGTACCTCGGCAAAGTGGGAAATGGTAAAAATCCCATAAATTTTTCTGAGTACTTGGGCAATAGATTACAAGTCTAGACGACCTCTGTTTAAAATGATATGTGCCTCAACCCGTAATATTCTATGGTTCGTTTGCAATCTCTTAGAGAAATCAGCGTGTTTATGTATGTACTTACATATATGTCTCCTAAGCATATTTATAAATATGTCATAAATACTGAAAATATATTTACAAATACTACAAAAACATAAGGAATTACATGAAAACATATTTATCTTCACTCACTTCAAAAATTATTATATGTAACTGAAACACTTGGTTTATTAAGCTTGAGGTCATATTAAATATAAAAATATCTTTATTTATTATTGGAAAGAAATATCGATAAAAAAATTAATTTTTATTATCCAACCTCAACTTAAAAATCTAGCCGTTTCAATAAAAAACGTCAGATAAACTTACAATTAAAAAGTTAAAAAAAAAAAAAAAAGAAATGACAAGCATTGATAAAAATAATTTTCTTGGAATTTTAATTCAGATACTATGAATATGATATCTGAAAAAACCACTAACTATTTTTTTTTTACTTTAGATAAAAAAAACGCAAAAAAAGAAAGCAGAAATGAATGAAAATCTAAAATTTCGGTTGTATTTTTGATATTCCTCAGCTATTTGTGAACCGATGGCTCTTATTTTTAAAACAGATATTATGACTGATATTCCAAACAAAGCTGCA
Source organism: Thelaira solivaga (assembly GCA_947397855.1). Taxonomy (NCBI): domain Eukaryota; kingdom Metazoa; phylum Arthropoda; class Insecta; order Diptera; family Tachinidae; genus Thelaira; species Thelaira solivaga. The sequence goes on along the minus strand of OX377612.1, from coordinate 62,461,467 downwards.
TACCAATTTTTTTTTATCCGCTTCGTTGTTTTAACAAAATAGGCAAAAAAACCCATTAAAAAATGGTAAAAAATAGGAGTAATTTCAGTTTTTGACTCACAGCTTCGCCATTTATGAACCGATCTAGCTGAATTTTAATAGTAATAATCCTTCTTACTTACAGTGAAGGGTATAAATATCAAAATAATAACAACAATGGACAAAACATACATATTCATGCAAGTGCATAAAAGTGTGTAGACGTAATTGTTGACAAAAAAAAAAAAAAAAAAAAAAAAAAAAAAAAAAAAAAAAAAAACTTGTAAGTCTGTAGACAAACGCGTAGTTGCAGAATTGTAAGAAACCGGTAAAGGAAGACCATAAAATTTATAATGAAAACTAAAACTAAAAAATAAAGCAACATGACAACAAACACAAAAAACAAAAATGTATTTAAGGAATGAACAAATTCACAGCAGTCTGACCATAAAAGAGGTGGACACATTTATCAACGACAATGAATTTCAACAAGGAAAACAAAAAGAAAATTATAAAGTCAGATAAGAAATAAAATGATGATGACGATGATGATAATGATGATGATGACAACAGGGGAAAAAATGTCACTTAAACAAAAATGTTAAACTTGGCTTGTGTGGTTGTTTATGTTTTTTCTCATTAAATTTTGCTAAATGCTTAAAAGAGTGAGGAAAATGTTTTATTTTACGAGTACGAGTACTTCTTTAACTTTGGTCATGGACGACTTAACAAAACTTACAACAAACAACCTACTACAACTATAAAACATGACAAAACAATGAATGCAATGCAACAATATTAACATCAGTTTAGATATGAAATAAAAATAAAATAAAAAGAAAATAAATTTCATTAAAAATGATGAAAATCTTTATGTTGTTGTTGTTTTATTTATTTATTAAAATGGAGAGGAAATTATGATATACAATTGTTGGTTACTGCTGATGGATACCTGAATGACAACATTAACATGAATACGTAAACGTTCGTTTCACTAAAATTAGTATCCCGAATAAAATTAAAGCAAATTAATTAAATAAATTACAGACTTTTCGAGAGAGTGCTAGGCCGATGCCTAAATATTTTTTATAAAATTCTTAAAATATTTTTGCTATATTTACTTAACTTTGTTAGTACTTTCATTTTTCTGCTTTGCTTATCAGCTAAAGCACATATAAAAGGTGATTTTATAAGAACTATCGGAAATTTAAAAAAAAAAACACATAAAATTCAGAAAAATGCATGAAATATTTATTTGGATCGATAGTTGGGTCGATATAATTTAATGTTTGAAGATTATTTCATGCAAATGTTGGCCGCGGCTGCGCCTCAAATGGTCCATCCGCTTAGTCCAATTTTGGCATACTCTTTCCAACATTTCAGCCGGTATCTCACGAATAATGTTGGCAATGTTGGCTTCCAGTGCGTCAATCGAATCGGGCTTGTCCCTATAGACATTAGCCTTAACATAGCCCCACAAAAAATAGTCTAGAGGCGTTAAATCGCACGATCTGGGCGGCCAATTGACTGGTCCCAAGCGTGAAATAAACTGTTCACCGAACTCGCCTCTCAATTGGTCCATTGTTTCGCGTGCTGTGTGGCATGTGGCACCGTCTTGTTGAAACCACATGTCATGCAAGTCAAGCTCTTCCATTTTGGGCAAAAAAAAGTTTGTTATCATCGCACGGTAGCGCTCACCATTCACAGTAACGTTGTGATTCGCATCATCTTTGAAGAAATACGGCCCAATGATGCCGCCAGCCCATAATCCGCACCAAACGGTTGTTTTTTGTGGATGCATTGGTAGCTCTTGCAATGCTTCTGGCTGCTCTTCACTCCAAATACGGCAGTTTTGCTTGTTCACGTATCCATTCAACCAGAAATGAGCCTCGTCGCTGAACACAATTCTTCGATAAAAAAGTGGATCTTCATCTAACTTTTCAAGAGCGCATTCACCAAAAATTTGGCGTTGTGGTAGGTCGTTTGGCTTCAATTCTTGCACCAGTTGTATCTTATAAGGCTTCACACCCAAATCCTTCCGCAAAATTTTCCACGTAGTGGAGTAACAGAGGCCCAATTGCTGCGAACGGCTCCGAATCGATAATTCACGGTCATCACCAACACTGGCCGATACGGTTGCGATATTTTCTTCAGTTCGCACTCTACGTAAGCGTGTTGGTGTTTTAATGTCCAACAATGTAAATTTGGTGCGAAATTTTGTTACAATGGCCCGAATAGAAGCCTCAGTAGGTCGATTAAACTGACCATAAAATGGAAGAAGCGCGCGATGAACTTTCTTAACAGAGCACGCTTTTTGGTAATAAAATTCAATAATTTGCAAGCGTTGTTCGTTTGTAAGACGATTCATGATTAAATTATAGACCAAACTGAAGATGTTTGACAGTGACACAAGATACAAAACGTGCGTGAGCTGTCAAAACTAGTGTTGCCAAAAAGATAATAGAAAAAAAATCACTCTTTAGCTGGTTCACTCTCACAGCCACTCAATTACAAAGCTACTTAAGCGGGTTTCACATTATAATACAGAGTATTAACATTTTCATTAGATCGAGTGAGACTGAAATCAGATGCAAATCTAAAGGAAAATATTTTCTGTTTTCATACCATCACACTTCAAATAAAATACAAAATGCGGCAAATAATTTCACAGCTGATTTCTAGTTTTTTCTTTGGTTGCTTGCACAAAAGCAACCCTGAGAAAATGAGAAAAAATTCTAAAAATGACAAAAACCATAATACTGCCAAAAATACTTAAGTATTTCATCAAACTCACCACACTTGCTTAATATTTTGTTTTCACACTTTTGGATTTTTACTTAATACACGAATTTTTGACAATAGTCTGAAACCCTCTTTAGGTAATAAAGCTTTTTCTATTCGCTACTCTATTTTATTTTGTTGCGCACCCTTCAACCTTCACATTTGTCACTAGAAAATCATTTAAAGTCAGTCGAGTAAGCTGGGTATCTGCTAACCTTCCTTTGCTTACGTTACAAAAACTTCAACATTTTTAAGTTGAACGTTCGAAAATTCTGAAATGACTTTTTTTAGCTGCCACTCACAAATCAGAGTTATTTTTTTTCAGCAGTTATTAATAATCATCAAAGCCCATGGCAGCACTATACACGTTAAAGCAATTTTGCTCTGCTCGTTTTGGCTTCCATAGCTGGCAAAATTTATTTACTTCTTGTGCAGCCTTTGTCTTTATGCTTCAAGTATACAAAGAAGAGTAAAGGGCCATGATAATGGTGCTTTATTAATTTTTTTGTAAGTTTCTTGTAAACAAGGTCGAAAACATGAATTTTTTGAACTCCTTTTCCTTTATTTGCCGCTGGATCTATTTCTTTTAATTTTGCTACCATTTTGTTGTAGCATTTATTTTTTAGGTCACAATTAAAATAATTTTCCCTGCTTTTCTTCCATCGAATCATATAAATCGAGAAGTAACTACCATTATTTTGTTTCTACTTAAAGAAATTTGGTTTAAATAAGGTAATTTGAAATAGGCTACACCAGCATGCTCAACTTTATTTTGATTTGATACCAGTAGCTGGTACAATCACACCATAAACTTATACACGGTTATTTGGTTATTTGGTTGGCCCAATCACTTGATTCCATCAGCATGCTGTCATCGTGTATGGTTGTTTTAAGTGTATAACCGGATCTATTTGAATTTCTCCTCCTTTTTAAGTGACATACACGAAAGTGCTGTTTTTTGTAATTCAGTGTTTGTTGTAGGGAATGCTTTACCGTGTATAGTTCTGCAAAGCTCAAAGTAATGCCATAAGTAGGCCTTGAATTTTTATGCAAATACATCAAGTACTTTTTCGAATTCGAGAACTTGTTGAAAAATGAAATAAATTTGTTATTGCATATTTTGTTATAAATGCATATTTTGTGCTTTTAAACGCATGTTTTATGCGCATATTTGGTTTTTTAAGTGCTTGATATTGCTTGCCCTGGTCATAAGTTTCAGATTATACTTAGCTAGTTGTTTCCAGTATTTTGTAAATCTTTCTTTTCTTTATTTTGTTTTTTGTCTACCCGGTAAAATCTTTATACTTTTCTAAAAAAACATACATTTCTAAATAGAAATTCAATCTTTTAATTTTTTTCATTTATTTGAGTGGACTTTGGTTTTGCATGTTGTGAGTAACAAAATAATTGAAGATTTTCCACAAACATTAAGTCATTCACTTGCACTCTTAATTCTACCAGTGTTTTATTTTGACGTAGCTTGTCAGTAAACTTTGTAAGGAAATTATCAACTCAATAAATGAATAAAAATACCGGGAAAATTTTCTTATCATTAATAAAATTTCTTTTTTTTCTTCTTTCTCTAAATCGGATTTAGAGAATTTTTTTGCAAAAATAAAATTTTTTTTATGGAAAATTCATTATTTACAAGTCCCTGCTCAATAGATCTTAAAGGTCGCAGTGCGTTTTTATTTAATTTTTATTATTTTGTCTCGAAAATATGCAGTTCACTTTCTTCAACATGTTGTATTTAATTATTATCAACAATGATTTAGCCAAATCATGAATTTTTTCCCAAGGAAAATTTTGGTTTTTGAGAAAGAATTCTTTAAATTAGAGAATTTTCTATGTTAAAAAAGGGAGACATATTTTTTTTTTAATAAAAGGAAAGGGAAAAGTGAAAAAACCCCCGGGAAATTTTTATTCATAATTAAAAGCTGAATATTTCTTTTTTAATTTTATTTATTTCAAATTGCATGTCAATGCCACGTACTAACTGACCAAGCGATCACTGGACACAAAAAAGTTGATTCACCTAAATGTTTTGCCATTCAAGCAACTAAGTGGCGTCGTTTTTCTATACAGCGCTCGCTAGCTGTTTATTTATTAATTTTTTTTGTTATCCAATTTCTTTGCTAAATGATGGTTATTGAACCGAGAAAAGCTTGGTGGCTGGTCACAGTCATTTCAGACCAGCCAGCCATCAAGCACAACAAACATAGGACGACAATAATTTCATTTTTTTATGGTCATTAAGTAGTTTTATAACAATTTATAAATTAAATACGCGTACATGCGCTGGTTGTCTAGTAATGAAAGCGAAACTTGGACTTTAGGATTTGTTTGTGGCATAAAAAAAATCATAGAAAAAAAAATAGGAAAATAAGTTTGCTAGATTATGCCTGCAATAATTTAATTTTTTATTGCTTTTTGATTTGTGAGCTGTTAACTCGTGCTGGTGCTGTTAGTATTGAAAATCCATTGAAAAATTAACTCAGATTCAGAAATTTAGCAGCTTTTATTTACCCAACACAAGTAGAAGAAATTAATTTTAATTTACGGTAACAAATGCACTATAAACTTTTAAAAGCAGATCTGCTGATGATGATGCACTTTCCTTAAGCTGATGGATAAAAAATAAAATAAAAATCTATTTAATTACACCTAATCAGGCACTTCAATCATTAAAGTTCTTGTTGTTAAGCAGGCGCACTATAAAATAATTTGAAATGCTTAAATCATTTTCAATTAAAAACAAATAATGTTGTGCAACGCCGAATCTTTTCCATTCATATACCTTGTGTATACTAAAGGGCTGCACAAGCATTTAAAAATTTGAAGAAATTAGAAAATTTTAAACCCAAATATGAAAATAGACGACTTTTAAGTCGGTCTCTTCTAATGGATGATTTTTTAAGAGTTTTCGGATTTGATTAAAAAAAATTTATATGAAATCTTTGTTTGAGTCGTTAGAACAATGTAAATAATTCAATGTTTAAGGATTTTTTCATGTAAATGTTGAAAATAAATACTATGAAAGAGCTGAAGGCCTATGATGCTATTGCTCTTTAAATACTAACACTTAATTTGTAATTAAACTGTTAGTAATAATAAATAAATAAATAAATAAAATACTATGAAACCAATTTTGGCATATATTCTCCTACATGCCGGCCGGTATTTCACCAATAAATTCTTCAATATTATCTTCTAGTACGTCAACCGTTCTAGGGCTTGCCTCTAGGGACAACTTAGCCCCCCAAAAAAAATCTAAGGTGTTAAATCGCACAATGTAGGCGGCCAATTAACCGGCCCCAAATAAGAAATAAACTGTTCGCCGAACTCACTTCTCAATTGGACCATTGTTTCGCGTGCTGTGTGGCATGTGGGCCCTGAAACCACATGACAACCAAGTCCAGCTCTTCAGTTTTGGCAAAAAAAATCAAACGGTAGCGCACGCCATTGACAATAACGTTTTCGGTCTAAAAACCCCCCAAACACTGCATTTTTGGGGACACATTGGCAATTTTTGCTAAAACAATTTTACTTGTTCACATATCCATTCAATCAAAAATGAGCTTGACCCTAAAATGGATGTACTTTCTTAACACATTGAGTGCAAAGCGGTTTTGACGAAGCCAAGTGTGTTTAAAAACAAAATACATTTCATATATTTTCCACTTTATAAAACCTCAAAAAATCATTCTAGATCCATCAATGCTTTTAAAAAAAAATATTCAGTAAAGGATTCTTTCTTCAAAAATCACAACGAATTTTACTCAGGGTCGTACATAAAAGAACGACAGGCTTTAAGAATAAACAATTACTGTAGAACGTAAATGTATGACGTGGAACCTCAAGACGGGCAACGTACTGCGTGGCACTCAATGTGTTAAGCGAGTATTAATTTTGCTAATAAAATTCAATAATCTGGAAGCGTTGTTCCATGGTTAAATAATAAACCTAATTGAACATGTGTAACAGTAACACGAAAACAGCTGAGCTGGCAAAAGCAGTGTTGACAAGTACAAAGTTGCTAAAAAATTACCTTTTACCACAATCAGGGGTCCAAACTTTGAAAAAATTTTTGATTATGTCGTGCAGATAAGGAAGGTGGAAGGTGTTAATTATTTAAATTTCATTTATAGAGAAAATTAAAATGCTTTTTTATATTTTGGAAATATTTAATACACACTTAATTGAATTTTATTTGGATGTAATAGTTTATTTATTTTGTAAGCCCTAAAAAAGGGAAAAACGAACTTTTTATGGAAAAATCAGATAAATAGAAAATGCTTCCTAGCAGTAATGTGATCAAAAAATTTTGATTGCCTGCTAAGAGCTGACCTATCATTGCATGCAAGATCCTTTATTTATTACCTTACTTTTATTTCAAGCAGATTATTCTTTCATCTTCTTTATCTGCACTAAATAAGAAGTTTTCTCTGAATGTTTTTACCTCTTCCAAAAACTTGCCTTTCCATGTCTTTCACTTATCATTAGCAACTCTTGTAAGTGTTAATTCTTTTTCTTAGTTTTTACCACCGCATAAGTACATACACATTTGCTATGCTGTCTATTACTTTAAATTAATGTACGACTAGAGTAGTTTTTTTAACATTCACACATGAAATAAATTGTACGAGAATACTGCAAATAATGTTAAAAGCTTTTTTTTTTTGTATTGTTTTTATAAAAACTTAAAAAAAAGAGAAGAAATAAGTTTTGCCCCAAAAATGCTGTTATTCATTTTAAAATGAAAGAAATTTAATTCATCCCTTCATCAAATAAAAGGCAACATTAAAATTTATGTTTAAAAATGAACAAAAAAAAAACACGCTAGAGTAGCTAGCAATTTACTAATTCACCATTGAATATTTAGTTGTGCAACAATAAAAGCAAAAGGAGATGAAACATAAACATAATTCCCCTTTTGCAGAAAAAAATGCAGAGTGTTAAAAGAATTTATTTAATTTTATTCTCACGTTATAATAGTAAAACCCAGATTAAAGTACTTGGTTTTTTGTAAAAATATTTCAGTCAAAAAAGTTTTTGGCAAGAATGATAGGAATACAAAATTAAGCCCTTCCGCACATATTCTGAGCATGTAGGACAAATGACATCACGCCATGCGTTCGTATTCGCTAAGAATTTACACCTAAATAACTAACACAGAAGAGAAATTTATTTTTTCTTCAAATAGTGGACTAAGGGGAAATCATGTGCATGGCGTAGTATTGTACTTTTTTCGTTTATGCCTTCATGCAACCAAAATTTAAATGAAATTTTGTGAAATTTTCAAATATTTTTTTAATGTTTAGGGATGCGTGACTAAAATAAAATTTCCTAAATATGCGTAAGCGTGAGTGAAAAAAAAATTTTTTTTGTCCAAGTGAGTGACAAAAAAGTAGAAGAATTTAAATTAAAAAAAAATCATGAGTGACAAAAATAAAATTTTATGAGTGTGCATGACCGTGAGTAACAAGAATGTTTTTTTATTTTGTAGAAAGAGTTCGTTAATAAAAATTTAGGGGTCTTACAAAGCAAACTTTCCCAAAACAAATAGAAAAAATTACTGAAATCTGTAAAGCCGTTTAAGACCATGACCATTATAATGCATAAAAAAAAATGTGTAGAAATAATGTACAGTAACATTAAAATATCCGAAAAACTCCCCTAATCTAGCCTAAATTAACTCACAAAAAACCCTGTTTCAAATATGGTTGGTTAATTAATTCTTTAGCATTCTGGTGACAACTCAAATGAGAGCTCCCAAGAGTATTCACAATTTTTAAACACACACTTTTGCAAATCTTCTCTGATAGTGTTCGTTCGTTTGGATGTGTGTTTCTATGCGGATTAAAACACATAAATTCCATTAGAGTTTACTAAGAGGATTAAATTTTTATTTTATGTTTAGCATGGTTTTTAGCGCCAGTTACTTTTTCAAAACTTTGTTATCCAATTCATACAAAAATACCCAAACAAACACCCAAAACACTCCCACTCTTATGACCATATAAATTTATGCTTTTATTCATGTGAATTGAGTGAGTGTGGTGTGCATACTTCAAATTATAACATGTGGTTAATGCAATGTGTAGAGAAAGGCAAAAAAAAAACGAACTTTTGCTAAGAACATAAATTTTTTTAATCTTAAAATATAAGAAAAAAAATATATGCTGGATTTTAGTTGTAAAAATCATAATTTGTAATTCATGAATTTTAATGCAGAATATTTTGTGTAAAAAGCAAAAGTTTCCTTCAGCCTTAAAACAGGCAATAAAATATGTAAATGGATTTTAAAATTAACAGCTAAAAATGAGAGCAAACGAAAAGCTCAAAACTACATAAAAGATTTATGCACTTTTAGCAAGAGTTACAAAAGGTTAATTGAAGAAATTTTTAAAGAATAAATGGACAAGGAGAGTTTGCTAATAAATATTAAGCGGAACCAAAAAAAAAATTTTATTAAAAAACTCTTTAATTTAAAGATAAGCAGTAGTCAGAAATAATTTCGATAAATTTTAAAAGTTATCGATTATTTACATTTTAAACTCATTTTTGAAAACAATTAATTTAAGTTTGTGTTATCAAAAAAATCTTAAAAATTTTTTAGTTAAATTTTTGTTCGATAACCAACAGTTATCGATATTTTCTAACATTTACAATAAAAAATTTTTTGTGATTGTTAACTTTTAAAAGTTATCCATTAATTAAATTTTAAATTTATGTTCGATAACCAAAAATTTTTAATTTATGTTATCGATATTAATTAATTAAAGGTTTGCGTTATCAAAAAATTTATAAAAATCTATTAACTAAATTTAAAATATTTGTTCGATAACCAAAAAATTTAAGTTTTTGTTATCGATAACTTTTATATATAATCAATTATTATAATTAAATTTTTTTATAACATATAATCTATTAATTCAATTTTAAATTTTTATTCGATTAATAAAAGTTTAATATTTCTGTTATCGATATTTTGTAATCGATAACTTGTGTTATCGGTAGTTTTCCATTCATTAAATTTTAAATTCAAGTTCGATAACCAACAAATTATCTTTTTATGTTATCGATAACTTCTAAAAGTTATCAATTAATTAAATTTTCATGCTTTTTCTGTTACAATTAATAAAATTTATATGCTATTGATAGCTTTTAAAAATTATCTGTTAATTAAATATTAAAGGTCGTTTTCCGTAAAAGCTAACGAAAGCTTCATTTGTATAATTTTATTGAAAACAAAAAAGAATATACGCAAATTTGTTTGTACTTTTAATAGAAATGTACAAAAGAAGCTATCGTTCGCTTTTATGGGGTTCGACCGTAAATTCATGAGCAATAACAAAAAATTTAATAGCCAATTTTTTTTTTTATAAATTTTATAAAGTTTTTTATTTTTAATGTAATATTCAGTATGAATCATAATTTTTCAAAGCAAAAGAATCACATTTTGAAGGAAATTTTATGAATAAACAAACACGAATTTGGAAAAAGGTTTTCTTATCGATAACTTTTGTTTCAAAAAGTATTAGAGTTTAATGAAAATTGTTTGTAGTCGATAACTTTTATTGTTTCTACAAGTTTTTTTGACGTTGTTATCGATAAACAAAAAATTATTGCTATCGATAACTAATGATTTCGTATAGTAAAAAATTTTATAATTTTTAAAAATTGAGAGAAATTGAATTTTAAACTAAATATTTGAGTTTCGATAATTTTAACAAAAGGCTGATAAATAAATAAAATTTTAATAAAATTATTATTTTTCTTTCAATATCTTAAAAGCAATTTTCAAAAGATTTTTTTTTGTAAAAGCTAAAAACAATTTAAATTCATTTCAATATTTTTCTTTTTCTTAAGCTCACTGAAAGGAAAACAAATACGTTTACACAAAACGTGAGCTGAAATTGTAAAAGTATTTTAACAAATAAATTTACTTTCTCTAACAACATTTACAGGCTTAAACATTATAGAACAAAACATGAAATGTTGAATGTTAACAAACGATAAATTGTTTGGGAAATTTGAAAAAAATGCTGAATAATAAATAAATAATGAAGACAAAACGAAAAAGTTGAAAAGGATATGAAGATAAATTTAAATTGTATGCAGGGAGTAGGTAAAATATTAATTTTTTTAAATAGATAAAATAGAGAAATAGAGATTAATAAAAATCAAGTGACATTTTTATTAAAACGATAAGAAGTTTTGGTAAAACATTTGGCTCTTAGGGAAAAGAAAAGATAGGTAGAGAGATAGAAAGAAGCTTTCTGAGCGTTTTTCCTACAAATTAATTGCAGATAAAAGTGTTTTGTGAAAAAATTATTTCATTTCAAGAAACGCATTTTATCGACAAGAAACGGTGTCATTTTGACACCAACTGCTTTAGATTTATCACCGATATGGTGTTATTTCGGCACCAGTATGGTGTCCATTTAATACCATTCGCTACATTATGTTGTCACTAATGTGTTGTTAAGATGACACCATGCATTTCCAAGGCGAGTACAAATGTGACACCCTTTGTAATCATCATTGACAGCGTCTGTTGTTGTTTTTCTTTATGAAGAAACGGCTTCTCAATAAAGCTGTGGGTTTCCTAAATCTCATTTAGAGGAATTTCATTTCAATGCAAACAACTTGGACAGCCAGCACATTAGCAAATATGATTTTTTCAGCTGAAATGGAGATCTTTAACGCGTTTCATTTCGACCGAATGCCAGAAATATGATACAGACAGATTTTTCCGTGCAACGCCTGGAGTATAAATTTCCTTTTCGTGCACATAAATTTGACCTGTTATTTATGAAAATGGTATAAGAAAAAAGTGAATGAGTCAGCGGTGATTTTAATTAGACTAAAAATTAGCTTAGCGCTTTAAAAAAAAGTGGACTTATAGCACTTTCCAAAACAGCAGCTCATTTATTCAAAACTAGTATTTGAAATGAGATGAATAGAACCTAAAAAGAAATGGATTTAGCCGATTTATACTCTAAGCCGACACTTTTGGCATTTCAGAAAACATGTTTTTCTTTTCAACTAAATTTTCTTTTCAGATAAAACTACACTTAACACACATTCACGCATACCCACAACACAAACCATAATTTCATTTCAATCTCATTATCTATAATGAGAAACATTTAACAGAAGCTTAACATTGAGAAATCTTATTAATATTTAACGACGGTTGAGCAAAACTTTTCTTTAGCAAATGGGGCCGGCCTTTACGAGTTAATTAGAAGTAGATGAACAATGACAAGACAGTGCAAGTGAAAGTTTCATTCATAAATAATGATTAAAATAATAAACGCAACAACAATAACAATATTCATTTTACTTGTAACTAATCAAAGTTAAAGTTTTAGTTCATATTTGCTTTAAGCGATACAAATTAAGCGCTAAAAAATAGCGTAGCTAAAATATCTCTAGAGGCGGTGCAGATACGTTTGCCATGTAACCATTTTATCACGTAAATTCAAACTAAAACTTAAAATTCTTCTAAATTCTAAGGGACAACAGTAATGCCCATGTCAGAATGAATTTTTTTATGTTAATGCTTTTAATGGTAATGGTTCTAGTTAAGGCTACATTTTTTGATTTTGAATTAAAAGCTCCAGCAAATGAAGTAGTTGTAGAAGAACCAATTACTTAATTAGGAAACACACTTTAAGAGCAGAAACATTTTAACACAAAAAACTTCTCAATATGGGGCTAAATTGTTAAAGCAAATAATCTTGTAATTTTATTTTTTTTTTTTCGTCTGGATAATGATGGTGATGCTTAAAAGTTTTAACCCCAAAATATAAAAATGTCTGAGTTTCAGTAATCAAAAAGTATGAGGAAAACTTTATTTACTTAAAAAAAATCTTTATTTTCCCTCAAATGTCATTCTTTTTCTTTTTCAAAAGGAGTTTTCTAATGTCCATCACAAATTTACCCAATAAATTTTTTTTTTGTATAACAAACATTAACTTGAAAGTATTTGTTTGTTTAATGAAGGCATGTTTTATTTTTAAATAAAAAGGGTTTCATTTTTCTCTTCAAAATTTAATATGTGGAAAATTGCCAAATTATAAACTATTTCTTTTAATAGACTTCTTTTTTCTACCCTTTTTTTTCTGGTTATAACGAACAAACTCTTTTAAAAAGAAAGTTTATATAAATAAAAAAAATTAAATTTAAAATCTAGATGGCTTAGGTGGAAGGCAGTATCTGCATTACAAATACCAAATGAATGAAATTATTTTTATGGTTAAAGAAGTTCGATTTAGTTTAATGTATTCAGGATCACATTTACCAATAGTGCTAATTTGAAACCGAGCACATCCAAATCCGGCGTCAGGTCACATTTCTGAGAAACGTTAGAAAGTGTTGGAGCAAGGGTATTTGATTTAAATCATAGGGAAAGCTTATCTGGCAAAATGAGTAAAGAGAAGTCAGTTTTTTAAACTGAAAGAGACACTTAGAAGACACTTTTTCACCTTCTCTGCGAGTACCCCGCTTTTATGGCTTCGAGACACAAATTTCTACTACGACGTCGGAAAACTGCACTGCCTGATATCGGGATCAAATTTAGGGACCTTCTCAAATATCTCAATGTCACGGGGTGGATTTAGATCACTTTATTATTACATAATCTTGGTGAGTAGGTGGTTCAAAACGGAATCTTGTGATTCTAATTGAGGGCCTTTAAGCCGCCACATAAACCAACCAAATATGCAGATAACGAGGTAGCAGACGAATACTTGGCTAAAAAGCATTCTGCGTGCTGTCTTCGAATTTTATGAAGCTCAGATTTAGGGAGTGGCTGAAAAGGAAATCTCAGCCATATTGGAAAATTCATGCCATTCCTTTCCCGGAAGAGCACAAATAAGTTACTGGGCCTGACTTAAACACGAAAGACATGTCTGAACATTGCAGAATACTAAAACACTTGTCGTCACAAAAACGACACTCGTAATAAGGCTTCTTTTTATGGTCTAACATAGAACATTTGAACTTGTAACTGACTTTTTAATGCAGTAAAAATATGCATCATGTCACAGAGCTGTATGAACAATCTATAATTCATAACCTCTGCAGGTTATGTAACAAACATTAAGGGACAGCAGACCATATATTGTGTCACTCTATTTGTCTAATTTGGACATGAAAAACAACAGGAATTCTTAATTAATACTGCCCTTAATGGGATTTTTAACAAAAGGTTTCTTTTTGGCTGCAGTGACCAGGGGAATTGTTCCTACTGCTAATTTTATCACCATCATTTGGAAAGTCTAAGTTCGTTTGTCAGCAGAATCATAATTTAACAAAATCCTTTAAAATTTGATTTTGTTTCTCTTTTATTTTTATTTTTTTGGGAAAAAAAAATTTTTTTCCTTTAAAATTTAAAATTTTTTCCTTTTTAAATTTTTTCCTTTAAAAAAATTTTTTTTTTAGTAACAGCAAAAATCCGTGAAGCACCTAGAGCCTGCACACAGAAAACAATTTCGGTTGTGAGAACTAAATTTTTATCTAATCAAAAATTCAGTTGTTATAATCAATTTTGTTTTTTGTAGTAACTAGAATTCTATAATATAAACCAAAATTTACTTCTTAAAATATTTTCTATTGTCACGATTAAAAAATTCGACTGGCACAACTTAATTTTTATTTGGAAACAAATTTAGTTCTCTCAACCGAAGTTGTTTTTTGTCAGTGTAGGCACGCACGAAATTTGTGACCTGTACGTTACTCACTATATGACAGAGAATGCACGTAGATTATTATTATTATTGTGTGGCGATTTGGGCCCAGACTTGTTAGCACCTGCAATTATCAAACTTCCCTTCATACTTGTACTCGTATAGACATCACAATGTCATTGAATTGCAAATAATTTTATTATGCTAAATGTAGGTAAAGCTTTAAGACCAGGACCACACAGAACAATTTTAGTAGGGCAATTCTTAATTAATTCTCTTTTAAAATTGGCGCAATGTCTATACACAGCAATTTTGTTTCGGCAATTTCAGCCTTCAAGCTACCTGTCTTCTTTTTTTACATCTTTGTAATATATACGAGGAGAGAACAAAAGGAAATTGCGGAGTACGAGCAAGTTTGTACCCCTTTCCATTCCTCTTTATTCTTTCTCCTACAAAATCAAGAATTGTTCAACTAAAATTGCTGTATATGGTCCTCGTTTAACTACTTTAAGCTTTGACTACTGCTCATCAGAAACGTTAAACTTTCGTGAGTTTTTCAAACTTTTTTCCTTTTCGCTTATTGTAACTAAAACTTCACTCTTATCTGTCATAGAAAATTTTTTGATTTGGAAAATGTTTCAATAAAAATAAAACTTTTCTTAGGAAAAAATTCCCGATTAATATTCATAATTGGGCAGGCTATTACGAACCTTTCGTTCGCATTTAGCTGATTAGGCCTTTAATCTTCTTGACATGATTGTCAAAACCAATTTAATTTAATTTAATTTAATGAATTTCAGAATAATTTATTGGCTAAGTTTTTATTTAAAGAAGTTTTTAGTACTCACAAGAGAACTATGCAGCTTTACTGAATAACTTTCGCAAACATCTGTTGAGGACTTACCTACAAATGGAAGAAAAATAAACAAAGAAAAATGTATTAACAACAAAAATAAATAAAAAATAAAAGATGCTTTTACAAAGTTGTTTAAACATATTTTTTACATAAAATCTGCATAAAAAGCGACCCAAAAACAGAAAAAACAAAAAATTGTTTATGACCATAATAATGCTAAAAATGCGTACAGTTTGTCACTTTTATTTTCTTTGTCACACACTAAAAAAGATATATTTTTTTGGGTTTATTTAGAGCATAAAAATATTCTTAAATAAACCTCTTTTTATGGAAATGAACACCAGCAAATTGTATTTTCTATAAAGCAGTTTGAGACAAAACCATGACAAAAGAACACCAGATAAAATCTTTCAAACATTTTCTGCTGTTCTTGTTTTTCTCTACGATATCTGTCAAAATTTGTTTATATTCTGTGGGCGCCATTGTTTTACTTGGCTCCTACAAAAGAACTGTTTTTCTAAATCAGTGTTTGTTGCAGGGAAAACTTTACCTGATGCTCTTTTGCCAAGAACAAAACAAGAAACAAAATCTCTTGCTTTCTTAGGATTTTGTGCGAGTATATTTGCCCCAACCAGCAAGATGTCCTGTTTTTTCTTTTTTCATTCTTCTTGTTTATTATAAATATTTTTTTATTTTAATTTTTTTTTGTCATTTCTTGCTGTAGTTTTCCCATATTTTTTTTTTGTCTTTGGAGTATTTAGAAAAATATTTATTTAAATTTTATGTGCTGCTATTTACAAGTGGCTAAATTATGCTTTACTTTTGCAAACATTAAATCATAAAAAAACCATTCAGAGTCCTAAGAATCAAATCAAGTTAAAATAAAAACGACATTAAAAAGAATTTATTAAATTTTCACTAAACGCAAAAAAAAAAATTAAATAAAACTGAATTTTTAAACGAAAAGGCCCAGCAACTTTAATTTATAAATGTCCGTACTGTGTAGGTTTTAAAAAAAAAATTTAGAAATAAATTTTTTCTTTTTATTAAGTTAAAATGTTTATGTTCGTTTAATTTCAACAAAATAAAGCAAAAATAAAATTAACAAAAAAGTTTTAAAATGGACCGCAAATTAGTTATGAGATGTTGAATTTTTCAATTCTGAATAAAATATTTGGATTCGGAATACAGAATAGCACTGTATGCATGCCTATTTCAGTTTATTCATGAGTTATTGGTGTTTGTATGTGGCTTAGTCCCTCCAAGCAATCTGCTGGTCGAATGAGTGAATTTAAGCAATTTTTTTTATTGAAAACCTTAAGCTTAAATAATATTTATAAACCATCAAGTACACTAATAAAGATGGCACTACAATAATATATTATTTGGAATCTAAAATCTCCTAGTGCCTTTTTAGAGTTTCAGCAGCAAATTGAAAAATTTAAACCGATTTAGTAACTTTTTACAATGCCAATATTCGAAATATATAGCAAAGAATTTATTCAGTTGCAATAGCGATAGTGATGACAGTGTAACTTTATTATATCGCTGGTATACAGCAGAGAAAGGCATGAAAACATTCGTTTTTGTTGTCATTCATATATTCATTGCTTTTGTCATGTATTCATTTAAAAATAATAATTTTTATTAACTGACTTTTACATGCAAAAATATTCAATCCATTCGTTCAGTATTCGTTGTCATTTTTATAATTTAATTCCATTTTATTTACAATGAAGCCTGTGGAAATTTTAGTGGAAAAAATTACAATATTTTTCATTTACATTTCTTTTAATTAAGAAGAAAAATTTGGAAAGTCTTTATTGAAATCAAAATGACAACAAATAACAAGCACCGAATTTAGCAAACTGTTTCCACATCTTCCGGACAAAAATATTGTTCGTAGAAACTTTTTTTCAAGAGAGTATTCTGCATCGCATATAATGAATATTATTATCGGATAGTTACTGCATACCGAATTCGATAAAATATCGTTGTACTTGTTTTTTTTTTTTTGATACGAATGTTCGTAATAAAATTTATTGAATCGCACTACAGCTGTAAACCGCAGTAGAGTGGTGCACTTAAAGTTAGCTGAGTTGCCTGCAGGGCTGTTTTAGTGTATGTGTGGGTTGAGTTTACTTGGTTTGTTTAAAGCTCCACTTTAAAATTAAAATTTTATTTTTTATTTTTAAAGCATATTTTAAGGAGTTGTTTTAATAAAACAATGAATTAATTTATTGCAAGTAGATAAAGTTGTCATGAAATAGCAGACAAGTTGAAGTTTTTAATTTTTTATAGTTAAAAATTTCAAGTTATACTTTCAGGTATAAAACGATTTTTTTTAATAAAGTGGTGAATTTAAACTTTGTATAGAGGATTATGGGTATGTATTAGAAATGTACAATTCGAATGACAGTTCTTTTTTATTTTGAAAAAATTAATATTCAATCACCACTTTACACAAACTAAATGGATGGTGTCATTGCAAGATTCATCTTGGGTAGTACAGAAACGAACTATTGCCATTGTACTATTCACTTATTTGAACTGAACGAACTAGTCCTTGTTTTTAATTTCTATAATTCATTTGCTTGCTCTTCATTTTAAATGAACGAACGAAGTAAACTTAAATGAAAATAAAGATGAAGGAAGAAAAGTTGCCAATTTTTATCTTTTGCATAAAGGGCATTTAAAACAAATAAACTGAAAAAGAGAAAATGTATTTTAAAATTAAACCTTAAGTTTTTTTTAGGCATAGTGACTAAAATTAAAATTAAATTTAAAATTTTTTCGAATTTTGTTTTGCTTTCTATTTTCGTAAAAAATTCCTTTCGATATCATTTTACTTAATAAAGAACGTTTAATGACAATTAAAAGTATAAGTGATAAAGATACAAAAGATCAAATAAACTAAATGACCGAACTATTTCTTTTTAATTTTTGAACTAGGAAGAGCGTTCACTACGGAGCACAATGGTTACAAAATGTTACTAAGTGCATGTAATTGCTTGCATATTCTATAAACTTTTAGCATTCATAAAAGCAACGAATCAATTTGAGTGTTATGAGTATAATAATATTATCTTACACAAAAAATATTTGTAGCAAATTTCAGATATTTTTCAAAAGTTAAGAGCAATACTTTCTAAAATTTTTGCATATTTAATTTTTAATAAAATAAAATAAATGACAACGAATGCTAAACGAATGATTTTGATTTTTTTTAAATGCATGTAAAAGGCAATCATTTACAGTCATCATTTATATTATTATTTTTGAATGAATGCAGTGCAAAAGCACATGCATGTATTCATGCCGTTCTCTAGAATGTATGCTTTTTACCAAATATTTTTTTAAAGGAGGCTTTTATTTTAAAGAGTTCTTTTCTTTATGAGAGGATTTTTGACAGCCAAGCCACTAATAAATAATAATAATTTTTTAAATCACCGTTTGTTTATAGCAAAATATGCAACCTGAGCAAAAAGCGCTTTAAGTAAACACGTTGCAAAGTGTGTATGAAGCATTAGTGTTGGGTTTAAAAAAAATTTGTTACTTTTGTTAATGACAACTTTGCACTAAAAACGTCTAAAAGCAATTTCATCTTGTGCATTGCGGTCTGTTCTCCACTTCCGTTTCGTGTTGTAACAGTTTTTAGCTAAATTCTTGTCTTACTTAATAGTCAACCAAATGCTTAACGCTTAAAATTGTCTCTTTTGTTGCAAGTATTTATTGGTGTTATTGTTATTGTTATAGAAAAATGTTCTTTTTTTTTGTGGCAATTTGTTTTTGGGGTTGAGTAATGGATTAGATTTCTTTTATAAAGTTTCATTATTTTTTTTTTATTCGTGATTTTTCCTTTTGTAAAACAAGAAAAAAAACAAGTTTTATGGTGAAAATTTTTCTATTGTCACGTTTGTAGTTTTCCGGTTACCTTTTATGTAAGTCTAGTATAATTGCGGGTGTCTGTGTTTGTTGTGGGAGGGTGGTTGTCATGGGAAAGGGAAGCGTATTGTATTGAGAGTAAATCTTTTACAAATTGTACCTGTTGTTAGTTGATTTCCTTTTAACCATTTCGTTGTTGTTTTCCTTTTTCTCTTTTTATTTTATTTTTTTGTCTGAACATTGACTTCTTATGTGACCCTTGTGGGCTCATAAAACAAACGTCTTATTGAAGGCCAGCCTTGTAGCAGAAGTGGAATTTTTTTTATTAAGGCTTAAATGTATTAAATTTAATGACTCTAAAAATAGCTGGGTGTTGCTTCGTGCAGGCTTTTCAATTTTCTTTTCTAATATTTATTGCTCTCTAAAAGAGGGGCTGCAGTTTCAAATTGATTTTTGCTCATTTCTATTCCTTTGCTTACAAGATTATTTGCTTTGTTACTTTATTGGTCATTGATTGAATAAAAGTCTACAGCAGTCTATTCCTTAGACATTTTTCTATTACTTTTAAATAAACAATAAATTTTTATTACAAAATTTGAAGGGAAAAACAAGGAAAAAATTTATAAAATTTTAAAATGCTCAGGTTGCAAATATTGGATGTCATTTTGTAAATTAATAATAAAATTTCAAACATGACCTGGCTGCTTTAAGGCAAAAAAAAATAGTTTCTAACAGGGTTTATATAAATAAAATTTATTAATTTATTTTTTTTGAATTTTGCAAATTATTGCACTCGCCTGGGATTATCATTAATCAAATCTACATTGCTGTGACAACCTACATGAACATTTTTAATATGGAAAACCAAATACACAACAACACTGACTGACTGACTGGCGACTAAATAAATTGCCAAAAAAAAACCCACTTCTCTCGTTTTTTGCTTGGCATAGCCTGTACGAGACTGGCTTTTTTGCACTTGTTTTAAATATTTAATTATGAATTTTTATTTTATTTAATAATATTTGTGGCACACACACAAGTACAAATTATTGTGTTAATAATTTTATGTAATTAAAAATTTTAATGTGTGTTGTTGTCTTGTTTCTATTTCCATGTCTTTTAAAAAGTCTGGAAATTGAAATTTTTTAATCAGTTTTAAGGCTGTAAATCAAGTTGCTTTTTTTCTGTTTATTTTTTTAAGTCTATTTGCTGTTTTCAAATTTTTTCTTTTAGGTTTTATTTTTGTAAATGAATTGAATTATTTGTAATCGTATTATGTCATGTTAGTTATCTACATTTTTCTAAAAAAAAAAAAAAAAAACAACAAAAAATGCAGCAAAAGAAATTTATGCAAAACTTCTGAAAATCCAGCTAAAAAATTCGGTAACAAAAAAAATTGTCTTCTGCCCACAGTTATCGTCGTATATCTTTACAATCTTTACTTTTCGTTTTTTAACGGTTGGTTTTCTTTTTCTTAAAATTAAAAAAATAAAACAGACCCAAGGTGTGTAAGTAAGCTAGCAGTGCCATTCAGAAACTTTTATTACGAACATTCGCATCGAAAAAACAAGTAAAACGATATAACAAAAATATTCGATACGATAGAAAAAATCATTATTTGCGATGATTATTTATGTGCTGCAAACTTCGTTGCAAACTTTGAATAGTTTTGTCGGAATTCGATAAAATATCGTTATACTTGTTGTTTCGATACGAATAATCGTAATAAAAGTTTCTGACTGGCACTGCTAGCTTCAAAAATTAAGAGACATAAAACAAATTTTTCGTTTCGCTCTAGCACACTTCAACCACCGGAAATAATTTTGTACAGAAGGGGCCTCCAAAGCAATAAAAAAAACTTAATGGGCTTTTTGTAAAGTTGCTATTTTTGTATTGTTGAAATCACCTGATTTTCTTACACCATGAACAAACCTAATTTTGTGTTTAAATATTCAATATGGTCTTTTTTAAGGAAGTTAGGTGTTTTACAGACAAGTAATACTAGTCTGTTAACCTGCAGCAGTTGAGTCCTAACTTTCAGACAGGTATTACAATCCACTAACCAAAAGTGTACGACAGCTCACGTTAGATATTTTTTGCTATTTATGTGACATGAAATAAATACTTTGAACTAAAGTTCTTGCTACTTCAACTTGGTTTGCTTGATTTTCTTTTAAAAATTCAAAAAATACGTAGACTGAGCAAAATGCCTAAATGAATCCACAAATAAAATTAAAATTTTTATTACACGGAAATTTATTATTAAAGGTATTCACGACGCTATAAGTAGAAATTTGCAATTTGCGAAAATGCTGGGCATATTGAATTAGGTCGTAGGTGTCCTTCTTTAATTTCCAAAATTTTTTCTCGCAAGCCTTCAAAAAATTCTAATAAGTTTAAGTTTGCACATGTGAGCACTATTTGCAAGCCTCGCCCTTTATTCTTCAACCGATGATTCCCTTTATTAGATTAATGAAAAAAATTTTATTAAAATTAAGAATATTCACTAGGAATTTCTTTCCCCAAGGAAAATTTTGAGTTTTGGAAAAAAATTTTTCTCAAAGAAAATTTGAATATTTGGAACATTTTTTTCCAAATAAAAATTTGATTTTTGGAAAAAATTTTCCAAATAAAATTTTGATTTTTGAAAAAAATTTTCGCACAGAAAATTTTGTAAAAATTAAAATATTATTTGGGAAAATATTTTATTTTATTTATTACCAAATAAAATTTTAATTTTTGGAAAATTTTTTTCATAAAGAAAATTTAAATTTTTGAAAAATTTTTTCAAACAAAAAATTTTGAGTTTTGGAAAAATTTTTTCAAACAAAAAATTTTGAGTTTTGGAAAAATTTTTTTCTTACAGAATGTTTTAATTTTATAAATTTTTTTTTAAAGAAAATTTTAATTTTTGGGAAAGTTTTGATATTTGAAAAAAAAAAATTTTTAATAAAATTTAGATTTTTGCAAAAAATATTTTTTCAAAGAAAATTTGATTTTTTTTTTAAAAGTTTTCCTAAAAAAATTTTTTTAAAGAAAATTTTTCTAAATAAAATTTAGATTTTTGCAAAAAATTTTTTTATCAAAGAAAATTTGAATTTTTAGAAAATTTTATTTTTTAAAAAATTTAAATTTTTGGAAAAATTTCTGCTTAGAAAATTTTGATTTTGAAAAAAAAATTTTTTAAGAAAAATTTTTTCATAAAAATATATTTTGATATTTAGAATAAAAATTTTGCCAAAGAAAATTTTTATTTTTTTGAAAAAATATCAAATAAGAATTTTTATTCCTAAGAACAATTACATTGAATGAATTTGTTTATTGAAATTATATGAATATTTTTTTAACTAATGAAAGTTTTTCATTTATTTAATGAATATTTCATTAAATTAATGAAAACGTTTCCTTTATACAATGAAATGATTTGATTTATATTTTAAAAATATTTTATTAATTTATGTGTAATAGTTTCTGAAATTTTTCATTACATTAATAAAAAAAATTTTAATGAAATTTTTATACTAAATTTATGAAAAAAAAATTCTTTCAGTGTAATGCATGAAAACAAATTTTATTCATATTTTATATTTTGTTTTCTTAAATAAATATTTAAATAAATTTTTTAAATGAAAGGAGACAGAAGAGCACATGTGTTCGGATATTGATGAGGGGGGGAGGGGTTTCTATAGCCAACATAAATAATTAAAATTTAATTATATTTCCAGGGTAAATAATTTATTTGATGCTTAAATTGCCTTTAAATTGTTTTCATGAGAGAAAAGGTGAAGCCTGCCTGCATAACCACATCGTCGGTTATAAAAATTCTTGGTTTTAAATACAAGAAAATAATAAAGAATGAAAGCAATAAAAGAAAAAAAGAAGAATATAATGACGTTGCTGAAAACATTTAATAAATGCAATATAAATCATTACCACAGCCTTGTATGTCGCTGTTTTACTTTTTCCAGCACTTACACTAACAAACGCACTTAAACATTTGGAAAATTGTCACTGTGTATCATAGACTCCTACTGTTACTGCTACCACAATATGCAGCAGTAGACGCTACAGTTGTTACCAAATATTAAAGCAAACAAACATGGTAAAAGTCAAATCAGTATGGATGAGTCTAACCCCCAAACATGCAGTCATTAATAGTGGTTGGTTGTCCCCAGTAACACTATGTAACGTCCATATGGAAACACATTTTTGCAACACATTCATTTTTTCGTTCAGCTAAACAAAAAAAAAATCTGAAAATGTGTGAGTTCATGTAGTATGTGTGTGTGTGTAATAAAGCGGAACTAAAAGTCTTCAACGCATAATACCACAAAACAATGTGGCAATGACAACAACAGGACATACGTTTATGAAAGGACACAACACACAGAAATGCCTTGGCAACCGTAGTGAAGTTTTTCTTTTCTTTTTATTTTTTTTTATGCGCCTGAAAACATAAAAATTCCAAAACACAGACATAAAGAGAAAGAATGAAAAACTGGTGAATAGAAATAGTAAAAGCAAAACCGTTTATTTCAGCACAGTGTAACGAATTAAAGTTTTTCTTATTTCTATTGTATTTTAAATATTCTTAGTTATAATTGAAGTTTTGGGTAGCCAGAAATCTAGACCATTGAAAGCTAGTGGGAAGAAAGAAAGAAAGTATTTTTTCTTACTTTTTGAATTGAATGTAAATCAAGTAATTTTATTGAAACTGGCCTAACACACTATAAATTACAGCAACAACTTCAGACAATGATTTTGATTTATGAGCAACAATTAATGTGTTTTATTATTACAAAACCAAAGAAAACAAACAAAGTCATCATCACAACAGCCAACATTGGCTGTATAGGCAAAGGATCTCTTCCCTTACTCTGATTTTCGATGTTGAAATGAAATATTCTAGTGGCAGTTGCTACAGTAAATTTTGCAAAAGAAACTTGAGCCTAAAAAGTTTCTGCAGGTAAACTGAATCCCTTTAGAAGTTTATGGAGAAAATTGAAAAGGATTTCAATGAGTATTTCAATGAGCTATTGGTTGGTTTGTTGTTTTGTTTATGATTTAATTTGTTTTATTTTGTTTAACGAACCTTAATAGTTCTAGCTGACTGTCATGTTTTAAAATATATTTTTTTATACAAAAATCGTTACCGTACTTGGTTCAAGTTACAGCTGAAGCTCGCGGGCTTGGGCGTTATTCCGTTGCTTGGTAGTGAAAGCACACACATGACTGTTAATTTTTCGGTCAGTATGTTTGCGCGATAATCTGGATTTCTAGTAGTGTTACTTGATAGCGTAATAATTATGGTTTGCCCCTTAGAATGCTTCTGTATCCCTACTCCCTCTCCTGAATTACACATTTTCAAAAGGAATTTCTTTACTTTTTTTCTCTATCACTTTCAAAGTCGAAATTTTGCCTCCACCACTATGGATGATGTCTAATTATTTTTGCTCATAATAACGATTGGCAGAAAATCACTGTTGGTTCACCTTCGACTCATTTTGATAACAAAAACTTAGATGATTTACAAAATTTTATTAGGACTGAGTATGAGTGTCGTTATCGTGACGAAAACAGTGAAATGTGGCAACACCGGCTTGTCCTAAATTCAACCAAGACAGCCACATTCACAATTAGGCCTATTACATTGTTTCTCAGCTTAGTCGAGCTCGCACCATCATCGTTCACCCCAAAAAGAAGCAAAAGAAAACCGGCTTCTGGCAGTCAAACTTGACATCTTCGATCATTATCCTAGCAGAAATGTGTGACGAAAACTAACACCTGCTCCTATCTTTCACTAAGGCTTTTACATATTTTTTATATTGATTTTTATTTGAATATAAAATCTCACGTACAGAAAGCCCTTAAAAACTTCTACGCTGTGATAGATATTTCTAACAATACTGCCAGTCAAATTACATATCAATTGAGTGTCACTGTTCTTGTAGGTTGGAGTTATAACTTTTTTGTTACCCAGAGTTGTAAGCCAGTGTTGTGTTTTCTTTAATTTCTTTCTGTGGTCTGGCATTAAAAAAATTTTTAGAGCGCAAGCAACTGTTATGGAATATGGCCCATGATGACATTTAACAGCAACTTTTAATCTCTTTATGATATGAAATACATCACGAACAACGTATTACTGGTATTTTAAATGAAGCCTTACTTAACAATTGCTTTTCAATTAATTGAACTCAATTGATCAATTAACACAAGCTTGTCACAAACACACTTTTTCTGTAGATTCATTTTAAATATTTTCCAACAATTTGATGATTGATCATGTTGAATGAATGAATGAATCAATTCAAGCAGGCAACAGTTTCTAAATTGAATCTCAATAAATTGCAAATGGGAATGACTGACAGCGCCGTCTCGCCAATAAAGTGAGTAACTGAGTGTGTAAAAAAATTGTTGGCTAGTCTGGGTCTGTGTATATGGATGTCCTGGGGGGAGTGTGTTTATTTATTTTAAAATAAATTGTTTAACTTAAAAAAATAAATTTCAACAATTAAGCGCGTGTTCAAATTACAAAAACACAATTTGCCGACCGTCTGTGTTGAATTTTTAAATGCCGTTAAAATTTATTAATTTCAAATACAAAATCATTTAAACAAAATTTATTTCTATTAATAAATTAAGAAATTGTTAATGTTCATGATGGCAAGACGGGATTTTAAACAGACGATGAATATTAAACACTGAGATGATAATGTGTGTCACACAAAATGTTTCCATTACGGGTATTAAATTAAATTTTATATTTTAAAAATAACAAAAGGCTTTGAGCACTGTTTTTTAATAGACCTAAACTCTTGCACGGTCTAGCCTGATGCTTTACTTTGTGACTTAATACACTTAGGCTGGTATTCCAAGAGACTTATTACGACTTATAACAAATTTTTCATACAAATTTGTCACAATATCGATTTGAACTTTAATTTTCTTTGAATACAAGCATTAGAGTATATAGACCGCAGGTATGTGTTTACTTTCAGATAATTTTTTTTTAAAACAGACATTTAATCCTTAAAAAAATCATCAAAATTGTTCTAATGAAAAGTGGGCGTGGCCATTTCCTGGAAGTGTGTAGTAGAATAATAATTATGCTATAATTAAATTTATAAAAGGAGTGGCTCAGTAAGAGTAATATTTTTTTCATTTGACGATGCAATAAATCGTTTATTTTACTCGTTATCTGGTAGACGATACCATACTTTATGAAACTGCATGCCGTCCAGATCCAGTTTAGACTACAAAAACTCCGTTATTGCGTAGCCATTTACATCGAAATATGCTTCATCTGAAAAGACTTTTTCTTTTATAAATTTGACATTGATTTCACTTTCCCATTATTTTTTCGTAAAGCGCTCCTTTTTGAACAATCGCAATACACACATGTGACAGCTGCCAAATTTCAGAGATACCACTAGCACAAAAAATATGGCAATACATGTAAGAAGTGCACTTTTACTTATAATAATCATATCATATCTAGTATTTTTCCTAGTAACTTTTATTTATTTGATTTTGTTTTGTTTTAAGAAATATAAGTATATTTTTATAATTTTTTCTTTCATAAGAACCTTCTACTGACATCAACAATCGCAGCAAATTAAGAAATATTGAAATTGGTCGAGCTATTCTCGAGTTTTGTGCTTATCAACGCTTTTGCCAAATAATTTTTGTTGTATAAATATTGTATCGAAAGCTTTTTTTTTTTTTTTTTTTTTTGTAAAGTGGCTTATGACTGAATTTAATGTAAAGTATTTCTGGCAAGCAAACAACCCTTTTAAGTCCAGTTTTATGTAATATTTTTATTCCAACTCTAAACTACCATCAATAAGCTGTGACTTAATTTTGCTGGTAAAATTAAATTTTCCACATAACACAAACACAGATAGTAAAATTTCTTGCAGAATATTTTTGTAGAACCTTTTAACCCTCTAAATCTTTAACTTAAAGGGTCTTTTTTGTACTTTTTTTGAAATTAGTCTAAAAAAAAGTCCCAGTTAGAGGGTTAAAAGTTGTCACAAAAATATAATTTATAGAGTTTCACATGAATTTGTTGCATATTTTATGTACTTAAAATTAATAGTTCGATTCATAATGATCATTTGAAAAATGGAGGAAAATCTAAGCCACAAAGAGACCAAAAGTCTTTACCCTAATAGTACACGGGTACTTATCTCATCTTATTATAGTTTTTGTCAGCTGTACAGTGTAATTACAGCAAGTGAAATATTTTATTGAATTTTTTTAAATAAATAATCAAATTTCTGGCAAATGAAACTTCTTTTAAAGAGAGTTTTATTTTAATTGGGTTTCTGTTGGAAAAATTTAATTCCCAAATAAAAAATATTTTCTCTTATTAAATTAAAAAATTAAAAAAATTGGGAAAAACTAGAAACACAGAACCAACAAGTTTATTTGATTTTGTGGTTTCATATTAATGAATTATTAACCATTTCGAGTTAAGGTTTTTGATGAGCTTTTTATAAATATTAGGCGCACATAAATAGAATTTAATTTACAAGTCTAGAGTCTCTCTATTCTTTAAGGCTGTTTGTTTGGCATAACACCCATAACAAAAACTCGGCTTAACTGGCAAACTGCAAGTTTGTTTTTATTTTTTTTTATTTTTAACTCATAAATTTCATAAATAATGCACTCTTTTTATATTCAATTTCCTTTTGATTTTAAAAACTTTTTTTTTTTGTAGCTTTTTTGTATTATTGACAGTTTCCTGCCACATGTGACAGATTTAGGTGGAGCAGAGAATAGAACAAGAAACTGTGACACTCAAAGTTGTTTTATGATGTACGAGTATCAGCAGCAATCTAAACTAGTTGTTGTTATTGTTAGATTCGTTGTCGCTTTAGTGCAATTTGCCACAATTGTTGCTCATTTATGTGATATATTTACATACCCTTACATGCATACAAACACCAAAAATTAATTTATTTCACATAAAAGTTTCTATTTGTTATTTGTTGCAAATTTTTGTTTGCAAATAAAAATTCTTTTCATTTTTTTTTTTCGTTGGCAGCAATAAAACGCCTGTTTGTATGACAACAAAAACTATGAAAAAAAAAAAAATAAATATTCAACACCTCCACGCAAAACTGAATTCTTTTTATGGAAAGACAGAAAAAAAAATGAAAATGGAAAAATATTTTAATAGAAAATTGCCCACAAGTTTAACGATTAATAAAGAAATTAAATTTAACCTTCTGATTAGTTAAGGCTGGCATTTAATATCAGGAAGCATAATAAAAGACATAACTAAATGGGCGCGGCAAGCATTTTTTAACTGTCCAAAAATTGTCACGCCAATACAAAATGTATGAAGCATTGCTGAGCGTTTAAAAAATCGAATTTTGACAGCGCAAGTTAAGTCAACGAGCCATTCTAATAACACCTCAACCCATTCCCTGCCTATTAATTGGCAACAATAAATTATTTCCTTGATCGGCAAAATTAATAAACTAAATATCCAATTTCAAAAAGTTCAGCGAACTAATTTCGCAATCCAATTTTAAAGAGTTCAGAAAACTTATTTCGCAAGTAACACTTCCTCATTGAAACACTTGTTATTTTTATTCCATGAAACTATAGCTGAGTAAACACTTTGTAAGCATTCTAATTATTGATTAAATAAAATATTATTCTTTATTTGTGCTTAATTCCAGAAATTGTGTTGGTTTTAAAATTTATTTTAATTTCTGGAATTAAGCACAAATAAAGATTAATATTTTGTTAAACTTTTAAATTCCAAATAGAAATTATTACATATTGATTAAATATTTAACTTTTAACTTTTAAGTTTCAGTTTTAAGAAAGAAGTGAAATAATAAAGAACTTAAAAATAAAATTTATTATTTTTTATTTTTTTTTAACTCAACCTAACTCGGTCTCGTTAGTCGCGTTTTATAGTGAAGTTGGCTGCAAAACAATTGTTTTTTTTTTTGTTATTTTTTCTGTCTTCTCTATCTTCTTTCCTTTCTTTTCCTCTTCTTTATTTTCCTCTATACAGGTATCACCAAGGCACCACGTCAGAGGATCCAAGTGAGCCCAGCTTCTGTTTTCTTACTCTAACCTTTGTTATTTTTGACCAGTAATGACATTTTGCCTAGTTGTTTTTTTTAATGTAGCGGTTTTAACTCTATTTTTGTTTGTCTTTAGTGGGTTTTATTGAACAAGATGACTAACATTACTGTAGGAAATACGTACCGCCCGTGTTCTTATTCAAGTATAAAGCTTTAACATAAATACGCTTGCCTGTACGAATTTAAAAAAAAAGCATTAAAAATAGAAATTTATGTCTTGGTCTCATAATGATGTCACTTTAGCAGTTTTTAGTATAAATATCGTTGCAGAAAATTGCAACTCTTTATCTAAAAACGACATTTTAATCCCACGGCCAGGAAAAGTTTTTAATTTTCATAAATTTTTATTATAATAAAATATTTATTAAGTTAAATAAATTTTTATGTTCAATAAATAAATGTTTTAAATTTAATTAATAGAATTCAGTTTGAAGATTCTTGTTTGCAAAAAGTTCAATTAAGAAAGCCAATTTTGATATAGAATTATTGAAAAAATAAATGCTCTTCTGCAGTAGAGACTAGTTTTAAAGTTCACAATTCAAGTTAGATAATATACTTAGACTTGTGATAGCACTTTTGTCTAATTCTTGAAGCACTCACAAGGTTTTAATGAGACGTTGGCCTTTATTATTATTTAAGATTCAACGGTTGACTAGTTTCCTTGGCAGCAGACTTAAAAAAGTATAATTTTTTTAATTTTCAAAATTTCATTAAATTATAGTTCTAGCATACTGGAAAAGCACATCCATTATAGAGGCTCACAAAGCGAAAATAGACTTGAATTGTACTTTAAGAATTTGTAGCTTCTTTTTAAAGCAGTTTTCTTTTTTTGCTCTCAATCAGGTACTTTAAAACTGGGGCATGGAAGGCATGTAAGGGAAGTCATAATCTGCAAAAATGTGTGCCGTTTCGTAATCACAGCCACAATCCCAAAATATGCTTCTTATTTCTATTTCGCAATTGAGGGAAGAGCTTTTCATAAATCCAATGAAACAATTTCATTAAAATTGTATCACTGATTTAATGAAATGTTTCACAAATTGTGTGAACAGAAGGAGTATTTCCAATGTATTAATGAAATTTATTAAATTTTAATGAAAATTATTAAATTTCATGAAATTTATGAAATATTTCTTTACTCTAATGAAACGTATTATTGGTTGATAATAAAAAATGAGCACAATTTGCTCAATGTAACGAAGGAAAATCTACAGTCGAACTTTAAACATTACGAACGGCAACCGGT
This sequence comes from Thelaira solivaga, assembly GCA_947397855.1. Taxonomy (NCBI): domain Eukaryota; kingdom Metazoa; phylum Arthropoda; class Insecta; order Diptera; family Tachinidae; genus Thelaira; species Thelaira solivaga. The sequence continues at coordinate 62,430,870 of OX377612.1, read as the reverse complement.
ATAGAAATAAAGGTCACAAATTCATTGTGAAAAGGTAATTTTATAGTCAGTAAACCTCTACATGGACCCAACAACAACCAGTTATCTGAAGAGCTGCTCGAATATTAAACAACTAAATGAAAAAAGGGCAAAATTCTAGCATTTATCTACAACACTAAACCTACTAATACTTCATGTATTCCTATTCATACCGAAGGCGGGTCAAATGACCAGTATTTAAAAATATTGAAAACTTTATTTTATTTGTTGAAAGGAACTTGTGTCATCATGACACAGAGGCAATGCATTTGAAAAGAAAAAAAAATTGCAATAAAATTTAAATGTAATTGCAACATGGCGAGATTTGACTTGTAACAATGTCTCAGGAGTGTAAAAACAGGCTGCAACAACAGCTTGAAAGAAATTCAAAAATAGAGGCAACAAACAAATAAACAACAGAAACTACAAAAACAACAATTGCTTGTATTACTCAACTTTAGTTTTGCATGTTTGTACAATTGGCCGTACTCTGTTGCTGCTGTTGCACATGCGCAAACAAATATGACAAATGTTTAAGCAGTTGTGCCAGTTTTATTTGCAATTTTTTTTTTGTTTTGGTTAATTTTTTTTTTATTAAATTAGTTTTTCTAAACAAAATGTTTTAAATACATGAACACATGCAAGCATGCCTTCATTTATGCCAGAGCCAGTACACAGAAAAAAATTCTGCCTCAAATTAAATTTAAATTAATTAAAAAAAGTTGCTATATTGACAAAACATTTTTAATTATATGAATTTAATATTTAATCAATATGATAATTTTTTAATTGAAAAAGAAAACTGTTAATTAAATATTTATTTGACTCAATTAAAAATTTAATTAATGAAAAAGTTATTTTAAATTAAAATGTTTAAAAGGTTTGTAATTTTGTTCTGTGTAACGTACGATCTCTCTACTGCAGTCCACAAGTAAAAGTGACTTTTTTTTAAATGTTGCTGTTAGTGTTGTTGTTGTTATTTTGCATGATCTACAATTACAAAATATTTTCCATAGATTTGCTTTAGCTTCTCATCTAATACTCGTTGCAGCCAGCAGTAACTAACAACAACATTAAAAAACATTATTTAAGCAGTCCCTGTTTTGTTGTTGTTATTGTTGTAAACGTTTTATGTAAGTATTTGTTTGTTTTTGTTTTATTTATTGTTAAACAAAACGAAAAATTTGCTTATTTGTGTCACTTGCAACTGTCAATTAGTGTCAAACTACCAATTTTATTGTCATTGTACGTTGACAAGTGTAATAGTCACTCGTTGCTGTAACAACAACAACAACAAAATTTATATAAAATACAAAATGTACTCGTACTTGTTGTTTGTTTAAGGCCTAAAAGTGAGCGGTACTCGTAAAAATATTTATTATTTAGTTACACACAAAACTAATAAAAGAAAAGGTAAAATGTTTAGTCAAAGTGCCAGTGCAAACAACGTTAATAATGTGACAAACTAAATAACAACCTGCTAAACACCCAAACAATTTACACTTTTTATGAGCTTTTAGCCATAAAAAAAATTTTTTTTTTTCACACTCAATTATAACAAAATTGATTAATGATTTCCTTTTATACGAAACTAAATATTAAATAACAACCATCAAACATGAAACATACTTTTTGTACTCTTTAAATTGTTTTATCTTTGTTATTTGAAAAAGTTTATTTAATTTCTTTTAAATGTGTAACTGCCGCATTTTACTTTTATTTATCAGCTCAATAAAGTGAGTACACAACTTGGCTTTCCTTAAAGGTCAAATACACGACAACAGCATAATGGCGAAATAAAGTTTTTTCTAAGTCTCTTGTAAAGGAAATTGAAATTAATGACAATAAAGCTTGTGCGAAAAACATTGATTTTTTTGTCGCTGGATCTATTTCTTTTAATTTTGCCACCATTTTGTTGTAGCATTTATTTTTTAGGTCACAATTAAAATAATTTTAACTTTTTATTTTCCATCGATGCATATAAATTGAGGAGTCTCTACCATTATTATGTTTTCACTTAAAGAAATTTGGTTTAAATGAGTTAACTTACAATACACCGTACCAGCATGTTGGTGCATCAAAAAATTATTAAAACTCATTTTGATTTTACACCAGCAGCTAGTAAAATCACACCCGGTCAATCAAGTGATTTTGATTGCCTTTGTACTTGGCTTTTTACATTATTCAGCTAAATAATGAATGTCTCAGTAAGAGGGCACTTTTTAAATTTATTGGCAACTCTAAAATTTTGACAGCTGCTATATATATATTTAAGCGAATGATAAATATGCCGAGTTATATATGTTGTAAGGTAACCCTTTACGTTTTTTTATTATTTGTAAATACATTTGTGTTTAGGAGAAATATAAGTTTATAGGTACAAATATGCATAAATACGTTGATTTCTCAAGAAGATTACGGGATAAGACACATATCATTCTAAAGAGGAAGACGTCTAGATTTGTAATCTACCGTCCAAATACTCAGAACTTACTTTGGACTATTTTTAAAATTTTTTTCAAATTTCTATATATACCAGAGCTGTTGCTTTGAGGGATTTTTACCATTTCTCACTTTGCCCAGGTACCATTCCCGATTTTGCCCATAAAATTCACCGAAATTAAAAAGGAATTTTTTCAGACAGTCTCCTCTTTAAAACGATAAGTGTCTCATCTTACAATCTTTAATGGATCGTCGGCAAGTATCTGGAAATTTCAAAATAATCCAAAGTAACTTCCCAACGAATCATAAAAGATTACGAAATGGAATGTATATCATTTTAAAGAGGAGAACGTCTAGATTTGTAAGCTATTGCCCAAGTAATCAGAAAAATCTTTGGATTATTTAAAAAAAATTTTGAATTTCCCTCATTCCCCAGTACTCTTCTTCTGAGGGATTTTTACCATTTCCCACTTTGCCAAGGTACCATTCCCAATTTTGTCCAGGAAAATTACCAAAATCAAAAAGGAATTCGATCTGTAGGCTCTAAGCTTTCTGAAAATGTTTTAAAGTTTTCGAAAAATTTCGTATTTTTTATTTTATAATGCAAAATGGAAACTGCCAAAATCCTTGAGAACACCAGTAGAGGGTTGTATGGAAATATAAAAAATTTTTTTAAAAATAGTCCAAAGTAATTGCTGACTATTTTGGCAATAGATTGCAAATCTAGATTGTCTCCATTTTAAAACTGTATTAGTTCCATCCCATAATCTTTATAGGTTCATTGGCAAAATTGCTAAAAACACTTAGAGCAACAGCACTGGGGTAAATGGAAATTTCACAAAAATTTTCAAAATAGTGCAAAATAACTGCTGATTATTTCGGTGGTAGATTATAAATCTAGACAACTTCTTCTTCAGAATGATATGTGCAGAAGCCACTAAAATCCCTAAAAGCAAGAGCACTGGGGTATATGGAAATTTAAAAAAAAATTTCAAAATATACGTGTTTTTATTTAAAAATTAAAAAGTCTACTCTTACTGAGACACTCTTTAGTATAATAATTGTTAGATTTAGTGATCACTATAAGGCTAAGATTAATAAATTTTAAGCGCACAATGATCCATCCTTCTTCTACATTTTTTATTTTGTAGTCTCATTCAAAAAACTTAAAGTAGACTTTAAAATAAACGTTATCGAAATTTTTCAACGCATTTTTTCATAAATTTTTTTTACATAAGATAAGGCTTTATAGAATTCACTGATTAACCCTTGCCCTGTATTATTTATAGGTCGAAATTGTCCAAACTTGTTTTAAAACGTATTTATTGTAAAACCACATTGGCTATAGGCTTTTCAATGCTCTGAAAACTGACTCAGTTACTTTGTAATCGATATCCGGACATGAATGAAAAGAAATGCTGGCCTATCTGGCTAAAAGAGCGCGGATTGGTGGATATAAATTCAGAGTTCTTCTGCAAGGTGTATTCTAACTTCATTCGTGTCTTATTACGGTTAGAAGATAAACGAAATCTATAAAATAGCTAAAGAGCTGAAGAGGGCATTTGGCAGTCTAAGGGCCGTTATTACAACTTTCGACAGTTAAAGTTTTTGGCTAAAAATTTTTAACCAAATTTGGGTAGCTAGTTAAGGACACACTATCTTATATTAAACTTATCGATTATTTTAATTTAATGTCCAACTAAAAGCTTGATATTTGATTTATAAAATCTTAACTTTAATTATCGGTGACTTTTAATAAAGGCCCTAAAAGACTTATTAACCCTGAATGTATTAAAACACATGTTACTCTTAACCTCAGCAAAGAAAAATGATATCAAACTCTACATTGAACTACTGATAGGACATTATATATTCAAAAAGGACAAGAAGTAGGGGAATTCTGCACGATTGTTGTCTAGACAGAGGGATACTGCCACCAGAAGATTTACATTTGACGAATGCTACAACAATCACGAGATTTGTAAGGTGTCTAGGTAATGGCTAATGTTTCAGGTAGCGGGGCAATTAAAGCCCATAATAATAATGAAAATTTCGATCAATATTGATTTTCATTTAATTTGACCCCACATCCGGAAATAGAGAGCTGATGACTCTTAATTTGTCACTATATTTGTTCTTAATCTAAGCGAGAAAAAACAAACAGCTTGCTACTGGCAGACTGAAAGCCATGTTTAAAAAAGGAGGTACGATTACGTAACGAATGACTTGATGGCGTAATTCTTTTTACAACCCATTTGATAATTGTATTCATTAAACAAACGGTAGAAAAGTAGGACACTTGCCTCTGCTCTTTATGCTTTTGCATGGCAACAGAAAACCAAAACAAAAGCAACAATCAATGAAAAAGGGAAGAGTGAAAAACTTTGTTTGATTTAAACTTGCCTAAAGTACTTGTAATATTTTCTTATGTTCCTTTTATTGTAACAAAATTATGTAGGCTACTTAAGCAAAATTAAATGCAAAAAAAAAAAAAAAAAATCAATTTTTCTCTTAATTTCTGCCGGTATTTTATAGAACGGGAAGAAAAGAAACTGAAACTGAAATGAAATGCCTCATTAAAAAATAATGGGATCTTAACAACAATTAATAATAATTTAGTGACCCAATTTTGTTGTTATTACGCTGTTTTTGCTGAATATTTAAATATCGTATGACATGCTGATAAACCGACAGACAAGCGTATTAAAAAAACACAAGCAAACAAATACGAATTAAATAAACATAAACAAGCCAACAAACAAATATTTTTTATTTTTTTTTTAATTTACTGCAACTCAAATTTTATTAAAAGTTAAGCAGACCAAACAGCAGCAGCAATTTTTTGCTACATTATTTGCAACTATGAAAGCAAGCAAGAGTGGTGAATGACTGCTGTTATTGGGCCAAAGTATCAATTACTTTAACGCAAATTGATGAAAAAAAAAAAAAAACTAAACTAAATAACTCGCCATGTGAGCTCTAATCTCTGGTATTGGATAAATTACTATAAAAAAAAAAACAACAACATTGAAAAAAGTGTGTAAAATATCTAAATTATCTAGTGGATATCCATTTGAATAACTTTTTTTTGTTGCTGCCGCTGTTTTTTTTATTGTTTCTAAAATTACAATCAAATGCTTTAGTGCCATTTGCGTATGTGTTTGTATGTCCATAATTCACTTTTGTAGTTGTGAGGATTTCCGGTTTAATTAAAAATTTTAACGAGCTGCAAGTCATTACAAGTATTATTATGGATATTATTTTTTATGTAGTTTTTCTATAGCACACACACACACATTTATGGCTTTTTTTTTTAATGGTCTAATAAGTGAATGGCAAGAAAAAAAAAAACATAAAGATTGTGAAGCAACAAAAAGACATTTTTTGTTATGCTAGACTTGTTAGTAGCATCTCAATGGCAGTAACTGAACAGTCAGTCATCTACTTCTTTTTCAAATATTTTTTAATTAAATAGCTTTAGTGACACCTCACTACGATTTAATTGACCCACTTTTAATGCTTTCCCAAGTTGAACACTCACTTTAGCATAAAAATTATTTAAATTGGAAAATAAATATCAAATCGTAAGATTTCTTAGCTTGCTACTTAATTGCTTTGGTTCTCTTCTTTATTAGCCTGGTTTTAAAAGGATTTTTTTGTAAATAATTTTTTTTTTAATTTTAATTTTTCACAAAAAAAAGAATTAGAAAATCGAAAAAAAAAATTTTTTTCAGAAAATTTCTGAAATTATAGGGCTTAAAAATGGGCGTGGCCGTTTTTTTTCTTTTAGTATAGAGACTATGTGTACCAAATTTCAGATAAATTCTTTGGAAAACAAAAATTTTGAAAGCAAACAATTAAACATAAAATGAATTTTATTTATATAGAAGACTAAATGTTTTTGCCCGGTCTCACCCGTCATGGGCTTTTATTATGTGAGTAGGTAGGTATCGCTAGAAAGCATATGTGTTAATTTTTATAGAAATACGTTTACAAATAGAATTTTAATTGTTAATACAAATAATACAGCCATTCACCACTTTATAAAGTGTCTCATGTTTTTGGTAGCACTCACCAAAGTGGGCTTGGTGAGCTTCTTAACGCGTTAAATTTAGCTCCACAAAGTAATAAATGTGTTATCTCGCTTATGTTTATTTTACACCCTTTTAATGCCATATTTATTTATAATTAATCAACAGCCTAAAATATAAGTTTTATGCTTCTAGTCTGAAAATGACAATACTTTCATACAACCTTTCATCCCCCCTTTACAACACTTTTTTTCCAATTAAAATGTCATTTAAATCGGTTCAATAGTTTTGGCGTGTAATCGAGACAGACAGACAGAGTTACTTTCGCATTTATAATATAGTGATTGTCGAAAAATCAATACACCCAGAAAGAGTGACGGTTTGGTGCGGTTTATGGGTTGAGGGCATCAGCGGGCCGTATTTTGTAAAAAATGAGGCCGGTCAGGCAGTTACTGTGAATGGTGTTCACTATCGTGAGATGATAACGAACTTTTTATGGCCCGAATTGGAAGATATAGATGTGGACGATATGTGGTTTCAACAGGACGGTGCCACTTGCCACACAGCTAACAAAACAATGGATCTTTTGAGCGACAAATTCAATGGCCGTGTTATCTCACGTGGTGGCGATGTCAATTGGCCATCAAGATCATGTGATTTGACACCGTTGGACTTCTTTCTTTGGGGTTATTTGAAAGAAAAGGTGTAAGTCGATAAGTCAGCAACAATTCAAGAGCTAAATAATGAGATAATTCGGCACATTAACGGCATAGAACCTCAATTATGTCTCAGCGTCAACGAAAACTTGGACCATCGGATGGAGGTGTGCCACCAAGGTTGCGGCGGCCATTTGACCGATACTTTGTCCCATACATAATTGAGCCATTCCATATTATCATAATAAAAAGAAATGACAATAATTTCCTAAATAATTTGTGTTTTATTCAAAATCAACATCGGCCTTTAAAATTTAACCATCCTTTACATGTCTCTTTGCACGACATGGCAACCACATGTTCAAACAACAATACATGAGTCGACAAAGACATGTGTTAAGCTGTGCAAGATTTTAATACAAACCACCTGCTCTGAGATTTTCTTATGGCTGCTATTAAATCTGTACTAATAACGAAAAATTGCTTAAGTCGACTTGAGTAAAAATTAACTCAATAATAAATTTTTTTTTTTTGTTGCAGTCCTTTAAAGTGACTTTTTAATAAGACATAAACGCTTATTACTTGTTGCCACAGATAATTTTATCTCTAACCCAGGTGAAGTTATATGAAATGTAAAGACAGTAAATTAACGATTTATTTTTTTATTTATTTATTTAAGTCTATGGATCAGAATCCTTACAAACCAAAAAATTAAACAAACATGTGCTTACTCAGTTACAAGTATTTAAAAATAAAATAATATTACATTTTAATACATTAATATTTACAGAAAAATCGATAAAATCATACAGGTCATTATAATGGATCAGCGTTAGCATAATTCATTTGAAGACATCTGAGGTGAAGCGGTGTATAATTTCGGGTTATTCTTACTGGTACAGTAAAGTCAATTTGACTGAGCAGAAATTCGCAGCACACAGACCCATTTATCAAATTTACCATAAAACTCACATTAAGCATCAATCTTCTGCTTTCCAACGTCGGCAATTTAATTGTAGCCAGTCTTACTGTATACGGCTGAAGGCGAATGTTTGGATTCCAGATTGAATTTCCCAAACAGAATAAAAGAAACTGTTTTTGAACGGATTCAATACTTTTCTTCAAGTAGTTAGTATAAGGATCCCAAATAATAGATCCGTACTCTAGAATAGGCCGTACTAAGGATGTGTAAAGACGTTTAGTTATTACAGGCTCAGTAAATTCTTTAGCCCAACGTTTTATAAATGCAAGCGCTCCACGAGATTTGTTTACCATCATAGTGACGTGCTTATTAAAATTTAATTTAAATCCAAGAACTCTGTTACTAATTCAAGTTGATATCCACCCAACAAATAAATACCATCAACATCCCAGTTTCGAGAAAAGCGCATATGTTTACATTTTTTCAGATTCAGTACCATTAGATTATTATTACACCATTCAAAAAGTTTATCCAGGTCTTGTTGTAAAAGGTCTCTATCAGGAACATTATTGTAGGTTAGAAAAATTTTCACGTCGTCCGCATACATTAAGACTTTACTAAATTGTATTATGTGCGGCAAATCATTTATGAATAGCGAAAATAAAATTGGGCCCAGATGACTTCCTTGAGGTACACCAGATTTCACATCAATACTCTTAGAAATGGTATCATTGAAAAAAACTCTCTGCTTTCTATCAGACATATAAGACTTGATCCAGTTTAAAGTGTTATTAGTAAATCTCATATAATAAAGCTTCAGCAGAAGTAAATCATGATTAACTTTATCAAAAGCCTTACTAAAATTATTTCAAATTCAGTAAAAAAAAACTAGTTTTATAAATATTTTTGTTCTATTTTCCATTTGACAAGTCCTAAGATAATCCATATCTTGATTTTTTTAATTAAGCAAATAATCAATAAAATGAAATAAAAACAATGTAATGAGGTAAATCACCATTACTGGGAACATAAATATAAATTAAGAAAATAATTAAAATAAATTATCTTTTAATTTAACTTAAAGCCCACGCAACTTTAACAAAATAAAAAATCAGCAACTGATTATTTAATGGGCTTGTTGCATTAACAACAACAACAATTCGACAGCCTGTAAATGAACCAGTATGAATGAGTAAAATAAGCCAACCAACAACCATAAAAACCAACTAGTGAATTTTTGTTTTTTTTTTTATTAATTTTAAAAATACAAAAAAAAGAGTTGCTGGTCTTTGAAAGAAACAGTATCTATTGAATATGATTATTAAGCAGCTATTTAGTACATATTTTGCATGCCACCATGTAATTATATTTAAGTGAAAAATTATATGTTTTGGGTATTTGCAACAGTGTGTCAGTATACACACTCGTTCGTTGTAAAGAAATGCTAGACTAAAAAAAAAAAAAAATTAAGAAATACAAACACCATCGATCTTGTCTATATATATATTTCCTTTAGATTAAATTATATTTTATATGCACCAACAACTGGAGTTAATAAAATCCTGGGAATTATAAAAGTTTGAAGTGTTTGTGCTGCACTAATGCACAGGCGCCCCATACAGCCAAGAGTACTAATACGAGTAATAAAAAAACAACAACAAAGTAGCAAGCCTACAGTCAGGCACTCTCAAAAGGCAAGGCATTTGACAGTGACAGCAGCAACAAAAGCAATAACAACAACAACAACAACAACAATAACAGCAACAAGCAAATAATATTACTGATAATGTATTATATGGTATTTCCTAGATTTTTATCAATCAATTAAATACGATTTATTAACACTCACTTGTGCTCATGTCATGTAAATGAATACCATAAGTTTGTTAATAGAAAACTGGCTTTATATGTGGAAGCACAACAACAACAACACAAACAAAATTCACTTAAAGTTTAACTACATTTAAAAGAACGTTTTTACACGAGCTGTTTTTGTCTTATAACAGACAAGCAGCCACACCGAAGAACCCCGGATGGATTTCACTCCAACCTTAAATTCTATTTTTTTTTATTTAAATAAAAAATTTGAGGAAAACAATAAATTTCGTATATCTTAACACAATTTTGGAATTAAGCACAAATAAAAATTAATATTTTTTTATTTAACAAAATATTAATCTTTATTTGTGCTTAATTCCAGAAATTGTGTTGGTTTTAAAATTTATTCTTTTACTCATGATATTCTCATGAGTTATTTATTTAGTACAATAAGTACTGAAGGGGAGAGCATACCTATATGGACCATTTCATCAGACGCTACTCCGAATCCTCAGTAGGTTACTCCCAACGTTTCTTGCAAACATTAGAACCTTTATATTGTAAAAGCAATTGACTAAATAAGAATTATTAATCAAAAGTTACAAAAAGATTCAAATATTCAAACAAAAAACTCAGTAAGCATTGAACCGAATAAACAAATAAATTTCCCAACCAACATTTTTAATATTGAAAACTATATATTCTATTTTTATTCTTCTCTTCTCTTTTACATTTGAATGCCCGTTGGGTATTACTGAATGTAATTAAAGAGTATATGAAAAACAAAAACAAAAAATTATAAAAAATAATAAGAAAAACATAGGGTTTTCCTACAATGAGCACTTGTATTTGTATATGTAATAATTTCTATTTGGAATTTAAAAGTTTAACAAAATATTAATCTTTATTTGTGCTTAATTCCAGAAATTGTGTTGGTTTTAAAATGTATTCTTTTACTCATGATATTCTCATGAGTTATTTATTCAGTACAATAAATACTGAAGGGGAGAGCATACCTATATGGACCATTTCATCAGACGCTACTCTGAATCCTCAGTAGGTTACTCCCAACGTTTCTTGCAAACATTAGAACCTTTATATTGTAAAAGCAATTGACTAAATAAGAATTCTTAATCAATAGTTACAAAAAGATTCAAATATTTAAACAAAAAAGATTAATATTTTGTTAAACTTTTAAATTCCAAATAGAAATTTTTTTATTTAAGTTAATCCAACCATAATGCACCATATTAATTGAGGGTCACACCTTAAACTCAAGTTTTTTGCTTAATTTAATTTCACATTTCTATAATTGAAGGTTTGACAAATTTAACCCTGGAAAGGTAGACAATTGATTAGCGCTTTACAAAAATAAGCGCTTAACTCAAAATGCATTTCGTGACTTTAGAAAAAAAAAATCATTTTCAGTGAAGAGGCACACTTTCATTTCAGTGGATTCGTTAACAAACAGAATTGCCTCAAATGTCGCAGAATTGGGGAAATGAGAATCATTAATTGATTGCTAAAAAGCCGATGCATTCAAAAAGATTGACTAATTGGTGCGGTTTATGGCGGTACTTCTTCGAAAATGAGGTTGACCAAACAGTTACAGTGAAGGGTGTTCGCTATCACGAGATGAAAACGGACTTCTTGTGGTACGATATTGAGTATAAGAACCTGGACGATATAAGGTTTCAACATCATACTACAGAGAAAACGAAACAATGGCTTTTTTGCTAGAAATTCAATGGCGGTGTTATCTCCTGTGATTTCACATCGTTGAACTTCTTTCTTTGGAGATATTTAATATAAAAAGTGTAGATCAATCAACCCAGAATAATTCAGAAGCTAAAGAATGAAATAGTTCGGCACATTAACCCTAGAACATCTTCCTTATTTTTTGTACACCAACGTCATCCTTCGTCATTTTGACTACAACCTATTTCAGGGAACTATAAAATAGGCCATGAGCGAAAATATATAGCAAAATAGATTTATTATTCATATTTAGTTCTTTTTTAATCAATAAATAAAGAAATTTATATATTTTTTTCAATTCTTAAATGTAAAATAAACAAAGCTATACAATACGACACATCATCCTTCGTCATTTTGACTACGGCAAGAAATTAAAAGCTAAAAAAAAACACTTACAATGCGCGCAGTTCGCTGCACATCTTTGTCCACCAACAGCTTGCCAGCGATTAACACTATACGAAAAATGAGATCAAAACAAACAGAAAAAACAGGTTTTAATTCAAAAATAAGATCGGGCGTCGTCATTTGGACAAAGCATGATGTTCTAGGGTTAAGGACATTGAACCTTAATTATGTTTCAGAGTCATTAAAAATATAAACCATCAGATAGAGGTATGCCACCGAAGCCATGGCTTGCAGTTGACCGATATTTTGCTTTACACACAATTGTCTTAGATCCTTTAATCCTAATAAAAAATATATTAAGATAATTCTCTGAAAACTTTTTGTTTTATTTACAATTCACTTCGTGAGTTTTGGTTGGACGGCTTTAAAATTATTTCTGGCATATTTTAGGTTGCTTTGATAGCAATAATGGATTTAAAAAATTTTATTTTTGGTCTTAAACCCATAAAAACAATTTTTGACCACAACAATCTATAAGGCCAAAAAATCTGTTGGATCTGTTCGTTCCATATGAAGACTTATATTCACTTAAGATCGCGCAAGATCTTTAATTTTAACAAAATAATGATGAGACTCAATGTAGTTCATTTATTAAGCGTGATGTTGATCTAAAACTTAAAAGACAAAAGGGAAGAATAATACCAGGCGTATCATACAAGTCGTAGTTGTATGTCCAATCAATTTGTTTGTTGTAACATTCTTCTTGCCTTACAAAAATAACAGCTCAACCTGTTGTAACATTCTTTTTTTAAAGTTTTTATCTTACGAAAATGACAACCCAACTTTTCCTTAAAAATATAGATGAGATGTGAAATTCGAAACGTCATATGAAAAAACATTTCGTGTAAAACCACCTTTACTTTTGTGTGCAGATTTTACTAGTTTTTTTTATGTTGTTGGTTTTACTTTTCACTTATTTTTCTGGTTGTGAATTAAAAAAGTTTTTTTTTTGTATTTTTCGCAAATATTGTTTGGTCATTGTAATAAATTCGATTAAACCCTAATTGGTTTAAGTGACGATTAATTGGTTCAATGACTAATAGAGTTAATAGTTCAAAATAAATTGTTAACAATTTATTAAACAAAAAAAGCATTCACAAATAAATTGTTTGTTTTGCAACATTTTTGTTGACTTGATTCATTTGTTGTTCTTGTTTTTTATCATAGTAAATTGAAATTTCAATAAAACTTAAATAAACTAGTTTTAATTTAAAAAAAAAAAAAATCACAAGCATATTGTTATGAGATATCGAAATTGAGTCCACTTTGTTTTCAGGCAACTAAGGAAAACAGGTCACAGAACTGAGAAAACAACTCGAGTAGAAGTACTCCGGTGTAACTAATCCCTTTAAGAGGCAGAAAGTTATGGATAGCAATGGAAAGAAGTCAAAAAGATAATAAAAGTCAAACGAATAAGAAGAGAAGAAGTGCCCAGCTCGACTTAAAGCAACAGCTGCTTCTCATGGAGCCATGCAAAGTGTTGACTTTTATAATTGTCAGCTTCTAAAGGCCTAATTTTAGCACTTATCAAGATGCATTTCATACTAATGCTGTAGTATCGAGCATAGAGTAAGTGCTGCAAGCTATCCTCTTTGTCTTTGTTTTGAAAACTCCTGCCGTACTCATGAAATCCATGTTCAGACTTACAACTTATTATTCAATTAGGTAAGGTCAGGTTTGAGTGCAAAGGGCCACCTAATAGGAAAAAATAGAAAAGGGCTCAGTTAGGTCTTTTTTTGAGGTCTTTTTGTGATACTTGTATGGGAAATATAGTGAAGAAGGAAAGCGAGAAGAAGACTAGTCTATCACCTAAGCGAATTTCTATTTCTAAAAAAGCTAGATAGCATGCCATATAAAGGGTGTTTTTTATAGACGTATAGAACTTTAAATTGCAATAGAACAACGATGAATTATTCGATTGACATGAATTTTATTTATCCGAAAGATAATCTTGTGGCATTACATTTTAAATATGATTTCTGGCATATGACCGCCACGGCTGGCTCGGATGTAGTCCAATCTGGACGTCCAATTTTCGAAGACTTTTCCCAACATTTGTGGCCGTATATCGGCAATAACACGGCGAATGTTGTCTTCCAAATGGTCAAGCGTTTGTGGCTTATCCGCATAGACCAATGACTTTACATAGCCCCACAGAAAGTAGTCTAGCGGTGTTAAATCACAAGATCTTGGAGGCCAATTCACAGGTCCAAAACGTGAAATTAGGCGGTCACCAAACGTGTCTTTCAATAAATCGATTGTGGCACGAGCTGTGTGACATGTTGCGCCGTCTTGTTGGAACCACAGCTCCTGGACATCATGGTTGTTCAATTCAGGAATGAAAAAGTTAGTAATCATGGCTCTATACCGATCACCATTGACTGAAACGTTCTGGCCACCATCGTTTTTGAAGAAGTACGGACCAATGATTCCACCAGCCCATAAAGCGCACCAAACAGTCAGTTTTTCTGGATGTAACGGTGTTTCGACATACACTTGAAGATTAGCTTCACTCCAAATGCGGCAGTTTTGTTTGTTGACGTAGCCATTCCACCAGAAGTGCGCTTCATCGCTAAACAAAATTCGCTTATGAAAATCGGGAACAACGGAAATTTCGTTTTCGAAATAAAATTGCACTATTTGCAAGCGTTGCTCAGGCTTGAGTCTATTCATGATGAATTGCCAAGCCAAACTGAGAATAAATCACTTGACAGCTGTTAAATCGGTCGCCATCTTGAACAGTAATGCCAACTTAAAGTTCTATACGTTCCTTCAATATCAATTAAAGCTAGAAGAAGAATTTCTTCTTTCTCTTCATCCTAACAAACCCATTCCCCTGGCATAACCCATTCCGCCCCCGGCTACTCAAACGTGTAGGTAAATTTTACATGATTTGAAGAGAGAAGTTTATATATTTATATTTTGTTCAAGTGAAATCCCAAGAGACGCATATGAGTCTAAGGACATAAAAAATACATTTTTACGTTATTTTAGGACGAATACCGAAAATTTCATTAAAAACCGACAAGTTTGAAATTTCTAGGGACTCAAAGAGATAACTGGCAAATTTACATTGGCCCATTAGTACTGCCACCAAATTTCTCAACTGGGCTCTCTTCTGCAATTGCCATCTATTCTAAGCCAGATCAGTCTAGCTTTATTGCAAGTTTGCTGGTTCATCCAGCAGAAGTGTGAGATGAACGCCATAGGACGTTTAAATATTTTGCTCGGGCAGCCTAGACTATCGAACCGTCATCCCATTTAGGAATAACTAGCATTCAAGGTGGCGTCACGTAAAATATTCTTTTTCCATATTTTTCCTATTTTCAGGCATTACAAAATAGATCCATGTGAATTCTTTCCTAAACTTTGTTGGTCTATCTGTTAAGTTCAAGTTTATGTAACGCAATCTATTATGAGTTCTCTTTTTCCCTTTTTTTTTTTTCATAGGCAGAAGGAAAAAAGAGTTTTTTTTTAGTTTTTTCTTCTTTCTTTTGTAAATTGACTTGGCTTTTGACTAAAAACTGTTACGATAAACGAGGTAACTTAATTAAATATCACAATTGTAAATAAATGTTAGCTGCTAAATTAACGTTTTTATTAGCCAACAGGAAAATACTCCATTGAGAATGAACGCATTTTAAGCCGCATATCCGCTTGCAGTTATTTAAATAAATTTCTTTAAAATAAAAATTTAATGACTCTCCCAAAGCAACTAAACAACCACTTAATGTTAATTATATTTGCTGTTTATTTAACAAATGAATTTTCGCCATTTCCATATGATGATACACACAATCATGTCATTTGATACCATGGAAATTTGTCTTTTAGAAGATTATAAAACCCACCACACTGGTGTTTAGCTGCCATGTATCGGTATGAGTATAAGTATGATGCTGATGTTATGAACCCAAATTATAAGATTGCAAAATATAACAAACAAATATTTTATTTTATTTAGTTTCGTTTCGTTTTTCTTTTTTTACTTGTAGTTTTATAATTTTTTTCTTTCCTCTTTGATGTTTTAAAAGCGTCAAGTTGACGCATTAAATTTAGCTGGTGATACTCATAAATTTTTCCAAAAAGTAGTAGGAAAAGTGACAAACGTAACAAATAACTAAAAGAACAGGCAGACAGACAGACAGACAGACAGACAAATAAAATGTTAAAAGTAATACAGAGTCCTAAGCATGAATGTATGTGTGTTAGTTTTTATTTTGTATGAAAGCCATGTCTAATGAAATGTTGTCAGTATAAATTTTATTATCCAACGTACTGGCTACTGGTTGTTGGGTTTGTCAGTCTATCACAACTAGACACACGTATAAAAGTGAATTTGTATAGACGAGTGTTCATCTGTTCATGAGCCCATTTCAAACTTTTTCTTCTTAAAAACAGAAGTGATAAGCCTACAACAACAACATTTTTAGATGACATTAATAAATGGCGCCATATATAAGGACTTCTGAAAACGAGAACAAACAACACACACTTTATTTCTAAATGAAGCCTTTCTTTCACTAACATCATTTGCAAAATGTTACTCCGTGTTATATGATACCAATTTAGCTCTAGAGATACAAACCTAAATTATGAAGGACAGTTTGCAGTGAAAGTTGTTATCAAAACAAAATTTCAAAATTTAAAATGAACTGTGTTTTGGTTCAATTGTTAAACCCCACAAAGGGCAGAAAACATTAAATTATAGTTGAAAGACCTGAGGCAGCATAAAAAATAATTTCATTCGTGGCTTACTAACCGCAAGAAAAATAAAAAGTCTAAAGAAAAAAGGCTAAAATACCAATAAATCCTACCCTAAACTGCTAACATGCGAGACTTAATTAGCACACAAACAAAAAACAATTTCGGTTGTGAGCATTAAATTTGTTTAAAATCAAAAATTTAGTTGTGATAATCAAATTTTTTCATTGGGGCAACCAGAAATCGATAATGTGGTCCAAAAATTTAGTTTTCTCTAAAATCTTTCAAGCTCAATGAGAGACTTTCTATTATAGCGATTAAAAAATTTGATTATCTCAACTGAAGTTTTTAATTGGCAACAAATTTAGTTCTCACAACCAAAGTTGTTTTTTCAGTGCAGATTGATTGTCTGTCAAAAAGAACAACAACCTTCAGAATATATTCTATACGTCCAGCCATAAAGAGCAAAACAATTAGTTAAATTCTAGGCCCAGAAAATTTAGCTTAAATGACTATCTATAATGACACTAGCGAGCAGACTTATAGTCTTTCAGACTCAATAGTCTTTCATATCCATATAAATGAAATTCATTTTCTGTTTGTTTGTTTGTTATAAAAATTTTTATTTTTCAAGGGATTTCTTTGAAGGAAGGAAGGCACTACGTCCATTTATCAACGATTTATACTCGCCACTGTTCAAAAATATGTGAGAACGTACTTAATTTAAGGCAGTAATTATGCTTTGAAATAGTTCATTTATCACTTTTGTTGGCTAGCCGTTCTCCAACTTTTTCTCTTTCTTAACTATAAAAATTTGGAACCTGAGCCGCTAGCCTATGCAGCTTGCACTCCTCATTTACATTTAGTCTTAGAATTTTTTCTAATGATTAAATAAATTATAAATAAATAACTAAAAAAAAAAAGATGCAGCAATAAAAATTGCTTAGTGTAAACTGCCAACTTATTGCAACAAAAAGACAACTTAAAACAGTTTCCTTTTGCACAGTCCTTTTTATTTCTTGTACACAATTATTTACTTTTGTATTTTGTATCTATTTCTATTACACAATTTTCGTTATAAAATTAATATTCATATTGTTTTGAAGGTCGCATTTTGTTGTTTGTTAGCTGAAGAAGGGGTTTTATTACCACAATTTTTATATTTGCTTAAGAAGTAAGTGAAGATAAATATGCCGTATTATATATGTTTTAACGGAAACCGTTATGTTTTTTAGTATTTGTATTTATGGCACATTTATCAAATACGTCTTACGTCTTTAAATATTTCTAAATATGTTTTTAGTATATCTAACATATTGACAAATATAGGGTCCGCCAAATAACTTTTTTTTTTTGAAAATGCTATAAAAACATCGAGTGTAGCTTCGGCTGTGTGGCACGTAGCGCCGTCCTGTTGAAACCAAATGTTGCCAATATCCTACTCTTAAATTTTTGTGAACAAAAATTCGTTTAACAAGGCCCGATAACGATCGCCATTGACTAACGGCCACTCCTTGCTCATTTTCGAAGAAAAATGGCCCAATTATGCCTCTGGACCAAAATCCACACCAAACAGTGACTAGTTTTGGGTGCGTGGGCTTTTCAATGTATGCGTGCGGGTTTTCTGTGCCCCAAATGCGACAATTTTGCTTGTTTACATACCCGCCAAGATCAAAATGAGCTTCATCTGAAAAGATGATTTGTTTTTTGTTGGCAAAATCGGCACCTTCTGTAAGTCGATCGCAGGCCCACTTAGCGAAGCGAAAACACAACCATATTCTTTCAGCGGAAGGATAAAACTAATTATCTGTCAAATCAGACATGAGCTAAGTGTTACCATTCACGAAATAAGCACTAGTTGAAAAAAAAACGTTCAATGGCGGACCCTACATGTGTAAGAGATATCTAAGTTTATAGGTACAAATACTCGTATGCATGATATATTGATTTTTCAAAAAGATTACGGAATGGTACACATCATTTTACAGGGAAGGTCGTCTAGATTTGTAATCTGCCGCCAAAATATTCACAAGTTACTTTAGATTATTTTAAAAAAACTATTTCCGGACGGAACACATATCATATTAAATGAAAGGTCGTCTAGATTCAGAACTAACTTTGGATTATTAAAAATTTTTTTTTTAAATTTCCATATACTCCAGTGCTGTTGCTTTGAGGTTTTTTGTCATTGCCCTCTTTGCCGAGGTACCATTACCGATTTTGCCCAGGGAAATTACCAAAATCAAAAAGCAATTTAATCTGTAGGGTCTTTCCGAAAGTGTTTTAACATTTTCGGAAAAATTCATAGTTTTTATTTTATGATTCAAAACGGAAACTGCCAAAATCCTTAAGAACAACAGTACTGGGATATATGGAAATTAAAAAAAAAATTTTAAAAAATAGTTCAAAGTATTTTCTGAGTATTTGGGCGGTAGATTCCAAATCTAGACAGTCTCTCTTTTAAAATGATATGTGTTTCATCCCACAATCTTTATAGGTTCGGTGGGAATTTGCTAAAATCACTTACAGCAACAGCACTGTGGTAAATATATGGAAATTTCAAAATAATCCAAAGTAACTTCCCAACGAACCATAAAAAATTACGAAATGAAAAATATATAATTTTAAAGGAAAATCTAGAGAAGATTTGTAATCTATTGCGCAAATACTCAGGAATTACTTTGGATTATTTAAAAATTTTGTTTTTGAAATTACCATATACCCCAGTGCTGTTGCTTCAAAGGATTTTAGCGACTTCCGGATGAACCATAGAAGATTACGAGATGGTCCCTATATCATTTTAAAGAGGAGTCGTCCAGATTTGTAATTTACCACCCAAACACTCAGAAAATACTTTGGACTATTTTAAAAAAAAAATTTAAATTACCATATACCCCAGTACTGTTGTTCTGAGGGATGTTAGCGACTTCCGGATGAACCATAGAAGATTACGAGATGGTCCCTATTCATTTTAAAGGGGAAGTCGTCCAGATTTGTAATTTACCACCCAAACACTCAGAAAATACTTTAGACTATTTAAAAAAAAATTTTAAATTTCCATATACCCCAGTACTGTTGTTCTGAGGGATTTTAGCGACTTCCGAGTGAACCATAGAAGATTGCAGGATAAAAAACATATCATTTTAAAGGTAAGGCTGTCTAGATTTGTAATCTATTGCCCAAATACTTAGAAGTTACTTTGGATTATTTAAAAAAAATTTTTTTTAAATTTCTATGTAGCCCAGTGCTATTGCTCAGAAGGGTTTCCACAAATTCCTAACGAATGTAAGGGGTTACGTTAAAACATATTTAACTCACTGTTGCTTAAGAAGGTATTTTCTTCTTTTGCTTTGTATTTGTATGTGTCTATATGCCATATTTACATGTATTTCAAATTATGTTAGCATTCTTTTTTTTTTTTTTTGTGGATCATTTTATAAATTAGTTTGTCGCAATTTGTGTAATTTTTCATAAAGCAACACGAAAAAAGGAGTGTGGTATAATACAATTTGAGCTTGAATACCCTACTTTAAGTCTATAGCAAATTCGACAATAGAAAATGTTTATTTTACAGTTTTTGAAAAAGTATAGCTTTAAATAAAATTGGAGAAAAAATGAGTAAGTAAAAAAAATTATGTAATAAATTGATTTGAAATTCAAAAAAAATTTTAAATATAAAAAAATTGGCTTAATCATAGTCACAAAAAAGTATGCTTTTATTTAGAGCTGACTCTTTTTTAATAAGAATTTCAAGAATTTTATCATCATCATGGGCTACGATCGCACTGCGACCTCTAAGATCGATTTTAAAAAATTAACGACTTCAGTGTGACTATGGTTATGGGCCAAAGTTTTTATTTACGGCCAAATTTGTAATAAAAAAAACAGTTTTGTTGAATAAAGTCTACGAGTTGGATGTTTAAGTTAAATTTCTCTTTAATACAATTTTTAGTCTTTAAAAACCCGCACAGCAAGGAAAGAGTTTTTGAAATTCGTATTTGTCAAAGAAAAAAAAAACACTTTTAATTTTCTCCATTATCCTTTATAACAATATTGCTGTCATTAGTTTTAATACCTGCCTTGTCTTGGCTTTGGACTATTTTATTTGTTGGTTTTATAAAAGTATGTAAAGGGGAAATAAGTAGCAGCAGACCTTATTTAACAACAACAACAACAAAAAAATGAGATAATACCCAGGATTAATTAGGATTTCTACAGGTGTTGTTTGGCTTGTGGTTGTCGTCATTATTATTCCATTTTTCTGTTACAGAAAAACATAAACAAAATGTACTCGTATGTTCGCCTAATTAATTTATTTGTCAGTAAAAATTTTGCAAATTATACAAGTTGGCTTAGAGAACATGCTGGCTTTTTATGGGGTTGCTTTGTGATAATTTTATGTTACCACAATTTTAATTATTTCACAGTCTTTTTGATTTTAAAAAGCTGTCGATTCCAAGTGTTAGTTAAAGTGAAAGTGTTTTTAGAAAACTTTTTACGAATGTCGCTGTCGTCATCGAATTTACAACAAGCTAATGTGAATTGTATGACCAACGTTGCCACATATCACTGTTTTCGTTACGACAACGACACTCATAATCAGGCCTAATATTTTGTGTGTGATCTGATTTGTTTTATTTTTGAAATTGACTAGAAAAAAGCCGCTGATTTACTTTAATAGTGCCATAACTTAAAAAAAACACAATTTAACAGAAGAGTCATTCAAAGTATATCATTTGCTGATACTCTGATGGCACAAATTTGGAATAGGCTTTATTATGAGCGTCATTGGCGTAATAAAAACAGTAATATGTGGCAACGCCGGCCATATGTTTTATACTAGCTTATCGGCAATTCGACTACGGGAATGACACTTGTAATAAGACTGAATATTTTGTTATAAAAAACAGAGCGTTTAATATATTTAATTATATTTCCTATAGCGTCAGTAACATCGTCATAAATTTCAAAGCAACTTCACTTTTTTTGGTCGTCGATTTTATTTCAATTACAATTTTGTATACCCTAACACTATCATATGATAGCGATGGTTGAGCCATAATTTTAAATAAATTTTAATTTGAAATCTAATAAAAAACTTAGTTGTCTTATATTTTAATGCCTGGAAATTTTATATGAAATTTACTCAAAACAGTGAGTGTTTTTCATACAAATTTTTTAGACGAGTTGATCGCTTGTGTAATAAAAACGGCATTTTTATTCTATTGTTTTAGTTTGCTAAGAATTATTGTTTAAAAAAATTCTTTTAATTAATTTAATGAAAAAATTCAAGCCATAGTGATAGAAAACTAAATTAGCGTAGGTATTCTTCAATATTGAGAACCGATTTTATAGTAATACACAATAAAAAATTAAGTTGTTTAAAGCTGAAGACGCCAAACGGAATAAGGGTGATTTTCTTAAACATATGCAAATTAAGAAATTGAAAAAAAAATAATTTATAAACTTAAAAAAATAGATTTTTTAGAGTTGGCCATAGAAAACACACTTCATTCAAGTTTTCTGAGAATGGCTACGTGGCCTAAAAACTTTAGTTAAAGCATAGTTTCCACTCTTGGAATGCCTTTGAAAAATTATTTAAGCTGAGAATTTTTGTTATGGAAACGCTCATAAAAATTATTTAAAATTTCTGCTGTAAATATTTCTCACTTTAAGTTTCGTGTCAAATTGTACTTTTTTATTTTATTATGCTCTTGCACCACCTCCGAAAATAATCCTAAAGAAGTGTTTTATTGCTTGTAGTTTTAAATGAATTTTTTATGAACTTTTTTTCCCTTAAAAACAAAACACTTTTAAAACACACACATGTGTGGATTGCACATCGCTTAGTTCAAACTCCTAAATCCTTAACTCCTAAATAAGAGATACAAAATGGCTTAGAAGGTGAGATGCATGCATGTAAACATTTTTCCAATTGAACATGTTAAAGAAAAATACTAAAAACAAAAAATTAAACTAAAAAAAAACCAGCAGTTAGGTTCAGGGTCACTAGGAGTTGGTGGGTGGGTGCTATACATTAAAAACAAACAAAAAAAAGAGAGAGAGAGAGTTAGAAGGACTATAAAAGTAAATGAAGAGTATAACAAAATGATGATAACCATGATGCTGTTGTGGTTGCTAAGGCTAGCTAGCAGTAGTTACTTGTTGGTCATGTGTGTATCGTGTATCATTATGATTGTCTAAATGTTTGCGGTAGAGGGGCTGGTTGCTGGTGAAACAAGGTAAAAGTCTCGCCAAAATACAAGGATATTTTAACATTAAACATGTGTTTGCATTAGATATGAGCAGACATATGAACCATTACACACGAACCAACTCCTAAAGAGACAATGAAAAAAAAAATTAACAAGTAAAAAACTATAAATTGTTCAGCTGAAAACGTGGTTTATTGATTGAATCCTGTGGTTGTATATCAACTTTTTGTTTTATTACACACATGCTCATACATCTAGATTAATCCTTGATATCCTGTGCCAACCCCAAAAAGTGAAAAACAAAAAACAAAATCAAGTCATTTTTTTAAAACCAAAATTTCATTTCGAAAAGTTCATGTTGTGTAAACATGGCTACATGGAACCATCAATGGAGTTGTAGCGTGAGTCACAGTTTGATAAACATTAATTACAAAAGATACAATTCGTTGTCAAATAGAAGTTGAGATAAAAAAGATAATGTTTTCACTACATTTTTTATAAAACAAATAGAAAAAAAAAAATCAAGACAAGCAATTGAAAAGAATTTTTTTTTTTTAATTTTCATTTTATTTTGCTAAAAGTTAATATTATTTTCAGTGAAATACAATTATTATTTTTTTAAACAATTTTTGAAATCTTAATTAATTTGTATACGGCATGCAGAAGGAGTCCTATTTAATAGAGACACCCAATAGTTTTTGAGTATGTGGGCATTGAGCAGCATTAAAAGAAACTCAGAGGCGTAAGGAAGAGCCAACTTTTAATGTGGCTTTTACAGTTCATGAGTTAAAGAGTTCGACGGTTAAAATATTTCTCACAGGGGTTGTAATAAAATTTTACCTTCGTCTTTAACAGACTTTTGCTAAACTGGTTTTAAATTTAAAATTTAATTTTCTCTTGGCTTCATATGTTTGTTCAGAGTAAAAATTTTTCATTTTAACCATCAAAAGAACATGGCACTTCTCGGTATTTTCTGGTAGTAACATGATTTTTTTTATAATTAAAATCATAAAATCATCTTAGTCATTCTGGGACTATTTAGGAGTCTTTCTAGATAAAATTCTAACTTTAAATTTCAAGTTTTAAGAGCAACTTTCACATGTCGACTGCTCTTTAGTAAAACTTGAGGTTTAGGATAACAAAAATGATGGAGTGCTTCCACAGAACTACAGTGGTATGGTATGGTCAGCCATGGCTGCCAGATATGCTGAGCAAAAATAAAATCACAACTACTTCAAATAAATCGTTACAAGGGACTTAACAGAAACTATGATAATGGGCCGTACACTATCTTTATTTCTGGTTCAGAGGGCAAAAACCAGTGGGCAAATTACGGCACTCGATATCGACCGAAATTTCAATACAATTTGAATGAAAATGTCGAGCGCTATCGAATGCTTTAATTTGGCTACCTCACTGGGCATATGCAAATTCCGTATATATGGAACTCTCCTTGTCCTACCATTTCCAATAAGATAGATTTCTCTTGATGATTCAAGGTGATCGTTATTTTGGAGACACAGTAAAGTAACAGATTTAAATTTTCAAACGTTCATGAATTAGCACTAAAGGGTGGTCCAAACATAATGCACGATGTTAATTGTAAGTCACACCTTCACATAAAATTTTTTGTTCAACTTAATTTGCCGTTTCTTTGTTTCAGTGTTTGATAAATTCAGCCATTCTAAAAAGGACACTTAATTCGTGATTTTTCAAAGAAAATCATTTTCAGCGACAGAGCACACTTTCTGCGTTAAAAAGCAGAATTAACGAATTTCGGTAAATGAAAATTCATAAGTGATGCATGCACAAAAAGTGACAGTTTAGTGTGGTTTATGCGAACCCTACTTTTTTGAAAATGAGGTTGACCAAGCAGTTACTGTGAATGGTGTTCGCTATCACGAGCTGATAACAGACTTTTTGGGGCGAGAAATTATACATATGGTTCCAACTGGACGCTGCCACTTGCTATATAGCCACCAAACCAATGGCTCTTTTGCTAGAAATTCAATTGCCGTGTTATCTCTTGTCGTAGAGATGTTAACTGGCCATTACAATCATGTGATTTGACACCGTTGGACTTCTTTCTTTAGGATTAGTTAAAAGAAAAGGTGTACGTTGATAAGCCAAGAACTATACAAGAGCTAAAGGATGAGATAATTTGGCTCATTAACCGCAATGAAACTCAATTATGTCATTAAAAATAAGGACCATCAGATAGAGGTATGCCACCGAAGCCGTGAAGATAATTTGGCGGATATTTTGCTTAACACAAAATTGTCATAAAAAATATATTAAGATAATTCTCTGAAAACTTTTTGTTTTAGTTACAATTCACTTCGTGAGTTTTGGTTAGACCACACTATAGATTCCCCCAGGCAATTCACAGAGACACAATATTGTAATAGATTTCAATTTTCAAGCGTTCATGAGTTACAACTACTAGTATATGCGGAAATGTTTATATAGAGGCTTGTTAGCGCAAAATACATGCTCTTGGATAGCCAAGCAATTTTATGCATACTTTATTAAGTGAAAGAGAAAAAGGAAGAATGACAGATTATTGGAAACTGCACATAAGGTAGTCAGAAAAGATAAGTCCCGAACGCACAAGGAAAAGGGTTACTCTGGATATCATAAGAAATGGTTTAAAACTCTAGACTGAATGTTGTAGACTGTAGTCTCTGTCAAGACAGGGACAGTTAAATCACCTTCAGTCAATTTGTCCAGAATGTCTTTTAGGTAGTGGGTATGTCCAGACAGAAAACGGTATTAAAGTGCAAAGTACTTAAATATTTCAGATGTGTGGAAAATAACATCGACCTAAGGATGGGATAAATGTTAAGCCACTATTCCAGTTAAGCCGGAAGTAATTTTTCAAAACTCTAATTTGTGTGATAATGTATTTTTAAAAATGATAAGTGTGACAGATTTGTTTTAACAATTATTTAATGTTTTGTAGATTGTTGCTTTCAAAGTGATCATGTTAGGATTTTGTACAACTTTAGTTTACACTAGGTCTCATTTGTGGGATAGTTTCATCATACTGAATAGATTTTCTTGTGATTTTATTAAAATCAAATAGAACTTGATTAGGTTTTTATGTAACTGAGTCATGTGATTGTAGTTGTTGGCCTCTGGCTGTCACATAAATTAATTTTAAAAATATACGAATTAAAGCAAACTTTGTGTATCTAAATTGTTGGCCTAAATGGCAACAGCATTTGCAGGCTTAAGAATTTCTATGTCAAGTGCAAAATTTTCTATTCACCGTCAATCGATTGATTGTAAATTATACGTTACGGCATTTTAATGACAATTTTCTAAATGCTTCTAACGCATTCTAAAGTAAAAAACTGAAAACAGAAGAAAAGAAAAACCTGATACGAATTCAAATAGCGAATATTGATTAAGTTGGCTGAAAATAAAGTGCATGAAATTAACCCAATTACAAGATATGCTTAAACAGAAAATCAAAGTAATTTTTTTTTGTTGCCTGCATTTTGTTTACAATGATTGCATGCAGAGCATTTAAAATGATGTGCTGAAAGTGCCACCAATTACTCACTCATACTAAGCAAATGGAGGATGGACAAAAAGTTACCAAGCAATAGTTGGAATGAAGTTTGTGTGACGTTACTGATTCATGTATACAAGTAGTCGTACATGCTCAGATAAAAAAAATTAATATTTTATTCTGTTACTCACCTTAGAAAACTTGATGACGTTGCTGTTGTAGATGATGCTGTGGAGACCAAAGTTGATTGCAACCAACTTGTCGTTGTACCACTGGCATTCCTGGTGGATGATGAATTGATTTTTGAAATGTGAGTAGATTTACCAGTTGCTATCGATGATGATGCTGATGCTGATGATGATGTTATTGATTTTATTCTAAAGTCTAAAGATGATGATGATGATGTGGTTGTTAATGGATTTGTGGTGGTGGTTCTAGTGCATGTGGTTTTTCCACAATAAATTTTTTTTTTGCCACTAGTGGTAGTACCACTACTACTGCCGCTACCCATGTTGTGGCTGTTATTATTATGATTATTTTTGCCATAGTTACTGTAGCTGTTATTAGTGGTTGTGGCACTATCGTTCGTCTTGGTAGTGCGTTTCTTTGCCACATTTTGCAGTTTTTGTTGTTGTATATCCGCCGCCGCCACCATTGAAGTTGTGGCGTTTATTTGAGAGGCTATTGCTTTTGTGGCCTGTTTTTGTTTTAAAAGCTTAATGTGCAACGTTTGGGGCTGTTGCAATTGCTTATGCTGATATGTGTACAAAGGCAGTCTGGATATGCGTGTAACATCTGTTGAAAATCCCGTGAATGTTGTTGTAGAAGATGTAGCTGTTATTGGTGCAACATCCAGAAGGCCTTTGGCATGGCTTCCGGTTGTTGTAGTAGCTTGCCTCACACTACTGTTAACGCTATTATTACTGCCATCACTATTATATCGATTATAATTATGTTGTTTTTGTTGTTGCTGTTCACGCTGGCAATTGTTAATGTTTCGATTGTCTATTGTATTTTGCTGTTGATTACAATTTGCACTTAAATTTTGATTAAGTTTTTCTTGTTGCACTGTCACTAATAATGATGCTGATGTTTGTTGATTATCTTTGTTTTGTTGCTGTTGCAGCTGCTGCTGCTGAGTCTCTTGCTGTTGTCTTGGATTTGTTCGATAGCTGTAGTCATCATGACTGTATTCTGTATTTACAAATTCATTTCTCTTGTTTGTATTGTGTTCATTGATCCCTTGATAATTACTAGTGGCAGTATTTTGTAATGCAGCATTTTGTAAATAGTTGTTACTTTGATTTGTTGTTGTATTTTGATTGCTATTGTTGGTGGTGTTGCTGCTGCCAATATTTAAAGAAAATGGTGTATAGCCTGCTGTCGAACGTGTATGCAAATGGTGTGAGTTTGAACTTAGACGTGAACTCGGTGATGACCTGAGGTCATTTAGCATAATATCCAAATCAGTTGCCAAAGAGCTTAAAAGCTGCAATAAAACAAAACAAAAATAAATAAAATTTATAAATTTTCTAGCTAAAATATTGTGGAAGACATAAGATTTAGTTAGAAACTTTGCCGAATTAATAAAATGAAGTTGTGGGTGCATGAATGTGTATGAAAAATTAAATCTGTTTTCATTTGATTGAAAAGGAGCTCCATTCTTATTATAAAGCAGGTGAGTTTTAAGCTTCAGCAGCTATTTACGAAGATGTATATAGTTTCCCTGAGCCCCTTATTGTATTGTATAAGACCCACATGCCTTCCTGATATCCAGTATCTCCACCTGAAAACATCGTCGTATATCAAGTTTTCTGCAATAGACTCCAGAGCCTACAAGCGGATCACTTTAGATCCGTCAGTGTCCCCGTTATTTATCAAACAGGTCACAGTTTCTCAAACTTCTTTTAATAAAAATCCCACAGTTAGGCCTCTTGAAATAATTGCTGCTGTAACAATCGCTACAATCAGGAATTTTTCTATTCAAATGATTGTCACTCGGCAATTGCTGCAGGCAATTCTACACAAACATTTAAATTTGTTTCTCTGTTTGTTTTAAATCCCGAAAAATTAAATGCATCGGTCTTCCATCTTCGTCTGGTGTTTGCAAAGTAAAATTATGATGGACTTCCAGAAGCCAAATTACAATATTCGCTATTGATGAAAATGTAAATCCATTTCTAATTATTGTTGCCTAAGTTGGCTTTGACTAGTAAGCAAGTTTACGATGTTTTACGTCTATATAAAACAACAATAAACAGTTTCTTAAACAACTCTTGTATTCAATGAGTTTGCAAGTGAATTTGTTGTCACAAATAGAAAATCAACTAACCAGCTGTTTTTTATAAAATAAAATAAATTTGAAGTGGTTATTTTGTTGTTACCGCACACATATAGAAAACATAAATTTCAATATCAATTTTCAGCTGCATGTGAGAAGAACAAAAATTATTTTGTGTCTTTATTTCAGTGTAAAATCAAGTGATATCACAAATCAACCCAAAGAAAAAAGATATTGAAATGATACAAACAAATGCTTTTAAAATAATTATGTTTATTTAACAAAAGAAACAACTAATAAGATATAATTAGGGGCAGAGGAGAACATTCAATGCCCTACAGGAATAAAAATATGTAGCAGCTGTTACAATTTCAGAATTGCCATTACAAAAAATATTATATTTACACACATTACTTGCACAACAATTTCTTGTTGCAGAACAGCAAATTAGTGAGCTGTGTTTTTGCAGGTTATGAGAAACAGCTACGTTTTGAATTTCTTTAAATTGAGCCTTCTTATTTAAATTTTCCGATAAACTACTTAGTTTGTATACAAAAACTTGTGCGAACCTAGAACAAAATAAATTCTTTTTATGTTTTGTTTTGCAAACACAAAAAGCTTATTTTCTTTCAAGTGACAAACGGAAGGTTGAACTTAAATTTCAAAAATGTTTCAACTTAATAAAAAATATAAAACAAAAAATACTTGTCTAACTTTTAAAAATTTAATAAAACAGTTCTGATTCAGTGCTAAAGTAAACGTTTCGCAATAAAGTCACAAGAAAATTACAAAAGTAAAATAATGAAAAAACGCGTTATTAGCAACAAACGTCATCAGCCTTATAAGCAGTCTTATAAGCGCTTATTCTATGCCTTAACAGCTTTATTTGTGGCTCTGATTATAGCCATAATGAGCGGCGTTAAGAAAGAGAAAATTCTCCCTCAAGATGAAATTTTAGATGTTAATGGCGATGCTACGACTCAGCCTTTTTCTAATAACTTTAAAATGGCTACAAAGCTGCCTGCTAAGCCCCCAGATCCCCATCCTAAAAGATTTCCTATAGCAAAAAATTGGACTCATTTGGATTTAAGACGCATGAGGCGTGAAGAGCTAAAAGTTATAAAAATAAATAAAACTTATTTTGAATTACCTCAGGCTGAAGGACCACTAAAAAACTGGGAGGATTTTGAGTTAATGATGGAGGATTTACAACGTGTGGGTTGGGGTGAACAGGGTGAAGCGTGTTTTTTAAAAAATGAATCACTAAAGGAAGTGGAAACGAAACTGTCTTTGGAAAATGGTTTCAATGCTTTACTATCGGATTTTATAGCTTTAAATCGTTCAATTGCAGATGTCAGGCATGAGAGGTAAGTTGAAGAGCAGTAGAATTCTCTTTTTTATTTATTTAATTTTTGCTTAAATTTGTCTTATAGCTGCTTAGCCAAATCCTATTTTGTTAAATTACCCACGGTCAGCGTGGTGATACCATTTCATAATGAATACTTTTCGGTCTTGTTGCGCACACTCTACAGCATAATAAGACGTTCCCCGGCAGAGTTGTTAAAAGAAATAATTATTGTGGATGATTTTAGTGATCGTGTGTATTTGAAAGATGAACTGGATCAGTATGTGCATCAACATTTTGGCAGCTTAGTGAAAATTATACGTTTAAACAAACGTACCGGCCTTATTGGTGCTCGCTTGGCTGGTGCTCTTCAGGCTGCTGGTGAGGTTTTGGTATTTTTTGATTCTCATATAGAATGCGGCTATAATTGGCTGCCACCTTTGCTACAACCAATTGCTCTAAACAGAAAAATAGCTACTTGCCCTATAGTCGATATCATAAGCCACTCAACATTTGCTTATACCGCCTCGGTCGAGTCTGCTGTGAGAGGGGCTTTTGATTGGAATATGCTTTATAAATTAATGCCGCAGTTAGCTGAATTTGCTAAAGATGCTGCGGAACCTTACCCTAATCCCATTATGATGGGAGGTTTGTTTGCCATAAATAGAGAATTTTTCTGTGAATTGGGGGGTTACGATGAAGGCCTCGATATTTGGGGAGCTGAACAATATGAATTGAGTTTTAAAATTTGGATGTGTGGAGGCATGCTGTTTGATGTGCCTTGTTCTAGGGTGGGTCATATATTTCGAGGACCCTGGGAAACAAGACCAAGTCCAAGAGATTATAATTTTGTGGGCCGGGTAGGCAAAAGAATTTACACTGAAAGAAATAGGTGGCATAAATCCAATGAAATTTTTTTATTAAAGTTATTTTATGGATTAAAAGGAATATTTCCTAAACTATATCTGCTCCAGATGGAACCCACTGCTGGTTACGGCAATGGATGCCAACTCGTGTACAGACCTAATTTACATAATTTATGAAATATTTTATTAAATCAATGAAACAATTTAAAGATATAAATTTTAACTAATCAAAATTTCATTAAATTAATGAATAAATTCATTGAATTAATGAAATATTCGTTAAATTAATGAATACAGTCACTGAATTAATGAAATATTTCACTTAAGCCAATCATTGTTTGAGAATTAATGAATATTTCATTGCAATAATGACACAATTCAGCGGATATATGAACAAAATTCTCTCAGTGTATTCAAGTGTTTTTCTTATTTATTTAGATTTCTCATTTTAGAATCACAAACGTGTAGCTGAGGTATGGATGGATGATTACAAATACCACTTTTATGCACGCAATCCCACTGTCTATGATAATTTAGATGCTGGTGATTTAACCAAACAAAAAGCTTTAAGAGAAAATTTACAATGTAAATCATTTGAATGGTTTCTAAATGAAATTGCTCCCGATCTACTTGTGCATTATCCACTAAAAGAAAAGGAAAATTATGCTTCGGGTGTTATACAAAGTGTGGCATTTCCCTCTTATTGTTTGGACACTCTTAACGGTGGTAGCAACAGTTTAGTGGGTGTTTTTCCTTGTGCCGAAAACAAAGTTTATCCTCAAGCCAATCAATTTTGGATTTTAAGTTCACATCGTGAAATACGTGTGCGTGATCATGATCTTTGCTTAGATATTCAGGAAGTCAAGGCGAATGTGCAAGTTTGGATGTGGAATTGTCATCAAATGGGTGGCAATCAATTTTGGGCTTATGATGTAGAACATCAATGGTTGGTTCATGGTCTTCAGGGTGTTATATGTTTGGAAGCTGTAGAACAAGAGAATGGCACAATTACGGTACGTGGTAATGGTTGTAATAATTCAAATACCCGCATGAAATGGCAGTTTGGCAAAATTAATCATGAACTCATGGAAACATTTTATGAGGGTGTGGAATTGCTGTAAAAATTATTTGACTTTTTTAAATGAAAAATAAATCAAATTAAAACAATAACAAAGATGCTAAAAAGTCGCGTTCGATATTGAGAAAATTTTATAGAAAATTTTAAATTTCTTCATACAAAAAGATAAAAATTTCAATCGCTTCCATACGATATAGAGTGTGACGTTTTGAGCTTGTGCGGTTTTTACACTATAATACTTAAATGAACACATCAAAAAAATACTGATAAAAATTTAGTAAACTTCTTTTTATTTAAATTATTAAATTCTTTTTTGTACGTCCGTCAACCATCCGCTCCCTATCTAACCTACTTTTATACTCTCTCTTCTTCAATGTTTTTTCATCATTGTCTATTTATTCTGTCTGTCATTCTGTCTCTCAGTTGTCAGTCAGGGTCGACTCATATCATACCCTGCATAAATTTGACAGTGAAATGGCTCTCACCACTTTTAGATAATTTTCTAAAGGGTTATACTTTTCATTGCATACGAACAAAGATATAACAAAAACAGCTGACAAAATCCAATAAAAATCTTAAATTATAGCGTAAAAGCTGAATTAAAAAGATCTCAATAGATCTTCCAAGCCGTAGCTGCATAATTATAACTTTCAAGATTTTGAAATTATACCTGAAATAATTGAATTCGCCTTGAACATGAAGTTATTGAGTTTTTGTGATTCAAACGAGAAAATGAAAGAAAAAAAAAGGGTTTGTCTAAAGATAAAAATTTACTATTTCCCTGTGTGAAAATATGCAGTTGCTTTTCTTTAAACTTTTATAGAGGCCTTAAGATTCCTCTTGCTTTTTGAATATTTCACACTCATTCCAGTTGTTTTTGTTTAAAATTAAAACTAGAACATTTTGCTGACAGGCCTAAAGAATCCTTAACTGAATGCAACTAAAACCGTTAAAGAATATAATACACACATGCACAGCTTTTGTAACGTCTGGATTTAATGCAAAACAAACAGGTAAATAAATCTTTTCAGCAAGAAAAAAACAAAAAAAACCATAACAAGTGGGACTAAACTGAACAAAACGCAACATGTCAGGCATGTTGTAATTAAAGGCTGCATTTAAATATGAAAATTAAACGGCGTTTAAATAATAAACAACAACATGCCACAATAATAAACTAAAACAGCCACAGAGCAGCAGAGTGTATCAAATTTCTTAGAATACGAAAATCGCAACAAGCCGCATGAATGCCATATCGTATCACAGTGAAGCTTAAAACAATAGTTGCAACAACTTTATAAACCATAAACCGTTAGATTTGCTATGAAGCACCATGAAAGAAAAAACCTGATCGTCATAACGAAGATGATGGTGATGCTGACAATGATTACTTGTAATGTGGCAGTCAGTCATAATTTAGTTATAAAAGCCTGTACGAATTTACGCCTAAATTGCATGCTGCAATAAGTGTGAAGTGTTATTATGCAGCAGATACTGATAACAATATTTTATTAATGCTGCTTGCATGCAGCAAAATTTAACACTGTTGCTAATATTGTTCCAGCTGCTGCTACACTGCATAGAAAATTGTCTTCAGAAAAAAAAAAAACAAGAAAAACAATATTTTAAATCTTAAAAAAAAAAGTTTGTGGATTGTGGTGTGTCTGTCTAGTTGGTTTAACATCCCAAGGCAGTGATGAGTCGTTAGAGATAAAACTGTTGAGACAGGGAGATATTTAGTAACACAAAATTTTTATTAGTCATTTTAAAAAAAAAAATTTTTTTTAAATCATTCACGTTTTAAGTTGTTACCAGCATTTTGGGTATTTGCACCACAATTGTTTTTTTTATTTTTTTTTTAATTTTGTTAACAAATCTAAGAAATAAAATTTTTAAGTTAAAAAAAATGATTGATTCAAACAAGGTCATATGGCTTTAAGTGTTGTAATGCCTGCCCTATTTAGCTGTTTAACCACACAAATTAAAAAAGCCAAATAAGTACTAGCCTGTTCAATTTCAAGTGTTACTAGAGAGCTTTGTATGGCTCTTACAGCCTATTTCAAGTACACTTACGTTATTGATCATGTCAGTTTAAGTCTTTAAAGGTTCGAAAATTATTGTAGTTAAAACAAGTCAAATTCGGCTGTGCCGAGTCTTATATACTCTTCACTATGTCAGCGAAATATTAATATTTTCCACTTTCCACAGCCTTCTAAAATATCAAAACCATACAAAAAAATTAAGTGAGTGAAGATAAATATGCTGCATTAAATATGTTTTAACGTAATCCGTTACGTCTTTTAGTATTTATAAATATATTTTCAGTATTAGTGGCATATTTATGAAATAAGTCTTACGTTCCTAAATGACACCTAAATATTCAGAAATTACTTTGGATAATTTTTCAAAATTTTTTTAAATTTTCATATATTGCAGTGTTGTTGCTCTGAGGTATTTTAGCAACTTCCGGACGAAAAATGGCATATTTCGGGATTGGGACAGATATCATTTTAAAAAGGAGCTCGTCTACATTTGTAATCTACCGCCTAAATACTCAGAAGTTACTTTTGATTATTTTTAAAAAAATTTTTTAATTTCGATTTGTCCCAGTGCTGTTGCTTTGAATGACTTTTAAAATTCCCCACTTTACCGAGGTACCATTGACGATTTTGCCCATGAAAATTACCTAAATCAAAAAGGAATTTAATCTGTACTTTCTGAAAGTCTTTTAACATTTTCAGAAAAATTGGTAGTTTTTATTTTATGATTAAAAACGGAAGAATTACAGTACTGGGGTATAAGGAAATTTCTAAAAAAATTTTTATAAATAATTCAAAATAACTTTTAAATATTCGGGCTGTAGATTACAAATCTAGACGATGACCTGTCTCATCTCGCAATCTTCTATGGTTCGTTCGGAAGTTACTTTGGATTATTTTGAAGTTTCCATATACCCGAGTGCTGTTGCTCTCAGTGATTTTAGCAACTTTCCAACGAAAGTATAAAGATTGTGAGATGGAATACATATTATTTTAAAGCGGAGACTGTCTAGATTGTAATCTGCTGCCCAAAAATTTTTTTTTAAATCTCCACCAAACCTGGTCAAAAGAAGAGATAGTGGCGATTTTTGACTAATAGCTCCGCCATTTATTTTTTATTCTAAAACGTCGTTTTTTATTTCTTAATAAAATCAGAAGAAAATATGAGCTCACAACTAAATAAAAGTATTTGCCAAAAATATGAAAACATTAAATTAAAAACAGAAAAAGAAAACATTCAATTGGGTATTCATTGAAGCCCAAAAAAAAAATCAATCAGTTCAAAAGACCATTAACGCCTGCAATCAAATGCTCAGGGTCAAACTGTTTAAAACAAGTGGTTACCTGCCTGACTCAGTCCGGCTAAATGTTTGCTTTCTATTACAATTGAAATGATTGCACACATTTTCTTAAATGAACTTTTTTTTTAAATAAAATGAAACCTGTCTTTGCAAAGTTAAATGGAACTTTTAATTTTGTAATTCAATAAATGCCCTGCCTGACAGTCTTAAAATAATCAATTTTAAAACTGGCACTTAAATTATTCATAAATCATTTGACGGGCATTTAATTTTGCTTTCGGCTTAATTCTTTTTTTTTATTAATTTACTCACATACACCTGCATTTACACAT
The DNA here is from genome assembly GCA_947397855.1 of Thelaira solivaga. Taxonomy (NCBI): domain Eukaryota; kingdom Metazoa; phylum Arthropoda; class Insecta; order Diptera; family Tachinidae; genus Thelaira; species Thelaira solivaga. The sequence continues at coordinate 62,395,142 of OX377612.1, read as the reverse complement.
TCAATCTTTAAGACTGGCCTGTGTTTTCAAAAGTCTAAAATTTTTTTTTGTTTCAATTTTAGCTCTTCTTTCAGTCATTTAAATTTTTTTGTTTTGTTTATTAAAAATTTATGTTAATCTTGGGAAAAGTAAATTATTTATTTTTACTTTTAAATAAAAAACCATTTTTTTTTAATTTTATTTTATATAAAATTGTTTGCCTTTAAAATTTTTATGGGTGTGAGCTTTTGTTTTGTCGTCACAAATAAACTTTTTATTTCTATTTAAATTTAGTGCGAGTGTACAACAGAGATGAGAATGTGCATGACTGTCATTTAAAAATAAAAGAAAAAATTCAGTTTGGTCCTCATAACACTCTGAGCAAAATTTAGTTGTTTTTTGAATAAATTTATTAGTGGGCTTTGAAAGTCGGTGCTTAAGAAAATCAAATTGTGTTAATAAATTGTTAAATAGAATAATAAAATTGTTATTTTATAGTTTTAATTTTTTTTGTCACTCTAACGGTTTTATTTTATCCAATCTAATGTTAATGTTTAAAACAACAAATGTAGGTTTCGCTAATATGTTATTGTTTAAAACTTTAAACTAATAATATCAGCTCAACATGTTGCACTCATACTTTTTGCATTATCGTCCTTGATAAGAAATAACACACGATAATTCCAATTATAACAAGAGCTTTAATTACTTTAATACATGATTATGACACTCGTAATGTTAATGATTGTCTTGTATTTTTCTCGTCTTCAATTAAAAACAAAAAATTAATGAATCATTAATAAAAATATTGATTAAAAAAAAAAGAAAAATTATGAGCAGCTTAAAAGACAATAACATGATTGACAATTGCTTATACAAGTCTTAAAATATCAATAATTTAAAGGCCAAATTAAACGTTGGATTATTGGAAGCAATTAAAAATTAAATTTAATAAAAAATAAAAAAAATTTTGTTTTTTTTTTTGAAAACTAAATTTACAGTCACTGACTTTTATAAAAAGCCGACAGCAACAAATAAATTGAAAAAACAAAGTACTGCCAAACCAAGCTGCCTGTCTATATATCAAGAAAACAGACTTTTAACAACAAAAATCAAAAAAAAATTTTTTTTTATATTTAACTTAGAAATGCTATTTGTTACGCTTACAGCTTATTTTATGCAAATAGAAAACGAAAATTTTAAAAATATTTTCAACTTAACGGACAGTAATTTTTTTCTTTCCAAAATACTTGTAACACTTGTCTTAAAATGCTTTGTATTATTTTTGCCAAAAAAAGTAATTAAAAAAATAATAAAAACTCTAATACAATTCTTTAGATTTTTTTATCTTTTGAGTTAGTTTTTTTTAACTAAAAAACCATGTTGACATTAAACCAGCTAAAAATTATTCAACAACATGCCACATATTTCTGTGTTACATGACGGAGACCTTCTGAGGTAGCACTTTGCTTATAAGCGCTGAAAAAAAAAATTCATGCAGCAACACTTTTTTTCCATGAATTTTTCTTTATTTTTTTTTTACATAAAGCATAAAATTTAAAGCATAAAATGAAACGAATGCATAGAAAACAAAATCTATTACTAGTTGTACTTAACCATGACAAGATATTTTTATTACAAAAACTAAAAAAAAAATAATTATTTAGTTTTTTGCTTTTTATAAGCTGAAAGCAACAATAAATGGCACCAGCAGAGATATAAAAAAATATTCTAATAAATAAAATTAAAAACAAAAGTACTTGTACAAGCGTAACTCGTTTAAAGCTCATATTGTGTTGCTGAAAATTGAGCGTTAACAGTAACAGCGTTAAAAGACACTTCGGACTGTCATTCATCGTTTTCAATACGCCAATAACATTCATTTTCATCTCCAACATCAAGCTTTTTCTAGAGTGCTTAAGTGGGTTTCAGACCCCAAGTGTGATGAGTGTGGTGAAATACTTAAGTATTCTTGGCAGTATTATGGTTTTTGTCATTTTTCGAACTTTTCCTCATTTTATCTAAGTTGCTTTTAAACAAGCAACCAAAGAAAAAACTAGAAATCAGCTGTGAAATTATTTGCCGCATTTTGTATTTTATTTGAAGTGTGATGGTATGAAAACAGAAAATATTTTCCTTTAGATTTTTTGACAGTCAATTTGATTTGCATCTGATTTCGGTCTCGCTCGATCTAATGCAAATGTTAATACTCTGTATTATAATGTGAAACCCGCTTTAGCAACATGTGTTTGTGAGCTTCAATTGATTTTTTTTTATTTAATCAAAATTACTGAGGTCTATAACAAACCATATCATTTTATAACGATTATTCGCATCGAAAAAAAGTATAACGATGTTTTATCGAATTCGGTATTCAGTACTTTTCCGACAAGATTATTCAACGAAGCTAACAGCACATAAATAATCAAGGCAAATAACGATTTCTATTGTACCGGCAATTTTTGTCGGAAAGTCACTGAATACCAAATTCGATAAAATATCGTTATACAAAATTTTTCGATGCGAAATATTACTGAATCGCACTACAGTAGTCCGAAAAATAAATTTCATACAAAATTTCACATTTTGGGCTTCCCCGATTTAAAATTATTTTTGATATTTTTTTTTTTCAAAAACAAAAATTCCAAAAACTGTAAATATGAAATTAGAAAAAGAAAACCTTTAAAGTGAAAATAATTTTTTTTTCAAAAATTAAAAAAAAAATCGCTAAAATTAAACAGCACTAAAAAAGGTAGCAATAATCGAGGTACACCTGTACTTAAAGTCGTGCTAACATTTTCTTTACAAATAAATTAGCACGAAAAACTTATAAAACTAACAAGAACATATTGGCCCCCACTGCTATTAAAGTATTGACCATCAAACTAGATTGTTTTTGAAAAAAAAAATCAATATAATTTTTTTTTATGAACTTTAACTAAACATAATAAAAACCTAAGCCACTTGCACTCGTATTATTTATTTTTTTTTTTCTGATTACACGAAAATATAAAACAAACCAACAACTTTTTTTTTTAATTCGTTATAAATATTAAACAGCAGCTGCTGCAAACAGAGACTAGATAAATTTAAAAGACACCCAGCCATCAACCACAATCTACTCTGTAACCAGTTTAAAGTGCGCAAAAAAAATATAAATAAAAAAAAAGTGTAGAGGCTCCCACGCCTTGTGCTAATTTTCCAGTACTTTATAAAGGCGTTTAATGTTAAATTTAAAGGTAGTAACATAATAACATAAACATAATCACGAAGTGATATCTGATTTGTTTTTTTTTTTGTGCCTTTTATTTCCTTTATTTTTTTAGTTATTCAAATTCAATAATAAAAATAAGGAAAAAGAATATGTAATTCTAATAAAGCAAAAAGAGAAACAATAACAACATTAACAGGAGAGTTAAATTGAAGTTGAGGTAAGAAACACAACAAATATTTAGAAGAGTCTATCAAAGAGGTGAGTATAATTTTTGGCTCATTTCCTACTTCCACAAACTTCTTAGCACCAGTAATGCGATTCAGTAATTTTTACTACGAAACATTCGTATCAATATTTTATCGAATTCGTTGTTCAGTAACTTTAAGACTCAAATATTCGGTACGATGATTATTTATGTGTTGGCGGAAAGTTACAGAATACCGAATATCGTTACGAATATTCAAAATAAAAGCTACTTAATCGTACTGCAGAACTGAAAAGGAAACAAAAACACTCTTAAATGATAGATTTTCGTAATCTAAATAAAATATTCGAATTGGAAATAAGCAACAGAATGGTACGAAATCGAATCTTTAGTGAGTTTGATCGTTTACCTTTTGCAATTTATCTGGTAAAACCTCATTCTGTAATGCATAAGCGCATGTCAACGTCGAATTATATACACAAATATCACTGCTCAGCAGCAAAATATGGATTTTGATGTGCGTGGTAATTTTTTTCCAATAAATTAGTCAGGTAAGGAGACATATTTCAGACTAACTTGAGAACGACTTATCCGATTTTCATAAACAAAACACCAAAAGATTTAATATCCTGAAGAAGCTACAAAAATTGGAGCGAAATATCGATATAAAAATAAATTTTTGAAAAATAAGACCTCAAGCTTAACAAAATAGCCATTTTGATTTAATACATGTATAAATCCAAAGCAGCTGAAAATATTTAATCAATTACAAAGAAAGTTTTAATTCCAAGAACCATAGAAAATACCCTTGGCTTTTATTTCCATTACCTTTCTGCTAAGCTAACACAATCCTGTCACCATATGTAACGTTGACTGCAGACATATTCTTTCAATATTGGGTACCTGCGGTATATTAAGAATAAAATCCGCATTTGGTAATCGATTTTCGTGATTTATACCTTATTTTGTTCTTAAGGTATTTAGCTCTCAGAAAAATGTGCAAAATATAAAATAATTAGTTATTTTTGTGTTGCATTTTTAAACTGAAAAAAATAACGAATTTTGCTAGTAAAAAAATTTTTCCCTTTTCAAATTTTTTTAATAATTCCAAAACGATAAAATATATAATAGAACAAAATTATACTGAGTTAAATTAAATACAATATTGTTGCGCATCTTTTGGTGTTTTGTTTAAGAAAATCGGATAAGTCGTTCTCGAGTTAGGCTGAAATATGTCTTCGTACCTGACTAATTTAGTAAAAAAAAAAATTGCGACGCTTATAAAAAAAATCTCTACGTGATGGAGAAAAGCCGAAAACGGACTTGAGTTTAGCACATCAAAATCCATATAGTCCACATAGTTTTATTTAAAGGAGAGCCAAAAAGTGATTTTTTGCAGAGCAGTGTATTTTGCGATAACCAAAGAGCAAACGCAAAACATTTAGCTTTTGCATCGCAATACAATATTTAGAAAGTAAAGATTTCCAATACAATACCAAATATTTTTTTTTTTAAATTTTTTTATTTTAGCGATAATTTCCAGGAAATAAATATTATATGTTACAAGCAAACGTTTAACAAAAATATAAAAAAAATTTTTTTTTACAATTTAGGCTTGGGTGTTCCGGTGTTCCTATGGGCTTTAAAATAATTAAGGAAAGAGAGATAGAGAGAGTTTCATGTTCATTAGCAAGAAAATTAAATTAGATTTTAATGCTTCATATTTTGATTAAAATTGTTGATTGAAAATATGTGGTTACATACCGCTATAGCATCCATCACAGCATTCACCATTTTACAGCAGTTGATTTAAACGTTTGCTTCCCAGAAAAATTTTATCTTGTTTTTTTTTTTTTTTTTTTTTTTTTTTTATAAAAATAATTTTTTTAGCATTTCTAAATTTAACTGGCAAAATTTTCACTTTTCTTTAGAGCCAATCAGTCGAATGGAATAAAAGGAGAGTGGGAATTTTTAGCACTAGTGTTGTTTGGCGACAACAACACTAACAAATACGAGTAGTCAAGTAATAATAATGACCAGATGATATCTTGTTGACATTTAATTTAGCCACCGTTTTGAATGTGTCATCGTTATTTACAAGTTTGTAGTATGTACATTCACTTTATGGCAACTTCATTACAAGTATCTACTCATGTGTGTTGGTTTATTATTTTTTTTTTAAGTACTCGCTCGTTCATCATTCAGTTTATATAAGAGTTTGGTGTACGAGTCTATTTTCCGGCTACTGTCAGTTTTAATGCAAGTTAATCCATAAAAATGATTGAATTTCATATTCAAATAAGCTGTTGTTTGTGGTTGTTTTCATACGTTGCTGTTAAATTTCAAGGATTAGTATTTCTGTGTGCGTGTGTGTGTGTTTGGAAGATTACAAATTGAAATCATATTTCTTTATATTTTTTTCCAACGGCAATTGTGTGTTTGTAGGAAGGAAAGCAAGTTGTTGCTCACACAAGCTCTTTTATTACTTTCATTTTTAGTTTTTTTAGTTTTTTTTTTTTTTTTTTTTTTTTTTATTAAACAAGTCGTTCATTTAAATCTTAGTTTACATTTCATTTATTTCTATTTCCAAATCTTTTCATAAGGATTTATTTTAATTTTCACTTGTCGTTGCAATTTTTTTTGCTCTCCGCTTTTTTAATATTTTAATTGGAATAATCATTTTGATTTGATTTCAATTATTATTTTTGTTTTACTTTTTATACATTTTTAATTGATTTCGTAAAGGCGCTGACATGTTACTTTCAACTTATTGAAATTCTATTCGTTTGTATTCAATTAACTTTTTTTTTTTTTTTGTGTAGCACAAGTATTTTCATTTATTATTTTATCACAATTTTATTTAAATCACATTTTTGGTTTTATTTATTTAAATTTTATTTCATTAATCTGCTTAAAAAATATATATATAAGAAAAAAATTATGACGACTGAAGCGGCTTGAGGTCGTATTATAAAAATTTCGCTACAACTTTGCGTAGCTTCTTGAGGCTTTAGTTACATTCAATTAAAAAGCAAAAGGCCAAATAAACTTACAAATAATTATTATGCCTGCTTATAAATGGCATTATCGTGATGAAAATCGTGATATATGGCAACGATTAGCTTGTCGAAAATTCTACTACAAGAACGCCACTCGTAATAAAAAAAGATAAAAAAAATTTTTTTCACCATTTTTTAAACAAAATTTTAATGATAGAAGACAAACGGGTTTGAAAATAATTTGGGCCATAATACGGCAAAAGAAAGTAGGCTTTTATTAAGAGCTGACTTTTGTTCATAAGAATTGTATGAAGTTGAAGTTGTTTTTAAAAAAATAGAGATTTTAGTGTGACTACGATTATGGCCCTTTAATTTCAATCAAAATTAAATTAAATGATTAAAAGGCTTACAAGTTACACTGAAAAAAATGTATTCATATAACTTCTGAATTTCATATTTAATTCAATGAAAAATTCATTATTTTTTAAAGTAAATATTTCTTTAATTCAATAAAAATATTTCATTAATTAAATCATATGATTTCATTTATTTAGAGTTGACTCAAAAATGTTTGATACAACAAACAGTTTGAAAGTTAGTGGCTTTAGTCGAGAACTTTAAATGGCCCTGTTTTAGTAATAATACATTCCATTAAATTTGCACAATGGGTTGGCTCCAATACAAATGTCTAGTTCAAATACAAAATCAAATTATTTTTTTTTTTTTTTTGCTAATTTTTAACATCAATGCCAGTCAGCATTATTAATGTCTCTCTGATTTTTAATTTGCTTTAAATTATGTGCCATCGCATGCCTTTAAATATTAAAATCCTCTTGTCTTATCTAGGCGAAGACTATAAGAATTTATGTGTTGGATTTTATAAGAAAAACCTACCTCAACTTAAAATTATGTAAATATTCATAATACTAGTGAATAATTTATAATTTTTAAAACATCTTAATCTGAATGTGTATGACTATGACTGCATGCATACAAGTTTGTATATTAAATTGACCTTAAACCATATTTTAATTCTTCTCTTTTTCTTTTTCTTTATTTAACGTTTTCTTATCACAAAAATGCCCGGCGAATAAATGAAAAAGAAGGCAAACCGGCTATTCTGTATTTATGTACATGAATATGACTTTTTGCTTTATTTATTTATTTATTTCTGTATTTATTTGTCCTCAGATGTGGTAAATACTCGTTCGTAAATACAATATTATTGATATTTAGTTTATTTTTTCTCTTGGTGGAACAATAAATACAAGACATATGGTTGCACAAGGAAAAACCGGGAAACAGAGTAATAAAGAGTAAAAATATTCTAAATAATAAAGCAACTGGTTATTAGAAACAACACAAACACAAAGCAAATTATTTACAAAGCTAGACCCTGAAAACCGTAAAAATGAAGGGAAGCCAACAAGCATGTGAATTTAATTGAACTGGACAATTTTGGCTTGGAAAGCTTGGAAATAGAAAAATATTCTCTTAGACAGAGATACATACATATGAATGAGTGCATTCCTTGAAAATTAAATAGAACATTTGTTTATCTTAACAAAATTTTGCTAACTTGTTACTAGTGGAATTCAAATCTAAACTATGTTTTTTCAAATGAGGTTTTTTCTTCCGAAATTGAGAAAGTTGCAGGACACAACCCTACCAGAAATGTAAGATAAAAACTAAGACACAGTCAGGTTGACATTCATTTGATCCATGTATAGGAGAGAGGCACAAAATCATAAATACATAAAGTTTCTATCACATTTTTCACAGAACACTTAAGAACCTGATAAAAGCTTTCTTTTGCGCTGTGATAAATATTTCTATCAACAATGTCAATCATATGACATGTTTGTTGTAGCTACTGATACCTTGAGTAATCTCTCTTCTTTGAGCCTTTAAGTAGTTTCAAAGAAATTAAAGAAATTGTAGTGAAAGAAAACATATTTTGTGAAAATTTTTAGTTTATAAAAATTAAAAATTTTAATTAAATACAAATTAAGGATTAGGAAATCAAGCAAAAAACGAAAACTAAATTGAACCATTTCATTAATTTCTTTTAAATTTTTATCATGAAATTTATAAAAATATTTTAAAAATTTTATTTTTGCTTCAAGTTTTCTTTGACTAAGCATTTAAATTGTATGTATCAGCTTACCTTCAGTATTCACAATGATTTATATTTACTTAATTATTATAGGAAATGCATTAAACGCAAAAAAATATAATTTAAACAAACTTAATATGATGACACATAAGAGTGCATAAATAAAAGTAAAAAAAAATATTCTTTACCCAGCAGTACCCGTGAATAATAACTAACAAATTCATATTAAAAAAATATGAACTCATAAAGAAAATTTCTATTAGCTTTTGAGGTTTTCCACTGCAATATTGAATAAAATGACATCAAATGAAAGAGTAGAATAGTTTGAAAATAGAAATATGACAGGGGAATGGCTCTCAATATTTTTAGAAAAAAATTCTAAACGTTTATACTCTTTGTATCAAAGAAATAGCAAAAGCAGCTGACAAGATCCAATGAAATGTATATATTGTAGTGTAAAGCCCGCATTAATAGTTTATTTTAAGCACTGCTGGGTTTTGTATGTATTTCTTGCAATCTAATATAGTGTGCGTGTAGCTGTCACTAGTCGATAAATAAAATGATTATTTGCCATCCACAAACTGTGTGTGTAAGCAAGCAAAATAATAAACTTCTAAAACCCAATAAATGACAATTTGCTTGCAATAAAAATTTCTCATATATGATCCCAATTGGCCACATATTGCCGTTGTCATATCTTCACAACTAAATCAATAAAAATTCTATGTTACTGTTTATACCTTCTTTTGCTTGAAAAAAAATCACTTAAAGAAATGCATGACGATGAAAACGACACTGTCATGCCTATTATCGCCAATGAGAAAAATATAAAAAATATGTTAATGCAACAAAATAAAAATTTTTAAATATATATCATTGGGGAAAGTATAAAAAATATGTTAATGCAACAAAATAAAAGCTTTTAAAATATATATGAGGACATGGACGACATTGTCATGCATATTATCATCAATGAGAAAAATATAAAAAATATTTTAATGCAAGAAAATAGAAGTTTTTAAAATATACATGACGACATGGGTGACATTGTCATGCATATTGTCGTCAATGAGAAAAATATAAAAAATATGTTAATGCAACAAAATAAAAATTTTTAAATATACATGACGACATGGGTGACACTGTCATGCCTATTGTCGTCAATGAGAAAAATATAAAAAATATTTTAATGCAACAAAATAAAAGTTTTTAAAATATACATGAAGACATGGGTGACATTGTCATGCCTATTATCATCAATGAGAAAAATATAAAAAATATTTTAATGCAAGAAAATAGAAGTTTTTAAAATATACATGACGACATGGGTGACATTGTCATGCATATTGTCGTCAATGAGAAAAATATAAAAAATATGTTAATGCAACAAAATAAAAATTTTTAAATATACATGAAGACATGGGTGACATTGTCATGCCTATTGTCGTCAATGAGAAAAATATAAAAAATATTTTAATGCAAAAAAAATTAAATTTTTTAAATATACGTGACAATATGGGCGACATTGTCATGCATATTGTCGTCATTGGGGAAACTATAAAAAATATGTTTCATTATTCGCTAGAAAAAGTGTAAAAGTTTAAGTGATTTTATATTGCACTACCATGCTACTTTATTACAACAATTTTTATTCTAGTTTTATCTATGACCAATTGGCCAACTGGGTTATTACAAGAAATGCTTGACTATGTGAAAACATACATGTAAGCATGTGTGTGTATGTGGCTAAATACCTGTAAAAATTTTAACAAAATTTTAAAATGCAGTTTTATTTTTTCTCTGGAATTTTAACTGGCCAAGGCGACATTGGCTGGGATAATGACAATATAAGGCTGCATTAATATTTCTTAGTTTTTGTTGTTATTGTTATTGTATTGAAATTCCTAAATATTGAAACTTCATTTAAGCCGTCGAGAACATAAATTATGTGAGAGGGGGTTGGTTATTAAGATATGAAAGTGGCATTATGCCATCAAAAGTCATGATGCAAATTTATGCATTTGCGTGTATGTGTGTGTGTCTGTGTAAAATGCTGTTGCATGTTAATAAACAGTAGAAAAATATATATTTAATTTAGCAGCCAACGACAACATATAATTTGTTGTCTGTGTGTAAAATGGCCACAGAAGGCAGCAGCAATTTTATTGATTGCATACCACCGCAGCTTATAGTTCAATAAATCAATTAATATTTATGAAGGCGATAACATTTTTTTTTAAATATATTTTATTGTATGTTTAATGTAAATAGCATGCGTATATGCCTCCATATTTTTATGTTGCATTTGTTTGAGTATGAGTATGAGTTTGTCTTGTCATATTGCGTATGCAGGGTTGTTAAAGAATTGCGGCTATTTAACCATACAAATATTTATCAAAAATAGTTCATGGCCTAATAAAATAGCAGAAAATTACACAATATCCTTGATAAGTGAAAGGGTAATGCTATTTTAATTATTTTGAATTCAAAAAAAATTAACAATGGCTGTGGAGCAACTTGTCAGTTTTTTTTAATAATTTATTGTGGGCATAAACTAAAAAAAAACATCTAAAATCATAGAGGTACAAGCATACTTGAAAGCCACATAACATTACAAACATGTGTAATATTTTATAATTAATCAAGTCTGCTTGTTCGGTCCTTTATGAGGTACATATCCCTATAAGAATTAAAATAATATTTTTTTATTAATCGAATTAACTCTTTAAAGTGTCTGCCTACTTGAAAAAACAGATTGCTTGCAATAGTTTTGGCCAATTCAATTTAAATTAAAACGTTTTAATTTTACTGGAAAATTAAACTATTGGCAAGTAACTCGTAGTTTTATGAATTAATATTTTCTATTGATTTAATTTTTATTTTAATACGAATATGAATCTATGTATGTAGTTTTAGCTATTTAAATTAAATTATTTAATAAAATAAATAATCTTGATTTTGAAGCAAAAAAAAATTAAAAAAAAACTTGTGGCAGACGTGCTCAACATAAAGAAATCATTTAATTTTTTTTTATCTGCAGAAAACACCCAAGACTTAGACAAGAATCGAACTTTCTGACTCCCTTATTGGTATGGACAGCTAAGCAACTCAAAGAATCAAAAATAATATAAAAAGAAATGATATCCTATACCCCACTGTGCAATGCAATGTGTAGTGAAGGTTTGGCTTCAAATTAAATGAAAGAGAATAATATTAAAAAAAAAAAAAAATTATATCCAAATTGATTTCAATCAAAAAGCAATAATGTGTAATTTGTGAGATTATTTGTTTAATTTTCTCATTAAAAAAAAACCTTAAAATAATTTCTTTCTCTTCTCTTCAAAAAATTAAACTAAAAAATATCTTCTAGTTTGCTTTTTTTTTTTTTGTGCTTAAAAAATTTAATACCCACCTGACATTCAAATGTAAAAGAGAAGAGAAGAATAAAAATAGAATATATAGTTTTCAATATTAAAAATGTTGGTTGGGAAATTTATTTATTTATTCAGTTCAATGCTTACTGAGTTTTTTGTTTGAATATTTGAATCTTTTTGTAACTATTGATTAATAATTCTTATTTAGTCAATTGCTTTTACAATATAAAGGTTCTAATGTTTGCAAGAAATGTTGGGAGTAATCTACTGAGGATTCGGAGTATTTATTATGTACTTATTGTACTGAATAAATAACTCATGAGAATATCATGAGTAAAAGAATAAATTTTAAAACCAACACAATTTCTGGAATTAAGCACAAATAAAGATTAATATTTTGTTAAAATTTAATTTTTTTTAAGTGAATTATTTAATTTTAAAAGAAAGGTTTATTTTTTTATGTTTGGTTTATGTTAAACATAAAAATGGCTATTTTTTTGGCATTAGCCCACTAAACGTAGTTGAAATTGAAGTTACAAATAGGGCAAGAAAGTTATGAGAAGCTTGACAAATGCTAAAGGACAGAAAATGAGTGGAGAATCCGGGCAAAATGTAGAAATAAATTGAGAAAGGCGGGATAACTAAAATCATTTAAGCAAATCCGGATTTTGCTATAGATTTGCTGGCGAGTTCTGAGTTCTAACAGGAAACTATAGTTTAAACACTGGTATAGCAACTTCGGTTGTGAGTATTTAATTTGTTAGTCTTGCCATAATGCGCCACTTTTTTAGTTCGCAACTCAACTCTGATGTAATTTAAAAAACTGCTATTGATGACTTGTAATTTTTGGATGTGTTTGTCAAGTGGCATAATGGCCACAAAAAAAAATTTTTTTTTGTTGTAACTTGTATGAGGAAAAAATCTTTTAAAGAAACCCTAAGGACCATTATTACAACCAATTAATAACTAACAGCAAGATGTTAACGTACGGCTAAATAGTTTTTGATTATTACAAATAGACAAAAGGGAAGTTTTTCTTACCACTAATTGCCGCTATGACAACTTTCAATAGTTAAAGTTAGGATTTTGTAAAGCAAATAAACGGTTTTTGACTAAAACTTTGAAACTAAATTTGGGTGGATAGTTAAGCACAGGCTATTTAATATTTAAATTATTTATATTCTTGCTTGATATTTGACTTATTGGTAACTTGTAATAATGGCCTTAAGAATTATAAGCATTTCATTGTTGTCTGTGCTTTATGTTGAGAAAAAGGTTGTTGAACATGCTATACGGTTTTCATAGAGTGGGTGCCACAAAACAAATAACATAAAATAAAATTTATCTTATTGGGAAGTTGTAATAGTGGTAAAAAGTTAAGTATAACTAAAGTTGGCTTTAGCAATCTAACGCATTATTACTAAGTTGTAGTAATGGCCCCAAAAAGTTTTTTTTTCTTTTTCAAGTTTAATGGCCATTACAATTTTTGAAAAAATAAACAAACACTTAAAAACAAACTGAAACTAAATTAATTTAGTTTTGACCCTGAATTATAATTAAAATTTTAGTTTCTCTTTACAGCACTCGACTAAGAGAAAAAAAATATTAAAAGCAAAACCAATTTAACCATTGACCATTAAACCGTAAAAAAATTCTTTAAAGCGAAATGAACAATCAATTCAGTGAACTGTGAAATTATTTCAGCAAATAAACAAATTGTGTCCCACTTACTGCTGTTTCTAAAAATAAATTTTTAAACATTTTCATCAATACAAAGAAACATAATTGTAGTCACTTTAAATTCAGTTTAAGCCTATTTCAAAGCTCTTTAAAATAATTAATTTAAATTTACTATAATTCCCACACTAATCCAAAACAAAATCATTTGATGGTCTAGCAATACTCGCACAGGTTTGCAACAACGTACCCGTAAAACGGTCAAACGTTTCAAACTTGATTTTCACACATTTTTTTTTTATTTGTTTTCAGTTTTAAACTCACAAGTTTCATGTAAAAAAAAAAAAAAAAAAAAAAAAAAAACTTTGCGGGGGCTTAAATATTTCACAATTTAAATAAAATTTTTATATTTTGTAGCTCTTTTCTTTTTCTTTTTTTTTTTTTTTAATTTATACGTATCTGGGGGAATTTTATGTAAAGTATTTGTGTTTGCAGCAACATGTTCGATAAGCAAATATTTGTGATAAATATTTTGTTTAAACGTTAACACTCGTAATAACATAATTTAAAGAGCCATTAAAATGCTTTTAAGCGACTAGGGAATGTGTTAAACAGAGTTTTATTAAATTAATTCAAATTTATGTTATTACTTTTTTAACTTTATTTTTATATTTAATTAAAGATAAGCTTAGATAAGTTTCTGAAACAAAAATATACACCACAAGCACTCAGAAAGCAGTTATAACTTTTAAGGCTAGTTTTAGTAACGAACTTACACTAATATGGGTTTTAAAAAGAAAGGCTTATACACTGACTATGTCAAACCACGGCAAGCTTTTGCCTACAACAAGCACTGAATTACAAAAAACAGCCCTATCGTATGTGTTAAATAAAAAGGAGAAAATTTAATATAGATCTGGTGATATACTCACACTTCTCTATATATTTTGAAGATAAAAACAATAACTTACACACAGAAAGTAAACAAAAACAAATTTTGACAGCAAACGAAGGCAAAATGTATAGCTGTCTTAAACAGGTGATACACAGATCAAATTGAAACATCAATCATGTATTTGTTTGAGTTTTCTTAAAAATGAAAGTTGTGTGTGAATTTGAGGAAAATCAAAACCAGTTTGATTTATTGTTGAAATTTGATGTGTGTAACATCCTTTTTAAGTGCTTTACCGCCATGTGTCAAACGATCTTTTGAAGTTTTTATGAAAAGCTTTTTAAAAGTCGGTGCTAGAGCCACCTGAATTATTTATTATTTTAATGCCTGTTTTTACAATTTTCGTTAGTGTGCTTGGCTAAAACTTTGGAACCAAATTTGGCTGAATATTTAAATTATCAATATTTTTAATTTAATGTACAACCAAAATCTTGATATTTGCCTTATAAAATGTTTGCTTGAACTATCGGCAATTTGTAATTATGGGCGTAAAACTAAAAGGATTTTAAATGTAAAATTGTTTCTCTACTCTTTCTTTTAATGTGCAATAAATGCAGGTTGTAGTCATCTTTTTTTAACATTAATTTCATTCATTTTCATTAAAAAGCTTCTGTTTTTATATTTAAAAAAAGGCTATTGGAGAGGCCTAGCCCTTAAGCAACTCAATTGCGACATTAAGTCAATGAACTTTTCAAAAAAGATAAAAAATAAAACCATTTTAAAGTCATTCATGCAGTTCTGTATGTGTTAAAATTAAATTTGTTGGCAAAATATTGTCATTCTCAATTTACTTGTATCAAGCTGTTGTAGCTAAGTAAGTGGTAAGTTTTGGTTTTCATTCTCAGGCTTACAAATGAAAAGACGGCCAACACCTTGGCAAATAAAATATTAAAGAGGAGACACACAGTGAGAAGGAGAGAGAAAGAGAGAGAGAGCACTGCAGCATCAGCTTTAAAAATGTTAAACACTTTAGATTGTGCAAGAAACACTGTACTTAAATTTTGAGTTTTGTAAAGCACCGAAACCAAGAAAAACTATTTTTTTTTACAGCCAATATTAGCTCGGTAGAACAACATTTTGGGTTAATATAAAATCCAGAGCCTCGAAAGCAAATATAAATTTTCTTTGTCTTTACACCTCCAGAAAAATTCTTTAGCAACGGCAGTTAGTTAGTGATTATTCTAAACATCTTTAATTTAATACGCGTACTTTATCTTAGTACAGTGCAAAACGGTACTGCTGAATTTAAATTATTATTCTGTTCACATACCCAAACTTGTGCTAAAACCATGGATTTTTTTCTTTGTTTGGTTTACTTTCATAAGTTGAGTTGTAGGGCATTTATCACAGCATGTGATCTCTTAAAATTTTCCTTTGGTATTAACAAACCCACTGAAGCCTTAGTGCTTTTAGTAAATCTAAACGCATGTGCATTTCACTTGCTGAACCGTTGCTCAGCTGCAGCAAGTTTTATGAGAGTGCATAAGATAAATAAACAGAAATGCGAATGTAAAAAAATAAAACACGGTGAGAGTTTTTTTTTGTTTTTAATAAATTAAATTAGCATTTATATACTTTTAATGAAAAATGACTACAGCGTTGGGTAATACAGCAAATTGTCAAGGGAATTTTTCAAGGGTTTTGTTTCAATGATTTCTTACTAACGAATTTTCATTTTAAATAGAAAAAAACGAGTGAATGAATAAAGAAAATGAACACTTATATAAAACGACTATCATGACTACTTTGAAGATCCTTCAAGATTTTTCGTATTCCATTACAAGCGAAAGAATCAATTTTATCTTACATGAAACGTTAATTCTGCTAAGATTTTCAATAAGGCTTTTTGAAGCGGTACTTCAAAGAAATGTTTAGATGAGAAGTAACAGTCAAACTTATATTGGGGCGGCAAGCGTTTTTTATCTATCAAAAATTCTCATGCCCAAACAAAATGTAGGGAGCAAAACCTAAATAGCGCGGCGGCAACACTGTTTTGTAGTGAAGTTGGCTGCAAAACAACTGTTTTATATTTTTATTCTGTTATTGCTGACCAGTAATGACATTTTAGCTAATTTTTTTTTAAATTAGCGTTTTGAACACCATTTTTATCTTTAGGGACGTTTTATTAAACAAGATGTTTAATAAAACAGCGGCTTGCAACTCTAATTGAGGGCCCTTAGGCCGTCACGTAAACCAAACATTACTGCAGAGAATACGCACAGCCAGTGTTCTTATTTAGGCAGGACGCTTTAACGCTTGCCGCTTTAATTTAGGTTGAACTGTAAGAAGTTCATTCCAGACTCTGCAGAAATGTGGACTGCAATAATTAAGTTTATTTTTCTTGCAGAATGTGGAATAGCTTGGCTTCCCTTATTGACTTCACACTTGAATCTCTGATATTTATAAAAGAAAGGAATAAAAGCTTTTAGATATAAATAATAGTCCCACTAGCCTTTTAGTGATCTTGAACAGGGTTAACCTAACCCAAGTAACTTCTTTACAATTACATGAAATTAATCTCAATCCTAGCCCTTTTAATGATTCTAAATCTGTGTTTCCAATTACACAGTTTAGTAGGTGGAGAGACTTGAACGAGGCCTTAGAAAATAATCTAGGGGGAAATGCAAGACCAATTGTTCCCAAAGAACATATTTTGGTGCTACTAGGACTTGTGAAACTAGAATTTATGGTGCAAATAATACCAATACAAGCTACAATTGACAACGCAATGTTAATGTTAATCCCTTACAAGAAAAAAATCAAACCTTAAGGACTAGTTCAGTGACATGTGCTGTGAATAGTTTATTTTCTTTAGAGCATGAACAGAAAGTCTAAGATACCAATATGCTAAAAGCTACAATTGACCCCCTCTTAAGACACCGAAGTGCTAAAGTTAGTCTCTTTACATGAAAAAATCAAACCAAGGTTCAGTCTTCATACTTCAAGGACTAGTTCAACGACATGAGCTAATTTTCTCTTACATCATGAACAGAGTTTGTTTTATTCAAAGTACTTCAGAGGCAGTTTAAGATCACCATGAGCAAGAACTAGTTGAATTTAAGTTAAGAGTGGAAAAAGAGAAGTTTCAATTAGTAAAACGTTCAGTGACATGTGCTGTGAACAGTTCATTTTCTCATACAGCATGAACAGGTACTTCAGAGGCAGTTTAAGATCTCCATGAGCATGAACTAGTTGAATTTAAGTTAAGAGTGGAAAAAGAGAAGTTTCAATTAGCAAAACGTTCAGCGACATGTGCTGTGAATAGTTCATTTTCTCTTACAGCATGAACAGGTTTGTTTAATTCAAAGTACTTCAGAGGCAGTTTAAGATCACCATGAGCAAGAACTAGTTGAATTTAAGTTAAGAGTGGAAAAAGATAAGTTTCAATTAGCAAAACGTTTAAATATTTGTGGTAATTCTGTGTTAAGCCTAAAACCTGAAAGAAAGAAATCTAAGAATGGGGAGATCTGCTTCGTAATACCCTTTCATATATTTGGGAGCCCCTTTAGATCAGTGGGTAGTGCACTAATAATTAACAATTTGGGAGTCATAGGTTCAATTCGCTTTAAAAAAAATTTTTTTAACACAATTTATAGTGTTCATTTTGGCACTTTCGTTTTGAAAGCTTTTAAGTGTTAAAAAATTTTGGCTTTGCAAAACTGCTGGAAAAATTTAATCTGTCATGTTACCAAGCAAATAACAAACTAATCACACCTTTTGCAAAATTAAAGATTTACGAATTAAAGACAATCATTCAAATGAAAATATTTATGCAACAGTTTGTGGTGAACGAACACAAAACAAACAAACAAAAAAAAACAAAGCATTCTGGTTATTTCTGGGTAATTGTTTCCTGGAGTTTCCTGGAGTATAAAATTTTAAAATGTGTTGTGGACATTTAAAGTTTTTAAGAAGTGTAGAGGCAAGCATTCTTTAATTCTTTATTTTATTTTTTTTTTTTTTTTGATGTTCTTTGCTGCTTTTGGTTAAAGATGTCAAATCGAAGTCATTGCCCTTGGTGAAGAAGACGAAACGGTGCTTTTTTTTCACAGCCACACATTTTTAAGGTTGTTGTGTTTTTTTTTATTTTTGTTGCCAAAATAAGTAAAGCTTTAAAAAAAAAGTTTTATTTTGGTTTTTTTTTTTTTTAACCGGGATTTAATTTTATTTCTCAAGTATCTTGTAGTACGAATACTTGTAATTTTTTTTTGTTGCTTTTTTTTTTTTGTAATTTTTTTTTGGGCTGTAGGTATTGTCGCTGTTGAATTTTAAATTTGTTTTAACATTTCAATTGTTTTATTTTTATTTTATTTTATTTTATTTCATGTTTTGTTTGCCATTAAGTGTTGACAATTATTTTGCATTTTTATGCATGTTTTGTTGCAGTTACAAAATGCAACAACACCAAAACAGATACATTCATCCGATGTTGCTGCTTTTAAAACAACCAACGCAAATCGTTAAAATGTTTTCAAGTCAATGACCTGAATTTCATTATTAAATGTTTTTATGTGTATGAAGTTCTCGTATGCATTTACATATTTCGTATTTTAATTGTAAATTTTACATTATAAAATTTTGTTAAATGTTTTATTTATAAAAATTGTTAGTTTTTAATATGGGGCGTTTCTATCTTTTACTAATTAACACATCCCACTGAATTTGTTAGTTCGTTATTATTTATCAGTTTTATTAAATAATTTAAAGAAAAAGTGCAGCAAACCACACTTAAATTCACACACCCAAGTTATGATAGATAATGAATATTAATTAATCAGCTGTCTTGAACTTGAATAGTGAATCACACTGGTGTTTAAGTTATTTAATTTTGATGGCATGGAAGAGTACTAAAACAAATAAAACAAAAATAAAATGTTTTACACAGATCGCTGGGATCAAAATTTATTTAAGTATGATTACACTATGCAACAATATTATAAAAAAAAAATCATTAAATAATCACTTTATTTTTTTGAGGCGTCAGGTCGTTACGCAAACCAATGATGGTCTTCATCAGTATTTTGTTGTCATATGTGTAAAGATAAATATCGCATGCGATAAAAAACATTTCCATACATAATCTTCATATAGAATATGGACTAAAAGAAATCACCCTTATTTTTGCAAATGGCGGGCAATGTCACATCTGTTTTGATATTATTGAACCAGACAGATGTAGAATTTTAGTGAACAAGCCAAGGAGCGATACACTCCAAAAGAACACGGAATAATCGAAGTGGACGACTTTTCGACCACAATCATAATGAGCGACGAGGTTCCTTTCCGTGAACAAGAAAAACTATCGCTTCTGGGGCACCGAAAATCCACGAGTGATGCACGAGGAGCCATTACACCCGCTCAAAGTGACTGCATGGCGCGCTGGAGCAGTCATCGGGCTGGTCAAACACAACAGTGGACGGTGCGCGCTACAGGGCCATGTTAACCGATTATTTCTGCCGTATATGTGGTTCCAACAGGACGGGGCAACGGCATACGTTTCATTTTCATTTAGAAAAAAAAAACAGAGAGCCAAACAACAATGGATGACTTATTTTGGCGAACCTTGTATGCACTGAACTTAAAGGTTTATAGAGAGATTAAGCCATTCTGGCCCAACTCTTCTATCTCCAGGAATGGGACCTAATGAAAAACAACCAAAATGTATAAAGCTATCATTCTGGGAATACAGTTTTTTAGAAAATGTTGAAAATTTCATTTAGTACAAAAATTGCGTATACGAGTATGTGGTCTCTGAAAGATGAAGGTTACTGTGGCCAAGACCTTCGATCTTAAGGAATGGAGGCTGTTTAGATTTGTAATCTATTGTTTAAATACTCAGAAATTACTTTGGATTATTTAAACATTAATTTTCCCGGCATTTATGCCATAAACTAAATCAGGATTTTTAAATTCCGGGTTTTTCAAGAATTTTGGGATTTTATTAATTCCGTTTTTTATATTTTTATTCTCATAAAGATATATTAACCAGTATGTATGGCATCTCTAATTTCAAGCAATGATAAGTTTCATTTAACTTAATTAAATATTTCATTCAATTATAAATTTTTTCTTTCATTTAATGAAATATTTCATTGAAGTTTTAATTTAATCATCTTGAAGTGATCAATTTGCTCTACAGTTACGTAGACATTTTTTGTTTTTTCTTATAAATAACTTTTTAAAATCTCAGTAACTGAGTCTATGACTGGCAGTCTGTAAAACTTAACCTAAGCCAACAAGTCTTTAAGATTTTACAGAGAGACAGAAAAAAAAACACCAAGACTTAAGACTTTTTAAGTCTGTATTTAATTTAAATAACACTGCCAACTAACAGCTAATTATTTTATTTATTTATTTATGAATTGTAAAGAAAAGAAGAGGTTTTCAAACCTTCGGACTAATAATTAAATTTGGTTGTAAATTTTGCAGTGTTTCAAGAGTAACAGTGTCTACTTCATGTCTTCAATAGTTCAGGGGGGCAAATCTTTTTAAATTTTTTCTTATTCTATTTGCTTATTTCTTTTTTCAAGTTATTTTAATAAAAAAATTTACCAGCAATTATGTAATTTTCAAATTATCTCAGGTTTAAATCAAACAACAATACTAATTTGGAAAATGAAACATAAAGCAAAACAATAATTAATAACACGCCATTTTCATGTTTTAACACCAAGAAACCAGACTTGAGTTGAATTATTAATGAATAATTATTTTAATTATCTATAATATTTAAAATAATAGACGTTTTTTTTTTTGTTCTTCTAAAAGAAACACCACAACAACAACAGAAACACATGATAAAAATAAAATAAATGAGCAAATATTTATGAACGCATACTTGAACCGCTTATGGTAACAACATGTGCTTTTAACACCAAACTTTCGGCTAAGGCAATTTTTTTATCTTTTTTTTTTTAAGAAAAGAAAAACAAAAATATCTTATGATTTCAATTGAAATACGTAACACTGACCAAACAGACATCCAGTCACCAAATGACCGTATTTGTAAAATTAATCAATAAAAAATATTTTTTTTTTTAAGTAAAATCACCACAAGCAGAACAACAGCAGCTATCAATTGAAACTTTTTAAAAAGCACATAATTTTTCAAGTTGTTTTTAGTAGCAGAAATGTAGCACAACAACAAAATACGAGTATCTGCAAGTTTATTTTATTCAAGCTTTACGGGTAACTATTTATTAATTCAGTTCCACTAAATTAAACAATAACAATAACAACAGCTTAAAAAAAATTTATTTAATATTTTCAGAATTTTATTGTAAATACAAAAATTAACTTGTTTAAACAATAAATAAATAGAAAAAAAAAATAAAAAACAAACACTTCATACAAAATTTAAACTACTCATGAGTTATTTATGGATTGCAGTGCTTTATAGGGTGTCCCATGTACGACTCAGAAATTACAAATGAAATCACAAAGCTTTATTACCTAAAGCGGGTTTCAGACTATTGTATTTAGTATAATACATATCAAAAATTCGTGTATTAAGTAAAAATCCAATAGTGTGAAAACAAAATGTTAAGCAAGTATGGTGAAGTTAAGTATTTTATGGTTTTTGTCATTTTTAGAATTTTTTCTCATGGTTGCTTTTGTATAAGCAACCAAAGAAAAAAACTAGAAATCAGCTGTGTGATGGAATGAAAACAGAAAATATTTTCCTTTAGATTTTATTTGACAGTCTTTTTGATTTGCATCTGATTTCGGTCTCACTCGATCTAATGAAAATGTTAATAATGTGAAACCCGCTTTACAGCGAAGGGTATAAAAATTATCATTAATTGAATATTAATTATTTCGACAAGAGTAACTTGGCTTGCTAAAAAAAAAAAATTACGCTTATCAGCTTTGCTTTCATTCTGATCAGCATTTTATTTTTTTTTTATTTTTTTTTTGCAACAGAAACCATTAAAATCTCATTAAATTTAATTTTCGAAATTATTTTAATGTTTTGTTTTATTGCGGCTTTCTTTTCTTGTTTATTTAAAACACATTCAAACAATTCTTTAATTACTTTTATAACTTTAAAATGCCTTATCTTATAATTTTAATGTTTTTTTTTTTTTAACAAAAATGACTAAAACTTAATTTATTTTTGCTGATTTCGCTCTGTCTCTCTTAAGCATTTTAAAAAACAAAGATAACAAATGGAATCATTAAATTTTCTATTACAAAAGCATTCATAAAATTGTTAGTCTCAACTAAAAATTAAAGAAAGTTGTGAGAGTTTATACAACTTGTTTTTGCTATGCACTCACTAAATTCTTAAGAATAAAAAATTTCTGAAACATTTGAAATGTTAGCAATTTCAGTTACATTAGCACGATATTAAGAATACTCTTGCAGTAAAATAAAAAGGGTTAAGACTTTTGTTAAAAATTGTATAGTTTCGAGTGGGCTTCAAAAAAATATGCACTAGGGTTAGTATTTTTTAAACAAGATATAACCGCCGCTAGCCTTCTTGCCTAGAAGGAAAAGTAGCAACATTTGATGGCTTTATATGGCGGCTTGGCGGACTAACGGCCATCAACTAGAATCGTAATATTCCAAGCATCCCTTAATTGTAAATATAATCAAAAGTTGTAAATCGATTTTCATAAAATATGAGACTAAAACCGGGGCCAAACTCGGCAATTTTAGTTGCACAATTCCTGATTTTGTAGTAGAGACAGGAAAGAGGAATGGAAAGGGGTACATACTTGCTTGTAATCAGCAATTTCTGTTTGTTCTCTCTTCTTGTTCTTTAAGCTTTGCGCAATTCCTGATTTTGTAGGAAAAAAAGGAAAGAGGAATGGAAAGACAGGTAGCTTGAAATATAAATGAATGAATGAATAAGAATGCTATAATTGCTGAAACAAAATTGCTGTTTATAGACACAGCCACAATTTTAAAACAGAATTAATAAAAAGTTAATTAACTAAAACCGCCCTGCTTGTTTCCAGTAAAAAAATATTTTTTTTAAGCAGTAACATTGATTTTAGCAACTTCCGGACGAACCATAAAAGATTACTTAATAAGACACATATCATTTTAAAGAGGAGGTTGTCTAGACTTGTAATCTATAGCCCAAGTACTAGAAAATTTTTTTGAATTATTTAAAAAAAAAATTTTTTTTAATTTCCCTATTAGTCCGTGGCGCGAGCGCTTCACTACAAACATAAGAATTCAGGCATAAATTAGCATTTCGATAGCATTTGCTCATTTTATTTACATAAGTGTTTCCCACTTTTTAACTCTTCGTTATAAAATGAAAGCAATTAAAGCAAACTATTGATTCAATTTGCTACAATTACCAGCTGAATAAATAGAAAAAATTATTTTTTTTTTTTTTTGCAAACAATAGAAGAACGTCAATTGAGACTCAATTTTTTGCAAAAAAAAAAAAAAAAACATTTTTTTTAAATAAAAAATATTTATTAAAAGACATAAATTATATTTCTACAGCCAAATTTATAAAAAGAAAAGGCATTTTGTGTCACCTATAGCTAAAGTTAAAATTTTGCAAAATTTCAGTAGCCTGTTACTACAGCCACCAGATTTCTCAACCGGGCTCTTTGGAGTCCCAATCAGAGTTGGCATTTTAGCCTTTTTAAGGCTAGATTTAGTCTTGAAATTTATGATTTAGCCTCTAGCTTTTTTCCTAGCCTTAAAAAGCCTTTTTTGGAAAAATGAAAACAAATCATACATAAACTGAAACCAAATTAGCTAAAGTAATATTTTCGATAGAGCTTTGATATGTAAATTGATAAATTGTTCGAACGAAGAAAATTTCATAAGTAAAAAAAAGTATTTGGCTTCTAACTTGTAAAATAAATATGCACTTTATTCCTAATTGATTAATAATTTGTTCCATTTAGAGTTTAGTTAGTAGCTAGTACTACCGCTTAATAATGCTGAGGTTTCTCGCTTTTAATTACGATAAAGCAAGCGAATTATCAAAAAAAAAATCGAAATAAAGATCAAAAAATATATTATTACTTCAAGGAATTTTAAATATTATTTTTTAATACTGAAGTTGAAAAATAATTGAATTCGCTCAAAAGTATTTAAATATTATAGAAGATTACAGGATGGAAAACATATCATTTTAAAGCTAAGGTTGTCTAAATTTATAATCTACTGTCCAAGTATTCACTGTCTAGTTTTATAATCCTTTGCTTAATTACTCAGGAGTTACTTTGAATTATTTTAAAACATTTTTTTAAAGTTTCCATAGACCCCAAGGACTATTATTCTCAAGGCTTTTGGCAGTTTCCGTGTTGGGTCATAAAATAAAAACTGCGAGCACTTCCAGAAAGTTCGGAAACTACAAATTAAAATATTTACTTTTTGATTTTGGTAATTTTCATGGTCGAAATCTGGAATGGTACCTCGGCAAAGTGGAGAATATTAAAAATCCCTCAAAGCAACAGCACAGGGGTATATGGATATTTCAAAAAATTTTTTTAAATAGTCCAAAGTAGCTTCTGGGTATTTGAGCAAAAGATTAGAAAACTAGACAGACTTACCTTTAAAATGGTATATGTCTTATTCCGTAATCTTCTATGGTTTGTCCGGAAGTTACTAAGGATTATTTAGAAATTTTTTGAAATTTGCGTATACTCCAGTAATGTTTTTTGAGGGATTTTAGTAACTTACGGACGAACTATAGAAGATTATGGGATGGGACACATATCATTCTAAAAGGGAGGTCATTTAGACCAAATACTCAGAAGTTACTTTGGACTATTTTAAATTTTTTTTTTGAAATTTCCATATACCCCAGGAATGTTTCCGTTTTGGGTCATGAAATAAAAACTACAAATTTTTCAGAAAATGTTAAAACACTTCCAGAAAGATTAGAGCCTGCAGATTAAATTACTTTTTGATTTTGGTAATTTTCCAGCCGTGTGGAAAACGACATTATTTTCTTTAGTTTTTGATATTTCTTATTTTTTTTAAAAAACTTATAATTAAGATTCCTAATGTAATAAAGAATTAAGAAAATTTTGAATTTTAAGCTGTAGCTTTTTTTCGGAGTAATTTAGCCTTTTCTAGCGTTTTTTAAAGGAAATTTAGCTTTTTTTTTCTAAGTTCTGGCAACGCTGGTCTCAATAAATCCCAATATTGCACGTCTCTTCATCTGGACTGTGCTCTTCGCAAAAATATGCTTTCGACCGCAGGACGAGTCGGCATGCTACTCTGGCAGCCTCGACCTTTCCCTTGCCAGATTATCTACCCTACAGTTCCATGTCCACATACCCAGATGAGGGTGACCACTGAATATCCTTTAAGGATGTCCGGCATTCCTACTAAAGTAAGCACACTTGTGTTTTATTTTTGGTCTATAAGAATTTTGGCTTATAAAAATTTTTTTTTTAGACTTTTAATTTAGCTAAATATATGACTAAATTAACTTTTTTGTATCCAGTACGCTTATGATACTGAAAGGGTTAAACACCATAAAAAGCCAAGGAAGTATCCAATTCCGTCACAGACTGTTGTTGAGTTTAGTAAATCCTTTGTTTGATTTATTATTTCAATAAAATAAATTAAAATTTAGTTGTATTTATTTCATTCTTCTACTTCAGTACCATGTTTGTTTTTCTTTTTATTTTATTTTATTTTATTTTATTTTATTATTTGTTTAGCTGTTTTATTTTTATTTTTATTTCAACGCTTCGATACACACATATCATGATCATGCTGCTGATCATTTATGTCTGTGCGGTTTTTTTTTTGTTTATAAAAAATATAAAATATTGATATTCTTTGTGATGATTGCTAATAATCATTATTATGTTTATTAACTCAATAATAGAGTTACGACGAAGCAACAAAATACCATCATCTTTATTAATGATAATTAAATGTTGGTTTTTGTTTTAACTTTTTTTTTTATTTCATTTTATTTTTCTACTCATTTTCTTTAATGTTATTCATAAGTAAGAAATATATATTTTTGTTAGGATTTCTTAACTTGCATGTTACTTTACTGCCTGCGCTTTTTAACTTCTCTTATTCCTGTTTATTAATTTTTTTTTTAATTTTTTTTTTATTTAAATAAATTGTGCGTGTGTATGAGAATTCTGCTTTAATAAATGTGTGGGTGTTTGCTTTTTTATGTTAAAAATTATTTTTTTTTAATTAATTTTTATTTAAATGCTTGAATTGTTTACTAAAGTTTCTTGGGGGGTCATGTAAATTATTAAAAAAAGACAGTTAAATAATATTAATTAACCCACCACATAAATTATTAATTATGACATCACTAACTCTTTGTCTGTTAAACAAAATGATATCACAGTTTAACTATTTTGTAGGAAATGTCCCAAACTGATTTAAATAAGAAAAAGAGAAAAAATTTGAAAACGAATTTTAAATATTTTTTAAAACAACTTTTATTCATTAAAAATTTTTTGAGCTTAAGATCTGTCTTTGAATTTTTCAACAAACTTTGTAACAATTTCTTAAATTTGCTTAAAGCCTGATGTTTTAATTTTCACTCTAGTCAAAAAGCATGTCATAAATAAATTCTTGGTACTTTAAATCCAAAGTCTGTGTCATCTTTTTATTAATAAACAGATATTCAGACCAATTAAAAATAAAAATTCTCTGTAAGTTTTTCAGTTTTTCTTTTCCTCTCTTCTTCAAGCCATACTTGAAAGCCACACATCACTTTACAAACATGTGTTATATTTTATAATAAAAATTGCTTGTAAGCCATTTCAAGTATGCTTGTGCAGTACGTTAGTAGTGATATATATGTGATTTCGTTTGTAATTTATACATATAGGCCATTCTATAAAGTATATATATACCAAATCCTTATAAAAAGCAGAGACGATTTAGCGATGTCTATCTGTCCGTCAAGTCGTTGAAATCAACTTTCTGCAGTGTTAAGGCAATTTACAGAAAAGTATATCACACCAATCTGTCAGTTGTTTTTGTTAGATTCTTGCTATTAAAATTAAGCCGGATCGGTTCATAAATGGCGGAGCTACGACTACCTCTATTTTTACTATTTTCAGAGTCAGTCTTTTGCTCATTTTGTCTAAACTACGAAATGGATAAAAAACGTGGTAAGCAGTTTTATAAAAAAAAAAAACAGCTGTGCAAAAAATGAGAGAAATCGGCTAACAAATGGCCGAGGAATATCAAAAATACAACCGTAATTTTAGATTTTTATTAATTTCTGCTTTGTTTTTTTTGCGCATTTTATTTAAACTAAAAAAAAGTAATACACAGTTTTTTATGCATCATAGTCAGCTGAATTCGTTCATAAATGGAATTCAGTCGCTAAAAACCCTTGAATCAATCGTACTGTTCTTCTCAAGGATTTTGGCAGTTTCCATTTTGCAGCATAAAATAAAAACTACGAAGTTTTTAGAAAATGTTAAAACACTTCCAGAAAGCTTAGAGCCTACAGATTAAAATAATTTTCATGGGCAAAATCGGAAATGGTACCTTGGCAAAGTGGGGATTGTAAAAACCCCGCAAAGCAACAGCACGGGGGTATATGGAAATTAAAAAAAAAATTTTTAATAATTTTTTATGAATTTGGCAATATCTCAATATATTTCAACGAATGAGAACGTTTCATTAGAATAATGACAGCATTTCATTGATTAAATGAAATATTTCATTAAATTTATGGATTTTTCATTGTATTAAAAACAAATTCTTTCAGTGTTGAAGCTTTAACATTTTAGCGGTCAACAATAGAGACGAAAGTTTATTTTACATTTAACCCATCGATATCTTTTAAAGTAAAGTCTATCAAAAAGCTGAGTATGTGGTCTACTAAATCCTAGTTTTAACTAAAGGAGTTTAAATATTTTCCTAAATTTGGTTAGAATTCTATAATTTACTTTAAATGACGCTGCTGCTAGGACATATTTTTATGTGTAAAATTAAAGAAAATAAATTTAATTTTTAATTAAAGTAAAGGTGAGAATTTTTTTTACACAATCATAATTATTTTTGTCCACTTTTGTGTGTTGCATTATTTTTGAATTATTAAACGTAACAAATGTATTTAAAAACAAAACGTATGATCTTTTTTTTGCTGTCAAAGCTGCTGATTATAATTATGGCAATTATTGCTAAGAAATTATTTCACAGATCACAAAGAATCACTTTGGAATTTTTTTATTTATTTTTTCTTTTATTTTTTTTATGCTGCCATAATCTAAACCATCCTTTAAGCTGATTTTGCTTATAAAAAGTAAAATAAAAAAAAAAAAAAATTATAAGTGACACCGACATTGAAAACGAATTGAAACGCTGAACTTGAACTTGAGTGCATCAGGAGTCGCGCACATGAACACAATTGCTTGCTTGTATAAATAAAGCACAAAGGAAAAGGAATAACTAAAAAATTATGTTTTAAACAGACCGAATAGCCAACCGTCAACACACACTGACTAACTGACTGGCTGGCTAGACTCTATGAGAAAATTTTTTTTTTCGGCTGGGCTTTTAGATTATTTCAATATAAATGGTTAGATCATGGTACATGGCCATGTTTTCTTTCTTCATCTTTTTATTTATTTATTTATTTATTTTTTTTTTTTTTTTTTTTTGGTTTATTATTTTGTCGTTTTACTTTTGTTTTTTATAAGTTCCTACAACTTTTTTTATTTATTTTTTATATCTTTTATTAAGCCTTGAATTGAAATTAAAAAAAAAATAGCTAAAGACACAGACACACCAAGACGATAACGTCGAACTTGTTCAGGCCATTTAAGGATTTCAAAATAATTTTTCAACAAAGAACTTCTAAACAAGATTCTCTTTTTCAAACACTCTTTTTTTATTCCGCGCACATATCAGCCAACACACAACATTAAACAATTTATTTTTTCTTTTTCAAATTTATTTATAGAAGTTTTTTCGTGCATTTTCTTTTTTAGCATAAAAATTATAAATTCCAATTACATCATGTTGCAAACAAACACATATTCTTCCCATGCATTCATTAAAATAAAAATAAATTTAATTTTTTTTTCTTGCAAACGCGTATCCATAAAATGCGCAAAATTGCCAAGTGGAGCCAAAAAAAAAAACAAAAAAAAATTTGAATTAATTATTCGCCCAAAGTACCTTTTTGTATATGCAAACACAAAATTTATGTTTAATTTTAAACAAACAAACGAAGAAAAAAAGAACACGATCGTGGTTGATCTTAAACAAAAAACACGCGCACAATCTATACGTTTCATGAGCTAAAGTCGCGTTCGACTAAACCGTTCAAACAATTTGCGGAGTTGCGAGAGACCCCTTCAAAAAACACAATCAAGCAAAGCAAAAAATCAACAAAACGAACCTAACCAGACCAGACAGACATACAACAAAAAAAAAAAAACAAAATCAACAAACAACCAACACACACACAAACTTTATTTAATGCCGGCTGTGTTGAGTTCATTTTCGAATTTTGTATCTGTGTGTGCAAGAGGTGAATATCATTTCATTTTGCATGTGTGTGTTGAATTGAAAACCTCACTCACAGATAAGAACGCAAAGAAATTTAAACATACAAAAAAGCAAAAACAAATTTGTTTACATTTTGACTCAAGTTTTATGGACGAATTGGTTTTGTTTAGGATGGTGCCCTATAGCTTGCCCTATCACTTGTTCTCACACAAAAGTCACGGTTTTAACTTAATGCAAATATATTCCTTAATGAAGAAAAATAAAGGACGTTTTAATTATTTTGGAAGGCTGAAATTAACTTTGGAAAGCAACAGCACTGGGGTATATGAATATTTAAAAAATTTTTTAAAAATAGTCCAAAGTAACTTCTGAGTATTTGAGCAATAGGCTACTAGACAGCCTTACCTTTAAAATGGTATATGTCTTATCCCTTAATCTTCTATGGTTCGTCCGGAAGTTACTATGGATTATTTTGAAATTTGCGTATATTCTAGTACTGTTGCTTTGAGGGATTTTAGAAACTTACGAACGAACTATAGAAGATTATGGGATGGGACACATAGCATTCTAAAAGGGAGGTAATTTAGATATGTAATCTACTGCCCAAATACTCAGAAGTTACTTTGGACTATTTTTTTAATTTTTTGGAAATTTCCATAGTACTGTTGTTCTCAAGGATTCCGACAAGATGATAATCAATCAAGTCACTCACACAAATGAACAATTTAAGTATTTAAATGGAATATTAATTAACTGGTTAGCGGCACGTTATTGTTATGTTTCAATTCCATTTTGTTCCGACCCAATTCCGTAACATTCCCCAATCAATTTACATTTAATTTCTAAATTTTTTACTATGAAAAAAAAAAATAAAAATTTAATGAAATTAGTAGCACATATCAAAACGGAGAGAAATGAGAACGTGATGTGCTGCAAAAAGCAAAGACCGATGTGTGTGATTTATTTAACCCACAAAAAAATCGTGTACAATATTTGATTTAATCATATTCGAGGCAAAATTGCTTTTTATGCTGTTCGACACCATTGAATCTAAAAAGTATATGCATATCCTTGATAAAAAATTTCAATAATACAAATACACACAAAAAAAACAGACCCCTATTTTATGTAGTTTTTGCAAACATGTGTGATGATTGATTTTATGTCTTTTGGCCCATTTGAGTTTTTGAATTTTTACATTCAATTGTGTTAAGCCGTAAAAGAAACAATCAGTTTTTAATCATGTCTCGAATATTATTAAATCAAATGTTGTGCAAGATTTTTTTGTAGGTTAAATATATCAAACACTCTGGTTTCAGCTGTCTGCATGATCGTCATGTTCTCATTTCTGTTCATTTTAATACATTTTACCTTTTTTGTAATAAAAATATAGAAATGGAATGCTAATGGATTGGGGAATGTGGAATTGAATCGGAACAAAATGGAATTGAAACGTATTAAGAATGCGTTGCTGCTCTTAAGACCATTAATGTTTCATTTCCATTCTGTTCCTAACGAAAAATTCAATGAAATAAGTAATAAAATGAAATGCTATAGAATGCAATAGATTAAAATAATGAAACGTAACCCATTTCTGGAATGAAATCAAAACTTGTGCATCGATTTAATTGAAAGTTAAGAAACTATACAAAGGTACATTTTGGTATTTTTCTCTTTTATATAATTACGGACAAATGCATTTTTAAGTTTTCTTTAATAAGAACTTATTAAACATATTTCCCATAGCCTTCAATAATTTATTATTAATTTATTTAGGAATTTGCTAACCAGAACTCTACCCTCTACTTCAACTTTGCAGTTTCAAAATCAATCAATTTTTAAATCGACCCCTCCCTTTACTAAAACCTAAAACAGTTTAATTTGTTTTTTTTTTATTCACTTTCTTGCTGAAAAATTAAACATTTCGAAAACCATAACTAAACCGGTTGACTGCAGACTTGCAGTAGTGAACTTAGAGTAACAAAAAAAAAAAATATAGAAAAAAAAGAAAAATGTGCTCATCAAACATTATTCGTTCGTTCTACTTAAATTACGACAAATGAAATAGAGTATTTAACAATTGTCGTTGTACTGCTGCTCGTATCTTTTCTTATCCAAATGGTTTTTATGTTGAGGTAGATTCTGGTTTATTTATTTCATTGAATTTTTGTTTTGTTTTTCCTTTTTTTTTGTTTGCAGAGTATTTTTCAAACCGTAACTAAAGTACCAGCAAGTCAGCGAATCTATTTGTAAGAACACACACACACACACACACACCTGAAGATGATCTTGGTGCTAATGAAGGTTTTACAAAGTTGAGAATTTTATCTTGTAGCTGAAAAGGCATTAATTACAAAATTCAATGCTGAAATTTATTAGTTGGCTGTAAAACGAAATTAGTTTAATTTCGTTCCATGAATGTAAATCGCATTTCTTGGCACCGGAATGTTACAGTTGGGTGAATTAAATTAATTAACTAAAAACCGCAATTTATTTTAAATGAGACAAAATCTGAAAAAATTTTAAATTAAAAACTTAAAAGCCTGTATAAATTGTAGCAAAAATTATATGCAATTTTATCTGACGGTTTGATTAACTTAAATGGTTTGATTTAATTCCCGACTAAGCCTACAAAACAGCAGCAAGTCTTTCAGGTTTATGTTTTATAAAAAAAATAAATAAATTTGGAACTCGAATACAAAAACTAACTCAACTTTATGTAGGCTAATTGTAGTTGGTGATGCTTGCATAGTAAGTGAGAACCGCCGTTGTCATTTTTCTATTTTTCCAAAAGCACTAAAACTAAGTAACAAGCCCGAATCCGCAACTTTATTTTAAGACTAAAATTATTTAATTCAATTAAAATTATTTTCCTTGAGAAAACCAGATAAAGGCGTGTCTCCCCTTTAAAATGATGTGTCTAATCTCACAATCTTTATACTTTCGTTGGGAAGTTGCTAAAATAACTTAGAGCAACAGCACTCGGGTATATGGAAATTTCAAACTAATCCAAAGTATCTTCCGAACGAACCATAGAAGATTCCGGGATAAGAGACATATCATTTTAAAGAGGAGGTTGTCTAACTTGTAATCTGCTACCCAAATACTCAGAAGTTACTTTGAACTATTTGGAAAAATTTTTTGAAATTTAGATTTTGAAATTTCCATTTCACAAAACTTGAGAGTAATTCACTGATGATGAGTAGCGTCTGATGGATATGCTTTCCCTCTTAGTTTTTAAGGTATTAAGTAAAAAAATATATTTTTTTAAGTTTTCCATAATTTAATTAAATTTTGTTAAAAATAATTAATTTTTATTGCTGACCTCGAAAAACTTTTCTAGAATCAAACTTACTTCGCTAAGGAAGTAACTAAACAAATCTTAGTTAAATGTACACACACACATACTTACGTTTGTTACGTTCTAATGGCTTTAATATCCATAGAAATCAAATAGTTTTACACTTTTCAACCTTTTGAATCTTGATGGCAACTATTCTTAATATAATTTAGTTTAAAAAGAAAAAAAGAAAATAAGTCAATTGCCTTGATCATTTTTCATACGAAGACAACAATAACAACAAAAACACTTAGCGATATTTATTAATATTAATCGCCAAATAGATAGACCTAATTCTCATATTACAATCTCTTGGTTTTTTCGTGCTGCTTTTTGCACTGAGTTGAGTTCACCAACCATTTAAATCCTCTCAATAAATGAATCTTTAGTTTAATAGGCGAGTATACAAGTAAAAAAGATAAAAATATTTACCTCTTTAAATAGCCATTTATCATCAAAATGTTTTGCTTTTTTTTGTGGTTTCTTAAGAAGTGGTAAAACATTTTTATAAATTACGAAAAAAAAAAATTTTTACTAAAAAAACCTAAAAAAAAAAGCTTCAATTGAAGTGTTGAAATCCTAATGGTTTCTTTTTTATGGCTGTTATGGTTGCCCAACAAATAACCAAAAAAAAAAAAGAAAAACTTCGTCTTGCAAAAAAAAACAAAAAAAATATTCATGCACTTCAGTTCCACTTCCACTCATTTGTATATCCATTACTTGTATTTAATAGTTCTTTTGAAAATAAAAACTGTGAGTGTAAATGTATTGGCAAACCAGCCTTTTATTTAACAATAACTAAAGTATGGGATTTGAATTTGTATTTGAATTTGAATTAAAATCGAACGTGTAAATACAAAAATTATAAGCAGCGTCTAGGCAATCAAATCAAGGTGCGTTTTAGGTTAAACCATAAATTATCACCTTTTGATCTCTTTAAAACGATTTGCATTTAGCTAGTCATTACCTAGGAAAAGCAATTGGAGTTTTCCAGTTCAACACGAGTGAGTATATTTGCTTTTCAAAATAGAAAAATCCAAAAATAAAATTTTTTTTTTATTTATTTATCGCTACCAATAAATGAAATTTAAACATCTTGCCACAAATTTTATTTAAACGTTCACAAAATGTGTGTTCACTTAAAACAAAAAAAAAATCTTATCACATTTTTTCTTCAATTTTTTGTAAGCCAGCACACAGAGTGTCAGTTATCAGTAGCTGTGCTGCAACACTCTGAACTTCTTAAAAAAAGATTTAAATAAACAATAAATAAAACTGTATCTTAAATCAATATAAATTTTTTTAAATTAAATTTACAGCCTGACAGTTATCGCTGAGATCAAAACAAAGTTGCTGAAAGGGTAAAATTACAACAACAAAAAATTGGTTTTGGAAATTATTGAAATTTGTTAAACACATAAGGAAAACTAAAGGAAAAATTCAATAAAATTTCATGAAAATCAAAACAAAAATAGTGACATCTATAATAAAAAAAAATTCAATCAAGATTCAAAAAGTAACAACAGAAATTTAATCACCAAAAAAAAAGTTTTTGGTAGATTTTAAGTAGCCTGAGATGCGACATATAGTGCTTGCCTAGAAGTAATTATGTAAGACATGCAATGATGGATAATCACTTACATAAGCACTTTTCTAAAAGGCCAAATGCACGACCCCAGCATACTGGTGCAATCTAGCAATTCTCCCAGCTTGTGGTATAAAATCAAAATTAGTTTGATAGTTTTTCGATTGCAGCAGCATACTGGTGTCCTGTATTTAAAGTTTTTAAATTAATTAACTCATTTAAACACTATTTCTTTAAGTGGAAACATAATCAGCCCAATTATGAATAAAAATTCCCACTTTTCAATTTCCTCTTTTCATAAAAAAAAATTCTCATTTTTTTAACTTAGAAAATTTTGTAATTTTGGGAATTTTTTACCGAAAAATAAAATTTTCTTTGGGAAAAAATTCTTAAGAAATGTTTATGATTGAGCTGAAAAAGGAATGTGCGTTAACAAAATTTTTTTTTTAACATTTTCTCGATTTATATGAATCGATGCCATGTCTATGGAAAATAAAAAGCAAAAATTATTTCAATCATGATATAAAAAGTAAATGCTAGATATACATCCAGCGGTAAATAGAGAAAAATTAATGTTCTCCGCACAAACTTATCAATCTCCTTTGGCAAGGATTTACAAAAAAAAAATTAATACTGCAGCAGCATGCTGGTATAGTGTATTTGGCCTTTAAGGCGTGATTTTAAAGCGCCAACAGTCACTTAGAAGCAACAGCTTTAAGAGGCCCATATGTGAAGACAGCATGCATGCGCAATCAAGTGTTTTTGTCAGCGGTTTCGATGTGTATAGGCAATTTGTGTAATTGTTGTGGTGTTGTGTATGGCGAAATTAGCTTTATTCAGGAAAGTTTTCAAAGAGTAAACATCACCTTAAAACACGATTTACCAAAAAAGATACTTTCGATATGCTATTGCTGCTTGAGAAATTAACATATCGACATTCCGCTCCGGCAGACTGGACCCATCTCTTAATTAAAGAGTTACTGCATATAAACTTAGCTCATATTACATGTGGTTATTGTAACGTGGCCGTTATAAACAAGCCGCCTGATCCTAACAAACCAAGCTATAATACTTATTTATACAACCACGGTTATAGTAAACATCCTCGTCACGAATAGGCTACCAAGCCTTAAGAGACACATGTACAATGTGAACCATATATGTGTGCTTGGTTCAATGCACAACATTGGTATGTTATAATTCTCAAACAGTAAATGTGAGAAGTTACTTAAGTAGACAAGGCTTGGTAACGAAAGGGAGAAAACAATAACCAACATTGTAAGAATTATAGTTACAAGTAAGGTACTTTAACTATGGTACGAAGCTGAGTATAAGATCATTCGTTTATAATATTTTATTTGTAGCCCGAAGAGTCTCACTAAATAAAGTACTGGTCAGCCTTGGGGACGATGAATAATAATCCGAGCGACTGGAAGGTGTTATCCAATGAAGTATTTCATCCTGCTTAACATTAATATAAAGAAAACTTTAAAATTTAACGTTATCGAAACTTTTCATAAAATTAATTTAAAATTCTTTTTGGGAAACTTCCTTTTTCTAATTTTTAAACAATTAACAACTTCATTTATTTACAATAAAACAAACTTTGGTGGTCTCGTCTCTTTGGTGACAATAATACGCTCCATCCATATTCTCTTTTATAATTCCAAACCTCAAGCCACCTGTCATTGTCATTTCACCAAGATTTGTTTCAACAAAAAAAAAAAAAAAAAAAAAAAAAAAAAAAAAAAAATCACATTAAAACAAACAAATAAATTGCAATTAAATTGGAATATCAACAACAACAAAAAACCACACGACATGCAGAAACAACCGCAAAATAAATAAAAATAATTTTTTTGTTTTTTTTTTTGACAAATTTTTGGCTGTGCTTTAAGAAACGAGAACCGCCAGCCTAATTGCTTGGCAGAGGGGAAGGTGGAAGGAGGCTACATTTATAATTGAAATATTTATTATTTTTGGCAGAATGGAGCAGAAGACAAGACATGTTGCACAACCAGCAACAGACAAAATAATTGTCTAATTTTAACCATGAAACCGTATGAAATTTAACAAAAATAAAATAAAATTATCAAGATTTGGAAGACACCTTTGAAAGTGGCCACAAACAATAAATAAATAAAAATGAAAACAGCACCAGCATGACTGATGAATCAAAAATCTCACACACACTGCACATGCAATAAATAGCGATTGTGTTAAATAAATTATTGTTAGATGGTAACATTCAAAAAGGGTACTTTGTTACCAGCTAGAAGTGGTTTTGCAAAACAAATAGACAGGGTAGACAATACACTGTTTTCAAAATTAAAGAATAAATCAATTTTTTAGACTCATTTTTGGTCAGGTTCTGGTGCTGCCTTTAAAAAACATTTAGGGGAACAAGCATCTCAGGGTTATCTTAAGGTCAGAATAGATTAAAACTACATTAACAATTCTTACGTTATCATTTCAATCAATACAGCGCTGATGAGCTAGACTAAGTTAGATAGCAAACCCAGCAGACATTTAGTTTGACTCCAGAGAGCTAAAATCAGAAATATGTTGGAGGTAGTAACAGGCCTCTGAAATCTTGGCAACCATGCTAGAAGAATGTTTTCGCCATCAAACAACTACTGTAGAAATTGTCCAGACGAGGAAGAGTATTACAAGCTCCTCTTGCAGGATGTCACTACTCGGTCGACTATAAGGGTCGACAATTTTTTCAAGTGACGAACTCATCTATCTTCTTCTCTAATGTTATTTAACTTTCTCTTGTACAGGTATCACAAAGGCACCACATCAAAGGAACCAAGTGAGCCCAGATTCTGTTTTTCTTATTTTCTTTTAACAAGACATTTTGCGTATATTTTTTTTAGTCAGTTGTCCCCATAGATAACCTACCAAGCTGAGAGTCGCAGGTTCCATTCCTGTCTAGACCCTGGGTGTTTTCTATAGACAAGTCGAGAAGATGCTTTGCAGATTTATGTTGTTAAGAAAAAAGCTGTTTGTCATTTAAAGTAGAAGCGAATAACAGTTTTCTTACAGAATCTGGCTGTTTGATAGAATTTGCTTGATATAAAATGTGCCAATATGGCCTCCCTCAGCTAAGTTTTATTAATAATTACCCAAGCACTTCCAGCTTCTATTAAACTTTAAATGCTTGAGGAAACAGTGTTAATAAATGCTTTAAATTGCTAAGTTTCATTTTATTTATTGAATAATGATGCTGTCTGTTTGTATGTATATTTTCCCTCTTCGTTTCATTTTTTTTTAATTTCAATTTATAATCTTTAATAAAAATCATCGACAAGTAGAAGTTTAAATTGGTAGTTTTTTTTTTAAGTTTGGCTTAGTTTCACAACCGTTAAATATTTAAAAGAAGACTTGGAAATTGAAACTCAAATTGTGATCACTGACTTCCTGTAAAATCATTTAAAATCAAGATTATCCACGTCATAATACTGGATCTCATAAATAGTTGCAGTAAATTTCAGTTCATTTCATTTCAAAGCAAACAAAAAAAAGATAGTAAAAAAATTAATGTTAATGGCTTGAAATGTCATGACAGTCACAGTGAGTGAAACATAAAAAAGTTAAAAAAAAAACACTTTTTATTTTAAAGTTAAACTCCTTTACATAAATTAAATTTGATTTATAGCCCGTAAGCTTTTGAAATTTAGAGAAGAGAAAAAAAAAAGAAAATAAATAATTTGCAATTAAATTGAGTTGTTAAATTGATATTGTTTGTTCAGAAATAGCAGAAGAGAGTGAAGGAGGGTTCATACCTTCCTTATTATCGTTATTAATCACTATGGGCTATGATCGCACAGCGACCTTTAAGATCTATCGTTATTAATTATGAGCTATAATACGACTAGCAACTGCAACTAAAAATTTCGCATTTGTGCAAGGCCACTATCATAACGAACGCTCTTCTCTGCGGAAAACCTAGCCGAAGAATTGATAAGTGATGAGGAGATATCTTGTGGAGTAACGAATTTTGAATAGAATGGTCTGAGAACAAACAAGCGGGACCTGAATTCAGTGATAAATTCCGAAGAAGCAAAGGGCAGACAGATAGAAGATGGGGGGCATGGATAATGCGAAAGCGTTCTCTAGGATATAAAGGAGATTTTTTGTCGATATGACAACATGGTGAGCCCGACATGTCAAGCGCCGTGACGACCAACCGTCCACACGGAAAGGAAAAATTAGCGGAACGTTATATCGATCGGTAAATAAATTGCTATTATTCATTCCTACGGAATTATCTTATTATTTTGAATTATTTCATTTAATTGTGAATTAAAAAGTGCATATTGTGAATGAATTCTGTTAATGGGTCAGCTGCTAATAAATAAAGGAAAAATTTAATTTTTTAACATCAAAATAAATTTTCAATAAATAAAACGAAATTATTTACGAAATATAAAAAAAAATTAATCTAAATCCCATTTTAATTTTTGCAAAATTTTGTAGTTTTTCTTACATTTTTCAACTTTTCGTCAGAAAATTTGAGCGTAAGCAATAATATGATAATACCGCCACGGTAGAGATCATAATTGCAAATTTTGCTTCTGCATAAAAAATGCTTTCCGCAATCGCAGAACAGAATGAATAATTAGACCCATTATAACTAACACTGGACAGATAAGCACGATGTATCACTACGCTGATTGCATTTCTTAACAGAAAGACGACTACAATCATATTCTGCTATAGTGTAAATTAACCAGGTGACTGTAAGAATACAAAAACAACAATATTTCAAAAAGGCTATACATTTTTGAGCCCCCTCCTGTTAAAAGTTATTTCTAGTGGTTGAGATTAAAAAGTGTGCCAGAGCAAAACGCAAATATTTTCCACTATTTTCTTCAAGTGTAAAAAACATTTTTTGCAATATTTTTACAAATTCATGATCGACAATAAAATTATCAAAAAACATATGATAATAAAGAGATGAGTATAAACACAAAGAAAAAAATAATGAAAAAATAAAGAACATGATCCTAGAAGTCAGACAGATATCACATGAACCTTTGATGGTTGGCACTAGTGGCTTTAACAACCACCAACAAAATAATAATAACAACAACAACAACAATAAATATAAAAACTTATCGACTTGTATAGATGAATAAAATTTGTACACTTTATATGCCCAATAAAATATATTTATGCCACAAAATTTGCCACGCATTTGCAATGTGCAACACTCGCCATAAGCCTCAGCATCAACGTTTATTGTTGTGCTTTTTATTTTATCTCTTGGAAGTGCATCCAGTATTAAGTTTAACAACAACAACAACAGCAACGCACAGTTTAATGAACACAACAATAGTGACTTGTGAATTTTCCCCAAGTAGCTTGGGCGAATTCTTAATATTGTTGTTGGTGTTGCTGCTGCTAAATGCTTCACTTGATTTTGATCTGTTTGATGGCATCAAACGTTGTTTGTGCTGTTATGCTGTCACGTCTTCACAAGCACTGCAACGCACATTCAAGCAAAGCATAGACTTAATGTTGCATTTGTTGCTTTTCTAGTCTAGTGTCTGCAGATTGTGGCAGCATGTGCAACAATACTAGCCTTTTGCTTGGCTTTGTAACAATTTTTTCATTTTTATTTTATTTTTTCAATTTATATTCTGTTTTATTTTTTGACATGTTCTCTCTGAGGGTGTAGGCTTTTTTAACAATTTACAGAGGAGTTGCTAGGCCATGGATTTACAGAAATATGTTTGTAATTTCGTGTGTGCATCTGTCTGAAAATGTGTATATGTATTTGCCTATCAGTGCATACAGAAGTGAGTGAAGATAAATATGCCGAGTTAAATACGTTTAAACGCAACTCGTTACGTTGTTTAGCACTTTTAAATATCTTTTCAGTATTTATGGCATATTTATCAAATATGTCTTACGTCCTTAAATATTTCTAAATAGTTTGTTAGTATTTTGGAATATTTGCAAGTATGTTAAGGAAAAAACATAAGAACGCTAGTACAAAAATAAGTAAATACGTTGAATTCTCTAAGAGATTTTACGGGTTTGAACATACACCGTTTTAAAAGGGAGTTCTTCTAAATTTGTGGTTTCAAATTACTCAAAAATTACTTTAGAGTATTTTTAAACAATTTTTTAAATTCCCTCATACACTAGTACTGTGGATCTTAAGAATTGCAAAAATTATACATTTAATTGATTTAATTAAGTATTTAATTGATTCAATTAAGTGTTTAATTGATTCAATTAAGTATTTAATTGACACAAATAAGTATTTAATTGACACAAATAAGTATTTAATTGACACAATTAAGTATTTAATTGACACAATTAAGTATTTAATTGACTCAATTAAGTATTTAATTGACAGAATTAAGTACTTAATTGACTTAATTAGGTACTTAATTGACACAATTAAGCATTTAATTGACACAATTAAGCATTTAATTGACTCAATTAAGTATTTTGTTGACTCAATTAGGTATTTAATTGACTCAATTAAGTATTAAATTGACTCAATTAAGTACTTAATTGACTCAATTAAGCATTTCATTGACTCAATTAAGTATTTTGTTGACTCAATTAAATATTTGATTGACTTAATTAAGTATGTAATTGACACAATTAAGTATTAAATTGACTCAATTAAGTACTTAATTGATTCAATTAGGTATTTAATTGGCTCAATTAAGTATTTAATTGACTCAGTTAAGTATTTAATCAATAAGATTATTTATTTAGGTCAGTTGAAAAATGTTAACTGTTAATTCAAACAATTAATATTTAATTGATTCGAAAAAATATATAATTGAGTTAATATACTTATTAAGAGGATCAGTTAAGTTATAGGTATTTAATGGCATTAATTAAGTATTAAAAGGATTCAATTAAATATTTATTCGAAAAATATTTAATGAACAAGACTATTTCTTTATGTCAATTTTATATTACAAATGAACAACATCAGAGGACACTGGAGCGACTTGTGGAACTTAACCACTAAAAATAATTGTGAAATTAATTAAATTTTATATTAATTCATAATATAATTTTTTTTTTAAATTGAAATCATAAATACCGAATATTATTTTACCTTTTTTTTAATCTTTAATTTGCTATATCTGAAATGAATTTCCCCTAAAATAAAATGAGGGCTAATGAATGTCTGTGTTAAAGGAAAAACGGTAACGCATACCCACAAAACTCTACTTGAATGCTGTGTATCACTTTAATCGCCCAACTGATGAACAGCCAAGACAAATAAATGCAAAGCAAAAGAATATGAAATTTTAAACAACCTGCAAAGCAAGTCATCCGCCATGATTGTAACTACTTTATGAAGACCAACAGTTTTGAAGTAAATGAGCATATTTCTAGACAACATCATTTGCTTGTATTGTTGTTGTTGCAGTTATTAATGTAAAATGGTGCATTTATGATTGCAATTGTTGCGGCAAGTTTTATTTAAATCCGCAACAACAAGAAATGGAAAAGAAATTTTTGTTCACATTCGCTTTAATGTGAGTGAAAATTGGCTTGATATTGAGTGTAAAAGAAGAGAGAACTTTTCTTTAAAGAAATTTTAGTGTGCTGCATCTACATACATACATAAACTGGCGTTATGTAAATGTCTTATCGGAAAAAAATAAAAACAAATGGAAGAGTGTGTATCGATTAAATATTTAAATAATTATTTATGAGAGTTTATAGCTACTTGAGCTGAAGCTCAAAATGTTTCTTAATTAACTTACGAGGTCCATTAAAATACAATTAAACGTAAGTTCTAGTTATGTATGTAGACAAGCTTCTTTTGTTTTAATAGCCTCACACCTATTAAAAATACTTTTTCAAGAAAATTTTTTCAAGTTTTTAACTCTGCAAACCTTCTCAAGAAAAATATTTCAACAACTGCCTGCTGACAAGTAAAGCTTTTAAAATATTTATTTAATCTTCTTACTCATTACCAAACCAGTTACTTGCTTAAATTAAATAAGCGTATATGAGGCTAGGTTTTTTAACATTCAGCCGAATTCACAATTGATTTCAAAGAAAAAATTCTTAAAGGAAAGTAATTTATATATTCATCCTCGCATAATTTAATGCTCCGGGAGCTAAGCGATTTTCCATTTTTAGTGAGATGTAATTAAATTCGATCATGTTCATTAAACCACAGAACTTTTACACACACGTAAAGCTGTTTTCGTTTTATAAATTGAGGGAGTGTTTTTGAAAAGATCAATTAACAAGCGTCTTGTAATTGATCTCTCCAATTGTTGTTTTTGTTTTTTTCTCTCATTCTTTATTTTTTACTTTTACATGTCGATTTAAAAGGGTTTAATTGTCGTTTTGCAACTGACAACAAACATTTCAGTTGTCTCGTTGTCACATGTTGTCAACCATAAAGGGTGATGATGGTTCAATTAAAGGAATGAAATAAACAAGAAATTATCTTAATAGTTTCCCATCAATTAAACAATAATAAATAAAATGAAAACATTGAGCGAAAGAAAACACTGCTGATAAGCCAGTGAAAAAGTTGTTCTTCGTTACATTCAATTGATTTCTTGGTTTGGGAGTTATAAATTTAACAAAAAATACTTTTAATGTAGTTATAGTGTTTGGTAGCAAACTAATCAAGCAATCGAAGATTTTGAACTCGATTCTGCAGAAAAGCTAAAAAAGAGCTTCACTGCCTTATATTGCCAGTGCCAATGCTTTAGTAATACAAAAATCAACTTATTTTTTATTTTTGATATGAAACAAAAACAAAAGTTTTTACCGATGGCAAATTCCAAAAAAAAATCAGTTTGAAGCGTTAAATTCATGTCTTGTCCCACAAGTTTCAATATTTTTACCAGCATAATTGAATATTTTGAAGTTTAATATTGATAAGTCTCTCATATGCTTATTACACGTTTATGTGGCAACGCTGGGGAAAAATTTTACTGGTAAAATGTTTAAAAAAAAATAATTTTTGATTTTAATTATTTTTTTTTTTAAGTCACAAACTTAAAAAATACAAAACTGAAAACAAACATTGTTTTGCCTGCCTCTTAACCCAGTTAAATTTGAAAATTGTGTTTTATGCAAATTTCGTTAGAGTTAAATAGAAATAGAAATAATAAAATTGAAAATGAAAAAAACCCCGAAACCAATAAATTTCAAAACAAAACTAGTAGACCAAAAAAGGTCTTAAAAACTTAAGCTTTTATTAAGAGCTTATTTTTTTCTAACAAAGAGTCATCGTACTTGGCCTGGGGGGTGATTATGTATTTTAATTGGAATCAAACTGGCTTTCGAAAACAATTTTCAATTCGAAAGAAATAGCTAATATGTAGACCTTTCGAGTATCCAGCAGAGTTTTATTAAAATTTTTAAGGGTAATTTTAAAAATGTTAATTTTTCTAGAATTTTCTACATAATTATTTTTTTTTTTTCAAATTGAAAATTCTCTTTGAAAGCCTTTTCGATTTGATTCCACAGCGACAACCATACTCGCAATAAAGCTGGAAGCAAATTATGTTATTCGACATTAAAAGGAAACCGATTTTAGTATAATTATGATTATGGCCCAGTAAATATAAGAAATACAAATTGAAAATTGCAATCAAAATTAGTTAAAGCGTTAAAGCACTAAAATAACTGTATACACTATTTTGTTTGCTTTGTGGGCTGCCACACCCACCTAACTTTAGCAATAAACAAACACACGGTTGCATTAAATAGTAAAGCTTCTAATAAAGTATTTTACACAAAACGTTAATACTTATTTTACTCCCATTTCTTTTAAGGGTTAATAAATATTGTTTTAAAAACATAAATTTTGCCAGTGGAAAATGTTGCATAAAAATACACAAGTGGCCGTACACTGATTGTAAAGAAATATAAAACTGAAATCTTGTTAAAGCAGCAACTCAATAAAAACAAAAAAAAAAAAACGCATTTGGAAGGCCAGGTGAGCCTTTTAATAGTTTTACACTTTTGAAATCAGCATGAAAACCATGAAAACAATATTTTTTTTTTTAAGTTTATTCACTTGAAATTGGTTTGTTGATTTCCAAATTGAAA
Source organism: Thelaira solivaga (assembly GCA_947397855.1). NCBI lineage: Eukaryota > Metazoa > Arthropoda > Insecta > Diptera > Tachinidae > Thelaira > Thelaira solivaga. Next base: position 62,350,192 of record OX377612.1, on the reverse strand, counting down.
CATTGTTTGCTACGTGCTGATGTATGTTTGTGGTCTTTCTTATCGCCATCATATTAAAATGCTTAATTGCACGATAAATGATTTTTTATGTAAAAGAAAGAAAAAAAAAATACAGGGGTCAGCGCTTGAAATCTAAGTTAATACAGGCTGCTGTAGCAATTACTCATTTATAACGTTTCATTTGACGTTTATCAAAATTGATTTACAAAAATTAAAAGCCAAATTGACGTATTAGATGCCGAATAACTTGTATCAAAATTTTCTAATTATAAAGATTTCTTACGATTTGGCATTTTTGCTTTTTTGCTTATCGAATTTAAACATTTTATTTTGAACTGGAAGTTTACTACAGCGTAATACTCAGGAGCCATATACCAAAATTAATTAGAAATCCTACAAAATATAAAACGTTTGATAAAAAGAGGCAGGTCGATTGTCAAAGCAAAAGCAAAGGTTTTAGAATGACTGATGGAGAGTCTTAAAATTTGGTTTTTCTTAAAATCAAAATTTCTACGTTTCAGCATTATGTAAGCAAGTGAAATGTACGAGTATATCTGTGATTAGAGTTCAAAGCAGAGGACAATTTGGAGTAACAAATTACTTTGCTTATGCAGACGTCATGCTTTTGATTGCAGTAGCTGTCATACGATACTCTGTACACGTTTTTATTGAACTGGACGTAAGAGAAAATCGAACAAAAAATAATCTAGCATTTTGCGTGCCTAAAAACTTTGAAGAAGAAGTGATTGTGGTTCATTTTAAGCTATAAAGAGACTGGCTTTATGGTAAAGTAACTTGCGCAAGTAAAGGGTCCACCATCTAAAGTGTTTTTTTTTTCAACTAGTGGATATTTCGTGAATGGTAACACTTAGCTCATGTCTGATTTGACAGATAATTAGTTTTATCCTTCCGCTGAAAGAATATGGTTGTGTTTTAGTTTCGCTAAGTGGGCCTGCAATCGACTTACAGAAGATGCCGATTTTGCCAAAAAAAAAATCATATTTTCAGATGAAGCTCATTTTGATCTTGGCGGGTATGTAAACAAGCAAAATTGTCGCATTTGGGGCATAGAAAACCCGCACGCATACATTGCAAAGCCGACGCACCCAAAACGAGTCACTGTTTGGTGTGGATTTTGGTCTAGAGGCATAATTGAGCCATTTTTCTTCGAAAATGAGCAAGGAGTGGCCGTTAGTCAATGGCGATCGTTATCGGTCCATGTTGAACGAATTTTTGTTCAGAAAAATTGAAGAGGAGGATATTGGCAACATTTGGTTTCAACAGGACGGCGCTACGTGCCACACAGCCGAAGCATTTTCAAAAAAAAAAAAAAAAAGTTATTTGACGGATCTTGTAGATTTTTAATCTATATAAATTAAATATAAACATTTTTGAAAACGACACTGGTTACAAGACTGAATTTTTATTAAAGTAAAAATTTTAGCATTTTGGAGAGCCTTAAGAAATCCCAAAGGAAACGTTCACTTCAAAATGCTAGAGTCTAGTTTTAATATTTACTACTCCCTCTAGATTAGTAGGTAGCGTACTAGCCTACCAATCTAGGGGTCCCAGGTTCGATTCTTGACTATACCCTGGGTGTTTTCTCTAGACAAGCCAAAGAAGCTTTGAGAATTTGGGTTGTTAAAAAAAAAGTTAATTACGTGATCTTACATGGTTTAATTTTTTGTATTGGCTACTTGCTGAAACAGAATAATTTTCTCTTCTCTTCCTTTTTTTTTTTGGAATTCCATTGCAATTTAATACAAGCCTGCTAATTTATTTTTCACATCCTTAACTTCCCAGTCTACTTTGGCTTCTTTTTCATGTTCTTTCTTAACATTTAACTTATTTCTTCTGCTGGCTAGTTAAATATTTACTAAAATTTGTTGTGCAAATAAAATTGAAAGCCAAAAAGGAAAAAAAATTAATTTTTTTTTCAAAACAAAACTAAAATTCAGACTAAAAGTAAAAGGCCAATAACATTAAGTTGCAAAGGTGTTTTACTTTGCTAAAAAATGAAAATGAAAAGAAATATTTTCATAAAGTGTTTATTGGATAATAAATTTTAAACATGTTGCTTGACAACAACTAAAAAACAAACATTTTGCGTTATTTTGTGTTGTGTCTTTTTTACTTTTCTCTAGATACTTCTTGTAACAACCAAACAAACATAAACATAAATGTTTTAGCAGTTGTAAAAGTGTTACATTCCTTAAGGAAAAAGAATAGAGCTAAAATGACAGAATATTTGCATACGGCAAGTAAATAAGTTTTAGCAGCTGTTTAGTGTGAACTTTTGTTAAATAAATATTTTGCATACTGATTAAAATGGCCACTTTACACATAAACTATAAAGTATCAAATTCAATAGAGAAGATTAGCAGACAAAAGTAAGACCAGAAATAAAAAAAAAAACTGAAAGTTTAGTGTCTAAAGCCCGTACGACAAGTGTGATTTTTTTTTTAAGTTTTGTGATACCAAAAATGAAGAAGTGATTGAAGATAAATATGACGAGTTAAATATGTTTTAATGTAACCCGTTACGTTTTTTAGCATTTGTAAATATCTTTTTATTATTTATGGCATATTTATCAACTACGTCTTAATGACGTAATATTTCAAAATATGTTTAGGAGAAACATAAATACATTGACTTTTCACAAAGATTACGAGATGGGACGTATATCATTTTAAAGGGGAGGTTATCTAGATTTGTAATCTACCGCCCAAATACTTAGAAAAATACTTTGGACTATTTTAAAATTTTTTTTAAAATTTCCATATACACGAGTACGGTTACTCTGAGAGATTTTAGCAACTTTCGCACGAACCCCAGAGGATTACGGGATGGGACGTATATCATTTTAAAGGGGAGGTTGCCTAGATTTTTAATCTACTGCCTAAATACTTAGAGCATACTTGGTACTATTTTTAATTTTTTTTTTGAAATTTCCATATACCCCAGTGCTGTTGCTTTGAGGGATTTTTACAATTCCCCACTTTGCCGAGGTACCATTTCCGATTTTGCCCCTGAAAATTACTAAAATCAAAAAGATATTTAATCTGTTTGGAAGTGTTTTCAGATTTTAAAAAAAATTCGTAGTTTTTATTTTATGATTAAGAACAACAGTTCTAGGGTATATGGACATTTAAAAAAAAAAATTAAAAATAGTCCAAAGTAATTGCTGACTATTTTGGCAATAGATTATAAATCTAGATAGTCTCCAATTTAAAACGATATTAGTTCCATCCCACATTCTTTGGCAAGTTGCTAAAAACCCTTAGAGCAACAGCACTGTTGTATATGGAAATTTCATAAAAATTTTAAAATTAGTCCAAAGTCACTTCTTAGTATTTGGGCAGTAGTTTACAAATCTAGACAACCTCCCCTTTAAAATGTTATATGACCCATTTTGCAAACTTCTATGGTTAGTTCGGAAGTTACTTTGGATTATTTTAAAATTTCCATAAACCCCAGTGCTGTTGGTCTAAGTGATTTTAGTAACTTCCCAACGAACCTATAAGATAGTTAAATATGTTGTTTTTTAAATATCGCATGCTATAAAAAAAAAATTTCATATTCTTGGCATATGCACTGAATTTAAAGGGGCTTATTGAGAGATTTGGAAAAACTCTTCGAGCTCAAGGAAGGGGCCCTAATGGAAAACAGCGATAATCATTCTGAGAAATCAGTTTCTGCCAATTAAATTTGTGAAATTTTTAAGAAAACATTGAAAAGAACAAAAATATCATATATGATCATTAAGCTTAAAAAAAATAGTAACTGAAAACAAAAAAATTAATTCTGACTTCTTTCCCAGAGTGAACACAGTTTTCATAAGCCTAATTTAAACCTTAAAACTGGCCTATTACTAACATGCTGACATTTAGTAAAAATAGCTGTTATGTAGCAACAACAACAACACCAAAAACTATTTATTACTTTAAATATTCTTTGCCATAGTCTCAACTTAATAAAAGAAAATTTGTTATACATTTGACAGTTTGAAATTGACCGAACGCATGTCACAAAATATATTTAGTGCATGATGGATGGAGTATTGCAAACAAAACAAAAATTCAATCACTTTGTTCAAACAAGAAATTCTAATTATAACGCCTTAAAATTACAATTTGAAATTAAATTTCATTTTAAAAATTTTAAATGCTAAATTCTGACAAGAAAAGAAAAATTAGATTTCAAATAAAAATGAATTATTTACTTGCAAAAATGAAGCCTTGCATGTGGTAATAAATTTATTAGCGTGTTTACATCTCACCACACCAGACTATGGCAACGAGTGCATTGCATCGTCAGCTGTAATGCCCACAAAAAAAAACAAATAAAACAATAAAAACAAACAAAAACACTAATGCTCTTATCGAAAAACAGTTGACGTAGACTTTAAAGTAAAATTTATGAAAAAATTATATGAAAAATTTCGATAACGTTGACTTTAAAGTCTGCGTTCATTTTTTTGGATAAGGGGTTAATACTTGCATCTTGAAGATGAGAAGTAAGTGCATTAAAAAAAAGTAAGCAAAAATTTAACGAAAGCTTTCGGTAATAACTGACTAAATTTACACTGAAAGTACAATATTTCCTAAAAGCAATGAAATTATTTCATTAAAATTATGAAATAATTCGTAAATTATGTAAAACAATCAAATATTTTAAAGGTATAAATGAAATCATTTCATTAAATAAATGAATATTTCATTAAATTGTATGAATGTATTCTTTGAATTAATGAAATATTTCATAAATATAATAAAACGTGTTTTAGGTTTAGAAATAAAGAATTTGTCTTGGGATTAATGACAAAATTCAAAGGATATAAGAAAAACTTTCTCTCAGTGTAGCTGTAACTTGGCCTTTTTTACTATAGGTCATAGGTAACACGACCCAAAGGGTCAACAAACAGCCAGGGTTTAGCCAGGAATCGAACCTGTGACCCTTAGATTGTGTGGTTCTCTACTTTAAGAGACCAACTTAACCAGGCTTAGTTTCTTTAAGTGTACATACTCAGAAACAGAAACAAAAATTACAATATTTTTTATTTATAACGTTTAACTGAATTATAATGATCAGTAAGTGATCCTATTGGTCGTACATTGAATATTCCTTGGAAAGTTAAAACACAAAACAACTACAGAAGTTAAAGCAAAGCACAAGTTGAAGCTCTCTTTTCTAATCAAAATGTCAATGAATTAGGCCCAACTGATATTGAAGCCAATTATAACTAAAAATTTCCCAAAAGCTTATTTTTTACTCTTCCTTTTGCTTTTATTCTGAATAGAATTTTTACTATTTTTATTATAGAAAAAATTCTTTTTGAATGATTCGCATGCGCACAGAAATAATTAAAATTATTCGTCAGGCAGTGTATGGCATTGAACACTATTGATACTCTTGAAACATAATTGCAACGAGAAGTGTGTTTTATTATGGAAATGTTGCCACAACCGTGGTATTCTCAGCTTTATGCAGGGTTATGAGGACCTAACAATTTTTTGAATCGGCTGGCTGCTATCCCATGCTATTGGACGATTTAAAAAAGAAAAATACTTCATCAAAAAGCAATTCCCGCGTTTCTTTCTACTCTTTTTTAAGCCCATAACCACCTTAATTATAATTATTCACCCTTATCATGAATATCATTTCCCTCGAATTTTGTTCACTTTCACTGGGATAGCAATTACGAATGAATTCCCTGTTAAATCCCCTTATCATAAATAATTTTTTTCCCTTGTTTTGTTCACTTTTTTGCTTTAATCTGTTCACTTACTTTTTGCTGGCGAACACAAGTATTTTTGTTTGTTTTTTTCTTAAAATTTAATTTAGCAAGCAGAATTTAGCAATTTTTTAACAAAAGAATTAAAAAGTGGTTGTCCACCTATAAAAAATTAATTTATTTTGTTATAAAATCATTTATCCACAGCAGTTAACACCTTTACTACAAGAACCATTCATAAATTGCTTCAATAAAAAAAATTTTGTTTTTGCTCTTAAAATCTTATAAAATTACATTAAACAAAAAATTTATATGCACTGGCCACTGAAAACTGCTTAACAATAAAAGTTGACACCTTTATTACAAGAACCATTCGTAAATTACAAAAATGTATTGTTTTTCTATTGAAAACTTAGAAAATTTTATAAATTCTTCTTTATTATACATTCACTCTGCACTGATAACGTGTACAAAATCTCACGTGAGATTCCCAATAGCAATTTTCCCTTCGAGGGGAATGAAAATTTCGGGGGAACAACAATTTCACTTTTATTCATGATAGGGGTGATTAAAATCTTATAGCTGACACAGATCCCTCAATTGGCGGCATGCTATAAAAAGATTTTAAAATAAAAACGTTCACTTTTATTCAGTAACAAATTCTTTATATTCACAATAGGTACCTGCTTACTATTTTACTTTTTTTCTATAAAGTTCTGCTGTAGTGTTGTTTGTTCTACTGCGTTATTGTTATGTTCAGTTTTATGCTAGTGTATTTGTGTTCTGGTTGTTCTATGTTCTAGGGGTTCTAATTTTTACTGCAGTGCAAAACATTTTGTCACTGAAGTATTTGATTTTATATGTGATAGAACAGCGCTTGACAGTATATGAAATGAGGGATGATACTTGTAAGCTGTTCCAAATATGCTTGTGCAGCCATTTATGCCACCACAGTCGTCTAGTATTTCCCCAGCTCTTGGCTAAAGTTATACGAATAAAATACTTCATAGAGTTAAACGCTGCGGCCATTTGGTAAAAATAAAATTAAACAATGAAATTCGAATAAGGATAAAGACTTTAGTTGGCGATCGGCTAATTATAATAAAATAAAACTAGAAAGCTACGATAAATAAAATCTACAGCAGCAAAGTTCTTCTGCTCCCTCACTTGATTTTTTATTTATTCTCGTCTGTGTACTTAATGAGAATTATAAGTGTTACTTTTATATAACTGGAATCATACAAGATGTACGATACATATTATGGGTTGTTGTGTAAAGTTAACTTAAGTGTGTAAAGTCGCGTTACAATGGCTTTATTGTTGAGCAATTTGGCCGAAGCAGGCTTTAGTCTCAGTAGCATCAGAAGCGGCATTTTTGAATTCTACCAAAGGGTCTCCAGGCGTGCAAGTTTACACGGCAAATGATGGTGACGGTCGCTATGATTTTAAAAGCACCGGTCAGCCTGATTAGCAAGAATATATACTTTCTATTTGCCAAAAAATGGTGGCTGTCATAACAGGTCAGTAGCCAATTGGTCGCTAGGTAATCAGCACGGCTTGCCGATAGGCTTTTTCAGCTTGTAAAACAACTGGCAGACAGTTCAGCATCATAAAGAGCGCTTTATTGAGCGTCGATATCATGGCCATTCATCTGAAAACCCTTTCTATTGGTAGTCATATTACGACTCCATAGAATAAGACAGATTGAATCACTATCTTATATAGACCATGAAAGCTCTGCAAGTTTAGATATAAATCAAAAGAAATAGATAATCTCTAATTAGCGGGACTGAAATATCTGTCGAAACTTGTGCGCTTTACAATTTCCATACAGTCAAAAAGGTACTTATTTTTTACGAGTTATAAATTTTCTCATTTGAAATTTAAATTCCATTGCTATTGTAGATTAATGCATTTCAGATAAATATACATCTAGTCCACAATTGTCCCATATGCGACTAATTTGCTGATAACAAACTTGTTCATCTAGTTTTCTTTTTGTATGTTCAGCATACTGGCCAAGGCATTCATAGAAAAGCTAAACCATGTGGTGATCAATCCAATCTGCATATCTTGGTTCTGCATACAAAATAGTTGCATAGGAAAAGTATGTTGTTGCACGTTCATGCATACACACACGAGTATTGTACGTGAACAATGTTTAAATTGTTTGACAAGAGTCAAGTGTCAGTTAAATTCTCGCATACAAAAAAATTAAAAAATCAACAGCCAGAAGAGCTAAAGAAGAAGAAGCAGACAAATACAAAGGAAAAAATTTTTAGCAAATGGTAGATCATGGGACCCCCTGAGGTGATTTCGCAAATTAATATGAAAAATTATGAAAATAAATGACAGATTTTTTTTCTACATTTCATGCTCGTACTATTATTATTACCCAATTGCCTGGCTGTCTTGGACAACGCCAAACAACAAATTTTGTGTATGAGTACCGTGCCGTGATGCATGTTTTGTTCAGCTGGAACCGTGGTGGCATTAGAAATGTTTGCTTACTCTTGTTAAACAAACAATCATCATCAGTTTTGAAAATTAACTGTGCCCAGAGGTATTTTTAATATTTTAATTTTCTTTTTTTTCTATTTTGTTGCATTTAGCTTTCATTAGGCTCTAATGTAATCAGATGGCATGAAAGAAATAAATAAATTTAGTTTAAAATATAAAATTATTCATAAAAAGTAGGAGGATGGGCGGCATATTCCTTTAGGAGACTCCAAACAAGTTTTCTATTATTTAATTTGAAATAATTTTTTTTTGGCTCTGTAGTATTTATGACTATTATTGTAACTGTTTTCATATTCATAGTGATTCATTGCTCACGTGACTAGAGTGACCAAACAAAATTTTGATTTTATTCTTCTGTTAATTAGATGATAAGCCATGAGTTTGACTAGTAAGAGCATGAACAGAAGTTAAGTAAGCGAAGGTGAGTAAAAATAAAACAGACGTGAGTTAAATAGTGAACGTGCTTAAAAAGGAACAGACTTGACTTATGCTCAATCACATCTGATACAATTTTTATTTAAAAATAGAAGAGACGTGGGCAAAACATGACAGACGTGAGTTAGATAATGAAAGTGCTTAAACGTGAAGCAGACGTGACTTATGCTTACTCATGTCTGATACATTTTTTATTTCAAACTAAAAGAGACGTAAACAGCACAATGAGCTTGAGTAAAAATAAAGCAGACGTAAGCGAAATAGTAAACGTGACTGAGCGTGAGTAAAAATAAAACACACCGGACACTAAAGAAAGAGATTACAATATAAAACAGGCGATAGATATCGAGTTAACGTATTTAAAATTAATCAAATGTGATTAAGGAAGTGAGTTTGTTTAAACGTGAACGAGCGTGAGTTAAAATAATATAAGCATAATTGAAAATAAAATAAAAGTTACGAAATGTCACACCAACGTGAGTAAAAATGAATAGATGTAGAGCAGACGTAAAAGTAGTACAGAAAACAAAATAATAACACAACAAGCTATCGGAATTCAGAGAATCAATTTAATGCAAATCACAATAAATTAAGACAAAAGTGAATAGAAGTGTGTTAGCCAGAATAAGAAAAGCGTCTTTGGCCACGGAAGTAAGTGCTCGTATTCAAAAACTAAATGAGAAGCAAGAGTATAAATAAAAAAAGCATGAGTACGAAAACTAAGCATTTTTAAAATGGAAGCAGAACGTGAGTGAACGTGAGTAAAGTTGAACGAAAATAAAAAGAAAGGAAAAGATGTGAAACAAACATAGAAAAGCGAAATAAAATCAGCTATAAGCAAGGCTCTAACTGTCTAAAAATAAAACTGCTTTGAGTGAAAGTACGTGACGTAAACTTTAACTTGATAATTTAGTGCTACCAAAGTGCTATTTTTCAATTTTGTTTAATTTTCAAATAGATTTTTTAGTTTTAGATTAAAAAGCTGTTGTAGAGGCAAAGATATTAAACAAAATTTTATACTAAAAAGAAATCATTGGCAATGTGGAAACACCTCTTAAAATTTTTCTTATAAAATTATTTCGTTTATAGAAAAATGGTACTGGGCCCAATTTAAACAAAATTCTTGTCTTGTTGTATGAAAACATTTAAAAATTTCGATTGAACTTGCTCGACATCGAATGTGGGGCTCTGGGCCCTGCTCTATCATACTCGAGCCACAATAATAAATCTATTGAGTTAATTGTTATATTAAATGAAATTTTATCTTAAGTGAACTTGAGCGATTTTTTCTTAGTAGCACAGAACTTAAGGCTTTCGTGAATATGAGCACATACTACTCACTATTGCATCTCTAACTCAAGTGGGAGTAAAATCTATCTGTTTTTGCTTAATATGAATTATTAGTTTGAGGGCATATTTACGTGCTCTAGATGCTTAAATTTAAAGGTAACTGAAAATCCATGATAGCCACATTATGGCACTACTTAGTTGGATTTTTAACAGAGTTTTTTTATGGAAGATAATTTGGAAAAAAAAAATTTTTAATAAAATCTTTAAGATTAATTTTAGTTACTGGGGCGTATAGAGAGGAAAGGGGGCAATGGCTTTGCAAAATCATGATCCGTTTTTAGTTTCACTAATACTAAACACTTAAATTATTTAAAAAGTTTTGCTTAAATCTCCCTTCTGCAAGGGCAGAGTGAGTTAGTCTTTGATACTTTAATAAACTTATTTCAAGACTAAACCTCCTCATGTTTACAAAATGTTATACAGATCTGCCTGCTGCTCCGTCAACAATTTGAGAATAAAGAGTTTTATTACAGAAAAACATTTTTCACAGCTTAATAAAGTTAAATTTAGCCAAATTTGAGTGAGTATTGTTTTGTTTATTGTTTTTATAAAAAACTAAAAACAAAATACATAAAATAATCAAGTGCTTAAATATCCAATCCAAGTACTGGTACGATTGTGACTTTAACGAGTGAATATTTATGAGTTTGCTTCCCCACAAAAGTCCCTCAAGTGTAATTCTGTGAAACAAGATGTGTTCTAACTGGCTGTGGCCAGCCAAAGACTCTTTTTATTTAGTAAACATGACAGGCAGCAACTTGCAATACATTTGTTTATGATTATTGTTGTTGTTGTTGTTGCCTTAAAGTCATCAACAGTGCGCTCAGCACTGTTTAAAGCAGACTAACAAGAGAAAACCAAACAAGTCGGCTTCTTAAAATATTTTACTCAACAGTTTAAATCTTCAGATAAGTTTTTTTTGTGCCATCATTGTTCATTTTAACGTAACAACAACAACAACATTAGAATAAATAAATGTTAAGGAGGTGGTTGTAGAGGAGACTTTTATCTTGTGTTAAATATTAGCGCATTTATAAATTTCGAGTCTATAAATTTACTTCAACAATTTTGTTAATTTAAAAAAAAAAAATTAAAATAGAAGCAGCAGCCGACTAACTGTTATTGTGCATTTAATTTTTTTTTAATAAAGAAATCAAGAGCCCCAAGAATGTATATTAAGAAAATTTTTTGGAAAATAAAAAATGTAATTAAAAACTCACCGCTAAATATGTACTTTGGCCTCGAATTCGAGGTGGTGGCTCCCTAAACTCTTCACCATTTTCTGCAGCCTTATCACGTCTGTAAATAACACAAGAAAAACCATAAATAAAAACTGAGTTTAAGTTAAGAAATAAATAATTAAAAATAAAAAATAATAAACAAAAGTTCAATTCTAAGCTTTTTAAAATTGAAAGAAAAACCATCCTAATTTGTCATTTAAATTGTTACCGCATGATCTAAAATACCAAAAGCGCCCATAAGAATTTATAAAATTTCGCTAAAAACAAAAAAACAGTATCATAGGTTGTTTGAATGTAAAAAATATCACCATCATATTGTAATAAGGTTTGACTAGTCACCTATTGCTGACTCTAAATATGTAGGGTGTCGGCATAATTACTAATTTTTACTAAAGAAATGATAGTGAAACCTTTAAAACACAAATTAGCCGTTTTTAATGAAAGTGGTATAAGTCTACTTTTTAAAAAAAATTATTTGATGATAATTTTAGTACAGCTTAGACGCCATTTTGCTAAAATTAACAAAAATTATTTTTTTTTAAAAAGTGAACTTATATCACTTTGAAAAATAACGGCTCATTTCTCACTGCAAAAAATATAATTGAGCCGTTACTTTTCAAGGTGATATAAGTCCACTTTAAAAAAATTTGTTTTTTTTGGCACTTTTAGTAAAATAACGTCTTGATCCCTTGCCTTAAATGATTTCAATAAAAAGTTTTTAAAAAGTCTAATACTAAGAGCTTACAAAACCCAGCTTACCCTACATCTGGGCTGTGCTCTTTAGAGAAGATCAAAATGAAATTTTTATTTTGTTCTTAGAAAAAAAAAAAAAAAAAAAAAAATAACAAAATATTTTTAGTACACTTTTTTCGTTGGTGTAAATAAATCGCAAAAGCATTTATTACAGAATTCTTATTGTAACCAACCACGTCTCATTAATCTATTAAAATCTCAACACTGGCAGCAGTTCTTGTGAAATAAAACAAACTGCTGTCAGAATATATGGAACGCATAGTGAAAAGGAATTCAAGTGAAAATTTGTCAGCACCGGCAATGTTGTCAGTTTAATGTCAGCAAATTAAATGTATTTTGTATGCAACACGCCCCAGTTGATGCATTGTAAAAATAGCAAAAGAAAAACAAAAAGTAGCAACAGCAAAAAATAAGTTGAAACATACTTAGGATGCCAAAAAGAGGGCATGAAAAAATATTTTCCGAAACTAATCATTGATGAAAAACCTTAAAAGCGGGTAAAGCAAGCAGAAAGTGGTTAAAAACATCCTGCTGCTAAACAATAGTTCAGCAAATGCTACTACAACCATCGACATTAACATCAATGATGATGTCAGGCTAACAAATTGTTGCAAGTTTTATGTGGCAAACAAATAACTTTAACAAGCACAAAGATCAGCACTATTTGCTTACACTCACTCTACAACAAAGAAAGGGAAACAATTGTATTGTTGGTTTTTTCTATTAGTTCAGCAAAATGTTGCTACAAAAAGAAAAAAAGAAAGACAGTAAAGAAAGTGAATGCTTTTTGCTTTCTTTCTTTTCTAGTAGAACAAATGTTTATGCATCAGAGATGAAGCAACTCTTTTTTTCTATTGTTCTGCAGTTTTCTTTATGTTACACAAATGAATATTGTATATGAAGATTTTTGGTTTGCCAAGGATAATGTCAGCCAAATATATACAAAACAGCTAACGGCAGTTTAAATTTGTTCTTCCAAGCCAATGACTGATTTAAGATTTTTTTTTTTGTGTTGCTTTGCCTGCTTTAAAATTCAGTGTGGTAATCAAAGGATATAATGCAGCAGCGTCAGACTTATTTATTGTAATTGAAAAAGAAAAAATTTCTTAGCAAACGAGACAGTACATAGCAATTCTCTCTTTTTTTAAGCAGGCAAATTTTCTTCCTTACTTTTCATTTAACTACAGACAGCATTACAAAAGAAAAGAAGTTTAGAAAAGCTAATAAAAAAATAATTTAATGTTTTTCAAGAACATTATGCGGTGTAGTTTAATTTAAAATTTTTTTTTTTTTTTTTTTTTTTTTTTTTTTAAACTTTCTTATTACAGAAACAAGTTGTTCTTGCCTTGCATTTTACGTTTTCTAGAGATTTACAATTTCCCACAAAAGGAAGAAAAATTTTCTTGACGTCACACAGTTGGAAAATCTGTTTAGTTGGTACTTTTTCGAAACTATCAAAAAAAAAAAACATCCGGCTTGTACTCAAATTATCAGGAAATTTTTTAAGTCCCTATACTTGGTAAGAAAGCATTTAATCTGGCAGCTCTTTTTGTATGAATATTCATATGTGTATGCGTGTGCTTGTGTATGTTAAATATTAAAAGCATTTTTTATTGCAACTCACCTCAATATTACTTCGTCTGTTGTCATGATGACGACATTTATTGTTGCATACTTTAAGGATCAAATAAATTCACTACTTCACAGTTTAGCAATTATTATAAGGAAACTTACTATTTGAGAGCTGAAATAAAAATAAAAAATAAAATAATAAAAAAGAATATTTAGTGTAAGCGTACAACTAAGAGCCCTAACAAAACTTCAATTATTTAATGAAAAAAAGAACTTTCTAGAAAAAATTTAAAAATGAAAACATAGAAACTACTCAAATTTAAAGACTAAACAAAAAGCAAAACGAAATTGTATAAAGAAAACAAGAATAATTGAAAACAAAATTAAGGCTTCAGCAAAATTTATTTCCCTGTTTACAAAATTTAGCATCACATCTAGACTTATTTTTTAGAAAATAATAAAACAAAGAAATATATTTTTAATGTCAATGAAAATATGAATCCACTTTCGGAAAGCCTAAAGATTCCATTTGCTTGGGCAAAGTGGGGAATGGTGCCTGGGCAAAATTGGATATTCTAAAATTCCCCCAAACTAAGGGTACTGCGGAATGATGGCATTTAAAATTTTTTTAAAAAGCTGCAAAGAAATTTCTAAGTATTTGGGAAGAAAATTACAAATCTACATGATCTCCCCTTTAAAATGATATGTGTCCCATCTCATAATCTTCTATGGTTCGTCCGGAAGTCACTAAAATCTCTCAGAGTAACTGTACTCGGGTATATGGAAATTTCCAAAAAAAATTTCAAAATAGTCTAAAGTAACGTCTGAGTATTTGGGCGTTAGACTACAAATCTAGACAACCTCTCCTTTAAAATGATATGTGTCTCATCTCGCAATCTTTTATGGTTCGTTCGAAAGTTACTTTTGAATTTTCCATATACCCAGTGCTGTTGCTCTAAGTGATTTTAGCAACTTGCCGACAAGCCATTAAAGATTGTGGGATGGGAGACTGTTTAGATTTGTAATCTACCGCCAAAATACTCAGAAGTTACTTTGGACTATTTTTAAAAAAAATTTTTTAAATTTCCATATACTTGAGTACAGTTACTCTGAGAGATTTTAGTGACTTCCGGACGAACCATAGAAAATTACGAGATGGGACACATATCATTTTAAAGGGGAGTTCGCCTAGATTTTTAATCTACCGTCGAAATACTCAGAAGTTACTTCGGACTATTTTCATTTATTTTTTAAATTTCCATATACCCAAGATTTTGTGCGAAAATGTTAAAACACTTTCAGAAAGTTGAGACCCTACAGATTAAATTACTTTTTGGATTTGGGCAAAATCGTGAATGGTACCTCGACAAAGCGGAGAATCGTAAAAATTCCTCAAAGCAATAGCTCTGGGGTATATAGAAATTTAAAAAAAAAAAAATTTAAATAGTTCAAAGTAACTTCTGAGTATTTTGACTGTAGATTAGAAATCTAAACAACCTCCCCTTTAGAAAGATATGTGTCCCATTCATCTCACATTATCTTGACAAGAATTTTATTCCATAAACAAATAGTACTCGTAAAAGCTCTATTGAAAGGTGGAGAAAGATATTTACTTTTCTAAATAGGTCAATGTGTTTTTGCTTATATGGGCTTTATAACAGCTTTAAATAATGCTTGTTGCTGGTAAGTATGTCTGTTGGTCTGTCTGTTATTATGAGGTTTGCCTGTATAATGACTATAATTTAAATGTGCTTATGCTTATCTAAAAATCTGTGTTCAAGTCTCATTTCATTATGTGCAAGTATTTAACCAGTCTGAAGAACAAACATATAAAGCTTTACAAATGCAACAAGATCTGTGTATATTTCTGTTATTGCACTTTAAATTACTTGTAAAATTTTATTCTATTTAGAGCTCTTTAGTTTGGTTTCATGGTCAATGCCTTGTTAAAAAAAAAACGAAAAATAAACAATAAAATGGCAATTTACTTGCAAGTTATAATTTTAAGAATTAAACAAATAAGCAAAAAAAAAAAAACAGCAAATACACTGTTAAAAAAATTATGTAAGCTAACAATATATTAAATAAGCTTGAAGGAACTTGAGGAAGAAAAAAGCTGATGTCAAGGCTCGAGTTTTAAATCCCATGAAACAATTATTATTTTTCAATCAATGACAGGATTCATTAAACTCATTTAATGAAATAATTTCAATGATTTATAAATTCATAATTTCATTAATATAATGAATTTCATTAGTATAATGAAAATGTTTCATTAATTAACGTAATTTAAGAAATATTTCATTGAATCAATAAAATAATTTTAACGAAATCATTTTATTAGATTAATAAAACATTTTTCTTTCAGTGTAAATAATTTATGTTAAACAAATTAAGCTGCTCTTAAGGAGGTAATGCTGCCAATATTATTAGCAGTCAGAATGAATTGTATTAGAGTGAACTAAACCTCCTAGACTGTGACTTGAAAGAATTTTCGCTATTCAAACATTTTTTTCTTACAGTGTTTTTAATAAAAAACCAAAATTATAATGGGTGTTTCAGTAAGCGTTCACTTTTTAAATTTTGTGTAATTTTTATTTTGTGCAAGTGGCAACTCTGAAATTTGACAGCTGCCAGATATGCTTATTCAGATAATTAAAAATGAAGTGCTTTACGAAAGAAAAACTAGTTATAATTGTGTTGCTAGAGAAACAATCGCTTAATTGCAACATGAAATGAAAAAGAGCACTCTTACTGAGACACCCTTTATAATAAAAATTTTTACTAATTTTAATTTAAATGGAAACACACAGACGGCGAACTAAACCAAAAAAACTATATGGCAAAAACCTGCAAATAAACAAATTAAATTACATAAAAAAAGAGAAAGAGAAAAATAAAATAAATACTCGTACAATCACATTCATTTGTAAAAACACCTAAAATTGCAATCATGATCTCTGATACAACAAAGACTTTGCAAAACAACATGCAAAAATCAAAAAAGATAACGTGTCTGCATAAAACAATTCAGTCCTCGTTGTAACTTGTAAATGTTAAATATGCACCAGCACAAGGCAAGAAGAAATGATACCAATTTGCCACGCATACAAAATATAAATTTCAAGTATTGGTTTCTATTTTTCTTAAGTTCTCTTCTTTAATTTTTTCTTTTTTGTTTCTTTAGCAAATAAATATTTTTCTCACCTTTTTGTTGTGCAGTAAATGTTATTGTATATCTAAGTTATGCCGAAAATGTACTCAATCACACACCAACACACGTGTGTATGTATGCATGTACTTAAAACCCACGGTGAGAGCCAAAAAGTCGCAACTAGAACAACATGTGTTGCATACAAAACATGCAAAATATAAAAGTTGTTACCCAAATATATTTAAAAAAAAAAACTGGGTAGAGCACTGCATTATACGAGTACATTTGAAATTATTCTTGCTTTAGTTATTGTTGCTGTTGTTGTTTTTAGCTTTTCGCCTCAAGAAAATTCCAAACTAATAATATTCATGGTGGGAGTCCTCTAGTGTTAAGGCAAATTTCAAAAACAAATTTAAGGAGCAGGCGACACATATTAAACAGATGACTTTGGTATATGTGAAATACCCTGTTATGTTATGCTCTTCACTGTTATGCAAATCACTTTATCAATCTGTGGGTAACTTTTCTTTTAATATTTAATTTTGTTTTTATAAAATGCTTAAATCCTATTCTGGTTGTTTAGAGCAAGATAATTCGGCTTAATGATATTCGTCTGTACAAGCATTTGTCTGTGTAAACGCTATGACGCAATTAATAGAATTAAACATTCAAGTTACACATAAGTAACAGCCTTATCTAAATTAGCCGCGGCAAGCATTTTTTATCATACTCATACAAAATGTATGAAGCGCTGAGTGGTTGAAAAATCCAGTTTTGACAGCGCATTTTTAGTGAAGTTGGCTGCAAAACAATTGTTTTTTTTTAATTTTGACTATTAATGATATTTTGTCTAGTGTTTTTTAATCTAGCGTTTTTAACTCTGTTTTTGTTTATCTTTAGTTCGTTTAGATATGACGCTTAAGTATAAATGCTGGGCGCTAAAAAACGCTGCATTTGATGCTGCAATTTAGATAGGTTTGTAAGACTTGTTACTGCTCAAGAATGACAGAACGACAAGATTACGCCATGCGCATGATTTCTCATTAGATGACGTAGATTGTAAGCTGTTTGAAGAAATAAACAATATGTTTTTTTCTCTCTCTCTCTCTATCTCAATCTCTATCTCCCTCTCTCTGTCTCTCTCTCTCTCTCTCTATCTCTCTCTGTCTCGCTCTCTATTTCTCTCTCCCGCTCTCTCTTTTATTTAACTGTGAATTATTAGCCAACAGAAACACATCGCGCGACATCATTTGTGCTACATGTGCTGAAAATTTAAATCTTATGTGCGAGATGGCGTAATCTTGTATTTCTATCATTTTTGTGACTGCTTATACAAATCCTATTGGCAACTTTTAGAAATCTGGAGAAAATAGATTTTTACATTTCCATTGTAGAATTTACCTGCTGACATGTTTGACTGCTTTAGTAGAGTTTTACTAAGCGAAAACTATAACTTGACATGTGACTCTCATTCCCATTTTAGGATAGGTCTAGTGTTTTCCAGGCAGAGACACTGGCCATCAAGAAGGCATGCGAGACTCTGTACGATAGAAGGATCAGAAGAGCTATACACATAGAAAACCACTTCGGTTGTGAGAAATAAATTTGTTTTCAATCAAAAATTTAGTTGTGATAATCAAATTTTTCAGGTATAGCAACTGTCCAAAATTTAGTTCTCTCAAAAATATTTCAAGTTGTATGACAGATTTTCTATGGCCGCAATTAAAAAATTCGATTATCGCAACTGAATTTTTGATTGGCAACTAATTTAGTTTTCACAACCGAAGTTGTTTTCTCAGTGTAGGCCTCTTTACAAATATCCAAGCGACTCTGCTGGGACTTCAATCGAATGTTATATCCTCTGCTTTAGTGGGCCAATGCAAGGCTGTGTTATCAATCTGGGACGTTAGGATAACATATTCTTGGTATTGTCTCCTAGTCACAGCGGGTTTGTTAGCAATGAGCAGGATAAATTGGCTAAAACTGGCTCTAATATGGAGGCTTCTCTGTCTGTCTGATGTTAAACGGATCTAGGTCACTTTACGGCTACATAATAACGAGTAGGTGGTTCAAAACGGTATCTTGTGATTCTAATTGAGGGCCATTAAACTGCCATTTAAACCAACCGAGCAAAAATAAATTAGTAAGCAAAGCCTTATAATTAAATTATTCAATAGAAGAGAGAATCAATCAATCTTATTGCCACCGGCGTTGCCGTAACAAAACTTATCTTCAAATTGCACACAAGTCAATCATTCGCCCTTTAACGATTTCATACTTTCATATGCCTTGTACTTCTAAAACACATATGCGTTGCAAATGTTCACGAACATATTTGCAACTGATTGCAACAATAAACAATGAGTCTAATAAATATTTTTATTAAGTAGAAAATTTTATTGAACGCGCACTCATGTTTGGTATTAGCAAATAAACAAGAAGAAGAAAATATACACAAAACAGATGAAATTTTATACAAAATCAACTTTTTTTTAAATAAAATTTCATTTAAAATTAACAGTGAAATGGGGTTGAAGTTGAACAAACTCATTTACGATTTATGTACGGAAAAAGAAAAATGTGTTACGGAACATCATGTTTGCATTATGCACTTATTAGCAACACATGTTGGTTACCCAAAGTGTAAAGAAATTTTACATGAAGTTGCATGTATCTCATGTGGCACCACAACAAAATAAAATAAAACTAAAAATTGTCATTAATAATTAACATACTAATGCTGACAGTGTAAGTTTAACGTGATAGAAAGTAGTTGTAACAAATATTTCCAATAGACTTTAAATGCGGGATGTTTCTATATGAAGAAAGAAAGAAAAGAAAAAAATAGCAATAAAACTCTTGCTCAACTTTACTGCTTTTCTATTTCTCATTATAAAAAAATTAATTTTGTTATTTTATTTAAAGGGGAAGTCAGCAATTTAATGCTGGTGTAAAAATCTAGTTTCCTAAATCTCTAACACTATTAAATGTGAAATGACAATTATGTTGAGAAATAAATAAATAAAAAGAAAAAATAATTGTGTAAGCCAGAGATAGAAGCTTTAGGCACTGAAAAATATTAGTGCTAGAAATCAATTAAAAAAACAAAAAGTTTTCAATATAAAAATATTAAATTAAAAATAATTAAATTATTCAGTGTGTCATCTTAAAAATAAAATATCTTTTCTAACAAAAAAATTTTCATATTCCATTAACACTTTAAATAAAAATTACGTTCTTTTCTCTACATTTAACAAGGCCCGGTTTTTTATAACATAAATCGATATCCTTAGAGAGGGCATGTGGCAATTTTTAGAGAAATAAATTTAAAAATAGAATTTTAATTGTTAAAAAATCTATCTAAATAAATAGTTTTTGCCAGCATTATTATTTAGCAGAGGCGCCAACTACAGTGGTAAATAAAACATTTCACAGCATAATTTTAGGCTTAAATTAAGAAAGGCCACACATCCTTTTGAAAAGTGGGCTTAAAAAGAGCGTGGCTGGTTCAAAACGGTGACCTTTTTTAAAGTATAGAGACTATATGTAGCAAATTTTAGATAAACAAACAGAAAATGAATTTTATTTATACAGATACTAGATGTTTTTGCCCGGTCTCGCCCGGCCTGGCATTTTAATATGTGAGTAGGTAGAAATCCGTTTACAAATAGAATTTTAATTGTTAAAAAACCAATTTAAATAAATAGTTTTTGTCAGCATTATTATTTAGCAGAGGCGCCAACTACAGTGGTAAATAAAACATTTCACAGCATAATTTCAGGCTTAAATTAAGTAAGGCCACACATCCTTTTGAAAAGTGGGTTTAAAAAGGGCGTGGCTGGTTCAAAACGGTTACCTTTTTTTAAAGTATAGAGACTATATGTAGCAAATTCTAGATAAACAAACAGAAAATGAATTTTATTTATACAGATACTAGATGTTTTTGCCCGGTCTCGCCCGGCCTGGCCTTTTAATATGTGAGTAGGTAAAAATCCGTTTACAAATAGAATTTTAATTGTTAATCCAAATAACACAGCCATTCACCACTTTATAAAGTGTCTCATGTTTTTGGTAGCACCCACCAAAGTGGGCTTAGTGAGTTTCTTAACGCATTAAATTTAGCTCCACAAAGTAATAAATGTGTTATCCCCTATGTTTATCGTACACCCTTAAGAATAACATTTTTACAAATCTTGAATACCATATATATTTATACTTAATCAACAGCCTAAAATATAAGTTTTATGCTTTTAGTTGAAAATGACAATACTTTCATACAACTTTTCATCCCCCTTTTCAACACTTTACAACAGTTTTTTTCCAATTAAAATGTAGCCTATGTCCTTTCTCAGACTTTAAACTATCTGTGTACTAAATTTCATTTAAATCGGCTCAATAGTTTGGCGTGTAATCGAAACAGACAGACAGAGTTACTTTCGCTTTTATAATATTAGTATGGACTGGTATGGATTGAGTAGCATATTTGAATTAAATTAATTTTTTAAGTAAATAAAATTTCATTGTTATTTATTATATTTTAAAAAAGTCTTTTCTAATTATTAAAGCAAAATTTCTCATACGAAATGAAAGGAAGCAAAGAAAATGTTCAATTTTGCACTTTAAAAAATGTTTGGATTCAGCATAAGTACCTGCACCGTTTATAATTTGATAAATTCCTTAAATTAAATTAAAATTAAATTTACTAATGCTTTTTTTTTTATTTCTTTCAATTTAAACTTTTTGTTTCTCATCGCTACTTCGCAACCTGTTTATGCAAAGCAATTTTTAATTTAAAGAAACCAGCGCATGTAAACTTAAATAATTTTTTTTTCTTTTTTTTTTTACACAATTATGCCGTAATTAAGCTAAAAATAACTAGGACAAGCGACAAAATGATTTGTATAAACTAAAATATAAAAAAAAAGAAATTACTTGACAATAAGAGTTTGTTTGTTGTTTTATAATGTGAAACATGGCCTGCAAAAAAGTCTAAAAAAAAATAAACGAAAGTGTAGATCAAATGGGTTTCATTTTTATTTTATTGCTTTAAGAGACAAATAGGTATTTTTTAGTGAAAAACTGTTATATAAAGAGAGTAAAGAAAGATATTTCTTTTCAGCTAAAATTAATTTATAAAAAAATTTAAAGAAAAAAATTTTATAATTAAAAAGTTTATCTCTCTATCAAGCGAAACAACTACATAAAAAGAGTTGGAATTAAAATTAGAATCACTGCAGCCAGAATAGATTTATTGTGACACTACTTTCATCACCTAAGCCTAATATTCATTAAGAATTCAAAGATTTTCTGGGATGATTTGTCCGCCATGTTAGACGCTTGGAGCTCATGATGTCCTAAGTAACGAAAATGGATCCAAACTAGACAGAGTATATGTTTTGCTGTCTCTTCGACTTTACTTTATACTCTTTAATACATGAATGCGACGTAATGACGGAGACTGTCATTGGCTATCTACCGAGAACAGAATGATGTTTTTTTTTAAACAACGCAAATCCGCGCAAGCTTCTTGGCTTGTCTGCAGAAAACACTTAAGGTCTAGGCAGGGATCAAACCTGCGACTTACGCTACTTACTAGTTAATGTTTTCGATAGCTTGATCTCTTGTGTGTAATAAATATTAGTGAGATTGTCTTTCCAGACACTTTCTAGATTGATTAAGTACCTAGCCGTTTTTTCTTGCCAATCTGCCAGTCTCCTCATTGCCTACATCAGGTGAACGTTGTTATTAGATGCTAGTCTCTTCAGAAGTGTTTAGCAAAGGCATATCAATGAAACAAAATATTTAATGAAAATTCTCATAAAAATTAATGAGCTCAGCTGAAGGAAGCAGTTTTAAAGGTATTTTGTTTGTCAAAAATTTTCAGCGAAACGTGAAACTGTTCTAGGTTAAATAGGCTGAAGTTGTTGTAGAAATAAAAAGGAATTTATTACTGCTCATTTAGCTTAGTTGATTAAATACTTTGAGGCTCAAATGGAATATTGATGTTGGTTGTCCACCAACCGATTGCTCGTCTTGCTAAAGAAAACTTCAAATAAACTACAGAATGTTTCTGTTAATGAAGCAACTAGCCGGGTTTTCTTGCCAGTCCGCCTGTCTCCTCATTGCCTACATATCTGTTACGACGTAAAACTCATATCAGGTGAACCCTGTTATTAGATGCTAGTCTCTTCAGAAGTGCTAGTGTTAACTTGTAGTTTATACATCAATTCTATCATTAAGACACTCTTTTATTTGTTTTTTTCTTTCTCAACATATTCTTATACAAAGCTTAATCTAATTAATGTAGGGTTGAATTTAATAGTAGGTGCAGGGATGGCACTACACTAGACAACCCTAGGGCTGGAAAGCAATTAGATCCTGTAATGCTACTGACTATAGCTGTGACTAGACAACCCTAGGGCTGGAAAGCAATTAGATCCTGTAATGCTACTGACTATAGCTGTGACTATTGCTAGTATCTCTTTCAATTTCGTCTCTTAAGCAGAGCTTAATAGCCTGTATTTTGGCCTGAAGACTTATAAGTTTTCTTAACCCATATAGTTACTTAAATTATGCTTGAAGGGTTATGGGCTCGGACAGTGATCTTTTAGGTTTGCAAATTTTGAGCTTGATTCAGCAATTGGCTAAGCAAGAAGACTGAATGCATGAGAAAAGCTCTCAGATAAGCTATGCCATGGACTTTAATACTTGATGAATGGGTGAATCGGAAGAAGATTTAGCAAAACTTCAAAGGCAGTAGTAGTAGCTGACCTCATTGCTGTTGTCTAGTTTTTGAACTATATCGATTCTTGACTGTGCTGCGGCTTTGCTGACTTTCGTGAACGAGACTGTGACATTTTAATATTTTAACTAACCAGAATTCTACCGCTCCATAAGGTGAGCTTGGTTTTGTCTATGTGACTATTGAAGAGGAATTTGTCATCAAGTGTGATTTCAAGGTAAATATTTCCCTAAAGTTGTTAATAAGTCTATAACTATACAGGGTTTTTTTAAGGTTAACATTCTTTAATCTGATGCCAATGAAAGTTAGACAGAATTACATGGGAGAGCTAAAACTTTCCATTTAATTTTTTTTTCTTGTAAATTTCTTAGAAATTAAAACAAAAATTACTTAATATTTTAAGTAGTTTTTTCTTGTTTTTTATTTCAATAAAAATTCAATATTTTGCTATTCTCACATTTCCACAACCGAAACAAAACAATTAATGCTGATTGATTTTAAAACTCCTCATAATCATCGTCACTATCATTAAGTTTAACACAATTTCATTTAATATCTTTTTTTTTTTTTTTTTTTTTTTTTTTTTTTCAATGTCTAAATAAAAAGAAAAACTAAAATAAAAGGACATCACAATAGCAGACATGTCAGCACTGTAGATTTTATTTTATTTATTAGAAAAAGAAAAGAAAAATAAACTAAGAAAGAGAACGATATCAAATTAAATCTCCAACAACAAACAAGTTTTGCAGGAAGATCAAACAACAACACAAAACATGTGCGTGTGAGTACGTATGTGTGTTGTGTTGCTTTATAGAGGAAAATTAAAGAGACGACAAAGTAATCATGATTTTTAGTCCAGCGTAAAGTGTCTCTGTGGCTGCATGCAACCATATTTTCAAGTACATTTTCTGCAGCACCCACATGAACTCTTATGGATTATTAAACAACTTAAACTATGAAGAAAATCACCATAATGATGATTGTGTGTTGTTGATGTTGATGCTGATGCTGATGTGGAAGTAAATTTGAATGATAATGAAGATAATGATGCTGCTACTGTTGCTTATGCTGATGTTTCATAGTTTCATAATGAACCTCTTTACTATTAAGGAAAAATAATATTTAATACACTTACATTTCTACACTCAGTGTATTTTATTTGTGTTTATTTATGTTGTTACTTTAATGCTGGCTGCTACAATTATTGTTACATTCAAATATGCTAGCTGCCTTTTCATATGTGAAACTCAGCCAGCACTTGTAATGTTGGAGTTGAGTCACATACTCAAAGTAGTCAGTCAGCATTTGTATCATAACACAGTGCACACAGCTGGTTGTATGCACTGGGGGTACAATGACTTTAGATTTACAAAATATTCAAAACTCTCTACGTTATCTGCATAATAAATAATTTGCCACTTAATTAGTTTGAACTTTTTTTCTTTTTTTCTTTTTTCTTTTTTTGCCTTTCATTACAGTCTCAGTCTTGCATTTTATAAACAAACAAAGCACGTTAATTTCCAATAGATATCAAGCTACTTGTTGTTAATTTGTTTGTTGATGTGGAAATTATTGAATTTATTGCCTTGAGTAGGTTATTTAGTATAAGAATTTATAAAAAAAAGAAAAATTTCGAAAATTTTAAAATTTTTTATAAAAAAAAAAAAGAAAACAATCAGTGCTGTTCTGCATTTCGAATCCGAATATTTTGTTCGGAATTGAAAAATTCAGCACTTCATAACTACTCGGTGGTCTTTTGGAAAATTTTTTAAATTTTGTTTTGGCTGCGAAATTATTGGTAGAATTAAAAAAAAACCTAAAAGTTTTCATTTAATAAGAAGAAAAAAATGCAATTTCACCTTTTTTCAAATTTGTGAGGAATATAGAACAGGTACGAATAACTTTTGCCGACATAAACTTTTTCCATATCGCTCATTTACTTTAATAGCGTTATAACATAAAAAAAAAATTCTTTTAATTTTTATTAATAATTTTTTTTTTCAATTTCTTACTTATTATTTCGAAGAAATATCAAAAAAAAAATATTTAAAACTCTTTGGGCCATAATAATAGTCCCAAAAAAGTGCGCTATTATTAAGAGCTGATTTTTGTTATTAAGAATTTCATGAATGATTATGGGCATTTGGTTTTTAGTATAAAATATTTTAAAAAAATAATAATAAGAATGACAGCAAAATTTTAATGTAAAAATTCTCTTTCGTTTTTTAAGACAGACATTTTCTGGGAGAACAAAAAAAAATTTTTAGAGCGATTGGCTGAATTTAGGCTTAAGCTATGGTCACATTAAATAAATATTTGTCGAAAAAGCATAATCGCTATGGCAGCTACATATATTTAGAAGAAATATTCGCTTGGATTATTAATTTTTTTTATTAAAATGCAGGATTCTTATATTATTTCAATTAATTTTATGTATTGCAAGTCATGTTAGACTATAAAAATATTTTCGACAAATATTTGTGTAATGTGACCGTAGCTTTAGTAACAAAAAATTTCTGTGGCAGAAAACTTTGTTCAAAACAAGTAAGCGAGCACACTAAGAGAAAAAAAACACCATCTGTTGTCAAAATAAGCACAAACGGTCTCAACCAAGCATGATAGAAATACAAGACTACGCCATGAGTATGATTTCCCGTTAGGTAACGTAGATTGTCCTTTATTTGAAGAAAAAAATAATACGTTTCTCTCTCTCCCACTTTCTGTCTCTCTCTCTTATTTAGCTGTAAATTATTAGCCACTAAGAACACATTGCGTGACGTCATTTGCGCTACATGCATAGAAAATTTTATTTTCGGGATAACGTAATCTGGTATTTCTATCATTATTGAGTAATAAAAAAAATTTATAAAAAATTTGTTTTATAAATTTTTTCCTCTCTAGTGGCAGTTGTAGACCTGCCCACATCAAACAATTTACTAAAAAAAAAACAACAACAAAAAAATTTATAATTAAAAATTAAAAGAAAACCTACAGTTAGTTTGTTTTGTTCTTCACTGTATTTTTTTTTTTTTAGGAGCCAAAATTTAAATAGTCAGGCCAACCATGAATATTTTCTTTAAACCATAAATTTTCTTTATTAAAAAAGGATAACATAATCATCAATATTCCCCAGGTATTTTGTCTAAAGAAAAATTTGGGGTTTTTAGGATAAAATCAGAGAATTTTCCATGTTAAAAAAGGAGAAAGTGAAAAATCCCACGGCGAATTTTTATTCAAGAATTATAGAAATACAAGATTACGCCATCCCGCACATAAAATTGAAACAAATGACGGCTACTAATTTACAGCTAAATAAAAGTTAGAGAGAAAAATTTATTATTTTTGTCCTCAAACAGCGGATAGTCTACGTCATCTAACGGCAAATCATGCGCATGGCGTAATATTGTCTTTATCATTCTTGATTTTTATTATTAATTGAATTGAGCTAAAACTTACCTAAAATTATGTGTATTTAAGTTAAAGTCGGTATTGTATTCCAATTTTCCAATTGCTAATTCGTATTTAAAAAAAACAGCTTTTGATTTCCTTTTGTGGACGAGGTACAAGTAAATAAGTTTACAACACACTCTCATTTATTTAAATATATTATTGTGGTCTACTCGTATTTCTTTTCTTTTCTTTATTTATTTCATTCTCTTTCATCATACAAATTCACTTGTTTAATTGAATTAAACACTCTTTCTTTGCATAACAAACAATAAGATCAAGATCAACTTGAGTTTATTTTGAAAAAAAAAAAAAAACAATTTTAATTTACGGTTAATAAACACTCTCATGCATGCACAAATTTGCTTGTTAAAAAACCAACTTAAAAAAATAATTTTTTTTTGATTGGAATGGTAAAAGAAGACAGCTTCTACATTTGAATCTAATTTTCATTTACTTTTTTTTATTACTGATGAATTTATTACAATTTTATAAAAATATTTCTTGAAATGATTATTTTTATGAGACACCTAATACTGTGTGGTCAAGCTTATTTAAAAAAAAAAAATTCTTCTTTTTTTCTTGCTAAAATTATACTCACACACCCACTATTAAATATTTTTTAAGGGTAAATTAAAACAAACAAAACAGCACGCAGATTTCTATGCTTGATGCTAGAAATAATTTTCTTTAACTGCAAACAGTCACCAAAAAAAAATTTCTTCAAAATTTTAAATGTAAACGAGAAATATACTGATCGCAAGCCGCTCATTTACTGATCGCCAAACCAACCGTAATTCGTGTAATCACACCGCAAAAGTTGTTTACAAACTAAACTAGACACGATATACAAGTACACACAACGATATCCACACAAAGTTTGTATTTTTGTTGTTGGATTCTTTTATTTCTTATATTTTTTTTTTTTTTTGCCTTAAAATAATTTACTCTTTGTTGTTTTTTTATTTGATTTTGAAATTTTCTTTTATTGCATTTACTGAGCTTTTTCTTTAATGTAAATGAGAGCGAATGTGAATTGTAAGAAAATATAAACAGCTTCTGTAAGAGGGAGAGCAACAACACATAAAGAACCGTAAGACAACTTCGTGCGTGTATGAACATGCATGGGTTTTTTTTAATAGCCAGAGAGAGAGAATGAGTGTGATATTTTTTGTTATTAAATTAGAAATACAAACAACAACAAATTTAATGCGTTCTGTTTTTTTTTTTTCATTTACAGCAGAAGAAAAAAAACTGGTCATTGCCTGGCTACTACATTTTCTCACCCTTCAGGTACTTAATTAAGCCATTCACTGCACATACTGATTAACTCCATGAAATAGGCATAGTCAAGAGGCATTTAAAAAATAAATTTAATGTTAACAGATCACGATATGTCAATCTTGTTAATTAAAATATGGAATTATTTTAATTTATTTAAATCCTTTTCTTGTTTCTTTTTCTCTCTTCTTCTTTCTTCTTTCATTAAGGATATCAACTATACCCCACACAAACAAACTAAAGTTGGAATTCTCAGCCACTAAAGTAAAACAAAAATTATTTCCAATACTAAAAATGCACTTTAGTTAAAAAAAAATTTAAAAAAAATATTAGTAGGTTAAGCGAGCCGCTGGTCGGCACTTTAACGCTTCTTCTTTTAGAGGTACTGACTGACTATCCTACACGATCGTACGATTATGTCAAAATAATGTGTGACAGAATTCTGTCCTACTTGAAGAAATCGCTTTACAATGGCGAACTTTATGCCACACTATTATACAAAAAAAAATGGAAAAACATATGTTTTCTGCTATTTGTCATAATTAATTAGTAATTGTTTTGGTTTGCGGTTTCAATTAGTTACTCGTCTAAAAGTTTGTATAAACAAAACACAAGCTTGGTATTGTTGCTATTTTTCTGCCTTGAACATAGAAAATGCAACTCTGATCGCACAAATAAAATTTATTTTATGAAAATTTTCATAACATTAAAAAATTGGACAGACCTGTCAAAAAGTCTGTCACAAACATGCTTTTTCAATACACACTATCATACTTTTTTAGCACATATGCGTTTTTAGACAGATCGTAAGACTAAATAGGATAGTGAGTCCTAGGCTTAAACCGATTTAGCAATGTCCCTGAGCAACGTACAGAAAAGTTTATGCCGTTTTCTATTCTCAAAAAACATTTAGCCTCTTCATTATGCAACATTTGAAACAGATTGCCTAAAACTGCAAACACTGATGCCTTTTTTATGGGTTAAAGAGAAGAAAAACAAGTTTTTTATGTAACATTTAACGCTAATATATTTTTCACTTTGTTTTAAATGTGCGAAATCTGATTACGTTAACACCACTGATAAGCAGTTGACTTAAAAAAAAAAAAAATAAATTAAAAACAAGTTAAATTCGGCTGTGCCGAGTCTTATATACCCTTCACAGTGTTAGCAAAATATTCATATTTTTCACTTTCCACACAGAGTGAAGATAAATATGCCCTGCTAAACATGTTTTAACGTTCCCCATTACGGGTTTTAGTATTCGTAAATATTTTCATTATTAATGGCATATTTATCAAATACGTCTTACGTCATTAAATATTAAATATTTTTAGTTGTAGCCTAGCGGAGATCATCTATATTTGTAACCTACCAACCAAATATCAGATATTGCTTTGGATATTTTTAAATTTTTTTTAAAATTTTCATACACTCCAGTGCTATTGCTCTGAAGGGTTTTGGCAATTTTCGTTTTGCATCATAAAATAAAAACTAAGAAATTTCACGTAAATATTAAAACACTTCCAAAAAGCGTATAACTTACAAATTTCATTCCCGTTTGGTTTCAGTAAGTTTCTGTGGCAAAATCGGGAGTGGTGCCTCGCCAAAATGAGGAATGATAAAAATCCTTCGGAGGAAGAATACTGGCGTAGGAGGGACTTAAAAAAATTTTTTTAAATAATGCAAAGTTTTTTCTGAGCACTTGGATGATAGATTACAAATCTAGATGACCTCCCCTTTAAAATGATATACGTCCCATTTCGTAATCTTCTATGGTTCGTTTGGAAGTTACTTTGGATTATTTTGAAATTTCCATATACCCGAGTGCTGTTGCTCTAAGTGATCTTAGCAACTTCTGAACGAACCATTAAAGATGGTGGGATGGGAAATATATCATTTTAAAGGGGAGACTGTCTAAATTTGTAATCTACCGCCCAAATACTCAGAAGTTACTTTTGACTATTTTTAACATTTTTTTGAAATTTCCATACGTTTCTGAAAAGCAGTTCTAAGGTAGCCATCTTCAAAAGAAAGCCGATCGCGCATATTAACATGGATAGCCATGACTGTACCACCCGGACAGTATAAAAAGTTATAGAAAAAATTGTGGTAAGTTGTCCTATTCATGTGGCAAGGAGTGTAAATAAAATTCATTTTCTATTTGCTTGTTTGTTCGCTATACAAATTTTTCTTTTCCAACGGATTTGTCTGACAGTTGGTACAAATGGTCTTTATACTACAAGGAAGGTTAAGATACATTTTTAAACCAGCCGCGTCCAATTTTATACCCACTTTTCAATGATTTTTACTGGTCACTGTTTAAGAAGATGTGTCCATACTTACGAGTAATTTATGTCTAAAATTATGCTTTGAAATATTTTATTTATCACTTTGGTTGGCGCCTCTGATAATAATATATAAAATTGAGAATTTTTGTCTTTATTTAGATGGGTATTTTAACAATTACAGAATTTCTAAAAAATTGCTACTAAGTGCTAAGGACACTGATTCACGTAATAAAAACATCTAGTTTCGTAATAAAATCGGTTATGTTGTTTCAAATTTTATGATAAAATGTGTGAAGCAGCTTCCACAAAAACTTCTTTCTCTTATTTAAAACAAACAAAAAAATTTGAGTCCATTTTTTGCATATTTAGTCTTATTAGAATAGCAAAGCTAAACATAGACGAAACGTGCTAACGTGTTTTTCTGGCATGGCAGAGATCATGCTACAATTTCTATGTTTTTATTCTATTTGTGTGAAAATTATATGAAAACAGAAGAGAAAATATATTATTTCTTATTTTGTGTTCTTAACAAACATTATAGGGACGAGTGAATTTATTAAAGCTTTTAAAAGCAGGAAAAACACACCGTCTAGTTTATGAATCAGTTTATAATGTCTATGCCAACAGCTCCACCCACTGTCTCCAAGTATGATTATATTGCTGCACAACAAAGATACAAGTTTCTGCAGGGGCTCATTTCCTTATGAAATTTATATTTTTATCATGAAAAAGAACACATTGCAATTTAAATGCCCCAGCTGTGCACATTCTAATGCTACACAAAACCAATACTTGTAGTGCCATCACATCACCTCTAACCAGAAAGATGGAACCTTTTAACTTTGCATAAGCAAGTCTAACAAAATATCGATTTGAATTTTGTTTTTTTTTTTTTTTTTTAATTTTAATTGAAAACTGTTAAGATTTAATGCACTTTCTCCTACTAATACCAACTCTTGCTGCCGGTTTTGTAACTGTTGGTGTTATTTCATCCTTTTTGTTTACAAACAGTCAAAAGTGTTTTGCTGGTTTGTGTGGTGGAGTCCAATAATTTCCGTTGTTTGGTCGGGTAGAAAGTGATAATTCTATACATTTGTTGTACAAAACATGCGTATTTCCGCTTGATAATGTGGCTGTTATTGAATATTTCAATGTTTCATGTCAACCCCCTTTTCTTTTTTTTTCATTTGTTTAATGTTTTTGTATTGGTTGAGTTTGGGGAGCTTTTCCAACAGCTGTGTTTGTTGAGCTGTCTAAGTAGCTAACCGGCCAATGGCTAGTGAAAGTATAAAGTGTTAAAGCAAATAATTAAGGTTTTTTTTTTAATTTTAAAGTGCTTAGTGAATAAATTACTTTTCTTTGTAGTTAAAATTTGCTTTAGTTGCACTGAAAGAAAAATTTGGCATAAATTCCAAAGAAACAATTGTTCGTTGATTTCATAAATTATGTGAAATAATGAAATATTTTGATTATGTTAATGAAATAATGTATAGCATTAAATCAATGAATATTTCATTGAATTAATGAAATATTTCATTACTTTAATGATATATTTCATTAATATAATGAAACATGTCAATGCTTTAAAAAATTGAGAATTATTTTTCGTAGCCTAAGGCGAATTCGAAATGAAATATTACGTATTTGCTTTTATAACCACCAGAGGGCTAACTAATCCAAATGTAAAATATTTCTACCAATTCACTTTTTTTTCGCAGTCCCCTTCAGGTGAAATGTTCCAGTAGACATTAAAAAGGGATTCTATGCGTGGACTGTTATCATTCTGCTTGTGATTTTCATAATACCGTTTTCTGCTCTTATCCCTTAATCCTTATTAAAAATATGATTCCAAGGCGAGCTTTTTGTACAAGAATTCTGGGTGGTAATTATACCAGCAATCGAAAAAAAATGTCTGAGCAAATAACACTGTGCGACAAAAAAAATTATTATTTATTATTATTTTTCTGTTACGTGCTGTCGAGTTCAACAAGAATCTGTTTTTGGGATTTTGACCAACACCTCCAAAAACTTGAGTTACATGTAAAAAACAGGTTTTTCGCAATGTTATGAACTTTTCAATTTCTCAGCGAATTTGAAAAGAACTCATTGATGGTAAACAAATTTTTTTTTAATTTTTTTTGCCATTTTTCAGCTTTGGAGACGTTTTTACACAGTATTTTATAAAGTAACCGTAAAATTTTGGAGTTTATTTTCGAAATATGCTTATTTAGGTGTAAAGCCCAACTCTCTTTTTTTTAATCATTAAAAATTTAGTTATTAAACTTTTTACTAAAAAAATTTTTTTCAGAAATAAAATTTTTGGTCATTTCACTCAAAAATGTTTGCTTTGCAATTTTTTTTAATCCATTAAAAATTTAAAGTTATTAAGGTTTTTATTAAAAAAAAATTTTTTTTCAGATATACAATTTTTGGCCAATTCACTCGAAAATGTTTGCTTGGCAATTTTTTTTAATCCATTAGAAATTTAGTTATTAAACTTTTTACTAAAAATTTTTTTTTCAGAAATAACATTTTTCGCTATTTCACTCAAAAATGTTTGTTTGTCAATTTTTTTTAATCCATTAAAAATTTAAAGTTATTAAGGTTTTTATTAAAAAAAAATTTTTTCAGGTATACAATTTTTGGCCATTTCACTCAAAAATGTTTGCTTGGTAATTTTTTTAATCCATTAAAAACTTACAGTTATTAAACTTTTTACTAAACAATTTTTTTTTTTTTCAGAAATACAATTTTTGCTCATTTCACTCAAAAATGTTTGCTTGGCAATTTTTCTTTTTATTTTAACTCAGCATTATAAGTATCCCGTTAAAGTGACCAACAATATTCTGAAATCAATTTTATTTTATTTTTGCAACCATTTCTTGGTGAAAACATTTGACTTATTTAGTCTAGGGAAAACTGCTTATATGAATGCAATAAATGGATTTTAAAGGACATATTGCAGCCCATTTCACTATGCGCACTTAAAAATTCATTAACAATCAGGACATAGTCATTGCTTTGGTTTCTTGCTAATCACAGAAGCGAAGACTTTTATTAAAATAAAAAAGAAAAATATTTTTAATCACATTAAATTGACTTTTTTTGCTCCAGGAAAAAAAGAAATTGATAATTTTTTATAGTCTTGTTAATGTAATTGATAAAAAGCTGTCTGTCTCTCAGACTTCTTGTGCCAAATGTAAATTCAAAGAATAAAATTATTTTATTTAAACAATTGCCAACCCTTTTTTCCTATCACACAAACAACTATTTGCTGTTAAAATATTTTTTTAAAGTAATTTATGGCCGTATAAAGTAAAACAACAATAACAAATAACCATCAATAAAAACGAACTCATAAAGTGTTAATAGTTTAGGGCCATTAACGCTTAAACAGATTTAGTTACGGGTGCAAAATATTTATTTTATAGAAAAAAAGGGATTTTTGGTTGGCAAAAAAAATATTAAAAAAAAAATAAACACCAATTGAATGTATTTACTGGGTTCGCTAACAAAATAAAATATTTGTGAAATGAATTTTATGCAAGCAACAACAATAAAAGAAAAACTTACGACTTTCAGGGTGGGGAAAAGCTGTTGTCGCTAAAAACATTAAATTCTGTTTGGGCAAATAAATCAAGCAAAGACTTTTTCAGAGCAGCAACGTAATACAAACGAAAACAACAACTGTATGTTTATGTAAAACAAATGACAATTAAAACAATTAATGTCCTTTAACACATACACACACACACACTTGGTAACCAAACCACAAAGGCATAAATAATGAAGTAAATTATAATTAAATTCTAGTTCAATAAGGATTTAAGTATAAAATTTATTTATTTGCTTGTTGTTGTTGTTATTATTTATTTATTGTTGGTATTTGTGGTCATAAAATATTCGTGGGAGTGTGTGTGCTTATACAAACAAATCATAATTTGTGTTTAATGGCTTAAATATTTATTATAAAAGGCATTTGTGAAACAATAATGTTTTGCTTGGATACTTATAAATTTAAGCCACATTTCTAAACATAAATAAAATGGTTAACATTTCTTTATAAGCCCAATTGACCGAAGATTTTTAAAGACAAAAATTTATTCCTACGAACATGAATTTTTAGTTAACTTTTCCAGTAAATACAAAAAAAAAACAAAAAAAAAAATTACTGCACAAAAGATAAGTCAAAAGATTGTAAAAGATGAGCGGCTGATTTTCTTTGGCTTTCAAAATAGAGAGAGATCAGCAACTTACTGTCATACTTGGCTTCTGCTAAGGCTTCACATTGCGAGTTAGAATCCTTAGAGTAAAGAGAGCGTGTGTATTAAATTTCAAAAGAAATTCCTTAAAACAGTATTTTATTCATTAAAAAAAAAACAAAAACTTAAAAAATATATAGAAATCATTATTGGATTACAGAGACTATAAGTATGAATTTAAAAAAAAATTCGATATAAAACCAAATTGATTTTATTTATATAGAAAACTAGATGTTTTTGCCCGATCTCGCCCTATTGATAAAGTGCTTTACAAATAGAATTTTAATTGATAAAAAAAACCCGTTCAAATAAATTCCATAAAGTGGCTCATGTCTTTGCTAACATTATTAGCAGAGGCGCCAACTGTAGTGGGAAATAAAATATTTCAAAGTATAATTTCAGGCTTAAATTAAGTAAGGCCACACATCTTTTTGAACAGTGGCTAGTAAATGTCATGTAAAAGTGGGAGTAAAAATGGTCCTGTTCGCTCTTTCCTTCTAGTATAGAGACCATATGTCCCAAATTTCAGATAAATCAGTTGGAAAACAAACAAAAACAAACAGAAAATTAATTTTATTTATTTAGAAGATGTTAGTCTTCTGCCTGGGATATAAATAAATTCATACAGTATTCATTCTATATAACGAACAAAGTCTAAATTATGGCATTTCCATTTCTAACGTTAACGAGAATTAATTTTTTTTTAATTGACTTTTTTCTATTTTGAATTTCGTCAACTTTTTCCCTCACAAAATTAAGCA
Organism: Thelaira solivaga; assembly: GCA_947397855.1. NCBI lineage: Eukaryota > Metazoa > Arthropoda > Insecta > Diptera > Tachinidae > Thelaira > Thelaira solivaga. The sequence goes on along the minus strand of OX377612.1, from coordinate 62,314,652 downwards.
AAAAAAATTTTTTTTCAAAAATCTACAAACAAAGCTGAAGTTTTCACTAACAAATAAATTTTTCAGATGCGGAACACAGAACAGAAACCAAATATTTACATGCAGACATCCCTGGCTCATGATTGTTATTTAATTTAATTTAAATTTTAAGAAAAGAAAGTGGTATTTTTACTATTTTGCTGACAGTTTTTCTTAATTTAATGCTTAATGCTGATAGATTTGCAATCTATAGCGGGCAGCCCCATTAAAATAAACCAAAGGGAGCTCACTTGGGTTCTTCAAAATGCTGCTTTTTTGAGACCTGTATAAGAAGAAAAATTAAATAAATAAGAGGCAGAAGGCAAAGAAAAGTAGTGAAATAGTAAGACAAGAAAGAAAAGAAGACAAGTGAGTCAGATAAACTAATTGCTTACGATGTGCTGTTTGCAGACTGAAAGAGAAGTGCCGCACAAAAGAAAAATTTAATGAAATTAGTGCAGCCATTCACCAACATAATTGACTTCATTCCAGATTTGTATCTAGAATACTGAATGGGTCGCGGTATATACTGATACACAGTTTGCTTCATTTGAAAGCAAAACTTTATTTTTTGCTTAATAAATCTTGTGGTCAATTGGGTAAGTAATGCTGCAATTGTATAGATTTGTGTGCTTCGCATAATATTTTAGCATTAATAATAACTATACTTCTACTAACAGAAAAAGCAATTAATTAGAGAAAGAATTATTTAATAACAAGCGTAAAGGAATTTCTGGGAGATAAAATATGGCAACAATATTTTTCATTTCTTTTTTAATTATGCTACATTCGCAAGCATGAGGCACAAAGGTTCTTTAAAAAAATAATACTGTAACATTGAAAATTTATTAAAATTAAAATCTCTGAATGTAGCATTCAAATAAATAGAAAGTACTATATTTTCCCCCTTTAACGTTTCACACTGGCTGATTGCTTATCAAAAGAAAATTAAAAAATTAATTACTTAAAAGTACTATTAAAATAAATAAAAAGTAACATTATTTTTGTTCTGTAACGTGTGTAACCAATGTCGTAGTTCTATTTCCTATGATATTAAAAAAGCAAAAAGTACCTTTAAAGTTAATAAAAAGTACCATTTTGTTCCTTTTCAAATACACAAAAAAATACCACTAGAAATGTTTAATGTAAAAGGTGATTTTATAAGAACTATCGGAAATTTAAAAAAAAAACACATAAAATTCAGAAAAATGCATGAAATATTTATTTGGATCGATAGTTGGGTCGATATAATTTAATGTTTGAAGATTATTTCATGCAAATGTTGGCCGCGGCTGCGCCTCAAATGGTCCATCCGCTTAGTCCAATTTTGACATACCAAGAGCTACCAATGCATCCACAAAAAACAACCGTTTGGTGCGGATTATGGGCTGGCGGCATCATTGGGCCGTATTTCTTCAAAGATGATGCGAATCACAACGTTACTGTGAATGGTGAGCGCTACCGTGCGATGATAACAAACTTTTTTTTGCCCAAAATGGAAGAGCTTGACTTGCATGACATGTGGTTTCAACAAGACGGTGCCACATGCCACACAGCACGCGAAACAATGGACCAATTGAGGCGAGTTCGGTGAACAGTTTATTTTACGCTTGGGACCAGTCAATTGGCCGCCCAGATCGTGCGATTTAACGCCTCTAGACTATTTTTTGTGGGGCTATGTTAAGGCTAATGTCTATAGGGACAAGCCCGCTTCGATTGACGCACTGGAAGCCAACATTGCCAACATTATTCGTGAGATACCGGCCGAAATGTTGGAAAGAGTATGTCAAAATTGGACTAAGCGGATGGACCATTTGAGGCGCAGCCGCGGCCAACATTTGCATGAAATAATCTTCAAACATTAAATTATATCGACCCAACTATCGATCCAAATAAATATTTCATGCATTTTTCTGAATTTTATGTGTTTTTTTTTTTAATTTCCGATAGTTCTTATAAAATCACCTTTTATAACATTTTTGAGTCAATTGGGACAAAACTCAAGAAAATCTTCTAAGGTGGTACCACTAAAATGTGAATAAATTTATAACTTAAGCATGGATATTGATGAAATATGGCTCTTTTTATTTCCAACATACACAGGTAACAACATTTAAATTAAAATTTTGGATTTTGTATATATAAAATTTTTAAGGAATTTTTTAAAAATGAATTTTTTTTAAATTTTTTTTTAAAAAAATTGATTTTTTTTTTGACTAAGCTTTGTGAGTATCTTCCAAACTATAAGACTTGTAAAAAATTAATAATAACATAATAGCGGAGTTCACGCTTCAGTGTAAAGTCATTAGTATCGAGTGTACAAATTTAAAAATAAATTAAAATATAGAAATACAATATGAAAAACGAATGTAAAAACGATCTACAATAATGTAGAACAGCTGCCACTAAATTGTGCACACTTTTACGTTCTTAAATGCTGAAAACACGCTTATCTGCTTAAAAAATGTGTATGTTGGCATCACAGTAAATACATTTTATTAGTTTTCAATTTTTAGAAAAAAAGTCAATCACACTTTGTGGGTAAAATTTCGTGTAAAAACCCCTAATATTTGCATTTTTCATGTATTATTGTAAGTTTAGTCAGAAAGCTATTTCTCGCGTTATTGTAAATTATATGGAGTAATTCAAAACTTATATATGCCGGCGTGCAACAAGGGAGTAATCTGGGGCAGTTGCTTTACAGATGATATGCCACTTAGTCAGTTGACAGACACATCTACCTTTGCTGATGATACAGCCTTAGTCAGCGTTCATGATAACCCAAAAGTTGCATCTAGCCAAGTTCAGTGTCACATTGAGTAATTGGAGAAATGACTACTTCAATGGAAGATTAAAGTCAAGGCCTGGAAGTACATTCACACTAATTTTACTTTGCGAAAAGATAACTGTTCTTTCATTACAATCAATGGAATGAAAATACCTGAGCAGAACTACAGGAAATACCTTGGAATACATGTCGATGCTCGCCTTACATGAACTCACCACATCGCAGCAAAAATTAATCAAATAAAATTGAAATCTGCTTAGCTTTACTGGCTCATTGACCCAAATTCACCGCTAGATTTAAGCCCGAAAGTGTTGCTATATAAAACAGTTTTAAAACTTATTTGGCTATACTGTGTGCAGCTCTGGGGAACAGCCTCACTATCTTATATGGAGAAATTACAAAGAAGACAATCTAAGCTGCTTCATGGTGCATCAGAAATAAAAATATCCGTAAGGATGTCAACATACCGGCTATACAAGAGGAAATTAAAAAGCTATTACCAATTATAGATTGAGAGTGTTGCTTTATCCATATTCACTTGCGAAAGATTTGCTATTGTTTAAGGGCTATAAATGGCTTAAGAGAACTGGAACCTTTGAACGGACCACGCTTACATTTTATGAGCACGTTATGTTGAAGTTACAGTGGCAATAACAACTACTTTATTTTTTAATTTTTATTATAAATTTTCTAAAAGGAAAGATTCAATATAAAGGAAATATTAACAAAAAAGATATATATAGAACTACGCGTAGGATTATGAGGAAGGTATACAGTTTGACTTAGATATCAAGTATACTAGAAATCAGTTTTAGTTTTGGCAGCACCAAAATCATTTTTAAAGCATTTTTTTCATAGTGTTATATTTCAGACTTTATTTTATAAATTTACAAACGTCAAACCATAAAATGTTATGACAGAAACTAAACATTTTGTAGCAAATCAGTAAGTTGTAACGGAAATGCTTGTACTGGTGCTGGTGCTGGTGTATAAGAAACACGGAAATGGCATCTTAAATGTAACAAAGGTAAAACGCATTATAAAAGTGAAAATAAAATATGATGTCTAACTGCCAGATTAAAGGATTGAACACAAAATATTTTATTAACAAACAGACTAGTGAAATATTTTGTAACGGAAATACACATTATTCAAAGATGTCATCTATTTGCGTCTGACGTGCTAAAAAGTAAGAGAAAAAGAAAGAGTGAGAGGCACTTACCATTTCAACAAACAAATAAAATCTGTTATTGAATTGTTAATATAAAACAAAGCCGGTACAGTAGGTAAACAAAATGTATGTCAAGCAGCATGATGTTTAACTGTAGCCCCCTTCGTATCGACCCCCCAGACCTTTTGCCTACTCATTGACACACAAAGGAATGGGAATAAGTCTCAGGTGTAAATAACAGCACACAACTTAAGAATAGTACAACACAGTTTCTTTAAAAAAAAATAAATAAAAATATTATATTCCCACTTAAGACAAAGAACTTTAAACTTTTCTAAAGAAAAAATGAAGGCAAACCCGTAAAACATTCACAAAAATATAAAAAAAACCACAGCTCATAAAATATGCCAAGTAAACGACTCAATAAATTTACAAAAAAAAAAAAAAAAAAAAAAAAAAAAAAAAAACTTTTTTCACCGTAAAGCTTAGCAAGACAAAAAAAAAGAAAATTTAAATTGACAAAACTTTTTAAGGCCTTAAATCCAACAAGGATATAATAAAATTGTATTACAAAAGAAGAAAAAAACACAAACATTTTTATATTTCTAACACGAAATTTACACTAAAAACACTTGTTTGTGACAGTTTATTTCATAAATGAGCGTTAAAACACCTGAACATGTTGTTGTTAGGAAAGCGACAAGCTGCATGAAAATGAAGGAGTCTAGAAGTGTAAGTGGAGTGTTTGCTATTCGTTTAGCAGCAACAACTTTACACTAAACAGACACTTACTGCCATCCAACCCAGAACCCAGAAATTTATTGTTGCCGGGACAAAGGATAATGCTCGCATACAGTTAAAAGTTTTTGTGAAAATGTACAGCATAGAAAATGAGTCGATGGCACTTCGTTGTTGGGTTTTTATATTTGCCTGTAAGTGCTTTAAAAGATACTAAAACTGTTAAGTGTTTTTAGTTGTCAAATATTCATAAGAAGACAAGAAAACAAAATGAAAGCCTTGAAGTAAGTGAATTAAATGAGTCTCTGTAATTAAAAGCTAAAAACATTTCTTGAAAGGTTTTCATTTTATTTAAAATAAGTTTTAATTTAAAAAAGCTAACAGACTCAGACCAGACCTATTGATAGGTTTTGTTCAACTAAATGAGAAGCTGATAGGAGAATCAAGTGGTTCCTCTGAAATAAAAAGGAATGGTGGAAATGAAAACTGAAAAAAACTCAAGTAAATGAAAAGAAGAGAATGCGATGTTTATAAACTGATTTTTAAGATAAAAATTTTAAAATGCAAGTCAATTTTTGCTTCTCACATGCAATATATGTGACATCATAATGCAACGAAATGGAATTGAAACGTTTCAATTCTGCGTGGTACCATGTTGTAAGTAAACCAGTAGTGCAATGCAGTAAAACAAGTATAACGATATATTATCGAATTCGGTATTTAGTAGCTTTCCGACAAAAATATTCGGTATAATAGAAATCGTTATTTGCCTAGTGTTGAACTGGGCTGCACAATAGATCTTAAAGGTCGCGGTGCTTTTACAGCCCATGATAATTATAATATATTTCCAAGTGCCGCCTTTTCGCTTAAAAACTTAAAATAAAAAAACTTACAGCTTACTTGTAGAGTCTAACTCACAAGCTTTCATTGCTCAGTGCCACACTTTAGCATTGAACTTGTGTAGTGTAAATCAAGAACTTCATTTCAAAACTTATCTTTAAAATATTTTAATTTGGCCTCCAAAAGCATGATAAATTACGTGAAACTAAAAAACAAAAACAAAATGTTTTCGATATGATGCTGCATGCTTTTTGTTTTGAACTAGAAAAAATAGTTTCTTATCAAAATTTACTCACTACTAAAAATAAAATTACAGAAAATCACTTAAATTAATTAAAAAACAAATAAAGGGAAAAATAACACGTACCCAAAGCTTTTGCTTCTTTAAAAATCAATCAAAAAAATATCAGTTGTTTGGTTACTGTCTAAGGCAGCAGCAGGCATAGCTTGGGTGTGTCGAGTAAATTTAATAAAAATAAATTATGAAGACACGTTATATTAAGCGTTTTGTAAAAAGAATTTTAATTTTTATTGCAACTCTTGTAATTCTATCGTTTATAACGATTAAAGTGGTTGAAAGACGTTTAATACAAGAAAATGGCAATCACCCTACATCGCTACGTAGTGTTAGACCGATTAATGCCCGTTCTGTGTTACGTGGTGATTTAGATATAACGAAATTTTATGATGTAAAAGTTCCTTTTCGATTACCTGAAATGAGAGGTGCCAAAAGAGATTGGCATGACTGGAATGCCATTAATAGAGATCATCAGCGTACGGGTTTGGGAGAACGTGGCATGCCAGCCTATATAACCGATGAAACACAAAAGGAATTGGAACAGGAAATGTCTTTGGAAAATGGTTTTAATGCTTTGTTGTCCGACTTTATATCAGTCAATCGTTCTGTACCAGACGTGCGTAGAGATGAGTAAGTTTCTTTTTTTTTTTTTCTAAACTTGTTAGTTTTTATCTTGTTAGTTAAAAGAAAGAGCAAGTGAAAAACATTTTGTTTGTACAGTTTTTTTCAATCATTTTATCTTTAATTATTTATATTTATAAGTGACAAATTTGTCTTAAAAAAATCCAAAACCTGCACCACGAATTCATTGTTTTGACTACCATTAAGAACGTCCTTGTTAATGCAAGAAATTAAAAATTTCACAGGAAGTAGTTGCTTTAAGCAATAAAAGAATAGAGCAAGTAAGTTAATAAGACTTTTTGGGGAGCAAAATATCAAAAACTAACATTTAACGCGCTACTTCGTCAGCGTAGTACCATATTGCTGTTATTTTTTATTTCGTTAAAGACCAAATAGAATCAGTTCTACTAATAAAATCAAAAAGTGTCATTAAAGTATATAATTTTTCACTTTTCCCCGCACGGTTGGAGCTCAATCTCACAGTTCTAGGTTTTTTAGTATTAAGAAGGCAAAAAGTACCATTAAAATCAATAATAAAAAGTACCATTTTGTCTCTTCCACGATATCTTATTTGGTTTGATTCTAGGCTTCGAAATAATAAAAAAATATCACTAAAAACGTTTTGCATATAAAAATCCCTTTTGGTACTTTTTTATTCCATTGACAAATGTGTTTTTTTTTTTTTTTTTGATTTTTAGTGGTTGTTCCAAATTTATCATAATATCAATTAATTTACTCAGAGCCGCTGATTAATTTTTTTAAATGAGCACTTTCAAAAACTACTTTCATATTTTGGTACTTTTTACAATTCTACCCCTTTTTCATATATTGAAGACTTTTTTAAGAAGAAAAGACCACAATTTAGTTTTTGTTGCTTCGAAAGATAAATGGGGTGATAAAACGTATGTACCTTTTTTATCCCACATATATAAATACAAACACCCCTCAGCTTAATTTTTTTTAAATATTTTTTTGTTTGAATTTTGTCTCTATCTATAGCAGTTGCGCAAATAGATTTTACCCGTTTTCCATTTTTTTAATTTCTTAATATTCAAATTTTCAAAAGTCTTTTCTTAATAGTTCTTTACTTAGTGAGAGCAAGCTACTCACAGAATTTCAAGTCTTTAGCTTTAGCCATTTGGGCTGGGCGATCACCAGTCAAAAACATTAATTTTTTATATTCAGTCTGACATCAGTGCTTCGAAGAGTGTGCAGACTAATAAAATACTAAACTACCAATCTGCCTTAGTGCTTTTTGCAAACACAAATCAAGAAGCTTCGTAGCTTCATCACCTCTTTGTTATGGCTAAAGCTTGTCTCATATTTGTACATTCAATTTGTCTTTTTTTTTAACTGTTTTTAGATGCCACAAAAAACTTTATTCAATTTATTTACCCACGGCCAGTGTGGTTATACCTTTCTTTAACGAACACTTTAGTGTTTTACTGAGAACCCTATACAGCATTAAAAATCGTACACCTCCAGAATTGTTGCATGAAATAATAATTGTTGATGACTTTAGTGATCGTGAATATTTGAAACAACAACTTGATGATTATGTGGCGAATTATTTTAAGGATTTGGTTAAAATTGTACGTGTCAAAGAGCGCACAGGATTAATAGGGGCCCGTTTAGCAGGGGCCCGTAAAGCCAGTGCAGATGTTTTAATATTCTTTGATTCTCACATAGAATGCAACTACAATTGGCTGCCTCCTTTAGTGGAACCGATTGCTATGAATAAACGCATTGCCACTTGTCCTATAGTAGATGGTATAGATCACTCCACGTTTGCTTATAATGGTGGCTATCAAGTGGGCTCTAGAGGAGCTTTTGACTGGAATTTGGTGTACAAGCAAATGCCCTTATTAGAAGTGGATGCAGAATTTCATGAAGAGCCCTATCGTAATCCTGTAATGATGGGTGGTTTGTTTGCCATAAGCAAAGAATTCTTCTGGGAGTTGGGTGGCTACGATGAAGGTTTGGATATTTGGGGAGCCGAACAATATGAATTAAGCTTTAAAATTTGGATGTGCGGCGGCTTAATGGTTGATGTGCCTTGCTCGAGAGTGGCTCATATATTTCGAGGTCCAATGAAAGGGCGACCAAACCCTAGAAATTATAGTTTCGTAGCACGGGTTAGAAATTTTATCAGATTATTAAGTAAATAATTACACGAAAATATCTAATTTTTTTTCCAGAACCACAAACGTGTGGCTGAAGTTTGGATGGATGAATATGCCCAGTATGTATATGATCATCAGCCCGAAACTTACGAAGGCATAGATGCTGGTGACTTAACAAAACAAATTGCTTTGCGTAAAAAACTGCAATGCAAGCCTTTCAAATGGTTTTTGGAAGTTATAGCTCCAGATTTGTTAAAAACTTTTCCGCCTATCATGCCACCTGATTATGCCTCTGGTGTTATACAAAGTGTAGCCTTTCCTCAGTACTGTATTGATACTATGGGTGGTGGCAGTAATGCTGCTGCTGGTCTTCATGCCTGTGCCAGCAATAAAACTCATCCCCAACTAACACAATATTGGAGTCTTAGCTATATGAGGGATATACGTAAAAAACATGAGAGCATTTGCTTAGATGTGCATGAAAGTCCTAATAATGCAACCATATGGATGTGGTCTTGCCATAACTCTGGTGGAAATCAATTTTGGTCTTATGATGTGAATGAACAAATGATTGTTCATGGCATTAATAAAGCAACTTGTATGGAGGCTTTCGTCGAAAATGATGAAAAGTTGACTGTTTATGTAAATCCTTGTGATAAAACGAATATTCGAATGAAATGGACTTTCGGTGCAGTAAATGCAACTGCTTTTAATGATTTTTGGAAAGATTTGAAAATGGAAGAGAATGAATTACTTTAAATTTATTAGCTAACTCCTAGGAAATTTTGCAATTTAGTTTAACTAGAGATCTTTGAATACCGCTTAGTAATACGAAAGTATTGTAACTCTTAGCTTCTCCTACATTCAATCAAGTAATTGTCTAAAGAAAACAATTAAAAGTTTAAATAAAAAACAGAAATTTAATTATCGGCAATAATTTTCACAATTCTAATTAAAGGCTCCAACGAAAAATAACTTCTGCGAAATTGTTTTATGGAAATTTTTAAACTGGCTGCTATTAATACCACGTTCACATTATAAACATTTACATACAGGGTTGCATTTTTTTTTTTTTGCTAATGCAGAGCGGCAAGACAAAAAAAAATTTTTTTGTGATCATAAAAAATATTAATTGAATACTTGGAGGTTTAGTATATAAAAGTTTAATATTAATATTTGGAAATTGCTAAGTTTATAACTAATTATTCAACTAACTGTCGACCTTAAACATCTCAAATGTATTATGAACGACTGCGTTCACACACACGTTTCAAAATATAGGTGTAAACATGGTGTAACAAGCGCTCGCACACGAAAGCTGGCAATTTTAATTAATATTTGCCATTTCATTTTAAAGTTTACTAAGAATTTAAATATGTAAATATTTGTTTATTACAGAGCTGGGTATATAAGACTCAAAACTGCCGAATTAAACTTTTTTTTTTTATTTTTTTTAATTTTGTTAGGGTTTACCTACGGGCTATTTGTGGTCAACTATTTCTTTCCAAATGTAAATTAGACAAAAATTATTTAATTTATATTTATCCCAACGTTTCGTTTGTTTTTTTTTTCTTGCTCTGCTAATTAATAATAAATATTTAGCTGAGCCAACAGAAAATTCACATAATAAACAAAATGTAACCTTTTAAATTTAATATAAAATTTTTTATTATTGAAACTATTTTTAAGCAAAAATAGAACATACAGAAATACATAAGAAATGAAAACTATTTAAAATTATAATGTAATGTCTTAAAAAAAAATTAAATAGAGAATTAAATTAATAGCACCAAGCTTAACAATAAGAGAAAAAAATTTTTATCGAAAATTAACATACAATAGTATTTTCCCTTGCTCCCGAGGCACTCAGTATCCTGAAAGTTAAATTTTATATGTATTTAAGAACCTGGAACTAGGAAACTAGGATTGAATGGCCTTCAACCAAATTAGAAATTATAAAAAAGGGGCAATATGGTACTCTGCTCATGAAGTAAAGGGTTAAATGCTAGTAGATTTCACTTTCTGCATGTTTACATTAAAAAAAATAAAAATAGCATTTCAATTTCTAAAACAAACACACACACATAAACTTTAATAATTTGAATATTTATAAGTTTGAGTGACTTCTTTACCAGCAAACTAAACCAACTACATATAACAATCAATTACGAATATCATAATCAAAAAACTAAGATAAAAATACTATAAAAATTGTATAAACATTTTTAATTAAACTTTGTTTTCTCTCATTTATCAGACACAAAAAGCATCAGTAGCATTCAAATTTCGCTTGCAATTGCATCAGTTTCTAGTATCTCTAACAAAACTCCTAAAAATGAAAACATTTTTTATTAAACATTTTACTAAAAGGATCTTAATTTCTACCGTAACTTTTGTAATCTTATTAATCACAGTTTTACATAAAATAAGTAAAGAAATTAATAGTCCTGTGTCACTGAAACGTACAGCTCGTAGTTTAGTTTTAGATGATGAATTCGATATCACCCAGTTTTACAATATTAATATACCCTTTCGTTTACCTGAGTTAAGAGGTCCCAAAAAGGATTGGCAAGACTGGAATGCTTTTAAAAAAGAGCAACAACGCTCGGGTTTGGGAGAACAGGGAGTGGCAGCGTTTATTACAAATGAGACACTAAAGGAATTGGAACACAAAATGCAAAAAGAAAATTATCTTAATGCTTTGCTGTCTGATATGATATCGGTCAATCGTTCTCTACCAGATGTACGAACAGAAGGGTAAATTTTCCTAAGCTAAAAAATATTTTGTGTATGGAAATCATTAAAATTATTGTCGGTTATGCTTTCTTCATTTCAGATGCAAAAAGAAACTCTATTCGACTATTTTACCCACCATCAGTGTAATCATACCGTTTTACAATGAATATTTCAGTATATTTGTAAGAACACTGCACAGCATTAAAAATCGTACACCACCCGAACTATTGCGCGAAATAATTCTTATCGATGATAACAGTGACTATGAGTTTTTGAAGCAACAACTCGATGATTATGTAGAGAAATACTTCAAGGATTTAGTTAAAATTATACGTCTTAAAGAGCGCGTAGGATTAATAAGAGCCCGTTTGGTGGGAGTCCGTAAAGCCTTGGGGGATGTATTAGTATTTCTTGATGCCCACATTGAATGCAACTACAACTGGCTGCCTCCATTATTAGAACCGATTGTTATAAATAAACGTATTGTCACCTGCCCCATAATAGATGGTATAAGTTATACCACACTTGGCTATGAAGGTGGCAATCACTTGGGTTCTAGAGGAGTGTTTACTTGGGATTTTGGATACACTCAACTAAATAAAATAGAAGCTGATGCCAGAAATCCTGATGATCCATTTCGCAGTCCTGTAATGATGGGTGGTTTGTTTGCCATTAGTAAAGAATTCTTTTGGGAGTTGGGTGGCTACGACGAGGGTTTGGATGTGTGGGGAGGCGAACAATTTGAATTGAGTTTTAAAATTTGGATGTGCGGTGGTTTGATGTGTGACGTACCTTGTTCGAGAGTGGCTCATTTATACCGGGAACCAACGACAGGTCGATTTTATACCAGAAACTATGATTACTTACACAGGGTTAGGCTTAACAAGCACATTAGTTATCATTAATAAGTGAGTTTCAGTTTGCTTTCCTTTTTAGAACCACAAACGTGTGGCTGAAGTTTGGATGGATGAATATGCCAAGTATGCGTATGATTATATACCCGGGGGTTATGATGGCATAGAAGCTGGTGATTTAACAAAACAAATCGCTTTGCGTGAGAAGCTGCAATGCAAATCTTTTAGATGGTTTTTGGAAGTCATAGCTCCTGATATTCTGGATTTTTATCCACCTGTTCCTCTTGGTTTTGGCTCCGGTGTTATACAAAATGTAGCCTTTCCTGAGTACTGTATTGATACTATGGGTGGTGATGTTAGTGCTGCTGTGGGACTTTACCCCTGTGCCAATAATAAAACAAATCCACAATTTACACAATCTTGGCATCTGACCTTCAAAAGTCAATTACGTAAAACACGCGCAAATATTTGTTTAGATGTTCATGAAAGTCCCGAAAATGCAACCATATGGATGTGGTCTTGTCATCATAAGGGCGGCAATCAATTTTGGTCTTATGATAAGGATGAGCAGATGATTGCTCATGGCAACAACAGAGAAAATTGTATGGAAGCTTTTGTGGAAAATGATGGAAAGAAATTAGTTTATGTAAATCCTTGTGATAAGACGAATATGCGAATGAAATGGACTTTTGGATATGTAAATGCCACAGCTTTTAGTTGAAAAGAGGAGAGAATGAACAACTTTCAATTTAACAGCCAACTCATCCGTCATCTAGTGGTGATTCTCACTTCCATTTTTAACAAAAAAAAAGCGACCTTCTCTGACTAAATCCATTTTTCGGGTTTATATTGCAAATAAACAAAAAAATACCCTTAAATATCATGGGATGGTGTTCAACTGTTTAACAATTTTTTATTAAGACAAAAAAAATGTTCTCTTAATTATTCTAATTGTCTAACATTTTCCGTTTTTGTTTACCTTGAAAGCCTAAACATCGACCAACTACTTTGTATTTTTGTGTAAAATAAATTCATTTTCTTTAAAAAATTTCTGTTTTAATATTGTTTTATGTCAGCGGGTTCCTTCTGTGCTAATTATTTCTTCTGTTTACCATTACGTTGTGTTAGAGCAGCTGAGGGGGGATAAATTACTCATATGGTACTTCTTATTCCTTGTCTGTATTAATGTGAACCTTGTCTCGTTGGTGCTTATAAACAGGTGCTCAAAATGTTAAATTTTTCCTGAGCCAGCTTACATTAAATACTTTTATATTAGACAGGATAATACTTAAAAAACGACTCACCGCCATCATAATCATTATTATTTACTGTTGCAATATCATGTTGTTGTTGTGCTTTTGGGTTCAAGTTTTAGTTAAACAAGATATTCTTTGTTACATTAATGTAACGGAAATGTTACAAGAAATTGAAATTGGCCTTGTGATGTTAAGAGAGGGGGAAAATGATTGCCACTTAATGTTTTGCTTCAGGTCAAAATTCCATTAATATTTTTTTTTACATTTTGGATTTTTAATGCTCCCAATACTAAGCAGGAGCAGCAATGATGAGATGCCATTCATCTAAGAGAGTCTACAGTCATCATCATTAAAAGTGCTAATCCCTTAATTATGCTGCTGTATTTTTACGTTTTTTTTTTCTTTACGAACTAGATAAAATTCTCTACACGTGTTCTTCCGGAAGATGTTAAATTTACTGTTGAATAATGATGTTTTTGTTGGAAAAAGGTTTTGTTTAATATAAAAGCGCTTAATTGCACAAGTTCAAGTCAACTTACACTGTGACTTTCGTAGCAGCAACAAACTTTGTAGTGTCTTTTGGCGTTCTTTCGAAAATTACAGTAAAAATACTCTGTGGGTTTTTTTTAGCAGGGAGTTTTTATGTTTCTTATAAATACCAAAAATTTATTTTAATTTCTTTCTGTATTTTGTAGATTTTTGCTATTTATTGCAAATTTTCCTGTTTTTTCTTTAGTTAAAATAAAAAATTCAGTACAGCAACGCTGTAAATACATTTAACTTTAGTTTTTGCATGCTGTAGTGCGACTCAGTAACTTTCATTTCGATTATTCGTATCGATATTTTATCGAATTCGATATTCAGTAACTTTCCGACAAAAATATTTGAAGTTGGCGACGCATTTAACAGCCAATAACGAATTCTATGGTACCGACAATTTTTGTCGGAAAGTTAGTGAATGCCGAATTCGATAAAATATCGTTATACTTGTTTTTTGGATGCGAATATTCGTAATAAAAAGAAGGGAAAAAAAGGAGAATAAGCAAATCCAGAAAAAAACAAGTTTCTCGCAACAATAATGAATTCGTGCGACATTTTTTGCCCTGCAAGCTTCTCTACTCTTCCGACCTCCAAACACACTGTAGCTGACTTATGTTGCCACAGTATAAAGACGGTATTACTTTTGAACGAAAGTGAAAACTAAAAACTGATGCTTCTAAGAATGAAAACAGCGATGACACGTCATACATGAGACTTGTTTAGAAATGCGGGTTCCATTTATTATATTTAAAAAACATTGAACTTATGAGTATCATTGTGTTAGCGGATTTTTTTACGCGCTTCACATCAAAGAAGCAGTATTTTTACTATTCTCCTTGCAACTTTCTTAATAATTTCTTTTCTCATAAGAACTTGGAGTGCTCTTCAGATTGATGGGTAACGTGCTAATCTATCAATCGGGGGGTCGCAGGTTCGATACCTGCCTAGACCCTTGGAAGCCGATGATCAAAGTTACCAATACTCGTTAATAAATTAAGTCTTAAAATTAAATTCTAATATTAAATAATAATAATAATTACAATTATTTATTTAAATATCGGGTATCGATGACAATGCAATAACTGCATATTTTAATGATACATTTTGATTTTGGTAGTATTAAGTAACCTGCACCACGAAACTGATATTGAATGGCCTTCAACCAAATTAGAAACTATAAAAAATGGGGCAATATGGTACTCTGCTCATGAAGTAAAGGGTTAAATGCTAGTAGATTTCACTTTCTGCATGTTTACATTAAAAAAATAAAAATAGCATTTCAATTTCTAAAACAAACACACACACATAAACTTTAATAATTTGAATATTTATAAGTTTGAGTGACTTCTTTACCAGCAAACTAAACCAACTACATATAACAATCAATTACGAATATCATAATCAAAAAACTAAGATAAAAATACTATAAAAATTGTATAAACATTTTTAATTAAACTTTGTTTTCTCTCATTTATCAGACACAAAAAGCATCAGTAGCATTCGAATTTCGCTTGCAATTGCATCAGTTTCTAGTATCTCTAACAAAACTCCTAAAAATGAAAACATTTTTTATTAAACATTTTACTAAAAGGATCTTAATTTCTATCGTAACTTTTGTAATTTTATTAATCACAGTTTTGCATAAAATAAGTAAAGAAATTAATAGTCCTGTGTTACTGAAACGTACAGCTCGTAGTTTAGTTATAGATGATGAATTCGATCTCACCCAGTTTTACAATATTAATATACCCTTTCGTTTACCTGAGTTAAGAGGTCCCAAAAAGGATTGGCAAGACTGGAATGCTTTTAAAAAAGAGCAACAACGCTCGGGTTTGGGAGAACAGGGAGTGGCAGCGTTTATTACAAATGAGACACTAAAGAAATTGGAAGATACAATGTACAGGGACAAAGGTTTTAATGCTTTGTTGTCTGATATGATATCGGTCAATCGTTCTCTACCAGATGTACGCACAGAAGGGTAAATTTTCCTAAGCTAAAAAATATTTTTGTTGTAATTTTTTTTAAAGTATTTTGTGTTCTTTCTGTATGAAAATCATTAAAATTATAGTCGGTTATGCTTTCTTCATTTCAGATGCAAAAAGAAACTCTATTCGACTGTTTTACCCACCATCAGTGTAATCATACCCTTTTACAATGAATATTTCAGTATATTTGTAAGAACACTGCACAGCATTAAAAATCGTACACCACCCGAACTATTGCGCGAAATAATTCTTATCGATGATAACAGTGACTATGAGTTTTTGAAGCAACAACTCGATGATTATGTGGAGAAATACTTCAAGGATTTAGTTAAAATTATACGTCTTAAAGAGCGCATAGGATTAATAAGAGCCCGTTTGGTGGGGATCAGTAAAGCCCTGGGAGATGTATTAGTATTTCTTGATGCCCACATTGAATGCAACTACAATTGGCTGCCTCCATTATTAGAACCGATTGTTATAAATAAACGTATTGTCACCTGCCCCATAATAGATGGTATAAGTTATACCACACTTGGCTATGAAGGTGGCAATCACTTGGGTTCTAGAGGAGTGTTTACTTGGGATTTTGGATACACTCAACTAAATAAAATAGAAGCTGATGCCAGAAATCCTGATGATCCATTTCGCAGTCCTGTAATGATGGGTGGTTTGTTTGCCATTAGTAAAGAATTCTTTTGGGAGTTGGGTGGCTACGACGAGGGCTTGGATATTTGGGGAGGTGAACAATATGAATTGAGTTTTAAAATTTGGATGTGCGGGGGCTTAATGTGTGACGTACCTTGCTCGAGAGTGGCACATTTTAATCCCAACCACACGCGAGGTCGATCAAATCCTAGAAACTATAATTACTGGCTCAGGGTAGGATATTTACGACTATATTAGTTAGATATAATAATAGATTTTGCTTCTTTTTTTTAGAACCACAAACGTGTGGCAGAAGTTTGGATGGATGAATATGCCAAGCACGCGTATGATTATATACCCGGAGCTTTTGAAGGCGTTGACGCTGGTGATTTAACAAAACAAATCGCTTTGCGTGAGAAGCTGCAATGCAAATCTTTTAAATGGTTTTTGGAAGTTATAGCTCCTGATATTCTGGAGTTTTTACCACCTGTACCACTTGGTTTTGGCTCGGGTGTTATACAAAATGTAGCCTTTCCTGAGTACTGTATTGATAGTATGGGTGGCGGTGTTAATGCTGCTGTGGGACTTTATCCATGTGCCAACAATAAAACAAATCCACAATTTACACAATCTTGGTACCTAACCTTCAAAAGTCAATTACGTAAAACACGCGACAATATTTGTTTAGATGTTCATGAAAGTCCCGAAAATGCAACCATATGGATGTGGTCTTGTCACCATAAGGGCGGCAATCAATTTTGGTCTTATGATAAGAATGAGCAGATGATTACTCATGGCAGCAACAGGGAAAATTGTATGGAAGCTTTTGTGGAAAATGATGGAAAGAAATTAGTTTATATAAATCCTTGTAATAAAACGAATATGCGAATGAAATGGACTTTTGGATATGTAAATGCTACAGCTTTTAGTTGAAAGCAGAGAAGGATGAATCACTTTTTTTATTATTAATACAATATGTTACCAGGGCCTTCAAGGATGCTAGATAAATCAAGTGGATTTACAAGTTCACTAACAAATAAATTTAATAATAAATAAAATAATAAAAACCTAGTATGTGCCTTTCCCAGTCAAGTTTTTATTTATTTTACAAATCTAATAGAAGAAAGTTTGATAAAGAAACCTATTGCTAAATATAAAAGCGTTTAATTACACAAGTTTACAAGTGAAAGTCAACTCTTGGACCAGAGAAAGTCCGAGACATAATGTTAACTGCTAAGCGAAGAATGTGAAGCGGCATATATGAGCATTACTTGAAAACAGTGGGTTCCATTTGTTAAAAAATGTTTTTAATTCCCTCATATACCAGTACTGTTTCCCTAAGGGATTTTGGCAATTAACCGTAGGATAGGAATAGGACACACGCCAATTTAAAGAGGACGTAATTTAAATTTCTAATCTGCCTCTTAAATACTCTGGAGTATTTTTAAAAACTTTTTTAATGGATTTTTACAATTTCTGGAGGAACCTTAAAAGATAACCAGATAGGACATATACCATTTTAAAGGGGAAGTCCTCTAGATTTGTAGTATGTTACCTAATTACTAAGAAATTACTCTGAAGTATCTCGTCATTATTTAAATCAAATAAAGAAATTCAAATTAATGCCAAAAATCAATAAATCCTCTTTCGGTAAGATTTCTGCATTCGTAGTTCTTCTATTCCACACAAATCATTTAAAAGGCACACACGTTTGTATAAAACCGATTGCCAATTAGAAGAGAATTCTCTCACACATATATGAATGTGTGTAATATAATTACATATTTATACAGAAATCATACAGAGAAATCAATATCAGAGAGGATTTTTATGGCTTATTCATGATTTTATGCTCTTATCCAAAACAAAAGTTTACTTAGACTTTAAAGTAAAATTTTGATAACGTTAATTAATTTTTTTTGGATAAGGGGGTTAGTCTTTAACTTAAGTTTTTTTTAAATAAAGATATTTATTTTAGGATTAATAACAAAAAAATATTTTAATCAATATTTGGCTTTCATTAAAAATCTTTTTTATGACTTTTGTTTTTAATATTTAAAATTATGCAAATATGAATATGTGGCTGGCACAGTGAACGGTAGAAAAGACTCGACACTATCGAATTCAGCTTGTTTTTATTAATTTGCTAATTTTTTTTAATATGTTTTTTAAGCATAAACAAATTTGCATTTCGAAAAAATAGAAAAAATTTAACTTCTGGACAAAAGCAAAATGGATTATTATAAATTATTTTTTGTCACGATTCATGTTCTGCAGAAAAAAAAAACTTTAAATTTCAAATTAAGCATCAAGCCACACCAACAACAATTATCATTTATAAACTGAAAAAAAATTTTAAACTCTCTCATCCATGTTCAGAAAATTGGGTCAATTTAACTAAGAAAGAACGATAAAAAATTGACACACGCACACTGAAACATCTATAATCATACCTTGTTTTCTTTCGCTCATCAAAAACCGAAAGTGTCAGTAGCATTCGAATTTCGTTTGCAATTGCATCAGCTTCTAATATCTCTAATAAAACTCCTAAAATGAAAACGTTTTTTATTAAACATTTTACTAAAAGGATCTTTATTTTTACCGTAACTTTTGTAATTTTATCAATCACAGTTTTGCATAAAATAAGAAAGGAAATTAATAGTCCTGTGTTACTGAAACGTACAGCTCGTAGTTTAGTTTTAGATGATGAATTCGATCTCACCCAGTTTTACAATATTAATATACCCTTTCGTTTACCTGAGTTAAGAGGTCCCAAGAAGGATTGGCATGACTGGAATGCGTTTAAAAAAGAGCAACAACGCTCGGGTTTGGGAGAACAGGGAGTAGCAGCGTTCATTACAAATGAAACACTAAAGGAATTGGAACACAAAATGCACAGAGAAAATGGTTTTAATGCTTTGCTGTCTGATATGATATCGGTCAATCGTTCTGTACCAAATGTGCTCAGAGAAGAGTAAGTTAATTTTATGTGTTAACTTTTTCAAATGTTAAACTCACAATAAAGAGTAAGTTAATTTTTTCAAATGTTAAACTCACAATAAAGATTTTCTTTATTATTGCAAAAAATTTTATTAATTTTTTATATGATTTTTTTTTTGGTTTTAGATGTCATAAAAAACTGCAGTCTGCTATTTTGCCCAAGGTCAGTGTGGTTATACCTTTCTTTAACGAACACTTTAGTGTTTTACTGAGAACCCTGTACAGCATTAAAAATCGTACACCTGCAGAATTGTTGCATGAAATAATAATTGTTGATGACTTTAGTGATCGTGAATATTTGAAACAACAACTTGATGATTATGTGGCGAATTATTTTAAGGATTTGGTTAAAATTGTTCGTCTCAAAGAGCGCACAGGATTAATGGGGACCCGTTTAGCAGGGGCCCGCAAAGCCAGTGCTGATGTTTTAGTATTCTTTGATTCACATATAGAATGCAACTACAATTGGTTACCTCCTTTATTGGAACCGATTGCTTTAAACAAACGCATTGCCACCTGTCCCGTAGTGGATGGTATAAATCACGGCACGTTTGCTTATAATGGTGGCAAACAAATGGGTTCTAGAGGAGCTTTTGACTGGAATATGGTGTACAGGCAAATTCCTTTATTAGAAGTGGATGCTGAGCTTCACGGAGAACCTTATCGTAGTCCTGTAATGTTAGGTTGTATGTTTGCCATTAGCAAAGAATTCTTCTGGGAGTTGGGTGGCTACGATGAAGGCTTGGATATTTGGGGAGCCGAACAATATGAATTGAGTTTTAAAATTTGGATGTGCGGCGGCATAATGGTTGATGTGCCTTGCTCGAGAGTGGCTCATTTATTTCGAGGCCCCATGGATGCACGACCAAACCCTAGAAATTACAGTTTTGTGGCCAGGGTTAGATATTACGACTATATTTACTTAACATTTACAAACAAAATTGATTCTTTATTTATTTGCAGAATAACAAACGTGTGGCTGAAGTTTGGATGGATGAATATGCCCAGTATGTGTATGATCGTCAACCCGAAACGTATGAAGGCGTAGATGCTGGTGACTTAACAAAACAAATTGCTTTGCGTAAAAAACTGCAATGCAAACCTTTCAAATGGTTTTTGGAAGTTATAGCTCCCGATTTGTTGAAAACTTTTCCGCCTATCATGCCACCCGATTATGCCTTCGGTGTTATACAAAGTGTAGCCTTTCCTCAGCACTGTATTGATACTATGGGTGGTGGCAGTGATGCTGCTGTTGGTCTTTATTTATGTGCCAACAATAAAACTCACCCCCAAAGAGCCCAATATTGGAGTCTTAGCTATATGAAAGATATACGTAAAAAACATGATTATATTTGCTTAGATGTACATGAAAGTCCCAATAATGCAACCATATGGATGCGGTTTTGCCATAACTCTGGTGGAAATCAATTTTGGTCTTATGATGTGAATGAGCAGATGATTGTTCATGGCACCCACAAAGGAAATTGTATGGAAGCTTTTGGGGAAAATGATGAAAAGTTGACTGTTTATGTAAATCCTTGTGACAAAACGAATATTCGAATGAAGTGGACTTTCGGTGAAGTAAATGCAACTGCTTTTAGTAATTTCTGACCTAATCCAGTCACTAATTTTTTTATGTAAATAAAAAAGGCAAAAATTTTTCATATTGAGTTTTTATTTAAATGGAATAAAAAGGAGGACGACTGATGTGTAATTTCCACAATACAAGCAATCAGCTCGTCTAGAAATTTTATATGAAAGAACTCACAACATTGCAATCCTTTTGTTAGCTTACCATACATTTTTCCTTAAAGTCTACTTGTCATTACGAAAGATCATTTAACTGTCTGATAAAAACCTGCCGTTAGTTATTGCTTAGTTGTAATAATAACGCTAAGACAATTTCATTAATTATCTGTGTTGTTGTATACACTCACTTAGACTATTCATGAGCATTCTGCGATAAAACAACCAACTACGCCCGTCTATTTTTCGTACGAATAAAATATAAATGATTCAAAAAAAATTATTTTAATCAATATCTGTCAATTCACTAAAAATCGTTTTTAATATTGAAGAAGAATGCGCAAAATTGAAAATATAAATATTTGGCTGACACAGGGAAAGATGTACAAGATTCAACACTATCGAGTTCAGCTTGTTTTTATTAATTTGCAAATTTTTTTAATAAGTTTTTTAAGTAAATAAAAAAAAATTACATTTCAAAATAGCAAAATATAACTTCTGGACAAAAGCAAATTGGGTCATTATAAATAATTTTTTGTCACATTTCAAGTTCTGTAGAAGAAAAAACATTTACATTTCAAATACACACACATAATCTTTTTTAATTTTAATATTTATTAGTTTGATACATTTAGCAGCAAGCCACACCAACAACAATAAGCAGTTTCAAACTAGAAATAGTTTTAAAATTCTTTCTCATCGATGAAGAAAAAACGATAAAAAATTGACACACGCACACTAAAACATCTATAATCATACCTTGTTTTCTTTCGTTCATCAAAAATCCAAAGAATCAGTAGCATTCGAAATTCGTTTCAGTTTACGCGTGTATCTAACGCAAATCCAAAAATTCTAAAAAATGAAAACACGTAATATTAAACGTTTTATAAAAAATATTTTAATTTCTACCGTAACTTTTGTAATTTTATCAATCACAGTTTTGCATAAAATAAGTAAAGAAATTAATAGTCCTGTGTTACTGAAACGTACAGCTCGTAGTTTAGTTTTAGATGATGAATTCGATCTCACCCAGTTTTACAATATTAATATTCCCTTTCGTTTACCTGAGTTAAGAGGTCCCAAGAAGGATTGGCATGACTGGAATGCGTTTAAAAAAGAGCAACAACGCTCGGGTTTGGGAGAACAGGGAGTAGCAGCGTTCATAACAAATGAAACACTAAAGGAATTGGAACGTAAAATGCATAGAGAAAATGGTTTTAATGCTTTGCTGTCTGATATGATATCGGTCAATCGTTCTGTACCAAATGTGCTCAGAGAAGAGTAAGTTAATTTTATGTGTTAACTTTTTCAAATGTTAAACTCACAATAAAGATTTTCTTTATTATTGCAAAAAATTTTATTAATTTTTTATTTGATTTTTTTTTTTGGTTTTAGATGTCATAAAAAACTGCAGTCTGCTACTTTACCCAAGGTCAGTGTGGTTATACCTTTCTTTAACGAACACTTTAGTGTTTTACTGAGAACCCTGTACAGCATTAAAAATCGTACACCTGCAGAATTGTTGCATGAAATAATAATTGTTGATGACTTTAGTGATCGTGAATATTTGAAACAACAACTTGATGATTATGTGGCGAATTATTTTAAGGATTTGGTTAAAATTGTACGTCTTAAAGAGCGCACAGGATTAATAGGGGCCCGTTTAGCGGGGGCCCGCAAAGCCAGTGCAGATGTTTTAGTATTCTTTGATTCCCATATAGAATGCAACTACAATTGGTTACCTCCTTTATTGGAACCGATTGCTTTAAACAAACGCATTGCCACCTGTCCCGTAGTGGATGTTATAAAACACGGCACGTTTGCTTATACTGGTGGCGAACAAATGGGTTCTAGAGGAGCTTTCGACTGGAATTTGATGTACAAGCAAATTCCTTTATTAAAAGTGGATGCTGAGCCTCATACAGAACCCTATCGCAGTCCTGTAATGATGGGTGGTTTGTTTGCCATAAGCAAAGAATTCTTCTTTGAGTTGGGTGGCTACGATGAAGGCTTGGATATTTGGGGAGCCGAACAATATGAATTAAGCTTTAAAATTTGGATGTGCGGTGGCATAATGGTTGATGTGCCTTGCTCGAGAGTGGCTCATTTATTTCGAGACCCCATGGATGCACGACCAAACCCTAGAAATTACAGTTTTGTGGCCAGGGTTAGATATTACGACTATATTTACTTAACATTTACAAACAAAATTGATTCTTTATTTATTTGCAGAATAACAAACGTGTGGCTGAAGTTTGGATGGATGAATATGCCCAGTATGTGTATGATCGTCAACCTGAAACGTATGAAGGCGTAGATGCTGGTGACTTAACAAGACAAATTGCTTTGCGTAAACAACTGCAATGCAAGCCTTTCAAATGGTTTTTGGAAGTTATAGCTCCCGATTTGTTGAAAACTTTTCCGCCTATCATGCCACCTGATTATGCCTCTGGTGTTATACAAAGTGTAGCCTTTCCTCATTACTGTATTGATACTATGGGTGGTGGCAGTGATGCTGCTGTTGGTCTTTATTCATGTGCCAACAATAAAACTCACCCGCAAAGAACACAATATTGGAGTCTTAGCTATATTAAGGATATACGTAAAAAACATGATTATATTTGCTTAGATGTGTATGAAATTCCCAAAAATGCTACCATATGGATGCGGTCTTGTCACAACTTAGGTGGAAATCAATTTTGGTCTTATGATGTGAATGAACAAATGATTGTTCATGGTATTCAAAAAGGAAATTGTATGGAAGCTTTTGTGGAAAATGATGGCAAGAGATTTGTTTATGTAAATCCTTGTGACAAAACGAATATTCGAATGAAATGGACTTTTGGGAAAGTAAATGGAACTGCTTTTAGTAGTTTCTGGAAGGAATTGAACACCTAATTCCGTCTTTAATTTGGTTTATGTGAATAAAAAAGTTAAAAATTTCTTATATTGAGTTTTTTTATTTAAATTGAATAAAAAGGAAGACGACTGATGTGTAATTTCCATAATACAAGCAATCAGCTCGTCTAGAAATTTTATATGAAAGAACTCACAACATTGCAATCCATACATTTTTCCTTAAAGTCTACTTGTCATTACGAAAGATCATTTAACTGTCTGATAAAAACCTGCCGTTAGTTATTGCTTAGTTGTAATAATAACGCTAAGACAATTTCATTAATTATCTGTGTTGTTGTATACACTCACTTAGACTATTCATGAGCATTCTGCGATAAAACAACCAACTACGCCCGTCTATTTTTCGTACGAATAAAATATAAATGATTCAAAAAAAATTATTTTAATCAATATCTGTCAATTCACTAAAAATCGTTTTTAATATTGAAGAAGAATGCGCAAAATTGAAAATATGAATATTTGGCTGACACAGGGAAAGATGTACAAGATTCAACACTATCGAGTTCAGCTTGTTTTTATTAATTTGCAAATTTTTTTAATAAGTTTTTTAAGTAAATAAAAAAAATTTACATTTCAAAATAGCAAAATATTACTTCTGGACAAAAGCAAATTGGGTCATTATAAATAATTTTTTGTCACATTTCAAGTTCTGTAGAAGAAAAAACATTTACATTTCAAATACACACACATAATCTTTTTTAATTTTAATATTTATTAGTTTGATAATCATACCTTGTTTTCTTTCGTTCATCAAAAATCCAAAGAATCAGTAGCATTCGAAATTCGTTTCAGTTTGCGCGTGTGTCTAACGCAAATCCAAAAATTCTAAAAAATGAAAATACGTAATATTAAACGTTTTATAAAAAATATTTTAATTACTACCGTAACTTTTGTAATTTTATCAATCACAATTTTGCATAAAATAAGAAAGGAAATTAATAGTCCTGTGTCACTGAAACGTACAGCTCGTAGTTTAGTTTTAGATGATGAATTCGATCTCACCCAGTTTTACAATATTAATATACCCTTTCGTTTACCTGAGTTAAGAGGTCCCAAGAAGGATTGGCATGACTGGAATGCGTTTAAAAAAGAGCAACAACGCTCGGGTTTGGGAGAACAGGGAGTAGCAGCGTTTATTACAAATGAAACACTAAAGGAATTGGAACACAAAATACAAAGAGAAAATGGTTTTAATGCTTTGTTGTCTGATATGATAGCGGTCAACCGTTCTCTAACAGATGTACGCACAGAAGGGTAAATTTTGCTAAACTGAAATGTATTTTTGTTGTCATTTTGTGCTATTTCTTCAGACCAGCCCTTCATATCGTGCAGAAATTTTGTGTGTGAGATTGTTTTATTAAAAACATCGAGTATTTTCCATAAAAATATTTTAATTAACTTGTTTGCTTTTATTTTAGAAACGGCACATTAATTTTATTGCTGCCAAACTTTAACAGTCGCCATGATTTTTGCAAATTAAGAAATTAACATACAAATGAGTTCAACGACTCTTTAAATTAAGATGTGCAAGTGGCTGAGAACTTTTTTGTACGCACAGAAAACCACTTTGAATTCAATTGCTCTTCAAAATGTCAGTTGTGATAAAAACAAAATTTTTAGTTTCAATAATTCAGTCAAAAATTTAGTTCTCTTAGAAGTTTTTCGAGCTTTAAAACCGGTTTCTTATTTTCACGATTCAAAAATTCGACAACCACAACTGAATTTTTTAACGGTAGCAAATTTAGTTCCCACAACCGAAGTTGTTTTCTCAGTGTAAATAGAAAATTCATGCATGAATACATGTAGCCTAAAGGCAGTGAAGGCGCACTCACTTAATGACAAATAAAATATTTTTTGTGGGCCGAAAATATAACAAATTTTATACTCCAGCCAATTACAAATGAGTATAGTTCGGTTTCTTCAAATGACGCCATAAAATAAGCACATCGAAAGAATGGAGTGCTAAAGCAAATATGTGACCGATGTAAGCGAAAGTGTAAAAGAAGATCGAAATTAAGGTCTTGGAAGCCAGCATTGTTAGTGTGGGTTGTAACATACAACCAACAAGGCTAGATAAAGTGATCCTAAATTGCACATTCACTATGTGCGTCGCAAAATCCTTTACCAATGTTAACAGATAATTTTTTTTTTCAATACAAATCTTTGTCAGTTTTAAGGAAAAGACCTACAAATAAACTATTTTAATTAAAATTCGGATTGAATGTTTTAAATTCCTAGATTTTGCATTAAAATTATCGTCGGTTATTCTAGTGGCTGCTACTAAAATGCTTTCTTCATTTCAGATGCAAAAAGAAACTCTATTCGACTGTTTTACCCACCATCAGTGTAATCATACCCTTTTACAATGAATATTTCAGTGTATTTGTAAGAACACTGCACAGCATTAAAAATCGTACACCACCCGAACTATTGCGCGAAATAATTCTTATCGATGATAACAGTGACTATGAGTTTTTGAAGCAACAACTCGATGATTATGTGGAGAAATACTTCAAGGATTTAGTTAAAATTATACGTCTTAAAGAGCGCGTAGGATTAATAAGAGCCCGTTTGGTGGGAGTCCGTAAAGCCCTGGGAGATGTATTAGTATTTCTTGATGCCCACATTGAATGCAACTACAACTGGCTGCCTCCATTATTAGAACCGATTGCTATAAATAAACGTATTGTCACCTGCCCCGTAATAGATATTATAAATTATGCCACATTTGAATATAGAGGTGGCAATCACTTGGGTGCTAGAGGAGGATTTACTTGGAATTTAGAATATAAGTACCTGAATAAAATAGAAGTTGACGCCAAGAATCCTGATTCTCCATTTCGCAGTCCTGTAATGTTGGGTGGTTTGCTGGCAATAAGCAAAGAATTTTTTCGAGAGTTGGGTGGTTATGACGAAGGCTTGGATGTGTGGGGAGGCGAACAATTTGAATTGAGTTTTAAAATTTGGATGTGCGGCGGTTTGATGTGTGACGTACCTTGTTCGAGAGTGGCTCATTTATACCGGGAACCAACGAAACGTCGATTAAATCCCAGAAACTATGATTACGTACTCAGGGTTAGACTTGACGAGCACAGTAGTTATCATTAATAAGTGAGTTTCAGTTTACTTTATTTTTTAGAACAACAAACGTGTGGCAGAAGTTTGGATGGATGAATATGCCAAGTACGTGTATGATTATGTACCCGGAGCTTATGACAACGTAGAAGCTGGTGATTTAACAAAACAAATCGCTTTACGTGAGAATCTGCAATGCAAATCTTTTAAATGGTTTTTGGAAGTCATAGCCCCTGATATTCTGGATTTTTATCCGCCTGTTCCTGTTGGTTTTGGCTCCGGTGCTATACAAAATGTAGCCTTTCCTGAGTTCTGTATTGATACTATGGGTGGTGGCTATAATACTTCTGTGGGACTTTATCCCTGTGCCAACAACAAAACAAATCCCCAATTAACACAATTTTGGTATCTTACTTTTAAAGGAGAATTAGGTAAAGGACGCGAGGATATTTGTTTAGATGTACATGAAGGTCCCATAAATGCAACCATATGGATGTGGTTTTGTCATCATAGCGGCGGTAACCAATTTTGGTCTTATGACTTGAACGAACAGATGATTGCTCATGGCAGCGACAGGGAAAATTGTATGGAAGCTTTTGTGGAAAATGATGGAAAGAAATTAGTTTATGCAAATCCTTGTAATAAAACGAATATGCGAATGAAATGGACTTTTGGATATGTAAATGCTACAGCTTTTAGTTACAATATGTTACCAGGGCCTTCAAGGATGCTAGATAGATCAAGTGGATTTACAAGTTCGTTAACAAATAAATTTAATGATAAATAAAATAATAAAAACCTAGTATGTGCCTTTCCCAGTCAATTTTTTTTAGTTTACAAATCTAATAGAAGAAAGTTTGATAAAGAAGCCTTTTGTTAAATATACAATTTTTTTCTTCATATCCTGACACTATTTACATAATATGGTAATAAAAATGGTTGTTATAAGTTTTTATGGTAATAATAATTGTTATATTAATATTTTTATTAATTATCATTTAATTATAGTAATTTTTATAGCAATGAAAATAGAAGCAAATTAAGGAGAGAGAGTAGTTATAGACTTAGTAAAACGAAATAGAATAACCGAGCGGATTCTTACCTAGACAGTTTTTTTTACAAGTCTTACATTAGTTGATGTACTTACAAGTTTTAAATTATCAATGGTTCGAACAATGAAAAGAAAAACAAGTTCAATTCGGCTGTACCGAGTCTTATATACCCTTCACTGTGTCAGCGAAATATTAATATTTTCCACTTTCCACAGCCTTCTAAAATATCAAAAACACACAAAAAATTAAGGGAGTGAAGATGCCAAGTTAAATACGTTTTAGCGTAACCCCTGAAGTTTTTTAGTATTTGTAAATATGTTTTCAGTATTAATGATATATTTATCAAATACGTCTTACGTCACTAAATACTTCTATATATATTTTTAGTAGTAGTTTAGCGGAGGTCGTCTAGATTGGTAACCTACTGCCCAAATACTTAGAAGTTACTTTGGATTATTTAGAATTTTTTTTTTTTTAATTTCCATATACCCATGTGCTATTGCTCTGAGGGATTTTCGCAGTTTACGGGCGAAGATTCCGGAATGAGACATATATCATTTTAAAAAGAAGGTCGTCTAGCTTCGTAATCTACCTCCCAAATACTCAGAAGTTACTTTGGATTATTTTCAAACATTTTTTGAAATTTCCATATAACCCGTGCTGTTGCTTTGCGGGGTTTTTACAATTCCCCAATTTTCCGAGGTACCATTCCCGATTTTGATCATGAAAATTTCCAAAATCAAAAATTAATTTAATGTGTAGAATCTCAACTTTCTGGAAGTCTTTTAACATTCTCTGAAAACTTCGCAGTTTTTATTTTATGATTCAAAACGGAAGCTGCCAAAATCCTTGAGAACAACAGTACTGGGGTATTCGGAAATCTCAAAAATAAATTTAAAAATAGTCAAAAGTAACTTTTGAGTATTTGGGAGGTAGATTAAAAATCTAGACGACCTCCCCTTTAAAATGATATGTGTCCCATCCCGAAATATTTAATGGTCGTCCGGACACACAGTGAAAGGCGTATAAGACTCGGCACAGCCGAATTCAGCTTGTTTTTATTAATTTGCTAATTTTTTTAATATGTTTTTTAAGCATAAAAAAATTTGCATTTCGAAAAAATAGAAAAAATTTAACTTCTGGACAAAAGCAAAATGGGTTATTATAAATTATTTTTTGTCACGATTCATGTTCTGCAGAAAAAAAAACTTTAAATTTCAAATTAAGCATCAAGCCACACCAACAACAATTATCATTTATAAACTGAAAAAAAATTTAAAACTCTCTCATCCATGTTCAGAAAATTGGGTCAATTTAACTAAGAAAAAACGATAAAAAATTGACACACGCACACTAAAACATCTATAATCATACCTTGTTTTCTTTCGTTCATCAAAAATCCAAAGAATCAGTAGCATTCGAAATTCGTTTCAGTTTACGCGTGTATCTAACGCAAATCCAAAAATTCTAAAAAATGAAAACACGTAATATTAAACGTTTTATAAAAAATATTTTAATTTCTACCGTAACTTTTGTAATTTTATCAATCACAATTTTGCATAAAATAAGAAAGGAAATTAATAGTCCTGTGTCACTGAAACGTACAGCTCGTAGTTTAGTTTTAGATGATGAATTCGATCTCACCCAGTTTTACAATATTAATATTCCCTTTCGTTTACCTGAGTTAAGAGGTCCCAAGAAGGATTGGCATGACTGGAATGCGTTTAAAAAAGAGCAACAACGCTCGGGTTTGGGAGAACAGGGAGTAGCAGCGTTCATTAAAAATGAAACATTAAAAGAATTGGAAGATAAAATGTACAGGGAAAATGGTTTTAATGCTTTGCTGTCTGATATGATATCGGTCAATCGTTCTGTACCAAATGTGTTTAGAGAAGAGTAAGTTAATTTTTTCTGTTAACTTTTGCAAATAAAAATTTTCTTTATTATTGCGTTGAATTAAAAAAAAAGAATACAAAATTTTTCATTTTTGTTTTTTTTGTTTTAGATGTCACAAAAAACAGCAGTCTGCTATTTTACCCAGGGTCAGTGTGGTTATACCTTTCTTTAACGAACACTTTAGTGTTTTACTGAGAACCCTGTACAGCATTAAAAATCGTACACCTGCAGAATTGTTGCATGAAATAATAATTGTTGATGACTTTAGTGATCGTGAATATTTGAAACAACAACTTGATGATTATGTGGCGAATTATTTTAAGGATTTGGTTAAAATTGTTCGTCTCAAAGAGCGCACAGGATTAATGGGGACCCGTTTAGCAGGGGCCCGCAAAGCCAGTGCTGATGTTTTAGTATTCTTTGATTCACATATAGAATGCAACTACAATTGGTTACCTCCTTTATTGGAACCGATTGCTTTAAACAAACGCATTGCCACCTGTCCCGTAGTGGATGGTATAAATCACGGCACGTTTGCTTATAATGGTGGCAAACAAATGGGTTCTAGAGGAGCTTTTGACTGGAATATGGTGTACAGGCAAATTCCTTTATTAGAAGTGGATGCTGAGCTTCACGGAGAACCTTATCGTAGTCCTGTAATGTTAGGTTGTATGTTTGCCATTAGCAAAGAATTCTTCTGGGAGTTGGGTGGCTACGATGAAGGCTTGGATATTTGGGGAGCCGAACAATATGAATTGAGTTTTAAAATTTGGATGTGCGGCGGCATAATGGTTGATGTGCCTTGTTCGAGAGTGGCTCATTTATTTCGAGGCCCCATGGATGCACGACCAAACCCTAGAAATTACAGTTTTGTGGCCAGGGTTAGATATTACGACTATATTTACTTAACATTTACAAACAAAATTGATTCTTTATTTATTTGCAGAATAACAAACGTGTGGCTGAAGTTTGGATGGATGAATATGCCCAGTATGTGTATGATCATGAACCCGAAACGTATGAAAGCGTAGATGCTGGTGACTTAACAAAACAAATAGCTTTGCGTAAAAAACTGCAATGCAAACCTTTTAAATGGTTTCTGGAAGTTATAGCTCCCGATTTGTTGAAAACTTTTCCGCCTATCATGCCACCTGATTATGCCTCTGGTGTTATACAAAGTGTAGCCTTTCCTCAGCACTGTATTGATACTATGGGTGGTGACAGTGATGCTGCTGTTGGTCTTTATTCATGTGCCAACAATAAAACTCACCCCCAAAGAACACAATATTGGAGTCTTAGCTATATTAAGGATATACGTAAAAAACATGATAGCATTTGCTTAGATGTGTATGAAATTCCCAAAAATGCTACCATATGGATGCGGTCTTGTCACAACTTAGGTGGAAATCAATTTTGGTCTTATGATGTGAATGAACAAATGATTGTTCATGGTATTCAAAAAGGAAATTGTATGGAAGCTTTTGTGGAAAATGATGGCAAGAGATTTGTTTATGTAAATCCTTGTGACAAAACGAATATTCGAATGAAATGGACTTTTGGGAATGTAAATGGAACTGCTTTTAGTAGTTTCTGGAAGGAATTGAACACCTAATTCCGTCTTTAATTTGGTTTATGTGAATAAAAAAGTTAAAAATTTCTTATATTGAGTTTTTTTATTTAAATTGAATAAAAAGGAGGACGACTGATGTGTAATTTCCATAATACAAGCGCTCTCAATATATTTTAATCCTTCTATTAGTTTTTTTTGTGACAGTCTACTCTTCATCACGAAAAATCATTTAACTGCTTGATAAAAACCGGTCGTTGGTTCCAGCTTATTTGTAATGACGTTAGAAATTTCTTTCTAGCATATTCTTGTCTTAAAGGCAATGCCAATTTTGTAATTTTAGATGATTAAATGAAATAATTATTAACAAATTAAGTCATTAATTAAAGTCTGTCAGAAGTATATACTGAAACAAATTAACAAGCACACAAAATTATGAAAAAAAAGAGTTTTCTGCTGTTAGAGGAAAACTAAAATAGTATGAGCTTTTTTAATAAAAATAATAGAGTCATCTTTGGTATGTGCAAAGTTGTTCCTTTTTGTTTTCAACTTTTCATCTAAACTTGCAAACTTCTCTTTTTAATGAAAATATTGTCATAGAACGTCAAACAATGTCGAGAAAACAACTTGTAAAACCAAAAAAGCAAAATGAGTAGAAAGAAGGTTTTTAAAACTTTTCTGCAATATGTACGTGTATGTGTATGTGAATGTGTCTTAAAATTGAAAGTTTGTTATTTGTTGTCAATATGTTTTCATGAACTTTAGTGCAATTATTTTGAAAAGCTTTTTAGTTTTGAATTATTTGTTTATACTCCTTTTCATTTCCCTTTTTCTTATAATATTTTTTAATGGGCTTCTTCATAATTGTCTTGTTGTTTTTCCTTTACTGGCTGGTTCTTTTAATAATGTTACGTTGTCTTACATATTTGGCCAAATTTAATAATAACAAAGCTGAGTGCACAGTGTCTCAAATAATAAAACAAAAACTTAAATAAATAAAGCCAGAGACTCGGGCTAGTCTATAAGCAACTTCACTTAATGGTGTTACTAATAATTGACAAGACGAGGAGCACAGAGCCTCTATTTCTCACTTGCATGGGAGAATTCGTAAAGATTCCAATATGTTATGTGACACTTCTCTGCACTAATGACTACTAAAGAA
Organism: Thelaira solivaga; assembly: GCA_947397855.1. NCBI lineage: Eukaryota > Metazoa > Arthropoda > Insecta > Diptera > Tachinidae > Thelaira > Thelaira solivaga. The sequence goes on along the minus strand of OX377612.1, from coordinate 62,281,622 downwards.
AAACCCCAGTGACAGCTCATAATTTAGTTTCTTTACCTCTGCCTTGCCTTTAAAGATTAGCGCAGATTCACACACACAGAAAATAACTTCTGTAGTGTTAATTGAATTTATTGCCAATCAAAAATTCAGGCATGATGATTAAATTATAAAGTCCGAAATAAATATTTATGAATCTTTTAATCAAACACAGACTTAATCATTCAAACTCAACTGAGCTTTGTGGCTGAAGTGATTGAGTTTCAAGTTAATGCTTCTTAACTGCATATGCCCAAGTTCGAATCAAATAAAATTAAAAAAAATGAAAATTCAAGCCCGCTGCATTACGTATTATAATAAATAAATATAAATTATAGAAATGAAAAAGTCAATAATATAAAAAAATTTATTTATACAAAAAATTTAAATAAAAAATTATTTTTAAAAATTTATTTAAAAAAATTTATATAATTTTTTTTCAAATTTATATAAAAAATTTTTTTCAAATTTTTATGTAAAAAATTTTTTTTAAAAAATTTATATAAAATTTTTTTTTTAATTTATATAAAATTTTTTTTTAATTTATATAAAATCTTTTTTTAAAAAATTTATATAATTTTTTTGTATAAAATTTTATATAAATTTTTTAAAAAAAATTTTTTATATATATTAACTTTAAAAAATTTTTTTTTAAATATATGTATTTTTATATAAAAATTTATTTAAAAAAATTTATATAAGACTTATTTCTTTTAAATGTACATATATAAATAATTTTTTTAAAAAATGTTTACATTATAAAATATTTTTTTAAAATTTATATAAATTTTTTTTTTTTTTAATTTATATATTCTGGAATTAAGCACAAATAAAGATTAATATTTATATAAATTTTTTTTTTAAATTTATATAAAAGTTTTTTTTTTAATTTATTACTATTATATAAAATTTTTTTTTTAAATTCATTTTTCAAAATGTATATTAAATTTTTTTTAAAAAAGTGTATATATATTTTTTTTAAAAATGTATATAAATTTTCTTTTAAAAAGTTTATATATGTATATAAAAAATTTTTAAGAAAACTTATACAAAAAAATTTTTTTTTAATTGCATATAAAAATTTTTCTGTTTAATTTATATAAAATTTTTTTTTTTTAATTTATATAAATTTTTCTTTAAATTATATAATTTTTTAAATTTATATAATTTTTTTTTAAATTTATATAAATTTTTTTTTAAATTTATATAAATTTTTTTTAAATATATACAAAAAATTTATAACAAAAAATGTAAGAAATTAAAAATAAAGTTTCGGCCCGGATCGAAAGTTAAACCGGGACATCTGCAGTTGAGAGGCATATTTAGTAGATATGTGTTTGATTTAAAAATGTATAACGATCATAAAACTATGCTTACACTAGAATATGGTTGCTTATACCATATTTTTTCCTTGCGTGAAGGCTTCGTCAAAACAGGAATTGATTTCTAAGAGTGCGATTGGATTTGTTATGGACATAGGACTAATTATTCTTATATCACCTTTACACTGCACTGGTTTTATAATTCCGTAAAGGGACGTGATCTTCCTTCTGTCTGCTTAACATAACCTATTCTGGTAATCGTATACCTTCGATAATTTTTATTAAAATAAAAAACATCCGCATTCAAAACAAAACTCTTTCTAAACAAACTTTATCGTTTTAATTTCAATAATTTGCTGATTTCATACCAATGTTTCATATCTTCTTTTTTTTTTTGCAACTTGCAGCTTCCAATTTAACATTAATGTCATAAAAAGGCATTAAATAATAATCACGTTAACTAGCATCCTTAGAGAATTTAAAGAATTATTAAATTTCCATGAGAGTGTAATATATGCATGTTTGTGTCTGTTTCTTGTGTTGGTATGTGTATTTCTGTTGTATGTAGCCACATTTGTTTAAGTGCTTGTTTATTTATTTGTATTTAATCATGTTGATCACGTACTTTGTGCGGCTTTCATTTACCCTTTTGCTTTTTATATATTTTCTTTTCTTTATTTATCATACAGCTCGCTTTCCTGTTTTATATGACTGGCATAAGGTTTTATTTTTTCTTCTTCTCCATTTTGTTTTGTCAAACAATTTATAAAGTGATTGCATTAAATTAATAAGTGTAAAGTACTGCTTTTTTATGGGTGACAATCTATATCACTCAAAGTAGAAGGTAACAAACAATCTCCTCCTCCTCTAAATGACAAACAAAAAATTCTTTTTCATTTAAATGCCTGCAGGCACTTGAACAGCAAAGAAATATTTTAACAGAAAACTTTAATGGGAAATAAAACAAGTGTTTTTCTTTTAAATATTTTCTTCTTAATTTGATTTAATTTTTATTTTATTTTAAATAAAATTTCTTTTATAAATTCAAAGAACATTAATTTATTTCAACTCTTAATCCAACAAACCATTTTCATTTTAAATGTGGAAAATCAATTTATAAAACTTTTTCAAATAAATCATAACAAATACCTCTTAAATATTTATAACAAGTAAGTGAAAACAAACAACAAAAAAAACAACCCCGCCAGTTCAAATCTAAACGAACAATAAGAACACAAATTATGGCTGCCTGCAGAGTTTAATATACCGGAACTAACTTTTACATCCTTTTAAAATGAAAAAGCAGCCATTTAAAAAGTGAATGTAAAAATTTTATTTTATTATTTCATTCAACTAAACTAGTACTTTTGTTTATAATGTTGTTGTTTGTCTGAAGCAGTAGATTGTCAGCAATAAATATTGAAAAATTAATTTTAAAAGTATTCTGTTTATGAAAACACAAACAAAGGAAGGAACAAGTAGAGCAGTGTGTCTATTCCTAGCAGGCATATTTTCGTTGATATTCTTTATGAGGATTAACGTGAAACTTTTTAAATTACATTTACAATCGCGCATTAAAATTTAAATATCAATTGGTGATTTAGCTTTAGAAAATCGTACATGTTAATGATGCTAATCAAAAGATCAGCAGTCGGTTGTCCTGTCACTGAGATCACATGTTTAAATCACTGATTCTTTTCTTCTTTAGTTTTCCAACGCTTGAGAATTATAAAGCGTAATGCACGTATATTCGTTATGCTTCTAGGCTGTGTTAGCAATATGTTTTAAAAAAAAATATTTTGGTTGTTAAGCTTTGGGTATATCGTAATACTTTAAACTATAATATTTCTCTCTATCTTTATATCTGGAATGACTTTTGAGACCTACGAGTAAATGTTATTAATTAAATTAAGTAATAAATCAAATTTATTTCATTGAATCTGTTCAATTAAATATTCATTTGATTTACTTAAATATTTAATTAATTCTATTAAACATTTAATTAATTTAAAAAAAACTTTTAATTATTACTAAAAATCAATTAATTGCTTCAATTAAGCATTTAATTGATTCTAGTAAGCATTTATTTAGTTAGATTAAGTATTTAATTCAATATAACATTTATTTAAATTTAGTCTTTTAATTAATTTACAATTAAAAATTTTATTGCTTTAATTAAACATATAATTAATTTAATTAATCTTCTTATTAAATCAATTAAATTTTTAATTGATTCAATAAACAGTTAATTTATTTAATTAGATATTTAATTGATTAATTGATTCAACTAAAAATGTTATTAAATCAATTAAAAATTTAATTGATTCAATTAAACATTTATTTGTTATAGTTAAACATTCAATTCATTCTATTAAATATTATTTAAATGGTCAAATTAAACATTTCATTAATACAATTTATTCATTTAATTTAATTAAACATTTAATTTATTCAATTAAGCAGTTAATAGATTCAATTAGGTATGCAATAAAATTTATTGAGCATTTAGTGTAATTAATTGAATATTTAATTGATTTCATTGAACATTTAATTGATTCAACTAAATATTTAATTGAATCAATTAAAAACATTAAACATTTATTTGATTTAATTAAACACTCAATTGATTTAATTAAACATTAAATTTATTATATTAAGCATTGATTGATTGATTGAATTAAACATTTAATTGGTGCAATTAAATATATAATTGATTCAATTAATCATTTAATTAATTCAATTGATTAAAGAAATTTATTTGATTCAATTAATTCAATTAAAAATTGAATTAAATATGTATTTGATTTAATTAAGAAATTAATTAATTCCATTGAGCACTTAATTAATTCAATTGAATATTTAATTGATTCCATTGATCATATAATTGATTCAGTTATATATTTAATTGAGGTAATTAAATATTTAATTGATGTAATTAAACATTTAATTGATCCAATTAAAAATTCATTTGATTCAATTAAACATTCAATTCATTCAGTTGATTGCATTGAACATTTCATTAAATGGAAACAGTAAATTAATTCAATTTACAATTTAGTTAATTAAATTATCAATTCAATTAAAGCAACTAATCACATTTATTACATATATAATTGGTTTAATTAAAAATTTCATCTATACAGTTTGTAATTAAAGTATTTAATTATTTGAGATAATTTATTGTGAGTGTTCTAGTGGAAAAACAGTGATGACGGTGCAAAGGCATTTTCAACCCCCACCCCCCAAAACAAAACCAGTTCAATACTTTAATTATAAAAATATGACAACGCTTAAGTAATTATATATTTCAATTTCAATATTGATAAAACATTATTTAATTAAATTTATTTAATGAATATAAAAATAAATTTTTTTCGGGTAATTAATTTACTAACCATGTTGACTTTTCACTTTTCGTACAATTTTATTTTTAAAACGAATTGAATGAAACACTCACTCTTGCTTTTTTTCCACAACAAAATTATTGCAATAAAACAAACCGAGCAAAACAAATAATCACAATTATTATAACAACCATCAAAAGTAATAGACATCAAAAGAAGTTTTTTTTATTATTATACTTTCTCTGACTTCCCTTAGATGAAAAGTCTTTTTTTTTTTCATTGAAAACAAACAAAAACACATTGTAAGGCTTTAAAATAAATATGTTACTTGATTTTATGTTATTGGTGGTAATAAGAGAGTAAAGACATTCTTTTTTTTTTGGTCCCTGTAATCATGAAATATGAAATGTGTTCAATAAACATTAGAAAGGCGACAATTGGCTACACAATAACAGCAGCAGAAGTTAGCAATTTTGTAATCCTTAGATGATTGTTTCATTTCAAATTACACATTTTTCTCTTTCATTTTCATTTCCAGTTTCATTATTATTATTTTTATGCTCTATTATTATTATTACTCTCAGCATAGTTGTTGCTGCTGTTGTCTGCTTTGTTATGATTAGCTTTTTCATGTTTGAAACTGTAATTTTACTTGAAATGATTTTCTTTTTTTAGGTTTCAGCAAAATTTTACGCTTCATTTTCTGCTGGACGCTGTGTTAAATTTAAATTAGATCCTAATTTTGTTTTCTAATCGACCATGTAGAAACTAAAAACAACTAAATATAAACAAATTGTCGTTGTTGTTGTTTCGATCATAAATAAATCAGTGCGTTTTTATAAAGGAAACTAGTTGACTTTAAAGAATATTTTATGTAAATTAAGAAAATAAATTATTTTAATAAAATGCAGCTTGTACCGCCTGGAATCATATAACAAACTCAATTTTTTATTATGCCAATGACCTGAAGAATTTATTAAATTTTAGCAAGATTCTGCTCTTCATTCCTCTCCCACACTAAGAAAACAACTTCGGTTGTGAGAACTATATTTGTTTACAATCAAAAATTTTGTTGTGATCGGTCTTAAAGCTCAAATCGGTCTTAACGCTCAAAATATTTTTAAGAGAACTAAATTTTGTTCTATATTATGGAATTCCGGTTACTTCAACTAAAAAAATTGATTATCACAACTTAATTTTTGACTGGAAGTTGTTTTCTGTGTGCGTATTAATTTCGTTCTATATGAATTTATTTTTTGCTTTCAAAATGGCTGTTGAGTGCACAGATTTTCAGTATTTAGTCCTTTTTTTTCACTGATCTAAGACATGTCTGAAAAGTGTGACTTGTACCTCTTTTTGTTTGTTACTGGATTGTCCTTGAATTTTAAAGTTTGATAAATAAAAATCCACTCTTGAGACTGTGCAAGCTTAACTTCCTTAGGGAGCTCTGAAACCAAATCGTAGATTTCAATATCGAACAAGTTCTATCGTAAGTTTAAAATAATTTCATATTAAAAAAGTGAGCATTTCGATCGCATTCATTCGATGTTAAATACTAGCTTACAATCTGTAGACAAGTCACTGAGTAATCGCAAGGCTTTGATCATGATATCACTTATCACATCCGTACACCTTCCCGATACCAATAACATCACATTAACCGTGTATGCAACAGCCTTTATCCCTCTATTTTGCATTCTAATTAAGATCACCCCACCTTGTGGTGTATTTCTTCTCACCCACTTGGCTTACATGCTATTACTAAGTTTTTCAGTGCCATAACTTGATTTTAGCATCTTCATTATACAGGTTCGGATGTACTGCCCACACCAGTCTAACTTCCTCAATTCATTATAGCTGATTACAACTTGTATTCCTATAGGCTGTTCACTTTAACATTGTTCATTTCATGTATTTTTTAAGACCTTTCACAGAAGAAAAATCCTGATAACTTTCTAAAGCCTGTTACGTTTTCTTGAAATATTTAAGTCTAAGTTTAAACACTTCTCACCAAACCTACTTACTTACATCACAATGATCACTCTAAAAGACTTAAATGAACTGCCTTCCATCCTCTTCTTTAAGGCCTATATGGCCTAACCTACTTTCATACAAAGAAATAAGATAAAAATTGGTTAAGTCATTCTAAAACAGATACACGTGTCAAACTGCTTGTCTTCGCCTTCCAACTCCTTCCATATGATATAGTTTAGGTTGTTGCGGAAACTAAACATTTACAACAAATGAAAACTTAATATATTTTTTAAACAAGCACTTACGTTTTCCTTCTTTTTAAGAAAATCGCCTTAATGTTGCTCAAAAGCCAAAAAGTTTCTATCAGCGAAGAACAACAATTCAACATAAATAAAGTGCATTCATGCTAATAAGTTGTGACAGCATCCTTTTCATTTTAACAAGAAGAATTTATAACTAAAGGACTTTGAATATATAAAAACACTTTCACACATACACAGCCATATTCTTACACGCATACATTCATGCAACATAACAGAAGAAAATCAATCTTAACATATACCAATTGGCAAATTCATAGTGAACAACATCAAGATTGATACAAGCTCATGCCTCCATAAACTAGTGGGTAACTTGATTCCTTCCTGAGTGGTTAACTGCACAAAAAATATTTTAGAATGCGGTATATATAGCCGATAAGAAAAAAAGTGTATTGTGGGAGAGCTGGCAATCCTGCAATTTATTAGCCTATAGGAAAACAGAAAATTCAAATTTTTGGCATAAACTTATTTTTATCATTCTTTAACATTATCTTTTATAATTCTTTTAAAACATTTGAAAATTTCTCCCACACGAGAGCTGTTTCTTATTGCCATTCTTTAACGACCAGCTGAGTGAAATATTCATTAAAGAAAAGCTCATGATACTCGTATGCTAGAGACCCCAAATGTGTATGCGACAGTGAAGGAGACACATTAACCTCTTCTAACGTATTAAAGCAGAGACTATATTAACCCTCAGACATTATGCTGAACTGCTAACAAGACATTATAAAATTAGTGTGATCCTGTTTCTTCTGTCGATGAGGAAAAGAAAATGTGGGAACACATTCTGTACGTTATTTTCCTAGTGGTAAGAGGACTTAGAATGAATTACTTAGTCAGAGAGCTATTGGCCTCGGAAAACATAGAAAAATAAAATTTTGCAATAATTACGAGCTAGTGAGAAGCCTTTTGTTCAATTATTGGGTTCGTTGGTTTTTGTGATGGCCTTACGGCCTTCAATGTGACATTAAGAAATCTATCTCAGGTAGTCCGTTCATCAGATGTGCACCGAGAAATTTGTATCTTGAAGCAATAAGAGACGAGCACTTGCAGAGAACGTGAAAAACTGTCTTCTTCCTCTCAGGTGCTCGGCAGCTGCGCTAGCTTTCGTTGAAGGTTAGTCCCAGCCTGCTGGCATGTTTGCCGATCGTCCAGTGACCAGTTATCACAGCCACCAGCCTGAAAATCTTGATTATTAAATACTGTTGAAGAGCTATTTAATAAATTATGATGAATTGAAATTGAACAGGTTGTCAAAACCGGCCCTATCTATGAAGCGGTCTATTGAGGTAACAATTTTCAAAAAGTTATAATTGTATAGAAAACAAAGTATTAAAGATAAAGTCAGTGATAATGTTGTCCTTCTTTTCGTGTTGCATGACTTCCAGCCCATTAAAAGGACTTGTCCTCAATTGTTGTTTGAGCGATTTTCCAAAATATTTTGAAAGCCTGTGGCCAATTGGATTAAATTACAACTCTGTGAGTGTCTGTATGTTACAATGGTTAAAATAAGAAAATGGCAAATGTGTTTTATTATAAAAGTTTGCATAAATATGAGAAAGTATTTAAGAAAATAGACAAAAGAGTGAGAAAGAAAACCTAAATGAAAGCAAAGACTAAAAATAAAAATCTACGAGTACTCGTACATAATGGAGTATGAAAAATGGCTGCAGGAAATTACTTTTGTCGCATGAGTACAACAAACGATGGATGGAGTGATGACAATGATTATGATGGAGAACACTAAAGTCAGCAAGCAAAAACGATGTGCCAACAACAGAGAATGAGCTAGAGAGATGAGTTAAAGCAAAAAGTATGTGCCAACGTATATAGTTGTGAATGAATGGACGTTTTAAAAATTATGAAGAAATAAAACAATAAAAACAACATCAGCATTTAATATCTAACAGTCTGTTTGTTGTGAGTGTTGTTTTGGGTTGATGAAAGGAGGTAAGTTTTAACAATGACAACAAAAGAACAAGATGTTAAAATTATTTAAGAACAGATATTCACACTTTTACTTCCATTCCCTGCCCACCACTTCCAAGGCTTTTTTTTTTGTATTTAAAAACTTAAAAAAGTGTTCAAGGAAACTGAACGTCACAGAGTGTGAGACAATTTTTAATGGCAAATTGTAAATAATAAAGAAAATTTGTTAATTTCTAAATGCCAACATGAACAAAGAATTACATTCAAACGTTCAACGTTTATTAATAATTTTAACGCTTTTTATGAAAGTGTTTGCTATGAAAAGGATTTTTTTCTTTTTATTTAATTTTTTTTCTTTGGTAATGAGATTATATCGTACATTTTTTATAGTAACTTCTCAGGAAACTGCACGTGATTGAAAATTTCCCAGGTATAAGAGCATCAGAAAATATATTTGATTTAAGCTATTTGTGCTACAGTTATTATCACTACTTTATCATTTGTTATAAGCTATAATAGATGTTTTTGCCCAGGCTCACCCTGCCCTGCTTGGTGTTTTATTAGTATCCGTAGAATATAGAGAGCTTATGTAACAATATTTCGACAAATCCGTTTACAAATAGAATTCACATAAACAAATCATTTACTTACTCATGCCTTTGCTAGCCTATAAACAGAGGCTTAAACTAAAGTGGTAAATAAAATGTTTAAAAGCATAATTTCAGGCTTAAATTAAACACATTCACACATATTTATGAACAGTGGGGAGGAAAAATCATTGAAAAGTGGGCGTAAAAAGGCGTGGCTGCTACAAAAGTATATGCCGATCATATAATTTTTATACTCTGTCAAATTTCAAACAAATCTGCTTTAAAAGAAAAATTTTTATAGCGAATAAGCTAACAAACAAATAGAAAATGAATTTTATTTATACAGATCTAAGTCTCAATTCATTGACAGCTCATTGGCAATGAGAAATATTCCACAAGTCTTGTCCCATGAAATCTTTAGGACAGGTAGTCAACAAAAAATAAAAAGGTTTTGTCATGCAAACTACGGAGAAACAATTTACTACACGGAAAAAAATATTTTTCTTTAATTCAGTTAAAAAATTGTCATATTGATTAAACTTTTAATTGAATGGAATAAAAAAATTGGCTGGGTGGTAAAAGATTTAGGTCGAATGAAAAGGTTATTAGCGCAACTAACACCTATTTTGACAGCTTTGAGAAAACCTATTATTTGGAAAGAATAAAAATTTGTCAAAATAAAACGTTTATTTTTGGAAAAAAAAAATTTTATTCTAAAAATTAACGAAGTTGTCAAACATTGCGACCATACAAGTAGATGGATTAGAAAAATTACTTTATTTATAAAATATAAAGCTGAATATTTAATTTTAACTCTGAAAACTAATAGTCTCTGGCAGTGTATTACTAATCCAAGTAATTCAACAAGAATAGTTACCCTTTAAGGCTTTAAAATTATTTCCAGGATTCTAAATAATTTTAAAGTTTTTCTAATTCTTCTTCTCTTCTAAATTATCAAGCCCTAGTTAACTAATGGCTGCCTTTAAGCTAATTTAACAGTCACTAACTGATGACTGAGAATTTGATGTGCCTATAAAGCTATAAAAATATTTGTGGTTTTTGACAAACAAGAATTTTAACGAGATTGAAATGAATTTCAACGAACGACTGTGGAAATTATTTTCTTTCTGTTTAATAAATAATTCGTGTGGTTTTACCTAAAAAAAAAAACAAAAACCACAAAAACTCATTAGGAATAAATTAAAGCAAACAGAAAAAAGGAAATCAGGCAACAAGAAACAAAAATGAGCACAACATGTCTGCGTTGAAACTATTTATGAAAAATGTTGCCTAAAAAAATAAGGGTGACAGAAACCATAACGCTACAGCAACACAACAAACACACGTTCAATTATAAACGAAAGATAACAGAAACTGTCCTGCTAAAGTTTACAAACACACTTCAATTATTTATGTTAAAAAGAAACTATTTTTATGGCCATTTCAGTTCTAAAGCCCAGAATCCACAAGTAAAAATGTAACTGGTGGTGAGTGAAATATACTTTTATTATGCCTTCAGGGTATTTTTATTTACAATTTTTATTCTTACCCGCTTAATGCCACAATAAAATTAGTTGTGCTTTTATTTTAATGGCAGATTTTGTGGTGAACATATTTTGTGTTTGACTATCTTTAAGAATTTAATAAAGAAAAAAAATTGAGGGACAGTATGAAAAAAAAATAGTGTTTTTCACATTATTATATTTTAGGCCTTAGTCCAGGCCAATTCAAGTTTGCACTATATCAGACTAGTCCAAAAACTAATCAATATGGCAACAGATTATTCATTCTTAGCAGATTATGGATGACAAAAGAGTTACTATCAGCTCTTGTGACCTGTGAGGTTTAAAGCTTAGTCTCTCAATCAGCTTCCTTCTGTGAAGTGGACAGGCTTAAAGGTATTACCTGCTAAATCCTACATTTGACGATTCTTAACTTGTGAGCTGTTATTTTCGAAAGTGATACAAATGCACTTTGCCAAAATAAATAAATCAGTGTTAATCTTACTAAAATTACCGCTTATTAATTTTTAAAAAAATGTGGACTTACACCTGTTTCAAAAATAACAGCTCACTTAATGAAAACTCAACAACAACTTAACCTTCTTGCCTAATCAAACACTTAAAAGAAATTACACAAAAATAAATTCTTGCATACAATTGTAGCCAACTTATCGCACTTAATTTAGATAAAGAAATAAAACTGAGTAAAAACAATTATTACAGATGACAGTGACAAACATGTGCTGCTGACATTATCTGTTTTCTATAGAGTGACTTAACAACCAAATTAAAATAAAGTTAAATGACAGTTCATGCCAGAAAAATGAAAATAATTGTGCAGAAATCTCAAAGGGAAAAAATTAAAGGGTTATAATAAAACAGTAACACAAAAATCGTTTCTCCTCTGAAGGCTAAACTGAGCGCATTTTCTTTTAAATCCTATGAGTTAGTTAATTAATCCTACAACCAATAAAACTAATAAACTATTTCATAAAAAAAAATTTTTTTTTTTTGCTGAAACTGTAGGCAAAGAGCTATTCCGAAGGCTTCAATAATAGTCAGCCATCGTGTGTGCGTTCTAATAGCTCACTTCTTCACTTACATCCCCAAGATTGGTTGTGACTCATCAGTTGCTCAATATGTCGAGAAAATTTAGAACAAACCAAATAAACTCATTCCGTGCCGTTTTATCAATCTCTGTCATACAGTGCTGTTATGTATTCCGAATCCGAATATTTTATTCGGAATTGAAAAATTCCGCACCTCATAACTACTCTGTGATCTATTTTAAGATTTAAAAAAAATTTTTTTTTATTTATTTTGGGTAGGAAATTTTTGGTAGAATTAAAAAAACATAAAAGTTTTCATTTAATAAGAAGAGAAAACTGTAATTCCACATTTTTTTTCAAATCCTTGGGGAATATGTTCTATACACGATGATGTGCACTAAATTTGAGTCTTTTATTAATGATGTTATTGGTGGCCCACCAAAAGTTTTTCCTTTTATCTTTTCTGTGCTCAGTTTTGGAATTTGTTTTGATAAGTAAACTAAAACAATTTTCATTTTTGCATAAGCTCCTCCTGTGAAGCATTAGCTTCAGGTTCAAGTGATATTTTAATACTACAAACAGGTCTATGTGTCGTCCGTTTGGAAGAATATTTTTATTTCTCTCGATTTTTTCAAATAATGTTAAGCTTTTCGTTTTATCGTGGTGTTTCAAAACTATTGCTTTTCTTATCTGTTGACAAACATAAAAACTAAATGCCCGTTTTACATACCTTTTGGGGAAACCAAGGCTTGTCTTTCAGGTTCAATGTGTAACCAAGATAATTTTTGTAAGACCCCAGCACGAACACTAACACTTTCAAAGGGTATGCTTTAAACAAAAATGATTTGGATCATTGACACAAACTCCTTTTGACGTTACCATATCAAATTATATTAAGAAAACTTAATGTACTTACTAACCCAGCGATGTTTTCGTGAAAAAAAACTAAGTCTATGTTTGAAATCAGCGACTGTGAATTAATAAACATCATGTGATAAAAGTCAATCATCAGACAAAAGTAGCAATTTTGTTGTTAAAGGGTTTTTTATTGAATTCATGATAAAATTCAAATGATATATAAACAAAATTCTCTCAATTCGTTAAAAATAAAATCAGTTTAGTAAGTATTTCTGAGAAAAGTTATGTCTAAAAATTTTGTGACACCCTCTACAAATTGTTTTCAAGCAATGTTAATTAATTAAGATTAAAATAAAAAGAAAACGAATAAATTGTTTACGACATGTAAACGTGAAACAAAAACAAAAAGAACACACTCATATGGAAACTTATGGAAAAATTAATGCGATTTGTAAGTAATTTACTACTGGCGTTACTAATTGTTTAACTTGATTCAAAAGCTAAACCTGTGATATGTGTGAGTGTGTGGGTCTTAAACTTAAATAAAAAAAAATATAATAAAAATATTTAAAAAAAAATAAATAAAAAATAAAATGCACCAGCGAATTCCCTATATAATTTTTGGCTTAAATTGTGTATGTCTCAATTTGTTACCAAAAAAAAATGTATTTGCGGAGTTTTTTTTAAATTTGTAATTTTATTTGTTATTGTATAAAATTACTTGCACCATTATTGTCGCCAGTTGTCTTATCATTTTTATATAAGTTACAATTTCATAGGCTGACAACTTCAGTTGTCTATCCACACGCGTTATAAAAAGTCGTACAATTAAATTGAAATTCCAAAAAAAAAAAAAAATTTAAACAATTATGCAAACACTACATGTGATTTTGTTTTTACTCTTCAATTTATTAACAATTCATGCTAAAGATGTTGAAAGTGATGTCTCAACAACAGCTGCAGCTAACCGCACATTGCAGCAGCGTTCTATATCGAGTGATTTTATTGCGAAAACAGAAAGTTTAACAAAACGTAATGCCAAGGAAACGGATTTATTATCATCCTCCTCATCAGCGAATTCAGCTAAAAATTATGATCCACCACCAGAATATTATAGGTGGGTGAAACTATAAAACAAAAAGTTGAAAGATAAAAAGTGTGATACGGAAAAAAACAAACAATAATAAAAATAAACCTAAAAACAAAAAACAAATTAAATGAATATTGAAAAAAAACTAGGATACAAGAAAATAATTTGTAAAAAAAAAATTAAAAGTTGATTTTTTACCTGTCTCTAAAGCATCAGCGTAATTTCCATTTCGCTGAGCACTGCATTGGAAGACTTCAAAACACATTATAAAATAAAAAAAAATTGTTTCAAGACCCCGAGCAATAATAAAATGAAAAATAAAAATGAGCACTTATTTTTGTAATCAGTATAAGTCCACATAAAAAAGAAAAATGATTCACAGTAGTTTTAGTAAGATATAGACAGCATCTTATTAAAATTACCACCACCTGATATTTTTAAGTTTACTTATACCACTTTCACAAATAACAGCTCATATTTTGAAAAGAAAAAAACTTTTTAAAAATTATTAATATTCTTGGTGCCAATTAAAATTATTTTGGAATCAAAAATGTATTACCATTCATTTCTATTTATTACTAGAAGCTTTTGCCCGGTCCTTTATAACGTGTGTCCGTATGTAGCAATTTTTTAGAGAAATTCTAGTTGTTAAAAAAACCCATCCAAATAAATACAGCCATTCACTACTTTATTAAATGGTTAAGGCTTTTGCTAGCATTATTAGCCAAAGTGTTAAATAAAATATTTCAAGGCATAATTTCAGGCTTAACAGACGGACTTTGCTAAATCGACTTCGCTATTCATAAGTATTTAGATTATATTTATATAGGGTGTTCAATGTACGTTGTAGAAACAATAAACAAAATCACAAAGTTATATATACCCCTCCTACTAACAGTATTAAAAATTTACAAAAATCATAATCTTTATTTGTGGTCAATAAACAAGAGCCAAAAGTTCAAATAAAAAGGGGAAAGAACGTTTTTCAAAAACGTATTTCCCTAAATAATATGAGTTTAATAAATTTATGGCCACAACATGAAATAATAACAACGAAACCAAACGTGCAAAACAAATAAAATAGAGAAACATGAAATAAATATAAAGCCAATACATACAAACTCGTACATTTTCATTGATGATAAAATTTTAGGAATTTACAGCAAATTTTTAACTAATAAAAACACACAAAAAAATATTAAAATGCCACAAACCTTTTTTTCACTATTTTACACAGACGCACACCCACAAAAAATAGAAAACAAATACATAACATGCTTGAACATGCAGCATGTGTGTACAGTGCAGGAAAAGTAACAGCAACGAAAAAAATTCCTTTAAACAACGAACAAACAGATAATAAAAAGTGTAAAGTTTAAACGTTACACAAAATTTAGCAAACTTTCACTAAAAACTACTCAACATTTAAACAAACACTAACAATAAAAGAAAATCTTATGCTTACTCTCTCTCTCTCTCTCTTACAAAAGTATTACTAGCACGACTAATTTTTGAAAATTTTTGCTTACTCGTAAAAACCATGAAAATATTTTTACAACCTCTACAACAAACAATTTAACCACTTGGAAATATTTTTTGCTAAAAAGCAAAATGGAAAAAAAATTATTTTGAACAAATTCTTGGCTTATGCGAAAAAAATCCCAAAAATTTTGTAGAACAAATTCCCACTCCTATACAAAATTAAAAACAAGTTAAATTCGGCAATACCGAACGGTAGTAGCTATTCTTGATAAATATTAAAAAATAATTATAAATAAAAAAAGCTTTGCAAGAAATGGCAAATACGAATTAAATTAATTTTTTTATTTTATGCTAAAATAAATAATTTATTTCAGTTAAAGAAATTCAAATTAGCAACACCAGTAGTGCGATTCACTATTCAATTTTAAATAAAAATGTTTGGTTAAAATTAGTTAACCTTCAAATTAAAGAAATTGTGATTCAGCCAGAATTTTGTGTCGTATTTATTTAACAGAAAATAAAAGGGAATGACTTAAATAAAATAAATAAGCCATTTTTGGTTGTTGTACATAATAATTTGTAGGGTTTTTGGTTGTTGTCCATGGTTTTCATTATAGTAGTGAATTTTTAACTCCAAAAGTTAACCGAAAATTACTAAATCACGCATTCAGTAATTTACCCCCCATTTCCACATGCAAGTAATTGCTTGCAAGAGTATACGTATTAACTACGAAAAAGCCGAAAAAATAGTCGAAAGTCTTGCAAATTGTATGTGTGTCTATACAGAACAGTGCAAGTTCATTTTTAAAATATCGGCAACGGCTTCACTTCTAATGAAAAAATGGCTGAGCCATTGATATAGAGAATAAAAATATATGAATGAAGTGTTGCCGCGTCGCAAACACCGTGAATAAAAACTAAAAATTTTGTTGTTAGTATTTTTTAAGTCAAAAATATGAAATTGATAATTAAATTTAACTTTTAAATGTGTTGGTGGGTCATTATGTTCTTTTTTTATTTATTAATTTTGTTAAATATGCTAAATATCAATTACTAACGTAACTTCTATTTTTCCACAGACTAATACATTAATTTAAAACTCATACGCGGTAGCACTGTTTCTCATTTGTCAATTTACTTGCTGCAAGTGTCAAAAATTTACTTGCAAAAGAATTTGGTTGCTAGTTCAGCTGCAAGTTCGAAAAATATGAGTGTGTTAGTGAAAAAGTGAGAGTGTATTGAGTTTTTCGAACTTGCACTTGCATGTGGAAACGCGGGGTTAGGGCAAACAGAAAATATGGAATTGAAAATAACAGATTGTTCAAATTACTAAATCTCACTATTGGCATCCTTATTTATAGCAGCAATAAAATGTATGTACCCATTAAAGGGCTGCAAAAGCATACTTGAAAACCACACATCACTACAAACATGTGTAATATTTTATAATAAAATAGTGCTTGTAAGCCATTTCAAGCACGCTTACATAATTGAGCTGTTATTTATGAAAGTGGTATAAGACCCCTTAAAAAAAACTGTGCGGTAGTTTTTAGCAAGACATAGACCCCGTTTTATCAAAAATTTTAGCTGACTTAATTTTTTTAAAAATGTGCACTTCCACCCCCTTAAAAAAATATTGAAATATTGCAGAAAGAATTGAAAAGATTTACCAATAAGAATGAAAATAATTTTCTTAAAACAAACAAAATGCGAAAATAATTTTTTATTTGAAAAAAAAAACTCTCTGGCTTTCTAATTTCTGTATTATTTTACACATAAGATAATTAATAGACATACATATACACGCATGTAGAAGTAAGACTGCTTGCTTTCGTTAATAACAGTGTGTGTACACACATTACGCACATGTAAAGCTTAAAAATTTCCGTAAAAAAACAAACCAGAAATTGAGAAAAACCAAAATTGCGGCTGTATTTGCTTACCGATTATTCTGTTTGCTATTCAAAGCGACAAATGAAAAAAAAACCTGCACAGAAAGATTGTTCAAAAATAAAAATAATAGCGATTTTTCACTCAAAGCTTCGCCATTTATAAACCGTTCCGATTAAATTTTAGTTAGAAAACTAATGCTAGTACCAGCTTTGAGAATGAAATGCTACACTTTTCTGTACGTTGTCTAGAGACTTTGGAAAGTTGATTTCAAGGACAACAGAGACAGACAGACAAACGGACATGGCTAAATCGACTCATATTTATTAGCAATAAAGTTAATCTATGCTGCCGGCTTGCTACAAGTAGATAGCTTTCTTTCATTATAAACAAAATCAAAAGTTGCTGACAGATTTCATTAAAGTAGGGTTTTGATTTACGTGGTGGCCCAACGGCCCTCAATTAGAGTCGCAAGACTTCGTTTTGAATTTAAAGTAGGGCTAATTCTGTTAAGAACTTTAAAGGCTATAGGCTCTAGTGACTAACTTTTTTGTTTTTTATATTTAAAAGAAAAAATATTTAATTTCGCATAAAAATTAATTTTTTATGTATTTAAAATTCTTCTTGCAGAGGCTCTGCTACAACAAGTCATCTAACAACAACACAAGATCCTTTCTATTACAATAATAATAATTATAAACCGTATAATGGTTTTAAATCTAAGCCCATAGCCTTTCCAGACACTTACAGCACCAGCAGCAGCATTAACAATAACAACAATTATAATACACACAATAGAGCTAGTGATGGTGGTGCTGGTGTTAATGCTAATGGTGAAACAAAAGATAACCATGACGTACATGCGGCCAGCAGTTACAACTCGTGGCAACATCTCAAAGGGAAAGTGGGAACATTGGTAAACAAAAAAGATGCTCTACAGGACAGAATCAGCGTGGGTAAGTGATATGAA
This sequence comes from Thelaira solivaga, assembly GCA_947397855.1. Classification (NCBI taxonomy): domain Eukaryota; kingdom Metazoa; phylum Arthropoda; class Insecta; order Diptera; family Tachinidae; genus Thelaira; species Thelaira solivaga. The sequence continues at coordinate 62,263,284 of OX377612.1, read as the reverse complement.
TGCATAATCAAGGCAATGTAGTCATGCAACTTAAAACCAACTAATATAAAAAAAGGATACATTTCTAACACAAAAGCAAAACAAAAATGGGAAAAATTAAAATTTGTCATGTTTTCTTTTCTTTTTTTCTTTCTTGCCTAAGGACATTACGGCAGCACATCAGAATATGGGGTCAGTACAAATGGCGGAGGAGGAAGCTATGTCTATGAAGGTCGTCCTTATGGTGGTCAAGCACAACATGGAGACTATGGAGCCACAAATTCGCATTTTTCAAGCAGTGTAGCTCCTTCAGCCCATACAAGTGGTTATTATGGTGGCGGTAATGCAGCCGAAGGTGTACCATTCGACGTTTATGGAAATAAAAATCATTATTCAGGTTTGGCTGGCAATGATTACGGCTCCTACCACTACTCAGACATACAAGAACCAGCTGCACATAAAACTCATTCAGATTTCGCCCAAAAAGCCCTTTTAGCTAAAAGCTTTCTTATACCTCTGGCTAGTGCTGCTGTTTTGGGCATAGCAGCTGCTTTGGTTAGCAATCCATTTCTTTTGCAATTGGGCACTGTGTCTGGTATTCATCCGGGTGCTGCCGTTTTAGGTAAACGTAAACGAAGAGACTTGACCACATCCGCTATCCCCCCTGTTAACAGTACTAATAGCTTGGACTTAACTTCAAGTTCTGTTAAACAAAACAAAAAGGATGCAAACATGCTGCCTTATCGTGGCCATCATCAGGAAAACAAACACCATTGACATGTTTTGTGTACATTAAACACATACACGTGCCGTGCTGGGGCATATTGTCAATGATTAACATCAGGTTTTATTAAATTACAAAACAAAAAAATATGTGTGTTAGTCAAATTGAAATGTTTTTTTAAGCGTTACAAAGCCAAAAACTTTTGATTGCAATTAAATCCTTTAAGAAGACAACAACAACGTCCTCACTATTAAATGTACTAAATAAATAATTATAGAAATCGTAGGCATTCAATTTGTTTTTTTTTTTTTTTAATTTAATTGTGATTTTTTTTTCACTAAAGTAAGCCGTAAAAGCTCATTTTTAATTACATTTCTAAAGTAAGTAAGTAACACTGCACCACTATACAAAATATTCTTAACTGAAAATCAATAGATAAAAGTAAATGCTTGGAAATAAGTTTTTAACTAGAATTGGAATTAAAACCACACATAAACCTAACTCTCATGTTAGAGATTCTGAAGAATACCAAGACTTCCTTGGGTGATTTTTTCACCATGTCAAACGGTTGTACGTAGTGATGGGCTAAATAACGAAATCGGCGCCAAATTAGACCATCACAAGGACACAGTATATGTTCTGCTGAGCTTTGCGCTTCGTTATATAATTTGCAGAGTATTTATTATTATATTCGCTTTTAATTGAAAGTGACAGAAATTTTGTTCTTTACATAAAAACTGTTTTTTTGATGGCATTTTAAAAAACATGCCTACAAAGTGTTAGTTGAGAAATCAAACCGAAAAGAAAACATTAAAAATTATTGTAGCATTCGATAGTTAAAGTTACGATTTTGTGGGTCAAATAACCAAATTTGTTGGCATAGGATAGAACACACTATACGATATTTAACTTATCGTTATATTTAATTTAATGTAAAAGCAAAAGCTTGATATTTGATTAACAAAATCTTAATATCGAGCCTTAATTATAGTCACACTAAAGTCGGCTTCTAGTTGCAAGCTTTTTAAGTGCATAAATAAAAGAAGCTGTTGAAAAAAATTACTTTTTCTATGAGTATGATTACGGCCCAATATCTTTTTTGCAAGAAACTCATACAGTGAAAAAAGTAATCCGTTGGAAAAGAATATGAATTCGTTTTTTCAAATTTTTTTTTTTTTTTTTATAAATGAAAATTTTTTTGCAAAAGAAAAGAGTTTTTAGGTTTTCCTTTAAAATTTTTAAATGTACTTCAGAGTGATTATGCATTTATAAACATATTACTGCTCTTATTCAAAAAAAAATTACGTAGACTTCAGAGTAAAATTTATGAAAAAATCATATGGAAAGTTTTAATAACGATTTTTTTGTATAATAAAAAATTAATGTATGAGTATAATAAAAAAAATCACTTACCGACTAAACAACTGTTGAAATTCTGCTTGTAGGTGACGTTTCAATTAATATTTGATTATATAATGTGTTTACATTTTATAAATAATGTGATTATAAGTTTAAGGCCATATTCCCGAAATATATACCGCAATAATAGCAAACAAAACGAAATCATTTTCGCAATAAATTCACTTTGATACCCATTACCGTAATAATAATGAATGACACGCACTTTGCGATAGAAAATTATAAAATATTTGCCATTATTAACCAACCGAACCGTAACCGTTTTCGCAACGTATCCATTTTGCCACCGAATACCGCAATTAATATAAATCGAACGAACGCTTTTAAAATTAGTTTTACTTAAATGACCCATACATGACGACAGCATGCTGGCGCAAGGGCTTGTGGTGTGATTGTACCAGCTGCTGGTGCAAAATCAAAATGAGTTTGATATTTTTGTGATGGCATCGTGTATTGTAAATTAGCTCATTTAAAGCAAAATTTTTTAAGTGGTAACATGATAATGGACGCGCGGGAAAAATTTTTTGGTAGGAATTCCTTGATTTATAGTAATCGATGCCGTGTCTATAGAAAATAAAAAGCGGATATTATTGCAATCGTGATCTAAAAAATAAATGCCACAACAAAATAGTAAAAAAATTAAAAAAAAAAAAAAAGTTGCTTAAAAAAATATTTGTTTTCCGCCCAAACTGTATTCATTCATTTCAACCTTGCTTAGAAACGATTTACAAAAAAATGAAGATTGTGCCAGCATGCTGATGTAATAGATGTTTGCGTTTGATTGCACCAGCATGCTGTTGTCGTGTATGGGGCCCTTTACTCTCAATGACATAACGTTACGTTACGAACGATTTAAAAGAAAAAGTTTCACCGCTACTTTTTAGACGAACCGAAACCGTTTATAAACCGTGACCTTTATTTTAAATTATTTTTTATTTATTTATTTTAATTTAATATAATATTTTTTTTTTTTTTTGATTTTATTGAAAAAATTTTTTTTATTAATTTTATTATTCACTTCACTTCATTGCAATTCACATATTTTTTTTTTTAATTTTTTTTTTATATTTTTTTTTATTTTTTTTAATATTTTTTTTTTTTTTTTTTTTTATGTTCCAATTTATAAACCTGCAAATTAATGAAAAAATTTTTAAATTAAAAAAAGATAAGAAATTTTTACAGTCAAATAATACAAAAATAATTAAATACACACTGTACGGATACTCCTATAATTAAAGCTATTACGAAATTGTAGCAAAAACATTTTTATCTTATATAAATCTTGTTTATTTTACCTTTTTTATCTGAAAATAAATAAATAAATATTTTATAAGCTTTTAGGTCTTTTTATATATTTTAATTATTATTAAATTAATTTCCAATATTTCGACACGCCTTCGTATGTCTTTCTCAAGGAAAATAATTTTATAAAAGCTGAAAAAATATTTATTTAATTATTTTTATCTTATTTTAAAATGAAACATTCGTTTCAAAGTATTTTGAAATTTTGTCAAAATATTAAAACCAACTCAAAATTTTAAAGAGTACATACAACGCACAGTGGCTTATTCTGCTAAAAACCGTTGCAAAACTTAAAAATTCAACTACAAAATTTTGAGAAATGCTTTATCCCATATTACAAAGGACATCTTGCTGATCAAGTATCCAAAAACCCGAGGCCAAATCACCGTAATTTTCGTGTTTTTGTAAAAAAAAATTTGTTACGAATTGATCGCTATCGAATTTTGTGATTTGGGCCCAGTTCTTAAATCAAATGAAAATTATGAGTTTTGGAACTGCTTAATTTTTTGAGACTGCAGAAAAAAACATTCAATTTTCTACAAAAGCTTTAGCTTGCAAAAGGCTTCGGCGTAGTCAATACAACACCGAACTTTCTTACTTCATTTGCACTAGAAATATCTGCCTTGAACAAACATCACTGTGTGAACTTAATCCAATGTAAATGAAACAAACACGTAAAGATACAATTGATAGACAAAAAGTTAAATTGGTCGGACTTTTTGGGGGTTTTCTCATGTGGTAGCATTAATTATGGTATTTGCCAAACAAAAAAAAGAATCCCATGAGTTAGTTCAATATGATCATCATATTTGCCAAAAGCAAAATTTTTATTATCTAAAAGCTGAATAGGTTCCACAAATTTTCTTCTCAAACCTCTAAATTCTTTGCTAAAAGCTTCCATTTATTTGTATAGGGTTTAAACACAATATAAATTCATAACGGTTTGGATCTGCACTCACTACAATATGAAAGCGACATCTAGTTTTAGATTCCAGTTTTTTTTATGTAAACTAATACTTTTACAAAATTTCTGTCTACCAAATGCAACAACAAAATTTACAAAAAAAAAACAAAAAAGGAAGGAAATTAAACAAAACGAACGCCAATTGCTTTATTGTTAAAGGTAGTAAAGTCCAAATAATATATTTTTTATAAAATTGGCCGTAATAATTCAACACTACAAACAGTAACACAACCAAGTGCACCTAGACCTAGACCTAGACCCCAATGGGTCAAATGACCGGTCTTAAAAGAAAAAGTAATAAAGTCAAAGGAAGCAAAGTAATATGGAAAAACTGCTTATGTCTTATTAAGTTTTTTTTTTTTTTTTAATTTTTCATATAAAATTTTTCCGATTCTAGCGAATAGCATTGTTTTTATTGGCATCTCCTTAATTGTAGAATAAATATATAATTTTGTTTTAAGTCAATTCAAACGATTTTTTCTTTTACTTTTTTAATAAAAATTTAAAACCGCTCATTTGACCGTTCATGGCACGTTTTGAGTAGCAAATATTAATTTAGAAATCATAATTGTACCATGAAAGCTTGATACTGACTTAATAATTTTGATTTAATATATTTTTTTAAAGGATCTTAAAAAAAATCTAAAATTAGCAATGATTTTAATTTTAAAAGAAAAAAATTTGTTCTCCTTTATTTTAAAGATTTTTAATAAAAATTTATTAACAAAACTTTAAGCTGCGGTATCATTACAGTGATGGACTAAATGTATTTAACAAAATTCCCATTTGATTTGCTCACGCCTACTTGCAACAACAAACACTCTGTAACACATGCATACACGCTCTTCAATTTAAGCAGCTTTAGCAATAATTCAATCTGCTTTAACATTTTCCTTTCATTTCCCATCATTTGCTTCCGACCGTACACTGTTTTCTTTTTTATTTTACTTCTATTTAATTCTGCTAATTTTTTTCACAAAACATAACCCTATAATTAATAAAACTTACTTTCTGGTTCCTATTTTTTAACAAAAACTAGCCGTACAAACAGAACCACCACCATAACCTAAGTTCACTGCGCTGCCAACAGCAACGTATAAAAATACCTTCTCTTCCATGAAATAAGCAAAAATTTACAAAAACTCTTAATTATTTATAAAATATTAATTAAATTAAATTTACTTGCCACAATTATTTAAGAAGTAACTCTTTTAATCACTTTATTTAACGATTTTAATAAAAACTTTCACAAACACAAACTCGCACCAAGAGAATTTTCAAGAAACTTTAAAGTACTTATACGGAATAACTCCCAGTGCCAGTTTAAAAATTAATTTATCACATGTTGCTGCACTTAGTACAAGCAAAGGTGAAAAGCTGACAGAGATAGAAAATCACAAATGTATACAAACCTATTAGACAACCTGTCTCTTTTCTTGTTTATCTACATAATGAACGCTAACAGTTGTCGCATCTAGCTGAAGTCTATAATGCAAACTGCAAGAACATAAAAATGCCCACAATTATTAACAAGGTAGATCAATTGTGCGTCTAAGTCTTTGGCGCAATTTCTTCAGTTGTCACTGTGCTTAAAAATAAAATTGGTGATTGTTTTGTTTTTCTATGAAGTTTGAAAGCTAAAAGAACTTGAATAAAAGTGCTGTAAAGCTAAAAGTCTACCTTGCAAAAATTCACCATCAAATAAATGAAGGGTTGTATTAATGTGAGGTGAGTATGACAGAAGGGTGAGTTAAACAAATGTAGTGCTGTAAAGGATATGAAAAGAGAAATTTAACATTGCCAACACTGAAAATACTGCACTAAAATTGTATAAGTCAAGACGAATTGGTTACACAAGGAATTGATTATTGTTTCAATTCGCCTTGTTATAATTCGTATTAATGGACGGCCAATGTAATAAAGATATTTTCTTCCAGTGTTGGCAAATGTTAAATTTCTCTTTTCATATCCTTTAGAGCACTGCTTTTTTCCAACCCACCCCTCTGTCATACTCACCTCACATTAATACAACCCTTCATTTATTTGATGGTGAATTTTTGCAAGGTAGACTTTTAGCTTTACAGCACTTTTATTCAAGTTCTTTTAGCTTTCAAACTTCATAGAAAAACAAAACAATCACCAATTTTATTTTTAAGCACAGTGACAACTGAAGAAATTGCGCCAAAGACTTAGACGCACAATTGATCTACCTTGTTAATAATTGTGGGCATTTTTATGTTCTTGCAGTTTGCATTATAGACTTCAGCTAGATGCGACAACTGTTAGCGTTCATTATGTAGATAAACAAGAAAAGAGACAGGTTGTCTAATAGGTTTGTATACATTTGTGATTTTCTATCTCTGTCAGCTTTTCACCTTTGCTTGTACTAAGTGCAGCAACATGTGATAAATTAATTTTTAAACTGGCACTGGGAGTTATTCCGTATAAGTACTTTAAAGTTTCTTGAAAATTCTCTTGGTGCGAGTTTGTGTTTGTGAAAGTTTTTATTAAAATCGTTAAATAAAGTGATTAAAAGAGTTACTTCTTAAATAATTGTGGCAAGTAAATTTAATTTAATTAATATTTTATAAATAATTAAGAGTTTTTGTAAATTTTTGCTTATTTCATGGTAGAGAAGGTATTTTTATACGTTGCTGTTGGCAGCGCAGTCAATGTTAGGTTACGGTGGTGGTTCTGTTTGTACGGCTAGTTTTTGTTAAGAAATAGGAACCAGAAAGTGAGCTTGCTTTGTTATTTAATTGTATTTTGTTAAAGAAAAATGATCAGCAGCAAATAAATCAATATATAAAACAGGTGTTTGAAAAATTCTTAACAGAAAACTGAGCTGTTGACAGCAGCGTCTCTGTTAATTAACAAGTGTAGTCATTATGGGAAAGGAAGCAGGAAGTGGATTGTATTTTGTAAAAGAAAATAGATCAGCTCTAAATCTTAGTAGACTTTTTCCATATAAAAAAAAAAATTTATTGAAAAAATATTGATAGAAATCTAAGCTGTCGACAGCGCCATCCCTCTGTTAGTTAACAAATGGTGGTGGTTAAGTTTTTTACAGTTAAGTTTCATTAAGGGAAAGGAAGCAGGAAATGGATTGTGTGTTGTAAGAGAAAAATGGTCTGAACTAAAGCAAATTAAAGTAAAAATAAAAAAGAGCAAATGCCTAACAATAACTACACTTGACAGCGCATAAATATGTAATTGAAATAAATAACGTATTGATAAGTATCGGGTCCAATTATTCATTTCGTTCCGGCATTGGGGAAAGTATTTTTTGTGCCGAAGCGATATAGATAAATTTCTACATTTTGCTTACGCTAAAATTTTCTCACGAAAGGCAAGCAAACGGAAAAATGAAAAATATAAGAAAAAATAAAAAATTTCCCAAAAGTTTAATGTGTTTTAGCTTAATTTGTTGTATTTGTAGAAAATAATTTTCTTTTTATTTATTGAAAATTAATTTTCTTTTTATTTATTTATGCTTGTATTCAAAGAAAATTAAAGTAGACTTGAAATCGATATTATGACAAATTTTTATGAAAAATTTGTCATAATTTATACTTGAAGTGGTTATTAGTCTCTTTGAATATCAGCCTTAAAATTTATTTTGATGTTAAGAAATGCAATTTTTTTCCTAACACCAACAACTGAAATATTAACACAATTCATTTACAATAGACTATTTTGAAATTCACAATTAAATTAAACAATTCAAAATAATAAGATAATTCCGCCGGAATGAATAATAGCAATTTGTATATCGATTGATATTTTTTTTGCGCAAAAAATTTTCCTTTCCATGCGGAATCAATAATACAACCCATTATTTTATTTAGTTACTAGCTGAGCCGGCAAACCTTGTTTTGAGTTAAAATTTTATTTATACTGAAAAATATTAAAAAAAGAAAATAATAAAACTAATAATTAATGTTTGTATTCAAAGAAAATTAAAGAAGACTTGAAATCGTTATTGTGACAAATTTGTATGAAAAATTTTGTCATAATTTATACTTGAAGTTGTTATTAGTCCTTTTGAATACCAGCCTAAAACGTAAATTACTTTAGCTGTTCTCCGTTTTAAGATAAATTTAAAAAGTGGACGTGGTAAATTTAGATTTTCATTAAAACAGAAGTTGGATTTAGATGAAAATATAAAACTTTTGCACATTCGATCTTCTTACTTTAAGAAATCGTAATCATAGAGTAAACCGTGCACGACCGGGTAAAAACAGCTAGCAGATAAATAAGCCAGATACCTGTCGGGTGGATTTGTGACGTTAAACCTTCCAAGGCGTAACCCAAAGGCATACGCAGAAATTCAATTAAGTCGATCCAGCCGTTTAGGAGAAGTACAGTCAAATTTTATATATTAAGATTTACAAATGCCTAGAATGTGTAGGCCAAAGTCGGTTAAAAAGTCTCAACTAAATAATATATAGAATGAAAGTAATTTAAAGATTTTTACAGTAAAATTCATAAAAAATATTTTTGCTTAATAAAGGGCTATTAAGCACATTTTTTATGGGAAATTTGTTTAATAAGCGCTTTTTAAACTAAAATATTTTTTATAAATTAGACTGTTAAGATTGTTATTCAAAATGATTAATAAATTTGTTACAATATCTACTTCAAATCCTCTTTAATTTTCTTTGAATACAAATTTTATGGAAAATATTTAATTTTATAAAATTAATATTCATGCACTTTAGCAACCACGCCCACTTTTTTTATTCTACATATCGTTAAATGATTTCATTTATGTCTTTAGTTATATTTAAAAAAATTTAAAGAAGCCAAAAAATTCGATAACAAAAATTTTGAAGTTTTTCACTCCTAAAATTAAATTGAAAAACTATTTGAAGTTTTGTTAATTTTTCTAATCTGTTGCTTCTTGCATAGTGTAATTAGTTAGCCATTTCAAACTTGTCAATCATTACGGTTTTTAAGCACTTCTGGTTCATTTGTAATAAAATTAAAAGGTTTTTAATTTAATCAAGTAAAAAGTTTTTAGTATCATTAAAAAAAAATGTGTAGATTTTAGGGCTCATAAAATCATAAAATTAAACCATCATTAAATAAGCTGCGCTGCTAAAAAAAAAATAAGGTAATTTTTATTTATTTTTTTATAAATAAAATATAAAATATTAAATAAATTTAGTTGCAGAAATATTAAGCCATTTGCTAATTAATTTTCTAAAAGAAACCAAACGAAGCGAGTGCAAGTGTCGTGTTTAAGTTTTTCATAATATTTATTTATTTCTAATTTATTTAATCTTTAGAATAAATTGTAAAACTAAATGTAAATGAGGAGCGCTAGCTGCCTAGGCTATCGGCTCATTTTCATAATAATACTCTGAAAAACTACTAAACGAAACGTTTGCATTTGGTTCAGTTTTAAATAACTGAAACTTGAGTTTTTTTTTTTTTGTAAATTAAAACCACTAAATATTTTTTTCTTTTTGTTTTTGTATATAATTTATTTTCAGTATAATTTTTTTTAATAATTATTTCTTCACATATTACAATAACTAGATTATTTTCATTTTATTTTTAATTTTAATTTTTTATTTATTTATTTTTTTTTTTTTTTAATTTACATTTATAGAATATAATAATAATAATAATAATATTTAATAGTGGCATGTGGGTTGTTCTTTAATTTTAATCTATAATTAGCTTTCTTGTTTGTTTATTATTTTATATTTTTAATGCGTTTTTAATAAAAATTTTTTCTTTCACATAAAAGTTGTAAAATTATATTTTAATTAAAACTAATATTAACAACAAAAAAATAAAGGAATAACAAAAAGTAATTATTAATTTTTTTGCCAAACATTATTTTTCATTAAAAAAAAAAAAAATTTTTTTTAAATTAAAATAAAAAAATTTATTTTGCTGGTTCAATATTTACAAAATATAATTTTTGTTTAAAGTTTTAATTAAAAAAAAAATTTTAAGGCTCCAGTGTTTTATAATTTAATTTAACTTTTTATTTTTTTTTTTTTTATTTATTTTTTTACTAAAAAATATTTTGCTTACTTGTTGTGCTTTTAAACAAAAAGTGCTAAACAACAAAGTTCCATTACTTTAAACTAAAAATAATTTATAATACAAAAATAGCAAAGTAAAACAAGACAATTAAACCAAATATTATTTTTATATAATTTTTTTTTTTTAATTTAATATTAAATAAATTATTATTTTACATATAAAAATAATTATGGTAAAAGATTTTATATAATATTTACATAAATATTTTTATTTTTAAAGAAAACACTTGGAATACATATTTTTTTAAACTATTAAAAGGTTTTTTGTTTACAAAAAAAAAAAAAAAAACTTGGAATGGAACAGATAATTTTTCAAAATAATTACTAAAATAATTATAAAAGTTTATTTGTTTGCATAGAAATAATTCTATATCACATATAAAAAAATTTAAAGGTTGTTTTTTTTTTTTCATTTTAGATAAAAAAAACCATTTTCTTTACTGCTGCTTTTTAGTATAAATCGGTGTTCATGGGGTTATAATTTGTAAACTGCAACAAAACAAAAAAAAATTAGGTCCGTGGAAGTATTCTCCAGGATTAATTTAAATGTATTATTTTGTGTGTTAAAAAAAATAGTTGAAAAAGTAAAGGAAAAAGTGAATAAAAACTTCTAGGGAATTATTATTCATAATATGGCTGAAGGACCAAAATATCCTGAATTTTTATGTAAGTAATTCTTTAAAAAAAATTATTAAAAATGTAAGTGAAATGGGCAGAATAATTGGCTCTACTCTGTAAATCAAATCGTTTGGAAAACCGAAAAATTTTTTAAATCCTATTTCTAAAATTAACAATTTTTTTTATCAAATTATTTAGTTTTTTTTTTTCTTTAATTTTATAAAAAAAAAATTTTTTTAAAAACCAGAATTTTTCAAAATTTAACAAAGATTTTGGGTTAAAAATTAACAATTTTAAATTAAATTATTAAAAATGGGCCATAATCATAGTTATACTAAAGTCGGTATCTTTTTAAAAACGACTTCAAGTTCATATAATTCTTATGAACAAAAATCAGCTCTTAATAAAAGCCTACTTTTTTGTTACTATGATTATGGAACAGTGTTTCCTTATTATTCATCTATGTTTTGTATTGCAGAGGGTTTAGAAAAAATGTGGAATTAAATTATTTTCTTCTTATTAAATTAAAACTTTTATGTTTTTTTAATTCAACCAATAATTTCGCACCCAAAATAAAGCAAAAATAAAATTTAAAAAATTTTAAAATGAACCACAGAGTAGCTATGAGGTGCTGAATTTTTCAATTGCGAATAAAATATTCGAATTCGGAATACAGAACAGCACTGATTATTTTTTTGGTTTTTTTGTAGAAAAATTTTAGTATTAAATCGTTTTGAAAAACGAGAAATTTTGAAAATTGTTTTTAAAATACATTATTGAAAATGATTAATTAATTTTTTTGTTTTGTTTGTACACAAACAAATTATTTATGCTTTAAAGTAAAATTTATGAAAAAATTATATGAAAGATTTCGATAACGTTGACTTTAAAGTCTACATTAATTTTTTTGGATAAGGAAGCTAGTGTTTTTTTATAATATTGTAGAAAAACATTTTTTTTTAATTGTTTTGAAAAAATGAGAATTTTTCAAAATTTAATTTAAGTTTTTGGGTTAACAATTAACAATTTTAAATAAAATTATTAAAAATGTTTTGCTTTCTTTGTAGAAAAATTTTTGTTTTAAATCGTTTTAAGAAACGAGAAATTTTTTTAAATCGTTTTTAAATTAATTTATTAAAAATTATTAATTTTTTTTTGTACAAAAACAAATTTTTTTTTTTTTTAATTTATATACAATTTAAGCGTTTGGAAAATTGTGTTTTGTTTATACTAAATTTAAATTTTATAAAATTTACAAAATGGTGTTTTTTTTTTTTTTTTGTTTTTTTACTAAATATATTCTAAACCAGTTTAAATTAAATATTTTTTTTTTATAAAATAAAACTCACAAAATATCTATAAGTGGTTTTTAAAGGCATTTTATAGCAAAAATATTTTCATTTGGTTTAGTTTTCTTAAAAAAAAAATATTATTACAACCAAATCATATTAAAAAAACAGCTAAATTGCAGCTTAATTAGTAAGTGGGATTTTGATGTTGTGGAGTTTTTAATTATATTTAATTACAATTACCTTACATTCATAAGGGGGAGCTTAACAAGCCAGCCAGTCGTACGTTTACAGATTTAAAAATTAAAAAAAAGTACATACAATTTGTATTTATTTTTCAAAAATAAATACTTTTTTTTATATCTTGAATCATACAAAAATGTGCGTAAAAATCAATTTTTTTGTTTATTATAATTTTTTTTATTTTACAAAAATAGAAATTTTAAAAATCTGCTGATTAGTTCTAGAACGCCACCTCAGCTACTCAATTAATTAGTATTTCAGGATAGTGATTTAAGAAGTAATTCCATGAAATTTTCCAATAAAAATATTCGTTGTTGGAAAGTTACTGAATACCGAAAATTCGATAAAATCTCGTTTTTTCGCTACGAATGTGCGTAATAAAGTTACTGAATTCGGTATTCAGTAAGTTTCCGACAACGAATATTTTTTTCCCAAGAAAATTTTGGTTTTTGAGAAAAAATTCCCTAAATCAGAGAACTTTTTATGTTAAAAAGGGAAGAATTTTTTTTTTTTTTTTAATAAGAGGAAAGGAAAGAAAATTTTGATTCACTGGTAGAAAATAAAAACCGTTTATCCTTTCACTAAGCTGACAAACGTGAGCCACAAAGTTCTATGCAAGTATAAACCATACGTAGAACTCTATATTCAACATGGAAAAACTTTAAAATTTTTAATTGACACAGCAGCATATAAAATCTTGCCGCAAATCCCAAAATACTAAATAATAATTTTCCAATTCAGTCTGCTGCAGGACTTAGCGAGCTAAGAATAACTTTACTATTTGATTTTAAAGTAAACTGGTTAATTTCGTTTGTTTTTAGTTAACAGGAAGTTTAATTTATCCTGCAGTTTTAAATTTTTGTTGTTACAGCAAAAATGTTTTTAATTAAATTTATGATTTATTAATTCACACTGAACATTTAGTTTTTTTTTTTTTTTGGAATATAAATAAATTCTATTTTATATAAATTGGCCCCTAATCATAGTCACTCAGCCTAAAGTCGGCCGGTTTTAAAGAGCACACACGACAGCTTCTGTAGCATAATTGTATTGAAAACAAAAACAAATTCTCGTTTTCACTACAATTATGCGAAAGAAGTTTTCATTCTTACGCTTTTTGTGACTATAATTATGGCTTTTGCTATTATTTCTTTTATTTTCTTTTCGTTTAATTTTGTGCTTTTGTTTTATTTTGTTTTTTTTTCAGTTATGAATGCATTTTAAATTCCCTTTTTTTTTTTGAAAAACGTTTTCAATTTAAATGTCGGTTTTAAATTGCTTTATTTTCTAATTTAATTTAAACTTTGGAATATTTTAAATTTCTTTTTTTAATCAAAATTGGAATTTCTTTACAAATCATCACATTTTTTTTAATTTTAATTTTAATGCCGTTAATGGTTGCTTCTAAAATTTTTGACTTTGCTTTTTCGTTTAATGTATTTTATATAATTTAATTTAATTTTATCACTAATTATACTTTTATTTATATGCATGTATGTATGTATGTACATACACATGCAACACATACATTTAAAGAAACTAATGATTAGACTTACATGACTAATGGTATGATTTTAAGTGTTCAACATAGTTTTCTGGTATAAGACCAGTTTTACCATTTAGAGTGCCTTGCAACCAGCCAGGTTCGTGAGAGAAGCCGACTAAAAAAAATTAAAAAATTAATTATTTTAATCAAAACAAAACACTAACGAAAAGCCCTAGTCTTCCTTAACTGTCTGTCACAGTATTGAAATTTTCTAAATTAGTTCTACAGGAAAGTTAATGAAAATAAGAAAAGAAACCCCTTTTGCTTTTCCTTCTCTCCCTTTCTCTCTCTTACTCTATCTGTTTTTCCTATTCGCACTCTTTTTTTCTCTCTTTCTCGTTAACTGTCTGTGTCCCTCTCTCTGTCTCTGTCTCTCTCTCTCTCTCTCTCTCTCTATCTTGATCTATCTGTTGCTATCTGTCTTGATCTATCTGTTGCTATCTGTCTTGATCTATCTGTTTCTCCTTTTCTCACTCTTTCTTTCTCTCTTGCTGTTTTTCTCTCTCTCTTTCTGTTTGTCTATCTGTGTATCTCTCTCTGCCTATATATCTCTCTCTTGCTCTTTTTTTTCTCACTCTTTCTTTTTTCTCTCTCTGTCTCTTGCTCTATCTCTTTCTCCTTTTCTCTGTATCTCTCTATCTCCCTTCCTGCCTCTCTCTCTCACTCTCTCTCTGTATGTCTCTCATTCTATCTCTCTGTCTGTATTTCTTGCTCTATCTCTTTCTCCTTTTCTCTTTCTCTCCTTGCCTGTCTCTCTCTCTGAATGTCTCTCATTCTATCTATCCCTCTCTCTCTCTGTATGTGTCTCTTCTCTCTATCTCTCTGTCTAACTCTTTCTATCTCCCTCTCTTTTTCTTTCTTCTTTTTCTCTTTCTCTAGCTCTCTCTCTCTGTCTCTCGCTCTCTCTCTCTCTCGCTCTCTCTCTCTCTCTCTCTTATGCTTAACAATATTGGCGCTTACACACGACTTACCATTTGTTATAATTTGATTTGGCTCGAATGACAGTTCACCTTCGCTCTCACCCAAACAAGCGTATAAAGTACGTACTCGCCTAAAATGCAAAAGACATAATGAAATCATCATTAATTAAATATAAATGTGAGTGAGCCTGCGTTACTTACGCTGTGCCAGCTTCCAAATCCCTCTTAATTTGCGTGATATCTCTATTGCGATGTACCTTTTGGGGTGTCGCTCCATATTCATTGGGTGAACTACTCGCGCTGCCCACTATCATGGAAGGAGCAGCTGTTGCTGTAACTACATCATCCACTTGAGATCCCAGTAGTGTTGACAGCGATGTAGCTTGTGAAGAGTGTGGCACATAATCTATAGAACCGCGGGCGGATAACAAACGGCTAGTTGTCACACCACCACCACCACTACCACCATTCGTTGACGACAGAGAATCACAAACACTTTCGTTGGAACTAGATGTTGAAGCAGCAGCACCCGAAGGATAATGTTTATTAGAGGCATATGGCAGATGATTGCTGCGTTGCAGCTGAACAGGTGGATGTTGTTGTGGCCCACTACTGCTACCATACAAGGCTTCCTTGCGCATGGCCAATGTGGGTGGTGATACATTATTTAAACTAATGCGATTTCCGGAGGTATTCGTACTATAAATGGACGTTGAAGCCGGGGTAGCGGTAGCCATGAGATAATCATGTCTTAAATTGGTGGCGTTTGCTGGTGTGGCATGATGAGCCGTTAGGCCACCATTTGTATTGGCAGTTAATATGCCATAAACTGCTTCGTTGGCATTATTGCGTCGCATACTAATATCGCTCTGCGACATTGAATGTAAATTCTTAACACTGCCCATATTCACACTCATACCCAAACTTTTTGAGCCACTACCACCACCGTTTGTGGCATGAGCAGCCAAAAGACCCCCATTAGTGCCATTTGAATTGATAATTCCAGAGTTGCAGCCACTGCCACTACCTCCACCACCACTAGTGCCATAAATCATGCCATTAGGAATGTTTTGCAAACTAGATGACATGGGAGAATCGGTGAAATTAGATTTGGTTACCACCCGATAAACCTGCTGTGGCGAATACATGGAATTGCGACCCACCGAGCCTCCACCACCACCCACCAACAGTGATTTATTTGTTTGACTGGAGCGTGGTACCCGTACTGGAGGACTGCTTGAATTCGATTGAATAAGAGCGCCCAACGCACTGGGATCATGTTTAAATATGCGTTCATAATTTTCAATAAGAATATTTATGACAATATTGTTAAATTTAATATCCAATATGGCAGCTACTGTTTCCTCTTGTGGCCTCAGTAGAGTTGGACCAAATACCACGCCCAAATTAAAGACAGACATTTTATTTTTCTCAAATTTACGAGACACTCTGTAACACAAAAATTTTAACGTTTTGTACTTGAAGAAATCAGAAAATTTTTAAAGAATTTTTCCCCAACTTACTCAGTCAAATGTCTGATAACCATGTCAAGCATTTCAAAATTCGATTGAGGCAATTTATAAACCAATTTATGGACTTCGTGTACTCTTTGATTTAAATTTTCTTGTTCTGTTAAAAAAAAAAAAACAAAAAAATTTTAAATTAAATTCCATTAATGGTGGTTCAGAAGCCAAATTAAAGCATTCGATATCAAGAGAAATTTCCATTTAAATTCTACTGAAATGTGTAACGATAACGAATGCGGTAGTTTAGCCCCTGTTTGGTATTCCGAAACCGAATTTAGTTTTCATTTGTTGTGCATCTCGCAACACAATAGAAACGATAAACTTACTGGCTGCCTCTATAAAGCCGCTATGATATCGATAAGTCATTAAGGGCTCATTTAAATTACGCAAATATGTTTTGAGGGCGCTGGCTATAGTATTGCTCTCCATGAGATCACGATATTGTTCCTCATTGAAAACACTTTCAGCCTTTTTTCTATCCATGCCCAAGGCCAACAACTTGGATATCTTGGTGCCCACACCACTTTTTCGATAAATACCCTCATCTTCTAAGCCCCGATTTTCTAGCGTTTCAATACATTTACGCACAAAAGCAAAACCAATTTCATCCAATTGATATTCTTCTCCAGCTTTAACTTTTCCCGGAGCCAAATAAGTCTAAGCAAAAAACAAGAAATTTAAGTTTTTTTTTTAATTGAGCAAAAACAGCAATGAAAGAACCTACCGGCTCTGTGCCATCCATGGCGTTTATCCACGCTCTACGATCCTCTTCACTCAACGCTTGAAACGTATACACAATACCCGGTTTCTCTTTAAATGTTAAATCAAAACAGAATCTCTTTTCAAATTCAGAAGCACGTCTTTGGCACGATACTAATGTTAATTTCTCTTCCTCTCTTTGCTCTGGCCTAGTGAAACTATGATTCATTTGGTTGAACTGGAGCATTGTGAACTCCTTTTTCTGTTTCCTGTATGTGCAATAATATTTTGTCCATGTTGCCTTAAATGGCTCTAAAAGAGAAATTTTCAAGAGAGAACCTAAATTATGGGTGTTAATGTCAGTTTTTTCAACACTCAAACAAAAAGGTATTAATCAAATGAAAATGTGTGAATGTATGTGTGTATGTACGAGTATTTCCAAGGACGTTTACGAGTTTTCATTGATAAAAATATAAATAGGAAAGTGTGTAAATAAAATTTCATAAAAGCAATTCAACGCAATTGCAATTGCACGAGGTGTGTTCAGTAAATGAAGCCATTTTTTTTAATCATCAATATTTATGTTGTGCCGAAGCGAATTGATGAATGATGAATTCGCCTTGTGCTGTCCTTTTCATTTTCAAAATAAAACAACTTTTCATGGATAGTTGACCTAAATTTCATTAGCGATTTCGTTTTGATTTACTTGTCTGACATTTGAGGCCACCACCTGGTGAATATGGAGACTGCAATACTTTAATTTCACTTAGCTGCTACTAGGTGCTAGGTAGTGTACTAACCTATATCAATCTGGGGATTGAAGGGTCAGTTCCTGCCTAGACCTTGGGTGTTTTCTGCAGACAAGCCAAGAAGCTTCGCGGATTTGTGTTGTTTAAAATAAAAATAAAAAAGAAGAGTTTGCCAAGACTTGTTTGGCAGACTTTTCTGACGGAATGTGGCACATGCCAAAACATATGCAACTTCCCGAGCAGTAGCAGGTCAGGTTATAACATTTTTCAGGGTTTTTGTTTGTATTTGTCATGCTACACCAAATAGACGACATACGATCGCTGGTATACAAAGGACATGTGTAACAATATGTAGTCCAGCTTAATTCCTTAAATAACTTAATTTATTGAACACATCCGTATGTACACACACATTCATACATACAAGTATTAATGGCAAACAAACGTTGACACTTACTTTTTTCCATTAAAAATAAATAGCCACGTTTCGTGTACTTTTCTTCTGGTTTCTACAATTAAATAAAAAAAAGAGAGAGAATTATTAATAAAAAAAATTATTAGTTAATATTATTCAAGCTTAAGATCTTAATGAAAAAATTGCTTTTTATTTCAATTTTCCGATATTTCGACTTTCTGTTGAAGGTCTTCTTCAGGGATATTTCGAATAATTTAATAAAATTGTAATAAAAAAAATTATTAATCACAAGCTAACAAGTCGAGAAAAATAAGTTTTCAATGCATAAAATTAAACATTAAAAAATAACATTTTATGGCACTTCGCTTATTAAGTGTTATACGGGGAACTGCATCAATTACAATCGGAAAATAAGTTTATTTTAAAAAATAAACTTTTTGAATCACGACCCCTACTGCAATAAATAAGAATTCATGCACCAAAAATTTAAAAAAAAAATTTAACAACTTGAGGAATGCAATCACCCAAGGCGAATACATACATAGAGGCCGCATTAACGTATTCGCTCAGCAGCTGTTATATTCCAAATTTTCAAAATTGATTTGAAAATAAAATTTTACAGTCCAACCTAAATTGTAAGGGCAAGTGTGGCGTTTTTTAGCGCCCAGCTTTTATGTTAAAACTGGCAGTGCGTATTCTCTAGACTAGTGTTAATCTTCATCTTTAATAAAAACCACTACAGACAAACAAAATAGAGTTAAAAACGCTAGATTAAAAAAAAAACTAGCTAAAACATCCTTACCGGTGAACAATAATAAAAAAACAATTGTTTTGCAGCCAACTTCACTATAAAATTCACTCTCAAAATTGGATTTTCTAACAGCTCAATGCTGATACCTCGCTGTTTCGTTAAGTTTCATAAAATTTTTTATGGGTATGAGAATTTTTGACATATAAAAACACTTGGGGCGCCAATTTAAATAAGACTGTTAATCGGAAAAAAATTCGCTTTAACAATTTTGACAAGTTGAAAGCGAATGAATATTTTTATGATTTACAGATTTACAGATTCGCCTTAAAATATTTTAAAATAATTTTTTTGGTTTATGAAATTTTTTCATTTTTATTTATTGATGCAGGATTTGCTATTTAAAAAAAAAAGGTATTTGAAACTGTCAAAAAAGATTTTCTTTGGATTTTGTTCGTATGCAGAATGAAAAGTATAATATGAATATTCTAAAGGATATTTTCCCTGGGAGAATTTTGGTTTTTGGGAGAAATTTCCCTAAATCAGATAACTTGCCATGTTAAAATGTCATGACAAATGCTGTTTATATTAAGAGGAAAGGGAAAATTGAAAAAAACTCCCGGGGAATTTTTATTTATAATTGGGCTGTAAAAGTTTAGAAAATTTTTTAAAAATTGTGAGGGCTGTCAAATTTCTATTCGTATTTTTCATTTGATTTCATTTTTTACAAGTCGTTTAATACTGAATGTAAAACGCTTTTAACAGCTGATAAGCGAATTCGCTAATGCCACCACCTGTTATAACATCACCTTGACTTAACTTATGTTAAGTTATGGGAACTCGTAACTCTCAATTCGAAAGATATCCTAAAAGATTCCTAAACGAAAAAAAAAAATTTGCATTTTTTGTTTAGGTTTCAGTAAAAAAATAATTTTTTTTAAGACTTTTAAATCAGAAATTGTTATTTTCCAGATTTTATTGCACAATCTTTGTTAAATTAATTAGTTGGCGTTCATTCTGGCAGCCTAGATTGAGGTTTTATGATCGCAATAATTCTTAACGAAAATGTAGTAACAAGTATTGCGACATATGTAGCAGAGTGCGACAACAACATATAGAAAAACCACTTATGTCTTATTGAGCTATTTTAAAGGATTACAATTTTAGAAGCCCTAATACCCTGTTCAGACATACACGTTAATTGAGCAATTAAGCATTTTACGCAATTATCGCCTTTATTGAGCTCAATTTACCATACAAATTTCCATTCAATAATTGCGCAATTAAAAATTGATTGCACGTTAATGAAGTCAAAATCAAAATGCAACTCTGTGTTGTGCCCTTAAATATCAACTTAAAAGTGAGAAAAGTTGATATTTTCAGTATTAAAAAAGAAAACGTAAATAAATTTAAAAATAAATGTCATAAAAAGGAAATGGCAGCCCAAGTTAATCCTAAATAAATTTTATAAAAATGTTATATAAAAATATAACTTTTAAATAACTAATTTCTTTTAATCAATAGCTTGCCTTCAAAACATTATGTCTGAACAGGGTATAAAATTATTTTGATATTATTTTCATTGCCATCTCGTTAATTGTGAAAAATATCGCCAAACCATCTTTAGGCCACAAAAATAAAGCTTTTAAGTTAATTGAAACAAAAAAAAATTAATTTTTTCTTAAGTCGACTTTAGCGATATTTTTCTATTTCTTGCTAATGTCAACTAAAGGGCTGCATAAGCATATTTGAAAGCACTTTTTATTATAAAATATTGCACATGTTTGCAGTGAGGAGCGACTTTCCATAAGTATGAAAAAAATATTAATTAAAACTCATTTTACTTACTGTTCGCTTTTCCATATATTTTAGTTTAAGTTCTGTGACTTTTTCTCGGGTGCCTTCAAAATTTTCACGGGTCTACAACAGAATACATAAATAAATAATTGTTTTTTTTTTTATAAAAAAAAAAATGTTTTTACCTTTTGCACTTTATGCCTTAAATCCTGCAAATAATCCTTATTATCCTCAGCCTGTTCATGGGCTGTATGGTAAAACACTAACCAGCTGGATATAAATGCCAACAATATTTCCACAAATTCAAATTTAATACGTTCTTGAACTTCTTGTATACGCAGTACATAACTTAATGATTCCTGGACGTATTCACGTTCATGCATGCCCAAACTGGCATCCGCCTGAAATTGAAAGGAAGCAAATAATTAATTAAACATTTTGCTTTTTTTTTTAACACAATAAAACAATAGAAATTTTCAACAATACTCGTACATAATGCAGTATTTAGCAGCTACTAGAAAAAAGTTTGTTTAATTTTTTGTTCTAAATTATGATGGTCGTCTGTTTAGATTTTACGAGATGTAAACTACAATTTTTCCTACACTGCAAATGAGATTTAAAGGGTAAAGTTAATTGTAATATGATACACTGAACAAATCCATACTCAGAAAGACAATGAGTGTGGATGATTTAGGTGAGCAGCTGCCGCTTGGGCCTAGTCTCACCGTGGTTAAGCCACGAGTGGTATCCGTGCCTACCACTACAGCCCCTGTGACCAATAAAGGACATATTATGTGTGCTAAGGCTATGTCACACACACCTCCCTTGTTTATGGAGACGGGCCGATCTAAAACCCGTGTCAAATTGACTGTCTGTTTCAATGAAACAGCACATAGAGGAATATGCCACCCTGCAAAAGGTAACATGAGTCCCATTGCCAGCGTACCTTTTGGTATCAACCACAGCCACCACATTCCACTCGTCCTCACACATTTTGGTGTGCACGAAGTCCACAGACCGAACGACGAACCAGGGATATTGTCCTCAGAACATCATCCATTAAGCCCCGTAGGGTTGGAACGAAGTTCCGTCCACAGACTAAAGCATTCAGTGTTCGATCATGAGCATCAGCTCTTAACCCATAGCTCGGACTTGGAGTTTCCTCTGTGCGGCTACCGGCTCTCGTGGTACCAGTGTTGAGAGTCACTGGTCGGATCCCGAAGGTATCCTTCTGCTAAATTCAAATCCATAGCAGTTTCAGGTGCTGGAGCACCTATTTACCCCGGATAGTGATACTTCAAGGTGGGGTAATTCACCGAGAACACACACCCCGGGAGCACTCACAAAGACAGAGAGAGAGTGAGCAGGAGAGAAAGAGTGAGGGATAATGAACTGAGAAAAAAATTATTGTCATTCATGTCGCAGCTGCTGGGCACCTGAGTGTAAAGAGAAAGCTTTTCTCCCCCTTTGCAATTGCCCGGTTTTTTTTTTGCCTTCGAGACACAAATTTTATGCTATCGAGAAAAGTGTTTTAGAGGCTCTTCTCAGATATCTTAATGCACAGGGTGGGTCTAGATCACTTTATTACGACTTGTCTTGGTAAGTAGGTGGTTCAAAATTGAATCCTGGGATTTCAATTGCTGGCCATCAGGCCGCCTAGCAAACCAATCTATTTCCTTTCACGTACGGGAACAGGATTTTTTTGTAAATAAGGGAATGCACGATATTTCAAAGTAAAACACGAGATTGGACCTAATATTATCTAGTATAGCATTTGTTTTGACAAGTGATAGACTGCTTAGCCTAGGACCACACACGGCAAGTTTAGTTGGGCAATTCTTTCTCAATTCTCTTTTAAAATTGCCGCTATGTCTACACACAGCAATTTTAGCATTCTTATTCAGTCATTTATTCAGCCTTCAAGCTACCTGTCTTCTTCTTTTACATCTTTATAAAAAATACGAAGATAGAGAACAAAAGGAAATTGGCGAGTACGAGCAAGTTTGTACCCCTTTCTCTCTCTCTCTCTCTCTCACTCTCTCCTACAAAATGCCCAACTAAAATTGCTGTGTGTAGTCCTGGTCTTAGCGATTGACTTGGTTTTGAAATTTAAAAACAAATGGAGAATGTACCTCAGGAAGCAATACAACGGCGTAAACTTCTGGATTATTAAAATAGAAGTAATTTTTTTGCATTTGGAGAGAAGACAAAACGCAGGCCAATACCAAGAGAGCGGCCCGATTTGTGCGTAAAATGTTACAGTTCTAAGAGTACGTTATAGAGACACAATTGCGACTTGATTAGTTGGCATTATTTTACAGGACCGCTCAAAGAGCATCAATTCCATTTTAAACATTGGCTGACATTACTTTTTCTTTTTGATTAAAAATAAAATCAAATTGATGCTTCCTCTGGTAAGCTATCCACATTTCAAAGAAAAGTAATCAGATGATTTACACGATGCGTTAGAGTCTTAACTTTTGATATGTATTTAGATGGTGATTTAAGTAAATTTATTTAAAAGGTCATGAAAGACACAAGTAAATTTTTCTCAACTTTTTCTCGCCCTGTACGAGTATTTCTGTCATACAAATTGTGTGCTTTTTATACAACATTAAATGTTTGTCGTTATTAAAATGTTTATGAATGAAATTCTACCAAAAATAGATACAATAATAAAAAGTCAGAGTCTGTTTGGAAAATTCAGCAAAAATATTATTTAAAAAAAAACTGACCTTTGCTTTAATCGCTTAAATAATACATTGACATTTTGGTCTTTTTTATGCTTAAAAGAACACAAAAAAGTTGTGTAAAATAAAAGGAAGATCAGTAAACAGCAAATTTTTTTATTAGTGCGAGGGCTCTGGCGTAAGTGAGTAAATATGTTTTAAGGTAATCCCTTACGTTTTTTAGTATTTGTAAATATCTTTCCAGTATTTATTAAATACGTCTTACGTCATTATATATTTCTAAATATGTTTAGGGGAAATAAAAGTGCATAAATACGTTGATTTCTCTGAGATATTTTAGCAATTTGCAAACGAAAAATAGAAGATTACGCAATGGGACACATACCATTTTAAAGGGGAGCTTGTCTAGATTGGTAATCTACGGCTCAAATACTTAGAAATTACTTTGGATTATTTAAAAAAAATTTTTTTTTTTTTTGAAATTTTCATATACCCCAGTGCTGTTGCTCTGAGACATTTTAGCGACTTCCGGACGAACCATAAACGATTGCGGGATGGGACATATATCATTTTAAAGGGGAGTTCGTCTAGATTTGTAATCTACCGCTCAAATTCTTAGAAATTACTTTGGATTATTTAAAAATTTTTTTTTTGAAATTTTCATATACCCCAGTGCTGTTGCTCTGAGATATTTTTGCGACTTCCGGACGAACCATAAGCGATTGCGGGATGGGACATATATCATTTTAAAGGGGAGTTCGTCTAGATTTGTAATCTACCGCTCAAATTCTTAGAAATTACTTTGGATTATTTTTAAAATTGTTTCTGAAATTTTCATATACCCCAGTGCTGTTGCTCTGAGACATTTTAGCGACTTCCGGACGAACCATAAACGATTGCGGGATGGGAGATATATTATTTTAAAGGGGAGTTCGTCTAGATTTGTAATCTACCGCCCAAATACTCAGAAATTACTTTGGATTATTTTAAAAAAATTTTTGAAATCTTAATAGGGTTTATTAGTATCTGCTCAACAGTTTCTTAACTGCCTCTTAGTTTTCGAGTCGTGTAGGCCACATGAAAGAACTTAGTGCACTTAAGATTGTTGGAGATTTAAAAATTCTCTTACCGCTTTAGTTAATAAATTGTTTTTTTTTTTGTGTTTTATATGCTTTTTGCTAATAGCCCTCGTATGAATGTGTTTTTGAAAAGCTTTGAAACAAAGCAGAGAAAATGTTAATGACAGGAATAAACAATATTTCTGCCCGGCCAATCACAACAAAATAATTAAAAAAAAAAAAAAAACAAAAAAAAAGAAAAAATATTTTTGGCGTGAACAAATAACGAGCTTATGCGTGTGTGTAATGATTTGTACGAAAGAAAGTATGATGAAATATTTTATATTTTTTAAGGATTTCTTTTTCAATTTAATTTACATCCATACCGTTTTGCTACTTTTGTAGTAAAGTCCCTTCGTTTTTTTTTTTTTTTTTTGCATAAACTAAAAGAAGTAGTAAGGACAGAAGTCGCTAAAACCCCTTGGAACAACAGCACTGGGGTATATGGAAATTAAAAAAAAAAATTAAATAATACAAAGATATATTCCACAAATGTTGCAACACTTCCTTTTTTGGTTTCATTGACTTGCTTGAGTAAAATCGGTAGTGGTGCCCCTGCAAAATGGGAAATGGTAAAAATTACCCATAGCAGGAGTACTAAGGTACGCGTATATGGAAATTTAAAAAAATATTTTTAAATAATCCAAAGTAACTTCTGAGTATTTGAGCGGTAGATTACAAATCTAGACGACCTCCCCTTTAAAATGATACATGTCCCATTTCGCAATCTTCTATAGTTCGTTTGGAAGTTACTCTGAATTATTTTGAAATTTCCATGCTGTTGCTCTAAGTAATTTTAGCAACTTCCGAACGAACCATAGAAGATTACGGGATGGGGCACATATTGTTGCTAAGGGAAGGTCGTATTTACGTTAGAATTAACAAAAAAGGATATTTGTGTTGCCTTTTGCAGTGACTTTAGATATAAAAGCTGTTAGTTAATTCGCGCGTCAATGTGCCGTCATATTTATGTCAGTTTGTCGTCTACCGTTCTTGATTTTTGTTTAACATACACACACAGAATAATAAAAAAAAAATTCCAATGAACAGCCATTGTTCTCTCTTCTTCTAATTTTATGCCATTATGTTCCATGTCTACTTTCTGTTATTTTATTTTTTTTATAGAATTCTCCACTTTGTTTTGCCTTTTGTTGTTATTATTTAACAACAATTTTCTATTTAAAAATGGAAACAACAAGTAAAACTTATGGGTGGATTTTTTATTTTTTTAAGAATATTTTTATGCTAAAGAAATGTTTTTGTCCCGATCTTAAAAGTGAAATCAAACACGTGAAAGGTCATTCCATAATCCTAAATGTTTGTTGTTTCTCTTAACTCTGAACTGGAAAATCATAGGACTGTTATAAGAACTTTCGATAGTTAGAGTTGGGATTTTGTGGGCTGCCTTGGAGCTCTATTAAGCTCATTTTTGGGGAGTGGCTGGAAAGAGAATGGCAACAATACTAGCTGGAAACAGCAGGTATTAGGGTAGAGAAAACATTCATGCCATTCCGATCTTGGAAGAGATAAAGGGAATTACTTAGCTTGACCCAGTCAGGAATTCGCATTGCAGAGTATGGAGGATCAGTCAAAATGAGCTCTGAGCCAGCAGAACACATATTATGTCACTGTAATGGTCTAACTTGGACCCGTTTTCACTACTTAGAACAACATTACCTACAACCGTGGGACATGGTAGACCAATCAGCCAAAGAAGTTTCTAAGTCCTTAATGAATACTAGATTCTGGGAGGATTTGTAACTTGGGAGTAGTGTCACAATAGCTAATGCTCTTATACAAAATATGCTCTTATACAAGAAATGCTCTTATACAAAAAAAGTTAACGTAGACGTTAAAGTAAAATTTATATGAAAAATTTCGATAACGTTGACTTTAAAGTCTGCATACTTGAAAGCTACACGTCGCTACAAACATGTAAAATATTCTTTATCCTTTATTCTAAACTAGTATATTAACCCTCAGAAAATTGTCTCTTTAATAGTTTTTTTTTACCTAAAATCATGCTACACAATTTCTTTTAACAATTAACATTTAAAGTAGACTTTAATATTTTTCATATAAACAACAAAACATCAATTATACGACAAAAAATATACTTGGAAAACGCATTGGGTGTGATTCATCACTGTAGAGGAATAATTAAAATGTTGCTGATAGAAAATTAAAAAAAAAAAAAACAATTTTATAAAATTATAAATTTTGTTGAGAAAAATCTGCTTACACTTTTTTAAAGTTGCCATAGCACTCTACCACAAAACAGTTCACCATGACATAGAAAATATTTGTTTTTTTTTTTTTTTTTTAATTTAACTTATTTTTATTTGTATCCAAACTCACACATACATAAATATGTGGATACATACACACATATGTTTGTTCATTAATTTGTAAATTTAATTTAAAGGAAAATTTGTATTTAAAAAGTTTTTTTTAAAGAAAAATATTTCATATTTTGCGAATGCTCGTATTGTTACAAGTAAATGAATAAATGCGTCACATAAAAAAGAAAACTTTCACTTTTGATTAGGAGTTACTTAATACAAAACAGCAGACCAGCTAAAAGAACTTTTTTTTTTGCTTTTGCTGAAGTCTCCATTTGATTTATTACTGGTTTTTATTTGCTTCACAACAAGATTTTTTTTAGATATTTTCCTGTCTGCTTTTCTTTATAAATTAATTTTTTTTTTTAATTTAATTCTATTCGTTGTTAAGTTTTCTATTTAATAACAATTTTCTTTTTGTGTTTTCACCGAGGCAGTAGCAAAAGAAACAATGTTTTCTCGTATTGAAACTTTAAAATGTCTCTGACATTTACACTACAATGACAGCACTAAGGCAACACCACTTAAACGAGAATATGAACTAAATGTGGTAGATAGATACACAGAGGGTTGAGAATCGTTATACCAAAAAGTTCACGAGGAAAAACAAACTACAATAAAAACATAACAACAATAAAAGCAACACTAACAGAACAACAACAATGACTACAATAAAATAATGAAGTAGAAAACGATGACAACAAGCATAAATACTCTTAGAACAAGTGTATCCAACACAAATACAATAAAAACAAACAATCGTGTGTAAAGCGAAGGGATGTTGGAAACTTAACACAACCCCATGACACTTTACAAAGAATTAAATAAAAAAAAAAAAATAAATAAATAAACAAATAGTGAATACAGGGGGGGATTTAGTTTTGGGTACTAATGAAAAGTACTATTAAGCTTTTAATAAGGCAGCTTTAAGCTTAGTGCAAGCGTATTTTATGAATTGGAAGATGCACAAATCAACAGTGGTGGTTACAAGTAAAACTCATCTACTCGTTAGATTTTATAAAAAAAAAATTTATCAATTAAACATTTTGTTAATTTGATTAAATGTTTAATTGATTTAATAAAAAAATTTAATCAATATGACAATTATTTTTATTTACACTTTTTTCCCCTCTGTCGTTACTGGTTTTTTTTTTTTTTTTTTTTTTTTTTTTGGAGAATTGTGTTTGAAAGTAAATGAGGTTAGGTTAGGTTACACAGGGCGCCCAAATAAGAAAAACAGAAGCTGGGCTCACTTGGGTCCTCTGATGTGGTCCTTTTGTGAGGAAGGATAGCACTAGAGATAGAAAGAGGAGTGATAGGAAAGGAAATAAATAAGAAGACAGATAGAGAAGGTGAGTCCGTTACGCAAACCAATTGCTACTTCTAACGAAGCTATATAGTACGTCGATCCTTATAGTCGACAGCGCAGTGAAGCATGCGCCGCTCCTCTAGAACAGGACACCCGCAGAGAAGGTGTTTTACAGTCTCCTTCTCCTCGTCTCGACAACTTCTACGGTAGTCGTTACTACATCCACCACATTTCTCAACTGGGCTCTTTGGAGTCTTAATAAATCCCTGCAGCGATTGATATCTAGCCTCGCAGTATTGCACGTCCGTTCATCTCTCCATTTGGACTGTGCTCTTGCCAAATATATGCTCTCGATTTGCTGTTGGCAGACCGAGAGAGGGATACCGCAGGGCGAGTCGGCATGCTGCTCTGGCAGCCTCGACCCTTCCCTTGCCAGATTATCTGCCCTACAGTTCCATGTCCACACACCCAGATGAGGGTGACCACCGAATATTCTACCATTGTGTTTAAGGATGTCCTGCATTCCTAATAAAGTAAGCACACTTGTGTTTTATTTTTGGTCTGTAAGATCGTCACCCTGCTCTGGCAGCCTCGGCCCTTCCCTTGCCAGGTTATCTGCCCTAAGGTGAACGAGGAAATTTGCTTAAAAACGTTATTGGAGTTTGTAAATTTATGTATAAGAAAAATTACCTAAAGCTTTTTCAGCCAGATTTCATTTTGTGCTGAAGGGGGGTATAAAATAGTAAGCAAATGGCTGATGCTTATTTATGCCATAGAATTTGTAAAGTCTTTAGCCTTTGTTTTAAAGGCAATTAACTCTCAGCCAGTAATTGCTTTCAATTGATAGCGTTTAATTTTTTTAATCAGTTTAAATTTACTAAAGTGAAAAAGATCTTAAAGCCTTTATTACAAGTTACCGTTAGCTAAAGTTAAGATTTTATAAGTCAAAATAACAAGCTTTTTGGTTGAACATTAAATTAAAAATATCGCAAAGTTAAGTATCGGATAGTTTATCCTTAACTAAACACCCAAACTTGTTTTAAACAAAAACCAGTTATTTGCTTCATAAAATTCTAACTTTAACTATCGGCAACTTGTAATAATGGCCTATAAAATTTTATGTGTTTTGTCCGTCATTCGATTTACTTGCTACCAAGTTTATATAGTCGGTTTTAAAATGAATAAAATTATGTGCATGTGCGGTTTAAGCTACACCAAAAAAATTTGAATTAATTTTCTTTTTACTCGAATTCAGTTTACATAACAGGGTCGATAGAGTAAAAAATAAGGTTTCCACAGGTTGGAATGGCTATTTTTCTACCAAAAAAGTATCCTGGGTATATGGGTTATGTGCAGAAAAGACTATTGGACTAAGACAGGCAAAACATTTTGTGACTATTTACATCTCGCTGTGGGTGCATGAAAACGTTTCTAAGCAATTTAGTAATATAGGATACCGATGATACCGATAAAAAATCCTTTCCTTTTGATATCGCATGTTGGTTTTCCACTTGGTTAATCTGTTAATCTAAAAAAATCGGTGTCTTCTAAACGATTCAAGTACTATTTGCTAAATTAAAATGGCTGCTTACAATTTGAACTCGTACATTTCTTTATTCAATTTTGAGCTTTACTTACAATACACACACGTATGAGTAGTGCATTGGTGGGTGTGTGTGTGTGAGGCTGTGAAAATATTTACTAAACTGTGAGCACTTTTATGTGCTCGTACTTATACTCGTACTCGTACGCAAACATTGACAAGTACTTTTGTGGAGTATTGATGTTTGGCACACTCATCAGATGTTGGGGTTGGCCCTAAATAAAATTAAAACAATTAAAGCAGGAAATATTTACAACAGCAACATTAACAGCAGATAAACAAAAACAAGAAACATGAATTGTATAGATGGCACGCTCCAGTTGAGAGCCTGCAAGTTTTGGAATGAGAGATTTGTGTTTCTCCCAATTATTAAACAAAAAATTTAAATTCTTTATCAAAACTAAAAAAAAAAAAGTATGACTCTTGAAAACAAAGCAACAATTTTTCTTACATTTAATTTTTTTTTTTCAATTACGCATTATTGTAGTTGTCACTGTCCTTTTATTAATTTTTCTTTTCGTTTCCATTTGTCACTTCTTTTATTGGGTCATGCGTGCAAAATCTGGCTTGTTAAGTTTAAACAACAACATCATCGTGTTGTATTACGAATAGAAGCAAAACAAAAATTTTTTTGTTTTTCCGGGATAAAGAGAAAGAGACCACAATTGAAAAAATTGTTTGAAGTTAGAAAGAGCGAGGGAGAGAGAGAGAGATATATCAAAGTTGTTAAAGTTGTGCACATTTATATGGTCGCAGTCCATAAGCCACACAAGTCTTTTTTGGCAAATTCAAAACATTTTAAGTACAGAGTTGCTGGAAGATTCCACCTTGTATAGATTCGCTTTGTAAACAAAATGCTTCGGTTTAGTCAATGCATCAACCAAATGTACTCGTTTGCCACTTAGCTTTATTTACACTAAAAATACTTAAAAAAAAGCATCGCTACTCAAATGGAAATTAATCAAAAACAACAAACACATGTGTAATTGTTAGATAAAGTTAAAGTTGCCAGATTTTTTTAGAAGGTTATGTCATGTCTTAGCATTGATTATGGTGTTTGCCAAGCAACAATTTGGGAAATTAAAAAAGGACACTCAAAATCTAGTTCAACACGCTCAGTATATCGAATTGAGGCCAACTCTTCGCATTCGATATCGAGCAACTTGTATCGAAATTTTGAAAGTTTTTCTTCATGATTTGGGCCTTGATTAGCTCTCAATCCAAACATCTTTTTGCAATTTGGAAGGAGAAGAGTAGTAATATCAGCAGAGCAAAATAAATTATCCTAAATGATGCTTTAGAATAAGAATTAGAAGCGGGAGCGAGTCACCTAGCCACTTCGAACAAAATAGGCATATTTTGACGCTACTCTAATGTACAAAATCTTCCCTAAGTCTACTAATCATTAAGAATTCAAAGAGTTTCTTGGGTAAAATGTAGGCAGTGATGTCCTAAGTAACGAAAACGGTTTCAAATTAGACCATTACAGTGAGAGAGTAACTGTTCTGTTGCCTCTTCGTCTTCATTACATATTTTCTCATATCTGATTAATATTTCAATATTCTGCAGTTTTCTGAATACCGTGATAATTAGAATTCCTGACCGAGACAGACCTAGCGAGTTATTTGTTCTGTTCCGAGAATGAAATGACATGAATGTTTTCGCTAACTTAATATTCCTTGCCTCTTAATCAATATTGTTGCGATTCTCTTGTTAGCCACTCCCTAATCTTAAGCTTAATAATACTCCAAGGCAGTTCACAGTATAGTCCTGGGCCTATGAACCCACTAGCCGAACCCTTTTTCACCAGTGTGCTTGTGATTCTGTTGTCATGCAAGAGAGCAACATGTGAAAATGTTGCACTACAAAGCAACAGGCGTTTAGGAATGAATCTTTATTTCAGTTGGTCACGCTGTAACTCGTGAACGACTAGACCAATTTCACTAATTCTTTTCTTGTTGAGTTTGCTATTGTCATGACAAGGATCTTATGAAAGAAAAATTTAAAAAAGTTGTAAGGAAAACTAGTAGTGAAAACTAAAGGGCTGCACAAGCATACTTGAAAGCCAGACGTCGCTACAAGCATGTGTAATATTTTATTTGTAAGAAATTTCGAGTATGTTTGTCAAGCCCTTTAGTACCAACACAAAAATTTTCTGTGTAGAAAATGTTAGAAAGCACCAAGTTGACAACACTGTAAGTAACACTACTGCATGACAAAATGGCAATTCCATTTTTCGGACAATTGCGAAACAGCATGTGTATGTCAACCGTAAATGTACATGCGCGGTAAAAAGCAATTTGAAAGGACATTCACAAACAGCTGTGTCTTAAGAAAAAGCGACAACAAATCATATTTATTAAATTATGTAAAAAAAAGTTTTAGACTTGTAACATTCACAGCCAACAGCTCTGTTAATTTGGGTTTTTAGACTTTTTGTACTAGTGGAACGTTTTTGTTAAAACTTTTAGCAAATACAATCACTATGTTGTTATTGTCTTTTAAAGCTTTTAAAGCACAATTTATAATAAAATGAAGGTTTTATTCCAAATCTCGTACGTAGGTATGGATAGAAATTTGAGAGATAAATAAATAATCACTGGGAATTTGGAAAAAAAAAATACTGATGTGTAACATCAGGAGGATTAAATAACCAAATAAGCATACGCAAGCTTACACACACACGCCCGAATACATAAAAAAATACATTTAAATGCTCAGAGCAGGCATACACCACGCCAGGATAATAATGATTTATATTGACTCACAAATACCCACGCCCACCTCACATCGACCAGCACAAATTTATTTTCAGATAGTCAGCAGATAAATTAGATTATGTGTAGGTGAATGTATGAGTGAGTGAGCACGTGTGGGTATGTTTCAGTAATTTCGTGCCTGTGTGGGTGGTTGAAGAAAATTTCCTGCAATTCCTGTTGAACATAGTGCTAGAGCGAAAAAGTGTTAATTTATGCTTTGAAGGCATAAGGTGCATCTGTCTGTTTGGTTGTCTGCTGTCTGAAAATTTCTTCACTCAGGGATATGCATTTAAGGTGGACGCGGCACTTCTCAAATAATCATCGTAATATGGCTACAGAACTGTATCTCTAAAATTATGTTTAAGCAACCAACTGCCTTATTAACTCGATTAAATAGGCAGTATGGAATATAAGACTCTCAAACGAAATAGCCAGCCATCTCATTCAATTCGCTTTAATTTAATTTCCAATTTAAAAAAAAAAAAAAAAAAAAAAAAAAAAAAAAAAAAAAAAAAAAAAAAAAAAAAAAAATAATAATAATAATAATAATAATATTAATAATAATAATAATTAGACATAAAACTGGCTACAACGAAAATAGTAAATTTGAGAAAAGGAATTAGATTTGAAGAAGCAGAAAGTTTTAAACAACATCACCAAAATATATGCCTTAAAGCACTTTATCCATGTCATCTGAATTAACGAAGCATACCGGGTTTTTGCTGGTTTGTTATTTTTATATTAAACAATTCCAAGCGTGTGCTAAGAACACCTCTGCATTGCTATTCAAAAAAGCATGCTTATTTCAACACACGTCTAAAATCTATTCTTACGTACTCGTACACGTGTATTCATAGCAGGCTCGGATACAAACAGACATGTTCAAGAAATTCTATAGGAAATTGTGGTTTATGGTAGGCAAAATGTCTAATAGTCAATCCTTTGTGTTATATTATCCTAAATTAACATTTTTATTGTTGATTATAGACAACAAACTTTAATTCAGGGATATTTAGTTACTTTTTTTGTTGCCAGGTTGTATTTTTTCTTCATTAACTGACGTTTTTAGAAAAAAAGGTTGTGTGTGCGGTCAAGTCATATAACAAAACTTACGCCCACAACCTTTTGATTTAGAAAGGTTTATTAACAGAATGTTAGAGCTTTTATTTTGGGAAAATGATGCTTAATGCTCTCAATGCAATAATTGCTATTCATAAAATGAAAATTTGATACGTTACACAGTTATTAAAATGAATTGTATTATAAATTTAGACACAGAGAAATTATACTTAGACAAGTTGCAGCCAAAAAAATATTTGCGGGTATAAAAAGAAACTGCAACTCGCGAATTGAAACAAAAATTTCGTATCTTAATACAGTGTGAGTCTTTCAATAACCCAAAAATTTAATTTTTAGTTCTTTTATAATTTTCTCTGCTCTTCTCTTTTCTTCTCTTCTCTTCTCTTCTCTTCTCTTCTCTTCTCTTCTCTTCTCTTCTCTTCTCTTCTCTTCTCTTCTCTTCTCTTCTCTTCTCTTCTCTTCTCTTCTCTTCTCTTCTCTTCTCTTCTCTTCTCTTCTCTTCTCTTCTCTTCTCTTCTCTTCTATTCTATTCTATTCTATTCATTTTTCCTTTTCTTTTCTCTCATTTTTTTTTGAATCACAATTTACATATTTAATTAGCAAAATTTTTCTGAGTGTATGAAATTGTGATAATGCGCATAATTAAAAATATTCTGTTCCTGAGCTCAAGTTTTGTAAATTAATTAACACACTTCTAATTTTAAGCTGTAACAAACTGATTAAAGCCCTTAAAATAGAATTCTCCAAAATTGGAAAGAAAATTTATTGCAAACACTCGTACATCATGTTGTTGTGTATTTAAGCAATCAATATCTTTGCAAAACAGAAATATAAATACTTATTTGAATAATGTAAGCGTAAAGGTGCATTATTAGAGTCAATTCCCTAACAAAAGCATGCAATCAGGATAATATTAAATGATGTTGCAGACAAACAAGAAGAAAAGACAATAAATATACACTGTTTCAGCCAGGTTAAGCCAACCAATACAACAATTGAAAGAATGAACAACAAAACTGGTATTAACAGGCCCATAAGCCTCAAGTACAGACACACACTCGCTCAGACACAAAGTCAACAGAAAATGAAAATGAAACGAAACGAGACAAAACATAACTTTAACGTAAATAAGGATGATAACAAATGGTTAAAACATGTGGTGTGTGACATTAACAATTGACTGCTACTGAAGAGTAAACTTTAAACAAACACTTATTACTTATGAAAATTAAAAGCAAAATAAAAAAATAAAAAAAAAAAAACTTAAGCTGGACAAAATGCGGATCATGATTTTTTTTTCTTTACATTATATTTGCTTATTGTATGCAACTTCTTTAAAAAAAAAAAAAGATATTAAGGTCGTTCAGTAGTTGATGCACTTGGCAGTGACTTTTTCGCTTACGAAAAACCAAAACTCAAAGTCAAAAAAAGAACGAAATTTCCCTTTAAATTGTATTTTAATTTCGATAGCTATCGAGTGCCATAATTAGGCCTATTATAAATATTTTTAATTTGCATTTGCGCAAGACCACAGAATAACTCTATTTACATAAGTAGTGCTAATTACAAAATATTTGCTGTTTTCATAAAGCAAAGAGACTCAAAAACGGCTAAAAACAGGTGTTTGCATGGTGAACCGAAATTCCCCTTAAGAAATTGTTGCCTTCTGATGGTCTCAAACTACATTTTGCTTAAAAAGGCAACATCAAAGCCTAAATATTACTAAACATGTCTTATTTATAACACATTGTTCACGTCATGTCAATATATCTAGAAAAGCAACTTTATAACTTTATGGTGTTTTTCGAAAATTAGCTGTAAGGCCCCAGTATACACGACAAGTGTCGAGCCAAAGTTAAATTTACACACAACAACTTTTTATTGGCCACACTGCCATGATAAGGTACAAGTCTGATATCATTACAGCTGCATGTGTATGCACTTTTTATTATAAAATATTACACTTGGCTTTCAAGTATGCCAGCCCTTTAATATGTACATAAGTTAATGGTATAACAATCAGCTGTTTGTTAAAGGCTATGAAGCGATTTCACCGTGAATACAAACCAAAAATATCGTTTCGAAAACACTTTGTGTTTCTTTTAACCAAAAAGACTAAAGGAAACAGCTTCCTCTTGCAAAAATGTGTATCTCGTTAAATCTTTTACTTTAAAACAAAACAAAGTGTCACACACAAATAACCAATAACGACATCAACATCAACAACACTCCCCCCTTGTATTTTGCAATAAGAAAAAAAAAAACTCATCTCGTTGCCTCAATAATAATTTTTTCAATTTCTTTAAAAGTAATAATTTTTTGTTGTCTACTCCCGGTAATGATTTCTAGCCCCCAAACTCCTTAACGAAAAAAACACCCCTATTTGTGGCAGGTAAACACAACGGTGTTTAATGTTTTAGTGTTTTTGTAAAATAAAAAGAAATTGCTAAAAAATAACAACAAAGCAGAAGAACAGAAAAAACAAAAGCATTTTATCATATTACACCTCGTAGTTGTTTGATACATTTTCAACTCTATAAGGACTCATTATTTTTGTAACCGGTAGCTGGAAAAATACAAAACAAAACAAACAAACAAAAAATTGCCGGGTAAACAAAACACACGCTCACACACTCATAAGCAACCATGCTGCCAATGCCATTGAAGCCGATAAAAAAAATATTAAATTTTTGTAAAAATAGACAGAGAGACGTAAATACGCATTTGTATTTTAAGCCTTTGCCAAACACCCACACTTTGAAGCAGCTGCACGTGTTGGTCGCTTGCCACTGTAGCATAAAGTGGCCTAAAAATATTTATCCGTAAAATTATTGTTAAAATGTGACCGTACGTCAAACTCAAAAACGTATTTTCAGGAAAGAGTAAAAAAATTTAAAAAAATGCACAAGTTACTCTTTTTGTGTGTTAATAACACAAAACACTTAATACGTTTAGAAAACAAAAGGAGGGTGGCAAACTCAATAATTTTATTAAATTTAAAGCTGTTTTTTTATTTAAAATATATTTTAGCACATGAAACTCTACTTTTTTGCACAAAATTTGAATGTTTAACGTTTTCAGTACCATAAACGTATTGAATACAAAACAGTTAATTTAGTCATATACGAGTATTTAGCTAAATTAGGAGTCTAAAAAAAGGATTTTGGACACATATTGATGCTGATGAACTGTTAAATACTCGTAGCCATAAGCATATTCATTAATTCAATATAAAAACATAAAATAAACAAAAATCGTAAAATATTAACGCTTTTTATCAAATTTTTGGCTTGGGACACATGTGCCCCTATGGTCCTTAAAGGGTTAACAAAATTGTGAGTTTATTTTTTCATCAAAAGGGCTAATTGTTTTAAGTCTTAAGTATGAATTAAAAGTATTTATTTTTGTATTGATATTTCGCTTCAACTTTCTGCAACTTCTTAAAAAAATAATTATAAATTTAATTAAACAAATTAAATTTTATTTTAAATACAATTTTTTGTTAATTAAGCGGGAATTCATAATAAAAAGGGAAAATGAAGAAAATATTGAAACATTTTTAATTGAATCAACGAATTTTTTCAATAATACTCGCCTGTTCGTCTTTCTTAAAAATCTGTCTGAAGTAGATTTCATGAAAATTTTTCCTATAAAATTGTACTAAAATAGACAAATTGTTTATATAAAACTGTACTAAAGAAGACTTTATGACAAATTTTTCATTTAAAACTGATTTGAAGTAGACTTTAAGATAACTTTTTTAAGAAAATCTGTCATAAAGTCGATTTGCAGTGGACTTTTTCATCATAAAAGTCTGTCTTAAACTTGCCTTAATTTTTTAAAATTTTTCCTATAAAATTGTCATAGAGTATACTTTTATAATAAATTTTTCATATAAATTTGTTCTAAAGTAGACTCTATGACAAATTTTTCGTAAAAAACTATCCTAAGATAGATTTAATGAAAAATTTTTCATTTAAAACTGGCTTGAAGTAGACTTTATGATAATTTTTTTTAAGAAAATCTGTCATAAAGTCGACTTGTTGTGGATTTTTCATCATAAAAGTCTGTCATAAGCTTGCCTTGATGTAGACTTCGCGATATTTTGTCCTATATAATAGTTCTAAAATAGACTTTTAGTAAAAATTTATGACAAACTTTTTATATAAAACTTTTAGGACAGTTTAGGACTAATTTTTCGTACAAAACTGCCCTAAAGTAGACTTGAAGTAGATTTTATAACCAATTTTTCGTACAAAACTGTCTTAAAGTGGACCTGAAGTAGACTTAATGACAAATTTTTCATTTAAAACTGAGTTCAAGTAGACTTTATAACAAATTAAAAAAAATAAAACTGACTTGACGTAGACTTTATGATAACTTTTTTATGAAAATCTGTCATATTTGGTAATATTTTCTTACCACTTAACAAAGTGACTGAGGACATCAGCTTATAAGGATTAAGTAAAAAGGTTTCCCCCTTTTGAAATTCATTACACATTTTTATTTGGGCACAATTTATATTTTGGGGGGCTCTGGTTAATATTTCAAAAGTAATTTAGCGAAATTATATTAGTCTTGTGTGTTGTTTTTTTTTTAGAAGTTTCTCTAAATAAAACCAATTCTAAAACACTTTCTGATTTGCTGGCAAAGAAAAAAAGAAAGAACTTTGAGAGAAACCAGAAACTTTTCTCTGTGTCCTACAATTTGATTAATTTTTTATCAACTTTAATTATGGCAGAGAATTTGAAAAATTATTTTTTCTCATAAAGCTAAAAACAGTAAGGCACTGGTATCCCCGAAGCTCTCTCTCGTCGAAGTCAAGTCAATTTAAGTTTTGGCAAAATTAAAAAAAAGAGAAACTTGTTGTGTCGTTGATTTTTTTATGGCACTAAAATTACTAAAAAAAATTTAAACCGACAACACACAACAAACTTATATGCAAAACTATATAGAAAATATTTATAACAACAACAACAACAGTAATAAAACTTGAACTTGATTGATTTGATGTTTGATTTTGGTTTTTTTTTTATTGTATTTTTATGCACTGATTGCATGAGTAAGTTGTCATGCCAGTACTTTATTTGTAACGTTTTTCTTTTTTTTTTTTTTGGTTTTTTTCTGTGACGTTGATTGTTAACTATTACTGGATTACGGACAATATATTTTTTTCTAATCAAGCGCCACAACCACATGCCATCGTAAGAGAGGAGTTGTATGTACTCACATGTGCGTCCGTGATCAGGCAGCCAGCCTATATTTATGTGTTGGGACTGGACTGACTGATGGAATAGAGAAGTTGTAACAACAAAAAAAGTACGAGTACGAAATGTGAATGATTAAGTACAAGCAACCACAAATTACAAATGCAACAACACAGCAGAAATAAAACAATCATGTGGCATAGAGAAGAAAAAAACAGTAATAAACCATATACGAGTAGTAAAAACATATTGTTGTGGTTTTTTGATAAAGAAAAACAAAGCAAAAAAACAAACACACACACACTTTGGAAAGTACCCTGAGTTGCAGCAACAAACAGCCAGCCAGCCACTGTAGTTCAAAGCAATTGCACTTCATTTTTTTTTCAAGATGTCGGGTGGTGGTTACCTTTAGAGTGAATTTTCTGCTTTTTTGCTTGTAGAGTTGAAACGCCTTAGTCAGCCAGCCAGCCACACACAACCACACACACGTACACTTACTCTACTCTCTGCTCTACTTTTAGTGGATTTTATTTTATTTTATTCGTTTTACTCGTCCATGTTTTTTATTGTTGTTGGTGTATTTATTCAATCAATCGACTCTAAAAAAAATCGTTTTGCTTGAATTGATTTTTGATTACATTCATCAAATTACAGCAAACAATATAAAATTATGTACTTTTATGAACATTGCAGCTACAACTAAAAGAGAGAGAGGGAGTGAGTGAGTATTAATGTTAATTTTGTTTGTTGTACATAACAAATGTACTTAGAAATGGCCTGTTGTACTTACTTTTACATGCAACACTTAGATAGTTAACAAGAAAATAATGCAACACACAACACAGGTAACATGCAATTGAAATGATGAGAAATAGGCATCCATTACAACACAGTTATCGCAAATATGTTTAGTTTTTAATTGTTTTTCAAAGAAAAAAATATGAAGGAAGGAAATGAGGAGTGAGTCTTTATTAACCATCAATTTTTTTAATTGTTTTTTGTTTGAGTTGCTCCTACCAAAAATTTATTTCAATGATCAAAATGAAATTGCAAGTAAAAGAAGTTTAGTATTAACCAGAAATGGAAAATTTTGTACTAACTGGCTTATGTGATTGTAGGACTTTTAATCAAGCAAATGTCACATAACTCGTGTGTCATAAAAAGTATGAAAATCTGCTTTTAAAGTCTCAAGTATCAAAATTTGTATCAAAAT
The DNA here is from genome assembly GCA_947397855.1 of Thelaira solivaga. Taxonomy (NCBI): domain Eukaryota; kingdom Metazoa; phylum Arthropoda; class Insecta; order Diptera; family Tachinidae; genus Thelaira; species Thelaira solivaga. The sequence continues at coordinate 62,222,963 of OX377612.1, read as the reverse complement.
TTGTATTTACTCTTAAAGGGAAGGTCGTCTAGATTTTTAATCTACCGCCCAAATACTCGAAAGTCACTTGAGATTATTAAAATTTTTTTTTGAAATTTCCATATACCACAAAGCTTGTGGTCCAAGGGATTTTAGCGACTTCCGTCTGTACTACTTTTTTTATTTTGGATAAAAAATGCAAAAAAAAAAAAAAACAAAGCAGAAATTAATATAATAAAAATCTAAAATTTCAGTTGTGTTTTTGATATACTTCGGCAATTTTTGGGCCGATTGTTAAAATTTTTTGCACAGATATTATTTCTGATAAAACTGCTTACCATGTTTTTTGTTCGTTTCTTAGTTTAGATAAAATGAGCAAAATAAACTCTCTCAGAAAATGATCAAAAATAGAAGTAGTCGCGGTTTTCGACTCATAGCTGCGCCATTTATGAACCGATGCGACTGAATTTCAATAGCAAGAATCTAACAGAAATAACTGATAGATTGGTGTGCTATACTTTTTTGTATGTTGCCTAGAGACTTCAGAAAGTTGATTTCAACGACTTAACGGACAGACAGACAGACGGACATCGTTAAATCGACTCCGCTTTTTATAAGCATACTTTATAGGGTGTCCCATGTACGATATAGAAATTAAAAACGGAATCACAAAGTTATATAAACCCTCCTCTTTACAGTGAAGTGTATAAAAACAGCTAAATTTCGATCAATGAAAACTTTCATAAAATATATGAAACGTGTTCATTATACTTATGAATTTTAAAAATGTCTTTCAACTGCAGATGTCGCGGTTCAACCCCCGGTTAGGGACAAATTTTTTATTAAAAATTTTAAATAAACAAATTTACTTTTTGTTTGAATTATTTTAAAATTTTATTTGACTCTGCCAGGATTCGAACTTGGGACACATGCAATTAAGAAACTTTAACTCTCCACTCAACCACTTCAGCCACGAAGCTCAGTTGAATTTTACTGATTAAGTTTTTGTTTTACAGTTACTTTATTAACAAACTAATTAAATAATTCTAATGAAATTTCTTCATTAAGATAATGAAATATTTTTCATGAAATCGCTGCATTGGATTTATTAATCATAATATTTTCAGGTATTGCTTTTAACACAAAAGTATTTTTATTGTTTTTGCTTAAAGTGTATTTAAATTTTATTATTTTTCTAAACAAATTTAAAATAAATAAAAATTTTTAATTTATTTTTTACTCCAAAAATTTTTTTATTTTTGTTAATTTTTTTGGGAAACCCCATTGTCACTCTAACATATTCATTCATAAAACATAAACTAAACCTTGAACAGACAAACCGAAATGAACATGAGGCAGCCAGCCACTTAATCAATTTATTGTTTTAAAAAAAAAAAAAAAAAAAAAAAAAAAAAAAAAAAAAAAAAAAAAAAAAAAAAAAAAACTTTACACTGGTGACTGCAATCAACTGCACAGATTTTTGTTGGTTTTATTATTTCCAACGTATAGTGAAACACAAAATCATTTAAACAATTGTTTTTGTACAATTATTGACCGACTGCTTGAATTGCTGGCAGACTCAATGACTGACTGACTGATGAATGCCATGATGAAGATGATCAGCGGCTGGCTGGCTAACGGCAGACCATTGGCAAATGGCACAATTCAGTTTTGATTTTTTTAATTTCAAACATTTGTCGGTAGTTGAAAATGGAATTTTCGTTTTAAATAAAATAACAAAAATTGTTCTATAAAACTTTTCTTCTAAATGTGGCATGAACATGACATGAATGAATGGCTGCAGCTAGTGTTAGTGTTTGCTTTAATTTGAGAGAAAAGAATATTAAAAAAAAAAAAACGAAACAATAAATTGTTGTTCAATTATTTTGACCGCCTTTTTGTTGTTGGTTATAAAAGCATCATTACCAAGGAACAGAATGATCATCAGCAACGTGGTCAAAGCCTTACTCTCAATCATTGGCAATATCATTATTATTTAGGTGTGTGGTTAATATGAAAATATTTATTTATGAGGAATTTTTCTTTATTTAGAATTAAGAATTCCCAGTTTATTTTTGTTTTTGGAATGTTCAATTATTAGAATTCTACGTATTAAATTGATTTATATTTTTTGCGCAAACTAAGTAAATTATTTACTAACATTTTTATTTCAACAAATAAAAATGTGAGCATGTGCTATATGTGTTGCTAAACGCAAAACTCGAAAAATGACTCCACCAATTCGGTTAATTTTTGTTTTTTTGTTATCGTTAAGGCATAACGAAGGTTCTTATTAAGAGAAAACACACAGTAATTGCGAGATAGAAAGCAAGTAGAACAAAACCAATTTATTTGGAGTTTCAGATATCACAATTTTATACCTGTAGTAGCAGAATTATTTGGCTTTAGTAGTCAAAAAAAATTACTTTGACAGCTTCAAGTAGAACAAACTCATACCACTCATATGCAACATTTATTTTGTTGCCGTGTATGGGCTCTTTTACCTTACACACGGTTGACCAAAAGTCACGCATGCTTGTAAAAATTTAGTGCCGGTTAAGCTAAATGCAAATGAAAGCTTCGTTTGCACACTTGCATTGAAAACAAACACAATACGCAAAAATTTCAACACAACTATGCGTTCATTTTCGAGTTTTCCAATGAATTTTTCTGAAATTCAGTACTAAAATAAATTTCTATAATTCAAGGAATCAGCCATGCCCCCTTTAACGCCCAGAAAAGACTCAGATGATGGACTTTTTTAATCATTAAAGTTTTTTTTGCAATAGTTTTTTACTGGTAAATTAAAGTATTAAAGTTACAACAAGTAGTCCTTAATAAAACTTGAACTTTTTTAAAGTGTGAGTTTTTGATATTTTTTCTTAAAAAGTTTAAAAAAAATAAAAAATTTTTAAATTTAAAATAAACATTTCGCAGCTATAAAATAATCATCCAGAAAATTGTCTCTAAAATGTTCATAATTTGTCTATTTAATAGCGTTTCATAGCTCGCTTAAGCATCCGCCCTCCATTTAAGATTGTTTGATAATCTTTTGAACGACTTAAAAATATTTTTTTTAACAATTTGAACATGATACAAATGACACGCCATAAAGTATGCACAAAAAACTAACTTGTTATAATATATGCAAGGATAATGGCTAAAGGATATAAACTGTTCTCTCGAACTATTAAAAAATCTACTATAAGTTAAAAAAGCATAAAATGTACAAAATAACAACTTCTTCACACACACACACACATAAAATCTACAAGTGCAACATCTGCACAATCTGCTTTTATTTATTGAAGTGTATTAACAAAGAAAAGCCAGACGGCTGAAAGGACCATAACAACAGCTATAAGACACATGAAAAAAGGAAAAGGAGACTAAACGGGGGTAAAGCAAGTGAGAGCGAGAGAGCGAGAAAGAGTATTAAAGTATCTAGACCAAAAGTTTAAACTATTTCTTATATTGCAAAGTACATAATAGAACAGACATAAACAAAAAATTTTGTCTGTTATCTCATCTTGTGCAATCATTTGCAGAATTTCAATATATAAATTTAAATTTTCACTATTAAGGCTTCATTTCTCGTAAGACATACACCCAGAGAAAAGATGACACCATTCGTTGCCAAAATGACCACAAGCCGTGTTGATCAACCACGTTTGTATTTACTTTGACAACGCGTTTCAGAATTGACAACGAATGGTGTCATTTCGATACCAGCATGGTATCAATTTGACACCATACCGGTGACAAATCGACACCATTTGAGATTACTCTGCAGCTTAAGGCAGATCATCCGCGCTATATTGCACGTCCGTTCATCTCGGTATCTGGTCTGTGCTTTACGCAAAAACATTTTATCGATCTTTTGTTTGTATGACGAGAAAGTGATGGCGCAGGGCGTGTCGGTATTCTGTTCTTCCCTTGCCAAGTTATTCACTCTACAGTTTCCCACATAGATGAGGGAAACCACTGAATACTCTTCTATCCTAATTAAGGATGTTCGGCATTCTCAGATGTCAAATAAGGATCTAATTGCAGTTGGACTGTCAGTATAAATACGTATATGCCTACCACCTATTCCATGATACCAGTTTAGCCATCAATTCAGCTTGTAGTACAATGCATTGATCGGGGACTCTGAAGGATATGCTAGTACCAGACTCCTCAAATATACACTCTACCACCCACCATCAAGCTGTTGCTAATCCAATAGAATTTTTAAAATTATTAAACCCACTCGGCATACCTCTTTTCTCTTTTTCCCCCGCTCTCTTCTTCTCTTTCTCTCTCTCTTTTCCCTTCTCCCTCTCTCCCTCTTTCTCTGTCTAAAATTACCCAAATTAGAAAATAAACCTTTTTTTCACTTCATCGAATGAGGAAATGGAAAAACTTTTATTTTTTCACTTTTTTTTTCATAAATGCAAACGGTAAAAATAGAATCTGGAGTTTTAGCAACAAATACCTGCAACGGTAATAGTAAATTGAACATCTCTAAGTGAATGACTGAGTGAGTAAGTGAATTCAATGATACAAAACGTGAGTTGTGAGCTTTTTATAGGGTGGCTAAATGAATTTGGAAAGAAGGATTTAAAAAAAAAACTCTTTTTTGAAATAGATAATAAACTACACATTTGTGGCAAATTGCACTCCCACACCCAAACACAGAGACACACAAAATTCAATACGAATATATGCTTTTACATACGGGTAGTTAGATACAAAACTAACTGGTAAATGCATTTATTTACTGGCAACCACTTCTACTCATACTTGCAAAACTCATGCACAGTATTGATGTAGCCCATAACGAGGAATATCACGTTGCATTGCGGTTGTTTAGCAGCAGTTAGTTGAATAAAACTAGGAAGGATGTTTAGTGTATCCTTTGGCGGTATTCCGTTTTAAATAGTTGTTGTAAACAAATATTTCATGTAAAATAATTTTAAACAACAAAAGCTTTTATCTGTGGGGGTTTGTGTGTGTGTGTGTGTGTGTGTGTGTGTGAAAGTAGTTTAGAGAGCACAAGTCGTATAATGGCAGGCTGGCAGGGCGTTTTACTCGTAACTAGTTTTTGTTGCCATCATACAAACACACACTCTTTTACACAATTTAAAATTTCTATTGTGAAAATAGTTTCTAACAAAACTGTGCACGAATGGTGCTCGTATATAGGCAACTAGAAGAAGAAGAAGAGTGTATATAGACTGGAATGAAAATGTTAACTTAGGTCAAGGAACTCAACTCGAGCAGGAATTGAGGCACAAAACATAAACACACACACACAGAAAGGAGTTCTTTTTCCAAAGGTTTAGTGACTAGTGGAATAGTTTTTGTTGTTGTTGTTGTGTTGAGAAATTTTATTAAACTAAAATTATATTAAATATTGACAGGCTAAAAGGAAACCGAAACGAAGCAAAATGAATGAAAAAGAATTTAAAAAAAAACTGTTTAGCTCTTGTTGCCAAAAGCACTTCAATTTTCTTATTGAATTCTCTAGCATATTTTTTTTTCAACGGTCTTTCACTTTGAGTTCCTTTTCTTTTTTTTGCTACTTAAGCTTTTATTTGCAGTTTGGGTTTTCTTTTAATATAATTTTGGTACAATTTCCATAAAATAAAAGTTTAATCAAAGATTTGCTTATAATAGAATTCTTGAAAATTACATTGAGACTGGTGCAAGAGACTTGAAATTCAAGGATATTTTTTCTGGTTTCAATGCAGCAGACAAGGTTTAAGTTCAAGGTATGTGCTTAACAGCCTAAAGCTTTTGTCGAAAATTGAATTTTTTTTAAAGTTTCAAAAAATTAACAATTTTAAGCGGTTCCAAAACTCACCATTTTTATTCTATTTAAAAATGGGGCCCACCAAATTCGATAGCAATCAATTCGTAACGAAATTTTTCATACAAAAATACGAAAATTACGGTGATTTGGCCTCGGGTTTTTGGATACTTGATCAGCAAGATGTCCTTTGTAATATGGGATAAAGCATTTCTCAAAATTTTGTAGTTGAATTTTTAAGTTTTGCAACGGTTTTTAGCAGAATAAGCCACTGTGCATTGTATGTACTCTTTAAAATTTTGAGTTGGTTTTCATTTTTTGTGTTTCTAAACAGATTTTTGTATAAAATTTTTCAAGTTTTGATTTTATATGCAAAAACTTGACAAAATTTCAAAATATTTTGAAACTAATGTTTCATTTTTGTATTATTTTTGTATTATTTTTGTATTATTTGACTGTAAAAATTTCTTATCTTTTTTTAATTTAAAAATTTTTTCATTAATTTGCAGGTTTATAAATTGGAACATACAAAAAAAAAAAAAAAAAAAAAAAATTAAAGAATAAAAAAAAATTAAAAAAAAATAAAATAAAAATATGTGAATTGCAATGAAGTGAAGTGAATAATAAAATTAATAAAAAAAAATTTTTTTCAATAAAATCAAAAAAAAAATTAAATTAAATTAAAATAAATAAATAAAAATATAATAAAAAAATAATATAAAAATAAATAATTTAAAATAAAGGTGAAGTGAAGTGAATAATAAAATTAATAAAAAAAATTTTTTCAATAAAATAAAAAAAAAAAAAAATTAAATTAAATTAAAATAAATAAATAAAAAATAATATAAAAATAAATAATTTAAAATAAAGGTCACGGTTTATAAACGGTTTCGGTTCGTCTAAAAAGTAGCGGTGAAACTTTTTCTTTTAAATCGTTCGTAACGTAACGTTATGTCATTGAGAGTAAAGGGCCCCATACACGACAACAGCACGCTGGTGCAATCAAACGCAAACATCTATTACACCAGCATGCTGGCACAATCTTCATTTTATTGTAAATCGTTTCTAAACAAGGTTGAAATGAATGAATACAGTTTGGGCGGAAAACAAATATTTTTTTAAGCAACTTTTTTTTTTTTTTTTAATTTTTTTACCATTTTGTTGTGGCATTTATTTTTTAGATCACGATTGCAATAATATCCGCTTTTTATTTTCTATAGACACGGCATCGATTACTATAAATCAAGGAATTCCTACCAAAAAATTTTTCCCGCGCGTCCATTATCATGTTACCACTTAAAAAATTTTGCTTTAAATGAGCTAATTTACAATACACGATGCCATCACAAAAATATGAAACTTATTTTGATTTTGCGCCAGCAGCTGGTACAATCACACCACAAGCCCATACGCGGTCAATCAGCTGGCACAATCATTTGATTGCGCCAGCATGCTGTCGTCATGTATGGGCCCTTTAAGTAAAACTAATTTTAAAAGCGTTCGTTCGATTTATTTTAATTGCGGTATTCGGTGGCAAAATGGATACGTTGCGAAAACGGTTACGGTTCGGTTGGTTAATAATGGCAAATATTTTATAATTTTCTATCGCAAAGTGCGTGTCATTCATTATTATTACGGTAATGGGTATCAAAGTAAATTTATTGCGAAAATGATTTCGTTTTGTTTGCTATTATTGCGGTATATATTTCGGGAATATGGCCTTAAACTTATAATCACATTATTTATAAAATGTAAACACATTATATAATCAAATATTAATTGAAACGTCACCTACAAGCAGAATTTCAACAGTTGTTTAGTCGGTAAGTGATTTTTTTTATTATACTCATACATTAATTTTTTATTATACAAAAAAAACGTTATCAAAACTTTTCATATGATTTTTTCATAAATTTTACTCTGAAGTCTACGTAATTTTTTTTTGAATAAGAGCAGTAATATGTTTATAAATGCATAATCACTCTCAAGTACATTTAAAAATTTTTAAAGGAAAAGCTAAAAACTCTCGTAATGTGACAGATTAATCAATATTTTTCAAAATTGTTTTACCTTAAGCTGCAGGTTAAGCATGTTATATTTTTTCAAACATGTAAATTGATATGTTGCATCATAATCAATCAAAATATCAAATTCTACAATAAAATTTTTGTAAAATTTTATTTATGTTAAAAAAAAAAAGTTTAAGCAAAACGCCACCCGAACCTTGCATGAATGAAGCTTTTTCTGTCAAAAGTGAAGAGATATCAACAACGCTCTAGCACACTTCTTCATATAACTTTTGACAGGAGAGGCCTCAAAACCAATAATAAAATGTATAAGCCTTTTTTAATGTTGTTATTTTTGTTTTCTTTTAAAATCGAATTCATCTAATGGCAGTATTCACTATTCAATTTTAAAGAAAAATGTTTGATTAAAAATAGTAACCCTAAAATTAAAAAACTAGTGATTCAGTAAAATTGTCAACTGTCAGCTGTGGAGCCCTTAAAAGTTACTGAATCGCCCTACACGTAATGTTGTTTTTAGCTCCATATTTTTTTGTTTGCACTAAAGAATTTATTCAAAGAGACTCATCAAGCTCGAGCGCATTAGGGCAGATGTTGTTTTAAATCTCAGCAGAAATGACATTAAACGCTACGTTGAACTACTTGCGGGCTATGCCATAAATAAAATCAGTGAGGTACAAGACGAATTTTGACGTTTATGTTGGGAAGAACAGTAAACGTCGCATGTTTTGTGCAAGTGCCCTGCACAATAGGCTACCTACAAATAATGAATCTTACAACAATCACAAGATTCGTAAGGAGTCTCGGATTGCATAATAGATCTTAAAAGTCGCGTTGCAATTAAAGCCCATAATGTTAATAATAAATTTCCCCAAATTGTATCTGCTTAAAATTTTTATTCTAAGGAAAATAATTGATAATATTCCGTATTCTTAATTCGAGTAAGTATTTAATTTAGCAACAAATGATGCAAGCAATTACATCTCTTTGTTGCCCAATTCTAAATAATTTTCACTTACCTCTTGTATTGTATTCTCTGGCTTTTTCGTTGACATATTAAGAAAACGCTCCTGTGACTGGCAAAATTTTTCTGTTTTCTTATCGAATTTTTTCTTATTCTCTTTAACTCCACCAATTTGTTTCTTACGAAAATCTTCTAAAGGTTCTATGATGTGTTCATCAGCCAACGTTAGCTAAAATTTTAAATAAATAAATTAAGAAACAAATTAGAAAAAAAAAAAAGAACACTTACCATTTTTTCTCGTTCATCTTCTATCATGCTAATTATATCACCAAAGTGCTTTAAGCTCTCACAAATGACCAGTTCATCATCTGTTTGGGCTGTGCCAATGCATTCAAAATTAAAATCTTTCAATGAATAGGCCAACTGTTTCATGCGGGTTGATAATACTGAAAATAGAAAAAAACATATTCATGATGGATTAAATTCAAACTATACATATGTGTGTAGGTATGCGTATTTAAAGTGAGTGAAGTTTGTTTTACCGTAATCTCTTACGTTTTTTTCAGTACTTGTAAGCATTTTTACAGTATTTATGGCATATTTATCAAATACATCTTACGTCATTAAATATTTCTAAATATATTTTTAGTATTTATGACGTAATTATATAGGGTCCGCCATCGAACGTTTTTTTTTTCAACTAGTGCTTATTTCGTGAATGGTAACAATGTCTGATTTGACAGATAATTAGTTTTATCCTTCCGCTGAAAGAATATGGTTGTGTTTTCGCTTCGCTAAGTGGGCCTGCGATCGACTTACAGAAGATGCCGATTTTGCCAAAAAAAAGCATCTTTTCAGATGAAGCTCATTTTGATCTTGGCGGGTATGTAAACAAGCAAAATTGTCGCATTTGGCGCACAGAAAACCCGCACGCATACATTGAAAAGCCGACGCACCCAAACCGAGTCACTGTTTGATGCGGATTTTGGTCCAAAAGCATAATTGGGCAATTTTTTTTTTTTTTTTTTTTTTTTTTTGTACTCGATACATTCATACTTAAAGCCTAAAGCCTAAAGCCTTAAGCTTGTAGCTTTTTATTTTGTGTGCTTTTTAAGATCTCAACTTAATCAAATGAATTTAACAAATCATTTTTTTGTGTTACAAATGCGAACTAAATTCAAATGCAGTTGATTTGAATTCAATTTTTTTTTTTTTTTTGGAAATTTCACAGAAAAAACTTTAAGAAACTTATGAATAAAATCTAGTTTGAATGATTTTAACCCACTTTCTTTTTAAATCATAAAAACCAGTTGAATGTGCATTTTTTTACGTACAACACATGATTTCTAATTCATAATACGAAAAACTTTTAAGGCTGGCTAGTTGGCTGGCTGACTGACTCTTAGTTTCCTGCACAAGTTTAGATTAAATAATAAATTTTGTTTTGCTCATAAATTATTTAATTTATGTAGTATTTGCGAGTATAGCAATTTCAAATATAAAATTCCGATAATTGCCCTTTAACATGGTTGCTTAAAAATCCAACAGTATGGAAACTTGATGCAAATTTATTTTTTGGCACATTCTCAAATAAAACTGTATAGCAAAACTGGCCAAAGTCAATGCCATAATAAAAGAAACAACTTTAATTTTCATGGAGACAAAACGAACTTTTAAGAAAATAAAAAATAAAAACAAAATTTCAAACATAAGTAATTTGGCAGCGTTGTGATACAAAAGCAAGAAAAAAAAAGTAAGAAAATTATAAACGTTTCAGAGGGAAGGTATTCTTAAAAAAAAATTAGAGGTATTACAAATGTAAGTGTTGTAGTTGAATTATGCCCCACTGAAGTGAAGCCTGGGAAGCTGGTAGAAGCTCAGTAAATACTTCAACTTTTTATGAACGACTTTTAGATTAGGGTATTTGATTATAAGAGATCTAATTCCTGAGGTTTTGGTTCCAAACAGCTAAGTGGCGACTTTGGTGCAGGTATCTATAGCCCGAAATTTCAAAACCCCATTCTCATGAGAAAATTCTCTACCGTTTTTCAAAAAGAAATTTACGTTAACCTCCATTTATTTATTTACTTATTTATAGCTTACACACAAAAAAACAACTTAAGTTGTGAGCAGTAAGTTTGTTTCCAATCAAAAATTCATTTGTGATAATCAAATTCTTCAGTTGTAGCAACCAGAATTCGATCATACAGCCCAAAATTTAGTTCTGTTAAAAATATTTCGAGCTGTAAGACCGATTTTCTATTGTCAGGATTAAAATATTCGATTATCACAACTGAATTTTTGATTGGAAACAAAATTTAGTTATCACAACCGAAGTTTAAAATTTTTACTAACAAAAAACAAAACGACTAGAGGAAAGACTTTGTATTTAATTTTAGACAATCAGGCTTAGCTAAGATCAGCCATCTTTGAACGAACTTTTGATCTTTAACAATCTCACATTGTGTTGGCTTCTGGTCATAAGAGCCACACTTGCAAAGACCGTCCAAACTGATTGGTCCCCCAGAAAAGTCTTTTTGCAGGATATATAGGGAGAAAAATGGTTATTGGATCAAATTACAATTATTAAAACACTGAGAATCGCTGATTGGATCTAGTCAAGCAGAGCCCTTCATCACACCATCGCGAAATACATCCCAGAAAGAATTGACATTCAAAAAGAGCGACCTCAGAAACCTAACGGGATGATTTATCGGGCATAGTGGTCTTAGATCCAAAATATTAAGTTAAGCCAAAGCAAGTTTTGTAGTTTACATGTAGACTCCGGGTTTGGGAAATTTTTCTTGACTAGCTCTCTGAATAAAGTAATTGCCTTCATTTAATTCGATTCCTAGAACTGGTAAAGTGAAGGCATGGACTGTACAAAACGTCTAATAATAACCAGCCCCAATACAAAAGCTACGTTAGGCCAAGGCAATTGTTAATTAACTCCAACAGTTAGATTAAGTTGAACCAGCTGCCTAAAAAAAATGTAAGGTGGAACAAGACCCTAAGTTCTTCACTAAATTTCAGGATTTACCATATAGTCCAAATTTACGCACCTTTAAAAAATTCATATTTTCAAAAACTCAAAATTCACAACGTATTTGTTTATACCAGATTTTGCAAAAGAAACTAAACGAATGCAAACGTTTTGTTTTGTAGTTTTCCATAAAAATACTCTGAAAAACTTCAAAACAGACGTTGCGTTTGTTTCTTTGCGAAAGTACTTTCTGAGTTGGTTAATTTTCTCTTTAGCTTTAGAATTAGCTATCCATCTTCCACTTATTATAAAATAATTAGACTTTCCTTTTTTTATTTTAGGTTTCTATGGTCTTGCAGTGCTTGAGAGTGTGCGACTTGAAATATTTTGAAAATGATCGAAAGTGATAGTGATTAAAGAGCTGTCATGAGTTTTCATGAGTTGCCTTGCATGCGCTTCAACAACTTCGCGATCGTAATTATAAATATTGAGCTCGCATGTGGTTGGGTGCACGAGTGTTGGGTGTAATAAAATACCCCATCAAAATTTATTTGTGTTCAAAATTGTGCTCAAACAAATACTGTTGAGGATGCAATCAAAGGTCCCTTTCATCATCACAACAATATTATCAAGCAACAGGTCAGTTTTAAATTTTTATTTATAAAAAAAAAATTGTTTAAAAATTAAAAATTTTAATTAAAAAAGATTTTAATTTTGATTAAATATTTTAATAAAAACAATTGCAGTTTTAATTAAAAAAAATTGTTATTCCACAATTGGAAAAAGCTCTGATTGGGGCTGCATAAGTTTTTAAAATATATGAAAATTGGCTTTATTTATTCATACTGAAAATATAATTTTGGTTACATTAGTGACCAGAGATTAACGTTTAAAAAATCTTTGCTTTAGATTATTTTTATAAATTACGTTTGGGTATCCATCCCCTTAACAATTCTTGCGCAAGGTGTGACATTTCAACATTAAGTCAGGAAACATACTCACACACAGAACAAAGTAAAGTTTTCGTAAATAAATTTATGCTTAAAGAAGACTTAAAAAAGAACTAAACAAAAACTGGAAAACAAGCGCAATTGATTTTTAAAGTGTTTCAACTTTAAAACTCTTCCCCTGCGCCCTGTCTGTTTTAGTCTTTCACAATCCTACTAAAAAGATTTAAATGCTATTCAAAAAGTATAAGCAGCAGCACAAAAACTTGATTTACTTTAAAAATGTTTTTTTTTTTTTTTTTTTTTTTTTTTTTTTTTTTTTTTTTTTGTAATTCAGTGGTTGTTACCAAAAGAATTAAAATTAAAATAGTTTTTGTTTGTTTGGCTTAAATGATGCTGCTGATGATGCCGATGACTATTAAAGAAAATAATCATGACGAAATTTTAAATCGGCATCTTTGGTATCTACAAAACACAAAATAAATACTGAATTCTTAATACAAACAAGAAAGAGAATTCTGTTGAATTCAATTGTGACTGTTTGTTTTTTTGACCCAATTTTATGATTTTGCAGAATTTTGCTGGCTTCTTTTGAATACTTCAGAGATTCGGGTGTGTGTGTGTGTGTTTTGTTTTTAATTTTCCTTTGGGTCAATGCATTTTTTTAAGTTTTTTTTTTTTTAGAAAATATTTCGTTTTCAAGTCTTTAGCTCATGAATTAAATATAATTTGTTTTAAGACAGGGAAATTTGTGCCAAAATTTTTGTATTGCTTAGAAATACGCACCTGGTTAAGGGACCGTTATCGTAGCACATACTCGTGTTGGTCGACTTCTTTTAATCAAACTTTTTTTAGTTCAGCTCGTGTTTAAATTTTTCTTATTTTTTTTTTTTCTTAAATAGTTTCTCCAAGTGGCTGAAGAATGTCTATTTTTTTAACAGATTTTTGGTGTCTCTTTTTTATTTTTCATTTTCTTTTTCCATTTTCTTATCATTTAGAATTTGAGTGTTAATTAATCGTGTGCATAAAAGATTTTTAATATTTGGAAACTAAAAGTTTAACATTTTATGTGATTGAGCTGATGGTGAGTTTGGTTGAGTTATATGTGATTGATCGGAAGTAATACAGATTTGTTAAGGTTATAGAAATTGTAAAACAATTTTTGCTTAAAAAGTCAATCAAAAAACTATCTGAAACATGGGGTAACGGCTAAATTGAAAACTTACAGTCATACCTACATATATAGGTAGATGTAGAAAAAGTTTTTTATTTGGCAAAAATTCTCCTGCCCATATAAAATTTAGGGAGCATAACGAAATAACTCGATGCCAACGGAGACCGTTTTAGTGTTTGTAGTGAAGTTGGCTGCAAAACAATGGTTTTCTTATTTTTATTTTGTTATTCTTGGCCAATAATGACATTTTAGCTAGTTTCTTTTAATCTAGCGTTTTTAACTCTATTTTTGTTTGTCTTTAGTGGGTTTTACTGAACAAGATGATAGTGTTTGCTGTAGAGTATATGCACCGTCAGCGCTCTTATTTACCGATGACGCTTTAATATAAATAGAGGGCGCTAAAAAACGCTCCGCTTGCCGCTCTAATTTTAAAGTAACAAATAAAGGCAGTCCCAATAAAAGTGCACTTTTTAATATTTTTTTAAGAATTTAGAAGTTTTTTTGGGGTTGTAAGAAAGACATGATCCCTTTAAGTATGGAAAAAAATATCCCAGGCTACTGAATGGATTAATGGGTAATGGAGCAAAGTGATGTCAAGGGCAATTTTTCAAAAAAATAAAAATAATTTTATCTGATGTGAAGCGCATTTTTAGCTCAATGTTTTTGTGAATACATAAAAGTAAAATAATAATTAAATATTTTCCCATGAATTTTTTGTTTTAAAATTTTTTTATTTAAATAATTAATTGATTTAAATACTAGAAAACATAATTCATATAAATTTAGATGCCTTCAGGCAAAACTAGGTAAGCCTGGTTTATGTTGCTCAATGGCTCATTTTTAATAATTGCAAGACGAAAGAAACGCCTGTTTTGATTTTTTTTTTGTGCTACAAAATTTTTTGCTTTAGCTGTTTTAGGCTTCGTAGCTCAAGCTTTAAAGAGATTTATTTACAGTTAATGCTTTCTTTCTCATTACGTATGAGTAAAAGCTTACGGTTTTCTTTATTTTTTTTTTTTTGCAAGTTTTAGCCAGAGGCGAAATTCTGAATTTGTTGTATTTATAAGAGTTTAAATTTTCTTAAATTATTTTTTTAAAACAAAATTTAAATTTTTTTAAACTTTTAACCAGAGACTGGTTTCAGTTTTTAATGCAGATTTTTTAGTTTATTTTTAATATAAAAAGGAAATGCAGCTTAATGAACCGGACTTTTGTTACTGAAAATAAAATATTAAAAAAAATTTATATTGGGGACAGGAGTCATTAAATACTAATCATGTGGTAACACACAGTGGGTGATTTTGTAAGAAAATAGCAAAAAAATAAATCAAATTAAATTTTAGTAATTTTGACATATTATTTTCTTATGGGAACTTAAGGACTATTTTTAAGTATATGAATCGGTAACATATTTCCTTATTTTTAATAAATTTTTATTACATATAAGTAAATTTTCTCCAACTTAAGCAAAATTTTACTAAAATTAAGAAATTTTTTGAACTTGTTTTAAGTAAATATTTTTACTTAAATTTAGTACATGTCTTTTTTCTGAGTGTAAATATTATTTTATTATCATAATAAATTTCTTTGAAGAAGACCTTCAAAAGAAAGCCGAAATATTGGAAAATTAAAACAAAAACAATTTTCATTGAGATCTTAAGCTTGAATAACATTTACTAATAATAAATCAAATTTTTAAACAAATTATCAACTTATAATTAAATTTTAATTCACATTTTTGTGTCTAGTTACTCTACTTTTTTTTATTAAACAACACAAATTCACGAAGCTTCTTGGGTTGTCTGCAGAAAACATCTAGGATCTAGGCAGAACCCCCAAACTGATATTAAGACACTACCTACTTACCTAAGGGGTCACCCTTTGTAAGTGACTAGTCCTCTTAAGCTTCTTATAAGCTTCAAATTCAAAACTTTCCCTGCAATTCTAGAGTTTCAAATTCCAAATTTAATTCTGCTTTGTATGTAAGTGTGTATCATATTTATTCTTCTAAAATTATTTGCCCACTGTGCAACTTGTAAAATTAGGTCATAATCATAGTCACAAAAAGTAGGCTTTTATTAAAAGCTGACTTTTGTTCATAAGAGTTATATGAAGTTAAAGTCGTTTAAAAAAGATACCGACTTAAGTGTGACTATGATTATGGCCCATTGTTTTTTTCTGTTTTAAATACAGTGACAACGATTAATAAAAAATAAATAAATTTCTTTCAATTTTATTGATTTGCAACAAACAACAAATTGCCCCTATTTTCTTGTCTGTGCCTGTTTGTCTGGCTGTCTGTCTTTCTGTCCATCTGTTACGGGTAGTAAGCTGATTAGTGGTTGCACAAATATTTCATTTGATCAATTAGTGGGGACTTTAAAATGTTTTTCAAAATAAAAATCATTTGAAAGAAAGATTTTGTTACAAATCACTAAAGCAGTAAAGACACAAAAAAAAATACTAGATTTATTTGAATGCTAGCAATAAAACAGATTTAAGCTTTGAAATTGTAGGGGATTAAGCGGATGGATTAATTTTATAGTTTTCTGTTTCTTAAAACTATATTTGGGTGATAGCTTTTTTTCGCGCAATTAAATATTTTCATTGAAGTATTAAAAGTATTTTTTCAAATTAATATTTCACTGAATTAAGGAAATATTTCATTAATCTAATGAATTTTTTTTTGTTGCAACAAATAATTATGGAAATATTCAGAAGTCTATTTTTTCTCAAAATAAATATGTTCTACAATTTCGAGTTAATATCAGAATAATTTTGTTGCAATTTCATTTTATCGCTTTCATCATTTCTTTGTTGAACAGCAGTATTTTGTCACAAAATAACGCCCCTTATACAATGACAGACAAATCTGTAAACAACTAATTTATTTGTATTAGAAAAAAATATATATATATAAAAGAAATCATATTTAAAAGAAATTGTATAATTTAATATTTATAACAATAAAAGTATTTAATAAAAATGTTAACAACTAAAAAAAATTATTAGACTAGAATTGCAGTTATTTAGTGAAATAATCATGACAAGCAAAACACACACTTAAACAATTTTATTATAATTTTTAATCTAGAAAAACAGAAAAAAAAAAATAAAAAGGAATAACTGTTGCTGACTGACATCACTGCAAAAATTATAAAGAAAAAAAATCATAAAAAAACAGCTGTTGCTTGTGACAAACTTGTTTTAATAAAAACAATATTCTGTTTAAATTATAAAAAAAAAAAAAAAAAAAAAAAAAAAAAAAAAAAAAAAAAAAAAAAAAAAAAAAAAAAAAAAAATTTATTTACTTCTTGAATTTGTTTTATTGTTAAACTGATTTTTTTTATTATTTTTTATTTTTGTTGTCCTAAAAAACTTTTTGTATGCTAAAACTTCTTTCTACTACCTACTTACTTCAAAATATTCAATTTTGTTGCACATTGAAAAAAAACCATGATGACTCTTGTCTTCAACAGTAGTTTACAGTGTAATATGGCTATAGTGAACATTTTAGTGTGCTGTTCATGTCAGACACTCACAATTTTTATGAGAAACTTTAAATTTTTTTAAATAATGCGCTGTTTTTACAACAAACGCGATCAACTCGTCCAAAAATTTAATATGAAAAATTCTCAAAACAAGTGTTTTTCTTAAAAAATTTTTAGACGAGTTGATCGATGGTGTTATAAAAACTTAAATTTGTGTGTGTGTGTTTTTTTTTTCAATAGGCTTTTTTCTTGGTTTTAGCGCTTTAAGGATAAAAATCAAAAATCGACAGTGCAGTTATTTAAAAAAAAAAAACACTTTTTCTCTCTCCATCAGAAACTCACAGTCTTTGGAGAATTAAGGTGCACAAACCATCAACTCCTCTAGAAATTTTTTACGAAAGTTCTCAAAAAATATTTTAAAAGAAAATTAAAACTCAATTTACTTGAAATAGAAATTTCAGTATATTATTTAACCAAAATTTATTTAACATATCTTTTAATATAAGCTCTCTGCTAATCCTCATTTATTTGAGTGATAAAAACAAACATGAATACAACTAACTGGTACATGCCGAACTTAGGCACAGTTACTCTAATTCTGTTTTACTGTTTATTAAAATTATGACGTGATAAATAACTTTTATTGTGCTGTGATCATGTAGTTCTTCTTTTAAGCTTAATTTAATTTAATTTTTTTTTTTTGCTTTATTTATGTAGGAGGAAATTTATTATCAAACGTAAGAAAGATTTTTAAAACGATTTTTTATGTTTTAAATTGGAAATATACTCCCCCTTGCATAGGAATTAGTTTATATTTGTATTTATAAAATTAATTATTTTATAACTAAATATTTATGTGTGTATGTATGTGCTACTTCTGTAACTTCAGCTATTAAATCGTCTAGAGATTTTGTGGCTTCCAAAATTTCTAGATCACTTGATTTGCTGGTATTAAGGAAACAGCATTTTATAATAATTTATACATGTAAAAGAGAAACATTACTGACTGGCTGCCTAACTGATTAACTTATCTCCAGGGTAAGGAAAGCAAAAATATGCGCTTAAAAATACAAAATATGCACTAATGCTTTTATGCAAAATAAAAAATATTCATTATTTTCTTTAGCACTTATCTTTAAGACATATTAATTATAAATTTAAAAAATCGGAAAATTATTTTTTTTAAATGCTGTCAAGTGAGTGATTTTTTTTTATTTACAGGTTAGCAGTGGGTGAATATTTTTGAACATTAAATATATGAATAATATGGTTACTTTATTAAGCTTGAGGTCGTAGTGTATAAATTTATTTTTATATCGATATTTCGCTCCAACTTGCGTAGCTTCTTCAGGATATAAATATATATTAATTATATCCTGAAGAAATATCGATATAAAAATAAATTTTAATATAATAATACGACCTTAAGCTTAATAGAATAGCCATTTTAATTAAAAATAGAAAAGGTCAAATAAACTAACAAATAAATATTAAAAATATGAAAATAAATTCAAATTTTGCACAAAAAATATGCATTTATAACAAAATATGCAAATATGCGTTTTTAACACAATATGCAAAAATATGCAATAACAAACTTATGCCATTTTTCAATAAATTTCCGAATTTTAAAAAGTACTTGATCAGCATCGATTTTAAGTTGCTAAGTAAAAACATGCATTTGCATTAAAATCCTTGCCCTGCTTATCACCAAAACTAAACACTTGAAATTCGGTGAATAGGTTCCTCTCACAATATGTAGTAGGAAAAAGAATGAAATTCGAATATTAAGCGTATAAAATCTAGTTTCTTAAAACACCGAAGCTAATTTAGATAAAGCCAAAATTCAAACTACAAAATATTCTCATGAAAAATAAGCAGATGGGTAATTGGTACTTTTTTGATACACATAAATATGTAAAACCCTAATATTGATGTTTTTTTAACCCCATTTATCTTTCAAAGTAAAAACTGAGTAAATTAATTGATTTTATCTTAAAATTGTGGCACCCAATTAAAAAAAAATTAAGGGCTTCAAAAAGTACCAAAAGGGAGAAATATGGTTGCTGATGTGTTTTAATATTAACTAACCCAGAACATAGACTGCACATAATTTATTTACCAACCAAACAGGGCTAAATTTCTGCCAACTTCAAACACAATGTTGTTTAATTTGCTGTACAAGATATTCAATCATGATGCTTTAACGCCTACCAATTGTATTGTACTTTCAAAAGAAAGTACTTATTCACTGACTACTCTTCACCGTAAGTCCACTAAACCATAAAGAAACATACGTTAAGTACTCGTAACTGCACACACATGTGAACATGATGAGTATTATTTTAAAACGCACAAGTAAATAATATTCAATTAAATCGGATTACAGCAATTGTTTAGCGCTCTTTTTTTTTTTTTCTTTAAAATTTTTGTTTTAAAAAATGTTTACAAATTGCAGTTTATTTAACAAGATTAATCGAGGGGCCAATTTGTTTTAATAAACAAAAAAAAAATAATAAAAAAAAAACCGAAAATAAATAAACAAAATAATGCATCAACCTAAATTGAAAATTATTAAAAACCAAAAGAGAAACCAACAACTTTAAGAAAAATCAAAACAAAACAAAGAGATGATAATAATAATACTTGCACTCATGCTCTCACACGCACGCACAGGCTCCCGAGTATGTCCATAATTTTATATAATTTTTCATGATGTTGCAACATAAGCAATCAAACACCACGCCACTCTCGAAGGGAATATGGGAAACACTCTTATGAAAGTTATAGTCAGATGGCAGGCTGCTGGCTTTGCTTGTTTACCTTTTTAATGGATAAAAGACTAAAAGACTTTTTAAAATAATTTACGAATGTTATAGAATTTAAGAGTTTTGATGTTTGTAACAGGAGAGGTAAAGGAGTACTACCGCCATACCCATCATCATCATCATCATCACCAGTCATCAATTTCAATTTAGGGCGTCTTGTAAATACACAAAAGCAAAAAAAAATTATAATTTTTTCTTTATAAATGTTCTTATAAAACTTCCTACAGAACATGTTTTTCTTAAAAAAAAAACGAAATCACGACACAGCATTGCAAAGCAGCTGCAACAGCGCATCACACTTTGGTTTATGCTGTTGGTTGCATGCGTGTGTACAAAGGGATTTGTAAAATTTTTAATGCAATTTTTTCTTGGCATTCTTGCTGGGAAAAAACAATCATTGTGTTGCCAATTTACAATTTTTATTTTGTTAACTGTTTTTTAGTCTACTTTTTTTTGGTTTTTTAGTTATTGAAGGCAGAATATCTAATTTTTTATTCTATTTGCAAATCGTTTGCAGAGTACGCAAAAGAAACAAAACGAAACGTTTGCATTTGTTTCGTTTTATAGTTTTTCTGAGTAAAAAGTAATGAAAATATTTACTCTGATTTTATTTTGAATTTGTTTTGATACCTAGTAGGCATCTAGTAAACAAATGAATAAAAATAAAAATTAACTGCGCAGTAAATAATTCTTAGCGTGAGGCATTGTAGTATGATTTTGCTGGTAAACTAACAGCGAATGATTCATTCAAGCACAAAATACGTTTCTGTTTGAATGATTTATAGGCAAATGTACTGTCTTCTTCGTCTTTTCTTCGTTTTATTTGTGACATTGTTGCAGTAAATCGTTTTGTATTTTGTTTTATATATCGTATTGTACGGAAACGTTTCTGAAATGTTTCATTTCTTTTCGAACTCTGAAATCATCTTTCAATAAGATTTCTGTATTTCTAGTTCTGTTACACAAACAGCATTAGAGAAACAAGCATGGATATGTTTGTATAAGACTGAATGCCTGGTATCTTGTGCAAAAATTAAAAATTTCGCTTGTATTTTTAATTTTTCTCGCCCATTTGTAGGCCGATTGTTATATCTGATAAAACTACGTAATATTTTTTTACTGTTTTCTATTTCACACAAAATACGCAAAAGCCGCACTCATAAAAATTGTTAAAAAAATAAACATTAAATCTTATAGTTCAGCCATTTAAGGCCTGATTAAGCTGAATTTAAATAACAACCTGCGCGCTGCTTGTTTTAACAAATTGATATACTAAAATTTTCAGCTGGTCTTCTAGGGACTTTAGAAACTTAATTTCAACATCCCCACCGACAGATGTACATCGCTATATCGATTCAGAATATACGAGTATATGCTTTATAGGGTGGCACGTATTCGCTGTAGAAATTACATGTACAACAAACAAAACCTTTTCGCTTTTTGTAAATGGTTTAAAAAGCGTGTTTGGACTAGGAAACTGCTTTATTTTTAATAAATAACATTTTCAATGCTGTTTACTTCTTAACAACTTTTGTTATCTGAGTTAAATTCCCCATACTCGATATGAGCAGGCTTACAATTTCAGCAAAATGCCAAAATATGCTATGCTATGCTGTAGCCATATCAAAAAAATATTTTTCCCACCTACGACCAAAACGCTGGCACATGTACTTCATTGAGCATGTATGCTGCTGTACTGCAGACTTGATTTTATAGAAATTATGACACATTATGAGGTCTTTCAGTACAACCAAGGCGAATTCATACAATTCTGTGGTTAAAATATTCGTGCATTGTAAAAAAAAGAGAGAGATGGCTTATATACTCCGACCATATAAATGTAACAATTTTGACAAGTCAAGAAAAAAATTGAATCGCACAGTTGCTTTTTTGATATCACCTTGTATAAATTCGCCTTGAGTGCAACATATTTTCAACAGACACAACAGACACAAACCATGTCACTTTTTTTGACAGTCTTGTCATAATATGCAGTGACATAGTGTGTGTGTGTGTCTGATAGTTTCATAGAAAATTATGACACTTTTCAATCTAACGCAATTTTCATTTAAAGACATGATGACAAAGCCACCAACGATTTTCTGTTCGTTTGTTAATGGCATTAAACATGTAATTGTTAAAGATTTTCGCACTATTTAACCACTTTTAATTTACTGTTTTATGTTTTATACGTTTAATTAGCAAAATCTGCAGTCGTGTCACATTTACAACGTTATATAGCAATTAAGCTTTTTTTTTTTTTTTTTTTTTTTTTTTATTTGTCTTACGCTGCGTGACACCACCAATGTGTACGACGTACATAATTGTGTATTGTTGTTATTGTTTTGCTTAAAGATGATGTTGCGTATTATTAATAATAAACCGTTTTTGTTTTCTTTTGTTTTCATGGCGAAATTAAAGAAGAGAAAAAACACATACACACAAAGAATGGCAACCCAGAAACAGCAGCACGGCGTAGTGTTGTTTGTAGGTCGAAATTGCAGCTGCATTAAATTCGTTTACAGCTAATATTTTGTTAAAAAAAAAAATAATGCTTTGATTGTTTCTTAAAACCTGTCAACAATTTGTCAAATGTCAAAATCATAATGAAAATATTTTTGTTTTCATTAAAAAAGCTACAACAACAAAATAAACTCCAAAATAAACAACAAATCAGAACCTAAAAACAAACGCTTTGAAATAAGTTTTAAAATTATGTTAAGTCCAACAACAACAAACTGTCCATATACAACAACAAAATTATTATTTATAAAAAAAAATAAAAAAAAAAACAAACACAAAATAAGAGAAATTACAAAAATAAATGACACTTAATGATCAGCCGACAAGGAAAGCAATAAAAACGCCCTTTAAAAAACACGCACGAGTATGTGCAAGAGAGTGAATGATTGTGATGATGATAATATCGGTCAGTCGGTCGGACTATTACACAGCTTTCACTTTTTGTGTAAATGCTTTGTGATAAAAAAAAAAAAAAAAAAAAAAATGTCAAGCAATTTGACAAATTATGGTAAAATAAAAAATTTCTGAAGCCAATAAAATCACCACAGATTATTCCATCAGACTGATATTTAAATTTTAAAAATTGTTCAAGAAAACATGTGTGCAGCAGAAAACTTAGTTTTATTTGTTTGTGTGAAGACCCAGCCCTGAACGTCATTTCTTTCCTCTCGAATAACACTAGCCTCTTCTAAAATAGTTTTTTATTGCCTGTTTAAAGTGACTGAAGACAATTTTGTTTTATCGTGATCACTTACGTTTTTTAATGCTTGTAAATATTTTTTCAGTATGTATGAAGTGAGTAAAGATAAATATGGCGAGTTAAATATGTTTTAACGTAATCCCTTATGTTTTTTTAGAATTTCTAAATATGTTTTTAGTATTTATGACGCATTTATAAATACGAGTATGTTTAAGAGAAATATAAGTTTATAGGTACAGATACTCGTATGCATAAATAAGTTGACTTCTAAAGAAGATTACGAGATGAAAGTTGTCTAGATTTGTAATCTACCGCCCAAATACTCAGAAGTTACTTTGGATTATTTAAAATTTTTTTTTTGAAATTTCTATATACCCGTATGCTGGTGCTCTGAGGGATTTTAGTGACTTTCGGACGAACCATTAAAGATTTCGGGATGGGACTCATATCGTGTTAAAGGGGAAGTCGTCTAGATCTATAATCTACAGCACAAATACTCAGAAGTTACTTTGGACTATTTTTAAAAATTTTTTGAAACTTCCATATACCCCAGTGCTGTTGCTTTGAGGGATTTTTACCATTCCCTAATTTGCCGAGGTACTATTCCCGAATTTACCCATGAAAATTACCACTCAAAAAGGAATTTAATCTGTAGGCTCTAAACTTTCTGGAAGTGTCTTAACATTTTCGGAAAAATTCTTAGTTTTTATGATGCAAAACGAAAACTGCCAAAAACCCTTGAGAACAACAGTACTGGGGTATATGGAAATTTCAAAAAAAATTAAAAAATAGTTCGAAATAACTTCTGAGTATTTGAACGGTAGATTACAAATCTAGACGACTTCCCCTTTACAACGATATGTGTTCCATCCCGAAATCTTTAATAGATCATCCGGAAGTTGCTAAAATCGCTGAGCTAAAATCGCTTAGGCTTTTTAAAAATAGTCCAAAGTAATTTCTGAGGGGATGACTTCCCCTTTAAAATGGTGTATGTCCCATCTCCTATTGTTCGTCCAGAAATTGCCATACAAGACTCGGCCGATTTTAACTTGTTGAAATATATAATGCAACAAAAAAATTTGTTTAGAAAAGGCGGCACATTCTTTTTTTAAATTTCTAAATGCCGTTAAAACAACTTACAAAGTTATGTTGAGCCATTTTTCATAGCCCCGCCTTTGGAACATTTTATTACTGTTAGTCAATTAGTTGCAGTTACGATTTATGAGGAACAAAACCCAAGATGATTAGCTTAAACCGTTTAAATATTTTTTTTTTATTTAATAAGACAAATACAAGTCATATTTTTTCAATGTTTAAGTTTAGACTCTTATAAAATCTCCTCTCTACCTTAACCTTAATAAATAGTCAATCAGTCAAGTCAATAACAACTTCCTGCACACTTTTGCTTGTTGTACTCGTATGAGTACTTCTGCATCTTCTTTTTATTTGCAGCGCAGTCCCAATATGAAGAGGAGAGTGATTTATTGGTTGTACTTTAAAACTCATTTGTTAGGCAAGATGTCAGACAAAAATCCAGTCAAATTTTTTAAGTCATTTTGTTTCTTTCTTTTTTGAGAAACTACTGTTGGCCATTTAACACACATTTTTACATTAAAATAAACACAGGGAGTCAGCCATCAGTATAAGCGGCAAAACAATATTTGACGGAAGTCTTTGGCACTTAATTTATGTGTGTAAATTTTCCTAAAAAAAGAAAATTATGCAATTAAAGAAACTAAATTGTGATTTAACAAAAAAAAAAAAAAAGTGAGAAAAAAACTCACGAAATTCTAATAAAATAATAAACAAGAGCGACAAAATATTTTTTTTTTATTTTCTTCAAGTAAAACTGAATTTTAATTAAAGTTCATTATGAACACAACAAAAGCATTAGACTCCCAGAGTCTTATTAAAGAAAAATAATATAAAATACACAATAAGAAACACACTACTCAGAAAAACTGAAGAAGGAAAACGAAAATTAAAGTGCAACAACATTGATTGCAAGCAACCATTTACATGTTTCAAGTTTGAATGGAAGGTTGTTTAAAAAATCTTGTAACAAGTTTTTATTAGTTTGTTACACTGGCAGAGAGAGATAAGCGGAGAGGGAGAGAGAAAAAGAGAGAGATAGGGAGAGGGAGAATTTTATGAAAAATTTTTGTTTAGTATAGAGAAGAAAGTGTATTTGAAGTTTACAGAGTCCAAAATGAATTAACTCCCCAAAACGCATGTGAACTAAATCTCTATACTTGGCGACTTAATTTATAATGAAATGTTTTCAAATTTATAATGAACTAAATCCTCAAAATATTAATTACAAAAACATCTTCAAAATGAAAAAAAATCAATTGAACCAAAGCATGAGGTATGTATGTGCGAAAACTCTTCATTAAGCAAAACACACCGTCATAGAAGAGAAAAGCCTTTATTTGATGTTAAGGATTCGGCAAAGCCCACTTTCGTTTACAAATGAAGTTGAAGTCATCAAGTGCAAACTCCTGCTCGTCTAAAATTTTTCAAAGTATTTTTTGAAAGTCCCATATTGGGTTTTGCTAGTGGAGATGCCGTTCGAGTATCATTTAGGCTTAAACTTGGTTTTTCAGAAGAAAATTCATTTTTTCTTTTGGCTAAATCTAGGAAACTAATTCAACATTGGATCTTCTCTAAGCAACGAGACAAAAAGTGTGGAGTAAACCAAGCCGAAAACGATAAAATGTCGAAAAGGATTCATTTATTCTATTTCCTTACATGCCCTGCCGACTCTTGGCTGGGTTTTAATTTTCAGAAATTGTACTAACTCCACAAAACAGAAACAAAATTATATTTAAATGAAGAACTAATGAACTACATGTGCCCTCAAAATCGTTGTCTTGTTTTCCAATACAAAAATTAGGGGACTTGGTTAATCTTTGTTTTTGGAAATAAAGTCATTGGGGACTTAGTTCGTGCAGCTGGTTTGCAGAGAGCCCCAGAATGAGTCATGTGGTTTGTATTTTTTTTTTTAATTATTAGTATAACGGCAACCCGCACAAAATAATTTTTATCAGGATCAAATTGCACTCGCTGAGTCCATCAAAATTAAGTTTATTACGATATGGGTGTTTTTGGCCCTTTTGTATTTTAAAAAAAATACGCACTCAAAAAAAAATAATAATTCAAAAAATAAAAGTAGTTGCACATCAGAGCTCACAGCTCAGCCATTTATGGACCGATTGGGCTGAATTTCAATAGCAATCTGCATGCAGAAGCTTCCAATAGATTGGCGTACTAGGCTTTTTTGTAGGTTTTCCAGGAAGTTCAGAAAGTTGATTTCAACATTCACACGGACAGATGGACATCACCAAATCGACTCCGCTTTGTATAGAAATGCAGTATATATATGTTTTATAGGGTGGCACACGTATAGTATAGAAATTACACATGGTATGACACATTTTTCGCTTTTTTTGAAGGGTTTTAAAAACAGTTAGCGGAAGTTCTAGCAACATCTCGACTAAAGGCTGCTATTTCATAATAAAAAAGAGCTTGTAAACGTTTTCAAGTATGCTTGTGCAGGGCTTTAGTGTAGGCAGGCGTAATTTCTTTCCTAGACTCCTTGTGATAAACAAATTCACCAAGATATAATGATATAGATGAAAGTATGTTTATATTCCCGGTCCTTACAAAATCTTGTGACGTTAAAACAACGGAACCAGAACCGTTGAAAATTTTTTTTTTAAAGTGGACTTTCAAAAATAACAATTCAAATAGTAAAAAAATTGTTTTTCTAAAAAAAATTAACTATTTTATTTAGAATTTGAGAAAAAAAATGTGTTAAAAAAAAGTCTTTAGTACTTTTTCTGCGCCCCCCTTCCCTTTTTTCTCTATACACCACTGCAGCTGCGACAAACTATGACAAAATATTATCAAACAGACACAAAAAGGTAATTGGCTGTTTTTAAAACAGTTTTTTTTGTGCTTCTCAACATAAAAAATAATTTAAACTAAAGCAATTTCATCACTAAAAAAAACTCCAGTTAATAACACACTGCTTGTTTATACTCTAACGCATATACATACACAAGCACTCCTGTATCTTTTATAGTTGCTGCTATTATTTAAGCCTTCAACGTCAACGTCATGGCATCTCATCTCATCTTATGAATGAAAATTGGCCTCGGTCTAACTAACACTAGTGCAAGGCAAAATGTGCGTTTGCTTTGCTAGTCATGATTTACTCCTCCTTTTTAGTCTGGTTTATTGTATCAATTCAAATTTTCTTTTTTGTTTTCATTTTCTTATTTCTAACTGCAGCCTGCCTGTTTGATTGTAAACAAAAATTCCAATTCTGGTACCCTGCGCCACAGGTGGAATTCATGTATGAAAAATAAGTTGTTCATGGCATTTGTAACTTTCAAAATATTAATTTGCAGAATATAAATTTTTAGCTTTAATAAAAATTGAGTGTCACAAGGACAAGTTTACCATCCCATTTGCTACCAGAAAACAAAATGCATTTTCAATAAATATTTGTTACAAAGTTGCTTTAACCCCAGAAAATGTTCTTTATGTAAGTCTGAATCGAGTATTTGATCGCATGAGTTGTTTTAATTATGAAAGCTTTGCCTTTAGACCAAGCATTAAAAAAAAAAAAAAAGATTACGCCTTCAGCAATTTATTTCTCTGTTTACAAAACTCAGCTGTGGAGTGTGACATCAATCTAGACCAAGAACAATAGCAAAGAGCTTTTGCTCTCTTCTCTTTTCTATGCTTCTTGATATACATACTCGTATGCTCCTACACAAGTCTAGATGTGACCCTGAATTTTGTAAACTGAGAAATAAATAACTTGCTAAAGCCGTATGCCCCTATTATGGTTTACAACTCAACTTTACTTTAGTTGCAATTTTGGTACTACAACCTATTTGTGTTGTTACTGATTACAACTCTGTGTTCGTGCAGTTAAGAAACACATACAAAGCCAAAGCTTTCAAAATTGATGCAATTCAAGTGGTTAAATACTCGACTTCTTCTTTTTTTTTTGTCTGGTCGAACTTTACCTTTAAATCATAAATGGCACATGGGCATGTTACTCTTAAATACTTTAAATGAAAATCGTGAGATGTAAGAGTCTGGTGGCAAATGAGCGTTACATTTGTAGATTTAAAAGTTTAGCTCAAAATAATAATCGCTTTCAATGGATATAGAAACCCAAGGGTAACATGAAATTCTACTTTAGCCGGTTTTCAATTTTTCCTTTAAGCATTAAGTAAAAGTATAAAAAGTAATTTTTTTTAAATCTGCATGCATGTTGCCTGATAGAAATTGTAACAAAACTCTATGAAGATAAACTATTTTTCAGAGTTTTGTTTGCTTTTCCTAAATGGCCAAAGTGTTGTTGAACTGGTGCATGACAAAGATACTCCAAACTCTACCATACACACGTACTCTAATAAATACGAGTACTCTCACATGTATGCCCATAGATTCACACAATTACTAACGTACGTGCACTCGAGCCACATAATAGCAAATAAAAAAAGAGAGAGATAATGTCAGCCATGAATTGTATTTGTTTGAACGCGATCATGTTAAGATAGAAAACAAAATCATGGTTAAAACAAAATTAAAAATAAAAAAAAAATAAAAAAAAAAAAATAAACGTGGGCGCCTTTTTGTTATTAAATACGTTAACGTTATGTACTAAATGTGTACAAAATTGCAATGACAAAATTTAAGGTGACCAGAGGTATTAGACTCTATTTCATTTGAAAAAGAAAATAATTTAATTGGTGTTGAATTTCAATCTAATAGAAAAATTACTTTGGTGTCATGGAATTTAATGTTATCGGTTGCACTAGATTTAGTATCGGTTTTAGGTGTCATAGAAACCAGTGTTATCGGTTTTGCTATTGGAATGAAACTAATGCCGGTTTTACACTATAATACAAACGTAGCGGGTTACATTAAAACATATTTAACATGACATGGCATATTTAACTTCGAACACGTGTCTGCTTACTCTCAGCCTCGCAGTTTTCGTTGAAGGGCAGTCTCAGCTTGGTGGTTGACACAGCCAGCAGTCTGGAAATATCCTTTCTATTCCTACTCACCACTATAGCAAAGCGTTTTACCATCATAGCAAAGCCTTAATTAACACATAACCTTACATGTTTTTGATATTCGCCTTTTAGTAATCAAGAATGCCGCTCCTAATACTACTAAAGGTACTGACTGACTATCCTACATGATCGTACGATTATGTCAAAATACTATGTAACAGAATTCTGTTCTACTTGAAGAAATCGCTTTAAACTGGCGAACTTTATGCCACACTATTATACAAAAAAAGATGCAAAAACATATGTTTACTCACCTTAATACTATTAAAAGTATTCATTTTCTTCTTTGGCGCAAAATATCTTTTTTACAAATATGTACAATGAAAAATAACTTAAGTGTTTGTATAAACAAAACACAAGATTGGTATTGTTGCTATTTTTCTGCCTTGAACATAGAAAATGCAACTCTGATCGCACAGATAAAATTTATTTTATGAAAAATTTCATAACATTAAAAAATTGGACAGACCTGTCAAAAAGTTTGTCACAAACATGCTTTTTCAATACACACCATCATACTTTTTTAGCACACATGGGTTTTTAGACAGATCATACGACTAAGTAGGCTAGTCAGTCAGTACCTTAAGCAGTACAGCAGCTGTTACTGACATAAAAGCCTCCATGTTAGAGCCAGCGAAGCTAAAACGGACTTTAATAAATCAAGTGATTTAATGAAATTAGTTCATTAAATTAATAAAAACCTGTCTTTGGTTAAAAAATAATTAAATTTTCATAAAATTAATGCTAAAATTGAGAAGCTATATGAACAAAAATTCTCTCAGTGTAAGGGATTTTAGATTTATAGTATTTTCGAATCATCAGCTGGCGATCACTGCGGCCAGAACAAAATCTCCCTAAGTGCAGTATTCATTGAAAATTCAAAGACTTCCTTGTGGTTGATTTAACCGACATGTCACACAGTGGTAAGTAATGCTGCCTTAAGGAACGAAAAGGGTACAGTAACGCAAAATAGAGACATTTTTAATTTTCGCTTTCTTTTATTAAATCTTATACCACACCTGGCCACCTTAGGCTTTTAAAAATGCCACCAAAACGGGAAACTGTGCCCCTTTATGGTTAAATATTTATTTTCAAACATATTTTTGCTTTTGTTTAAATTATCTTTTTATGGTATTTAAATGAAAAACAAGCTAAATGAGATTTCCTACATACAAGAAAATTGTACACACATACATATGTAGATAAAGCCGCCTGCACATTCACACACAATAAAATTGCATACAGCAGTACATACAACTGTTGTCACACAACTGTTTCTGTTTTCTATAGGCCGGCTGTCTCCAATGGCTTTGACATTCAGCAGAAACACAAAACTTAAACTATTAAACAAAAAAGAATAAGAAAATATAAATAAACTATAAAAAAAATGACATAAAAAAAGTGTAATATAAACTCGATCAACTGTAACTTGGAGGAGCGTATGTTGATTTAGAAAAAGAGAAAAAAAAATATTTCCTTGTTTGCTTTTAGTTTTTAATATTAAAAAAAAAAAAATTGGCAACAAATAAATGAAGTTAATTTTTTTTAAGGAAGACCAACAAGTATGCAGAGAACAAAGCTTGTTTTTTGTAAGAAACAAAAAAAAAAACATATGGCAATGTTAAGTAAATATAAAAAATTAAGTACCATCATGTAAGAATTTAAGTTCACTATATGCCATTATATGACAAAAGCCGGGTGTTCCGCAATACGTGCTGACAAACAATGATTTTATTTCATAAATTTGAAAAAATTGTCCAAAAATAAATGTGAATATGAAAGCATCCAAATAACTCATTTGAATTAGTGACAAAAAGCTAATTTTTTCTAGGACAGAAACTCCTCTCCATGTGAAAAACAACTTCATTCGTGCCTTACTAAGCGATGGGGAAAACAAAGTCTACAAGATTGCTGGAAAGGCCTAGTGGACATGCGATAGTCAAAGAGACTCATTAACAAACTTAATATTTTAGGGCAAAAGATATTCTGAATCTCAGCAGAGAGAAATGACAGCGAAATTTACACTGAACTGCTGACAAGACAATGTAGACTCAATTGCCACATGAATACATAATGATTCCTATTGTTTTTGTCCAGAAAGACAAGACCGTCTTAGTCAATGTAAGCTTAGATACGAAGATTACGAAATTCCTGAGGATTTTAGGTTTGTTTTAGTTGGAAATTTGGCTGCATCATATGTATATCTTACAGTCAAAACTGTTTGTTTTATTAAAATAGAATTTTGGAGCACCCTTTCTTTTCTCCAGAAAATGATAAAATTGTTGTTTTGTTGCTACTGTCTCTTTTTTTCACTTATGTGGTTGTTGCTTTTTTTATGGCATTTCGAGAGAAGCGACAAGTTTTACAAGACTCTGAATATAAAATAAAAAAGCAACTGAAGAGGTGTTCATTCACTCATTCATTCATTCAGCTACTAAAACATTTTAATGTATAATAATTTTCTTCCTGTTTCCGTTTTTGTCTCTTTCTTTCTTTGTATTTCTTGGTTTTTAAAGATTTTGTACCAAAATTTAATATCATGTCTGTTAAATGTTGCAAATCAATCATGTTTTTAAGCATGATTAATTACATGATTATTACAACTACTAAACATATGAACGACTGACTAAAATTTAATAAAAATTCAGACATGCTGCTGCATACATAAACTACAGTCCCATGGAAAAAAAAAAAAATATTAATTTAATCGCATCCTGGGAACAAATTTGCAAAAGCTATGAATAGAAAAGAAATACTTTGCTTTGTCTGTAAAACAAACAAAAAAAGTAAGTAAAATTTCGGTAGTGATACAAACAGGTGTGGCGTTAAGGCGGTAGCTGCAGATCGTGGGATTGGGCAAATATCCGCAAATGCTTTCCTTTTTCTTTTTAATTATATTTTTTAAGTCTTAATAAATTTACTACTTTATTTCTTTTTGTTTATATTTTTCGTTCATTTCATTTCTGGTACTTCTTTTTTATACCAAAAATTTTATTTTAAATAAAGCATGAAAGCTTTAGAACTAAAAGCTTCAAAACTCATGGCTTTCAGTACATCAAAAAATCACTTACGTGGTTTAAAATCAACCATGCCTCTATATGTGCTTACATTTGTATGTGTGAATTGAGAAATGGTATCGTTAATTAAAATTTTAATTCATTGAAATATTCATTTGTAAAGCAATTTATTTTTCCCACCGGGGTTCTTACTAAAGGTAAGGATTACCTAATACTTCTAATAAAAAGACTAGCATTTAGATGTAACAGGGTTTATTTGATTTGTGTCGGGCCATAGTGGATATGTGGACAAAGAAAAGGTAAACAAACTCGCATGGAAAAGAGCTGTTTATAGATTCTTTAGGCTAGAACTATTCCTTGAACTATCTTGGAGCTCTATTAAGCTCAGTTTTAGGGAGTGGCTGGAAAGAAAATCGCAAAAATACTAGCTGGAAGCAAAAGTTATCAGGATAGCGAAAACATTCATGCCATTTCGATCTCGCAAAAGAAGCAATGAATTACTTGGCCTGAACCTGTCAGTAATTTGCATTGTAACGGGATTCATAACTGGACATTGCAGACTATTGAAACACTTAACAAAAATGAGGATCAGTCAAAATGACCTCTAAAGAGATAGCAGAGCACATACTGTATCCTTTTTCGCTACTTAGGGCATCATTACCTACATGTCCGACGGCATGGCCGACAAAATATCAAAGAAAGTCTTTGAATTCTTAATCGATACTAGACTAAGGGAGAATTTGTAATTTGAGAGTAGTGTCTATGACCAGTTGACTTATTCCCGCTCCTCATTCTAATTCTGTAATTCTACTTTATACAGATTTTCAATCATATTTTTCTTTTTTAGTTAAACATATTGATTGGGCCATAATCAGAGATGAGTTTTGTTCATAAGAATTTTATTAATTTAAAATCGTTCTTAAAAGATAACGAATTTAGTGTGACTATATGTATAATATGATTATTATAAACATAATTATGGTTTTAGTTACAATTTTATCTGTGACGGTAAACATAATATGGTTAAAATTAATTAGAAATATGTTTGTCTTGATCATAATAATGTTTAGTTACTGCAGAGCACAAACTATGTTTGCACCAACTATATTCCATCATATTTTTTCTTTGCGTGTGCCTGTATGTATAACAAGTAGGGTGTGCCACAGCATTTAAAGTGCTCAATTAAAACAAAAATGTAGCCAACATCAAAGCTATTTACTCAAGGGAAAACTAAAACTATAAAAAGAATACTTTGGAATTGAATACTGAAACAATGTGTAGCCATCCTCTTGATTTTTTTATTTAATTTTTTTTATTTCTGCTGTTATGCAACTTAATGTTGACAACAGCAGCAACCGCAACAACAATGACAACTAACTGCAAATAAATAATAACAAAAACAAATAAAAATGGAAAAATAAAACATCATCATCAGCAAAATAATAGAAATATTGAATATGTAGTTGCTGATAGTATTACAGGGGTCTCCCAAACAACAACCCTAGAGTACAATAAAACAGAACAGTTTCGAAAATTTTCTAGACCTGGCTAATTCGTTGAATGCTCGTTGCCAATCAAGAGACGGTGTTCAGGAATACATACCAAGCATACGTCAGCCTAATGTCTGACAAGAAAGGCTGTTAAATATCTAAGTTTGTTGTTTTTTTTTTTAATTTTTAATTTTTTTAGCCCACTGTAGTTTTGAGCTTTAATATAAAAACTAAACATTCGCTCCTCTTAGTTGTACAACTAAAACTTTTAAACGGAAATTGAATTGAAATGCAAACATAAACAAAAATATCAATAATAACAATAATAGTTAACAAACAAATTTACACGCACACATGCACACAAAACAATTTATAATCTATTAAATTAAAGGCAAAAAAAGAAGAAGATGCTAAAAGATCTAAAAAAAAAAAAAACATAAATTTAATATTAAAAAAAAGTAAAGGGTTTGCCAATAGACACAAATAGATTTGAATACATGATTACTGTTTTGAACTGGTAGTCTCTGGTGTACTAATCAAGCAAAGGGTCGTAGTCGAATTCACCCGGCGTTACCACATATCACTGTTTTCTTCACGACAACGACACTCATAATCAGTCCTGTTATCTAGGGCTCTAAAAACAAATTTCGTTGCTAATGAAATAATTTGATTATTAAAATTAATATATTTTACTAGCGTTAAATAACATTATTTACAAACACATTTGATTTTTTTTTCTTTATTTCTTTGGGTATTTATGTGGAACCCGGCTCTAATGTCAAACTCTTTAAAAGAAAAACAAATAATAAACTGCAATTTGCAATTGTAACATTATCCAACAATAAATATTCCTTTTTTTTTTTTGCTGTTGTTTTTTTTTTTGCAATTATTATTATGGCTTTTTTTATTTGCAAAAATAAATTGCAACACTTTGGTCATTTACACAACTCGAATACGCCCAATAATAATGAACGAAAAAATATATAAAATGAAAACACGCAATACAAAAATTACTCTTATTATTATTATTTATTTGTTTTTTTTTTTCTGTTACTATAACTCGGATGGGTTTGTTGTTTAAGGACACTTAACTCAGTCAGCTGATACAAATTAGAGAAAGACAGAAAACAATAAAAAAATAAAATAAAAGAAAATTGTAAATGTTTGCATAAATTGTATAAATGCAAGCAGAAAAGTAATTAAAAAAAGAAAAAAAAAAGAAAAATATATGAAACTTGATAATTAATAAACATGAGAAGAAAACGATTTGCAATTATCGCTGTAACGCATGATGACCGATATTGACTGACAGTCCAACACATTATGGGGCGTATGATGGTTATTCTTTGTCAAGTTACAAATATTTTATTCACTTCAATCTATTTTTTTTTTGTTATAAAAATTAATGAGGTCTATAATTATGACAATTAACGTTGCCAGTGATAATACTCGTAATAAAACTTGTATTGAAATCTGTGTAATTGCTTTAGCAGCAGAGAATAAAAATAAATGATTAATTGGCACACACACACACACTGAAAACTGCCATGTTTTCTATGTTTAATTAAATTTTACTTCACAGGAAATATTTATACAACTTTTTTTAATTTTTTTTTTTAATAAAGTAACTTAAATTTATTAAAGCTTTTCAATATTATTACTGAAAAATAAAAAAGGGGTATTTTATTGTGTTATTTAAGATATGAACTTGTACTAATATACAAATTATTTATAAACTTTATTAATTGTTTTATAGATATTCAAATATATATTCGTCCCTAGTATTTGAAACATTTTTTTACATGACAAATTATTTATAAAAACTTTGAATTTTTAATTATTACTGGTTTTGTTACGATTGTCAAAGTTGTCATGAAAATCAGCAAATAAGGCAACACTGGAAATATTTTTACATTGAAAGTCGCATTGTATACTTTTGCATTTCAAAAACTACCGACATCAAGAAAAAACGGTTGTTTTAAAAATCACAAATCCAAAACTTTGTTTACTCCCTAATTTTAATGCGAAAGAAGAAAATACTAAATATATCAATCAATATAAATATATTTTAACGTAACCTCTTATACATTTTCTTTAGTATGTATCAAATACGTCTTACGTCATTAAATATATTGTTAATACACATAATTTTTTTCAATTTCCGGACGAACCATAGGAGATTACGAGATGGCACACACACCGTTTTAAAGGGGAGGTCCTCTAGATTTGTAATCTGCCACCTAATGAGCCAGAAATTACTTTTTAGTATTTAAAAAAATTTTTTGAAATTACTTTATACTCCAGTACTGTTGCTCTGAGGGATTTTTAAAATTTTCTAAGGACTAACAAAATATTACGAAATAGGAAACACATCATTTCAAAGAGAAGGTCCTCTAGATTTGTAAACTGCCATCCAATTACTCAGAAATTATTTTGGAACATTTTTAAAATTTTTTTTAAATTAGCTCTGTTGTTCTCAGGGATGTTTACAATTTTCGTAGGAAACATAAAAAATTACGGGATGCGACACACTCCGTTTTAAAGGGGAGGTCCTCTAGACCTGTCTCTTCCTATCGCTTCATATCTCTCACTTGATCTTTCTCTTCATCTCTCTGTCACAATCCCACTATCTCTTTCGCTTTCTCTCTCTCCATTTCTTTCACTTTGTATCTCTCCCTCTCTATCTCTAACTCTTTCTTTCCCTCTCTCCCCTTTATTTCTCAAAAAAAAAAAATTCTTTAAATTAAAAAAAATTAAGTTGATTACATTTTTAATTGTTTTCATTAAAAATGTTATCAATTTGATCGTTTTTTAGTTAATTTAAAAAATTACACTGCACGACAAAATCAAATTTCCTAAAAAATAAGCAAGTTATGGCCACTGATTATAATATAATCTACACGTGTATTGGCGTTTTGAAAGTTTACGTCCAGGCCAGGAATAATAGAAAAGAAGATTACTCTTGAAGCAAGTTATTTGAGCGGTTCCAAAATTTACCTGTCAAGATACATGTCACATCTAGACTTATTTCTTTCTAAGCGTATAAACATCAAGAAGAATAAAAAAAGAAGAGAGAGCAAAAGTGACGACACTGTAATCACACTCAACAGCTAAGTTTTTGTAAACAGAGAACTAAATTGCTGAAAGCGTAATCTTCTTTTCTATTATTCTTGGTTATCTTTAGTCTTAAAATTTTTTAAGGAAAACGAATGTTAAGTTAGAAACAAAAATAAAGAGGTAAAATTATTAATTATAAAATGTTAAAATTGCAAAAAATTAATTTTGTGTGTGAAAAAATTTCGTTATTGAAAATAAGTATCAGTGAAACAAATTTTCCCTTAAATTTTGTTTCATTTTAAATGAATGAACGAGTAGAGTACTCTGTGAGGACCTAAAAATCTTCTCGAACAAAATGCTATTCAATTTCAGATATACAACTTGAATAGAAAACGAATGCACTCAGATTTAATTCTTTGCTCAAGTGCAAGAAAAATTAAGAACAAAACTAATAATAAATGGAAAAAAAGAAGAAAGACAATATAGAAACCAAAACTAACTAAAAGACACAAGGTTTTGTAAAAGCATTTTGCCAATAGCACTAAAAATATAATAATTTTTATTACATTTATTTATTGTTTCATATGAATGGCAACTAAAGACTAAACCAACAAAAAATACATAGAAAAAAAAAACTTTTTCCTCAGCCACTTAACAAATGCCTGGCTGTATCAGGGAACAAAAAAAAAATTTAAACGGCTGCTGAAGACAACAAAACGAGTTACGACATGACATACCAAAAACGACACAATGTAATATGAGATTGAGATTGCTATTTTAGCCCAAAGTCAAATAAACTATTCATTCTACACAAAAATAGAATTAGATTGAGAAAAACAAAATTGTAAAGATGCCTTAAAGTGCGCGTGTAGAGTATTTTTAGAAGTTTTTGACAAGACTAAAAACAAAAAAGAAAAATAAATTAAATTAACACTTTTAAAATGGAATAGAATTGGAACTGAATGAAATTTTTTTTTTTAAATTAAAGGCAATTGTTAAATGCACATGGTAATTTAAGAAGCATCATGAAACAGCTTTCAAGGAATGTTTTCTAGTTTTTTTTACTGATTAATTTTTCTAAAAAATAACAGCCCAATTAAATCTAATTTACTAGTTTCGCTTTATTACACATTCCGACGGAAATAAATTCTACTAACGTACGCTTTTGTTTT
This sequence comes from Thelaira solivaga, assembly GCA_947397855.1. Lineage (NCBI taxonomy): Eukaryota > Metazoa > Arthropoda > Insecta > Diptera > Tachinidae > Thelaira > Thelaira solivaga. The sequence goes on along the minus strand of OX377612.1, from coordinate 62,184,716 downwards.
TATTTTAATTAATTATTTTCGCCTAGGACTTCCAAATTTAAATTTTTTTTATAATTAAAATCAAGCTGAATTTCATTTAAAGAAAAAGATGAACTAGATATATAATTACATAAAAACTAAACTTTTATATAACTCTAGCTGACCCCGGCTGACCCGTTGTTTTGCCTTCGAATTTTATTTATACTGGAAAAATAATTAAAAAGAGAAGAAAAGTCTAAGCTGGGTTGTGCAGAACATATAATAAAAAAATTTAAAAAGTAGGCGTTAAAAGGCGTGGCAAATTTTTATTTTCATTCAAATATAAGTTGGGTTTTGCCGCACATATAATAAAAAAAATTAGCCAGACCGATTTGGGAAAAATTTTAAAAATGAACATGGTAATGGGCGTGGTCTATTTTAATTTTCATAAAATTTTAAGCTGGGTTTTGATGAAAATATAAAATTTTTGTATATTCGATCATGCAACTCTAAGAAATCGTACTCATAAAGTAAAGGACCGTACAAGACCGGGTAAAAACGGTTAGTAGATAAATGAGACAGATACCGTCTTCGGTGCCACCTGCTGGGCGGATTTGTTACACTAAACCTTCCAAGAAGTAACCCAAAAGCATACACAGAAATTTAATTAAAGCGGTTCAGCCGTTTGGGAGGAGTACAGTCAAATTTTATATATTAAGACTAGATGTTTTTGCCCTGTCCGGTATCCTTAGAGAGCGTATGTTCTAATTTTTAAGATAAATCCGTTTATAAAAACAAAGTGGCTCATCATTTTGCTGGCATTATTATCAGAGGCTACCGGCCAGTGTTAAATAAGACATTTCAAAGCATTATTTCAGGCTTAAATTAAGTACGAGCACACATCTTTTAAAACAGTAAAGAGAGTGGAAAATCATTGAAAAGTGAATGTGACCATTCCTTCCTTGGAATTTAGAGAATGTAAGCACCAAGTTTCAGACAATTTTGTTGGAAAGCAAAAATTTTTATAGCGAACAAAAAGCAAACAAACAGAAAACGAATTTTATTTCTATAAAAGAAGATCAATTCAAGTGGATATTTGCACTCAGGCTTAGTTGTGATCAATTTCTGCACAATAGATCTTAAAGGTCACGTTGCCATTAAAGCCTATAGGTAGGATCATGTGATTTACTTCTTCGTTTTGATGATTTCTGTTTTTTCTTGCGCCAATTCAAAGATTTTACTGGAAGGACCACAAAGCTCATGCACAGACAAAGGGTTCGTATTAAACACTTTTCGCAGTCGTTTTGGGGTTAATTTTCATAATTTTATTGCACAAAACTTTTCAAGTGATTTTTTTTTCTCATTATTTTCACATCATATATGAAAACCATAAATAAAAACTGAAATTAATAAAAACAAAAAAGAAAAAAGAGGAAAAAACATTAAAATATTTTACGTAATGCTAACTTTAGCAGCACTTCCGAGCTGTAATTAAGAAAAATTAATATGAAAAGTTTTTTTTTTATTTTTTTTTAGTCAACAAAAAAAAGTTATAAAAATAAAATTCATAAAAATTTCAAATTAATTTATAATGAGGCAGTTGTGTGTGTGTAAAAGTAGTTTGTTAAGCTGTTTTTTTTTTATTTTTTTTCAATTGTTAAAACTACAAACCACAAGCAACAATAGAATTCCACTTGTTTGACGTCAGAACAGCACACACCAACAAAACAAAATTATTTAATAAAAAACCAAAAAAAAATGCAATTTTCCCTGCTGGTAATGAACACTTACTTCTTCGCGCATACACATACTTGTGTCACTTGTTACCATTCGTTGTTGTGGAATCTTGTGTCATTTTAGGAATTTTTATTTTTAATTAATTTTATTTTTATTTTTCAAGTGTCTGTGGTCATGGATGCCAGCAAGTAAAATGCTTATAGTTTTATCACTTTTTTTTTTGGTTTTTACAAGAAAAAAAAAATTATTGAAAAATATATGCGAGGTGTGTTTAATTCACACAAGCACTTCTTGAAAAGCATAATTGGCGCGGCAAATATTTTTTATCTAACAAAAATTTTCATACAGTTAGAAAATCCAATTTTTTATAGCGCGTTTTCTAGTGAAGTTGGCTGCAAAACAAATTTTTTTTATTTTATTTCGTATTGCAATACGAAAAAAAATAAATAAATTAGCGCGGCAAGTGTTTTTTTCATGCGGTTAGAAAATTGAATTTTTTATAGCGCGTTTTGACGTGAAGTTGGCTGCAAAACAAAAAAAATTTTTTTGGGGAGGGGAAGGGGGGTTACCCTGTATTGCAATGCGAAAAAAATAAATAAATTGGCGCAGCAAGCATTTTTTATTTAACAAAAATTTTCACGTGTTTGCTCGTTTACTTTTTACATTTGTCTGGTAGTATCCCGTTCTGTGCTGCGTAAGACCAGCACCACACACAGCAATTTTAGTTGTTCAATTCTTCATTTTGTAGGAAAAAGAGGAAAAAAGAATGGAAAGGGGTACAAACTTGCTGGTATTCGGCAATTCCCATTTGTTCTCTCTGCGTATCTTTTATAAAGATATAAAAAAAGAAGACAGATAGCTTGAAGCCTTAATGAATAACTGAATAAGAATGCTAAGCTTGCCGAAACAAAATTGCTGTGTGCAGACACAGCGACAATTTTAAAACAGAATTGAGAAAGACTTGGCCAACTAAACTTGCCGTATCAACGTCATTTTATACACACAAATATCTTACGATAACCAAAGAGCAAGCGCAAAACATTTAGCTACTGCTTTCGCATCGCAATACAGACTAGGCTCTCAGTAATGACATTTTAGTTATTTTTTTTTAAATCCAGCGTTTTTAACTCTATTTTTGTTGGTCTTTAGTGGGTTCTATTAAGCAAGATGATGAACGCACTGCCAGCACGTGCTTTAATATAAAAGCTGCCCGCTAAAAAGGCTTTCATGTCATGACCTTAGTTCTTAAGGTTTAAAAACCGGTACTAGTTTTAAATTTTTGCTTGGAATGGCTAGTCACTTGAGCATTACGATGTTCTAGGAGGTGGGAATTTCTCGTCACTTACTAATCTGGGACAGAACACGAACGAACTATTAATGTTTTATTTATAAAACTAATTTTTGTCGAAATAAACGTAAAATCAATCAGAGATTTTATATATTTTAAAGAAACATTTGCTTAAACTAGTTAAATCTTGCATTATAAAATCATTATCATATATATAAGTCATGTTCAACTATAAAAATATTTATAAAATATGAGTGGATATGACTATTTTGACAAATATTTGTCTAATGTAGCCGTAGCTTAACAAATTGTAAAAAAAAAAAAAAATTTAAGAGGAAATAAAATGTGGCGGCTAAGGGTTATCAACTGGTATCACTAGATTCCGCCTGTAGCTGGAAGGTAATTATTTTTCCCTTACCAACTAACCAAACAAACAAAGCAACATATTTATATTTAGGAATGATTTTTATTAGTATAAAACATTTGCGATTCGGAATGCAGAACAGCTTCCTTTAATTTATTCATTTATATTTTTAAATTTCTTTTCAAAGTTTCACTTTAAAGTTTTTTTAAATTTATTGTTTTCTTTTTTAACTTTCTTTTTGGTTTCTGTTTGCAGTTTCGTTTAGTTTGTTTGCCTGCAAGTAATTCAGTGAATACTAATAGATTTTGTGTGATTTATACTCGTAATTCTTTGTCACAGAATTCTTTTTTTCACTTTTGCAAACTTTTGGGTAGACAATAATCCAAAAAACAAAAGTTGATTTGCATTTTAAACTTAGAAAAAAAAAAAAAAAGTAAAAGCAAGAAACACCAAAAACGAGATAGAAATCATGCTTGCAATTTTCGTTTGATGTTTTAGAATTCCTTTGTCTCGCTAAAACTTTGGCAGGCACAGCACAGCCATTTATGGATTTCGTTACTTTTATTTTTCATTTCATCTTCTTCTATTTTTTTAAATTCAATACGATTCATTTGTTCTAAGAAAATGTTTAGTTTTTGTGTGAATTTAAAATATTTTCTCTCTCTCTCTCTCTCTCTCTCTCTCTCTGTTTATTTTGCATTGAAAACTGCTTAAGTTAAATTTCAGTTTTGTTTGTTTTTTTTTTTTTTAATTTAGCAAAAAGAAAGAATTTAATTTCAATACAACAGTTTTGATTTTTTTGTTGCTTCTTTTTGTCAGCAAAAAGTTGTATTTGTTTATTTTATAAGAACCATTCCCTGTCATACCAGTCTAAATCATCATCATCCACTCCTCTCTGTAATTTTCATATACAAAGTATCTAGTAGGTCTCTTGTTATTTTGCTGTTTCATGTTTAATACCAACATTGCAACATTGTTGCACCATGTTTAGTGTTTCTTGGCTGGCAGTGTGGTCCTAGCATTTCCTATTCAAAACAAGTAACAACCAAAACAAATAAATGAAAAAAAAAAAAATTACACAAAAATCTGTCAAAACTGTAACCATGTGGTTGGTATTTTACTCGCCTCATGATGGTTAGTTAATAAGCAACAAAAATTCTGCACAACATATGCAACAATACAAAAAAGTAAACAAGCAGACGTAGATAACACTTTTAATGGTGTAAGAAATGGAAAAATTTTAGCAGTTTTAAGTCTGCCATGCCAGATTTTTTTTAGATTTAGAAGGCAGGTGTTATCGTTCTTCAAAAAAAAAATATCCTGAAAAAGCTAAGCAAGAACAACATAAAGGAGTTATTGTTCTTGAGCAACTGGACAACATGTGGTTTCAGCAAGACGTTGCCATTTGATACACAGTGCATGAAACCATCGATTTATTGCATCATGAATAGAAGTACTTCTAGGCTGCAGTTTTAATAACCTTTTCACTTCTTTTTCCTACTTTTTTTGCGGAAAATTTTTTTTGGTTTTATTACTTTAATTTGTTTTTTTTTTATAATATAATTTTTTTTTTATTTTTTTTTTAATTTTTTTTAAATTTTTTTTTTATTTTAATTAATTTTTTTTTTATTTTAAATAATTTTTTTTTTATTTTAATTAATTTTTTTTTATTTTAATTAATTTTTTTTTTTTATTTTAATTAATTTTTTTTTTTTTATTTTAATTAATTTTTTTTTTTTAATTAATTTTTTTTTTATTTTAATTAATTTTTTTTTTTTATTTTAATTAATTTTTTTTTTAAACAGATGTCCGCCAAGGTTTGTTGTCTGCAGAAAAAACCCAGGGTCCGGGCAGGAATAGAACCTGCGATTTCCAGATTGATAGGTTAGCCACTAGCCACCAGTCTAAGAATCCACCCATAATACAATTTGGGTTATGAAAACTAAATTCGTTACCAATTAAAAAATTTTGTTCTGATAATTAAATTTTTTGGTCGTAACAATAGAAATTTGTTTATATGAAAAAATTTTAAAATTTGAACTGTGATATCGAATTCCATTGGTATAACCAAAAAATTCGGTTATCACAACTGAATTTCTGATTGGTAACAAATTTGTTTCTTACAAACGAAGTTTTTTTTTTTTCTAAGAAAAGCAGCTTTTTAAGCATTTTAAATCTTGCCTAAGCTTATTGCAACTTATTTTCAATCAATTAACATGATTTTATTAAAATGTTTCAATGATTCAATGAAATATTTCTTTAGTCTAAAGAAATGTGTCAAAATTCAGAGGATATATTTACTCACGTATTCACATTTTAATCTTTCCTATTTTTTAATAAAAAAAATTCAAAAGAGAATTGGCTCGCTCATTGTACTCTAAGAAAAATCAAATGAATACACACAGAAAACAACTTTGGTTGTGATAACTAAATTTGTTTCCAATCAAAAATTCAGTTGTGATAATCGAATATCTTAATCCTGACAATAGAAAATCAGTCTTACAGCTCGAAATTTTTTTAAAAGAACTAATTTTTGGGCAAACATATCGAATTCTGGTTGCTACAACTGAAAAATTTGATTATCACAAAAATGATAGGAAACAAATTTACTTCTCACAACCGAAGTTGTTTTCTGTGTTTACCGTTTAATAGAAAATAGTTCGAAAGTAGTTTCTTTTGTTGAAGTCTAGCACAAACAGACTAATTAGTTAATGTACTGGCTTATTATCATCTTCTAATTCATAAACCTCTAAAAAATTATTACTTTTTCTTAAGACATCAATAGTGTAAGCAAATTCATTTCGGTTGTGTAAGCTTTGGCCATTTATTACATTAACTTTTTTTTTATTTAAAACTTTTGTTATAGAAATATTTTACCCAAATTAAACTGCCACTCAGGCAAACGTTTGCTGTGAAAGCACTTTGGCTGACTAATTGCAGCAGTAACTCAATTTAAATAAATTCCCAGACATGAGAACCAACCAACAACTAACTCTCCATTTCATTTAATTATTAATTGCTTTTCTTCTTTAAAAGCAATATAAATAAAGACCATAAAAGAAGCAGTTGAAGCAAAAAAAAATCAATCAATATTCATTTGCTGCTTTTGTTTTGATTTGTTTGGCTGGCTGGTACCAGTATTGTGAAATCTGGCAACAATCTCAGGTGTTGCCAAAGTAAATTTACCCAAAAAAATTTTTGTTTTTGACGTGACAAACAACCAGCCACATACCAACCGACTGACAAAATATAAACAACCAAACCAGCACTTGGAGCAGCACTTGAAATAATTTTTTTTCTTGTTTGCATTTTCTTTTGAAAGAAACAAATTGATATAGTCAGTCATACGTAGTCAGTTTAAAAGCAGGGCCTGAGAGTTTTCTTTTTTTTTCACATTTGTTTAAAACAAAATGTATTTAAAAACTTTATTGTTATTCTATGCGCAAACATCTTCTTCCACCAGCAGCAACAGAAGCCCATTTGCAGTGACAAGACATTTAAAAGAATCAAAACAATCACAGTAAAAAATTTAAACAGCTGACAGATGAGAATATCAAACTATTTATGTTGACATTTGGCAAGTGATCATCAATTGTTTAATAACGCTTGCAAATTGTGTTAATTTACTTTGGAAAAAACTAAATCTGTTCATAGAGCACTTTGCGCAAGAAGCTCATTTATAGTTAAATGGCCGCATTTCTAGTGAAAACAATCTTCAAGCCATTAAAAATTGATTCTTACATCTATCGAAATGAGCAAGCAACTGCTGTTCCAATGAATAACGAGTGCTGTCAGGCAGTGCTGACTGAATTTTTCTTTCCAAAAATTTCTCAGCTAAATATCAACGACATTTGGTTCCAACTAACCATACAACACGCTTAACAATCAATTTATTGAAAAATCAATTTGGTGACAATTTTATTTCTACAAGCAGTTTCTGTGTGTATTCTTATAACACAAGTCGTTGCTTCCAAAAAGAAAAACTTCAATACAACCCGATTATGGGTGGTCTATTTACTAGTAGCACTGGCGCAAGCCATTCTAATTCCATATCACTGACTGTGCACTAAAGCAATTATTTTAAATAGACACAATAAATGGCATCAAGGCATGTTTTACTTAAACTGCTGTGTCTGAAGTCTTGTTGCAAGTTAACGGGGCTGGTTACCAAACAAAAATTTCAAGGAATTTTTTTCATTTTCCCTTTTCTCTTTTAAATAATGAAATTTCTCTCTGTTCTAGCTTAGGAAATCACATGAAATAGACAAAAACACATTAAAATATTTTGAAATTTTGTGTTCTGAAACTTATCTGTTGTCATTGTTTTTACTCTTTTAGAGTGCACTTGCATTTCGGATTGCAATTTTTTTTTTTTTTTTTGTTTAAGGCTGCCCTCATGATACCGGCTGAGGTTTTTTCCAATTTTTGTTTTCTTTTTAATATTCTGTACAAAGAAACTGCACAGTTACCCGTATCCATGCATGTTGGTAAACAAGAGAAGAGTTTTAAGCATATACAGTGTGACAAAGATTAATGGAAACCAAGAAGAAATTAACAGCCAGGGATGGTATTTAAGACGCAAGCAAAACCGAGAAAAACAAGATACTCATTTTAGACAGAAAACGCGGGTGACAATTTTTTTTTTTTTTTGTCTTACGTTGTATTATAACGTAAGCCATTTTAGGGCCGATAGCTAAAATTAAGATTTTATAAGTGAAATATGAAGGAGGTTATTATGTATTTCGATTCGAATCGAACTGGCTTTCGAAAAAAATTTGTATTAATTTGGAGGGTAATTTTTAAATTAATTTTTCTTTTCAAATTGAAAATTCTATACGAAAGCCTTTTCGATTCGAATCGAAATACATAATAGCCCTTCAAGTTTAATTCAATTTTAATACAAAAGTGCGGTAATTTCTAGTGGGTTTGTGTAATGGATGGGAAATCTAAAGCAAATTTAATTTTAGTTCAGATTTTTAAGAGGAACTTGTATTAAATTTAACCATAATCGACAAAAGCATATTTTTTTTTTTGGGGTTCATGCCACCACAAAAGAGCGTCGCTATTCGGCTCTCATAACGATAAGTGCCTTCAGCTCTCGATTACATTAAATTGCAGCACGAGCGATTAACTAGTATAGAAATTTTATATGAGAAATACTCAAACTGTTGAGTGTTTTTCATAAAATTTTTTTAGACGAGTTGAGCGCTTGTGTTGATCTTTCTATACCTCATTTCCAAAATAAGTTTCAACTGATAAAGAACTGAACCCAAATCACCGCATTCCATAACAAATAAAACCTATCGTAATTTTCGTTTAAATTTCGATACGAGTTGCTCGATACCGAATGCGATGATGATGAATTTGAATTCGAAGCGGACACAAGACATTTATATGATGTTACAAATTCTCTTTAAGTCTAGTATTCATTAAAAATTCCAAGCCTACCTTGGGTGATTTGACCGCCATGTCAGACACTTGTAAGTAAGAGGTTGGCTCCACTTCTGTCAAGGGTTCGGCTGGTATTGCAACTAGTATAGAACATAAAATACTAAGTACAGCATTTGCGGTTCCACGATATTCTCTACAAGATTATAAATCGACTTGTGCACTTTATAACACCGTTTTTTTGATGGTTCTTTTGGCTATGTAATATCAAGCAAGACAGAAATTTAATAAAAAAGACAGGGTTTCTGGTTTCATGCAAGAAAGAAATTTAATAAAAAAAAGTCAGGGTTTCTGGTAGCAAGTCGTAATTTTGTAACTGTTTGTTTAATCAATAAATTTTTTTTGTTACCAAAATTATTGGTTACACTGTACAGCAGTAAATTTGCAAGCATGTACACGTACATTATGTTTTCATAAAAACCAAATTATAAAGGTTTTGTGTATGAGGGGAATATGGGGAAATTTTTAAAAGCTTTAAAAAAACAGTCAAAAAGAATTGTTTGTCTTTAAACAAAATTTTGTGCAAATGCAATTACGTATTTGCATTTTTACTGTTTATTCACTCACAGGCTGATGTTGGTTTTAAATATTTACTTGGTTTTTTTTTTACCAACAGCTATCTGTCTCTCTCTAGCTCTGTTTTTATTTTGGCCACACTGAGTCTACATCGGTCGGTGTTGGTAAATATAGAAAAAAAAAATTAATATTAAAACTTGAGTAACAATTAAATTGTCGTCTGTCTTGTAGTAATTCACAGTAAAATGTAAATGAGTAAGTGTGTATGTATAGGAGTATGTGCAAGTGCAGCAATATTTGCAAAGAAACAAATGGTGATGATGTATGATGTCTTCAAATAGCTGAAATGGAGGCTTAAATTTCATGAATGTCTCACCATCAATAAACAACTCAACAACGTCGTCATCAACTCCATTAACATCTTTTGCTTACAAATAAAAAAAAAGCATCCCGCCTAGCCCCTACAAAAGAAAATTACAACAAAAAAATAATGGAAACAAAACAGCACTTTGCCATTTGGCCTCTAACCAACCTTATGATTTCATCATTGCATACCGAGTGTTTCATATTTGAGCATGAATGAATAAAAAAAAAAGTTTTTTATAATTATTGTTTGTCTACTAATACCACAAACATTCAACCAACCAACCCAACCACCAACATCATTATTTTCTGCTTCATCAGCATTAATGTTTCAAATTTTCACATGCTTACAACAGCCTGAAGAAGCACCAAAAATATTTTCTTTTTCTTCGGTTTTTGTTTTTTTTTTTTGTGACTGCAATAAGATTGGTCGCCAGCAACAATTATAATTACATTAACTTGTTATTTTATTAATGATAGTGAGTGTTTTTAAACAACTTAAGTAATGAGTTTAAAAATATTGAAAAAAAAATAATATATAGTTTGTCACAGACAGTAGGCCCGGCTAACACAGATCAAGAGACAGGGTTACTTTGTATTCCCCAAGTATTCAAATTAGTCATTGTGTTTTGTCTTTTTTTTTTCGAAAATTAAATTTAAAAAAAAATATTTACTTTAATTTTCTGCCCCCACGCTCAGATCCATTGTGCAACAATCGAATTAAAGTTGCTTCTACATTCGATTCTAAATTAACTTTTCTGCCTCATTTAGATAAAATCATACCAAAAGCTTACGCAACCTTAGCTTTTATTAGAAGAAGCTGTTATGAATTCAGTGATCCTTACACGTTTAAAATTCTATATTCTGCATATGTTAGTTCTAAGCTGGAATATGGGGCTATAATTTGGAGCCCTCATTGCATCATTCACATATCGTGGTTTGAAAAAATTCAAAGAAGCTTCATTCGGTATGCTATACCTCACTTGAACCTCCACCTTCTTATTAGTCACGTTGTCTTCCTTTAGGCATGACCAGCTTGGAAAAGAGACGTAAAGTTCAGTCAATGATGTTTATATATGACTTAATAAATAACAACATTGATTGTCTTCAACTATTAAATACTATCCCGTTTTGTGTACCAGATAGGCTATTACTTCGATACAGAAATATGTTTTATGTTCCATTATGCCATAGAAATGATGCTGCAAATAGTCCATTGATGCCATAAATGAACATCAAATCGTAGAATTTAATGTTTAAAAAATTGTTTTAACAACTTTCTTTTCTACAATTTAAATTGAATTAGTAATTAAATCATTTATTTAAATTAAATTATCATGTAGACCAAAAGAATAGAATAAGGTGGCGCAAAAGTAATCCTCCTATCAAAAAATGCTATAAACTTTGCGATTGGCCCCTAATGTCAGTTCTGTTTTGACATTTGTGTAGTAAACACATGCGAAATACACCTTAATAAACAATGTTACGCTACACTGCTCCAGAACGCGGAATATTGGTGACTATTTATTTGACCAATAATCGGTCGGTGACTTTGGCACAACGTGAATTTCGTCGCAGATTTCCTGGCCGTCCAACGCCTACTGGTGAAACACTGCGACGTTTAGCCGCTCACCTCGAAGAGACTGGCACAACACGAGATGCTGCCAGGCGTGGCAGACCCCGGAGTAGCCGTTCTGCAGAGAATATTGCTGCTGTAGCCGAGGATGTCATGGAAGCGCCGTCGACATCGACCAGACGACGTGCCACGCAAATGGGTATCAGTTGACGGTCTTTACAGCGAATTTTGGTACAAGATTTGAAGATGTTTCCGTACAAAGTCCAGACGGTGCATCAGCTGTTAGCTGCTGACCGCCAATCGCGATGATTTCCATCTTAGCGGGTACGTAAATAAGCAAAATTTACGCTTCTGGGGCACTGAAAATCCGCGTGTAACCCACGAAGAGCCATTACACCTGCTCAAAGTTACTGTATGGTGTGCTGTTTTCGCTGGAGGAGTCATCGGAAGGTTATTTTTGCGCCACCTGTATATTTTCTAGTCTGTAAGGAATCTATGTCCATAGACTACGATACATTGAATAAAAAAATAAACATTAAATTAATTCACTAGATGTTTAACATTTGCAAACTCGGTCTTAAACATACCATGTACACTAAGGATGCTTTCAAAAAGATTTTTAATTTTTTTTCCAGCTCTATATGGAAATTTAAAAAAAAAATTTTTTTTAAATAGTTCAAAGAAACTTCTGAGTATTCTGGCGGTAGATTACAAATCTAGACGACCTCTTGTTTAAAATGATATCTGCCCCATCCCACAAACTTTAACAGTTCGTTGGGAAGTTGCTAAAATCATTTCCACTATACGTTAAATTCCTCTCAATTTCTCTAATGGCCTGTTCAAAGAAAACAAAGCACATTTGTATTAAACACAAAAACAATGCACAAAAATTTGTAGATTCTCAAAAATGCCTTAAGCTCCTTTACAAAAAATGTTATAGACGCTAAAAGGAGTCTCTATTATGAAAAATTACAGTTTTAAGCAGCATTTCAAGAACGTTATCTTAAATTTTATAAATGAAATATATTGTTGCAGCTTGTAAATTGATGTGGGTGGTATTATGATACATCAGAGTCGAATTTTGTATTTTTTTAATCAAGACTTTTTGAAAAAATATGTGTGGTTTCATTTTATTTTATTTATTTATTTGATAGTTTATTTGACATTTTTCTTTTTAATTAAAATGGCTATTTTATTAAGCTTGAGGTCTTATTTTAAAAATTTATTTTTATAACGATATTTCGCTCCAACTTGCATAGCTTTTTAAGGATATAATTATAAATTTGGAGCGAAATATCGATATGAAATAAATTTATAAAATAAGACATCAAGCTTAATAAAATAGCCATTTTAATTTATTTTATTTATTCAGTTTATTATTTAAATATTTTAGTTTTTTAAATAAAATAATTTAGTGAATATTTTATAAATTTTATTGTCTCTTAGACTTCAGTTCAGTCTAGCGTTTCATATTCTCGTATAGTCAGTGTTGCATATTCGCGTTGTATTGTTGTATCGTCAGTGTTGTGTAAGTCTCAGTCCGAAATATGTCTAACGATATATAGTTGAACATAGTTGAGCCCTTCCTCTTTTTTGTTCGCAGTATTCCCAAAAAGCCAATCTGCCGCATTTGGAAAAAATCTATTCAAGAATCAAAAACTAAATATTTCAAAAATCTCCCCTACTTTTGATTTAGCTGTACTACAGAAGCTTATTTAACTTTTGCAATTTCATAAATAAACAAAATAAAAAACATTTAAATTCCATACACACGCCCTTTGAAATACATAAAATTTATTTTACATTTACTGCTAGCAACTGATACTTCCGTATTTTATTTACTTAATCACATGGTAAACAATGAATGGTAATGAAAACTGATTATAATGACGATAACAGCAGTAGGAAATTTATTTACAAACAAACAATATATGCGAAATATGTATTTACAAGTGGAGAGGGTGTTTTGAAAGAAAATTTTAATAGACTACAAATGCGGTGATTCGAAATCGCTATAAAAATTACTTATAAAGCCTTGAAAAAGATATAATGACATACTAGATGGTTTTGTCAGGTCTTGCCCTTTCCAGTGATTTATTACTTAAGTCCATATGCCTAAAATATAGAGAGCGTACACACAGAAAACAATTTCAGTTGTGAGAACTAAATTTGTTTCCAATCAAAAATTCATTTGTGATAATCAAATTCGATAATACCGGACAAAAATTAGTTCTCTTCAAAATGTTTCGAGCTGTAAGACCGAATTTCTATTGTCAAGATTAAAAATTTCGGTTATCACAACTGAATTTTTAATTGGAAACAAATTTAGTTCTTACAACCGAAGTTGTTTTTGTGTGTCTGTACCAATTTTTAGAGAAATCTGTTTATAAATAGAATTTTGTTAAAAAACCCATTTAAATACAAGGTGGGGCAAAAGTCTCGCTATCATTTTGATTGCGCACCTTGATGGTTATGTGACCAAGGTGTTGGAGTTACTGTTACTGCTGAAAAGTACCAAGACATGATGCGAAATTTTTTTGTGCCTCTAATGGAAGTGCAAGAACTAGAGCACATGTAGTTTCACTAAGATGGGGTCACAGCACACTCAACTCGTTCAACAATTCAATTATTGAACGAGGTTTTTTCACGAAGCATGGCCAACCAGATCTCCGGATTGAACAGCACCAGATTTTTTTTAGGGTTTTTTTAAATCAAAAGGATGTCATGAAAAATGCCTTAAAAAAAGACAAAAGTCTCTTCACCATTTAGCTTATATAATTTTGAAATCATAACGAGAAAAAAATTGTAAAGACCTATTAAAATTTTTTTTTATCAAAATGGTAGCGGAATTTTTGCCCCACCCGGTAAATACAGTCATTCACTACTTTATAAATTGGCTTATGCCTTTGCTAGCATTATTATTAGAGGCACTTACTAAACATATTTTAAAGCCTAATTTCAGGGGCAGACATCTTTTTGAACAGTGTTGAAAATTAAAACCTTTGAAAAGTAGGCATAAAAAATGGGCATGGTTGGTTCAAAAGTTAATGGCGAGCTTGCCTGGAGAGCAAACAGAACATGAATTTTATTTAAATAGATTTTCATTTAAGTACAATTTAAAATTGACTTAGACTAGTAGTATTTTTTTCTTGTTGCTTTAATTATCCTTGAAAATTGCTCAAGCTTTTCAAATTTTTCTTTGAAACAAATAAAGGTTTTATTTATTTGCAGCGCAACGTGTGTTTCTCCAACAGAAAAAGTGGCAAAAAGACAAACCCTTTCGAAACTATATTATAGAAAATAAAATGAGTAATAAAATATTTCAATGCAATTCAATTTGAAAAAATAAAAAATAAAAGGCGCGTTAAACACAGTATGCATACGAATTGCAACATAATTAAGCGGTTTTAAATGAATACAAACAAACACACAATAATAAAATAAAATTGAAACAATGAAATTAATGGAATTTTTTTTGATTTTTTTTTAATGTGTAAAAAAGAAGAAAACAGGCAAAACAAAGTTTAAAAATGATGCATAATAATTTTTATGGCTTGTAATTGTTCAACACTGATTTGCTGACTTAAGAAGAAAACCCTCAAACAAACAACTTCGTATTCCCCTCCCACAGGCAGACTTTTTTCAATTGAAAAAAAAATGTTTTTTTGTGTTTATCATAATTTAAATTAAAGGTGCGTTTACTTACACGATAACAACAACTTTATTACAGAACTTACACTTACATATGTACGCTTAGTTGTTGCAGAGAATTTACTGTTCAATTGTTCAATTATGTGCCAATGACTTTTATTTAATTTTCAACACTCCAACACTTTTGTCTGTCTCCCTGTTAAATTTATTGTTTAGAGTTACTAAAATTCAGTACCGTTAAGATTTTGTTATATTTTATACGCTTCATGCCGTGTGTAGTTTCTACACCATACATAAGCCACTCTATAAAATATATGTGATACTACACTTTGACCTTAGCCGTAAGGCAGAGAACCGAGCTATATATATATATAGTCTGGATCCTTATAAACGATGTCTGTCTGCTTTTCAAGTCCCTGAGCAGAATGAGGAAGGTAAACAAGTCACCTAGTCTCTGCCGCTGAAATAGACCTAATGTGACACTATTCTCAAGTAACAAATTCTTTCTGAATCTAGTATTCATTAGGAATTAAAAGACTTTATTCGGTGATTTGTCTGCCATGACCGACGGTTGTAGATAATAATGTAGGTCAGCGAAAATGGGTCCAAATTAGACCATAACAGTAACACAGTATTCTTTTTTAATTTATTTATTTTTTTTTTAATTTATTCTTTTTTAATTTATTTTTTTTTTATTTATTTTTTTATTTATTTTTTTTATTTATTTTTTTTTATTTATTTTTTTTTTTATTTATTTTTTTATATATATTTTTTTTTATTTATTTTTTTTATTTATTTTTTTTTATTTATTTTTATTTATTTATTTTTTTATTTATTTTTTTATTTATTTTTTTATTTATTTTTTTATTTATTTTTTTATTTATTTTTTTATTTATTTTTTTTATTTATTTTTTTGTTTAAGATAATAAATACGCGTAGCTTATTTTTTCAATTTGGATTTCTTTAACTGAAGTGAATTATTTATTTATTTTAGGATTAACAAAAAATATTAAAATTATTTTAATCAATATTTGCCATTTCTGTAAAAATCCTTTTTATAATTTTTTTTTTTTTTAATTTTTAAGAATAATGTAAAATTAAAAAAATATGAATGTTTCGTTACTACAGTAAAGGGTATGTAAGACTCCGCACGGCCGAATTTAATTTGTTTTATTTATTTTTTTGCTTTTGCAATACGCGCTTTTTGATTTTTATTCAATTTGTGAGCGTGCGCATGCTCAAATTGTTATTGTTTTTTTTGGAGCTTCTATTGTCTGTGTATTGTTATTGAAAGTATTTCAATGAATTGTCATCCCATTCACACATTTTTAGCGTTTGCAGCAGCAGTGTTTGTCTACCCCATTTGAATTGTTTTTTTTTTTTTTTTGCATAAACGTGATGTTTTTGCATGATTTAATTTGCTTGAGTTTAATATTTTCTTTTTGTTAAATTTTTTTTTTTTTTTTTTTTTATGTCGTCTAGCAATTTCTTTGCTAAAGTACACGTATTTCTATTGATTTTTTTTAATAAATAAATCATGAATAATTTTAATAAACAGTGAATCATATGATAAGATTATTAAAATTAAAAGAAAAAAAAATTTCTTATTAAATTTTTAAAAATAAGCGGCAATTTTTTATGTGCTATATACGAAGATCTATTGTGCACAAATTTCTTGCTCTATTTTTCACCGTTCTTTAAAGTAATAAACGCTTTTTATAGGTCGTACTCAGAGACCCTGTACTAAACAGTCTTAAAAAACTAATAGTAGAGTTCCTTTTTTTTAAGGAAAACACACAGACACTTTTTGACAAACGAAAACATTCACATTTTATTTTAATGTCCGAGTATTTATAAAAAAAAAAAAAAAAAAAAAAAATAATAATATTTAAATTCGGCAGTGCCTAGTCTTATATACCCTTCACTTTGTTCGCCAAATATTCATATTTTTTAATTTCCACATTCTTCTTAATGAGCTCGTCCAAAAAAATTTTTTTATGAAAAATACTCAATATTTTGAGTATGATAAGAAAAAAAAATTATATAATGAAAATGGCTAGTTTATTAACTCACTTGACAGATTAAAAATTTCCATAGAGAAACAAAGCAAAACAAAAATTTATGAAAATGTGAAATAAGGATTATATTTTTGATATTTCTCTGCCATTTGCCGACCGATTGCTCTCGTTTTTCGCACAGATATTACGAATGCTATTTCTGTCAATAAATTTTTTCTCCCTTTTGTAGTTTAAACAAAATATGCAAAAAACAAAGCAAAATTAATAAAATCTAAAATTTCGTTTGTATTTTTGATATTGCTCGCCACCGATGGTTCTGATTTTTTGCACAAACTTTATGGCTGTTATTTCTGATAAAACTGCATTTAAAGCAAAAAAAAAAAAAAAATTCTCAAAAAAAGAGGTAGTTGCATTTCAGAGCTCATAGCTCAACCATTTATGAACCGATTGGGCTGAATTTCAATAGCAAACTGACAACAGGAATTTCATACAAATTGACTTGGTAAACTTTTCTGTAGGTCTGCTAAGGACTTCAGTAAGTTGATTTCAACATACACACAGACAGACATGGCTAAATCGACTCCGCCATTTCTAAGAATCCAGATTATACATCCTTTATAGGGTGTCTTATGTACGGTGTAGAAATGACAAAAGTTTTCACCTTTTTGTGAAGGGTATAAAAAAGTCTTAAGGATTAAATTTTACAAAATATAAGCAAAGTCTGTTCTAGAATTAGTTATTTTGAGCTATTACTTTTTAAAAGTGGTATCAGTCCATTAAAATAAAAAAAAAATTATTTCAATAAATTAGAAAAAAGCAAATTCACTTGATTTTTAGATTTTTTTTTTTTTGCTTAAAAAGTAGTTACATGACCCACTTGAAATTGATGTTAAAATGTGATGTAGCAAAAAAAAATTATACTTAATTTAAAAAGCAACAAAAAAGAAACGGTTATTTTTATAGGAAAATTCAAATAACTTATGGCCAGCAAAAACAACAAAAATGTATTTAGTTTATTAAAATTCTCACATTTTTCAAAAGTACTACGTGTGACACAAAGAGAGTTGCAGTGGATATCAGAGTGTCTGTAAGTGACAAATGTAGGCAACTTAAAGTTTATCTAGAGCAAAATTAATGTGCAAACATAAATTATGAAAATGGTAACAACAAATTTTCTTATTTTTTTTTTCTCTTTTTAATTTTTATCTTTTACCTACAAATGATTTGTTAGCCATTTAATAGTAAACACAGTGTTGGGTATAAAAATAGCATTTAAAAAAGGCAGTTTGTTTATTAAGAAGTTTAATTTTTTTTTTGTTCCACAAATTCTGCTGTAGTTTTATTATCTTGTCTGTGTTATAATATTACAAGCAACACGTTTGCTTAAAACCCAGTACAACTACATGCTTACAATTGTGTTTCATTGCAACAATTATTTAACGTAATAACACTAACTACGTCAAATCTAACATTAACAATAAATAACAAGACAAGCTTGAAAATACAAATCACCACAGTTAAACTGAATTAAGTTTCACTTACAATGAATAGATCAAAATAAATCTAACATTAAACACACACACACACAAAATACAAAAAAAATTAACAGTTTGTATAAAAAAGGGTGTTTTTTTAGGTCTAGAACTTTAAATTGCAAAATTTAAAACAAAAAAAAATTTTTATTTTATTTTATAAAATATCGTTATACTTGTTTTTTCGGTACGAATATTCGTAATAAAATTTACTGAAACGCATTACTGGTGATATTTAAGACCACAATGTGCGTCTTAAATCTTATTAAGAGTCCGAAATCACAGGCTCTTTTCTGATTTACTTCAGGATAGTGTGATAAAGCGTTTAGCTTATCTAAAGCCCAATTAGCGATTCTCAATATTTTGAGAATTGCAGGAAACTAGTTTCTTCTAAAATATTACGCAGAAATGCCAATGCAGGGTTCTAGTCCTATAAACGTATGATGAGCTGGCCTTTATGGCCAGGCACCCAACACAACTTGAGATTGTTAAGGATCCCTAGTTCGTTCAGAGATGGCACACAAACCATTACAATGGCTGATCTTAGCTCAGGTGAGTGTAAGGCCAACAGTGCAGCCTGACTGTCTCACATCAAGTACACTGAGCCAAAAATCACTTTGCTTTATCCACAACGTATGTGGTCATTTTGACACCATCTTGTTGTCTATTGATAACGAGTGTTTGTAAATCGACAACGGTTGATTGTCAACTTTGAAAAAAAAGTATGATTTTAATATTTTTTAACAAAGCACGCACGTTGTCAAATTTCCAACTTGTTAAAAAACGTTGTCAAATGGTATCATTTCGACACTAGTGTGGTGTCAATTTTACACCATGTTGTCAATAATGCGTTGTTCAAATGAGCAGAAACGTGGTTGATACATTATTGACACCGTTTGTGGTCATTTCGACAATGGCTGGTGTCATTTTTTATCTAGTTCTTTTCTTTAAATATTCCGATGACCAATCGATAGCTGAATATGGTTGGATCTTCTGCACACAGTTTCCCTTACAAAAGCGATATTTTTTTCTTACTTTTTTTATTTGAAAGATCAATTTATGATATTAGCATTTGAAAGCGATTTTGGGCATATGATTGTTAAATTTTGAATCGCTTTTCAAGCATGTCACGAATAAAAAAATCCCCAAGCAGTAAATTTTCGTTTTCTTCCTCACTTTCGTTTAAAGCAACGCATGATTTAGCAGTACGAATTTTAGCAATAAAACTTTCATAGTGCAAACGGAGACTCTAGCACAGAATAACAGTTCGTTTGACAGGCAACCTTAAGGCTGAAAAGAACACCCTTTACAAAAATGCTAAATGGAAACCACAGGCGAATTGCAACAAATAGAAAAAAAAATACACACACACACTCATAAGATATCGTAAATAATTAACATGTTGCCTAAGTTAACAACTTGTTTTTTTTTTTTTATTTTTTTTAGAAAAACAAATACTCGTATGCGACGACGTAGTTAATATTAACGAGTGTAAATGAATAAATTTTTAAAAGGTACTTTTAGTGTTTTTTTTTGTAATTTGTTACTACTTTTTTATTGAAAAAAAATGTGTTTTTTTCACAGCGGTCCATTAAAGGCAATTTCCTCGGTTTTGCACGGCTGAATGCACAGATTTTTTTTTTAAGTTTGTATTTGATTGTTTTCATAACAACTAAAAAAAAAAAAAAAAAAAAAAAAAACAATAAAAAAAATTAAACGTGTATATGCAAGTACATACAGTGGGGCTGGCAACTGCTGGCCACAACTGCTAAATACGAAATCACACAGTTGCCATTATCATTACCAGCACCCTCAATGTGTACCACCGTGTTTGATTTTACATTTATGTGAGAAAATAGTTTTTTTATGTTTACTTGTGAGTTTCAATCAATTCAAATTGTAGTTTTATTTAGATTAAATGAAATCGAAAATACTAGTTTTGTTTATTTGGCTTTTTTCACAATCACTCAAATCATACTTACTGGTAATTTAACAAATACTTAATAATAAATTTATTTTTTTGCAACAGCGTTACGTAGCCAGCATTTTTAGTTTTAATAATAGAGATTTTCGTCTGTAGCTGTTTATCACATATTATGCAACATTTTTAGGGTGCAATTGTTATTGTCATGTTAAAAGTACCAAGTTAACGAAACTCACCTGAAAGAAAAAAAGAAAAAAAAAAAGAAAATTAATACGTTACGTAAGTGCTTGTTAAGATTTATGGCGATTTTTAATAAGACAAAATAAAAATTTATTAAAAGAAATTAAACACAGAAACTTGATTAGGCTACTTGTGTTCTTATACAACTCTTTAAATTTTCTCTTCTTGCGTTATTACAAGTAGACCTTAACGAAAAGTGTAGGATAAGCTAAAAGGCCAAATACACGACACCAACATGCTGGTGCAATATTCAGTTTTTTGTAAATCGTTTCTAAAAAAGGTCGAAATGAATGACGATAAAGTTTGTGGGGAAAACATTAATTTTTTTTAATAACTTTTTCTCTATTTGCCGCTGGATCTTGTATTTAAGACAAGCTGATATATGGCTGGCGTTGCCACATATCACCAATTTCGTCACGACAGGTCTAATAAATCAGCTTTGCTGACTTTGAATCACTTTTAATTTCACAAATACAAAACGATTTGACAACAGCTGATGAAAAAAACCTAAATTCAGTATGAATTCAGTTGAATTTCAAGCATTTACGTTA
Organism: Thelaira solivaga; assembly: GCA_947397855.1. NCBI lineage: Eukaryota > Metazoa > Arthropoda > Insecta > Diptera > Tachinidae > Thelaira > Thelaira solivaga. The sequence goes on along the minus strand of OX377612.1, from coordinate 62,163,550 downwards.
AAGCTAATTCACATTGAAATGCGGATATTTCACAAGTTAATTTGAATTACGACTGCTAATTCATAATACTTCAAAACGGAGTCTTGCGACACTAATTGAGGACCTTTAGGCCGCCACTTAAACCAATTAAAAACAAATTAACGCCGTCTACACTATTAATGGCGGTAAAAAAAAAACATAATTTTTAGGGCCTTTTCAACTAAATGCTAACGAAAGCTTCCTTCGTATACATAATGCCATTGATTTTATTTTCAATATCACATTATGCGTTATAAGCTTTCGTTCTTATTTAGCTGAACAGGTAATTGCTGCTATAAAATTTTTAACAAATTCTTGGCTATTGTAATATTTACAAATACATTAATTCAATTTTGCACAATAAAGAAAACAAAAAATATTTTTATTTATGTCTTTCACATTTTGGCTAAAATAGAACGTTTTGATTTACAAAAATAAACACGTTAGTTTGTTTGTTTATTTATTTATATATTTTTTCTTTTAAATCAACCAAAAATAAATGCCAAAATAAAATTAGAAATTGTTTACAACACTAGCCAACGAGTAATGGAAAAGAAAAAATAAACAAAACGTGTAAGTGTGTTAAGGGTATTCACTTTTTTTATTTAATTGCTAGGCGAGACTTTGTCAATTTCTGCATGAACCACAGAAGACTACAGGATGGGACGCACACCGTTGTAAAGCAAGTGTTCTCTGTGTTTGTAATCTGTCACGAAATGTTCCAGAAATTGCTTTGGAGTATTTAAAAAATTTTTTGAAATTAATTCATACCCTAGCACCGCTACTCTGAGATTTTTTGTCATTTTCTGGACGAACCATAGGAGATCACAAGATGAGACATATATCGTTTTAAAGGGGACGTCCTCTAGATTTGTATTCTGCTGCCCAATTGGCCAGAAATTGCTTTGGAGTATTTTTAAAATTTTTTTTTTAAATTCCCTCATGCCGCGATACTGTTGCTCTCAAGGATTTTGTCAATTTCCGGAAGAACCATAGGAGATTACGAGATGAGACATATACCATTTAAAAGGTGACATCTGCCAAAAAAAACTGTCAGAAATTGCTTTGCAGTGTTTTAAAAAATTTCTTGAAATTCCATCATATCCTAGCCCTGCTGGTCTGAAATTTTTTGTAAATTTCATTAAATAAAAACTACGAAAAATTTTAAACATTTCGAGAAAGATAAACTAGGTGGCAATATAATTGGACTCAATATTGCTCTGTAGTGATTACTTTGACAGTGGTGGGCTTAACTTGTTGGCTTGTGCCTCATGCTTTAAATTTGAATTTTTCACTTTAATCATAAACAAAATCACAGCATTCGTTCCACTTGAAACAACTCAATTTTATTTGCAAGTAGTTAAAAAAAATATAATTTAAAATTAAATTTTATAAAACATCTGTTTCTTTTTTTTTTATTTTTTTGGTGTAAAATTTAATGAAGCGTTAATTATAATTATTCCGAGAGTAGAAAACAAAATAAAACAAAGAAAAAACAGAAGCTGTAATTAAATTAAAAACTAAAAGAAATAATTTATATTTAAAATTAAAATCAAAAACTAAAAACTTCATTAAAACAACTTCCATGCACACACACAAGAAAGAGTAGCAGGAGCAACACGATACTCGTACAAGTTCTAGGAAATCTTTTTGAAAAAATCTTTTTAAAACGCCTCAGTTGAATTTTCTTAGTTAAAATGTTTTAATATTTTTTTTTTTTTTTTTTTTTTTGTAATTTAAAATTTTCTTTTTTTATTTTGTAAATACTAGTTATCATTAACATGTCATCTTTACAAAAAATAATAATAAAACAAACGTTATAAAACATGACTGATGTTTAAATTATTTATTTGTTTTTGTTTATTTCATTTAATACAAACAGGGTTTCTAGTGTTTGTTTGTGTATGTTTTTAGAAGTAACTAGTGGCAGCAAATTAAACAAGTTAAAAAGAAAACACAAATAATAACAAATATTATTAATTTGTTGCATTTAATTGAGTTGTTTGTAGAAAAAATATTTTTAAAGAATAAAGAAAAGAAAGTTATCAAGTGAAATGAAAACACAATTTAAAAAAAATTCTTTAAGAGCATTTTTAGCACAAAATACAAAAAAAAATGGAGTAAATCATTTTCCAAAGAAATTTTTGTAAGAAAACACTTAAAAATAAATATTTTTTTATAAAAGCAGTATGAAAACGGGTTAATAACTCTTTTCGTAAGCAATTTTAAGTGGAATGTTAAAAAAAAGTATTTTTACGGAATGGAAATGGTGTAATAAAGTTAAGTGAAATTTTTCATAAGCATTTGTAGATATAATGCTTGAAAAACACTTTTAAAATGACATGAAAAGGGTGTAATAAATTTTAAAATAGGATGGAAATGGTGTAGAAAATTTACGTAAACTTTTTTGTAAGCATTTGTAGATAGTATGCTTAAAAACATTTGTAAAATAATATGGAAATGGTGTAATAAATTTAAAAACGGGATGGAAATGGTGTAGTAAATTTTAGTATTATATTTATATATTTTTTCATAAGCATTTGTAGATATAATGCTTGAAAAACACTTTTAAAATGACATGAAAACGGTGTAATAAATTTTAAAACAGGATGGAAATGGTGTAGAAAATTTACGTAAACTTTTTCGTAAGCATTTGTAGATGGTATGCTTGAAAAACACTTTGAAAATGGCATGAAAATGGTGCAGTGAATTTTAAAACGGAATGGAAATGGTCATAAATAAATCTGCTCATATTAAAACTCGTGCTATTTTACTTGATGCAGTTTAGGTTGCTCAAATTAACACCTGATAAACAGACAGACAAAATTAAAAATTTTTTCCACAGTTTAATTTGAAGCAAATTGCGAAAAAAAATAATTTTAAATTTATTTATGTCGGTTTCCTTTTCCTTTAAACATCTTTACGAGTATGCCAACTATAATCTTTTTATAAATCAAACGAAAAAAACTAAAAAAAGAGAACATTATTAAATTCCAACCCCAACATAATTTACAAATAAATTCTTCATAAATTTTACTTATTTTTTAAGGAATACAAAACAACAAAAAAACGAAACGAAAGAAGGCTATAAGCCGCTTTCAAATTGTGTGTGAAAATTAAATACTTTAATAACAGATTCACACACACACACATAGGGAATCATATCTTTTCTACTTATGCAGCCCATACACACTCAAGTTCAATGCAATTTAGTGCAAAAGTGCGATTTGTGTAGTGCATGTTGATTGATCAATTAATTAAAGAAAATCAAATTCATTTTAATGTTATTTCAATTTTTCACGTTAACAGACTTTTAACTTGTATTGATAGTAAGTGTGTATGGACCGCATTACTCTGCATATGTTGTAGCTGTTTTTTGCTGACGTAGTACCATATATTCTAAGATAATTTCGTATCTTAAAAAGGAAAGACATAAAACTACAAAAAAAAAGTGGAAACAAAATGTGTTTAGGTAATCAGAAATGTTTATGCATTTGTGGCAACATCTGTGATTAATGTGCAATCACACGTTTTACATCAAACACAAAAACAAACATTACATTTAGGCAAACATAAGCCAAGTGATCATGTCCGTAGAAAATAAGATCAAACCACCAAAAAAATATTAAACTTACATCAGGCCCTAGGTTATGCTAAATTTACTTGTGAGTCCTTCATTTAAAAAAATTCTTTTAACAATGTAAATCTGCAAAGCTGCTTTGTCTGCAGAAACAGTAGTAGCAAAATTTTTGTGGTACATTTCAACCTTCTAACTTTTCAATTACTGGGACTTTTTTAACTGCTATTTAAAAAAAAAGGAAAAAAAATACACATAAATTGCCGCGGCAAACGTTTTTATCTGTCAAAAATTTTCATGCCCATACGAAATTGTATGAAGCTTAAGGAAATATCTTGATGACAGCATTGAGCGCTTGAAAAATCAAATTTTGATAATGCGTTTTATAGTGAAGTTGGCTGCAAAACAATTGTTGTTTTTAGTTTGTTATTGTTTTGTTTAATCTAGCATTTTTAACTCTATTTTTGTTTGACTTTAGTGGGTTTTATTAAACAAGATGATTATTTTATTTAGATATGAAGCTTTAACATAAATATTGGGCACTAAAAAACGTTAAGTTTGCCGCTATAATTCAGATTGGACTCTTAGAAGTTTAATATGTTTTATGAAAATATTTTTAGTAAAATTCTATTTTTGTTATTTTGACAATTAAAAAATGCTCCTACAATTGTTGTAGCAATTTTTGCATTTTTCACATGTTTAGATTAATCGCTTTCCCTTTAATAGTTTTAAAAAGAAACCACAAAACTAATTAAGTCTGCAATCTTTTTTATTGTTCTTTCCTTTTTCTGCTATAAACCCTAGAGAGAGTAGAGCAACTAAAACTGTCTTCTATAATCATGGTTTAAGACTTTTTTCCCTGTCCATAAAGTTTCACTTACATCAAATTGATTAGCTGGGACATACATTCACTAGTAACACACGAAAGTGTATTGTACAATAGTACAATAACAAAATTTAAATAAAAATTATTAATATGTTTACATACGTTATGCGTGTTATGTTTAATTTAAAAAAAATTTCGTTCAGAGTGATAAGAATATGGTGGCATATTAGAAGGCAGATCCATAAAGTAGTACATTTGTGAAGAACATTTTAACAAACTTACATAAATTTGTGCTGAAAAGCTGTACACGAATTTTAATTAAATAAAATTCCTAATTGTTAAGTCATTCAACTTACAGACGGCCAGTAGAATGTTAAACTTAATTTAAAACATTTTCCTCATACAATCAACCCTCTGACACACAGTTTTGTAAAACATTTTTGGAAAAAAATTTTTAGCAAGTAAGAATTAATCCTTAAACACATTTTAAGTTTTGAGTTATTTCTCGTAGTAAAGTTGGTGTGTTTAGACACGCATAGTAAAACATTTTAACCCTCTAATTTAACAGCTTATGGGTTTTTTATGTGAGTCAAAAAAGTCCCATTTATTGCAGAGTTTGAGGGTTCAACTACTAACAAAAAATATTCTACATAAGTTTGCTAAACATTCTAATTACCTAAAGTAAAAAGAGTCGCATGGTTCACTACGCTGATTTACAATAAAATTTGGAAAAAATTACATATTTATATATAAACTTTCAAAGCGTGTACTTTTTTTTTTGGCCTCTTTACCACCATCAGTGTTAGAACCTAGTTATTTTGAAAAAAAATATTTTGTGGTACAGCGTCAAGAATCTTCTTTTTTTTTAAATTGTTTCTTATTTTTTAATTTTTTGTTTTATTTTTTTTTTTTCATTTTTTTATTATTTTTTTTTTTTATTTTTTTTTTATTTATTTTTTTTATTTATTTATTTTTTTTTATTTTTTTTTTTATTTTTTTTTCTTTCACTTTTTTATTATTTTTTTTTATTTATTTTTTTTATTATTTTTTTTATTTATTTTTTTAATTTATTTATTTTTTTATTTATTTTTTTATTTATTTATTTTTTTATTTATTTTTTTTATTTATTTTTTTTAGTTATTTATTTTTTTTTATTCATTTATTTTTTTAGTTATTTATTTTTGTATTTATTTATTTTTTTATTTATTTATTGTTTTAGTTATTTATTTTTTTTATTTATTTTTTTTTTATTTATTTTTTTAGTTATTTATTTTTTTTTTAGTTATTTTTTTTTTATTCATTTATTTTTTTATTTATTTCTTTTTTTTAGTTATTTTTTTTTCAATTTTAAATAGTAAACCTTGAGTATCTCAGCTAATCAATTAATAAATTACAGCAATTACAAAAGAAAAAGGCGGAAGTAGTGCAACTATTACTTTAAGAAACTTCAAACAGCCAACAATCATTGAAATCGTTGAAGAAAAATTAATTTTCTATGCAGATACAAAAAAAGAAATAAAAATTTAAAAGTTCATAACAACAAAAATATTTTAAAAACAATTAGATTTTGGTGAAGGAGTTTTAAAGCACAGCAGGGCAAACGCACACTCAGCAAAATGTTATGCTTCATATTGCCAGCCGCCAAAACAGAAAAACAATAATTGTTTAAAATATTTTTAAAATAATGAAGGGTCATAAGCAAAAAGCGTTTCATCAAAACCTTTTTTATGCGGATTTTACACTATAATACAAGCTTTAAGATTTTCGTTGGAGTTTGTCAGCTGTTTTTGTTATTTCTTTGTTGGTATGCAAAAATGCTGTTCCTGACACAATGAAAAGTATAAACATTTAGAAAATTTTCTAAAAATGGTGAAAGTAATACGACTGTCGAATCTCTATTCATAATTTTTTATGTATTGTTTTCACACTATTCTACTTTTCATTTTATTTAAATTTTTGACAAGTCGTTTTACTTAGTATTACAGTGTAAGACCCTGGCATTAATAGGCTGTGAATAAGATACGTAACTTAGGGCTTTTTTGCAATCATATGACGATAAAAAAAATTTTGTTTGGTTTAAAATTTTCTTCGAAACGAGTGAGTAAATTCAGCCTAAATTAACAACAAACACATACAATTTTGACAGTTGGGGTTAAAGCAGCTGGCAAGCTAAGCAAAAATATGTTTAGCAAATTTGTAAAACTAAAAATTTGCTAAAGTATTTCTTTAGATTTTTCAAATATTTTTCATTTTAATATAATTTTAAATGGGGCTGCTATACCTTCACTCACGAGCTTGTACATGCTAATGAACAAGTAGGTACTAGTTAGTGCTTCCTTTCTATTAAAAAAAAAAGTGCTAATTAAGCTTCATATTAATTTTTTCCATTTTTAATTCTCAATGTCAAAAGTTATGACGTCAGCAAAATATTTTAATCTAATCGAAAGTTTTTTTAATGTTTTGCTTTTTTATTTTTTCCTAAATGATAAATAGATGTACGAGTATGTACTTGTACAAAATGTTTGGATTTTACCATTTTGTGTGAGTTTGTTTGTTGTATTTTTTCCATTTTTTTTTCCATTACTTAATCAACATAAATTTTGTTTTGTTTTTTTTTTTTTAGTTTGAACGTTTACCTGATTTTTATTTGTTTACGAAAGAAAAAAAATATTAATTCAAATTATTAGTTAAAAAATGTTTATTCTTTGTTGTTCTAATTATTTATATTGAAAGATGGGTATGTGTGTGTGTGGTTTTTTTCAACACGGGTCAATTTGGTTTAATTTGCAATAAATCGAGCAGAAGCTTTTCGATTGAACTCCAAATATAAACCCCACATAATAATTACGAATAAAATTTTATTGTAATTTTGTTGATCTGTGTAATTTTCTCTACTTATTCGAAACGACTTACAATATATTTTTTTATTCATTCATTTATTTACAATCAAATTATACAACAGTTCAGAGACCAACCATTTATGGCATTGAGTTTGAGTATTTTTAAAAATACTGGGTCATTTAACACTCGAGTGTTAGAATTAGAATTAATTTACTTATTGATGTTCGTTAGATCCATAAATTGTCATTCCCTAAAATCAACTACATAAAGTTAAACAGTCTCTTTTTTAATCAATTAAAACAAAGTGAAGATAAATATGACGAGTTAAATTTGTTTTAACGTAACCCGTTACGTTTTTTAAAATTTTTAATATAATTTTAAAAAATATCAATTAAAAAAAAGTGAAGATAAATATGCCGAGTTAACTATGTTTTATCGTAACCCGTTACGTTTTTTAGTATTTTTAAATATCTTTTCAGTATTTATGACATATTTATCAAATACGTCTTACGTAATTAAATATTTCTAAATATGTTTAAGAGAAATTTAAATACGTTGTCTTCTCAAGAAGATTACGGGATGGCACACATATCATTTTAAAGGGGAAGTCGTCTAGATTTGTAATCTACTGTCCAAATACTCAGACGTTACTTTGGACTATTTTAAAAATTTTTTTTTAATTTCCATATACGCCATTGCTGCTGCTCTGAGGAATTTTAGTAACTTCGACGAACAATAGAAGATTTATAATCTGCCACACACTTACTCAGAAATTATTGTGGATTAATTTAAAAAAATATTTTCAAATTCCCTTATACCCCAGTACTCGTGCTCGTCAAGTCTTAAATTACGTATATTCCTTCCTTTCACTATCTTCAGAATTTTACGTTTATGCATTTTTGGAATAATAATTCTCATACTTAATGCTTTAAAACGTTTTGAATACAAAAATGATAAATGGGAAATTAACTAAAGATAAATAATACAATGAATGTCAAATGAAAAGAAAATTTTGAATTAAAAATAAGACACACCAACAAGAAATTAAAAAAAATAAAATATGAAAAACTACATGTCATTAAGACCTTTTTTGTTTAATACGATTACAAAAGCTTAAAACTATATGCCATACAAAATAACACAATAACAAAAACAAATACAAGAATAAGAAACCAAAAAGAAAACGTTTACACTGGCACACAAATATGACATACACATATAGGTTTTGCTACTGTCTTGCAGAAAAATAATTTTAAGAGATTTTCTTTTAGTTAAAACCGCCGAAAACCTTAAAACAAAACAATCAAGGTGCCAAGCCTGAAGCCAAGCGCACGGATCACAGGTTGCAGGTAGTGGACGACTTTTAGGTATAAAGGACAGCTTCGGATAAGTGAGTTTTCACAAATAAGCAAACCCGGACAATCACGGAATGTAGACCAGTGGCACACATTGTCAAGGTGAGCAGGTGATACCTTTCAATTTTTACCCCAATGGTAAACCAGTCTGATAGCTTAGATGACAGGCCCATCAGCAGACTAGGCTGTAGTAGACTAATCATTTGCTCATTTGAAACAATCCCATTAATGAAATCTAATTAAGGGGATGTTACACTGTAATACTGAGTAACACGACTTGTCAAAAATTAATATCCAATGAAAAAGTAGAATAGTGTGAAAACAATACATCAAAAAATATTAATAGAAATTTGACAGTTGTTTGGCTCTCAGTATTTTTAGAAAATTTTCTAAACGTTTATACTTTTCATTGTATCAAGGGCAACATTTTTGCATATCAGCAAGGAAATAACAAAAACAGCTGACAAAATCCACTGAAAATCTTAAAGCTTGAATTATAGTGTAAAAAACCCCGTATGATTTTTTGACAGTCGTATGAAATACTATTTGATTTTGCTGTGCCAAAATACAACAAAAATCTTAGTGTAAAACGCTCATAAGAGGCCCTATGGTACATATAGCAGCGATGGGATCATATATATAAAACCGCCCAGGGTGAACTCCACCTCAGGGAGCATTATCTGCACGACCTTTCTGCGCTATCAGACTGCACGAGTAGACAGGCTATCCAGCTTCGTGAGGAGCAACAATTGTTTTAATTCGTGACGCACTTTTGTGTTTTTTCTCTTTCTTACTCTTACCGCCTCTTCTTCGTTTTTTTGATTTTCTTGTTATAGCTATTTCTTCTTAATTTTTTCTCTCCACAAAGAAGCTACCTTTCAGTCTTATAGGGATACTCTGTTCAAATCTTAATAATTTAAAAAGTTAATTTACAATTAAAAATCGTCGGCACAATGGCAACTGGCAATAATGAGTCTTAAAAAAAAAAGAAATTTTTTTGTGTCAGTCACATTTATCTGCCACTGTAAACGATGATGGTTTAGAAATAGAAAACTATTTGGTTTTCAATTCATAAAACAAATAAAATATAATTTAAATGAGTGTTAATTTATGCATTTCTTTTTCCAATGATGTGTGTGTATGTGTATGTGTTAAATATTTTTAATGAGTCCCCAGAAATTTCACTTTCTACTGGTGGTCGGTCGGTTGGTCGGTCAAGTATTAAAAAACACTCACACACGCAACATTAAAAAATGAATAAATAAAATAAAAATTTGTTTGAATAAAAAGAATTGACATCCATCAATTAATTGTTTTTATTAACGTTTTTAAATTCACTGTGCGATTCAGTTCATGGCGTATGAACTAAATGTTTTTATTTTTTTTTTATTTACAGTGGCCAGCAAAAGTCTTCGGTTTAAGATAATTTGACAGTTCTGAAGGAGACAAAGAAAAAGCCAAACAGAATTGTAGGGTGCGCACAAGTCGGTATTCCTTGACAATTTTTTTAATCACAAATCACTCGCTCTTCTCTCTCACTCTTCTCTCTCTCTCTCTCTGTCTTATTCGCGCTCGTCTCTCTCACGCTCTCTCTTCTCTCTCACTCTACCTTTCTCTTCTCTCTCACTCTACGTCTCTCTTTTCCCTTCCGCCCTCTCTCTCTCTCTCTCTCTCACTCACTCACTCTCTCTCTCTCTCTCTCTCACTCACTCACTCTCTCTCTCTCACACTCACTCTCTCTCTTTCTCTCTTTTTTCTCTCCCTCTCTATCTCTCTCTCCCTCTCTCTCTCCCTCTCTCTCTCACTCACTTTTTCCCTCCCTCTCTCTCTCTCTTTTTTTCCTCTCTTTTTCCTCCCTCTCTCTCTCCTTTTTTCCTCCTTCTCTCTCTTTTTTCCTCCTTCTCTCTCTTTTTTCCTCCTTCTCTCTCTCTGTCTTTGCCTTTATTTTTGTTTTTGTCTTTGTCTTTGTCTCTGTCTCTGTCTCTGTCTCTGTCTCTGTCTCTGTCTCTGTCTCTGTCTCTGTCTCTGTCTCTGTTTCTGTCTCTGGCTCTGGCTCTGGCTCTGGCTCTGGCTCTGGCTCTGGCTCTGTCTCTGTCTCTGTGTTGTGAAACATTTATGCACATTTTGTGATGGTTATTAATTATAATTATCACTACTGGGCCCCATACACTATTATAACCCAGAGGTTTAAATGAATTATTTAGTGGGTAGAATCAAAAAGAAAATATTTTGGAGAATTTGAATTAATGAAATTTTTTATTAAAAACAAGAGCTTAAAAATTTATAATTTTTTTATTAAGAAATAAACTCGTTGAGTTTCATTATGTATTTTTTTTTTTTTTTTGTTTTCCAGGTTTTTAACAACTAAAGCAACAAAAACTTTTTTCTTCTTTTTTTTAATTTTATTTTCGCTTGCATATTGTGTGGAGTGCGCTGTGTGTAAATTATGTCATTAACCTTATCAGTTTCATTTAAAATATAAAAAAATTTGTGACAAATTTTCTAAATAAATTTTTAATAATAAAATGAACAATTTGTAACTGACTGACTGCTGCATATGATTATCGTTGTTTTGTTGTCACCATCAAACTTATGACTGCAATATCAGCAATTTAATTTTTTTTTTTAATTTGTCAAACGATTTTTAATCTCTAAATTTAATTTTTAATTTATAAACACACTTGCATACATAACTTTTATTGTGTATTAAAATAAAATTTTAACTTTCCTTAACAACAACATTAAATATCAGTTTCTTTAGTCAATAAGCAAACAAATCAGTTTGTTTTCCAACAGTGACCTACCAGTTCATTATGAATAAACAATTTAAGGGCCAAAAATTCTTCTTTTTTATTCTCTCTTGGTTCCCTAGAATTTACGATATTCGTTTTTATTGAATTTTGTACTACCGCTAGCTTTTCAGTTTGATTTTAATCATACACAGACCTGTCTTATCACACAGTTTTTTTCATGGCTAGTTTTCCCCTAAGGCTTAGCATTTGAAGTCAGTTTGTAGCTGTCTGTGATCGTAATTCTTATACCAGCGATTGCTAAGCTAACAAAATATGCGCTAGTGTCAACCTTCTGCCGACACAACTTTTTTTCTATTCAGATGGCTTCTAAGGTTTTTATATCATAAAAAATAATTATTTTCAGGAACGTTGCTAAAGCACAATATTCCGGCCCAAGGATAATAAATTTAAAGAATTTCTGCACTTTCCATTAATAATGCAATTTGGAAAATTATAAAAACAATTAATAATTTTAATTTAAAAAAATATTAATAATTAAATTTTTAATTGATTTAATTTTTTAATTATTTGGTTTCGTTTAAAAAAAAACTTTGCTCTATTGAATAAATTTTTAATGAATTAAATAAATAAATAAAATTTTTAATTAATTCATTTAATCAATTTGTTTACTCAAAGAAAAAATTGTCATATTGATTATGTTTTTAATCAATGCTAGCATTCTTTACTCATATTGATTAAACTTTTAATTAAATCGATTAAATTATTAATTAATTGAATCAATTAAAATTAATTAATAACTTTGTCATGTTTACTATATTTTTTAATTAAATCAATTAAAAATTCAATCAATAGACAAATGTGTAATTAAAATGTTTAATAGGTTTTTTTTTTTTTTTTGTAAAGTAGAGTAGTAAGCAGTAACTTATTAATGGGTGATTCGTAGGTTCGATTCAGGCTTAGATGACTTCGATTCGAATCGAAAAGGCTTTCGAAGAGAATTTTCATTTGGAAAAAAAACTGATTCGAAGAAAATTAACATTTTTAAAATTATTCTCAACTCAACTCAAAATACAATTTAATTTTCAACAAGGCCAATAACATTTTTGGACACTTGATGTAATGAAAAGTGTAAATGTTTAAAAAATATTTATTATTTACATGCAAAAGTGTTCGATTAATGTAAAGAGGGTTTCAGATTTTAAACTTAGTTTTCTTTTTTTTTTTAATAAACAATAAGGAAACTAAAAAGTGTTTGTCAATATTTTTTATTCACTAAAATTGATTAACCAACAAAAGTTGTTAAAATAAAAACAAAAACGGGTTTATTATTGGCCAATTTGGCTGCTGTTGTTGCTATTGCACGAGACAGACGACTTATTTAATTTGCTGTCAGACAGCTACTAGTTAATGGAAATGGTCAAAGAAAAGAAAGAAAAAAATAGCCTCTTGATTTACAACAAACGCGACTGTTTCATATTACAAAGTGTATTTTAGTTTTTTTTTATCTTCAAGTTTCATTTATTTTTTATTTCATATTTTTTTCAGTTCAATAAACTGCTGCAGATTGTTTTTCATTTAAATAATTTTTTTTTTTAAATACAAAAAAAAACAAATGTTCAGTGTTTTAGCAGCTGTTGATGTTTTTCATTAAAAATAAAAATTTTTTTTAATTTGTAAAACATTTTTTAGCAACTAGCACAGGTACTCACAGAAAAACTATTTAATAATAATTGATTTGAAAGGGTTTTCCTTTTTAAAGATTTTTTTCATCGCGATTTTGTGTTGAACCCAACAGAATTTTGCCTTAGGGGCAAAGGCCTCAAATAGTTGTAGATAATTTTTTTTATATGAACAACAAAGTGACTTTTTTTAACTTTTTTCCCTTTATTACAACTTCCCCATAAAACAAATATATATTAGAATATGGCACCACTGCAGCAAAACTCTATATAAATAAAATTCATTTTCTCTTTCTTTGTGTTTTCCAATAAATTTTTCTGCAATTTTGTACTTCAAATTTACTTTTGGACTAGCCATGCCCATTTTATGAACACTTTTATGCCCACATTTGATTAAAACAATTTAGATGAGTCTTTTATTATTTTAAAATTTTATTTTTCAATAGATTTCGCTGAAATCGGGAACATACGTTCACTATAGCTCAAGGAACGTCGCCACTTCTATGCCATCTTTTTAACATAATTATTGAAATTATTGTTTATACTCTTTATACGTTAAGGAAGTTAGCCATCTACTATTGGACCGATCCTACCTATTTTTATGTCTACTTTCTTAACAAAATAATTAAAATTAATTTTTGACTGATAAAAAAATCCTGTTGCAACGGATTATTCTCAAAGTTGCTACATAAACACACTCTTTATACTTAAAAAAAAATTGTATCTACTTTTGGACCGATTATGCTCTCTACTTTTCAAACAATAATAATTTAAATTACTTTTCAAAATATAAAAGTCCTATTTTTAAAAAAAAATTATCTGAAATTTGGTAAAAATTCTCTGTACACTTTAAGGTTGTATTTAGTTTTGTACTGACCACCCCCACTTTTTCCGCTATTTTTTAGTAAAAAACATTAAAGTTTTGAGATAAATTTAAAAAGTGGGAGTGGCAAATTATTCCTTTCAATAAAATATAAGTTGGGTTACGCCTAACATTTTATATAATAAAAAAATTAGACATATTGGTGTAGAAGTTCTCCGATTTGAGAAAATGTTAACAAGTGGGCGTGGTCAAGGGCGTGGTATATTTTAAAATTCATACAAATTGGGTTTTCACTAAAACATAAAATTTTTGTATATAGCATCTTCTTACTTTAAGAAATCGTACTCATAAAGTAAAGGATGCGAGACCGGGTAAAACCAGGTAGTAGATAAATAAGCCAGATACCAACTGCAGCGCCATCTGCCAAGGCATACACAGAAATTCAATTAAATCGATCCAGCCATTTAGGAGGAGTACAATGTCAAACACACGTACAATCGGATTTTATATATTAAAATTTGAAAACAACACAACTAAATTTTATAAACAACAAGTGACGCATTAGCTGTTAGCAAAGGTGCTGAAAGTTGACGTGCTGGTTTTGGGTTGTTGGGCATAAAACCTATAACAAAACTCTATTTGATTATTTACACACGTTTTATTATTGAAAACACAATTTCATTTTTATTGCGTAAAAAAAATTAAAATTATTAATATCACAGTGCCGCTACTTCTGCTGCTGGTTACTAGCATTTTATGATTTTTAAATATTTTTAATTATTTTTCTTTTAAAAAAAAAAAAAAAAGTTTTTATTTTCGTAAATATTTCGTAACACATAATGAGGCTTTCATCAAAACAACCCAACAATGAATGCCAAGAAATTAAAACGTGACAGAAATTTAAAATAATTTTTCTTTGTGTTTTCTTCAAAACAAGTTAAAAAATTTACAAGCATGAAATAGAGGCAGATTTAATGACAAACAAAAAAATTCAGCGACAACTTGCTTGAATATATTTCTACAAAGCTTTCTGAACACAAAAAAAAAAAAAAAAAAAAAAAAAAAAAAAAAAAAAAAAAAAAAAAAAAAAAAAAAAAAAAAAAAAAAAAAATTATAACCTCAATCTACTATATTGCGCAATATTTTTGTGAGAAAGAATTTGCTTTATTACGGTTAACGAAGTCCTTAACGCTGCTTGCATGTGGCATCGATAAGAACTTTGATAACCGTAATAAGTGAAACACATCAGTAGTGCGATTCAGTAACTTTTATAACGATTATTCGCTTCGAAAAAAATAAAACGATATTTTATGGAATTCGGTATTCAGTAACTTTCCAATAAAATTATTCGCCGCTTGCGATGAAGTTAACAGCACATAAATAATCATCGCAAATAACGATTTCTATCGTACCGAATATTTTTTTCGGAAAGTTACTGAATACCGAATTCGATAAAATATCGTTATACTTCTTTTTTTTAATACGAATTTTCGTAATAAAAATTACGGAATCGCACTACAGCAGTTATTTCCTGAATATATCGGTGCTTGAAAGAAGGCCCAACTGCACTGGTGAATACAATGCGTCTACCAACGCTCCCATATGCAACATATGAGTACCAATTCGAAACCATGTTAATCTTAAGTAGGAGCAGATCTATGGGTCACGGCACCCTATTTCCAAGCAACTCCACACCGAGCTTGGGTTGTCTGACATGGTCAAATATCTCTAATACCTGTATTAGAAATAGAAGAGTGAATGAGAGTGGGGAGATAGTAGCAGAGAGAATAAGATGAAGAAGAAGACTCCATCACCTAAACCAGTTGGTACTTCCAATGAAGCCATAAAGCATGCAGACCTCTATAGTCGACAGTACAGTAAAAACCTGCAGGTGGATCCAACAGGGCAAAGCAGAAGCAAAAAAATGTGTTCCACAGTTTTTTCCTTCTCTCCCCGTTTTCTTCGATGATAAACCCATTCTCCTTGCATGGTTACCAAAACATCAGTGGCCTGTTATTGCCCCCACCACCACATTTCTCTCTGGAGTTCCAGGAAACCTCTACAGCGATTACTGTCCAGCCTAGGCCGTTCGTCTCTCCGGGTCTGCTGTTTCTAGATCTAGAGGAGGATGCGGCAGAGTGTGTCAGTATTCTGCATTGGCAGCCTCGACCCTTCCCTAACAAAAGCAGTTAGTTATAGACCAACCCAATTGGCCAAAGGTGCCATTCAAAACTGAGCATTTAAAAAAATTTAACGCCCTGAGTTACAGAAAACATAAATTCAAATTGTTGAAAAAGGCTTTACTCAACTGAAGGTTACTTTCAAAGTTTATTAAATTTTTTTTTTTTTTTTTGCTTAAAAAAATTTTTAAATAATTTTGTCTCAATGGAAACTTTTCATTCGTGTAATGCATCATTTTTAATAACCCTTAACACACAGTTTATTAACAACACTTTAACGCTTCAATAATTCGTAACATTAACATTTTGCATGCATTTTGACATATTTTTTTTACACACACACACAACTATTCGTTAAATTATTAAATTAATTAAATTTTTACAGAAAAATTAAACGTCATGTTTTATAAATTGTTGCACAATTAATGTTTTGATCTAGATAAAGTGTCATTCAGCAAGCAAAAAAAAATAATTATAAAAATATTAAATAACATCCGGTGATTAAATGAAACTTGCAGGTAAACTGTTTTTAGTTAATTTGAAATTTTTTATTTGAAAAAGAAATTTCGAGCGACAAAAATTTACTGTTATTTTTATTATCAAACAATTTTTAAATAAAAAAAAATCATAGAAATATATTGTCAACCATTATTGGGGGCTATGGTTCACAACTTAAAGCGGTTGAGTTGTAATTGAGACGACTGCTATTGATGAGTTGTCATTTTTGTATGTGTTTTTAAACTGCAAGAACACAGAGTTGTAATCAGCTTATAGTCTCAAAATTACAATTCAAGTAGAGTTGAGTTATGAACCATAATAGAGGCATTAAACTGCACTTTAATTAAAATTAAAATAAACTCAAATTAAACAAAGTAAATGAAGATAAATATGCCAGGTTAAATATGTTTTAACGTAGCCCGTTACGTTTTTTAGTACTTCTAAATATTTTTTTTACGTCATTAAATATTTCTAAATATCTTTAGGAGAACCATAAATACATTTACTTCTCACAAAAATTTTAGGGGACGGGGCACATATCATTTTAAAGGGGAGGTTGTCTAGATTTGTAATCTACCACCCAAATACTTAGAAGTTATTTTAGACTATTTTTAAATATTTTTTGAAATTTGCATATACCCCAGTACTCTTCTTCTCAAGGATCTTGGCAGTTTCCATTTTGCATAATAAAACAAAAACTAAGAATTTTTCCGAAAATGTTAAAACACTGCCAGAAAGTTTGGAACCTACAGATTAAACTTCTTTTTCAGTTTGGTAATCTTTATTTGTAGATTGGGGAATGGTAAAAATTCCTCAAAAAAACAGCTCTGGGATATATGAAAATTTAAAAAATTGTTTAAAAATATTGCAAAGTAACTGCTCGGTATTTGGACGGTAGATTACAAATCTAGACAACCTCCCTTTAAAATGATATAAGTCCCATCCCGTAATCTTTGTGAGAAGTCAATGTATTTATGGTTCTCCTAAACATATTTAGAAATATTTAAGGACGTAAAACGTATTTGATAAATATGCCATAAATACTAAAAAACGTAACGGGTTACGTTAAAACATAGTTAACTCGGCATATTTTTTTCACTCACTTAATTAAACATAAAATAAAAGAATTAGCTTTTATTCAAAATTATAAAAAAATCTAAATTTTTTTAGCGTAAAAACCTAAGCTGGGTTATTATAAAGAATTTAGAAGAAAATTGCCAAGTCGTTCTCCAGTGATGCATTTGATTTTTATTTATATAGAAAAGATTACAGCGAGACTGACTATGCTAATGATTACAAAGTAGAAGATGGCAGGGGCGGCAATTCACTTTTTGCGAAAACATATCACATGTGCAGCTCTAACTTTCTTTTGTATTTGTATTGTCTAACCCTCTACAAGATATAAAAAAGAATTATTAAAATATGTAATTGTGTTAAAATTTTCCATCTCTGCCAAGCGAAATACTGTTTGTTTGATACTTTGACACAAAAATTCGTTACAATCAGCAAACAAACTGGCATTGAGAAAAAAGTCTTACAGAATTAGAAAAAATAGAAATATCAAGGACACTACTGAGCGGACATTATACTTGGCGGTTGTGGTTGAAAATAAGTAATTGTGTTTGTTGTTGTACCTGTTAAAAATTGCATTTTTTTTTTGTCTTTGTAATTTTATGCTGCAAAGATTAACATACACAAACACAGACGTGCTTGTTAAAAAGAAAAAAAAACTCTTCACCTGTAAGACAAAAATAACAGCAACAACAACAATAATAATAATACAAAAATAATTATCAAGGACGTTAAGTTTAGTTGACATCAACAAACAAAATGCAAAGTGCAGCGAACGCAATGCAAATAAATATGACTCGACTCGTACTTGTGTTTTAGTGTTTAAGCAAAAGAATAATTGCAGAAAAATAAAATACTGAACAACAACAACAGCAACAAGAAAAAATAAAAAAACATGTTTTGTTTTGTTTTGTTTCATTTTATTTAATTTAAATCAGTGAGTGACTTTATTGTTGATTTTTTTTAAATCATTTGTGAGCTTTAATTAAACTTAAAACATGACTGACTGTTCTTATTGATAGTTGCCAGCCAGATAATAAAACTTCAAGTAAAGAAAAGTGCTAAATACATTTCTAAATCTAAAGTCCAAATTCTAAAAACAAACAGCTCAATTTTCATTTAATTAAAACTCTGAAAAGGAAATTAAACTGAAATAAATTGCGCAATAGAGTCCTACACAACCATAGCTTGAATGACTTAACAGAATTTTTTTATATTTACTGTCATGCGAGAGAATTTCTAAATATTTTTTTCGCAGCTTGTTTATTACACGAAAGCTTAAATGAAACCAAAAATTAATGGAAGGCATGAAATAATACATTCAATTTAAATTTAGCAAAGTTGCTAAGGGAAAATTCACAACTCTGGAAGCAGGTCGCTTAAATTGCAAGTGTTTTGTTTAACGCTTCATAACTTTGGGCACCAGCTTCTCTTACTAAATGTTGCCAGACAAGGGAAGCTGGCGTTAAACGCACCTATTCTGTAAAAATAGTGAAGATGACCTTTGCCTGGGCTTGATTTTTAGAAATGTGTAGCGGGTTTTTCAAAAAGAGTTTTGTAAAGTTGATAGCAATCACATATTAGGCCTGATTATGTGTGTCGTTGCCGTGACGAAAATAGTGATATGTGGCAACGTCGGCTATATAATTTACATTAGCTTGTTGTTAGTTCGACTACAACAGCGACACTCGTAATTAGGCCTATTAGCTGTTTTTATGCAGTCTGTTTGGCCAAATAAAAAAACATTTGCAGGTATCAAAGGCAGGCATACTAATTAGGCCACACTGGCCAGACCATGCCCCTCATGCTAAGTTAGATGCTGTAATTCCAACAGGACGGTCTTACGTTTTGTAGCTGTAAGAGAACTTTTGATTTACAATAGAAGACTCATGTCGTTGCTAATCTACAAAAAAAATGTTTAGCGAATTTTAACTGATATTTTTGGGTAATTTTTCTTCACTTTTCGAATATAATCTGGCAACTCAGCTTACCCACAATCCATAAAATGTACCGTATAGTGCCACACTCAATACAAAGTACAAAGTTAATTATTAAAATGGCTTTTAATTAAATAGTAACTAGACTTTAGCGTCTAACAACGTATTTCATTCTAGTTAGTATTAAAGGGCTGCACAAGCATAGCTTGCAAGCAATTTTTTTTTTTATAAAATATTTCATATGCTACAAATTTCAAACTGTTCTTTAGTTACTTATTATCGTATATTAATGTATGAGTATCTGGGGCTAACTACTTGGACTGTCTTGTCTGTCTGTCAAAAATGTCTTGTTGTCGTATTAAATGCATAAGATTTTGTTGGTTTATGCTAGTATGTGTAAAAATGTATTTACATAAGTGTGTGTGTGTTTGTGTGTGAAGGGTTGTATTTTATATACCCAGTGAGCAAATTAATCCAACATGAATCAGATGTCTGACAGGAAAGTAGCTAAAATAGTCGGACTTAAATCTCATGTCTATTAGAAGATCGTATGCGTATTCTGTTAATAGTTCCGACATAAATATGTATTACGTATGAATAATGACCAGAAATCTCAAGGCAAATTCTGAGATTTTAGCCGACTTTTCTTAAAGTACCCTAACAAAAGTCGATATTCGACATTCTAAAGGAATTTTGCTGGCTGGGCTATCTGTATGTATGAGTGCTAATTTGTTGTTGTTGTTTTTCTTGTCTTCAAGAACATTCATATGAAAATAAAAACAAAACACTTATGCGTTACAGAAGAGTACATTTGCTATTAGACTATGAAATTAATTAAAAAGTTCCACTTAAAAGAGTAAATTGTATTTAATTAATTAATAATTACTACAATTAAAAAAAATTTTGACCAAGAAAAGGAGAATGTTCGTTAGAACAGCAGAAACCAGTCAGAATGTGCTCCTTAAATAAAATGGAAGGTGACTCCAGTGAGTCTTGTAATCTGATCCTGTATTAAAGGAAGAAGGGGTGTTAATAGAAAGCTTTAAAAGAAAGAAAGCAATTCTTTTTAAAGCATTAGTCACGACCCATGAACTCTCATGCAGCTCATGATTATCCAGGTTTGTGAACTATTTATTACGAACAAAAAAATAACAAAAGCAAGAGACAAAATCCAATAAAAATCTTAATTTTTGTATTGCAGTGTAAATCCCTAAGCCTAAGCGATAAGCGCTTCAAATACCATTTGATTTAGATGTGTGTGAAGATAAATACGTCTAGTTAATTACGTTCTTTTTTTAAATATCGCATGCGATAAAAAAATTATAGAGCGATGGAAAGCAACCACAATGGACGGGGCTATCGTCATGGGAATACAGTTTCTCCTAATTGTACTTGTGAAATTTTTTAGAAAACGTTGAAAATTCACTTAGTACAAAAATGCGGTCTCTGAGGGATGAAGGCTACTGTGGCCAAACCCTTCTATCTCAAGGAATGAAACATAATGGAAAACAACCACAACGGATAGGGCTTTCATCTTGGGAATACAGTTTCTCCCAATTGTATTTGTGAAATTTTTTAGAAAACGTTGAAAAGTTCACTTAGTACAAAAATAGCGTATACGTGGTTTCTGAGGGATGAAGGCTACTGTGGCCAAACGCTTCTATCTCAAGGAATGAAACACATATCATTTTAAAGAAGAGGCTGTCTAGATTTGTTATCTACCGCCCAAATACTTAGAAATTATTTTTGACTATTTTTAAATTTTTTTTGAAATTTCCCTACACCCCAGTACTTATGTTTTCAAGGATTTTGGCACTTTCCGTTTTGCATCACAAAATAAAAACTACGAAATTTACCGAAAATGTTAAAACACTTCCAGAAAGTTTAGAATCTACAGACTAAATTCCTTTCTGATGTTGGTAATTTTACTAAACAAAATCGGGAATAATATGTTGGCAAAATTGGAAAATTCAAAAAAATTTTTAATAATAATCCAAAGTAACTTGTGAGTATTTGGGCAATCTAGACAGCCTACCCTTTTTGCATTTTGCATTTGAGAAGCGACCAACCAATTATGTTTGTTTTGGCCCCGACTTGTAGTCAATAATTGTTTGTATTCTTTTAAACTCTGCTTATTTGTTTTTTTTTTTTTTTTTCTTTTTCATATTGTGAACACAAATGAGTTACCACAATAAAACTAAACCACGAACACTTGTCAAGTGACTTTTAAAAAAAACTCTGACAAACAAACTCAAGTTGAGTGCAAAAAAAAAGAAGCAAATAAAAACTTAGTGGGTTAGTCTTGCATTTAACCTAAATTTTGTAAAGTCTTCCGAAAATAAAAAACAAAAACAAAAATGATAAAAAAAAATATGTGCATACAATCAACTAAATGATATTTAAACAAACAAGTTTTTTGTTTTTGTAAACAAAAACTAAAAAAAAAAAATTAAAATAAACAAAACAAAGCTCGCCAGCCAATTTAAATTTTAAATCAGGCCTTTTATAGACTCACAAGACTTGGAAAAAATCATTTTAGCGAAATACTTAAATGAATGAATGAATGGATTTTTCAAAGTTTAAATTTATTGCGATTTATCAATTTTATTTAAAAAAAAATAGAGCTTGTTGTATGTGTGAGTGCCGACTCAGTAGCAGCTGTCATCTTGAATTTTGTTGTCTATTTCTGAAAAACTTCTTTCTATTTAAAAATTGTTGTTGACGATTTGGCATTTCCTACACAAAAAATAAATAAAATAAAATAAAACATTTTAGTTTTAATGATATGAAAAAGAAAAAGATAAAAAATTAAGGTATCAACCTTTGAAATATTATTTATGTGTTTAATTAAGAGCAGCACCTACAATAAATTTTAATAATTCAAGGTGTTTCCAATTGTATCGCCAGCTCTTTTATGTGGATTAAAACGCACAAAACTGCTGATGACGTTAACAGACAAACAAAAATCCTTCGTTCCACACGTCATAGTTCTAGTCCTTTTTTTCCAGGAATTTTTTAACGCCGTGTAGCTTTCTCTCTCTCGCTCTCTGTTTAAAAATGTATCTCTTTAGTTTTATATTTTATAAAGTTTGTTTACTGTCAATAATTTGTTTGTATTGCTGTCAAATAATCTTTAAAAAAAAATTTTTTTTTTCAATTTATTAGTTGTTGCTGTATTTTAAATATATTTTTTTCTAGAAATTCCAGCTAAGATTGAGTTAAATAAAACAAAAAAAAAGTGTAGAGCAAAATTTGTTTAAATTGTAATTTAATTATTAATATTCAGGGCAGAGAAACTCATGCACTAAAAATAGCAAAATATGCTAAAATAAAATTTAAAAATATGAATTCAAAATTTATTTATTTAACCAATTATTGATTCATAAAAACGTATAAGCTTAACAAAAACAAAAAAAATAATAATAATAATAATTTCCAGACTAGAAACTTAGAGTTGAATGTATAAACACTAATTGAGGCCTTATCTTAGGCAAATAAAAAAATATTGGCTACAAAATACAACTCCCTAACGAAACAGAAACAGGAACAAGGCGAATTTATTATAAAGAATTACCTACAATTCTATATAAAACATCAAAATAACATTTTGATGTTTAGCACCTTGTTAAAGTCCAAGTAAACGGACTGTTTGACAGCTTCTTGAATTCGCTTTGAACAGAAAGATATTTCTAAACAAAAAATTATTAAAATAGCAAATTTTTTTTCAATTTAAATGAAAATTTTAATTTTTTTAATTTTAATTTTTTGTATTTTCTTTACAGGTAAGATTGTTACGTTTACTTACTAAAATTAATGGCTTCGCAATTACTATTTGGCGGTCATAATTTCAGTGTACATACACACATTCTTTCTCATCACGTTCTCATAAGCTGAAACAGCTTATGAGCTGATTCAGTTTACTTTTCTTCATCATTTTCAATGGTAAGTCAGTCAGATTGTTTTTATTTATGGATTTCATAAACAAAACAAATAAACAACAGCAACAAAAGAGAAAAAGAAATGTTACTGTGACTATTACAATCGGACATTGACGTTTAGAGATGTTTTGTTGGGTTAGATAAGTTGGTTAAATGTGGGTAATTTTATGTTTGCTTTTGCTTCTTCTTTTAATTTTTATTACCGTTTGTATCGGCTTAGGAAGGTAAAGGGTGTTGCTTTCTAAACAAAACAAATTTTCGAGCCACGATATTTAACATTTCGGACAAGCAACAAAAGCTTTTTTTTTTTGTTTAAAACTCAAATGAGCGATAAAGTTTTATGGCGAAGAACTAATTCAGTTAAATCCTTCAACTTTTTTTGTTCTTCCTCCATCTATCTCTTTCTTTCTTTCTTTCTTTCTTTCTTACTTTCTTTCTTTCTTTCTTTCTTTCTTTCTTTCTTTCTTTCTTTCTCTTTCTCTTTCTCTTTCTCTTTCTCTTTCTCTTTCTCTTTCTCTTTCTCTTTCTCTTTCTCTTTCTCTTTCTCTTTCTCTTTCTCTTTCTCTTTCTCTCTATCTATTTATGATATAATACAGTGAAGACCTGTCCACATTGCAGTGGAAAGGCAACAAAATCAGATATTTTTTTTCGTATTATCTCTCTCAATCACTTCATTCAACTTAAGAGTGATATTTATAATTAAAGAGCAATAGAAAAGAAGATTACGTCCTCAGCAAGTTATTCTCTGTTTACAAAATTCAGCTGTTGAGTGTGACGAACCTACATGGCAGAATTAACAAGGTACTGACAGTAGAACAGTATACATCTCCTGCTATCTTTACTAAACGTCAAAATTTTTTTGCGAGCCTTTGTTTTCTACTCATACATACATAAAAAGTGTAAGTGTATGAGTGGATTACATTGATATTTTCTCTTTTAGTAGTATATGTATGTGTTTTACACATAGGAGAGAAGAGACGCCTGTTGTTTTTGCATTTTAATGTTTGTTGTAGATTTGTCTGCCATGTGAACCTCGATCGAAAAGAGCTTTTGCTCTCATACATAAGTCTATATACTGCTGATACCGAATTTTGTAAACAGAGAAGAAACTTGCTGAAGGCGTGATTTTCGTTTCTATTATTGAAAGAAATTATGACACCAATTCTGCACAGCACAACATTGCATGAGACTAACGTGGTAGCGCATTATTTTACTTTCTCTTCTGCCACAAAAAAAAACCAGTAACACTTGAGAACAGGGCCTAACTTCTAAGCCTGCACACTTGTAGCGTTCAAAAAAGATTTATTTACATGCGATTATATTTAATACGTTTCAATTAACAATTTACCTCTTGAGATTTTATTTGTTAAACAAAAAGCAAGATAATTTTTAATGACTGAGTTTGACAATCATCATCATGACGATGACTCACTCTACTTATAAACAACAACAAAATACAAAATATCAACAGACATTAAGATCAACACTCAGCCAACGCGTTCTGCTCTTATTTAATACAAGTAGAAAACATTAAACTGGCGTAGTTGTTTTAACCATATCTACTGCATATTAACGGTTTATTTATAACTGCTGAGACTGAGATAAAAAGAGAAGGCACATCACGAAAGAGGGAGAGAGAGAAACAGAGAAAGGTGTTAAAAAACATGTTAGTGGAGTGTAAACACGCCGCTTTTTTCCAAAAAGAAAAAAATTTAAGTTTTTATTCATTTCATTAGAAACTGTTTGAATCATAAAGTTCAGCAGAAAGGAAAACAACAAAATTATGTTGATTTAATTTTACTTCTTTATATTTTAGCCGCATAAAGTTTTATATATAAATTTTAAGAGCCCTTAATGTCAGACATTGGAGTGGGCAACGAGTAAACACAGGTGGCAATTTAAAGGCAAAATGTGTCTTTTGTGAAAAAGACATATTTAGTGTTCTAATAAGGAAATTTACTTGCCAAGAAGACTTTCTCTTTGGGCCAGAGTTTCAGATGCTTATCATCAAGTAGCGCATAAGGGCTGAGCAAAAACTATGTTAGCAGATGTCAGCATTTACATTTACAAGATGTACACAGCTGGACACATAACATGTTCTGTTGTACGTTGTCTTTCTTGACAGAAATGATGGGAGGCATTATGTAATGTACGGCATCAATCTTATTCATGCTGTAAGCAGTTCCGTGTAGAGTTTGATATCCTTTTTGTTGATGTTCAGAATAATCTCTTCCCTAATATAGACACGTGGATTATTTTTAGTATAATTTTGGAAAACGGACTTTACCAGTTTAAGCAAACAACTGTGGTTGTGAAAAGTAAATTTATTTAATATCAAAAATTCAGTTTTGATAATCAAATGTTTTAGTTGTAGCAACCAGACTGCGGTAATCTAGTCCAAAATTTAGTTCTCTTAAAACTATGTCGGTCTTACAGGACTTATTTAGTTGTTTTGTTAAAGAAAATTTATTCCACATAAAAATTAGTTACAGCTACCGAAGGGGCAATTCAATACCTTTTAGTTTGAGGTATGCCCCGTTTCCGCAAAATTTTCTGGTGTGGTCACTGTGCAAAATTTTCCGTTGAAATAATATTGCACATACAAATTTGGAAAAACGTAAAGATTAACGATTTTGCAAAATTTAACAGAACGAATTTAACTTTACTTTTGCGATAACGTTTGCGATTGATGAACCATGTCTGAATAAACGAATGTCGTAAATTATTGGGCATGGCTGCCTTCCTAAAAGTCTGTAAGTGCTAAACACAAGTATGCAAACTTTGAGAAAGTATGACATTCCTAAAGTTATATTTTTAGCAACAAAATTGCAAATAAACGCAGCTATAGCAACATTTAAATTGGCAATGCAGTGATTGGCAATGCCTTCGATTTTCAATGCTGCAAAGTCGTTACGACTGTACTAAATACTACTTTGACATTGCATACAGACTTCTTCGTTTTAATATTAAATGGGAAGTCTACTTTTACATTTACAATGAACCTTAGCCTCAAAAAATGTAAGCACATTTAAAAAACCCTTGTGGAGTCAAGACATTTCATGAGTAGCAAAGAAACCAATAATATTTAGAACCCCTCGACTTCTTTGACTTGAGGATTTTTAGAAAATATTTTTTATACAAAAAAGTTTCTGGATAAAGCGATTTTGTGCTGTTATTTTTCTTTAAAATGGTAAATTGTAAACTTAATTACTTTTCATGTAACTAATGTCTTGTAATACGAATGACAGCAACAACAACAAAACTACTTCTACTCATTAAACTGACAAAAACACTTGCTATTTAATCGTGTTGCTGTAAAACTGATGATCATGACATTTTTTCTTACATTTTTTTTTTTGTTTGTTTTTTGAACGTTGTTGTCTAATGTTTTTATTGGTTTTTCCTGGTTTCTATATCTATTGGCATTTGTCACTTTCACATTAAAAATCATAAGGCAGTCAAGTCAGAGTCAGCAACTACAGGTTGGCAAGCCAACCAGCCGGCCATTACAATGACGTCTGAAAATAATCATAATCATCTTAATGGAATGAAAAAATAATAAAAACAGAAACAAGTCGTTGTGGACTTGAGTAACAAGGAAATTGTGCGTACATTTTGGGCGTGAGAGTGTATACTCGTATTTAAATTAAAGTAAAATGTTTTTCAAATGATAATTTTTACCACAAAAAAATTATTTTTTGTTAAATTAAAAAAATTTTAAACATGATAATTAAGTAAAAATAAGAAGAAGAGAAATCAACATATTTCAGGAAAAACTTTTCTTTATTGTCAATTTCGATAATTTTTATAAAAAAAAAATTTTTTTTTCTTAAATTAAAAAAATTTTAAACATGATAATTAAGTAAAAATAAGAAGAAGAGAAATCAACATATTTCAGGAAAAACTTTTCTTCATTGTCAATTTCGATTTTTACATGTAAATATAAAATATATTAGGTGTGTTCACTTGATGTTTTAATTTGATAAATCTATCCCCCGCTATACAAGCACTTTTTATTATTATAACATATTACACATGTTTGTAGTACACTTGTGCAGCCCTTTAGTATTTATAAGTGTACCTATTTTACTCACTATTAATATTTTCTTTTGTTTAAAAAATTTTACTCTGAACGTTTTGACAATGAAATCCAAGTAAATGAAAAAAAAAATCTGCATTTTCCTATTTGCCTATTTTTACGTTCATTCACTTCAATAGTGTCGTACATAAAAATTATGATTTTATACAGAAACCATTTAAAGTTTGCAATTTACTGGCACTCGTATTTATTTTATTATTATTTTTGTCCGACAAAAAATTAATTTCAATAGAAACATTTTTGGAGTTATGGCACTATTAAAGAGAATGCACGATATGAAGTTATTACTTAAATATGTATAATTATTATTTTAATCGTGCTCGCACAAACTGTCAATAAATATTAGCAAACTTTTACTTGTCTAAGTGTCTAGTCTGTCGTTTGTACATTTCAAATGTCCACATGTTGTAAAATTGTGTCCATTTGGTAATTTTTCTTTTAAATTTTATTTTAATTGACTTTCAATTATTATTTAAAATTTATTAAATATTTGTCTGTGGGCCGTCATTTAATCACTGTGACAGTCTGCGTGTTATTCACTTGCACGTTTAAATATTCACCAGTCAGCATAAACGTTGATGTTAAAATTAATTTAACTATTTGACAACAACAAATAAGTAAACAGAATTTAATTGAAAATATTCATGTGACATTCACCATGGGATTGGGGGATTGCCGCCCCCTACCCTTTTACACATAAAATATGACTGAAGCTGATGTTTTATTTTGCTCTTTCATTTTAAACTTTTTATTTGTTTGTTTCATTCATTTAAATGATTTTAAATTAGCCAAAGCACATTTGGAAAAGAAATTAACTAAAGATTCAGCTTAAGTCCTAATGAAACGGCCTAAGTGGCAAACTTAAATCAATTTAATAAAAATTCATATTTCGAAAAAAATTACTATATGGGCAAGCTTGCGCAAACTTTATATTCAGTCAAAGAATATTTAGAAAAGACATACATTGAAGATGCAGATTAAGCCCTAATGAAATGGCCAACTTTCATTAAGTGAGTGAAGATAAATCTGCTGAGTTAAATATGTTTTAACGTAACCCGTTACATCTTTTAGTTTTTGTAAATATCTTTTTAGTATTTATGACATATTTATCAAATACGTCTTACGTTATTAAATATTTTTAAATATGTTTAGCAGAAATTCAAGTGCATGGGTACAAATATGCATAAATACGTTGATTTCTCAAGAAGATTACGGAATGAAACACATATCATTTTAAAGGGGAAGTCGTCTAATCAATCGCCCAAATATTCAGAAGTTGCTTTGAACTATTTTTAAAAAAATTTTGAAATTTTCATATACCCCAGTGCTGTTACTTTCAGGGATTTTAGTGACTTCCGGACGAACCAGAGAAGATTACGGAATTTGATATATATCATTTTAAAGGGGAGACTGTCTAAATTTGTTATCTACCGCCCAAATATTCAGAAGTTAGTTTGAAATATTTTTAAAAAAAATTTGAAATTGCCATCCCGCAATCTTTGTGAGAAGTCAACGTATTTATGGTTCTCCTAAACATATTTAGAAATATTTAATGACGTAAGACGTATTTGATAAATATGCCATAAATACTAAAAAGATATTTACAAATACTAAAACACGTAACGGGTTACGTTAAAACATATTTAAACTGGCATTTTTAGCTTCACCCACTTACTTTCATTTCATTCAAAGAATATTTAGAGAAGACATCCACTGAAGGCTTACATTGAGCCATAATGAAATGGCTACATGGTCAAGCTTTCGAAAACATTTCAGTTTTTGTTGAAATTAGAAATAAAATTCTAGATAAATAATAATTAATAGCTGCTGCCAATTAATTTTTTGTTTTCAAATTAATAATTTAGAAATTAACCAAAATAAAAAAAAATTTTAAGAAGAAAGAAAAACAACAACATGCCGCAATAATTAATTTCAACCATATTAACAAAAAGCTTATCTGTATATTTAAACCAGAAATAAAAAAATTGACTAACCCGAAAAGAAATCGCAACGAAAGTAAAATGTTTCTTTCTGTTCAAACAATAGAAAAATAATAATTTTTTTTTACGGATATTTTTTGTTTTAATCAAAAAATATATTTAAGCGATACAAAGCAAATACGCTGATACCCTGATAAATACATACATACTTAAATTAACATAATGACGGAAAAAATTAAATGATAAACAATCTGTCAGTAAAAAAAAATACCTTCAAATGTTGGGGTTTTTTTTTTTTTTGCAAGAACTGTGACTTAAGAGTATTCGAAACAAAAACTTTGTGTGGACAAAACGGCAATTTTAAAAGAGAATTGAGAAAGAATTACCCAACTAAACTTGTCTAAATGAGCTGTTATTTTGGAAAGTGGTATAAGTCCATTTTAACAAAAAATATCTATTAGTAAGATAATGATTTTATTTTATTAAAATTACCGTTAACTTATATTTTTTAACCCTTTGAGGACCATAGGAACACCGGTGTACAAGCCAAAAATTTTATAAAACGTAAATGGTGGGTTTTATGTTATATTTTTAACTATTTAACAGTTCCTCAGCATCGCCATGTGTTCAAAATTTCATTTAAACAAATTTTTTTAGACTCCTAATTTAGCTATTCATATAACCAAATTAACTGTTTTGTACGCTTAAGGTGCTACAAGGATTAAAGTGGACTTATATCACTTTCAAAAATAACAATTTAAATAAAACAAGTATAATTCTTGGCTTTTTTCTTAACAAGTTTCTGTCATACTCAGCACCGATTGTGTTTATACCATTCTATTTCTATTATTCTACACAAACTTCTCAAATAAAAAAAAAAAAATCTTGATTTATTTTGCTTGTACTCCTGCTTGGGCATCACTGCTCTTAAATTAGCAATGCAAAAATATCTTTAAAAAAGTTTCTTCTTTTTTTTCTTCTAGTAATAGATTTTAAAAATCTATTTTAGTTACTTTAAAGTTATCTGCACTTGGCCTGCTCTTTGGGTTCAGTTTTGCTTTGGTTGGTTGTTCTCTGTGTGAGTGTGTATGTATGCGTGTACTTCGGAGTGTTTTTAAAAATAAATAGATTCTTGATGTCGATATTGCAATTAAGTATGTTTGAATTTGTTTTTACTGTTGCCAATATTTCAGTTTCTGTGTATATTTTCTGGTGCTGGCTGTTTCTTTTAGTTTAAATTTTTGACATTTCTCTATCTGGGTTTCTGTGTTAGAGATGTTAAAGCAGAAACAAAATTAAATAAATAAATAAATAAAAAATTCTAAATAAAGTCAGTGATGTGCGCGAGTATCCATTCGTATCTGCATGTGTTATTGACTTTCAAGCCATAAGCTTTTTTTTTTCATTTGTGGTTGTAAAGAAGAATGTCAATATTTATTTGAATTTTGTGCAAGTAAATGAGTTGTTTTAAGCCAACAAATGTTTAACTTTAAATTGTTTTCTACAAAAACTCTTTTAAATGTTAGTTATTGAGTTTTAGTACGAGTGTGGTTGTCGCAGTCGAATTTACGACAAAGGGCCGGCGTTTCCTTTTAGCATCGTTTTCGTCACGACAACGTTACACATAATCAGCCCTAATAAATATAAAACATATGACCGGCGTGGCTACATATCTGTTACGGTTTTCATCACAACAACGACATTAATTATCAGGAAAATTATCTTTTTTTTCGTTGTTTGCTTTACAAAAAAATTTAAAAAATCTGGTGACTACACGCAAAAAAAATATGGTTGAAGCAACCATATTCTGGTGGAAACAAACATAGTATGGTTAGATTTATGATTACATTTAACCATATATATTTTTAAATCAAACATATTAAAAATACAGACCCCCGAACAGGGCTAAAATTTTTTGGTATTTTTTTTATTATTATTTTTTTTATATTATTTTTTTTATATTATTTTTTATGTATTATTTTTTATGTATTTTTTTATTATTATTTATTTATATTATTTTTTATTTTTTTTATATTTTTTAAATTTTTTTTTTATTTTTATTTTTAAAATTTTTTTTTTTATTTTTATTTTTAAAATTTTTTTTTTATTTTTATTTTTTAAATTTTTTTTTTATTTTAAAAATTTTTTTTTATATTATTTTTTTATTTCTTTTATGTATTTTTTTTATTATTATTTATTTGTATTATTTTTTTTTTTTATTTTTTTTTTATTTTTTTATATTTTTTATTTTTAAATTTTTTTTATTTTTAAAATTTTTTTTTTTATTTTTAAATTTTTTTTTTTTTTTTATTTTAAAAAATTTTTTTTTTTTAATTTTTTTTTTTTTTTATTTTAAAATTTTTTTTTTTTACTTTATTTTTTTTTTTAGTACATACATTTTTTATATAAATATTTGTAAAAAATTTTAAATATGAACTTAAAAAAATTTTTTATTTCAATTTTTTGGTATAAATAAAAATTTTTTTTATTCCATTGACTTTTTCGTTTCTATTAATTTATATTTATTTATTACATAAGACAGCGGGCTTGAATTTTTGTTTTCATTTTTATTTGATTCTACCAGGATTCGAACCTTGGAATATTTAGTTAAGAAGCATTAACTCGCCACTCAACCAAATCAGCCACAAAGCTCAATTGATTTTGAACGATTAAGTTTTTGTTTTATACTCACTTTATTTATATGGTTGCGGAGGAGACAAAATAGAAAACAATTTACCTTCAACCATATTTTCTCCTTATTATGTTTACTATAAACATATTTAAGGGTTCAGTTAAAATTGTATTAAAAATATGATAATTATATGGTTGATCTATGACGGTAAACATAGTACGGTTAAAATTAACGTGATCATAATAATGTTTAGATGCTTCAAATTAATAATAATAATATTTTTGTGACGAACAAACTATGTTTGCAGTGACCATATTCAACCATCTTTTTTCTTTGCGTGTATCTGTTTAGAAAATCACGTGATAACAAATCTTATTCGGTTTTGCGCCGTTAAGTAAACCACACTGCTTTTATGTTTTTCGGCGTGATTTCATCTTTTCAAGAGGATAAGAAAACAGCTGATTTTTTGTTTTGATCACAAAACAAAACACAAGTGCAAATACAAATTTTACAGCAAAAAATTCATCTTTATTTTTATCAATTTTTAATTAAAACACAACTAATTGCTTAACAAAATTTATAGAGAACACATTGAATAATGTATTTTTACGATCGTTTTATAATAATAATTATTATTATTAAATTCTAAGACTAAAGTATTAACGAGCACTCACAGCTAGGATCATCGGCTCTATAAATAAATTTATTTTTTATGAAATGTGATAAGAAAAATAATGATTTTTTTTTATATAATTTATAATTATTGAGCTTTAGTCTTTTTTAAAAAATTATTTATTATTTTCAATATTTCGCTTTCCTGTGGAAAACTTCGTCAGGAAAATTATAAATATTTTTAATATTATATATTAATTATTATATGTTTAAAATTTTTAATTTTTTTTTTATTTTCCATAAGGGCATTAGTGCATATATAACATTGCAGCAATAAATTATGCCATTTTTTTCATTAGGTTGGCAATGCTTAAGTTTAAGCTGCAACTGCAAGATTGATCCCTTAAAGTGCTAATTAATTTAATTTAATCAAACCCCGAGATATTTCTTCTTAAGATTCATATAAAAAAATAACAGCGTGTTGCTAATTATTTTGTTGTGACTTCCATTTATCTGTTATATTTATTTAATTAATTTAATTAATAAATTTATTTATTTTACGTGTTCTTTGTATACACAGATAACTTGGAATTAATAGATTTAGCACGTTGGTATTTGGTCTCTAGAGAAAGGCCATTGCAACTGCTTTTATTTTCAAACGAGTTCAAGTAAACATGGAGAAAATATTTTTTTTTATTAACATTTTAGAAATAATTCAATACTTAAACCGAAATTCACGATCTTTAGTTAACTTAAAAAATTAGTTTTTAATTTTTCTTTTCTTTTTAATTAAAAATATTAAATTTCTTTTTTAAAGAAAAAGCCGCAGTTTGTGAGTGCCAACAAATCGAAAAATAGAGGTTTTTAGGATATCGTATTGACAGACCTGAATGGGATTGTGATATATCACTGTACTTTCAAAACTATAAATGCCATATAGGCCCTTTTTTTAGGTAAAGTGAAATTTGGTAAGGGAGTAGACTATGCTAAAATGAGGGCAGATATGAAAGCAGTTGTCTTTGACGTGTTAGATTGCTGGTGTGATAAAAAGCAAAAATTTTGCATCAATTTTAAAAAAATATGGCTAGTTTTCTCTGCAATTCATGAGATTATATGCTGATGCTTTTACTAAAATTTTTTAAAATTTTAAAATTTTCTAAAACTTTCATAAAAAAATTTTTTTCGTCTACAATATTTTTGAAACTAGCAAGTCGATTTAAAAACGATAAATTGAGCTGAAGGCCTAAGATGTCATTGCTCTCCTCTTTAAGAGAATTAATAAATAAATAAAAACGAATAAGCTACGGCTTGAAGAAATTTTTGTTGCAGTGTTGCGTATTTTCTTCATAATCAAATATAAAAAACAGTAAATCTCATAAAGCAATTTTTTCTTGGTACTTATTAAAATTCAAAAGTTGAAAACGCTGTCCATTTCCCTGAATGGTGGGTCTAATTAGTCACTTCGTTCCACGTAAAATTTTCAATTATTCATTCCGTTGCAGCAGTATTCTTTAGTTGCAGTATCATCTCTACTGTGGCGGTATTGCCATATTATTAAATTTTTTCAAGGAAAGTAAACGAAAAGATAAAATATGTTAGAAAAAATTCAAAATTTCGCAAAAATAAAATGTGTTTTAGTTTAATTTGTTTTATTTTAAGAAAATATTTTCAGTTTAGTTAATTTTCTTTTGGTTCATTTGAAATGTATTTTAATGTTAAAAAATGCCAAATTTTTTCTTCACAATACACAACTTTTTAATTCACAATTTGAGCTGAAGGCCTAAAAAGCCATTGCTCCTCCTTTTTTCCTCTCACCTTAAGAAATAATAAATAAATAAATTCACAATTAAATGTAATAATTCAAAATAATACGATAATTCCGTAGAAATGAATAACAGCAATTTGCATATGGATAGATTTTGTTTGCCGTTAAATTTTGCGAGGAGCATGTGTAACGAAAAAAAAGAGAAAAATTCAGATCAATCCAAAGCTATAAAAATATATTTTTCTTTAAGTAGTTCACAAGTAAACAAGCGCAATATAATTTTTAATTGAACGCACTTCCAAAAAAATTGGGAAGCTAATCATTTTTTTATTTTTTTTTTTTTTTATTTTTTTTTTTTTTTTTTTTTTTGTTTATTATGAAGTGTTAAGCTGTAGGGTTATTATTTTTTGTTTTCACATTTTTGTCAACAAAAAAAAAACAAGTGTTTTCTTTTTGAAGGAAAAAACAACCTTTTTTGATTGAATTCCATTAAAAGTAACTGAATAAATAAAATAAACAAAATATGTAAACCGAATTTAAAAGAAAAAATAAACTCGTTTCAGCATTTTTATCGAACAAATTTTTAAATTCTTTAAGTATTTAAACAAATATTTATTCAAAGTCCCGGTTTTTCGATTCATAAACCTTAATGACACTTCTAACTGCGTGTGTGTGTTTTGTTATCAATAAATAAAAAAATAAATAAATAAGAAAGCGTGGAAAAAAATCAAATGGACTTGATTATGTTGTTGTGTGTGCGTGTTTTTTTTTTTTTTTTTTTTTAATATATAATTCCAGATAAGTCACCTAGCGCAGCAGAAAACTTTATGTTGTTCTGTTATTTAAAGAAATAAAAAAATGAACCAAACGATTTTTTTTTTAATTTTAATTAAAAAAAAATCCAATTTTGGATAATCATTGGGATGCCAGAAACGCTGAAGTGTAAGCACATTAATTTGTTTAGCATTCATGTGAAATTTTAAGATTTAACAATTTTATACTAGCACTAGCTGACCCGGCCTTAACTCTTTTGTATAATCGATCTTCTTACTCTAAAAAATCCTACTCATAGAGTAAAGAACCGTGCAAGACCGGGTAAAATCAGGTAGTAGATAAATAAGACAGATACCGACTGCAGCGCCATCTGCCGGGCGGATTTGTGATGCTAAGATTTTCAAGGCGTAACCCAAAGGCATAGACAGAAATTCAATTAAATCGGTCCAGCCGTTTAGGAGGAGTACAATGTCAAACAAACCTACAGTCGAATTTTATATATTAAGAATAAGAAGCAGAAAAAGATAGAACAGTTTTGCATGATAGAAAGACTCTAAAAGGTGGTAGAACTTAAGCAAGGTACCATAGTGTAAGTAAGCCAGATGACTTGAAGAATACAAATCTCTCTTTAGCACATTGAAGTCTCTTAACTTTTGACACGAGGGACCTCAATCAGGCAGCATTCAGCTGGAGTCTCAAAGCCACCTGATTTACTTACACCATGGGAAAACGTAAACTGTCATTTTAATAATGTTACCAAATTATTCAAATTTACTTTGAAAATCAATTCTTCAATGGCGAATCTTATAGATGACTTGGTGGTTTCTATGGTGCACTAAAAATTTATTGATTCCTTAGGTGTGTGCCCAAATTTCCAAAATTTAGAATGTTTTGTCTGTTATGTAAAGCGTTGCCAACTCAATGCTTTTAGTAAAGTTTTTAGTGATTTTTATTTGCATTCCCTCTTTGGTAAGAGTTCCTGCAGGCAGTAGGTCCACTAGAAAAGGCGGGGACTAGCATACAGACTTCTAATATCTGTAAAAATAGCTATATCGCTTAAGCCTAGGACTCACTATCCTACTTAGTCGTACGATCTGTCTAAAAACGCATGTGTGCTAAAAAAAGTTAGATAGTGTGTATTGAAAAAGCATGTGTGTGATAGACTTTTTGACAGGTCTGTCCGATTTTTTAATGTTATAAAGTTCGCCATTTTAAAGCGATTTCTGTAAGTAGGACAGAATTCTGTCACACATTATTTTGACATAATCGTACGTTCGCGTAGGATAGTCAGTCAGTACTTTTAGTAGCATCAGAAGCGATATTCTTGAATATTATAGGCAGAAGGAGGATACCAGATTGAATAATATTTAAAAATATTAAATTTTGAATGGTTTTCAATTTGCATTTCCTCTTTGGTATGAGTTCCTCTGCACCGTGGTTCCATTGGCCAAGGCGAGGCTTCTATGTGTCTTGAGAAATGTAAAGTTATGATTATAAATTTTTCTTTTTCTTTACTTTGATTCAGTTTAATTCTGTTTAGCCTTTTCTGGCTAGAATTATAAATAATTTTTCTATACTTTCGAATTTTGGATTTTATTTTAGGTTTAGAAAATAATTTTTATTAAATGTCATTTTTGTTACAACAAAATAAATCACAACTCGTTTTAAAGTTATTGTGATCATGCTTTCAATAAAATTTTTCAATCTTTTTCTTTCAATACCATAAAAATGTTGAATAATTTTTGGTTTTATTTTTAATGGAAAAACAAATTTTTAGTTGAAAACAAACCTAGGAATATACAGACGATTAATTTATTTTTTTAATGTCACTAAATTATTTGCCGGCACAATATTGCCTCTACTCAACTGCCTGCAAGAACAGTTGAAGTTGTTTTGTTTTTAACAAGGTTTAGACAAAAAAAAACCCCTTCTGCTATAGGCATACCAAAACTCGGTTGCACATTTATAGGTTTTTCTGTTGCAACCATCATTTGAACGGTTTTTTTTTTGTCTAGGAGCATATGAGAGAGCTAAACAAACAAAAGATTCGCTGCTCATGTAGAGCTTGATGGTGTTTTTGTTTAGATATTAAAAAAAAAGAAAGGAATAGAAAGAAAAAACAAAACAAGTAGTCATTTATGTTCTTACATATCATTGTTGTTGTTGCTTTTTTTCTGGTTCTTTTTTATATTTTTATATATAATTAAACCAGCTTGTTAATTAACAGCTGGCTCTTTCTCCCTATTTAATACTCAACAACTACAAGATCAAGTGAAGAAATTGTATACAGAGTTAATGTCAAGTTAAAATAGAAAAAAAGAAACATTCGCCTGACAGTAAAACATTAAGTCTAGTGCGATTTTTTTGTGCAAAATGTTAAAAAGTTTTGATTTCAAGGGTTTTAAGTAAATAGCGTGTGATTTTTTATTTCTATTTTTTTTTTTATTAGTTGAATTTACTTTGACCTGTTAAGAGCTGGGAAAATCTGTACTTCATGGTTAAAATTTTCCCCATTGTTTTTCTATATTTAAAAAATAATTTATTTGCTGTTTAAAAACTAATTAGCAGAATATTAAAAAAAAAAAATTAAGGTAAATTCATAAAAATTAACAAAAATATTGTTTGGCAGCAAGTGGCTTTTAGAAAAAAAAGAGACAAATCAGTCTTTTTTTCAAATTACAACGTAAATAGGGAACCGCACGAATAACTATATAGATAAGAAAAATTATTCAACAAGTAGGTACAAAATATACTTTCTGTTTGTCTTTCTGAGTTAAATTTAGGTTTGCTTTACTCAAGTTACCCACTTTAGCAAACAGATTTCATTTTAATGGAAACAAGATAGTGTGTGGTTTATCTTAATTTAATGTTTTGCTCTGGCATTAAAAAGAAAATTAAATTTATTGTTTGCATTTATAGAACTCAAAAAAAAAAGAGGAAAAAAGGAAAATTAAAACTTTTATCAATTTTTGTAACAAGCAGGCATAACTTGCAGTCAGTGCTAGGCTACTCACAGTCGTACATACAAATTTATAACTTTTCAAAAAAAATATATAATTTCTTATCTTCAAAAGATACTCTTTTTTTTGTAGGCACAAACAAGTCTATGAACTTTAGTTTACAGCAATTAAAATTATTTAAATGTTGCTGCACCAAGACTTTTTGTAGTTGAATGCAACATTGAAAAATTTCTATCTTATCAGTTTTCTCTTTTGAAAAGATTTTATTTTGCTGTTACTTAAACATTATTTTACAAATAATATGTAATACAAATATTACTATTTATTTTTGTTAAATTTGATTAAATACAACACAATTTATTATTATTTAATTGAAATTATATACAAGTAAATCGTGCAGGTATGAATAAATTTTTTTTGACAATTTTGAATATAATTTCATTACATTTTAAGCTATTTCTAATGCCGCTGTAGGGGATGTAATTTTCCAAAACTAATAACACAAGTTTATACTACACGGTTTCAGATTACAGCAACTGAACGCCGTTGCTAAAGTATTTTGGGGGCGCTTAATTCAAATCAGCTGTTTGTGTGTTCAAAAGTGACATGACATAACTTTAAAACGATTTGTGTTTTGTTAATCAAAAATTAAAGTAATTTTCAACTCAAAATATAAAACTTTTAAAATTATTTATAATTTTATTTAGAAAAAGCTACAAAAAATTTAACTTGAAGAAAAAAAAATTTATAATCACTTTTCATTTCTCAAGATACAAATTTTTAAAAATAATTATTTTTAAAATAAAAATAAAATAATTAATTTTTAAATTTCTTTTGATGTATTCAGAATTATTTCAATTTTTATTCCCTCTTTGGCTTCATGTCAGTGACGGTCGCTACAGTGCTTAGACTAGGACCTCATACAGCAAGTTTAGTTGGGCAATTCTTTCTCAATTCTCTTTTAAAATTGGCGTTGTGTCTACACACAGCAATTTTGTTTCGGCAATCTTAGCATTCATTAAGGCTTCAAGCTACCTGTCTTCTTTTTTTACATCTTTATAAAAGATACGAAGAGAGAACAAAATGGAATTACCGAGTACTAGCAAAGTTTGTACCCCTTTCCATTCTTCTTTCCTCTCGCTCTCCTACAAAATCAAGAATTCCCCAACTTAACCTGCCGTGTGTGGCTCTGGCATTATAAAACATATGGCCTGTGTCGTTTTATTGCGCTCTAACAACTTTGACAAGCGTTATACGAAAGAATTTGTTGGAAGGGTTATTTTTTAGCATGTTTATTTACTTACCTTTTGCAGCACTCATTAGATCCTTCACCTCCTTAATAATTCTTTTAATTTGATGACTAGTATGATCCAGTTCCTTTTCATGACGATTTAAATTATCCCGAAATTCTGGACTATCAACAATGCATTCCTCAAATTCAAGCGGCTCCAAACCGCGACGGGCATCCTTGACGCCGCCGCCCATCTTTTTGCCACCGCCGCCACCTACGCTCTTATAGCTAGTACTAACTGAACGTCTTACTAAACGATGCGATTTTGATTTACTTTTTAAACCTTTCTTTGAATTTTGACTAGCAACGTTAGAATTATTAATAAAATTACTATTGGCGGGCGTGGAAACTGTTTTCGAAAGCTTATTATTGTTGCTGGCGGCTGCAGCTAAGGTGTTTTTATTATTTAAATAGTTTAAATTATTGTTATTGTTATTGTTTTTAACCGACTTTTGATTATTCTTCATAATTTTTATAAATTAAAATTTTATTAAAGGTTTGATGATTATTGTAGGTTTGTAATTGTTCATCAAAGATGAATGGAAGGAGACAGAAAAAGAAAGGTTATATTTAGTTGCACATTATTTAGTATAAACACACAAATAATGGCCAGTTTATTTAAAAAAAATTTTTTTTTATTTAATTTGTACACTCTACTCTTTCAGTGGGTTTTAACTTTAAAGCAAAATAAAATAAATAAAGCAAACCAAAACAAATCGACTTTAAATTAAAAAAAAAAAAATTTTACAAGAGAAAAAAAAACTTAAAAAAAGTTTTGTTTATTTTATTTTGGAATTTTTAACTCATTTTGTAAAATGGTAATTTGCTGATGTGTTACTTTTCCAAGTCAATTTTAATTTACATTAACACAAACGTTTAGTTTTATTAAACAACTTTGTTTAATTTATGAATTTTAATGAGTGTATTTTTTAAACTTTTGTAATGATTTCTTGTTCTTTTCTTTACGTGTTTTGCTTCAAATTAAGTATTTTTCTTTTGTTTTGTGGCTGCTAAAATTTATTTGAAATTCCATTGCACTTTCAAGTATTAAAAATGAGGATTTTTGTTAGTGTTACAATCGTTTTGCTGTAGTGAGTTGGGCTGAATTGAATTGAATTGAGATGTGTGAACATGTGAGTGTGTGTATTTCGTTGTGGTTGCAGTTTCCCTTTATTACTGTTTTGGTTGTTGTTGGTGTGTTGTGTTTTTTTTTTCGAATTCACCTTTTAGTTTTCTCTTCTTGTTGTTATTTTAGTTTATTTTGTTTTCGTTTTATTTATTGTTTTTGTACATTTGCTTTTTCATTGCTATTTTTCACCGTGTTGTCGTTTTCTACACTGTTTTCAGTTTGGCATTCACATTTTATCTCTTTCTTTCTTGTGCAAGTTATTTCTGAAGATCAAAATAGCATTTGCGCACTCGCACTTAAAAAAACAACACACAACTTGTTTTCTTTTTTTTTTTTTTTAATATTTTTTGTTACTTGTATTATTTTTTCACACTCGCATAGGATTTTAAGGAAATTTTCTTTAAAATATTTTTTTCATTCTCACTTTTGTCAAAGAATTTTTAAATTATTTTTGCAATTTTCTTGTTTTAAAAAATTTTATAGCAAAATTTAGTATAAAACTCAGAAACGAAAATACTGCCTAAAAAACAAAATAAAAAATTATTAATTAAAAGGAAACTAAAACAACAAAAAACAATTGGCAAATTAATAAAAATATTTTGGAGAACTGGAAAGTTAATAAAATTCAATCAGAAATTCCTTTATTTTTTGTAATTTTTTTAACTAAATGAGAAAAATTCACTTTTAATTTTTTGTTCGTCAATGTAATGGAATGTTATTTTTTTATACAATTTTATGTGGCTGTGCTATGCCTTGTACCCTTCACAACAAATCGCAGGATATGAAGACCAGTCACTGCTTTTGTAACAATTATCACTTGGAACCCCATTACGTTTCAAAATATGATTTGTGTGTGTGATTTTGACTTGCTGTTAGCGAGCATGTCAGAATGAGTTTAAAAATTTTCAATTACAATGGATTTGTTGGATGTTAATAGGCTGGTACGCGCACATTGGTAATTTTTTTCATTTTAGTGTGCTACCAGATGTCAGTGTGTGCATCAAGGTGATGACTAGCAAACAATTTTTAATAGAATTTTTTGCAATTTTAAAAGAACAAACTGCCATTTGGGAAACATAAATTGATGTCTATAAAGACAAAATTGTCACTTCTTTTTTTTTTTTTTTCACGTTTACTCGTCGGTGTTTTTGTAATTCTGATTTGTTCAATGTTAGTGGTTCTTATATTCCTAACAAATCTGTGCGAACAAATCACATATACGAATGCATGTTAATTTTGGGTTACCTAAATTTTTTAACTTAAACATGGCTTCAATAACTCATTCCACTTCAAAAATAAATATTGCAATTTTAACTACAGATTCACAATTGCTGAATTGAATACTTTTACTTGTTTCTTTAAAAAGTTTGTTTGGGCGCAGGGTGTTTATTGTTCGCCATAGCCTGTGCCCTGTTTTTTTTATAAATCTGTATATTATATGAGTATGTGTATGATTATTTAAGTATTTCAAGTTTCCGTTTTGTTCGCTGGATCGTGTTTCTCTTTATATTCGCGTTTTAAAACTGTTTGCTTTTTTAGTTGTTGTTTGATTGGATGGGAATCTGGTTTGAGGTTTTTTTGATATTGAAAAAAATTATACTAGTTGATATTTTATATTTCTCTGCCTTGTATTTTTTTTTTTTTTCATACAAGTTCGCTTACAACCTGAAGTTGTATATTGGTATTGTTGGTTCAATCCTATTAATTATTTACGCAACTTTGCTGATAGAGTTACCAAAGTTAATAAAAATATTAAAGAACATTCTAGCTTTAACGAGCATCGTCACGTCGTGATCGTGATCATAATCAAGGCTATTAGTATCTAAGTGACTATTCCACAATGTAACAGTTGATTAGCAACTCACAATGGGGAGTGGAAATAAATATTTAGAGATCATGTAAAAACTGTGGTCACGCACATTTTTAATAAAAAAAATTTCTTTGCAAAATTCTTATATAAAATTTTGTTTAATGGAGAAACTTGAGTTAAATGGGAAACTTAACTGAAATTCTTATATTTTCAGTGTAAACATGTTTGCAGTCTTGCTTGCCTATTTGAAAGGTCATTCTTTAGAGTTCTGCTGCTATACCTACAGAAGTATTGAAAACATTTTTTCAAGTATGTATGTAGGTATGCATGTATGTAGTTACTTCTAATAATTTTATTCAATATTCTGACATGGGATCCAAACCTAATTTTGTTAATAAAACTGAATGACATTTGTTATCCTATTTTTTTTTTAATTGAATTTTATTAACAAAAACTCTTATATTTTATTTTGTTTAACTGTTTTTAAGCGTTCATGATTCATGCCGTTTATAGTAAATGATTGCGGGACGTAACAAGGGAAGGGCAGAATTTTAAATAAATGTTAAAATAAAAACACACCACACAAACTCTATATTATACAACGATCGCATACAAGGTTTTTTTATATCTACGAACGAAAAAAAAACAACAAAAAAAGATAAAAACTCTCACTATTTTTTTAAGTCTTCATAACAGTGTAACCATATTAGCTTTTTTTTAATTTGTCGATTTCATATTTTTGGGATTTTTAATACCCAGTTTTATCTCTAAATTAGCTAATCTTTAAATTTTGGATATATTTAATTGATGTGTTCTAGCTAAAATGTATTTTTTTTTCTTAGATAAATGAGCTAAATTTTAAATATTTTCGGATTATTTTATTTACTTCCTGCTACAAAACTCTAAATTTTTTTAGACATAAATTTCATATATTTTACTCTGGCATATTTCCAGTAGCTTTTTATATCCTTCTCTGTAAGTAATAGGGGTATAAGTACTTGAATAAGTTTGTCATTTGGTTTGTAATTTCTGCAACGTACATGTGATTGCAAATAAATTATATACATGCATTCATATATATATACAATTATATTTTGGTGCCTTATAAATAGCAGAGTCTGTCCGTATAGTTGGAAGTTCCTGCATTCAGGTTGCTATTTAAATTCAGCTCAATCGGTCCATAAATGGCTGAGTTATATATGAGCTCACCTTCTTTTTGCAACAAAATTTTGTGATTGTAGTTTTATGTGAAATGATTTTTTTTTTTGGTAAAAAACCCACCCATTAACTAAGTTCAAAGTCATGATCATTTTAATGGCTATTTTCTCTTTTCCTGTGTAAAGTCACTTGCATCGAGTGTAAAATTGTAAAAATAACAAATATTTTACACACAGCTACAAGATTCCTTAAACTCCTATCTACTACACACCCATAGCAAATACGTTTTGCATTTGTATAACTGCAAGAACAATTATGAAAACAGCTGTCGTTAAATGATGCCAACTTTTAGTTTTGAGTGAGAAAAACATGTTGTCTACGTTTTAAGTAGCTAAAAAAGAGCTTAACTAATTGAAAAGTAGATAAGTTAGCATCACAATTTTTTACATTTTATTAATTTATAATTATCTGAAAAAGGTCGATCACGCTTTATAGTCAAAATTCACCGTAATTGTTAAAATACTTATAAGCTCAAATTCCGTTAATGTATTTTAGGGGTTGAGATAGATACACATGAATATTAAAAATTTAACTTATGATTGGGTTAGTGAAAAAACACACATGACGTATACATGAGACCAGTTTTGTTCAATACAAAGGTATGTTTAATACATAAATTATTGCTGAAAAAATATTTTTAAGTGAAGGGTATATTTAAATTCGGCACGGCTCTTACTTGTTTTACTTGCCCTTAAAATATTGCAAGGCAATTTACACTAATATCTGAATACATCTATTATGTGCAAAATTATGACATTTGTCACA
Source organism: Thelaira solivaga (assembly GCA_947397855.1). Lineage (NCBI taxonomy): Eukaryota > Metazoa > Arthropoda > Insecta > Diptera > Tachinidae > Thelaira > Thelaira solivaga. The sequence continues at coordinate 62,119,059 of OX377612.1, read as the reverse complement.
AAACATAATGTTTTTTTTTTTGAGTTATGAGGGCTTTAACTTCTTGATTCCATATGTTAGATATTATATTGCTACTAGATGAGTTGTAATTTTTCTTCTGTTTTCATGCACACATACACACATGAGAACTTTTACTTTATCCTTTCTATGTATGAGGAAATAGAGAGTTTTCAAATGTTAAGTAGACGTCATCTGGCCAGTCATGTTTTTCTGTTAGTTTTTTTTTTTCTCTAAATTCTAAATTAATTTTCGGTTTGTTCTTATTGACTTCCTAGTGGCAGTGACAATTTTACAAATACTATAAAGGAAAATTATTGTTTATATTTGCGTATTGCTTATTACTTTAATTATTTTAATATTAAAGTAACTGGTATATTAATGTTCGCATATCCTGCTTGAAGGAAGAGTATTATATGTATTGTATATTTTTTTAATATTAATTTGGGTACCTAAGGTATTTAGCAAGTCTGCAAAAAGTATCCAGCAACTTGAAATTTTATATTTTAAACTTAATTATTTTCATATAAAATTGTTATCACTGTGCTCTCCTTTCTATTTACATACTTTATTTATTTATTTAATTTCTTGTTGTATTTAGTTGTCTACATTTCCCGGTAATTGTTGCTGTGGTTTTAATTATAATATTTCAACATTGTTGTTGTATATTTGTTGAATGTCACCACAGGCAACGTCGTCGCATTCGCTTTTACTACTCTATAGCTTTTTTATTGTTGTTGTTGTAATTATGTAGTTAAAAAATATGTATTATAGGATGAAGATAAAATTTATCGTTGTATGAGATAAACATTTATTATCTAAAAGCAATCACAATATTTTAATTAAAGGTAGTAAATTTTATAAATCGAGTAATTTGTTGTAACTTTTAACAAAACTTCCGTTATTTTGTTTCACACCGACCGAATACCCATTGAAAACTAACATATTTTGTATATACTTCCATTCTGATACAACACAACGACAAAGGCAGACAAGTTTGAGGTGGCTTTTGTGTTTCAATCTCTTCGGAGTTTGAAACGTAATTCAATTTACAAGCACATACAAAAGAGAAAAATAACAAATTTCAATGCAGTTTTGTTCAGAGTATGTTTTTTGGAGAAACAAAATGAGACAGAAACTCAAAGAAAAAACGAGAGAAATAAACTGGAAAATTCCAGCCAGAGTTGCCGGTAGACCTAAACACATGGGAGATTGTTTTTAGCAATAATACCCCTAACTGGGAATATGTTTTTATTATATATATGGAAATAATTTTCTCAAATCATTCTGCTGTTGCAAACGGCACTAGAACATACTTTTGAATTTTATATATGTATGTTTAAGGCTATTACTTAAATATTAAACAGATATAAACCTGCAAGGTAATATGACGAGAAGTTAATTTAAGCAATGTACCGTTAAGACTTATGGTGTGTTCTATTCTCAAAAAACATTCTGCTTCTGAATTATATAATATTTTAAGCAGCTTGCCTAAAATTGTACAAAGTGATGCTTTTTATATGGTTTCAATAGAACAAAAATAAGTTTATCATGCAACAATTTTATGTGTTTACCGATTTTAGAGCGATTTGCGTTAACACAGCTGACACAAAAAAACTTTGTACCTAAAATATAATAAAAATTAATTTTTGCTTTATAAGTGACGAATAATGGATATTTATGAAGAATATCTTGACGGAGAAAATGTTGAATCTCCCTTTTCATATAAATACAAATTAAATAATTTACTTTACTGTATAAACAAGTAGTTGACACAGTTGTAAAAAAGGGCAGTATCTTACCCTCACTTATATATTAAATGCAAAACTTGTAGCATTTAGCATTTTAGATTTTGAGAACAGAACATGATATTGATGTTAACTATTATATATTTTTGACAATAGAACGTAAACATTCATGGATGGTAGAATATATACAACACTTTTATTAGAAAAGAAAACGCCATTATTGTAATATGTTTTTTTTTTTGATGCTGCCTGGCATCAAGGGAATTTAATACTCACTCCTGTTTTCCATTGTTTCCCACAAACCGATAACCATTTTTGTAAAAATTAAATTCAGAATATGGCTACTCTTTAGACATACCATATGAAAATTATATAAACGGGAATGTTTTACAAAAACCATAATTGTTAAATTTACTGTTTGTTAAGGTTCGCGTCGTAACTAAGTTTCATTACATATTTTGGCTTCCAAAAAAGCTTTAACAAACACCAGCTATAAATTTCAAATACTGTTCATAGTCACTTAAAAATTTCATAGCATATTTATTGGTGTTATTAAACTGCAAAGCTGCTACTAAAGTGGTGCTTAATTAATTTATAATTTCTCCCAGAAATGGCATAAGCAAAAGTGTATTGCTTTGCCATGTTATGCCAACTCATACGTGAAAAAACTTGAAACGCAGCCATTCTTTTTGATATCACCTTGTGTTGATTGAACCATGGCAGAACTATACACGGTGAAGCATTTAACACAGGTGTATATCCTCTCTTTTGGTTACGATAGCTATCAAAATTTTTTTTCTTCCTGTACAGCCATTGTTTTTATTGGGACTGTGTGCTTTTTATGCTCGTTTAATATCGTATGCCGTAATTTGTCTCCAAAAATGCCAATAAGGGTACTGACTCACTATCCTACACGATCGTACGATTATGTCAAAATAATGTGTGACAGAATTCTGTCCTACTTGAAGAAATCGCTTTAAAATGGCGAACTTTATGCCACACTATTATACAAAAAAAGATGCAAAAACATATGTTTACTCAGCTTAATACTTTTAAAAGTATTCATTTTCTTCTTTGCCGCAAAATATTTTTTTTTACAAATATGTACAAGCTAAAAGTTTGTACAAGCAAAACACAAGCTTGGTATTGTTGCTATTTTTCTGCCTTGAACATAGAAAATGCAAGTCTGATCGCACAGATAAAATTTATTTTATGAAAATTTTTATAACATTAAAAAATCGGAGAAACCTGTCAAAAAGTCTGCTTGTTCAATACACACTATCATACTTTTTTAGCACACATGCGTTTTTAGACAGATCGTACGACTGAGTAGGATAGTGAGTCAGTACCTTAAGCAACAAAACCGATGGTCTGACAGATTTGTCATTTTTTTAAATTAAAATTCATAATTATTTAAGCGCTTCTAGTGCACATTTTATTAAACTTTCGCTTTGTACTCGTATATTTTAACAATTTTTCTACAAACTAAAATAACAAAAATATCAGATATTTTAGACGGGATGTGTTACATTTTCAGTAATGACGTCTTCATAGACAATTCTAGTTAATTAGTATCGTTAGTAGAGCCTCAATTTGGTATATTTAAAAAATAATAATTTTAATTTTAAAATATATATTTTTTAATGCAATTAATTGCTTAATTTTTTTTAATTAAAAATGATAGAATTTATCATTGTTTAGTTTTTTTTTTTCTTTATCATGAATTTCTTTCAGCTTTGATATGTTTTATATTTTTGATTTGAAATTTAAATCCGACTGGGAGCACTGGGTATATATTTTTCAGATGGTTGATATTGCCATTGGGCGCAAATTTTTTCTTGTTCTGTTTGATTGTAACCAACTCTGCAAGATATTGAAAGTAAAATAAATACATTTTATATGAATTGTTTTGAATTTAACAGTTTTAACATGCAAACTGGCAGAAAATTATGAAAATATAATGAAATAATGAAACAAAAATGTATTTTTTTTTTTTCAAAACTATAATTTTGCAATTTATTTTTCAAGCTATAATTAAAATACTGAGAATTAACTTAAAAATTATGATTAAAATTTAAAAAAATAAATATGGCAAAATGTGATTAATACTATGAAAAATATATATTTTTAGCAAATAAATATTTAAAACTAAAATTTGCTTAGCAACTTTCCACTTTTAATTTAATAAAATACATTTTTATGAATTTAAGTTTAAAAATTTAAGCCACCTTATAGGATATATTTATAAGAAAGCTTCAAAACGAGGGAAATGTGAAAAATGGAGGTCAGTAATGCCAAAGAACGAAAGAGAACTTTTTACAGTGAAAAGTAACAGTTTTCTGAATTTTAAAATAAATTTAAATCGCACTTCTTAAGCCTTTAAAAGACTGATTTTCTTTTATACTTTTATCTGGGTATCAGCGTTGTCATTTTAGCTTTTTTAGGCTATACTTAGCCTTTTTTCTCGCATATAGCTTTGAAATTTTTGACTTAGCCTTTAGCTTTTATCCTAGCCTTTGTCCTTTTTAAAATAGCCTTTTTGCTTTTTCGCAATTTTTTTTTTTGCGGATTTTTTTTTTCATTTTTTAAAAAAAGCAAAAGGGGTAGTTCATAGTAATTTTTTGGGAAAAAAATTTTTTTTACAAAAAAAAAAAAAATTTCGAATTAAAGCCAATACGGTAGTCTATCCAACGCAATAGAAATCAAGTCGATATCTAGAAAACTAATCAAGTTATGACCAAAAAAGTAACCAGTTCTACTACTGTCTCTTTCCGGCCACTTTTTAGTAGAACTGGTTGAGTTTTTGGTCATAACTTGCTTAGTTTTCTAGATATCGACTTGATTTCTATTGCGTTGGATAGATAAACATATTAGCTTTAATTCAAATTTTTTTTTCGCGGACAGTGCCAAAATTTTATTTTTATTTTTTTCAAAAAAACAGCAAGTTATGACCAAAAAAGGAAGCATGTTTAAAACGACCTTATTTTCTTTAGTTTTTGTCATTGTGTTCTCTTCTTGATTTTTTATAAAAATCATAATTATTATTTTGAATTTTAAGCGATTTCTTAACTTTTTTTTAGATTTTTCCAGCCTTTTTTAAGGCAAATTTAACTTATTTTTTTTCTAGCTCCTGGCAACGCTGCTCTCAAAAGTACTCAGTTTAATTATGAGATATACCAATACACGAGATGTTTTTAACACTGTACTTGTATGCCGTGTGTGAGCTCTAAAACATAGACGAGGATCAGACACGGCAATTTTATTTGCCACTTTTTTTCTCTCTCCCATAAACTCCAGAGTTACAGTCATACCTAAATTGGCGCGCAAGCATTTTTTATCTGTCAAAAATTCTCTTGCCAATAGAAAATATATGGAGCATACCGAAATAGCGCGGTTAATCCAATTTTGACAGCCCGTTTTGTAGTGAAGTTGGCTGCAAAATAATTGTTATTTAATTTTTTTTTTTGCTATTTTTGACCAGTAATGACATTTTAGCTAGTTTTTTTATGAACTTAGCGTTTTTATCTGAATTTTTGTTTGTCTTCAGTGGGTTTTATTAAAAAAAATGATTAACACTACTGTAGAGAATACGCAACGCCAGCTTTATTTTTAGGGATGACGCTTAAAAAAATTCTGTGTCAGTTCTCCATTTTACCTTCTGTAAAATAACATGAACAAAAATTTATGATGAGCTTTCAATTGGAGCGCGTTCTGCTTTGTTATGTTCTATGTTAGACGTAACTGTACATGCCATTTTTGACCAGAAATTGTAAGCCTTCTGTTTGACAGACTTGAAGAAAACATGTGAATCTCAAACTTTAAAAACACATGTATAAAACATGTTGCATACATTGGTAACTTTATAAAGAAAACGCCAATATTTGATAACGCTATCCCTAGGTTCTTATTGCCTACATTGTCATTAAATTAAATTCATAAGATTTCTCAATTGATTTCGTTTCTTCGTTAATAAAAAAAACAAGGCAATTATTTCTTGATTAATGACACTGACGTTTATAGTCTTTTTTAAACTATAAACGTTTTCTAAGTAGAAACTTTCAGTACTGGTCAATGTCTTTCGCGCTGTCTATTAATAATCGGGTAAAAGAGGCCTTGCTTGCTTGTGGGGACGGTTGTGAATTTTAATTATAATGATTTAAATTCGCAGCATTTAGTCTACTCCACACAATACGTGGACTATGGACTAATTCCCGAAATAAATTTTTAGCCACTAAGCCCACAGAAGCCAACGTAACGCCTAAGCGTCGTTTAACCTTAATAAATGGACTATCAGAGGTTATGGAACGTTGCGAAATAAAGTTATTTCCAGGGACAGGAACTGAGGTTGAAAAACCAAAAGGATAATTTAAAATTTTCTGTATAAGATTGCCGGCATTGGTTGGTACATATAAATCAGCTGAACGATATTCAATTGCACATTGACGGGGATTGAAATAGAAATTATCAAACCTTTGATGGGCCGAACAGGGACTACGTTCTTGAAAACAAGTAACTTGTACGACATTGTAGAATATTGCTCCCAGTGTGTTGGCAGTTTCTGGAAATTTTTTTTAAAAAAGTAAGTTAATAATTATTTTTTTTTAATGTATTAATGAGTACAGTTTACTTATACCAGTATTTAGAGACTGTAAACAACGTCTGAAACGTGCATCACAATCACAGTGTGAACGTGTAAAAGTGCCAGTGTTGCACAGACCACGCCTACATTCACCTGCATTTAAAACATCCGGGCAATTGTCATGCTCACGACAGCAGCGATCCTCATCGCTGTGGAAACCCAAATCATTGTAGTCATTAGCTGTATTGCCTTAAAAGAAATAAAAGCTGAACCAAATACTAATCATTAAGGCTTTGCTAAATGCATCGTTCAGAAAACATCTTACATTTGTTCGTAAACATGTATGCATTTAAAATCAATTTTAAAAAGATACCGACTTTCGTATTATGATGATTATGTGACAAGGAAAGTATGAGATTCTCATGAAAAATGTATTTATTTATTTACGTAGCCGTGAACATCCTGCCGTTAGTTCTAAGTGAACAATAAATCCATTTTTCCATGAAAATAAATATTTTTATGCATTTAGCAAACGTAACGTAATTGGAATTAAGCTTCAAAAAAAAATAAATTTTTTGTTAAATTCATTGGGCCATAATCATAGTCACAAAAAAAGCAGGCTTTTGTTAAGAGCAGACTTTTGTTCAAAAGAATTTAATGAATTTAAAATCATTTTAGTGTGACTATGATTATGGGCCAATGATTTCAAATAATATTTTATATTACAAGTAAAAGCTTTTACAAAAAAAAAAAATAATTGATCGACAAACTTACCTGGTCCACACCACTTTGTGCCCGGATATATAAAACCTAAGCCACCTCGAAATTCTGTACCATGAGCTCCTGCATTTAAGCAAACATCTTCTAGTTCCATAACCGATTCACGTGGTATTTGACGTACACGTCTGGGATCGGCTTGTAATAACATGCTTTGTATATCTCCTCTGAAAAATATTTTTAATGTTTCACAAATTTTTTATATTTCGAATTCCAAATTTACGTTTGTATTTCTTTTTCACATACCGATCCGTGTGCATTTTACAAAATGGATAGCGTGAGGATAGTTCCACCATTACTGTCATTGCTATATCGGAGATTAAGACAGCTGAACTGTCTACTGAATTTAGGGGCATCGTTACAAAAAGCGCAACCGTTAGTACTAACATAAACATGCTGAAATAAATATAAAATTGAAAGACAAATATTTTGGAAAGCCACAACACTGGGCTCAAATCACTGCATTCGATATTGAGCTACTAATATTGAAATTTTCAAATTGTTTTATACAAAAATATTAAAATTACGCTAGTGCTAGTGATTTGCGCCCTGCATTTGACAAACAAAAAAACGTTAATTTTTTTTTATAAAATCTAATTTAATTTGCACATTCTTGTTAAATATTCCAAAAAAAAAAAAACAAGTCAATGATTAAAATGATTTTCTTTCATATTTTTTTTTATTAATCCTAAAATAATTCATTAATTTCAGTTAAAGAAATTGAAAATAACGACAAACGCTACAAAAATCTGCTCTGGCATTCTTGTTTGTAAAAGTGATTAACTGTATGCATTCATGCACCAGCTCACAAAATACAATTTCTAAAAAAGAGTGCAAAATAAATTTAATTTCCATTAATATTTTTTTTAAACAAACCAAAAGCCAAAATAAATATTTAATTTCTTAAAAAGAACGGCAAAAGTTAAAAAAAAAAATAACTAAAAATTCCTCTCTGACATCGCTCTCTCTGTAAGGTAGTTCTATCATACATAGAACAATTAACACATTAACACATACACACGACTGTATAAGGAAAACTGCCTGTTTTTGTGTATGCGCGCACACACTTAACTAACAAGAGGAGTGCGTGCACACACATTACGCTCACGTGCAGCTTAAAAATTGCCTTAAAAACAAAACAAAAATTAATGAAATTCCAAAATTTCTTAATAATTTTGCTTTTGCCGCTTGTTCTTTTTTTGCACAGATGATTTCTAGCACATTTTTTTTTTTTAATTTCGTTTTTAAGGCAAAAAGACAACTTAGAAAACTGGTATAAAAATAGAAGTAGTAGCAGTTTTTGACTTATAACTCTACTGAATTTCAATAGCAACCTGAAGACACCAACAACTGATAAATTGGTGTGCTAAGCTTTTTTGTGTGCTGTCTACGTACTTCAGAAAGTTGATTTCAACGACTACACAGACAGAGGGCCATCACTAAATGACTCCGCTATTTATAGGTGTGGAAATTATAAAGGGACTCACCAAGCTGTTATATTTGAAAGTGGTATAATGAGTCAGCGGTAATTCTAGTCAGAGGTTGTCTTTATCTTACTAAAATTATCGTTAACTTATTATTTTTTTAATAGAACTTATACCCCTTTCAAATATAACAGTTCATATTGAAAAATTAATCTCTTTTTGGTTTTAAATTCCATTTAAGTTTAAAAAATATTGTAATGGAACATTTTATTAAATTCATACAACAGTTTTGCTTATTAACATCCATTTTTGTTTGGACTGAGGAGTAGAAAAAAGAACTAAAACTAAAAAGGCAATAACTCGAAAATTTCCATATTTTCTAAAGTAAAAATGCTATTTTTGTAATAGTTTTACTTGTGCATAAATACGTCTGTGCTAATAAGGAAAAATCGCTTAAGTCGACTTAAGAAAAAACTGATTTGTGACTTGAGACAATTAACTCTCTAACTTTATTATTGTGGTTCAGGAATGGTGAAGCGATACAATTCACAATTAATGAAAACAATTTAATTTAATTTTATAAGAAAAACTTTTAGGGCCTCTAAAATAACTTAATAAGACATAAGCCGTTTTTCCATATTATCAAACAAATGTGGCTTATTAAAGTTGACTAAAAATAAGTTAACAAACAACAACAATTGTGTCTAATACAATTACCTAAGAAAACAATAAATTTGTTTGATAATAAAGATTTTTAAACTTGAACTTGTGATTTTATTTTTAAGCCTCTTGGACAAAGAAGCTGTCAAATTATCAAATTTTAAAAGCCATTTACTTGAAATTTTTTTTTTAATTTATACAAATTATTAGAGTACATAAATGCTACATATTTAGTACCTATTGTTCGCTAAATGGTCTTGAAAACTATTCAAAATTCAATTTGGTAATTCTTAAATACTCTCGTTCAGTTTGTTTTTCGTCCAATTACTGTCAAGTAATTTTTATTTTGAAGATCATGGTAAAGTCCACTAACCGCTAACCACCTGCTAGTTTTAAGCTATATTGCCGCTAATCAAGTGATAAAGATCAAATTAATTTAATTATAATTATTTATTAATCTGTTGTCAACTCTAATAGATTCAGTTCTGAGGAGAATATCTGTTAGCGTTACCTATATAATATTGGTTTCACACTCGTGTGAATCATCACTGTTGTTGGTCATTGAAAACAGTTCACATAAACTTAAAGTAATGAACTTTTCCCGCTATTAAGTAATTTTGATCTGTCCGCCATGTCCGACGACTGTAGGTAATGTTGTCATAAGTAACAAAAACGGGTCCAAATTCTCTTGTTCTCTTAAGAGATTGGAATGGCATGAATGTTTTAGCTACCCTGATACCTGCTGTTTCTAGCCAATATTGTTGCCATTCTCTTTCTGGCCACTCCCTAAAAATGAGCTTAATAGAGCTCCAAGCCAGCCCGCAGATAGGTTCTAGGCCAATAAATCTAAAAGCCGCCCCTTTTCTTGCGAGTTCGTCTGCCTTCTAATTGGCTTCATATCCACTATGACCTGGCACCCATACCAAGTGAACCCTGTTATTCGATGCTAGTCTTTTTAGAAGTTTTAGGCAATGCCAGACCAGTTTTGATCTTATTGATTGAATTTTCCAACAAACAAATAATACAAGATTTAAGCTTTTCATTGCATTTTGAAAGAGCAAATTAAATGGTATTTGATAAGACTGTCGCAAAATCATAGAGGGGCTTTACACTATAATACCAGTGTTGAGATTTTCATTGGATTCTGTTTGTTGTTTTTGTTATTTTTTTTGTTGGCATGCAAAAACTCAGGGCTATAATGAAAATAGAAAATATTCTAAAAATGGTGAGAGCCATACGACTGTCAAATTTATATTCCTATTTTTTGATTTTACTTTTTCATTTTACTCAGTATAACAGTGTAAAACCCCCTAAAGTAATATTGTTTTGAATGGTAATATGTCGTTATGGCTTATTATTAATTTTGTTATCAAATGCTTGCTGGGATTTACCTTATGTGTGTAGAGTTGTGTGTGGCTTGTAAACTTGAACGATTTTAAACTTAAAGTTTTTTGTAAATTTTTTATAAACGTACTCGTATTAACCTTGAATTTTTTTTTTTAATTTTAATTTCTGTAAACTTCCTTAATTCAACTTCACTGAATCTTACAATTTTATTGTCCTCGACATGCAGTTATCCGATCAGATTAATAATTAAACACAACTATTTAAATAATTTAGTTTTATTTTAGGTACTATAGCAATTATGTACTATTTGCTTTTAATTTTTTTTTATAACGACTTTAGTTAGGTATTTGCAGTATTTGCACTATTTATTTTTAGTTTCTATACAACAATTTAATCCAAATGTTGTACATGCTTTTTAATTAAACGATGGCAGAAGCTTCCGTTATACGGTGCGGTGTGTGTTGTTTGTTGTAGGTCAAAAGTTGTTATGGTTTTAATTGGTTTTATAGTTCAATTATAAACTTGTTTAAGGTAGTTGTTGTTTTTTTTTTTTAAATCAATTTACGTCACTTTATCGCAAGCCATCAAGTCTGCATTAAAAGGAATACTCGTTTAATTACGTTACTTATTGGCGTTTTAGAGGTAAAGGTCAATGTTTGCTACAGTAATTTTAGTGCTCTGCATGTGTGCATTTGTGTATGTGAGTTAGTTTTCATTGCAATATAAATACATAATTAAGCAGGTTGTATGCAGTAGTATTGAATCTGAGGAAGCAGTTGTGGTTGTAGTTTTAGTTTTTGGGAGAAGGAAAATTTAGAAAACAACAAACAATAGCATGTACATATTTAAAAATAAATGTTTTCATTTCACATCCTTTAGTATGCGTGTCTATGAACGTACGTTTAGGTACAAACGTAACATAAAGGTGCGCAAAGTTATACACATACTTATAATTAAGTATGAGAGAAAGACAAAATTAAGCTATGCTTTTTCATTCGATGACGTAGATTGTCTACTGTTTGAAGAAAACCATAATATATTTCTCTCTATCACTTTCTTATTTACCTGTAAATTATTAGCCAATTAGAACACATCGTGTAACGTCATTTATGCTACATGCCCAGAAAATTTTATTTTTATGTTCTGGATTGTGTAATCTTGTATTTCTATTATTCTTGCTTGTAACCATGGTAGAATTTGACAGCTGTACATTTTATACTCACCATCGTTTTGGCTACGTAGCTGTCAAAATTTGTTTCCATTCTGTGCGCGCCATTGTTTTTATGCTCAAAATACATAGAGAATTGTTAGTGTGTGACCGGATCTCAATTTGGCACATACGATAAGGTTATTTTTATAATTCAGTTTTTGGAAATGGTGTCCGAACAAGAACGCAAGATTTAAATTTGGCGCCATTCGAAGTGTCATTGTTTGACATTTGAACAATTATTATTGTTTGCTAGTAGAAGGTACGAGGCTAGTAAAAAATGACCATAGACAGCGAAGGGAGTTCGTTAATTGGGTATTGGAGAGACAACATGAAAATGCTGATTTTGCCGATAAAATCATCTTCAGCGACGAGGCCCATTTCCATCTTGATGGCTTCGTCAATAGGCAGAATTGTCGCATTTGGGGTGAGGAAAATCCTCGAGTGATTCACGAGAAGCAAATGCATCCTCAACGTGTCACTGTGTGGTGTGATTTTTGTTGGGCTGGAGGAATCATTGGACCTTTTTTTTATGAAAATGAGGCAGGTCAAGCGCAAACAGTCAATGGTTTTCGATATCGTGAAATGATAAACAGTTTTTTCTTGCCTAGACTTGAAGAAATGAATGTGGAGGGCTTGTGGTTTCAACAAGACGGCGCCACATGTCATACAGCCAGCGAAACAATTCAATTGCTGCATCAGTCATTTATTTAAAATTTAAATCTTGCGTTCTTGTTGGGACACCCTTTATAATTCTGCCATGCTTGTAAAGGTACTGACGAACTATCCTACACGATCTTACGATATGTGAAAATAATGTGTGACAGAATTCTGTCCTACTTGAAGAAATCGCTATAAAATGGCGAACTTTATGCCACACTATTATACAAAAAAAGATGCAAAAACATATGTTTACTCAGCTTAATACTTTTAAAAGTATTCATTTTCTTCTTTTGCCGCAAAATATTTTTTTTTACAAATATGGACAATGAAAAATAACCTAAAAGTTTATATAAACAAAACACAAGCTTGGTATTGTTGCTATTTTTCTGCCTTGAACATAGAAAATGCAACTCTGATCGCACAGATAAAATTTATTTTATGAAAATTTTCAAAACATTACAAAATCGGACAGACCTGTCAAAAAGTCTGTCACACACATGCTTTTTCACTACACACTATCATACTTTTTAGACAGTTCGTACGACTAAGTAGGATAGTGAGTCCTAGGCTTAACTAGTCAATACAACTCAATAGCCCTATTCACAATCTTGTGCATTTGAGATTGTGAATTTGTGCAATTGTAAATATTTCCCATCAATTGTGAATGGCTTTTTTGATTTAGTTTGCAATACTTGTTGCAAAACACGAAATTGTTTTGTTAATTGTTAAAAAGTTTTCCTTTTTTTTCAAATGTTTTGAGATGCCAAAAAAATTTTAATTTATTGGCTAAAATATAGTTTTTTTTTTGCAAAAACACAAATACAATTATTATTATATGTGATACTTTCCTGAAGGATCTCCTAATGTTAGTTTTAATTTTTTTTTTTTTATAATTTAAGAAAAAAATATTTTGTTTTTTATCTTTATTTTTAAATAAAATGAATTTGAATTACATTTTTGTGAGTTTTTTTTTTTTTTAATTTCACACTTTTGTAGAAAAAAAGTTATTTTAAGAGAAATATTTTTTTTTTTTAGAAATAAGAAATTTAAAAAAAAAATTTGATATGGTAGCACTGGCTGAACATGTTGCATACTTAGAGTTTTATGTGTTGCTTATTTGCAAATGTGAAGCAAGTACATTTGTGTATATTTTGTTAGTGTAGAGCAAAAATATACTACATTTTGCAAAGCTTGTGAGTAGGACTAATACTCGTATGTTTTTTAGGAATTTAATTGAAAATAAAGGTTCTTTATTATTCTTGTTAACAAATGCAAAAATAATAGAGCATGTATTCACTCTTGAATACAAATCAAAAATGTTGTGACATTTTACTTGTACAGATCTGGTCATTGGAAAGCTGTGATATTTGGCGTTTGCTTCTAGCATATTAACAGAACATGTGAATTTATCCTACCAACCGCTAAAAGAGTTGAGCAACTAAAATTATTCTGTGTGTTCCCACAATTTAATATCAACAATATATAGTAAATGATGTCAACACCACACAAGCATGCATCATTGCATATTTATTCATGGACAGCTTAACTCAATGTTTGCTTTTCTGCTGCATTTCAGAACACACCTTTTTATTATTTAAATATCAAATTTAATTTAACTGAATACTTTTTATGTATTGTACTAGATGTTGCCCGGTCTCGCCCGGCCCGGTCTTTTATTATAAGAGTCGGTTTTCTTAGAAAGAGTATGTACGAGTATTAATTTTTAGAGAAATCCGTGTACAAATATAATTTTAATTGATTAAAAAAAGCCCATCCAATTAAATACAGCCTTTGACTACTTTATAAAGTGGCTTATAGTTTTGCTAGCCAATCAAAGTGGTAAATAAAATATTTCAAAAAGCATAATTTAAGGCTTAAATTGAATAATTTTGAATGAAAATTGTTTAAAAGTGGGCGTGGTCAGTCCTTTATCAGCGATCTTCCTTGCCGTATAAAGACTATACGGACGAATCCCTAGGAAAACAAAAATTTTTACAGCTAACCAACAAATAAACAAACAAACAGAAACTGAATTTTATTTATATCGCAGATTACATTGAGTGATTTTTGTTTTAATTTTATAAAAAGATAAAAATTTTTTTTTTAAATTAAACTGCCTGATATTTTATTTAAAAATATTATCATTCATTCATTTAATTGTCATCCAAAGACTGGTTATAATATTTTTAAATTTTATTCAAAATATAAATGCTCGATATTCGCAGTTGCATACTAAAAGTGACCTTGAACTTCTTTACAGAATCTTTGTTGACTAAATTCATTTTACTCGTTAAAGTTGTAGCAATCAATCAGTCAAGTCAGTCTTTGTAGAAAAAAACCTGTATTGATTTTTTTGGCGTTTATTTACACGCATACCTAAACGATTATTTTAGAATCGTTACAAACAATAGTAAAGTAAATAAGTAACAAGTTAAATTCGGCTGTGTCGAGTCTTTTACACCCTTCACTGCAGTAGCCTTCTTCTTTAATATTAAAAAAAAAAAAAAACGAAAATATATAATTGAAACATCTAGTTTATTAAGCTTTAGCGTGTTTTATAAAAATTTTTTATTTATAATTTGAGCGAATTACCGATTAAGAAATAATTTTTTTAAAATACGATCTCAAGCTTAATAAACTTAAAAAAAATTACAAATATTGATTAAAATAATTTTCTTTGAATATCTATTTTTAATTTCTGTTCAAGAAAAAAATTCTTTTTGAAATGATTAATAAAAAAATTTTAAAAACAACCCGATAAGTATTTAAATTGAATTTAAAATGCAAAAACATATCTGAGTATATATTTAAAGTCAAATTAAATAAATAAAAATGTCGAAAAACTATTTTCCAATAAGAGTTCTATTGCTTACAAGACGTTTAAAAGATACACACTCATGAAAGGGTTTGTATAGCAATCGGTTTTGCACGTATGCTTGCTTTCTTTAATACGAGTGTGCACACACAAGGCACATATGTTAAGTGACTCAAAAATTTCCATGAAGAAAAGAATAAAAAATCCAAAATTTCAGTTTTACATTTGATTATTCTTGGCCATTTGTGGACTAATTGTTTTGATTTTATGCGCAGACATTATTGTTGTGATTTCTTGCAAAACTAAGTAAGTTGTTTCGTTCGTTTTGTACTTTAGACAAAATACGCAAGAAATCCACCCAGAAAAATAGCAAAAAAAAAAAAAATAAAATAAAAGTAGTAGCGGTTTTTCATTCAGAGCTCTGCCATTTATTAATCGATTGGGCTGAATTTTAATAGCAACCTGAAGACAGGAACTTTCAACAAATTGACATACTTAAATTTTCTGCATGTTGCTTAGGAACTTCAGAAAGTTGATTTCATCATCCACACGGGCAGACAGCAGCAAATGATAGATTGGTGTGAATAGCAAATCTACGACCATACAGACAGATGCCCATTGTTAAATCGACTCTGCTATTTATAAGTCTCCAAAATATTACAAACGCCATCATAAACTTATACAAGGTGTCCCAACCAGAACGCAAGATTTAAATTTTAAATAAATGACTGATGCAGCAATTAAATTGTTTCTCTGGCTGTATGACATGTGGCGCCGTCTTGTTGAAACCACAAGCCCTCCACATTCATTTCTTCAATTCTAGGCAAGAAAAAACTGGTTATCATTTCACGATATCGAAAACCATTGACTGTTAGCGCTTGACCTGCCTCATTTTCATAAAACAAAGGTCCAATGATTCCTCCAGCCCAAAAACCACATCACACAGTGACACGTTGAGGATGCATTTGCTTCTCGTGAATCACTCGAGAATTTTCCTCACCCCAAATGCAACAATTCTGCCTATTGACGAAGCCATCAAGATGGAAATGGGCCTCGTCACTGAAGATGATTTTATCGGCAAAATCAGCATTTTCATGCTGTCTCTCCAATACCCAATTAACGAATTCCCTTCGCTGTCCATGGTCATTTTTTACTAACCTCGTACCTTCTACTAGCAAACAATAACAATTGTTCAAATGTCAAACAATGACACTTCAAATAGCGCCAAATTTAAATCTTGCGTTCTTGTTCGGACACCCTTTATATACCCTCTTCACTTACGGAGAAGGCTATAGTGATAATCGTAGTTTATGTCTTTTATTTTACAGCATAATTAACTTATTTTGAGGCAGAGCCAGATTGCAGTTTGTAAGACATTGAAACCACTTTCTGAGATGTGCTTTTTGTTTTATACTTTTGTTTTTATTGTATTTATTTTTAATTAAATCTTAACTAAGTAAACCAGTTTGTTTGAGAAAGACAATAAGTAACTTTGTATTAAATTAAATATTTTATTTTATTTTTGTTTAGTTTTATAAAACAAAAAAAATACTTTACAACAAAAATTTAAAGGTCTTTTTTAATGTGAAGGTTTTGCTTAAAAAACTTACAGAATTTTATTATGTACTCGTATTTGTAGAAAGTGTGTTTAAGAAGATCTCAAATTTATTAATTCGTTTTGGGTAGGAGAGAAATTTTGCGCAAATGATAGAGATGTTTGGTAATTTTTTTTTAAATACAATTTAAGTTTTTGGGTTATTTTTTCCAATAATAGTGGATTTGTAAAATTACTTTATTAACTTACTAATTGGAGCTTCTCATAATCCAAAGGTAATTAAGGCGAAGCCTTTTCATGCATTTTACATCCTTTAAAACTTTATTGGGTCATTTTTATATACTCGTATGTAATTTGTTTAGCATGGAAATAAGCTATTGATTGAGTAATAGTAACAAGGAATCGTCTTCTATCACATTTCATTTTTAATTTCAAAATCCCACTTTTTTTAATGCCATAAAAAGTTTAATTGATTTTCTTTTAAATTCTTTATAAAATTGTGATTTGAGTAACCAAAAACTTTTGTTGAAAAACCCGACTAAAAGGATAACTTTGTATGATTTTTTCCACAATTGAATAAAAAAAAAATTTAAATAAATTTTTATTATCTACCAGCCACATTGAAATTGAAGGCAAGTGCAATGCAATTCAATATTTAATTTTAAATGCCAGTAACTTTTCAAGCTCATAAACAAACAATTTCTTTTTCATGGTTTCTAATTTTATTGGTCGTTAATAAATTTGTTTCAGTGTTTTAAATTAAGTAATTAAGTAACCACCACCCAAAGCTATAAAAATTAAAAAAAAAAAACTGCTTAAATTTGTAACAAGGTCTTCTTGAACAACAACAACAATTATTTTATATATTGTTATTGTTTATCTCGGTTAGTCCATTGTGTAAATTAAGAAAGCCATGATGCATGAATGTGGCATAGAAAAGATTATATTTCTATAATCTTCTCTATAAGTAAGAAGGGTAAATATAGGTTGGTGATTCCGTTTGTAATTTCTACTGCGTACATGATCCACCTTATAAATAGCTCATTCGATTTATAAAATTCCGTCTGTCTCTCGGTCTGTCTGTTCGTCAAAAAAGTTCTGAGTGGTATCCTTATACACAGTCCGCTCGTCAGTAAGTCTCTGCAGGTACTGCTCCCCGAAATAAAACTTACGCCAATCGGCCAGGGCAGGGCAGAAGCAGAAAAGGTGTTCCACAGTTTTCTCCTTTTCCTCGTCTTCATTCGACGATAAACCCATTCTCTTTGAATGGTTCCCAAAACTGCAGTGGCTTGTTATTGCCCTTACGACATTTTTCAACTGGGCTCTCTGGAGTTCCAGTAAGCCTCTACTGCGATTAATGTTCGTCTCCAATCTTACAAAAAAAAGTACTAGCTGTCTGATATTAGAGGGGGATGCCGCAGGTCGTGAAGGTATACTGCACTTTCAATCTTGACCCTTCTCTTGACAGGTTATGCACCCTACAGTTCGAGGCGAAAGTGACCACAGAATGTGCAGCCATCCCATTTAAGGCTGTCCGGTATTTTCTTACCACATCGGATGTCGCATAGACGTCCATGCACTCAGACGAGGGTGACCACTTAATGTCTTGCCATCCTATTTAAGGCTGTCCGGCATTCTCTTACCAGATCGGATGTTTGATAGACACCCACTAAGGACCTAATTGCAGTTTGACTCTCAGTATAAATGTAAATATTCCTGCCAGTCTGCTGCTTTTTTTATAGCCATCCATTCAGCTTGTAGTACGCTGCACTGATCGGCGACTCTGAAGGATATACTAGTCCCAACCTGCTTAATATAGACTATACCGCCCACTCCGAACTATTCTTAGAGCCATCGGTGAAGACATCTGATCCTCTCTTAGAGGAGAAGATCTCATGCGAAATCATGAAACCGAAGATGCTTTGTAGGAATGATCTCGGAATGATGTAGTCAATGAGATCTCGCTACAAGTACCAATTATGTCTGAATGTTACCAACAGGAATATTTTAGCAACACCAAATGACCTGTTAATGTTGCACCGTAATTTTTTTTTAAACAAAAAATCGAGTAGTTATTTTGTTGTACAACAATAAAGGCTTATGTGGAAAAATGATCTACTACTGGTATAGGGGTAGTTCTAAAGCTACGTGGTTCAATTTTTTTTTTGTAGGATAGGCTCACACATACATATGAATGCAGGTGTTGTATGTAATTAGTATAAAAATATGAAAATTATTTTTTTTTTCTTTGTGGTTACGCAATACCAGCCAGCACTTATTGTTAAATTGCCTTGTCTGTTAATTATTATTTACTTATTAATTTGTTTAATATTGATTTTAGAAATCTGCGCAATTTTGCAAAACTCTTTTTGTGAAATAAATTAGCATTCTTTTACTATTTAGCAGCTTATATTTTTTTATACTTTTGAACTTTCATTACTTTAATCAAAATTAAGTAAAGAACTCAATGGAAAAATTTTAAAATTTAACTTTTAATTCATAGAAAACAGTAAGATCTGGATAATTACAACAGGAAGATGCATAGAAAATTTTAATGCTTAATATTTCTTGCGTAAAATCATTTTCAGTTAAATTTCGAATGTAAAAGTTGTCCAAGAAAACTTCCGGACCGTAAAGCGTTGCACACAATTGATTTTGGATTGCCACACGCCTATAAATATTGATTCTTTTATCAAAATGTAGTTGCTGTTGAATTTTTGTAAAACAAATTACTGCCAACACATCTCCAGATCACATAGTGCATTTCAACTTTACTGGTCGGCAGGCAAAATCTCCCACAAATTGCTCTTGCAGCCTAAATAAAGCAATTTTATTGTTGACATCTTCATATCTAGTAAAGAAACTGACTTCCAAAATTACAGTGCCACACAGAGGTATCAAAGACAGAACATCCTGTCTCGTGCTGTCTTTGAGGCATTCATTCATAAAAAACCAATTTACAATTTTGTTTTAATTAGCATTTTCTGGCTCTGAAAAAATTTACGAAATTTTCAAAGGCAAAAGTGATGAAACGCACAAAGTATAACAAAAATAAAAAACAAATTGAATTTGGCAAATGATACGATTCTGTACGTTGCCTAGGGACTTCAGAAAGTTGATTTCAATAACTACACAGACAGATGGACATCGTTAAACCGACTGCACTATTTATTTATAAAAACATTAGCTGACTCGGCAAACATTGTTTGCCGGTAAATTTTAATTTATATTGAAAAATAATTAAAAAGAGAAAAAAATATAAGTTGGGCTGTGCAGAACATGTAACACAAAAATTAGCCAAATCGGTTAAGCCGTTCTCGGATTTGAGAAAAATGTTAAAAGTAGGCGTGGTCTATTTTAATTTTCATAAAATTTAAGTTGGGTTTTCATGGAAATATAAAATTTTTGTATATTTGGTCTTCTTACTCTAAGAAACTGTACTCATAGCGTAAAGGACCGTGCAAGACAGGATAAAAAGAGGTGGTAGATAAATAAGCCAGCTACCGACTGCAGCGCTACCTGTCGGGCGGTTTTGTGACGCTAAACCTTACAAGCCGTAACCCAAAAGCATTCACAGAAATTCAATAAAATCGGCCCAGCCGTTTAGGCGAAATACAATGTCAAACACACTTACAGCCAAATTTTATATATTTTATATATGAAGATACATATATATATATATATATATATATATACCCTTCTTACTTACAGTGTAGAGTATAAAACCGTTTTACAAAAAAAAATCAATCTCTACAGAAAATCCCGTAATTTAAAATTAATTGAAAAATTCTTTAATTTGAAGTCAAAATTATAGCTTAAACCGACAATACAGTGACTAGAGAATAGTAATAACTTTATTGTTGTACTTTAAGTCCTAAATTTCTGTTTAGAAAAATTAATTTCTATTATATTTCTCTGCCATAGACTGTTATAGAATAGCAAATCAGTGTCGAACTGATGATGGCGACAATAAAAAGAGAAGTTGAAATAAAAACGACAACTGGAATAGGGGTTAATATTAAATAAAAATTAATACATAGTACTTTAGAACAGGGATATATTTATGTAAAGAGTGTTTCAGTTAGAGTGCACTTTTTCATCTTATAATACAAAAAAAAAATATATTTTTGAAAAGAATTGGAATTTTTTTTAATGCATTGTAAAGTATGGAATAAAATAACCATAAAATGGCCTTCCTAGCTCTCATGACAGACCATTCATGTGTGATGTGGGTGTATTACACCGCTGACGCATCGCAACCTGGATTAGAGCTCAAGAATTAATTGTTTGTGGCTTATTCGCACAAGCCCGTTAATAGACAAAACCCTAAAGAAAAAATGGCATGGCGTTAAATTGCTTAATTTTGGTGACCAGATGACATCAGAATTTTGTGAGATAATTTGTTATAAAAATTGCTAATGCAATAAATCGATTATCGAGATCCATGCCGTTCAGTTGAGGCCACAATAATTTCGTTATCAGGTTCCTGTAACAAATGCCATTCGGCCTCATTTTGAAAAAAAAATAATAATAATTCCGAAATCCACACCAGACAGTTGCATGGTATGGATGCATTTGTTTAGTCTCAAATAAAACAATTTTGTGTAGTCATGAAGCCATTCAGATGGAAAAAATTACTTTTGTCAAAAAATTGGCATTCTTTTCACTTTGCCCTTTTTACACAATTATAACGCTTTGTTCTTTCGGAACAAGCATATGTAACAGCTGCAAAATTTTAGAGATGCCACTTGCACAAAAATAAAATTAAACTTAATTTAAAAAGTGCACTCTCACTGAGACACCCTTTACATATATATAAATGACATTTAAATTGTTTTAATCAAAAATATATATGTAAATATATTGATTTATCTTAATGGAGAAAGTTTCACCACCTTCACTTCACTTTCAACTTTATTCTGGTAACCAATTTGATAGATATAAAGTGTGTTATGTCTAAATACGAGTATGTATTTATGTTAGTACATGGTTAAATACATAAATACATTGTGGTATGCAGAAAGAATATATATATATAGTTTAAACAAACACACACACACATACCCTCATACTCAACATGACCTTCAAATTTTACTCCTGTTTTTTTTTTGTTTGCTCAGCAGACACAACTCTGGATTGACAACGAAGCGACTTATTACTTTCAGCACAAAAGTTAAAAGAATTTACAATTCATGTAATCTGGTGGATACATTGCAACCATATTCACAAAAAATCTTATTATAGATTTCAAGTGAAGCTTCACTGGTTCGTTTACTAAGTTTACAGAGCAAAGAAGCATTTATTTAAAAAAAAATTACCTATAGACCATTCGATAGGCTGGGCTACAAAAACTGCACATTAGAATGATCTCTCCAAGGCCATCAGCTTACTATGAAGACCAAAAAATAATATTGGCTTATACATATATTCATCTTAAATGTTATTTAAAATAATTTTCTAAATGTTTGGCTTATTGAAACAATTGTGGCAGCAGTTTCCCATGCACAGAAAACCCCTGTTAGTTTAAAAACCCTATCCTTCAGATCACGTCGGGGTCACCAATTTGGTATGTCAGGTTTTAAAATTAATTATTTTCAGAGAAACTATATTTAACTGAAATCAACATGATATGGTTATACCTATAATTGCAACAGAAATTTATTTTATAAAAACATTTTAAAGAAATTATTTCAAAGAAGTTTTTGTTTAAAATACTTATTGAATAATAGATACTTCGTTGAGGAATATATCTATAAAAATTGTGATTTTTACCTTCTAAAGACTCTGAGAGCATTTGAATAGAATTTTTATACTCTTAAAAAAAATTCGGTTACAGACCTGAGATTATTTACATTTCTTTGTATGTGCATGTGTGCGTGCGCAGCTTAATAATCAATGGGCCATAATCATAGTCACACTAAAGTCGATATTTTTTTAAAACCTACTTTAAATTCCTATAATTCTTATGAACAAAAGTCAGCTCTTAATAAAAGCCTACTTTTTTGTGACTATGATTATGACCCAATGAAATTAAAAAAAAAAGAACTAAAACTATAGTTTTCTACACAAGTTCTTGCTTTAAAAAACCAGGCGGGTTATCCTTCTTTTATACTTTTTTATCGCCAGTCGAACAAATTGTAGTTTTCAAAAAAGAGCAGACGCGTTAAAATTACTTTTTTAAAGAATTAAAACTTGCACTTTATTTATATATACACATATACTACACACAAACACACTACATACTTTTTTGTTAATTTAATGCCTCATTAGAAAAATCATTCGTATTTTTATTATTTTTTTTTCTATTGTTAATAATTTGAAGAATTATTTTTAAATACACATGCTTGCAAGGTACATAACTTTTTTTTAATTTTCTATGATTGCTTTTACTCAAAGCAGCTAAGCATTTACGTACTGCGTTTCAACACGGTTGCGGTAAGACTGAACTTGATTCTTGAGCATTAAGCACAGACATACTTGGACTTGGCCGCTATAGCGGTGATGGTGGTGTTTATGCTGGTGGCATGTATGTAAATAACTTATTATAAAACTGATAAAGCCAAAGATTCAATTAGTTACAGCAGCATCTTCAGTTAACAAAAACACTTTAATTAAGTATTTTTTTAATAACAGAGCTTTTTGGCGGCAATAAAGCTGTAACGTTTATTATTCCATGAAGCATTTTACCCCGTAATCTTTTGTTTATTAAAAAAAATCCTTTTCAGGAAATTAAAACTTGCAGAAATTTTCACGGTCATAACTTTTAAATGTCTGTTTCTCTGCACATTATATAAAAATATACACAGATGTGCTTTTGTGTAATAGTATTACATATTATCAACTTCATTATCTTATCACTCTTAAATTTTATGAATGAAAAGCTTTATAGTAGTGACGTCAATCGCAGTGTTGCCATAATTGTAATATTAAAATGTAATGCTTTTCCTGTTTATACATAAATATTTTACTTGTTACAAATTCATTGAAAAAATAAAATAATCCTTCAGTTACTTCTGCAACTGCGGTTTCAACTGTATTTTACAGATTAACTTAAAGCTGAACAACATTTTTGGCAGCACACAAATTTGTGCCTCTCATAAGGAGGGAGAGATAGAGAGAGAGAGAGAGTTAATACTATATCTATATAAGGAAAAAATAAATTTACGAACAATAATTTTTCCCCGGAACCAGCTTATGAATTTAGCCTGTGTCATATTCATAACATTTTAAACTAATTAGTACATTGATGATTTATTTTATTTTCTTTAATTAGTTAAATACCACTTTGGATGTTAGTTTTATGCATGTAGACTCTTCTGTGTTTTAAAATTTGTAGATCAATTAAAAAAAAATTTTTTTATTTTCTTTTCATATATTAATTAAAAGGTTCCATAGATCATGTTCAAGTAGTGCCTAATGAAAAAATGTTCTCTCTTGGCTTAGAATTTCATATTGTATTACCAATCTACATATCGCTCAATTGCTTCAATAGCGTCATAACATTTTCTCAATATCTTACTTACTTCAATAATATTTAAACACCTCTTCATTTCAGAATAAAATATTAAATATTTTTTCGTTAACAGTGCTAACAAATTGTAAGCTTTAAATGGCTCCGTCTAAAATTAGGTTTTTCTTTTTGTTTATTCCCAACACTGTTTTTATAAATAAAAGTTTCTTTAAATACAACTTATTCACTCTTGTGTTTTTGGACCAATTTTAAAAAATTCATCCTGAAAATTTAAACCAACATTTAATAACAAATTATTAATCTTTATTTGTGCTTAATTCCAGAAATTGTGTTGGTGCTTAAATTTATTCTTTTACTCATGATATTCTCATGAGGTATTTATTCAGTACAGAAGAATAAAAGTAGAATACATAAAGTTTTCAATATTAAAATGTTGGTTGGGAAATTTATTTATTTATTCAGTTCAATGCTTACTGAGTTTTTTGTTTGAATATTTGAATCTTTTTGTAACTATTGATTAATAATTCTTAATTAGTAAATTGCTTTTACAATACAAACATTCTAATGTTTGCAAGAAACGTTGGGAGTAATCTACTGAAGAATCAGAGTAGCGTCTGACGAAATGGTCCATATAGATATGCTATCCCCTTCAGTACTTATTGTACTGAATAAATAACTCGTGAGAATATCATGAATAAAATAATAAATTTAAGAACCAACACAATATCTGGAATTAAGCACAAATAAAGATTAATATTTTGTTAAAATGTTAAATTCCAAATATATATTATTACGCCTACATATAATAAATATTTGATTGGGTATAAGAAAGTAATCTCGTTTCACCTAATTTTCAGTCCATCTCTAGTTAAATCTTTTAATCAATTGAACATACCCCTTTTAAACACAAACATATGTTTTATCAACAGCTGACGCTGCCGTAAATTTTAATTATTTGCGGTTATAGAAAAGTCTATGGTGCAGTTTGTGCAGAAATATTATACTACACATGCACGCACATTAATTTCTTTTATTGTAAATTAAAGTTTAACAAAACTTTGAAATTAATAATGAATTTTATACGTGTAGCAGTTACGAGGAGCTTTGCAGCCATCACAATTGGAAAATGCCAAACGGTTTTGTCACATAGGAGTTACACTTCGCATGTAAAGAGGGTACAATTTATTAAATTTCACTTGAAGTCAAAGTTACAAAATTTGGAAGCGCGTGTATTATCTACACCACATTTGTTACATTTAGCTCACAAATCTACTTTAACAGAAACTGTTAAAGCTCCTTTAGTTCAAGTGACTTTAAATCAAATAAATAAAAAGCGTAAAAAGCGAACGGATCGGAATGATTTAGCAGCTTTGGGATTTTTCAATGTTACTGCTTTTTCGACAGCAGAGGAGTATAATTTGGAACATTTATATATAGCTTTAAAGCAGCAAAGGCTGTATGAAGCGAAAAAATTTTTTTCAACTGATAATTTAGGTGCGGAACAAGATGTTCTTTATGTAACTGCCAAGTACAAGATAGGAGAGGAAGTACGAGATATGTTTTTCTTTCGTGAAGGATCTGTGGTCATGTGGAATTTCAGTGATATCGAGACAAATAATGTTCTATCATTTTTAGGACCATTTGAAAAGGATTCATATTTAAAGCCGTTGGTGCGAAGTGAAAGCGAGGTAATGCCTTACACATACATACCACCTTCTGCTGTAGACATAGAAGGGGACTTAATAGCAATATCCGACGCAGAGCCTGCAAAAGCTTTTTTTCAAAATGGAAAATTTTTTTTAACCTCAGGTGAAGACAATTTTTACAATAAATATACCTTTTCTAATGCCATGGCAACTTCCATTAAATTGGGAATTTGGGAAGCTACCTTGGATCGGTACATAGATTCTATGGAATTTATAACTGACGATATGAAAAAGGGCAGACGTATACGTATCTCTAGAGCAGAAGTTCTACGCAAAACGGGCGAATTGCTAGCATTAAGGCATGTTATTAATTTATCTTCTGATTTGTTAGACACTCCTGATTTCTATTGGGACCGAGAAGAGCTAGAAGCATTATATATACAAATCTGTAACTATTTTTCAATATCAAGACGCACCAAGGTTATGAATGAAAAAATTAATCATTGCGTTGAGCTTGCAGAGTTAATTTCGCATAATTTAAATGAAGCCCATAATACACGCCTGGAGTGGATGATTATCATATTGATTATGATTGAAGTTGCTTTTGAATTTATCCATTATATTGAGCGTTATTATGATAACGAAAATGATGGTGAAAAAAATAAGCACAATCGTTCCTCAACTTATCCTGTCGTGCAATTTAACAGTCAATAATTTAGCATTTTACAAATGTGGATGTATGTGCACCGATGGGTATCTAAAAATAGTATTTAAAAACATTGAATTTGCATCAAGTTCATAATTCCAATTTAAAAAATCAAATTTAAATAGAAATGTGAAATAAAAACTTCAAGCAAAGCTATATAGTTCTCGAGAACATCAAACAAATTTTAATTATACTTTTTTTTGTTCATAAAATGATTTTTATTAATTAAAATTTTCGTTGATTTTAACTAATAACTTTTAATTTAATTGAAAAATGAAAATCGGAAATTTCAAAGAATTCGACAGCATATTAATTGAAAACAAATTGAACACTAGTTCAGCTAAAATCTGTATTCATTAATATATACAATAATACCTACGTACGTATAAAGAAAAAATTGTGTTAAGAATTTTTATATTTTTTTTTTAGATTTTGATTTAATTTTTACAAAGTATTTCTTACGTACGACTTAATTTTGCCTTTCTCTGCCTTTCACACAAAGAATAATGAGTTTATATCCAATTTAGTTGATGCTATGACTGTATTCCCAATAATGGTGTAGTCTCTACAGCAGAAGTTACTATTGTGTCAGTAAAGGTGATATTTTGCGGTCTGCTTTGTGATTCATCTACTATATCTACATAATGTATACCACTAGACGATTTTTTTGCTTTATGATGAACTTCGTGCAAATATAGTGCACTCAAGCACATATCTGCCACCGTCATATCATTCGGTTTGTTCTTCCACATCGAATCAGGACCGTAAAGGCTATAAATAAGTGATTGTTGTTGAGAAGGTCCTTCTAAACTGCCCTCCAACTTTGATACCCGTAATCTTTTCATTTTCTTCGACGGAGCAGGAAGATTGTCCGTTAAATGTGAATGGTCTGCACCCAAACTTTGCTGAAGCATTTGTTCAAAATAGCACTGGCATTTCTGGCCCACGCTCGCCGTTTCTTCGGCTTCCGAGTTTTTGGTAATTTGAGTATTGTGTCTAAATAATAATGATTTGGCTACGGATGAATATTCATCCTGTATAGTTCCAAATGACAAGAGACTCTCCGTTAATGGATTAAGATTAGTAAAATCTCTTTTTTGCTTTGTAGTTGTCCCTCCCACCGTAGTGGCTTTGCTTAGATCATTTAAAGCGGTTTGTCTAATAGCCTTAACAAAGTGCAGCGCTTCTGGTGGCATTTGCCATTCTGGATTAGTTAGAGTAAAATGTAATAACGACAACTCCGTTTTGCCATTAGTGGTTGCAGCCACCGCGTTAACCGATTGATGAAGGGAGGCGGTGGTCACTTCCATTTGCCATTCTGGATTGCCATGCTTACGCACATCCATTTGAGCAAAAGAGCAAACATTTCCTACACCCCTTACAGAAACGGTAAAACTCCTAAAGAACTTTACAATTTCTAGTGCTTTCGGTCGAAACACGAATAGGAGTTGGAAAGGTGTTATGAGTGGACTTAAAATTTCGTTAAGATAATAAGAAGCTTTAAATTGAAAGAAATTTCCAAACTCTCTTTGTACCCAGGATGTGTGCGCCTGATTTTTCCAATTACTTGGCAAATAATGAACATGAGCTAGAATGGCAGTCATTAGTTGTTCTGGGCACCAAATCATATTTTCATCTGGTATCATATTACGACATATTAAACCAATAACCGAGAGAATAGTGATTATTGTCAGCACATGTTCAACTTGAAATACATGTTCTTCCAAAATTCCCATAGCCAAAATTAGCAGCAGCAAGCCTCCCGATATAAATAAAACATGTTCAGCTAATACTACCATTAGAGGAGATGAGAATGAATTTAAGTAACGATTGGCATATTCATAAGCGCGATTAAGGCGGGCATCCAGCTCATGGTCCAACTCATTAAAATGTCTCAAATACAGGCGACCATAATTAGACCAAGTACGCGTACCTAATGCTCCGGGTTCCTTTTTCAACACATTTATGTACTTAAATAAGAAGTATATAATCTGCCATACAAATATAAGTGGAGCCAATAAAATATTGGCTATCGCAACCCAAAATATCAGGTTTGACAACCTCTTAGCGAGTTCTACTTGATTGCCTCTTATTGAATAGTCGTCTCTTAGCTGCCAATTATTTTGAAATGGTGATCCTGGACTGCGAAAAAGTATCAAATCGATATTAAATAACAAGCCTCTAGAAAGTGTAACTACCTCTCCATAAAATGGCAGAGTAAAACGTACGGGTAATAAGTTTTTATTCATCAAAGCAACTAAGTAGTTTTTAAATCTTAATATACGATGATAAATATCTAAATCTGTCAAGTGATCTTTATCAATACACATGTGTTGCTCAGCTTGCACTTCTCTTACTTTTTTCTTGATCTCATGCCAAGTAATGTTGTCTAAATTTTCATCATCAATGTGCAAAGCAGTATTATAAAACTTCTTAATATCCCAATATTGACATAAATGATACAATACCTTAACACTGCGTATTATTAAATAAATCGACGCAATTAATAGCATAAACACTGTCACACTTCCGAATTTCTGCATGCATTTTTCTGTTGGTATTATTACGTCAGCTATGGTAGTTTTCGTGTGATTGTCCAATGGCAACTTGTAGCCAAAGAGTATATCATAATTTATACAGTGAACTGCAAATGTTATTATCCAAATTACAAAGGCTAACTCTACGAGTTGGAATATTTCGTCTAAAACAATAATTGAATAACCATGCTTTTGATGGTAATGATACATGCGAGTAAAAAACGAATCCAAGTCTTCTATGTGATTCCATCGTGATCGATTTATTTCGGGTACTGTGTGCAAAAGAACACCACTATTTCGTGGAGTATCTTCATCATTGTTCGTTACATCGTTATCGTTCTGCAGTTGCAAGTTAAATTCTTGCCTTACAGTTTTATTTTCTTCGTCGTTTAATGTCTTATAATTAATATCTTTTGAACCACTGGCCATGAGAATTATTTTTGTTAACTTTATTCTTGTTATATTGTATAGAATTTTTTAATCGCTTTGTTTGACCTTCTTTATAGCTACACAAAAATATAATATAAACACACAAAAAAAACTATATAAAACAAAAAACTTCAGCTGTTTATTAAAAATATCCTATATCACTGCGACAGGCTGCCAGATAAAAATACCCAAACGTATACCGTGGGTAGTTTAATATAAAAGATTTATTTGTATGTCTTTTAACGGAAAGCTTTGTCTTGAATATTAATTGTATTATTGTAAGTTTAAGCTATTAACGTTGTTCCTCTAGAAGAGTTTTTAATAGTTTTTGTGCAGGATGTAACTTTAGACGAGTACGTAGGAAATAAGTAGTGTGGCAGCAACGTTCTTCACGAAAACAGCTGAAAAATTTCCCTCTAATTTTAGGTTAAAATAATTGTTAGAAAAAATATTTGCATAAAATCTTGAAATTTCGAGCAGAGCAAGAAAATGCGTTTAACTTTAATAAATCTATTTAAAAAAACTGTACCTGGTCACATATTTCGCGGAAAGAAACGCTTAGTTAAACCAGTTAGTCGCAAGGCGATGGAAACGCTTGTGCGCGAATATGAAAGACAAGAAAATATAATGTTGCTTTTAAGGCACCCTTACCTCACAGTAGTAAGTTTAATGGTTAAAGAATATGGACAACTTGCTTTTATTTCAAATATATTTTAAGGAAGAATCTGCTGGACATGTCAAGGATATGAAAAAATCTGAAGCAAAGATTACTAACTGGAATAATGAAAAAACAATGGCAAAATTGAAACCGCATGTTACACTGGAAGATAGATTGAATCATTTGAAAGTTAAAGAAGCATGGGATTAATAATGTCTAAGATAACTTCTTCACAACGAAATTAAAAAAATATGCATTTGTTTTAAATTTTCGGCATTTTGAAGTAAAAAATATCGTAGCTTAAATAAGCACGCTATTCTAATTCCAAAATACTTGAGTTTTTATGTTCAGAAATTTAAATATATTTAAAGGATGTATGCTTTCTTATACCAGCTGTATGCAGATTGCGATTATATACACTATTTTCATTTTTACGTAACGATCAAATTATATATAGTGTAGTAATTCAACCATGTATCGCAATAAAAATAAAAGCAGAGTAGGAAAATAAGCAAAACGATTGCTTCTGTTTTGTTATCGTTGCATTGAGTAAAATAAAAGCAATGCAAGCGTTTGTGACTACTAATTGTGAATTTGTTCTGTTAGTTTGATTATGGTATGTCCAAGGCGAATTCATAGGAATTCGCCTTGGGTATGTCCACTTTTTAAAAAAAAAAAACTAATTATTGAGAATTTTTATAGTTATTTTTTGAGAGATTGCAGAAGAAAACCAGGTAAAGGATTCCCCACTACAAGCACAGAATTACAAAAAACAGCTCTTTCATATGTGTCAAATAAAGGAGGAAATTTAAAGTATTTGCACGTATGCACTTACACTTCTCTATGTTTTAGGGCATATAAAGAGTGACGCACAGAAAGTAATTAAATTTTGCCAGATATCGGAGAAAAAACAAGAAGAGCAAAAAATTTACTTCAATATAGAATGTTTTACCTGGTGGTGTTCTGACATGCAATGGACAACAAAAATTAAACATATGTTAAACTATAATTACTGTATAAGGTTAATATTTTTACACCGGCATGAAAATAAAAATAGTTAAATAAATAATATTTTTAAATAACATAACTTAAAATGTTCGCAAAGTGTAGAACTACACTGTGCAAATTAAAAAATAGTGTTTTCCGATTTAAGTGAGTAAAAAAATATATTAATTGCGAAATATACGTAATATGTTTTTACGAAGTTTAGACTACAATCAACAACACGTTTTGTAAGTACCAAGAACAGCGAAACGAGCAATGAAAACACCACTGATGATATATTGAAGAATCTCGTCAATATACCCGTGAAGCATATAAGAAATTTTAGTATTATTGCTCATGTGGATCATGGAAAGAGCACTTTAGCTGATCGATTGTTGGAGTTAACTGGTGCGATATCACGTAATTCGGGCAGTCAAGTGCTGGATAACTTACAAGTTGAAAAAGAACGTGGTATAACAGTAAAAGCACAAACTGTTTCCATATTTTATACATATAAAAATGTTAAGTATTTACTTAATTTAATTGATACTCCGGGCCATGTTGACTTTTCAAATGAGGTTTCAAGATCATTGGCTGCATGTGATGGTGTTATATTGTTGGTCGACGCATGTCATGGTGTACAAGCTCAAACAGTGGCTAATTATCATTTGGCCAAAGCACGTAATTTGGCAGTCGTTCCAGTACTCAATAAAATTGATATCAAACACGCTAATCCAGAGAGAGTGTGTAAAGACTTAAAGCAATTATTAGACATCGATACAAATCGAGTGTTAAAGGTTGCTATACAATACATAAATAATTGTGAAATTTGTATTTTTAATTTGCTATATAATCGTAGATTTCTGCGAAGCTTGGTACAGGAATTTCCGATGTATTAGATAGAATTATTGAAGAAATTCCTCCACCCAATGTTGATCGCAATTCGGCCTTCCGTGGTTTGTTATTTGACAGTTGGTTTGACCGTTATCGGGGAGCTCTAAATTTAATTTATGTTTTAAATGGAAAAGTAGAGGTTGGCCAAGAAATTCAATCGATTAGTACAAAAAAGACATATCCTGTAAAGAGTATATCGCTATTAATTCCTGCTGAAGCTGAAATCAATACTTTGTAAGCATAAAATATACAATGTAGCTTCAAATATCAAACATTTACAATTACGTTTACAATACATTCGCAGATCTGCTGGTCAAGTCGGTCTAATTGCTTGCAACATGCGCAACAGCAAGGAGTCTGTTATTGGTGATACAGTACACCTAAAAAATGAAAAATGTGTTGCTGTTGAAAGTTTTAAGCCCCAGCAACCTATGGTTTATGCTGGCATATTTCCTTCAGATCAATCAAAACATGTAGCTTTACGTAGTGCCATTGATAAACTTATTCTTAACGATTCAGCTGTTACGATGAAGATTGACTCTAGTCCTGCATTAGGGCAAGGTTGGCGTTTAGGTTTTTTGGGACTTTTGCACATGGAAGTATTTTGCCAGCGCTTAGAACAAGAGTTTGGAGCAGAACCAATTATTACAGCTCCTTCGGTAACATATCGCGTGGTACTAAAAAATCCAAAAATGATTAAACAAATGGGCACTGATATTATTGATATATCAAACGCTGCTTTATTACCCGAACCTATAAACATTAAAGAATATTACGAGCCTTTAGTTAAAGGTACCATAATCACACCCACTGAATTTGTTGGGCAAATCATAAGTTTATGTATCGAACGTCGAGGAGTTCAAGAAAGTTCCATAAATATCGACAATGACCGTGTTCTCATGAAGTACATACTACCTTTGAGTGAAATAATTTTAGACTTTAATGACTATTTGAAATCTCTCAGTTCCGGTTATGCAAGCTTCAATTACGAAGAGCATGGCTATCATTTGACAAATTTAGTTCGATTAGACATTCATTTAAACGGAAAACCTGTTGAGGAGCTGTGCCGCATAGTTCACGTTACAAAGGCAAAAGATATTGGACGTAGTATGACTGCCAAACTAAAGGAGTTGATACCTAAACAAATGGTTCAAATTGCTATTCAAGCATGTGTGGGAAGCAATATTTTAGCTAGGGAGACTATTACTGCCTATCGAAAAGATGTAACCGCGAAATTGGTGAGAAATATACATAACATATACTGCGTGCATACATATGTACATATTACTAAAGAAATTTGTTTTATAAAAAAATTTCAGTATGGCGGAGATGTGACTAGACGTATGAAACTTCTTAAACAGCAATCTGAAGGTAAAAAGAAAATGCGACAAATTGCAAATATTCGAGTACCACATGAAACATTCATCAATGTATTGAAACGATAAATGAAGTCAAATTGGACAACAAACTAGATTTAAGACTGTGAGTGTTTTTCCTTTATTTATTTGTAATAATCAAATCTGTACTTAAAAGTACGGGGAAATTGTAAACTCTGCAAATGATGTTACACTTATTGGGTAAAAGAGAGATGGTTACCCTTATGTATGTGTAGAAATTTATAAACAAAAACTAATACATGTATGTATGTATGTAAAGATAGAATTGAACTTCATAGAAAGAATGTGCAAAAATAAAAACACATACTTTTATACTATATAGATACACTTTAACAAACATTTACAGCTGATTAATTATATTCTCATTCCTACAAATTATAATACATACAACAAAACAAAAGACTAGTAGCCATTTTTAATTTAACCATTTAATGAAAGTATGTATTTTATGAAAATACATATCAAAGAATTAAAAAAACTCCTATTTATAATTTTTATATTCAATAAATTACCCAATCTATGTATGTATGTACATAAGTATATGTATATACATACATATTTATATATGCAGATAGGAATATGTTTAAAAATGGTTTATTTCTTGTAATTTTACATACATACATATATTTATTTACGTACAAGGTAAATGCTCCGGTAGTCGGCACTTTAATGTTTATTCTTTTTTTTAAATTGGTACCATTTTATACCGACATGATGATGGTTTTACTCTGATAACCCGCTGTAAAAATATAGTATTTGGTACAGTTTTTTAATACTACGCCAAATTTTTCTCTTCCAATGCTCGTCGTACTGTGATCCTATTGTCGGCATATCATTTTGCCTCTACAAGAAATTATAAAAACTTCTTGTATCTTAGTCAGCACTATTAAGAATTTAACGAAATAAATTTTTTTTGCTAATTTTTACTTATCAACGACAATATTTCAAGTCTTCTCTTCCAAGAAACCATTATATTATGGAAATTGTGTATAATAATAGATTTATCAATCCAATCAAAATTGACATTGCATTGCAATTTTGATAAAAAAAAAATTACCCATTTCAGTAAGATGAACTCATTTGAAATAGGAAGTTGAGTACCTATATTATTTAACCAAAATTCGGCTTGTACCAGTAGTCGTCATATTTGTTTTTATAACTCAAATAAATAGGACTAACAGGGGACTCAGTTTATTAAAAATCAAGGGGTTACTCTCTATTGCGATGCTCTATTGCTCTATTCATTTTGTTCTTCCTTTGTCCTACATGTACTTATATTTATACCTACATATACATCTATATCTACATTTACGTATGTAAATACGGATACATGCATATGAGCATGTGTGTGTACATTAATTTACTTTGCTTCAATTAGTATTTGTTTAATTATAAATTTTAAATCATACTTAAAATTATAAATAAAAGTAAATTAAAACTGAAATATATAGTTTAAAAATTCTAATTTACTCCTTTATTAATTTAAATAATTTATGAAAAACGTATATACATATTGTTTACCTACCTAGATACACATTTTTCATTATCTTTAAATTATGTTTGTTTACGTTTTAGTTATACAATTTTGTTATTGCATTACCAACACCACTGTAACAAACAGCTGGTCGTGTGTTAATTCTTGTTTATCTTTTGGCTTGATTTCAAATATTCAGAGATGGAAGTCACTACACTATACTTTAAATACAATTCACAAATGATACATGTCATAACTCTACGTAGAGGCTACGTCAATTTTTTTATATCAGGGCTTGGCCCAATCAATTATTCGAAATCGCAACTCAAAATATCTAGATACATATAAAATATATTTAAAAATTATATATTAATTTTTGTAAGAAGGCTGATACATTCTTGGTGAATTCACGATCTTATAAGTTAAATGCATCAATAGCTAATTTCAGTTTTATGAATTATATTCATCTGGTCAATTTATTAAAGCTACGTATGAATGTGTTAATTATGACAGCTATTTTAAAATTTTATTTATACAAGGTGGGCGAAAAGAAGTCATCCGATGTTGTTTGGCTCATTTTTTTTCAAAATGAAAATGAAATGTGTGCCTTTGCTCCGTCCTGTTGTAACCACATTTTCTCCAGTTCTAATTCTTTCAATTGCGGCAGAAAAAACTCGGTTAACATGGCCCTATAGCGCGCACCGTCCTCCCTCGTGAACGGCGCAATGGCTCCTTGTGGATTTTCGGTGCCCCAGAAGCGCTAGTTTTGCTTGTTCACGTACCCGCTGAGGTGGAAATGAGCCTCGTCGCTCATTATGATTTTGGTCGAAAAATCGTCCACTTCGATTATTCCGCTTTATTGGGGAGTGTATCGCTCCATGGCTTATTCACTGGTATTCTACATCTGTCTAGTTCACAAATGTCAAAACAGATTTGACATTGGCCGCCATTTGCAAAAATAAGAGCACCAATAGGGTGAATTCTTTTAATCTACCTTGTAGATATTGGGCTTTCATTGATTGCAAAATGTAGTTTTATTTTAATTAGGCACACCCAACTCTGAGATTTTTTGTTGACGTTGGCTCTTTACAGATGATTTTCGTTTTTTATTTTTAATACTTTAGTATATTTTCTACTTGTCGCAGTGTTCTTTTGCGTTCGAACTTTTCAAAATTTCTTTTTATAACATAAAATTATATTAATAATAATTAAAATATTATTTTGTACAATCGACTTTAATCATAAAAGAAAAAAAAGGAACTTATTACAAAAAAAGTAGACTGGAGTATAAATTTTAAAAATTGGTAAATATTCCTGCATCCATAGTATATTTAGGAATAAATACAGTTAAGTTTTGCATTTGTGTTCCATATATGTATAAACTCGTATATGAATTCACGCATTCACTGGTTTTTTTCTGGTGAAAAAAATTACAAACAATAAAATCTGAGTTAAATACCGTTAATAATTTCTTTGTGGCAACAAAGTACTACTCGGTGGAAGTACTCTCCTGCTCCTTTTCGATTAAACCTTTATTTATTTTCATCCTATTGTATTTTATACATATGTATGTATATAATTATGTACATACATATGTAGATGTATATATAAATATATAGTATATAAAAATGGAAGTATAGCAAAAGAAGAAGAAAAAACAGCAAGTAACTGGTGTGTACTCCATGAGAGTTAAAAAATTAAAAATTCATAGCGATGTATATTGAATTAAAAATTTTGATTCAGTTTTCAATAGTTAATTATTGCAAAAGAAGAGTGTGTGTGTGAGATATTTATTTAATGCACTTTAAATATTGTCGTTCAATTTCATAATAGGTATAACGCCATTTTTTTAATGCAATATTTATATGTAAATAAATACATACACATGTGCATATGCATTAATGTAATATGTAAATAATTTTCGCCATTTTTATAAATGTTAAGTACCTATGTATGTCTGTAGGTAAAGTTCCTTCTTTAGATATTGATCAAAAACAAGTATTTAAGAATTTTGATTACTTGCTGAGCGCGCATACTAACCCTATTTCCAGAGAATAGACAATATGTTATATACCAAAAATTTCTCGTGTTTTTTTAACCTAAGTATGTATGTTCCTAAATTTGTATACCTATACCTATTTCTTAAGTACAAAATAAAATAAAATATGTACCTATAAAGTGTACCTATTTACTAATGTCAATCAAACCCACGTTGACAAGTAAAAGGTATTTGCAATGGTATTAACCACATTAAAATTAGAATACTTATGTTTATATAAATAAAAATTTACTTGTCGCAATTACCTAAATAACTTTACTATAGCGTTTCAAGAATGGTAGGGCGATATATTCCACAATTTATGATATGGCTTTTAAAATAACTGATATAGTTACGCGGTTTTTTCATATTGCCAGATATATATATATATATATATATATATATTTATATATGTACATGCATACACATGTAATATATTTTTTATCAAGCCATTATTTGCATACATTACAAAAAGATAAACTAACTTTGCGGTCATTTACAAGATTATCATAATTAGAATATGACCCATTAACTAAAACAATAATTATTTATAATAAAAATATCTATAAACCACATACTATGCCTAATTAAAAAGTATTTACTTTCCCTACTTCGCTTTCGAATTGATAAATTTTCGCCACAAAGCTTTATCTCCTTAGTAAGTTAGAAAGAAAAATTATAAGGTAGGGGTGTACCTGTTATGTACAATGCACATATGTACATTTGTATGTATGTGTGTAAATTGGAGATATAAGTTTTAGAAAATTGGTATCTTTCAACAAGTTGAAGGAAAATATTGCCAACATTGAAATGTCTACTGCTTTTTAACTTTATATTGCTACAAAAGTTTAGTTAGATGATCTTTAAATATTCATCTTTATTCGTTTATTGGGTCATTCTTACAGCATTGGAGCATTATGGCAATGTCAAATTTAGTTTACTAATCGCAAATACCTATTACAAAACAGAAAAGAAAATACTTTCGTGATGTACCTATCTATTTATATGTAATTAATAATTTACGCAATTAGAATTAATTTTAGAGGCTTTGTAATTTTTTTTAGCTTTCACTTTTATAACTACTTATTTATGCATATGAACGAAACTAAGCCAAAACTCAGTTAAAGAAATATAAATTTTCTTTTTAAGTTAAGAGTTCGTAGACGAACATTTGTTTGTAATCACATATATGTGTATGTGCATATAATTAGAACAAATAGTTATGTATGTATGTATGTACATATTTATTTATTGCTAACTGCGTATTAGTATTATTACTACCTAAATTCTATTATTTTTTTGTATGTCTAAATTTTATTGTGTATTGTACGCTGTTTGTTAAAATTTGTTTAAAAGTTTGTTGCACTCTAATCAATGCATAATATTTACTTATCTTTCATGTGATTTAATTATATATATATATGTATATATATATATATATATATATTTAATTATATATATATATATATATATATATATATATATATATATGGTTTTTTATACATTAAAAACTCTCTATTATACCTATTTATTTGAGTTTTAAAAACAAAAATGACGACTACTGGAACATGCCGACATTAGGAGCATTAGGAGCATGTTCCAGTAGTCGTCATTTTTGTTTTTAAAACTCAAATAAATAGGTATAATAGAGAGTTTTTAATGTATAAAAAACCATTTTTGATTATATAATATACTTATCTCTCTATTTCAAATTAGTTCATCCTGCTGAAATGAGTAATTTATTCATAATTTGCCTTTATCCAATGTGTTCTCTGAAATATTGGCAAAAGAGCTTGTTTTCTAAGGAAAAATTTAGTGGCAAGGCCAATTTTCAATGGGTTGTTAAAGCTATTATTTGAAACAATTTCCATATTTTAATGGTTTCCATGGAAAGAAAAGAGTTGAAATATTGTTGTTGATAAGTAAAAATTAGCAAAAAATAATAATTTTTTGCTGTTTAATGATGCCGCTTTCAGGCACAAAAATTTTGTATAATTTCCTGTAGTCGTCATTGGGTGCCGACTATTCGCAAATTGTGTTTTGTCAGTAGTCGGCAGAACGTTTTATTAAGTAATTTCAAGCCTGCCGAATACAGGATTATGTTTCTGGAGTCGGCATCTGATTGCCTTGAAAAAATTTACAGGCAAAATGATATGCCGACAATAGGATCACAGTGTGACGAGCACTGGGACATGTATGCCGACTACTGGCAAAATTGGTGTATTTTTAAAAAACTATAAATTACTCAATTTTTTTTAAAAATAGCTTAATCCATTTAAAACTATACCCAATACTGTACCATTACAGAGTTATACCATGATCATGTATAAAATGGTAACAATTTGAAAAAGAGAACGTGTTAAACTGCCGACTACTGGCACATATATATATATATATATATATATATATATATATATATATATATATATATATATGTATATATATATATATTCGTACAGTTGCACACAACTTATTAAAAACATCTGTTAATATAAAAAAGTTTTAATTTTTTCGTGATATTTCGAGTGTGGATTTAGGTACGTATATGTAGTTCTAATATCCTTTAAAATATATTCCATACTTTCTGGTTGTGGTGTTTTATTAATTATAAATATACCTATATGTGTGTAGATAAGTTCCAATCTGCATATAATGTTAGATCTCTCTCTGTCCATATCCTACATACATACATATGTATTTATCACAAGAGACTATATATTTTTTATAACATTTTGTTAACTTAATGCAAAAAAACTGATTATTTGTGAACAAAAACTAACCTTCGAACAGGATTTAACATGTTACAAGGATAATTTGGGTGTATTCTTTATGCGCATAGAAATATTGTTTTATTTTGTTATTTTAGTTAGTTTTAAAAATAATCATTATTTGCGGTCCCTAGTTTCTTTCTCTAAACGGCTTTGACCGCAGTTTTATTTCCGTCTACATTGAATGTATCGTTGTGTCTCTCTGTAAAGTAAAAACACTTCACTATTATCGGCTAAAATCAAATTAAAAAATACATTTTTACATGTGTGCATGAGTTTACTTACTTAAGTACAAACAATTAATGTAAAAGTAAGAATAAAAAATTAAATTAAATTTGTTCTAAAACTTCTTATAGATACTTTGAATAATGGTCTCTTTGTTACGTAGGTAGAGTGACATTGAAATAATGGAGAAAAATCGAATTTTCATGACCCTGAAATGAACGCGCTGACAAACAAAACAAACACAAAATAATCGAGAAAACAGACATTCAAATATTCGGCATAATTTGTGTGCAATATACATAGGTATTAAAAGATTGTACAGCAAACGCTTAAGACTCCTAAAGCCAATTTTACAAAACTTATTTTGTTAGTCCGTGTTCACAATAAAAGTATTTAAGACCAATAAAAATTTGCCTATGCAGAAGAAATAATATAAAATATGAAATCGGAACACTTGGCAACTCTAATATGTGTGAATGAATAAGGTTATAGGTGTGTATGTATTCCCAAAAAATATATCAAGCTGAACATTTAAATAATTGCAACACATTCATATGTAGTTATCTTAGACTTTTTTAAAATACAGCCATTTAAAAATAACATTTAATTTAAAATTTAAATTATTCTTTTTTTTATTCAAAAAGTTTCTTTATTTTAAATCCATTTTAAATACCTATTTACGACTTGGGGGAAATACTCGTTTTTAAGTCACTTGATTTGAACCGAAATTGTCTTGTTCGCTGGGATATATGTTTATTCTTGATGTGCGCCTTGTGACCTTGAAAATTTTTGAGAGCTTTGCATTGCTAAAATGAAAACAAAAATAAACAATTAGATACAAGCATACATAGATATGTATATATGTATAAATCTAATGTACATATGAATATATATATGCACATAAGTATGTGTTTTAATTATCAAGAAATCGTTAAATGCACTCAATAATCTAATATACATGTATGCATATGCATACTTACTCAAATAAATATGTATGTAAGTATGTATATGCATATATCGTACCTGAAAACATTAGGGGAAATAAAGTCAAAAGGAAAAACCATAATCGGTTTTTTTTCCTACCTGAAATGTAAACCTATTATATATGTATGCATGCATGTAAATATGTATATACGCTAAACTTTGTAAGTATGTATTAAACATAAAAGTATACTTACATATATGCATAAATAGGTGTTTTTTTGCATTGCTGGCAAAGGGTGTGTGATCTTCATAGATACTCCGTGAGTATCCCGGATCGTTAATCAACCTATTTTTCCACTATTTGACCATCTATTCTGCCACTTCCTTATAATCTCTATTCGTGCGTCCTCCTTCGACATGTTATCATTATAAAATAGCCAACTGGTCTACTGGAATAATACCTGCTATGAAAACGCACCTTCCACTAACACTGTTCTGTAGGCACAATCTGTACACTGTGTTCAGCTTAGCACAAAAAGACTTGAACCTCATAGAGATTGCCAATATTAGAGCAGCATATAGTACAATGCTCCTAACTACTGCTAACCCCAACCTTCTATAGTATTTAGGGCCTCGTTTTTGGCATAATCCTACAGAGCGATGCAACAGTTCCACTAGTTTCGCTACTACGTATTCAATCATAACTCTTAAGATATTTCAACATACATATGTATGTAGGTATTTTCCATTTTTGCTAAACCATAACATTGCATGACTTTTTGTTGTTATTTGCAAGGATAACATCGAAAATCAGAATATAAAATAGCATAATTAGGTATTATAAAAGTATACACAAAAGTTGTTGCGTTGCTAAACTTGGCAACTCTATATAAATTTGTGTGACAAAAAGAGACAGTTAGATTATTTGTGCTTATTTGTAAACTGAAATGCATTGCAGCTTTTATTTTCATTGGAGTTGAATTAAGTTTGACAGACATCATCTACCTATTAACATAACTGTAAGTTAAATAATTATTATAATTCTAATTTCGCAAATTCTTTTACATAAAAAATTTAAATAAACACAAACTTGAGTGAAAATAGTAGTTTATTTATTATTTACAAACAAAACTAAAATAAAAAAAATGAAAAAACTTATCAGCTGATGACAATAAATAAAAAAGCAACAAATGAAAGCTAGAATAAAGCGGAATGTGCAAAAATTGTGTGTATCTAAAATGTTAGTGTGAGTCAGTGTGATTTTGTAAAAATTTATACCTGTTTTATGAAATATAGCAAAAATTACTTTGTACTGCTAAAAATGTTTATTGAACAATATAAACAGAAAAAGTTTATGATTAAGTAGGTATTCCTTTGCTGTAAGTTAAGAATTAAGTTTTTG
The DNA here is from genome assembly GCA_947397855.1 of Thelaira solivaga. Classification (NCBI taxonomy): domain Eukaryota; kingdom Metazoa; phylum Arthropoda; class Insecta; order Diptera; family Tachinidae; genus Thelaira; species Thelaira solivaga. The sequence continues at coordinate 62,076,734 of OX377612.1, read as the reverse complement.
ACATCTTACATGACATATATGTATGTACATATATATAGTGCAATCAAGTTCAAGCATAAAGAAAAATGAACTGTTGTGCTTGTGTATGTATGTATGTACACATACATACATATGTATGTAAATAAAAAAGTATCTTTCGATTCGTTCTTTTTTCGTTAATTATAGGGGTATTTTTAATTTATTAAAGCAATAGATACAAATCAAAGGAGCCTTTGGGCTCATCTGAAAGCAACAGCCATGATTTGTATAGGAGAAATCTACTTCACGAACCCTAGTCAACTAATCTGCAGGAGCTTCATCTGATAAACGCTTAAACGAGAAATCTTAAATTTTATTGTTCCTGCCTGCTATGTACATATTTATGTCATATCGTCTACACATACGGCTCAAATATATCTTGATTGAGACGTCAATTAGTTTAGGAACTGACATTAATATAAGAATTGTTTAATTATATATGTATGTATGTTTTTTTTCTTTTTTCCGCAGCATGCAATGTTTTAGGTTGAACAAATTAATTAAAGAAAACATACATCGAAAATGATCAATAGTGTAAATTCATTGGAATTTCTAAAACCAAAATTACTACCAATGGAAAAATATAATTCCACAACAACCACAAAGCTACTTCCACCTTCTTCATTTACACAGACGAGAACTTTTGTAGCAATTAGTGGTCACCAACACAACAATGCTGTTGATTCTATTCAGGAAAAACAACCTCAATATTTTTTAAATGATGAAGTAAAGCATCAGGAACGTGTTAGAGTACAACATTTACAAAATCATACAAAATTACAAAATAATAAATGCTGGAATAACTTTCGTACCTTATATAATATAAGTGCCTCCCCAGATATTAGTGGTAGAGAAATGTTCCAAAAAAGCCAAATAAAAGACGATAATGAAATAGATGTTGTACAGGTTGAACATTTAAGTTCTGCACCAGTAACACCAAGTAACATACGAAATAAAAGTGCCTTTAATTTAGATTTAAATAACGAATATCACAATAATGATAGTATTAATGGCAATATTAATTGTAATGATTTAAAAATTGATTCTTTGAAAGCAGTTGAAACCAATAACAACAATAAGTTTTATTCTAAACAAGATGATCAACAATTACATACAACTTCGACGATTACAACAGCAACAATTTCCCAACGCACTGTAGATCAAAATAATGCTTATCGACATATTGAAAGTGTCCACAATTATGCAAAATCAAAGTCATTCGAAGGTGATGATGAATATACATCACCTAATGGTAGTCGTCATAGTAGTTATTTAGATGATGACGAAGATGATGATGATGATGAAGACAATGACGGTGGTGCAGAATATGATATTGATTATGAAGACAATTCACAAATAAATGCTGACAAAATGGCTGATAATTTGGAAGCAGATTACGAAGATATTTTTAATAAACGAAAGTATAAAGGGTTTCAAAAACTTTCGATTTCAACTGATGGTGCTCTTTTAACTAACACTGGTAAAATTGTGAATAGCAAAGGAGCTGTTTCTGAAATAAAAAAATCTGATAATCTTGTCGATGTACTAAAAGATTATAAAAACCACCAATATTCATTAGTGAGTAAAAATGACGTTAATGGTGGTAAAGAGGATGAGGAAATCCATGTAGATATTGATGTCGAAACTATAGAATCACAATCGTCGCCCATTGTTTCTGGTTTAGGCACAATTATAACCAATAATGGTATTGGTGAAGAATCTACAACTGGCGTCAAGCCTGATCATCATGCTCGTCGGCCAATGAATGCGTTTTTAATATTTTGTAAACGTCATCGGGCAATTGTTAAGGAACGTTACAAGAATTTGGAGAACAGGTACATATATTTCATATATGTATGTATAAAAATTCATCTAATATTGAGTATATATTTCATTCAATATTTTTAGAGCAATAACTAAAATATTAGGAGATTGGTGGGCGTCATTGGACATCATTGATAAGAAATGTTTTACCAGTTTAGCTCAACAGGTAATTTTAGCATATACTTTTTTTAATAGGTTTTTTACTTGGCGGCCTTACGGTCCTACAGTTAAGGACCGTAAGGACCCTCAACTTTTTTTTAATATCAAATAATAATCTAATATTCGATTATGTTTGTATTTTCTAGAATAAGGATGCGTTCTTTTCGGCCAATCCTAATTTTAAATGGTATAAACTACCAGCACCACCACTTCGAACTCTAACTACACGACCATCTAGTTCCTTTGATCAAGATTATCAGGATGATAACGATGCGAGTGCAATTGAAATTAGGAGCAATAATACGCGTTATAATAATATCCATAGTAACTATTTTAAATTAGCTGATGAAGCACAAATGGGTGATTTAAGTCAATTAATGCAAGATAAATCAAAGACCTCAACACAATGCGTAGACTTGCAACAAGTTCTAGGCGAAACATCACAATTTATGAGGGCACATATTACAGGTAACTCAGAAACACTGGAAGAAAATCATTTAAAAAGACGTTTTTACAACGAGAACAGTTTTTCGAGTAACAGCAGTGAAGAGGATGCTGTAGAGTCAAAAAAGAAAAGTGCAAGAACATGCAAGGGAAAAAGATATCAGGAACTAATCAACTCTGGCCAAATAGCTACCGCCTTAAAAAAATCAAAGTCGTCTATACGTCCCATATGTGTTTTAGGTACTGGAAGTGGTGGTGACGATTCGGAAATTAATATAAAACGAAATTTCTCTGCTGTTAGTAGCTTTAATAACAATCTTCTAAATAGTGGCTGCCAAAAAAGTTCTGCATCTGAATCTGAAAATATAATTTTGCATGATTTGAATAGCTTTGATTTGGAAGAAAGAATTAAAGAACTGCCAGCTTTAAATTTGGACGATTATTTGCAACGAAAACGAAATACAAAAAAGAAAAAGAAATTCGTTTCTAATGGCAAAAAAAGAAACCAACGTAGCAATAACATCACCACTGGCAGCATCGATAATGACAATCATGTTAAAATTTTATCTAAGGCTCGATCACAGCAGGAATATAAAAAGCTGATCAAACGTGAAGAACATGCTGCAACTGCGGTGGGTAGTCAAAAACGGAAAGCTCGTAAGGAAAGCATTACACGTCGTGATGTTTCCGCCATAGAACAAGAAGTGGCATCTCTGTTACCTTTAACTATCAATGGCTGTTGCTATTTTCAAGAAGCACCTACAACTGCTAAATATATGAAGATTGAAAAAGACACTGAAACACCACAATCACTTAATGGCACATCAACATTAGCATCACCAACCATTCCTTTAGGGCAAAATGATACCAATACAAGTAACATTATTTCAAATGACAATATATCATCGTCTACCTCAGATTTACTCATACTGGCCGAAGTGGCTGCCAATCGCACTGAACTAAAGCATTAATTTGTTAAAACAATAATATTACGTTTATACGTAATACATTGGTATGCAATCTTTATTACATTGTTTTGTTTTGTAATGATATTTATTTAATTTTTGTTAAATGTGTGTGTAATGCAGTAAATTTTGATTGCGCTGTTTTTAGAATGTGCAATATGTATCTGTAGATGTGCGTGCATACATACATATTTGTTAATTTCACTTTCTTTTTTTTTTTTTTTTACTTCCTCTCATTTTTTTAAGTCCATCAAGATTTGAATTTTGAAGACGTCTTTAATTAAACATTTAAATATGCAATTAACAACATCGGTGCAGAAAATTAAAAATCTACATATTAAATGTTACATATCTGATTTTGTTTTAAAAATTTTATCACGAATATATGAAATAATTAAAGTTTAAAAAAAATAAAACCATATGACAAAAAATTTTTTAAGAAACTAAATTTAATACAATATCTAATTACAGCTAAATCTTTTATGATTTCGGCAGATTATATACGACATTGCTCGTGTGCAGCACTTAACGAAATAAATCTAAATCAATTTTTTAACTGTGTTACGAATTAGTAAATTTGCGCAATCAAAATTTTAATGAGGAGCAAAAAGTTCTATACAAAGTTAAATAACTTAAATTATTTAAAATCTGTTTAATATACTTTTTTATTTATTAATTTCAAATTTTTTACTTGTTGAACAATAATAATGAAAATCAGTAAATTTATAATAAAGTTATCCAGCATTCTTCGTCTTGACCATAGAAGAATATTCAGTTACAAGTAGGTTGTACTGTACTCTCTCCCTATAGCCATTATCGGCCTCATATTTTGCAAAAATCTGTCGTTCTGAAATTAATCAACATTGATTGATTTAATTGTTTTCTAGTTTGAAAATTGTAGACTCTGTCATCATTTTGATTTCCCTACATAGCATTGTCGAGAGAAGAATATAAGTGATATCTGCAATTTCGAATTCTCTTTCAGAATATTCATGTAGATGCAGAGGTGCACCAGACCTCTTTGGGTCTCAGACTTCTATACCGATATAAGCCCATAAGTTTTCTTTTAGTGCAAGCCGATCCGCTTGTCAATTTTCCAAGTGTTTTCAATTTATAATCTTACTGATTTTCATTAGTCTTATTCATCAAATAAAAATTTTAACATATTTTTTTGGTGTTAAAAAAATGTAGGTTCAATAATGGCACCTGAAATTTTGTGTTAGTACTAAGAATTCCATTTAAAGATTATGATATAATTTTACATAATTTTCTTGTTAAATTTAATGACTGGGAAAGTCAATTCAGTTTATTATTATTTTTAAAGTCTTTTGTTTTCAATTATCTTTAATTTTTTCGAAAACTGCCTAAGTTTAGAAATACATGTATGTGTGGTAAATTTATTTTTAGTCGAGATTATTGTTCGTTTTGTTAGTTGACGTAAAGATACATCAATTTGTCGTTATCATGAAATATCAGCGTCATTTTAATAAAAAGTAAATTTTTGTGCAAAAAATCTGTGAATAAAATAATAAATGAAATAGAAACCATAAAATATTTAAAATTATTATATTATATAAACACAAAATTTAATTGCGGAAAGACGAAAAAGGCAAAATATAAAGATACGCAAACTGTTCCATTGTGAGAAATCCTGCAGGGCCAGAGATGACACTTTTTTTTACACAATTTGTGTACCCACAGAAGAACAGGAATGAATTATGTGTCTTGCATCTCACTGGCCACTTTAAAATCCATTATTCCGTTTATGCTTCTTGCGGTTGTTTCAATATTATATTTTTGTGAATCAACTGAAATAGCTTTAGTAATAAATAAATTTTTTTCTTTTCTAGCTGCAATAATTTAACTGAAAATTTAAATGTGCACACATACATTTTAATGTATGTGGAATGCTTAAAATACAAACCAGTAAGCAGCCCTACGTTAGCACAGGAATTTATTTCATACGAAGTTGTATCCTTGTACTCGTGCGTAATTATGCTCTTAATGTACATTCATATATCTCTGCATATTCTACTAAATAAACTTGGTATTTTTTAATCTTATTAAAGTGAATTTCTAATTTTAATCTTATTGTCATATTATTGTTAAAAAAATGTTGTTAAGTTTAATTCCTTTTATTATTTTTGTTATATTTTAGTAAGCCTTTTATGATATACATATTGAATAACAACTTTGTTATAAAGGAACAATTAAAAAACAATTTTAAATTAATGTAGCTTTTAAGTTTTATCTCTTCGAGTCAACAGTCAAATATATATCATCTAATAGTTATACATGTTTATATGTATCTATGTTTTTAGAAAGAGATTTTGTTGTATTATTGGGTTACTATTTGGGGCGCTGGCAGTTTTATAAAAAATTTTTGTTGTAAATCTTAAAATTTCTGCGAAAAACACTTATCGGCAAAATTTTTTTTTTTTAAACTTTCTTAGTTTTATGCAACTTTTGGTACCACATGCTACACACACCTAAGTTGCATGAATAGCATTTAAATTGAAAAAACGTTTATAACTGTTTAAGCGTTTGAGAGATTTTAAAGAAATGTTAGAAGGAACGATAGCCCATTTCCCGCTCTAACATGTAGTGAAAGGTTCATTTCAAAATATTGCTCCGTTCAAAAGTTGCAGCAAAAAAAGGAAAAACTAGAGACAAATACCATGTTCAAACTTCCGGTTAATCTACCTTTTGGTTTTTTCCCTATGACTTTTGAATGTCTTCATATTTTTCAATGAAACTTTCACCATGTGGCAGAGTGGGAAGTGGGCTATATTTTTGTGGAGCAATTTTTTAAAATCGCTCTAACGCTAAAAAAGTTATAAGCATTTTTCTACTTAAAGCATTTTTTAAATAAGGTGGATGTGGCATGTGGCAGATAGCCAATTTCCCACTCTCTCACATGGTGAAAATTTCATTAAAAAATATTGATCCATTCCAAAGTTTTTGCGAAAATACAAAGATGTACGCAAAATGCACCTGTCGCATTGTCCGAGAATTCAATTTGAAAAACTTGAACGAAAAAAGTGAAACACCAGGCTAACAGAACCAGCAGTAGGTGAATTTTTGGGAATTAAGTTTTGTTTTTTTGGTATAACTTTTGAACGGATAAATATTTTCGCATGGGACGTGCACCATGTTGTAGAGCAAGAAATGGGCTACTTGCCACATGCAACTTTTGTTGCCACATGCCACACCTACGTTGCATAAATAGCATTTAAATTGAAAAAACGCTTATAACTTTTTAAGCGTTTGAGCGATTTTAAAGAAATGTTAGAAGGAACGATAGCCCATTTCCCGCTCTATCATGTAGTGAAAGGTTCATTTCAAAATATTGCTCCGTTCAAAAGTTGCAGCAAAAAAAGGAAAAACTAGAGACAAATACCATGTTGCAACTTCCGGTTGATCTACCTTTTGGTTTTTTCCCTACAACTTTTGAATGTCTTCATATTTTTCAATGAAACTTTCACCATGTGGCAGAGTGGGAAGTGGGCTATATTTCTGTGGAGCAATTTTTTAAAATCGCTCTAACGCTAAAAAAGTTATAAGCATTTTTCTACTTAAAGCATTTTTTAAATAAGGTGGATGTGGCATGTGGCAACAAAAGTGGCATGTGGCAGATAGCCAATTTCCCACTCTCTCACATGGTGAAAATTTCATTAAAAAATATTGATCCATTCCAAAGTTTTTGCGAAAATACAAAGATGTACGCAAAATGCACCTGTCGCATTGTCCGAGAATTCAATTTGAAAAACTTGAACGAAAAAAGTGAAACACCAGGCTAACAGAACCAGCAGTAGGTGAATTTTTGGGAATTAAGTTTTGTTTTTTTGGTATAACTTTTGAACGGATAAATATTTTCGCATGGGACGTGCACCATGTTGTAGAGCAAGAAATGGGCTACTTGCCACATGCAACTTTTGTTGCCACATGCCACACCTACGTTGCATAAATAGCATTTAAATTGAAAAAACGCTTATAACTTTTTAAGCGTTTGAGCGATTTTAAAGAAATGTTAGAAGGAACGATAGCCCATTTCCCGCTCTATCATGTAGTGAAAGGCTCATTTCAAAATATTGCTCCGTTCAAAAGTTGCAGCAAAAAAGGAAAAACTAGAGACAAATACCATGTTCAAACTTCCGGTTAATCTACCTTTTGGTTTTTTCCCTATGACTTTTGAATGTCTTCATATTTTTCAATGAAACTTTCACCATGTGGCAGAGTGGGAAGTGGGCTATATTTCTGTGGAGCAATTTTTTAAAATCGCTCTAACGCTAAAAAAGTTATAAGCATTTTTCTACTTAAAGCATTTTTTAAATAAGGTGGATGTGGCATGTGGCAACAAAAGTGGCATGTGGCAGATAGCCAATTTCCCACTCTCTCACATGGTGAAAATTTCATTAAAAAATATTGATCCATTCCAAAGTTTTTGCGAAAATACAAAGATGTACGCAAAATGCACCTGTCGCATTGTCCGAGAATTCAATTTGAAAAACTTGAACGAAAAAAGTGAAACACCAGGCTAACAGAACCAGCAGTAGGTGAATTTTTGGGAATTAAGTTTTGTTTTTTTGGTATAACTTTTGAACGGATAAATATTTTCGCATGGGACGTGCACCATGTTGTAGAGCAAGAAATGGGCTACTTGCCACATGCAACTTTTGTTGCCACATGCCACACCTACGTTGCATAAATAGCATTTAAATTGAAAAAACGCTTATAACTTTTTAAGCGTTTGAGCGATTTTAAAGAAATGTTAGAAGGAACGATAGCCCATTTCCCGCTCTATCATGTAGTGAAAGGTTCATTTCAAAATATTGCTCCGTTCAAAAGTTGCAGCAAAAAAAGGAAAAACTAGAGACAAATACCATGTTCAAACTTCCGGTTAATCTACCTTTTTTTTTTTTCCCTATGACTTTTGAATGTCTTCATATTTTTCAATGAAACTTTCACCATGTGGCAGAGCGGGAAGTGGGCTATATTTTTGTGGAGCAATTTTTTAAAATCGCTCTAACGCTAAAAAAGTTATAAGCATTTTTCTACTTAAAGCATTTTTTAAATAAGGTGGATGTGACATGTGGCAACAAAAGTGGCATGTGGCAGATAGCCAATTTCCCACTCTCTCACATGGTGAAAATTTCATTAAAAAATATTGATCCATTCCAAAGTTTTTGCGAAAATACAAAGATGTACGCAAAATGCACCTGTCGCATTGTCCGAGAATTCAATTTGAAAAACTTGAACGAAAAAAGTGAAACACCAGGCTAACAGAACCAGCAGTAGGTGAATTTTTGGGAATTAAGTTTTGTTTTTTTGGTATAACTTTTGAACGGATAAATATTTTCGCATGGGACGTGCACCATGTTGTAGAGCAAGAAATGCGCTACTTGCCACATGCAACTTTTGTTGCCACATGCCACACCTACGTTGCATAAATAGCATTTAAATTGAAAAAACGCTTATAACTTTTTAAGCGTTTGAGCGATTTTAAAGAAATGTTAGAAGGAACGATAGCCCATTTCCCGCTCTATCATGTAGTGAAAGGCTCATTTCAAAATATTGCTCCGTTCAAAAGTTGCAGCAAAAAAGGAAAAACTAGAGACAAATACCATGTTGCAACTTCCGGTTGATCTACCTTTTGGTTTTTTCCCTACAACTTTTGAATGTCTTCATATTTTTCAATAAAACTTTCACCATGTGGCAGAGTGGGAAGTGGGCTATATTTCTGTGGAGCAATTTTTTAAAATCGCTCTAACGCTAAAAAAATTATAAGCATTTTTCTACTTAAAGCATTTTCTAAATAAGGTGGATGTGGCATATAGCCAATCTTCCAAATCGTGAAAGTTCTATTAAAAAAATATAGATCCATTAAAAAATCATTTCGAATACACAAAATTAGTTTATAAATTTAATTTGAGAAGAAAAACTTGAAAACTGTTATCATCTCAAAAAAACTTTAAAAAAATAAATCTTGGAATATGACAACGTTTTTGTTACATAGTTTTGTGCCATAAACCCAGCGTAGACATATTACTCAAGTGTTACTTTTTTTGAGTTTGAAAAATCGCAAACTGACTGCTAGTTAACAGTATTATCACGGTTCAGATAAATTTAGTTTATAAATAGCATTATCAATTGTTTTAAGCCTGAAAGTGCGCTGTGGAATATTTACATTACTGCGTAAAGTGTCCGCGCCAGTATTAAAGGTGGCGAATGGCTCAATTTGATATTTTTTTTTTTAACTCCCGCAATATTAATTTTTTTTATTTAATATGGTTAAAGAGGCAAGATATTTTCAACAAGAATTAGCCTATTTTTTTTTTTTTTTTTTTTTTTTTTGTTAAGAACTTTTAAAACAATGTAAGGATATTATTTTTGAAGTCAACTGAAAAGAACAATTGAAATTATTAATAGATAAATGCTAAACACAAATAGATGCAAATAATTAACAAAAGCAAAACTAAATAATTTTTCTATAAAAACTGTTACAATCAAAGAAGTATAAAAATAATCGATTTTATCCTAAAATGCAGCTTCGTCAGATTTTACTGTCGATCATACAATAGATTCAAAGAAGCTCTGTATTGACTAAAGAAATTACGAAAATTTGCTTCATTTTCCTTTACATCTTCATTAATCTCTATTTTAAAAGATGTTGGCATTTGTGGAAATGTTTCGGCATCGTCTTGCTCCTGTGAAAACCCTTTGTAGGCATCAAACACGTCTCCTTCACCAGTTATTTCTTGACTATTCACAGAGACACTTTCACGTCGGGAATCATTAAATTTTAGGAATTCATCCATTGATATGTCACCGTCGTTACTTAAGCAATCTGAATTCATATGAGTTATTGTAAACCCACAATTATTCATATTCTCACAATTTCCATTGTTAACAAAAATAGGTTCAAGATTAGAAGACATTTTCATATTATACATGCTATCTGTAGTCAGAGGAGTTGAAATAATTAAGTTGGAATTTAAAGCTTTAACAGGAGAATAATATTGCTCTATATTAGTTTCTTCTTTAATTGAGAGGGTATTGTCAGTACTAGAATTGCTGAAAAGGTGTAAGCTATATGTTATTATGTATGTAGATGCAATAAAAATAATAAAACTGAAAATTATGTCGATGGATGTTTTTTCAAGCTAGAAATATTGGACCATAAAACGAAATGTCAAACAAACTTACTAAGTTATAAAAAGAAAATTTTAATATTCTTTGCGATATACGTATGTAGATGTACACATACATACGTATACCACAAATCATTCATTACAGAAGAAAGAAGATTTTACTGTGCTGAAACACGATGCTCGAAGTATCTAGTACTTTCTTTTTATTTTTTAAATCTACCAAATAATTTGATATACTTATAACATTTTACACTTACCAATTATCTTTCATAATTTTTTTCACACCCACTGAACCATCTTCATACATAGGTAAATATTCTCCAAAGAAATGTATTATTTGATCTTTATTACAATTGCCGTAATAACCGGCATACTCAGGGAGAAAATCAAAAGAGAGAACAGAATCATGAGGATTTTCAAACAAATCAATAGGTAATTCAATAACTTGATCCTCTTCAGGCGTTAAAGTTCCAAATGATGATCGAGTGGATGTATTGCTGGTTGATTTCGAATTATGCGCGTATTCAGACTCTTCGAGCTTCTTTGTTAATGCGCGCTTTTCGGTATTAAAGTGCAGTGTTGTTTGAAAATGCAAGCGACTTTTCTTGATTTTTGAAAGACCGCCATGACCCATAAAGCACAAGTCACCTAACATTCTTTCAGACACACGCTTTTGAGTGTTTGTATATTGATCACGCAGCTTACCAAAAGATATAGTTTCATCAGACTCTCTGCAATTATTTCCGGCTCTTTCGCTATTAATCTCATAAATGTGTCTTCGAATTTTAGGTAACAAATCTATACGATGACGTTGAAAATTTTCATTTTTATATTGCAACACAACATCTTCCTCTGCTTCTGGTTTTGAGTTCAAGCGTTCAAACATAAACTCCGAAAGGTGTTTTAAAAAACTAGAACTATTCTTTATTTTAAATATCGAACGAGTAGAATTGAGATATTCCTCGAGGGCCACTAAATCTAAAAGCACAACAGTGCCATCACGATTCCAGCGTAAACACTCACATTGTTCTAAATTTATTACAAGCCACAATTTGTACGGAAAGGGAAAATTTACAATATCTTGCCTTGTTATATAACCACAGCCAAAGTTTCCGTCCATAATTTATTATGTAATTTAAATAAATATAAAATTGTTTTAAATATGTATGTATACAAGAAAATGGTTGCCAGATTCGTTACCTATATATATATGGCAGAAATCAGTGTTGTCATTTTTCTTTTTCTGTTCAAACCCTTCTTTGCTTTTATAGGCGTTTTCTTAAATTGCTAACAAAATTTTTAAAATTTTTCTCTGACACATATATCAGTTTCAAGATCTAAATTCAGTTATGAAGAAAAATTCTATATATGCCCGAATGTATATCTAAAAATTTTTGCAGTTATTATGGCAGAGATATATGTACATAAATACATAAGTATATGATCTATGTACATGGGTCTTCATTTAAAACATTTTGTTAGATTTTGTAGTAAATATAACTTTAATATTCAATACTATATTAAAAACTTATTTCGTACTCAAAGTTTAAGTACATTTTTAAATGATTAATCTAAAATTATCTTAAAAGATATATTACTGCCAGGAATATATTAAATGGTAAACAATTTTCCTTTACGATTTTCTAAAAATAATAGTAAGGAAACATATTATTATTATTATTTAACATTAGAAATTAATTCTAAGATTAAATTTGTCAACGAGCACTGGTAACCTTGACCAGCGGCTCAAGGGAAACATATACTTGGTAACGAAGTTTTAAATTAAATATTTTAGTGTTCTTTTTTTCTATAATTTAAATCAATTGTTTATTTATTTTTTAAGCAATAACTCTTATTTTTGTTTAGTTCATTTTAAAAATACATAATTATAATTTAATATCAATTTATTATTTATAAACTAATATTTTATTTAAATTATATGTAATATGTATAGCGTATAGGGGGAAGAAAAGATAATAAGTTATTATATTTTGCAGTTGTTTATCGCCAGTTAAATTTCTTAAATATTTTAAATTTCAACTATCATCATATCTTGAATATTACGCAACAAATATTGCATATTTCACAATAAATCTCTGTGGAATACCCAAGTATGTTTTGTGTGAGCAAATTTATGGGACAGCCATTGAGATTCTAATAAATTAAAACGATCTCTACTAAGATATAATGGCTTTCCACGTCTGTAAAAAATTATTTATATTAACATAAAAAAAAAACAGTTGTTAAGAAACAAACTTACTTTAAATCACGGTCTTCTTCATCAAAATCATCTAAATAGAGTGAACCCCATAAACATGCTCTTCTACCGCGAATAACAATAATGTAGGTCGACGTAACAACCAAGAATATACCAATACCACCGCCACAAGTGATTGTGTGCTATAACCGAATAAAATAAGTTATAAGAAGACAGCATTGTTGAAAAAAAAAATTAATATTAAAAAACATGTCTATGACAACGAACAGAAATTTGTCTTTGGATGTCATGCACAGCTTGTGCATACGTTTTATGATGATTTGGTAAAATAATAAAATATAAATTTTAAATAGAGCACGAATTCTGGGCCAAAATATATCCACATTTAGAAAAACTTACCCGTACAGCTTCACAGCACTCATTTTCAGCACAACAGTTTTGTTTAAGGCAAACGATTGTCCCACAAAGTAAACAAATTGAACTTTCCTTCGGAACTTTGTAGCAATTTAAACAAGGACGTTCATGGTAATACTAAGAGGTATGGGAATACAATAGAAAAGTTTTCTATATAAAACAAATAAACTTACAGTGAATAATCTTTCATATTCCCTCGGTAATTCTAATAATTTTGGTTGTTGCCAAGCAGAATGTTGATTAAGTAAAACCAATTCACGTACTGTGTCTGTTGGTGGTCGAATGTTCATTAGCTGTTCGCACCAGAATTTTGGTAGAGACTCCTCAGTCCCGGGTATAAAACATAATCCTTTGGAAGCATTAAAACAATCCCAATCCATTGAGTCGGTAACAAGTTCTAAATAGTAAACTAAGCGGACAAACTCCATGCCTGGTGCCAAAATTTCTGGCATTTCATGTCTGTATAAATGTTGACGCAGCAAAGCTGCTACACGTAGAAATTGCAGACAAAGCGTCTGCAATTGTGTTTCCATTGACTTAAGATTTACCTCAGAACCTGGCAAGGATTCATCTCTAGCACCGCCAGTACTAACACCAAGTGCGGCGGAAGCTGCTGCCGATGTGGATGGCAAACTATCACGCCTAAGGTGCGACAAGCGGTTGGTGTTTTTCAATATTAATGCCATGGCACGTCCCAAATAAGACATGTTTGGTGAACGCATGGAATTGCGTCGGTTAGAAAAATTGTTTTCTTCCGCTGTTGGCGAGGCATTAAAATTATCCAAAATAAAATCACATTCGAGATCAGTCAGAGTCACACAAAGTTGTACAACAATTTGATAATATAATAAATTGTACATTACTTTCACCATACAAGTAAAATATTCTATAAGTAAAAAAAAAAAAACAAATTATTGATAACTTAGTCAATCTAAAACATAATGAAAACCATATCAGTTTACCTTGATCTAAATGTAATGGTGCTAAAAGAATAAATTTAAGCAATAAGGCTATGGGATCTGCAATTAATGCCGGTATGACTTCACGGCAATGTGTCGGTACGGGAGCACTTTCTGCCACTGTCATACCAGCCAAAGATGCCCACGAGGTCCATAGGGGCCATTCGACCAACACTCTTACATGCACGGAGAGCACATGCAACAATGGTACAATACAGTCTCTTTTTGGCTTATACCGTGTGGGATTCGTTGTGCATAATGACCCTCCGCGTTGTATGATTTCAGACTCTAAATTAGTACGAGCTATTGAGGTGACAAATATAAACAGACTGCGAAACGTTGGCGGTACACGTTTCATTTTACGATTTGTTATATTTGTCATGTCTTCCATTGCACGACCCATAGCTTCAGATAACTTTGTGGAGGTCTAAAACGAAATTAAAAATAAGTATGTATATTTAAATATACACACAAATAACAATAAATAAAATAAATACTTACCGGTGGTCTTTCGTTTTCCTTTATAAGATTTGCTAAATCTAAAACTAATCTCTCGAATGGTTGAACACCAGAACGTACAACAGGTGTAGGGCGATCTAATTGAGGACTGAGTGGCAAAACTGAATTTGATAGTTGCCTACAAACAGGGCAATAAAATTCTCCCCTCTCGTGTAGGTGCTGCCTTTGGCTGGCGTATAAAGTCTTTAAATAAGCGTCTAAGCAACTCAGATGCAAATGATGACCACATGACTGTACGTGAACACCATTTTCGTAAGCCATATTATTGGATAGATACCAAGATTCTTCGCCAAATTTCAAGCTTAAAATTTCAGTTCGCCTATTGAATTCGGTTGCTAAACGGGTGCTATGCTTGAGTTTTTCCTCATCTTCTGGCGATAACGGCAGTGCTAATCTGTCGGTTATTCTTCGCCGATGGCCAACAATGCCACTTGACTCTACAAGAACAACTAGACCAATGGGATTAGATTCCGTGCTAGGGGTAGTGCAATTGCAAATAATGCAATCATATTCTTTTTCACGGGGCTGTTCTTCGAAGATATCTTCTTCTTCTTCCATGCCAGCATCTATATTATTAGCAGCAGCAGTTTGCATAAACTCTTTTTGTTTATTTGCAAATTCTTGCATCATTTTCATTTGTCTTTCACGAGCTCGTTTGCGACGTTCTTCCTTTTCCTTCGCTTCTCTAGCTTTGGCTTCAGCTTGTTTCTCACGCTGATTTGGCCAGAGTTTTCGCCTTATTTCATCAATATTTTGAGCACATGCTTCATCATGTTTCGCAATCTTGCGCAGAAGATTTCCAATGAAAAAAGGGCCGTCTCCGATGCGAGAATCAGAAATTTTAATGTTCCGTTTCTTTGTTTGACTAGAAGCTGCTGCTGCAGCAGCTGAAGAAGTTGAAGGCTCTGAAGATCCTTCACAGTCTACATCCATGGCTGTCGACGACACAGAAGAATCGCCTTTTGCATTGCAATCTATATCTTCATCAGGATCTGTGCATGAAAAACTATCTAAAGTACCACTCAATTGTGAGTGTAATTTAAGAAGAAGAGATAGTATACTTTCATCAATAATTACTTCATCTTTGCTAAGGCCATCGATTGCATTGTCGACGGAACGCTTACGATTGCCGGCATCAAATGCCCGGCGAGGTCCTAAGGCAGTAACACCAAGCGTTGGATTTGAGGGTACAACATCCATGTTTGTACTTGGTACAGCTACGGGTTGTACGCGAGGGAAGGGTACCAAACTTCCTATGGAATTGCTTGTCGTAGAAGGGAACATTTCGGATTGCGGTTGTCTTTGATTTTGTGCTGCATTGAGAATTCTAGCCTGATTAGCAGCAGTCGTAGAAGTACCTGGGTTTTGTTCTTCACGTAATACAACTTCCATTCCTGTATCAGCAGCCATTGTTATCGGTTGCAGAGAGAAACGGAATTCCATTGGAGAACTAGCTCCGGTATTTTCAATAGCATTGGAAACTTCATCACCTAAATCTTCGTCTTGACTATCTTGTGGTACAAGACCAGTTTCAGGCACGACTGACAGATCAGCCGGTAAAGCCACTTCCATGGTTTGCAAACGCATAGGCACTATGGCAGTTGAAGATGTGGATGCACTTATATTGCGACCCATATTTTCAAGCCATGCCGGTGATATTTCCATATCAGAAGCAGTGTTATCATCTAAGTCATAGTCTACATCTGAATAAAAAGGATTCGACCTATAGTGTGCTGGAGTTACTTGGGGTTCATGAGACTTTAGAGATATTTTCGTTACTACATGTCTTAAGTTACAACTAAGATTATCAGTGGGAAAACACTTAAACAGCTTGGGAGGATCTCTGCGTAAGCCAAAACGATAACAAGGTTTATGTTGATCTTCACATTCAACGATTGCTGCATTTTCACCACCCATTGGCTTCGTATCTTCACTAGTTTCGATGGCAATTTCCAAAAGGAATATCGCTAAGGCCAATAAATGTTCTGAAACATCTCGAGAATGAACAGCTCGATATAATATTGATAATATGGTTGAATGGAAGACTCTAGAACTTAAAATACGGCAAGGATCACTAAACGCTGGCCCCACCGGCCTGGGTAATCTAAACGGAGGCCACAAATTGCCACTAGAAGGCATCTTGTTCTTAGACTTAACATAGTTCGTAAATCGGTCCAACGACGATTGAAAATCCCTTCTATGAACAGCTCTTAATAGAACGTGTAAAGGGTCGTAGTACTGTTCCCACACTTCATCGATAGGCGTAAATAGGCCTTGCTCCAAATTTTCCGATCCAGCAGAGGGAGCCTTATACACAGATAGCTTTTTTAAGAATGTTTCGAAATTCTTTGTATGAACATTGCCCGACCTTTCAGGCATCAATTCTAACAATTGCGAATGAGTCTTATTCTCTGTGGCCAGAAGAGCACTTATTTCAATTATGCATTGTGTGGCCTCATCATTACCCAGATTTGTACGACTCGTTACCAATGTTGCTAGGAATGTGAGAAAACCTTCAAGCATTGAAGTTTGTTCCATTTTTTGAGCCTGCTTCAGCGGTGCTGTCTCCAGCCATTGAGAGACACCAAACAATTCAATTGTATTTTGTAAAAAGAAATATTGAGGTAAATTTGTGGCACAAATCTGCAGAAAAAATAAGTCCATATCAGCCATGGAATTACAAAAATTGGCCTGAATATACGTCATGGCTTGACCTTTAATCTGAAGTCCATTACGCACCCAAATTCCCGCCAAAATTTCATAGAAAAAACTCTACAAGCAAACAAAAGTACAAAAATACACATACATATATATTTATATTGAATTTTTATTTTAGGCTGTATTAATATATAATTAAGTATGTAAATAAAAGTATGCGATTGCATTATTATTCTTATCATATGGCTGCAAAATCAACAAATGCATGACTATTGTTGCAATTTGCTGCAAAAGCATACTTGAAATAGCTTATAAGTACTTTTTTATTATAAAATATTTGACATGTTTGTAGTGATGTGTGGCTTTCAAGTATGCTTTAGTGTGAACCATCCACTTAATGCATTTGTGTTCTGTATATATGCATGTAGTAAACAGGGCGGAACTATACAAGTTAAAGCATTCACTACAAAAAATACTGCATTACAAAAAAACATTAACACAGTAAAGCAGCTATACATATTTTGCTCTCCATCGTTTTGTCTGCAAAGCTGTCAAAATTTGTTTATATTTTGTGCGCCATTGTTCGTATGCTCAAAATATCTGGCGTGTGTGCGATTGTACGACCGGATCTGCATTGCATTTTCTCCTTTTTGTTTGACACATACCATTAAGTTGTTTTTGTAATTGAGTGTTTGTTGTACTAAATGCCTTACCGTGTTAATTCTGCCATGGTATGTGTCAAATAAGAATTAGAGCCAGTTATTCACTTCTACTTATCTACGTATTTTGAGCATAGCAATAATGGTGGCACAGGAAATAAGCAAAATTTTGACAAATATCGAAGCAGAAGCGAGAAGAGCAAGAAATTCACACCTGTGTTGAATACTTTACCTTGCATAGTTCTGCGATAGCAGTGTATGTGTACAGTGTTGTTAACTTTTACATTTCAAGCAGCTCCAAAATCAAAAGAAATACGGGTATTTTTTAATACAAGCACTAAAATTTTAATGCACGAATCAAAAACTTTTTTTTCGTTTTTATTATATCTGCTTGTACTTAAAATTAAAATGTTCATTAAAAAATTTCCAGCCCGCCATTTTAAAGATATTATATTCATGGCAAGCAATTTCACTAGAATTTGTTTTAAGGGAAAAATTAAAAAAAAATTATGTGAGTGTTTGATTAATATTGTTTTGTTTGTGCAACTTACTAACAGCCAAAGAAAAAAACACTAAAAGCACTAAATATAAAGAGGCACTAAAACAGTGCTAAAAGCATTAAGTTGACAACGCTGTCTGTTTGAGTGTATGTATTTGGAGAGAAACAATGAATTTCATTTTATGAGATATACAATCAGATATGGAAAATTGGTAAAGTTAAGAACCGAAATCATGTTTCCATTTGTAAGAGATTTATTGAACATATATTTTAAGAAAATAAAAATAATATTTTTTTTGTATATTTTATATTTTTCTCTTGCTTTGGTAGGAATAAAAAATTGGATATAATATATATATTAGCACTGAGATTTCCGCTCCTGATTATTTAATTTGCAGTAACTTTACAGATTTTATGAGTGTTGCCAGAAATTAATATTAGAAGCTAATTACACATTTTTAGTTCAGCTATGTGCACATAGTCAGGTTATTGCTGGTTCGCGATATATATCATTTAAATAAATTTCTATTGATAATGAAATTTAATATTCTTTAATAGTAAATTTTAACTTATTAATGAAAATATTAAAATATTGAGTAAATGATTATAATGGAATTTAATTTACATCACGAATATAAATTGGGAATTAATTATGATGGAGTGGCAGCATTTTGAGAAGAGTCGAATAATTTTATTAGCGTACAAAAGAGAGAGAGACACAATTAATGGTAGCTACCAGATAATTTGACAAAAACTCGCACAAGGTCTTGAAAAGAAACGTCAGTATAATTTTTGAGATGATACCTACTGCAGATATATGTTTAATTTTTTTTTAATTATATGCAAAGTAGTAGGCCATCAGAATTGAAGTTATTTATTATTTAAATAATATTTTGATTTTCCATGTTTATGGAGAATGCGTTTTTTATTGTTGAATACGATTTACTTTAATAATTCATAGTAAAGTTTATAATATATCAACATATTACTATTATTTAAAACTACCATTATTATTTTTAGTGCAATTTTTTATTTAATTAACATTTCTTACATATTTATTACTGATTTTTTTTAAATTCAAATTATTTTCATAATCAGTTTTTCCTACAAAACCGTCAAAATGACTGTAATCAATTAGCAAGTCTGGCAGCTATGGTTATGAGTGCCTTGGCTTCCAATCCGTTAAAAGTAACAAATCAAATGATTTTTAACACTCGTGTAGAGTTGACGCTACAACGGTATCATAGCAATGAAATAAGTAAACAAGTCTTTTGTACATGTGTTTGTTTGTATATATATATATATATGTGCTCAACATAAATATTTGCTGAATCTGAATTTTTATTTATTTAACTAGTCATTTGAAGAAAAGCTTGAATACTCAAATTTTTAATATAGTTTTTAGTGTGATAGTGTTCTTTTTTTTGAACTGTGTAAATTTAAAACGTGTCTCAAATAAATACCAAAATGAAATTACAAACTGCTGTATTACCATATATGCGCTTTATGCTATTTATGTTTTTAATATTATCTACGCCCAGAAGTTGTCCAGCTTTAATCGAAGATGCCCTAGATGTGTTCCATGTAGTCAAGGAAGTGACAACCGCTGTTTTGAAAACCTGGGATGTTGTGCAAACTTCTTCACTTGGCTCTAAAATAAATTTCCCCTTAATGCGTGAAAAACAACGAAAAGTGTTATCATCCCTTAAGCAAGTTACCAAACAAATTCAATTTTCAGAAGACCAGGCAAGTGGAATATGTAAATGCAAAATTCACAATATGTGTACATTTCACAATTTGTTGTATTATTCTTTGCAGAATGCCGAACACGTTGCTTGGGCGATACAATCTGTTAATAATTTTATTGAAGGCAATTTTCAATTGCTAGCGAAACGTAATGAAATCACCGACACAATGAATCGCATAACATCTCGATTTCAGCAAATGGAACAATATGCTCTCCATCAAGATAAATTGGAGAATTCTACATTGTTAACATTTGCTGAATGGACTGTTGCCCCTAACGCCTATTCGGTTCACCATCTGATGGACCGCTTGCATTTGATTATGTTCGGTTCGGATGATGGTGTCAAAAAATCAGAGTCTAATATGCTTCACACGATGGCTTTAAGTTATGAGGTAAAATATGAAATGACACTATTTAAATACATACTTTTACGAATGTTATTAAAATTACCGAAGCAGGTTAAAAAGTCTACAATTTCCTATAACACAAAATTTGAATAATTCTGATTATGTTTAATGCAATTACAATTTAATTGGTCAATATTTGCCTTAAATAACTAAAAAAAAATTTTAAACCGTGAATTTCTATTTAGGCACAGATATTTGAGAAATCTACTCAAGAAAATCAAATTACATACACTAATAATTTTCTTATAATTTCAATTGCAATATTCTTTCAATTTGTTATTTACTTATTTATTTTTTTTTATACTGAGGTATGTTACTAAAAAAAATTTATCCTGCTATAATTTTTCAGTTTGGTTTGTTTATTTAGGTATATTATGTATTAACATTGAATTGAGAAGTGATTTAAAAAAATTTGCTTTATGAAACTACGACTAAAACAAACATGGAAAAAAGTCAAAAAGGGAACCAAAACAAGACTCACTTGAGTATTATAATGAAGTTGCAAACTTTTGTTTAACAAAAGAAAGTTTTTCTTAAAACACAAAAATGAATCATCAAAGCACCGTTTAACATCTAAGCTTCTTGTATACATGTATCGAGACAATGAGTACTTTAGAAAGCAATTGTCTGTTTGTATTTTTATAACTTATTAAAAAAAATAAAGAGTAAAATCCAATGCTGACAAAAGAGGCTTTATTTTCGTTTTACGAGAAGTCGTACTAACACGAATACTTCTTTTGTACTTGTAAAAGAGGACAAAGACTAGTATTTTTTTAAAATGCACAGTTGCCAGCATTGAGAATTTCCACTTTTAAATATTTTTTGTTTTATGCATATATCTGATATGACGTAATATTGACTAATTACTTTTTAAATTTATCTGTCTTGATTATTACAATATGTTTATTCGATCTTTGCTTTTTTTATTTATTATTTTTATTTTTAATATTCGCCAATCCTTTGTCTGAAAAGTAAAAATTTAATAAAACAAGAAAAACATTTCTTGTTCTGAAAGATTACATTTTTTAATCGGTCTCGCGTGGCCAGTAAAAATTGGTGAACTTTTTAACTGACCTTCATAAAAGTCTCGCTCACCAATCCAAGAATACATAGTGATCACAGTGGGAATATAACATAGCGTACAAAACGTTTTGAAAAGCATTTGTCAAACCACAATCTTCGGAACTTAAATCGCTCTGCATGCAAGTTTGCAAAACTTAATTTTATAATAAAATATAAAAAAATGGAACTCTTGTTTCTGAAGTTTTAGTGAAGATAAAAAAATGTTATTATTATTTATATTCTAATTTATTAATTAGAATTAGTATTGTTTTTATTTGTAGAAGTAAATAAAGATAATTTTTTTTTCAAAATTTTAAGCCTCTATTATCTGGCAACTAACTACGTATGGTCTTATTTGTTGATTTATGACAAAGACAAACCACTTATATATCTGAAATTTAACAATAAGATAAATAGAAAAACTAGTCTAACAAGTACAAAAATAATTTATATTAAATAAATATGTAATGCGATTTAAATATGTATGAATCATCAGGTTTAAAGAGAAATGCACAAATATTATTTTGATTAGTTAAGATATCTTTGATTCTTTGACATTTTCTCTCAGATATTTATAAAAAAAGTAATGCGACAGTCATTGACCTATTTAAGTACATACAAACATCAATGAATGTGCCACCATTATTAGCATTTCACTATTTTACTTAGCTGAAGATTTTTTTGTATTAAAAAAAAGAGTCAAATAAAATAATTGTAAGAAATACTCATTGTGTTAAAAATATACATCGATATAGAGTACATATTTATATTAAAAAAAAAGTTTTTTAATATAAAGTTTTAGAATAAATTGTACATGCATGTATATGTGGATGGTTTTTAAAAACGCAGAAAAAATGCATTTGCAACACAGATTTCTTTGTTGTAGTGTAGTGTAGTCAAACACTAAGTAATTTGTAGAGCGAGGGAGAGATAGAAAGATAGAGCAAGTGAATCGATACATTACATGCATAGCTACCAGATTTGTTGATTTATCATCATTCTTTTTTAGGAGATTTAGGAGAAAAAATAATTTCTATATATAACACATTTTATTTATATAAGATTAAAGGTTGTTATTACAACTTTCGATAGTTAAAGTTAGTTTTTGGCTAAAATTTTGGAAGTAAATTTAGGTGGATAGATAAGGACACACTATTCGATATTTAACTTATCCACATTTTTAATTTAATGTTCTACCAAAAGCTTGATATTTGACTTATGAAATCTTAACTTTAATTATCGGTAATTAGTAATAATGTCCCTAATAAGAAAATTATATGTCTTACTGCTGTAAAAGATTGAGTTTCTCATAAAGAGCATTACATTACATACTTGTAAATAAATATATACTTTATTGTCAGTATGTACCTACTTCAAAGTATGTAGTAAAGAGACAGTATTAACAATAAAACTGCACATTTTATTAAAGAATGGCAAAAAGTGAAAAATGTTTTTGAGAAACGAAAAAAAAATACGAATACCTATGTTGAACTATCTATGTCTATGTCACATCTAAAAACCACACAAAGGAATTGTACAATTATATACAACATACATATATGCATGTCAACAATAACATAATTTGACCAAGGACAAAAAAGCAAACAAATAAAGAATTTAATTCTCAACGATAAGATAAATAAAGCATATAGATTTGAAGAGTACGTACATAGGCAAAACTTGAAGTAAGAGAAATAGTGCAAAATATACAACAAAGAGTTGCCATTAATTTTTTAAAAATATTTTATTTTCTGACATACTGTAGGGTTAAAATCATTAACCTGTAAAACCATTTACTTGCTTTTCATGTCGTTGCGATGTCAAAAAATAATAACGAAAGACAACACAACATTTTTAGTTATATGTAGGTATACAGCTTTTGCGTAAAACACCACTAACTTTTCGGCTAATGTATTACATCCAAGTTTGCGAATAAGCATCCTTTACATGCATACTTCAAAGCTAAAAATTATATATTTGCCCTCAGTACTGCAGTGCTAAAAAATTATAAAAAAAAACTATTGTACCGACCCTTACTCCTCTATAAAAGCTATTATAAGCAAGCTATTGGAGCATACATACGAGTATACACATATGTCTGATTACTCAATACAACGTTAACTCTCACTATAAGCCAAAATTATTTAATCAAAAAAACATATTTGCATTAATTAAAATAAAAAGTGACTTTCTGCTATTGGTTTCTTGGTAGCAACTTTGTATCTACATATGTATGGGTATTTAATAAGTTTTCGCCGTAAACCGGTTTTATTAATTTCATTTTGAAGAAATTTTTTTTAATTTCATCTGTTTTAAACACTACATGGCAGCTCTGGTTTTTTGAACACAAAAAAATGCTGTTTACTTCTCACTAAAATGAGTTTTTGCTGAGATACACTTTTATTGTAAATTTGGAACGCGTTCCGTACGGTTGAAATACATTTCACATAAAGCCAGTTATTAAATCAAATAATAATAAAAGAACAATGAAAATTGTAATAAAGAAGAAAGAATAATAAAACGCGAAAATTAAATTAAATCAACTAATTTAATTGCTTTTAGAAAATCAGTTTTTAATAAAAACAAGTGAAAACAACTAAATTGATTAACAAGAACAAAAAAAATTAAATAATAGTTTGGCATTAAAGGTCACCAGCCAATAGAATAGAATAATAATAAAAAATAATACGAAAAATTTCACATTTTTCAGACTTTTTAAATGAATGGAATACATTATTAGCAAGTAACTGTTTGTTTAGGTCGTCATAATAAATATTTTCATTTTATATTGTTGTTATTGCTGTATATTTTTTAAACGTTTTTTTTTCTTTCATTTAAGTTGAGGAAGTCATAAAAAGTATGTATAAAGCAAATATTGCTTAAACAGCATTTCGTTTTTTATTGTTCTTTTGGTTAGCAGTATACACAAAATGTCGTATCTGCATAAAATTTGTTTATTAAAAAAATTCTTTATGTACTACATATGTATGTATGCATGTATTTTTGCAATATTATGCTAAATTATGTAGATATTATGTACACATGTATGTATGTACAGGCTAAATTTTTGGGGACGAAAGTTTACACAAAACTTGTGCTATTGCATTATAAACTAAACATTCATTATACAATTAATTAATAATCAATATTTTTTTAATCGTGGGAAGCGCCTTTGCCACGGAAAAGCTGTAACATCTTTAATACATAAATATGTTACAGGGTATTTCATTATTATTATTTCAAAATTATTGTTTTGAAAGATGTGATAGAGTTCCAATCGATTTTCATCTCTTTTTTTTTTAATGTGACACTTTCAAAATATGCACTAAATGAAAATAAACGAATAGTATAATGATACACAAATACATATATCATAAAAACAATTTCAAAAATATATTGAAGGCAATTGTTAAAATATACACAAAATGATAAATAAGATTGTTAAAACTTAAACAGATTTGAAATCGAATTGTTCGGGAATGTCATTTCCATCATATACCTGAATGCAAAATTTTTATGCATTTATCGTAGGACACAGAATATACACTCGCTATAGTTTTAGCTAATATACTGATTCAGGAATTTTGAAATATGTTTTAACAAGCACTTGTTAAAATAATCAGGAAAATATATAATAAATAAAAAAAAGCTTTTTTTTGTGAATAAAGCAAAATTAACAAATAATACCAAAGACATTCTACGTTCTAGTGATAAAACATATTACTGATTATAATTTTAATGCATTATATATCTAAATAAATCTTGAAATATTGTTTATACGCAGTACCCGAATTTAAATAAAAGCGAAATAAAGGATTAATATAAATTCAATAAAATAAAAAAAGGAAAATTTAAATATTTAAAAAAGTTAGTTAATTTAGTGAACGACGCATAATATGGCCACGTTAAGGGGAAAACTAATATCGATAACAAGATTGTTAACACTAATTATATGCTGCAACATAATAAATAAAGCCTCCTCTATTACCCCAGTACGCGCAATTTCTGCTATTCAAATCGATGCCGCACGTGATAAATATTTTAATTTGGAACATTCTTTGTGGCAATACTTAAATCGTTCTCAAAATAACCGCAATGTTGAACAGCAGATACTTAAAATTATAGATGCTCATCGTGATTTTATAAATGAAAATATGAATTCAACTTGGCCGTTGCAAAAATATGATATATTAAATCACTATGAGTGGAGTATTTTGGAACGAGATTTACAGCAAATCGAAACATTGTTTGGTGCTTTCATACGTCTACTTAACGCCCAAGAGAATAGTGTGGATTTGTCACGTTCTCAAGATTTAAATAATCTAATAAATAATATTATACGTAATGACAAAACTTTTTCAATAGGACGCATATTTCAAGACACTGAATTGATAATGGTGAAACAGACAATGTATTATCGTGCCATGATGGTTAGTTCAATATGGTATTAGAACAAAATTAGAAAAAAAAAAAAATAATAATAATGAAAAAATAAATCTATCTATGTATGTATATGATTAAAAGCGTAGTAAGCAAAAATCTATAGCGTGTTTGCGTATAATTTAATTATAACAAACATATTTGTGGGACTATATATAGAATTACTTATTTTGTTTGTTTTATTAAATAATATGTTATTATCTCAAACTGTTTTGTTTTTGCAATTAAAAGAATATTTTTTAAATTGTTTCTAAATATTATGGGACATGACATCAGACATTAGATCGCCTTTTCCAGAAAATGTTTATTAATAATAATAATTCTAAAACTAAATTTAGCAACATAGAACCTTGTATTGTATATTAAACATAATTGATTATGAATTTTATCAAAAAGTTGGTAAATATTAAATTCTATTATATAAATAAAAGCATGTACTATGTTGTTAAAACTTATTTATCAATTAAGAACTCAATACTCTTCTCTGTAAACAGAAATCTACTGCGCTTATAGTTCAGATTATACTTCAACATTTTAAAATAATCAAATCAAATTAATTAAAATCGGTAGCATGAGTGTCACAAGCAAACACCCAAAAATAAGAAGTCACCACTTATTTATTTGTAGCAAACAAATTGAACTTTATTTTAATAGCGACCTAATAAAGTAATTAAGGAAAAAAAATTAAAAATTCTTAATTTTTCAGTTTTATTTTTTCACAATATTGTGAGAACTAATGGATTGAATTGCAAGCAAATAAAAAAAGCTATATTGTTAAAATTCTATTAATCTTAGCTTGAAACTAAATAATGCTGATAATATATAATTTTATTTAAATATAATTTAAATGTATATATTTTGTTTTTAGTTGAAAGTTTAACTGCTGCTTTTCAAATACAGAAATATATGCACAAGTTTATCAAATGACAGTAAAAAGGATATAATATAGCCACACATCACAACAAATATGTGTAATATTTTATCATAAAAAGTGCTTGTAAGCTATTTTAAGTATGCTTGTGCATTGCTTTAGTATATAATTAATATCACTTTTATTTTAAAATTAATGAACTTCTTTACATTGTGTTTCAAATGGCATTTGCAAGTGATGTCAAGAGATAATAATCAATTTGTTCACATTGTATTCATAACTATACAATTTCATTAGCAAAATAAAAAACCCTGTAACTCTGCTACTATGAAAGACCGCATGAAAAAAGATGAAGAAAATTCTCTTCAAAATAATAAAACTACAATTCCTATTTTGTCATGATGGCTAACATGAAAATAAAACTAGCCCTGATCCATCAAAATAATTTGAGTTGTTTAGCAACAACTTCTAGTATCTCATTATTTTTCTTTAATTTTTCGAAAATTTAATAATTGTATAAATATTAATAAAACGTTTTCTGGGATATACATATAGCACATTGAAAAAAGAAAAACAACTGGTGGAAAATTTTCAAACACAAACACACAAAATAATTAATAAAACATCTGCTAATAATTACACGACAATTGTTGCTATAACATGAAAAAGTTAGAAACCAAAAACGTATCAATTACTAAAAATCTAGCAACAATTAAATATATAAAAAATTTAATTTTTAAATTAATAAAATGTTTGATAGAATTGATAATGTGCATATTTTTCTAATTTCTAGGCCTCGAAAGAAGAAAGATGTTTAAACCAACAGTCTACACAACAATTTATATATTCCTTATATACGGATATAGCACTAACCGAACTAAAAGGTTACAGTATGATGTCATTTTCATGGATGATTTTGAAACTGTATGGCAAGGGTATGCAACTAGCCAATGAAGAAAATAAAGTTATTGTTTTTTTTTTAATTATTAAAAGGAAATTTCACACAAGAAGCTGAACTGATGCATAATGATTACAAAAAACGTACCGAAAATACTGCTCGATTGTTACGTGAAGTAATGCAACGTGCCGATCGCATTGTCTGGCGTTGTGATCCTGAGAAATATGTATTAGGTGAAACCTATGAGGAAGTGACACGTCTAATGCAGGGCTACATTGAAAACGAAGTTGATATGAATTATAATCGAGAGTGTTTTAATACTTGTGATGATTATGAACGTACCAAGAACGAAGGATGTTTTAAGGATAAATTCTGTGCCAGACAGGAACGCTGTTCCGGTCATATACACAACTGCCGTTATGTTGATTCGGATATGAAAACATGCACTTCGGTATGTTGAAAAGTTTATTTATTTTATTAGTTTTAATTTTTTAATATAAATTTTTAAATAAAACAATTTTACAAGGGTCGTGATAGTGTTCGTCGTTATGAATTTATTGAATATGAAAATGGTGTTACTTTAGGCAAGGCTACTAATTGTCCGCGCGGTAAAACTTCGGTAAGTCAAACAGAAAATCTTTTAAAACGTTAATAAATTAAATAATCACGACTGCTTTTGTTAAGGTTGATTCATGGTGGCGGTATTTGTTTTGGCATTGCACGTACTGTTTCTGTTTGTGTGATGATCAATACAGCAGCAAAAGTGATCGTTATTTTAACTTACGCGAAACTCTATCAGATATCAATAATAATAAGTAAGTTTATAAGCAAGAATTTAAAGAAAATTGATACACACAATAATAAACTTTTTCTTTATTTCGATAAGGGTTGTGACGGGTTTACGTTTTGTCAAGAGAAATCGTATATTCCACTTGCAAATCCAAGAAGGCCAACTTTTGCCCAGAGGCATGATTAACGAATCTACGCTAGAGTGGAAACCTGTCGATAATTATACCTTAAATGAAAGGGGAGTTCATAATAACCGAGATTATTATACGTTAACTTATGGTGCTCGATCTATTGATTTGGATGATGTACATACTGATGACATTAGTTTTGTAGTTACTGGTGTGCGTTTTCGAGTGGTGGGAGCCCATTTAAATTTGGAAGCTAGGCTAAGCGAATTTAGCTATGAAACTGGTCAATTGGTGAATCCCAAAGAAAATATGTTCTGGAAATCGAACGATAACACAGATGTCAGTGGCGATAGGAGGTAACTTTTAAAACACAAATATTATTTATTAAAAAAAAAAAACTAATTAATAATATGTTTTTTTAAAGAGTTAAAATTGATCTTAAAGATCCTGATCTACCTATTCGCACCATTGCCAAGTCGGTTCCTGATTCTCGTCATAATCAATATTTAGAATTTACAGCTTCTAGTTTTTATAAGGATGCTTCACAATCAACCGTACCTTTCATAGACATACAAGGTGTTGTATCAAAACCACCAGTTCCATTAGCTGGTGTTGGTATATATCATAAAGGTAGATCTGGTTTTGGCGGATTTATAGGACCAAAAATTATAACTTATGATTTCACTCCCCATATTCATACACCTCATACAATTTAAATTCCTTTCGCAAATGCAATTATACATTCAAACATACATTTCTTTTAGATATGCACTGAATTCTTAAAAAGTTTGTAATGTTTCAATAGAACAAAAGAAAAATCATTCTGAATATGTAATAAAAGTATAACATAATTTATAAATAAATATATAATTTAATATTGTAGCAATAATAATTAAAACGAGAAATTTCTTGAAAAAAAGAAAAGCATTAATAATGCTAAATATAGAGAAATACATACATGCATACGTATATTTGAAATACATACATACATACATAAGTATACATTTTTAATTATTTTGCTATTTTTTGAAGTTATGTACTATAATATTGACAAATAATAAATAAGTTTGTAGAATGTAGAAATAAAGCATACAAATTTGCAATAAAAATAATATAAAAACGATCAGAAATTTGTACTTTTACAACTATGATGCAATTTTAAAAATCTGTTACTATTTTCCAGCAAAAAAAAAAAAAAAAAACCAAGGAAAAAGAAGTAGAAAAATCACTATAACAACATATTAGAAGTAATTCTACTTTTGAGGAGAAACCAATGAATTTAATATTAGCGTGTCATTGGTACGAAGTTGTGCTTTTTTGTAAACGTTTCCCTTACTATTTCGAAGCAGTGATTAAAATAATTTTTAATTGTGGTACCAAAATATTAATGAAAATTTTGAAGACAAAGTAGCGATTTAAAATCGCATATTATTTGTGGTTAAAAACAATTTCTTTCGTACCTAAACTATACTAAACACTGCTTCTGAAGTGAAGTAATTTGCAATTCGAATAAAATCATCTCCATTATTGATGCCAAATCAAGCGATTAAACAGCATGTGTAAATGACTTTGTAATTATTATTAGTATTATTTGTTATTACTAGGTTCCTTAATAACATCCTTCACTGTAAGTAAGAAATTTATGATTCTGTTTGTTGTTTCTACACCGCATATGTATATACATACATATATTCTGAATCCTTATAAAGAGCGGAGTCGATTAAACGACGCTTATGAAACGTTTCGTTTCTTTTCATGGCTATGAAATTTTTAATCAAATTAAATAAATAAAAATTGAATTTGCGGACAAAGAGTTTCTCCTTTGGCTTGGCATTGATGATAACAAGTAACAGTGAATTTAATAAATCGAAAAAAATATACAGTCTGTCACATAAAATAATTGAGATCGAAAGTAATTTTAAATTGGTTCGTCAGAAAATAAAAAAATTGTTTAGATTGAATGCACTTTGAAATTTCAAAGAGAAAGTTAAAACCGAAAACACTAGATACATATGTAATAGAATTAAATTTTGTGCTTTATGATTATTAAAATTATTGTTTTAATTACATTCAAACCGAAGGGAATTATACTTTAAAAAATATGTGACCGATATAATACCTAAATATGTTGTTAAAAAAAAATAAACACTCACCTGAACTCTTAAAGGATGCATCATTAATAAAGGTAGAATATAAGATCTGGTTGGTAAAACTTCAGACAAAGACATGCCCATTTTAGTAACCGCTTGACAAACAAAAGCGGCCAAATAACGATGTAAAGGGAAATGAAAAGATGCTTGCAACATTTCCTCCTATAATTAATTAATAATAAAAGCATTTGTCATAATTTGATGAAAGAAAAGCATAAGCAATATTGTAAATTATATACGTATGTATGTAAACTTACTTGAGAAATTATGGGTTCTGTAAAGTAAATAGCGTCTAGCCATTCGTGTAGCATATTAACACAATAAGTTATAATCTTTTTAGCTAAATGAGCGTGCTTGCCATCTTGTAGGTGTGAAATAATTGACCACATTGGATAAGCACTCGCTTCCAATTCACATGAAAAAGCAGCATAATACGAATTGGGTTCAAATTCTACATGCGAAGCTGTCTCGCGAACATTTACATTCATGCCTTGAAGCATTGACAGAAATTGAAACCACATATCAATTAGGTTATCATCACGCAAGAAAACTAAAGCCACTGATTCATGGGAGAGAACATTATTGAAATCAGATACTAACGGCCAATAACAATGATCCTTCATAACTTGGCGGGTGCAGTCAATAACAAAATGGAAATTTTTCTTAGGATCTGCAAAATGTAATATAAATTTAATTAAAAAATAAAACAAAAAACATTTAATTTCTATTTAAAACAATTACCATGCAAAGTATTTTGTATAAGTATTTTGGACATCATTAATTTTAAACTTATAATCATCACATGTAGCAGAGATAATTCATTTACCATCTTTAAAGCTAAACTTTCATTGGAAAATAATTGCACACTCATATGAACCACTCGATTGCTGAGCGTGTCTGGATCTCTTGACATTTCCAATACCGAAGGTATGCGACTGTAGTGCATTACAAATGTTCTCGTCAAGTGCACTTTGTAGTCCTGATCTGGTAACATGTTTAGTAAAAAGCAAACTAATTTTTGCGGAAATTCAAATTTAAAAGTCCAAAAGATAAACTCCTCTAGCAGGGTTGTATGTACTAGTTTTTCTCCTAAAGCAGGCAAATGTTTATATTCATCAGGTGGTTCCGGTCGAGGAAAACGATTTACAGCATCTTCATATTTTTCACGATTCTTTTTTAGGACACGAGCATGAGTTGCACTAAAAGAGTTAATATCAGAAAATTGCTTGTACACTTCTTGACTAATAAGTGCTCTCGTCATAACTTTACGCATTATCTCGCCCATGTTATTTAAATCAATAAGCATGTTTGTGAATAATTCGCACAATTGAGCAACTACATTGAATGATTGTGATGTTGCATCACTATATTGTCGGAAATGTTGCAATAAGCGAAATAATAATTTTGGCATTATTGCTTCAGCAACTGCTAATAAATTGGCTGGTACTGGTTCTTTGTTAACTCGATTATTTATGCCATGATCACTACAAAACCCTTCAGCTTTCATCACAGAAGTATCACCACAATCACAGGCTCCGCCTGCTTGCGAGAGAAACATGTTAAAGTCGTGGTTGGTATGATCACCCTTCTTAAAACAGTCTCGACATATTGACATACAAGGCGATATACCACAGGTGCGACATCGATAAGCCACAACGTGTGGTACCCAAACTAAACCACATTTGGCATGATTATCATAACTTCGAACTAAAAGTAAAAAACACAAAAATACATTAACTTTAAAATGAAGTATTGATTTTAAAGTTACTTTTGCTGTAAGTAAATGATGTAATTCGATTCTGTTGCGATACAAGTTAACTAATTTAAAAAGTATTTCTAACTAAGGTTCGGTTTCAAACTGGATACATTTTTAATCTCAATAACTTAATAAAATTTTAGAAGGGAAAGACAAAGTGCTTTTGCTTTGAGTTTATTTATTTTTCCCATAAATACATACGCATACATATTATAAAACTTTAAAATTATATAATTTAAAAATGAAAACTTTTACATTTTAGTGCATTTCGGCATAAAATATAATTTTGTTAACAACTAAAATACAAATTATTACACATGAAATTTTGAAATGAAGAGTCAATTAAATACAATAAAAATTAAATCAAAAAGTTTTTAATTTTCATTCCTTATGTTTACGAGCTTTTTAGTTTACATTGTCTGCAAGGCGTGCACATGCTTTTACGCGTTGACTGAAATAATTTAAAGCTAATTTGAATTTTAATAGAGCCATACTAGCACAGAAGTTAGTGCTCAGGGCATACTGTATATTAATTTGCTCAAGAGTTGATTCTAAATTTGAATTCAGGGTAACCATGCTTTTTTGAATCTCTTCTACACATTCAAGTGAAGGTACTTTAGAAGCGTCGGTGTTCTGTTTATAATTTCCATTTTTACACACTAACTTATTGGCCTGTTCAACATTTTTGATGTGGGCATTGAGATTTTTTACCTCAACCAATACTTTAGCGATATCACTTTTCACTCTTGAACCACAAAAATCAATTTCGTATAAGAAATCTGGTGCAACATCCTCTACATTGTATGCAGCCAGAACCATACAATTGATACCGAGTAAATTTTTAGTGGAAGTTGTTACATCTCCATTGAAAACTGGTTGCGCGGTAGTGTCGGTGGCTGTTGTAGCAGCATCTGTCACTGTTGTAGCAGCATTTGTCACTGTTGTAGCAACACCTGTTACTGTAGTAGCAGCGTCTGTTACTGTTGTAGGAGGAACTGTAACTGTTGTGGGAGCGTCTGTCACTGTTGTAGCAGCATCTGTTACTGTTGTAGCAGCGTCTGTCACTGTTGTAGCAGCATTTGTCACTGTTGTAGCAGCATCTGTCGCTGTTGTAGCAGCATTTGTCACTGTTGTAGCAGCATCTGTTACTGTTGTAGCAGCGTCTGTCACTGTTGTAGCAGTGCCTGTTACTGTTGTAGCAGCATCTGTTACTGTTGTAGCCGCATTTGTCACTGTTGTAGCAGCATCTGTTACTGTTGTAACAGCGTCTGTCACTGTTGTAGCAGTGTCTGTTACTGTTGTAGCAGCATTTGTTACTGTTGTAGCAGCAGCTGAATTTCCGCTTTCATTAATAGTATACACAAGTAAAACAATAAATGGTAAAATTAAGAACTTAAAAAAAAACATTTTTCCGCTTAAACCAACCGCAATAGTAGTTGAATTCAAAACAATGGTCCTGCTTCACATATTTCTCAAGGTTTTTATAGAAAAATTAATTCATTCACATATTGTTTTAAATATTTGATATTTTAAAATTATATAGAATACCTGCGTAATAGATATTATAACACGTGAGTTAAAATGCAAATTTATTGAGGTAAATAATATTGATATTGTTAAAGAGACTCCAAGCGTCATAAAACCATAAGTTTTATACTAATAGTAGTAAAGAAACAATTATATAAATAATCAATAAACGATTATGTATTAATTATTTTATTGATTAAGAAAACAAATTTAATTATAATGAGGATCACATTTACGGCCAACAGTTAACAAATAAACAAATGAAAAACTGTTCTACCCTTGAACAAATAATAAAAGTAATTTGCTCTATAATTCATATTCTTTCTTTACTGAATAATCTTTGTTTCAACTTATCCGTAAAATAAATGAAAAAGAAAAAAAAACGCAAAAATATGGACTACGTAACTATACGAGTATGTATTTTAAAAGATAAATAGGTTCATCTATATTTATAAAATTCAGTTTCAGTATATTCTCTGAAATTTGTTACATGAGATCTTTAAACGAGCTGCACCAGCTTTTTAGCAAAACAATTTCTTGAGGTTTTAATTAAAAAAATCTGTTTTCTGACGGATTTCAATAAAATTTTATACATACGATCACTATGCTACTTTTAAAATTGACATTCCCAATTTTTGTACAACTTTTTAATAAATATAAGGCCAGGGCCACACACAGCAAGTTTAGTTGGGACATTCTTTCTCAATTCTGTTTTAAAATTGTCGTTTTGTCCACACACATATTTTTTGTTTCGGCAATTTTAGCATTCTTATTCAGTCATTCATTCAGCCTTCAAGCTACCTGTCTCTTTTTTTTACATCTTTATAAAAGATACAAAGAGAGAACAAAAAGGAATTACCGAGTACGAGCAAGTTTGTACCCTTTTCCATTCCTCTTTCCTCTCTCCTACAAAATCAAGAATTGCCCAACTAAAAGTGCTGTCTGGTCCTGGTCTAAAAATTTATATTGGATTATTAATTTTCAACTAATGTTAATTTCACATTTAATTTAATCACACATTATATATAATTAGTTACACAAAAGCATTTTTTAAAGCGACGGCTTTTAAATGGAAATGCTATAATTTAGCACTGTTTTCAAAATACAAGTGTTCTCAGTTAAGGGATTTATTCAAAAATTGGGAAATACGAAAGGTTTAGAATACATATTTAAAAAAAAAGATAAAAAATAAATAATATAAAATTTGAGAAATTGAATGATAAATCAGAAATGCTAAGCTTTCAGAATAACGAAAGCACATCCACCAAAAACCTCATTTAATTAAATTCATGTAGTTTTCTGTTTATTTTATTCAACTGTTTGTATATTCATTTTTAAATTAAAATATTTTTTTATCTTTTAATTAATTCCATGTACACTCTTTTACATATATTTATTTGTTCTAATAATTAAATCACTTGAAAATTTTGTAAGCATCAAAAAGATTTAAGCGTAAAAATCATATATAAGCATTCGATTTTTAGTTTTGACTTCAGTATAGGAAATTGTGACATCCTTCAAATACTATCGTACAATTTTATTAAAAAATATGTATTCGCATGGAAATATATTACTTATTGGCATTGTGCTGTTATCGTTAGCCACTATTGAAGTTATTTGCGCCGACTTCCAAAGCAATGTAAAGGATTCAACAAAAAATCTAGGTGGCATAAATTGTTTAGTAGAATCTTTATTTGAGGTGGAGAATGCTGCCACAGATTTTATCTATGACATTCAATTGTGTAATGTAGAGAATTCTGATATCGTAGATCAGTTATTGGATAATAGTGATAGTATTATTACAAAAATTGACAATGTTATAGAATCAAATGATTTTCTTTGTCAAAATGCTGCATACGATGATTCAAAAGCTAAAATTACAGCTGCTGCTTCGTGCGCCAATTCAATAAGGACTAGAATGAACATACTCAACAAGATTGTTGAAAAAACATCGACTTATTTAACCAACAATGTGGTTACCGATTCATGTAGTTCTATAGCTGCAACTAATTTACAATTGAATTTACCAAAACTTGCAACATTGGTTGAATTTTGTGCCACAAATTTTAATAATTAAACAGCTACTTACTTGTCTATGTACATACATATACAATTAAGGAAATTTCAAAATGAAAATTTTCCTTTATTTTAAATAAATATTGTTGAGCATTAAAATTTTTAGTGTTTTTTTATTTAGGTGGGTTCCTACTACTTAACAAAAAAAAATATTTTCTCTAAATTCAATTAAATTTTTATCTTTTACCAAAGGTAAAGGGTGTCTCAACAAGAGTACCTTTTCACTTCAAAATAAAAATACATATTTTTTTTTAGAGAGTTGTGAGTTTTTCTATTGGATTGTAAGGAAATATGTTCGGATTAAGTATGGAATAAATTCGTTCTATGGGTAATGGAGCAAAGTGAATGCCAAACTTTCGAAAAAAGTCATCTTCTCCGATGAAGCGTATTTCCGTTTGCATGTCTTCATGAATACACAAAAACATAATAACGGAGTTCTTGTTGTCTCAACTGGACGGTATGGATCTGGACGACATGTGGTTTCAGCAAGACGACGGCACCCGCCACACGGCGCGTGAAACAATCGGAATAAATGCACTCTGGGACATAATGTATTATAAATATGATCTTCTTTTTAAGCAGATCCTTTAATTCGTAAGTGGAATATGCAACCGTACTAAGATAAGACAAGAAGAAGTAATTCTTAAAAAATTTATATAATTATAATCAATTAGCTGTTTTTGTTTGTTTTTTTCTTTACATTTTATACAAAAACTAATTGTTTCTTTTTAATTAAAAGTCAAATAAATACGAGTATTAATTTACAAAACACTTGTTAAGAATGTAAACAAAATCTTCACTATAAAAGGAATGAAAAACTAATAAAATTGTCATTAGTTTTTCAAAATCGTTACAAGTAGCAAGCAGCTCATCGAAAGAGGATAAAGGAAAATGTTTACCAAGATTGCATTTGTATTTTTAACTATTTCTCTGATTGGAATGGTGAAAGGAGATTTTAGCAGTAATGTTAATGAAATCGTTAAAAATTTACGTCGCGTAAATTGTATGACGGAGACAGTGCTCGAATTAGAAGATCAAGCTGATGAGTTTTCTTATCAAATTAAAAGAAAGTGCCACAGAGCAGTTGATTTGGCAAAGGAATTAGCTGATGTTAAACAACTTACTGATATTACATCAAGCGTGATTAATATCAATGATGGGGATTGTAACAATGCTGGATATGATGACGATTGGGATGCTACAACTACTCCTCCAGCTAAATGTGTTCAAAACCTTAAAACACAATTGGCACTATTATTGACTTCATTCACTCAAACTAGCACCGATATAAACAATGGTTTACTGGAGTCTTATAGCACCAATAGCTGTGTACAAATCACTATGACAAACTTTAAATACTATCTAGATACATTTGAATTACGTATTACAAGATGTGCCGGTCTTGCTTAATTACAATAAATTATATCAGGGAATTAAAAAAATAAAGCACAGAACATTTAAATAAAGAGCAAACTAAGTGAACTAAAATATTTAAGTGTCGGTGAGATTAAGACCACATGAATTGATTTTTTAAATCTGATTTTACACAATTTATCATTGGAGAAAAAATTTTAATTTTTCAATTAAAAACTAGATATTTTTAGTGTATAAGGGAAAATTAGACATCTTAAATTTTAAATCTACTCCTTAGGTGCAGAATAATATTAAAAAAAAAAAAAAACTTTCAATAGTTAAATTTTCTATTTTTTAACCTTTCACCAACTTGCGTAATATTTTATTATTATTTAAGTAAATTCTATTCTCAATATGACAATTAATTTGAAATACGGAATGGTGTGGTGTAAGTATTACTTTCGGAACATTTTTTATTAAAATATAAGTGTCTATCCAGATTCGATGAGCTTTGGCAATTTATTCGGGTTACTTGGCAAGAAATACCAGTTTCCTTATTATTTTTCAAATAACTGTAAGTAAACTGATTGTAATGATATATTTTTTAGACCACAAAAATATTTATACATATTAGTATTTACCTATTATTGCATTTAAAGAAGAAAAGAGTACCTAGTTAATAATTAAAAAATAAAATTATGTACTAGCAATAATTTACAAAATTGATTTTTAAAGCAAGCACTACAATTGAATGCAAACAAAATATTGAAAACAAGAATAGTGGCTCAACGAAATAAAAAAAGCAATGACAACAACAAAAATATAACTTTAAAAAACACATCAAAGTTCAATGCTCCAAAACTCCATGGCAGCGTAATTTAAACACACATACTCCCCATCGCAACACACACACGCACACATACACATTTAATGTAAACAGTATACGAGTGTAACAAAATTCAGTGAGCAAAATTAAGAAGTAGTAGAGCAAAAATTAACTAAGATAAAAAGAAAATTATGGCGAAATGGATGCAAGAGATTAATAAATTTCAAAAAATCAAAATTATGAAACACCAAATATCTACATAAATTTCAAATGAGTTTAGTTTATAATTAGATAAGTAGAGGGCATTTTTATACGTCCCATGCTTATAAGGAAAGAATATAAAATTCTCTGATCTAGTTTGGTAGGTATGTGATTGCATCGTCTGTATTTAACAAAAAAAATTCATTTATTAATCCATCGTGTATATATATATATATATATATATATATATTTAACTTATGAAAAATGGAATAATCACCGGCAGATACTAGTAATTTATAAAACTTATTTTTATGGTGTTTATTTTTAATTTAATTTAATTAAAATGCGTGCGTAGAAAAATTTAAATAATTTAATGATAAATTAATTAAAGCTTTTTACTGCACACCTCGTTCCTGGTGTATGTTTATTGTATAAAATTGGCGACAATATTACCACAAAAAATAAATTAATAAACAAATGTCTAATACAACAACACCGTTTGTTGAGAATTGAATGTTAATGTTTATTGATATATATTTAACTTGTTTACGAAAAACATTAATATTAATTATTGTGCTTTTATATCTTTGTCAATAATTTTCAGTCTAAGATTTTATGTTTATAAAATAAGTTCGTTATTTAATTTATACAAGTATTGAATAAAATACATATATTCAGAAATAACAATTAACAGGTTATGGGCCGCATGATACGCAATTAGCTAAATTTTATTAGAAATCAATAATGGCGAATGTATCAGGAAGTTATCCACTCGAGGTATTACGCGGAAGAGAAAATTTCGACGTATGGAAACAACAAGCTAAATCATGTTTAGTGATAAATAATTGCTGGTTAGTCGTAGAAAAAGGAGTTGTGGCAGATGGTGATGCAAAATTAGACGAGCGTGCATTAGCAGAAATCACGCTGATGATAGATCCTAGCAATTATGGTCATATTGCAATGGCAACAACATCCAAACAAGCTTGGGATGCCCTTATGAACGCTTATGAAGACAAGGGCTTAACCAGAAAGGTAGAACTACTAAAACTATTGGTAAATATTAAATTAGAAAAGTTTAGCTGCATACAGGAATATGTAAATGAAATAGTCATAATTGCAATGAAAGTAAAAAATGCTGGTCTCAACGTAGACGATGAGCTAACGGCATCGTTAATGTTAGCTGGTTTAACTGATGAGTTTAAGCCTCTGGTAATGGCTGTGGAAAATTCAAAGGAAAAGCTAACAGTCGATACTGTAAAAAATCTTCTCTTGCAAGATGCTAAATTTGACCAGAAAAGAGAAAGTGAAGCCGCATTGTACTTAAAGAATCAAAGAAGAGAAAAGAAAATACAATGTTATAATTGTAAAGAATTTGGGCACATTTCTAAAAATTGTCAAAACAAAATAAAAAACAATTATAACAGCGAATATTCTAAAAGGATTTTCAAGCATAAGAAGAATACATCATCAACTCATATGGCATCAACAGGAAAAAGTATGCATGTTTGCCTGAAGAGTGATAAATTATCAAAATCTGTGGAAGCAAATTCTGTTTATTGGTACGTCGACAGTGGTGCAAGCAATCACATGATGAATGTAAGTAGCTATATGTATAATAAACAAAATATAGTGAATAAAAAAGTGCTGATTGCAAACAATAGTGAATTAAATGTAGTCTGCGCTGGTGATGTTGATATCACAATTTGTAAAGATGAAAATAAAAAGCATATTACTATAAAAAATGTTGAATATGTACCAAACCTATGTGCAAATTTATTGTCAGTAAAACAAATGACAAAAAGCGGAAAGAAAGTTGTTTTTGAAAAAGACATTTGTAAAATTTTTGATAAAAATAAAAATCTTGTAGCAACAGCCACTGCTTACAATGATCTTTATCGCTTAGATAGTATTGCCCATTTGAAGAAAAATAAGGTTTTTCTTACTTCACAAAATTTTAATTTATGGCATAGAAGAATGGGGCACATATGCAATAAAAGCTTGCGAGAAGTAAAAGATGCAAGTATGGGTATAAATTTTGGTACAGAAGATAAAGATAAATGTATTACCTGTGTCAAGGGAAAGCAAACTCGTAGTCTAACTAAATTAAGCGGCACAAGAGCTACGGAATTATTGCAGCTGGTACATTCAGATGTATTAGGACCGCTGAATACGAATTCATTCTCTGGTGCGAAGTTTTTAGTTACGTTTATAGACGACTATTCAAGAAAAGTTTTTGTTTATCCTCTAAAAATGAAGTCAGAAGTTTTTAACACTTTTGTAAATTTTAAAAAGATGGTCGAAAATCAGTGCTCTAAGAAAATTAAAATTTTACGCACTGATAATGGTGGTGAATATTTAAGTAATAAATTTTCACGTTTTTTGAAAGATAATGGCATTATACATCAAAAAACTTGTCCGTATACTCCGGAACAAAATGGTGTTGCGGAAAGAATTAATCGTACGATAATTGAGAGAGTCAGATGCATGCTTATAGATAGTAAATTAGATCATCGTTTTTGGGCTGAAGCTGCGAATACAGCTAGTTTCCTAATAAACAGAATACCATGTAGAGGCGCAGTTCGTACTCCAGAAGAAATATGGTCTGGTCGTCGCCCAAATTTAAAATTTTTAAGAGTTTTTGGC
This sequence comes from Thelaira solivaga, assembly GCA_947397855.1. NCBI lineage: Eukaryota > Metazoa > Arthropoda > Insecta > Diptera > Tachinidae > Thelaira > Thelaira solivaga. The sequence goes on along the minus strand of OX377612.1, from coordinate 62,035,373 downwards.
TGTCGTGCACTTGTTCACATACCAAAAGAAAAACGACGAAAGCTAGATGCAAAATCAATTGAAGGCATTATGATGGGATATAGCTCTGAATGCAAAGCTTATCGAATATTTAATCCTCAAAACGGTAACATATTAATTAACAGAGATGTCGTGTTTTTGGAAGAAAGTCAAAGCAACTTTAAATCGAATAAAAAATTGTATTACCCTGAATTGTTGCAAGAGTGTGATGTTGTTAATTCAGTGGAAGAAAGCAGAGAAATTGAATTAACACCTCAAATTGATATACCAATAGAGAGTTCTCAGCAAAAAGTGACAGATTCAGAAGAAAGCGACTATGATGATTCTGTTGATTGGACAGTTTCTGTACCGTCAGCCGTCACAGATAATGAATGGTCACCAAGTAGATACGAGGCACAAAATATAACTGTTGCTGAAAATATTCGTCGTTCTGATCGAATAGCTAATAAAAGACAGCAATCGCAAAACTTTTGTGCAATGCAATTTGTAGCCAACGATCCTGAAAATGTAAAAGAAGCAATGTCTTCAGATTATTCAGTCGAGTGGGAAAACGCCATGAAAGAAGAATTCGAATCACTAATGAAAAATGATACATGGGAGTTAACAAATTTACCCCAAGGTAAAAAGGCTATTAAATCTAGGTGGGTTTTCAAAACCAAACGTGATGAAGCTGGAAATATTTTGCAATGGAAAACTAGATTGGTTGCAAAAGGTTTTTCCCAGCGAGAAGGGATTGATTTTACTGAAACTTTCTCTCCTGTTGTCAGATATGGTTCAATTAGGTATTTGTTAGCCCTGGCAGTAAAACACAATTTTTATATACATCAAATGGATGCGGTAAGTGCATATTTGAATGGCGTTTTAAAAGAAATTGTATATATGCAACAACCAGAAATGTTTGATGATGGATCCGGAAGAGTTTGTAAACTGAAAAAATCTATATACGGATTGAAACAATCAGGGAGAGTATGGAACGAAACAATTAATATGGAACTAACCAAAATTGGTCTTCAAAGAAGCGAAGTTGATCAATGTATATACTTCAAGATAACTAATGATGAAATGTTGTACGTTGTTATTTATGTCGATGATATTTTGATATTTGCTAATAATATTAAATCGGTAGAATTTATAAAAGAAAAACTTGCCAGCAAATTCAAAATGAAAGACATGAAAGAAGTATCATCATTTCTTGGAATGAAGATTATTCGAGGTAAAGATTTTATTAAAATTGATCAATCAAAGTATATAGCAGATGTTTTACACCGGTTCGGTATGAGTGACTGTAATCCCACGAAGACACCTCTCGATTATAATCAAAAGTTGTCAAGTAGTATGTCTCCAAAAGATACTAAGGGTAAAGAACAGATGTCGAAAATACCGTATATGCAAGCTATTGGCTGTTTACTATTTGCTGCACAAGTTTCTAGACCTGACATATGCTATGCAGTAAATATCCTAAGTCGTTTTGGATCTAATCCTGGCAAAGCTCATTGGGAAGCTGTAAAAAGAGTAATGAGATACTTGAAAGGAACCATAAATAAAGGTATTATATATAAAAGACAGCAAGAAGACGAAATAAAAGGCTACTGTGACGCGGATTGGGCTGGAAACTTAGACGATCGCCAATCTACTACTGGATATGTATTTCTGTATCAGTCTGCTGCTATATCATGGACTTCCAAGAAGCAGAAGACAGTGGCATTATCATCAACGGAAGCAGAATTTATGTCAGTAACAGCAGCAATACAAGAATCAGTGTGGTTGAAACGCTTGGAAGGTGAACTCAACCCAAAGAGCAATAAAGTATTAATTCTTCATTGTGATAACAAAGGAGCTATACAAGTTGCTATTAACAACAGTTATTCTACAAGAACTAAACATGTAGATATAAAAGCAAAATTTATTCGTCAAAAAATTGACAACAAAGAGATCATTTTAAAATATATTCCTACAACTGAGATGATCGCAGATGTTTTCACCAAGGCTGTTACCTCTCAGAAAATCGAATATTTTAGAGAAAAATTTGGACTTCAATGATTTTATATTAAATAATTTTACATTCAGGGAGAGTGTTGAGAATTGAATGTTAATGTTTATTGATATATATTTAACTTGTTTACGAAAAACATTAATATTAATTATTGTGCTTTTATATCTTTGTCAATAATTTTCAGTCTAAGATTTTATGTTTATAAAATAAGTTCGTTATTTAATTTATACAAGTATTGAATAAAATACATATATTCAGAAATAACAATTAACACCGTTGACTACAAATAATCAAAAATTAAAAAAAAAAAAAAAACTCAAAACCACACTTCAGTTTATTAAGTGTTTGCAGTGCATAAAATAAAGAGAAAAACTATTGAAAATTTAATGAATTAAAACTGAAAATCAACTCAGCGGAAATTTTGTTCAATTTCCGCTTGTGATCAGAATTGTTTGTTTAATTTAAAGAAATTTGATTTTATTACATGGCAAAGAAAATAAAATTAAATTCAATGCTTAGATGCAAACACACACAAATGCACATTTTTTTATACATTGAAAAGAATTAAAATTTTATTACTATGCGTACAATATTTTAAATTAATTAAAACAATTAAACAAAATTTTTAATTCTCATGAATAATCAATCATGTGTGTATGGTGAAATTAAAAAGAGACAAATTTAACAGTTTTTCGCCATTTTTTAATTTTTGTACCGAAAATAAAAAACTACTCAAAGTACATAACTTTTGAAATAAAGCCGATTTGGATATAACAAGTAGAAATTCATAATTTCAAACTCTAAACAAGTTTTGATAAATAAATAGTAGAATAAATTTGTTCAAAGGAATAAATATCACTTTAATAAGTAAATACAAGTTATTAAATTTAAATAAATGCATAAAAATGCTTTGAAGTTAGGAATTTTTTTTTTGTCCTTACATGCACTACACTAATATTTTAGAAATACTTTAATCCTGTCATAAAGTTTTAAGAAATAAAGTCTGCCTAGATATTTATATATTTTTTTATTTTGGATTAAACTTAGCATGTAGAAATATGTTTATGAACACGTTATTTGAATTACAAATCAATTGAATACTAAAAAAAACACTAAATTATCGATATTGACTTATTTCTTCTGCACATACACTGGAAGTTACCACAATGATGCTGGGCATGTTTAGAACATGATGACATACCTGCTATTAATACACACGAGTTGGTCAATTATCTCCATACAATGTACGAGAGTATACAGTGATCGAATAAAAAATTCAAGCAGATGTGTGTGTGTGTGTAAAAGTAGTAACTGTCAATCAACATTTGTGGTAATAAATTAACTATGTGTGTGTTACACTGTTTGTATTACTATAATTTACAAATAGAGAAAATTTTTTAACACATACGTAATTTTAAGTACGGAGATCCCCAACACAGAATTTTGATCTCAAAACACCGTAAAGACCAGCAAACTCGTTGGCGGGGTTGTAATGGCACGGGGATATTTTTCGTGCAGAAGGACGGGTATATATATCGGATTGACCCGAGAATAGATGCGTATTGCTAGTTTAAAACATTTCAGCACTTGATACTAAATTTTTTACTAGAAAAGTTAAAAGCTTTTACAAAATTTATTTGTAATCAATCAGTGTCTCATAAACTAAGTCTACAAAGTATCTTGATGAAATATTCCTAAAAATAAGCAAACTAATCTAATAAAAAAATTCAAGTTTACAACAAGAACTTGTAAGTGATTAAAAATCTCTATACAAACACTATATGATCACAGAGATTTACTTATGTATGTACATACAAACTAGATGTCAGAAGTAAATATACATATGTGTGTACTTGTATGCCAAATTAGTAATTTTGTTAATATTTATTTTGCAATTGCAGATGTATGTACGTACATACATACATACAAATCCAGTTTGTGAGTACAAAAATATTTCTAGCCAGGGCATTGACTTAAATCTGACTAGTATATTACTTTTTTTTATTAATATGCTGACGTCATTATTAATAAAGTGAAATTCAAACATAATTTTACAGATTGTTTGTATTTTTGTTTTAGTGTATGTGATATTAATTTTTTTTGTTTCTATTGCACTTTTTTAGTGTGGGCTTGTATTTTATGGCCAAATGCCAAGTGCAACAATAATAATGACAATAACAAAAAATTTCATTGACATCAAGAAAACAAATAACAAATACAACACTAATATTATAAGAAAAAAAAAATACTTTTTTGTAATTTGCTACACCGATATGCAAACAATTTTAACACTATTACTGTTAAAGGTGTTAAGACAACTTTTTTTACAACAGGAGCATGTATCATGACAATTTCAACTTTTTACTTTTGCCACCATCATTTTTGGCTATGTATTCAATGTCGTTATTTTTTTTCGATAATTCTGTAAAATTTATTATTGTTCGCTCCACAAAAATTATGTATGAGAGGTGATTAAAATTTTTCTCAGCATTTCAAAAATAATAAAAACTGTTATATTTGAGAATATGCTTTATGAATAATGATGATACTAAAATAAACTCTTATTATTACACTAAACTAAAATCGAAAGAAGAAAAGGTTTACTCTTATTTATTTCAAATGTAATTAAAATTAATGAAATTAGATTACATTTCACTTACACTAGGCAAGTGTAAGTAATTGTCCTTTTTTTATGTAATGGTCCATTATGAGACATATTTATGACACATAAAATGTTTATAACCCTTCAGTCGTAACATAAGAATACAAAATAAAAAATTTATATTCAGTTTCTCTATGGTACGAGGCTTGCGTTCACAATCACTAAAAGAAGTATCTCAGTAATTGTAAATATTTTTATATATACATAGATTTCTCTATATATTTTATAATCCTTTTTTTGCGCTTTCTAGTTCAGTATATTAACAATTCCATATTATTAAAGATATGTACATAATATTTATTATTTTTTAATTAATTTTTGATAATTTGTATTGTAGGAAACTTGATAGTAGCCCCAGATACGATAACTTTATCCTCATCACGTGTACCTGTGTTAAATATTTAATAATAATAATAATACACATCATCGCAATGTTGGTGACACAGATGGTGCTGATTAGGAAAAAGTGATCGCTCCACCACATCAGTCTCTGAGGTTAATATAAATTTTTCTGCATTTAAAAGAATATCAAATTTTCAGAAATTTAATAAAAAACAAAAAATAGTATGTACCCTCAATAATACAGAATTATAAGAAAATATTCTTGTTATACACTGAACTGGATATAATTATTTTTCTTTCAGAAGTGTTAAAAACAACAATATTTTTTATTATAATAATTTTTAAGAAAAAGAATATATGTAGGTTTTTTAACTCACCAATTTTTACGAAATCACTGATTATTCTACCACCTGCAATAAGCCAACGTATCCAGGATATATTATCTGGATTATCGATGCGACTACTAGGATTAGAAAATCTCTCCATGATGCAATTTAGATCCGGCGTAGGACCGCCACTGCAACATTCTGCAACAATCAGAGCAGCAACTTTTTTGCGGGTACGATAACAAAACGAAGAAGTATCAAAACAATAGCTGGGAACAGCACCTGCACCACTACCGCTGTTGCCAGCAGCTTCATCTTCTGGATTGCTGGTTGACGATATTGCCGAAATCAAGGCATTTGCACGAATTAAAGCATTTGATGTAGATGGTTCTGAAAATGTGCCAGCTATGGTGGGCTCGTCGACTTCCTCATTTTCCCAAGGCCAATTGTGTATGTTTTCACTATTGGTGTGGAGCAGTGGTGTGCCATTTTCATTATTCGCTGCTGCGTTTGATGTAGTGGCAGTATTTCCATCTTGCTGTTGTTCTGGCTGTTGTTGATTTCGATTTTCATTTCCCTCATTTACCCAAGGAAAATTGTTAGTGTTTTCACCTGTATTGGGTTGGGTAGGGATATTTACATTATTTGCGGCAGCAGGTTGTTGAGTTGGAGATAAATTGATTTCATTATCTTCCGCATCATTATGTGATAAAGGTGCACCTTCATCTTCTACATTACTTGCTGAGGATATTGCCGAAAACAAGACATTACTTGCACGAATTAAAGCATTTGATGTAGATGGTTCTGAAAATCTTCCATCTATGATGGGATCGTTGATTTCCTCATTTTCCCAAGGCCAATTGTTAGTGTTTTCACCTGTATTGGGTACAGGGATAGTTACATTACTTGCGGCAGCAGGTTGTTGATTTGAAGATAAATTGATTATTTCCACATCTTCCTCATCATTATGTGATAATGGTGCTCCATCTGTGGTTACAGTTACTTCTATTGTGTCCAATAAATCGTCATCATCATCATCAAAGTCTTCCTGTGGCTCTTCGCTATTATCATCACTTATTGCTGCTCTATTATTGGTCAAATTATTTTCATCTTCATCCATATTTATAGTTATATTTGTTGTTATTAGGTAGAGTCGAATTTAAATGCCGATCAGATGTTTGTTTAATGGTTATTATTTTTAGTAAGCAGCAGTAATTAGCTGTTGTGGTTGTTGTTATGTTATTAATAACACTGCTGCTGCTTTGCTATGTTAAATAGATAGATACAATAGTTGTTATTTAAGTTGAGTATGAAGGTGACGGTTAACGTCGACGTCGTCAATAATTTCTATTTGTTTTTACTTTAATTTAGTTCTAAAATAAGTTTTCGGTTAATTGTTTTAGAAAAAAAATTGTATCTCATATTAAATATAATAAAAAATGATGATTAGGGTTTTAATCATTTTTCTAAATATTGTAGTGAGATATACATATATCAATTAGCAAAAATTAAAAGGCGTGTACCCAGCCATATTTAAAAGAAAAAATTTTAACAAAAAATAGGCCGCAAATTCACTCTGACACGCTACTTATTAAAGCCGAATGCAGAAATCTTAAAAGATACACTTTTTTTATTCTTGTTGAAAATTTTTCTTACGCATTTCAATTGACCCGTTTATTTATTGAATTTTAATTTTTATTCGCATAATCGACAGCTAGAGCAACAAAAACATAAATAACACTAAAAGAAGAACATGATTTCAATTTGTTCTATTTCTTTAACTTCATTTATTTTCTTTTTATAATTTTTGCACTTCACTCTTTTTGTATTATTTTTTCTGTTGGTATTTGGCTCACTCAATTGTTACACTCTTTAATTTTCTGCTTTCTTACTTCTATTTTTTATACCAAATTTAGTTAAAAACTATTAGATACTTTTCTTTATCGTATTTTACCACGTTTAGTTTTTTTAATTTATTAATAGATTTGAAGTTGATTTATGTTAGTTAAATTGACGATTTAATGTTAATAGTTTTTATTTATATCCAAAGCTACTTTGTGCAACAAAATTTTATTAAATTGCAGCGCATTTCAGTGAAATTCCACAAGCGAATTGTAAAGAGAAAAGGTTGGACACACGAAGTCAGCACAAAAAAACTTGGGATATTTTTTATTAAATGTCATTCGTTCGTCGGCCTTGCAGAGTTGTATTGTTTAGTAGGAACAGTACACATGGAAAACATTAACTATTAACATTGGGCACAGAACCAAATGTTGGAGTACAAGTATAAAAAATTTAATTATTTATTACAAATATGTGCTTGTTTAGCATTCTCCATGTTGGAGGTTTTAAATTTTATAAAGAGTGTTCTACTTGCAGTCTATAGCAAGTTTATTCTAAGTTATTTTAGAATAAGTTAAAGCATATCTAGGATACAAGTAATGTCATTAAAACTCCGGTACCAATAGCTCGCTAGCCTATATGTATACTAAGAGCACCAACACTACAGAAACGTCGTCTTGGTAGGACCAGGACCACACACAGCAAGTTTAGTTGGGCACTTTTTTCTCAAATCTCTTTTAAAATTGATTCGGCAATTCTTATTCAGTCACTCATTCAACCTACAAGCTACCTGCCTTCTTTATATAAGATACGAAGAGAGAACAAAAAGGAATTGCCGAGTACGAGCAAGTTTGTACCCCTTTCCATTCCTCTTACCTCTCTCTCCCACAAAATCAAGAATTGCCCAATTAAAATTGCTGTGTGTGGTACTGGTCTAGTTCTGTTGTTTATAAACTTTTTTTAATATTTGTTAAGTATACATTATATCCAAATTGCAGGAAATTAGATTAAGTTTTTCAAACGATCTTTTTTGAAATTTGTAGTTATTTATGTAAGACCACTGTCAGATTATTTTAATACTAAATATATATAAAAATTTTTTCAAAATTAATTAAATTTAAGTAATAAACTTTTAGTCACAGTACTATTTTAAATAAAACAAAAACAAAAAAAGACAACATCACCGGAGAGTAACACTACAAACATACAAAACAATAACAAATCACTAATTTTGTTTTGACATTTTTTCTTCCCTATGTTCACCTGTGTTTTGGAATTTTGCTTTACCTTTCTCGCAATTTCTTTTATGGGGGTTTTTAAGCAAAAGTTTTAATAAACCGTTTTTATTTCTATTACAGATCCACTATTATTCTAGTTTAATGTTTTCTCAAATGATATACTTGTCAAAAATTTAATAAATTAACAAATTTTTAAAACCTTTATATGCATACAATTTTCACATTTTACTTTTTGTAATGAAAAAAAATTTATATTCTGTTTCACACCAGGGATAAATTTATATGCATAAGAACAATTTGTCTTTGGAGTCTTCTTCAGCTATTTACTTTCTGAACATTTAATAAATCAACACTTGGTTTAAAATTTTAATTTATATTTCCAAATCTTAAACTTTCTGCACAACAAAGAATTTATGTTCTGATTTGCACTAGCATGGGTTGTGTAGCACAATTTTATTAGATTTGAAACGTACTTTTGTAAGTTCTGTGCCATTTATATATTGTACACTAACCGTTTAGTACTTTTTTCTTTCCAAGCATTATATTATATATATGCAACTGATATGAAATCTTGTTGATTAAATAGAAAATTTATTATTAATAAATAAATTACATATGATTTCAGGTGAGTTCCTACATTTTACCATATTCAAAATAAGTTCACATTCAAAAGCATATGTAGGCCAAAGTTTCATCACTGTTGGAAAAAGCCAGATACCTCATTAAACAGATGTAACACAAAACATGGTAAATGAAATTATGACCACACCGTGGCAGAACACCAGGTGAAGTCTTCCTTACAACAGTGTATTACAAAAACAGTTTTCTCGTATGTGTTAAATACGTATGCTGAAAAAGGAGGAAGTTCAGAGTACTTACAGTTATATATACACTTATGAATTTGAATATAAAAACAAAGGAGTACACACACACACACACACACAGAATGTAAGCAAATTTGAATAGATATAGAAAAACGAGAAAAGCAAAACATTTACATCAGCATGTAAGATTTTACACCATGCTCTGCACTATCCGGTAGCTTATTTACTAATAATGGCTATAAAACATTTGGAATAGGAATACAGTTTTCGTTATCATTTAAATTTATTCAACTATCTAAAGACATTCGTAATAACATTACTTTAAAAACTAATTCATATTAAAGAATATATATTTTTTTTACAAACATAATTAACTAGACAGAATTTTTGTTTTAAAATCTTATCTAAGATCGTTAGGTACATTACAACATTTGATGTCTACTTTGAAATTTCTAGACCACATATCGACCTGAAATCAAATAACAATTTTGAGTACATGTGATTAATAACAAGTTCAATTCGGCAATGCCGAGTCATATGCATCTTTCATTGTAGTAGGCTAATATTCATATTTTTTTAAATTTGCACATTTTTGGTATATACTCGTATTATTAACATAAATTTTTTAATATAAGTTATTTCATTAAAGAAATTCTTATTAATGACATTCGAGACAAAAATCGCTTCTGGCATCTTTATTTGTAATAAAATTTTTGTGCCAATGCTTTTAGTACAATTCTTAAATATTGAAAAAATAAATTATAAGAAAGATTTCCAATAATAATTTCAAGCTGCAAAAAAAAAAAAAATACCCAAAAAATTACTATCCTATATAAGCAATTAATAGACACCCATACCCACGTATAGGCACTAATGCCTGCCTTCGTGTGTGCGCATACACATTAGACACATACATATATGCTTGCTTTCGTTAATAGGAGTGTCTCAACATTACGCAGTTTAAAATCTTCTATAAAACACAAAAAACAGATCTTTAATGAAAAACTAAAATCTCGGTTGTATTTCTGTTTTTCTTGGTAATTTGTGGACCGATTGCTCGTATTTTTTACAGATAGAATATCATTGTAATTTTTGAGAAAATTATGTACCACGTTTTTTCCTCCGTTTTGTATTTAAGCCAAAACCCATTCAAAAAAATGATTGAAAAGGGCTTAATTTCAATAGCAACCTAATCACAGCAAAACTGACGAATTGATACGTTGTGCGTTATCTGGAGACTTTAAAAAGTTGATTTTAATATATATATTCAACAAATGGTCAGACATACAGACATCGCTAGATCGACTCCACATGTAAGGTGTAGAAATTAAAAACGGAATTACTAACTTTTATACACAATTCTTGCTTACAGTGAAAGATATGAATATGTGATTGAAAGAGTTATTTATGGTTTGGTATGAAGGTATATGTATGTACCCTACCTCATAGTCCGTAATAAGATCACAAAAGCTCAAATCCATTAATTGTAGCTTCTTACATTTTTGTAATATACTAAAAATAATAAATATTATTATTATGGTGCTAATAACGATAATCTCATGAAAATATTTAAAAAACTAAGATGTTAAAATATCAAACTTACTCATGGAATTTTTCTTTTGATATTCCTAAAACACCCATGAGATCCAATTGCTCCAAATCGGGACAAAAATTTGCAATATATTCTAAATCACGATCGGTTAAGCCACGAACGGCAGCTAAAAACAATTTTTTTATTTTAGGACATTTTGTTAAAAATTCTTTCAAGCTGTCGCCCAAAGAAGCCTCCCGCAAGCTAAAGCAATTAATTTTATTAGGAAAAATGTTCAACACTGTTAAAAATAAAATGAAAAACCTACCACCAACCAAAATCAACCTCTTCCAAATCGTGACATTCAGCCAGTGCAGTAAGACCATGTGCGGAAAGAAAATGTGCTTTCCATAAATCCAAGGATATCAATTGTTTATTATACTGGGAAATATGTAAAGCAACGTCATCCATGTTCATAGCCAGGTTACAAAATGCTGTAAATAAATAGATATTTTCAAAAACAAAATTATGGTTTTAGAGCCATTATTACAAGTTACCAATAGTTAAAGTTAAGATTTTATAAGTCAAGTACATATCAAGTTTTTGATTAGACATTAAATTAAAAACATCGATAAGTTAAATAATGGATAGTGTGTAATTAACTATAGACCTAAAATTGGTTCCGAAGTTTGGTTATTTGCCCCACAAAATCGAAACTTTAACTATCGAAATTTGTAGTAACAGCCCTTAGTCTCATAAACATACCTAAATTTAAATGTTTTAGTTTGGGATTATTTTCCAACATGGTTAGCAATAAATCCGTTTCGATAACAGTTTGACACAAATCTAAGCGTTCCAAGTTTTTTAAGTTCGCCAAACACGAAAAATTCAACAAAGGAGGACTAATAGAGCAATTGCGTAAAGACAGTTCTAAAAAAAGTAAAAAAAAAAACACTTTAGCTAAATAAACATTCTAAGAAAAAAAACTACCTTTCAAATTATCGCAGACAATTCCCAAGGTTTCAATACAACTGGCATTTAAAAATTTGGCAGAATTCAAACGTATGTGAGTCAATGAATCACCCCGCTGTTGGATAAATCTAATAATTACAAAAGTAATATTAGTGTAAATTACAGATTTTACATACTAATTGTGTGCTCAGGTATTACAAATTTATAATAAACTTACTTTTTAAATTCAGTAGGTGACATGGTTAGTATAGTGCAACCACACCAGGACATATCCAATTTTTTTAGTACAGTTGCTCTTTTAGCTAAAGTGGAAAGTAATTCGGAAGATGCAATATGCCAGTATGGCTTTAAATTTATTTCACTATACAGCAATGGATGTGTAGAGACATCATAAAGGAATCTTGACACTTGACCAACTCTAAATAGTGAAACCAAATCTAAATAGCTAAAAATTTTTAAAACTATATCAAACTGTAAACAAAAACAAACAAATTTGGAACATCAATTTTAAAGATACATTTAAGAAAATAATTATTTTTATTATTTTACCGGCATATCGCTGAGCTCAACACGTGACAAGGTTAAAGTTTCTTTGGTGTGGTTTGTATTATCAAATTGCATAAATTTATCCAAATCATGCATTAGAAAATGTTGCAAACGTGTATGATACTTGTCCTTATAAAAGGGACGAAATTTCATATTTTGTAACTTAAATAAAATAGAGCCTGTAAAAAACAAAATACATTATAATCGCTTTGAAATTTTGAGTAAAAAGTAAATATAATTTTTATCATGCAACTGAAATATAAGCAACTACATATTTCTTTTGTTTAGGCGTTATTGCTTACTTTTTCTTTGCCTTTCATAGTAGTCTAGTAGGGTTTTTGCATTTCTCATGTTAAACTTTTTGCCATTTAAAACAACTGCATCGATTTCGGTGTAATAGTGAAGACGTTGATGATTAAACTCCAATCTTATGGTCCTGTAAAAATATAAGAAACATTTTTTGCTTAATACACAAAGAATTTAGTTTCTATTAGTTCACATTAAAACATTTTTGCAGCACAATTTTTTAATACAAGAGGAAATACGAATGTAAACAGAAATGGGTACTTACGCACCCGTTAATTTTATGTTTATTATTGTTTTATTGTAATTAAATAAAAGTTGCCCTTAAAAGTTTATCTTCTTGCCACTGGAATGTTTTTTAATTTTTTGAAATTTATAACCAATCCTGGAGTTAGATTGGAAATACTTCTTGTTACAAATATAACTGGGCTTATGTGTTAGTTGGTATTTTCTAACTTGTGGGTGTACTTGATGAACCATATTTTCTTTCTTTTCATTAATTTTATCAATATGTGTTTTATTTGCAGAGCTACTAGTTTCTTTAATTCCAGTTAGCATTTGATGATTTTTTGCATAAATTTCTTTAATCCTTTTAATTAAATATTTATAGCAAATATTACGAAATCGTCGGTTTTTCAAAAGTTTCATTTGAGAAATATTGTCCCTTTCCTGCATATAATTTTTGATACGTTGAATACTTTTTGAATTTTTTATATGATTTCGCATAAAGTAGGGTGGTATTTTCTTTTCGTATGTTTTAATTTCTTTAAGAATGTTATTTAATGTATTTTCCTTATATGCGATGATGTTTCTGAGATGCTGTTTGGACGTCATTGTAAATTTTATTAATTGTGAATATCTTTTTTTATAATTTATTTTCTATAGAAAAACTTCTTTCACTCAAAATTTTTTCTTCGCACATACACAATTTCAAAATAATTTATTTTGATGTTTTTAAGAACTGTGTGTAACAAACTATTTGGAATCAATAGAGTATAATAAAGTATACTCTATATAATTGGAATTATGCTTATTATATTTTAATAACTTTTATAATTTTTCAGCAGAATTTTAAAAGTATTTTTTAAACGTTTTTCATTTTTAAAACTTAAAATTTTGTTTTTTATTTATTTTGTTTATATAACGAAAAAATTAAAATAATATTTTTAATCCTTTGCTTTTTAGAAAACAATAATTTAAAAATTGTACTTTAATAAAACTAACTTTTAAATATGTTTTCTGTAAAATCAACACTTTTGAGTAGAGACACTATTGAATAAATTAGCTATATCCTCGTATTTGAAGAAAATGTTGGAAGTGTTAAATTGCATAAGTAAATATTTTTATATGGGATCCCTGACGATATGTGAAGAAATTTGTTACGGTGGGAGAAAATTAATTGGAATTGCTTCTACGTGAACTCGACAAGGAGCCTTTTAGACCACAATAAAAAAATCTAATACTAATAGTACTAATTTTCTGTTAATGATCATAAGTCAGCAAGCACACAACTTGTATGAACCGCATGGCAACGCTTTTACAATCTACACAATATAGTATACAAATAAAAGTTAACAAAATTGGTAAAATAAAACAATTACCATAAGTAAAAGGACTACTAAATATTAGCTGTATGCCATGTACTACAGCATTGTAAAGACTTTTAATTAAAACTTCCGATTCATTATTGGCAGCTTCTTTAGAGAGTTTAGTTTTTCCATTTGAACAGCTGACATAGTTACTAATTAAGTCTACCGGTTCTTTGCATGATTCTATAGTTTTAATAAAACCAAGATTTAAATAAAATAAATAAATCCAGATAAAATAGTTACCGCAACGGGATGGCACTTTAAATAAAATTTGTAAACTGTGTATTACAGCACCACGAAGATTGTTTATTAAAACTTCTGGTATTCCTGTGTGAGTTCTAGGTCTTCTCTTAAAAGTATCAGTGTCACTTAAATTTTCATATCCACTATTTAAAAAAAATTTTTCTGGAGTCTTTTCAGCCGAGAACTGATTTATTATTGATGGTGTAGGGAGTTGTTTCAAATTAATACCTCCTGAAATTTTTACAAATTCCTTTTTATCTACATCTTTACGAAATTTATTTGTATGATTAGGCTGAAAAAGTACTTTTAATGGAGTCGATATTTTGCGGGAATGGTTATTACATTGATTCACATCACGATTTTCCCATGAGTTTTTTAAGATTGATTTAATACAACCAAAATTATTTGGTAAAGACTCCTTTAATTTTTCATGAGTTTTTCTTTCATAATCAGGAGGATTTTTATGTAGAATTTGTGTTTGCTTTTTTAGATTTAAAGACTTATTTTGTGTTCCTCTTGATAAGCAATCATACTGGTATTGCACCGAGCCAAAGTTTTTGGGAAAAGTGTCTCTCACCACATTCATAAGAGACTGTAAATAATTTTGATTACATGTTGGCATTTGATGTTGAAACTTTGTTTGTTTGTTCACAGTTTTTAAATTTGTTAATCGTTGTTGTCTTAAGTCCGAAATAATGTATTTTAAATATTCGTGTCGAATGGCTCTTAAATCTTTATTAAAAATTTTTAACATTTTTTCTTGTACACTAAAAAATTTTCTTTATAAATTAATTAACAAAATGAAATTTTTTAAAAATAGCTTGTAACAAATATTGTTTTGAAAGTAAAAATTTTATTACTTATAAACAGAGTTGTTTATTCAGTACGATAAGTACCGCATTAGATGGCATATCTCATATGGATGGTACTCGAAATTCAAATTGCTGGGGTTAGGTTATGATTTTTTATATAACTCTTTGGAACTCTGATTCATTATTTTCATAGATTATCTATCTTTTTAGAACCGATTAAAATAAAAACTAAATAAATATTTTCACACACTGTACTCACTTGGTTGGTAATTTTATACGTTTCAATGGTGGTGCAAAACGTCGAGCGGCCCTAGCCGTATAAGGTGGTCGTGTATAAAAGTCATTATCCTCCCACAAGCATATCCAAGTTCTGGCAATAGTGTATGCCCATATTCGTACAACAGCGCCCGGATTAAATGTTTCAAAAATAGCAATTTCATCGGGAACGACATAGTCTTCAAAATATAAAATAATAAAATCTTCAGCTGGTACTTTGGGTAAATCTTTGGGTGATATTTCCTGTAAACGGGATGGAGCTTTGTCCCACCAATCGCCATATGTGCGCTAAAAGTGAAAAAATATAATATGGGATGTATGAAATAATTAATTTTAGCTACAATCTCATTTACCATAGCGAATGTTTGAGGAAGATCTCCATATTCTGGATATATGGAGGGTCTGCCCGTTATATTCGGGGCCGTGTAGGATATACTCAAATCGATGCCATATTGCGAACTAAAATCTAATACACTATGAGCATATTGTTCAATGCGATAGTCGGCATAACAGTAACCATCTACATCAATCATAGCACCAGCTACTTCATATTCATCATCAGATTCTGAAGAAGGTTCTAACTCTCCCATACGACTCGAAAAGTTTACTATCGTATCAACAGCTACTGCATTATTTGCTCCGTCCCTCCCATTCTCCTCCAAAGATTCAGAGGATTGTGAGGACATTTCAGGTTTTCTATATGCTAGACACAGCCTTTTCAAGTACTGTGTTATTGTTAGTAGTTGTTCTGGAGTATATCCGAATCCAAACCAGCTACGTGCACGTGCGACAGTTGTAGCCGGAGTGGACTGGGATTGCGTCCACAAATGCAAACCAAACACAATTTTGATAAATTTGTAAAAACCTCTAACGTAAGAAACATAAGAACGCTGGTTATTAATGGGATCATTAACTGATTTAGAATTAAAATCTGTTATCCCTTTCGATACTTATATGGATTCAATTTATGAACAGGTAACAACAAAGTAGACAAATACGTGGAATAATAGCAAAATTCCTGTTTACCCTTCACAGTAAATTAATATTTTCTCTTTCTATTTTGTTTTCGTTTTTTGAACGTACCACCTTTACATTCTACCTGTTTCAGATTTTAATCCAATATGTATTTTACAATTGTTAATGTGTACTCTTTTTCTCCTTCTTAGTTTAACATTTGTCACTCCAATTTATTTCCATTAACAAATTAAATTCCAAATAATTTCATGTAATTAACTTTCTTTTGTTTAAATAGAATGCAAAATTTCTTTGTTTTTTTTTATTCTGATGAGAGAAATTTACAATGTTTTCCTTTTTTGACGTTTCGTTGGCTATGTTTAGTTGTTACTGGCTGAAATTACCCGGCCTTGCCCGGTCCACTTACTCTGAATTTTTCAAGGCATAGTAATTGTGCTTTTGTATATTTTATATGAAAAAATTAATGAGTTTTTAAAATTCTATCTGATTCAACCTTGTTAGGAAATAAAACGTAAATATAAATTATTTTAAAAATTTTGCATATACATATTATTAAGATAGTTTCTATGCCGTCATTAAATCTATAAATTCGCCTTGGAGCGACCTAAATTCAGTTAAACGCTTCTGATGCTGTTTGCCGCTTTGGAAAATGACAAAAAAAAGTTGGCAGCGTAGTAGTAGTAGTTTCGAAATTAAGTTTTGTTCTAAGAAAAAGTAAAGTGAATTCGTGTTAATTGAAAAGAAAGATAAGAATAAAAAAAAACCAAATACCTAATGTTAACATACAAGAGAAGAGCTTAAAGCTATGTTACTGCTTAAATTATTTATTTATTCAATAAGGGCACAAATTATTACTTAGTAATTACCTACAATGCAATTCAATTCAATTTGAAAAAAGATGAAAACATCAAGAAGTGTAAAATGTTGTGTTAATATTCTGGGACTGTCACAGATCAGTTTCTGAGTTAAAATATTTGTACATGTATGCAAATCTGATATACCAATTTCGAGGAAATACGCAAGAGAAAGTATTAAAAAAGAGACCATTTCTGAATTTTTAAGTTTAACAAATTAAATATATTCAAAAGAAATTTACGCAATAATCAGATTATATTTCTAAATGAATTCAATATATAAATTACACATTTTAAACTGCAGCAGCAGATCAATAAAGAAACATACAAACTCACACTAGCACTCGCTTACTTCTTTTATTTGTAAATTTATGTAGGAATATTGTTTCTTTTAGGTTTTTTACTTTAAAGCATCAGAGCATAAAGTGGAAACGTATGAAAAAAAATAATAATTGTTATTATTGCTTTAGTAGTTTTTGTTGTTTATTGTTAATTGTTGAAGCTGCCAAAGATGCATGTTGAATGCAAAGAAGAAGGCGTCATAAACTTGTTGCTGCTGCTGTAACTTTCAAACAATAATTGTAAGAGAATGTTTAAAGCAAATATTTATTAAAAAGAAAATATATGTTGGGCGAGCTAGCTGATTGACTGGCTGCCTTCTTTTTACTTTTTTTTTTCCATACTCGTACAACCAATGCCTGTCTGCCTGCCCATTTCAAGTACTTTATCGTACTTACAATTTCACTTGTAATTAAAATTGAATAAACTATTTACTATTTGTGGCATGTTAAGAAATAATTTAAATAATCAGAAATTTAATGTAAAACTATTTAAGCTTTACGGTTAGATTTAGAAAAAAAAGGAAACAAAACAACACAAAAGATATACAAAATGAAATATTGTACCGGAAGAGCCGTTATTAGCAGCATATTAACAAGATATTAATCAATTACGATAAACATTTGTCTTTTGTTTCTGTTCAAGTTTACAGGCGTGAATCACGTTGAAATTACGCATACAAAACAGTTTCTTTTAAATTTGTCATTAAAGTTAAATATTGAGGGTTGAAATTATGAATAAAATTTAATATATTAAAAATGAAAGAAAATTTCTTAATTAAGATTTTTTGTGTGCGAGTTTTTAACTAAAATTAGATTTGTGCCCAATCGTTCACTTGGAAATTATTGAAACTATTTTTAATTTCTCTAAAAATTACTGCAACTTGAGTATTTGAATAATTTATTTTGCATCAAAAAGTCTAACATATATGCGTATTTGGAAATAAAATTAATTAGCAAATAACTACACAAGAACAGCATGCGTGTCCAATCAAGTGATTACGCTAATAAGCTCTCACTACATAACACACCATCAAACTGTGGTGCAATATTTATTTCATAAAAAAAGGGAAGGTCGTTGTGATTAGCAGCAAATTTTTTGCTATGAAACAAACAAATAAATATATAAAAAAAAAAATAAAATAATAAAAAATATATACGAAAAAAACTGAAAAAACCTGTTTGAAGAAAGAAATGGCTTTATCTATCTTCTATGTATATAAATAAAATTAACTTTCTGTTTGTTTGTTCGTTATACAAATTTTTATTTTCCAACGAAATTTTCTCTACTCCAAGCAAGGCCGTCATATATTTTTGGGTTGGCCACACCCATTTTCAAGCTCACTTTTCAACGATTTTCACTAGCCACTGTTCAAAAAGCTGTGTGCCTATACTTAATTTAAGCCTGAAATTATGCTTTGAAATATTTTATTTAGAACTTTAGTTGGCGTCTCTGATAATAATGCATAAAGTAGTGAATGGCTGTACTTATTAACAATTACATTTCAATTTCTGAACGGATTTCTCTAATTTTCTCGATATCGAATGTAGTGATTTAGTCCTTGTTATTGTTTGTGTACGCTGCGGCTGAATTTACCCACTTATTTAGACAAAAAATTTTTTTTTTTATGTATAATATATAAATATGTATGTAGGTATGTATGTATATAGTTTAAAGTATCTCTCATAAAGAGTGAGTTGAAAGTAGCTGTAAAAAAATTGTAAGGACAAAAATTTTCTTTAGAACGAGTAAATGCATTCAGTCTGATTTTATTTATGTATGTATGGGTGTAGTTGAATACGTAACTCAAAATTGTGAGCTTTTCAGCCGTTTTCAAATGACTTTGGCAACACGGCATTAATTTTTTATACCATTTTTGTGATTCTCATGCCATGAATCATTGAATTCTCAGGCATTAGATAGATTGATGCCTGATGTTTGTTAAAAAACACACACACACACAGATGCTCGCATAGAAAACACATGCACTCAATAGAAAAAAGAAAACGAAATGGATATAAGTAAATGATTGCATACTTGAAATTTTGTACATACACACATACAAACGTTCGTATTCGCATGAGTGTGTAGTTGAGAACTACATGTATGTATATATGTTGCATCAAGGTATATATAATGCATTCATACATGTAAATAATATTGTATGTATGCAGTTATTTATGTGCATGTTTTGTATTTAAAGTAAACAGCGAGCAAGCAGCAACATGCAATATTGCAAAATTATATTTAAGATAATCAGCAACATCATCTACTATAAACAACAACAACAACAACACAAACAACTGCTGGGTGTTACAAAAAGAAAAAAATACATACACTACAGTTGAAAAATATAAAAAAGAAAACAAAAGGTAACCAAATATAATGGCAAAAATAATCACAGCAACCATAATAACATTAAACTCCAAAAAATACCAAAATATACCAGCAAAACACCAACAACAACATCATAAATAACATTATCATAATACCTATACGAGCAAAATAACTTGAAACAATCTTACACACAAATCTTGAGTTCATACACAATCAACCAGACAACCTTAAAGGTAACCACTAGTCTACCTTTAATGACAGCATTTAGGAAGAGGTGGCGGCTGCGCACTCGCTTACGTTAGCGAAAATGTTTCACTGAAGAGCACAGCCAATAAAAATAAATAAAAAGCCAATTTATTATTTTCTTCTCACATACGAGAAATACAAAATTACAAAATTCTCAGTAAATTAAAGCTTTTTGTTTCCGCGGACTTTTTTTCATTTGCTTGCATTGCAACGCATTGCAGTAAAGCTAGTTACTTATTAAAGTAAGAGACAGACACTTTAAAGGATGCCTTATTTGAATTTTGGGCAGGTATATGCCAGTAGATAGAGGCAGAAATAGTTAGTCACTTGGCGAAATAGTTTTTATTAAGTTTGGACTTATTTCTGGCGTTAAAGTTAAATTTTCAATCTCGGCGTGTTCACGGTGTGAATTGTAAATGAAAGAAAAAGTTTTCAGAGAATTATCTTAATTTTTATTATGATAGAAGGATCTATGACAATTATGTGTGAAACAAAAAATGCTAGCTACTGTTTCGGTGCTTTACCTCTATCCAATAGTCCATATTTTCAATGATTCTTAGACATAATTGCGGTTCAATGTCGTTAATGTGCCGAATTATCTCATATTTTAGTTTTTAATTATTCTTGGCTTATTAACGCACAACTTTTCTTTTAATTATCCCCAAAGGAAGACGTTCAACGGTGCCAATTTACATCGCCACGACAAGATATAACACGGCTATTGAATTTCTCACACAAAAGAACCACTGTTTTATTGGCTGTGTAATAAGTGGCACATATCGTCTAAGTTCATATCCTCAACTTCTGGCCACAAGAAGTCCGTTATCATCTCGCGATTGTTGGGAACGACAATGCGTCTAGGTTGACGGCTCTTCTGCCACACTGTCGTGAACAGCAGCAATGATTTCCACAGAACGAGCTGGGTGCACAGGTGTCTTCACATTTCCTACAAAACTCGTTTTGCAGAAATTTGATCTCAATTCTGACGATTCTTATGCTGATCAAAAAAAAAAAAAAATCACAAAGTGCACGAAATGTATTTTGATTTAAACGTCCATTTTATAAAAGGCTTAAACAATCTTAAGGCGCTGCTCAATTCTGTACTTCTCCATGGTTGAATTTGTCAAACACTAAAACAAAGAAATGACTAATCAAGTTGGTATATGATTCACAATTAACAGCGTGAATTACAGTTGCACAACCCTTTATAACAATCTGTTTTCACGACACATATAAAGAGTGATTTTTTTGCTATTATCTTTTTGGCAACACTAATTTTGACAGCTCACGCACGTTTTGTATCTTGTGTCACTGTCAAACATCTTCAGTTTGGTCTATAATTTAATCATGAATCGTCTTACAAACGAACAACGCTTGCAAATTATTGAATTTTATTACCAAAATGCGTGCTCTGTTAAGAAAGTTCATCGCGCGCTTCTTCCATTTTATGGTCAGTTTAATCGACCTACTGAGGCTTCTATTCGGGCTATTGTAACAAAATTTCGCACCAAATTTACATTGTTGGACATTAAACCACCAACACGCTTACGTAGAGTGCGAACTGAAGAAAATATCGCAGCCATATCGGCCAGTGTTGGTGATGACCGTGAATTATCGATTCGGCGCCGTTCGCAGCAATTGGGCCTCTGTTACTCCACTACGTGGAAAATTTTGCGGAAGGATTTG
Source organism: Thelaira solivaga (assembly GCA_947397855.1). Taxonomy (NCBI): domain Eukaryota; kingdom Metazoa; phylum Arthropoda; class Insecta; order Diptera; family Tachinidae; genus Thelaira; species Thelaira solivaga. The sequence continues at coordinate 62,013,419 of OX377612.1, read as the reverse complement.
GGTGTGAAACCTTATAAGATACAACTGGTGCAAGAATTGAAGCCAAACGACCTACCACAACGCCAAATTTTTGGTGAATGGGCTCTTGAAAAGTTAGATGAAGATCCACTTTTTTATCGAAGAATTGTGTTCAGCGACGAGGCTCATTTCTGGTTGAATGGATACGTGAACAAGCAAAACTGCCGCATTTGGAGTGAAGAGCAGCCAGAAATATTGCAAGAGCTACCAATGCATCCACAAAAAACAACCGTTTGGTGCGGATTATGGGCTGGCGGCATCATTGGGCCGTATTTCTTCAAAGATGATGCGAATCACAACGTTACTGTGAATGGTGAGCGCTACCGTGCGATGATAACAAACTTTTTTTTGCCCAAAATGGAAGAGCTTGACTTGCATGACATGTGGTTTCAACAAGACGGTGCCACACGCCACACAGCACGCGAAACAATGGACCAATTGAGAGGCGAGTTCGGTGAACAGTTTATTTCACGCTTGGGACCAGTCAATTGGCCGCCCAGATCGTGCGATTTAACGCCTCTAGACTATTTTTTGTGGGGCTATGTTAAGGCTAATGTCTATAGGGACAAGCCCGCTTCGATTGACGCACTGGAAACCAACATTGCCAACATTATTCGTGAGATACCGGTCGAAATGTTGGAAAGAGTATGCCAAAATTGGACTAAGCGGATGGACCATTTGAGGCGCAGCCGCGGCCAACATTTGCATGAAATAATCTTCAAACATTAAATTTTATCGACCCAACTATCGATCCAAATAAATATTTCATGCATTTTTCTGAATTTTATGTGCTTTTTTTTTTAAATTTCCGATAGTTCTTATAAAATCACCTTTTATATGTCGTGTCACCTTCTTCATTTAGAAAATAAAATGGTATTTCTTGGAAGTGAGAACTGCTGATTTGAAATCATCGCTACAAAATATTGCAAAATTTGCCTTAAATTTACAAACTTGTGTAAGTAATGTCACGCTTTTCTCTGAATGTAAAGAATCTATTCATTTGTACTCCTGCCACAAATTTCTTCTACACATTTACTCATACTAAGCAACCAGCAAAATACTTACTTTTTTTCTGTATGAACACAGCAAACCCATAAACACACGTTTGATTATGTACTGAAACATGGATGGTAAATAAAAAAATTCTTAATAAGTCCAAGCTATTATTAAGTATTCTGCTGAAGAAACCCTCAGTGATCAAGAATATAATGACTCAATGTGCTCTAGAGAATTCTACTGGGATGAGTTAGATTCACCTATAACTGTTATCACTCAAGTAGAGGAATTTTGTTTTACGAAAACAGGCCCATCCAGTTCCGTATATTCCATACATACCTGCGTTCACCGTTCTAATTTTTAACAAATTGTTTTTATCTGATCTCGATCGGTTGTTTACTCTTTGATTTGGAGACAATTTTAATAATTAAAAAAATCCATCTAAATTGTTACCTCTGCCTATACAATAGGGGCAATCTGACCGCTAAACCTTCTTCCAATTCATTTATGCATCAAGAAAGAAGCATTGCAGTTCAATACAAAACTCGTCTTGTGAGATGCGAAGAGCTCTTTTCGTGCACTCAGCTCTCTTTCTAGAGAAATGGCTAAAACAGATGCGAAGTTTGTAACCTAATAGTTTCAGGGTTACATTTCCAATTAGGATTAATTGGGAACAGAACAGACCCGAACCCAGTGATGGGTCACATGTATGGTACACAAATGGCTAGGTGTTGGACCCGGGGTATATGGTCATAACTTCAGAAGAAACTTATTTGGATAAATAGACTTCAGTTTTTCATAAAGCTCTGGTTATGAGAAGAACTAGAAAGAGTCACAAGTAACTGTCACATCTATATTTCCTCCGGACAGTATAGCGGCATTACTTGCACTCAATGGCTTTGAGATAAGATCAAAACTGGTCTGGAATTGCCTATAACTTCTAATAAAACTGACATCTAAGAATAAAGTTCACTTCATAAGGGTGAAAAGTCATAGAGAATATGAATGCAGACGAACTCGCAAGAAAAGGAGTAGCTAATAGATTCATTTCCCCAGAACCATTCTTCGTTATGTCTTGGAGCTCTATTAAGCTCAGTTTTAGGGAGTTGATGAAAAGAAAATCTGAAACAATACTGGGTGCAAACAAACGGTATCAGGGTAGCGAAAACATTCATGTCGATCTCGCAAGAGAACAAATGAATTACTTGGCCTGACCCGGTCAGGAATTCGCATTGTCATAGGATTCATGACTAGATATTGCAGAGTATTAAAACATTTGGCAACCAAGAGGATCAGTCAAAATGACTCAAGATGAAGAGGCACATATTGTGTCACTGTAATGATCTAATTTGAGTATCTCTTCGCTACTTAGTGCATGATTACCTACAACTGTCGGACATGACGGATCTTTAAATTCTTAATGAATACTAGAGTCAGGGGGAATTCGCAACTTGAGAGTAAATCGTGTCATAATAAGTCTATTTTGCAAGCATTGAGCAAGTGACTTGTTCCCACTTCTCATTCTAATTCTACCTGTAAAGTGATGTATAAAGATGTAGCAAATTTTCGAGTTATTCAAACACAAATTGAATTTTAATTTATAGAGATGATCATGGGCCATTTTAAAATATTTATTAAGGATGCTTTGGGCTTCAGAATTCCACTATTTAGCTATTTTAATGAAATATTTCCCATTGAGTCCTACAGATCTGGAGTATCTCATACTGAGATGGCAGACAGACATGTCATCATCAGCGTGAGTATGTTTCCTTAGATGGGATGGCCTTGCCCTCTTAGCTCACTTACTCATCTATTGTCAGTTTTTAATCTGTAGGATTCTACTCATGTCGCCTGTAATTCTATCCATTAATTACAAACTCTTGGTTTTTTGTTTGTTGGGTTGTTAAATATTTGTGTTTGCTGGTATTTTGTAAGTTTTTTTAGTTGTTGTCGTTTGTTTTTATTTCTTGAATTTGTACTTAAAGTGCTAAAAAGCTTGACTCAATCTGTATTTTTTGTTGGTTTCGTTAACTGACTGAATTGTGTGAATATTTTGTTTGTATGGCTTGTGTTAATGTTGGCTTTAACATGCCTTTAGTAATTCGGTGTGTAAAGCTACGATGTTGTTGTATTTAGTATAGGTATTTGTGCGGTTATTATTATTGTTGTTGTTGTTAGTAAAGCACTTGTACTCCAAAGTAACGTAGTACACAAGCAACCAACGTAACGTTTATGAATTATTTTTTTTTGTTTTTGTGCTGCTGATGTTTTTCGTTGTTGTCTTCTCAACGCCAAAGCATGAAGTAGTGGAACATTTTGGTAACCAACAACATGCCGTTTCAGTTGCCGACGTGATATTGACTGAATGAGTTAAAACGCGCGCCTTCAATAAAAAAGTCAGGACAGACAAAAAAATTAAATTAAACAAACTTATTTATAAAATAAAAAATGCATACAAATTATTTATTAAAGATACTCAAACATTAAATAAAAATACCTAAAAAAAAAGAAAAAGAAAACTGCACACAAGTATTATGAATTACAACGAGATTTATTTTTGCTTTCTTTTGCTTTTCTTTCTGGGTGGACGAAAGAAGCAACAAGTCCACAGTCATTAATAGAAATTTCAATGTTACATACACCTGTCAGCGTTAACGTTTGAGTTAGAGAGTTAATCAATCACTCACTTATTTTTCCAAGTCAAGCTCCTGTAACTGCAACCTGTGTAATTGTGGTATGCTGTTATTTTGAGCATTCTATGTGTGCAAATCTGTACAACAACAAACACTAAGAGAATTTAACAGGCTGACTTGATTGGCCGTGTTGTTGTTTGAACATTTTGTTGTGACAATAATTTGCAAGTCACTTGAGAACAACACCAACAAAATTCTTAAAATATTTAACAAAAAGAGAGAGAAAAATAAAAGAAGAAGAAACTTTATTTCTTTCTAATAAATAACTGTAACTAGTCCTACACATTCAGCTGTTTAAATTAAAGTTATTAATTTGTGAAACACAAAAAAAAAATTATTTTAAAATAAATTTACCAAAGAGTGCACCTAAAAATGTGAAATTTCAGTTAAAAACACAACAACAACAATAAAAAAAAAAAAGAAAATACAATAAAAATTTTTAAGTTAATAACAGAGATAAAACCAAAATAGACACACACACATGGCGTAAAAAGTAACATGAGATAAAGAAAACGTAAGAAAAGAAAAGATTCGAGCAATAAAAATTTGCTGCTGCAGTTTATAAATAACTAAGTGTATATGTGTGGGTATGTGCATGTTACATAAATACAGGTGTTAACGATTTTTTGATTTTGAATAGCAAAACAAAAAAACCAACGACAAAAAATATTTTGGTTCATTTTTTTTTTAAATTCACTTGAAAAATATTTTAATTTTATGTAAATACATACACTCGTACATCCACATTAAATAATTATTGTTGCATATGCAGCAGCTAATGGCTCTCAATATTGGAATTAACTAGTTCAACTTTAAATCAGGTAATTTCGAAATGATTTTTTAAATGCTACAACAAATCAAATATCAATCAATCAAGTGCAATGAATTCTTGATTACACTGTTTAACAAAACGAACAAAAATCCTTCCATAGTCATTGTATTATTGTTTTGCGTTCTGCTTGTTTGCTTAAATGTAAAAATCATCACTTTAGATTGGCCAAGTATTTTTTAATTTTTTTTTGTGGTTACTAGGTATAAGGTCACCATCATCTAGGTATGTGAACATGGGACCACTGTAGGGAATTGTAAGGCATATAAAATGGCAAGGGAAAGGTGGAGGCTGGCAAAGCAGAGTACCAACTTGTCCTGTGGCATGCCTCTCTCAGTCTGCAAACAGTAGATCGAGATTTTTTTTACGTAGAACACAGTCCAGATAGAGAGGCCAAAGGATGTGTAATATAGTGAGGATGATATGGCTTAGACTGTATAGCAATCACAGCAGGGATTTACTGCTTCTCCAGAGAGCCCAGTTGGTAGTAACATGCCCCTTTAGTTTTGACAACCGTGCTAGGAGAATGGGTTTCCCATCAAATGACTACTGTAGAAGTTGTCAAAACGAGGAAGCTGTGGAAACTGTGGAACACCTTCTCTCCCTGTGCCCTGCTCTGAAAGAGAAACTCACTGCGAGGTCTTATTGGAATGTGGCCTATAAAGGTCGTCAAGCTGTATGGCTTCATTAAAAGCAGCAAATTAGGTGGCAGACTCATCTTCCTCTTCTTTTCTTTTTCCTTACTACCTTTCACCTTTCTGTCTCTGTTGCTGAGCTTCTTCATTTCCCTCTTGCATAAGTTTCACAAAGGGACCACATGCGAGGACCCAAGTCAGTCCCCCCTTCTGTTTTTCTTGTTGAATCGCCCTGTGCATCCTAAGCTAACCTAACCTACAAGGTTTTTAAATATTCTGTTTCATACATTGAAAAATAGCAGTTATACTTCTTTTCCTTAGTTTTTTTTTAATATTTTCTGACATGAAAAATAAACCAAAAATTTAAAAAATTTATTATAGTGTAAGAACGTTATTTTTAACTGTTGGAGTGTAAAATTTGGCAGAAGCATGGAAATTAATGCGGTCCCATTGCAGTAAATCAAAATATCGAATTTTAATTTGTGTAAATTAAAGCTTTTTTTAAATCAATCGCCTATATATAAATTAATTGCAACTTAGGGCTTTTCTGAGTTCATGTGACGATATGTAAAATTAATTTTTGCTTGTTTGTAGGTTTGTTTACAATTAAAATTTTGGAAAAGTTTGTTACATATAATCTCTAGACCCCATGCTGTATAGTTTTTTCCTAGCCACGCCCACATTTTTCTAATATATGTTCATTTAAAGTAAAAGAAGTATTTATTAGTGGTACAAGAAAGTCTGTGAATTTAAAAGCAATTTTGTTATGCCATGTGCCACCCAAAGAGAGGCCGACTTATTTCAAAAGAAAAATATTTGTAGGCCTTTTAGCCTAGAATTTTGTAGTATTCCTGATACAAAATCTGTTATTGTAAATATAGCAAATTGAATTCCCCTTTCCCGAGTCTTATATACCCTTCACTGTGTCAGCAAAATATTAATATTTTTCACTTTCCACAGCCTTCTAAAATATCAAAAACATACAAAAAAATTAAGGGAGTGAAGATAAATATGCCGAGTTAAATATGTTTTAACGTAACCCTTAAAGTTTTTTAGTATTTAAAAATATGTTTTCAATATTAATGGTGTATTTATCAAATACGTCTTACGTCCCTACATACTTCTATATATATTTTTAGTAGTAGTTTAGCAGAGGTCGTCTAGATTGCTAACCTACTGCCCAAATACTCAGAAGTTACTTTGGATTATTTTTAATTTTTTTTTTTAATTTTCATGTGCTATTGCTGTGAGTAATTTTCGTAGCTTACAGACGAAAATTACGGAATGGGACAAATATCCTTTTAAAGAAAAGGTCGTCTAGCTTTATAATCAACTACCCAAATATTTAGAAATTAATTTGGATTGACTGTTACTTTAAGGGATTTTTAATATTCCCCACTTTGCCGAGATACCATTCCCATGTAAATGCCCATGTAAATTACCAAAAAATATAAAGGCTCTTAACTTTCAGGAAATGTTTAACATTTTCGGAAAATTTAGTACTTTTTATTTTATGATGCAAAACGGAAAGTGCCAAAATCCTTGAGAACAACAATACTGGGGTATATGGAAATTTCCAAAAAATTTCAAAAATAGTCCAAAGTAACTTCTGACTATTTGTACAATAGATTACAAATCTAGACAGTGTCCTCTTTAAAAATATATGAGTCCCATCCCACAATCTTTAATGGTTCCTTGGGAAGTTGCTAAAATCACTTAGAGCAACAGCACTGGGGTATATGGAAGTTTCAAAAAAATTTTCAAAATAATCCAAAGTAACTTCCGGAGAAACCATAAAAGAGTGCGAGATGGGACATATATCAGTTTAAAGGGGATGTCGTCTAGATACTCAGAAGTTACTATGGACTATTTAAAAAATTTTTTTTTTAAATTTCCATATACCCCATGATATATTTAATAAATACAGTGATTCACTACTTTATAAAGTGGATTATGTTTTGGCTAGCATTATTATCAGAGGCGCCAACCAAAGTGGTAAATAAAATATTTCAAAGCACATCTTTTTGAACAGTGGCGAGTGAAAATCTTTGAAAAGTGGGCGTAAATATAGACGAGGAATATAGGAAAACCAAAAACTTTAATGGCGAATGAACAAACAAACATAAAATTCATTTTATTTATTTTTGAAAGTGTTATAAGTCTATTAAAAAAAAAAAATTAGTCGGTGCTAATTTTAGTATAAAATTATCCACTTTCAAAAATAATAGCTCATATAAATATAAATTGACTTTATTATTAAACACACACTTTTTAGATTTAGATTCAAGAGTTTTTTTCCAAATGGCAAATTATTCTCTCTATAAGACTTCTGTTTCAGTAATCTCCTTAGTCTCCGCACATGTTTTACATAACAGTCAATCAATAGTTGAAATCTGCCCAATATGAATGTTATATTTACAGATTTATTCAATAATATTTTAAAATTTTTTTTATATACAATTAATTAATTTGAGCTTAGTCTTGATATTTAAAAATGTTTTTTGCTTTATTATTTATTATTTGCAATATTTCGCTTTCCTGTGGAAAGCTTCTTCAGGAAAATTATAAATATTAATAACAAAAATAACAAAATTTTATTTGACATGAAATGAAAATATTTTCTTTTTCATTCATACATATTTTGAAAATATGAAAATATTTTCAATGAAAATACTTTTTTTTTTTTTTTTTTTTTTTTATATATTAATATAATATATGATATATTAATATAATATAATATTTAATTATTTTGTTATTAAAATTGATTTTTATATATTGTTTGTAACAATGTTTGTTATATGTATTACTTAATTTTTATTGGTTGAATTGTAAATTATATAGTTGTACATATGTTAGATAGAGAAGAAAATATTTTTCTTTTTAAAAATTTTGTAAAAAAAAAAAAAAAAAAAAAAAAAAAATGAAAAAGAAAATATTTTCATTTCATGTCAAATAAAATTTTGTTATTTTTGTTATTAATATTTATAATTTTCCTGAAGAAGCTTTCCACAGGAAAGCGAAATATTGAAAATAATAAATAATAAAGCAAAAAACATTTTTAAATATCAAGACTAAGCTCAAATTAATTAATTGTATATCAATAAAAAGTCTTAAATAATAACTATATAAATCTAATTTTTTTTATGTATTTTTATAAAACCTCTTATGCAGTTTAGAACAACCACTCCAACCACACTGAATAAAATTCTTTAAACAGAATTATTTTCTTTTTCAGATAAAAGACGCTTAATAAATTATTCAGCAAACGTTAAGAATATTTCCTAACATACAAAAGCTGACGTGGGAGTTTATCTGTCAATTTTTGTTTGGAGGAACGTTAAAAAAAACAGATTTATTACATGGGTTTTGCATATTTAAAAACAAAATTAATCACATGTCATAGAGTATTAGATTCTGCTTAACAATTAGCATAAATTGTTAAAGAAAACATTTTTTTTTTGTACAAAAATATGGATAAACACCTCAGTACACAATAAAATATTTCAATAGAATTTGCTTTGATAACGACAATGCCTTCAGACAGCAACTTGTTTCAATTTTATTTATTATTTATCAACAAACATACACAGCAAGAGAAAGAAGAACCAGTTCTGCAACAAACAACAGCAAAAATAACAAAAAAGCTTTAAAGTTCTTTATTGCTATAGATGAAACAAATGAGTCCTCCAAAAGTTAATAAACACGACTTTAAATAATTGCTTTTCATTATGTAAACATTAAGCAATTACTAATAATATTGTACAATATGTTTACAGTATTAGGGAGGCAACCAATATATTTATGAGAAGAAATTAAAGTTTATTTTTTTCAGTAGTCGTAAATGTCATCATTTTGAACCAAAACTATGAAGAAAAGTGACAAACAAAAACTTAACTTTTTCCTTGTGTAGACTCTAACAGCTGTTAAACTATGCTTCTCCTGTCTTCTATATATCAGCTGTTATTTTTTGAAAGTGTTTTTTACAAAAAATTACCGCTAATCATAATTTTTTTAAGTGAACTTCTACCACTTTCAAATATAAGTTATTAATTTTGAAAGTGTTATAAGTCCACTTTCTTATATTCTTTTCGATAGGCAAGCAGTTTTAAACGTATCGTTTTAAATGGAATTGTTATAAACTTATCGATATTTCATAGAATACATATTGGGCCTGTTCAGCTAATCGAACGTAAGCTTCTTTTGCGTATATGTTTGGAAACTTAAACAAATTTTCGTACATTATTTTTGTTTTGAATACAATTATGTGAAAGCAGTTTTCATTCGCATTTAGCTGAACAGGTCCTTTGGTTACTTTATTAGGCAAACCGGAATAATAAGGGCAGGCGGGCAATGAAATATTTTTGGATATTTTTTAGGTTTTAATTCTTTCTACGGTGTGAATAATAACTTTAATCGTACTTTCCTTGTCCACTCAAGTGTGGAAAACGATGTTTGCAGATTGTCTAAGAGCAGAACCCTTCTCATTCATTTTTCATTTTTGTCTTACTACGCGAAGGGGTAAAACGATGGCTACAAGACTGCTAGAGAGCCCAGTCGATCATGTGGCAGTCAAGAAGTCAGAGGTTATTCTAAAGCAGCACAGAAATGATACCAAACTCTATACTAAACTAGTGACAGGACATTGTAGGCTCAACAGCCACATGAGTAAGATTAGTGTGATAAAGAATGATTGTCTCTGTCAGGAGTGATAGGAAATGTAGTCAAGCTGCTGGAACAAAGAGCTACTTATTCAATGAACTATTTACGCCTGAAAACCACAACTTCGGTTGTGAGAACTAAATTTATTTCCAATCGAAAATTCAGTTATGAAAGTTAAAGTTTTTAATCGTGACAATAGAAAATCGGTCTAACAGTTAAAAATATTATTAAGAGAACAAAATTTTGAATTGCAGTATTGAATTTTCATTGCTACAACTGAAATATTTGATTATCACAACTGAGTCTTTGATTGGAAACTAATTTAGTGCTCACAACTGAAGTAGTTTTTTGTTTGTAGGTAACATGAAGCCTACACAGATTATAAAATTCGTGAAAAGTCTAAGATTGCTTTAACTGTTCTTTACCCTGCATAATAAATAATAGCGGTTGTATTACGCACAGCTTCTTTTATTCTGACAGTGATGGATGAAATGAAAAAACAAATATATATAATTTTTGTGGTGCTACAGAATTTTTTTAAAGCTAAAAATATCTATAAAAAACTCTCAGTTCTATTTTAAAAATAATTCAAAGTAGGTTGGCCAAACAGATAGAGTTCATGTGGTTCTAATTTCAGGTATTTCCATAATATTTTTTTAAATATAATTTTAAAAGCTTTGGTTTTATTTTATTTGTATTCTGCCTATTTAGAATAGGTCTAAAAAATTCACATTTCAAGCTTTTATTTTATAAATATTAAATTTAAATTTACATCTTATGAAGTTCTTAATTAATGCCCGCAAAGCGAGCAGCATAAGAGACACATTTAAATTAAAATGTGACAGGCGCTTATTAATATTTTTAAATGTGAGTGACAGTGTAAGAGTATGCGTAATGCAAATTCAGAGTTCTTTTTTAAAATTATTAAATTTAAATTTTGCTTTCACAAATAAAAGCCAAAATAAAAGCAAACAAATTAAAATCGACTCTAATAAAAATGTTTTTAAATCGACTTATGCTTGTTGTTTATTTAATTTTAGTTTATGATATAAAACTGATAATTAAAATAATTAAAGAAACATTTTTAAGCACATCAGTGGCACAGGTGTGCAAAGACAAAAAAAAAACATAAAATAAAGTACATAAAATAATAGAAAAGACCATAAAGTGGCGAGTTCTGTATATGCGATAAATCCGCTAGTAACCATAAAATCTAGCAATCAAATAAACAGTCTCCTTATCTACTTAATTTAAGCAGATTCTACAGAAATATTTGCTAGAATGTATATCAGAATTATATTCTGATATCAGAATTTCAGTTCTTATGCGAGTGGAAAAAACAAGGCCATTTATTTTACCTACCATGGCTGGTATATTAGAGGGGTTAGCGGCTACTTTCCGACTAAAATTTTATCATCTTAGCGGGTACCAAACCTTCCTCTGGCAAGCCGGAGGAGAGAAAATTTTTCTTTAAAAAAATTCATCAGCAATCTTTCTTTATTGAACAAGCAATTGTTTCGCCGTCCACTCGCCCTCCCAACCATGTCATTAGTTTTTCCCTTTGCATGTTTTCTTTATGACCCTTATCCCAATCGACTTTTCTTACCTTATCCCTCTCATGGCTTACCATCTTCCGCTCTAGATATGGAGTAGCTCGTATCAAAATTTTAAAATTATTAAAAAAAAATCTATAGAAAATGATGTTTTCTCCGTTTTGGTACAGATAATTTTTCACTTTATTTCCTCTTAAATCCTTGCCAGCAGACAATTTCAGTGACTTAATAAAAATTTCTAAGCCGAGCAGATGAAAAAGGCAGCAAGTCGTTAGTACAGAGCAGATTTTAAACTGTTGCCGACCAGCTGTTAAAGGTCTTCCTGTTAAGGTAGCAAGTAAAAAAACCTAAATTGAAGCGACAAGCGTAGTGTTTTTTAGCGCCCAGCAATTATATTAAAGCGTCATTCCTAAATAAGAGCGCTGATGGTAAAAAGTAAAGACAAATAAAAATAGATATAAAAACGCTAAATTCAATAAAATTAACGAAAATGTCATTACTGTTCAACAATAACAAAACAAAAAAAGAATTATTGTTGTGCAGCCAACTTCACTGTCAAAATTGGCATCGAGTTATTTCGGTATGGTCCATACATTTTGTGTAGGCACAATAAAAAAAAATAATTGCCGCAACATATAAACATTGTCAAAAGTCATTAAATAAAAATGTTTTGTATTGCAAAAAGCGACATTAAAAAAATTTCTAAATTACAGATGATTTTCAAAAATGCAACTTGGCAGCATTAAATTTATTCTCAAGATAAATGTTGTCTCAGCGGTCCGCTATGACAAATCGGCATCATAAATAGCTAGAAGTTCGGTGGGATGAGTGTTCAGCCATCTCCTACCTCCTTGTTATAAATAAGACATTAAGCGGTTCCATTAGTGTTGCTCTCTAATTATTATTCCTACAAATTAACAAAATATTAATATTTATTTGTGCTTAATTCCAGAAATTGTGTTGGTTTTAGAATTTATTCTTTTACTCATGATATTCTCATGAGTTATTTATTCAATACAATAAGTACTGAAGGGGAGAGCATACCTATATGGACCATTTCATCAGACGCTACTCCGAATCCTCAGTAGGTTACTCCCAACGTTTCTTGCAAACATTAGAACCTTTATATTGTAAAAGCAATTGACTAAATAAGAATTATTAATCAAAAGTCACAAAAAGATTCAAATATTCAAACAAAAAACTCAGTAAGCATTGAACTGAATAAACAAATAAATTTCCCAACCAACATTTTTAATATTGAAAACTATATATTCTATTTTTATTCTTCTCTTCTCTTTTACATTTGAATGCCCGTTGGGTATTACTGAATGTAATTAAAGAGTATATGAAAAACAAAAACAAAAAATTATAAAAAATAATAAGAAAAACATAGGGTTTTCCTACAATGAGCACTTGTATTTCAGTAATACCCAACGGGCATTCAAATGTAAAAGAGAAGAGAAGAATAAAAATAGAATATATAGTTTTCAATATTAAAAATGTTGGTTGGGAAATTTATTTGTTTATTCAGTTCAATGCTTACTGAGTTTTTTGTTTGAATATTTGAATCTTTTTGTGACTTTTGATTAATAATTCTTATTTAGTCAATTGCTTTTACAATATAAAGGTTCTAATGTTTGCAAGAAACGTTGGGAGTAACCTACTGAGGATTCGGAGTAGCGTCTGATGAAATGGTCCATATAGGTATGCTCTCCCCTTCAGTACTTATTGTATTGAATAAATAACTCATGAGAATATCATGAGTAAAAGAATAAATTTTAAAACCAACACAATTTCTGGAATTAAGCACAAATAAATATTAATATTTTGTTAAACTTTTAAATTCCATATAGAAATTATTACATTCCTACAAATTTTGAAATCCTATGAAAATTTCATGGCTTTTCAACCAATAAACCTTTTTTTAGACTTTTCATTCAACTAATAAAATAATTTATGCATAATTTCATTGAACTGATGAAATAATTTTAATGTACAAGTAAAATAGAAAATTAAATTCTAATGGAATTGGCATAAAAGCAGCCGAATTCTTTAAATATCTGCGTATAAAGTGTGCACAAGTTTTTTACGAACCCAATTGCAATTTTGTTAATAAAAAAAAAAACAATTTTATGCACAAGTAATACCAAAAAAGAAATAAAAAAAAAAATAATAACAGAAAATGAAGACGATACTCGTATAATAAAATGTTAACATGAACTCATGGAACAGGTTTATTTGGCATCTTAAAAATTAAAGTCATATTTTTTTAAGCAAAATTAAATACTAGATGGCTGGCTGTTCTCTTATTTTAGTTCCAGTTTATGTTTTTGTTCCTATTGTTTTTTCTTTTTGTACACTGAAATACGTCCTTCTTAGGTGACGTTCAAAGCGACCGCAACGACAAGTTATTTAAACTTTAAAGGTTGGCCATAATTCAAATTCATTGAAGCTAATACACTCAGAAAAATAGATGTACGACCTACAAAAAAAAAATCTTTTCCCAGAGCCTTAAAAGTGCAATATTTTTTTTTATAATAATACAGAATGGGAATTAGGAGCGAGATGAATGGACGTGCAATAAAGCGAGGCTGGACAGTAATCGCAGAAGGGGCTTACTGAAACTCCAGAGAACCCAATTTAGAAGTATGGTGGTGGCTATAACAGGCCATTGCAGCTTTGGTAAAGAGAACGGGTTTAGCATCGAGGTAGAGGAGGAAACTGTGGAACACCTTCTCTGTCTCTGTCTTGCATTGGCGGATCAGCGCAAGCTCTATTTCATTGACCACTACCTGCAGAGCCTCATTGTGCTGTCGACTATAGGTATCGACATGCTCTATGACTTCATTAGGAAGTAGCAACTGCTTGAGGTGTTGGACTCTTCTTTTTATTTTTATTCTTTCCCCTACTTTCTTTCACTCTCTGTCTTTCCTTCTATACAGGTATCATAAAGGGACGCCGTTAGATGACTCTAGTTTTCTTTATTCAGGCCGTCCTGTGCAACCAAACCTAACCTAACCTAACATAGACCAATTGCAACACTATTCTCAAGATAAAAATTCTCCCTGAGTCTAGTACTCATTAAGAATTTAAAGACTTTCTTGGGTAATTTATTCGCCATGTCCGACGGTTGCAGGTAATCATGCACTAAGTAGCGAAAAGGGGTTCAAATTAAATCATTACAGTGACACAATATGTGCTCTGCTCTCTCTTCATTCAGAGACTTTCTTGGTTGCTTTGTAGACCATAACATAGCTTGAAAGCTATATTGGAGATTAAAAAGGTTTATTTTTACACTCTTATCAATCCAAGTGAGCCCAGCTTCTGTGCCCAAGTGAGCCCAGCTTCTGATTTTCTTATTCATCACAAAGGGACCACGTTAGAGGACCCAAGTGAGTCCAGCTTCTGTTTTTCATATACGCGCTCCCTGTTTAACCTACACTCTTATCACTTGTTTAAACAATGTCGTCAATAAAAAAAAACGCGTATAAAAAAAGCACTAAGAAAGCTAAAAGCACTGATGCTGTGTGTGACTTACACATACAGCACACCATTCCACATGATTTGGAGATGCTTTTAGAAAACTCTAATGAATTGCTATACTTGCAAAGAAATTGCAAAAAAGAAAAAAACAAAATCCTGCTTAGAAAAATAATTAAAAAAAAAGAAAAGTTTCAGAGAAAAGGAAATCTCTTTTGCGAAAATTAATATATATTTCGCCTTTATGTGTTTATATTTCATCTTAAATTTTTTTTTCACAAAAGCTTAAGCTGCATTGTGCTCAACAGTAAGAATTTTTATTTGAAATCATTACTTTACAGCTCTGCCCAACTGTACGTATTTAAATCGAATGTTAATATTTTTTCCTTTTCTCTATTTTGTTTTTATTTTAATTTTATACAAAAAAAACCCAATAAAATTTAAATCAATAACGAGTTTTAAGCAATTTATTTTAAATTGAATAAATAAAACCAGAAAACATGCCACCACCAGAGGGGAGGGAGATACAATTAAGGCAGGCAGAAGAAATGACAAAAGAACTTGTGCCAATTCTTAACAAGACAACAACATCAACAGTAAATAACAAAAATGCTGTTTGTAACACGTTTTCTGATACATTTATGTTGTTGTTGCTGTTATTTTGTTAACTCCAACTTGTAGCCAGTTTTTTTTTTAACATCACAAATTTGTAAAGTGAAGTGAAGTGTTTGTTTGTTTTTGTGGTTATCTGGGACAAATTTGTGGTAAAAGTATTACAAAAAAAAAAAAAAATAATAAAAAAACTAGAGATGAAACTTTATTTGATTGAATTATTTATTTGGGATGTTGGATTTAATTTTTCTGCTCTTGTTGTTGTTAAAGCTGTAGAAAACTATTAAAATAATTAAGAGCAAAAACTTTAAATTGAAATAAAACGAAACGTATTTTTAATATTTGAAATATATATTTTCCAGTTGAACAAAAACTTAAACTAAAATCTAAAATAATTATGCCAGAGAGAGAAGAATCGTAATTATTTTAATTAAAATGTTTAATTGGCGTATAATTTTTTCTCCAATTTAAAATCATTCAAAATAGGTTTAGTAGTTTGCACGCTTATCGTATTTTTCACACCGCGTTATAAAGGGTGTTTTTTTTTATAGACGTATAGAACTTTAAATTGCAATAAAACAACGATGGATTATTCGATTGGCATGAATTTTATTTATCCCAAAGATAATCTTGTGGCATTACATTTTAAATATGATTTCTGGCATATGATTGCCACGGCTGCCTCGGATGTAGTCCAATCTGGACGTCCAATTTTTGATGACTTTTTCCAACAATTGTGGCCGTATATCGGCAATAACACGGAGAATGTTGTCTTCGAAATGGTCAAGCGTTTGTGGCTTATCCGCATAGACCAATGACTTTACATAGCCAGACAGAAAGTAGTCTAGCGGTGTTAAATCACAAGATCTTGGAGGCCAATTCACAGGTCCAAAACGTGAAATTAGGCGGTCACCAAACGCCGAGCTGTGTGACATGTTGCGCCGTTTTGTTGGAACCACAGCTCCTGGACATCATGGTTGTTCAATTCAGGAATGAAAAAGTTAGTAATCATGGCTCTATACCGATCACCATTGACTGTAACGTTCTGGCCATCATCGTTTTTGAAGAAGTACGGACCAATGATTCCACCAGCCCATAAAGCGCACCAAACAGTAAGTTTTTCTGGATGTAACGGTGTTTCGACATACACTTGAGGATTATCTTCACTTCAAATGCGGCAGTTCTGTTTGTTGACGTAGCCATTCAACCAGAAGTGCGCTTCATCGCTAAACAAAATTCGCTTATGCAAATCGGGAACAACGGCAATCTCGTTTTGGGCCCATTCGACGAATCTACGCAAGTGTTGTTCAGGCTTGAGTCTATTCATGATGAATTGCCAAACAAAACTGAGAATAAATCACTTGACAGCTGTTAAATCGGTCGCCATCTTGAACAGTAATGCCAACTTAAAGTTCTATACGTCTATAAAAAACACTATTTAGAAGACTTGACTGTAATTTTTCTAGAGTATCTTCCCCTACTTCTCAAAATGCCTTATTTTGGCTAATAAAAAAAGACTTTTTATATATATGAATTTTCCATCTCTGAGCCTGAAGCATTGAAATGAAATTTTTTACTGTTTACTGTTTTCTACTAAAAAATAATTTTTATGTTGTTGCTAAGACCACATAAATTCCTAAAATTTCTTGAATTATGGCTGTAGGAAATGGAAACCTCAACCCCCACCTACCACTCATATTTGCTGGGCTTAGATTTTAACTAAAAAAAATCTAATATGGTAAACAGTAAATTAAAAAAAAAATTATTCAAACACTTTAATTTTTAAAATTTATACTTTGAACAACAATTTATGCAAGCTCGCTAGCTTGCTATCATAATTATTACATTACGAACGCTTAAAACAAAGAATACAAATAAAAAAAAGAAAATTTCTTTAAGAAAAAAAAAAAAAAAATTAAAAGAAACTTTTATGGAAATTGAAACCAAATTTGAAAAATAAAAGAAAATAGAATAAAATTTCTAAACCGTCAATCATGTCTATTTAATAAACTGAACGTGAAGAAAGTCATAAAAATTAACAACAGCAAACTTAAGTTTAATTGCAAAAAAAAAATATTACAAATTATGAATACATTTGTTTTCCTTTTTGAAACACGTACAATAACTTAAGCAGTTCTGATATGTAATTGTGCCCAACAGTTCTGAGAGGTATAAGCAACATTATTGCCCTTCAATTTTAGGGGATGGGGGCAAAAAATTTACAATATTTAGTTTTACTTTGCTTAGAAATTCTTTGGAAATTTTATTATCAATAAAATTACTTTCTTTTTTTATTACAGAAAATTTTCAGATTTATTAAATTTTTTACTGGAAACAAAAATAATTTTTCTATAGAAAGAAAATATTATAAAGAATATTAATTGAGCGGAAATATTCTTTTTTACTGCCCTCTGACACCCGTTTCAAGATATTTTTTTGTAAATTTTTTTTTTAATAGAAATAAAATAAATTTTTGGAAAATAAAATTTATTGCTGAAGAGCTGGCAAAAGTTAGTTTTCCAAAATAGTGAAGACTTGAATTGAATGCGATATGTAGATTTCACTAAAAACAATACTATTTCATATAATAAGGATTCGTTTCCGCCTACTTAATTTCCATTACTGGAATCATTTGCTGCATTTTTGAATTTGAATCATAAATTTATTAAAAAAAAATAGCCGTAAAAAGGGTTGAAAACTTATTGCAAGACTCAAGTGTAGCGAGAATTTCTAGCAAATTTCAAAGTTGGATTTTAATAATTAAAAAAATTATTTCAACTACTTTGTTTAAAAAATAGACATAAAAGTAAGACATGGTTGGTGCAAAAGTAGATAGAAATCTCCTTGAAGTATTAATATTATTATCACTATGGGCTATAACCCCACCGCTATATTTAAGATCTATTGTGCAGCCTTTCAAAATAATCCGTAAAAGTTGTCATGGTTAGTCCAGAAGTAGACGAGAACCTTTCTTGAAGTATAGAGTGTGTTATACCAAATTAAAAAAAAAAATGCGTTGAAAAATAAAATTGTAGTTATTAAAAGAGCCATCTAAAAGTTTTTAATAAAAAGTGGGCATGGCTGGTACAAGAGCATATGGTATATAATATTTATTAGAAAATTCCGTTGTAAAACAAAGATTTGTATAGCGAACAAACAAACAGAAAATGAATTTTATTTATATACATAGATGTTTCGATTAAAATGTTTGTGTTTTTTTTTTGTTGCAACTTAAAGTTCTATAGGGCTTAAAAAAAGTATCAGTTACTTAAATAAGCTAAAAGAGGAAATTGTTATTGAATATGTGGCAACTATAGCACAAAACAGTATAAAAAGTACTTAAAAAATACATGCCTACAATATTCAACCAAGCAAATTTCTGTCAAGTACTTTTTTAATCAATCAATAATTTTTCTTCTGCTTTTTGCTCTCCTCTTGGTCGGCAGGAGCGCTTTAATTTCATCTATTCGAATCAATCAATAGTTAGACTAAAGTCGATATCTTTTTAAAATCTATTTTATGTTCATAAAATTTTTATGAGCAAAAGTCAGCTCTTAACAAAAGCCCACTTTTTTTTGTGACTATGATAATGGCCCATTATCCACAATAGTTTGTGAACTAAAACTTTTTGGAATTGGAAAGAAAGATCTACCTTTACTTTTATACTCTATCTCTTTCTCTCTATCTCTTTCCTCTCTTTCCTTTCTCTCTCTCTCTCTCTTTATCTATGTTTTTACAATTCTCCAAAAAGGGTCCCACTACTTCTTTACAGACTTTTTTGGGAAAGCAAAATAGATTCAGTATCAGGAGTGGTATTTTTGATCACTACCGGGAAAGGGCAGATACCAGGTGGCGGAGTCTACAAATGTGTAAGGTCACGCATCAATTATGGCCCCGTTATGATGGTAAGCGCTCTATTCAATTAATGAGCAGGAATAGAAGGGACATTTCCAGACTAGTGGCGGTGATAACTGGTCATTGGATGATCGATAAGCATGCCAGCAGGCTGGGACTGCCCTTTAACGATAGCTGCTGCAGCTGTCGGTCACCCGAGAGGGAGGAGACGGCTTTTCACCTTCTCTGTGAGTGCCCGGCTCTTATGGCTTCGAGACACAGATTTCTCGGTGCACATCTGATGGCCGAACTACCTGAGATATCGAGAGTAAGGTTAGCAGACCTTCTCGGATATCGGTCTTGGTGACTAGGTGGTTCAAATCGGAATCTTGCGAATCTAATTGAAGGCCGTTTAGGCCGCCACGTAAACCAAATAACCAATCATGAGTGCATTTAATATTTATTTGCACATCTAAAGAACGGACTTCCTGAGCTATTGGAAATAGGATTAGGCGACCTTCTCAGATATCTGAATGTCATTTTATTACTATGTAGTCTTGGTGAGACTTGCGACTCTAATTGAAGTTCTTCAGGGCTCCACGCAAGCCAACTAATCAAAATAGATGAATTTTAAGGAGGCCTATTTATTAAATGCCTGGCAATTTTTAAACGCCTCAATACGACCAGCTGTATACACATGTTAAAATTATTTAAACATAAATTAAAAAGAAAAAAATTATTTCTTTCTAATACAATTTTTAGAAAAGTGCTCATTGTAATTATTAATAACAAAAAAAAAATACTTTGTGTTGAACAACAACTTTTATAGTTTTTGTTTTTGTGTAAATGCATACAATCATTGCCACCTGGCACGTAATATTTTACGAAATGAAATATGAGATGGACAGAAAGATTTATAGAGAATGAATGACGAACTAACACATATTACGAGTACAAAAAAAAAAATTTGAAGCTGACTGCATAGAAACAAACAACTAATTTTGCTAAATAATGCATACATTATTATCTTCATTGTTGTTGTTGTTTTTTTTACCCACTAGACTATGTCTGTAAAGTCGACGAAAGTTTAGTGTTAAACTTTAAAGGACTCGTAGGTAGCAGCGCTTTTTTTTTAATAAAAAGTATTCTCTTGTTTCACAGGAACTGGCAAAATTATTAACCAAAAAATTTTCAAAAATTTATTTTCTGGTTTTACAATTCTTTTTCCATTTATAGAAACAGATTGTAAGCTTTAAGCTTAAAATGTCTTGAAGTCGCACAAATACATATTGTAAAGACAACTGCACTTTGACACTTACACTGACAGAAAAATGTTGAAAAAATTCAATGAAACGATAAATTATGTGAATTAATTAAATATTTTTTTTTATTATAAAATTATTTTCCTTGAGAAAGACACACAAAGGCGTGTCGAATTCATTGGAATTTAATTTAATAATAATTTAAATATTTAATAATAATGTAATATTTTAAAATATTAATTTATTTAATAAAATAATTTCATTAATACTTTGAAAATATTTCATTAATTTACAAAATTTAAGAAATATTTCAATTTTAATACAAACGCTTCATTGGCCTTTTTTTTGTTGCTTTTTTTGCCCTTAACAGAAGAAGACAGTTTTGTGACCAAAGTCGATGACATTTACAATTGGTTAACTGGGACATGTTATCAAAGATAAACACACACAACTAAACAGTTGACTGGTATTCAGACCAATTAAACCATTAACTAAACCAAAGTTAAATGGTAATATAAAACCATTTAAAGGAATACTTATTGTTTTTAAAGAAAAAATCATTAAAAAGAAAATAAAAAAAATAATTTTAAGTAGGAAAGAAAGAAATTGTGTATACGAATATTTACTTACCTTTTTAATATCATTTTATATAAAAAAAAAAAAAAAACAAAAGAAGAGAGAAATACAACAACATAGTAGATGCTTTAAAGCAAAAAAAAAGATTACAAAGAAGCTGTAAGACTTCCGCATTGGCTTAAATAACAGAAAAAACTTACGAGTGTCTTGGACTTGAATTTTATAAATATTAAAAACGACTTTAAACAAGGTTTTAAGGTAAATCAAAAGTAATGAGAAAAACGCTTATATGCGTTTGTAAATTAAAACATAATAAGTTAATTAATTTTAATAAAAGATAAAAAATAAATTAGTGAAAAAAAATGAGTTAAAATTAAAATTCAATAAAGCCCTGGTACCGGTTTAAATAAATTATTTGAAATTTTAAAGCATGAGGTTGCATTATGCAGTGGATTTTTAAAAGGTTTTATAGAGAAGCCAAGTACTTTCTATCAAGTGAATTTTTATTTTTTAAGTATTATTAAAGCAGAAAAGAATACAAAATAAAAATTGAAACAACTGCAAAAACATAAAAGTAAAAAAAGAAACAGCTTGAATTCAGCAGTAACGAATCTTACATATGTATGTACCTTTGCTTCCCTATAGTAGTCAAATTTTTATACTTTTATATTCGCACATTCTTGTAGAATACAAAAAAAATTACCAAATATTAATTAAAATAATTTTCTTTATTTTTTAAACTCTGAAATAGTTACCTTATTGTACAAATGTAAGTAAACTTTTGGACCTCAGCAACTGAACACTTCTTTGCAAAGTATTTTGGAGCTCTGATTTTAAATCTGCTCTTCTTTTTTTTTTTGAAAATTGGCCGTTGCGTCTTGAATTCAAGACGTCTTCTATTTTTATTTGTTCCTACCTTTTTTTTTAAATAGATTTTTATTTTGCATTAAAAACAATTTTTTTAAATATAATTTCAGTGAACCCATCTAATCAGACTTTAGAACCAGGCAGGGCAAAATAGATATTTTTTTAAAGTCGCAAACCAAACAAGTTTCATCCAAAGAATCATTAACACAAGACCACAAGTTAAACATCATAAAATAAATAAAAAAAGACGAAATGTGCTTATGATTTACAAACAATTTAGTGTAAAAAAAACTACAGTCTACCCAAAGAATATTGTTAAAAAGAAAACTGATGTCATAAAAAATGGCCACTGTAAAAACTGTTATAAATTGTATGCCACAGTCAATAGAACAAACCAATCAAGGCATCTCAATAAGAATTGACCACCATATTAATGAAGATCAATTGAAGACACAACAACAGGTTTGCGTTTCATCCTCAAATTTAATTTCTAATTCAAATGTTATAAAAATACAACATTCTAATGAGCAAACTGAGCAACAACAACAACAATTTTTAACATTGAATAATAAAATTAATAAAACGTTAATTGATATTAACTGTAACAGCAATAATCATCATCATCATCATCATCATGACGATTGTGTTAATGAAATTAAAAATGAACAAAATAAAATACAAATAAATTGTTCATCGATTTGTAGTGAATTTTCCAGGGAAATGTTAGAAAATAAAAATATAGAGACGCACAAATTAAACAGTAACGGAGTTTTAACAGAAAGGGGAAATCTTCATAATGAAATTCAATTTGATGGAGAAGAGAAAAAATTAAATTTGGCAAAACAAGACAGTGTAGTAGGTAAACAACAACAACAACAAGTAAAAGAAAGAAAGGAAGAAGAGGAAGAAGACGAAGACGAAAATATTTCAACCAAATACTCTACTCAACAAACTGTAGAGGAAGATGTAGAAGAAAGTGGCCAAACAGCTAGTCAACAACAACAAGAGCAACAACAGCCGCAGCCGCAGCCGCAGCAGCAGCAACTACAACAGCTGGTTAATGCTAATAACAGTAAAAATAGAGAAAATGGTCAAAACTCTACTATCCAATTAAAATTTAAACTTAATAATCATAATGATGATGAGGAGCTCTATCATAATAACGAAGATGTTGTTAATGATAATAATATTGCTAAGGATGATGTTAATGATGATAATAACAAAGATCATTATCATAATAAATTGACTACTAATAGAGAAGATAATAATGAAGTTATTAGCAGCAGTGGCAGAGATTGCACAAGTAGCAGTGGCAATTGTATTGGTATTGGTAACGATTGTGGTCTGCTTCAAAGAGAAGCTTTAGATTTGAGTCATGGTAAACGATCAGTAATTGAAGAAAACTCTAACAGTCTTTTAACGAAAGCGGATGCAACCACTTGTACGAATTCAACAACTCTGCTGGCCGTAAACGCAACAAATATTGATAAAGTGACAACTCAAAACGAATTTTATAATTCTGCAAATTTCATAAAACACAAAAATATAAATCACGTGGTCACAATACAAATTAAACCAAATAATATTAATAATAATAATAACAACAACAACACCAGTGGCAAGTGTAAAACATTAACGGAAAAACAAGTAACGGTCGTGAAAATAGAAAATTTGCAAAACAATAAAAATCAAGAGAATAATAAATTAGAAAGCAGAGCAAGTGAAAAAAATATTGAAAATAAAAAAGAAGTAGAAGAAGAAGAAGTAATAGAAAATACACAACATAAGCTCAAGACACAATTGAACGACGATTTAAAAATGGTGCAAAAACCATCAAATAATAATAATTGTAATACCACCATGGTAACGGTAGTTGCGAATAGTAATGCTAACGGTAATGTTTCGAATACTTTCGGTGCGGTAACAGCGGTAACATCGGCAACAGGTACAACGGTAACGGAATTAAATGTCACAAATCCTAATAATTATTTGTATTACATGATGTCCAGTGGCCAATTTTCACCCTGCGATACCTTGGATAGTGGTACCGGCAGTGATTTGGAAAGTAATGGCCAACAACAACAATCCCTAAAAGCTAATTTACAAATAAAAAAATCTTCAAATTCATCTTCATCATCATCATCATCATCTACCACCTCAACAACATCCCATAATTCTGCAACAGCCCCCCTAGAATTGCATTTGAAAACTACAAAAATACGTGTAGCGAATTCTAACAACTGCAATTCATTAGAATTGCAACAACGTCAATGTTCATTTACTGACAGCGAAGAAAGTGAGGCCTCCTCATTAAGCTGTGATTCTTTACATTCCAATGAGTTTCTGCGACAATCGTCCACTTCACCCTTGCAAATAAAGTCAGTTGCATTGAATGGTACAAAAAAGATACAATCCTTTTTACCCGATTCTCTTTTAAGGGAAATTAAAAATCTTAAATTCTCCTCTAATGACTATGAGGCAGAAAACGAGGAGGAGGATGACAGCTTACCCTCTCTAAAATCAAACAATGAACAAACCCTTAGCAATCACGACTATATAAAGTCTCATGAATTTATGCAATCACGTAAAAATCTTAATAATTTACCCACAAACATTTCATCCTCTTTGAAACGTGCCTCTTTGCCATCAAAAACTTTTGTTTTAAATACAGAAGACGGCACTTTTATCGACACCAAAATGAATTCAATGCCGCGCACTTACGAGGCTGATAAATATTATAATTTTCATGTTAATGAGCATGATAACTTTCGTAGTTTTGGCAATAATAACAACAACAACAACAACAACAATATGAATGGTACGTTGTCATCATCATCGAATGGGGTTGAGGACTCTTTGAGTATTACGGATTATGAGACAAAGAGTTTGTTGCATGATGATGTGTTTGCTGGCTATAAAGATTTACGTTGCGGTTCAAATACATCAACAATACGTTCATCTAAGGGAACAGTACGTGGTGTCAAGAATCGTGTGCGCAATGGAATAGCCACATTCTTGCAATTGCAACAACCAAATATTAAGGTAAGTGAAAGAAATTAAATTACATTCACAACTGTAAAGTTGTACATAGACTTTTATTATTTTTATAATGGACACGTAAGCTAAGGAGGCATCATACAACATTTAACTTAATTTAAGGTCTACTTATGGCCTATAAAATATTAACTTTAACTATTGGTACTATGTAATGATAAAGCTTAATCTAATATTATTTTTTTTTGTTTTAAAATGCTTGTCAAAGCTTAAAAACTGTTTAGAAAACGTTTATAAAAATTATCTAGTCATTGTTGTTTTTAAAAGAATTTTTTCTTTTAATTTTCAATTCAGAAAATTCTTTTACCTTTAAAGCTATCCGACCATAATCATAATCACAAAAAAGTAGGCTGTTATTAAAAGCTGACTTTTGTTCATAAGAATTTTATGAATTTAAAACGATACCGACTTTAGTATAACTATGATTATGGGCCATTGTTTTCTGCTCAAATTCAAGTATTTTACGTGAATGAAGGTCCTCAATTTTTAACAAAACTTGCTACTTATGAATATATGTATATCGGTCTCACTCTCTCCCTTTTGCTATATGTATTGAAAACTAAACACACTAATAAAACATTCCAAAGGTGTTTTCGAAAAAATGTGACTTTAAACACAACTTGTTACACAATAAAAAAAAAGTTTTAACTGAAATTAAAATGGCTATTTTGTTAAGCTTGAGGTCTTATTTTTCAAAAATTTATTTTTATATCGATATTTCGCTCCAATTTTTGTAGCTTCTTCAGGATATAATTATAAATTAATCAAATTATTAAAAATACATATTTCAAAAATTTTCTTGACAAAACTAAATTAGGGGGTTCAATATTAAGGTCATCCCAAACAAAATTTGAAAAATATTTAATATGTTAAAAATGTATATATAAAACAATTGTTATAAAAATGTATGTGTTCAATGAATTATGTATGTATGTAACAAGGAACAATTAAAATTTTTTTTTTTTTTTTTTTTTTTTTTTTTTTTTTTTTTTTTTTTTTTTTTTTTTTTTTTTTTTTTTTTTTTTTTTTATAAAAATATTAAATAATAACATAATTTTGTTAATATGCTCAAATAAATATATAAAATTATATATTTGTACATGGACACACTTATTTGTATATAAATAATATGTGCATATTAACAAAAATATTTAACAAAATTTATATTTGTTTATTAAGTGTCTATAATTTTGAGCTATATTTTCTGTATCAGACTTAAAATTTATTCTATGTGTTGTAGGTGTATTAATTATTTGTAACATTTCTAATGTGTACCTTCTTTTATAATTATTTTCTATATTTAAAACTGAAACATTTTCAAAATTAGGAAAATGATTTAATTCAAAACAATGAGAAGTTAATGCCGTTTTTTGTGAAGAAATGTTCCTATACTTTTGATCCGATTTATGTCCAGCCATTCTAGTCTTAAGTTTATTTTTTGTTGTACCTACATATACTTTGTCACAAGTTTCATTTTTATTACCATCACATGGTATTCTATAAACTACATTTGACATATCAAATTTCTCTATTCTATCTTTAGTTTTACTAAATAATGTATTTAAAGTATTGTATGTTTTGTACGCCATACGGAATTTTTCTCTATCATAAATCTTAGTATTTATTAAACGTTCTGACAGTCCTGGTATATAAATAATTGATTTATAAGAAACCTGTTCATTTAAATGAATTGTATTATATCTTCTATTCCTATAATACTCTCCAATTAATTGATAAATTAAAAAATCTGGATAATTATTATCTTTTAAAATATTCCTAATTATTATTTTATTTTTGAAATGAAATTCGCTATTACTAATTGTCAGTATCCTGTTAATTAAATTTTTAGCTGTGTTCATAATAATTTTTTTACTATGTTTAGAAAAATAATTTATTAATCTTCCTGAAGCTGTTGGTTTTTGATACCAATCTACCAATAACTTATTACCTCTCCTAATTAATAATGTATCCAAGTATGGAAGTTTGGAATCTAATTCTTTTTCCATTGTAAACTTAATATGAGAATCAAAATCATTAAAAACTTCTAAAGTTTGCTCAATTGCTGCTTCAGGTATAATACAGAATAAATCATCAACATATTTAAAAATAATTCTTGGTCTATTATTTAATTTTTCTATACATGTATCTAATAATTTTTCCATAACTATGTCAGCTACTATTGGTGAAGCAGGAGATCCCATTGGAAGACCTTTTTGTTGTCTAAATATTTTTCCATCATATTGAAAATATCTATTATCTTCTATACAAAATTTTAATATCCTAAAAAATAAATTTTTATTAATTCGAGAATATCCTTCTATTATATTCCACTTTTCTTCTATTATACTAATAGCTAAATCAATGGGAACACTAGGAAAAAGTGATACTACATCAAAAGAAATTAATTTTTCATTATCATTAATTATTTCATTTTTAATTTTCTCTTTAAATTCCAGAGAATCTTTAATATTATATTTTGAATCTTTAAAAGCTTCTCTTAAAATATTGCTAATAAATTTACATAATTCATAAGAAGGAGAGTTAACAAAAGAACATATAGGTCTTAATGTTCTTTTGTTAACTCTCCTTCTTATGAATTATGTAAATTTATTAGCAATATTTTAAGAGAAGCTTTTAAAGATTCAAAATATAATATTAAAGATTCTCTGGAATTTAAAGAGAAAATTAAAAATGAAATAATTAATGATAATGAAAAATTAATTTCTTTTGATGTAGTATCACTTTTTCCTAGTGTTCCCATTGATTTAGCTATTAGTATAATAGAAGAAAAGTGGAATATAATAGAAGGATATTCTCGAATTAATAAAAATTTATTTTTTAGGATATTAAAATTTTGTATAGAAGATAATAGATATTTTCAATATGATGGAAAAATATTTAGAC
This sequence comes from Thelaira solivaga, assembly GCA_947397855.1. Lineage (NCBI taxonomy): Eukaryota > Metazoa > Arthropoda > Insecta > Diptera > Tachinidae > Thelaira > Thelaira solivaga. Next base: position 61,985,447 of record OX377612.1, on the reverse strand, counting down.
AACAAAAAGGTCTTCCAATGGGATCTCCTGCTTCACCAATAGTAGCTGACATAGTTATGGAAAAATTATTAGATACATGTATAGAAAAATTAAATAATAGACCAAGAATTATTTTTAAATATGTTGATGATTTATTCTGTATTATACCTGAAGCAGCAATTGAGCAAACTTTAGAAGTTTTTAATGATTTTGATTCTCATATTAAGTTTACAATGGAAAAAGAATTAGATTCCAAACTTCCATACTTGGATACATTATTAATTAGGAGAGGTAATAAGTTATTGGTAGATTGGTATCAAAAACCAACAGCTTCAGGAAGATTAATAAATTATTTTTCTAAACATAGTAAAAAAATTATTATGAACACAGCTAAAAATTTAATTAACAGGATACTGACAATTAGTAATAGCGAATTTCATTTCAAAAATAAAATAATAATTAGGAATATTTTAAAAGATAATAATTATCCAGATTTTTTAATTTATCAATTAATTGGAGAGTATTATAGGAATAGAAGATATAATACAATTCATTTAAATGAACAGGTTTCTTATAAATCAATTATTTATATACCAGGACTGTCAGAACGTTTAATAAATACTAAGATTTATGATAGAGAAAAATTCCGTATGGCGTACAAAACATACAATACTTTAAATACATTATTTAGTAAAACTAAAGATAGAATAGAGAAATTTGATATGTCAAATGTAGTTTATAGAATACCATGTGATGGTAATAAAAATGAAACTTGTGACAAAGTATATGTAGGTACAACAAAAAATAAACTTAAGACTAGAATGGCTGGACATAAATCGGATCAAAAGTATAGGAACATTTCTTCACAAAAAACGGCATTAACTTCTCATTGTTTTGAATTAAATCATTTTCCTAATTTTGAAAATGTTTCAGTTTTAAATATAGAAAATAATTATAAAAGAAGGTACACATTAGAAATGTTACAAATAATTAATACACCTACAACACATAGAATAAATTTTAAGTCTGATACAGAAAATATAGCTCAAAATTATAGACACTTAATAAACAAATATAAATTTTGTTAAATATTTTTGTTAATATGCACATATTATTTATATACAAATAAGTGTGTCCATGTACAAATATATAATTTTATATATTTATTTGAGCATATTAACAAAATTATGTTATTATTTAATATTTTTATTAAAAAAAAAAAAAAAAAAAAAAAAAAAAAAAAAAAAAAAAAAAAAAAAAAAATTTTAATTGTTCCTTGTTACATACATACATAATTCATTGAACACATACATTTTTATAACAATTGTTTTATATATACATTTTTAACATATTAAATATTTTTCAAATTTTGTTTGGGATGACCTTAATATTGAACCCCCTAATTTAGTTTTGTCAAGAAAATTTTTGAAATATGTATTTTTAATAATTTGATTAATTTATAATTATATCCTGAAGAAGCTACAAAAATTGGAGCGAAATATCGATATAAAAATAAATTTTTGAAAAATAAGACCTCAAGCTTAACAAAATAGCCATTTTAATTAAAAAGAAAAAGGTCAAATAAAACTTACTAATAAAAAAAAAAAAAAAAGTTTTAACTGAAAGTGAAATTTCTTTTCAAGAAACACTAAATTAAATGCCAATCACAAATAAAACAACTCCCAGCTAAAGCAGAAGCACTTCCAAAATATGCCAAATTAGTTCAACTGAAAAACACACCCATAAAAGTTCACGTTTTTAATGTGTGTCTTTTCTTTACTTTGTTGAAATTAAAAACTATTTTTTTATTTTGTTGGTTGGGTGCAAGTTTTACACTTAAATAAATATTTATTGTCTGCATAAATACTTAACGCCGCTTTACGTGTTTAAATGTTATTCGTGCCTTTTTTTCATTTTCAGTTTAACAAAGAAAATGAAAGCACTTTTTTTTTACTTTTACTAAAAAGGTTTTCTGGTCTGAATTTTGATTTCAAGTTCCTAATATTATTTAATATATATATTTCTTTCAGTTTATGCGTAATTTTTTTGAATTAAAATATCTTGCACAATGTGCGCTGCACGAAATTTTCAATAAAAAAAAATATTTTTTATAGTTTTAATTAATTTCCTTGTGTGTGGAATTTATTTTAATTTTTATTTTTTTTTTGGATTAAAATGTTTTTTTTTAATGCTACAAGTACCAGTAATAAATCAAAAATAGGAATTGTTTTTTAAATTAATTAAAAGTCAAGCATTGGGCTGAGTGAATTTAAGTTTTCACCAGAAAAATATTGCTATTTTTTAAATTTATAAGTTGTCTCACGTTGCATTATCTACTTAATTTCATTAATAATTTAAAGTCTTTAAAACCTTGAGTTACAGTTATATTTGAAGAATGCTTTTTCGTGTCGGTAATTTGTTTGTTTTAACAAAAAAAATTATTTGTTGTGTTGAGTGTAACGTTTGCACTATTTGCAAACACTATCGGGAGTCCCTTTATTATTAATTTTTTTTAGTTGAAGTTTTTCCATTTTTTAATTCTTCTTATGCTGATTTAAAAAATATATTGAACAGTTTTCGTTTTGAATAAGAGGCCCTTAATTTTTGCAAAAAAGAAATCGTTTTCACCTCAAGCAACTAAAATTAAAGTGTTAAATTTTATGCAAAGTTGTAAATTGTTTGTTTTTCTTTAAAAAAGCAATTAACAGCATGACCTTATTCTGTTTATTATTATTATTTTTGAAGAGTTAAAACAATCACATTTAAATGCTAAATGCTAGAGCAAAATAAATAAACTTAATAGTCGTGGCTTAGAATGATTAATGTTTTTTTAAGGAAATGAAAGTAACTGTTTTATGTTTGTTGAATGTTTTTTTTTTTTTTTTAATTTAAATCACAATTAATATTCAAAATAACTAGAAACGTTCTATTTTTTAAAAACAAAAAAGTAATAAAAAAATTTACTTCTTAAGTTTTATAAAACAAAAAACTGGTTAATAGCCGGTCCCACGATATCCACAAAAAAATATATTTAAAAGCTACACTAACAACAAATATTTGTTGCTACACGCAAAGAAAAAAAAAAAATATGCTTGAATATGGTCACCGCAAACATAGTTTGTTCACCGCAAAAATTTTATTATTAACTTGAAGCATCTAAATATTAATGAGATCACGAGAAACATGTTTTTTAGTTGCGATTGTTTACTCAGTGTAGTGTGTCATAACAACAATGTTCAATAACATTTCAGATGAGACTAAGAACAGCCTCTGCTTTAATACAATCAGAGTTAATGAGTCTTTTTGAGTGTTCCCTGATTCCTCTATCCATTCATACAGGTTTTTCTCTTTGGTGCAGCAAGACACGAATAAAGTTATTGTTCAAACCCCACAGAAAGGCTTAGAGCCCATAAAAAGGAACATAAGAGTATATATTAATCAAAAATGTATTCATTTCTTTAAAAAACACATCCAAAGAATTGTCGAAATATTGGAAATCAAAATTAAGCCAGTTTTAATTGATGGCTTTTAGAGTAAGTAATATTTATTAGTATTTAATAAATATGTGTGAATGTGTATGTACTTATATTCTAGGCCTTTAAATTTAATTAAAATACAAATATGTATGTATGTAATGCAAGTATTTCTAAATAACTCTTAATAACTCGAGCAAACATTCCCATGCTTGTTTAAGCATAAAAGAATGTACAAACAAATCGCATAAGGTTTCGCAAAAAAAAAAAACAAATAATAAGATTGTTGACAATTTAATGATTTTGTTTTGGTTTTCTATTTTTTGTTTGTTTCTAAATTTATATTTTAAATGCAATTTAGTTAATTTAACAAAATTGCCACAACAGACAGTCTTGCAATCTAACCAGTCGATTTTTTTTTTGTAAAATTTTATGGTGAGACTTGTCAACAAACTGCATAAATGCTTAGACACAAAAACAAAGACTCACCATAAATAAGTAATTATTGTCGTTGAAAATACACACACACACATGTGTGTATACATTTTTTTTAATTACTGTCATTGATATCGTTAAATTGAAACACCTTTCCTCTCTAATGCTCCCTTTCTCTTTACTTTATTGCATAAAAACCGTTAATTAATAAAAACCAAATTTTCGAGTTGGTTTAAAATGTAAATTTTGATTTGTAGATTGAGATTTTTTATAAAACCGTTTAATTAACACGTTTCTGAAAGTAACGAATGGTCTTATTTTATGTATTAGAGATTATGAAAGAGCATTAAAAAAAACTATAAATTTCTATGGAAATTAATAAAATTTTTGTCTAAAGAACAAATGAAAATTCTAGAAAAGTTGTAAAGTTTTTATTAAAAAAAATTCTCTTGTTCTGCAAATATTCTGTTTCAAAACAAAAAACAAAAAAAAAATAATAATGAATTAAATATTTCTAAACTAGATCAGCAATATACGTAGTTGTCAGATTTCTTTTTTTGAAATTGGGTTTGTTAAAGAAATTACTTTTAATTAACTAGAGCATTCTACTCTCAACTTTCTATACGAAAAGTTGTTTACTGCTGGTTTAACATTTCGTCTCTGACAAAAAATGCCTTAAACACATACAACACAGCAAGCTACAGTCTAGAAAATTACGCACGTTACAATCATACCTAAATTGGTTCAGGCAAACGTTTTTTATCTGTAAATTGTCATGCCCATATAAAATAACTCGACAGCAGTGCTAAGCGTTTGAAAAATTAAATTATGACAGCGTGTTTTGTAGTGAAGTTGGCTGCAAAATAATTGTTTTTTATTTTTATTCTATTATTGTTGACCGGTAATGCCATTTTATGTAGGTTTTTTTGCATCTAACTTTTTTAACTCTATTGATGAATAACCCCACTATAGAGAATACGCACTGCTAGCACTCTTACTTAGGTAATACCACAATACGAAAGAGGGGAATAAGTACTTAAATCTAAAAAAAAAGTTTGTCATAACAACAATGGATTTGTGCGATTTTGTTTATACCGCTAGCTTCGCTACCCTTCTCACATACAAAAACACACTGTAGCTGACTTATGTTGCTATTAAGAAAACCACAGTGTAAAGACAGTATATGCGTATTTCGGTCTAGTCAGTAATGCATAATAATTTCTCTAAAGGCGAGCAGGGCGAGACCGGGTAAAATAGTACTAAAAAACATATTTTTTTTATTATTTTTCCATTTTATTTTATTTTATTTTATTTTACTTTATTTTATTTTATTTTATTTTATTTTATTTTATTTTATTTTATTTTATTTTATTTTATTTTATTTTATATTATTTTATTTTATTTTATTTTATTTTATTTAATGTGCCCTTAAGGATAATATTAAGGAACACTTTGGGTGCTGTAAACATGCAATGGTCGTCCAAAATAATAAAAGCCGGCAAATAAAATATTAAAAAATGGCTACTTAGTTTCAAGTGATTTGCTTACTACACTGTTGGTACATAAATGCGAATAATTTATTTACTTCCATTTATACTTTTTTTTTTTAAATTAAGTTTCTGTTTTGTCTTTTTCTGATTGATGGCAATTTGCTAATTGCAATTTTGTTGCTAACTTATTTAAACCGTTAACCAGTCATAATTATTTAGATAAGTAATACAATTTCAATATTAAACTTATTCATAAATAAATAAAAATTATTTAATTTTATTTAATTTTATTATTTTACATATAAAGTGAAAGTGTTTTGAAATGGAGATTGTTTTTTTATTTATTTTTTTTTGTTTTGTTAAAGCACACAAACAAAGTTTTTCTTATTCACTCGATCAACATGATTTATTTCTTTCTCTTGCTTTTCATTTTTCTTATTTATTTAACGGTTGTTTAAAATAAAAAAAATCAATGAAAATAATTTTCATCTATTTATAATTTTTTTAGTTGGTCTTCTTTTCTTATTTTTCGTTTTGTTTACATTTATGACAGGAATGGAAAATTAATTATTTTAAATGACGCTAAGTTTTTATATATATTTAGAACAGTAATTGGAACGAAAATTTTAGTTATTTATTTTCAAAAATTATTAAAATAATTTCTTATAACGAAAAATATTTACAATAATTTGAAAATCTATAAAATAGTTTTTTTTTAGTTTATTAATTATTTTTTTAGATTTCAAAGCTTTTAATTAAATTTCATATTTACAATTCGCCAGATCCAACAGTATATATGAAAATATTATTTTTTTTTAGATATCAATTTAATTTATGTTTTATTCATGCAACGTAAAAGCTGAATTCTAAATTTTAATGTTATTAAAAAAAAACACAAAGTGCATGTAGAGTTAATAAAAATGTGTGGCTGGCGTTGCCACCGGTTATTGTCATAATCAGGGCAATAAAAAGAAAAATCAATAGAAAATATTAACCCTAATTATTGAAATAAATAGAAGAGAGTTTCGTTCATTTCACTGTTTGTAAAAATTTGGATTCTGTTCTCTGCATTAAGTTCCAATATACATAAGTACGTTACAAAAAACTCTATAGCATACACGTACATATATTGTCTTACTAGTTAATTATATCCAGATACATTTTGCTGGCGCTCATCCAGAATTATTCGGAGACTGTAGGTACAAAATTTTACACTCTTGCTGATAGTGGTTGAACTCATAGTAAGTACATATAACCTGTTATTTTTGAAAGTGGTATAAGTCCACTTAAAAAAATAGTTAGCGGGCGGTATTTTTAATAAGATATAAACCCCATCTAACTAAATTTACCGCGAACACATTTTTAAAAAAGTGGACTTATACCACTTTCAAAAATAACAGCTCATATATTGATGAAGTGTAGTTTATAAATTTGTGTAAAACCCGAAAATCAAATATTTGTTCCATTTTCCACACCATAATGATAAAAATTTACCAGACTGTATTGCTGCATTAAAACTTCCAGCCCTGGCTATTCACTATCACTATTTACTAAGTACAAAGTAACTAAGTATAAAATTATGAATAAAATAAAATTAAATAAAATATAAAATTATATTGTAGTTCAAGCGCCTTAAAATATTTAAAAACAAGTAAAAAGAAAAGAAATCTCTCTCTTCTCTATCTCTTTTATTATTTCTTTTATATTGTATGTACCATCTTTGCATGTTGTGTTATTATTTTTTATTGTTGTTGTAATTGTTATTTGTAAATACCCAGCAAATAATGATGTAGAATGATTTCGAAATAAGCAACCATACAAAAACAAGAATGGTAGACACAAGATTACGCCATGTGCATGATTTCCCGTTAGATGACGTAGTTGGCCACTGTTGGAAAAATTAATAAATTTGTTCACTGTTAATTATTTAGCTGTAGATTATTAGCCAATAGGAACAAATCGCAGGATAGCGTAATTCCATATGGAAAACAAGATTAATTTTTGTTAAATTTTATGAATTTCTGAAAATGAAAAAACACACTATTTTGCAAAGGTCTGCCAGGTACTTACTTTGAAGTCATTTTCAATTCGCATTCAAAAATTATTTGTTATTTTTTTTCTACCTAAATACGTTTTTTACTGTAAATTTTTTTTTTATGTTCGCTGGGTATGTCATCTAACTGTTATATTACAAGCAAATAACTATTTCATTTATCACAAATTTTAGAAATGCTTTTTTTTCTGTTTTGCTTTCAATAAAAACACTTAAGTTTTGGTAAAAGGTAATATTATCAAATGTGTTAAATAATAAAAAATTACAATAAACAATATTTACTGTTATTTAAATAAAAACAAAATAAATACACATGTGGATTTTTGTTTGTTTAACACAATTATAAAATTGAAAGTAAATACAAACACAAATAAGAGAGCCTGTGCGTCAATATGGGGCGTTTTTTATTTTGATATTCATTATAATGAATTTTTTCAAAATATTGTTAATATTAGAAATGTTTAAGTTAATGGGTCTAATTATTCATGCCGTTCAGCGATTGCGGAATGCTAAGCTTAAGAAATCAAGTCGATATACTGAAAACTTAGCAAGTTATGACCAAAAGAGTAACCAGTTCTACTACTGCCTCGCTCTGGGCACTCTTTAGTTTCTATAATAAAATTTGTTTTTTCATTCAAAAAAAAAAAAAAAAAAAAAAAAAAAGAAGAAACAAAAGATTCTGAAAACAAACTTTGTTTATTCTCAGTTTTTGTTTGTTATTTAACAAGCTTGGTGCTTAAGTTTTTTGTTTTGATTGCTAAAAGGTCGCAACAGTCTAATTTTTTCTAAATATTTTATTCCTTGTGGTTGTTGTTTTTTAATTGGTTGTGGTTGCTGTTTTAAATTATTTATTTTATTTATTTCATTAAACCAGATAGACAAAATGAAACTTCTGCCACATTTTAGCATTTCTCAGCCACTAGATGCAGTTTTTTCAAGTTAGTTTGTTCTACACTTTTTTTCTTCTAGTATATAGCTATAATTGTGTTGAAATTAGGAAAATAAAATTCCTGTTGGCTTGCGAGATATATTCATGAGAAAGACTGCATGATTTTAGGAAAAGTCAAGTCTTAGCCAAAGGATCTTAGGCAGCTAGACTAGCAAAATCTACTGTGGATTCTTTCAAAAAATAATTTGAGATATTCTAGAGAAGAAGGAGTTTAAACTCGATGACTTGAAAGATGTGCGCTTTAGAAGTTTTTGAACGGCTTATTAAAATGATACTTTTATATGAAAACTTTATCGTTTTGTACAAAATAGTCGTATAATTTATAAGTATGAAAAGGAATTTAAAGAAAATTTGAGAGCGACTTTTGTCTTACAAACTAAAGATCTTAAATCAAAACCTCTTTCTCATCAATGAAAAAATATTATCTAAAACTTAAAACTGGTTTGAATAATCCAGTCTAAAAAATAAAAATGAAATGCTTAATTTTATTATGACAAGCACATACACACACCATTGATCTGAGCATGAGGGGAAAAGTTTTAGCCAGATTAAATACTCGTAGAAAATAATTATTTTCATTTATTATTTTAAGTATAAATTATTTTTGATTAAATAATTTCTGCTTTTTAATTGACGTTGGCAAATATTGTTGTTGTAACAAAGTTTTTGTAAAGACAATAAGAGTTACGAACAACAAAACGAACAGCAGAAATATCTAGTTGCTTACATAATAATGAATGAAAATTAGGAAAGAAAAATATATTAAGCAAACTGGCTTAACAATTTAAATTGCAAAGTTAGTATTATTTAGTGAGATTTATTGCAAAATCCGTGCAGTTTCTACATCTAACACAAGCAATCACTCAGAAGCATAAGCTGTAAAAGAAAATCTAAATTTATTCATATGCTGTCGGTCACCGGAATATGATCTATGCCAAAAATAAGTTTCTTCAAGAACAACTGCTGTGGTCATATAACCAACATCATTTTCAATTGTAACAACATGCTTTTTCAGCATTTGAATGCGATCAACTTGGCTGGAAAATGTATATCAGAAACATAATTAATTCTTCTTACTTTAGATACAATTCTTTAATATCACGAAGTCATGATTGTACGTGCTAAACAATTTGAATGCATTTTCAACTTCTTTAAATATTATTCTGAGTATTTTCTAAAGTCAGTCCTTACAAAGGACATGTTCAAGTCCTTGTGTATAATCGAGTTTTCACATACCATAGGTCGCCCGTAATCATTTTAAGAATTTTGTTTTGACGCCTTTGAATTTTTTTTTAACATTTGAAGCTGAGGCACCATATCGTTTTTATAATTGTGTTATACAGCTTACAATTAATTGCAGCTTGATTGAATTGTTTTCAATTTCAGCAGTGTCAGCTTTTTATCAATATGGTGCTCCCAAGCTAACCGTCTGTATTCAATCAAAAATTCAGTTCTAACGATCAAATTTTGTTGTTGTGGCAAGCAAAATTTGGTTTGCTTAAAAATGTTTTGTTTTGTAAGACCAATTTTCTATTGTCACGATCAAAAAAATTTTAATAAATTTTTGATTTGCAACAAATTTAGTTCTCACAAGTTGTTTTCTAAGTGTGCTTAGTAACTAACTTAAAACTATTGCAAAATCTGCTAGTTATTATTAGTAATAGGAAGGCAATTGTCTCTACACACAGGAAACAACTTTTGTTCTTACAACTAAATTTGTTTTCAATAAAAAAAATTCAGTTGTGTTAATCATATTTTTAAGTTGTAGCCAATAGAGTTCGATAATACAGTCCAAAATTTAGTTTTCTAAAAAATATTTCGTGCTATAACACTGATTTTCTATTGGGATGATTAAAAAATTTGACTATCGCAATTGAATTTTAGATTGGAATCAAAATTTAATTGTTACAACCGAAGTTTTTTCTTAGTGTACACAGAGTGATAGTTATGCTTGCTAATTTTTGTTAGTTGAGCGAACTTCTTCTGTAGGCGTCGGAATGCTATGGTCAGTAGTGCGATTCAGTAACTTTTATTACGAACATTCGTATCGAAAAAATAAGTATAACGATATTTTATTGAATTCGGTATTCAGTAACTTCGGTACGATAAAAATCATTGTTAATTTTGTCACAAACTTCGAATATTTTTATCGGAAAGTTACTGAATGCCGAATTCGATAAAATATCGTTATATATAGTTGTTTTCTCGATACGAATTGTTCGTAATAAAAGTTACTGAATCGCACTACAGAAGTTTCGTTAAAAAAATTATTTTTTTGATTACAAGTTTTGCGTTTTGTCTTTTACAAATAAAAAAAAATATCCATTACGTAGTAAACTGTTGAGTACGAAAAAGAAATATAGCAGCTAACTGAGCAATTGGGGTCGGTCACCTTGTAAGTTATTGTTGCAGCATGTTATGTACGAGTGTTTAATAATTTTTCATATTTGCTTTTATTATTATTGTCAGTCAGTGATGAAAAATTCTATTGTTGATTGTGGGAATGTGTTTGTTTGTTGTTCTTTCTGTTGTTGTTTTAGTTATTCTGTAATATTTTATTTAATTCTAGAATGCGTTTATTAAGCTAAAGCAAACCAACAAAACTTTAAATACACTGAAAATAATTACATGAATTTAAATCATACAAGCTTGTACTTGTATTTTGTAAACGAGATTTAAAATCGTTATTATTTCTTCTGCTGATTTTCATTTTGTTTTCATAAAATGCTTACATTGCACAAATGCTTCCACACATACATATATACGTACGCTATAATTTTGTTTTGTTTCTTTTCTCTTTTCAATTTTCTTGTCGTAATTTTTTATGTTTGAAACATTGTTTCAACATCTAAGTCAAAAAAAAAAAAAAGAAAGAAAAAATTAATTGCTTGCTTGCCCTTCATTAATGTTGCTTGATGTGTATCTGTGTACCTGTGTATCTGTGTATCTGTGAGGCAATACGATAACCATCAGATATTTTAGCTGATTTATTAGTGATGAAATCAAAAGAAAAAAAATTAATTTGCATTTAGAGAAATTAAAACAAAAACAAATTGTGTTGTCATGATTAAAATTTGATAACTAAAAGTTTTTTCCCCTGTTTTAAAATTTCAAAATAAGCCATTAACAACAGCAACAAAAAATAAATAAAATTGTTTATGAAATAAATTGATTAGTTTTGAATGAAAACAGCTGGACAGATGGATATTAAAATGTTTATTTGTTTTTAAAATTAGCTTTTACGTTGCTTCAGTCTATTTGGTTTTCTGGCTTAATCTGTTGGTTTATATAAATTTTTAAGTGAACTAATTTTTGCTGTGCTAATTTCTTACTGGTGGAACAGTCTAGTGCACCGGTTTCCAAACTTTCTGATACTGTGACCCACATTAGAAAAAAATAAAAAATTGGCGGCCCCTTTATTAGATAAAACAATAAAATAATATAGGCCCACATATTTATAAGTTGTAGTATAAAACTAAACAAAAATGAATAAAAATTTATTATGATGGATAAACTTGTTTTTTTAGAATAAATTTTCTAAAATCGTGGTATTATTGTTGAAATAACCACCCGCAGTTCTTTTTCCCCTACTAAACGATTTCGATATTTCGATTTCATGGCTGCTAAAGCAGAAAATCTGGTTCCGTGTTAATATGATATTACTAATTTCCATATACCCCAGTGCTGTTGCCGTTAGAGATTTTAGCAATTTAAAATTTATGATCAAATATTCAGAAATTAATTTGGATTATTAAAATTTTTTTTTTTGAAATTTCCATATACTCCAGTGCTTCTGCTCTGAGAAATTTTTAGCAACTTCCGGGCGAACCATAGAAGATTACGGAATGGAACACATATCGTTTTAAAGGGGATGTCGTCTAAGTTTGTAATCTACCGTCCAAATACTCAGAAGTTCCTTTGGACTATTTTTAATTTTTTTTTGAAATTTCCATATTGCATTTAAGACGAGTTTCTATACAATTCTTGTCTCTGTTTCTGTTTTACATTTCACAGAGTTAAAAAGAACACAATGAATTCATTTAAAAGTAAACAGATATGAATTAAAGAACACACACACACACACACACACACACACACACACACACACTAATATTTTAACATACGAGTATCAACTCAGTTAAGCATTCAAGTGTATGTGTGTTGATTGCTCGTAGTTGTAACTTACAACTAACTTGCAAAGTGTCTGTGCCTGAGTGTGTGTTTGTATTTTGTATAGCTTACAACATCTAGTTAAAGAATGATTACAGGCAATCAGATCTGATCATAGATCGCCAATTTCATGCCACTTACCACATCACTGCTCTGCATAAAAAATAGCCTCTTTGCCAATCTGCCAACAAGTTAAAAGGAAAAAACAAAAGATCAAAACTAAATACAAACTAGAGATGAACAGAGAGTTAAAGTTATCGAAATATATACATAGAGAGAGAGAGAGAGAGAGAGACCCAAAAAAATACGAAGAGTTCAATTGCTAATGATTGGTGGTAGTCTTACCAGTATTAACAGTTAAATATTGCAGTATCAGCAATCGTAATATGAGCATACAACAAAACCAACAACAATAAATATTGAATACAATATAAAAGAGAAAGCAGGTCACTTGTATGACAACTTTAGGCGATATTTATAACAAAAAACAAGAAAAATATGCCAAAGCAGCAACCAACTCTGTTTTAAAGACTGTTTTAAAGACTCTCTGGTGGAATTGGATACAGTATTAGTTGCTTGAGACAGTGGATGTTAGCTGAAGTTTGTTGCGTTTGTCACCTGCTAAAATGTATTGAATTGTTATAGTTTGGTTTTTGTTGAATACATTTTTAATCATTTTTTTAATGTAGAGGCTTAAGAAGCTGTGATCGTTATCAACTTTTTTAAAAAGCTTGTGGCTTAAAATTCCCACTTTTATAGTTTTTTTCTCTAATTTTCTGCTAGCAAACTTTGCTATATGTTAATAAGTTGATGAAACAATAACAATGTTGACATAAATAGTTTGATTTCCTGAAGAAAATTGATCATACAACGTTCAAAATGGGTCACTTGTTTAGTTAATTATTCTAATTAGCTTCAATTCGACAGGCTTCAGAGAGAAAGAGAGAAGGAGAGTTGTTGGTATTGCTAAGCGCAGAAAATTAAAGAAGAAAGTGTGAAAGTCGAAAGAGAGATTAATAAATAGATTTTTAATTAGAAAGATTCTTTTATTGATAGAAACATATGTAAATAAAATGTAAAATTTATTAAAAATGTACTTGAAATAGATGATTTCTTTAAAAAAATAAAATTGCTGTATAACAAAAAAATGTCTATTTTATTAAGCTTGAGGTCTAATTTAAAAATTTATTTTTATTTCATTATTTCGTTACAACTTGCGTAGTTCTTCAGGATATAATTATAAATTAGTCAAACTATAAATAGGTATTTTTAATAGTTTGCCAGGAGCTACAAAAAAATAAGCAAAATTTGCCTTAAAAAACGGCTAGAAAAGTTAAATCACTCACAAAAAAAAAAAAATATCTAGAAAAAAGCTAAAAAAACTATCGCTTAAAATTCAAAATAAAAATTATGATTTTTATAAAAAAATCAAGAAGAGAACATACAATGAAAAAAAAAAAAAATAAAGAAAATGTGGTTGTTTTAAAAATATTTTCTTTTAATAACTTCGTTTTTTTAATGCCAATACGTTTCTCTATTCAACTACACAGAAATCAAGTCGATATCTTGAAAAATAAAAAGGAGAGTGAACAAAAATTTTTTTCGAAAAATATTACCATGGACTACCCCCTTTGCTTTTTTTGAAAAAATGATAAAAAATTTTTTTCGCGCTATCCGCAGAAAAAAGAATTCTAATTAAAGCCAATACGTTTCTCTATTCAACAAAAAAAAAGTCAAGTCGATATCTTGAAAACGTAGCAAGTTATGAACAAAAAGGATGGAAGTTATTTCCAAAAATTACCATGGACTACCCCCTTTGCTTTTTTTGAAAAAATGATAAAAATTTTTTTCGCGCTATCCGCAGAAAAAAGAATTCTAATTAAAGCCAATACGTTTCTCTATTCAACAAAATAGAAGTCAAGTCGATATCTTGAAAACGTAGTAAGTTATGAACAAAAAGGATGGAAGTTATTTCCAAAAATTACCATGGACTACCCCCTTTGCTTTTTTTGAAAAAATTATAAAAATTTTTTTTCGCGCTATCCGCAAAAAAAAGAATTCTAATTAAAGCCAATACGTTTCTCTATTCAATAAAATAGAAGTCAAGTCGATATCTTGAAAACGTAGCAAGTTATGAACAAAAAGGATGGAAGTTATTTCCAAAAATTACCATGGACTACCCCCTTTGCTTTTTTTGAAAAAATGATAAAAATTTTTTTTCGCGCTATCCGCAGAAAAAAGAATTCTAATTAAAGCCAATACGTTTCTCTATTCAACAAAATAGAAGTCAAGTCGATATCTTGAAAACGTAGCAAGTTATGAACAAAAAGGATGGAAGTTATTTCCAAAAATTACCATGGACTACCCCCTTTGCTTTTTTTGAAAAAATGATAAAAAATTTTTTTCGCGCTATCCGCAGAAAAAAGAATTCTAATTAAAGCCAATACGTTTCTCTATTCAACAAAAAAAAAGTCAAGTCGATATCTTGAAAACGTAGCAAGTTATGAACAAAAAGGATGGAAGTTATTTCCAAAAATTACCATGGACTACCCCCTTTGCTTTTTTTGAAAAAATGATAAAAAATTTTTTTCGCGCTATACGCAGAAAAAAGAATTCTAATTAAAGCCAATACGTTTCTCTATTCAACAAAAAAAAAAGTCAAGTCGATATCTTGAAAACGTAGCAAGTTATGAACAAAAAGGATGGAAGTTATTTCCAAAAATTACCATGGACTACCCCCTTTGCTTTTTTTGAAAAAATGATAAAATTTTTTTTTCGCGCTATCCGCAGAAAAAAGAATTCTAATTAAAGCCAATACGTTTCTCTATTCAACAAAATAGAAGTCAAGTCGATATCTTGAAAACGTAGCAAGTTATGAACAAAAAGGATGGAAGTTATTTCCAAAAATTACCATGGACTACCCCCTTTGCTTTTTTTGAAAAAATGATAAAAATTTTTTTTCGCGCTATCCGCAGAAAAAAGAATTCTAATTAAAGCCAATACGTTTCTCTATTCAACAAAATAGAAGTCAAGTCGATATCTTGAAAACTTAGCAAGTTATGACCAAAAAGGATGGAGGTTATGGCCAAAAATTACCATGGACTACCCCCTTTCCTTTTTTTGAAAAAATGATAAAAAATTTTTTTCGCGCTATCCGCAAAAAAAAGAATTCTAATTAAAGCCAATACGTTTCTCTATTCAACAAAATAGAAATCAAGTCGATATCTTGAAAACTTAGCAAGTTATGACCAAAAATAATGGAGGTTATGGCCAAAAAATACCATGGAATACCCCCTTTGATTTTTTTTAAAAAATGATAAAAATTGTTTTTCGCGCTATCCGCAAAAATAAGAATTCTAATTAAAGCCAATACGTTTCTCTATTCAACAAAATAGAAGTCAAGTCGATATCTTGAAAACGTAGCAAGTTATGAACAAAAAGGATGGAAGTTATGGCCAAAAATTACCATGGACTACCCCCTTTGCTTTTTTTGAAAAAATGATAAAATTTTTTTTTCGCGCTATCCGCAGAAAAAAGAATTCTAATTAAAGCCAATACGTTTCTCTATTCAACAAAATAGAAGTCAAGTCGATATCTTGAAAACGTAGCAAGTTATGAACAAAAGGGATGGAAATTATGGGAAAAAATTACCATGGACTAACCCCTTTGCTTTTTTTGAAAAAATGGTAAAAATTTTTTTTTGCGCTATCCGCAGAAAAAAGAATTCTAATTAAAGCCAATACGTTTCTCTATTCAACAAAATAGAAGTCAAGTCGATATCTTGAAAACGTAGCAAGTTATGAACAAAAAGGATGGAAGTTATGGCCAAAAATTTTTTTAAAAAATTTTGCTTTTTTTGAAAAAATGATAAAAATTTTTTTTCGCGCTATCCGCAAAAAAAAGAATTCTAATTAAAGCCAATACGTTTCTCTATTCAACAAAATAGAAGTCAAGTCGATATCTTGAAAACGTAGCAAGTTATGAACAAAAAGGATGGAAGTTATTTCCAAAAATTACCATGGACTACCCCCTTTGCTTTTTTTGAAAAAATGATAAAAAATTTTTTTCGCGCTATCCGCAGAAAAAAGAATTCTAATTAAAGCCAATACGTTTCTCTATTCAACAAAAAAAAAGTCAAGTCGATATCTTGAAAACGTAGCAAGTTATGAACAAAAAGGATGGAAGTTATTTCCAAAAATTACCATGGACTACCCCCTTTGCTTTTTTTGAAAAAATGATAAAAATTTTTTTCGCGCTATCCGCAGAAAAAAGAATTCTAATTAAAGCCAATACGTTTCTCTATTCAACAAAATAGAAGTCAAGTCGATATCTTGAAAACGTAGCAAGTTATGAACAAAAAGGATGGAAGTTATTTCCAAAAATTACCATGGACAACCCCCTTTGCTTTTTTTGAAAAAATGATAAAAAATTTTTTTCGCGCTATCCGCAGAAAAAAGAATTCTAATTAAAGCCAATACGTTTCTCTATTCAACAAAATAGAAGTCAAGTCGATATCTTGAAAACGTAGCAAGTTATGAACAAAAAGGATGGAAGTTATTTCCAAAAATTACCATGGACTACCCCCTTTGCTTTTTTTGAAAAAATGATAAAAAAATTTTTTCGCGCTATCCGCAAAAAAAGAATTCTAATTAAAGCCAATACGTTTCTCTATTCAACAAAATGGAAGTCAAGTCGATATCTTGAAAACGTAGCAAGTTATGAACAAAAAGGATGGAATTTATGGCCAAAAATTACCATGGACTACCCCCTTTGCTTTTTTTGAAAAAATGATAAAAATTTTTTTTCGCGCTATCCGCAGAAAAAAGAATTCTAATTAAAGCCAATACGTTTCTCTATTCAACAAAATAGAATTCAAGTCGATATCTTGAAAACGTAGCAAGTTATGAACAAAAAGGATGGAAGTTATGGCCAAAAATTACCATGGACTACCCCCTTTGCTTTTTTTGAAAAAATTGTAAAAATTTTTTTTTGCGCTATCCGCAGAAAAAAGAATTCTAATTAAAGCCAATACGTTTCTCTATTCAACAAAATAGAAGTCAAGTCGATATCTTGAAAACGTAGCAAGTTATGAACAAAAGGGATGGAAGTTATGGGAAAAAATTACCATGGACTAACCCCTTTGCTTTTTTTGAAAAAATGGTAAAAATTTTTTTTTGCGCTATCCGCAGAAAAAAGAATTCTAATTAAAGCCAATACGTTTCTCTATTCAACAAAATAGAACTCAAGTCGATATCTTGAAAACGTAGCAAGTTATGAACAAAAAGGATGGAAGTTATGGCCAAAAATTACCATGGACTACCCCCTTTGCTTTTTTTGAAAAAATGATAAAAATTTTTTTTCGCGCTATCCGCAGAAAAAAGAATTCTAATTAAAGCCAATACGTTTCTCTATTCAACAAAATAGAAGTCAAGTCGATATCTTGAAAACGTAGCAAGTTATGAACAAAAAGGATGGAAGTTATTTCCAAAAATTACCATGGACTACCCCCTTTGCTTTTTTTGAAAAAATGATAAAAATTTTTTTTCGCGCTATCCGCAGAAAAAAGAATTCTAATTAAAGCCAATACGTTTCTCTATTCAACAAAAAAAAAGTCAAGTCGATATCTTGAAAACGTAGCAAGTTATGAACAAAAGGGATGGAAGTTATGGGAAAAAATTACCATGGACTAACCCCTTTGCTTTTTTTGAAAAAATGGTAAAAATTTTTTTTTGCGCTATCCGCAGAAAAAAGAATTCTAATTAAAGCCAATACGTTTCTCTATTCAACAAAATAGAAGTCAAGTCGATATCTTGAAAACGTAGCAAGTTATGAACAAAAAGGATGGAAGTTATGGCCAAAAATTACCATGGACTACCCCCTTTGCTTTTTTTGAAAAAATGATAAAAATTTTTTTTCGCGCTATCCGCAGAAAAAAGAATTCTAATTAAAGCCAATACGTTTCTCTATTCAACAAAATAGAAGTCAAGTCGATATCTTGAAAACGTAGCAAGTTATGAACAAAAAGGATGGAAGTTATGGCCAAAAATTACCATGGACTACCCCCTTTGCTTTTTTTGAAAAAATGATAAAAAATTTTTTTCGCGCTATCCGCAGAAAAAAGAATTCTAATTAAAGCCAATACGTTTCTCTATTCAACAAAAAAAAAGTCAAGTCGATATCTTGAAAACGTTGCAAGTTATGAACAAAAAGGATGGAAGTTATTTCCAAAAATTACCATGGACTACCCCCTTTGCTTTTTTTGAAAAAATGATAAAAATTTTTTTTCGCGCTATCCGCAGAAAAAAGAATTCTAATTAAAGCCAATACGTTTCTCTATTCAACAAAATAGAAGTCAAGTCGATATCTTGAAAACGTAGCAAGTTATGAACAAAAAGGATGGAAGTTATGGCCAAAAATTACCATGGACTACCCCCTTTGCTTTTTTTGAAAAAATGATAAAAATTTTTTTTCGCGCTATCCGCAGAAAAAAGAATTCTAATTAAAGCCAATACGTTTCTCTATTCAACAAAATAGAAGTCAAGTCGATATCTTGAAAACGTAGCAAGTTATGAATAAAAAGGAGGGAAGTTATGGCCAAAAATTACCATGGACTACCCCCTTTGCTTTTTTTGAAAAAATGATAAAAATTTTTTTTCGCGCTGTCCGCAGAAAAAAGAATTCTAATTAAAGCCAATACGTTTCTCTATTCAACAAAATAGAAGTCAAGTCGATATCTTGAAAACGTAGCAAGTTATGAACAAAAGGGATGGAAGTTATGGGAAAAAATTACCATGGACTAACCCCTTTGCTTTTTTTGAAAAAATGGTAAAAATTTTTTTTTGCGCTATCCGCAGAAAAAAGAATTCTAATTAAAGCCAATACGTTTCTCTATTCAACAAAATAGAAGTCAAGTCGATATCTTGAAAACGTAGCAAGTTATGAACAAAAAGGATGGAAGTTATGGCCAAAAATTACCATGGACTACCCCCTTTGCTTTTTTTGAAAAAATGATAAAAATTTTTTTTCGCGCTATCCGCAGAAAAAAGAATTCTAATTAAAGCCAATACGTTTCTCTATTCAACAAAATAGAAGTCAAGTCGATATCTTGAAAACGTAGCAAGTTATGAACAAAAAGGATGGAAGTTATGGCCAAAAATTACCATGGACTACCCCCCTTTGCTTTTTTTGAAAAAATGATAAAAAATTTTTTTCGCGCTATCCGCAGAAAAAAGAATTCTAATTAAAGCCAATACGTTTCTCTATTCAACAAAATGGAAGTCAAGTCGATATCTTGAAAACGTAGTAAGTTATGAACAAAAAGGATGGAAGTTATGGCCAAAAATTACCATGGACTACCCCCTTTGCTTTTTTTGAAAAAATGATAAAAAAATTTTTTTCGCGCTATCCGCAGAAAAAAGAATTCTAATTAAAGCCAATACGTTTCTCTATTCAACAAAATAGAAGTCAAGTCGATATCTTGAAAACGTAGCAAGTTATGAACAAAAAGGATGGAAGTTATTTCCAAAAATTACCATGGACTACCCCCTTTGCTTTTTTTGAAAAAATGATAAAAAATTTTTTTCGCGCTATCCGCAGAAAAAAGAATTCTAATTAAAGCCAATACGTTTCTCTATTCAACAAAATAGAAGTCAAGTCGATATCTTGAAAACGTAGCAAGTTATGAACAAAAAGGATGGAAGTTATTTCCAAAAATTACCATGGACTACCCCCTTTGCTTTTTTTGAAAAAATGATAAAAATTTTTTTTCGCGCTATCCGCAAAAAAAGAATTCTAATTAAAGCCAATACGTTTCTCTATTCAACAAAATGGAAGTCAAGTCGATATCTTGAAAACGTAGCAAGTTATGAACAAAAAGGATGGAAGTTATGGCCAAAAATTACCATGGACTACCCCTTTTGCTTTTTTTGAAAAAATGATAAAACTTTTTTTTCGCGCTATCCGCAGAAAAAAGAATTCTAATTAAAGCCAATACGTTTCTCTATTCAACAAAATAGAAGTCAAGTCGATATCTTGAAAACGTAGCAAGTTATGAACAAAAAGGATGGAAGTTATGGCCAAAAATTACCATGGACTACCCCCTTTGCTTTTTTTGAAAAAATGATAAAATTTTTTTTTCGCGCTATTCGCAGAAAAAAGAATTCTAATTAAAACCAATACGTTTCTCTATTCAACAAAATAGAAGTCAAGTCGATATCTTGAAAACGTAGCAAGTTATGAACAAAAAGGATGGAAGTTATGGCCAAAAATTACCATGCACTACCCCCTTTGCTTTTTTTGAAAAAATGATAAACATTTTTTTTCGCGCTATCCGCAAAAAAAAAGAATTCTAATTAAAGGCAATACGTTTCTCTATTCAACAAAATAGAAATCAAGTCGATATCTTGAAAACTTAGCAAGTTATGACCAAAAATAATGGAAGTTATGGCCAAAAATTACCATGGACTACCCCCTTTGCTTTTTTTGAAAAAATGATAAAATTTTTTTTTCGCGCTATCCGCAAAAAAAAAGAATTCTAATTAAAGGCAATACGTTTCTCTATTCAACAAAATAGAAATCAAGTCGATATCTTGAAAACTTAGCAAGTTATGACCAAAAATAATGGAGGTTATGGCCGAAAAATACCATGGACTACCCCCTTTGCTTTTTTTGAAAAAATGATAAAAAATTTTTTTCGCGCTATCCGCAAAAAAAAAGAATTCTAATTAAAGGCAATACGTTTCTCTATTCAACAAAATAGAAATCAAGTCGATATCTTGAAAACTTAGCAAGTTATGAAAAAAAATAATGGAGGTTATGGCCAAAAAAATACCATGGACTACCCCCTTTGCTTTTTTTGAAAAAATGATAAAAAAATTTTTTCGCGCTATCCGCAAAAAAAAAGAATTCTAATTAAAGGCAATACGTTTCTCTATTCAACAAAATAGAAATCAAGTCGATATCTTGAAAACTTAGCAAGTTATGACCAAAAATATTGGAGGTTCTGGCCAAAAAATACCATGGACTACCCCCTTTGCTTTTTTTGAAAAAATGATAAAAATTTTTTTTCGCGCTATCCGCAAAAAAAAAGAATTCTAATTAAAGCCAATACGTTTCTCTATTCAACAAAATAGAAATCAAGTCGATATCTTGAAAACTTAGCAAGTTATGACCAAAAATATTGGAGGTTATGGCCAAAAAATACCATGGACTACCCCCTTTGCTTTTTTTGAAAAAATTATAAAATTTTTTTTCGCGCTATCCGCAAAAAAAAGAATTCTAATTAAAGCCAATACGTTTCTCTATTACACAAAATAGAAATCAAGTCGATATCTTGAAAACTTAGCAAGTTATGAACAAAAATAATGGAAGTTATGGCCAAAAATTACCATGGACTACCCACTCTGCTTTTTTTGAAAAAATGATAAAAAATTTTTTTCGCGCTATCCGCAGAAAAAAGAATTCTAATTAAAGCCAATACGTTTCTCTATTCAACAAAATAGAAATCAAGTCGATATCTTGAAAACTTAGCAAGTTATAAAAAAAAAATAATGGAGGTTATGGCCGAAAAATACCATGGACTACCCCCTTTGCTTTTTTTGAAAAAATGATAAAAATTTTTTTTCGCGCTATCCGCAAAAAAAAGAATTCTAATTAAAGCCAATACGTTTCTCTATTCAACAAAATAGAAATCAAGTCGATATCTTGAAAACTTAGCAAGTTATGTCCAAAAATATTGGAGGTTATGGCCAAAAAATACCATGGACTACCACCCCCTTTGCTTTTTTTGAAAAAATGATAAAATTTTTTTTCGCGCTATCCGCAAAAAAAAAGAATTCTAATTAAAGGCAATACGTTTCTCTATTCAACAAAATAGAAATCAAGTCGATATCTTGAAAACTTAGCAAGTTATGACCAAAAATAATGGAGGTTATGGCCGAAAAATACCATGGACTACCCCCTTTGCTTTTTTTGAAAAAATGATAAAAATTTTTTTTCGCGCTATCCGCAAAAAAAAAGAATACTAATTAAAGGCAATACGTTTCTCTATTCAACAAAATAGAAATCAAGTCGATATCTTGAAAACTTAGCAAGTTATGACCAAAAATAATGGAGGTTATGGCCGAAAAATACCATGGACTACCCCCTTTGCTTTTTTTGAAAAAATGATAAACATTTTTTTTCGCGCTATCCGCAAAAAAAAAGAATTCTAATTAAAGGCAATACGTTTCTCTATTCAACAAAATAGAAATCAAGTCGATATCTTGAAAACTTAGCAAGTTATGACCAAAAATAATGGAGGTTATGGCCGAAAAATACCATGGACTACCCCCTTTGCTTTTTTTGAAAAAATGATAAAAATTTTTTTCGCGCTATCCGCAAAAAAAAGAATTCTAATTAAAGCCAATACGTTTCTCTATTCAACAAAATAGAAATCAAGTCGATATCTTGAAAACTTAGCAAGTTATGAAAAAAAATAATGGAGGTTATGGCCAAAAAAATACCATGGACTACCCCCTTTGCTTTTTTTGAAAAAATGATAAAAAAATTTTTTCGCGCTATCCGCAAAAAAAAAGAATTCTAATTAAAGCCAATACGTTTCTCTATTCAACAAAATAGAAATCAAGTCGATATCTTGAAAACTTAGCAAGTTATGACCAAAAATATTGGAGGTTATGGCCAAAAAATACCATGGACTACCCCCTTTGCTTTTTTTGAAAAAATTATAAAATTTTTTTTCGCGCTATCCGCAAAAAAAAGAATTCTAATTAAAGCCAATACGTTTCTCTATTACACAAAATAGAAATCAAGTCGATATCTTGAAAACTTAGCAAGTTATGAACAAAAAGGATTGAAGTTATGGCCGAAAAATACCATGGACTACCCCCTTTGCTTTTTTTGAAAAAATTATAAAAATTTTTTTTCGCGCTATCCGCAAAAAAAAGAATTCTAATTAAAGCCAATACGTTTCTCTATTCAACAAAATAGAAATCAAGTCGATATCTTGAAAACTTAGCAAGTTATGTCCAAAAATATTGGAGGTTACGGCCAAAAAATACCATGGACTACCCCCTTTGCTTTTTTTGAAAAAATGATAAAATTTTTTTCGCGCTATCCGCAAAAAAAAAGAATTCTAATTGAAGGCAATACGTTTCTCTATTCAACAAAATAGAAATCAAGTCGATATCTTGAAAACTTAGCAAGTTATGACCAAAAATAATGGAGGTTATGGCCGAAAAATACCATGGACTACCCCCTTTGCTTTTTTTGAAAAAATGATAAAAATTTTTTTTCGCGCTATCCGCAAAAAAAAAAGAATTCTAATTAAAGGCAATACGTTTCTCTATTCAACAAAATAGAAATCAAGTCAATATCTTGAAAACTTAGCAAGTTATGACCAAAAATAATGGAGGTTATGGCCGAAAAATACCATGGACTACCCCCTTTGCTTTTTTTGAAAAAATGATAAAAATTTTTTTCGCGCTATCCGCAAAAAAAAAGAATTCTAATTGAAGGCAATACGTTTCTCTATTCAACAAAATAGAAGTCAAGTCGATATCTTGAAAACTTAGCAAGTTATGACCAAAAATATTGGAGGTTATGGCCAAAAAATACCATAGACTACCCCCTTTGCTTTTTTTGAAAAAATGATAAAATTTTTTTTCGCGCTATCCGCAAAAAAAAAGAATTCTAATTGAAGGCAATACGTTTCTCTATTCAACAAAATAGAAATCAAGTCGATATCTTGAAAACTTAGCAAGTTATGAAAAAAAATAATGGAGGTTATGGCCAAAAAAATACCATGGACTACCCCCTTTGCTTTTTTTGAAAAAATGATAAAATTTTTTTTCGCGCTATCCGCAAAAGAAAAGAATTCTAATTAAAGGCAATACGTTTCTCTATTCAACAAAATAGAAGTCAAGTCGATATCTTGCAAACGTAGCAAGTTATGAACAAAAAGGATGGAAGTTATGGCCAAAAATTACCATGGACTACCCCCTTTGCTTTTTTTGAAAAAATGATAAAACATTTTTTTTGCGCTATCCGCAGAAAAAAGAATTCTAATTAAAGCCAATACGTTTCTCTATTCAACAAAATAGAAATCAAGTCGATATCTTGAAAACTTAGCAAGTTATGACCAAAAATATTGGAGGTTATGGCCAAAAAATACCATGGACTACCCCCTTTGCTTTTTTTGAAAAAATGATAAAATTTTTTTTCGCGCTATCCGCAAAAAAAAAGAATTCTAATTGAAGGCAATACGTTTCTCTATTCAACAAAATAGAAGTCAAGTCGATATCTTGCAAACGTAGCAAGTTATGAACAAAAAGGATGGAAGTTATGGCCAAAAAATACCATGGACTACCCCCTTTGCTTTTTTTGAAAAAATGATAAAATTTTTTTTCGCGCTATCCGCAAAAAAAAAGAATTCTAATTAAAGGCAATACGTTTCTCTATTCAACAAAATAGAAGTCAAGTCGATATCTTGAAAACGTAGCAAGTTATGAACAAAAAGGATGGAAGTTATGGCCAAAAATTACCATGGACTACCCCCTTTGCTTTTTTTGAAAAAATGATAAAAAATTTTTTTCGCGCTATCCGCAAAAAAAAGAATTCTAATTAAAGGCAATACGTTTCTCTATTCAACAAAATAGAAATCAAGTCGATATCTTGAAAACTTAGCAAGTTATGAAAAAAAATAATGGAGGTTATGGCCAAAAAAATACCATGGACTACCCCCTTTGCTTTTTTTGAAAAAATGATAAAAAATTTTTTTCGCGCTATCCGCAAAAAAAAGAATTCTAATTAAAGGCAATACGTTTCTCTATTCAACAAAATAGAAATCAAGTCGATATCTTGAAAACTTAGCAAGTTATGAAAAAAAATAATGGAGGTTATGGCCAAAAAAATACCATGGACTACCCCCTTTGCTTTTTTTGAAAAAATGATAAAATTTTTTTTTGCGCTATCCGCAAAAAAAAAGAATTCTAATTGAAGGCAATACGTTTCTCTATTCAACAAAATAGAAGTCAAGTCGATATCTTGAAAACTTAGCAAGTTATGAAAAAAAATAATGGAGGTTATGGCCAAAAAAATACCATGGACTACCCCCTTTGCTTTTTTTGAAAAAATGTAAAACATTTTTTTTGCGCTATCCGCAAAAAAAAGAATTCTAATTAAAGCCAATACGTTTCTCTATTCAACAAAATAGAAATCAAGTCGATATCTTGAAAACTTAGCAAGTTATGACCAAAAATATTGGAGGTTATGGCCAAAAAATACCATGGACTACCCCCTTTGCTTTTTTTGAAAAAATGATAAAATTTTTTTTCGCGCTATCCGCAAAAAAAAAGAATTCTAATTGAAGGCAATACGTTTCTCTATTCAACAAAATAGAAATCAAGTCGATATCTTGAAAACTTAGCAAGTTATGAAAAAAAATAATGGAGGTTATGGCCAAAAAAATACCATGGACTACCCCCTTTGCTTTTTTTGAAAAAATGATAAAAATTTTTTTTCGCGCTATCCGCAAAAAAAAGAATTCTAATTAAAGCCAATACGTTTCTCTATTCAACAAAATAGAAATCAAGTCGATATCTTGAAAACTTAGCAAGTTATGACCAAAAATATTGGAGGTTATGGCCAAAAAATACCATGGACTACCCCCTTTGCTTTTTTTGAAAAAATGATAAAATTTTTTTTCGCGCTATCCGCAAAAAAAAAGAATTCTAATTAAAGGCAATACGTTTCTCTATTCAACAAAATAGAAATCAAGTCGATATCTTGAAAACTTAGCAAGTTATGAAAAAAAATAATGGAGGTTATGCCCAAAAAAATACCATGGACTACCCCCTTTGCTTTTTTTGAAAAAATGATAAAAATTTTTTTTCGCGCTATCCGCAAAAAAAAGAATTCTAATTAAAGCCAATACGTTTCTCTATTCAACAAAATAGAAATCAAGTCGATATCTTGAAAACTTAGCAAGTTATGAAAAAAAATAATGGAGGTTATGGCCAAAAAAATACCATGGACTACCCCCTTTGCTTTTTTTGAAAAAATGATAAAATTTTTTTTCGCGCTATCCGCAAAAAAAAAGAATTCTAATTAAAGGCAATACGTTTCTCTATTCAACAAAATAGAAATCAAGTCGATATCTTGAAAACTTAGCAAGTTATGACCAAAAATAATGGAGGTTATGGCCGAAAAATACCATGGACTACCCCCTTTGCTTTTTTTTAAAAAATGATAAAATTTTTTTTCGCGCTATCCGCAAAAAAAAGAATTCTAATTAAAGGCAATACGTTTCTCTATTCAACAAAATAGAAATCAAAGCGATATCTTGAAAACTTAGCAAGTTATGACCAAAAATAATGGAGGTTATGGCCGAAAAATACCATGGACTACCCCCTTTGCTTTTTTTGAAAAAATGATAAAATTTTTTTTCGCGCTATCCGCAAAAAAAAAAGAATTCTAATTAAAGGCAATACGTTTCTCTATTCAACAAAATAGAAATCAAAACGATATCTTGAAAACTTAGCAAGTTATGACCAAAAATAATGGAGGTTATGGCCGAAAAATACCATGGACTACCCCCTTTGCTTTTTTTGAAAAAATGATAAAATTTTTTTTCGCGCTATCCGCAAAAAAAAGAATTCTAAATAAAGGCAATACGTTTCTCTATTCAACAAAATAGAAATCAAAGCGATATCTTGAAAACTTAGCAAGTTATGACCAAAAATAATGGAGGTTATGGCCGAAAAATACCATGGACTACCCCCTTTGCTTTTTTTGAAAAAATGATAAAAATTTTTTTCGCGCTATCCGCAAAAAAAAAGAATTCTAATTAAAGGCAATACGTTTCTCTATTCAACAAAATAGAAATCAAGTCGATATCTTGAAAACTTAGCAAGTTATGACCAAAAATAATGGAGGTTATGGCCGAAAAATACCATGGACTACCCCCTTTGCTTTTTTTGAAAAAATGATAAAAATTTTTTTTCGCGCTGTCCGCAAAAAAAAAAGAATTCTAATTAAAGGCAATACGTTTCTCTATTCAACAAAATAGAAATCAAGTCGATATCTTGAAAACTTAGCAAGTTATGACCAAAAATAATGGAGGTTATGGCCGAAAAATACCATGGACTACCCCCTTTGCTTTTTTTGAAAAAATGATAAAATTTTTTTTCGCGCTATCCGCATAAAAAAAGAATTCTAATTAAAGGCAATACGTTTCTCTATTCAACAAAATAGAAATCAAGTCGATATCTTGAAAACTTAGCAAGTTATGAACAAAAAGGATTGAAGTTATGGCCGAAAAATACCATGGACTACCCAGTTTGCTTTTTTTGAAAAAATGATAAAAATTTTTTTTCGCGCTGTCCGCAAAAAAAAAAGAATTCTAATTAAAGGCAATACGTTTCTCTATTCAACAAAATAGAAATCAAAGCGATATCTTGAAAACTTAGCAAGTTATGACCAAAAATAATGGAGGTTATGGCCGAAAAATACCATGGACTACCCCCTTTGCTTTTTTTGAAAAAATGATAAAAATTTTTTTCGCGCTATCCGCAAAAAAAAAGAATTCTAATTAAAGGCAATACGTTTCTCTATTCAACAAAATAGAAATCAAGTCGATATCTTGAAAACTTAGCAAGTTATGACCAAAAATAATGGAGGTTATGGCCGAAAAATACCATGGACTACCCCCTTTGCTTTTTTTGAAAAAATGATAAAAATTTTTTTTCGCGCTGTCCGCAAAAAAAAAAGAATTCTAATTAAAGGCAATACGTTTCTCTATTCAACAAAATAGAAATCAAGTCGATATCTTGAAAACTTAGCAAGTTATGACCAAAAATAATGGAGGTTATGGCCGAAAAATACCATGGACTACCCCCTTTGCTTTTTTTGAAAAAATGATAAAATTTTTTTTCGCGCTATCCGCAAAAAAAAAGAATTCTAATTAAAGCCAATACGTTTCTCTATTCAACAAAATAGAAATCAAAACGATATCTTGAAAACTTAGCAAGTTATGACCAAAAGTAATGGAGGTTATGGCCGAAAAATACCATGGACTACCCCCTTTGCTTTTTTTGAAAAAATGATAAAAATTTTTTTTCGCGCTGTCCGCAAAAAAAAGAATTCTAATTAAAGGCAATACGTTTCTCTATTCAACAAAATAGAAATCAAGTCGATATCTTGAAAACTTAGCAAGTTATGACCAAAAATAATGGAGGTTATGGCCGAAAAATACCATGGACTACCCCCTTTGCTTTTTTTGAAAAAATGATAAAAATTTTTTTCGCGCTATCCGCAAAAAAAAAGAATTCTAATTAAAGCCAATACGTTTCTCTATTCAACAAAATAGAAATCAAAACGATATCTTGAAAACTTAGCAAGTTATGACCAAAAATAATGGAGGTTATGGCCGAAAAATACCATGGACTACCCCCTTTGCTTTTTTTGAAAAAATGATAAAATTTTTTTTCGCGCTATCCGCAAAAAAAAGAATTCTAATTAAAGGCAATACGTTTCTCTATTCAACAAAATAGAAATCAAGTCGATATCTTGAAAACTTAGCAAGTTATGACCAAAAATAATGGAGGTTATGGCCAAAAAAATACCATGGACTACCCCCTTTGCTTTTTTTGAAAAAATGATAAAAATTTTTTTTCGCGCTGTCCGCAAAAAAAAGAATTCTAATTAAAGGCAATACGTTTCTCTATTCAACAAAATAGAAATCAAGTCGATATCTTGAAAACTTAGCAAGTTATGACCAAAAATAATGGAGGTTATGGCCGAAAAATACCATGGACTACCCCTTTGCTTTTTTTGAAAAAATGATAAAAATTTTTTTCGCGCTATCCGCAAAAAAAAACAATTCTAATTAAAGCCAATACGTTTCTCTATTCAACAAAATAGAAATCAAAACGATATCTTGAAAACTTAGCAAGTTATGACCAAAAATAATGGAGGTTATGGCCGAAAAATACCATGGACTACCCCCTTTGCTTTTTTTGAAAAAATGATAAAATTTTTTTTCGCGCTATCCGCAAAAAAAAGAATTCTAATTAAAGGCAATACGTTTCTCTATTCAACAAAATAGAAATCAAGTCGATATCTTGAAAACTTAGCAAGTTATGACCAAAAATAATGGAGGTTATGGCCAAAAAAATACCATGGACTACCCCCTTTGCTTTTTTTGAAAAAATGATAAAATTTTTTTTCGCGCTATCCGCAAAAAAAAGAATTCTAATTAAAGGCAATACGTTTCTCTATTCAACAAAATAGAAATCAAGTCGATATCTTGAAAACTTAGCAAGTTATGAAAAAAACTAATGGAGGTTATGGCCAAAAAAATACCATGGACTACCCCCTTTGCTTTTTTTGAAAAAATGATAAAATTTTTTTTCGCGCTATCCGCAAAAAAAAAAATTCTAATTAAAGGCAATACGTTTCTCTATTCAACAAAATTGAAATCAAGTCGATATCTTGAAAACTTAGCAAGTTATGAAAAAAAATAATGGAGGTTATGGCCGAAAAATACCATGGACTACCCCCTTTGCTTTTTTTGAAAAAATGATAAAAATTTTTTTCGCGCTATCCGCAAAAAAAAAGAATTCTAATTAAAGCCAATACGTTTCTCTATTCAACAAAATAGAAATCAAAACGATATCTTGAAAACTTAGCAAGTTATGACCAAAAATAATGGAGGTTATGGCCGAAAAATACCATGGACTACCCCCTTTGCTTTTTTTGAAAAAATGATAAAAAAATTTTTTCGCGCTATCCGCAAAAAAAAGAATTCTAATTAAAGCCAATACGTTTCTCTATTACACAAAATAGAAATCAAGTCGATATCTTGAAAACTTAGCAAGTTATGAAAAAAAATAATGGAGGTTATGGCCAAAAAAATACCATGGACTACCCCCTTTGCTTTTTTTGAAAAAATGATAAAAAAATTTTTTTCGCGCTATCCGCAAAAAAAAGAATTCCAATTAAAGCCAATACGTTTCTCTATTCAACAAAATAGAAATCAAGTCGATATCTTGAAAACGTAGCAAGTTATGAACAAAAAGGATGGAAGTTATGGCCGAAAAATACCATGGACTACCCCCTTTGCTTTTTTTGAAAAAATGATAAAATTTTTTTTCGCGCTATCCGCAAAAAAAAAGAATTCTAATTAAAGGCAATACGTTTCTCTATTCAACAAAATAGAAATCAAGTCGATATCTTGAAAACTTAGCAAGTTATGACCAAAAATAATGGAGGTTATGGCCAAAAAAATACCATGGACTACCCCCTTTGCTTTTTTTGAAAAAATGATAAAAATTTTTTTTCGCGCTGTCCGCAAAAAAAAAAGAATTCTAATTAAAAGCAATACGTTTCTCTATTCAACAAAATAGAAATCAAGTCGATATCTTGAAAACTTAGCAAGTTATGAAAAAAACTAATGGAGGTTATGGCCAAAAAAATACCATGGACTACCCCCTTTGCTTTTTTTGAAAAAATGATAAAATTTTTTTTCGCGCTATCCGCAAAAAAAAAATTCTAATTAAAGGCAATACGTTTCTCTATTCAACAAAATAGAAATCAAGTCGATATCTTGAAAACTTAGCAAGTTATGAAAAAAAATAATGGAGGTTATGGCCGAAAAATACCATGGACTACCCCCTTTTGCTTTTTTTGAAAAAATGATAAAAAATTTTTTCGCGCTATCCGCAAAAAAAAAGAATTCTAATTAAAGCCAATACGTTTCTCTATTCAACAAAATAGAAATCAAAACGATATCTTGAAAACTTAGCAAGTTATGACCAAAAATAATGGAGGTTATGGCCGAAAAATACCATGGACTACCCCCTTTGCTTTTTTTGAAAAAATGATAAAAATTTTTTTTCGCGCTGTCCGCAAAAAAAAAAGAATTCTAATTAAAAGCAATACGTTTCTCTATTCAACAAAATAGAAATCAAGTCGATATCTTGAAAACTTAGCAAGTTATGACCAAAAATAATGGAGGTTATGGCCAAAAAAATACCATGGACTACCCCCTTTGCTTTTTTTGAAAAAATGATAAAATTTTTTTTCGCGCTATCCGCAAAAAAAAGAATTCTAATTAAAGGCAATACGTTTCTTTATTCAACAAAATAGAAATCAAGTCGATATCTTGAAAACTTAGCAAGTTATGACCAAAAATAATGGAGGTTATGGCCAAAAAAATACCATGGACTACCCCCTTTGCTTTTTTTGAAAAAATGATAAAAATTTTTTTTCGCGCTGTCCGCAAAAAAAAAGAATTCTAATTAAAAGCAATACGTTTCTCTATTCAACAAAATAGAAATCAAGTCGATATCTTGAAAACTTAGCAAGTTATGACCAAAAATAATGGAGGTTATGGCCAAAAAAATACCATGGACTACCCCCTTTGCTTTTTTTGAAAAAATGATAAAATTTTTTTTCGCGCTATCCGCAAAAAAAAAGAATTCTAATTAAAGGCAATACGTTTCTCTATTCAACAAAATAGAAATCAAGTCGATATCTTGAAAACGTAGCAAGTTATGAACAAAAAGGATGGAAGTTATGGCCGAAAAATACCATGGACTACCCCCTTTGCTTTTTTTGAAAAAATGATAAAATTTTTTTTCGCGCTATCCGCAAAAAAAAAGAATTCTAATTAAAGGCAATACGTTTCTCTATTCAACAAAATAGAAATCAAGTCGATATCTTGAAAACTTAGCAAGTTATGACCAAAAATAATGGAGGTTATGGCCAAAAAAATACCATGGACTACCCCCTTTGCTTTTTTTGAAAAAATGATAAAATTTTTTTTCGCGCTATCCGCAAAAAAAAAGAATTCTAATTAAAGGCAATACGTTTCTCTATTCAACAAAATAGAAATCAAGTCGATATCTTGAAAACTTAGCAAGTTATGACCAAAAATAATGGAGGTTATGGCCGAAAAATACCATGGACTACCCCCTTTGCTTTTTTTGAAAAAATGATAAAAATTTTTTTTCGCGCTATCCGCAAAAAAAAGAATTCTAATTAAAGGCAATACGTTTCTCTATTCAACAAAATAGAAATCAAGTCGATATCTTGAAAACTTAGCAAGTTATGACCAAAAATAATGGAGGTTATGGCCAAAAAAATACCATGGACTACCCCCTTTGCTTTTTTTGAAAAAATGATAAAAAAATTTTTTCGCGCTATCCGCAAAAAAAAAGAATTCTAATTAAAGGCAATACGTTTCTCTATTCAACAAAATAGAAATCAAGTCGATATCTTGAAAACTTAGCAAGTTATGTCCAAAAATATTGGAGGTTATGGCCAAAAAATACCATGGACTACCACCCCCTTTGCTTTTTTTGAAAAAATGATAAAATTTTTTTTCGCGCTATCCGCAAAAAAAAAGAATTCTAATTAAAGGCAATACGTTTCTCTATTCAACAAAATAGAAATCAAGTCGATATCTTGAAAACTTAGCAAGTTATGACCAAAAATAATGGAGGTTATGGCCGAAAAATACCATGGACTACCCCCTTTGCTTTTTTTGAAAAAATGATAAAAAATTTTTTTCGCGCTATCCGCAAAAAAAAAGAATTCTAATTAAAGGCAATACGTTTCTCTATTCAACAAAATAGAAATCAAGTCGATATCTTGAAAACTTAGCAAGTTATGACCAAAAATAATGGAGGTTATGGCCGAAAAATACCATGGACTACCCCCTTTGCTTTTTTTGAAAAAATGATAAAAATTTTTTTTCGCGCTATCCGCAAAAAAAAAGAATTCTAATTAAAGGCAATACGTTTCTCTATTCAACAAAATAGAAATCAAGTCGATATCTTGAAAACTTAGCAAGTTATGTCCAAAAATATTGGAGGTTATGGCCAAAAAATAACATGGACTACCACCCCCTTTGCTTTTTTTGAAAAAATGATAAAATTTTTTTTCGCGCTATCCGCAAAAAAAAAAGAATTCTAATTAAAGGCAATACGTTTCTCTATTCAACAAAATAGAAATCAAGTCGATATCTTGAAAACTTAGCAAGTTATGACCAAAAATAATGGAGGTTATGGCCGAAAAATACCATGGACTACCCCCTTTGCTTTTTTTGAAAAAATGATAAAAATTTTTTTTCGCGCTATCCGCAAAAAAAAAGAATTCTAATTAAAAGCAATACGTTTCTCTATTCAACAAAATAGAAATCAAGTCGATATCTTGAAAACTTAGCAAGTTATGACCAAAAATAATGGAGGTTATGGCCGAAAAAATACCATGGACTACCCCCTTTGCTTTTTTTGAAAAAATGATAAAATTTTTTTTCGCGCTATCCGCAAAAAAAAGAATTCTAATTAAAGGCAATACGTTTCTCTATTCAACAAAATAGAAATCAAGTCGATATCTTGAAAACTTAG
This sequence comes from Thelaira solivaga, assembly GCA_947397855.1. Classification (NCBI taxonomy): domain Eukaryota; kingdom Metazoa; phylum Arthropoda; class Insecta; order Diptera; family Tachinidae; genus Thelaira; species Thelaira solivaga. The sequence continues at coordinate 61,951,491 of OX377612.1, read as the reverse complement.
CAAGTTATGACCAAAAATAATGGAGGTTATGGCCAAAAAAATACCATGGACTACCCCCTTTGCTTTTTTTGAAAAAATGATAAAATTTTTTTTCGCGCTATCCGCAAAAAAAAGAATTCTAATTAAAGGCAATACGTTTCTCTATTCAACAAAATAGAAATCAAGTCGATATCTTGAAAACTTAGCAAGTTATGACCAAAAATAATGGAGGTTATGGCCAAAAAAATACCATGGACTACCCCCTTTGCTTTTTTTGAAAAAATGATAAAATTTTTTTTCGCGCTATCCGCAAAAAAAAGAATTCTAATTAAAGGCAATACGTTTCTCTATTCAACAAAATAGAAATCAAGTCGATATCTTGAAAACTTAGCAAGTTATGTCCAAAAATATTGGAGGTTATGGCCAAAAAATACCATGGACTACCACCCCCTTTGCTTTTTTTGAAAAAATGATAAAAAATTTTTTCGCGCTATCCGCAAAAAAAAAGAATTCTAATTAAAGGCAATACGTTTCTCTATTCAACAAAATAGAAATCAAGTCGATATCTTGAAAACTTAGCAAGTTATGACCAAAAATAATGGAGGTTATGGCCGAAAAATACCATGGACTACCCCCTTTGCTTTTTTTGAAAAAATGATAAAATTTTTTTTCGCGCTATCCGCAAAAAAAAGAATTCTAATTAAAGGCAATACGTTTCTCTATTCAACAAAATAGAAATCAAGTCGATATCTTGAAAACTTAGCAAGTTATGACCAAAAATAATGGAGGTTATGGCCAAAAAAATACCATGGACTACCCCCTTTGCTTTTTTTGAAAAAATGATAAAAAAATTTTTTCGCGCTATCCGCAAAAAAAAAGAATTCTAATTAAAGGCAATACGTTTCTCTATTCAACAAAATAGAAATCAAGTCGATATCTTGAAAACTTAGCAAGTTATGTCCAAAAATATTGGAGGTTATGGCCAAAAAATACCATGGACTACCACCCCCTTTGCTTTTTTTGAAAAAATGATAAAAATTTTTTTCGCGCTATCCGCAAAAAAAAAGAATTCTAATTAAAGGCAATACGTTTCTCTATTCAACAAAATAGAAATCAAGTCGATATCTTGAAAACTTAGCAAGTTATGACCAAAAATAATGGAGGTTATGGCCGAAAAATACCATGGACTACCCCCTTTGCTTTTTTTGAAAAAATGATAAAAATTTTTTTCGCGCTATCCGCAGAAAAAAGAATTCTAATTAAAGCCAATACGTTTCTCTATTCAACAAAATAGAAATCAAGTCGATATCTTGAAAACTTAGCAAGTTATGACCAAAAATAATGGAGGTTATGGCCGAAAAATACCATGGACTACCCCCTTTGCTTTTTTTGAAAAAATGATAAAAATTTTTTTTCGCGCTATCCGCAAAAAAAAAGAATTCTAATTAAAGGCAATACGTTTCTCTATTCAACAAAATAGAAATCAAGTCGATATCTTGAAAACTTAGCAAGTTATGACCAAAAATAATGGAGGTTATGGCCAAAAAAATACCATGGACTACCCCCTTTGCTTTTTTTGAAAAAATGATAAAAAAATTTTTTCGCGCTATCCGCAAAAAAAAAGAATTCTAATTAAAGGCAATACGTTTCTCTATTCAACAAAATAGAAATCAAGTCGATATCTTGAAAACTTAGCAAGTTATGTCCAAAAATATTGGAGGTTATGGCCAAAAAATACCATGGACTACCACCCCCTTTGCTTTTTTTGAAAAAATGATAAAATTTTTTTTCGCGCTATCCGCAAAAAAAAAGAATTCTAATTAAAGGCAATACGTTTCTCTATTCAACAAAATAGAAATCAAGTCGATATCTTGAAAACTTAGCAAGTTATGACCAAAAATAATGGAGGTTATGGCCGAAAAATACCATGGACTACCCCCTTTGCTTTTTTTGAAAAAATGATAAAAATTTTTTTCGCGCTATCCGCAGAAAAAAGAATTCTAATTAAAGCCAATACGTTTCTCTATTCAACAAAATAGAAATCAAGTCGATATCTTGAAAACTTAGCAAGTTATGACCAAAAATAATGGAGGTTATGGCCGAAAAATACCATGGACTACCCCCTTTGCTTTTTTTGAAAAAATGATAAAAATTTTTTTTCGCGCTATCCGCAAAAAAAAAGAATTCTAATTAAAGGCAATACGTTTCTCTATTCAACAAAATAGAAATCAAGTCGATATCTTGAAAACTTAGCAAGTTATGTCCAAAAATATTGGAGGTTATGGCCAAAAAATACCATGGACTACCACCCCCTTTGCTTTTTTTGAAAAAATGATAAAATTTTTTTTCGCGCTATCCGCAAAAAAAAAGAATTCTAATTAAAAGCAATACGTTTCTCTATTCAACAAAATAGAAATCAAGTCGATATCTTGAAAACTTAGCAAGTTATGACCAAAAATAATGGAGGTTATGGCCGAAAAATACCATGGACTACCCCCTTTGCTTTTTTTGAAAAAATGATAAAAAAATTTTTTCGCGCTATCCGCAAAAAAAAAGAATTCTAATTAAAGGCAATACGTTTCTCTATTCAACAAAATAGAAATCAAGTCGATATCTTGAAAACTTAGCAAGTTATGAAAAAAACTAATGGAGGTTATGGCCACAAAAAATACCATGGACTACCCCCTTTGCTTTTTTTGAAAAAATGATAAAATTTTTTTTCGCGCTATCCGCAAAAACAAAGAATTCTAATTAAAGGCAATACGTTTCTCTATTCAACAAAATAGAAATCAAGTCGATATCTTGAAAACTTAGCAAGTTATGTCCAAAAATATTGGAGGTTATGGCCAAAAAATACCATGGACTACCACCCCCTTTGCTTTTTTTGAAAAAATGATAAAAAATTTTTTCGCGCTATCCGCAAAAAAAAAGAATTCTAATTAAAGGCAATACGTTTCTCTATTCAACAAAATAGAAATCAAGTCGATATCTTGAAAACTTAGCAAGTTATGACCAAAAATAATGGAGGTTATGGCCGAAAAATACCATGGACTACCCCTTTTGCTTTTTTTGAAAAAATGATAAAAATTTTTTTCGCGCTATCCGCAAAAAAAAAGAATTCTAATTAAAGCCAATACGTTTCTCTATTCAACAAAATAGAAATCAAGTCGATATCTTGAAAACTTAGCAAGTTATGAAAAAAAATAATGGAGGTTATGGCCAAAAAAATACCATGGACTACCCCCTTTGCTTTTTTTGAAAAAATGATAAAAATTTTTTTTCGCGCTATCCGCAAAAAAAAAGAATTCTAATTAAAGCCAATACGTTTCTCTATTCAACAAAATAGAAATCAAGTCGATATCTTGAAAACTTAGCAAGTTATGACCAAAAATATTGGAGGTTATGGCCAAAAAATACCATGGACTACCCCCTTTGCTTTTTTTGAAAAAATGATAAAAAATTTTTTTCGCGCTATCCGCAAAAAAAAAGAATTCTAATTAAAGGCAATACGTTTCTCTATTCAACAAAATATACCCCCTTTGCTTTTTTTTAAAAAATGATAAAAAATTTTTTTCGCGCTATCCGCAAAAAAAAAGAATTCTAATTAAAGGCAATACGTTTCTCTATTCAACAAAATAGAAATCAAGTCAATATCTTGAAAACTTAGCAAGTTATAAAAAAAAAAAATAATGGAGGTTATGGCCAAAAAAATACCATGGACTACCCCCTTTGCTTTTTTTTAAAAAATGATAAAAAATTTTTTTCGCGCTATCCGCAAAAAAAAAGAATTCTAATTAAAGGCAATACGTTTCTCTATTCAACAAAATAGAAATCAAGTCGATATCTTGAAAACTTAGCAAGTTATGAAAAAAAATAATGGAGGTTATGGCCAAAAAAATATCATAGACTACCCCCTTTTCTTTTTTTGAAAAAATGATAAAATTTTTTTTCGCGCTATCCGCAAAAAAAAAGAATTCTAATTAAAGGCAATACGTTTCTCTATTCCACAAAATAGAAATCAAGTCGATATCTTGAAAACTTAGCAAGTTATGAAAAAAAATAATGGAGGTTATGGCCAAAAAAATATCATAGACTACCCCCTTTTCTTTTTTTGAAAAAATGATAAAATTTTTTTTCGCGCTATCCGCAAAAAAAAAGAATTCTAATTAAAGGCAATACGTTTCTCTATTCCACAAAATAGAAATCAAGTCGATATCTTGAAAACGTAGCAAGTTATGACCAAAAATAATGGAGGTTATGGCCGAAAAATACCATGGACTACCCCCTTTGCTTTTTGTGAAAAAATGATAAAAAATTTTTTTCGCGCTATCCGCAAAAAAAAAGAATTCTAATTAAAGGCAATACGTTTCTCTATTCAACAAAATAGAAATCAAGTCGATATCTTGAAAACTTAGCAAGTTATGAAAAAAAATAATGGAGGTTATGGCCAAAAAAATACCATGGACTACCCCCTTTGCTTTTTTTGAAAAAATGATAAAAATTTTTTTTCGCGCTATCCGCAAAAAAAAAGAATTCTAATTAAAGGCAATACGTTTCTCTATTCAACAAAATAGAAATCAAGTCGATATCTTGAAAACTTAGCAAGTTATGTCCAAAAATATTGGAGGTTATGGCCAAAAAATACCATGGACTACCACCCCCTTTGCTTTTTTTGAAAAAATGATAAAATTTTTTTTCGCGCTATCCGCAAAAAAAAAGAATTCTAATTAAAGGCAATACGTTTCTCTATTCAACAAAATAGAAATCAAGTTGATATCTTGAAATCTTAGCAAGTTATGAAAAAAAATAATGGAGGTTATGGCCAAAAAAATACCATGGACTACCCCCTTTGCTTTTTTTGAAAAAATGATAAAAATTTTTTTTCGCGCTATCCGCAAAAAAAAAGAATTCTAATTAAAGGCAATACGTTTCTCTATTCAACAAAATAGAAATCAAGTCGATATCTTGAAAACTTAGCAAGTTATGTCCAAAAATATTGGAGGTTATGGCCAAAAAATACCATGGACTACCCCCTTTGCTTTTTTTGAAAAAATGATAAAATTTTTTTCGCGCTATCCGCAAAAAAAAGAATTCTAATTAAAGGCAATACGTTTCTCTATTCAACAAAATAGAAATCAAGTCGATATCTTGAAAACTTAGCAAGTTATGACCAAAAATAATGGAGGTTATGGCCAAAAAAATACCATGGACTACCCCCTTTGCTTTTTTTGAAAAAATGATAAAATTTTTTTTCGCGCTATCCGCAAAAAAAAAAGAATTCTAATTAAAGGCAATACGTTTCTCTATTCAACAAAATAGAAATCAAGTCGATATCTTGAAAACTTAGCAAGTTATGACCAAAAATAATGGAGGTTATGGCCGAAAAATACCATGGACTACCCCCTTTGCTTTTTTTGAAAAAATGATAAAAATTTTTTTTCGCGCTATCCGCAAAAAAAAAGAATTCTAATTAAAAGCAATACGTTTCTCTATTCAACAAAATAGAAATCAAGTCGATATCTTGAAAACTTAGCAAGTTATGACCAAAAATAATGGAGGTTATGGCCGAAAAAATACCATGGACTACCCCCTTTGCTTTTTTTGAAAAAATGATAAAATTTTTTTTCGCGCTATCCGCAAAAAAAAGAATTCTAATTAAAGGCAATACGTTTCTCTATTCAACAAAATAGAAATCAAGTCGATATCTTGAAAACTTAGCAAGTTATGACCAAAAATAATGGAGGTTATGGCCAAAAAAATACCATGGACTACCCCCTTTGCTTTTTTTGAAAAAATGATAAAATTTTTTTTCGCGCTATCCGCAAAAAAAAGAATTCTAATTAAAGGCAATACGTTTCTCTATTCAACAAAATAGAAATCAAGTCGATATCTTGAAAACTTAGCAAGTTATGACCAAAAATAATGGAGGTTATGGCCAAAAAAATACCATGGACTACCCCCTTTGCTTTTTTTGAAAAAATGATAAAATTTTTTTTCGCGCTATCCGCAAAAAAAAGAATTCTAATTAAAGGCAATATTTTTGGTCATAACTTGCTAAGTTTTCAAGATATCGACTTGATTTCTATTTTGTTGAATAGAGAAACGTATTGCCTTTATTTAGAATTCTTTTTTTTGCGGATAGCGCGAAAAAAAATTTTATCATTTTTTCAAAAAAAGCAAAGGGGGTAGTCCATGGTATTTTTTTGGCCATAACCTCCATTATTTTTTTTCATAACTTGCTAAGTTTTCAAGATATCGACTTGATTTCTATTTTGTTGAATAGAGAAACGTATTGCCTTTAATTAGAATTCTTTTTTTTTTTGCGGATAGCGCAAAAAAAAATTTTTATCATTTTTTCAAAAAAAGCAAAGGGGGTAGTCCATGGTATTTTTTTGGCCATAACCTCCATTATTTTTGGTCATAACTTGCTAAGTTTTCAAGATATCGACTTGATTTCTATTTTGTTGAATAGAGAAACGTATTGAATTTAATTAAAATTCTTTTTTTTGCGGATAGTGCCAAAAAAAATTTTTATCATTTTTTCAAAAAAAGCAAAGGGGGTAGTCCATGGTAATTTTTGGCAATAACCTCCATCCTTTTTGGTCATAACTTGCTAAGTTTTCAAGATATCGACTTGATTTCTATTTTGTTGAATAGAGAAACGTATTGCCTTTAATTAGAATTCTTTTTTTTTGCGGATAGCGCGAAAAAAATTTTTATCATTTTTTCAAAAAAAGCAAAGGGGGTAGTCCATGGTATTTTTTTGGCCATAACCTCCATTATTTTTGGTCATAACGTGCTAAGTTTTCAAGATATCGACTTGATTTCTATTTTGTTGAATAGAGAAACGTATTGCCTTTAATTAGAATTCTTTTTTTTGCGGATAGCGCGAAAAAAATTTTTTTATCATTTTTTCAAAAAAAGCAAAGGGGGTAGTCCATGGTATTTTTTGGCCATAACCTCCAATATTTTTGGTCATAACTTGCTAAGTTTTCAAGATATCGACTTGATTTCTATTTTGTTGAATAGAGAAACGTATTGCCTTTATTTAGAATTCTTTTTTTTGCGGATAGCGCGAAAAAAAATTTTATCATTTTTTCAAAAAAAGCAAAGGGGGTAGTCCATGGTATTTTTTTGGCCATAACCTCCATTATTTTTTTTCATATCTTGCTAAGTTTTCAAGATATCGACTTGATTTCTATTTTGTTGAATAGAGAAACGTATTGCCTTTAATTAGAATTCTTTTTTTTTTTGCGGATAGCGCAAAAAAAAATTTTTATCATTTTTTCAAAAAAAGCAAAGGGGGTAGTCCATGGTATTTTTTTGGCCATAACCTCCATTATTTTTGGTCATAACTTGCTAAGTTTTCAAGATATCGACTTGATTTCTATTTTGTTGAATAGAGAAACGTATTGCCTTTAATTAGAATTCTTTTTTCTGCGGATAGCGCGAATAAAATTTTTTATCATTTTTTCAAAAAAAGCAAAGGGGGTAGTCCATGGTAATTTTTGGCAATAACCTCCATCCTTTTTGGTCATAACTTGCTAAGTTTTCAAGATATCGACTTGATTTCTATTTTGTTGAATAGAGAAACGTATTGCCTTTAATTAGAATTCTTTTTTTTTGCGGATAGCGCGAAAAAAATTTTTATCATTTTTTCAAAAAAAGCAAAGGGGGTAGTCCATGGTATTTTTTTGGCCATAACCTCCATTATTTTTGGTCATAACTTGCTAAGTTTTCAAGATATCGACTTGATTTCTATTTTGTTGAATAGAGAAACGTATTGCCTTTAATTAGAATTCTTTTTTTTGCGGATAGCGCGAAAAAAATTTTTTTATCATTTTTTCAAAAAAAGCAAAGGGGGTAAGTCCATGGTAATTTTTGGCCATAACCTCCACCCTTTTTGGTCATAACTTGCTAAGTTTTCAAGACATCGACTTGATTTCTATTTTGTTGAATAGAGAAACGTATTGGCTTTAATTAGAATTCTTTTTTTTGCGGATAGTGCGAAAAAAATTTTTTATCTTTTTTTTTCAAAAAAAGCAAAGGGGGTAGTTCATGGTAATTTTTGGCGAAAAATTTTTTTTCACACTATCCACAAAAAAAGTGGCAAAAAAAAAGCTATTTTGAGACTGAAATAAAGCTAGGAAAAAACCTAGAGGCCAAATTCGAGAAAAAAGTCTAAATCTAGCCTAAAAAATGCTAAGATGGCAACGCTGGCTGGTCGTGAGTACCCCTAATAATTAAATCATAGTAATCGAGTGAAGTAAGTGTGTCATACTTTTGCTTAACACACTCTTGCATACAAAATATTCTTTCTTACTTCCTCTTTTGTTTTTTTTTTTTTTTTGTATGCAAAACCCACTTTGTTGTATGCTTGTATTGGCCACTAAGTAAAACAAAAGACTTGAGAAACAAACGATGTTTCTATAATTTCTTATGCTGCTTCTGCTGAGGTTGTCACTGGCGTATCGATTCATTCACCAACAACTTGCAAAATGCTAATAAGTAAAAAATTAAATAAAAAAATTTTTTATTTTAATTATTTCCTGTCATGCACCACCATCACCTGTTTTCTCTAATAAACAAAAAAAAAAAAAAATACTTGTGATTTCCCTTTTAGTGTGCAGTGCGTGTTTTATTTAAAATTCTTTGTTTGAGGTTTTAATTAAATAATTTTTTGTTTGTTTTTTGGTTACAATTAAAATAGCAAAAGTGAAATCAATTTAAACAATCAAAGGAACTGTTACCATAATAAAAGTTAAAATTGAAAATTGCAAAAAAGACGGAGACGTTTTAATACTTTTTTGTCTAATTAATTTTAGTAAAATCGTATAGAAATGAATGTGCCGAGCTTTGTTTGAATTAAAAATGCTTAATAAAATGAATGCTTGTTTGATACCATAAGCAGCAACTTAATAATGGCGATCACTTTTCCGACATCACAATTTATTTATTTCGAAAACTAAAAGTAGTAGTTGCTTGATGGCTATCACTGTCTACATGTTTTTATTTAAAAAAAAAACTGAAAACAAAAGAAATGGTACGTGTCAACAAAATGGAGAGGAGGAACATGTGCTATCGCTAATCAATCAAGCAAGTATTTAAACATTAATGTTAGGAAACAAACATTAATGAGTTGCTTCCATAACACAAGCGATCTCTCACTCTTATGGAAAATGTATATGAAAGTCACTGAATTTTTTTCTAGTTTTGCTACGAGTTGAGCATTTAAAGAAAAACTAACGTAACCCAGCCGATCGGTTAGAAATTTTGTAGCAAAAGTAGTAAAAAAAAAATAGAGTTTTTCGTAAAATTTTTTTAGACAATTTAATCACTTGTGAAACAAAAACAATTTAAAAACAAATCCATTGATAGACAAAGGCGATAACAGGCCATCGGTTGCATGACTAGAATAATGTAGGGTGCAGTAGTCGCCTGTAACCAGCTACGTATTTGCCCAAGAATGATAGAAATGCAAGATTATGCCATCCCGTATATAAAATTGCCTAATAATTTACAGCTAAATAAGAGAGAAAAAGAAAGAGAAAGAAAGAGAGAGAGAAAAATGTATTACTTTTATTTTCAAACAGTAGACAATCTATGTCATCTAATGGGAAATCATGGGAAGACAGATAGAAGAAAATGATAAGTCCGTCACTTAAACCAATTGCTACTCCTTACGAAGCCATAAAACATGTCGACCTTTATAGTCACAGTGAGACCCTACAGGTACTGATCTGCAGAGTGGATCTTGCGCTACTCTTCCAGGGCACGACACCGGCAGAAAAGGTGCTCTACAGTTTTCTCCTTCTCCTCGTCTTGTCAATTTCTACAAGTTCTCTTATAATGCGGTCTCTCTACAGCGCTTTTTCAAGAATAAAGAATAACAAAACTCAAGAATTTATTTAAAAAAAAAACAGTATTTTGATGGCAAGCCCATTCTACTAGCATGGTTGCAAAATTGCAGTGGCCTGTTACTACCGTCAACACATTTCGCAACTTCGCTCTCTAGAGAATCAATAAATCCTAGGCCAGATTATCCTCGTAGTATTGCAAGTTCCATTCGTCTCTCTAGTTGTACAATGCTCTTCGCAAAAATATGCTCTCGATATGCTCTTTGCAGACCGAGAGAGGGATGCCGCAGAGCATGTCGATAAAAAAAATTAAGCAGAGTTTCGTTGACCGACAATGTTTGGCAGAGTCTAAACTTAATTTATAACTTTTTTTACTCTAGATTAAAAGTTTAATTGAAAATATATAATTCTGAAGATCGAGTTGATAAATTTGTAAAATAAACTATTGCAATGCCTGGCCATCCGATGTTATTTTCAAAGTCTACATTTCATATTATTCTACATAACAAACTGCATTTTGTATTTTTACTTTAAGAGAAGAAAATTTTTTTTTTGAACACTTTTAACGAACTCCACAAAAGTTGAAACTGATTTAAAAGACATAAACTAAAGACAAATACAGACAACAAGTTTAACATGATTTATTTTATTTTCTTTTTGTTACTAATTTCTTTCCCCCAACAAACATGTCGCTTCAAATGCCAGTAAGAATTGCAACTATTTGGCCATGATTAATGATTAACTAAAAATGATATAAATCACAATTAAATATAACATTTTTAATAAATTTTTAAATCAGTTTAGCTAACAACACCAAATAAGAGACTTGTAAGTCACAATGCCGAAGTTACAGTGCCGAATCTTATATACCTTTCGCTGTAGTAGCCAAATATTTGTACATACGAGTACACTTTAGAACACTGCAGAAGCATACTTGAAAGCCACACATCACTACAAACATGTCTAATATTTTATAATAAAAAGTGTTTGTAAGTATGCTTGTGCTTTGCTCTTATACACTTTTCTATAAGACTGATTAACGGCTTTCGTGTTTGTGTGCACACACATTACGCCCATGTACAGCTTAAAAATTTAAATAAAAGAAAAGAAAAAAAAAACAAAGAAGATATTAATTAAAATCTAAAATTTCGTTTGGATTTTTGATTTTTTTTCCGTTCATTGGTGGACCAATCGTTCTGATTTTTGCCCAGATATTATGACTTCTTTTTCCATTAGACAAAATGCACTCAGAAAAATGGTCCAATAGTAGTCTACGGTATTTACTCATAGCCCCACCATTTGCATACCGATCAGTCTGGATTTTTATAGAAATTTAAAGGGAGCAACAACTCACAGATTTCAACACAGACAGTCAGACGGACATCACTAAATCGAGTTCGTTTTTTATAAAGACTCATAATCAGGCCAATTATGAATATTCCCAAGGATTTTTTCTCTGGGAGAATTTTGGCTAAATCAGATGACTTTTCATGTTAGAAAAGGGAGAAATTTTGTTTATAATAAGAGAAAAGGGAAAAGTGAAAAAACTGCCGGGGAATTTTTTTTCATAATTGGGCTGAATATGAGCTGTTATATTTCAAAGTGGTATAAGTCTACTTTAAAAAAAATGAGCCAGTGGTAATTCTAATTAGATGGTATCTATATTTACCGCCAACTCATTATTTTTTTTTAAGTGGACTTATACCACTTTCAAATATAACGGCTCCTATATATGACCTGTATACGGTCAAATTCATAATATAACATTTTTTTTGTATTAATTTTCCATAAAAAATAAAATAAAACAAAAATATTTTTAGTGAATTTTTTTGCTATACTTTATAAGGAGACAGACACATTTGCGGCGTAGAAATTATAAACGGAATCGCAAACTTAAGCTTACATGCAGTGTTATAGCCTTCATTGTACTCGTATGTAAGCTTAAAGAATTAAAAGACAATTTCAGTATTACTTAGATTGTGTTTCCATAAAACGATCAAGCCTCATACATACCTACGTATGAGCTTGACTTAGAGAAGGAAGAAAGTGTTTGTTTGCAAACAACAATTAATTCATCTAATGAGTAACAGTTACATTCTGTATGCACGACTACAACTGTTGGTGTTGCTGCTGATGCTTTTATTTCAATTTATCATTTTTTCTTCTTTTGTTTCAACTGGTTTATTTACATCTTCTGTGGAAGTGGTTTTTCTTTTGTTGCTACTTTTCATTAAGCGGTATGTAAATGTTGTTAATTAAATAAAATGTTACTCGTGTTATGACATTTTGCTTATTTGTGTTTTATTGTTTTTCTTTTTTTTTTTTGCATTTGCCATTTAAAGTAATTTTAATGACATTTTGCATGAAATTAAAACACACACACACAAACATAAATTAATTGTATCATCTTTTTAAAGTTGATTAGCTTTTAAGGTGCTTCATTGGTTTTTGTTGTTGTTTTTTAATGTTTAGCAATAAACGAAATTTACATGATGAAACTTTGAAAACAATTAATTGCAACCAAATTTGATGTGTTTTTATAATTGCCTAGCAATTATAAGTTGAAATTAATTTTAATTAATTTTGTAATCATTTAATTGCGAATAAATTCAGAATATGGACTTAAATTGAAATATCGCTCACTTTATTTGAAAAGTATAAACAAAATTTAACTTGCGTAGCTACGCAAGTTGGAGCGAAATATCGATGTAAAAATAAATTTCTAAAATAAGACCTCAAGCTTAATAAAATAGCCATTTTTAATTAAAAAGAAAAAGGTCAAAAAAATTAACAAATTGTTTTTTTTTGATTTTAGATTTTAATAGTTTTAAAAAAAGTTTTCAGAAATTTTTTTTTAACACATTGAGTGCACGGTCATACGTTTGCGTACGATACCTATCCGTACGACAGTAATTGTTTATTCTTAGAGTCTGGCGTTCTTTTATGTACGACACTGAGTAACATTTGTTGTGATTTTTTAATAAAGAATCCTTCACTGAATACTTTTGCAATAGCATTCATGGATCTAGAATGATTTTTTAAGGTTTTATAAAGTGAAAAATTTATGAAATGTATTTTTTTTAACACGTTTGGCTGCCTGGGAAGATTTTCGTCAACACCGCCTGGCACTCAATGTGTTAAAAGTTTTGAGTTTTGACACTGTTACCTCATTTAAAATTGTTTAATTTTGTATATTTTTTTAGTTTTAAGATAATTGCTTGTAAATTTATTTATTTATTCAGTCTATGAATTCAGAAAATCAATTAACCAGTGAATCTTTACGATTGTTAAAATGTGTTAAACGTCCTACTAGGCTGATTGGTGGTACAAAATATCGAGCTATTGAAAAATAAACTCTTCTTTTACAAAATGGAAACTTTAAAGAGGTTTTTGAATTTGCTAGGCAGCAACTAGTAACTTTTTGTAAGCTCCTGTCAAATTTTTGTTTGTGTTTGGCAGCCACTAAAAACAAATCACCTAGTGAATTTGAACAAAAATGTAGTGGAATGGTTATCCGAGAGCTTAACTTGTAAACAAGTTAACTTTTTTAAGGTTAAATTAAAAAAAAAAAAAATAATTTAAATCAATTTCTTTTTATAAGTTTTGCAATTCTTTATATTAAATTTTAATAGTGTAATTTTTAAAAGTGTTTTAAGGTCGACAAAATCCGAGCCCTGCTCTTTGTTTCATCTGCTAAAAAATAACGGGTGGCGCAAGAGTAATCCTCCTATCAGAAAATGCTATAAATTTTGCGATTGGCCCTTAATGTCAGTTCTGTTTTGACATTTGTGTAGTAAACACATGCGAAATACACGTTGACATTAGGGGCCAATCGCAAAACTTATAGCATTTTCTGATAGGAGGATTACTTTTGCGCCAACTGATTACTTTTGCGCCACCCGTTATAAAACAAACTGTTTTAGTGTTTTGTTTATGTTCACGCATAAATTTAATTTAACAAGTATGTTAAGCTGTAGTTTGCAACATTGTTGCATATTCATACCATAATGCAAAATTGCGGCAGTAGATATCATGTTTCAATATTTCACAAAAAAGAAAAAAAAAGAAAAAAAACTTCATGAGTTTTTCTTTTCTCTGTTTTGCGTACCCGTAGTTTACATAAGAAAAAAAAATTATAAAAATAAGGCGCTTAAAATTAAGTCACTCTCTTAATACGGGACTGCCAATTGTCCACTCGTATCATTGTCCCCATGCCTCTGTAGGACATAAAAGCTCTTAAAGTCCGATCTTTGAGCATCTGATTGAATACATAAACTCTAAACCATACGACCTCAAGCTTAATAAACTAGAAGTTTCAATAAAAAAAATGCTTAAATAAACTTACAAATAAAAAATTATGAGAAATATGGATAAAAACAATTTTCTTGCTTTTAATTAATTAATTATTCAAGATTTTAAAATTAACAAGTTCTAAGAAAAAAGGTTTTAGGAGAATTTTTTTTTTAAAGCAATAAATTTTTAAATAAAAAAAAATAGTAGAAATTCAAAATAAATATAATTTTGCAAACATTTTTTTAAACAAACACATGTAAATAAAAAAAAAAAGACACACACACTTCCCAATTTTTTAGGTTACGGGATTGTGGGTACAAACATTACGCACATGCACAGCTTAAAAACAAAGAACACAAAAATTAATGAAAATCTGATATAGCGGGTGTATTGTTGATATTTCTTGGCAATTTGTTAAACAATTGCTCTCGTTTTTTGCCACATTTTGTTGTTAGTTTTGTAGTTTAGACAAAATATGCAAAAAAAACAAAATTATTGATTTTTCTGATACATTTGTGGACACGTTTTTCGTTCGTTTTTTATTTTAGACAAGTTATGCAAAAAACACACCAAAAATTGTCAAAAATAGCGATAGTCCCGATTTTTGACTCATAGCTTTGGTATTTATGAAGCAATCGAGCTGAGTTTTTTTGCAGATATTCTGAATATGATGTTTGACGTTTTAGACGTGTAGACAAAATACGCTGAAAAAAAAAGCAGAAATTAATGAAAATCTATTATAAAATTTTGGTTGTATATTTGATGGTCCGATTGCTGTCATTTTTTGCACAGATTGCGATTTTCAATTTTTATTCTTGTTTTAATTTAGATTAAATACTCAAAAAACCCACTTAGAAAATGGTAAAAGAGAGTCGCGGTTGTTGACTCATAGCTCCGCCATTTATGGCCTGATCCGGCTGAATTTCAATAGAACCTGCCAGATTGGTATGCTATACTTTTCTGTACGTTATCTAATGACTTCTAAAAGTTGATTTTAATCCCTACATGGACAGACAGACACACAAACGGACATCGACTTTATAGATTGTCCCATGTACTTTGTAGAAATTACAAATGGAATTATAAACTTATACAAAGAGGGCTAAAAGAAATCACCCTATTGGAAGATGGCCTTATTTTTGCCAATGTCGGCCAAAGTCAAATCTGTTTTGACATTTGTGAACTAGATAGATGTAGAATACAAGTGAACAAGCCATAGAGTGAACGCGGAATAATCGAAGTGGACGATTTTTCGACCACCTCAGCGGGTACAAGAACAAGCAAAACTATCGCTTCTATGGCACCGAAAATCTGCTAGTGATGTACGAATAGCCATTACACTTGCTCAAAGTGACTGCATGGTGCGCTGTTCCAGCTGGAGGAGTCATCGGGCTGGTCAAACGACAACAGTGGACAGTGCGCACTATAGGGCCATGTTAACCGAGTTTTTTCTGCCGCAATTGAACGAATTAGGACTGAAGGACATGTGGCTCCAACAGGACAGAGCAACGGTACACATTTCATTTTCATTTATTTAGAAAAAAAATGAGAGCCAAACATTATCGGATGACTTCTTTTGGCCCACCTTATTTAGAGTGAAGGGTATAAAAAGCTTGTTTGCTAATGTTTTTAAATATTTTCATTTTATTTACTATTTTTTACATTAAAAATCCATTTGAGTACAGCTAATGTGGATAAAAATGTGGACTTAGATTTATTCAAGTTGTCATTAATTATAAAATATTATTTTTGAAAGTGGTATATGTCCTTTGTAGTTAAAAAATTATTTACTTTTTATTAGTAAATATTATTCAAGCTTAAGATCTCAATGAAAATTGTTTTAATTTTCCAATATTTCGACTTTCTTTTGATGGTATTTTTCAAAAATCGTAAGCTTGAATAATATTTGCTAATAATAAATAAACTAAAACTATTATTATGTACTCTTCCTCAACAATAAAATTTAAAGGGCGTACAGTTTAAAAAACATCATTCGAATAAACTAACGTTGGCCAATATTTTTAAATTAACTCAAAGGCAAACCCGTAAATATCCCGAAACATGAAAAAATATAATTTACTCATATACCACAATCATCGTAAATAGGGTGTATAAATGTGCCAACTAACAGAGTAGGAGCCCTAGCAAAACTGCTTAATATACAGTTAATAATCTATCAAAATGTTATACACGTTTTGGCTTTCTGCCAAATAATTAACACTGTTTACTAACATGTGGCTGCATGATAACGTATTTATATTATGAATAATTAAATATTCTAGTCCTAATAAAAGAGGCTTGTGTGATACAGTCAAGTCTCCTATAACGCGGTATGAAATATACGATTAGTTCTTCTATAACGCGTTCTCTCTATATTGCATTAAATGTTTTTGTTGTTTTTTCCATTCCATATTATTAATTTATTATACTCGTATAAAAAACCAATTTTTGCTAAAAAAAATTAATTCAATTTATATTAAATAACATATAATTTGGACGAACAATCGCGTTATAAGACACTTGACTGTATCAACACAAAAACAAATTCTCTATCAGTGGGAAAAACCAAAAAACAAATATGTAATTAAAATTAAGTACGTGAAAATAAACATGTTCTAGCAAAAAAAAAATGACTTTATTTGTGCTTAGTTACAATTTATGTTGGTTTGCAAAATGTATTATTTTCCAAGATATTGTCATGAAAAATAAGCACTAAGAGGAAAAGTGTAGCATTAGACGCTATTCTGAATCATTAGTGCATTACTAGCAACACGCAAAGAAAAAAATATGGTTGAGGCAATCTCAGGTTTTCTGTTCAAGTTGATTCACTGATTTATTAAAATTTAGGTTTTGTGGTCCATCAAAAATGTCTTTTTAAGAAACAAAGGCAAAACATTTGCCATCTCTATTAAGTGCTTTAAGCTTTTAAGGATCATAGATAGACCGGTGTCCCTCCCAAACCAAAAATTAGATGAAAAGTAAATTGTGTATGATTTTTTGGGATTTTAAGTGTTTATATTGAATTATGATAGTTATAACTATTTAACAGCCTTAGCATCGACAAGTGCCTATGAGGTCACATGTGCTCAAAATTACATATTTAAGACAAAAAAAAATTTTTTTTTTTTGGATTTGACTTCAAAATCTTTTTTTTAGACTTCTAATTTATAACTAAATTAACTGTTTTGTATTCAGTACACTTATGGTAGTGAAAGGGTTAAATGAATGTGTTTTTTTGTGTTTTTTTTATCAAAGTGTAGAAGAATGTAGTCCTAAATTAAAGCTGGCATAGAAATAATAAAGAATTACAGATATATTTGTATCATCAGTTTATTTACTTTTTTATTTTAGAGAAACACATAAAACTTTTATTTAAATTACACGTTCAGTTGGGACTTTGCTCGAACCATCAAGACAATGACCTAAATCGACCATGGTCCTATCAATTTCGTTTTCGGATGCAAATTTTACTCTATTTCTACAATTTTCTGCTTCAGTTTCCAACAAAGACATTCGTTCTTTTACCTCCATATGCTTAAAAGTGGCGTCATCGCTTAGGTCTTTTATATTTTTAGCTTCATTCCTTCCCTGAAAATTGCAAAATGTTGGATTTTAAGGCAAATAAGTAATAAGTAATTGACTGCACAGAACAACAACAACAAGCAAATAATTAAAATTAAATTCCATTTGCATGATAAATTTTTGTTTGAATTCGCTTCAACGTTGTAGTGAAATTATTATTATTTTTATTTAATATTAGAAATTAATTCTAGGATTAAATTTGTTAGCGAGCACTGGTAACTTTGACCAACGGCTCCCAGGGTCTAGGGTCTAGGCAGGAATCGAACCTGCGACCCCAAGATTGATAGGTTAGCACGCTACCCATCAATCTACAGGGCACCCTGTAATGAAATAAATAATTTCATTAATTAAAAAATATCTGCTACATAATTATTTTGTTAATGTTTTGTGTTCTCTGTGTGCACTTGAAATATTTAATCTCATCAGTCCTACAATTATTTTACTTACATTATTAATGTAACATTCGAAAACTTTATCAGTGGTTTCAGCATTTGCACAATTTTTCATAGTATTGCAAGCTCCGTCAATACGTGAAGCAAAAGAGTTTACATCGTTTTGGAAGGTTTTTTCCAATTCTTCTTTGCCCTTGTTATAAGAGTCTGTACAATTGATGAACTCTACTTCGTAGTTTTTATTAATTGAAGCCAGCAGTTTCGAGTAGTGGTTGAAACATTGTATATGCCTATCAGAACTTTCTGTAAGAGAACGTTTTGAACGGGATAGCGTTTGTAGTAACTTTTCGTTGGCAGCTTCTAA
Source organism: Thelaira solivaga (assembly GCA_947397855.1). Classification (NCBI taxonomy): domain Eukaryota; kingdom Metazoa; phylum Arthropoda; class Insecta; order Diptera; family Tachinidae; genus Thelaira; species Thelaira solivaga. The sequence continues at coordinate 61,933,024 of OX377612.1, read as the reverse complement.
ATTGAATGTGGTGGGTACAGCACAGCTAATAGCAATCAGAATTACCAAAATAGCTGCCCCAAAATTCAATTGCAAAAAATTCATTTTTTTAATTTTTTTTTTTTTTTTTTTTTTGTTTTCACCACCTAACTGTATCCACAGAACTAGTTTAGTATTCTCAAAACCGACATTTTTATACCTTGCGGAACACATTCTAATCAGATAAAATTAAAAACGCCCCATAAAACATTTTGTTGCTTTAAGATAGAAGAAAGATAATGATGAGATTTCATTAGATAGAATTGTTAAATTTGGTAGATACATAAAAGCATATAAAATAAAATAAAAAAAATTATTTTCCTGTTTAGGCTGTTACCTAAGTATACAAATTTAAATTGGCTATGTTTTCCAAGTTATATCATTATTTACATGTTTATTACAAATTCCTCAACAAAACTTCCTTTAAGTTGGTATCACAGATATATTGTTTTTAAATCTACTCGTATTCTCTGGTTTGAAAAATTTTGTCTGATGAAATAGACGTGCTTTCCTTCTTAGTACTTACTGTAGGAAGTAAACAATTTTTAGAAATTTTCCATTGAAAATAATGCATTTTGCAAAACCAACAAAAATTGGAACTAAGCGCGAATAAAGATAAAAAATTTATGAAATTTTTGATTTTTAAAAATGTACCAAAGCGGACGGCGAACAAAATTTAAGGTCGTAGAATAACTAATTAAAATTGTTGTAGGAGCTTGAACACGCTGACACAAAGTGATGCAAGTCAATTCAAATTGACGATAAATTAGTGTGTAACCTCACCAGCGTTGCCATTTTAGCCTTTTTTAGGCTAAATTTACTCTTTTTTTCTCGCATTTAGTCTTGAAATTTATGATTTAGCCTTTAGCTTTTTTCCTAGCCTTTTTTCTTTTTCCCAATTTTTTTTTGCGGATAGTGCAAAAAAATTTTATTTAGTCCATGGTAATTTTGGGCGAAAAAATTTTTTTCGCACTATCCACAAAAAAAAATCTATTTAAAATCAATACGTTTAGCTATTCAACGCAATAGAAATCAAATCAATATCTTGAAATCTAAGCAATTTATGACCAAAAAAGGATACATGTTTAAAACGACCATAGTCGTTTTAGTTTTTGTCATTGTATGTTTTCCTCTTGATTTTTTATAAAAATCATAATTATTATTTTGAATTTTATTTAGCTTTTTCTAACCTTTTTTTAGGCAAATTTAGTTTATTTTTTTTTTTAGCTCCTGGCAACGCTAAACCTCATACTCAGTGCGACATGCATGTACATTCCTTTATTTTTTTTTTATTTTTCAAAATTTATTTTTTTATCAAAAAGGGAAAAGAAAGATGTGAATTGCAAAGCGTGATATATTTAAAAAATTTGTTTTTCTGTCAGAAAATCTAGTCCAAAAAAATCTAAATTTCAATTAGCATTATTTTTCAAAGAACCATAACTTGAAAAATAAACATCATTACGATTTGCTTTTATATCCACTAAAGGTATAGTTAACCCAAATATTTATAAACAAATTTTAGGTCTTCTTAATTTTTATTTTGTTTGCTGTTCGCTTGACGTGAAATGCCTCCAAAAAATGAAAAGCGTCCAATGCCCATGTTCTGTAACTTTTGTAAGAACTTCTCGCATCGAAAAGTTGTGAAACAAAATATTCCATCGTTTCTCGAAAAGTGATAAAAAAAAACGTTGTCTGTAACTCAAGGCGGAAAACACCACACATGACTACGTCGTTACGTTAGGACTGTCACAATAAGCTACTTTCGTCGGCCAACAGTTGGTTTTACTAAATATTTATTGTCATGTATGACTTAGTTTCTTCATGCGTTTTATGTTCAATTTTTGTCACATTTTTTAGTTTGTGAACCGAGAAAAAAAGGAAATACGGAAAAAGAAAGTTGTTTAAAAATCAAAAATATCTATATATTTTATAAATAAAAATGTATAGTGAAGTTTTAGTAGCAGAAGATCAAAGAAACTCTTTACGGATTCACCGTAGGATGTTACGAGATTCAACAGATCCTTTTGAAATTCTGGAATTTAGATTTGGGGAGTATTAACAAATTTTATTATTTAATTTTAATAAATAAAACTATAAAACACAACAATGCATGAGTAAATACTAGTTTTATTCCCGTTGAAGTGAAAAAAATCATTTTGAGAAAACAAATTTTATGTTCGCTATTTACTTCCTTTAATTTATTTTAAATAAATTTTTTTATAAATGACATGTTGAAAACATTATATTGTCAGTTTAATGTTGGCAAAACTTCTTAATTGGCTTATTAGTTAATAAACTTTTATCAGCCTTAGAGTGTTTATTAGCTACTTAGTATGCGTATTAAACCAATATTAAAATCCTTTAGTGAATGCAAATAAGTAAATGAGTTTAATTTACATTAAATTTATGTGCTGTTTTTATAACACAAGCGTTCAACTCGTCTGAAAATTTTATATAAAAACTATCCACTCAAAATATTTCTTTTTCATACAAATTTTTTAGATGAGTTGATCGCTTGTATTTATTATAAAAACATCATCTTAATTTAATGGAAAATCTTCCCAAATTTTCCCTTAGGCTTAAGGAATAGTAAACATTTGAATTCGTTTCAAAACAAAAAATTTATTTTGAAACAGGACCAATAGTAATTTTGCTTATTTTCCAAATAAAAATATTATTTTAAATGGATCATTTACTGCCACATAAGTTGTTTTGCTTATTTTCCAAATAAAAATATTATTTTAAATGGATCATTTACTGCCACATAAGTTGTTTTGCGCACATGCTGTTTTTAATATATAATATCTCATTATTTCAAAATAATTTCAGATAACAACACACGAGTTTGTCAAATTAGTAAATATTTTTACCTAAATTCTCTTTAAAAAATGTTGTAAAACCATAAAATTTTTGATAAAAAATAAGAATGATAATAATAATACAAAACAAAACGGAAAATAATAATATTTTTTATTATAAAGGGCACATGTTGTACAGATTTATGACACAAGAACTCCGTTATCATGTACCTTTAATGAATGATATTCACAGTCGCCACCATTTCCGTAAGAACAGACTAAAATCTACACCAGACAGGTGCTTGTTGTGATTGTATAAACATTTTCTAAACCTATATGTAATAATTTCTATTTGGAATTTAAAAGTTTAACAAAATATTAATCTTTATTTATAGAAATTATTACATATACAAATACAAGTGCTCATTGTAGAAAAACCCTATGTTTTTCTTATTATTTTTTTATAAATTTTTTGTTTTTGTTTTTCATATACTCTTTAATTACATTCAGTAATACCCACCTGGCATTCAAATGTAAAAGAGAAGAGAAGAATAAAAATAGAATATATAGTTTTCAATATTAAGATGTTGGTTGGGAAATGTATTTATTTATTCAGTTCAATGCTTACTGAGTTTTTTTTTGTTTGAATATTTGAATCTTTTTGTAACTATTGATTAATAATTCTTAATTAGTCAATTGCTTTTACAATATAAAGGTTCTAATGTTTGCAAGAAACGTTGGGAGTAATCTACTGAAGAATCAGAGTAATGTCTGACGAAATGGTCTATATAGATATGCTATCCCCTTCAGTACTTATTGTACTGAATAAATAACTCATGAGAATATCATGAGTAAAAGAATAAATTTTAAAACCAACACAATTTCTGGAATTAAGCACAAATAAAGATTAATATTTCCTTTTCTAAACCTTCAAAATGAACAATTTTTTGTATCTATTCATGAAGCCTTTTAGAGGGAAATGCACTTCATTGGAGAAGATGACTCCCTCACAATTCTAATGCATTGTTCTTTCGTAAAGCACTCCATTTTTAACATAAAACGAGTAACGGGGGCCCAAATGAGACCTAGTGAGCGTATTGTAGTCGTTGTTGGGGGTCTTGCGGTAGAAGCTGTTGCACAATTTGAACTTTGTATCGGATACATCTTAAGATTCAGCTTTAAAATTCTCTGTAATGTTGTTCTGGGTATACCCGATTGGCCGGAACGGCGACGAGTTGAGACAGATGGATCATTTTGCACAGCTTCCACGTTATCTTCAGTACGAATATTTCGATGAACACCTCTTCCTGGACGGTCGGCAACTGAACCCAGTTCCTCAAAACGGCGAAATAAACTTGTAATCATGGAAGATGATCTTACGTTCAAAATAGACGGCGATGATTTCGCTGCGTCAGAACAATTGATCGTTGAGAAGAATAATAAAAATCGATAACTTTAATGCGTTGTTGTGGACTGTAGGTATTCATTTTAAATTTCCAAGAGTTGAGTTATAATCTGCAAAAAGAAAAAATAAATTATGTTAAAAAGTAAAAAAGTTATTTGTGTTTCACATCAACTGGTCTTATTTGGGCCACCCTGTATTATCGCCAAATTGCAATCATAAAAAAATGTTATCTACATTCACAAAATGTGAAAAGGGTACATGGGGCACCCTATAAAGTATATATACTCATATTATGAATCACAGTTGCTTTAGCTATGTTCGTCTGTCAGTGTAGTCCCTAGATAACGTACAGAAAACTATAGTATACCAACCTGGCAGTTGTTTCTATCTTTCAGCCGGATCGGGCAATAAATGGAGAAGCTATAAGTCTAATTTTCATTTTCTGAGTGGGTTTTTAGCGTATTTTGTCTAAACTACAAAACTGGTATGCTGTTATGTTAGACATAACATTCATACCATCTGTAAAGAAAATCAGAAGGATTTGCACTAATAAAAATTAATTTGGATAAACGTAATTTTTAATTGAAAAATACTTTCATATTTAAACTTTTTAGTGGTACATTTTTGCGTTATTTCCAAGTTTAAATGTAACTTAAGGCTAAGTAAATAAATAAATAAAATGGATAAAAATAGAGTTTTAGCTTAAGAAAAAATCATTCGGCATTCATTTCGTAGTTTTATTACACACATGCATTCACATGTTTGCATAGACCGATTGACTGGTTTCGTATGTGTACTCACATACATAACATGACATACACAAATTTCCACAAAAACAGAAAACAGAAATTAATGAACAAATAAAATTTCGATTGAATTTTTAATTTTGTACAGGCAGTATAACTGACACTGCTGATAAAATTGTGTACCACTTTTTTTTTGTCCGTTTTATAATTTTTACAAAATACGCAGAAAAATCCTTCAAAAATTGAGGTTGCTGCAGATCAGAACTCATTGCTCACTTCCAACAAACTGGCATGCTAAGCTTTTCTGTAGATCTTCCAGTGGTTTTTCTGATTTCAAGGGCTGAATTTCAACAGCAAGAATCTAACAGAAATAACTGACAGATTGTTATGCTACACATTTCTGTACGTTGCCTAAGGTCTTCAGAAAGTGTATTTCAACAACTTGACGGAGAGACACCCAGACAGAAAACGCTAAATCGTCTTCACTATTTATAAGCAACATTTACTTTATAGAAATTACACACGGAATAACAAACTCATATGTACCCTCTTCATTTTTTGTGTAGGTTTTAAAAACACGTACTCGTATGTGCTGTGTGCTGAGTGCTTAGTAAGTTTATTGTCTACAACCCATTTAATTTATCTTTAAAACTAGAACAACATGATATGCCAGGCAATAAAAGAAGAAGATTGTTTGTGACTGCTAACATCAAGGGCAAAGTCATCATAAACCGCAAAATTTCACTATAAGTTTGTTTGTCTGTAGTAGTGGCACTTATACATTCGTATACACACATACTCGTAGTATAAGTAGTATAAAATCAGCATGATTTCAGCAAAGCTAACCAGTTCAGAACAACTACTTGCACTTGGAGATTTCCTGTTATTAAAAAAAAAAAAAAAACATGGGTTTCAAACAAATTGCGTTAATGTTAGCCATTTTGCTAATTAGCATTATTGTTGATGCACACGCTTCTCCCAGTTCTCCTGATGACATTGTTACGATAACATTACACAAAAACTGCTTTAAAAATCTTAAGAACGTAACAGACAACGAGTTAAAAAACTATCAGGACAACTACTTTGTATGTGACAGTACGCTTGAAAAGGATCTATCTGAATCTGTAAAAGAGGCTGAGAAATCAAAGAAAAAATTGTCGGACCATCTTGAAAAAATTTGCGTGCCGCCAACAAAACATTATTGTTTAAATAAAAAAATTGAACACGTTTTTAAATGCTTTGCTGATTTTGTAAGTAAAATTATTATTGTAGGAAATAATTTCCTACAAGACTTGATCGCTTCTATTACAGAAATTTTATAACTAAAAAGTAATCATTTATTTTTGTAGCTTCTGCAGAAAAAGTTACAAACAAAAATAAAAATTTATAATCCAATTTTAAGTTTGCACAAACTATCCTTTTTAGTTTACAAAAAGGAAAATGTCAAACAACATTAACATTTTAAAGCTATTTTGTTTTTGCCACAATATTGAAAATAATTTAAAAAAAAAATCATTAAATTTCACTCTGCAGGCTGAATCACATATGAAGAAAGACGTAGACGAGCTTATCAATTTAGCTGGTAATAGTTCGGCCGAATACGAGGCAAAGTCAAATTTAGCTAAAAGACATGCTACTTTTTGCTACCAACAAATTAAAACAACCTACGAAAAATCAATTAAAGAGCAGATGAGAAATGTAGAGACTTGTCTTAAAGGATGATGTAATGACCCACCAGTAAGACTGAAAACAACAAACTACCTAGAAGTGTTTTCAAAAATGTTTTATTAAAAAAAAATAAAAAAAAAAAGGATTTTACTATTTTTTTACTTTCAATTAATGAATATGATTTTGTATATACCTGGCTAATAAAATGTTGTTTAACTCATATCGCTTACATACTTCAAAGTGTTCTTAATATGTTTTTTTTTTTTTTTAACATTAATAAGTAAAATGTGTAAAAATATCAACAAAAAAAAAGAACTATTTGAAATGCTTGCCTTTTTAGAATAAAATCTGTGCTAAAAAGAAAAAATTGTTTAAGTAAGTTTTGCCACAGAAATATTAAGCAGTTTTCTTATAAAAGTTGCAGAAAACTAAAAACTTTATTCATTCTTTTTCAACCAATGACAGACACGCTTTAGTAGACTAATAAAATATTTCATTGATTTAATGAAATATTTCATTGAATGAGTTAATATTTCATTGAATTAATTAAATATTTCATTAGTATAATGTAAAGTGGTCTTGAATGAAAAATAATATTTATTATTTTCAATAGATTAATGATCAAATTCATTTGATATATGAAAAAAGAAATTCTGAAGGTCCTAGTCTTAGAGCTACACATGTCCTAAGGAATGTTTACTTAGCTGCACTTGCGGTAGCGATATATAAATTAAATGCATAAGGACACTACTCTATCTCATCGAAATTGATTTGTGTAAGCTTTTGGCACTAAGAGCCCAAGTAACAATGCGGCACTCAAAAACTCTCATTAACTGTAAAAGTATTAAAGAAGACTTAAATTACTGTTCACACAAAATGTTGGCGCATAAGCTTAAAAGAAAAAGCTATTACCACGCAAAGAAAAAATAAGGTTGAGGCAACCATATTCTGGTGGAAACATAGTATGGTTAGATTTATGCTTGCGTCTAACCAAACATATTAAAAATACCTTTCAACTGCAGATGTTGCGTTTCAACCCCCGGTTAATTCTAAATTTTTTTTTTTAATTTGTTTTGTTGTTTTTTTTTTTAATACATACATTTTTTATGAAAATATTTTTAAAAAAATTTTAATATCTTAATTATATCTTCTTCTTATTTTCATTTTATATAAAATTTATTTGAGCTCAAGATCTTTTTTTTTTATTAATTATTTTTTCTTTTTTAATGTAATAATTTCTATTTGGAATTTAAAAGCTTAACAAAATATTAATCTTTATTTGTGCTTAATTCCAGAAATTGTGTTGGTTTTAAAATTCATTCTTTTACTCATGATATTCTCATGAGTTATTTATTCAGTACAATAAGTACTGAAGGGGAGAGCATACCTATATGGACCATTTCATCAGACGCTACTACGAATCCTCAGTAGGTTACTCCCAACGTTTTATTTTTTTATTTTTATAAAATATAATTTTATTATTTTTATTTCGATATTTCGCTACATCTTTGTGTAGCATCTTCAGGAAATATGTCTTTTAAAAATAATATAAATTTTCTTTTTCAATTGAAAGAAAAACTAAAACATACTACGAATATATATACACATACATATGTATAAAAACATACATATATGTATATAAATACATTCTGTCAAATGAACAATTCAAAATTATTACCCTCGATATTCATATCCAATAATTATGTCTCTTTTTAGTATAATCCAAAGTCCATTGAATATTTTTCTTGTTACCTTATTGTCCAAAATGCTCCTCATCAATGTACAATATCTTAATTATTCGATCTTCTTATTTTCATTTTATGTAAAATTTATTTGAGCTTAAGATATTTTTTTTATTAATTATAAAATTAAAATATAATTTTATAAAAAAAAATTTTAATTTAAATTTTTTGTATAAATAAAATTTTTTTTATTCCATTGACATTTTCGTTATTATTAATTTGAATTTATTTATTACATAATACCACTGGTTTGAATTTATTTTTTTTTAATTTTATTTGACTCTACCAGGATTCGAACGTCAGCCACAAAGCTCAGTTGAGTTTGAACGATTAAGTTTATGTTTTATACTCACTTTATTTATATGGTTACGGTAGAGACAAAATAGAAAACATTCAATTAACATTCATCCATAATTTCTCATTATTATGTTTACTGTAAACATAATTATGGTTTCAGTTTTATTAAAAATAATATGAGTTTGATGTGGTTGATCTATGACGGTAAAATTAACTAGAAACATGTTTATCGTGACAATAATAATGTTTAGCTGCTCCAAATTAATAATAATATTTTTGTGAAGAACAAACTATGTTTGCAACCATCTTCTTTCTTTGCGTGTATGTAAATAAAATTCATTTGTTGTTTGTTTGTTTGTATTTACCAACGGATTTGTTTGAAATTTCGTATACGTATATAGTCTCTAACTTCAAGAAAGGTCACCATATACTTTTGTCAGGACACGGTCATTTTAACGCAGTAGTTTAATTTCATATGCTTGGAAATATTTTATTTAACGCTTAATCCTAGCAAAAACATAAGCTACTTTAAAATTAGTATTTAAATGGCTGTATTTATGTTGATGGGTTTTTTAATAATTAAAATTCTCTAAAAAATTTATGCACACGCTCTCTAGGACCGGAAGGGGTGCGACCGGGCAACTAATAATTCATAAATCCATTGGTATTTATTGCTTTCTCAGAGAATATTAAAAAATTAGTCCGTCGATTAGATGTGCAGCTAGAAATTTGTGTCTCGAAACCATAAGAGCTGGGCACTCGTAAAGAATGTGAAAGAATGTCTCCTTACTCTCAGGTGTCTGGCAGCTTCGGCAGTTTTCATTAATTGGCAGTGCTAGCGTGGTCGTTGGCATCTCATCTGTGTCGATTTCTAGATTTCTCCGACCACCAAAAGTAGTTATGTTTTAAGTCGACCTCTGACCGACCACGCTATGAATTCATGAATTAAAGGAAATGAAAATATTGTTATTTACCATTTATATGAATGTTGTCTATTTGCAGATAAAATAAAAATCTTTTAAGTTCTTAAATATTTTGTATTAACAGCTGCTTATCTTAACAATTTAAATTATTCGCATCATTAAACCTTCTTTTATTGGACCCACATTTTAACGAAATCATTTTAATAAAGCATGTACTTTAAACAGTTCTTTAGAAACACTCTAAACGGATATACATAAGTATTGTTGAGGACAATTTTGAAATATAAATGTATTTCAAACAGTACGAGTTTGTGTTAATAATCGTTATCTTAGCCATTGGCATTGTTGTTACCAGTGAAAATCGTTTTCCACCCCAAGACTTCAAAGAAATTACGGAGTTTTCTTTAAAAACTCCTGCTTATCAAAGTACTTCTCATGCTTTTAAGTGTTTCGAGTTTTTTCTTCCGCAGCTTGCTGAACTGTTACAAGCTTACAAACGTAAATATTTGGATTGCGAAAGCGCTACTTACAGGAATATATTACAAATCGAAACTAGAGCCATAAAAAAAATTAAAAATTTGGCTAATAATCTTTGTCAATACAGTTCGCTAACGAATAAATGTAAAAATTTGGAAGATCCTTTACAATGTTATGCCGAAATGGTGAGATAATAACAATAAAAGTGAATAGTAGGCTTTTCAATTTTAAATGTTACCGTATAGAAACTACATTTAAAGCCAACGAAAGCTTTTGACATTGATGAAACTATCAATCTACCAAAGCTTTTGAATTGGAGTTCTGTTATAACGAACATTTCACTCAAATAATAATTCTCTAACAAAAAACATATAAGAATTTAAGTTCAAAGACTTGTCGCATAATTAACATAACAAATCAATAAGCAGTTTACCCAGCTATTAAGGATAAAGCGATGAATAGTCGATAAAATAAAATAAATAGAAAACTGAATAATTATACTACACGCCACGAAAGAGTATGATTGAATATGGTCATCACAAACATAGTTGGTTCATGGCAAAAGTATTCTGATTAAACATTAAAGTGATCACGACAAACATGTTTTTTTAGTTGCTTTTCATCATATTATGTTTACCGTCATAGATATGATTGAATTCATCATATTATTTTTGTTAAATTTTTAATTGAAACCATAAATAAGTTTATAGTAAACATGTTGTGATTACCATAAACACAATCCCTTTTATCCGAAAAAACTTAACGTGGACTTTAAAGGCAGCATTATCAAAATTTTTCATATAATTTTTTCATAAATTTCACTTTAAAGTCTACGTTAACTTTTTGAATTAGAGGGAATATGTTTAATTAAATGAAAGTATATTGTTTTCTTTTCTTTTAGTTTGAACAAAATTTCTGTAGTTAAAGTATAAAATATAAAACGAAAACTCAATCGTTGAAATTCAACTGAAGTGACTGATGCTTCTTAACTGCATATGATCTGCTTTGAATCCAGGTAGAGTCAAATAAAATTGGAAAGAAAATCAAACCAGCCGTATAAAATAAAAAATAAATAAAGTGTGTCTCAGTAAGAGTGCATTTTTTTCATTTTAAAATAAAAATACGTATTTTTTGAGTGACATGTTCCGATAAAAATAAAATATTCACTCTGTTAATTCGTTCAATGCGTAATGGAGGCAGCTGAAGTCAATGCTAATTTTTCAAAAATTTCAACTTCTCCGTTAAAGTGCATTTCCACCTAAACGGTTTCGTGAATCCACAAAATAGTCAAATTTGGAGCTCAAAAAATCTTCATGATGTGTATTTTTGTCAAGCCTTACTTTTTTGAAGATGAGGCCGAAGTTGCGGTGCCTATAGATGCCCTTTGTTACAAGAGCGTGATAACGGAGTTCAGTAGTTTTAGCAATATGGCATCATCTACCACACAGCGTAAAACAATCGGTTTATTGCAATATAAAATGAAAAAAAAACACTCTTACTGATACAACCTTTATAAATTTATAAATACGAAACAAATAAAAAATGTATATAAAAAATTAATTGTAAAATTTTTTATAAAAATTGTGTATAAAAAATTTAAAAAAAAAATATTTTTTTAAACCTGACCGGGATTCGAACTTGGACATCTGCAGTTGAAAAACATTTTCAATAGGTATGCTTAGATGCAATAATAAATCTAGCCCTAATCCCCTAGATTATGGTTACCTCAACCAAATTTTTTTCTTTGCGTGTAGTTTTTGAAGTACAAATTTAAAATCAAATCAAAACCAAAATACTTTACATTCTTGGCCCAATATAATTTTTTAATGTTATTGTTAATTTCCATACAAAATGTTTTGTATGGCATACTGAGTGGTCCAAGTTAAAGGGCTTACAAGCACTTTTTATTACAAAATATTACACATGTTTGTAATGATATATGTGCAGCTCTTTAGTCCAAGTACCCAATAGATATTATTTTGACAGTGAAAGATGTTTTCTGTTAAATAACGTACCGCCTTAAACTGAAACCAATATTGAAAACTTATCTCCAAAGTGTGTGTGAGCTATATTGCTGTGCATTTAATGAAAATGCTATTGGATAAGTTTGGCGGTTCCCATGCCATATTTGTTCTTAATTTAAATTTTTTTTGGTGCATTTTTATTTGTAACAGACAAAATTGCAACATTTTTGTATAAAAAATAGACCTCAGTGATCTCAAGCAGCTAATATTTACATCAACTGGTGGTGGCTATTTTTTTAGGATTTTACAATACTGAATTTCTATTTACGTACTTTACGTAATGTCTATTGAACATTCCCTTAAATATTGAATTGCATCCTTAGCAATGATAATCACATGTTGATCCTAGTTTCAAAATTGAACAGCCATTTAGATGAAGTTTATTACATTTTTATTTTATTTTTTTAATTTTTGGACCACCCATTCATTTATTAAATATTTTTTATTATTCTTTACTACATTTTTATGCTTTTGCTGGTCGTCATAATTGAAGTCTGCTGTATTTTAATTCCACTTTTCTGATTCTTATAAAAACGTTTATTTTTTTGCATTTATTTATAAAAATTTATTAAAAAATTACATTTTCAGGGGAAACTATATGAAAAAGAAATGCGAAAATTCATTAATAATATTTCTGCTGAAAGGTTAAAGTATCAAAAGGAGCTCTACTTAACTCAAACATCAGGTTACACATGCACAAATAAAACGAAAAATGTATTTGAATCGGCAAACAGTGACACAACGAGTGCTTTAAGTAACTGTAATTTGGGTTTGTTTGATGTACAAGATGTTGTAGCTGTTGCAGCAGCTGAACCAGTTGAAAACGCGTATGATACTGAAAGCCCTAATTATATTAACATAACGGATACGTTTTATTCAGCAGAAGAATTTTAATCATAATAATTTTCAAAACAACAAGAAAACATTTTTTTTTTAAATCGGCGCTTAATCAGGGATTGTAATCATTTTTTATGAAAATCTCTCTTTTAATAAAAACCAAATAAAATTTTTATTAAAACCAAACTTACTTATCTTTTCTTTGAGCAAAGTTATAGTAAATCAAAATGGTAGCGACATTTTTGAACCATCCGTATTAGCTTTGGGAAAATTCGACTACGAAAACGGTTCCCGAGCATTTTTAACGAAGGGGGCTATTTTTTCGATGCCAAAGCTAAATGTTTTGCGTTTGCTGTTTGATTATTGCAAGATATTTGTTGACATGCCGTGTTTTTTCGCATGGCAACACAGAGTAACTGCCTATAATATAATTGTGTTTTAAGTGGGTGATGGATATAAAAAACATGCTTATTATAAACTCACGTCATGTGATTTTATTACTATTTTCTTTTTTTTTTAATAAAGTTTCATATTAATAAAATATAATCAGCTAAAAAGATAAAAACTAGAAGTCTTCGGTGGCACGGAATTACTTTTGTTAAAAAGTGTTATTATACATTTTCGTAGTTTATTACCCGAGCCTTATCTCAAATGTGGAGATATATATACAAGTACAAGGTGGGCTAAAACAAATCACCCTAAAAATGAGAGCCAAACAACATCGGATGACTTCTTCTGGCCCACCTTGTACATATACATATACATTTATGTATGTATATATAAATTTTTTTGTTTAAAGCCATCTGTGTAGAAGTCTGCTAAGTTTATCTTACGAAGTTCCTACACAAATTAAATTTTTTTTTGCATGTGCATGAGGACTGTTTAGGTATTTATGACGGACAAGTACATTATAACACGTAGCGTATGACTGTTATTAATTAATTATACGCTCCGGTGTTGCACCTTATTATCACTATCACTACATAGTATAAAACAAAGTCGCTTTCTCTGTCCCTATATCATTATGTATGATTAAAACTACGCAACGGATTATGATGCGGTTTTTTTTTAACAGATAGAGTGATTGAAGAGGAAGGTTTATATGTATAATCTTGGAAGGTTTAACGTTACAAATCCGCCCGGCAGGTAGCGCTGTTTTCTGTTTTTTTTGTTTTATGGAAATTTTTTAACCTGTACGTGGGCGTACATGTATTTATTTATTTAAAGTGTATACTTGCACACATCAAACCAGACAATCTGTCTCATACAAACGTGTGTATGTGTGTTGTCTTTTGAATGCCTTTTGTGTAATAGAACTACAAAAATAGAAATCGTATTGAAAGATGGTTTTTGAGTATTTTTGACATTAACTTGAATTTTTTGATTTGCTGTTAAATATTGTTACAAAAAATCTTTCTGTTGAATCACTGTGTTTTATTATTCATAAGAAATGGTATTTATGTATGTGTAAATAAAGCAATTCGGTGTTTGTGCTAATGCGTAGATATGTGTTATTTGTATCTGTGTTAGTGTATAAGCTTTATGATATCCCGTTCTTGAATTTGCTAGATTAAGAATTTTCATTTAGCTTTTTGTTCTATACATGATACACCTAGAAGTATGCAGTGATGTCTAGAAGTTTGTAGACGGTTCTCGGCGGTTCAGTTTGCTAAAATGAACAGTATATAAGGCAGTGCTGAGATTGTCAGAGCAGTTCTGTTCTGGTTGAGACATTAGACTGTAAACAAGGTGTGTCAAAAACAATAAAGTGTCGTTGTGACTGTTATAAATAAAGTGTGTTTCTACAACAAGTGTTGAGAAAAAAGAACTAATTTTGTTATCTATTTTACAACAAAGAATCCTAATAAACTAAACGTTTTTATAGTAGTGTAAAAACGTAACAATATTTATGTAAAATGTTGGGTTTAAAAAATGATTGCAAGCCTTTTGAGTTTAATTAAATCTATAACAATTTATTTTGAATTCTTATTGAATCTTCCTGTTTAATTTTTTTTATTTAAAAATAAGAATTCCAGAACGGGTTTTTTTTCATAAATGTCCTTAATTTGAATTTCTGTAACTGAAATTAATTATTTAATTTGGGTTTTCAAAGAAACTTATTTTTTTTTTTTTTTGCAAAATTACATTTATTTCTATAAGTCTACATGACTTTTGGAAAAGAAAAAATTAAAGTTAAAAGAAACCTTATAAAAAATATGTATATCAAAATTAAATACTTGGTAATTTCATTAAACTTTTAAATAAAGAGCTTGATATTTGAGACTTTCTCCAAATCAAATAAGCATAAAAAAAACTATTTTGTTAAGCTTGAGGTCTTATTTTTCAAAAATTTATTTTTATATCGATATTTCGCTCCAATTTTTGTAGCTTCTTCAGGATATAATTATAAATTTTTTTAATAATTTGATTAATTTATAATTATATCCTGAAGAAGCTACAAAAATTGGAGCGAAATATCGATATAAAAATAAATTTTTGAAAAATAAGACCTCAAGCTTAACAAAATAGCCATTTTAATTAAAAAGAAAAAGGTCAAATAAAACTTACTAATAAATAAAAAAAAAACTAAAAATTAAAACTTAGAAATTTAAGAAAAATAAAATATATAGAGGGTATAAACTTAAAACAAAAATTCCGACCCTTTTTATCTATCGAACAAACGCTCTTGTTAACAGGTCTGAATAAAGAAAATATGTTTGATTCGTTTTCAGCTGTCTAGAAACATAACACATATAGACCAGAAGCTATAGAAAGAATTTCTGCTCTCAACTTAATCACATTTTTTTTTTTTAAATAACAAAAACACACTTGTTAAGAAGGCTGCAGGGCAAATTTTTTTTTTTATTTTTAAATTTATTCATGTTAAGTTTTTAAGAAGAAATTTTTTTAAATTTTCTTGAAAAATATTTTTTTTTTTAATTTTAAAATTTATTCATATAGAATTAAAAAAAAATTTAAGAAGAGATTTTTAAAATTTTCTTGAAAAATATGTTTTTTTTTATTTTTAAATTTATTCATATTAAATTTTTAAAATATTTTTTAAAATTTTTTTAAATTTTCTTGAAAAATATTTAATTTCAAAATTTATTCATATTAAATTTTTAAAAAGAAATTTTCTTGAAAAATATGTTTTTTTTTAATTTTAAAATTTATTCATCTTAAATTTTTAAGAAGAAATTTTTTAAATTTTCTTGAAAATACGTTTTTTTTTATTTTTAAATTTATTCATATTGAATTTTTAAGAAGAAATTTTTTTAAATTTCTTGGAAATACGTTTTTTTTTAAATTTAAAAAAAAAATTAAGAAGAAATTTTTTAAATTTTCTTGAAAAATATGTTTTTTTTTACAAAACTTTGTGAATATTTCACAATTGGTAAAAAAAAATTGATAATAATATAGTTTAAAGATTATTTTATTCAGAGTCTTTAGTTCTCGAGTTGTTATAAATTATATGGCATAATCTACTCTTTTTTCTCGCGAATTACAAGCAGCATTAAAAAAAGTTATTTAAATCGATTGAAGCTTACTACCACAGATATTCAAATTGACCATGAAACTCATTTTTTAGGCCTGTATTATTGTTATTATTACGAGTAATACAATCAATCATTTATACTGTTGTAAAAGCTGTGTGAAGCAACTAATTAATAAAAGTCATGCGAATACTCATACTAAACATGATGTACGTATAGCACTTAACTAAAATTACAAGTAAAAAACAAAAAATTAATTAAAAAACTGAACAGCTTCTTGATATCAAATATAAATACAACCGGCTGGTTGTCTATGCATAAAAAACAAGGAGGTGATTTTTTAAGCGTCATTCCTAAATAAGAGCGCTGCCGGTGGGAATTCTCTACAGTAGTAAAAAGTTAAAGACAAATAAAAATAGATTTAAATTCAATAAAACTAACTAAAAAAACAAAACTAAAACTAAAAAAAATTGTTTTGCAGCCAACTTCACTGGATTTTTTAATTACTCAGCATTGCCACGCTCGCTATTTCATTATACTTCATCCATTTTGTTTGGACATGAGAAGTTTTGTCAGATAAAAAACGCTTGCCGAAATAAATTTAGGTTTGACTGTTATACTTTTGTATACACAAAAAGTAGTTGTTTTCGAAATTAATAATCTCCGTCTTATTATTTTTTTTTCTGTTATTATTATTTTTATTTTCACACATTTTCCTGACAAAATGAAGTTAAGTATAGTTTCTAGTAAAATTTTAATTAATTTAATGAAGAAAAACTTTATAAAAAAAATACACCAGCTACTTTAATAACAAAATTATATATTGGGTAAATTCATAAGATGTAACTGTTGGGCAACGCATAGTCGAACAATTCCGCTCAACTCAACAATTGGATATTTCTTGCCATATTTTCCACCATTTAACATTTAAGGCTACCTAAAGTCAACATGTTGTGTGTGTCAACTAAACTTAAAACAACTTCTTCAACATCAATCAACAAGAAATAAATTAAAAATTCTGCATTATCCATACCTTTGGTTAAAGAAATTGGTTTAGTTGATTAAAATTATTTTATTATTATTTATTTTGTCTTTTTCTCCTCTTTTTTTCAATTGTTTACAGGAATCAGCAAACTGTTTCCAAGACACAGTTACCTCTCAACAGTTGTGTAGCAGTTGAGCTCAACAGTTACGTCTCCTAGACTAGCACCACTGTGTTTACACACAGCAATTTTGGTTTGACAATTTTAGCATTCTTACTCAGTCATTCATTCAGCCTTCAAGCCACCTGTGCTACTTTTTTTTACAGTTTTAAAAGATACGAAGAGAGAACAAAAGGGAATTGCTGAGTACGAGCAAGTTTGTACCCCTCTCTCTCTCCTTCAAAATCAAGAATTGCCCAACTAAGCTTACCGTGTGTGTTCCTGGTCCTATTTCTCTTTTAATGTATCTTTCAATTTTTCAATTCCATAACTCTAGTTTGGTTAAAATTAAATATTCAAAAAGTACCAAAAAGTATTTTTTAGAGTTTTTACCATTTTTCGCCCTCTTGATGAATCAGTTAGTCAATCGATCAGTCAGTCAGTCCATAACGTCCTTCTTTTATACATATAGACAAATTATACCAACTACTTTTTAAAGGCAGAATAAATGCTCTGATGATTTCACTTAAATGCTTGTGACACACGTTTAGAAAACAACTTTCTGCTTATGCAGTTTTTAGAACAGCTGCTTAGGTAGTAGGGCATTGGTCCCAAGAGATCTAGACATGATTAATCCTACAGCAATTACGAGATTCGTAAGGAGTCTCTGACTGTAGTTGGGAACTGGCCTATTATAGCCCTTGATAATGATGATGAAGTATAAAAAAAAATTTTTTTTAACTTTAAATAGTTTTCTTTTTCTAATTTAATATAAAAATTTATTTACAGTTCTTGGAATCCTTGTTTTTGAAAAGAAAATAATTTTAATTCGGGGAATCCTAAAATGTGAAATTTTCTATTAATTTTGATTAAATAATTAAAAAAAAAATTCCACCACAGACACATGTTGCTAAGCACTCTAGAAAAAGCTTAAAGTTGGAGATGAAAAGGAATGTTACTCAAGGCATTGTCTCAGTTGGAAATGTAACCCCATATTTTAGTGGAAATATGCTGTTTCTGTTAGCGCTCAATTTTCAAGAATGCAATACGAGGTATCCTGCACCTAGTTCATTTAAATTCACTTACTTTTTATAATATATAAATTTAGAAGAGCAATTTCTGCAATAGTGCTCAGATTATTAAAAAAAAATAAATAAAAAATTGACAGAATTGTAGAGTGAAAAATTAAAATTTGGCAGTATCAAAAGAAGTTACCCTATTTTAAAAAATTATTTCTTTTATTTAGTGTGTCTGGCGGCCAGTCCTTTTTGTTTATTTGACAGCTAAAATGTTTATACGAGTGCATGTATGTACGAATATGTATGTATATTGTGAAGGTGTTTGCTTGGTGGGCTGGCGTTAGCTTAACAATAATTTTTCTTGTTTCTTTTTGTTTGCCTTTTAATTTACGATTTTCATTAAAAGTTTGTAATATTTTGCAATTTGACTTGTGTTAATGATGGTTAGGCTGTTTATGTACAAACGAGTCAATAGCTGGTGAGCCTGGTTGAGTGGCAGACATGCATGCCGGTATGGCGTATTGAACCGAACCTTTTAAGTCACGAAACAAGATCATGGTTACATTGATAAATAAAAAGAAGAAAAAGAAGAAAAGCAAATGTTAAAGCCCATTCGTTTATTTCAGACAATTAACTAACATCCTACTAACATAAGAAATGATGCGTTACTGGTGGTATGAATTGTGTTCTAAGGTCTTCGAAATTCACACTGTAAAGCGACAAATTCTTATTAGAAAATGTTATTGAGCTTACAGTAGCACAACAGATCAGGATTTTGCGAGTAAAGGCACACATTCGACTCAAACAGCGGCAATGTATTAGTACGCTATCGCGAAGCACACCGCAGAAAATACTGGAACTCAGTAAGAGTGATTTCAGATGCCTAACAGGATGGTTTACCATGCACTGTGCTTTTAAATGTGGCATGGGCGGCTTTTTGTTGACTCACAGATAAATAAAAGATAATTTGTTTCATTCCAAGCCTAATCTTGGGCTGCACAAAAGTTTCTCAAATTAAAGTTATATTAAATTCTTAATGATTCCAGCATAACAACTTCATTTTTATTCACAATAACAATTATCTATCACAAAAAAATGAATTTTTTTTTCTATTCGTTCTCATTTACAGAATTACAAAGAAAAAGACTCAGGCAAAGTTGTGTTGTATACAACAAGTATGGGAATCATACGTGATACTTATGCAAAATGTTCAAATGTTAAACAAATCTTAAGAACGCTGCTGGTGAAATTTGAAGAACGTGACGTGTTCATGAGTGTGGAATATCAACAGGAAATTAAAGAACGCATGCATTCAGATGTAATAAAAGTACCTCAATTATATGTGGAAGGCCAGCATATCGGTGTAAGTTTTTAATAAATTCAAATTTAAAATTTTTATTTTGTAAAAGACATAATGAAACGAATACATGAACATGCCAACAACTTGAGGATAATATTTTCTCATAAGACAAAAAACAAAAACTTAAGCTAAGCATGTGACAAATATGACATTTTGACAGATGCAAACTTGTATTTGCAATTAATGTGTACAAGATTTGTTGCATATTTAATGGACACTTCACATTCATATAACAAGTTAAGTTCGGCAGTGCCGATTCGTGTATAGCCGTCAATGTAGCAAACATCCCAATCAATTCAAAAAATTCCTCCTTTTCATCGCTGTTTCTCTCTTGAAGCTCTGTCACATAGAAGCCAATTTGGGGGTTTTACACTGTAATACGGAGTAAAATGATTTGTAAAACAATCAAATGATATGAGAAAGACCATATGTCAAAAAATACGGATAAAAATTTGACAGTCGTACGGTTCTTATGACTTGTAAAAAATGTTCTAAAAATTACTGCTTCTAAAAAATCCGACAGAGCGGTGAGACCCTACAGGTGCTTGTGCCGCTCCTCCAATACAGGAAAAAGGCAGAGAAAGTGTACCATAGCTTCCTCCTCGTAACTACAGTGACCTGTTACTCCTGCCACCATATTTCTCAATTGAGCTCTCTAGAGAGTAAACGCTTGCTGCGATTGCTATCCAGCCTAGGCCAGATCATCCTCACTATATAGCATCGAAACTATGCTCTGCTCAAAAACATAATCACGATCTGCTGCTTGTACACTGAGACAGGAATGCTTTAGGGCGTGTCGATATTCCACTCTGCCCCAGGTTTCCGCCCTACAATTCACTACAGTGGTCCCATGTTCACGCATCCTGGTTAGGTGACCATCGAATGGCTCGCCATCCGATTTAAACACGACCGAATATAATTGCAGTTCGGCTGTCAGTATAAATGCGAGAATTCCTGTCGAATATTCCATGGTATCACAGCTAGTCTGCAAAATACTTTTCAGTACTGTGCATACGAAAAAAATATAGGAAAAGCAGCTGATGAATTCAACATCCAAATAAAATTTAAGCACTTGTATTATTTATGCGGGTTTTACACTATAATACAAGAGTTAAGATTTTCACTGGATTTTGAAAGAGCAAAATCAAATGGTATTTGATGCGACTACCATAAAATCATACCTGAGTTTTACACTATAATACAATTGAAAAGATTTTCATTGGATTTTGTCAGCAGTTTCTTTCTTGGTATGCAAAAATACAGTGAAAAGTATTTAGAAACGTTTAGAAAATTTTTCTAAAAATGGTTGAAACGATACGACTGCAGTGTTTGCACACTATTTTTCATTTAATTTTTGACAAGTCGTTTTATTTAGTATTACAGTGTAAAGCATTTATCATTAGTTTTTGCTTCCATTAAAATAGATTAAAAATCTTAACATTTATGTGTATTACAGTGTAAAACCTACAACTAACAAACACAACAAGTATGTCTGTCTGGGCGCACATACATTACGTTCATGTTCAGTTTAAAAGCAAAACAGACATTTTAGCTTTTCCCGGCCATTTGTGAACCGTTTGTTTTAATTTTTTACTCAGATATTTTGACTATCATTTCTGACAAAACTGTGTACCAAACATAGCTACGCCATTTATAAACCGATCGAGCTGAATTTCAATAACAACTTGACGACAACAACAATAAACAGTTTGGTGTGCTAAGCTTGTATGTGCATTGTCTAGGGACTTCAAAAAGTTGGTTTTAACCTATAACATATATGATATGGATAGGTTGACAGACAGATAGACAAACATCACCAAATCGATTTACTAGCATCAAGAAAATATCTAATTTATAGGATGGCACTTGTACGGTGTACAAACGGAATCACAAATCCTTCTTATAACGAAACGTGTTACCAGAAGCTTCCATTCATTTTTCTACTGCTATCAAACAAATAAAAATCTTCACACACAACAAGCTGATTAGCTGTCAATAAACTTGTCTACAATAACAGAAAATGCACACGCACACATACACACTAAACTCGTATTGTGGAAAATTTTTTTATATTTTGTTTGGAAAAAGCCACTGAAAATCTTTTTTATTTTTTCTTTTCTTATTGTATAATTATGAAATTTAAATTGTCAACACACAACCTTAAACAACTAACAGAAATTCGAATATTTAAAAGGCAAAGGAACTTGCCAGAGGTTAAATAAGGCCTTTCGACAGTAATGTGCTGTTTCCATTACACAAGCAATTAGCTCGTCTAGAAACTTAGAAAAGTTCTCAAAAAATTTTGTATTTTTAAAAAAATTTTGCTTTCATTATCAAAACAACATGTAGATAATGCGGGTTTTACACTATATTACAAGGTGAAAGAGCGAAAGCAAGTGGTGTTTGATACGACTAGCGCAACCGAGAAAATCTTTCAATTAAAATCATGTGCTTAATTTATTTATTATTACAATTTAGCTATTTTTTATGTTGAATTTACTTCTATCTATAAATTGCGATCAATCCTTTATTTTATTTTTTTGTAAGAAGTTTGACATACAAGATTGAGTTAAGTTTTCAAAGTGTTTGACTAGTTTTTCTTTAATTTTTTTTAATTAATATTTATAAGCTGATATTTAAGTTTTAAGAGGTCATTGCTTTGTTGTTCGAGTTGTTGTTAGTGTGATACTTTTTTTTAAAAGAAACAAAGACCTGATTGATACTCTTATGTCTGTGAACAATAGCAAAATTTTATAATGAAAATGTTACCAATTTAATGATGTGAACGTTGAAAAAGTCTGAGTTCGTTCACAACGTTAAACTCAATAAACATGCTAATTTTGTCTACATTCAGGCTTGTTGTGTGTGTGTGTGTTGGAAAATAATATCAGCTTGGAAAAAAAAACTACAATAGAAATTTAGTCACACAAAATATACAACAACGATTTTAGAAATCATTTGTTTTTTTTTTTTACATTTTGCATGAAAATTTAATAATTTTAAATGATTTTGCGTCAAAGCAAAATGCCCCAAACATGACGTTTATAAAAAATCTGTAACACAAAAATTAAGACAAATTAAATAATTTCATAAAAAATATGAGACGACTTATTAAATTTGTATGGCTGCTTAAGACTGCTGCTAAAAACAAAATCCAACAAGGTAAGGTAACCCATAATTTTTTATTAAATTTAGCTTTGAAAAAAGCATTTAAAGTGCAGCTTCATCTGCAAACGCAATTTAAAAATTTTATCTATCAAAAAGACTTATTGGTTGGTTTACGTGTCGATCTGTAACAATTCCGTTTTAAATCATACTCTCGCTTAGGCAACACCATAGGCTTTAAGCACCTTATTCATAACAAAAAGATAGCAGCACTAGATACTCATTCTAAGACCAGGACCACACACAATTGGACAATTCTTGATTTTGTAGGAGAGGGAAGAAAGAAGAATTGAAAGGGACACAAACTTGCTCGTACTCCGCAATTCCCTTTTGTTCTCTCTTCGTATCTTTTAAAACTGTAAAAAAAAATAACACAAGTGGCTTGAAGGCTTAATGAATGAATGAATAAGAATGCAAAAATTGCCGAAACCAAATTTCTGTGTATAAACACAGCGGCAATTTTAAAAGAGAATTAATAAAGACTTGCCCAACAAAAATTAATGTGTGTGGTCCTGGCTTAACTAGCTGCTAGATAGAGTGCCAATTTTCTGTAACAGCTCTTTTTGCTTAGATTTTATTCAGAACAGTTGTTTAGGAAATTTTTTTTTTGATTCATTCACAATTTAGTTCTTTTTTTTAAATTTTTATGTATCTACACACAGAAAACAACTTCGGTTGTGAGAATTAAATTAGTTTCCAATCAAAAATTCAGATGTGATAATCAGTTTTTTTAGTTGTAAAAGGTGATTTTATAAGAACTATCGGAAATTTAAAAAAAAAAACACATAAAATTCAGAAAAATGCATGAAATATTTATTTGGATCGATAGTTGGGTCGATATAATTTAATGTTTGAAGATTATTTCATGCAAATGTTGGCCGCGGCTGCGCCTCAAATGGTCCATCCGCTTAGTCCAATTTTGGCATACTCTTTCCAACATTTCGGCCGGTATCTCACGAATAATGTTGGCAATGTTAGCTTCCAGTGCGTCAATCGAAGCGGGCTTGTCCCTATAGACATTAGCCTTAACATAGCCCCACAAAAAAATAGTCTAGAGGCGTTAAATCGCACGATCTGGGAGGCCAATTGACTGGTCCCAAGCGTGAAATAAACTGTTCACCGAACTCGCCTCTCAATTGGTCCATTGTTTCGCGTGCTGTGTGGCATGTGGCACCGTCTTGTTGAAACCACATGTCATGCAAGTCAATCTCTTCCATTTTGGGCAAAAAAAAGTTTGTTATCATCGCACGGTAGCGCTCACCATTCACAGTAACGTTGTGATTCGCATCATCTTTGAAGAAATACGGCCCAATGATGCCGCCAGCCCATAATCCGCACCAAACGGTTGTTTTTTGTGGATGCATTGGTAGCTCTTGCAATGCTTCTGGCTGCTCTTCACTCCAAATACTGCAGTTTTGCTTGTTCACGTATCCATTCAACCAGAAATGAGCCTCGTCGCTGAACACAATTCTTCGATAAAAAAGTGGATCTTCATCTAACTTTTCAAGAGCCCATTCACCAAAAATTTGGCGTTGTGGTAGGTCGTTTGGCTTCAATTCTTGCACCAGTTGTATCTTATAAGGCTTCACACCCAAATCCTTCCGCAAAATTTTCCACGTAGTGGAGTAACAGAGGCCCAATTGCTGCGAACGGCGCCGAATCGATAATTCACGGTCATCACCAACACTGGCCGATACGGCTGCGATATTTTCTTCAGTTCGCACTCTACGTAAGCGTGTTGGTGGTTTAATGTCCAACAATGTAAATTTGGTGCGAAATTTTGTTACAATAGCCCGAATAGAAGCCTCAGTAGGTCGATTAAACTGACCATAAAATGGAAGAAGCGCGCGATGAACTTTCTTAACAGAGCACGCATTTTGGTAATAAAATTCAATAATTTGCAAGCGTTGTTCGTTTGTAAGACGATTCATGATTAAATTATAGACCAAACTGAAGATGTTTGACAGTGACACAAGATACAAAACGTGCGTGAGCTGTCAAAACTAGTGTTGCCAAAAAGATAATAGCAAAAAAATCACTCTTTAGAATTTTATAATATAGTTTTCCTAAGAATGTTTTGAGTTGTTAAACCGATTTTCAATTCTTACAATTCGATTTCCACAACTGAATTTTTTATTGGAAACAAATTTAGTTCTCAAAGCCGAAGCTGTTTTCTGTGTGTATGTACGAGCGTTTTGTTTTTCAACCTAAACTACTTTTAGCTTACATTTAACAGTAACAGATTTTCTCAAAGCCCTCAATGACCTCTTCATACGACCCAAATCTCATACTACCCAGCCATTTCTGCAGTTTTGATAAAAAAAGAAAATAAATTTGGGGAATATGTTGGAAGGGCTTCAAGGTATAAACGTTTAGAAAATTTTCTAAAAAAACGTGAAAGCCATACGACTGTCAAAATTCTATACATAGTTTTTTGATGTATTGTGTTTACACTATTATACTTAATCATTTTATTTAAATTTTTGAGAAGAAATTGTGATCGTTGTCAGTATCGAATCTGATAATTTGCTCCCTATTGAAAACATTTATAAAACGTAAACAATATCTGCATGAAAATGCATGAAATTTAGATAAGTACGAAGCATCACTTGACATAAAATTTATTAAATTAAACAACAGACACCAATTGAAGCGGGCTTTGTTACAGTTTAAGTTCTAGCCATGACTTGTTGCACTATTTTGTAATTGCCTTTTTTTTTATTTATCCAACACTAAAGCCTTTTTTTAATGCTACTTGTAGTGATGAGTTTCAAGTTAATTTCGACAATTTCTTCTAACTATAATAATACTTTCTCGTAGATTTGTAATTATTGTTAAGAAAATAACGTTCGTTAAACAATGAGTAGAGTACGAGTAGCATTAGGCTTGCTGCAGCAGTAACAAGTTAATACGCGTAACAATTCGTATGCCGACCCCTGTCTGCGATAATTTTTTTTTTTTTTTTTTTTTTTGTTAATAATTTTGTCATTGATGATTTTCCCTCAACTTTTAGTTTTGTAACTTTCCCTCCCCACCCCCCTTTTCCATTAAATAAAAGCACAGACTTTTTTTCACATAAATTTTGTTTATTAAACACTTTTCAAGTTTCACTTTCAAATCTGCTGAAAGAAAGAGAAAAAGAAAAAAAGACAAAAACATTAACTAAATAATGCTGAATGAATAACGATGCGAAAGCAGATGATGGCACTTACTTACTACCGATTTAACATGTTTGTTTATTTTTTATGTTTTGTTATTTTTATTTTTTTTTTTTTTTTTTTATTATTGGGTTCAGCAACATTTAATGCCATCAGTGTTCGTGCAACATTGATTTTAATGCAGCTGCTTATTTGAGATCACAGTATTTGATACTCTATTCAACTTGTTACATTTGGTACTCGTATTTAACTTTTTTTTTTTTTTGGTAAATGCATCATTGACTACATTATGAAATTTAAAGATAAAAAAAGTCATCATCGTTTGGTAGTCTTTCTTTGGTAAAATTATGAATTTCCACTTTTCATTAGTTAAACACAAGACACATAAATAAAATAAACAAAAGTTATTAAAAAATGTTTTGCGAATATAACTGCTATTAAAATAATTAATCAAATGTAATTACATTTTTTTAATCATTATTTCATCAGCATTAATTAATCTACTTCATAAAAATCTCTGCTGTTCAGGAAGAGATATGGCTGTTATATTTTCTTAAAAAATGTGTCAGCCTTAATTCTTAAATTACAGCTAACTCATTATTTTTTTAAGTAGACTTATACCACTTTCAAATATGACAGTTCATATATAGATGAGTAGCTACAAAGAGAAAGAAAAAGCGAGTGATAAAAAGAGAGAGAGAGAGAGAGCCAAAAAATTAAAGGCGGAGGATATTCTGCACATCAGCACAAATGTTATTAAACTCTATCTAGACTTAATTGCTAACAATGGTGCCCTCGTAGACTAGCGTATAGTATACTAACCTATCAATTTGGAGGGTAACCGGACTCTAGGTGTTTGGCTGCACAAAAAATTCTTTGAGTACCGGTACTTACGGTCTAATTTATAAAAAAAATTAATTGAACTTCAAATTAAAAATTCAACTGCCATATAATTAAAATCGTAGTATTCTACCCTCTCTCTCAAGAGAAGAGGAAAACGTTCGAACTAGTTTCTCGTGTTTAACCAGCTAAACAAAAACTGTGATAAATAAGCATTCAATAAAAATTCAAGACTTGTAAGGAGTTCAAAATAGTAGTGCGGTGGAAGGGCACAGATAAGTAGAGGAATAGCCTGGTTATTTTTTACAATAGACATTTCAAGTCACAGGGCTATTATGGCCCATAAATAATAGTAATAAAAAATACAACATTTTTAATTTTGGATAAAACTACACATCAAATTTAAAAGCACTCTAGACACAAGTCAAATTTTAATTTTTTTTTTTTTTTTTTTTGAATCAATTGAGACAAACTATTTTCAATTTGAACTTATATACGTTGTGTTGCTTCTTTTACTTAGAAAGAAACTAGAAGCAATTAAAAAACACCAAATGTAGATTGGAAATCACCAACCAAAAATACTTTAGAAGCAGTTTTCACTTACTTTGATCTAAATCATACGGGGACTTTACACCATAATATACGAGTAAATTTTAAGATTTTCATTAGATTTTGTCAGCTGTTTTTGTTATTTCTTTCTTCTTATGAAAAAATGCAGCCCTGATACAATGAACATTTTTTAAGAATAGTGAGAGCCATACGACTGTCATTTTCATTTTATTTAAATTTTTGACAAGTCGTTTTATTCAGTATTATAGTGTAAAACCACCTTAAAAAGAAGCTTGTTGCTTTTTTTAATTTTGTATTTAATAGGGTAAAAGCAGAATGACATACGAGTACATACAAAAATATTTCGAACTTGAAGACAAGTCGGTTCACTCGTTCACTCTGTTGAACATTTTACTTTTTAAAAAATTATAAAATTTCGTTAGCAATTTTCTCATCAGTCATATTTTTTTTTTCTCTATTTTAAGTCTTATTCAGTGAGTCATAAAACACACTTTAAATTCTGTCATTTTATATTGATGTTTTTGGCCGGTCTCGCTAGGCTCTGTCTTTTATAACGTATAATCTGTATTGTTAGAGAAATATACAGCCTTGAGCACTTTTGCAATCCCTCGACATTGTGAGCAGCATTAAGTCATACTGAACTAAAACAATTTGAAATGGTTTTCTACAAATTCAATATTTAGTGGACTTACCCATAGCTTTTATTACTGCAGATTTTTTTCTTTTTTGGAATAGAGCTTACTAATATTTTACAGTCTTCTGCAGTTACAGTGTTCTATTCGCGGCGCAGGCCATTCAGTAATTAATAAAGTAGCTGATGTTTTTGCTAGCATTACTATCAGAGGCACCAAGCAAAGCATAATTTCAGGCTTCAATTAAGTACAGGCACACATCTTTTTGAACAGTGGCGAGTAAAAATCATTGAAAAGTGATTTTGACCAGTGAAAAAGTATATGACGATCTTTCAAATTTCAAAAAATACATTGAAAAACAAAAAATTTTATAGCGAACAAACAAAATTCATTTACATGCATTTTTTTCTAATTAAATTCTAGAATGCCGACACAGTGGAACGTCTTAACGAATCGGGTGAGCTGAGGCAATTGTTAAAACCCTACAAGGTATTAAACAAATCATTTAATCTTATCATTTCTTATTTAAAAAAAAAAATCAAAATAAATTAAATTGTTGTGTTATATTTTTTCACAGTCAATATCAACAACATACACCTGTCAGACATGCGGTGGCTATCGTTTGTTACCATGCCCCTCATGTAATGGCTCAAAGAAATCTGTACATCGAAACCATTTCACAGCAGAATTTGTGGCACTCAAGTGCATGAATTGTGATGAAGTGGGCTTGGTAAAATGTCACAACTGTTAGGCTAGACAAGTCTAAAGGCAACATTGAACAACTGTAAATACTGCTGCCTGCTGTCTACAACATTGTTGCGTTGCGTTGTGTTGTATTGAGTTTTATGTTAATGGCAATGAAGTCTATTTATTTAGAATTGGCAGTAATAAACTGGGTGACATTAAAATTAAATAAAAAAAATAAATAAAATTTTATTTAAATAACTACTCGTATCTAATGTTTATTTAAAAAAAGTAAGGCGTATTGCTAACTGACAACAACGACTTTAAACTAGTAATTGAATTCTATAGAAATTTTGATAATATTTTTTTTTATAAAAAAAAAATTTTATTTTTTTTATTTTCTTTTTGTGCTTAAACATAAGTGATGTAATTATTAATATATATTTTATTTATACACACACACACACATAATACTTTTTTTTCATTTTATAGTCTTTATTTTTTATTGTATTTATAATTACATACATAATTAATTGTTATTATTAAAAACTTTTAGCTTTTTCAAAATTGTGCAATTTTTGTTTTGCTTAAGAAAATTTTAAATAAATGTATTTAACACAAATAAAATTTCTTATAATTTTAACAAAAAAAAAAAAAAAAAAAAGAAAAAAAGACAACGAAACTATTAACAACAGCGGAGACATAGCGACAGGCCCTGAGTGTGAGTGTATTTATCGCACTTACCCATTAACTGCCTAGTGTTATTATTAATTTTACCTACATAAATAATATTATTCTAGTTAAAATATTACATTTTTATTATGTATTTAATATTTTATTAAAAAAAAATCAAAACAAAACAATTCATATTCGGTGTTTAATTTGCAAATAAAATAAAATCCCAGCAAAAATGTTTGTGTGCCAGTAAATTATTTTGAAAAATCTTTTTATTTTCTCGTTAGCTGTCTACATTCTCTGATTGAACTCAGTTTTAATATAATAAGTTCGTTAATATAATAATAAAAAAAGAAACAAAGTTACATTTACATAAATAAAAATAGAATTATTCAATATGCTCTGTTGTAATTTGATTTCACAGCTATAGCTGCCCTCATGTTGTAAGTAAACCAGGTGACAGTAAGACCTCCAGCTAAATATTTTTTTTTTTTGCACAATTGCGGCACCTTCTGTCAAAAATTAAGAGAGATAAATGTGCTAAATAAAAGAGATCACTAGCGAAAAAGCACTGCTTGATTTAAATCAGCAGAAAGGTCCTCAAAAGCAATAACACAACGTGTGGCTTACACCAGAGGTGCGCTAATAATAAAAAAAAAACTAAAAAAAGTATAATTATTAGAAACTAGATGTGTTTGCCGGGTCTCGTCCGCCCTGAGCCTTTTATTATTTGAGTAGGTATCAATAGAAAGCATATGTGTAAATATTTATAGAAATCAGTTTACAAATAGAATTTTAATTGTTAATCCAAATAAGACAGCCATTCATGTTTTTGGTAGCATAGTGGGCTTGGCGAGTTTCTTAACGCGTTAAATTTAGCTCCAAAAAGTAATTTTTTTTTTTAACAACACAAATCCGCGAAAATTAATGGTCAAACAATATTTTTTTTTTTTAATTGTAAAATTAATTAAATAAAATCAATTTACACAGTTCTAAAGTGTTATTTCTCAATTGTCTATAAATAGATTGCTTATACATATACGAATATACGCGTATATTTGAATGTACTTAATCTAATTAAATAGCAACTTAAAATCTAAAATGTTATTAACCTTTTTTTTTGTTTGCTATCGATCCAATTACTTCTACTTAATCGAAGTTCTTGTGCATTTCTAATGACGCACGCTTAGCAATACTTTTTTATTTTGTTTTAAATTATTTTCAGAATTTTATTTTTAGCTATCAACTTTTATGAGCCAGCATTTGTGTTAAAGTCAATTAAAATAAAATTAAATAAAAACAATGCGAAACACTGGCTGTAGTGAGATCGCATATAATCAAAATTATCTGCACAGAAAATAGTAATTATTAATTAATTAAAATTCGATATTCCTCTTTTTGTAAATCGTTTCTAAAGGAAGTCAAAATGAATGACGATAAAGTTTGTGCGGAAAACATTAATATTTTTTTAACAAATTTTTCTCTATTAATCTTTTTGTAGCATTTATTTTTTAGGTCACACTTGCCATAATCTTCTCTTTTTATTTTCCATAGGCACGGTATCGATTCATATAAATCCCGGAATTTCTAGCAAAAAAACTTTTCACGCCCATTAATTATTTTGTTTGCACTTAAAGAAGTTGGGTTTAAATGAGTTTTTTTCTTTGCTCCATCACAATCTATACATATAAAAGAATAACCTTACTGACTGACTGACTGACGAGCCATAGAAGATTACGAGATAGGACATATATCATTTTAAAAGGGAGGTTGTCTAGACTTGTAATTTACCACTCAAATACTCAGAAGTTACTTTGGACTTTTTTAAAAAAAAAAATTTTTAATTTCCATATACCTCAGTACTGTTGCTATCAGGGATTTTTAGCATTCCCCACTTTGCCGAGGTACCATTTCCGATTTTGCCCATGAAAATTACTAATATCAAAAAGGAATTTAATCTGTAGATTCTAAAGTGTTTTAACATTTTCGGATAATTTCGTCCTAGTTTTTATTTTATGATGCAAAACGGAAACTGCCAAAATCTTTGAGAACAAGAGTGTTGGGGTGTTTGGAAATTTCAGAAAAAAATTTAAAAATAGTCCAAAGTAACTTCTTGGTATTTCGCCAGTAGATTACAAATCTAGACAGTGTCTTTTTTAAAAATATATGTGTCCCATCCCACAATCTTTAATGGTTCGTTGGGAAGTTCCTAAAATCACTTAGAGCAACAGCACTGGGGTATACAGAAATTTCAAAAAAAAAAAATTTTAAATAGTCCAAAACATAAAAATACAGTTAGAGTTTTATAGAAAAAACAATTTTAGCTTAAGTTCAAATTGCTTTTTTTTTTTTTTGTAAAATTTTGTATATGTTGTTTAAGCTTTTTTGGCGGACATGGTACGTTATGAACATTTGGCCACAACAGTGAAAACCCATTTCAATAATTTTCCAAAAAAAATGCTTTCAATGGCAGCAGCAGCAAAAGCATTTCGAAGAAAACAAAGTTTTTTTGACGAAAGACAAAGAAAATATGTGTCTCGTAACTGTATTTACCAAAGGTCACACATGTTGTGGCTGCTGTCAAATAAGTTTTGTACAAAGTAACGCATCAAATACACTTATTTCTATGGGAAATTTTTATTGTTTTGTAGAAATTTATTTGATACACTGCATGTTAAATACTGAACTTAAAAAATTTGCAGTGTGAACGCAAAATCATCTGTTGGTGAATTTAATGTTAAATTAGTCTGAAAACACTGTAAAATTCGGTCTTAAACTACTGCTTATGACTCATGCATGTTTTTCTTTTTACCAATTTTATCAATTTGCAGAATTGCTTCAGTTTTTTTTAATGTTTAATTTATCTAATCTTTTACTATTTTTTATGTCACAGCTCATTAAATTTTAAATTTCTTGGGAACTAAAGAAATTATCAGCAGAACCTACTTTGTTATAAATCAATTTTTTTCTTATTAATTTTATTACCGTAATTTATTCTTTAATTTTTGAATAATTATTAGTAAGCATTTACTATTTGATAAGCGTAACTTGTAAGTAATTAATAAGTATTTTTGAATTAAGTAATTTAAAGAGAGGAAAACAATGATAAATTGTGAGTTAAATAGTAAAAGAAAATGCACAACGTTTAATTCCCTTACTAAAAGCCACAAGAGTCATGAAAAAAACTTTTCATTTTATAAAATCAGGTGTATAAAATTGTTTTCGAAATTGATTTTTGCATTTTGGATTTTTTTTTTTTTTTATTTTTGCCGTTAATTTGAACTTCTTTATTTTGATATTCATTTTTAACTAAATATGTTTGCCAACATTTCATATACAATTAAATTTAATTTATTTTAAATTTACTTTGGATACCTTTCTTAATTTTTTTTTTTATTATTATTATTAAAAAATTGAGCTTTTGGAAAAAAGAATCGCAGAACAAAAGTTTTCTTAGATCTCGTTAATTTGAATTTCATTAACTGAAATCCAATATTTATTTTAGGATTAACAAAAAAAAAACAAAATTCAAAGAAAATTATTTTAATCCATATTCGACATTTCACAAAAAAATCTTATTTATTATTAATATTACTACTTTTTTTAAATTTAAAAATAATATCAGGCTACTATAGTGAAGGGTGTAGAAAAGTCGGCAAAGACTCGTATGCACAGTATGGAAGCCATTTTCTAGTATTTTTTACTTTATAAGATTTTTGTTATTATTCAAGCATTAAATACATTCGACACAGCAGAATAAAATACGTTTAAGTACTAATTTATTTTAAATTTCTTAAGATATTGCCATTACTAACCCGCTTATTGCCGCACTCAAAAATAGAAATAGATTTAAATGGACGACAACAGCATTTGCCGTCGTGTCCTCGTGTTGTCGTGAAAATAATCATTTACATATAAATACATGTATTCTATTTTTTACATATTGCAGTCGGTAGTCTGCTGTGTCGAATGTGTTTCATGCATTACTTACATTATTTAATAGTATTTTATGAATAAAATATGGTTGAGAGCAACCATATTCTGGTGGAATCTAATCGTATTTATTTTTAAACCCAACATATTAAAAATGCCTCTCAAACCCCGGTCAGAGCCAAAAAAAAAAATTTTTTTTTTTTAATTTTTTATATACAATTTTTATTAATAATTTTTAAATTAAATTATTATATATAAACATTTCGATATAACTTTTTAAAAATAAACTTTTTAATGTAAATAAAAATTTTTTATTCTACTGACTTTTTCCTTTCTTTTAATTTTATATTTATTTATTCATTTATTACATTGTGCGGCTGTGTGGATTTTCCAAATTTATTTGATTCTAATAGAATATGTAATTAAAAAGCATTAACTCGCCATAAAAGGTTAATTAAATTTGAATGATTAAATTTTAGTTTTATATTTACTTTATATCATTGCGAAGGCGATAAAATAGAAAACAATTCACTTGCAAACATATTTTTCTATTTTATTTAATTTTATTACGTTGATTGTAATCGTAATATGTTTACTATGAACATATTTATGAATAAATTCAACGATATTCCTGACGGTAAATAATTAGAAACATGTCTATCGTGATCATAATAATGCTTAAATGCATTAAATTAGTAATAATATTTTTGGTAAACCAAACTATGTTTGTGGTGACCATACTGAATCATATTTTTTTCTTTGCGTGTACCCAAGCCATACATCACTACAAATATGTGTAATATTTTAAAATAAAAAGTTATTTTAAGCCCTTTATTACTTAAAGCTTTTTGTTACCATTTAATTTATAAGTTGTTTAAACAAAAATCCCCTTCTTATGTCAGAAATTCGTGTAAATAAAGAAAAACTTAATTTTGAACTACATTTTTTGTTTGCATTAAACTAAAAACTTAAAGATTCTACGAATCCACCAATACGAGTATATAAAAACTATTTTTTTTTCTTGAAGAGGCATATGACATACTGGCACTAGTCTTTTAAGTATTTATTTAATTGCTTATGAAAATGCAGTAAACACTTAAAATTATCAGTTTCATTAAGTATAAAAATCGTGTAACCCATAGATAACTAAAATAGTTATTATTTTAAATTCGATACGACAACAATTTCAGTTGTAAAACATGAAACTAAACAAAACTAATACAACAAGTTACGGTGTAATTCTCACAATATTATTAAGTTTAGCCAAGGGTGATAGTATTTTTGATGGTTCGGATATAGGACTGATCAGTTATATGGCACGTTCCAACGATTTATTGCAACAGGATCCCACCCGTTCATTGAATTGTTTTAACAAATATATTCCATTGATAAATGAAATCGCCAGCAATTACGAAGCCAGTTTTCAGGAGTGCTTAAATAAATCGGTGGCCGCCAGTGCAAAAGCAGATGAAGAAACCGTGGAAGAACGTAGAGAATTGGCAAATGCAGCCGAAGCTACGTGCGCCTTAATAAAACAATGTCAAGAAGATAAGCCCGTAGAAGATATATTTGAATGTTATATTAATGGGGTAAGTTACTTTCTAAAAACAAAAAAATATTGTGAATACTAGTGCTATTAGTAGTCGTTGTCAAATAAAAATTACTCAAGTGAAAATGAATTCGTTAAGAAAAGTAACAAAAAATATTTTTCATACTGTAGGCGCAACTCACTATTAACATTTAATAACCTTTAAATTTATTTATAGGGCTCTGCCAGCATTAATACCATGTATATTATAAATGCCAATGCTTCACAAGATTTGGCCATTCTGCGGGAACAGTACCACATAATTAGAAGTGAAGAATACAAATGCACAAATAAAACGAAACGAGCTTACGAGAAACAATCTGCAGAAGCATATGCCGGTTTAAATAATTGCATTTTAGGCAACCCTGAAACAATAATCACGACAGAACCTTCAACTATAACAACAAATGCAGCAGTAGAAACAACATCAACAAACGATAATCCTTCAACTCTAACAGAAAATTCGGAATCCACAGAAGAAACTACTTCTGCAAGTTCTACTGAATCAAGTGCTTTACCCGAAATACCCACAGAGCCAGCAACCGAAACAACAAACAATCCCACTACTGCAACATCAGATATAATTCAAGAAGAAGCTACTACAGAGAATCCGGAAGAATAAATGAATTGTAAAGTAATGAATTTTTCTTATAAACAAATTACACAAGTATTTATAGCATTTTGCGAGTAATAGGTACAAAGAAATAAAAAACAAAACAAAATTCGAAATTCGAAATTCGAAATAAAGGCGACTTCATTCGCTGCAGACACGTTTTTATTTATCTACACAGAGAAAACAACTTCAATTCATTTGTGATAATCAAATTTTTTAGTTGTAGCAACTAGAATTCGATAAAACTGTCAAAAAAAAATAGTTCTGTTAAAAAAATTTCAAGCTGGAACACCGAATTTCTATTGTCAAGATTAAAAAATGCAATTTTTGATTGGAAACAAATTTAGTTCTCACAACCGAAGTTGATTCAGTCTATTATGAAGACTTTACTGTGGCATGATCCACAAAAATCTTTAGCAACATTTAATTTATTAAAAAAAGGTGTAGTTTTTATTTACTTCTAACTACGAGTATCTTAATATATAAAATTCGACTGTGTTTGATATTGTACTCCACCTGAACGGCTGAACTGATTTAATTGAATTTCTGTGTATGCCTTTGGGTTACTCCTTGGAAGGTTTAGCGTCACAAAACCGCCCAGCAGGTTTCACTGAAGTCAGTAACTGGCTTGTTTATCTACTACCTGTTTTTAACCTGTCTTACACGGTCCTTTACTTAGATTAAGAAGATCGAATATACAAAAATTTTATATTTTAGTCAAAACCCAAATTAAATTTTTTTTAAATTAAAATCGATCACACCCACTTTTAAAATTTTTCTCAAATCGGGGAACTTCTACACCGATTTAGCTAATTTTTTTTATTATATATTCGGAATAACCCAACTTTTATTTTTTTTCTCTTTCTAATTGTTTTTCAATATAAATAAAATTTGAAGGCAAAACAACGTTTGCTGGGTCAGCTAGTATAAATAAAATTAATTTTCTGTTTGTTTGTTTGTTCATTTTAAAGCCACGCCCATATTAAGCCCACTTTTCAACAATTTTCACTCAAAACTGTTCATAAAGATGTGTGCCCATACTTAATTTAAGCCTAAAATTGTGCTTTAAAATATTTTACTTACCAATTTAGTTGGCGGCTCTGCTAATAATGCTAGCAAAGGCATGATACACTTTATAAAGTGGTGAATGGCTATATTTCGATTAAAATTCTATTTGTAAAAGGATTTCTTTCTAAAAATTGGTACATACATTCTGTATACTCTAATGATATCGACTCACGTAATAAAGGATCGGATCAGGCAAGAACGAGCCAACATATCTAGTTTTGAATAAAAGTCATGTCTTAGGTGCTTAGAGATTCAGCTTCCATAAACAAGAAAGTAGCCTACACTAACCCACTACTTCCATATGCAAGTGCAAGTTCGAATAATTCAATGCACTCACATATTTTCACTAAGACCGGGACCAGACACTGCAGTTTCAGTTGCTCAATTCTAGATTTTATAGTAGAGAGAGAAACAGAGAGAGGAAAGAAAAGAAAAATGGAGAGGGGTACTCTAGAATTCTCTTTTGTTTTCTATCCTTATTTTTAAAGTTAAATGCTGAATCAATAAAAACGCTAAAATTGCCGAAACAGGGAGTCTATAACAGGTCTCTTTTACTCTGAAGGGTTTTTATAACATCATTTTATGAAACCGACTTGTTTTAAGAAATAAAATAATTTAACGGCAAAAAGTTTGCAATCAAAAGACTTTATCACCACTTGAAAACGCGCATTTTAATTATAAAATTAAAATTTCATTAGATATCAAGTGCATTGTCATACAAAACACAAAAGTATATTTATTTTTTTAACAAATTGAATTATTAAATTAAAAATGTCTGCATTTTTTTTAACAAACTTAATTGATCATTTGATTAATTATAATATAGCATTTTGTGCATAAACATAAAAAAAATTTTGATCAAACATTCTTACCAATATTCACAATCACTTTTTGTTTAACTTATTGTATGTATGTATTTATGTACATGATCGTACACATGCTTTATCTTAACAAATAATATTTTGTGCAATTTCTTTTGTTATGTTGGGGCCCATTCGAAAATAAGAGTTCATTAACAATAAAATATTTCACTCTCTTTAAAGGTCAAGCAGCAATAAAAAAAATTACTTCATTAATTAAATTTACTTTTATTTGAGTTGTTTGTTCTTCAACACTAAATACAAATTTATTTGCAAATAAACGATATTGAATTTTTCTTCAATCATGGAAAGTATATACCGCAGTATTTTTGTTAAAAACTTGAAATGTTCTTCAACTCATTGACACCCAATAATGAATAGTTGGCATCGGGCAGCATAAAAGTGAAAAGTTATTTGCGTGGCAGCACATTACTATTTTTTTTTTTTTAGTATTTGACATATAAACGTATTTAATTTGTATATACTCGTATGTACAAAAGAACATATATAATAAATTATATAGCAGTTGAGAAATAAAAAAATTTTTTGTTACTTTAGAGAGATCTTGGTTTGTTCCAATTTTAAATGTTTTTATTAATGCAAAGAAGATAAAGAATTTAAATGATAGATAAGACACACTAAAATTATATTTCCCCAAAATTGATACCCTACCCCAAACGCAAAAAAGATAGTTCTTTTATAATCGCTTAGTGCTACTCAATACTTTTGAAGGATTTTTATGGCTTTTCAGCCAACTTAACTCATTTACTGTTTCTCCTTCATCTCCTTGGTAAAAATTCCATTCAACGAAAATTTGTTTTTGTTTTCAACATAATTATGAGAACGAAGCTCTCGTTCGCATTGAACAGGCAGTTACAGTTACATTTAAATAATACTTTTCTCTGTTTTTTTTTTTTTTTTTTGTAAATGGTTAATCCTGCAATGTAAAGTATATTTTGTACAACCCAGAAGTTTACAATTCCAGTTATTTTTTTATTTATTTTTTTTTTTTTTGTTTCATCTAAGTCAACTCAACTCAACTGACTGATTTTATCTATTTTAGGAGTTGGTAAGCAAAACAACGTTGCCGAAATATTATATTCAACAGGATGTCGGTTTTAAAAATGTTTTTTATTGTCTTTTATATCAAGAAATATTTAAGAAACTCTAATCTTGATATCTAAAAAACATAACATTTTATGAGACACCATCAAGTTAAGTTTCTATGACAATATTATTTTGGAAAAAGTATAAGATGTTGGAACTTAACACCGATGCTATAATACCGATACTAAAACTGACACTAATAAAAATACCAAAGATTTGAAGGAGTGAAATGAAGCTGTCTAACATATTGAAAACAAGTACGAATGTTATTAACTAGCATTTAACTCGCTACTTCGTCAGCGAAGTACCATACTGTCGGTAATATAATTTAAGTGTGTGAAGATAAATCTGCCAAGTTAAATAAGTTTTAACGTAACCCGTTACGTTTTTTAGTATTTGTAAATATTTTTTTAGTATTTATGGCATATTTATCAAATACGTCTTCCGTCATTAAATATTTCTAAATATGTTTAGGAGAAATTTCAGTGCATGGGTAAAAATATGCAAAAATACGTTGACTTCTCACAAAAATCACGGAATGGTATACATATCATTTTAAAGGGTTGGCCGTCTAGATTTGTAATCTACCGCCCAAATACTCAGAAGTTACTTTGGACTATTTTTAAAAATTTTTTAAATTTCCATATACCCCAGTGCAACTTCCTAACGAACCTATAAAGATTATGGGATGGCACGCATATCATTTCAAAGGGGATGTAGTCTAGATTTACCAACCAAATGCTCAGAAAATACTTTGGACTATTTTTAAAAAAATTTTTAAATTTCCATATACCCCAGTGCTATTGCTTCCAGGGATTTTAATAACTTCCGGACGAACCAGAAAATGAGAACCTAAACGAAATTGTAAATTAGTTTCTATTGAATGAAAGCAACCGACATATATTCTGCGTCATTCTGTCTTTGACACCTCGGTGTGATTCTCTGTACAACAGCTCTTCAACTCTCGCTCTCCCTCTTTCTTTCTTTCTTTTTCTCTCTTTTCCCTCTCTCTCACTCTCTCTTGAAGCTCAAAAAATAAAATTGTGCCCATTTTCATTGAATTTTTCAATTACTTTTTTAAATAATAATAAATTAATAATTTAATAATAAATTAAATAATGCGTTTTGGGTGAGTGTTATGGTGTTTTCTTTTCTGACAATAATGTTGCATTTATTTTGACTTTTATATATTTTTATGTTCTTTTCCAAATTATATTCTAGAGGGTACACGAGCAGTTAGTTCGTTTCTAAACATGTTGCACGAATAAGTGCATGTTTTACTTTCGATGAGTATTAATTTTTTTTTCTTTTCTATTACTAAGTAAAATTCATTTTTTCATTTCATTCTGACTAAATAAATTTCTAAAGAGAAAAATAAACTCCAAAAATGAAAAAACATAGCCATTTCGCTGATTTTTTCTTGTAAAGTGCCAAAAATGGTTATTTTTTGAAATGTTTATATGGGGAACCTCCCAGGGGTGGTTCCAGGAGGTGTGCCACTGGCATAGGTGGGTCGGTCCTCCAAAGTTAGTGGTGGTCGGTCATACATTTTGACTCGATTGAGGCACTCTAAATAGGTCAAAGTGAGATTTTTCAAAATTTGAAACTTCGGATCAAAAGTCGGGACATCAAAATACATTGTAGAGGTATGGTTCCTTCGGCAAAGTTTCTTATATTGATCCCTAGAATACGATTTTCCTTATAATTTGTGCATGAGTGTATGAGTAACATTTAAGAAGTGTTACAGAAATACACGGTAGCATTTGCTTTCAGAAAAGAAAATACCATTATTTTTACCTAGTAGTTTTTTTACGATTATTTCATAAATGTGTTTCTAGACCGTTTTTTTTAGAATTTAATGAGAACAAATTAAACAATAATTGCAAAAATAAACATAATAAATTATATCGCATTTGAGAAATTAAAAATTTTTATGTTACTTTAGAGATCTTGGTTTGTTCCAATTTTAAGTGTTTTTATTTATGCAAAGAAGATAAAGAATTTAAATGATAGATAAGACACACTAAAATTATATTTCCCCAAAATTGATACCCTACCCCAAACGCCAAAAAGATAGTTCTTTTCTAATCGCTTAAGGTACTGACTGACTATCCTACAAGATCGTACGATTATGTCAAAATAATGTGTGACAGAATTCTGTCCTACTTGAAGAAATCGCTTTAAAATGGCGAACTTTATGCCACACTACTATATAAAAAAAAAGATGCAAAAACATATGTTTACTCACCTTAATACTTGTAAAAGTATCATTTTCTTCTTTGCCGAAAAATATTTTTTTTACAAATATGTAGAATGAAAAATAATCTAAAAGATTGTATAAACAAAAGACAAGCTTGGTGTTGTTGCCATTTTTCTGCCTTGAACATAGAAAATGCAACTCTGATCGCACAGATAAAATTTATTTAATGAAAATTTTCATAACATTAAAATATGGGACAGACCTGTCAAAAAGTCTGTCACACACACATGCTTTTTCAATACACACTATCATACTTTTTTAGCACACATGCGTTTTTAGACAGATCGTACGACTAAGTAGGATAGTGAGTCCTAGGCTTTAGTGCCACTCAATACTTTTAAAGGATTTTTATGGCTTTTCAGCCAACTCAACTCATTTACTGTTTCTACTTCATCTCCTTGGTAAAAATTCCATTCAACGAAAATTTGTTTTTGTTTTCAACATAATTATGAGAACGAAGCTCTCGTTCGCATTGAACAGGCAGTTATAGTTACATTTAAATAATACTTTTCTCTGCTTTTTTTTGTAAATGGTTAATCCTGCAATGTAAAGTATATTTTATACAACCCAGAAGTTTACAATTCCAGTTATTTTTTTTTTTCGTTTCATCTAAGTCAACTCAACTCAACTGACTGATTTTATCTATTTTAGTAGTTGGTAAGCAAAACAACGTTGCCGAAATATTATATTCAACAGGATGTCGGTTTTAAAAATGTTTTTTATTGTCTTTTATATCAAGAAATATTTAAGAAACTCTAATCTTGATATCTAAAAAACATAACATTTTATGAGACACCATCAAGTTAAATTTCTATGACAATATTATTTTGGAAAAAGTATAAAATCTTGGAATTAAACTAAAACAAATCAGTTCTTTTTCAGATACCATTAACGCGTATAACTATCCAAGTGAAAAAGAGAAAATAAAATGAATTTTAAACAGTTCACATTAGTCGTGGTCGCCCTAGGGATTTTGATTGTTGGCAGTTTTGCCGTGCCTACAATACAAGATCCTCATAAAGCCTTAATAAATATTGTATCCAGATCAAGACGTTCTTTGCCAGATGATCCTTTTAAGTCTATTACTTGTTTAAACGAATTTACACCAATGATGACAACCCTTAACGAAAAATTCAAAACTAATTATTTGGATTGCGGAATAAACCGTGCAAATAAGACGAAAGAACTCCGAGCTAAATTTAATAAAGTTCTTCAAGAATTGAGTGTTTTTGTTAATGAAACGCATACTGAAATGTTAGCTTGCAATTCCGATAAGTCAGAAGAATCCATGAAATGTTTCGCAGAAAAGGTAAATGTATCGATCTCAATAATTCTCTGCTTTAGTGATATCAAGTTTTCATCACTTTTGATTAATAAAATAAATAAACTTTTAATTGCTTTTATTTATGTGTTTCATATACTTACATACTGACTTATTTACATATTTTGTAAAATATTATTTTTCGTTTATCAGTTACTGACAAATGCCAAGAAAATGAAAATCATGGGTGAAAATGCTAATCAAAATAAGATCAATTTAAATATACAACTCGCTTCGTATCAGAATGAAGAACTCATCTGTACCACCAACTGCAAACGTTCACACGAAGATGATCAATCCAATATGATGACTAATTTCCAGAATTGTATTGATGGTGAAAAGTATACATTAGGCACCCCAGAACTTAACGCCGATGCTAATACCGATACTAAAACTGACACCAATTAAAACAGTAACAGGCGTTTAATATTTTAATTGATTGAAATGAGTATGTGTATTACATAATTATTTAAAAATCTGATTAAATAAAATGCAATTTTTGCAGTTCAAAATTTCTTAATTTTGTTTGCAGCACAACCAAAGCTTAATTCAAAAAGTTAAATTCGTTCGTTCACTCATTCCGGAGAAAATTTTTTTTCCTACAATATTTTTGTTTATGACCCCTCTTTTTGTAAGTCACAAAAAAAAACCATTCAAAAAAAAATCAGGAAAAAGTATATGAATTAGAGGCCTTAAGTAATTTTGAACATTTTTTTTTTATTATTTTGGTATAACTGAAAGTCAATTCTTTTGAAGGATCTCTGTATGCACCGTTAACAAGTTAAATTCGGCTGTAACGAGTCTTGCATACCCTTCACTTTAATTTCAAATAATGAATTTTTAAAATAAACAACAGAAATCAAAAACTATGTCTCAATATTATTTCTGTTTCGTAGTTTTATTACACACAAGCCATGTAAATGACACGTTTGCATAAGACCGATTCGCTGGTTTAGTGTGTTCACAAACACATTACGCTCATGTACAGCTTAAAAATTTCCGTAAAAAAACAAACAAAAGAAAAATTATTAACAAAACACTAAAATTTCTGTTGTATTTTTGATTTTTCTCTGCCGACCGATTGTTTAAATTTTTTGTACAGAAATTCTGATGACTGAGTACCACGTTTTTCTAACGTTTTGTATTTTAGACAAAATATAAAAAAAAGATAAAATACAAAAAAAAATAATAATGCGGACTTTCTTTAAAGGGAATAATATCATGAAGTTGATTTACTTATATTTTGACTTTAGCTAGAATTATAATCAGAATGAAGATCGGGACTTCACTGCGGACAAAATAGAAATATTATTATACTATTTACTCTCAAGTTAAAAATTTTCTCTAAGTCTAGTATTCACTAAGAATTCAAAGACGTTTGTAAGTAATGATGCCCTAAGTAGCGAAAACTGATTGGTCCTAATTAGATTATTATAGTGACACAATATTTGCTCTGCTGTCTCTTGATATTTCTTTACGTAACCTGCAGAGATCGTTTTAACTGAT
Source organism: Thelaira solivaga (assembly GCA_947397855.1). NCBI lineage: Eukaryota > Metazoa > Arthropoda > Insecta > Diptera > Tachinidae > Thelaira > Thelaira solivaga. The sequence continues at coordinate 61,889,094 of OX377612.1, read as the reverse complement.
CGTCATATTTGCCAAGTGGTTCAATACCCTGTAATCTCCAGTCATGAATCCCATGACAATGCGAATTCCTGACCGGGTCAGGCCAAGTAATTCATTCGCTCTCTTCCGAGATTGGGATGGCATGAATGCTTGCGCCACCCTGATAACTTTTGTTTCCAGTCTCTAAAACTGAGTTTAATAGAGCTCCAAGACAGTTCGAAGAATGATTCTGGGCCAATGAATCTATGAATCAAGTGAACCCTATTATTGGATGCTAGTCTTTTTAGAGGTATTAGACAATCCCAGACCAGTTTTAATTTTTATCTTTAATTATTAAAAAAAAAAAAAACTTAAATTAGATGATATAGAGTCACACCTTAACGTCAAGTTGTTTGCCCAACTTAATTTGACATTTCTTTGTTTCAGTGTTTGACGAACTCAACCATGAAGAGTTAGACAATTGAGCAGCACATTAAAATTGTTGAAGCCTTTTAAGAAAATGGGGCGTTCAAATCAAAATGCATAATCGACCAACATTGGAAAAATTGCCGCAAAGCGGGTCTGTAGAAAATGTGAAAACACCTCTGCATGTTCGTTATATGGAAAATATTACTGCTGTTCACAATAGTGTGGCAGTAGAGCCATCAACCTCGTCCGTGACTTCTTGTGCCCAGAAATTGAGAATATGAACCTGGACTATATCTGGTTCCAACAGTGTACATCAATAATCCAACAATTCAAAAGTTAAAAGATGAGATAATTCCGCACATTAACGACATTGAACCTCAATTATGTATCAGAGTCATTGAAAATATGAACCACCAAATAGAGGTATGCCCCCGAACAACAACACTTCAGGAATACCCTACCTAAATACGTTTTACATTTGTGTAAGTGTGCAGACAAGTAAATACACCAGGTCGATGTTCAAATTGAACCAAAATCTCTTACTGTGTAATCAAGGAAATGTAACCCAAAATTATTTATTCTTTTTTGACCATTCGCCCATACGTAGCGTGTACAAATGGCTAAAAGTATGTACGAGTATTTATTATATCAATTTAAATTGGTAGTAAACAAATGATTTAATATTGTATATTTATCAGAAATTATTAATAATCATATTTTAATATCAATAATCAATGGCATTTCCTTTTGGCAGTGCTTAATAATAATTTTAATGAAGAAGCAGTGCAAGTATAAAAGCCTCAAACATTTTGAATAAACCAACTAATTCCTACGATATTTTCGACAAGTAAACACGAAATCGAAAATCATTTATTAAATCTCTAAAAACACAAATTAAAATAAAATAGAAAATGAATTTAAAACGATTTTTATTAGTGTTGGCCACCTTCACAATTCCCATTGTGTCTAGTACAGTTCCAGAAATGGATCCGAAGCTAAATTTTGTAAATATTATGGCTCGTTCATTGGACTTGATACAAAAAAATTCGGGTCGTAATCTTTCATGTTTCCCAGACTATGTGGAAAAGATGAACGAGTGTTCGCAATTGTATGACAACCAACTAGTGGCTTGTAACACTATTGCTGACAACAGACGGGCGAAAATTGAAAACGACACGTTGGGTACACAAACGGATTTTGCTAATAATGTTGATTACTTTTTTGCAAATTTAAAAGAGTGCCGAGAGAAGGAAGGTGCCAAAGATATATTCGTATGTTACAGTGAAGACGTAAGTTGTTAAGCTTCTTAATAATTATGAGTTCAGTATTATAAACACAACCCAAAAAAATACCCTATTTTTTTAGAGTTTGAATAGCTTCAAGGGCTTGAACAACATGCATAATAATGCTACTGTAATTGTGACTTCATTAAATAAAAATTTCGATGACATTCAGTATGAACAAAGCAACTGCACCAACAATGCCAGAATTGAATATGAAAAAATTTCTATGGATAATTATCAGAATTTGGGCAAATGTCTTGAGGGTATTACTACCAAAGCAATTAAGGCACCTGCAACATCCGATATATACCCAACTCATCCCAAGACTTCCACTGCAGAGACTGGTGAAACTATTAAAGCAGAAGAAGAAGAAAATAAAACTGAAAGTCTCGATAATGACCGAGTACAGCAATCAAAATATATTTCTTTACAAAATATGTTGGGCTCTCCTCGTTTTCACATTTAAAGACTAGTGATGCGAGTATATGGGAAATTCTCAAGCTCTATTTTTATCTTAAAGAATATTTCCATAAATTATAAATTCTATGTCCGTATTTATGTATGTAAATCATGATAAATACATTATTATCTTTAGTACTCGTATGTGTGTGCATACGAGTTTATACAAAATCAATTGTTCTGTATATTAATAAAATCTTTTCGAGACTTTGAGTTTATTTGTAAATAATAATTTTTCTTTTTTGAAATCTGGTTATTCGAACATGCCTAGGTATATATTTATTTATATGTATAATTGGACTTATGTTTTATTAAGTTATTTTCAGAAGTCTTAAAAGTTTTTCTTATAGAATTATTTCGTTTCTGGCTTTTATTGTCATCTCGTTAGCTTGGGAATCTATCGCCCTGAACCACAACAATATTGTTTTTGAGTTAAATACGACAACTAATAAATTATTAATTAAGACGACTTAAACAACGTTTTCTTATTAGTACAGATAATACAGAAGAAGGCAATTTTCTCCGACTTTAGTAGGGTGGCACGAATGTATTTCACCTCAAATGAAGCATATTAAGAAATATAATTAAAATGAATGTGTGTATAACACATAGGCATCGTAATGAACTACAATCGCCAAAAATTACTTTTTTAATGCCACATGTAAGAAGGTTACGTCATATAATTTGCAATAACTGGAGAACTAAATTTTAGATTAAACTAAGAAAAACACATACGGATTGGGAATAAAATAATTTATATTTATATTTAATAAATTTTTTATCGAACTTACAGTATAGGTCGCTAATTTCAATTACTTTAACTGAAATAAATTATTTATTGTAGGATTAACAAAAAAATATTATATTATTTCATATCTGCCATTTCATTGGAAAACTGCTTAATAATTCTTTTTAAATATCTTCCAAGAATTTAAAAATATGAATATTTGGCTGCTACTAAATTTAAATTGTTTTAAATAGGACTATTTTGCGTTTTGCTATATAAAATAAAAATTTAAAAAAAATTGTCTTGACAAAATAAAACCATTTCCAGAAAGGTGCTTAATAATGTTCTAAATCTGGAATGGTTACCCATCAATGCATACATATAAATTACAAAAAAAAAAAATGTCTTTGTTGCAGAGTGGGAAAAGAAACAAAACGGAACGTTTGCATTCGTTTCATTTAAAGAGGTTTTACACTGAATAAAACGACTTGTTAAAAATTTCAATCAAATAATAAAACCATAACACAAATGAATGAAAATAAAAAATAACTTTTCTGTAAATAATTCGTTGCACGAAGCACTTATCACAATGCTCTTGCTAGTAAACTAAATAAAATGAAAGTTAACTCACTAAAAAAATGTGTTTCTGCTTTACGTTTATAAAACATATCGTTTCTTTTCCTACCCTGATTTGCTTATATTTTTTTTAATCGCCTTGAAGTATGGTACATTACTTTATGTGTGCCAGAAAAATCAACATGCATAATGAAATGAAATGAAAATATTTATTGAGACTTATTTTTTTTCATATTACAAGATATACTAGCCACATTATTATTGTTCATCAAAGTAAACTTAAAACTATAAGTATTATTTTAATTACATAACTTGTCTTCTTGCTAATACAAATTCAGATATATTAATTTTAAACAATTAATTTACATATAAAATGTGGAAAAGAAACAGTTTTGCTCCCAACACTTAGCTATACTAGTAGAGTTATATCTACACCAACAACATGCATAATTAAAACTTGTATTGGAAAATTACTTGGATACAATTAAAATTATTATAATTTTAATTAATTTATTATTTATTGAGTCGTAGAATAAAATACATAAAACTACTTTATACAGAGAAGGAGTTAATTTGTATGAAACAATATTTTTTAGATATGAAAAATACATGATTAACTGTTATACTCAAGTATTCATAATTTCAGTTTTGCACATTCTGCTTAAATACTCGTATTAAAATAAAAAAATTTTTAATAAAATCACAAATATTGATTAAAATAATTCTCTTAAATTTTAATCTTGATTTTTAGACCTTTTTATCTAAAAATCAATAAATAAAAATTGTTTAAGCTTTTAAATCTCTTTTTTATATATTTAAAAATTATTATAAAAGTACTTATTGTTCTAAGTAAACAATTTTTTTAAATTTTCCATGAGAATATAATGGAAAATAATGCATTTTGCACACCAACATAATTTGGAATTAAGCACAAATAAAGATTAAATTTTATTTAAATTATTATTAAATTAAATTCCAATAATTTATAAAATTTATTACAAAATTATTTTAATTGAGAAAGACACACGAAGGAGTGTCAAAATATTTGTAGGTACTCAATTTTTATCGCGTTTTCAAAACGAAAAGTGTTTTGCCAAAGCATGTTCTGGTAACCGCCCGTTTTGCTTACGTGTTTCTTATAGAATGTGAATGGAAAAACGCCATTTTATAAGTAAACAATTGACAAAATCAAAACAAATTTTTTATGGAAAAAGGTCAATTTTCTTTTCAATTTTGGTTGAAATAAAAAGAGAAAAACTCTGTGCAAAATTCATCACTTCGTTTCAGTGTCTGCTTGCGGTTTGAAAAGCAAAAATTAAGCGTTTTGCGTTTTGCGTTTTGCAGAACATGAGTCTATATAAAAAAGAAGGAAAGTCCAAGAAATTTTAAACTGTTCTTGACAGTAAAAATACAAATCTTAAAATATTTTTGAGCATTTTTTCCAAACTTTTTTGTATTTTGTATAAAAGATGCAAAATAAATTTAAAAAAATTTAATTTAAAATGTTTTTAAACATTTTTTAAGCCAAGCATATTTAATTAAATATTTAATATCAAATAAAGTCAATAAGATTTCTATATTTCGGCATTTAAAAGACAACACACATACACATGTTTGTATAAGAACGATTGCTTGCGATCTAATCAGCGCATTCGATATCGTATCGAATAATATTTCGATACGTTTCGAGTAGGCATATCACCCAATTTTCAAATTGTAACAGATTTATACACAAATGTTTTGTCAAGTGCAAGGAAATAAAAAAGAACTGTAACATGAATTTAGGCAACAAAAGATGCTTCTTCTGACATCTTTATCTTCAAATTCAAAAAATAAAAATTTATTAAAAATTGCTAGAACAAATTTTTTTTAAATAAAACGAAATAAAACATAAATTTGTTTAAACTCTTTTTAAAAAAAATTTGTTTTGGTTGCGATAGCTAACTTTTTTTAATGATATTTACTAAGATTATAGTTTTTCGGAGACTCGCTATGGAATGCTATCATCTCAAATTACAATACATTTTACTCGATAACGAGTGCCATTATACCAAAATGGGTATTAAATTTAGGCCTGTTTGGATTAAGGGCAATAGCCAATATGGCATACAATTTATTCTATTAGGTGTAAAATGTACACCAACTCATAAATAAAATGTATTCCAGATGGTGTTAATCTTATTCTTATAGGAATTAAAATAATACTTTTTACTTAGTAAATCTAAGTATTTTGGTGTTAGAGTTAAACCAAAAAAAACAATTAAATATAATGGGCCATAATCATAAGCACACTAAAGTCGTTATCTTTTTAAAAATGACTTTAAGTTCATATAATTCTTATGAACAAAAGTCAGCTCTTAATAAAAGCCTACTTTTTTGTGACTATGATTATGGTCCAATAAATTTAGGTGTCAATTTTATGCTCTGAAAGAAGAGAGCACAAATTCTCTTTCTCTCAATTTTTTCAATTGTATACCGTAATGGTGTAAAGTTAATTCTTTTGTGCCTTTGTTATATGTATGTATACACACCGGCTCGGTGTTATATTTAAACCAAAAATTTTTACTGTGTGAGTTACGCCCCCAACACTACACCAAACACACATATATGAGTACATAAGTTTATCTCAAACTAAAAGAAAATTTATTGCTCTTCTAATTTTGCATGTACGTACACAGAAAATATTATTATAGAAACGTTTTCTAACAAACGCTTGTATGATATTTTTTTTTTAATTTTTAATTTTTTTTTTTTTGGTCTAGCATAAAATTTCTTTAACTATATTTTCTTGTTTCAACATTTAAGATTTTTTATTCAATTATTAATAGAATTCTCATTGAGTCAGTTAGGTTTATACGTATATATCGTATTTATATATTTATGTGTGTATGAGTGTTTGTCAGTTCTCTAGGTAGATATGAATATTTAATTTTAGATTTTAGTAAACGTTTTCATTTGTTTACTTTGTATTTTCATAAGCTTTTTATTCGATTTAGAAAAATTATTTATTTGAAAATTTTTTTTTTATATGTTCAGTAAACTTTTTTGTTCGACTCAACTAAATCATTTGTTTGAAAATAATAAATTATTATTTACTAACTGACCCGGCAAACGTTGTCTTGCCTTAAAATTTTTGTATATTCGATCGTACTCACAAAGTAAAGGACCGTGCAAGGCCGGGTAAAGACAGATAGTAGAACAATAAGCCAGATACTGGTTGCAGCGCCACCTGCAGGACGGATTTGTGACGCTAAACCTTCCAAGGCGTAAGCCAAAGGCATACACAGAAATTCAATTAAATAGCTCCAGCCGCTTAGGAGGAGTACAATGTCAAACACACATACAGTCGAATTTTATATATTAAGATAAAATTTTTACTATTTAAAATATTGGGATTTTCTTTAATAAACAAATTTTTTTGAATCTAAAATTTTTTTGTTTGAATTTAAAAAAAAAAAAACAATGTGTAATAATTTTATTTGGAATTCAAAAGTTAAAAATATTAATCTATTTTGTTAAAAAAAAAAAAAAAATTCTGTGTATGTGTATACTAAGAAAAGTTATTTAAATTTAAAATAAGCATCTAGAATTATTCTTATCTCAATATCTTAAAATAAAACAAAGTTTATAGGTCCCATAAAGTAAAGTGTGAAAAAATTATGTTTGTCAAAAAGTATAAAATATGGAGTATGAAGTATCCAAATCAGTTAATTGTTAATTAAACTTGGCAGGGCCATAACTATAGTTGTGAAAAATAATTGAGAAAATAAAATGAATTTTAAACAGCTCACATTAGACGTGGTCACCTTGGCTGTCATGATTTGCTGTAGCTGTGGTGCTTCTCCTGTACAAAATCCCAGCAAAACATTAATGCAAACTTTAGCCCGAACAAGAAGTAATTTGCAAGAAGGTCCTTCAAGTCTTACAAAATGTTTTAGTCACTTTTTTGATGAAATGAATACACTAAGGGAAGAATTCGGAACTAATTTGACTATATGTGAAATAAATTTTAAAGAAAGTAAAAACTGGATTGATAATCAATTTCTACCACATTTAAAATTTGGTAATGATACGGTAAACAGCGTTTCTAGTGAGATGACAGATTGCCAGTTTCTTCAACCACTCGATAAAGCATTAAAATGTTATATGGAACGTGTAAGTATATTTGAGCTGTTATTTTTGAACGTGGTATAAGTTCACTTTAAAAAAAATTAGTTACCAGTAATTTTAGTAAGATGCTGTCCATTGTTTACTAAAATTTCCGTTAAGTATTATAATTTTTTTTAAGTGGACTTATACCACTTACAAAAATAACAGCTTATTTAATTGTTTGCTAATAGTTTACAAGTTAAATAGAATTCTTGCGTATGTGTGTTCGTTCTGACCCTTACAGAACTGGTAATAATTGCCAAGAACTCAAATAAATTTCACTTTTTTTTACTTAAAAAAAATTTTTTTGTCTCAACTTAAAGCCATTGTACTGTTGGAGTTTGAGTTCACTTACTAGATGTCAGCAATTGTTACCAAAATCTTTGGTAACGATGTTACCAGATAGGTAGTTTGCTATTGAATGATATTTTCTAAGATTATACACGATCGAAGGCTCGTTATCGAATGCCATAATACCAAAATGAAAAATTTCCATCAATTTGACTCGATATCGAATGAGGTGATTTAGTTTTTCCTTTAAAAACGCACCAAATAATTATTTTAGAAGTTATATAGAAATTTATCAAATAAAATTTATGGTACTTATACAAAAATGTTAAAAAAAATATTTCATCATTTAATTTCATCAATATACTGATTAAAGTAAAATTGACATTTGCTCTGCCAACGTTATAGCTACAGAAATTTATCAAGTATAATACACAACGGGTAACTCAGTTGAGTCTGTCAGTCTTACTTAATCAAAGATTTTAATCGATAGTAACGCAAAAAAATTTAATTTCAAAATTTCAACTGAAGCAACTAATCGCTTTAACGATTAGGTGATAAGTTTTGGATGGAATAAAAGTCGCATTCATTTTCAAACTAAAAACATAATGAAAGCTTTAATCAGTTTGGTTATTTTCCAACTTCCTAAAGACAGAAAAATGCAGAGCACACGCACACATGCACATACACAACCACATGTTAATAATGTAATACATTTCATTCCTTAGGGCTTGACCAATTCACATAACTTGAAATTAATGAGTTATAAACTTTCTGAAGACTTTAATGTTTTTGACGATCTCATTCATTCAGCTAAAAGTGATGAGTACATTTGCACCAACAGAACTACTCGTATATACGAAGACAAATACTTTAAAACCACGAATAATGTATACAAATGTCTTGAGAGTATTAATGATGGTTCAACGGAAATTGCCACATCAACTAAGCAATCTAATTAAACTGAAATCACCGAAGTTTCCAAGAACTCTAATGATTCCATCAACACAGATTTCAGAAGAGTGACTTTTAGTTTTCCGCACACTCCATTTATACGAGTACTTAACTGCGCTTCATATACATTTTTTGTAATTTAAATTAATGTCTTTTTAAGCTGAATTAATACATATTTGTAAATACCTACTAATTACTTTTTTTAATATATTGCACGAGTGTAGTCTCTTAAGGATATGATAAAGTAAGTCAACAATTATCCAAACACAGATTAATTTAGTTTACCAAAACATTTAGTGCACACGATTTATTGAATAAAAACATAAAAATAAGCAGTTTGTAAACTTTATTTGCAATTGCGATAATCAATGTTAATTAAAAAAAGGTCAATCAAAAGAAACCATCAGCAATTATAAAATTATAAGAGTAAATGATTATCTGCGATTTAGCAGATATTACTTAGCAATATGTTCGCAAAATAACTAATATGGAAGACAATGCTAAACTTAAAATAATGTTTTTGTTTTGAAAACAAAAAAAAAAAAAACCACAGAAAAATCACTGTCAGGTCTGTTTTGTAAACCCAATTTGGAAAAAAACTCGTTTTTTTCGTGTTCACTAAATCGAATTCACAAAATAAACAAGCATCATTGTAAAAAATGACTAAAAACATGAAAAAGTACATGCAATTTTAAGACTCTTTTATACATTTGAGCAAAATTACTTGCTCTTTAATAAATTTAAATTAATTGTTTTAGTTTTTTTTTTTTTTTTTTTTTACTAGTGTTGCCCGCATGATGTAACGAAATGTAGAGTACAGATTGTCGTGCACTACACACTCTGCCAAGAAAATTCGTCGTCGGTCTAATTTTCAACATTTAATATGTAAAAGGAAACTTGGCAAATGTTTGAAATTACTAGAATTTCTCCTAAACTCTGAAGCTAAAATTTAGTAAATATTTATTTAATTAGAATGTAGATAGAATATATACATTATTTCATTATTTTAATTTTAAACAAAATAAAATCAATTAATAAAAAGAATACTTAGCGTAACGTATTATTTTAAAAACAATGAAATTTTAACAGCAACAAGCTTTAACATAAAAAGGATTAATAAGAGAAAAAAAAATCTTAAAAATTAATAGAAAAAAGTACGCCCTTGCTCTCGGGGCTAACAGAATTTAAGAGGATAACTCTGACAATACACTTAAATCTAACTAAAATAAATAGAGAAAAAAAATAAAAATAATCTAAACTAAAGTGAAATACACAAAATTCACAAGAAGTTTTCATCCTCGATGTATGCCTAATATACTTTTGTTATAAAACTGATGTCTTAAATTGTTATTGTTGTTGTTGGAAACACTATCTTTATTTAGAAAACTAATAGGAGAGAGATAATTAGTGTTATTCCAGCTAAAATCTCCTTGTACATTAAATACTTCTCTAATAATATTATTTTCTTAATTTCTTAAAATATCACAAACATATAAGCCGATAGGAGTTATTTTTGAATTATTATAAATATATGAATTAGAATATCTTCTATTAACGGATTGATAGTTTTTCTGAAACAACATCTTAAAATTTTCCTTTCCAATATTTCCATTTCTTTAATTACAATTGGTGAAATACTAAACCAAATTGAAAATCCGTATAAGAAAACTGCCCTTATGCTTGATTTATACAAAAATAGCTTAGTCTTAGTAGATAGAATATTTGAAATAAGATTAAATTACTTATTTTGAATAATAAGTAACTTTAAAAAACAAATTAAAATCATTCACATTTTTGTTGCTACATTTGCCGAAAGAAAATCTTTTCCTTCAATAAATTTTTTTCATTCTTTTATTGAAATATTTCATAAAATATGTATGTCAATTAATTTATTATGTTCAAGACATTAATGAAATTAGTTTATTAAATTAATTAATATTTCATTAAATAAGGAAAATATTTCATTAGTTTAATAAAACGTGTCATTGGTTGAAAAATAATTATTCATTGGATTAATAACAAAATTTAGAGGATATAGTATGTATGAACAAAATACTCCAATACTTTATTTAATAAAAATATAAAACTAAATTTATAACTGATCCATTGTTATGATCACAATAAGATCTAAATATTTTTCTTAACTTAAGAAAGTCTTTACTATTCTGCCTGTTTTTAAAGGCCCTTACACATATTTCGTGGCTGAAAAATAATTTTTCTTTGCACAATTATTTAAACTAGTTTCTTTTTTAAGAATGTATTATAAATTTTTAAGTAAGTATAATTGCGCTTGTTATTTTTTTTATTTAGAATTATTACTACACTAATAGGTTGATAAGATAATAATAATGTACTAATATAATCTAGTTTTCCTAAAGACTTAATTTAAATGCTCGATTTGTAGAATCATAAAAATTTAACAAACAAAAACCGTCTAGCGATACACGGGTATAATAATACGAAATTAATTGTACATTAACCCTGGATACAAGGTGAACTTTTGTGGAGGAAAATTCTAGAAGAAATGAGTTTACTTTCCATATTTCGAAATTATGTCCACCCACAGGACGAATACCTAAGTGCCCTGAGTGGATAAGGCGTATGTTATCCATATATTTAAATGTACTCAAAAAAAAATGAAATTATTCCTGTACATAAATCTTGATTATTTGACCTTTTCTATCTGAAAACAAATAAATAAATATTTTTTAAGCTTTTAGGTCTTTTTATATATTTTAATTATTTGTAATAATTTCTATTTGGAATTTAAAAGTTTAACAAAATATCAATCTTTATTTGTGCTTAATTCCCCTTCAGTACTTATTGTACTGAATAAATAACTCATGAGAATATTATGAGTAAAAGAATAAATTTTACCCCTTCAGTACTTATTGTACTGAATAAATAACTCATGAGAATATTATGAGTAAAAGAATAAATTTTACCCCTTCAGTACTTATTGTACTGAATAAATAACTCATGAGAATATTATGAGTAAAAGAATAAATTTTAAGGAGTAACCTACTGAGGATTCGGAGTAGCGTCTGATGAAATGGTCCATATAGGTATGCTCTCCCCTTCAGTACTTATTGTACTGAATAAATAACTCATGAGAATATTATGAGTAAAAGAATAAATTTTAAAGGAGTAACCTACTGAGGATTCGGAGTAGCGTCTGATGAAATGGTCCATATAGGTATGCTCTCCCCTTCAGTACTTATTGTACTGAATAAATAACTCATGAGAATATTATGAGTAAAAGAATAAATTTTAAAAGGAGTAACCTACTGAGGATTCGGAGTAGCGTCTGATGAAATGGTCCATATAGGTATGCTCTCCCCTTCAGTACTTATTGTACTGAATAAATAACTCATGAGAATATTATGAGTAAAAGAATAAATTTTAAAACCAACACAATTTCTGGAATTAAGCACAAATAAAGATTGATATTTTGTTAATATTTTAATTATTATTAAATTAATTTCCAATATTTCGACACGCCTTCATGTGTCTTTTATAATCTTTGAAAAACACACGAAGTCGTGTCGAAATATTGAAAATTAATTTAATAATAATTAAAATATACAAAAAAGATCTAAAAGCTTAAAAAATATTTATTTATTTATTATTCCTGTACTATTTTACAAGATGAAAATCTTATAGGGCCACAATATGAACTAGTAAAAGATTGGCTAGTAAGAACTAGGAGGTAAATCTGAAAATATCATTTAGCAAAAAAAATAAAAAGGTCATTACTAAAGGACTGCACAAGCATACACTACAAACGTGTAATATTTTATATTAAAAAGTGCTTGTAAGCCATTTCAAGTATGCTTGTGCTGCCCTTTAGCCATTACCGAAACAAACGTATATTTTGAAGGTTTTGAGCAAACCTTTTATTTGGAATGAGTAAAAAATGGTAAAAAAAACTAAGCAAAATCTATTCCTAAAACGAGATTATGCTGAAAAATAAAACGCTTATTTGCTGAAAAAAAAATTTTTTATATGTAATATATAGAAATAAACTTCAATTTTTTTAACAATTTTATTTTAGGTATTTTTTTTTTTTTGTATATTTACTCCACAATTAGTTCTTTTTTTTTTTGTATATTTACTCCAACTAGTTCTTTTTTTTTTTGTATATACACATGTACCTATCAGAGATGTACATGAATCCAATTCAAATGCCTTTTTTTTATTTTTTTAAAATGTGTATTGAATCGTCACTAAACATTAACTAAATGAATGATGTCATAGCAAGATTTGTTACAAAATGCATGTCATGCTTGAATTTTCGATAAGCAGTTACTATTAACAAAAGCAGCGAATCAATTAATAATATTAAAGCTTTTTAAGTAAAGCTTATCAAAGCTGTTTAAGTAAAGGCTTTTAAGTAAATATATTTTGGACTATATTTAGTTGTATGTACTATAAATAATAATAGTGTTATCTTACAGAAAAAATATTTTAAACAAATTTCGGACATTTTTCAGATGTTAAAAGAAGATATAAGGCAATACTTCAAATTCAATTATTATGTTTTTATTATATATTTATCATAATTATTTTATTTAAATTGTAATCCCAGTCTTATATATAAAGAAGTTAAATACTTATAAATTTTTTTCTTTCGCTATATTTCGCTATTCATCTAATAGCATCTTTAGAAATTATTTTTATATTTATAACAAAATTTTTATAAATATAAAAAAATTAAAATTTCTCTTTTGCTTTGTATATTTTTTATAAATCGAAAAACACCATTTTCAATATTTTTATTATTTTGGAGTTCATTTTATTACGATAAAGCCAATTTTGTTTCTTAATAACATGCGAAATCTTTTTTAAAACAAATTAATGCACTGATATTTTACTGTGTTCAACTTATCATTAAACTTTTATGAATACTTTGCATAAAAATAGAAAGCAGTAATAATTTTTGATGTGTTACTGCTAACGGCATATTTAAAAGAGAGTAAACAAGAGGCAAGCAGTTGTGAGAAAGCAAACACTGCAAGCAATATAATTAGCACAAGTTGATGATTGAAAACACAACTAAAGCAGTGAGACGATTCATAAAAGAAAAAAAGGAATCAATTCCTGTACGTCTCTGGTACCTATATATATTCACTTGATATAATTACAATATGATAAGCAATATGGAATTGTACGGTATAATATTGATAGGTACATATGTATGTATATAATTGGCGTAAATATACAAAAAAAAAAAAAAAAATACGTAAAAGTTTTATTCAGTTACGGAGCTATCAAGCGAATAAAAAAATGTTTGCTTTGTTATAATACGAATAACTGTATTTTTTTAAAGAATCATGCATATATTAAATAAAATGATAGAAAAAAAAGATTATACCATCCCGCACATTCTGATGTCACACGATGTGTTCCTATTGGCTAATAATTTGCAGCTAAATAAGAAAGAAATATATATTACTTTTTTCTTCAAACAGTAGACAATCTACGTCTTCTAGGGGCGTAATCTTGTATTTTTATTATTCTTGTATATTACACAATTGCATATGAACGAAATTTTAGTATCACTTTGAAGATTTTTACTTGATTTTTGCTGCAATCAAGACCGGGACCACACACGGCAAGTTTAGTTGGACAATTCTTTCTCAATTCTCTTTTAAAATTGCCGCTGTGTTTACACACAGCAATTTTGTTTCGGCAATTTTAGCATTCTTACTCAGTCATTCATTTAGCCTTAAAGGTACATGTCTTCTTTGTTTCCTTCATTATAAAAGATACGAAGAGAGGACAAAAAGGAATTGCCGAGTACGAGCAAGCTTGTACCCCTTTCCATTCTTCTTTCCTCTCTCTCCTACAAAATCAAGAATTGACCGACTAAAATTGCTGTGTGTGGTCCCGGTTCAATAGTCGGCCGACATAAAGTTTGTTGTGTTGATGATTTTATTCATCAATTGTAGTAGTTAGTGGTTTCACAATTTCTTGCTGTTTTATTAATAAATGAGATACTCGGTGATTATATTGAACATAGTAATGAATAAACTGTTCATATTCTTTGTTCTTTTTATGAAACCTTCGTAAATGGCTAACGCATCTATAAGAAAAAATATAAAAATTATACCTTTTGAAGTACATATGTATGGAAAGAGATATATAATTACCTGGATCTAGCAAAGAAATTTTTATCACACATTTTGCATTTCAGTTGAGGTTGATCTAAGTGAGCTGCTTTATGGGCTCTCCATTTGTTAGTAGGAACATCGTCATTGCAATATTGGCAGTGTACGGTGTATTTCAACTCCTGCTTGAAAATTAATTAAAATTTATTACTAAAATATAAAAATATTTATATGAATTTGCCACAAAAATTGCATTATTTTTTTATTACTATTTAATAAATTTTTGACATGCAATAAATAAATACAATTTTGTTTCGCCAATTATGAAATTTCCTGTTACCTTTTTGTTATTTTTTTGTAGAGGTGCTACTGAGTGTGTCGGCAAATGTTTGTCCAAATCTATTTGGCGGTAAAACTCTCTTGAACATATTGGGCATGGTACCATTTGGCCGAGATGTATACGCCTATGAACATTAAGCGCGCCACGATTAAAAAACGCTTTTTCACAAAATTCACATTTGTAATTCTTTTGCCGATTCACATCATGAATTTTTATATGATTTTTTAATGCCATTTTAGTGTATAGTTTGATTCCACATTGAGGACAAGTTTCAGTGCGTTTTCTATCTTTGCTGTGGGTAGCTTCATGTCTTTTAAGTTCATTATTTCCATTGACTTTTAATGCTTTAATTTGGTAAAAGGTATAAAGACTTAAACATTCATACATAGTTTCACGGTTACTTACAGCAATATGCACATAATAAGATTAATTTTTTTCTTATTTTGCCAGCCTTGTTAGTCGATGGCATTGTAGTTTTAACATCAACGTTATCTTTAGGCTTATAGTCCGATTGGGTATCAGCTTGTGATTCACTTATATTTGTTTTTCTCCTAATCTTAACATTAGGCATAACTCCTAATGTTTTTGTGCCACTTATTTTACTAACAGTTTTTTTCAATACATTTTCGCTGGATATATTGCTTCTCTTGCTTTTCGAAGCTACTTTTTTAGAAGATACACTTGACAATTTTGTATCACAATTTGTAAATGGTTTTTTTTCCACCAAACTCACCTCCGAAATTTCATAAGTCTGTATATCTATGAAATGTCCAGGTTCTATTGTGTTATCAACACTTTTTTGTAAAATTTCATTTTCTTTCGTTGCTGCAGTTTCCACGTCAAATAAATACATTTCTTCTTCTATCTTTATCAATATATTATCATCAGGACTATCAGAATTAGAGGTTTCATGTGGCACGTTATATTCGACAGTTATGTCTGTCGAATTGTTTTCAATCAGTGCGGTAGATGTTTTTGTGTATGGTTTTTCTGTTGTAAGAGCAGACAGCAGAATTTTAAATGACTTCACAGCTTTCTCAAGTAAGCTATGAGCATTACTAAGTCCATTAGCACACAACTCACATAAATTTGTGGGAAAAGAATCTGAATCTAATAAACATACATATGCATGCAGACATAGAAGCGAATTAAGTGCAGATCCAAATTTCATAAATTTTCTTACCAATATCCTCTAGGTGAGTGTATTTATAGTAACACTCCCTATAACTCATACTACAAAATTCAAAAACTTCGTCATTCCAGTTTAAAGTTGCATTTTGTTGCAAGCAAATACGACAAACATTATCATAGACCGAGAAATCCATCATTTGCACACAATAACACACATGTATATATACAATTATAGACTTGGAAGTCAGGCAAGTTGTAATCTATGTCAGGTAGTATCCTCGAGCTATTCTGTGACGCAAATTTTGATAAGTGCCACAGATAGTAGTTTTGGGTAGTACATGAACGAGTTATTCCCATGCTTTCATTTGAACTGAACGAACTAGTCGGAAATTTTACGTTTGCTTAGCTAAATTTTTGCTCTTCATTTAAATTCAACGAATTTAGATAAACGAATGAAGTGCAAATTAAACGAACGAATTAAATATTGTTTAATGCTCTCAATTTATATAACAAGTATATAAACCTACATTATTTATCATATTAAAAATTATTTTAAGTTGAAAAGGTTGGTTGCTAATTTAGTTCATGTGGCGGCGGCAGCAAAAATCCAAATTCGACGACGGCTTATCAGCCGGCATAAACTGATTAACTCCGAATCTACACAGCTGTATTTTTTAACAGAAATAATTTTCTTTTCTATTCTCGGTCATTATTTTTAGTTATTTACTGACCCACAAGTATAATATGCTCTCTATATAGAATGGCTAATTTTGAATTAAATGAAAACATTTGCCGCATTTGTTTAGACCACAACGTGATAATAAATTGGAACGAAGACATGTTTGAGATAAGTGGCACAAGTTATAAGGATTGTTACTACAAACACACACAATTACATGAAAATGGTAATAAAGAATCCAAAATTCATTTCATAACTAAATCCTATTGAATACTTAATAGCTTTAGATGCCTTTCCAACAAATCTATGCCGAATATGTGCTAATGGACTTAAAAATGCTCATTTAATATTTGAGAAGGCTTTGGAATCATTTAAATTATTGCAGTCTGCTCTTGTAACGGAGAAACCAAAAATATCTGTTGATCTGATTGAAATCAAACCGCAACTTCAATTTCTGGAGTACAACGTTTCAAATGAAATCTCTAAAATTGATAATCCTGATGATAACAAGGCACTGATTAATATAGAAGAAGAAATGTGTTTACCAAATATGTCTGACGAGGAAACTGCAGCATTGAAAGAAAATGATATTTTGACAAATAATGTAGACAACACGGTAGAACCGGGCCATTTCATAGATATACAAAATTATGAAATACCAGACGCGGAACAAGAATTGATGAAAAGTCATACAAAATTGACAAAAGTTTCTTCCAGAAAAGCTAGTTCGAAAAAAAATAAAAACAATATATTTGGAGAAAAATTATTAAAAAACACTAATAGTAGTGTCACTACTACAAGACTATCAGAAGTGCTGCCTAAAAAGAAGGGTAGAAAAAAAAGAAATGCAAGTGAATCACAAGCTGAAACCGAAGTGGAACATGAGCCTAAAACTAATAAAAAGACTAGAAAAGTAGTAAAAAGATGCATGTTATGTGCATATTGCTGTAAGTAACCATATGCTTCCACATGTATGTAACCTAGAAAGTTTTTATACCTTTCACGAAATTACAGCTTTTAAGTGTAACGGAAATACTGAACTGAAAAATCATGAAGCTACGCACAATGAAGATAGAAAGCGTACTGAAACTTGTCCTCAATGTGGAATCAAACTATTCACTAAAATGGCACTAAGCAAGCACATACAAATTCACGATGTGAATCGGCAAAGGGATTACAAATGCGAATTTTGTGAAAAAGCGTTCTTTTATCGTGGTGCGCTTAATGTTCATAGGCGGATACATCTTGGCAAAATGGTACCATGCCCAATATGTTCAAAAGAGTTTTACCGGCAAATAGATTTGGACAGTCATTTGCCGACGCACTCGTTAATACCTCTACAAAAAAATAACAAAAAGGTACACATTTTTTATATACTATTTAGATCAGCTTAAATTTGAATGAAATTTCGTAAGAAATATTTTTTTAAATTTACCTTATCACAGGGAATTCTATACTTGCAGAACAAAATGTTTTTCTTTAATAAATTTTTAATGCCATAATAATAAAATTACCCGTGAAAAAATTCTGGAAAATTTATATACATATGTATATATATACATATATACATACATCAACAATACTTATATTTTAGTTATATGCATATTTGAATTAATTTTCCAGCAGCAGTTGAAATACAAAGTACAATGTCAATATTGTAATGAAGAAGTTCCGACTAAAAGATGGAGAGGACATAAAGCAGCTCACTTAGATCAGCCCCAAGTAAAGTGTAAAATTTGTGATAAAAATTTCTTTGCTAGATCCAGGTATATAATTATATATCTACAAATTAATTTATGCTTTTCCATACTACAAACACATATTTTCTTTTCACATAGATGCGTGGAACATATAAAAAGGCTACATAAAAAGAATAAAGAATATGACCAGTATATCCATTACTATGTTAAATATAATCACCGAGTATCTCATTTAATATTAAAACAGCAAGAAATTGTGAAACCACTTACTAGTGTAACTGATGAATAAAATCATTATTCCAAACTTGTAACGTAAAGAATTATTTGTTTATTATAATTTTTTTTTAATTACTAATGGATTTAATTAAGTCAGAATAGTAGAAAATTTTAATATTTTATATTTGAAGTTTACATTTTAATTACTTCAACTTACCTTGAAACTCTGCTTCATACGCCAGAAACTTGGAGAAAACAATGTGTAATATATTTAAAATCTTAATGTTATTAACAGTAAAATCTGCACTGCCTTAATAAGTTCGAATGGTTGTCAAGGATTTTGTGATATTGGATACAAGGGAAAGAACTATATTCACCGTAAAGCATTCAGCACAGATGTACATTACTCTCTTCGTTTCTTCTTCAATATCTATTGTTAACTTCATCTACCGCCATTAGTTTTTTACTCAAAATACGTAAAAAAGTGAAAGTGTATAACTGGACCTACTTTGAATTTCTTTTTTCTTATTTAACACATACGAAAGGGAATGATTTAAATTGCATAGTTCTGCCATGGAACGCAAAGAACTCATTCAGAAAAATGGTCCGATTGTATTGAAATAACTGACATACACATAATGTTACACGTAAAAAATACATACACCAAGATTCTCAGTCCAATATGCTGATTTCTTTAGAATTAACAATTACGTTATAATTTGTTTTAAAATATTTTTTAATTAATTAATAAAAATTTTAATAAATAAACTGATTCCAGTTTCACTTTATTCACAAACATACATACGTAAAAAAAATAACCTACAGTATAAATGATTTTTTTGATTTAAACTTTTTGGTTGATTTTGACATTGCGGGGGAGACGAATTAAAACATCTGATGACCGAATTTTCTAATTCGACTACCACCATGGTGAAATTTTATAGATGTATGCATGGTGAAATTACAATTTCACCACGGTTTATGCAGCCTGAAAAGAAATTTATTTTTTACCAAGCTGTCAAAATTGCTTAAGAATTTTTTTTTATTTATATAAATAATGTAATAAAAATAAATAATATGTACTTCGTGATTAAGAAATCATGTTTGGAGTAAAACAAATTTAATTAATTGTAAATGGAAATCAATTTTTACAATTTGTGTACAATTACACCATGCTGTAATGCGTTTATCTTCTATCAATTTGCCTTCCTCGTTTAAGTGAGCCACCATACTATTCGCTTTTAGTTCGTGGTAAATATTCTTGAGATGCAAATTGTACGCTGTGTAAATGTATCAAAATAGTCAGTGGCTAGGAATGAATATTACAGAATCCGAAGAAAAAAAGTGTCTTATTTGCTTGCAAGAGGATGCGTCCGTCCATTGGAATACTATATTGTTTGGCTATAGTGATCTGACATATAAAGATTGCTATTACAAGTATACACAATTGGAAAATTTTGGTTTGCATGTGATTGCGTGGATTCTATATTTTATAACTGTCCATTTGTCTTTCTTTATAGATACAAATGATTCGACAATGCTCTGTCGTAACTGCTGCAATAGTTTAGAATATATCGATGCGTTTATTACAAAAGCTATTGCAAGTTATGCATTATTGCGGGAAAGATTTGACTGTATCAATGCAGGAGATGATGAAAAAGACGAACTAATGAATGTGGAATCTATATCAATAGAAAGAAGTGAAATCGAATTGGAAACACTATATGATATTAAGAATGAAGATAGCAGTGAAGAAGTTGTCTGGAAGTCTTCTGAAAATGATACATGTAGCACTTCTGAAACGGAAATTTTGGATTTAAAACATACAAGAAAACGTCGAAAACTTAAATTTGCGAATAAAGAAGTAAAAAATATTGGAAATTTGGCAGAAAAAACTTCAAGTGAAAAATTTGCGAGAAAATCTACAATCAAAGACCAACGTATATGTTGTACGATTTGTTGTAAGTATGTTTTAGTTAATCACAGTTGAAATCGATGTTAGATAGAATTATACTTTTGCTTCAAAAGTTTAGCTTCATATGATGAATGACCTTAATAATGCAAGTGTAAAATAATAATTTAATTTCTTTAACTAATTTGTTTCAGCTAAAGTACTGTGTTCCAAATATGCAGCAATCAAACACGAAAAAACTCATATTGAAAATCGTGAGCGCAATGAAACTTGTGTTATATGTGGCACAAAATATTTTAACAAAGCAACTCTTAGATGCCACATGCAAACGCACTCTGAAAATAGGAAAAAGTCTCACAAATGCGAATTTTGTGAAAAAGCATTCTTTAATCGTGGTGCGCTTAATGTACATAGGCGTATACATCTTGGCCAAATGATACCATGCCCAATATGTTCAAGAGAGTTTTACCGCCAAATAGATATGGAGAGCCATTTGTCGACGCACTCGGCAGCACCTCTACAAAAAAATTACAAAAAGGTACATATTTATTATACATGTAAATATATGCATAGATATATGTATGTATATTAGATAAATTCTTCATTCTGAGTGAAACATTGTAAGAACATTTTTCCAATTTATTTCCCTTAACACAGGAAATTTCATAATTAGCAGAAAAAAAATTTATTTATTTATTTATTGCATGCTGTAATAACAAACCGTGTAAGGTCAAAAACTTATTAAATAGTAATAAAAAAATAATGCAATTTTCATAGCAAACTTTTAGAAAATTCATATAAATATTTTTATATTTTAGTAATATATTTTAATTATTTTCAAGCAGAAGTTGAAATACAGAATACAATGTCAATATTGTAATAAGGAAGTTCCGAGTCAAAAGTATAGAGGACATAAAGCAGCTCACTTAGATCAGCCTGCAGTAAAGTGTAAAATTTGTGATAAAAATTTCTTTGATAGATCAAGGTATATATTATATTATCTATAAATTTATTTTTTCCATACTTCAGACATATTTTCTTTTTTAATAGATGCGTGGAACACTTAAGAAGGTTACATAAGAAGAATAAAGAATATGATGAGTTTATTCATTACTACGTTAAATATACTCGTAATCAACGAGTATCTCATTTATTAATCAAACAACAAGAAATTGTGAAACCACTTACTACTATAACTGATGAATAAATCATTATTCCAAACTTGTAACGTAAAGAACTGTTTGATTATTATAATTTTTGTTTTGTACTAATTGATTTAATTAAGTCAGAATAGTATAGAAAATGTTTATATTTCATATTAGAAGATTTTGTTACATAGTCTAACAGAATTGAATTCTAAGACTAAAGAATTAACTAGAATGTTTGCAGAAGACACACACACATAAAGGCAAATTATGAATAAATTACTCATTTCAGTAATGTGAACTTATTTCAAATAGAGTTGAGCATAATATTTAAAAGTTGATTTTTTTATAAACATCGTTCTCCCCTTTTGTTCCCATTTATTTAAGTCATAAAAACAAAAATGACGATTACTGGGACATACCGAATTAGGAGCTTCACCTACGGAGCATAGGTTACGCACAAAAGGACAAACTTATAATACCCTTAAGGATAATCAGTGAAGGATATAAAAATAATTATCTTTGTATGTACTAGAGCGCTTCAAAAGCAAACTTAAAATAGCTTACAAGCTATCATCCGTTATATTAATATTATAAGTCTCCTTACGCATAGAAAAACAAATACTTTAATATTAAAGACGAGTCTGTCGAAAAGAATTGCCTATGAAATAAAAAATTGTACACATCCATACAGATGACATTGTAAAAAATATATACACCAAGAACTCTATTCCAATCTGCTGACTTCTTCAGAATTTTCATTAAATATACCTATTTTACCATTACGTTCTAAATAATTTGTCTTAAAATATTTTAAAATTAATTATTTTAATTAATTTTAAAAAAGACTAATATAATAATCAATAAATAAATTTCATGGGCTTATAACAACAGAAGCCTTTCATGGCTCATTAATACAATCAGGAGTCCTTCATGACCCACATATTCAAATTATTGGAGTCCATAATGGCTCAATTTTTAATTTTTTATTTTATGAGACTTAATTTATTATAGTTTCTTTTGTTTTCGATGGCCAACTAGGGATCGAATATGCAGACTAATGGGACCCAAAATGGATGATTTTTACATTTTTTGGGTCCTTATTGACCAGTAGAGCTGCCTTGGAGTGTTTGATAAAATAAAATACTTTGTTTCATATATGAATTTATTATTAATTGTACAAGTATTAAAAATACTAATAAAATGAATAATAATAATAAAAATTCTGATTCAATTTATTAAGAGTTTATTTTAGTGGTTTATTCACAAACATACTTATAAAATTAATTATTTTAACAAAAAATTCGAATTGAAGTCATATGCGCGGTAGGCGAACTAAAACAGCTGATAAGCGATTTCTCTTATACGGCTATCATCAATGCGAATTCATACAAGGTGATATCAAGAAAACAGCTTTGCGCTTCAAATTCTTTCTTCACTTGTCAAAATTGTTACATATATATGGTCAAAGTATATCTGCCACGTATGTCTTTTTTGACAAATCAAGAAAGTTTTAAAAACAGAGATGCTTCATGATTTCAATATATATGAATTCGCCTTGATATAACGTGAAATCATTAAGTATCTGTTTTAAAATTTTCGTGATTTGTCAAAAAAGACAGACATGGCTTATATACTCCGACAATATAAATATAGAAATTGTGACAAATCAAGAAAAAACTTGAAGCGCACAGCTGCTTTCTTGATATCACCTTGTATGAATTCCCATGGTACAAGGCAACTGGTACTAAGTACTCGTTAGTTTTACAATTCTAGTACCCATGGTGTAACTAAGCCATTCGCTATTAGTTTGTGATAAATATTCTGTGGTGTAAACGAAGAAAAATATTATAGTAGATGGAAATGAATATTACGGAATCTGAAGAAAACAAGTGTCTTATTTGCTTGGAAGATGATGCATCCGTCCATTGGAATGCTGCTTTGTATGGTTATAGTGATCTCACATATAAAGATTGCTATTACAAGTATACACAATTGGAAGATTTTGGTTTGCATAATGTGATTGAGGGGATTCTATATTTTAAAAATGTCCATTGACTTTTTTTATAGATACGAATGATTCGACAATGTTCTGTCGTAACTGCTCCAATGGCTTAGAATATATCGATGCATTTATTACTAAAGCTATTGAAAGTCATCTATTATTGCGGGAAGGGTTTGGCTGTAACATAGTAGAAGACGAGAAAAACATAAAAGACGAATTAATGAAAGTTGAAACTATATTAATAGAAGAAAGTGAAATCAAGTTCGAAACACAATATGACACTGCGAATGAAGATTTCAGTGAAGAAGTTGTCATGAAATCCTATGAAAAGGATACATGTAGCAGTTCTGATACGGAAATTTTGGGCTTGAAACATACAAGAAAACGTCGAAAACTTAAATCTGCGAATAAAAAAGTGAAAAATATTGGAAAATCTGAAGATAAAACTTCAAGTGAAAAATTAGAGAAAAAATTTTCAATTAATGACCAACCTATATGTTGTACCATTTGTTGTAAGTAAAGTTACAAATATGCATGTATAAGTTCATCACAGTTTAATCGATGTTAGATAGAGTTGAAGTTTGACTACAAGAGCTTAACTTAAAAATTTTAGTACAAAATTACCATTAAACTTCTTTAAACGGGTGCCCTGTAGGTTGATGGGTAGCGTGCTAACCTACCATTCTGGGAATCGCAGGTTCAATTCTTGAACAGAACCTGGGAGCCGATGGTCAGACTAACCAGTGCTAGTTATCAAATTTAATTTTATAATTAATTGTTTTTAATAAATATTATTAAAATTTTTTAACAAATATGTTTCAGCTAAAGTACTGTCTTCCAAATATAAAGCAATCAGACACGAAAAAACTCATATTGAAAATCGTGAGCGTAATGAGACTTGTGATGAATGTGGGCTAAAATTTTTTAGCAAAGAAGTTCTTAAAAATCACATGAAAACGCATTCTGAAAATAGGGAAAAATCTCACAAATGTGAATTTTGTGATAAAGCTTTTTACAACAAAAGTGGCCTCAACATACACCGACGAATACATTTGGGTCAAATGATATCTTGTAGCTTATGTACAAAAGAATTTTATCGGCAAATTGACTTAGACAAACATATGAATTCCCATTCAGCTGTAAGAATAAATTCTACAATAAAAACAAAGGTAAATATTAACAAAAAAATATTAAAAATACATATATATTTACTATGAGCAATATACCTAAAATACAGAAGTTAAATTTATATATATGTAAAAGTTAATGTATATTTCTTTTACTTTTTTATCTTTCATTAAAAGTTCTAGATTTTTAAGCTTGAGCTCAGATTATAATAATTTATTTATGCATCGATATGTCGCTGCAACTTTGTGTAGCTTTTTTAGAATATAATTATAAATTAATTAAAATCCTTTTTTATTTCGATTTCATTAGTGTTTCACTTTCTATAGATAATTTTGTTGTTCTTTTTTTTGCCTGCACAGAAGGAAAATTTTTCTGTGACTGAACTAAAAAACAAGTTTGCTTGGTTTTTTGGGTTTATTGTTTGATTGTTATTCTTTGGAGGTAACAAATATTTATTTATGGTAATAATGGAAAATTATTTTTCAGAAAAAGTGTTTCATTCGGTGCAAGTACTGTGGTAAAAATGTTCAGAGTACAAACTTCAAGTTTCATAATGCAAAACACTTGAATGAGCCTTTATTTAAGTGCACAATTTGTAATAAGGAGTTTTTTCATAGAGACAGGTAAGTAGAATGTAAACTGTTAGGCTGGTAGTTTTAATATAATGGTGTCTATATATATAATATCTTAATAAAATTACCATTAACTCACTTTCTTTAAAGTGAACCTATACATACTACTTTTAACAATAACAATATTTATAGCATGCGACACATTTATATGTATGTATTAATTTTATTGTTCGTTTCCTGTAAAAAAAAAATTTATTTATTTCCCATTAGGTTGGCTTATTTAATAATAATAAATAATGCGAATTAAGTACTAAAAAATATTGTTGTTTTGTTAAACTTTTTGATTCCATATAATTTATTATGTTGTAGATTTTATTTAACGAAAACTTCCCAAAAGACTATTACCTTGGGTTATATATACATATATAATGGCTTAACTATATATAGTTACATCATGATATATGTTATAAATATCATATACATATGGAAATGCAACTAAAAATAAATTACAATTTCCATATTGAATATAAAATAGGTCATTCTTCACGAAATGAAATAAAATTTTTGTAAAAGTTGTAGGGCTTGAGCAATTATTATGATTGAATTTCATTTAATAGTAAATTATAAAATACTTGCTTATGTTGTAATAATTTTTTTTTTTTTCATTTGTATATTTGTTTATATTTTTAGCTGTGCAAAGCATTTAAAGCGCACCCATAAAAAACCCAACGGCGATGTTAATAATTTTATTATAGCCTACAAATCAAACCGTTTGTCACGTTTATATTTGCAGCAAAATACTACTATAATAGATACTTGTGAATAAAATAAAATCTGTATTAATAAAATAAAATATTAATCTTTATTTGTGCTTAATTCCAGAATTAATTACATTTCAGTAATACCCAAAGGCCATTCGAATGTAAAAGAGAAGAGAATAAAAATAGAACATATAGTTTTCATTATTAAAAGTTTGTTTATTCAGTTCAATACTTACTGAGTTTTTTGTTTGAATATTTTAATCTTTTTGGAACTATTGACAAATAATTCTTATTTGTGGAATTAAGCACAAATAAAGATTGATATTGTGTTAAACTTTTAAATTTCAAATAAAATCATTACATTTTTTATTTTCATTGAGATCTTAAGCTTGAATAATATTTACTAATATTACATATATTAATAAAATATTTAAAAATCTAAAGTGGTGGATACACAAGTCAAATTTCAACATCAATCTATTCATTTGTGTGCGTTGAAGTCACATGTATACGTTGTGTGTGAATTTGACGCAAATCAAAACTAGTTTGATTTTTTTGATGCACAGATTGATACTGAAATATGATCTGTGTACTCTGTAGTATCGGACACACAATATGCAATTCAACTGAGTTCATACAAATAGTTCTTGTTTTAAGCACGCGGTCTTGGTTGGTATAATAATTAATATGCTGAAAATAACATTTTTGTTAAAATGTTTAGATGATTTTAAAACTTTGTAATTAAAAATAAGTATATATGTTATAAATAATAGTATGTAAAGATAATATAAGCACAGACTTAATTAAATAAATAAATTTGAAATATCGGTGTTTGTCACAAATTTAAGCAGTGTAAATGTTTTGAAAAATTTTTGTACTAGGAAATAAACAAACCATAAGAACACAAGGTAGTGAGAGGTGTACGGTACATGTAACTGTCAAATTTGCTTATATTCTCAGCGTAAAAATTTTTATACACAGTCACACGGTCATCTTTATTATGACGTATTTAACTTTGAGCACAAATACTTCAAAGCTTAATAATCACGCATCTCTGTGTTTAAATTATTTTGCATTTGTCAAAAAAGAATCCGACTATATACATATAACAACTTTGACAAATCAGGAAAAACTTAAAGCGTGGTAGGTACAAGTTTATGACAGCATACATCTTCTATTTTTAATAAATGTCAAATCTTCTGCTATCTTTAATAAATGTCAAAATTTGTTTTATAACTATACATACTTAAAAAATGTAATTATTTGGGTGAATTCCTTTAATTTTTTTCTCTTTCGGTAATATATGGGTTTGAGATATAGCAGAAAAGAGACTCGTATTATTTTTGCATTTTAATGCTTGTTGATTTGTCGCTACCTTGTATAACTCTGCCATGCACACATGCTTTTTTGATATCACTTTGTACAATTTCTATTGAATCACAATAAGCTTTGCAGGAAATTACAAGAATGTAAGACGACGCCGTTTAAATAATATAAGGAGTACACTTCACCGGCTCCAATATTTACTACTCGCCTCTGAAAAAATTCTGGACGTACTATTTATTTTACAACTTCAATTTACCTCAAAATTACCATGGATTGTGAGGAATTAAAAAAAAACATTTGTCGTGTTTGTTTGGATGAAAATGTAGCTTTAGATTGGAATACCACATTGTATGAATATTGCGATGTCACGTATAAAGATTGTTTTTTCAAGTATACTCAATTGGAGAACTGCGGTTTGTTTACTTTTGCAACAGCCTTTTGCACATATACGAATTATTTCTTATATTCTATTTTAGCTTGGGACCCTTTTCCATCTGTATTATGTCAGATGTGCTCAAATGATTTATACAACACTCATGCTTTGGTTTTAAAAGCATTAAAAACTCAAAAATATTTTCAAGAGATCAACAATAACAGTTCAAAATATCATTTCATAAATACAGACGATGACAATCAATACGTGCCTACTGAATTTGAGACAGTTTTAGTGGGAAAACTAAAGACTGAACCAATATTACAAGATCATTTTCTTTATGAGAACTCTGTTGTAGAAACAGATATAAAAACTTTTGAAACTAGAGGTGGGAAAAGGTCTACAAATTATGAAAATGAAACTTCAAAGCGTCAAAAATTTAAAAATAAGATGGGTAAATCAATAAAAACGATAACAAAATTCTCCGAGTGTGTGAAAGAGTATGATGCTAGGGATAGTAATTCAGAATATAAGTCTCTGCTCGAAACATCTAAAAATTTTCAAATAAAACACTCAAATGCTTCCAAAAAACAAATTTTTAACCAACACAAATCTAATAAAAAAACAGTTTTAAAAAGTGAAACATCTAATTACCGAAACAAAGTATTACAAAGTGACCTACTAGAAGGATTAATTAAAGAATCCAATGTACAAGTTGAAAACAAGGTGAAAAAGAAGTCCAAGGAATTAAAAAATCCGAGAATGTGTTCTATTTGCTGTAAGTAAATTAATATTTTTTTGGGCTAAATTTACTTTTCGCACGAACTACAAATCAAAACAAAAAAGAAAAAGGATAGAAAATTGAATTGTAAGATGAAAATAAGTACAATTTCGCGGGAAAATTTGTATTTTCCGAGTTATAGGCATCCAAAGTTTTCATAGGTTCCATAGAAATTTTACTTAATATTTTCTTCATAGAATTTAAAATTCTATGACCTTTGATAATTTTTTTTCAATTTGTGGTGCGTGGGTTAAGTAAATTTGTTCCTTAATAGCTTTTATGACTCTCCAGCAAAAATATTGCATAACAATTACGCAGTACATATGCATGAAAAAACGCACATAGAAAACCGTGAACGCAAAGAAACTTGCAAAGTCTGTGGTCTTAAATTTTACGACAAAAGAAATCTTTACGCACACAAGCGCATTCACGTAGAAAATCGAGAAAAGAATCACAAATGTGAATTTTGCAATAAAGCTTTTTATAATAAAGGTGGTCTTAATATACATCGCCGAATTCACTTAGGTCAAATGGTACCTTGCAATTTGTGTACGAAGCAGTTTTTTCGAAAAATCGACTTAGAAAGGCATATGGGTTCACATTCAGCCACAGCAATAAATTCGGATACCAGAAAAAGAGTAGGTTAATAATTATATGATGAGAGAAAAATGTATTGAAATTTTGAATATATTTTTAGTCAAGGTACTTTGTGCGATGTAAATATTGTGGCAAATCCATACTTAGCACAAGTTTTAAATCACACACAGCCGCTCATTTAAATGAACCTTTGATGAAATGTTCCATTTGTAGCAAAGAGTTTTTCCGGCGGGGAAGGTATGTATAAATTGCTCAATATTTGTAATCATTATTAAATAAATAATTTTTTAATATGAAACAATTTAAAAGATAATTTTTTTATTCATCAACTTTAATTTAGATACTACTAAATAAATAAAAAATAAATCAATCAAATTAATAAAAAAAAAAAATAATCAAAATTGATAAAATAAAATATAAATTAGTTCAAAGGCTAACCTTTCATATATTTTTGATCATTTTTAATTTTAAAAAATGATCGAAAATTATCATTAGAACGTAGCCGGAGTTGAGTATCTTCTGATTATTTTCTAACAAGCAAAATGTTGCATTACATAGCTTTAACATATTATCTTAGAATATGCGGACATATCGTTTATTAATCCGATGCATTTTTAAATTATTATTTTGATATCTGTGCACAAACATATAAAATAAAATAAATTATTATTATAAATATTATTCAAGCTTAAAATCTTTATATTTTCCAATATTTCGACTTTCTTGTATTGAAAGTCTTTTACAATTAAAATTAATTATAATAATTAATTAAATTCTACAGGAAAAATTAATTATGAAATTAATTTTCCTCGAAAATGACAAGAAAGTCGAAATATTGGAAAATAATAATTAAAATATAAAGATTTTAAGCTTGAATAATATTTATAATAAAAATTTATAAAAAGATGGAATAATTAATTTACATAATAAAAATAAATTATGATCTTTTTCCCACCAATATTTTTAGTTGTGTTCTACATGTTAAAAAAGTTCACCAAAAAACGAACGAGGAGTACAATGATTTTATAATTGAATTTACAAAAAACCGGATATCACATTTATTTTTGGAACAAAAGGCAGATATTCAATTTACTGATGAATAAACACCAAGCACACCCTGTACATATTATTCATCATAATTCGCAGTATAAGAATGTAAATAATAACTAATATTTTAGAGGAGTTAAGATGCAAGATGAATTTGTTAAGTATGTAAACAGTAAGAATGTACTTTAAAAAATATATCAAAAAAGATAAACATTTTGTGTCACTGTAATTGTCTAATTTAAACCTGCTTTCATTACTTAGGGCATCACTACCTTCAACTGTCTGACATGGCGCAGTGCCCAAGTGCTTCGTTGCTGCTTTTAATTTTAATTCTAATATGTAAATAAATTTAAATGAAAAATTAAGAATTTTATATGGTTATCAAATTAAACCTTAATATGCATTTGTTCTTCACCAACAAAGAAAACACGTATGTACATAACTTTGAATTTGTATAATTATTTTTGTCTATATGTAACTATATAGTGTAAAATATATCTTCCACGTTACTCTTTTTGTTGCAGAGACATACTTGGAACACTGCATTTGATATCAATCAAATCGTCTAGAAAATTGTATGCTATTTCATACAAAAAAGTACAAGGCTTTTCGCTTAAACAAAGTCTGGGACTCAGCAATTTTAGCATTCTCATTCACTCAGCAATCAAGCTACTCATCTTCCTTATCTTTAGAAGAACTATTTACCAATTTTTAGAGAAATTTCTTTACTAATAGAATTTAATTGTTAAAAAAAGCCATCCATATAAATATCTAAAAGTACTACTTTATAAATAACAAGTTTTAAACAAAATATTTCAAAGCATAATTTCAGGCTTAAATTAAGTACGGGCACACATCGTTTTAAATAGCCAGTAGCAAAAAAAAAATTGACGGCGACTGAGTCGATAGGCTTCGGGCTCTACTAGTGGTATCATTTTCTTGAGAGTAAATAGTACAGCATTTGTTTTGCGACTGTAATCAAATTATTAAAAATTAGCTTTTATTGCAATGAGTTCCCCTGGCTTTAAGGACACTGCTTGTCGTATCTGCTTGGATGAAAATGTGGCTTTGGATTGGAATAATACATTAAATGCAGACATCGAAGTCACTTACAAAGAATGTTACTACAAATATACCCACTTAAAACCTCTTGGTTTGTATATGGAACGTTCCATTAATGTCACTAAATATTTGCCTGACAATTTATGTATGTATGTATATTTTGCTTAGACTCTGACCCTTTTTCTTCTATGTTGTGCCAAAAGTGTTTAAATGGCTTGGAGACCGTCCATGCGTTAGTTTTAAGAGCAATTGATTCCCATAATTTCTTTCTGGAAGTAAATTGCACGAACATTGAATTAGAAGATTCAACAATTGAGGGTGGCATAAATTGTAAACCATTTGATATTGAGACCGTCATTATCGAAGAAAGTGGCACAGAATTCCTATCTCCAGATCATGATGAGCATGAGAATTTAGAGGAATTCTTTACAAGTTCACCACTAAGAGGTAATAGTATTGAGCTGATAGAAATTAAAACCGATGAAGAAAAATTTCATGCAGATGACAAACATGGAAAATACGTTTTCGATCATTTATTACAATTAGAAAATTGTAATAGTAATGTGTCATTTGGAAAATATAATTTCAGAAAAAGTAAAGTGCACGATTACGATATTAAGAATAAATTAAAAAAAAATCCTAACTCTAGCCACACAAATGGACAACAGACTAAAGAATTAAAAACAAAACCAACGAAGAAGAAAATTATTAATGGCGACTCCTCTAAAACGCTAATACCAAAACCTAAACATAGGATTGTTAGTACCCCTTCCATGTGCTCTTTTTGTTGTAAGTATGTAAATATGCACATAAAATAAAATTTTACAAACTTAAATAAAAATATTTCTTTTTAGCAAAAATTTTGGCTAACAAATATGCATTACAAAAGCACGAGAAAACACATATTAAAAGAGAGCGCAAAGCAACTTGTCCTATATGTGGCGTAAAATACTTTGACGATGCATATCTGAAGTCTCATATGAAAATTCATAACGAAAATCGTGAAAAGAAGCACAAGTGTGAGTTTTGCGATAAATCGTTTTATGAAAGGGGTGGACTTAACGTACACAGGCGGATACATTTGGGTCAAATGATACCCTGTAGTTTGTGCCCAAAAGAGTTTTACCGCCAAGTAGATTTAGACATACACATGAATTGTCATTCAGCGACTGTAATAAGTGCCGAAAAGAAGAAAAGGGTAAGTAAAATAAATACATACATATAAACATTTTCATAAAGGACCATTGAAGATATAGCTCTAAATTTTGTAGTCAAGATATTGGGTTCGCTGTACGTACTGTCATAAAAGCATAATGAGTACAAGTTTCAAATCACATACTGCAGCTCACTTAAATGAACCTTTAATGAAATGTGCTATTTGCAACAAAGGATTTTTCCGCCGTGATAGGTGGGTAAATATTTTTAAAACAATTTTCTTAAAAAAATTAAGTACTTTTAACAAATTTCTTTAGCTGCCGACAACATTTAAAAACAATACATCACAAAAGTGTCGACGAATATAAAGATTGTATTATAACATACAATAAGAATCGTTTATCGCATTTATATTTGGAGCAAAAGGCTGAAATAGAGGCAAACGAGGATTAGTACGAAATGTATGTATTATAGTACTTATTTATTTGAGACTTCACAAATTGTACTTTACAAGAAAGAAAAAAGTAAAAATACAAAGACAACTTACAACTATGGTTTGAATTACTAACAATTTTCTTTTTTGTTATAATACCTAACTTATCATTTAAGAGAATTTTTATAGTTTTTTTATGCTTGTTCCTTGCATGAAAATCGGAAATTCAACACGCCAAAAAGCCATTTATAGTGTCCGTATGTGAAATAAGTTATGAAAATCTATTTGCACGGTTTGTTGTAATAAAATGTAATGAAATTGAATTTTGATGTAAGCTTTATTTCGATTGGCGTGATTTTGATTTACTTACAAACCGATGATTTTTAGGAGCTTTCCGTACATTTAATTTTTGTTATACCATGAACCATGAATGGTAAGTCATGTTTTATTCATCAACAGATTGTATGTCTGCTTTTTGTTTTAAAAACAAATGTGACATTCGGTTTTCATTGAATTGGATTATAAAATCATTGTATTCATCATTTGTCTTCTGATGGATTTTTTTGACATGGATAACACAACTAAAAAGAAATAATAAATTATTTTTTTACGTAAATTATATGTAAGCAAGTACCTGTTTTTTGAACAGGACAATTAGAGTTCTGATAAATACTTGTAATATTGTTCAATTATAAAAATATGTATTAAAAAATATTTAATTAATAAATTTATTTTATTTTATTTGGTTTCAATTTCAATGCAAGTTAAACCTATAAGCAAGACGAATTCGCCTTGCCTATAAAGCTTAAAATCAAATGTGTTGTAAATTGTTTTTCAAATTTTAGAATTGATAAAAATTTTTAATTTGTAATAAGCAGACCATGCTATAGTTTTGCTCAGTGTTGTATTTTTACTATTTACCTATTTCGACTGAAAAATTCTCTGCTGCAAATAGCGCATTTCATCAGGGGTTCATTTAAATGGGCAGCTGTGTGTGATTTAAAGCTCGTACTAAGAATAGACTTGTCACATAAATTACAGCGCACCAAATATTTTGACTAAAAGGAAAAAAAAAAATTAATTTGAATAAAAATTCTGTTTTCACACGAAAATTTATATACTCTTTTTCTCGCAGAAGCATTTATTGCTGTGGCTGAATGTGAATTCATGTGCTTTTCTAAATCGACTTTCTTAAAAAATTGTTTTGTACACAAACTACAAGGTACCATTTGGCCCAAATGTATACGACGATGCACATTAAGGTCGCCCTTATGATAAAAAGCCTTATTACAAGAATCACATTTGTGTTCCTTTTTTCGATTTTGTTTGTGTACGCGCATATGACAGTATAGACTTTGTTTATCATAAAATTTAAGACCACATTCCTTGCAAGTTTCTTTGCGTTCACGATTATCCATGTGGGTTTTTTCATGCATTTGTACAGCATGTTCGCTATTAAGAATTTTTGCTAGAGTAAAATTTTATTTATTTTTATTTGTAATTCCATTTTAATATTTTTTAAAGACATTCGTCTAATTTTATTATTGAGGAAATAGATCAGACAAATGTTCTTTGTTTTTTTATCTCCTCCTTTTAACTAATACTTCTTGATAGCATATAATAATGCTTAGTATTATTTTCGAAAATTGTACGAGGATAATATTTAATTCTGTTTTACAGGCAGAATTTAATAAATTTTTATAATTACATAAAAACTTACAGCAAAAAGAACACATTCTCCGTATTCTTACATCTTTCCTTACTTTTTTAAGACCTGCTCGCTGTTTAGTGTGCGTCTTTTGCTCAGATATTTCTTCGTCTAAAGTTAATTTTTCACCCCTATTATCAAGGTTTTCTACATTTTTCTTGCCTTTTTTATTTTTATTTAGAAGTTTAGTTTCTAAGGGCCTTACAATTGATTCTTCTCCATATGCAAAAAGATCATTAAAAGTGCTTTTATCTTCACTTTTTTTCAACAATACTTTATCTATATCTCTTACAAATCCATTACTATCTTTTTTTTCTCTCACACATTCATTTTTTGATTTTTCTTCGCTCAAATCAATTTCTATTGTTTTGGCGGAATTTATCCTTTGAAAGTATTTATATGATTCTAATGCTTTGCTAATTAAAGTGTGCACATCAGTTAATCCACAGCAGCAAGTTTGACATAACATCTGGGAAAATTGGTCCTGCGCTACTTTTACATACGTAAAAATATTATATTGTTAAAATAAAATAATTGAATAAAAAATACCAGGACATTCCAACTGAGTGTACTTATAGAAACAATCCTTGTAACTCACATCATGAAATCCAGATACTATGTTATTCCAATTTAAAAATATATTTTCATCTAAGCAAATTCGACAAATATTTTCGTTATAATTCACGTAATTCATGCTGACCACAAGGTAGCACACTGATCCTGTTTTTATTAAATGTTTCTACTGCCAACGTACTTTGTATTAGGAATATAAACAAACGACACCAAGTCTATGTAAAAAGAAAATTGAAGAGGCTTGGATAGGCCGCCAGTGTTTTTTTTGGAGCAGACTACAAATCTGTTGCCGCCTCTTTATGAGATAAACAAAGTGGTGCAACTATATAGGTACCCGCATTAGGCAATTCACAAACAGCTTTATTCAAAATTGTCAAGAAATATTTTTATATTTACCAAAAAAATTTATGTTAAATTTTTTGACAGTTTGAAAGAAACTGTATTCGCCTTTGTTATGATCTTCAGGCGTATTTATAAAAATAATTACGCTATGCACATGTCTGTATAATTACAGCATGCAATCACCTATATAGTTACACCAGATTGTGTATACTTCTACCCAAGGCAAATTCATATAGGGTAAAATCGGGCAATTCGCTGTGAAAACTGAACACCGATAATGTCAAAATTAGTTGTCACGTCGAATTGAAGAAGGAACTTCTACATTCATAAACAGTATATGAATATATAATAAACTTTCCCAGCAATAATTCACCTTGCTTCTACCATGGATTCACCTTGGATTTGCCTTGGTAATGTTAAAAATAAATAATACACCAGATAATTTTTCGGAACACAAACGATTTTAAAATAAGTTTAACGATTTTTCTGTAATAAATTATCGACTTTGTATATTAATTTTATCTGGCAACTACGCTTGAGAGTCAATTGCTTTATTTCAATAATATTTTTTAGATTTCTTGTAAAAAGTTTTAAACAAAAGTAAAATTATATTAAATTTAAAATTATAATCAAGATTTATAATTGGCTTAGTAATTTATGTACTTTTAGTAAATTTCACAATATTGCAAAACGAACTTATTGTGAGACTTGTAAAGGAGCAGCACCAACGCTAGTATAAAGAGGGAACATTGAGATAATATATACATATAAGTACATATATCCTAACAGAAAGAAAAAACAAACAATTCTACTACTGTCAGCTCTTGCAGCGGAATTTTTGTTCTCCAGAATTATACTGAGGTGGAGTAGAAAACTATTAGGAAAATGAGTTCGGTAAGATGATTGGTTTTGTTTACCTTTTTTTATTATTAGAAAATCTTGGAAGATGTCATCTATATATTTATTTATATATATAAAAAAATAAGTCCGCTGGAAGTTAATAAGCATGACTTTCCATTATGTAAATATTAAATAATTACTTTATATAAAATTATCAAACATTTTTAAACTATTAGGAAAGTAACCAATATATTACTGATCAGAGGGGGTAAATTTTACCTTGTAATTAAAGGTTTTTGAAGGGTTAAGCTGGTTTACGTTGGTTGGTGATGGCAAAAGTCCCTAAATTGGAACAATTTTGAAGTTAAGCTACTTAGGCATACAAATACTTACCTATTTCCCTCTGTAGACAGTAACAACCAGCTTCCAAATATAGGTGAAGGATACTATTTTCTATATATCTCTGTAGCAATATAAAAAAACCGCTTATGTTTAATTAAGTTATTTTAGAGGACTACAATCATATATGGGACAAAATGATAATTTTTAACTTTTCAATATTACCGAACTTGGAAGATCAGATCGGTTTCAAACGCTCCTGAGAAGAGTAAAAAAGCATCAAAGGGACAATATGGTATTTTTATATAGTTTATTGATACTTTTTGATCGAACAAAATAAGAAATTAAAAAGAGACAACATGGTACTCCACTGACGAAGTAGTTTTTAGTTTTTCATTGATTTCTGTTTGGTTTTTATGGAAATTTTTAAGCTGTACATGTTGGTAATATGTGTGCGCAAAGCAAGCAATCGCTTTTATACAAACGGATGTAAATGTCTGTTTCTTTAAAATCCCCTGTGTGTAATAGAAATATAAATAAAGAAATCTTATTGAAAGGGGGATGTTGAGAGAAGCTTTTAATTTTTTCCTTTAATTTGAATTTGTTTATTTGACATTAATTATTTATTTCAGTATTGTTTGAGTAAAAAAATGTTTGCAAACGTTTGGAATTAAATTAAATTTATTTTGCATTCTTAGGTTTCATTTATAGGAAAAAAAAACGTAATAGTCTAAAAAAATTTATGAAAAACACTCAAAAAAATTTTTTTTTTAAAATTATTATGCTGTTTTTATAACACAAGCAATCAACTAGTTAGAAATTTTTATACAAAAATTACTCAAAATATTGAGGATTTTAAAAATTTTTTTTAGACGAGTTGATCTTGATCGCTTGTGTTGTAAAAACAACACATTAGTGTTTCTCATACAAATTTTCTAGACGATTGGATTGTTCTTTTCCTTAAACAGCATATTAAAATTTCTTTTTTTATATTTAAAAATTGTGTATTGCTTTTGAAAATAAGGATATTTGAATGTTGTTAATTTGAATTTTTTTGACTGAAACTAATTATTTATTTTAGGATTAACAAAAAATAGATATTCAAAGAAAATTATTTCAATGAATATTTTGGCCATTTCATTAGAAATGTTTTTTATAATTTTTTTTGGATACTTAAAAAGAAAGTGCAAAATTAAAAATTAAAACATTTAACTATTCGGCACAGCCGAATTTAAATTGTTCATGAAAAACACTCAATATTTTGAGTACTTTTCAAATAAAATTTCCAGACAAATTGATCGCTTGTGTTATAAAAACAGCACATACGTAGACAATAAGCTATTGTTTATATTTCAAAATAATTGCCTATGTGAAAAGCCTTTATTGGTTGTATTTTATAATTTTATTTGATGTAGACGCAATATGTAAAAAGTTCGTTGTAAATTTTATAATTTTTATAAAACAATTTTTTGGAATTAATTTTTTTTTAATATTTATTTGCAATTTTCTTCCAGATATCTAATGTAGAAAATTTATCCCCCCAAACCATAAGACAGGTAATGAAAGAAATGCAAAGTATGGTTGAAAATCCCCTGGAGGGTATTAAAGTACAAATTAATGATGCCGATGTTACCGATATACAAAGTCTTATCGAAGGACCGTCTGGTACACCATATGCTGGCGGAATGTTTCGTGTCAAACTAACCTTAGGCAAAGATTTCCCTCAGTCACCACCAAAAGCCTTTTTCATAACGAAAATATTTCATCCAAATGTAGCTGCTAATGGTGAAATATGTGTAAACACTTTGAAAAAAGATTGGAAACCTGATTTGGGTATTAAACATATATTGCTTACTATTAAATGTCTTCTAATAGTACCCAATGCTGAATCTGCTTTAAATGAAGAAGCCGGAAAAATGCTTTTAGAACGCTACGATGATTATTCGCAACGCGCAAAAATGATGACAGAAATTCATGCCTTAGCAGCTAAATCTACAGATGCCAAGGATGACGACGGTCCTTGCTCGAAAAAACATGCAGTTGACAAGAAACTTCAAGATAAAAAGAAGGAAAAACTTATTAAAGAGAAAAAGCGAATGCTAAAGAGATTATGAGTGCCATTCGCAGATTTGGTTAATTCGAGAATACATTTAATTCTCAATACATTTTCAAAAAGAGCGCGCTGACTTACAAACAAAAACCTAATGCGTTATGCTACAAATATTTGTTTAAACTGATAACATATACATCCATGCCGTTATTTATATTTTTATTCATCAACTTTTTACTGCAGTGTATACGCCGATTCTTAAAATATAATCATGAACTAAACGGTCATGCTTGTCTTAACATTATTTAAAGTTCTCGTACATACATACATATGCTGCCTGTAAAGCAAAGCGGAATATGAAAAACTCTTTAATATTTTAAGACATTTAAGATAATTATGTTTTCATATTTTACTTTTTGAATAGTCATAGTTTTATAAATTTTTACCACATTTAGTTGAGATGATTTCAAGTTTTTTATTTTTTATTTTTTTATTTTATTGTCCTACTTTAACAAGAAAATTAATGTTCTGTTTTTATAACACAAGCGATCAACTCGTATAAAAATTTTATATGAAAAGTACTCAAAATGCAATTTTTTTAGACGAGTTGATCGCTTGTGTTATAAAAACAGCACATAAATAAAAAACTAAAAGCATGGTATACACATATATACGCATACATACTTAAAAAATAAATTAATGGGCTGTTTTTATATAACACAAGCGATCAACTCGTCTAAAATTTTTTATAAAAAACACTCAATAGTTTGAGTACATTTCATATAAAATTTCCAGACGAGTTGATCGCTTGTGTCTTATAAAAACAGCACATAAATGTTTACTCTTCATATTCATATTAAAACTTAAAACATATATTTTTTCTTTCATAAATATAATTTTTAAATTAATTAAAAAAAAAAAAATAAGTTGTTTCGATTATAAAAGGCATGTTATGAAATTGGTTTTACAATTTAAATTTTTATTAATTGCGCATTAGTTCGTGTTTTTTGGAATTTTAGGCTGGTATTCACAGAGACTAATAACGACTTCGAGTATAAATTATGACAAATTTTTCATACAAATTTGTCATAATATCGATTTCAAGTCTACTTTAATTTTCTTTGAATACAAGCTTTAAACTTTATTGAAAATCATATCAAGTATTGTAATTCATTTAATTTTTATGCAATAATAGAAATTTTTAAATTTCAAAAGCATTGCTGGAAAAATTAGAAAATACTGGTATAGTGAAAATAGGTAATTTTAATTTTGTTTGAAAAGTTATGGTGTTTTTCAGTTCTTGAAATTAGTAACACAATATATTTGTGTTGAGCTTAGAACCAGAGCCCAAATCACATTATTTGGTATAGAATGAAATCGATAAAAATTTGGTTTTTTATGCAACAATTTTCAAATTTCAATAAAATTTTTATATTTGTGGTCTCAGAGTTTATTTTTAGTGTTTACTGTTTAAAAGAGTTTCGGCGATATTTACTTAAATAATGATAATTTTATGTACCTTAATTCGTCATAAATATGTTTGCATGCTTATAACAATAGTTTTATTTAGTACACATACTCGTATCTTTTTTAAGAAGTTTTTTTTTAAGCTCTAAGTTACAGCTATGAATATTTGAATTTTATACGTTGGCGGTTCAGTTCGATTGATTTAAGAGAAATTTGTTGTTATTATTACTGTTGACTGTTATTGTTAGTGTGGCTTTGTGTAACTTTAAAGGTGGTATGAAGGCGACAAAAATGTCAGTAATAGGAAAACGAGTACAATTCATACAGTGGTTTGTTTCTTAGAAAAATTTGATTGAGCTTAACTGAATTATGAGAGTCGTAGGAACTCTAGGACTGATTTTGCTAGGCAGTGAGTTGCACAATAGATCTTTCAGGTCTCACAATTGATATTAGTACTAAATTAAATTAATTAAATTTCGCTACCATAGAATTAAACTTATTCAGGTTTTCATTATGAATAGGCAGCAAACTAATGTAAAATACAGCTAAACAATATTTTTGTAGAACATTTTAATCCTCTAACTCTTCATTTTATGAGACTTTTTTGAGTCTTACAAAAAAAAAAAAAAAAAAGAAAAAAATTTACAAAAATATTCCTTGGAAAATTCTAACCCCCAAATTCAAAAAAATATTATGTGCTTAATAAGGAGTTATTTGACAAATACTGCATAGAAGTCTGTCAAATAAGCCCTTAATAAGCACATAATATTTTTTATGAATTTGGGGGTAAAAAATAAGTCAACCCTTAAAATGTGTTTAAAATATATTTTGTACTTATTTAAAGCTGGTTCAAAAATGTTCCATATTCGGTTGCGTTTGTATGAGAAAAATATTTTACATTACATATAACTATAAAAAATGTTCAGAGAGTTCAGATTCGACGAAATAAAAATGTAATGTTAATTTGTATACCCCATTAATTTCCACAAAAAAAATGTTTTTTTTTTTCTAAAAACGATTCTCAACGTACAAATTTCCATAAAAGAGTCAGCCGGTTTATTATTTTGTAAATAGTATAATTTTTAATAGCTTTCGTATATAAATTTCTATCTATATTAGCCACTGTGTAAAAGCACAACATTTAGTCATGATGTAAGGGTGGGGAACGAGGTAAGGTATGACTGCGTGTGGCTGAGATTGGATGGACCGCTGTGTTGACATTACAATAAGTTAAATCAGTTGTGACGCGATACTTGCGCGATTAACACACGTTTTTTTATTAATAAAAGATTAATATTTTATCATCTGATACGCGGCTGGTGAATACAAGAAAATTTTAAGTTTTAAAGAATAAATTATATACAAAATGATACAAAAAATAAGATAAAAATTATATGTAATTAAATTTATAAAGAAATTATTATAAAAGCCCATGAGCTAATAAGAAAAGGACGGTGACACATGCGCAAAGAAATTTTGTTGTTTTTAGTTAAATATGTAATGGGCAATTTACGTTTGTTTATTTGCGTTAGTGTGTTTGTTTGTCTAGAATTGCAATTTCGATTGTGGCAAAAACTTTTTTGTGTGACTGGTAGTGTTTAAAAGCAATTCTTTTAGCCAACAAATAATTTATCATGCATGAAATTGTGATTTCCAGTAGCATCTGTTTTGATTTTATGTTCGGTTCTGTTTTTTTTTTGCTATTTTTTTATATTTGCTATTAATATTGTAGGTTTTTGTAATAAAAATACTTCAATTAAAAAAAATCACTTGCCGATAAAACGGTGTCGTCATCAAATGCCTAAATTTGACAAAATCAGTTAAGTTTGTTGTTGTTTTGTTAAAATGTAGTAGCTGAAACAAGTTTTGATATTATGTAGGGGAATAAACCAAAAACAACAACAACAAAAATAAATTTTAAAAGAGATCTTTAATAAAATAAGCCAAAATATTTGAATGTTAAAAAAATTTAATAAAATTAATAAATAAAAATTATAATAAAAAAAAAATAAAATAAAATAATAAACTAAAAATATAGACACACTAAAGCGGTATATTTTTAAAAATGACTTTAAATTCATATAAATCTTATGAACAAAAGTAAGCTCTTAATAAAAGCCTACTTTTTTGTGACTATGATTATGGGCCATTGTTTTACAATAATAGTTCTATAACGCCTTCTCTAAAATCAATTCTAGCAAATCGAGATGAATAATTGCTGTAAAATGATGCACCTGCGTTTCTTTTCTTAAAAAAAAAAAAAAACAATTAATGTATAAAATATTATTTCATTGATACAATCACTCAGTTAAATAAATACTCTAACAAATATTTATATGTATGTATGTACATATATTACGTATTTATACAATGAAATATGTTTGTTTGTATATACATACATATATTGGGTTAGAGAAAACATAATTTCATTTAAGACTTATGGCATTTCACAGTGTGTAATGTCACTTGTGCACACCTACATACGAGTACATATTTATATATTAAAGCTACTTAGTTTGGTATGATATTTAAGTATCAACATGAAAGAAGTTTTGCTTTCAGAATATCAGTCCTTAGTAGAGTTTGTGGTAGGTTACCGTGAACCCCAGTTAGAGTTAGTTACATAGTTATGTTAGAAAACTTTTGTTTTTAAGCTTTTTTAAAAAATGAAAGAAAATAATACATTTGCTCTAGAAGATAAAAAGATAAAAAGTTAAATTTTTAACATTATAATTTCACGGCTTGTATAATGTTTTTCTTTTTAATTATTAGAAGAAGCTGTTATGAATTCAGTGATCCTTACACGTTTAAAATGTTATATTCTGCATACGTTAGATCTAAGCTGGAATATGGGGCTATAATTTGGAGCCCCCATTGCGTAATTTACATATCGCGGCTTGAAAAAATTCAAAGAAGCTTCACCTCACTTGAACCTCACTTGACACTTATTCAACCTCCACCTTCTTATGAGTCACGTTGTCTTCACTTAGGCATGACCAGCTTGGAAAAGAGACGTAAAGTTCAGTCAATGATGTTTATATATGACTTAATAAATAACAACATTGATTGTCCTCAATTATTAAATACTATCCCGTTTTGTATACCGGGTAGGCTATTACTTCGACATAGAAATATGTTTTATGTTACATTATGCCGTAGAAATTATGCTGCAAATGTCCATTGACTAGATCTTTAACTTATCTAAATGCCATAAATGAGCATCAGATAGTAGAATTTAACGCCTCAAAAAATTGTTTTTAAAATTTTCTTTTCTACAATTTTTCTACAATTTAAATTGAATTAGTAATTAAATCCATTATTTAAATTAAGTTATCATGTAAGCCAAAAGTATAGAATTCAGTTTATATTTATTCTAGTCTGTAAGAAATCTATGTCCATAGACTACACTGAATAAATAAATAAATAAATAATTTATATAAAATAGATTTTACACTCCAACCAATATTTTTACTCCCCCTCAATGAAATAAAAACATACTTTTATAAAAAAAAAAACAAAAAAACGCCAACTACGAGATCCATTAACAACCTTACAAATCAGTTTTGCGGTCACTAATGTAACCTGTTTTTTTTAATAGTAA
Source organism: Thelaira solivaga (assembly GCA_947397855.1). Taxonomy (NCBI): domain Eukaryota; kingdom Metazoa; phylum Arthropoda; class Insecta; order Diptera; family Tachinidae; genus Thelaira; species Thelaira solivaga. The sequence continues at coordinate 61,844,878 of OX377612.1, read as the reverse complement.
ATATCTAGTTGTTAATTTTACTATTCACTTAAGTTTTATAATTCTTATTTCAGTGAATACGTATATATATATTATTACATGTCATACACTTATATACATACATACATATGTATGTATATGTATGCACTTGTATCTATTAGGTAAACTGCTCCTACATTCTTATTTTTCCTCAATTTCTGTTGTTTAATATTTGTTATTTATAAGCAGTCGTGTACGTTGTTATTGGTATTTAGTGTCTTATGTATACTAATAGGGTTGTCAGATAATTTCTAGATATGCTACCTTCTTAGGGATTTACACAGCACTTAAAAAAATAACCCAACAAAATATATCTACTGTGAGCAATCCCATATATCTTCGTATGCTATTTCAAATTTAAACCAACCGAGTCTATTGAGTACTTATGACAAAATATTAAACACAGTAGAGCAATTTTTTATTATTTTAGAATTTTTTTGTTTGAAGCACAACAAAATTTTTTAAAACCTATGGTAAAATAATATAACTGAGAGAACACCGATGTGAATACTTTAGTTGCATTTATTGTATCTGAAGTAGATTTTTATGGCTTATTTTTGTCAATAAGGATTAATAGACTTAGGCCCGTTATTACAACTTTCGATAATTAAAGTTAAGATTTTGTAGGGAAAATAACAGGTTTTTTGCTAAAACTTTGAAACCAAATTTGGGACACAATCCAATATTTTTGTGCTTTATTCATGCCACTTGGAACAAAGGGCTTCCAACCTATTCTTTCATTACAGAAAATATTATATTCATTCAGCGATATTTTTAATATAATGTTCCACTAAAAGCTTGATATTTGACTTATAAAATCTTAACTTTAACTCTCCGCAACTTAAAATAGTTTGTAAGAAGATGAATTTATTACTTTATTTCAAATGAATTAAATTTATTTCTGGTTTTACAAAAGTGTGGGTTTACCATTAATTAATTAAATAAAATTATTTCTATATTATTCTAAAAAATGAATATACCAAAATAAATATGTCAAAGAGTGTCAATATTGCTCACTGTCATTTTCACAACGAATTATTTTTATTCCTTGCTGAATTAACAACGAATAGTGTTAATTTGACACCATATTCGTGTCTAAATGATACATGCGTTGTCAATATGACAACGTTTGTTAATAAGTTGGAAATTTGACAACATAGTGTAGTCAATTCCACAACGTTCGTTAATAATTTGTAAAATGTAAAATCGTAGCTTTTTTCAAAGCTGATAGCCAACTGTGGCCGATTTGTACAAGATTGTTAAAAAATTTTAAACACTCATTGTTAATAAAATAGTCAACGGGATGGTGTCAAAATGACCATTTACGTTGTTAAAATTGGCTCAATGTAGTATTGGGTAGCAGTCACAGACAACAACTTCTAAAAGCTTATGTTCAGTTTCAGTAACACAAACCATCAACTCGTCTAGAAATTTTGTATGAAAAACCCTCAATTCTTCGAGTAGTTTTTATACAAAATTTCTAAACGAGTTGATCTTTACATTACAGAAACTGCATATTAAGATAAACTTAAAAAAAATCAACACATGAACACTTTTTTTAAGATTTCACCAAATACGAAAACCCTGCTAATTTACAAGTGTGCGTGTGTATTTATATCTTATTGTCACTCTCAATTGCATTCGATGTAAAGTGGTGATCTTGGAATATTGATTATGAATGACCTTGAATATATTTATGCAAAAATGTTAGTATTTGTGAGTGAGCAAGTGAGTGTGGATTAACTTTATTCAAGTGGAGCTAAGATGGGGTGTTTTAGTTTCATGACTACCTTAATTAAACTTTACCGTTATTTGGCATAGACAAATATAAAAAAAAAAAAAATAAACAAAACCAAATAAAAAAGAAAACATGGATGCTATTAGGGGCTCTATTTCACTTGCACTTGTTTTGTTAAATGTTTTATATTCACATAAAGTTGAATCATTAAATATTAAAATATTACATTTTTTAGCACAGTGTTTAAAACATAAAAAATAATTTAAACAGACCGGAAATACCTAATACGAAATAATGAGCCATAAAAAATAATTAAATATCTAATAAACAAATAACATAGTTAAAATACAGAAAAAAGGGAATAAATAAAATAAAACGAAATTATAACATAATTTGTATAAAATAAAAATTTTAAAAATTTAAGATTAAACACAAAAAAATTAATTAAAGATTTAAAATATGAGCACATTGGAAAATTTACATGTTCCAAGTTCTAGCAAAGTTCAACAGAAAAAAAATGTAAATAAAAATCAGGAACAGGAATTGGTAAGTAAAATTTTTAGAAATTAAGTACTCAATAATAATTTGGAACTGACATTCACTCATACCTTATTAGAGTAAAATGATCTTGGAATTATTTTTAGTGATAGATATGAACACACTTGCACAATACAACAGAGATATTTTACACTGTATCTATTAATTTAAAACAGTTTTTATAACACAAGCGATCAATTTGTCTAAGAAATTTGTATTTCTCTTTGCAAAATTGGATGTGAGTGAGTAACATATTCCTATTACTTTCATTTGTTCAAACAAATAAAACAGATGTTAAGGCGAATACTACAAGTTACTTATATTGCATGTTGCCAGCAAACGTATATGCTACATGCATACATTCCTGTAATTTAAATAAAATTTGTGTTTACGCTCATCTGTTTCCATAATAAATTATTTAAAAATTTTTTTAGAACAACAATTATTTGAGACAAAGAAACAGATAAATTTCTCACTCTCTGCATTGAGGAATCAACTTCGGTTGTGAGAATTAAATTTGTTATCAATCAAAAATTCAGTTGCCACCGTCGAATTTTTTAATCGTGACAATAGAAAATCGATCTTATAGCTCAAAATATTATTTGGAGAACTAAATTTTAGTTTATATTATGTAATTTTGGTTACTAAAACTAAAAACAACTGCGGTTGTCAGAAGTAAATTTGTTTCCAATCAAAAATTCATTTGTGATAAACAAATTTTTCAGTTGTAGCAACCAGAATTCGATAATACAGCCCAAAAATTAGTTATATTAAAATATTTGGACCGATTTTCTATTGTCAGGATTAAAATATTCGATTATCACAGCTGAATTTTTGATTGGAAACGAACTTAGTTCGTTATACTTATTCTCTCTCTTATACCAGTAGTATTTAATTAATATTTGTTTGGTATAGCGTAAACGCTCTTAATTTCGGCATGTCCCAGTAGTTGTCATTTTTGTTTTTAAAATTTAAATGAAAAGAAATAATAGAGAATTTATAATTTATAAAAAAAAATCTCTCTATCGAAATGAGTAATTTATTCATAATTTGCCTTTATTTAATGTGTCCTCAGCAACATCGACAGAAGTGCCTGTTTTCTTACAAAAAATTTAATGGCAAGATAAATTTTTAATGGGTTGGTAAAACTATTATTTGAAACAATTTCCATATTATAATGGAAAGACAAGAGTTGAAATATTATCATTGATAAATAAAAATTAGCGAAAAATAATATTTTTTTTTAAACTTTTTAATGATGCCACTCTTAGGCACAAGAAGTTTGTATCATTTTCTGTAGTAAATAGTCATTAGGTGCTGAGCTGACTCTTAGTTAGGCAGAACCTTTTATAAAGTAATTTCAAGCTTGCCGAAAACAGGGTCATGTTTCTGAAGTCGGCAGCTGATTGACTTGAAAAAATTTAAAGGCAAAATGGGATCACACTATGGCGAGCATTGGAACCCTGCCAAATTTGGTGTATTTTGAAAAAAACTATAACTATAATTTTCATAAAATAATTTTTAAAAATAGCTTAATACATTTAAAAATATACCCAATATTGTAAAATTACAGCGTGTTATCAGAGTAATACCATGATCATGAGTAAATTAAATTGCCAACTACTGGCACATTTTTCTTTTTTTATTTTGACATCACTTGTAGCTACACTCGTGGATGTCTTTAATTTGCATTTAAAATAAAGTATTTTTGTACCACTTCGTTAAAAAAAATTAAAGTGCTAGAAGAATTTTTCATAAACAATCTCAAATATTCCTCCGGAATTTTTTTCAAATCGTTTTTTATATTTTTTTTGTAACAATTTATGGGTTAGCTCCATGAGCAAGGGCGTACTTTCTCCTATTAATTTTTAAGATTTTTATTTTCGCTTATTAATCCTTTTTATGTTAAAGTATGTTGCTGTTAAAATTGCATTGTTTTTAAAATAATATGTTACAGTTTTAAGTATTCTGTTCATTAATTGATTTTATTTTGTTTAAAATTAGAATAATGAAATGTATGAAAAATATGTAAAATTTTTCTGTTTCTAAGATAAAAAAGTTAGAAATTTTATTAATAATAAAAGAAAAGGGGGAAGTGAAAAAAAAAAAATTTGTAGGACATTTTTATAGACAATTGCGTTAAGGCTTTGTTTTACAAAATAGGCATTTTAAAATGTATTATTTGTGGTTTTGTGCCACTAAAAAAAATAAAAAATTCAAATTAAAAATCTTAGTTACAGAAAATGATCACAAAAAAGATTTCCCCTTCTATATTTTTGCCACCCAAAAAATGTCCAATTACTGTTTAACAAAATAAAGCAATTCTAATTTTACCAATTTGTATTTGTGAGTGTGTTTGTTTCATAAGTAACTTTAAACTTAACTAACTCACTAACCAAAATTCTTTTAAATAATCAAGAGTTTTGCTCTCTGTTTTGATATTATAACAGACATTATAATTAAACAACAATAAAATGATATTATTTAAATAAGTGTGCTTTTATAACAGCGGTTAAGCTTTTGAGAACTTAACAGTAAATATATAAAAAAAAAGTTTGAGCTTTAATTTTTCTCGCCAAGCGCGTTTTCTAAGCTGTTTGTAATCTGATGAGGAAAATGAAAGCTTATTTTATTTTGAATTTTCGTGCATTTTTCTTTAACTTGTGATAGCAAGCAATGAGAAACAAACTTTTATAAATTGTGTTAGTAAAGGTTCAGTGCCTTAAAGTGCACGACGTACTACGGAATAATAATAATAAAAAAATACAAGAAAAAAATAAATAAATAATAAAATCGAATATATTCAAATAGTAAACAAATATTGAAATTTAACTTAAAAAATAAAAAAAAGAACCAAGTGAATTGATCAGAGAACTTTAACATGACTCGTACTATCGACTTTATTTAAAAAGATCAATCAATAAAAAGTAACCAATAAGCAATTTATTAAAGCACAACAAATTATTAACAAAAAATAATAATAATATATAATTGATTTAAATTACATGTGTTGCATAAGTGTTTTATAAATTTTTTCTTCTTTTCATCTTTAAAAATGTATTTTCTTTTCTTTAACTATTTACAAAAATGTGTGTTTTTGTGGTATTGTGTGTAAGTTTGTGTGAATTTGTACTTAAACTGTAAAGTGAATGAAAAAAAAAACACACACACACACAAACACAAAAAAGCGCGCAAGAATAAGCAAGGGTTTTAGTATGAATTTCAAAGCAAACTTAATACTAAGCCAAACAACTAACTACAGGCAGTTCAGTAGAGAATCAAATCATTTTTGTTGAAACGAAAATATTTAAAAAAAAAATTATAAAAATTTCATTCATTTTAATTATGTTTTAAAAATTTTGTATATGAATGTTTTAATGTTAGTAATGTGGAAATAAAATTTATTAATTAATATAAAAAGTGTTAAATTAAATAAATTAAAAAAAAAATTATTAAAAACTTTTCCTTTAATTTTTTTAAGCTTTTACTAAAGCTTTTTTAATTTCAGTTTTGACTTTTTTATATTATATGAAACCTTATCAGAATAACCAAAATAATAAAGTACAATTAATTAATTTGAGCTTAGTCTTGATATTTAAAAATGTTTTTTGCTTTATTATTTATTATTTTCAATATTTCGCTTTCCTGTGGAAAGCTTCTTCATTTATAATTTTCCTGAAGAAGCTTTCCATAGGAAAGCGAAATATTGAAAATAATAAATAATAAAGCAAAAAACATTTTTATATATCAAGACTAAGCTCAAATTAATTAATTGTATATCAATAAAAAGTCTTAAATAATAATTATATAAACAAAATAATAAAGTTTTTTTTTTTTTTTTTTTTTTTTTTTTTTGTTTTTTTTGTGTGTAAATGTGATAGGAAAATTTCATGTATGTGTGTAACAATGAAAATTTTTTTTCGCATTTGCTGAAACAATGACAACAAATTAAATTAAAGAAATTTATTAGAAACATAGGCCCATAATCATAGTCACACCAAAGTCGGTATTTTTTAAAAACGATTTTAAATTCATAAAATTCTTATGAACAAAAGTCAGCTCTTAATAAAAGCCTACTATGTTATGGCCCATGGTCTTTGTCTTGTTGAAATTACATGCTTAAAAAATTATATCGAATTACAAAGAGCCCTAAATACCCTAATAAACAGTAGCCTTTACCTGTACGAAGGAAAATTCTAACTTAGCTAATGTTCGTTCACATAAATTTTTTTTAACGTTTTGTAAGGCATTTCCGGATATAATGATGATACCATATGGCTTATCTTAACTCCAAGTGCCGCTTTTCTGTTTAACGTCCACTTCGAAAAAACAGTAACAGCCAAGAAATGTCCATTAAATATAAAGTAAATTAGCTACACAACTACGATCAGTTATTGCATAGATTCTTTAATAAAATAGTGAAATGCGAACATCTAGGAAGTTTCCTTTATGCATTTATACTGCAGAAGAAAATAATGTGATATTTCTGCAACCCCACCGAACAAATCCATACAAAATTTGTACACGATTACAGAAACAGACTATAAATTTGTTTCAACATATAATTCAAACATAATTTCAGTTTCCAGTAAACATTTCAGTTGTGATAATCGAATTTTTTACTGTGAAGATAGAAAATGAGTTAAAATATTTTTAGGAGAACTAAATTCTGGTATATATTTTGGTTACTATAACTAAAAAATTTAATTATCACAAATAAATTTTTGATTGGAAAAAAAATTAAGTTCTCACAACCGCAATTCTTTTCCGTATGCATTAAACTTATTGTAATCCTACCAACTAGGTGCCCCCATAGACTACACTACAAAGTTTCGAAATGTTTGGAAAACTTAAAATATTTTAAATATATAAAAAAGCTTAAAAGGTGCATAAATATTTTTTTCTGTGTCTTTGCCATTACTGAAATACATAAGTTACACTTGCAATTGCTCACAGCATACAGAGATGTACAAACAAAGTAAACCAAAGCAGGTTACGAAAATGTGTAATTTCAACGTACCTATTTAAGGTTATTTTCCTTTTTCTTGTTGTTGCTTATTTAAATATTAAATCTAAAATTCGTTAGATAGGCATGTGTACTCATACATTTAAGTAATTCTACACACCCTTTAAATACTTTAAAAGCTCTGGCAGTGGAAGCACAAATGAATAAATAAGACAAACAATAATTTAACCAACAACTCAGCGCACCAAACAATCAACTAACCCAACAAAAAACTTAAGTTACAACAACAACAAAAACCGTCAGTCAAGACAACAATTGTAACTTAAGAGTTACGTAACCACCAACGATCCTGTGAATTAGAAAATCAAATAAAAAAAAAAAATAAAAAAAGAAAAGAAACGAAACAAAAACAACAAACAAAAATAATACTTCAATAAAACAAGTGCAAGTGATATGCATGCTTGTGCATGTGTGTGTTTGTGAGCACACATACTTTAACAAAAACAAACATTGTATTTATAAAAATGTTTGAATTGCTGTTATTGTTGTTTTCCGATTTGTAGGCCAAATTGTTTTTTATTTTTTTATACAAGTTTTTTCAAATTTTAAAAATAAATAAATTTTCTGGTAAAAGAAAAAAAAAATTAGCGTGAGAAAATAACGTTCAATATATATTTTTTATGACACCTTAAATGAACAACTTTAATATCTACTTCGCCAATTGTATTTGATTGTTTGTTTGTTGGTGAATTATTTTAGTGTTGTGTGCGGATTGTTGCTGCAGGAACTCTAGCAAAACTAACAACAATTTTATTACAACAAAAAACCAACAATAACAGCAGCAGCAACAGCGGCCGCCGTAACAAATGAATAATAGTACGAGTATGAAAATAGTGTGCTTAACAAACGCAGACCGCTTACTGGCATTCACTTCCAAACACGATTAAGAAGCAGAAAAAAAAATAACTAAGCGAAAAGAAAAATAGAAGTAGAAACAGAAACAGAAATAGAAATTAAAACTAAGCACAGCAACAAATATAAGATAAATAGCCATAAATAAAATAACAACAAACCGAATGCATAACAATAGAAAAAGAAAAAATAAAAAAACGTGTGAATCTAAAATTTTATTTCTAAAGATTTTCATATTATTCTAAATGCTGTCGCAAAAAAAAAAAAAAAAAAAAATTAATAAAATCAGTCTTTTATGGCTGTGTGTGTTGTGCCCTACTGTTTTCCCTTAGTATGTCAGACACCAGAAACTAGCTAGATGCTGTAGTTATTGGCTCAGCTAATAAATTAATTTAATACTTATTTATTTAGTCATATTCATTTGGAATTGTTTACTTAACTATTCTAGTGCAACCTATTCCATCGGTTGTTGCGTTGTGACAACGTTTATTGCAGCTTCATTACTTTTGACATTTAAAAACAAATAAGCGCGCTACTTGCTACATAACTTTTTATATTATTTATGCCATTTGTTTTATTTTGATTCCTTATAAATGTAAAAACTGCTACTCTAAGACCTCTTTGACTGTCACAAGAAATATAAGCGAACAAAAGCAAAGCCCATTTGTATTGTAAAGAAACAAAAATTTCGTACATTGTTTTTGCTTTTAATGCAAATGTGCTTCGCTTTCGTTCGCTTAGGTTTCTTGTAACTTCGCTGAACAGGCTATTACTTTCGGATTGGGGTGCACAATAAGTCTCACAGGGTGCTTTAATAGTCCAAAATGATAATAATAATAATAAACAGTAAATATCTGTTATTTTTGGGAGTATGTGGTAGGAACTCTATTCATAGTTCGACAGATATGCGCCATAACAATCACAAAGTCGTCTATAAGTTGCGAGAATTGATAACTGATGTTTAAAATAAATCTCGATATACTTTAATAGTGTCATAAGTCAATAAATATTTTTTTTAAATAAAATTGTTGCAAGCAAATTGAAAAACTTTATAAGGGTCTCCTGTAAAATTATAATTTTTGAAATACGACACTATTGCAGTAAAAGAGCGTTGTTTAAGTGTCAATATATTCATGATAATTTGCCACAGCAAATATTTTTCCAGCTTTCTTTTAAAATGAGCTCATAAAATAAAATGAACTTATAATAAAACGTGTGCCTTTTCAATCATCGACAGAACAGAAAACAACTTCGGTTGTGATAACTAAATTTCTTTACAATCAAAAATTCAGTTGTGATAATCGAATATTTTAATCTTGCCATTAAAAATTCGTCTTACAGCTCGAAATATTTTTAATAGAATTAATTTTTGGGCTGTATTATCGAATTCTGGTGGCAACAACTGAAACTTGATTATCGCAAATGAATTTTTGATTGGAAACAAATTTACTTCTGACAACCGAAGTTGTTTTCTGTGTGTAGAATAGTAGTTATATGGCTGGTACACAGAAAAAAAATTAGGAACTAATTAAAAATTTTAATTGAATCAATTAAATATTTCATTAATTATATATATTTTTCAGTTTAATTAAATATTTAATTGACTCAATTAAAAATTTAATTGATATAACAAACTTTTTAATTAAAATTTTTTATTGGTTCCTAATTTTTTTTCTGTGTAAACATTAGTAAAAGTACTCATTTAGAGATCTTGTGTAAAAATTTATACAATTTAAAAAATTCAAAATTTTCAAGAGCTATTTAATAATTTAAAATGAAATAACAAAATCTACTGTTTGCTAATTACATACTTTCGTAATAAAAAAATTTTTATGTTTATGTTTGACTGTAAGCGACAGATTTCGATTTGTAACCAGGCGAGCACATGTAATTTATCCTCTTAATCTAAAGGCATTTTCTTTAACAGGAAAAAAAATGTAGAAAGAGAAAGAAAAAGGATTGAGTTAAAAAATTCCAATCAATATAAATTTTTTCCCATACTTACTTACATACGAGTGCGTTTTATAATTATTGATTTTTATAATAATTCAGCTACCGGGAAATGGGGGAAATTACGTAATTCCGTCATGAATTCATTTAATATAATTTTTTTTTTAATTTTTATTTGCTGCAATTAAAACAAAAATAACAAAAACAACAACACTGCTGACTTTAGCTCCTGATAAAAAGTCCAATGTTTAATGTGTGTTAGAAAAAGTCAAGTTATTTAAAAAAATATGGGTTAAATAAAATAAAATAGTATGTGGCTGCCTATAATTGTACTATTAGAATTGAAATGTTAAAGGTGCTTGCTTCTAAATTAAATGCACACAAGTACTTAAACGTTTGCTATGAACCTAATATGTACTCGTACGTAAAAGTATCATAACTAAGTAAGTAACAGTTTAATGATATTTGTACATGTACTTGTGTGTGTATGCAAGTTTATTAGCATACTATTTTTAAATAATTTTCATTCACTCTTCATAAACACTCTATTAAACTTAGTTTGTCTCTAATGGCTAAAAATCTAGTAAGTAGCAGTAGTATGTTATTTGGCAACGAGTCATGTGCATACACATTTATAGACATACTCGTACTTGTAAATGACAATGTGGAATAGAATGTATATGTTTGTGTGTACGTATGTGTGAATACTTTTGGCCATTCCTTGATATAACATGCTCATATGTTTGTCTGTCTGTCAGACCTGGTCACGAATTGCTGCTGTTTTTATTAGACTTTTTAAATAAAAAAAAAATTTTTTTTTAAATTTTAAAACAACAACAGCAATTTTTGTTTATAAAAAATAAAAATTTCATGAAACCCATATTTATTTTCATACGTATTGGTCGTCAAATTAAGACGACTGTTAAGAACAATGCGAACGTTTATTGAATATTTAATTAAGTTGCCACAAATTGTAATAAATATTTGGCTAATGTAGAAATTTTTGAGTCAACTTGGTTCTAGTTACTTTTTTTTTTAAAAGATTTTATTTTAATACGCAAATCACACACACATTTTTTAAGTATATATTTTTATAAAAAGAACCGGTATTCAAAACAAGCAAGTTGCATTTCAATTAAAAAGTTTATTTTAAATTGAAATATATATTTTTTTAAAATACTTGCTGTATTTTAAGTCTTTTAAACAATAAATTCTTATATAGAGTTCAAGAGCATGTTTTTAATATTTAGATTATTCTGGGCTGGTTCACGTAAATGCGAACAATTGATACTTTCTTATGTTTGTATAGAAAACAAAACAAATTTTCATGTATTCTTGCTATAAAAATCTGCACAATAAGATATTGTTTGCTTTAACATGAAGTGGTAGATTCAAAACATTTTGTAAAACACTTTAAGTAAAAAAAAAAAAAATTCATGCTGAATTCCAATTTATGTTGTTCTTTTCCATGATATTCTCAAAAATTGTACTAAGAAGGAAAGTATATCTATACAACTGTTTCATCGCACACTACTCTGAATCTTCAGTAGATTACTCCCAAGTCTTGTTAAATTAATGGCCAAACATTCGAATACTTATTTCATTATACCAATCGACCAAATGAGAATTTTAGTCATTAGGCAAACAAAAAAGAGTTAAACAAGAATATAAAAAACTAAGAAAGTAGGCATTGAACTAAGTAAGCAAAATTTTTCAACCAACATTACAAAAGAAATTTTTCTCTTAATATTAATATGGCTATTTTATTAAGCTTGAGGTCTTTTTTTACAAAATAATTTGAATAATTTATAATTATATCCTGAAGAAGCTACACAAGTTGGGGCGAAATATCGATGTAAAAAATAAATTTATAAAATAAGACCTCCAGCTTAAAAAAAATAGTCATATTAATTAAAAAGAAAAAGGTCAAATAAGATTACAAATAAATTTCTCTTAATATGTTGTAATTAAAGTAATTTAAAATTTTTGTAATTGACTTTGATTCTAAAAATTTTTGCTTGCTTTCATTTTAAACAAAAACAATAACAAAGAGATGAGCAATAAAGCTTAATAGAGTGGGATTTATTTTTTAATTAATTAAAAAACAAAAATTACAAATTCTTAAATCTTGCATAAAAAATTATTTTTTACATTAAAATTTCAGTTGGCCTGGTCCAACCTACGAGTAGTGTTATTTATAAACTTTTAAAAGAACCTTCAATTTATATATCCTGTGGCTACAACTACAACTCTCGTAACTGGAGTTATTGCCATCATAAAGCCTTACAACTCGCACTCTCTTCTGAACAATAATAATCCGTTCTATGTAAAATATTAAAAAAAAAACTTTTCAATTCATTAAAATATTATACTTGTGTACTGTTTTTATAACACAAGCCATCAATTAGTTTGGAAATTTCTTATGAAAAGTACTCAAAATATTGAAAGTTTTTCATACAAATTTTTTAGACCAGTCAATCGCTTGTGTTATAAAAACATTACATTAATTGTTTACAACTACTACATAATAAATCTGGCATAAAAGCAAATTTTGTTTTTATTTTGATAGTTAAAAAAAAAATAATTTTTTTTTAATTTCCGAACTTTTTAAGTCAGCCGCATAAAAATACTTAACGGTACAGCTAAAATAGAGAAAAAAAAAATAATTTTAAAAAGTAAACAAACAAATGCAAATAAAAGCAAAGAAACAAAAGACTTAAAGCACAAACATCATTAACGAACAGTAGTAAAATATTTGGAAAAAATTTTTTTTATTGTTGAACAAGAACAAAAGACTTAAGCAACAAGCTTCACAAAAATCAAACTAGTTTTACCAAAAAAAAAAAATATTTTCTTTCTCTCTGAAATTTAAAATATCTTTTCCTAAGCAACAAATCAAACTATTAAAAGCTAAAATTTTCCCACAAAAATTAATTTAATTAAAGCAGGTACATTTCGCCTACAACCTCCAAATTATCAACTTTGTTTTTCATATACACACATACATGCATACTTATAGTACGTATAAACAAACTTATTAAATTTATTATTATAAATTATGTATTTTATATCTTGAGGTTAAAGCTTGCCATAAATAGTCGCAAAAATATCATAAAATAAAAGAAGAATTAATAATAAATAAAAACGGCAAAAAAAAAATTAACCAAATAAACTTGTGTATCCCACAATTGTGTTTGCGTTGAACATTAAATTTTTTTGTTTTCATTGTAGTTACTTAGTTGACTTAGTCGGCTGTTGTTGGTGGTGCATATTTTATCTTTATAACTTGAATGTCGTGAGTCAAAAATCTAGGGCAAACTGTTGAGTAACCAAATAGGCAAAAAAAAAAAAACAACAACAAAAACAAAAAACACAACCTTAAAGAGAGGAAAATTAAAAATAGAAAAAGTTTTAAATAAACACTTAAACAACACATTACGAATGCACATATTATTTATGACAACCTGCAAAAATCAATAAAAATAAATTAATTTTTTTTAACGCCAAAAACATGTGCACATGCGTGCGCACATGTTTTTAAAAATTATTTATTAAAAAAATAATAATCATCAAATCCCCTCTGTACAGGAAATATAAATTAAAAAAAAAAGAAAAACATAAAATTCATTGGCATCACTAGCACAAACATATAAAAATAGTTTCGTGTGAATGAATAAATAATGACAGTGATAATGATCATTGAATATCATTTTAAGCAAATACACAAATACAAAACAATATGTGAGTCAATTAAACTACAACAATAAATATTTTTTGCGAGAACTGTACAGTTAAATAATTTTTAAGAGAAAAATAAAATAAAAAAAAAATAACAGAGAAACACCAAACAGTGAGGAATTATATAGTGAATTTTATACTTTTAATTTATTTTCGGCATAAAAATCACAAAAATAACATAGACTTTTATTAAGAGCTGAATTTTGGTCATAAGAACTTAAAGTCATTTTTAAAAAGATACCGACTTTAGTGTGACTATGATTATGGCGCATTATTTCTAATTTCGGTGTGTGTGTTTTTTTAATAAAAATATTTAAAAAAAACAATTTTTAAGACACGGTTGGTTTTCTCAATTACATAAATTTTTTTTTTTTGCTTTTTTATGCTTTGATATACGCTCCCTGCCTCATAAATAACACACAAGTTTTTCAAAAGATTATAGCTTTTAAAAAAAAATTGCTAGGAACTTAATTTTTATTTAAATTTAAAGCCAATTAGTTTTTCATAAAATTTTTTTATTTTCTTTACATTTTATTAAAAACTTGTACATTTTAAAGCCTTTTCAATATCGTATAGAGCCTCCATTTTTATAAATTTCTTAGGTATAGAATCATGCAATAAATTAATGGAATTGAGCGAAATAAAAGCCACTTATATGTCTTCAATAAGTTCCTCTTTAATAGAAGAGCATATAATTTACTAGGTAGCCATCCTCAAACATTTGCAATGATGTTAAGGTGCGTTTAGTAAAGGGGCCCATCAAGCACATTAACATTTTAATAGAGTAGCCACGACTTTACCATCCAGGCAGTATGAAATTTTTGCATTTTGATGCTGGAATGGCTGGCCACTGAAGATTTATGTGGCAAGGAGTGTATTAGGGGTAATCACCGCAATAGTGGTTCTAAATTTTGCATTTTGTTAAAATGTTGAGCACATTTTTTTTTTTAAATTTAGCAGATCAAAAAATTCTCAAAAAAAATTTGGCAGCTTTAATTTTATCTGTCAATTGCAAATGTTTTTCTTATTTTCGGTTTATTAATCATTGAGCAAATATGCTTAGCGATGTTTTGCTTAAAATATTTTCAGTGCAAACAGAGTAAAATAAAGCAAAATGCAAACGTGTACATTTTATTGTTGTGTTGAGCAAATCTAGCCATTTTTGCACTCATTTGCATTGTTTGCAAGCACTGACGTGTGCTTTATGAAATTCAAATCACATCAAGAATAAATTACTATACAAATCAATGTAGAAAAATTGACATGACACAACATATTCATGTACAGAAGAACAATACATTTCAAGCGCCATTTGTTATTAAAGCGATTTAATTTTACATTTAATAGGTTCTCAATTGTATTAAAAGAAAAAAAAAACTACATTGTTTAGGGGCGAATTATCATATCGATTGAATTAGCTATAGATTTCTATAAACCTTTGCTGTACAAATAATATTTTTTTTAATTAAAAGTAAACTAAAACTAAACTACGTACTTTCATTTCAAATTAAATAAATTTAAACTATTTTTTATCATAGTAAATCTCTGTAATTACAAGGAAACTGAAATTGAAAAATAAATGTTAAACAAAAATACACACAGACATAAATAATTAATATACACACATGTAACGTTTGTATGTATGTAATATTAAAATATGAAGTCATCTTCCGTTAAATTTGCATTATTCAAACAAAAACAGTGAACACAAAAAAAAAACAAACAAACAAACAAACAAAAAATAATGATTTAATACATCAAAAATAAATAAAAGAAAAACTAAAACAGACTTAATGCATTTTAAAAAGAAGAGAAAGAAAAAGCACAATTTGAATAAAATAAAATAAGAAAAATTGTGAAAATTGTGCTACTGAAAACAATTTTTTAATGTGAAATTAAATAACGAAAAAAAAAAATCAATTCAATTTAATATAAAAATAAACATAAACGAAAGGAAATTAAAATAAATTAAAAAAAAAAAAATAATAAAAAAGTTTAATTAACTGCATATAAAAGGTGACACAAATTAAATGCATGAACTAATTCAAATGATCGAATGGTGGTGATTTTACTATTGCCGCCATATTCAACAAATGGCTGTGATGGAAGATCAAACGAAAGCAGCAGTACTGCCACATCAACAACATCAACAGGCGAAACTGCCATACAAACAAACGATTATAACGAGCACCAACAAACAATTAACTATAAGAATAAATCCTTGGAAGATTGCAATAATAATAACCAACAAACTGCATCGTATTATTACACTGGCCCGGCACCAGAACCGCCAACTGAATTTTTTCATTATAGCGAAAATTTTAACTCTCAAAATCCGTCTATTGCTTTACCAGAAAACACTAGTCATTATAGATATTCTTCAGTTTCTCCACCCCCGCCACCATTACCCAAAACTAAGCCACCCAATTATGCTGCAACCAAAAGTCAAGCAGAATTTCAATTTTACAACAACGACATTAATACACATTCTAATGTCAAGTTATACGCAAATATTGTACCAAAACCACCTCGTTACAGGTCACAGTCTCAACCGACTTTGGCAACAATACCAGAGCATACAATACAACAGCCTGCAAAGCAAAAATTTAAACAACAATCAACGCCACCGCCACCCTCAGCATCATTACCACCACCACCACCACCACCGACCGCAGCATTCGCTAAAAACACAAGCACAACTGATAATTCGGCAGCGATTTATAAATCAAATTTTAACTATATATTACCCTCAATTAAAACCAAATCAAAATCTTATAAAAACCCTAATTACGTTACTAACACCACTAACTTTGTACGTCACGTAACCCGTGTTAATTTCTATGATATCGATACTTCCCAGGTCGAATACGAATCAAAGGATTACGATGGCGATGATAATGATAATTTAACTCTAGATGATGCAAATAATACGGAAGCTTTAACCAAAGAAGGTAAGTTACAAATACATTTAAAAAAAATAAACATAATAATATTTCTGCAGTCATTTTATAGTATCTAATACAATCATTTGCTTCAAATTTCATTTATTTCTGAACAATTATAAAAATGAGATGGGCAATTTTATTCAAGTTCAAGGGAAGACAGTAACTTAAAGCTGAAAACGTTAAAGCTATGTCTACGTCAAACAGCTTACTGATGTACAGTGTTGCCATTTTACCCAAAAGGTAACCAATTCTACTACTACCTCTTTCCGGCCACTTTTTAGTAGAACTGGTTACCTTATTGGTCATAACTTGCTTAGTTTTCCAGATATCGATTTGATTTCTTTTGCGTTGGATAGATAACCGTATTGGCTTTAATGGGGATTTTTTTTGCGGATAGTGCGAAAGCAATTTTATACAGCAAGTTATGACTCAAAAGTAAAGCATATTGAAAACGACCTCATTTTCTTTATTTTTTATAAAAATCATAATTATTATTTTGAATTTTATTTAAGCGATAGGTTTTTTTAACTTTTTCCTAGCATTTTTTTTGTGAGTGATTTAGCTTTTTCTAGCCTTTTTTAGGCAAATTTAGCTTGTTTTTTTTTAGCTCGTGTCAACGCTGCATATAAATATAAATTTCTGCATTAAAATTATTAAAATTTTTAATTTAATAAGTGGGTTAGGCTAGACTAGGTTGCATGGGGCACACCTTTGATGTAAAACTAAGAAAGAGAGCTATAGAAAGATGTCAGAAAAAATAGGAATCAGGGACAATAAAAGAGCAAACTGAAAGTTTCGCTACTACCTGTGCCGTCGACAGTGCAGTTATGTGAAGTAAAGCTCTCGAGGTAATGCTTACGCTGAACCTCGGAGCAGAGAAGGTGTTCTTCGGTTTCGTCCTTTATTTCATCCTGACGACTGCTGAAGTAGTCATTTGATTTCAAATTCATTCTCATTTTTGACTGGTTGCCAAAACTGTAGTGGACTTTTATTGCTGCCACCTCATTCTCAACTGGGCTTTTTGGAGCATCAGTAAATCTCTGCTGCGATTACCAGATCATTCTTGAACGTCCGTTCATCCATCCATCTGGACTGTGTCTTACGCAAAAAGATACTCTAGATCTGCTGCTTGCCGACCAAAAGAAACATAGCGCGGGGCTGTATAATGCTGTATAATGCTGTGGCAGCCTTGATCCGTCCCTTGCCAGATTAGTTCCCTATAGTGAGAGTAATTGCCGAAATTTATTCTCTAATTTTCAAAAAAAATTTTGAACGATGTAATCGGTTGGCATGCGATTGGAAAAAAATATTTCTTTTTTGACGGCTGTGAGTCTTTTGTTTAATGTGACTTAAGAGTTTCATGTGAGCACTTCATTCATAAATCTTAATACAATTTAGATTCTTTGTAAAATTAAAACCTTTAACGTTTTTTTCCCCCTTCTATTTTTTTTATTAAAAACATCTTAAAATAAATACTTGAGCATTAACATATTTGCTTTAATTAAATTACAAAAGAATAATTTGGTTTCTGCTTTCTATTCTGTTGTATTTTTTTATCTTTCTGTTATGAAAGTTAGTGTCTGTTTTACACGCTAACTTTATTTATGTTGAACGTGATTTCATAATTTTCTTTCACACTTTCTTCACTTCTTTTATTTATATTTAAAGTTTACATAAGAAATGTTATTGTTTTGTAAGCTCTGTGTAAGCTGGCAGTTTTTGTTATTTTTTTTTTTTTTTCAAGAAAAATGAAAAAACTGCAACCATAAAGAAATTGATTTGAAAAAAATTTCAACACAAGAGTTTAAGTTTTGTAGGCCATATGAGGAATTTTTTTCGTCATATGGCAATAAGCTAAACGTTGGAAGACCTATACTCGACTTGCCACTCAATATTTCTTTTTATTTGTAAGAATGGGTGTGATTGGTTTATGTGGCGGCCTAAAGGCTTTCAATTAGATTCGCAAGACTCCGTAATTAAATTCAACAATTTAAAACTAAAATTAAATCATTTCTAATAACAATCCAAAATCTGAGTAATATGATGAATAGTAAAAGAATAATATCGATTTCAACTATTATGACTTTTGATTTAAAAATGCTGAAACTTGCAGTACATCTTGCCTTTGATTTTGCTTTGATAATTAATACAGCACCAGGATAATCATTTATATTATTAATTTAAAGGAAATTTGATATGTAAATACTTTTATAAGGAGCATGTAAACTTTGCAAGTAAATTAATTGAAATTGTTAATTTAATGCTAACGGTCATATTAAACAAATATTTGTCGAAATAAGCATAATCACTATGTCATCTACATAAACGTTTTTGTTTTTTGATTAGTTTAATTTTTTATTCAAATACAATATACTCTATGATTACACTGCGACCTTTAAGATCTATTGTGCGGCCCAGTTCCTAACTACAATCCGAGACTCCTAACGAATCTCATAATTGTTATGGGATTAATTATACCTAAATCGTTTGGGACCAATGCCCCACTACCTAAGCAGCTGAACACTCGCAATTAATCAGTGCTGTTCTGTATTCCGAATTAAAATATTTTATTAAAAATTTAAATTATGGTCCATTTTAAGATTTAAAATAATTTTGTTTTTGCTTTATTTTGGGGTAGAATTAAAAACCTATAAAAGTCATCATTTAATAAGAAGAAGAAAATTTAATTCCACATTTTTGCAAATCCGTGCACGTATTTTTTAAATTTTTTATTTATACTTTTTGTCAGTCTTTGTTTACATACTCAAATTTAAGAAAATCAACAGTAAAAAACAAAAAAAAAAAAATTAAAGATTAATTTCCGGCATTAGCTACAACAAACAATCAAAGCTTTATTATTTATCCAAAGTTTATGTTTTCGTATTCTTCAATCAATAATAAGACGCCAAACCTCAAACGTAAAGACTAAAATTAAAATTATTATTAAAGCTTTTTGTTGTTGTTATTTTCAACAAATAAATTACTAAAGTCTAGAACTCACTATCCTACTTAGTCGTACGATCTGTCTAAAAACTCATGTATGCTAAAAAAGTATGATAGTGTGTATTGAACAAGCAGACTTTTTGACAGGTCTGTCCGATTTTTTAATGTTATGAAAATTTTCATAAAATAAATTTTATCAGTGCAATCAGAGTTGCATTTTCTATGTTCAAGGCAGAAAAATAGCAACAATACCAAGCTTGTGTTTTGTTTATACAAACTTTTAGATTATTTTTCATTGTACATATTTGTAAAAAAAAATATTTTTCGGCAAAGAAGAAAATGATACTTTTACAAGTATTAAGGTGAGTAAACATATGTTTTTGCATCTTTTTTTTTATATAGTAGTGTGGCATAAAGTTCGCCATTTTAAAGCGATTTCTTCAAGTAGGACAGAATTCTGTCACACATTATTTTGACATAATCGTACGATCTTGTAGGATAGTCAGTCAGTACCTTAAGCGATTAGAAAAGAACTATCTTTTTGGCGTTTGGGGTAGGGTATCAATTTTGGGGAAATATAATTTTAGTGTGTCTTATCTATCATTTAAATTCTTTATCTTCTTTGCATAAATAAAAACACTTAAAATTGGAACAAACCAAGATCTCTAAAGTAACATAAAAATTTTTAATTTCTCAAATGCGATATAATTTATTATGTTTATTTTTGCAATTATTGTTTAATTTGTTCTCATTAAATTCTAAAAAAAACGGTCTAGAAACACATTTATGAAATAATCGTAAAAAAACTACTAGGTAAAACTAATGGTATTTTCTTTTCTGAAAGAAAATGCTGCCGTTTATTTCTTGCTTTAAATGTCAGTACCTTTAGTAGTTTTTTACTTGCCAAATAATGTACTGCAATTACTATTTACATACTGCGATTAAAAAAAAAAAAAAAAAAAAAAAAAAAAAAATATGATTAAATCAATCAAACATGCTCTTAAAATACCTGTAATTCAAATTAATTATTTTATTTAAGATCAATTATTTTGAAATGAGTACGTGTATAAAAATATTTTTATTATTATAAATAATAAAAAATTAATAATAAAAATATTTATTTTAAAAGTACAAATAAATTGAAATGCTCTTTTTTAGTTTGTTTGTTTGTTTTAATTTCTGGCTCTTTAAAATGATATCAAGTAGCCACAATGGCAGGCAGCATTTGTGTGTGTGTGTGTGTGTTAGTTGTAATTTAAGAAACCGTTAAATAATTGATGTTTATTTCAATGGAATGTTGGTTTTATTGAACAGAATTGATACCTCTTCAAATAAGTAAACGAAACTAAAATAACAATTAAACCAAACACACTTAATTTTACACACACACACATACACTCACACTCATATGTGTGTTTATGCACATTTTTTAAATTTTTTAAATATTTTAATTTTCCATAAAATACATTCATTCATTGCATTAGATTTGTATCCATCCTCACATGTTGCCGTTCATTGCATTAAATTGGTTTGTTGGGTTGTGTTTATGTATTTGTCGATATGCTTGAGCGCATTTTCTTCTTACATAATGTATGACTAGTTAGACAAAAAAATAGAAAAAAAAAATTAAAGCAGACAATCTTATTTATTATGCACTGCAAGAAATATAAGTGAAATAAATAAAAATATTATTAAATGATTAAAAAAATATTAATAGTCAGACTATGATTATGTAAAAGTTGTAAGGATAAATATTAATGTTTTAAAAATTAATATTTTTTTTATCTTAAATATTTGTAACTTGCTTAATTTTTGGTCTGTAAGGACTTTGGTCCATAGACTTAAATAAATCAATAAAAAAAAAATAAAAATTGTGGGAGGACAGAAAAAAAAAAATTATGCGACAATTCCAAAAATTTACTTTCACATACTTATAAACTAATTGCTCAAAACGAATCGAAATAAGCAACTCTTGGTAGTTCTAGTGAATAAAATTTTAATTGCATTAATTAAATGTGTATTGTCATATTGATTAATTTAGTAATTGATTCAATTGAAAGTATATTCGGTATGATAAGAAAAAATATTCAATTAAAGCATAATTTTTTTCAGTGTGATCTCGGTGGCAATTCTTTTACGTATCTGAACAGAATACGATACTTCCTTAATTTTAGTTCTGTGAGTATAATTGCAATCGTAACACAATTGTCTCTTCTTTTATTTCGCTATTTAAGCAATCTGTTTTTAACCATTTTTTTCTGTTTTTGTTTTTTCTCTGCTGCATTCTAAAAGATTTCGCAAAATAAAAGTCTAAAAAAAAGCAACATGTATTTAAATGCAACATTTTGTTTTATTTTGAAAATTGTTGTTGTTATTTTAGTGCATTTGTCTAGTATTTCATAAAAAGTACCGTTATATGCATTTGCATTTGCTGGACCATTAAAGGTCGCTTATTTTTATTTTTTTTTTTTAACAACCAAATAGGAAACAACAAACGAAACATTTCTATGTCTGCGATTTACACTGATAAACTTTTTTTTTGTCTTAAAACATTTTTAAACTATAAAATTTTATTCAAATACAACAATGGGAAGAAATAATAAAAACTTTAGAAATAAAAGAGCAAAAAAACTGAAAAAGCAAAACAATTACTTCAAAAAATAATTTTTTTTTTTGGTAGGCGCCATCTATCCACAAGTTAAGTTTGTGTTTCGGGCAGCAGACATTTCAATCGTATTAATATTTTATTTAGATCTTTTTTTTTTCTTTTACAAGGTATTACACAATTGCATTGGAAAAGTGTTAACAAATTTTCTTTAAATGAATTCTTTAATTGAATTTCAAAACTTAAAAACAAAACCAAAAGCACACATACAGATTCCAAGTCACACTAAGAAAATTATTTAAAAGTAAAAATATCATATTTTATTATTATATATTTAGTAGTACTTTTTAATACTTTATATTACAATTCATATAAATATAACAATTATATGCTCTGCTCATTATTAATATTGATATTTCTAATAAACATTACAAGTTTCTAATAAGTTCTTGAAATAAAAATCATTTTACTCTCCAGTTTTTTGAAAATAGTTTTGCATTTTTGTTGGTTAAAAAGGTGATTTTTAATTTTTTGTTTTTAACAAATAAATTATATGAAAACGAAAAGTTTAAAATTAAAGTAATTTTTTTTAATTATGTTGGGTTTTTATTTTTCTTACACTTTTTAATAACATTTTGTAATACCTCAAGGGCAATCTAATGTAAAAGAAAAGCATGTGTAATAAAATGTTGATTGGGAATTTTATTTATTTATTTAATCTAAAAGAATTTAATTCTAAGACTAACGATTTCAAGTAGAAATCACGGTGATTTTAAAGCACGAACGATTTTAAAATCACGTTAGTAATTTTTTGGTTTTCTGGAAATCATGAGATATACACGTTAATTGAGCAATTAAGCATTTTACGCAATTATCGCCTTTATTGAGCTCAATTTACCATACAAATTTCTATTCAATAATTGCGCAATTAAAAATTGATTGCGCGTTAATGAAGTCAAAATCAAAATTCAACTCTTTGTTGTGCCCTTAAATATCAACTCAAAAGTGAGATAAGTTGATATTTTCAGTATTAAAAAGAGAAAACGTAAATAAATTTAAAAATAAATGTCATAAAAAGGAAATAACGCAAAATAAATTTTATAAAATTTTTATTGAAAATAATTTTTAAATAACTAATAAGCTTGCCTTCAAAACATTTTTTTTTAAATTTGACTTTCTTTTCATTTTTTATTTTATAAATACTCAAACATATTTAAAAAAAAAAAAAAATTCAATATTTTCAGTTGTCAAATGCTTAATTGCGTAAACTTAATTGAATATGTGTGAACACCCAAATCAGTCACACAATTTAAAACTTAATTGACTTCAATAACTTTTATGTCTGAACAGGGTATTAGCTTTTGCGTAGTGATATTTACAGTTCTCAATCACGAGCTTCAAGTTCGGAAAAAGAAGAACAACAAAAAACAAAATCACGAAAAATATAAACAAAAGTAAAAAAATGCTCCAAATAAAATAAAGCGTATTTTAAAATTAATAAATTTACGGTTCCGTTGTGAAAAATAATTAATTTTTGGACAAAAACTAATAAAAAACAATTTAAATTTAGTGTACTTAAGCATTTTGTTAAAGGATTCAAAGCAAAATGCTTAAAATACCGCAAGTGATTTCATATCGTAAGGCAGTTTGCTGGCCGGTTTGAAATCACGAGATGTCAAATGTAAGCAGAACACTTTTTTCGTGATTTAAAATCACTTTGAGAAAAAGTGATTTTCAGAACATGAATGGATGACAAATTTTCGATTTCAAGTCTACATTAATTTTCTTTGAATACAAGCATAAATTATTAAGGAGCTCTGATAGCTTTGATCACCGTTTTCTTGGTAAGTTTATAAATTCTTGTTTGCACACTTCAAACTTTTTTATTTGTCTATTTGACTTAATTCTCATTTAGTCAATTAGGTTTACAATATGAATATTCTAAGAGGGCTTGGCAAGTGACTGGCGCAAGTCTCTTGCGCAACTCTTGTGTAAAATGGGAATAAGTTACGAAGGACTACTTTCATAGATTGACTTTTTTGCTTCTCCTCTAAAATTTTATAAATGTAACTTAGGGCTGAATTATGATATGTATTATAATTTTTGTATATAAAAATGTTTTTTGAGTGACTTTTCTTGTTAAGATTTTGGTATTTGCTTAGCATGCCCTTTTTTGCTTGGTTAGGAAAATTTAATTAATTTAAACGGTTTAATAACGAAATAAATCGCTTAAAAATTTCTTTATATACTTAATCATTTGTAATGAATGCATTGTCTGCAACTTTAAATTATTAAGTTGAAAGTTAAGGTGTAAGTAAATTAATTAAATTGGAGTTCTTAAATTACCTTAAATAATAATAATAATAAAAAAACGAAACATGAATTAATTCATTTCGTGCAAGAAAAAATAGTCTTAAGTATTCTGGTTTGAATTTTCACTTTCCCACATATCATTTTGTATTTAATACAAAATTAGAAAACTTCCTCGAAACGTACAGGGATGACACTTATTTCTTTTAAATTATAGAAAATGTGTTGCCGGCAACACAACTCTTTTAGATAATACCATTTTAGTGGCAGTATTGTCGTTTTAATACGACTGTGACAATGAAGCCAACAGAAATTCGGCATTAATTTACATAATAGAGGTGAAGAATGGCTATTTTTTAAATTATTTTATTTTTCATGGAGTAAAATATCTTTCTAGAAGACAATACAATATTTTTTCTTATAAAGGTATGAGTAAATTGGAAGTTTCAGCCACGTTATTTTTGAAATGTAAAAAAAAAAATTATCAAAAACTGCATCAGAATTTTCTCTTTAATATTTGAAATCATTTATTTAACTTAATTAATTATATACTATTATACTAAAGGACTTTACAAGCATACTGGAAAGCCTTACATCACTACAAACATGTGTATTATTTTATAATAAAAGTGCTTGTAAGCCATTTAAAGTATGCTTGTGCAGCCCTTTAGTTCATGTTGCGTTCCCTTGAAAATTGAGCATTAACAGACACAGCTTTAAAATAGGTGCTATTTACATTAAAATATGGGGTTAGGTTGCTAGTTAAGACACTTCGGACTAACGTTCACCCTTCTCAATTCGCCCAATAACATTCATTTTTAACTCCCACATAAGGCTTTTTCTAGATTGCTTGGCAACATGTGTCTGTAGTTCAATTGATTTTGTTTTATTTAATGAATTTTATTTATTTAATCAAAATACTGATTCGAATAAACAATTTAATATAAAATTTTCCATTTCGAGATTCACCGAATTGAAATTATTTTTGATTATTTTTTAAAAAACCACAATTCCAAGAAGTGTAAAATAAGTTTTATCAATTTTCATATGAAATTAGAAAAAAAAACCTTTTAAAGTTAAAATATTTTATTATTAGTTAATATTAATTTAATTAGTTAATATTTCGACTTTGTTTTGAAGGCCTTCTTCAGGGAAATTTATTAAATTTGAAAAATTAAAAAATCAAAACTATAAAAATACTTGTTTCCTGTTCCTATTTTAATACACTACGAAAGAATTAATTACATAAAATACTTAATATTAATAATCATAACAATTATTAATAAGATAGAATAATTTACTAAAATTGTTAAAATCCTTTTTGTTTTCAAATATTCAAAAGAGCTCTATAGCGTAGCAAAGCTAAAAGAGGTAGCTTTAATCGAGGTATTTATTTATTTTATTTCATTTAATTTTGATTAACAGTCTATTCAATTATTCGAATAATTTAATCTTCAGTTAATTTTTTTCCAAATTAACGATGTCAAAAGAAAATCATTTGTCTTACGGTATTAATGGCCTACTCAGCGATGTCACTAAAAATCCAAAGCGAACGAAAGCTTTTTTTGTTTTTAATAAAAATTTGGTTGCGAAGCTACTGGCTTTTTGCAACTTCCAATCTACTTATTGTCTCTCTGTAAATATTCAAACCTTTTAAATTTTTTTTGTTACATTCTTCATAACATTTACTTACTACACACGCACACAACCACTTCAACACTTTTGCTAAGAAGCATAAGCATAGTGTTGTCGTTAATTAAAAAACGCCAAATGGCACTCAATATATTTAAATATCTGCAGCATAATTTAAAATTTATATAATAAATGAAGCTAGTGTATACTTTTAGGCCTGAATTATTACTTACACACACTTTCATACAATTTGTAATTTGTTTATTGCAGAAGAATGGATAACAAAACGAAAAACCGAACTAACAACAACACGTCAAATCGAAACTCATGTCAAGCGTCAAGTGGTTTTCGAAGATGGCAAAATAATCGAAGACAGTGGTCCCATAGTATCAACAAATACCACAGAGGATACTGATAAGCAAGAATCTGAAACAACAGAGGTATGTACGAGTATGTGCACATGTGTATGTGAGTGCTTTAGATTGTAGACAAATGAGAAACTCTACAAGTAAAATGAGATTTGCATAATCAATACGCTTCTATATGTGTGCTTTGCTTTTATTTTTTTAATTGTTTTTCATTTATTGCCAGAAACGAGATTTTGGTTTGCCAGTTGCCTTAAATTCAAATGAAACGAAACACAAAGGTGCTTTGCAATATGGCAAAGAAGCGGCTGCAGCTGCCGGCATAGATGAAGGCGGCGCTGAATTGGCAGAATTAAAAAATGCTGGGGGCACATTAGTCAAGAGCATTGTACCTAGACCGGCTGATGGTCTAGTGAGAGAGATCAATGAGAAACGGGTAGTGTCGCATGAAGAAACAAAAGATTATTTTGAAACAGAAGATGTCAAACATATGGGCGACTTTTCTGATGAGGTAAGTTGTGGTTTAACTAGTATTTCTCTTCTCAATCAAACAGCAGTTGCAAATATTACATACATACACACGATACACAAAATACACATAAATAATAAAAAGTGAGGAGAAACAAGTTAGTAAACAAATTATGATATTAAAAAGAAAATGTTGTTGGAAAATTAAAAGCAAATAAGAAGAGAATGATCGCATTACAAACATCTTCTTAAATCATCACTTTGGTAAATGGGCAAAAACCAAAGTGGGCACAGTGGTTGCGCAGAGTGCAACCAAGAACAAAATTAATTTTGTGTGATGAAAAAAATTATTTTGATGAAAATGAAATAGAGGCGTTTACTGTTTTAGGTAAATGGTCTTGTTAGCGTTGCAAATGCACTTTGTAGCCTTTTATTGGTTTTTTATTGTTGACAAAACCAAGAATTCGGGACAAACTTAATACGAACAGCTTTATTCCATAGCAAACAATTTTTAATTTTAATATTCTACACTGAAAGAAAAATGTAGCATAAATCCAATGAAAATATTTCATTATTTATGTGAATTAATGAAATATTTGCAATTTATTTCATTAAATAAATTAATATTTCATTGAATTAATAAAATATTTTATTAGTCTAATGAAAGGTGTCACTAGCTAACAAATAATTAATTTTTCATTGGATTATGAATAAAGTTCAAAGGCTATGTGAACAAAAATTCTCTCAATGTAGTTTGTAGAAAATGTATTTTAGAAAATAATCCATTATTTGCTTTTGGTTAGGATTAAGCATCCTTGATTATTGAAAAAAGTTTTACACACCTTAAAATAAACTGAAACATTATTTAGAATCAAAATTAATTAATTGGAACAGATTAAGTGACAATTGTTTCGAAAGGCCGATTCCTTAAATGCATTTGATTGTTTCCGAAATATATCGTTATCACCTAAATGATTCAAAGGCATTAGATGGAAGCGGCTTGTTATATTTGATCAAAAGAAAAACCCCAATTGAATATTTTTTTTTTTTTAATTGTAACGCTTCACTTCATTGTAACATCTGCTCATTATATAACGAATTCAAAACATATTTTTTATGCTAAATTTAAATATTTTTAATAAAAAAAAAATAATTAAAAAAAATTAATTAAAAATTAAAATAAAACATCCAAGCCCCTGCCGCTTTATTTCTACAAACAAAACAAGTCATATTTTATTTTATTGTATCAATTTATACAAACTTTTTTTTGCAACTGATTTATCTGAAATTTGGCACATATAGCCTCTTTATTCCAAGGAAGGTAGCCCATTTTTACGCCCACTTTTCAACGATTTTCACTAGCCACTTAATTTAAGCCGTAAATTTTGCTTTAAAATTATTTACTTACCATTTTGTTTGGCGCCTCTTAATCAGCAAAAATTTATGATTAAACAAAATTTCTTGTGAGATTCCAGATAGCAATTTTCTCCACCAGGGAAATGAAAATTTCACTTTTATTTGCGATAGGGGCGATTATTTTTGT
This sequence comes from Thelaira solivaga, assembly GCA_947397855.1. Classification (NCBI taxonomy): domain Eukaryota; kingdom Metazoa; phylum Arthropoda; class Insecta; order Diptera; family Tachinidae; genus Thelaira; species Thelaira solivaga. The sequence continues at coordinate 61,816,208 of OX377612.1, read as the reverse complement.
TTGCTTAATAAAGCAGCTCATATTTTTTTTTTTTTTTTTTTTTGTTAATGAGAAGCGAAAGATAGACAGAACAGAATTTGGAATTACATGCAGCAAGAAGGCTTTTGTATTCTATATTAAAAGTAATTTAATTTTTTTTTGTTCTTTAAAAGAAAAAAAAATTTTTTCCTTTTAATTGAAAAATTTAAAAATTTTTTTTTTTTGCTTCACTATGCAATAGTATACTTTTAATAGAACTCTTGCAAGTAGTTGTTTGATTTTTTTTTTGTGAGTAGTAAGTATACAAACTTTAAACAAGAAATAACTGAAAATGAAGAAAACAACAGAAACTTTAAAATAGCTACAGAATTATAATTATTTGTGGACAGCAACATAACTTTGTTGGTTTAGCGTTCAGTCTGTGATTGGAGTACAAGCCGTAAAGACGTCAAGGTTTGCTACGAAAGACCACGTAACGGAAGACGCGTTGCAATTGTTTTCAAATAAACAATAACAAAAGAAAGAAAAAAACAGAACAAAAGAAAAAGAAATGATAATGAATAAAACAAAATATATAAACAATTAATATTTGTTTTAATTATAACAATAAATATACGTAGTACGTATGTATGTATGTGTTTAAATTAATACAAGCACACATAAATATGTATATTAAAAAACACAAAACGAATTATTTTAATTAAATTTAATTAATTTAAGCAAAAGCATCTAATTTTATTCTTTCTTTCAAACAAAAATTGTGCATTTAAAAAAAAATTTTAGAAACAGTAATAAAAACCCAAAACGCACACATACAAGAAATTCTACAGAAACAAAAAAACAGCCCAAGAAATAAAATAAAAATAAAAAAAGGTTAAATCATGTGGTTTCAAAAATCTTTCTTTGACTCGTACAACAGTTTTGACCTTTGCTGGAAGATTTTTTATGTTTATTAAAAATGTTGAAGCAGTACATGAGGTTAAAAGAAAATAACAACAACAAAATTTGTTTCAAATATTTAATTATCCAGTAAATTATTTGTGTATGTATGTATGCTTGTAAATCATAAAAGAAAATTAATGTGTGGTTGGTGGTATAACTGAATTAAAGTTCATTTTAAATGAAAAACAAAAAAAAAATATATAAAAGAAAACAAAAGACTTAAGAAGCAAACTTGTCTAGAAATACCAATTGCCAGTGAATACTTTTTATGTGTGAGTATGTGTGACTGTATAATTATATTGTAGAATAGTGTTTGTGTGCACTTCAGGCTCAATCTTAAAACAAAAGACTTTAGTACCCGTAACAAGCCCTAAAACCAGACAAGTAATCTTTTGCTTTAATGTTACTTCTTCTGCTGCTGTTGCTGTTATTTCTATTTACTGCAACTGCATAATATTTCTAATACTTCTTCTTCATATTTTTTTGCAATTGGTAGCAGGTAACACCTACTTGCTTGCCTTTAAAAAATATTACTTTAAATAAAATTCCTCTAATAGCAAAAAAATAACAGATTAAATGTTTGCTTAACTTTTTTTAAATAAAAATATTAAATTCAACACTTTTCTGGTTTTTAATTATAATACATTTTAAAGGCCATTGGAATGTTTTTTTAAAACAATGCAAAAAAAAAAAAAAAAAACCAAACAAATTAAAGTAAATTTTTAACATAAAAATTTGCTATTTAGCATTGACAGCATTGTTGCCAAAGAGTGGTTTTATACAGCCCTTAAAATCACAAGATATAGAGAGATTTTATTGATAGAAAATATATTTTGTTTAGGAAAGCGTTTGCAAAAAGAAAGAAATTTTGTGTTTTGACATTTAAACAATATTTTCCCAAACAAGCATAAAGAGACTTGACATATTTTTACATTGGGCCATTATCATAGTCACACTAAAGTCGTTATCTTTTTAAAAACGACTTTAAATTCATATAATTCTTATGAACAAAAGTCAGCTTTTAATAAAAGCCTACTTTTTTGTGACTATTTTATTTGCTATACAGGCATACCTCGCTTAGCACTCATATTGCGTTCCTGAAAATTGAGCATCAACAGCAACAGCATTGAAAGAGCTGCTATTTACACTGAGACACTTCGGACTGTCGTTCACCGTTCTTAATTCGCCTAAAAGGCTTCATTCTCATCTCCAATGTTAAGTTTTATCTAGATTGTCTGTGGTTGAATTGATGTTTTTTATTTAATGAATTTCAGGTGAATAATTTAATAAAAAAATTTAATATTTAAGAATTCCAAGAATTAAAATTATTTTTAATATTTTTTTTTCAAAAACAAGAATTCCAAAAACTAAAAAATTTTCATATGAAATTATAACAAGTTAAATTCGGCTGTGTCGAGTCTTCACTGTATTAGACAAATATTCACATTTTTAACTTCTCAAATTTTTCTTAAATATCAAAAAAAAAAGAACTATATAATTGAAACGGCTAGTTTCTTAAAAATTTATTTATTTATAATTGGAACACGATATCGATATAAAAATGAATTACAAATAAAAAAATTAATTAAAAATTTTGATAAAAATCATTTTCTTTGAATACCAATTTTTTTTTGTTAATCCTAAAATAAATAATTAATTTCAGTGCAAGAAACTAAAATTAACGAGTTCTAAGAAAAAATTCTTTCTGAGAATCTCATTTGTAAAAGCAATAAAATGTCTTTAGGCACTCAGGCTGGTATTCAAAGAGACTAATAACAACTTCAAGTATAAATTATGACAAATTTTTCCTACAAATTTGTCATAATACCGATTTGAAGTCTACTTTAATTTTCTTTGAATTAATGAAAAAAGAAATGCAAAATAAATTTAATTAAAAAAAAACATTTTGCAAACATTTTTTAAACCAAACTTAATTAATTAAATAAATAATATCAAATAAAGAACTTCAAATTAACGGCAAAAATCAAAACAATTCTCTTTCCATAAGATTTCTCTATTCTTAGTTCTGCTACACAGTAAATAGTATCATCGCTACAACACAGAATACACACTCACCCATACAAACATTTGTATAACATCGACTAACTGGTTTTTTGTTTGTAAGCACAAACATTACGCACATGTACAGCTTAAAATGTTTTATTAAAAAACAAAACAAATTAAAGAAAACCTAAAGCTTGGGTTGTCTATTTGATTTTTCTCGGCCATTTGTAGGTCGATCGTTCTAATCAAGGCATATTTATTTACAAGGTAACTGTAAGCTTACAAAAACCTTTGAGATGCCAGAGTTATGAGCCTGTAGTGGTGAAAAGAAAACTGAATATACCCAACAAACCAAACCACTTGAAAAAAATATTAAAAAAAAATTTTTCATTTGCCTTAAGCCAAATTTCAAATAAATTTTATTTATTACAGGCATATATTTATATTTCATAAATAAATAATAGAAATTACTTTCAGAATTTTTAATATTCTCATGTTGAATTGTAATTTGATGGCTGAAACTAACATAAAGTTACAAAATTTTATAATTATATTCTGAAAAAGCTACGCAATAAATAAAAATAAATTTATAAAATAAGACCTCGAGCTTATTACAATAAAATAGCCATTTAAAGTATAAAATAAACTAACAAATAAAAAAAAATTTGATAGTTCCCAGTACAACAAAGAAAAAAAATTCCAGCTGTAGGATTGCTTTTACCTCATACATCAATATACCTTGGTTATAATTTTTGTCACCGAAATTACGGCTGTCATTTTTCTACCCCTTTTGTATTTTAGACAAAATACGCCAAAAACCCATTTTAAAAAAATTCATAAAAATGGAGGTAGTAGCGAGATTTGACTCATGAATCGATTCAGCTGAATTTCAATAAAAACTGAAAGATAGAATTAACTGAAAGATTGGTATGCTATAGTTCTCTGTACGTTGCCTAGGGACTTCAGAAAGTTGATTTCAACGACTACACAGACAGACAGACGGACATTGCTCATTTGACTTTGCTATTCATAAGAACTTAAAATATATATACTTTAGAGGGTATCGAATGAATGGAGTAGAAATTACAAGCAGAATCACAAACTTCTTACTTACAGTGAAGGGTATAAAAATGATGTCAAGCTCAAATAAATTTATTTAAATTACAAAAATTATTTGTGAGCTTATTTGATTTTTTTTTATATATAAGCGGGTAGTTTTTTTTTATATCGATATTTTTATACAACTTTGCATAGCTTCTTCAGTATATAATTATAAATTAATCAAATATTATTATTTAATATTAATCAAACTTAAGATTTTAAAAAAATTGTTTTTATTTAAATTTTCCGATATTTCGACTTTCTTTTGAAGGTCTTCTTCAGGGAAATTTATTTTTATAAAAATTAATCAAATATTTAAAAATACAAAATATAATCAATTCTACTTTTACAGTTCAACCAAAAACCGATTATTCTCATTGGAACTATTGGTAACTTATAATAACGGGCCCAAATATGTGTATTTGTTTGTGTCACTTTAGGTAACTTTTTAAAATTTTAATTAAAATTAAATTAAAATTAAGGGAATTCGCTGTGCACGTGCTAAACGAAAAATGTCCAAAGCATTCGCTTGAAATTCGTTAAAACAAAAGAAATCAAACAGAAATGATATTCCTGCTCTTCATAATTTTATTCAGACAATTTTGTTATTTAATTAATGTAGACACTCGTAAATAACAAATGCCACAATCTGTAAGTATTTAAAGATTGGGGTAGCCCTGTTTGTTCAATTGCAAAAACTTAAAGTCTTGCTCATTAGTGTGAATGTGTGAATGTGTGCATGTGGGTATGTGTGTGTAAGACAAAATTGATCGTTTCAAATTCATAGCAAATCACTCTTAATAAAATTGTTTATAGGATTGTTGCAGTATTTTTTTTTTTTACTTAAAAGTGCGTTGTCGTTGTCAATAATATCAATACGACAACGTCATCATAATCAAGTTCTACCTACCGGTCCTTGAAAAGTTATGATGAAGAATAAATGAAAAAAGAAAAAATATTAACAATATTTCTATACATTCTATAGGTAGTCAAAGTGATTAGTTTTATACGGCTTTTAAAGGTGGTGGCTGGCAGTAGTGGCTCTAGCTGTGGTGGCTTGTGAATGTCATTAAAAAATTCAATAAAAAAAGTAAAAAAAAATAAATAAAGAAACAGACGTTATTGAGTAGATTTGAGCTTGGATTGGAGTAGAGTGAATTTTATTTGAAAGAAACCTGTTTAAGGGGTTTTGTATACAAAAATAATATAAAAAATACAATATTGTAGATAAATTGAGGAAAAAAAAACTGCTAACTGCATTTTATTTTTATTTCTGTTGCTTTTGCTGCTGCTTCTAGTTGCATAGCAGCAGTTGCTGCTTTTGTTGTTACTCAAAAAAGCCTACAATTGCTTACTTGAACAAACAGCACCGAAAGAATGAATTCTTAAAGGAAAATAAAAATTAATTCCAATTATGTTTGGTATGCAAAATTCTCTGCATGATATTCTCTTGGACAATTTTTAAAAAATTATTTACTTAGCACAATAAGTACACTAATAAATATATGAATACTACACATTTTACTTTAGAGCTCCACAAATTCTACGTACTAGCGTAAACAGCAAATTGCTTTATGTACATACATAAATACAGTTGCTTATGAAAAATATTAACAGTGGAACAACAGCATGATTTTACGTAACAATATTCTATCTATAGCTTTGTGTTTGTCATACAAACAACCAGTTTTATGGAAAATTTGTGACCCATCTCTAAACAAGTACGAATTAAGTTTTAAACACATTTTAAGCTTTGACTTAATTCAGTTAAATTTTCAATATTTTTGTACAACATTTTAATCTTTTTCTGCATCTTTAACTAATCAGTCTTTTTCTTTTTTAAATAAGACTCAAAAAAGGCCCATTAATTGAAGAGTTAGAGGGTTAAAAAAAATTCCTCTTAGAATTTTACATTAGTTAGCTAAACACAGCCTATAAATATATAAAATGGAAGATGCTCATGGTTACTTATGGCGATGGGCAAAAAAACATTTGAGAAAAGGGTTAAAGTTTCCCCTAAAATATTAAATTTGGAAGCGCTGAAGCATGCGTGTTTTTTTTGCTTACTCTACCGCAATCAGTCATATTTTTTTGTGTTGTAAACTTTTACCCCCTTATCCTAAAAAATCAACGTAGACTTTAATGTCAACGTTAACGAAATTTTTCATATAATTTTTTAAAAAAATGTACTTTAAAGTCTGCGTTAATTTTTTTTTTTTTAGAGGGAAAGTTTTACCAACAGAAATTTATTGAGTAAGTGGCTGTTTCATTTTTTTTTATTTATTTTTTTTTTTTTTTTTGTTAAAGGGGTAATTTAAAGATTAAAAAAAATTTTTATTGAGTTTATACCGAAATATATAATGCAACGAGCTTTCAAACCACAATACTTGGATGAATCAAACATTTTAACTTAAAAACATTAAGCCGAGATTTCAACTCAAACTGCAAAAATTATCTTAAGCATCAACTACCAAACGTGAAAATTATTTTTTTTTTATTGTTTTTAACAATATCAAATATCCAGACATGAAATAATATCCGTTCATTTTGTCTTATATTTTTTTGTTTTCTTAAAACCAGAAACTAGAAAAACTCATTTTAAAATTCTTTCTTTAGTTTGATAAAAAAAAAATAAGAGCAAAAGAAATAAAAACAGAGTGTTAAATAAACAAGTAGAAAATCGAATTAAGGAAATATACCCGTATGCACAATGGGATGAAAGAGCTTAAGCTTAAAGTTGAAGAATTGAATGAAAAAATTTATACGATTTCATATACATAAACCACGTTTTAAATTCTAAAGTATGAAAATAAATAAAATTAAATTTCATTTGCCTGCAAAAGATTTTGTAATATTTTTTTTCTAGATATTTCTGTTCACTGAGCCCACTGTACAAGGCCTTAATTTGTGCTTTGCATACAAAATATTTATCAGATTCATTTAACTTTAACTTAAAAAAAAAATTCAGCCAAATTGTCTGTCCTACTGGCTACCTTTAATCATACCAATACAACAAGAGCAAAACAAAGCCTTTACCCAGCTAGCACTTGGAAGATCGTTTTTTTCACAAATTTCTTTTCTTGATCAAAAATTGATCTACTAAACTAAAAAGTTTAGAAAAATACTCGAATATGATACGCACTTACGGTTTAAAAGTGTTTTATTTAAAATGTAAATATTTCAAAGTTATTTATCATCATATTTGTAGAAGAATGAAAAAAGTGCTTGGTCGCAAACAGATCTTGCATGAGTTTGAAATGTGATATTTTTTGTTTGCTTAATGGATGACTAAAAGAATCAGAAATGACTCATCAAAAAGAGTCGCTGGTAGGATAGCATTTTCTCCCGACAAAAGTATCTTTTATGATCAAAAAATTAGCTCTCATATTAGGGTTTTTTAATCCCCCAGAATTTATTTAAAGACTGGCTGGGTAGAAATATTTAAAAAGATCTATAAAACCACTATGCAACAGAGCCTTTAACAGCATAGCAAAAATCTAAAGTAATAGATAGACATAAAAACATTTTAGCTTTCAACATGTTCCAAGGCAAACAAGTCTTGGAAAAGTTAAAAAAAAAAAAACGTTCATTAACCCGAAAATATGTACAAACCTAAAATGTTCAAAATAAATTCGTTTGTTAAAAGCAAACAAAAAACAAAATTTAATTGAAAACGAATCAATTGCTTTTTTATGCCTAGAATTAGCAAAAGAAAAAGAGACAAAAAAGAAAGGTTTGTTAAATATAAATTTGAAAGTTTTTTCTTTTGTTTTGTTTTGTTTACTCTCCTTAGAGGTTCCGAAAATATTACAAAAGTGTTATATAATAATCACGGTTGGAAAGTAGAGTAATTGTGTCTCTGTTTTTTTTCCTTAATGTTTCTTTTTATTTAACATCGTTAGTTAAATGTTAATCTTTTATTTTTTATTATTATTTTTAGCTTTACTTTCGCATTTTTTTGTATTTTTTTTTTTTGCTGCTGTAACTGGGGATTTTATTTTTTATGTTAATGATATTTTGAATTTCGCCAGAGGCCAACAAGTGGTTACCACGTAAACTCTTACATGTTGTGATTGAATATAATTTTTACTTTCTTGGACACACAATAAGCAGATTTTATATTAAACAAAAAGAAAAATTAGCAGCTAAAAGCTAGTACACTTGGTGAAACGAATTATTATACAGATCCAACAATATCTCTACAGATTTATGACATTTAAAAAGATATTACTTAAAGAAAAAAAACTAGTTTTAAATGTGCAAACAATAAAAATGCCGGTTTGGAGATTTTTGTCAAAAAATAAAATTGCATTCCATAAACAACAAACAAATAGAATTCAATTATCACTCGTACATACATAATTTTAGAAGAAATTAATAAGATATACAATGAACTTTTAATTTCGTTATTACGAATATAAAACAATATTAATTTATTAAAATTCTTTTAAAATTTTTGAAAACATATGCACTATCTGCAAAAAAAAATTTGAATGAAAGCCAATACGTTTATCTATTCAACAAAATAGAAATCAAGTCGATATCTTGAAAACTTAGCAAGTTATGACCAAAAAGGATGGAAGCTATGGCCAAAAATTACCATGGACTACCCCCTTTGCTTTTTTTGAAAAAATGATAAAAATTTTTTTTCGCACTATCCGCAGAAAAAAGAATTCTAATTAAAGCCAACACGATTCTCTATTCAACAAAATAGAAATCAAGTCGATATCTTGAAAACTTAGCAAGCTATGACCAAAAAGGATGAAAGTTATGGCCAAAAATTACCATGGACTACCCCCTTTGCTTTTTTTGAAAAAATGATAAAAATTTTTTTTCACACTATCCGCAGAAAAAAGAATTCTAATTAAAGCCAACACGATTCTCTATTCAACAAAATAGAAATCAAGTCGATATCTTGAAAACTTAGCAAGTTATGACCAAAAAGGATGGAAGTTATGGTCAAAAATTACCATGGACTACCCCCTTTGCTTTTTTTGAAAAAATGATAAAAAATTTTTTTCGCACTATCCGCAGAAAAAAGAATTCTAATTAAAGCCAACACGATTCTCTATTCAACAAAATAGAAATCAAGTCGATATCTTGAAAACTTAGCAAGTTATGACCAAAAAGGATGGAAGTTATGGCCAAAAATTACCATGGACTACCCCCTTTGCTTTTATTGAAAAAATGATAAAAATTTTTTTTCACACTATCCGCAGAAAAAAGAATTCTAATTAAAGCCAACACGATTCTCTATTCAACAAAATAGAAATCAAGTCGTGTTTTTTTTTTTGAAAAAATGTTTTCTACTATCTACAAAAAAAAATTCCAAAAAAGAAAAATTTAAGGCTATTTTGAAAATGTAAAAAGTTTAGGAAAAAAAGCTAGAGGCTAAAGCATAAATTTCAAGACTAAATCTAGCCAAAAAGAGGCTAAAAAGGTAACGCTGATATTCATTGAGCCTTCCGGAACACTGCGTATGCACGATTCACTGCGAGGGCGCTTACATGTTTAAACACACCGCCACAATATTCACCCGATCCCGCCCGATTTTTATCTTTATCTCAATCTCTATCTCTCTCTATCTCCCATCTCTATTTCTCTCTACGTATGTTTGATATTGTACTCCTCCTAAACGGCTGAACTGATTTAATTGAATTTCTGTGTATGCTTTTGGGTTACTCCTTGGAAGGTTTAGCGTCACAAAACCGCCCTGCAGGTTTCGCTGAAGTCGGTATCTGGCTTATTTATTTACTACCTGGTTTTATCCGGCCCTGCACGGTGCTTTACTCTAAGAGTACGATTTCCTAGAGTAAAAATGTTTGTATTTTTATCAAAACCCAACGTATATTTTAATGAAAAGAAAAATATACCACGCCCATTACTTCGCCTACTTTTTACAATTTTCTCAAATTGGAGATTTTTGTTTAAATGATCAGAACAATTCAACTTAGGTTTTTATGAAAAAAATTTACCACGCTCCTCTCTACGCTCACTTTTTAAATTTATCTGATATGGAAGAACGGCTAGCTCGGTTTGAGTAATTTTTTTCTTATATGTTCTGAACAATCCAATTAAGTTTTTATGCCAAAATCAAAAATAAGTCATTTTCTTCTCTTTTTAATTATTTTTCAATATAAAAATATAAATAAAATTTGAAGGCAAAATAAAATTTTGTTTTGTTGACTAAATTATAATTATAACTACATCATACTAGCATAAGTATGTGTGTTACATTTTAGAGGTTTATACCAAAGGCTGGCACAAGCATACTTGAAAGTACTTGTGCAGCCCTTTAGTTCATACACTATTTAGTATCTTATTTGTGAGCGATTAGACACGAGCTAAGTTTAATATTTATATTTCAAAACTTTCAATAGAAACTAAATTCTAGTAAGTACATACACATACATGTGTCTGTATATTAAGGTTGAAATATGTACGTACAATTTTATTTGGCCATTGTTAAGCTAAAAATGATTTATTGAAAAAAAGATAATTTTTTGCAGGCATAATTTCATTTATAGCCTTTTATGATGAATCACTTTTAATCGTTATTGATTTAGTTCACTTTTAGCTAAATTTATACAATAATAAAAATAAAAACAATAAATAAAATTGAAATTTATTATACAAATAGTTAAAATGCTTTAGGAAAAAAAGAAGTGTCTGTTTACGCTTACGTTTATTTACGTTTTAAGCAGACAGAGCGTCCATTCCATTTAAATATCGATTGTGTGTCAAATAAATTGAGTAAGAAAAACAGCAATGAAATATGAGTGCCAGTATAAAAGAGCGTTGCGGCTCTTCAAAAGACTTGCTGAATAAAAGAATTTGATGATGGAAATGAAGACAACATTAATTCTTTGTGTTTATGTTAAAAAAAAAAACGTTTTTAATTTAAATACAAGTAGCAGACTAACTTAACTAATACTGAGTAGTTAAGCTATGATAGCTAATAGCTTAAGTTGCATTTTACTTTGTTGTTGTTGTTATTAATTTAAGTTTCAAGCTGCTGTAGTTCTTTTATATTTTTCTTTACTTTTTTAAAAATTGTAACGCATTGTGGTTTTCGGTTGTTTTGCTCTAGATAACGCCCTTGCATTTGCAAAGTGATTGAAGTTTGGCAGCACCATCAGCAATAAATACGCCAAACGGTACACTAGCCTCTCTAATCGTTGTTATAAAATTACATTTTGATTGGCAATTTATCATAACACAGTCACAAGGGGGAGTTTAGACGTAAATGGGGGATGCCTTGAAGTAAATAAAAAATAAAACGGAATGCGAAAAAAATCGCATACGAGTTTATTTTTATAAATTTTTTTAAAGGCCACACCGCAGCCTTTAAGATCTATTGTAGAGCTCAATTCCCAACTACAATCCGATACTCCTTACGAATCTCGTATTTGTTGTAGGATTAATCATATCTATAGGACTAATGTCCAACTGCCCAAACAGCTCATTCTGCATCTTACTACCGCTGGTTACTGGCTCTAATATATTCCCATCATTCTTAACATGAGCGACAGGAGTCAAAAATGATAGAAATATAGCCCAATGTTTGAAGAAAAAATAATAAATTTCTCTCACTTTCTCTCTCTCTCTCTCTTTCTCTCTATTAATAAGCTCAAAATTATAAGCCAATAGGAACACATTGCTTGACGTCACTTGTGCTATATGCTCAGAAAATTTTTATTTTATGTGCGGAATGGCGTAATCTTAAATTTCTATCATTCTTGGGTCTATACCCCAGCGATTTTACTCATGTGAGAGTTTAGTCTACAATGGCCTGTCACTACTAGTTCAACCTAGAACTTAATGTCATTTCTACTCAGATTCAAAGCAACCTCTTCTCTAATGCATTCATGGTTAATGAGTCTACTTGACTGTCACATGCCCACTGGGGCTCTTCAGTAGGCTTTTAGACTTCATTGCTCTTACTTGAGTAGGGCACGAGTGAATTTGTTCTTCACTCACCCTTATTTTAGCTTCGCTTTTCACTGTCATTCTATAACAGTTTTACTACGAAGACGATACTTAATTTTTTATTTTTTTTATAAAATACGTCTCTATCATTTCAATCAGTTGGCTTATTTTGTCTTGATATTTTGTGACAAAATTTTTTCGCTTGCGATCCAAATTTAGACTCAGGTGCTAAAAAAAAATAAGCTAAATTTGCCCAAAAAAAGGCTATAAAAAGCTAAATCACTTACAAAAAAAGGAAAAGAAAAAGTTAAAAACTCAAAATAATAATTATGATTTTTATAAAAAATCAAGAAGAAAGTCGTTTTAAACATAACTTGCTGTTTTTTGAAAAAATTATAAATTTTTTTTTTTGCACTATCCGAAAAAAAAACTTTTTCGAATTAAAGTTACGGTTATCTATCCAACGCATAAGAAATCAAGTCAATATATTGAAAACTTAGCAAGTTATGATCAAAAAGGTAACCAGTTGTACTAAAAAATGGCCGGAAAGAGGCAGTAGTAGAACTGCTTACCTTTTTAGTCATAACTCGCTTAGTTTTCAAGATATCGACTTGATTTCTATTGCGTTGAATAGATAAACGTAACGGCTTTAATTCGAAATTTTTTTTTCAGATAGTGGGAAAAAATTTTTTTTTCGCCAAAAATTACCATGGACTACCCCCTTTGCTTTTTTCAGAAAAAATTATAAAAAAACAAATTTCGCACTATCTGCAAAAAAAAATTGCGAAAAAGGCTATTTTGAAAATGAAAAACAATTAGATGCTTTTGCCTAGCCTCACCGAGCCGTTCACTAGTTTAAAAAGTGGCTCAGATTTTTGTTAGCATTGTTATCAAAGGCGCCAACCAAAATGGTAAATAAAATATTTTAAAGCATATTTCAGGCTTAAATTAAGTACAGGAACACATCTTTTTGAATAGTAGTGAGGGAAAATTGTTGAAAAGTGGGCTGAAAATGGGCGTGGACGATGCAAAACTAAATGGCGACCTTTCTTGGAGTATAAAGATCAGTGATACAAAATTTTAGACAAGTCCTTTGAACATAAAACACAGAAAATGAATTTTATTTATAGAGTTATTCATATTTGGTGCCTTCCATAATTAAATTGCAGAGACCCCCTCCACTTACGAGTAAGTGCAAGTAGTGTGCTATCCTATCTTATCTAAGCTTCTCGTTTTTCTGTAAAAAACCTTCACTTCTAAAAGCAAAGCAACCACTGTGTAATTGGTAATTTATGAAGGTGGCAGCTAGAAGTTGTAACTAGTATTAGTTTTAATAACGAAATAACTATAATTTTGGTTGCACAATATTTTATGTGTGTATGTATGTATGGGTGTGTGTACATTATTTTTTTTTTACTGTTACTTTAAACTACATTTAATTTAAAGTTTTTTTTTCTAAGATTAAAAAAAAAGAATTTTTTTATTTATTTATCTTTAACAGGGCTTTGTTAAAGCTGTTACTAGTGGTGTAGAAAACGTTGAAGAGGTCTTGCTGTCGCCGGAATATCAAAAACAGTTAGTGCCACGTGGACCACGTATAGTTGCAGATAAAACAAAATCATTTAAAACTATAGACTCAGAAAATGTACAAAAAAGATCTTTGGCCCAGGAGGATGGTAAAATCATAACAGAGTCGAAAAAGACTACAGAGCACGAGGTAATTGTTGATGACGAGTTACCAGATAATAAATCGGTCGAAAGCATAGAACAGATTAAAACACAAGTAAGCTACTTGATTAAAACTTTAAAGGACATTAAGTATTTTACATGTAAATAACTCTTATTGCAGGAAGTTAATCAAAGATATTTTAAACAACGAGATGAGCAACATGTGGATACAATCCATGATGGCAAAGTGATAGGCACTGAAATGAAATACGCAGCCGAGACCATGCACATGGAAAATGATGATACGCTGGAACGTCCAGGGGATTGGGATAGTTTATCAGATCGAATAAGAAAAATGCGCAAACCTTACAACAAATCTATAATGCAGCACCCTAAAGGTAAATTAAATTTGGAGTCTCGTATCTTTCGTTTGTTAATTATCCACATTTTTATATATTTTATGAACTACAAGGGGTTGTTTTAATGGATCGGAAAGATGCCCTTACGAAGCGTCCATTGGATTTTGATAAAGAAGAAGAAACCCGCAAGGGAGAGACTATTAAGTGGCTTGAATCACATTTTGGAAGTGAATCAACTGCTTCGAATGATTCCCGAGAAGATGAAGTCGATGTCATTGAACCAACTAAGAAAACATACTTTAATGTTACTATTAAATCTAATCAAAATCACATAAATTCAAATTCTCACTATGATGCCAATGATAAGAAGCCATTTGTGAAGCGTGGTTCTATAGATCCTCTACCAGCAGCTTGCAATGGAGCAAAATATTATCAAGGTATATCAAATTGGAATAACCGTGGTGAAACAACAGCCACAGCTACAACGCCTGCCAATCATTTTGCATCGAAAGCATTTCGTGATGATCTCCATGCTTCCATAGAACGTAATCAGTTAAAAAAAGCAAGTGTTGTGTATTCCAAGAAGGATAATTATACTGTTGATTCTAAAGCGTATATAAATACCACACCCAGTGAAAACTATGTAAGTCGTGAAGATATTTTACAGCAGAAGAGACAAAGTCTGTCTTCTCAATTTTTAGCCAGATCAAGGCAAAATTCTCGAGATCATTTAGATAAATTGGATAAGGTAGGGCAAGGTTCTTTTGAGGATAGCCGCTACATAAGCGGCTCTCGTACAGACTTACATTACGGCATGAATATTAAAGAGAAGGATAAGCGCAATTATACTAGAGCCGAAGTAATAGATGACGTAGATTCGCCAGTGCCACCACGTAAAAATTCTTATGTTGACGAAAGAGCAAAATCATATGAACGCAACTACATTGAAAATGCGCGTTATAACTCATTACGTAGGGACTCACAACAACATGAGTCTCCATCACCACACAGGGAGGTGGTTACTTTAGAAAGACCCACCGTACCACAGCGTAAAAGAAATGGTGAGAAAAAACTGCGTCAACATAGCGAAATTTTACCAGAAACTAAAACCACCCTTCAACAAGTGCCAATTAATGTGGCAGAACCGCCACCAGACTATTCACCACCGCCAAGAAGTCGATCATCCTCTCCAAGAGAATCCTACAATCATCAAGGTTTAAGGACCAAACCATACGCCCAATCACAACAACAAATGTATACACCCCCATTAGTGACAGAACAACAAGCCAGGGAAGTTCAAACTTTAAACAGGAAACAAAATCAACGTACTAGATTTGCTCGCAACACGCCATCACCACCTGTGGCTCTCGTGCAACATCAAGGCTTAAGACCAAGTATGTTGACTCAAACTACTCAGACCACACCGTCTACTATTTCAACATCTACAGTAGCATCTCATCGTTCGAGTAAAGTGGGACAGGCTATAGGCAACTCCCTAAGGAAACTTGTCGGTAAGCTGAGATCCACAAGCGTGGACCGAAAATTAAGGATTAAATCTAAGTCCAAGTCACGTGAGCAATCACCAGCGGCAGCCACACAGCAAGATCAACACAACCTACGCACCTATCAACAATATAATATTATTGATGGCCATATAGGAGGCAATCATCATACATCCCATGATGAATCCGAAGAGGAATACAATAACCAACAAAGAAAACATTATCCACCAGGACAGGAAACCCCAAATAAAGCTTTGGAGCACACTGGATACAATAATGTTAGCGTAGATCGAAGAACACAGCAACACTCAAGTCCCTCACATGCAGTAGGTAATAGTCGTGACAATGGCTACCGTGTGATGAGCCCAAAACATCGCTACTACTTGGGCGAGGATCCTTACTCTAGTACATTGTATGGTAAAGAAAATGTACACGAAACATTAAAACTACGCAATGGCGTCCCTCCGCCATCAACCTCTTATAATAACAGAGAAAGTTCAAGTACTTCTCACACGCTAGGTCGTTATCAAAAAAGTAATCAACGAATGTCAGGCTCAACGCCCAACCTACATCAGGGAAATCGAAATACCCAAACATTGCCTCGTAAACTTAACGACCATCCATCTGTGCACCATTATGAAACGCAAACTGTTAATATATCCCGATCAAATGCTATTGGCAAAGTTCAAAACAAATTACGACAACAGCATCATACACCTGGTGAACAACGTATATCATATCAACCGATTAGTCAAAACACTGGACCCCTAAAACCAGCAAGAACATACACCAAGTCGCTTAACCGCAGCAAGTCATTCAGTGTTCATGCCATGAATGGTAGCAATGATCCTAGTCCCATTTATATGGAAAAATTAACTAGCAATAACTATACGAACAATAATCTACACTCTAGCCAGGCATACAAGTCAAATCCTCATCTCTACTCTAGTTCGAAGGAAAATACATTGCAACAAAGTGCACTTAAAAGTCCATCGATTGTAAATCTCATAAGTCGTAGTCAAAAAGATTTAACAAAAATAGGAACAAACGAAGATGATGCTGATCATTTTGTCGAGAGGCAGATGTATTCCCCAAACAACCGCCAATCAGCTACGACACAGCCGCAATATGATGACAGAAAAATTATACCAGCATTTCGATCTGGTTCTTATATAGAAGATGACTACAAATATCGACCTGCTCCACACTATCAATTGCAGCCGAAACACTCATTGGAATCTCGTGGTTCTGTAGATATTAACAAGGATACAGCTAGTATTATAAGACATGAGGAATATATAAGGCAAAAGAGAAATCCACAAGTTGGATCAACGATTATTAAAGTACGCAACCTTGATTATAGAAAATGAATAAATATACTGCATGTACAAAATGCCAACACATATTTTTAAGTACATAATTCTTTGCGATTTATTTGTCACATTTCATTACATACATATAATACTTATATACATCCATTACTGAGATCATGGTACACACGTACAAGTATATTAAAGCTATGATTGAAAACCCCTGCTTGGCTTTAGTTTCATTTGACATGCTAGCAAATAAAAATACAAAGCCATTTGTAACGAATTTTACGATCATTCGGATTTTTATATCCGTTTCCTAACACTAATAAATATTTTTTTAATTACATATCTGTGCATCATGGTATATGCAGAATCGGAATAACGATTTTATCCGGTTTTCTTGTTTCATGGTACGCAGTAAAAACGAAACGTTAATGGCTTCCATTCTTATTTTAATACAAAATACATAATCTATGTAAATCTAAATTAAAATTAATTAACCTTAATTTCCACTAAATCAAAATATATTTTACATACCTTTAGGTGTTTTAGTTAAATTAAAATTAATCATTAATTATTGTATTAATATTAGTTAAGTAGTGTTAAATCATTGAATAAAAAATTTAACAATTAATAACACTTTAAATTCGCTCACATTAAACAAAAAACAAAAAAAAAGTTATTAACCTATATTAAGTTTACCATTTATTGTGGTTGTCAAAAGCAATAAAGTGCCAAAATTTAATAAATTAAAACAATAATGGGTTTTATTTAATTATGGAGCGCAAAGTTTGTGGAAGTGATTCTCTTCGAAGTGTATCATTTATTTTATAGTTTTTTAGATGCTCATTTTATTCAGTGACTCTAAAATTAAATATATATCTTCATATGATTTCATTAAAGCCTTTAGTTACATTTAAAAAATTTTACAGTCGATAATATGAAAAATTAACAAAATTATTTTAATTTTTTTCAGTTAAACATCAATTTAAGAATGTTTTCTTTAATTATAGAATAATTATTTTTTTTTTGTTTGTTAATTTTACGTATTACATATCGACTTTTTTGACTGCTCTAAAAACTTTTATATGTAACGGCTTTAATCAAATCATATGACAATACACTCCTTGAATTAAAAGTGCTGCTTTTTTTTGGAAAATTGTTATATGTACCGTTTTTGAAAAGACAAAACATTTTTGTTTTGTTTTTTTGTTTATTTTCTTATATGTACTGTTTTCCTTATCTCAAATCGGACTCCCTTAATGTTAAATTCATTGTTTTTTCCTCAGAAGTAAATGGAACTCCCAGGCTAGTTCTGTTTCTTGTTTTTTTTTTTTGCTGAGTTGTAGTTAAACATTTATGCATGTGCCTATACAACTTATGTATATACTAAAGGGCTGCACAAGCATACTTGAAAGCCACACATCTCTATAACCATGTGTAATATTTTATACTAAAGTATTTGTACGCAATTTCAAGTATGCTTGTGCAGCCCTTTATTATATACATACATAGCTACTTCCATTAAAAACTTTACTCTAGTGGTTTCCAAAGTGGTATATGTATGTAATATCTTTTGATAGCAGCACACAAACATTTTTTTATTATACCTGACTTTAATTCTACAATTTGATTGGTGTAAATATTATTTTTACACAATATTATGCTAAAATACAAATTTATAAATTCTGCATTTTCCTTCTTTAATTTACGTCTTTTGATAAACAGTTATTTCATTTAGAATTTTATATGGCAGAATTAAATCTGCCCTGGAACTTTGTAATAGGTTAAGTTTTATGATATTGCCATATTTTATTAGAGACATATTTAGTGTAGATATCGTAAAAAAAATAGAGAATTGTAGTTTCGTAAATAAAATAGTAAATCAATTCAAGTATTTAGATAAACTAAATAAATATCTCCTACCGAAATAATTACAATTATATCTGTATTATATATATACAAAGTTGGGCAATTAACAAGATATTTTTTATGTGTACTCACTCTAATTTTCATATCTGGCAATATTATTGCATAAACTTGACAAGTTAATAACTACAACAAAAAAATGCGTCAAATACAGTGCAACAAACATATAATACTATTTTTTGTTTACTGCGAAGATAATTGGAAATTTTTAAAATTATATTAAAAAAGCATGGTGGTTGAAAACAAAAGTACAAAAAATATCAGTGAAGCTAAAGAAAATGTGGGGACTGTGAAGGAATCTAATGAATTGAACAAAAAAGTAAACAAATGTGACGATACAGCCACTTTAAATAATAAAAACAACAACGATGATGCGGCTTCACCAGACAATGCAGAGGAATCACAAACCAAGAACATAAACACAACAATCAGCCCCAGTCATGAAATGGAAATAAACATTGGTGACGTTTATATGATAAAAAGAACTGACGGCAATGTGCATGCAGCACAAATAATACAATCGAGAGACTGCGAGCAAGGATCAAATCCACAACAACAAGAATATTATGTGCACTACGTGGGTCTAAATCGTCGCTTAGATGAATGGGTATCTAGAGATCGAATCACCGATTGTACAGATGCAGATGGTGCGGCAACAACATCAGCAAGTGGTACAGATGTGGCAGAGACGGTGGGAGCTAAAACCATAAAACAATTGAGTAAAGAACAGATAGCATCATTGGAAAATCCTTCTGCAGTGGAGAACAGTGATCGCAAACTAACAAGAAATCAGAAAAGACGGCACGATGAAATAAATCATGTGCAAAAAACATATGCTGAGATGGATCCAACTACAGCAGCTTTGGAGAAAGAACACGAGGCCATTACCAAAGTAAAATACATTGATAAACTCCGCATCGGTAGGTTTGAAATAGATACTTGGTACTTCAGTCCATATCCAGATGAGTATGGCAAGGTGGGCACACTTTATGTGTGTGAATATTGTCTTAAATATATGCGTTTTCAAAAAACTTATCGCTATCACGCCTCCGAATGTACCCAGCGGCAGCCACCAGGCAGTGAAATTTACAGAAAAGGCACTATATCCATATTTGAAATTGATGGCAAAGATCACAAATTATACTGTCAAATGCTGTGTTTAATGGCGAAATTATTTTTAGATCACAAAACGTTATACTACGATGTGGAACCTTTTTATTTTTATGTTTTGTGTGAAATTGACAAGAAAGGGGCTCATATAGTAGGATACTTTTCTAAAGAGAAAGAATCTCCCGAAAATAATAATGTAGCCTGCATTTTAATACTGCCACCGTACCAACGTAAAGGTTACGGCAAACTCTTAATAGCTTTTAGCTATGAATTATCTCGACGCGAAGGTGTTGTAGGAAGTCCAGAGAAACCGTTGTCTGACTTAGGTCGTCTTAGCTATCGCAGCTATTGGGCTTATACTTTATTAGAATTAATGAAGGATTGCCGCACAACTACCCAAAGCATTAAAGAGTTAAGTGAATTTAGTGGTATTACACAAGATGACATTATTTATACACTACAATCTATGAAAATGGTAAAATATTGGAAGGGCCAACATGTAATATGCGTAACTCCAAAGACAATAATGGAACATCTGCAGCTACCACAATTTAAAAGACCGAAACTGACTGTAGATCCAACGTATTTGAGATGGTGTCCACCAAAAAGAACCCCCGGCGGCAAATTTGGCAAAAAAACTTAGTTAAAAAAGTAGAAAATAAATGATTTCTTTTTTGAAAAGTATTTTATTCTTTTTTTAATAAATAAATGGCTAAAATCTTTTTATGCTGGTATGATTAAGAATTATATTTTCTACTGTCGGTTTTCGATGCAATAATATTTTATTAAATTATTCTTCCGGTCCATATAGCAAGGCAAACTCATGTATGTACAACAACAACTAGTAATTTCATGTGTCGGCATATAAGTATGTAGTTTGTTTATATCTTCTTCTTCTTAAAATTATTCACAAATGATATCATAATTTGGAAAAATTCATTCGGCCAACAAATTTTAATCCTGTCGACGTCGATATAGTTTTACAGTTTGTACTTTGTCCCTCTGAATTGAATCATTCCATTATTATGGGTCTTTTATCTGACCCTTCCATAACACCACGTCATAAATTTGGTAAAATTCTCACCAAATACCATTCCAAATTGGGGTGGCTATTGTATGTCGCTAGCATTGTGTGGTTTTGCTGTTTGGGCCATAAGGACTTTAATCATAGCACATATCTGTCGGAAAATGCTTTATCCCCAGGTACCTTTTCAAGTTTTTCAATTGTTATATGTGGCATTTATTAAATATATGTCTTAAAGGGTTAGTCTACCCCGAAATTAAGCAAGATTCAAGTCGTTGGGCTCAGCAACTAATGGAGGAATTGAAAGCTGAACGTGAAACTCATAAAACATTGACACCGTATGCTTGGATATCAGCTAAGATGAAGCAAATCGGCTTAGAAACATACGTTCATAATTACACTTTGCGTAATCCATTTGGCGGAGGTAAAGAATTTCATGGCAAAAATGTTTATGGCATTTTAAGAGCACCACGTACAAGTTCCACTGAAGGCTTAGTATTTTCAGCACCCTACCGTCCTCCATCATCTTATCACACAGATATTAGGGCCAGCATACCGATTTTATTATCATTTGCAGATTTTGCTAGAAGTAACTGGTTTTGTTTTAATACTGAATTAAAATTTTGTACTCATTTCTTTTTTTTTTTAATAGAAAAAAATTATTGGGCTAAGGATATAATATTTTTAGTGACTGAACAAGAACAACTAGGAATGCATGCATTTCTAGAAGCCTATTTTAACACGGAATTGGATGCTTATAATAAGAATAATTTTTTAAATTATGGAGACTTACCCGCTCGAGCTGGTGCCTTACAGGCAGCTTTAAATATTGAGGTTCAAGATTTCGATATCGGTAATGAAAATTTGAAATTTATAGCACAGACGAAAGAATTTATATCAACCTTTGATTATTTTCTCATATATATAGAATAAAATTAGCGGCAGATGGGTATTAATATCTTTATCAATGATTTCCTTCCTTTACAGATTATATTGATGTTAAAATTGAAGGTTTAAATGGCCAGCTACCCAATCTTGACATGTTTAATTTAGTACAAAGAATAACAGCCCGTGAAGGTATAATTTCTGGCTATAAACAAACTACAGTAAAAAAACGGCGTTCGACACAGTACACTTCTATAGAAAGTAGCATAAAAAATTTGCTCAGCATGCTGCTAAGTCAAACAACAGGGGTACCAAATGGTAATCATGGTCTATTTCATAAACATCGGATTGAATCATTAACACTTGAAGCTATAAAGCGACCAAATACCGGCAGTAATCGATACAATGCTGCTTTGCCATTATTAAAAACCATAGAAGGAATATCACGCAGCCTTAATAATTTATTAGAACGTTTTCATCAGAGCTATTTCTTTTATATACTAGCACAAAACGATCGCTTTATATCGATTGGTGACTACATGCCATGTCTAGCGTTGTTAGTGGTGCCCTTGTTCATCAAATCGTTTTTAATATGGTTTATAGCTAGCGGCCAAATTACAGATTCTGATAAAGAGAATGAAGAAAATGAAACTGTTGAAGAAACAACAGGAAAGAATAAGGAACATTCTGATATGTATTTGGTGCCCGCTATTTTATTTATAATTTATGCTTGCTTTATAGGTTACATGTGTCAGCAGTTCGTAGTCTTGCAATTTATAGTTAATTCTTTATCATCCTATGGCCTAAATACTGCCCAAAGCATTACGGCGTATATGGCTATATGGGTAGTTATGGCAGTGCTATTACCATTTTTATTTCGTTTGCCAGCCAATGCCATGCATTGGTTGCATTTAGCATCCTTAGTTGGCCTGGGTGTTGCTTTACTGATAATTGGCCTGCTAAATTTCGCATTGGCTTTTTTACTTGCTCTAGTATGTATACCATTGGCAATTGCTATTAAACCTAATATGCAAAAGGATTTTCGAAAATCTTTTCTTACTGTTTATTGTGTCATATTAAATCCTTTGGTATTCATTTATGGATTAGTGTGTATATTGACTTTGTTCCAATTTCCTGAATTAAAGCTTAGAGAAATAATTTTACGTGCTATTACGGCCACCATGGATGCCATCACATTTTCTTTAACAGATAATTTAGTAAGTATGACTACATTCTTTTTTACAAAATGAAGACATAATTTTTTTTTTTACTTTTTAGATCTATAACAACTGGCTGTGCACAATTTTTACTTTAGTATTATTGCCAATATGGTGCTGCTTTTGGAGTTTAGTATTAAACAAAAGTAAAAACGAATATATTATTAACTCTAGGAACAAAAAGTTTGACTAAACATGATTGTATTCCACTAAATAAAAATACAAAATTCTATACCCATAAAAAATAATACCAAATTTCATGTTTACGTATTAAAACTTTTTGTTAATTTTATTTCTTTTTTTAATAATACAATAGTAATTGGTATTCTAATGTTAAGAATGTATATTTATACAGTTTAAAATTAGCGTATGGATATATGTATGTATTTTAAATATAAAATAAAAGTACGTATTTCAAAACTCCAATTGCATTTAATTCAGTTAATTCATATGGTTAGTTTGTTTGCTTGCTTTGCCTTATAATTAAGTCATTTCAAATTTTTGTTTTCAAAATTAAATTTAAATATTTTATTAAAAAAAATTACTACGCTTTTGCGTAGGACTGTTAATATTTTTTTTTTTTTTTTTTTCGTAAAATAGATAAAAAATTTTAGAACTTAAAACTAAAATGCAAAAAAAAAAAAAACAATATAAATAAACGATATGATAAATTATTGGTTGGTATATTGTACTTGCTTGTAAATTACGAATATTATAACTTAAATTTATAAAAAAATGGACTCTTGATTTGTTAAATTAACTTCAAAAGTTATTATGAATATTTTCGCATTTTTAATGTGGTGCAAAATAGAAAGTAAAAAGTTGGTTACACCGTCTAGTCTAATCTGCATTATTTTTGAAACCAAATTAAATAGAAATTAAAGATTAATTTTCTTATAAATATTTGCTGTAATAGCTTTGAAGATGAAAATAGTGTTGGATAGGCGTCTAACACGTATGTAAGTTCCTTTTTCTAGATGTTTTCGTTTTGTTACTCACTATTTTCTCAATTAATTCTTGTAACTATTTTTGCTTTTCAAAATTCAGCGATCTTGGCATTAGAGCAAGATTTTTAAGACAAGCATGAGCTTGTTGTACCATATATAATTGATCTTTGGTTTGCCCGCAAGCCATTTTTTCCCATTTGGGATCTAAAAAATTTTGAGAATTTCTCTGTCGTACCCCTACATTATAATGGTACGGTTTATTTTCTTTTTTAGCCTCATCTCTGGTCTCATCGTCGTCGAGCAGCAAGTCATTTTCACTGCACAGTGTATCTCTCATGATGCTAGATTCACCCGATATTAAGAATTTGCTAGGAGTTTCCGTTTCAAACGGTTGCGGCTTTTTATCCATTTTTAAATCAATTGAAGAGTGATTGGATGGCATTATATTTTCTCCCCAAGAAGTGATAAGCGACTTGCGTGCTTTTTTTGTGGGTGGTGGTAATTGGGTGTTATTGTTATTGTTTCCGGGCGCTGAATCCGATGCATACACGTTATTTGGTATGTTTTCCTTTTTAAAAACAACCTTATTCGATTGATTTGTATCATTTAATTGTTCATCATGAATTATTTCAGCCAGATCCTCCACTAAACTTGAGGGACTTGGTGGAATGTAACGTTCGCCCCGGCGTTTCTTACCTAAGGCAGCTAACGCATTTTTAAAAGGTGTTGGTGTCCGAGGACCAATAAAACCTAAAGTAAATAAACATTTTATTAATTGCTAACAATTTAAAATTTTAGCTATAACTTTTATTCTCGTTCATTCTAATATTAGTTATATTCTTGCTATTTATATAATTCAAATTATTCGATATTATACTATTATGTAAAAAGATCTAAAAACCTTGACCGTCTTTTTTTTAGTTATCGCATTGTTGCAGTATATAAACTTTCAAGTTTAAACTTACATACGTATGTATATATTTGATATATTTTACTTAAGATGGAATTGAATTCAATAAATCTGAAGTGTATAAATACGTATATGTATGTTAGTGTATGCAATGCAGGAGTGATTCACATATAAATGTTGTATTATTTTCTACTGCGATGTAATAAGTAAAATTGTAATTTAGCCGCAAAGTAGAATTTGTAATCTATTTATTTTAGGATTTTTTAATAAAAATTCGCAATGAATTTATTTAAAAAACTAATGCAATAAAACAAGGTGCTCAAGTACAAAACTCCCATAAAAAGTAAGACAAGTTTCGAAAAATGGATACATTTTATGCAATCTAAGTAAATACATGAAATCCAACTTAATGTAAATAAAATTTTGATTTTTTTTAAATATGTACTTACTTTTATGTGGGGTTTCAATTGAAGATGTTTCCAGCTCCTTTTTCGTCTCTGCTGCGAAGCGATTATGAACCTTGTTTACAGGTGTACTGGCGCGTAAATTCATATCTTCGAATGTAGTCAGACATGGTGAGTTTAAAAATTGACTTGGTGAAAATGGCAAAGTTTTAATAGGCGTTATAACAGGCGAATCAGGTAATTTGACATCATCTTTAATGTCGGGATGATTCAAATTATGGCTATTGAAATTTATTTCGTGTACTTGATTTTGTTGTTTTGCTCTTTTGAGAATATTTGGTGTAGGTCTGTTGGATACCTTAGCTGTCTTTACTTTTGGCTGAGTATGGATGCTCTTATTTTCATTGCGTTGTAATATTTGGGCAGACAGAACTAGACCAGGCGACATTGCCACTCCCGATTTAATAAGTGTTTTAAGATGAGAACGTGTATATCTGAAATCAGTGCCTGGTCCAGATGTCTTGCGTTCATTATCGTAGTATTTCCGACGCATTGTAGAATTCCAATGATTTTTAATTGCATTGTCTGTACGTCCTGGTAAAAGTTTTGCTATTTTTGCCCATTGGTTACCCCACTGCATGTGAGCTTGGTATATAATACGATCTTCTTCTTCCGACCAAGCTGTTTTTTTAATATTAGGATTTAAATGGTTGTGCCAACGTTCTCTGCACTGTTTACCAATACGCCCGTTAAGGTAGCGTGCTATAAGTGTCCATTTTTTGGGACCAAAACGTCTTACTAACTCCATTACTTTTTCATCCTCTTCCTTAGTCCAAGGTCCCTTAATAAGTTCAGGATTTAGAACTTTAGCCCATCTTTGTTGTACCTGAGGTTCCGTACGGTCTTTGAAATGGGGAGCTATAAAATCCCATCTATCACCATGTTGCTCAACTAGACTTTTGAGAAGATTATCTTCTGATTTAGACCAGCGTTTTCCAAATCCACCCGTAGTGCAATTATTATTGCGGGAACTAATACTACTGCCGTCATCATCACATCTTCCATCAACATCCGAGTATTCCGATTCAGCGCTCTCCCTTTGTTCACATATGGATACAGAGTATGACTCAAAGTTCATCTTTATTTATCCTCTCCCCTTTTCGAACGCAAACAATTGTGAAAATATTTTACCTGTTTTTGACTACTGTGGTAGTATTGGTGCACCTTTCCCTGACAGTATAAACAATTGGCGTAGTATCGTAAATGTGGTCGCTCTTGATAATGATCATAAACTTCTAGGAGACTGCTGGATTTAAACGATTCTCCACAACTCAAGCAAGTTAGATACACAAAACCTTCAAATACACCGTCTCTTAAACGCAAATGTGTGGCATCGCTTTCGCTCTGTCCTGTTGGTATAGTTGTCCCTGATAAAGTCGTAATTGCAGAATTTATATCAGTTGTTATTGTTGTTGATCTATTTATAAATTCCCTTGTTGATTGTGTATTAATAAAGTTGTTGTTGTTTAAGTTTCCATTCTCGGCCATTAAACGCAAGCGTAACAACCCCCTACCTGAAGAGGTATTTTTTTAAGGTAGACATTAAAATTTACTTTGCTTAATTTTTTTATCAAGAGTCCCAAATGAAGCAACGCAACGCACACACACACTCAAACATAGAATACTCACAATATCTTTAAGTTTTAACTTTATCATAGATTGCCTTAATGAATTCTAAACAAAAGCCTAAAGTGTATGTTTGTTTTATTATAAATTCTGGAAGTGTTTTTTACCCATACATACACTCCGTCACTTACACATGCATATACACATCTTTAGTGTATTTGTAATTAGTAGTTAAGCTACGCAGTCACTATGACGAATAGCAGCTGCTGGCAGCACGCTTTTTTTACAATAGTGTCTTCGTTGGACAAAATCTTTCTATACAATTTTTTCAATACTAAATTCACAAATTTTGTTAAAACTTTACTTTGCCCATATATAACTATTCAAGCACTTTCAGTTTTTATACAGCTTATCAATTTTGGTTAAACATTAATGTAAAAAATGTAAAAATATACGCAGGAGAAAAATTCCTTTGTAAACCGTTTATTTATCGATAAATGTGGATGGCCATTTTGAAAATAAAAATAATTAGAGAGCTGCCACATCAAAATAGAACGATTGATAAAATGACATATATGTCAAGGAAAAGATATGTGGCACAATTGAGCATTTACAACTGTGTTGGTACTAAAAGCAACAATTCCACGTTTCATTCTTTTATCAATGAATTGAACATATGATGTACTTAATTTTGCGCACTATACACCCTGTTGATTTCACTGCATTGTGATTAAATCTACATTTTTCTAAAAATAACAATGTGTTTTTCTTCTTATTTTATAAACTGGTAAAAGTACTACGGCCCTACCATCACTGTGAAGGAAGATGACAGATGGACACAAAGGTTTTATATGGCAGCTCTCTAAAATGATTTTTTTTTTCAATACATAGTTGTGAAAAGGATAGTTTTAGCAAAGCCAAATAAATATGTGTTATTTGCCACCAGGTACTTATCATTTTGTAAAACAACTTAGTAGTGACGAAAACCAAAATCAAATGTTCCTATTAATATTTGAAAACAATTGGTATTTGTAAAGCTTTGCCAAATATAGGCGGATGACTCCATATTGTTTACCAAAAATTAATAAAGTCTGTTTATGTAATGTGAACCACGTGCAAGGGGAGTTTTCCACTTCTATACAAGTATGTAGTAAAATTTTTATTTGATTTTGATAAAATCATATCATATTTTGTACGACAGTTGAAAAATCTAATATGTGTTTTTAAGTGTTGAGATTTTCATTGGATTTTGTCAGCTGTTTTTACAGTCCTGAGTCAATGAAAATTAAAGGCTTAGAATATATTCTAAAAATGATGAGAGCCATACCACTGTTCAATTTCTATCCGTATTTTTTGTCATATTATTTTCATACTATCATGATTTTTTTGACAAGTTGGGGAAAACCCCATTCAAGATATTGACTGAAATTTTGTAGTATATTTATAAAAATGCATGTTAAGGTAATAGAAGTAGGCAGATGATCCTGTTAGACCATGTGTAATTTTATTCTTGAATATCAGTAACTATAACACAGTCACAATTATAAAATAACAGCCTTATTCATTTTAACAACTGGTTAGTATACAATTTATCCGTAATGCACATTCTAAACACTTTCTAACTAGCTGCTAGAGATCTTTCAGAATAAAATTAAAGGGTATTCAAAAAATTGCCGAACAGAAATAAATAAAGAAGCTTTGTACAGCAAAACTGCATAAATACATCAAATAAAAAAATTACTATAAAAAGGCAGATAAATGTCAAAAAGAACTTGGCAGAATTAAATTTCAGAGTTAATATTCTCAAAGATGGACTATTTTAAAAATGTGCTATGCCAGGTGACTCTGGGAAGCCAGGTGAATGTTGTTTTTTTTTTGCAGGATTTAAGCCTTTTTTGTCTAAAGTTGTTTACAAATATTAAAAAACTGAACGAAATGTGCTAAAAAGACGTCAATCTGGATATACGAGTATACATAAAATTCATATTTTTGTTTTCCAACGAATTTGTCTGAAATTTGGTACGAGTAAATATAGTCTCTATATTGCAAGCTATATGCTATTGAACTTGAAACGCCTATTTTGACGCTCACTTTTCAAGGATTTTCACTGACAACTGTTCAAAAAGATGTGTGCCCGTAAATAATTTAAGCCTGGAATTATGCTTTGAAATATTTTAAGTACCATTTTGATTGGCGCTTTTGCTAATATTGATAGCAATAACATGAGCAAGTAGTGACTGATTTGGATGGGTTTTTTAACAATGAAAATTATAGTTGTTAACGGATTTCTCTAAAAATTGGTACATATGCTCTCTAAGGATGCCGGGCAAAGACATCTAGTAGGGGCTAAAAATTTTTCAATTTCACTCTAACACACTTTAGATTTCAATCACTGAAAATGCCTTTTGAGAGGAGGGGCCTCAAAAGCAATAACAGAATGTATGAGCTTTCTGTATACTGACGGTCACCTGGTTTAATTGGACCATGGAATATACGGCACTACTGTTGAGTTTATAGGAGAGAGAGGCAAAAAAAAAAAAAAAAAAAGAATATAAGAGGGAACACACACTTGTTTGTACTCGTCAATTTTCTTTTGTTCTCTATTCGCTGTAGATTGTATGAATGAATAAAATTGCCGATATAAAATTTTTGTGTATGGACACAACGTTAATTTGAAGAAAATTGTTCTATGTGGTTCCCGGACTATGCCAAGTAACTGCCGGCAAATCGGTATTCTAACTAGCAGCTGGTTATCATGACTGACTAGTCAGCTGCTTTCTTTTTGTAGTGAATAAAGCTGTAAATAACTTTGGAATGCATAATTCTTACCAACTGTGGTTACATGCCCTTATACGAATTTAATTAATTAAGTGGCATTTTATAAGCTCTCAAATTAAAATTAAACCAAGCGAGAGTAAGAAAAATGTGAAGCAAAACACTTTTTAGCAAGGCAACACGGTAAGTCATATTGATCTCAAAAAAAAAAAAAAAAAATTATATAAAAGATTTTCCACTCAAACATTAACTAAATGGTTGTCACGATGATTTAACAAAAGATTTTCAGTAATTATCTGTTCTAAAACATTGAAATAATAACGTTAAATTAAATTGTATTTGTAAACGTATATGATTATTGCTAACAACAAAATACATATTAATTTGTGGCCACAAAAAAGGAATGAAAAAAAGTATATTCTCTAAAGATATTAAGAAACAGGTCAATTAAGGGAAAGGCCATCTGTCGCGTATTAAGAGCATGTCTAAATGTTATTGTTGCAAATATTCATTTTGATAGAGATTTTCAATATATACTCCACTCTTACTCTCACTCTCACTCCCACATCCATCGTTTCACTTGTTTGTTACACATAAAATAAGAATAAATCTGTTAAAAATTCATTTAACCTTCTTTTTAGTACTACCCAGGATATCAAAGCCACAATAAAGGCGTTTAAACAGCGTGTAGTCTTTAATAATTTGCAGCATGTGTCGAGTACTTGGCTTGAGAACAAAACAAAATAAAAATAGGAAAAAAAAAACAAAATCATTGAAGAAAAGGGGAAGGAAATGGAAATAATGAATGAAACATTCATTCAAAATCAATTCCACTGAGACCAGGAATTTGTCCAAGCATGAGAGTTAAAAGGTAATAGAAAATCTATTAGTGTTTCTTTTTTCAATCCTCAACTCGTCCACAAATAATGAAAAAACATAAAGTAAAACCTCTACTCAACTCCAGAAATATTTTTGTTAATAAAATAAAATTCGATTGTAAGAGTGTAATTGGAAACCTGTTGTATGTTTATTTATTTATAATAATGCAGTAACGCGCTCAGCAGCACAGTGTAACCTAAATGCATATATTTGCAGAATAGAGTATTTTAAACTTTTCGATATGTTGGAAAAAAAGTTAAATCTTCCTGATGAAATCTTACTGCTTTTGATATGTATGAGAAAACGGCTAATTTGCATACGTTTTGGCTTTATTTTGACATATTTCGGTGACAGTGGCATTCAAGTAAAAAATGTAGTTGACGATTTTATACCATATGGCAACCTATAAGCATTTATTAGAGCCCTTTCACACTTGGCAAGTCACCTGGTCACTATTCTTACGTTGCAAATTCTCCTGCGTCTAGTCTTCATTAAGAATTCAAAAACTTTCTTAGGTGATTTGTCAGCCATATGCGACGGTTGTGGGTAATGATGCCCATTTCAGTGATACAATATGCGCTTTGGTGTATTTTTTACTTCAGTAATTTTGACTGATGATTATTTTTGCCAAGTGCTTCAACACTCTGTAATGTTCAGTCATGAATTCTTGACCAGGTCAGGCCAAGTAATTCATTCGTCATTGCATGAATGTTTTCGCTAACCTGATATCTTTTGTTTCCATTCCAGCCACTCCCTAAAACTGAGCTTAATAGAGCTCTAAGACAGTCCGTACAATATTTCTGGGACAATAAATCTATTAGCCGTGTCGCTTCATGAGAATTTGCCTGCCTTCTCACTGCCTACATATCGGCTATTACCTGTCGCCCATACCAAGTGAACCCTGTTATAGAATGCTAGTCTTTTTAGAAGTTTTAGGCAATGCCAGAAAAGTTTTGATTTCATCTCAAAGACACTGAGTAATGCCGCTCTACTGTTCGAGTGACTGTTTTCTGTCTCTTTCTAGTTCCTCTCTTAAGCAGAGCTCTATGATACGAGTATTTCGGCCTAAAAAACAAATAAGCTTCTTTTGAGGTTATAAGCAAATACAGTCCGATTGCCTGTGACGGGCTCCAACATGTGACCTAGCAGTGAGTTTTTTACCTGTTTTGTTCTCAATTAGAAAGAGAAATGAGTGCACGAGCAGAGTATCTCCCAATATAAATTTTGCATTGAACTGCAACCCTTCTTTCTTGATAACAAAATGATTTGGGCAGCGATCGGAGTAGACTTCATTGCCCCTGTTGTATAGACACAGGCTAGTCTTTGAATTTTATGGATCCTTGCCTGCTCTGAGACTTTGCTGATTTTTCTAAAGCAGACCGCAGCCGCATAGCAATCAGCTATCTGGTAATATCAGTGTAAGGCCACAGCGATATTCTAGGATTTAGCCGCCAGCTTTTACCAATCAATGTTTCATTGGTGCATATCGTGGCCCTGGCTTTGTCAATGGTCTTATCTGCATATGAATAGTCGTACGTGATCGAATCTTGTGCTGGATGTTTACTGGAAATCAGAAAAACTTGGCGCAGGTTAGACCTTAATGCCATTTAGCAGCCTTTATGTGCGTGTACATATTTTGGTCATGGCATAACACTGTTCAGCAAAACGTAGGCAGCTCCTTTGGTAGAAGTAAAAAGCAATAAGTACATATACACTTCAAATCATTGGAGGGTAAAATGTGCTTTCAATTTAATACCTCTAACACTGTCAGACTTAATGACTGGCTGACTATCAGTCCGACTGCCTGTGATGGTACGTTTCTCTTTGCCTCTTCAATTGAACCGACTGATGCATCCCCTTGCTATAGCTTTTTCTCAACTTGCTAACAGAGTAGCAGGCTAAATACTTGACACAAGTCTATTGAATCAGACATACGCAATGAGCATAAAGTAGCAGATAGTGAGGAAGTATTAAATTTCATTTTTCAGTCATTTAGGGTGGCACAAGTACATGCCTCATACTCGTACACTGCCAAACTATTGAAAATAAGGGAATAACAAAAAATACACGGCACTTGCCGATTATTATTATTTAGTATACATTGAGGTAAACATTTGCGGCTTCAGTGTTTTCTGCTGTGACTCTTTGTTATTACAGTTCTAATGTTTGTTTTTAAATTTCATGCTCATAGAAACTTTTATAGAATATGTATAAGAGTACCTAATCACATACATACTTGTATTCCTATTTAAAGTTTTCAATATTCATTTCTTGTTAGACAGATTCGTTATTGTAAACTTGCAAAATATAGTAGATGATTTAGTATGTATGTATGTATGTATGCATGTACACTGTTTTCATTTCTTGTCATGTTGATAATAATAGTCCCCAAGGAATGGTGAAAAACTCTTTAAACTCCAATCGTTTATTTAGTTGTTCAGACCCACCAAAAAAAAAAAAAGTGAAGAAAAAAATGACTACAACTGCAGACTGGAAGTGCTTCTACTTCTGAGGAAAAAGCAATGAAATTTCGTCTAGCTACATACATACAAATTAAAAAGGTAAAAACTACGCTGGTTTTAATTTCGAAAAATTTTTTTTTATATTTTAGGATGTTACAAATATCAAGCATATGAACAAGGCTACTTTGCTCGAACAACCACACAATGACAAAATTGTTTATATTTATTATTAAATCATAAATACAAGCACAAAATACCTGAGTAGCTGTAATGCATTATTGACATAAACATTTTCTAATTCAATACAATTTTTTGTATCTGCTTTTTTTTTTTTTTTAATTTAATTTTTATGAATGACATGAAAATCAACAATAGAGATTTTCATCTCATTGAGATGATATAGAAAAGATAAAATTTCCCACACTTGCAGCCATATAAAACAAAGTGTAGGCTGATCTCTGCATTTGTGTCTAGTTTTAGGAAGTGCAGTGGAAAATTAACCCAATTTTTTGTTTATACCGCCAAATAATGTAACAAATTTTTATATCCAAAACTACCTGCCGACACAAAGTCTAGCACTGCTATCACGAGTATAATAGGTTATTTCAATGTGTTTAAATAATATTGAGAAAGAAAAAAAAAAAAAAAGAAAAGAATAAAATAAAAAAAAAATACATAAAAATGGAAAATCTCTCCTTCATTCCCATAGAATTCGTGTGTGCATTTCGATATTTTGTTCTCCGTTTTAGATATTTCTTTTTACTTGGTTTTTTGTATGTCTATTGATTTCTTGCCATTCATGTGTCATTGCTTTTGTGTTTAGTTTCTTTTTTTATATTTATTTTGAATGTAAGCGAGTACAACTGGTTACTGGTTTTCAATATTGATTATAATTTCCCTTAAGGTCTTATTAGTTCCACTCCCTTTACGTGCGTTTGTTTTGAAATATTTGACTACACGCTTAAAATGCATAAAATTGCCGGCATCATCAGTTGAACTCCCATTGAAACAGAAAAATGTGCACAAACGGAAATATATATTTTTTTGTATTTAATATTTTGTTTTATTTGCTCTATTAATTTACTAAAAGAGCATAATAATTGTTTCGATCAGCATTTCAAAGTTTGTTTTGATTTTACTTATGGTTTTGGTTGTTAGACACAACCTCTCTCAAAAATATGTATTTAAATGCATGCGAGTATTTGTTACGTACTACACATACTAATAAAACAAATAATAATAATTGTTTGATATGCATAATTGCATGTCTGTAGGACTTGACAGTGTTTGGTGTGAAATTTTTGTACTCTTATATCAAATACGTATTTTGTATTTTTATTTTTAATAAATGACATGAAAGTATTTTTTATTTTGCCCAGCCCTGCGTTTCCATATAATAAAGGGTGTTTTTTATAGACATTTAGAACTTTAAGTTGGCATTAATGTTCAAGATGGCAACCGATTTAACAGCTGTCAAGTGATTTATTCTCAGTTTGGTTTGGCAATTCATCATGAATAGACTCACGTCTGAACAACGCTTGCGTAGATTCGTCGAATGGGCCCAAAACGAGATTGCCGTTGTTCCCGATTTGCATAAGCGAATTTTGTTAAGCGATGAAGCGCATTTCTGGTTGAATGGCTACGTCAACAAACAAAACTGCCGCATTTGGAGTGAAGCTAATCCTCAAGTGTATGTCGAAACACCTTTACATCCAGAAAAACTGACTGTTTGGTGCGCTTTATGGGCTGGTGGAATCATTGGTCCGTACTTCTTCAAAAACGATGATGGTCAGAACGTTACAGTCAATGGTGATCGGTATAGAGCCATGATTACTAACTTTTTCATTCCTGAACACACAGCTCGTGCCACAACCAATTTATTGAAAGACACGTTTGGTGACCGCCTAATTGCACGTTTTGGACCTGTGAATTGGCCTCCAAGATCTTGTGATTTAACACCGCTAGACTACTTTCTGTGGGGCAATGTAAAGTCATTGGTTTATGCGGATAAGCCACAAACGCTTGACCATTTGGAAGACAACATTCGCCTTGTTATTGCCGATATACGGCCACAAATATTGGAAAAAGTCATCGAAAATTGGACATTCAGATTGGAATACATCCGAGCCAGCCGTGGCGTTCATTTGCCAGAAATCATATTCAAAATGTAATGCCACAAGATTATCTTTCGGATAAATAAAATTCATGTCAATCGAATAATCCATCGTTGTTTTATTGCAATTTAAAGTTTTATACGTCTATAAAAAACACCCTTTAAATAGCCTTTTTAATTACACTTGTTAAATATAAAATAATTTTTATTTGATCTCATGTCATAATGGCAAGCTAGAGAAAATTTTTCCTGGATAGATTTAGATTTTTCGCAATATTAACGAATATTAAATAATAATAAATTTTTAAGATCGACTAATTTACTAAAATTATTAGAAATCAAATTTAAATATGAGTGTGTGTTTTTTAAAGATTTGTGTGCTAAAAGTAAGATTATCGAAATGGTATTGGCAAAGAAGAAGGTTTCAATTTTGTTGGTATTGTTGTTATTAATTTGATTTTGGTTACCTAAAATTTATTAATTTTTCCAGAATTAAAAAAAGAAACACGTTTTGTAAGAAAACTATTTTAAACAATATTTGCCATGTCATTTGAAATACCACTATCACTACATAGTAAATATAAAGCAAAGTCCCTTTCCGCGTCTGTCCCTATGTCTGTATGTATGCTTAGATCTTTAAAATTAACGGATTTTGAGGCAGTTTTTTTTTTTTTTTTAAAGATAAAGTGATTCAAGAGGAAGGTTTATAAGTATAATCTTGGTAGGTTTAACGTTACAAATCCTCCCGGCAGGTAGCGCTATAGTCGGTATCTGGCTTATTTGCCTATTACCTGTTTTTACCCGGTCTCGCACGGTTCTTTACTCTATGAGTACGATTTCTTAGTGTAAGAAGATCGAATACATAAAAATTTTAAGGCAAGACAACATTTGCCGGGTCAACTAGTTTTTTATAAAATTACTAGACGTTTTTAACCGGTCTCACCTAGAGCGATCCTTTATTCCATGATTCGATATCTTACGAGTAGGAGTATAAAGAGAAAGCGTATGAACTAATTTTTTTTTTAAATCCTTTTACAAATAGAATTGTAATTGTTAAAAAAGCCCTCCAAAGAAATACAGATATTCACAACTTTATAAAATAGATCATGCCATATACTTTTGGACACAAAACGCCCTTTTACACTCATAACTGTTCATAAAAATGTGTGTTCGTACCTAATTTAAGCCTAAAGTTATGTTTTGAAATATTTTATTTATTTATTTATTAGCAGAGGCGTTAACTAAAGTGGTAAATAAAATATTTCATAACATAATTTCAGGCTTAAATTAAATACGAACAGTTTTGAGTGAAAACTGTTAGCAAGTGGGCGTAAAAATAGGTGTGCTGGGTCCAAAAGTATATTTAAATTTTACTTTCAAAATGGAAACTATATGTGTTAAGTTTCAGACAAATTCATTGGAAAATACAAATTTGTATTGCGAACAAATAAACAAAATATTAATTTTATTTATTAAAAGTAAGAAATTTTGCAGAAAATTAAAAAATAAAATTCAAATCCTACACCAAAGTAAAAGTATTCGCTTTAAATCGATTTAGCTTCGCTTAGACCAGTCTCCAATAGAATTGCAATTAGGCCATTTTTGCCCTAAGTTTGCTGATTCTTAAAATTGTTCTTTTGGATTAAAATGCGACAGCTTGGGATGGAGTTTTAAGAGAAAAACTTTTTGAATATCCAACATAAGACTTTATAAGGGTTCAAGTAATATTAGTTAACTTGAACTAATTAGTTTCTGATTTTTATTTTTATAGTATTTCTAGTGAAAATAATAAATTACATAAAGTAAAGTGTAATTTCTTAGTTTATTTTAAATTTTCTGTTTATAAATTTTATCAATATAAAAACATTTTAAATACAATAATAAAATAGTTAACACAATTAATTATTTAATTTCAGGCTGAATCATTTATGTAATTCTAATAAAAACATGCAGCCACACACCTGTATTAAATATTAAAAATAAAAAGAAAACAAAAATTAATAATCCAGAACACAACAATCATTATCGAACAATAATTTATTTTTTTTTTCTTTTTAAGTAATAATGATTCCATGCTTGCTGACTTTGTATGTAAACAATAAACAATTACGAACAATAAACTGTTGACAGGTAATAAATTCAAAGCAATTGATTTTTGTATTCTTGTAAAGGAAAGTAAATGAAAAAAAAACAAATAATAGAACTGCCAAAAATTCAAATACCCTGTAGAATAATGAAAAAAAAAAAACATCAATAGATGCTGAACAAGGATAGGCGGAAAAATTAGATAAAAAAAGATCATTATTTATGCTATTTTACAACCTTCACACTTCCTTTGGTAGCGAATAGAGACAGGATATAGTGAGTATTCTTTTTATGCACAGAAACAGACACACAAACACACAAACACACACACACCCAAAGAGGTACAAGCATGCACAATGCTGCACATGCACTTAAGAAAATAAATGCAAAAGAAAAGCACAAAGTGTGGTCTTTTTGTATGTGGTGCAATCAAAAATTAAAGTTTATTGTTTTATAATCATAAATACGAGTATATGTTTCAAATTTAAGTACATAAATTATCAATATCTCTAACAATAAATGTTTTTGTCCACAATAATTGAACTAAAAATGTTTTAATTTAATTTTTTTCCAATAACCCACAACAAAGTCAACCAACTCAGACTGTTCAATATTTTCTGAAACATAGATTTTTTTTTGTTTTATCATTTTTTGAATAAGCATTTTTTAAAAAATTCCAAAAATATTCAAAAAAAAATTTTTTTTTATGCAAAAGACCAGGACCATACACGACAATTTCAGTTGGGCAATTCTTTATTAATTCTCTTTTAAAATTGCCACTGTGTCTATACACAGCAATTTTGTTTTAGCAATTTTTGCATTCTTATTCAATCATTCATTCAGCCTTTAAACTACCTGACTTCTTAATTTACATCTTTATTAAAGATATGAAGAGAGAACACAAAAAGGAATTGCCGAGTACGAGCAAGTTTGTACCTCTTTCCATTCCTCTTTCCTCTGTCTCCTACAAAATCAAGAATTGCCCAACTAAACTTGCCGTGTGTGGTCCTGGTTCTTCCATTCTTCTTTCCTCAACAACTGCTCAACTAAAATTGCTGTTTGTGGTCCTGCTCAAAGCACCGTGGTTACAGAAAAAATGATTTTTTTTAACCTTGCAAAATTATTACATATTATTTGATACAAGCAGTGTTGCCAGGAGCTAGAAAAAAACAAGCTAAATTTGCCTAAAAAAGGGTTACAAAAAGCTAAAACACTCACAAGAAAATGCTAGGAAAAAGTTAAAAAACTATCGCTTAAATAAAATTCAAAAAAATAATAATGATTTTTGTAAAAAATCAAGAAGAGAACATGCAATGACAAAAACTGAAGAAAAAAGGTCGTTTTAAGCATGTTTTCCTTTTTTATCATAAGTTGCTTTAATTCCTATTAAAGCCAATACATTTACCTATCTAACGCAAAAGAAATCAAGTCCATATCTTGAAAACTTAGCAAGTTATGATCAAAAAGGTAGCCAGTTGTACTAAAAAATGGCCGGAAAGAGGCAGTAATAGAACTGGTTACTTTTTTGGTCATAACTCGCTTAGTTTTCAAGATATCGACTTGATTTCTATTGCGTTAAATAGATAAACGTATTGGCTTTAATTAGAGTTTTTTTTTTGCGGATAGTGCGAAAAAAATTTTTTCGGCAAAAATTACCATGGACTACCCCCTTTGCTTTTTTTGTTGAAAAAATGATAAAAAAATTTTTTCGCACTATCTGCAAAAAAATTGCGCAAAAAGCTATTTTGAAAATGAGTAAAAGCTAGAGGCTAAATCATAAATTTCTAGGCTAAATTCCAGAAAAAAAGGCTAAATCTAGCCTGAAAAAGGCTAAAATGGCAACGCTGGATATAAGCCATCATCCATAAAAAATGATTTTAAGTAAGAGAATACTCACTTAAAATTTTCGTTGTTTTTAATCTTTAAATTACCCCTTCAACAAAAACTAAACGAGGACCCATTTAAGGAGTTATTTGGCTCGAAATATCCATAACGCCATAAAAAATTTTCATTTTCAAATTATTATGAGATAACCAAACAAGCTGTTTTATGCAGCTTTACATAAAATATAAAGTACACTGAGAAAACAACTTTGGTTGTGAGAAGTAAATTTGTTGACAATCAAAAATTTAGTTCCGATAATCGAGTCTTAGAGAAAATGTTATTTAATCATAAAATCAAACAAAAAATAGGATCTTGCTACTTTAGATAAACATTTCGAGAAATGCTACACAAGAAGAAATTTGAATTTTATGTGTTGCATAGTGTAATTTCTTAAAATACATGAGAAAAGATTTTCGCTTCAAAATTGATTCAAATTTTAGTCTTTTTGTATCCAAAAATTTGAAAATTTTAAAAGAAATTATACGGCAGTGAGTAAAGTTTTAACCACCACTGTTTTTTTTAGAAAAGAATAACTGAAACCTGAAAACTGAAAAACCTAAATTATATTTAAGCAATTACCTTTTTATCCAAAAAAAAAAAATTAAAGTAGACTTTTAAAGTCAACGTTATAGAAATTTTTCACATAATTTTTTCAAAAAATTTATGTAAAATTTGATTTAACATCTACTTAAATTTTTTTAATAATTTAAATTTAAAGAAAGAAATTAAAACTTTATCATAAATTTTTTAAAAATTCTATTTTGCAGATTTGTGGTCTGATACAAAAAAGTTGACTTAGACTTTAAAGTAAAATTAAAGTCTACGTTAATTTTTTTTTGGTTAAGGGGGTTAATATTTAAAGTTGGTTTGAAAATCTTTTAAAACACAAAAAAAAAATTTTTTTTAATAAAATGACATTTTTATTATGTGATTTCATTTTATTATAATAAAAGAAAAAACCAAAAAAAACAAAATGCATTAATTGTCACCTCAAATATTTCAACATCATTCATGGTTTGCTTTTAATATTAAACGATTTTTATAAACAAAAACACAAAAGTAAAATAAAAATAAAATAAAAAAAAAGAATCAAGGAAAAAGTGTCTGTCAAAAAATTGAAGACGGATTAATTGTTTTTATTTTTTCCTTTTTGTCTTAAAAGATTTCCAATCAGATGTGTTTTGTGACCTAATGGACAGATACATTTTTCAGATTATAATCTCCACACTTGTGTGAATTTGACTCCAGCAATTTTAAATCACAACCCAGCAGAGTGGAGTACAGTAGACTAACGGGAGGGTATACATCATATATATTTAAAAGTGAATCAAGTCTGTGTGTGTGTGCTGTTTTCTGGCCATGCGTTTTGTGTATGCGTAAAAGTGCAGATTTAAAAAAAAAAAAATGGAGGGAAACACTAAATGAATTTTTAATGTTGTTTATGCTGGTTGTGGCATGATGAACTTAAAAATTGTGTGGTGGAGTCAAGTGTAAATAAGCTAAAATCCCACGATTCGGGTGGTATTTATGTATAATATTTATTTATTTAATATTGTAAAATGTTCATTCTGCATAACGACACAACCACTGTCGTTTATTTTACTTGAAGTATCTTTTATCATTAGAGGACATACGCCATATCAGTTGTCAATTAGTCTAAATACCTACACATACATACATACATATTTAAAAAAAAAATTAAATAACAATAAGAAATAAAATCCAACAGGAAATCAAGTTTGTCAATGCATTGAATAAATTGACTTTATCGTCTATATAAATATTTGACACTTGACATAGTGAAGACCATTAATGCACACATGCAGGCATACTACACACATACACACAGCTTTACACACATACATATGGCACAATTAAATTTATAATATTAGTAGA
Organism: Thelaira solivaga; assembly: GCA_947397855.1. Taxonomy (NCBI): domain Eukaryota; kingdom Metazoa; phylum Arthropoda; class Insecta; order Diptera; family Tachinidae; genus Thelaira; species Thelaira solivaga. The sequence continues at coordinate 61,775,265 of OX377612.1, read as the reverse complement.
TGAATGTCTCAACAAAAGTATCTTGACAGTAAAAAAAAAATTAATTTTGATTTTTTGACTGCTCTTTTTAATTTTCTTTAATATTAAATGCCACCAACTGAGTTGGAGTGTCAATACTATTGGCAAGACTTCAGTTTTTTTTTTAACTCAGTATTTGATTAAGTTTCCAGATTAAATATTTATTGCAAGGCAAACAGCTTCATAAAGGAATGTTTTCATTTTAACTCAGTTTTCATATAAATTAATTGATGAAAATAAATACTTATTTGATTGAATGTCTGAATTTCGAATAATTAACTTTGTTTGCATTTTAAGTAAAAAAATGCGCCCTGTGGCATCCCTCTATCGGTCTGTAGAAAAGAGATCGAGAGCATATTCTTGCGAAGGACACAGTTCAGATGGAGAGATGAATGGACATGTAATACGGCGAGGATGATCTGGCCTAGGCTGAATAGCAGTCGCAGTAAGGATTTGTTGTGGCTCCAAAGAGCCAGATTGAGAAATGTGGTGGCTGTAGTAACAGGACACTGCAATTTTGGCAACCATGCTAAGAGAATGGGTTTGCGATATAACGACTACTGTAGAAGTTGTGAGGACGAGGAAGAGGAGGAAACCCCTTCTCTGCCAGTGTCCAGCCCTGGAAGAGCGGCACATGATCCACTTCGGTGAACGACGTCTGCAGAGTCTTACTGCGCTGTCGGATGCAAGAGTCGACATGCTATATGGCTTCGTTAGATAGCGGTTGGTTTTTGTGACGGACTCACTCACTTTCTTTCTCTATCTTCTTTCCTTCCCATTCACTCTTCTGTTACTCTATACAGGTATTACAAAGGGGCCACGTTAATGGATCCAAATGAGCCCAGCTTTTGTATTTCTTTTCGGGCGACCTGTTTAGCCTAACCTAACCTAAGGCAACCTAAAAAATTTCTTGGTAATTTGAAAAATAATTGTCAAAAAAAGTTATGCCGTTGCCATATAGCAACGAAAAGTAATCGGTATTTATAGCAGTGGTGCCACATAACAAATATTATAATATTTATCATATTGAGAACTTGTAATTATCGAAAAAACTTATTGATCACTTTATCAGTTACTTTAGCTAATGTTAGTTAAAGCTATCTGAGACCTTATGAGTAAGTTGTAATAATGGCCCTTAGAATTAAAATTAGAATAAATAGCGGCAACATATCACTTGGTCACTATGCCTAAGATAGAGCTATTGTGACACAACTCTCAACTTAGAAATTCTCTTGCGTCTAGTATTCATTACGAATTCAAAGACTTTCTTATGTGATTTGTCTGCCATGCAATAAATAGCGAAAACGGGTACAAATTAGACCATTACAGTGACACAATATGTGCTCTGGTATCTCTTCGTTTTCGTTACATAGCCTGCAGAGGTCATTTTGACTGATACTCATATTTGCCACGAAGTGTTTCAATTCTATTCGTTGGCAACATCGTCATAAATTTTAAAGCAACATCACTTTTTTTCGTTGTCGACATCAATTCAACTATAAATTGGATATTCCTTACGACGTCAATAATTTGAAATTAGATATGGGATTCAAAAATTAATTTATCTAATATTTTAGTTATCTCTTTTAGTTTGCTTACAATTGTTGATTAAAAAGAGATTTTTTTAAAATTAATTTTATAAAAAATTTTGGTGTACAACTTTGCTTCCGCCGTTTTGCAATAGATCGGTAAGTGGTAGTCGAAATAAATAGATCGTAGATGGGAGAAAGTAGTGGCCAGCGATGGACAATACTTTGAATCATAAATGTATAACCAGTTTATTACAATAAAGCCTCGAATTTCTTAAAAAAAAAAACGGCGGAAGCAAAGTTGTACACCTAATAGAAAATAAAGATTTCTCTCATAACTATCCTTATTTCCGATGATTATTTATGTGCTGTTAACTTCTTCGCAAACTGAAAATATTTTTGTTGGAAAGCTACTGAATACCGAATTCAATAAAATATCGTTATACTTGTTTTTTCGATACGAATGTTCGTAATAAAAGTTACTGAGCCGCACTACAGGTGGCCGCAAGACTACAAAAAGCCCATTTTTGTAGTCTTGCTTTTGAGGCCCCTCTTGTCAAAAGTTAGTACCGGTGGTTGATATCAGGAAACGTAAAATTTTTGTTCATTATTGATCTCTCTTTAACACATTAATGTCTATTAACTTTTGACAAGAGAGCCTCAATCATGCAGCATTTACTTAAACCAAGGCATGTTGTAATGCTGTTGTATTCTTTATAAATTTAGGTGCAATGAATACTTTCATAATATTTAGAAGACATGACATCTACAAATTGACAAAACAATATTTTTATTTGTAAAGGGTGTTTTTTATAGACGTATAGAACTTTAAATTGCAATAAAATAATGATGGATTATTCGATTGGCATGAATTTTATTTATCCGAAAGATAATCTTGTGGCATTACATTTTAAATATGATTTCTGGCATATGACCGCGACGGCTGGCTCGGATGTAGTCCAATCTGAATGTCCAATTTTCGATGACTTTTTCCAACATTTGTGGCCGTATATCGGCAATAACACGGCGAATGTTGTCTTCCAAATGGTCAAACGTTTGTGGCTTATCCGCTTTACATAGCCCCACAGAAAGTAGTCTAGCGGTGTTAAATCACAAGATCTTGGAGGCCAATTCACAGGTCCAAAACGTGAAATTAGGGGGTCACCAAACGTGTCTTTCAATAAATCGATTGTGGCACGAGCTGTGTGACATGTTGCGCCGTCTTGTTGGGACCACAGCTCCTGGACATCATGGTTGTTCAATTCAGGAATGAAAAAGTTAGTATACCGATCACCATTGACTGTAACGTTCTGACCACCATCGTTTTTGAAGAAGTACGGACCAATGATTCCACCGGCCCATAAAGCGCACCAAACAGTCAGTTTTTCTGGATGTAAAGGTGTTTCGACATACACTTGAGGATTAGTTTCACTCCAAATGCGGCAGTTTTGTTTGTTGACGTAGCCATTCAACCAAAAATGCGCTTCATCGCTTAACAAAATTCGCTTATGCAAATCGGGAACAACGGCAATCTCGTTTTGGGCCCATTCGACGAATCTACGCAAGCGTTGTTCAGGCTTGAGTCTATTCATGATGAATTGCCAAACCAAACTGAGAATAAATCACTTGACAGCTGTTAAATCGGTCGCCATCTTGAACAGTAATGCCAACTTAAAGTTCTATACGTCTATAAAAAACACCCTTTATTTCAAGTACTGGCAAACTGAGGTTTAATAACAAAAATGACTACTGCTAAGCAAATCTTATTATTATTTTAAAATCTCCAAATTTGTAATTATTATTTCATGACTACCACTAGCAAACACTTGAGTATTTACATTATACATACTCACATGCACAAACAGGAAACAGGATTTGCCTTTTCTTGCTCGTTACTCCCAATAATCATAAAAGCAATTGCACTTACAAGTCATTCAAATATCCGCACTTAAAAAGGTGTGCAAATATATTAAAGGGAAAATGAAGAAAGAAAGAAAAAAGAGGACACTCAACCGACTGTGTTATTTATTTGTTTTTTTTTGTGTCTTAAATTAGCCAAAAGAAAATAAAATTTACAATAAAATTGCAAAAAGGGGTGGCCGGTTGTTGTGCTCATTTTAAAATTAAACCTAAAAATCGCTTTGAATAAAAAACAAACCGGCAAAAAAAAAAGTTAATAACAAATCTTGACATTACACAACAAGATGTATACAATACAATTGAAATGAATTGTATTGAATTCATTGCCCTTTTTTCTTTTTTTTAATAGAGAGAACACATTTTTATTTGTTTGGTTTCTTTTATTACATGATTTCAAGTGTGTTTTGGTTTTGTAATAAAGAAATGTTAAAAAAAACCTCCCAGTTGCAGTGTTGGTTTAACTAAAAAATTTAGCTTAGTGTTAGCTTTAATAATAAATTTTTTTTTTAAAGAAAGAATTAAGGTTTTGAAGAATTTTTAAGCAACACATGTTTCTATATAAAAATTATTTTTAATGTGTTTGTTAATTCTCTGAAATTTTGCTACGTCTAATCCTTATATTTCAAGCAAGATCATCATATAATGTTGTGCCCGCCACGCCTCTTTTCCTTTAAAACAAATTATATTAGTTAAGAAGTGATTAAATGCCTGTGTTTTAATGTGTTCATTTTTCTGAAATAAGCTCTCTATACTCTCCGGGCAAGACCGCATGAAAACATATGAGCTGAGTAACCCTTCCTGAAATAATCCATATAAATAAAATTAATTTGAATTAAACAAACAGGTTTGTTTACTTGTTCGCTATACAAACTTTGGTTTCCCAAATGATTTCTTTGCAGTTTGGTTCAAATGATTTTAATACTACAAGTTTACTACGGCTATTTAGATGGGTCTTTCAATCAAGCAAAGTTTATCTTTTAACGAATATCAGAGGTATTCAAGTGAGCCCAGCTTCTGTTTTCTTTTTGGGGCGCTCTGTGTAACCTAACCTAGGATAACACATGTACGGTGTAGAAATTGCAAAAAAATCTTAAAAGCCTTAAAAAATTTGTTAAAATCATTTATTAATTATTAAGTGCAACAAATTTGCCATAAACTATTTAAAATTTGCCAAGCAATCTGCCGAAATTTAGAAAATCAACAAGTCCTGTATAGTTTAAATTTTATTGAATAGCAAATTTAATTTTGAAAACTTTTCTTTTTAAACAAGAAGTTTTTATTAAATGTATTTTAAATCATCATTTATGAGTGTAATCCATCTGCACATACATACATAGTACATTTGACTTTTCATTTTAACTGTTGGTAGGTATTATCCTCACGCTTTTAAATTAATTAAATAGAGATGAAGGAACAAAAGACAGATTGACTTGGGCGTGGATCAAACTCAAAGTTGAAATAATATTTAGTAATTGTAAGCAAAAAGGAAGCAAACATACAAAGCAGTTTAAATTATTTTTGAAGCAAATGTATCATTCCTTCCTCCTCCAGTGAAGCCGCATCTGATCACACTACATACTAAATATTGTTTGTACATTAAAAACTTTTATTTAAATTCAAGACTTACAACAAAATTTGTAAATATAAGAATGAAATATGTATGGAAAAATTGCAAATACGAAGGCGGTTTAAAAATTAATCTCAAGATTACTTACATATCAATTCATTAATTAATTAATTTCTTTGAAGAAGACTTTCAATAGAAGAAAATATAAATTAAAATATTAAGATCTTAAGCTTGAAAATTAAAACTTTTGATTTTATTTTAATAAACTTTTAGCTAAACAAAAATATATTTTTATTTAATTTCGGTAGCAATTTTCTATTTACTGATTTTGTTTAAATCAAATTGAAAGAAAATTTTTTAAAATAAAGTCTGACTTTCAATGTAAAACGTGACACAATGTCTAGAAAAACGCAATTTAGTGCTTAAAAAAGTGGATGACTTAAATTGGCAAAACAACTTTTTTAAATTCTTTTCAAAATTGTTGAAATTTTTATTGATATTAAAAACATACATTTTGTAAGCCCTCGCATTTATTCATACATTTAACACACAACAACAATAATAATAACAAAACAAACAAACAATCATGATATCGTTCTCACTTAATCATTATCCTGGCCGCAAGGGTAGTTTAAATCACATCCTTTGTAGTTTTTATAAAACAAATAAAGCACCTCTCGCTTTACTTTTGCTAATTGACGGCATCTGCTCAATTAAATTATGATGACGATAATGATGATGACTACAATACTTGTATACTGGGTGGTAAGTGATTATAATGCCTGTATAAGTGGAATTGTTGCTTTAAGTTATTCTCTTTTTAAGCCAAAACGAGCCATAAAGAGAAATCTTTATCACGCCACCCCCACTTTCAGATCAACTTAAATTAAATAAACACACTCGCGCACATACACACACTTTATGTATTGTCAGGGCAACACTTTTAAGCTGGTATTCGTTAAATGCCACTGTTATTTGCACAAGTAATGCAAATGAGCTGCCACGAAACATACAAAGGCATGATGAAACAACTACCTTAGTAGCAACCCACTATGATTCTACTACCTTTTCCATTATGATAATTGTGGCATCATCAACATTATTATCATTATGACAGAATGATTTTATATATTAGCGGTCGGTATCCCCAACGCCGAGCCGCCACTGTCATGCTTCATTAATTGGTTGTTAACTAAATATAGAAAAAAAAATTAAAGTTAGATTTATTAGTTAAGGGCCCGGGGATAAATCTTTTTTTTTTAGTCCGGGAACACAAAGCAATTTTAGTTGTTAAAATTTTTCTTAATTCTCTTTTAAAATTGCTGTTGTATTCACACACAAAAATTGTGTTTAGGCAATTTTAGCATTCTTATACTTCTTTATACTTCTTTATGTGAATAAAGAACAAAAGAAAACTGGCCATTACGAACAATTCTGTACCCCTTTCCATTGCTCTGATGTTTCTCTCCTATAAACTCCAAAGCTGTGCACCTAAAATTGATGTGTGTTTTCCCGGTCGGTCATATATCTTATTAAAAAAAAACACTTTTTTTGGGTTGGTGTATGATGTATCCACTGAATTTAACTGAGTTTGCGGTGCAATTTTTACATCTTATTAGCAGTTGTCTTCAAGTTTTCCAAATCCCTTATTCGATGTTGTCTCAAATTTCAAAGTATTTCAAAAATAGATATTTTATAATTAACAACTCCATTTTAATTGGTTTCTTCAGAATAAGACGTCAACCACAAACGTGGTCAGCATGTAGGACCATAGATAGAATTCGCATGAAATTTATAAGATAATTATGTTTTAAATCATTGAAGAACATATCATAAGCTGGGCGTAAAAGTAGGTGTGGTAAATGTGAAGATGGATGTTAGAATTTAAAACATTAAAAAACCATCAAATTTCTTGCTTGAAAATTGAGCCTAAAAGATGATCATGGCAGGTACAAAAGTATATAATTTTTTTCATAGAGAATAGAGATTAAGAAATTTCAAAAAAAAAAAAATCTGTTAAGAAATTTTTTTTAGTAAAAAAAAAACCAGATGATTTTACTTTATTAATTTTGAAAAAAAACTTTGAAAAAAACTTGATGGAATAATGTTAAAAAAATGTTTGGTTTCAGTAATGTCTAGCTCAGGTGTAACGGGTTTCATCTGTGCAAATAAGCTTACTCGAGTATCTCATGTCTTTCAAAGAAATGGAATGTGATAAATATTAGCTCATGTTAACCAGAACCACACACAGCAAGTTTAGTTGGGCAATTCTTTCTCAATTCTCCTTTAAAATTGTCGTTTTGTCCACACACTTCTTACTCAGTCATTCATTCAGCTTTCAAGCTTTATAAAAGATACGAAGAGAGAACACAAAAGGGAAAGTTTGTTTCCTCTCTCTCCTACACAATCAAGAATTTCCCAACTAAAATTGTTTTGTGTGGTCCTGGTTTTTAGAGAGTTTTCCATGTTTAATATAAAAATTCGCTTTTCTTTTCAAAGTGTGGCAATTTTTATTATTTTAGAGACATTGATTTATTGGAGAGCAAAAATTGAAATTAATTAATATAAATTCAATAAAAGAAATGTATTTTCATTTTTAGAAAACTATTTAGTGTGTCAAATTGAACTTATTTTAAGAAATAAGCTTTTCTCTTCACCCATAATTTAAAACCTGGTCATCATTGAACGAACGTGAACGAAAATTGTAAATTATTTTATTTTCTATCTAGTACAACAATAAAGCTTACCAAAATATAAACATATACTGCATACATATGTATGTGTGCATACATATGCAGACATGAAGTTGTAGTAGCTTATTTTGAAGGGTCTAGGAAGAAAAAAAAAAGGCAGCACAAGTTACTATAGTGACTTTAGTTTACTCTTCATATTATTTTTTTTATCCTCCATTAGCATCTTCAAAGCTAATGACGTAAATATTGCACATGCCATGATTTTCTATGTGAACATTGATTTATTTATTTATTTTAAAATTTGATTGTTCAAATCCTATCAAAGTATTTAATTTATTTAGAAAAAGAAAATGTTTCTCAAACAACTTGTATATTTGTAATACATAATTTGTTACTATGATGAGGATTCATTAAAATTAAAATTAAATGAAAAAAAGGCATGAAAAATTGATAAAAATCAAGGTTAAAAGGAAAAATATATATATGTGTGTGTGTGTATGACTACATTTTGAATTTAATAAATAATAATGAGGCGGCGCAGGTTGGTTAAATGGCACAATTTGCTGCTTCGAAAAACAAAATTTTTTATTCTTTGAAAATCTGATAACGAGTCAAGCAAAACAAAAAGTCTAAAACAAAAAAGAAAAGGAATTTATAAATCAAAATAGTTTTGAGCATCATGTGTTCATAAGCCTTCAAGCTAGCACTTTAATAGAGTTTATTCCATTGTTAATTGTGATGTCATATTACAGTTGCCTATAGTAATTACGAAGGAGCATTAAAAAAAAAACAAAAAATTATCTTAAATACTTTTTAGCATCTTTAAGGTGCTAAGATCCCTTAAGATCCTTTGTGAAGTTGTTGGTTGCTTTTCTTTTTGGTCTATGATTTCTTACCTTAATGATTTTATCATTAATATGTTTGTTTTAAAGAAGTTTTCTCAAATTACCGTTCATTTGTGAGCTGCATTAAAGAAATGGAAACTTAAAAAAAAAGTCTTTCTTTCATTATTGACATGTTGTCAAAGGAAAATAGCACTGGAATTGATTGTGCTTCTTTTAAATCTTAGAGAGCGGTAGAGGATATACAAATAATTTAAAAGAATTTATTTAAATTTTTGTAAACCAGTCCTTAATTTTCTTGTTAAATTGTATAAGTTTTCTAGTCCAAACTATAATTAATGGTATAAAAAATAAAAACAGTATACGAAAATTTGTTTTTATTTGCCATACAAGTATAGGACAGAAACCGGGGTTCTTTTCTATGAGGCTAGGCCGTTAATTTTCCATGCATGTGTTTATGGTACGTAACACACGTACTAAATATAATAATAAAAGCTTTAATGCGGTCTCTTGCCAGATAAAACCTCAAATCAGTTCATTCTAAGATTTATTGTTTCTAAAAGAAATCTACATACTAAAGGGCTGCACAAGCATACTTGAATGCCACACATCACTACAAACATGTTTAATATTTTATAATAGAAAGTGCTTGTAAGTCATTCCAATGATAAATAATTTTTGTAAAATATTTTTCCAAAAAAAAATATTCCCAAGTCAAAGAAGTTTTCATAATAAAATTTGGTAAAGTGAAAATAACTCTCCTGATGTTTCAGCATCAGTGGACCCCGTCTGTTCTAAGAATTCATTATTAATTATTTTCTGTGCATCCCACATATGCCAACTTAAAAAAATCTGCTGAAATTTGTTTCGTTTTTGAAAGCAACAACATAAAACTAAAAAATAAAAAATGTTTGCTTGAAAAGAGCTAACCCTCAAATTAATAAACTTGTGATTCAGTTAACAGGCAGCTGGGTGATTAAATAAATGCCAGAATTTGTGTGGTGAATGACTCTTAAGTAGAAATAATATATAATAAACTAGCTGACCCGGCAAAACATTGTTTTGCCTTCAAATTTTATTTATTTTGAAGGATAATTAAAAATATTATAGAAGAAAAATATAAATTGGTTATGCCGAACAGTCGAATTTTATATATTAAGATAATCAATTTTTGGTTGTGGTGAATTTGTAACTCCTAAAGTTAACCAGGAATTATTGAATCACATATTCGTTAATGGAGGTAAAAATAACATCGTGAGGAACCCTTAAAAGTTACTGAAACAGGGACTTACAGCCCCGTTCTTGTAGACGAATATCTAACATATGTATGACCATCGTTGCTGGTGATTCACATTGAGAGCGATATCTAATAAGCTTAGAAATTCTTCTGTGATCTGACATGTCGTCTTGATGAAATAAGTATATCTGATTAAGAAAGCAACATGTTGAAGAGGCCTTGATTCTCTTTAATGCATGAAATCTTGCAAGTCTTTGTGTACCTAAATTTTGTAAAATTTCTAGTGCTGCACTCCTAGGCCAGAGCACTGATATTCAATTAAAATTTTTCCATGAGATAAGATTTTTTTTAAAGGATACATTTGAGAAAATTATCACATAGTGCAACAATCACAGAAGTCGCGGTTGTTAATGAATTTTTAAGTGAAATGGCCTGCAATGTATCTATAAAAATGCATTTTCTGCATTCATATTTGGACTTCTGCCCAGAAAACAGTTCAACAAGGCGAACATTTCCGCCAAGAAACGGTTGCAAATATAAAATAAAAATGTTTTCAGAATATTTTTTGTCATTTCAACGGGATACTGATCATGTTGAGGTAAAAAAACTGTCAATCATTTTTGAGTTAAATGGCCAAAAATTGTATTTCTTGAAATTCCTTTTTTTAATAACTCAGCAATTTTTTAACGGACCTAAAACAAGTTGGGTTTCGGTTATTAATAAACATATTTTGAAAATAAATTAAAAAATTGTAAGTTGTCTTTATAAAATACTGGATAAAAATGTCTCCAAAGTTGAAAAATGGCGAAAATAATTTAAAAAAAAATGGTTTATTGGAGAAATACGCATAGATCTCTTAAGTTTACTTAAATGATATATTTACCATTCAAACGGCCTTAATGTTATCTTTCTAAATCCGCTGAAACACTTAAAATCGATTAATACTCAACTAAGTTTCTAAAGGTATGAAGGGGTTTGGCAAATTCCAAAAACAGATTCTTGTTGTACTCGACAGCGCCTACCAGAAAAATAATATCACTTCCCAGGTATTTTTTTGTCACTCAGTATAATCTATAAAATATTTCATTTAATCAATGTAACAATTTTAATAAAATCATTTGGTTGGATTTATGAAGCATTTTTCAAAGTTAAGCTTTCATAGTTAATAATTTGATAGAAAACAGTCTAGTTATTAGAGAAAAAAGACACTTATTTTTGAGTACGGAAACTTTTTTTTATACTTCTGAATCTGCTGTGGATATAAATAATATTTAAATGTTAATCTACTTGAAGTTGCAGCCATTTTACTTTGATCGTTGGCGAACAGACACGTTTTGGAAAGATAATTTGAGACAAAATTTTATAAGTTTTTTTGGAAAACGAAAAAGAGATATTTTTTTTTTGTTTGAGACGCTATATTTTCTCTTATTTCAAAATTTTTATTTATATTTCATTAATGCAATTAGAACTTAAATGTTCGTTTATAGCACAACATAAAAGCAAATACGAGGACGTGCCACACACACATACATACATAATATGTTTAGAGCTATAACTATGTCAAAAATACTAGAGTCCTTTTAGACAAATATGTAGCAACAACAACACAAACTTAAATTTGTAACTGTAAATACAACCAATGTTAAACAAAAGAATGGCAGAAAAAAAAATTTATAAATTTTTTTTAAATATTAAAATGTAAAGGAGAAGATAGAGGTGGAGATAAAAATATGCAATATAAAAGCCAATTTCAAATTGTAAAACGCCCCAAATATGAGTCACATACAATAGATAAAATGAAAATAAATAAATAAATTCAAATTAAATGAAAGCACTAAAACAAAAACAAAAAAAAAACAGAAAACCAAAATGAAACAAGAAAATTGTTATCAACAACAGCTCGAGGATAGTGACAACAAACGTTAACGACAACAATCTAACGATGATGATAACAGAAAATAACTATGGCGACGAGATTGTATCATGTGTATCGTTATTGCTGCATTTCTCGTTGTTGTTAATGATAATGATGATGATGATGATGGTGGCTTATGTACTCAACTGAAGAATACTTGTTAAAGAACAAATACCAAACACAATAGAAGCAAAAGATGAGAGAGTTAATACTTATACGAGCATGTATTTATAGAAAAAAAAAAGAAAACAAATAAAACAGAAGAGTACTCATACATACAATTAGTAATATGAAAAAGAAAAAGCTTCCTGCATACACACTTAACATCATCATCAACATCACCAAGATGAAAAAAAAAAAGAAATAAAATAAAATAAATGAAAAACAACTGAAAAAAAAGCAAGCAAGTAGAACAAAAGATTTTTTTTCACTCACACACACACATGTGCATACACACATCTTGAGTAAGCAAATATAAGGATGCCCAATCCCATTGGATAGATGTTGAGCAGACTCATACATTCACATTCATGTATGTATTGTGCATATTATTTGTATTATACCCATCCAGCCAGACACCCACCCACTCACTCATTCAATCACTCAAATGAATACCTAAGGCTTTGCCTTGTGATTTACATTAAGGGTTCTTTTATTGTACAGATGAGAGTTTTGATTGTTTTTTGTTTCGTTACGAGAAATGTTTGTGTTCTCATACAAAAATACATGTAAATAATAATTCTTTCTTTACAATTGTAAAGGTGATTTCTTCTCTAAGAGCTTTTTTTTTGGAACAAATTGTACGCCAGACTAATATTGCCAGATGTAAATTTTATTTATTAGGAACTTAAAATATCCAATAAATACCCAAAATTTAGATTTGAATAACATTTTTCGAATCTTAAAATTAAAAAAAAAACAATATTGATTTGAATTAAATTAAAAAAAATATATTTGTATATATTTACAGCCAAATTCATAAAAAACATTTCAGCTTAATAAACGCTTCTTAAACAAATTTTCCATAGAAAAACTGCTTATTAAACTCTTGATAAACAAAAAGCTTTTTTTTTTAGAAATTTGAAAGTTAAAATTTTAAATTTTTATTAAAAAAATAATGGTTGAGTCAATTTTAATAAAGTTTTCTTATTTTTTACAAAAATTAGTTAATAAAAAAAGAGTTATTATTAGAGGGCTTATAAATGAAGCTTTTATTCAGCTTCTAAGAAAAATTTATTATTTTATTATTCCTGGTGAATGCTAGGCAGCAATATTGACATTTTAGCTTATTAAGGCTAGAGTTAGCTTTTTTTCTCTCCCATTTAGCCTTGAAATTTATGAATTACCTTCTAGCTTTTTTCTTTTTCACAACAGCTTTAAGAAAGCTAAAATTATCTATTTACGTGTTATATACTTTTTTTTAATGAAACCAAATTACACATAAACTAAGGCTGAAGAAAATCTAGCTCCGAACACAATTATTTTACGTCTCTCTTTTTCTAACTTGAATTGGATTAAATTTATATTTTGTCTGCAAAATGTTGAATTTAGTTGCTACTACTTTTAAATTTTCAAAAAAAAAGTTGAAGTGTTGGTAAAAAACAAATTATTTTACATTTGCTTTATGAGCCAAAATATTACCAAAATTACCTAAAGTAATATTTTGGGATAAAATTTTGAAAGGTAAATTGAGGAGTTGGCCAGAGAAAATTTAATTTCAGGAATAAAAAAAGTATTCGTCTGCTCCTTATGAAATAAATGTAATTAATTTTCAGCCTGAAATATCGTAGATTTATTTTTATTATTATTCAAAATGGTTTAATAATGATGCAGAAAACTATCATTCAAAAAATTTCTTTCAAAAAAAAATTTTGTTCTTAAGAACAAAAAAAAAATAAACAAACGTTGATGGTTTTAATGAATTTAGTATTGTGTTTTCTGGTACCATTTATTGCGATTTTTATTACGCTAAAGCGAGGCAAAATATTGTATTGAAATCAAAGTTATTAAGTTCTTTGCTCTGCATTAGTCACTCTTTAAAAATATTAGGCACAAGATGCTATTTGTTGCCATTTGCTAAAATGATTTAATTTTTTAGTTTTTGTTATTGTTTTCTTTTTGTTTTTTTTTGTAAATCAAAACAATTTTCAATTTAAAGATCGAATTTTTTGTAAATTTTTTTTCTAGTCAGCAGAAAAAAAATTAAACTCTAATTTAAGCTACTTACGGTCCACTGTAGACTTAACTATCACGTGAGTAAAATCGGTGTGGTACAGGACGACTCTTGTAGTTTCTGTCGGGAAAGACAAGAAACGTAGAAGCTTGTTCTGTGTGAGTGCCCAACGGTGGCAAGACTCAGAATGAGATACTTAGGTAGTGGGACATTGGTTGAAGAAGGTCTAGGTGCGATTATCCCATGATGATGTTAATAATATTTATATTCCATCTCTTGGCAAAGCTGTCATGCGTTAGTTATTGCTTAGTTGTAATAATGGCTCTTAAGGATTCTCGCTTCGATCGATCTGTAATACTAGAGCTCTCCTCTCCTCTCCACTCCCACTGTAGCAGGATATTTACAACAGTAATTACGATCAGCTCATTAAATTGACTACAACTCGATAGAAATCGACTAAGACTTGTAGAAAAATTTTATACCACAAGGGGGTGTCAATAAGTGTTATGTAGTGCTATGTGATAGCACAGCATAATCGACCCATTAAATTGAATGATTTTCTTTTAGAAATTTATATGTACAGACATCCACACAGTACCATTTCTGCATACATACATAAAATTGTTGTATAATGAGCATAGATTTTTATTTTATCTGGTAACTTTGGTTTTTCTGCTAACAAAACATCTACAGCTGCTGTTGCATGCCAACGATTTTTCTTTTTTATTTTTTTATTTTTAATGTGTGCAAGGCAAACTAAAACTGCAGAGAATACCAGTTTACAACAAAAATAATTCATATTCATATTTTGTCTTTTTCCCTCTTGCAACTGTTGACACGAAGCAACAATGGCGCAGATGCTTGGCAAAAAAAGTAACGCCTTTTCCCTTATGAGAGAGAGTATGTTGCTAAAGCTACAGCGTTTTTCTCTTTTCAACTTATGTTAAAGTCACGGTTATAAATTTGGGAACAGTTTCATTGTGGGTACAGTTTTTTAAGTATTTCGTTTTTTTCTTTTCTGCAAAAACGATTTGTTAAAGAGCACGTATTTAAATGCAGCGTATATACAATTTTATGCATACATACATACATGCTATATAAATGCTTGGCAGTGTGTTGTGTGTGTTTGGGTGGGTTTTAGGTGTATTGTTGGGTAAGATGTGTTGGTACATTTAATTAAATTTAAAATATTGTCCTTAGTTAACTATTCAATTTATTAGAAGTTTCATATATATATCAAATATTGTTGGGTTTTATTCAGTTTTATATTGTTGTTAAACATTTATACTCTATGTGTGTGTGTGTGTGTGTGTGTGTGTAAGGCTATAAACATTTACAATCGAAAGCACAGGAAAAATAAAATAAAATAAAACACATTTAATTTCTATGCTGTAATAAATGGAGATGAAATTGTTTTTTACTTAATGCGTAGTTTATGTCTTTTTTTTTTAATTTTAATTCAGAAGTAATTCGTTCGAAATACCATTAAAGTCGAATATGTTTTTAAGCACAGTTTGCACATACACCTACATACATACAGAATCCATATCAATCAATTTACCTACATACATACATACTAGTACACTACACCCACACGTGTTTTAATTATAAAAAATTTTCTGGAATTAAGCACAAATAAAGATTAATATTTTGTTAAACTTTTAAATTCCAAATAGAAATTATTACATAAAAATTTTACTTTTATTTGAATTTTGTTTTGTTTTCGTTGTTATTTTTATTTAATATTGGTGCCATAAATCTAATGTTTTACTGGCGTCTGGCTAGAAATAACAGACCAGTCACCCTAAAGTCGGTGTTTCTGGAAAGTGATTTTAAGTCTAAAAGTTCCTTTACACTAAAGTAAGCTTTTAATAAGACCATATTTTAATAATTAGTTACGCTTGTAAATAACTAGTTTTTATTACGCTTTTGTTTAACATTAGTTTAGAATTAACAAAATTGATGCAATAATAATGCTAAAGCACTTAAACAACTTTGGTTGTGAGGACTGACTTTAATACCTGTCAAAGATTCAGTTGTGATAATTGAATTTTTGTGTTTTCCCAATAACAATTCGTTTATACAGCTCAAAACATTATTGGGAGAATTAAATTTGCGGCTGTATTATCAAATTACGATTTTTGCTACTAAAAAAATTTAATTAACACAACTGAATTTTTACCTGGTAACAAATAACTTGGCTTGTAACAACTAAATTTCTTTTTAATCGTGATAATAGAAACTCGACCTAACAGCTCCCAAAAAATTTTATACCTACTGTATTATAGAATTTAAGTTGCTATAACTAAAAGATTTGATTATCACAATTGAATTTTTGCTGGTAACAAATTCAGTTTATACATTAGAAATTGTTTTCTGTGTCTACAATGGAAAACAACTAAATTTCTTTTCAATCAAAAATTCAGTTGCGATAATCGAATTTTTTAATCGTGATAATAGAAAATCACTCTAATAGCTCCAAAAAAATTTTATACTGTATTATTGAGTTTTGGTTGCTTTAACTAAAAATTTTGATTGTCAAAACTGAATTTTTGCCTATTAACAAATTCAGAAATTTTTTTCTGTTCGTAGGCATTGAGTTAAGTCACACATTAAGTTAAGTTATAATTTTAAAGTACACACAGAAAATATTTTCGATTGTGAGAACTAAATTTATATCCAATTAAAAAAATCGGTTGTGATAATCGAATGTTTTAGTCTTGATAATAGAAAATCGGTCTTACAGTTTTAAATATTTTCAACAGAACTAAATTTTCGGCTGAATTATCAATTTTGGTTATTATAACTAAAAAGTTTGATTATTACAACTGAATTTTTGCTTGGAAATAAATTTAGTTTTCTTAATCGAAGTTGTTTTCTGTGTGTTATTGCACAGAAATGGCTATTTAATTTGCTGGAATATTTTTCAAGCTCAACACTGGCTTGCTGGTTGTAATTTGCGATTGATTAAACCGAAAGTTTTATTTTTTATGTTTCCTAAATATAATTTTATTGGAAAATAGAAAAAAAAAAATTATAAACCAAATAAAAATCGTTTTTCTCTCTCTGAATCAATTAAATATTTAATCAATGTGACAATTCAATTTTTTATTTATTTAGAGTAAATACTAAAGGGCCACACATCACTACAAACATGTGTAATATTTTATAATAAAAAGTGCTTGTAAGCCTTTTCAAGTATGCTTGTGCAGCCCTTTAGTAAATACTTAATTATTTGAAAGAAAAATTTAATTAATTTTTTTGATTAAACTGTTTAATTTATAAATACAGAAATATTAATTTTTAATTAATTTGAGAGAAAAAGTATTTATAATTTTCCTTACCTTTTCCAAAAAAAAGAAAATTATGCTTGAATTGAACTTAATTTCTATCTCCCTTGCAAGGCCAAAGGCTACAAAGTTTTGTTATTTATGAAATGCTTCTTCCACCTTAACAGAAAATGTAGTTTTTTAAAAATTTTTGTACAGAAAAATGCAGCACATTTTGTTTTGCATTTTTCTCTGCATTCTTTACGAAAGATTTCCACTTTGTTGTTAATTTCTTAGTCTAGTCAGGATTTCAATTATTATTCGATGTAAAGAAATTGAAATTTTTATCAAAATATTATTAAAACTCTAAAAAAAACTATTCTTTTTATTATTATAATCATTATGGTCCATGATCACACCGCGGCTTTTAAGATCTATTGTGCAGCCCAGTTCCTTACTGCAATCCGAGACCCCTTATGAATCGCGTAATTGTTGGGGGACTAATCTTGCCAAGATCTTCTGTAACCAATGCCCTACTACCCAAGCAGCTAATTCTGCGTCTTGCCATCGCTGGGCACTGGCAGAGACAGAAACGACAGGAGTCGTCTTGTGCCACACCGATTTTACTCATGTGATAGTTAAGTCTACATTGGCCCGTAAGTACCTCAACGTAGAGTTTAATGTCATTTCTGCTGAGGTTCAAAACAACATCTGCCTTAATAATGAGTCTCTTTGACTGCCGCGTGCCCACTTCATTTTCTTTTTATAGCTAAATAGTGACCTCCGAATGCATAGTAAATTGAGAAAAAAAAACTTCGGTTGTGAGAATCGAATTTACAACCAGTCAAAAGTACAGGTATGTTAATTGAATTTTCTAGTTATAATGATAGAAATTCGCTCATACAGGCAAAACTATTATTAAAAGAAATAAATGCTGGATTGCATACTCGAATTTCGATCATTGATTCTCACAACCGAAGTTGTTTGCTGTGTACATCATTTGAGGATAATGACCCTTTCTGTATGACTCTTTACACTTGTTGAGGTGTTATACGTTAAGGCAGGCATCCATTTCAGTAACTAAATTGACTTGCAGATGTTTCATTGACTAGTTTTTATAAAAATAGAATGTTATTTAACAGATACGAGTACATTAAGCGCAACAAAAATTATACATGTCCTGCTCTTATTATTTGAGTAGTTGTCAGAGATTTGATGAACAGAACGACATATTTATTTATGAAGCTAAAAAGTTTTTTTGTCTTTATTTTGGTTTTTTTTTGGATATGAGACTGCTTTTATTACAGTATACATTTTTACTATTGTTGGTGGGCTTCTGCCTAAGGAAAGTCCAGTTTGTTTCTAGGTATTGTAATAGGGGGCATAAATTACACAAAATGGCAAGTGTGCCTTCATTTAGTTTTAAATTTAATTAATTTATTTGTGTGTGTAAGAAACAAACTATTCATGATTCTATTTCACATTGAAAACATCACACAAGTCATCTTAAAATCCATTTAATTATTGATTATTATTAATAAATACTTATTTAGATTAAATCTAATGAAACTAAAAATATTTCTGATTAATAGTTGAAACAGGCTGCTGTTGGTTTGTTGTTCTCATTTATGGCCATTTAATTAGCCGGTGCAAAATGCCAAACAAATGACAAAGATCCAAGAGGCTGATTTTGTGGGTGACTGGATGAACAAATAAAGTAAAAAAAGGGCTGTCGTACTATTCTAAGAGGATAATGAAAGTGATGTTGACAAATAAATGAATTTATATCATTTATGCATGTTGGAAGCACTGCAATACCAGCAAACACTTTTATAACTTCTGCAAATTACTGTGTACATTTGAGTTTTTATATTTTTTTGTCGTCGTTGTTTTTCTTTCATTAGTACGTTGGTCCCTGTGACCAAAAAAGACACGTGCCTTAGCTGTTGGCTGTCGAAATATCAGATATCATCTGGCAAAAATAACTGTCTAGCTGACTGACTGACTGACTGGCTGACTGACTGACTGAATGAATGAAGTAGTGGAATTAGTTTTTGTTTCAATGCGAACGCATGCACGCATACATTCGCCGACTAATAGATTAAAATCAATTCACCTTAACAAACTCATTTCAAATTTAACTACGACTACTTTTGCCAAAAACTTAAAACACACAAAAATGCTGGAATTTTTGTTTGTTTTTGTTTATCTTAAGCTACTTGTGGGTTGCACTAAGGCAAACAGCAAAACCAATACTCTTTTTTTTATCATTTAACTAAATTCAAATGCACCATGTACCAGTACCCCATACGCGTAGAAAACAAATGGGAAATGATTTTGCTGATTAAAAGGTTGGAGTAGTACATTTTGCTGTGATGAGTAGAGTAACAGACAACAAAAGTCGAAGCCTCATAAATATGAAATTAGTTGGTAATTCTATAAGCAACACGCGTCACGTCCTGTTGTAGTTTTCCCCCTTTTTATTTTATTTTTCTTTTTAATTTTAATTTAATTTTTTTCTGCTCTTCTCTTTTTGTTAAACTTCATTTTCTGCGCTGTTAATGCTCTTGTTGTTTTCATTTGATTGTCATGCGTGGGAAGTGTATGAGATAGGCTCGTTTTACTTTTACAAATAAATTGGGTTTAAATATTTATATGAACGAAGAAAAAAACTTGTTAATGGATTTTTCATATTTCATGCTTCAAATAAAGTTTATTTTTCTTTGAAAAAAAGGGGGTGGGGGGGGGTTGCTTGCACTGTATCTTTAACAAAAGGTTGTCTTTTCATATATTTTTGTTATTTGGCTTGGGTAATCATTATTTAGCATC
This sequence comes from Thelaira solivaga, assembly GCA_947397855.1. Classification (NCBI taxonomy): domain Eukaryota; kingdom Metazoa; phylum Arthropoda; class Insecta; order Diptera; family Tachinidae; genus Thelaira; species Thelaira solivaga. The sequence goes on along the minus strand of OX377612.1, from coordinate 61,755,273 downwards.
ACTGATAAGCTTTTGAGTTATAAACGGAGTAATTTATATAGTGAGTAATTCCATTTTTAAATGAATAAAAATGACAGTAGGAAAATCAAGTGGAGAGCGTATTTGTTGACTAAATGGTATTCTAAAAAAAAAAATCAGAATGATCTAAGCTAGCGTTTGTTGGCCTGACGACCTTCAATTAAATCACAAGATTCTGTTTTGAACAAAATTATAAACTAGGAGAAAAGAACCGCAACATTATCTGCTGTAATTTTTACTTTACTTATCAGAAGCAGTTTTCTCTTTATAAAATGTTGTTTACAGAAGATTTTTTTATGGCAGGTTTATGCCCGGAGTTATGATGAACACCAGATTCGCCTTTTCGGCTTTTCGATGGCTAACTTTAAGCAGCATTTAAATAATTTATTTTTTATTTTATAACAAACATAACCATGTTGTTGACGCTGCCGGCCTTTTTGTGGGTTTTATTTTTAAGAAAATGTATTAAATCTCCAATAAAGAATCAAAATTAAATCTAAATGAACTAACTCAATCAAAATTAAAAATGAATTAAGACCATCGTACAATGAAATCAGGTAACTTAAAAAATACAAAACTAACAACATTACAAAAAGCCCATACATTTTGTTATTGTGTTTGAGGCTCCTCCAGTCAAAAATTATTTCCGGTGTGCTAGAGTGAAACAAAAAATTTTTTTCCACATTGATATCTCTTAGTTTTTGACAGAACGAGCTTCAATCATGCAGGATTCAGCTGGCGTCTCAGTGTCACCTGGTTTTCTTACACCATGATTAAGACCTAAAAATTTTATTTTTATTTTTTAATGTCAAAATTTGTGAATATAAAATAAAAACATAAAATGCCTTGTGTAAGCACTCAAGTCAAAAAATATAAATAAAAAAAAAAAAATTAAAAAAATTTGTCATATGAATTAAATTTTTAATTAAATCCTTAATGAGTTAACTATTCATTTCACTAATTAAATCAAAATTGTAATCAATATGACAATTTTTTTTTTGCTTAAAATCAACGTAATAAAAAATGACTATTTTATAAAGCTTGAGTTCGTATTTTATAAATTTATTTTTATCTCGTTATTTCGTTCCAACTTGCGTATTTGATTAATTTATAATTATATCCTGAAGAAGCTACGCAAGTTGGAGTGAAATATCGATATAAAAATAAATTTATACAATACGACCTCAAGCTCAATAAAATAGCCATTTTTAATTAAAAATAAAAAGGTCAAATAAACTAATAAATATAAATATAAATATTCCCAGGGAATTTTTCCTATCAAGAAAAATATAGTTTTTGGGAACAACTTCTGAAAATCATAAAATTTTTATGATAAAAAATGCTATTTTTTTAAAATTAATAAAAAGGAAAAAACGAAATTTTTTGTTAAAAATTGTGTTGGATGTTTAATTTTCCCAAAAGTGTTTTTTTTCTGTGCTTAACATGTGTTTGACTCAACAAATCTTCTCTGGCCAGTTAAATCAATTTGTTCTTTGCTGTTTTCACTTCTAAAAACAACTTAATATAACTACTAAAGGGCTGCACAAGCATATTGAAAGCCACACATCACTACAAACATGTGTAATATTTTATAATAAAATGTGCTTGTAAGCCCTTTCAAGTACTCGTATGCTTAGTAACTACTACTTCCATGATAATTTAAACAGTCATACCTAAATTGGGGTGTCAAAAATTCTCATGCCCATACAAAACGTATGGAGTATTTGGAAAATCCATTTTTGACAGCAGGTTTTGTAGTGAAGTTGGCTGCAAAACAGTTATTTAATTTTTAGTTTTGTTTTGTTATTGATGACCAGTAATGATATCTTTTTTTTTATCTAGGGTTTTTAATACTATTTTTATTTGTTTTTAGTGTATTTAATAAAACAAGATGATTAACACTACTATAGAGCGCCCTTATTAAAGGAAGACGCTTTAATATAAATAGAAAGCGCTAAAAACGCTCCGCTTGTCGCTCCACTTTATATTGGCTATGAAATAACAAGTTCACTTACAGAAACTCTAGAACACCTGCTCAATTCAAATGAAAGAAATGTTTTATTTACTTGCATATATATATTTTTTTATTATTTTTATTTTATATTTTTCTTTATATATATTTATGTATAATTTTTTTACATTAATTTAAATTTTGTTTTTATCATAAAAATATTTTTTTTTTTTACTTAAACCATTTTAGAAAACAAAAATAATGAAAGATTAACTTGAAATGGTAAGAAATTGTAAGCGAAATAAAAACGTATGTAAAGTAAACAAATGTAATAAACTAAAATTAATAATTCTTATTTTGATTTTATTTTTTATTTTTACTTTTTTGTTTTGTGTATATGTTATGCTTAACTATTTATAAAATAATAATTAAAACCAATCAATTTAAGAAAAGGAATTTTAATAAAAATAATAAAAAATAATTACAAAAAAGTTTAGCATGAGTATTTTGTTGTAAATTATGTTTTTCGGTTTTTTTGTTTAAATTATATTGCCTTTGTAACAATATTTGAAGTACAAATCTGCTTTCGTAATTTTTTCTTAAATAAATAATTAATTAGAGGTTATATATTTAAATTAACTTTTTTTTCGTTGTATAAAATTTTCTTAAAAATTTTAGGTTGTAAAATACTTGGGAGAAAAATTGGAAAAGGATGAGTTTAATTGGTGACTTTATTAGGTGTGATAGTATGAAGTATTTTTAATAAAAAAATTTAATTAAGTTGTCTCAGTTTCGACTTCATGCAAAGGAAACATTATCTGTTTTTTTATTAATTAGCGTGAGTTAAAAAAAGAGGTAAGACTGAAAAGAATATTGCTCTTATCCAAAAAAAAAAAAATTTACATAAAACTTTGAAGCAAATTTTATGAAAAAATTAAATGAAAAATTTCGATAACGTTGACGTAAATATTTTTAACTCCCCGAAAGCTAAATATGCAGCAATTAAACAGAATATTTTACGAAAACAAGTTTTCCCATAAAATTGATGACTGAAATCAATAAGCTTGTTAAACCATCCATTCGTTATTCAAAACATCTAGAAAATTTTTTTTATTAAAAACACTAATTTTTTTACGTTCTTCTCATACCAAATTTCTAGACATTTGATTCAGCTGGGTTTCAGAAACAGAACATTAATTTACAGCCAGGCTCCTTATGAAGAAAGTTGTCATTTGCTTATAATGCAGAAAAAAAAATGATTTGCGGTTCACTAAAAAATTTTTATACGTCACGTAAGCATTTCTATATGAAATTGTATAAATACAAAAGTCAGCATCACTCACTTCTTGGCTTGTTAACGTTAGAATATTTTTTTTTTCTTACAAAACTATTACAAAACGCACAGAAACCACTAAAATTATAAATAAAAATTTTCTTTCTATCTTTTAATATTGGTTTTTTAATAATCAACATAAAATTTTCTTTTTGCGTTTAAAAAAAAAAATAGTTTTTTCTGAATACGTGTGTGTGTGTTTTATATTTTTCTCTCTGCTCTGTTTCGTTGAGAGCTTTAAGCTACGGTCACATTAAACAAATATTTGTCGAAATAAGATCTATCATATAGTTTATATAATTAGAAGAAATATTAATTTAGAGTAGGTGAATCTTTCATTAATATAGATCATGAAATCATTATAATATTATTTGAATTAATTTTATATAATTAAAGTCATGTTAGACATGTTAGACGCCTATTTCGACAAATATTTGTGTTATGTGACCGTAGCTTAACTGAAACTGGAGTTTAAAATATGAAATATCAAAACACTTACGTTAAAAACGTAAAGCTACCAAGCGAACAATAAGTAAAAAGTTAGTGAGTCGTTTTTTCAGTTTTCTTTCTTTTTCTTTTCACATCGATACACTAGTCTGGCAATTAATATTTGTTTTCCAACATATTCTGTTAGGAAGTCCCACTGTGTAGCAAATTACAAATACTTTGGTAGACAATTGTCCTTGCAATAAAAATAATCAAGGGCAAATATTTTTAGCAGCTTTATATGCACGCTTTAAAATTAATTATTTTTTATAATACAAATTTTTTTTTTACAAAAGTTCTCTAGACATTTTTAAGGGTTTTTAATAAAAATTTTTAAAGACGTGTTAAGCGCTTAAAAAAAATTTTACGAAAGCAAATATGTACACCAAAAAAAAATAATAATTTATATATGAAAACTATACAAACAGTAACTTTAACTATTTGCTAAAAAAATACATGAAATTAATATTTTTATAATGATTGGATAAGAGAAAATTATTTTAATTATTTTTAATAATAATTTGTTTTCTTTTCTTTGTTTATAAATTGCATTTTTTTTTATATATAGGTTTTCTTTTTTTTCTTTTGTACACAGATTATTAACTATAAATTTATGTTTATGTTTATTTTTATTTTATTATTTTATTTTATTTTATTTTATTTTTATATATATATAGAATACAATTTCATAATATTTTTAGGGAACATCATTATTTATACGATAAAAGGAAAACATTTTTGCTGTTGTTTGTTCAATTTTATTTAATAATACAACGTCTAAATAAAATTTACTAGTTGCTAAAAATATGTAAGAAGTTGTTATGGAATTTTTAATTCTAGTTTCCCCTTTTTATTTCTCCCTTTTATTTTTTTAAGATTTGAACTTTTATTTGCTATCAATAATAATAATAATATTTTTTGTTTGCAGAATTTTATTTTATTTATTTTTTTTATACATTTATTTCATTAATTAAAATTACGTAATAATAAAGTTTTGTTATTGTGATATGAGATACAATTAAAAGGACATTTTTTTTTATTAGTTATTTAATCATTTATTTTTAATATTCTTAAAATCTAATTTCTTTTTTTATGGTAATTTACAGTTTTTCATGGGTATATAATGTTTAGAGAGAGATAGAAAGAAAACAACTTCGGTTGAGGGAACTAATTTTGTTTGCCTTCAAAAATTTAGTGTGAATTTTTTAATCGTGACAATAAAAAATCGATTTTACAGCTAAAAATATTTTTGCTGAAGCTAAATTTTAAACTATAATATCTAATTCTGTTTGCTACAATTAAATTTTGTTTTTTAAACAAGAAAATTTTTGTTTAAAAACAAATTTACTTCTCACAACAGAAGTTGTTTTTTAGGTGTATTTAAGTTGAAAAAAATTATTAAAAAAGAAAACAAAAAATATTTTAGACTTTTTTTACTGCCGTTTTGGATTTTAAGCATAAAAAAAGGAACAGAAAATCATAATAAAGATATGCACGTAAAATTGTTTTAATCTTGCAACTTTGACAAACTGTTTGCAAACATTGCAAACGACACAATAACAAAATGTAAAAGTTTGCATTTGACATCACTTGCTTTAAAAACTGCCCTGAGCAAACATAGACTTTGCTGTGCATATTTGCTCAAATATATACAGACATGTTCTGAAAATCACATTTTGTTAATGCGATAAGAAAATATGTTTTTTGTGATTTCAAAACGTTTTCAAAGCACTTATTTCTAAGGCGAACATTAAAAAAGTTACTTAAATAAATTACTTAAAGTTTCTTTATTAATTTTGTTAAGCAATTAATTAATAATGTTATAAAAGAAAAATAAATAAAAACTTAAAAAACGCCCTTTTTTACTGTAAATTTTTTTTCTTCCTGTTTTTTTTGTCTTATTTTTCATGGTCAAAACATGGAAAAAGAAGAAAAAAGAACAGCACAAACTCACATCATGCGATTTTCAGAACAAACTTGATAATTTACAAAGTTAAAAGTGCTGTTTTTTTTAATGCTTTATCATCTGGTGGGCTTTAAAATTGCAAAAATCTGTTAGCCTGCAGCGTATTACTTGTGTAGTGGATGGGGCTGCTTGGGTTAGTTTGTTCGAGTTTTAAAAGTTGCATAAAGAATGTTTAAAACAAAGAACAAAAATAATTAAAAATAGTGTCATGAAAGTTTAGGAATAAAAAATTATTTTGTTGTTTAAAATTTAAGCCTTCGATTAGGGTTGAAATCATGCTAACGAAAGTTAAAACTGACATTTGGGACTTAGTTCAATATACACAGGAAGGAAGTTTTAATTTAAAGCTTGTTAATTTCATTGGCATAATTTCTCTCTTGTCGTTGAGAAGGACCTCGAAGTATAAAAAAGAAAACTGTAACGAGTAAAAGGTTTGGGGTCTAGTAATGTTGGTGGGCATTAAACCTTCTCCTACACTGGTTTTCAGTAATTACATTTCCTTTCCATTTCTGTGTTATTAATAAGTCATTGATTTTTTTTTTTCAAATATAAATTATTTTGTAAGTGTCAAATTCCATAAGCCACTTTTTCTTAAAAACAAAGTTTTTGGAAGTTTTTTTTTTTTTTTTTTTTTTTTTTTTTTTCTTTGCTTTACAATTTTATCAATTTGCAGGATTAAAAACTTTTCACGTGTTTATTATTCGTATTGTACAGTTGCCTTATATAGAGATAAAATATTGTTTTATCACTCAAATTTCGTTGATCTTGGCTCTTAAATAAAACAAATCATCATTCATACATACATATTTACAAGTTTTAAAACAAAAAAATAAAACAAAAGCAAATGGAATGGGAAACAACAGGCTATTAATTAAAGGGCTGCCCAAGCATACTTGAAAGCCACACATCACTACAAACATGTGTAATATTTTATAATAAAAATTGCTTGTAAGCCCTTTCAAGTATGCTTGTGCAGGCCTTTACTATTAATTAATTTATCATTAAGGGGTAAGATTATATACTTGATGTCAAACAGTGACGCTACGATGCTGGCCATATGCTTATTTGAGCTAAGAATAGCCATAGTCAGAGCCTGTCTGGTGTCTTTAATGGTTCATAATAATTTTACTTTATATTGATTAGCCAACCGAAGGGCTCGTCTCGTACTTCTAGAACCAAAACTCTACTTTAACAAACTCTTCGGGCTATATTAAAGAGAGTACTGGTAAATCATTATTATCAAATCATTGGCTGACAGCACTTAAACAGTGTAAAATGCTTTATCAGGCTTTTACGTTTTACATAAGAAAATATACTGGAACTCCATATCACAAACCTCAGACTCCAAGCAGAATAGTTCATATACATCATCAGTGTATTATCATCAAGCAATGCATGTTCCATAGTTTTTATTGACTCCCAGGATGGTGAGTGAGTTTTCAGTTCAGATTAACTTAATTAAAAGAAATTGCTTTTCTTGCTAAAATTTTCAAGAATCCTGTTGTTTCCTTTAATACACTTTTCAACATTTTTGTTATTTTTTTGTTTGTTTTTCTTTTCTTTTTTTTGCTAAATCTTATTTCCTACTCTATTTGTTTTCCTATTAATTTTAATTTAAAAAAAAATTATACAAAAATGTTTCATTATTTTCTCGTAAGATATGTTTTCAAGGGTTCCAATCAAACTAAAAAAAAAAAAAATAGTTCAAGGCCTGTTTTCATAAAATCTAAATTTTTTTAAATATAAAATTGTTTTTTTTTAAAGATTTGTGTTGTTTATCTAAAAAAATTACATAAAAACTTTTTTTTTCGTGTCATAAAAAATATTGCTGTAGAGCAAAATGAAATGTCCTTCCAAGATTTGCAATTGCTGGGGGCTATACTCTGTATTGCAATGCGCAAGCTAAATGTTTTGCGTTTGTTCTTTGCTTAACGCAAGATATTTGTGTGTGACAGGCACTTACGCATTAGAGAGTAAACTAACAAACACATTAAAGATTGAAGGAGTGACCAGCCTGCTATGACACTCTTCTATAAATTTTTTTTGTTTTATAAAATTTAATATTTGACTATTTGTCAGTTATGAAAACGGCTCTTAAAACTTGTATTGTATTTGTTCATTTATGGATAATCAAAAGATGTTTTATTTATAATATACGAACCACTAGCTGAATCATCATCCGATTTGTTGCCACAATACTGTATCAGCAGATTCTACACCATATTGACGAACTTATCCTGAGGTGACATGTAGTCTAGACTGTTCTGTGAAAAAGCTGGACTTGAAACAGTGCCCGTGAACGAGGAACTGGGTGATAGTCCAAAATTAGTAGCTGCCGAATAGCCAGAATGACCCATGTTGTAGTTGACTTGATTTTGATTACTGAAGTATTCCACTTGTGAGTAGTAGCTGGGTGCTTGGGCATAGTTGTTGGGATATTGTTGATATTGATTGTGCCATAAATTGTAGGAATCATAATTTGACATGTAGGCAGCCGAGTGAGTGGCAGAATGATGGGCCGATTGGGCAGATTGGGCAGCATGTGTTGAAACAGCTGACTGTGGTGACATGGGCGTGATGGGAGGTGAGGGTGTGGTAATGCTGGAATTAGAATCCATGGGCGTTATATTTCCACCTGGCTGTAAAAGACGAGGATTTGCTGAAACGGCTGTGCCATAAATGCTGTGATGGTGGGTGTTAGAGCTGATGTCGCCACCTGATTCCTTGAGGGTATCATAAGATGAGGCTGTATTTGAGCCAGGATAGCTCATAAGTTCTTTTTTGCAAACAATACTAACTGGACTAACGGAGGTGGCGGGTGTGGGCAATAAAGGCGATGAATTCTGATGATTGGTTCCGGCTGAAGCGTTAATACCAGCGGTAGACCCCGAGATCACATTATGGCCGGCCATGTGATGTAAATGAGAAACGGCAGAAGAGGTGGCGGGTGTAACGACGGAGGCGGATGTAGAGGAATTATGGTAGGAACTGTGATGTGATTTAATCGATTGGGCTACGGCTGCTGCAGCTGCTGCTGCCGATGAGCCATGCGCGGAGGAATTGCTATTCGTCGAATTATTATTTGATTTGTTGTTATTGTTATTATTGTTGCCAGATGATGAATGATGGCTGTTGGATTTCGAAGGATTCGTTGAACTGGTACTGCTGCTGGCATGATTCGATGTATTGCGTGCGGAGGAAGATGAACACGAAGCTGAACCGCTACCCGAATTGGCTGATCTTGAGTTATTTGAGCTGTTCGGCTGTTGATGATTTAATTGTTGGCGACATTTGGCGCGCCGATTCTTGAACCAAACCTAAAATGGGAAGAAAACAAAAAATAATTGTTAAAGAAATTTCTTTCTTTTTTTTTAAATTCAATTAAAAATTTTACTTTGATTTCTATACTTTGAAAGCTCAGTCAGCATTTCAAATAATTTCTTGCTCATTAACTGATTTCAAACGTTTTTTACTTAATGTTGTTAAAACAGAATTTTATGTTTCTCTTTTTTTTTTTTGGCAAACAAAAGAAGAAAAATGAAAGCAGGAGAAGGAAACTGTTTAGAAATTAGTGATATTAATTTAAAAATATGTCCTGCCTCACTGCTGCCACTGTGTGATTACAAATCTTAACTTTATCAGACGGCAACATACAAAAAACCAAATAGAATGGAAATGGTTGGAGGAAGAAAATTAAAAACAAATTGAGAAATATAATGAAATCTGATACGCCTTGTTTAATGCTCTTTTTTTTTTGTTCTTACGCTGCAATCTAAGGCAAATAAATTCCCTGCCGAAGTGCCTTATAATAATTTTTTTTTGGTCATGAATGGATTTTGTTGTTGTTTTGTTTAATTTCACTTTGATAGAAAATTTTTTTTCTTTGTGAGCAATTCAATTTCTTTGGGAGCTGTTTAACAACAGGGGCGTTGAAAGCGGGTATGAGTGTGTGTATGTGTTTATGTGGTAACATTATAGATTGTGGCGTGTGGCATTTAATATGTATCAAGGCAAAATAATACTTGTGTGTTGTGAGCTGCTTGTTTAGGGTGGCAACATGAAACCATTAACAGGCCAACCTCTACCTCTACCTCCTTCTCAACCATTTGTATAAACAGTTTTTTTTCTTTCTCTTTTTCTTTTTGTATGGACCATCAAGAGCTTTTGAAATCACTGTGAAAACAAATTCTTTAGTTTGCTTGAAATTCCACTTGTATGAATGAATTTTGTTTTTCTTTCTTATTTTTTTTTTTAACAACAGGACTCTAAATGATGAGAATGTGAACACATACAATCACACATAAATGCGTTCGTAAGCACTTTGCGGATTGTTAACTTTGTCGTCCCCTTAAGCATAACAAACAAGGATAATGCGAACATCATGACTGAATAAAATGCTTTTCCTCCCACTCTTGTTTGAAAAAATGTCCTTTTGCACTTGTTATTGTAGTCGTATTCGTGGGCTTTATAAAAAGGGAGAATAAATGTTGGGCGCCTGCTTGGAATTTCAAGTAGGCTGTATGGCATGAGGTTTGTTCTTGCTCTATTTGATAATAAATTCGAGTCAATTTGCAACTGTATGCTTTGGATAAACAATTTGACTGTTTGTTTATATTTTGTATGGTGGCAGGCTAACTAACCAAGAGTGCCTTGGGCAGAATGACTGGCTGGCTGGCTGCCTTTTTAAAAAGTATTCATAAACAGTGCGACATCATCTTAGAAATGGGCGCGTGACTTTTAACACTTGTTTCTTGTTATATGTCAATGATAATAAAAACAACAGCAACTATAATTTATTCATTGATACTTGTCTTCATTTACGCTTGAAAAGGCACTTGTCTCTGCTCGTACACACTCACTTAACTTAAACAAATAAATAACACACACACAACACGTTTATGCAGCCAACGAATTGTTGATAAGAAAATTTTTGTAATTGTTGTGGGAAAAATTCCATAATGACCAAAAAAGAAACAACATTAACGGCTTTTCTTTATAGCAAAAAGAACTGTTTACTGGCAGCCTTATTCATAGCGTTTCCACATGCAAGTGCAAGTTGGAAACACTCAATACACTCACATTTTTCGTACTGGCTACGAAATTTTCTAGCAAGTAAAATGACAAATAAGAAACCGTGCTACCGATTATGAGTTTAAAATTAATTTATTTGTTTGCAGTAAAATAAAAGTTGATATTGAGAATATTTAATAAAATTAATATATAAAAAAGAACACAACAAATAGCTTGAAAATTTTTAGTTGGTGCTCGTGGTATTGACAATGCGGCAACTGTCCGTTCATATATTTTTATTTTTTACACCAAAGTCACAGCCATTTTTCTTTAAACGTCTAAAAATGTGTTCTGTGTAAGCACTCATACAACTCTGCTTTTTTTGTAGTTAATATGTGCAAGCAATACTTGCATGTGGAAACGCCAGATTAATAACAATTTTCAAAAAAGAACTTTATCAATAAATATAGTATTTAACCTTTTTTTTGACTTTTTGAAAAAGAAATCGCCTAAAAATTTAATTTTAGGGTTAAAAGCGAGAGAAAGGCTAAATCTAGCCTTAAAACAAATGCAAAACGGCAACTCTGGTAGAGATTATAAATCAAGCTTAAACAAATTTTAGGAAATTTTTTTCATTTCTCACATAAATTTTTAAAAATTTAAAAATTTTCACTTCAGTAAAACACTTTTGCATTAAATTTTAAAAAATCAATGAAAATACTGCTAAATAAGCCAACCCAAAATACGAGTACGACTTAAAAATCTAAGCATGCAAGTATGTACTCGCAGTTATACCTGGGAGTTTATATTATTTGGCTCTAACTTTATTAGTGAATTTAAATAATTATTCAAAGGACTATTACAGTAAGGGTGGCTGCTGGCAAAAACTAGTTTTAAAACTCTACTGCTGGTCTTGTTTGTTTGTTCCAACATTTAGGGGATACTTTGTACGTACGTACTTTCCCAAAACACAAGCACAAGCGCACCCTTCAACCTAAAACTAACTCTTTCTGAAAGAGTCACTTTATTAATAACAAGGGCTGAGATTTAAATTCAAATGACAGATTTTATTTCTTTTTTTCTTTTTTTTCTCTCATTATTCAATAGTGTTAGTGTGGTGTTGCAAAACCCTATTGCCTCAGTATATGCCAATAATTCTTTTCTATTTTTTTCTTTCTTATTTAATACAACAGCTGTAATATTGTTGAAAATTTCCCATTGTAGATTAAAAAAAATCTTTTTTTTTTCTTTTCATTTTTCTGATTCTGTAACATTAATGTAATTTTGATTTAATTTTCAAAAAAAAAAAAACTTTTTTTCTTATTTGTTCAACATCATATTCAATCATTGATAAATCAACACATTTTTATTGTCGCTTGTCTTGATTTCTTTTTTTTTTTTGAATGTTAACGCTTGAATTATTTAAAATTGAATTTGAATTGAATATTTATTGCTCGTGCAACGTACTTGTATTTTGTTAGTGTACGTTGGTTAATAATTTTTCTCCATTTCAGTGTTGTTGCTTTGCTTTATAAATAAACCGAAAGTGAAAAGTATTTTTAATAATTCTTGAAATTGTTAAATCAATTGAAATTGGTTGAAAAAAAAAACCAGTTATTTAATCATTACGACAATTTGTAAGTGTTTGAAATGTAAAAAAAAAACCTTCTTGTATTTTGTTACGCAAAGAGATCATTTTAAATTATTTGAAATAAAATTGTAATTCAAACAAGATGATTTTTTATTTTTCTTTGAAGATTTTTAACATAAATAAATTAAAGTGAATAAAACTGAAAGACCAACCTTCTTTGCAGAAGAAATTCAAGCTTAAGGTCTTTCAATAAAAAAGGCTTAATTTTAATTTTCAATAATTCAACGATCCTTTAGATTGTTGTTTTCCGCTTAATCAAGGCATCCAAAGAACCGAGTGATAATAACACAAGCTTCAAAATTCAAGTCAATTTTTGAAGTGAAAGTTGTACATCGATTTTAATGAAATATGCTCGGTTTTGTTGCAAACCCATAAGGCTACATGCTTATTTAAAAAAATATTAGATTTTGTTCTGTTTATATTTGAAAAAATGTTTTTTTTTTTTAATTGGAAATTTTGTCAAAAAATGGTAGTTTTTTCTACGTTAACAATCAACCGTTGTCGAGTTGTACACGCTTGTTAAAAAATTGAAAATACTCGTTATCCATAAGCTAGACAATAGGATGGTGTCAAAACGACTACACACGTTGTCGATTTTGCGATGTATAGAACTCAACAGTAACTGAATAATCACCAATTCAGCTTGAATATAATGCATTATTGGACACGGAGAGGGGGTTAAAAAGGGAACCGAGAACTAGTGGTACCAAGTAACTCTTACATTATTTTTAAAAATACTGTTAACACTTGCTTTATGTCGTGTCATTTATTTATTTATTATTTTTTTTTTGTATAAAGTTTTCTTGTCTTTTAAAAATGTTGAAAAATTTTGAATCTTATTTCTCATAAATTTATTCTCTTTAGCTCTCAAAGCTAGAAGGTTGTTCAGGCTTAAGGTCGCTTTATAATTATTTGTTTCTATATTAGTACATTGAAAGAAAAATGTAGTATAAAAAAATAATGAAACGATTTCATTAAAATTTTTCATTGATTTAAAGAAATATAAATCTTGATTATTTGACCTTTTATATCTGCAAGTAAATAAATAAATATTTTTTAAGCTTTTATTTATTATTAAATTAATTTCCAATATTTTTTTAAGACATTAACTAAATTAATTCATTAAATGAATGAATATTTTATAGATAGATTTCATTAGTCTGATGATTAAAAATCATCAATTTTTCATTAGATTAATGACGTAATTCAGAGGACACATGAACGAAATTTTCTCAGTGTATTTCGTTTCAATTTTTTATTTTTGCTTTTTTTAGGAAGTCGCTATAAATTACGTTTTTATTTTTAGTTTAATTTTGTAAGCTTTAAAGTTATTTTTTTTTAATTTGAGAGAGAGAGAGAGAGAGAGGGAAAGAGTGACTTTTTAAAAACGATTTTAAATTCAAAAATTCGTAATAAAAGGCTACCATTTTGTGACTATAACGAAGATTTCCTCTATGATTTTCATTTATTTGTATTGATTTTTTCAGCCCAGCTTAAAAAAAGGAAAAGAAACGCTTAAACTTTTCCTTTTTTTTAATCAAAAATGGATTATTTTTTTTTGTCTCTTAAGCTGGATTTAGCAATTGTCTACTCTAACTTTTCGTGAAAAAAAATTTATTCTATCTAGTCGAGCTTAAAGTTTTCTTTTGGTTTTTACTTCTAACAAAAATTAGCTTGCCATTTTTTAGGGCTGTTATGTGTGCTTTACAAAGTTATCAACATGAATAATAAAATACTTTAGCTGTGATTTATATTCATTTTATTTTTACTGCATAAAATAACAAATAACGATAATAAAATCAAATCAACCCCCGCCCCGTCTGTTAAATTATCGCCAACTGCAACGTAACAGTAACAAGCCTGACTTGCAGAAGACAAACATCATTATTACTGGTGGGTTGGCAAATGTTACCAAATGTTACATCAACAAACAAACACCCTTCTCTTTCCACTATGTACCATCCACCATCCACCATCCGCCAATGGTTTATAATGATGCAACATTTGTTTCAAGTTTGTCATATCAGAATCTAAATACACGTAATATTCTAACATTCTATAGCAATTCAACAACTACTCAAAATTCAAACATTGATGTTGGTTAGAAAGAGGCTGTGCATGCACGAGTGAGCGTTATTGAAAACAACAGAAGCCCAGCAGCAGTAGAAGTGAGCATTATTAGGGCGTCAATGTTTGTTCTGTTCTGGTACAGATAAGCTGTCGAAAGTTATGACATTATTCACATTCATATGTTTGCACTCGTATGTTTGTGTGGATTTCAATTTCTTATTTTAGATGTGTGTATATGTGTGGGTTTACACATGTGTAGTTGTGATGCTTATGCACAAGCATTCACAGTTTTGTGGTATTTGAATTATTTTTTTCTGTGTTTAATTGCCACAGCTATTTGGCCTGTGTTTTTCTTGTTTTCTTGTTTAAATATTTAAGGTTTTGTAAATAAATTTTAGGGTGGGGCAAAATTATTTTTTGTTGTTTTTTTTTTTTTTGGAAGCAGGCTAAAACTAAAATTTTTTTATAAGAAAATTTTTATGAATCAAAAGCAGCAGTCTGGCTGTTAGAAAAATTAAAATAAAATGTTGTAAAAATTAAAGAATAGAGACTAGCTAGCTAATTTGATTAATTAATTAAATTTAAAATTTAATTGTGAGATTGATTAAATTTTTATTTAAATCAATTAAATGTTTAATCAATATGATAATTTTTTAATTGAATCAATTAAATGAATTAATTTAATTAATGCAAATTAATTAATTAATTTTTTGGTTCAATTAAAAAAGTTCTCATATTGAGTAAACATTTAATTAATATAATTTGAAATTTAATCAAAATGTTTAATTGTGTGCGCATGCAATTGAGCCTTAACATTTCCCTCTATCCCCGCACTCCTTTAACAAACAAAACAATTTGTTAGTGAAAGCATATGTGTGGGCAATGGTTATCAATAAAACGTCACAGCATCTATACCGCGCATGCAAGTATTTATTTATCTTGGCGATTATATCTCTGATAAAGCGGCATATAACATATGATTATATTTAATCATTTAAATTGTTCATACACTAACGGCACTAACACTGCCACCACCAACGTAAAGGCAGTTTAGGAAAAAAAAAAAAAAAATTCCCATTTTAATATGGAAAATTTTCTACAGGCCAAAACTAAACGATTACAACAAATCAGTAGCATAAAATCCAAAAATAAAATAAAAGCAAAATAAATCTTAAATGTAAACAAGAATATTGTGTTGTTACTTGTGTCCGTACAAACGCCTTAAATACCCAACATTTGGTAAATGTACTCGTGTTGTATTTGTTGCAACCTGAACAGCGTCAGTGGAAGCACAGTAGCTACATACTAAACATTTTCAGTTGTAGACGACAAAAGTTACAATCATTCATAGCATTGTGTGTGTGTTTTTGGTTTTGTGACTTTGGCTTAAAGACCATTAAAGAAGCCATAAAACATTTACATTCTTCAAAGAAAAAACGGCAGAATAAAAGAGGAAAACAATTTTAATTTTCCTGGTTTTTTTGCATTCTACATTTGGAATTTTATTTATTTTTCTTTTTAGAAAATAAAGCAGAACATTAAATGCAAGTGAGAACAATATGTGTTAATTCAAAAATATTTCTTAATATCTTTGGCAAATAATTATTTCATGTCTGGTATTTTTTTTTTTTTTTTTTTTTTTTTTTTTGTTTGCTATTTGTAGCCCTCAATTTCGGTTATTTATTTAGGAGACATCAAATTGACAAATTTTTTCCTATAAAAATAAATAAACAAATCAAATTTGTATTGGCATTTTAATTTTCTAAAAAAAAATTAAACCTTTAAGGACCTTTAAGGGACATCATAAGGTGTCTCAAGGCAAAAATTTGATTTTGTGGATTTTATGTTTTTATATTGAATTATCTATTAACAGTTTCTCAGCATCGGCATTTGTTCATGGGGTCACATGTGTCCAAAATTTAATTTTTAAATCAAAAACTTTTTTTTGGTATTTCTTCAAAATCCTTTTTTATGAGCTATAATCGCACTGGAATTCCATAGTATAGACTAAAATTTAGTGCTCCTAAAATGGTTTGATCTGTAAGACCGATTTTATATTATCACGATTAAAAAATTCGACTATCACAACTGTATTTTTGATTGAAATTAAATTTAGTTCTCACAACCATTCTCAGTTTTTTGGTTGTGACAACAGAAATTCGTTGATGAAATATTAAATATTGTTAGAAGCACTAATTTGTGAATAGTATTACCAAATTATACTTCTTGAAATTAAAAAATTTGATTATCATAACTGAATTTTTTTATTTAATAAAAAAAAAATCGATTCTCACAACTGCAACTATTTTCTGAGTGAAGGCATTTTATTTATTACGAAATACTTATATCCATACTGAATATATAATTTCAGTTGTGAGAATTGAATTCAATTAGGATAATCGTTTTTTTTTTTTTGATTCGTGATTCCCCCCAAACTCTCTTTAAGAAAACTAAATTTTTTAATTAGTAAAAAAATTTTCTTATTCAAAGTTTTTTTTTTACTGAAGGCGTTTTATGTATAACAAAACACTGATTGGTATGCTGAAAAACAACTTCAGTTGTTAGCACTGAGTTTCTTATCAAAGAAAAATGCAGTTGTAATGATAGATTTTTTTAGTTGTAACTATTAAAATTCGTTAATAGAGTACACTTTCACAGAAAAAGAATTTCGTTTGTGACAATCGAATTTTTGTGATGCAAAAATATCAATTTGGTGTCACAGGATGAGTATTTTTGCACACAAGCAAAAAAGCTTCTGCATATTTGTGTTAAAAAAAAATGTTTTCAAAAATAATTCGTTGTTACAACCAAACAAAGAACTTTATTTCAGCTGAAATAAAAAAATTTGTCACTTGACACAAAAAAATATGATTGTGTCAAGTGAAACTTTGATTTCCATGCCCAAAATTGCCATCTGTATACCCCTGCTTTTACTAAATTATTAATATTAAACATTTCTATTTTATGTTTCCACAAAATTAAAATTAATTTGGATTTGCAATGACATAAAAATTTTGTTGTTTACTTAGGATCAGGCCCAGATTGTTAATGCAGAGTTTTAGTTACGACTTTTTTTGTTTATTTAAGAAAAAGAAAAAAATAAATGACATAATTATGTTGCAACATGAATGTAGAAACCCATTATATGGCTGCAGAGAAAAGACCAATCTTTTGCAAACACACAAAATCAAAGCAAACAAACCATTACAGTAGTGGCAACAATACAAATGTCCTTATCATTTTAGGGCAACAAATAATATTGTTAAAAAAAAAATAGAAAAACAAAACCCCTAATATTATGGGCCTTTAGGTCTATTTGAGAATTTGTTGCATTAACAGATCTAAGCGCAAAATAAAAATTAAGATGTCACTTTTTCTCTTTAAAAAAAAAAAAAATAAATGATTTTCTAAAATGATTGGTTGAAAATTTGGTTGTGCTGATTTGTTTTTATATTTGTTTGTTTACTTATTTACAGAGGTATGCTAAAGGTTGCGAAAGGGATGTTGCAAGCTTGAGAAAACATTTATCAACTAGCTAAACAAACACAGCCGTTGTAAGCAGCAACTGTGATAATAAACAAACAAATAAATGTTTGTGTGTGTATATGTGCAGGCTTTTAAATACAAAGGATCTTTATGTTTTTTACGTAACAATTGTTGTCCCCTGCTGCAAGATTGCATATAAAAAACACAAAACAAAAAATCGATTATTTGTAATTTAAGGACGTGACACTGAATACCTCTTTTTCTTCCACCGTCTATTTTTGTAGTATTTTGTAATAACAATAAAAACACAAAAATGAAATGAAATTAAAGAAAACAAAAATGCATGCCTTGCACATTTTGTGTAAGTTGTAAATCTAAATTCTTGTTCGTAGTGCAACAAAACTAAAAAAGAAAAGTAGAGTAGAGTAGAACAGAAGAGATCATAGAAAGAACACAAGCCAAAAACGTAATATTACTTTTCTAACTTACAAACAATAGCAACAACAACATTTTTGTTCATTTGTTGTTGTTTTTTCTATGTAAATTTATTTTAAAATACATTTTAGTTTGGATATTTTGCAGGGAAGCCCTTGTAGGCATGTACGACTTTTTTTTTTTTTTATCAATTGACCACTCATGAAAATTGACACGTTGCAAGTTGTTGTCTACAACAATTTTTATTTTATTTAAAATTTTTTTCTACTTTTCATGTTTAACTAAAAATAAAAAGAAACACATGTATTTCTTACAAAGAAGGCCTAAATAATTTTATTTTGTTTGTTGCCACTGCAACTAGAGTACATTTGTATTTGATTGTTTTGTAGATTCAGCAACTGTCGTCTGTCTAGTGGCCTGGCCCATCACACTCTACTCTAAATAGTTGTTGCAGTATATATTTACATTTATTTGTTTGTATGTTCGTCTGTTTTTTTTTTTTAGTCTGGTTTTTGTTCTTGTAGCTTTCCTATGGTATCCTTATGTCCAAGTAGTTGATTACTCTTGCACCGGTACGTGTTTAAACAAATAAAAGAAATGTATTGAATTTCTTTTTGCATGCCAGTAGTTACAATGTAATTTACACGAAAATTCTTAGTGGGTATCGTATCTATTCATCTATAATACGCAGAGTACGTAGGTGGCAAAACCTTAAACATACATGTTTTTTTTAAAGGTAATTGACATTTAAACAGCTCAGAGCAGTTTCAAATGTACAAACATGACTAAAATGAAATATACATGTATGTGTGCATCAGACTTTTTAGTTGCCTTAAAGAAAGCTAGAAAAAAGCACTTCACTTGACTGCAAAATATAAATTTTTATTTTAGCAAAATAATCAAATTTTTTGCTGATTTAATTTAATTAAGAAATGACAATTTAAATTTTAAATGAAAAATTTGGTGAGTGAAAAATGTCATAAAACTGCTGGCAAATGTGCTAAAGTAAATAAAATGATTTTATTATACTTTCAAATGAGATTTGATGCATTAAGTTAATCATCCCTATCACAGTTGTCGCCGTCAACTTCATCGGCGCTTTTAATTTAACTTTGCTTTTCATAGCCGTCGTCATCATTTCTAAAGCAGTTTTACTGCGACGGCGACACTTTATCATTTTTTTTTAATAAAAGAAAAAATATATCTCTAGTATTTCATTCAGCTGATTTATTTTGTTTTGAACTTTTGTATCAAAAAAGTTTTTTTTTCGCTTGTTAAATATAGAATCAAAGACGATCTTTCTGGCAGTATGGCTTATAAGTAAAAAATTTCACAGAAATCAGTTGGAAAACTAAAATGCCCACAACTAACACCACGAAATAATTTTATAATATTTTCGGTTCTTGTTCATTTTCAGTTGCACAGACAGCCTAAAAAAGTTCCTCTGTGATTTTGGCGACATTTTATTAATTTAGAAAAGATGCAAAAACACTTTTGTTTTTGATACTATTAACTATTACAGGTTAAGGTTTTTTTTTTTTCAAAATAAAAACAATTTCGGCTGTGAGAACTAAATTTGTTTCCACTCAAAATTTAAGTTGTGATAATCAAATTTTTTAATAGTGACAATATAAAATCGGCCTTAAAACTCAAAATATTATTAGGAAAACTAAATTTTAGTTTATACTATGTAATTTTGGTTACTACAACAAAAACAAAAATTCATTATCACAACTGAATATTTGATTAAAAACAAATTTAGTTCTCACAACCAAAATTGTTTTTTGTATGCACACGCAGAAAACTACTTAGGTTGTGAGAAATAAATATGTTTCTAATCAAAAATTTAGTTGTGATAATAAAATTTTTTAGTTGTAGCAACCAATATTCGATAATGCTGTCCAAAATTTATGTCTCTCAAAAATATTTCAGGCTGTATGACCGATTTTCTTTTGGTGCAATTAAAAAATTCGATTATCACAACTGAATATTTGATTAAAAACAAATTTAGTTCTCACAACCAAATTTGTTTTTGTGTGCCCTAATCCAATTCTAACACATTTTATTCGCTTTCTAAAATTTGTATTTGATGAGGCAAATAATCGTTTTATAATTATTTTTTTAAACCATACACACAGAAAACAACTTCGCTTTGGAGAACTAAATTTGTTTCCAATCAAAAATTCATTTGTGATAAGCAAATTTTTCAGTTGTAGCAACTAGAATTCGATAATACGGGCCAAAAATTAGTTTTTTTTAAAATATTTTGGGCTGTACGACCGATTAAAAAATTCGATTATCAGAACTGAATTTTTGATTGGAAACAAATTGAGTTCTCACAACCGCAGTAGTTTTCTGTGTATATACGAGTACAAACAAAAATTCAAACGAATTACATGCTTACAAAGCATTTCATAAAATCATATGAAAACTTTGAATTTAATTTAATTTTATCTTATAGAAAAAAAGCCTCAAAGTATATTTTTTAAATTATATTTTTAAATTACCTGTACTCTTGATTCTGGCAGACTTATTTTTAAAGCCACTTCTTCGCGCATAAATATGTCAGGATAACGTGTCTTGCTAAATAAGCCCTCTAATACATCCAGCTGAGCTCGGGTGAATGTGGTTCTTTCACGTCTCTGTTTGCGTGTATTAACACCTGCCATGTCAAAAAGAAAAAAAAAAATAATAAACAATTATTAACAATAAACAAATAGGACAAGCAGTGCCTAAAACCAAAATGCGGTGAAACTGTTAAAGACCTTTAAACAAAAATAATTAATTAAGTACATGCAAAGTCAACAAAATGTATTAACTTTTTTACTGTCTCCCAGCACAAAACATTAACAAAAAATATAATAAATAAAAACTAATTAATTAAGAGATTAATTAAAGGACCATAAATATCCTGCTGTTAAGCAAACATCAACAAAAGCCAAATACGTTACAACAAAACAAAAAAAGAAAAATTTTATTATTAAAAAAAAAATAATAGAAAGAAATGGCGTAGGCAAGAAAATTTGTGCTTCCCAAAAGGTGTTTCAATAAAATAAACAAGAATTTCATGTGTTAGGGATGCATTTAGGCATTTGAATTTTCTAAAACGCCATTCTATTATTAGAGGTTTACTTCCTTTTATTAAACACCCCAAATTTTATAACAGATTTTTATGTCTGTGTATATTCCAGCTAGCCAGTCAGCCACCCTTAACACAATTCCAGGCTTGATGCTATTGGTTTGGTGGCAGCCAACAGTTTCTTTTTTGTGTTTGCTTTTATTTTCTTCTTTACATAGTCAATAATTTAGTATACAGGGATGTGTACATAAGTATATTAATGCTGGAATATATAAGTATTATATACCCGCAGACACACTCATGCACACGTATGTAAGTGTGTATGTGAGTACGTACTTTACATTTTTATATTTTTAATCCTAGAAGGATTCTATTGTTTTGTTACCCTTCTGCTCCTGTATGTGTGTGTGTGTGTGTGAGTGTATTTGTGTATGTGTTCTTTTCAGCTTGCTGCTGCACCGTCGCGTCGGTTTTTCTTTTACTTTTTTTCTCTATTTATTATATTAGATGGAAAATAGTTTTTTAATGTTATTCTTTTCCTTTTTTCCTGCTGTTGTTTTTTTTTCATATACAGTTTTTTGTATCATGATAGGGTATTTATGTTTATATTTTAAATAGATTTTTATATTGCTGTCATTTGATTCCAGTTGTGTAGTTTGCTGCAGTTTCTGGCAAAAGTTGCTTCTATTCTTTTTTATTAAATCAATGTTAAAGTCTTTGATGCGTACGTACGTGCCTTTAAAATAAATGGAGTTTAAAGACTTAACAGCTGCTTATTATTTTTATTATTTTTTTTTTAATTTTTATTTTGCTGTTTAACAAATGATGGTGTTGCTGATGGCATTAGTTTAAGGACTTTTGATTTTTTAAGCTAACTGTGTAAAAGGTTTATTTTTACTTTATATATTTTTTTATTATTAAAATGCTGATTAACATTAAGCTGCTGTTTGTGGAAATAAAAAGCTAAAATTGTAGAATGTGCATTACAAGAGTCTTAAAATGTCATTAAATATTTATTTTTTAAAGTTAAAGGCGTTTGTAGAAAAACAATTTTTAAATATTTTTTATTACATGTGGGTATGTGTATATGTAAGTGTGTTGAACAACGCTCAATTACCTTTAAAGAAAACATGGAAATTTCAACATTACGAAATGGCTACCTCTCTTAAGCTTAAGTTCTGATAATTATTTTTTAAATAATTTAAAAATTAATTTTTGAACTTTTTTTAAATTAATATGGCTATTTTATTAAGCTTAAGGTCTTATTTTATAAATTTATTTTTATATCGATATTTCGCTCCAACTTGCGTAGCTTCTTCAGGATATAATTAAAAATTTATACATATATTCGTAAAAACAAAATTTTTTTATTAAAGCCAATGCTGTTATCTATCCAACGCAATAGAAATCAAGGCGATATCTAGAAAACTAATAAAGTTATGACCAAAATGGTAACCAGTTGTGCTACTGCCTCTTTCCGGCCACTTTTTAGCAGAACTGGTTACGTTTTTGGTCATAACTTGCTTAGTTTTCTAAATATCGACTTGATTTCTATTTTGTTGAATAGAGAAACGTATTGGCTTTAATTAGAATTCTTTTTTCTGCGGCTAGTGCGAAAAAATTTTTTTATCATTTTTTCAAAAAAAGCAAAGGGGGTAGTCCATGGTAATTTTTGGCCATAACTTCGATCCTTTTTGGTCATAACTTGCTAAGTTTTCAAGATATCGACTTGATTTCTATTTTGTTGAATAGAGAAACGTATTGGCTTTAATGAGAATTCTTTTTTCTGCGGATAGTGCGAAAAAATTTTTTAATCATTTTTTCAAAAAAAGCAAAGGGGGTAGTCCATGGTAGTTTTTGGCCATAACTTCGATCCTTTTTGGTCATAACTGGCTAAGTTTTCAAGATATCGACTTGATTTCTATTTTGTTGAATAGAGAAACGTATTGGCTTTAATAAGAATTCTTTTTTCTGCGGATAGTGCGAAAAAATTTTTTTATCATTTTTTCAAAAAAAGCAAAGGGGGTAGTCCATGGTAGTTTTTGGCCATAACTTCGATCCTTTTTGGTCATAACTGGCTAAGTTTTCAAGATATCGCCTTGATTTCTATTTTGTTGAATAGAGAAACGTATTGGCTTTAATTAGAATTCTTTTTTCTGCGGATAGTGCGAAAAAATTTTTTTATCATTTTTTCAAAAAAAGCAAAGGGGGTAGTCCATGGTATTTTTTGGCCATAACTTCGATCCTTTTTGGTCATAACTTGCTAAGTTTTCAAGATATCGACTTGATTTCTATTTTGTTGAATAGAGAAACGTATTGGCTTTAATTAGAATTCTTTTTTCTGCGGATAGTGCGAAAAATTTTTTTTATCATTTTTTCAAAAAAAGCAAAGGGGGTAGTCCATGGTATTTTTTGGCCATAACTTCGATCCTTTTTGGTCATAACTTGCTAAGTTTTCAAGATATCGACTTGATTTCTATTTTGTTGAATAGAGAAACGTATTGGCTTTAATTAGAATTCTTTTTTCTGCGGATAGTGCGAAAAAATTTTTTTATCATTTTTTCAAAAAAAGCAAAGGGGGTAGTCCATGGTAGTTTTTGGCCATAACTTCGATCCTTTTTGGTCATAACTGGCTAAGTTTTCAAGATATCGCCTTGATTTCTATTTTGTTG
This sequence comes from Thelaira solivaga, assembly GCA_947397855.1. NCBI lineage: Eukaryota > Metazoa > Arthropoda > Insecta > Diptera > Tachinidae > Thelaira > Thelaira solivaga. Next base: position 61,731,116 of record OX377612.1, on the reverse strand, counting down.
AATAGAGAAACGTATTGGCTTTAATTAGAATTCGTTTTTCTGCGGATAGTGCGAAAAAATTTTTTTATCATTTTTTCAAAAAAAGCAAAGGGGGTAGTCCATGGTATTTTTTGGCCATAACTTCGATCCTTTTTGGTCATAACTTGCTAAGTTTTCAAGATATCGCCTTGATTTCTATTTTGTTGAATAGAGAAACGTATTGGCTTTAATTAGAATTCGTTTTTCTGCGGATAGTGCGAAAAAATTTTTTTATCATTTTTTCAAAAAAAGCAAAGGGGGTAGTCCATGGTATTTTTTGGCCATAACTTCGATCCTTTTTGGTCATAACTTGCTAAGTTTTCAAGATATCGCCTTGATGTCTATTTTGTTGAATAGAGAAACGTATTGGCTTTAATTAGAATTCGTTTTTCTGCGGATAGTGCGAAAAAATTTTTTTATCATTTTTTCAAAAAAAGCAAAGGGGGTAGTCCATGGTATTTTTTAGCCATAACTTCGATCCTTTTTGGTCATAACTTGCTAAGTTTTCAAGATATCGATTTGATTTCTATTTTGTTGAATAGAGAAACGTATTGGCTTTAATTAAAATTCTTTTTTCTGCGGATAGTGCGAAAAATTTTTTTTATCATTTTTTCAAAAAAAGCAAAGGGGGTAGTCTAGTCCATGGTAATTTTTGGCCATAACTTCGATCCTTTTTGGTCATAACTTGCTAAGTTTTCAAGATATCGCCTTGATTTCTATTTTGTTGAATAGAGAAACGTATTGGCTTTAATTAGTATTCTTTTTTCTGCGGATAGTGCGAAAAAATTTTTTTATCATTTTTTCAAAAAAAGCAAAGGGGGTAGTCCATGGTATTTTTTGGCCATAACTTCGATCCTTTTTGGTCATAACTTGCTAAGTTTTCAAGATATCGACTTGATTTCTATTTTGTTGAATAGAGAAACGTATTGGCTTTAATTAGAATTCTTTTTTCTGCGGATAGTGCGAAAAAATTTTTTAATAATTTTTTCAAAAAAAGCAAAGGGGGTAGTCCATGGTATTTTTTGGCCATAACTTCGATTCTTTTTGGTCATAACTGGCTAAGTTTTCAAGATATCGCCTTGATTTCTATTTTGTTGAATAGAGAAACGTATTGGCTTTAATTAGAATTCTTTTTTCTGCGGATAGTGCGAAAAATTTTTTTTATCATTTTTTCAAAAAAAGCAAAGGGGGTAGTCCATGGTATTTTTTGGCCATAACTTCGATCCTTTTTGGTCATAACTTGCTAAGTTTTCAAGATATCGCCTTGATTTCTATTTTGTTGAATAGAGAAACGTATTGGCTTTAATTAGAATTCGTTTTTCTGCGGATAGTGCGAAAAAATTTTTTAATCATTTTTTCAAAAAAAGCAAAGGGGGTAGTCCATGGTATTTTTTGGCCATAACTTCGATCCTTTTTGGTCATAACTGGCTAAGTTTTCAAGATATCGCCTTGATTTCTATTTTGTTGAATAGAGAAACGTATTGGCTTTAATTAGAATTCTTTTTTCTGCGGATAGTGCGAAAAAATTTTTTTATCATTTTTTCAAAAAAAGCAAAGGGGTATTTTTTGGCCATAACTTCGATCCTTTTTGGTCATAACTTGCTAAGTTTTCAAGATATCGCCTTGATTTCTATTTTGTTGAATAGAGAAACGTATTGGCTTTAATTAGAATTCGTTTTTCTGCGGATAGTGCGAAAAAATTTTTTTATAATTTTTTCAAAAAAAGCAAAGGGGGTAGTCCATGGTATTTTTGGCCATAACTTCGATCCTTTTTGGTCATAACTTGCTAAGTTTTCAAGATATCGACTTGATTTCTATTTTGTTGAATAGAGAAACGTATTGGCTTTAATTAGAATTCTTTTTTCTGCGGATAGTGCGAAAAAATTTTTTAATCATTTTTTCAAAAAAAGCAAAGGGGGTAGTCCATGGTATTTTTTGGCCATAACTTCGATTCTTTTTGGTCATAACTGGCTAAGTTTTCAAGATATCGACTTGATTTCTATTTTGTTGAATAGAGAAACGTATTGGCTTTAATTAGAATTCTTTTTTCTGCGGATAGTGCGAAAAATTTTTTTAATCATTTTTTCAAAAAAAGCAAAGGGGGTAGTCCATGGTATTTTTTGGCCATAACTTCGATCCTTTTTGGTCATAACTTGCTAAGTTTTCAAGATATCGCCTTGATTTCTATTTTGTTGAATAGAGAAACGTATTGGCTTTAATTAGAATTCTTTTTTCTGCGGATAGTGCGAAAAATTTTTTTTATCATTTTTTCAAAAAAAGCAAAGGGGGTAGTCTAGTCCATGGTAATTTTTGGCCATAACTTCGATCCTTTTTGGTCATAACTTGCTAAGTTTTCAAGATATCGCCTTGATTTCTATTTTGTTGAATAGAGAAACGTATTGGCTTTAATTATAATTCTTTTTTCTGCGGATAGTGCGAAAAATTTTTTTTATCATTTTTTCAAAAAAAGCAAAGGGGGTAGTCCATGGTATTTTTTGGCCATAACTTCGATCCTTTTTGGTCATAACTTGCTAAGTTTTCAAGATATCGACTTGATTTCTATTTTGTTGAATAGAGAAACGTATTGGCTTTAATTAGAATTCTTTTTTCTGCGGATAGTGCGAAAAAATTTTTTAATCATTTTTTCAAAAAAAGCAAAGGGGGTAGTCCATGGTATTTTTTGGCCATAACTTCGATCCTTTTTGGTCATAACTTGCTAAGTTTTCAAGATATCGCCTTGATTTCTATTTTGTTGAATAGAGAAACGTATTGGCTTTAATTAGAATTCTTTTTTCTGCGGATAGTGCGAAAAAATTTTTTAATCATTTTTTCAAAAAAAGCAAAGGGGGTAGTCCATGGTATTTTTTGGCCATAACTTCGATTCTTTTTGGTCATAACTGGCTAAGTTTTCAAGATATTGACTTGATTTCTATTTTGTTGAATAGAGAAACGTATTGGCTTTAATTAGAATTCTTTTTTCTGCGGATAGTGCGAAAAAAATTTTTTATCATTTTTTCAAAAAAAGCAAAGGGGGTAGTCCATGGTATTTTTTGGCCATAACTTCGATTCTTTTTGGTCATAACTGGCTAAGTTTTCAAGATATTGACTTGATTTCTATTTTGTTGAATAGAGAAACGTATTGGCTTTAATTAGAATTCTTTTTTCTGCGGATAGTGCGAAAAAATTTTTTAATCATTTTTTCAAAAAAAGCAAAGGGGGTAGTCCATGGTATTTTTTGGCCATAACTTCGATTCTTTTTGGTCATAACTGGCTAAGTTTTCAAGATATTGACTTGATTTCTATTTTGTTGAATAGAGAAACGTATTGGCTTTAATTAGAATTCTTTTTTCTGCGGATAGTGCGAAAAAATTTTTTAATCATTTTTTCAAAAAAAGCAAAGGGGGTAGTCCATGGTATTTTTTGGCCATAACTTCGATTCTTTTTGGTCATAACTGGCTAAGTTTTCAAGATATCGCCTTGATTTCTATTTTGTTGAATAGAGAAACGTATTGGCTTTAATTAGAATTCTTTTTTCTGCGGATAGTGCGAAAAAATTTTTTAATCATTTTTTCAAAAAAAGCAAAGGGGGTAGTCCATGGTATTTTTTGGCCATAACTTCGATCCTTTTTGGTCATAACTTGTTAAGTTTTCAAGATATCGACTTGATTTCTATTTTGTTGAATAGAGAAACGTATTGGCTTTAATTAGAATTCTTTTTTCTGCGGATAGTGCGAAAAAATTTTTTAATCATTTTTTCAAAAAAAGCAAAGGGGGTAGTCCATGGTATTTTTTGGCCATAACTTCGATTCTTTTTGGTCATAACTGGCTAAGTTTTCAAGATATCGCCTTGATTTCTATTTTGTTGAATAGAGAAACGTATTGGCTTTAATTAGAATTCTTTTTTCTGCGGATAGTGCGAAAAAATTTTTTAATCATTTTTTCAAAAAAAGCAAAGGGGGTAGTCCATGGTATTTTTTGGCCATAACTTCGATCCTTTTTGGTCATAACTTGCTAAGTTTTCAAGATATCGACTTGATTTCTATTTTGTTGAATAGAGAAACGTATTGGCTTTAATTAGAATTCGTTTTTCTGCGGATAGTGCGAAAAAATTTTTTATCATTTTTTCAAAAAAAGCAAAGGGGGTAGTCCATGGTATTTTTTGGCCATAACTTCGATCCTTTTTGGTCATAACTTGCTAAGTTTTCAAGATATCGACTTGATTTCTATTTTGTTGAATAGAGAAACGTATTGGCTTTAATTAGAATTCGTTTTTCTGCGGATAGTGCGAAAAAAATTTTTTATCATTTTTTCAAAAAAAGCAAAGGGGGTAGTCCATGGTATTTTTTGGCCATAACTTCGATCCTTTTTGGTCATAACTTGCTAAGTTTTCAAGATATCGACTTGATTTCTATTTTGTTGAATAGAGAAACGTATTGGCTTTAATTAGAATTCTTTTTTCTGCGGATAGTGCGAAAAAATTTTTTTATCATTTTTTCAAAAAAAGCAAAGGGGGTAGTCCATGGTATTTTTTGGCCATAACTTCGATCCTTTTTGGTCATAACTGGCTAAGTTTTCAAGATATCGCCTTGATTTCTATTTTGTTGAATAGAGAAACGTATTGGCTTTAATTAGAATTCTTTTTTCTGCGGATAGTGCGAAAAAATTTTTTTTATCATTTTTTCAAAAAAAGCAAAGGGGGTAGTCCATGGTATTTTTTGGCCATAACTTCGATCCTTTTTGGTCATAACTGGCTAAGTTTTCAAGATATCGACTTGATTTCTATTTTGTTGAATAGAGAAACGTATTGGCTTTAATTAGAATTCTTTTTTCTGCGGATAGTGCGAAAAAATTTTTTTATCATTTTTTCAAAAAAAGCAAAGGGGGTAGTCCATGGCATTTTTTGGCCATAACTTCGATCCTTTTTGGTCATAACTTGCTAAGTTTTCAAGATATCGCCTTGATTTCTGTTTTGTTGAATAGAGAAACGTATTGGCTTTAATTAGAATTCGTTTTTCTGCGGATAGTGCGAAAAATTTTTTTTATCATTTTTTCAAAAAAAGCAAAGGGGGTAGTCCATGGTATTTTTTGGCCATAACTTCGATCCTTTTTGGTCATAACTGGCTAAGTTTTCAAGATATCGCCTTGATTTCTATTTTGTTGAATAGAGAAACGTATTGGCTTTAATTAGAATTCTTTTTTCTGCGGATAGTGCGAAAAAATTTTTTTATCATTTTTTCAAAAAAAGCAAAGGGGGTAGTCCATGGTATTTTTTGGCCATAACTTCGATCCTTTTTGGTCATAACTGGCTAAGTTTTCAAGATATCGACTTGATTTCTATTTTGTTGAATAGAGAAACGTATTGGCTTTAATTAGAATTCTTTTTTCTGCGGATAGTGCGAAAAAATTTTTTTATCATTTTTTCAAAAAAAGCAAAGGGGGTAGTCCATGGTATTTTTTGGCCATAACTTCGATCCTTTTTGGTCATAACTTGCTAAGTTTTCAAGATATCGCCTTGATTTCTGTTTTGTTGATTAGAGAAACGTATTGGCTTTAATTAGAATTCTTTTTTCTGCGGATAGTGCGAAAAATTTTTTTTATCATTTTTTCAAAAAAAGCAAAGGGGGTAGTCCATGGTATTTTTTGGCCATAACTTCGATCCTTTTTGGTCATAACTGGCTAAGTTTTCAAGATATCGACTTGATTTCTATTTTGTTGAATAGAGAAACGTATTGGCTTTAATTAGAATTCTTTTTTCTGCGGATAGTGCGAAAAAATTTTTTTATCATTTTTTCAAAAAAAGCAAAGGGGGTAGTCCATGGTATTTTTTGGCCATAACTTCGATCCTTTTTGGTCATAACTGGCTAAGTTTTCAAGATATCGCCTTGATTTCTGTTTTGTTGAATAGAGAAACGTATTGGCTTTAATTAGAATTCTTTTTTCTGCGGATAGTGCGAAAAAATTTTTTTTATCATTTTTTCAAAAAAAGCAAAGGGGGTAGTCCATGGTATTTTTTGGCCATAACTTCGATCCTTTTTGGTCATAACTTGCTAAGTTTTCAAGATATCGCCTTGATTTCTGTTTTGTTGAATAGAGAAACGTATTGGCTTTAATTAGAATTCTTTTTTCTGCGGATAGTGCGAAAAATTTTTTTTATCATTTTTTCAAAAAAAGCAAAGGGGGTAGTCCATGGTATTTTTTGGCCATAACTTCGATCCTTTTTGGTCATAACTGGCTAAGTTTTCAAGATATCGACTTGATTTCTATTTTGTTGAATAGAGAAACGTATTGGCTTTAATTAGAATTCTTTTTTCTGCGGATAGTGCGAAAAAATTTTTTTATCATTTTTTCAAAAAAAGCAAAGGGGGTAGTCCATGGTAATTTTTGGCCATAACGTCGATCCTTTTTGGTCATAACTTGCTAAGTTTTCAAGATATCGACTTGATTTCTATTTTGTTGAATAGAGAAACGTATTGGCTTTAATTAGAATTCTTTTTTCTGCAAAAAATTCGAAAAAAATTTTTTATAATTTTTTCAAAAAAAGCAAAGGGGGTAGTCCATGGTAATTTTTGGCCATAACGTCGATCCTTTTTGGTCATAACTTGCTAAGTTTTCAAGATATCGCCTTGATTTCTATTTTGTTGAATAGAGAAACGTATTGGCTTTAATTAGAATTCTTTTTTCTGCGGATAGTGCGAAAAAATTTTTTTTATCATTTTTTCAAAAAAAGCAAAGGGGGTAGTCCATGGTAATTTTTGGTGAAAAAAAATTTTTCACACTATCCACAAAAAAAATTACCATGGACTACCCCTTTTGTTTTTTTTTTTTTTAAATTAAAAAAAAATTTTTTTGCACTATTCGCAAGAAAAAAAATTGCGAAAAAGAAACAAAATAATTAATGCTAGAAAAAAAGCTAGATGCTAAATCATAAATTTCAAGGCTAAATTCAAGAAAAAAGGCCTAAAAAAGGCTAAAACTGCACCGCTGACCATGTGACACTGCAAACCCTTTGCCTTCTTAATTTTTACTTTTGATTGATAATAAAAAATCATTTTAATTATTGTTTTATATCCATTAATTTCTCTTTATACTTTTATTTTTGTTGTCTTTCATGTTCAAAGTTTTTATATTATTTTTAACAAATCGGCAATTAAAAAAAAATTTGTGATGCTTTCGGCTGTGTTCTTTATAAGAAAAATAAATAATTTGTTTAAAAATTTTCTTATCAAAGCAGCCAGAATTCAGGGAAAATATGACAAATGATTTGTCATGACAAAACAAAATAAAAATCGAAAAAGTAAGCAAAACACAACATAAACAAAAAAGAACAGAGAAAAAAGAGTAAAAAATAAACTGAAAGCAACACAGCAACGTCTGATAACTTAATTTTAACTAAAAATGACAAGATGATTTCACTTGGAAAAACGACAACAAACCTCTGGGAATAATTTAGTTCTTTATCTTGGCACTTAGGGCAACATACATTTATGTATACGAAAAAAAAAATAAAAAATAAAAAATAAAATCAAAACGTCTATGTATAAGAAGAAGAAAAAAGCTAAACAGCATCCTGTGCTCTTTGAGTAGCAAGTGGATTTGTATGTTTGAAATTTTGTTCATTTCTTTCTTTCAATATTTCCAGTTTTCTGTTAACTTTTTCTTTTCAAAACATATTGCATCATTATCAATAATATTGTCAAAATGAATAATGAGCGCTTGCGTGCACTGACTTAATAAATACAGTGACGTAGCAAATGACAAGTTAACAGACAACTTCTAGCCATTATCCGTTTACCAAAGTGAAATCTTGGTTATAAATGGTGTCATTGCATTGGTATTTTCTTATATGTGCTCATTGTTGTTGTTGTTGTTGTTTTTATATTCATATTTATTTTTGTTTTTATTTTTAACAATAAATGACAAATAAGTTTGTAGAAAAAATGAATTGTAGTTAATGAAAAATTGTTATTGAGGTTAAAATAATACAAAAATAAAAAAAAGTATTGCGGGGACAAGAAATCAGGTTCACACAGTAAATCAATGATTTATTTTTTAAAAGGTTTTATGAAAAAAAAAATGGTAAAATTTATCTCGTACTCGTATATTGTAGATGATGAACTGTAACAAAATTCCTCACTTTTATTGTTTCTCTTTTCTTAAATAAATTCTCCTTCCTTCAGCACCCATTTAAAACTTTGCTTACAAGGCAAATATTAAAAAGCTGCACAAGCATACTTTTGATATTGATTAAATTCTTAATTGAATCTATTGATATGTTAAATGAATCAATTAAATTGTTAATTGTGTAAATTAAGTTGTTAATTAAATTGTTTATTGAATCAATTAAACTATTAATTGAATCAATTAAATTGTTAATTGAATCAATTAAACTATTAATTGAATCAATTAAATTGTTATTTGAGTAAATTAATTGAATCATTAAATTTTTTTGAAGTTGTTTTGTTTGATTTTTTTTTTTTTTTGTTGAAGTAAGAAATATTCTTATAGTAAATTCATGTTGAGGATATAATTAACTCTTGCATATTACAAAGTCAGTCCCCGTCGTGTCTGATCGATATGTGAGGTTGTCAAGTTAATTTAACTGAAGCGTGTTAACGGCCACCCGTAAATTATGCATTCTATTCATTGCATTCATTAAATTTTTTATGTAATTAATTAAATATTTAATAATTAATAATTAAATTGTTAATTAAATCAATTAAATTAATAATTCTGTAAACTAAATTGTTAATTGAATCAATTAAATTGTTAATTTAATCATTTAAATTGTTAATTGAATCAATTAATATGTTCATTTAATCAATTAAGTTGTTAATTGAATCACTTAAATTGTTAATTGAGTAAATTAATTGAAACATTAAATTTTCGGTGTAGTTAATTAAATATTTAATTAATATGAAATTAAGTAAAGGTCCTGCAGTTTAAGCAATAAAAATGTAATTGATTTAATAAAAAAATGTAATTAATCCTTTACATTAAGTTTCTTAAATGTTTTCTTTTTTTTTTTTAGCAAAATACAGAGCAGCCTACAGGTTTATAAAGGAAAGAACATGATCTAGCTTGTCTGCTTTACAGGCTATATTTTTATATTAAATTTGTAAGACTTTTTTTCTACAATGTATCAAACAGTACCGGTTTTTACTGAAAAGAAAATAATTCATTACCTGATTTGCAAATACCTTAATTCTGTAAAATGAGACAGTTTTTTGCAAATATTTTTCAAATTCCTTACACAATAATAAAATTATATAAAACAAGTAAATAATTCAAATTTTAAGCAAAATTTAATGTTAATGGTCTTATTTGTTTTATTTTGTAAGGCTTTATGAAAATTAAATTGTATTTTCCCAAAAAAAAAAAAAAAAAATTACTGAAAAGGTTTCACTTGACTTGTTTAAAAATACAAAAAATTAAAAAAGATTATTTGATAATCCTTAACTATTAATGAATATTTTTGTTCAATTTAAAGGCTTCTTTGATTTTAATATTAAAAAAATTATTGCTACATTTGGCAACTGGTTTCATTAAATTTGAAAGCATCAAATATAAATTTAACAAGATAATCGTTTACAATTTTACCGCATTTTGTATTTTGTTTACATAAAAGAACTTGTTTTTTAACCAAAATTGGTGTGATATTTACCCCACATACCTTGGGAGAACCCAACGGCATCTAAGCCGTGAGGTAAACCAAAGGGTCCCAATGACGGCATCGGCATACCTGGCGGCAAGGGTCCGTGTGGTCCATGATGTCCATGAGGTCCGCCATAACTATGGGGATGGGGTCCCAAATCTCCCGATTTTATAAAACCGGCAGCCATTAAGGCTTCTGCTGGGTGTAGAGCCACTGTGAAGCCGTTTACGCTAGGCTAAGCAAAAAAAGAAACTGTTAAAGAAACCACAAAAGAAGAGAACGAAACAAAAAAATATTAATTAATTTAAAATTAATCATAAAATATAAAATACAGTGAAAAATAATTATTATTCAGTTAAATAAAAAATGGCGAGCCTTTTGTAAGTGAGTGTTAAAGAGGGGTTGTTTTTTTTTTTTTTTTTTTTTCTTTGTGGCAACTGAATCACAATATTTAGAAGTGGGTTTGCAGACAGATGCACTATTAATTTATGTGCCAAGCCAAGCGTGTAATTTTGGTTTTACTTAAACTCTACTTTAGTTTTTTTTTCTTTTCCTTTTTGTTTGTATTATTTTCACAACTCTTGTTGCATCCTCACGTTTTTGTTATGCTTGTGTGCAGGGTGTGTAAGTGATAATTATCACAAACGGTATGTGTCTTTTTTTTACAAAATATATTTCGTATAACAAACGAGCATTAAAACATGCGAATGGAGAATACTCGTTGAACATGCTGTTGGCATCATGATATGTGGTAGATCAATGACGTTTTTCGAATCACTGTGGCCTAAGCTTTAAATGGCAAATGATTTAAAAATACCCAAATACGGCCTGCAGTGTAAATTTATATTAAAAGAGTAGATTTTGTTGTTGTAGAGAGTTAAGGAAATTTTTCTCTTGTTCTCGGCTTTTAAAAAATGTATTTTCTTGCTTTTTTCTTTCTTTCACTTTTTTTGGGTGTATCGTTCATGTTAATCCTGAGCATAAGGATTAAAATCCTTCTTACCTTTCTGGTAATTTTGTCATTGTTAAGTCATTATGTGAACTTTGTTGCTGCAATCATTTTCAAAAAAACAAAAAGTAGACTAATTTGAGTGCAGTTGCAGTGCGTTCAAATGTTTTAGAGTACCCTTTTAAGCCCAGCTTAGAATGCCTGGATTAAAAATACATACATACATACATAGTGATTATGATGGTGGTGCTGATTTTTTGTTTTATGGTCAGACAGAATTTATGCATAAAATATTCATTTGAATCTTTGTTTTGTCTAAATTGTAAAATTTGTTTACTCAAGGTCACATCAAACACATTGAAGCGAAATGTTATCTGTGACAATGTATTGTAAGTATAACCCAACAAACAAGTTCAGAAGATGTCGCTTACAAAATTTGAATTGATAAAAATTCGAAAAAACGAAAGTTTATAAAGTTTTAAAAATTTTATTTGAAAAAAAAAACCTATTGGTTAAGCTTTGTTTTTTAAAATGATTAATTATATTATAAAAATTTATTTAACAGTTTTTTTCGAACTCTAAAAACTATAATTTATATTTTGACCTAGAGAATATCATAAAAAAAATAAATAAAACTTTTATAAAATATAAATTTTATAAAAATTTTTAATAAAAGAAAATCAATGAAATATTTTATCAAAAGTCCAAATTTTTTTTAGTTAGTTAAGTTCGAAACCTTTTTTTTTAACTGCTCTAAGAAGCCGAACTATTATACTCTGATCTTTTGTGTTTGTTGGGTTAAAAATGAAATGGAATTCTTTTTTTTTAAGAATTTTTTGTATTAAATTTGGTAATGAACGTGCGTTTGTCAAAAAAAATTTTTTTTTGCTGACTTTTGTTTTGGAAATCCTGTGGTGTAATCATGGCAGGGACTTGAAAAAGAAATTCACAATAGAAATATTATTCTTGAAGAATTTCTTCAAAGAATTTTAATGACAAAACATTTAATAAACTGAGGAGATGCTTGCTATATATTTTAAATCATTTTTTGAGCCTTACAAGCACGTTCACATAAAAATTTTAATTTATTTTGAAGGCTCTATTTCTCTCTATTTCTTTCACTCTCGTTGTTAACATTTCGGTTTCCGGTTTAAATAACAAAACGCAAACAATTAAATTTAAGCTAAAGTTGTCACCTTTTACCAGATGTAATGAAAAAAATTAAAAACAAAATTAATTTAGATTTTTTTAAATGAATTGTTTGTTTTTTTTAGAGACTTATGCACCCGCTCTTTATAATTAATAATAACAAATTTTTTATTTCAATGTCATGTTTGTATGATAATTAAAATCGTACCCAAAAAAAAAAAAGAGAAAACAAGTCAAAGTGTTTGTTTTTTCAAGTAATTACGGTCAAAATAATATTTTGATTTAATTCATTAGAAATAAATTGTCATGATTTTAGTTAAATGAAATGTTTTTCTAACAGATTAACAAATATTTTTACAAAAAACTAGCTGTGATTCGACTGTGCCACTTAACCTAGCTGTAGTCTGATAGACATTGTCTTGCCAAGAGCTGTGAATGTTGCTGTTTGTCTATATGTCTAATTTAGCTGTTACCACCTACAGAAATATTTTATTTATTATTAGCCTTGCTTATCGTGGCCTTGGTTAATTTCTTGTGCAGCCTATATGTTCATTGTTGCAGCTACAGGCTTCGGATGAAACTAAAATAAGCTAAATTTGCCTAAAAAAAGGCTAGAAAAAGCTAAGTCATTCACAAAAAAAATGCTAGGAAAAAGTCAAGAAAAAAACATGCAATGACAAAAACTAAGAAAAGTAAGGTCGTTTTAACCAAAAAAGTAACCAGTGCTACTAAAAAGTGGCCGGAAAAAGGCAGCAGTAGAACTGGTTACCATTTTGGTCATAACTTGCTTAGTTTTCTAGATATCGACTTGATTTCTATTGCGTTGGGTAGATAACAGCATTGGCTTTAATAAAAAAAATTCTTTTTGCGAATAGTGCGAAAAAAAATTTTTTTCGCCAAAAACTACCATGGACTACCCCTTTGCTTTATTTTGAAAAAATGATAAAAAATTTTTTTCGCGCTATGCTCAAAAAAAAATTGCAAATAAGAATAAAAGCCATTTAAGGCTACTTTGACAATGAAAAAAAGGCTAGAAAAAAGCTAAATGCGTAAAAAAAGGCTAAATCTAGCCTAAAAAAGGCTAAAATAGCAACGCTGCTTTACAAACTGGTTCATAATTTCGCTAGTAATATTAGCAGAGGTGACATCAAACAGTGGTAAATAACACATTTCAAAGCATAATTTCAGGCTTAAATTGAGTACGGGCAGACATTTTTATAAATAGTAGTGAGTGAAAATTGTTGAAAAGTGGGCGTGGCTGAACCAAAATTATATGGCGACCCTCCTTGAAGTAAAGAGATTAAAGATTATAGATAAATCCGTTGGAAAATAAAAATTTGTATAGCGACCAAACAAACAAACAGAAAATTTGAAAATTAAAGACTTATAATTTTAACAAAAAAACATTGGGCCATAATCATAGTCACAAAATGTAGAGCTTACTTTTGTTCATAAGACTTATATATATTTAAAGTCTATTTTAAAAAGATACCGACGTTAGTGTGTCTATGGCTATGCCCCATTTTTTTTTTTGTTTGTCCCAACTTTTCAAATTTTTTTGAGACTTTAAAACCGATACTAATTTTGTAGGCTTTCAAAATTCTATTAAACATTAATTTCAGATAAAAATACTCTTAAAGGTCAGAGCAATTGTTCAATAACTTGAAGAGTATTTTTTAGATTCACTTAAAATTTTCAGAAAATATTTCAGAAAATGCCTAAAAAATAAAAAATTAAATTTGAAAATTCTACGTACACCTAAGACCCTAAGAAAACTTATTTACAAATAATCTATATCCTATTTGCCTTATAAAAAGTTTACAAATATTAATGTAATTTTTTTTTTCTAAATGACAACAAAAACAACTAATGAACAGCAGTAATTAAAAATTTTCAGCTAGAATGATTCGGAAACAAATTAAGATATCTAACAGGTTTTTTTCAGCTGCCATTACAAATAAAAGCAAAAAAAAAAACTAGTTAAACTTATGAGTTTGTTAAGCTTATTTTTAATTATGTTTTGGTAAATATTAAAATTAAGTTTTAAATATGTTAGCCTGAAAAAAAAAATTGCAGTTTTAGACAAGCCTTGTCTTAACAATGTCACCCACTGTTTATTAAAAGTCCTAATCGTAAAAATAAACATAAAGAAATAAGATAATAAAAAAGAAGAGCGATATAGTTTCAGTTTAACTTAACACATGACTATCTGTCTGTCGCTCTGTCTTCCTTTAATCTACTTGCACATTGTGCTGCAGAAGCCAAAAGCTTATCAGCAAAATAACTAATTTTTGCCAGGCTCATCTTCTGTTGTCGCTGCCAAACTTAATAAACACTTTGTAATGTGACTTGTGTTGGTGTGTATAAGTAACGAAAGGGTGTTTCTTTAGCCTAACAGAATTTTAAATTTTAAAAATAACACAAGAACGGAAATTTTTATATTTAAATTACTTTTTTATGCGAAAGATCAATACATGACACTAACATTTGTAAGGTTGTCTTGAGCAAGCGCCTGCTCAAGTTTTTGTCCTTTAAAAATTAAAAAATTAAATAAAAATTTCAATACATCACATTTCCAAGCAAGCGATACGACATGTATAACTATTATTTGAAAACGATATTAGATTAAAAAGAAAATCTGAAATTCCTCAATAAAATTTTCTTTAAATTATAACTAAGCCATTTTTAAATCTGCTAAAGGGTGTGTTACACTGTAATACTGAGTAAAACGACTAGTCAATAATTGACATCAACTGAAAAGGTAAATAGTATGAAAATAATACATCAAAAAATACAGATAGAAATTGTAAAGTCGTATGGCTCTCACCATTTTTAAAAAAATTTCTAAACGCTCATACTTTTCATTGTATCAGGGCAGCATTGTGCTGCTGACAAAATGGCATGAATATCTCATCGTTTGTATTATAGTGTAATTCCTCCTTTGATAGTCGTATCAAATATGATTTGATTTTACTTCTTGAAAATCCAATGAAAATCTTTACTCTTGTATTAAAGTGTCAAATCCGCATAACCACTAGAGACTAAAGAAATAATTTTTGATGTGAAATTTAGAATTTAAAATTTTTAAAAATTATTAAAGTGTGCTTTCAGAAGACGTCTTGGAAAGGCATATTTGCTGCCATTTTTTTTTTAAACATAAAATATTTTAACTACCTAAAGTCAACATGTTGTGCTAATTGTTTACATGTATTGCATTAAACACATTCGAGTCAGTGGGATACCGACTACACGACTACAAGTGACGTTAGCTACAAATGTCGCCGTGTAGCCAGCTACTTAATTATTTTAGAACCGGCAACAGCAATTGTTTAGGAATGTAAATACAAAGCTGTTGGTTATGAATGCAAAGACAAATTTCAGTGGTGCCACGTTTTTTAATATGTGTGAAAATAAAATTATTTATTCAAGCTCACAAAAAACATAAACACACATTTATTTGTGTATATAGATATACTTATAACATATAAAAATGTAAAAGCAATTCTATTCATTTCTCTACCACCTTTTGATTGTCAAATAAAATGAAATATTTTCAAACGCTCATTTTTTATTATACTGGCAGCACTAAATTGTTCATTGCTGTCGACAAAAATAGAAATTAGCCTAAGTTGGCGACAGCTACAACAATGGCTGTGTATCCATGTAGCCGTGCTGTCTTGAAAATAATTATTTCAATATAAACGCATGTATTTTATTTTTGACAGGCTGTAGTCGGTAGCCTAATGTTTCGAATGTGTTTAATGCATATCAGCTGCTTATTTAGTAGCATATTTACCAAGACGTTTCTAAGACATAACTGTTGTGCTCAACAGTTACGTCTTATGAACGCAACCATAGAATAAATTAAAAATTAGATTTTTTTTGATTCTATTCCCGATTTCGACAATTTAACATACAGTAAGAGACTCCACTTTGTCGGCAACAAATCATACCAAATGCTTTTGCTTGTGTTTCTCTGCCATGTTTGTAGGCCATATTAGTCATAATAAAGTAGCTTTACTTAATTGTAAATAAAACCAAAAGTTGTCTATCGATTTTAATGAAATAGGACTCGAATAGAAAATCGATCTAACAGTTCAAAATAATTTTAAAAGGACCAAATTCTGGTCTATACTATGGAATTTTGGTTACTACTTTAAAAAAAATTATTATCACAACTGAATTTTTGATTGGAAAGAAATTTAGTTCTCACAACCGAAGTTGTTTTGTGTGTGCAGTTGCTCTGGTCCTAAAATTGATTTGAATTTGTAAGCTTGTGTTGTTTTTATGAATTATTTCTTTTTTCATTGCAAAGCTTTTTTATAATTTTTTTTTAATATGCGAACTTTAAAATTTTTTTAAAATTCTTTCAAACCTTTTCAAGTCTTCCTTGTTTACATGAATTTGAAAAGAAATATTTTGCTAGCTGAAATTAAAGCTAAAAGGAAGAAAAGTTTTGGAACTCCTTAAGCATGCAATGCAGTGTATGGCCTTTTTGTTTATTTAGTTTTTCTGCTCGCTTTTGTTTTTGCCTGGTTTTTTTTTTTTTTTTTTTTTTTTTTTTTTTTTGTTGACTCGCGTTTATTTTCAATTTCACTGCAGTTTCAGCTTTAGCATTTTTATTTTATTTTATTTTATTTTATTTTATTTTTTTATACAAACTTTATTAACAGTTGGCTGGGTTTTGCTTCAGGTAAACGCGTGGAATTGCGTGGATTGTTTTTATTTTCTTTTCTTTTATTATTTCGTTCACGTTAGTTTGTTACATGTTTGTTATGGTGTTAAATGCATTTTGACAACTGGAAGTAGTAGATTTCTATTTACAATTTTTCATGTTTCTTTCTAGTTTTTTGTTTTTTTTTAGTTTTTGTGTACAAATCAAATAAAATTATGTGTATAATTTTGTATGAAATGTGTTATTTGAAAGAAAAAAAAAAAAAAAAAAGAAATGCAAGAAATAGGCATTTGAAAATTATGCATTTATTGCAGCAACGTCGCCATCATCATCATCATCATCATGACACGCATACGTGGCTGTCAACATCAGCTCTAGCAGCCAACATTTTTTTGTTAGCGGTTTATTTAGCAACTGTTTTAAGCATTTGTTAGCTGTGGTTGTTTTGTTTTTTGTAAACTGGTTTGGTATGACTTTTGCACTGCTGGTTGCTGATGAATCTCTTTAAAATCTATTTTGAAGTTTAATTAAGTTTTGTGCCAAAAACTTAAAAAAGTGTGAAAATTTGACAAGTTTAATTCTCTTTATTTTTTATTTCTTTTATAAAAAAAAAAGTTATAATAATAAAAAAATAAAACAAATATACTGAAATGCATAAAATAAAAATAAAAAAAAAAATGTTTATGCAAATGGCCTAGAATTGCATTAGACATTTTAGATTTTTGTTAATCATATTTAATTTGCTCATGCTTATGTGTATGAGTGCAATAGCGATTGCGAGTATCTAACAAGATTTTGCTGTTGGAATTATTTTTTTAATTGAAATTTCAATTTGTTTATTTTAATTAGATTTCTCATAAATCAAAATGTAATTAACGTGGCTGCTTGTTTTTCTCCTCTTTTTTTTAATCCCTGATAGAAACATCTTAATTATAAACTTGTCATCTATGAAATTAAAGCTTTCCTCAATGGATTTTAATTTTTTATAATTTAATTTTTTGTTTGTTTTTTTTTTTATGTTAGAAAAATAAATAGAAAAATATTTTGTATTGAGTACAAACTTACCACATACAAAATACAAGTTTAATTAGAGTGCCGTTTTCTTAAAACTGATTTCGTAAACACATAATTTTAATGAATAAATATTTGTATGTTTAATCAAAAAGTTACGATAACCAATACAACTAGAGTATTTCAAATTTCAATTGTTTCAAAAGTGACATGACATTACGTCATGTTACTTGGTTCAAATGCTTAATTTTTGTTTGTGTATCTGTTTTATTTAAATCTTGATTTTTATTTGAGTACTCACTGGCTCGGCTCATTCACTCAAAAACTGTATAATCATTGTTTTTATTCAAATAAGTTTGTCAATGGAACCACAAATCTATACCCAGAATACATATTCGATACATGAAAAAAGGTGCGTCCTTTTATCTTTTTATTTTTTTAATTAAAAAAAAAAATAAATAAATAAAACCAGACGCAAAAATAACAACTCCTCCAACCTTGTGCACAGCAAACAAATGAAATTTCAATTTTAATCTTTAAATAACAAATAAAATAAAATAAAATGAAATTTAAAAAAAAGAAAAACATTAATAACAATAACAATTCAAGCAAAAGTTAACAATAATGTTGATGTTTTTGTAATATCTGGCTCAAAAGATCTGGTGTACCAACCATGTTTAGGTTTTTTTTTTCTTTTTAAATAAATAAATCAGGAAAAATAACAAACAAACAGGAATACCAATCATTCATAAAGCACAGAACCTCAAAATCATTTGCAACAAGTAAATATTTCTCAAGATTGTACAAAAAAACCTGTCTGTATTCATTTACGGGCGAGCATACGAGCAAGTAGTTTCTTTTAACAAAAAAAAAAAAAAAAAATGTGAATAAAAATAAAAATGACAACAAAATATATCAATTTGATTGCCATTAACCAAAACGTCAGACTCACTACTGTCAAACTTTTCCGTTTATCTAAAATAGAAAAAAAAATTTTTTTTCTAAGCGGATGTAAACCATAATTTCAATGCTTTGCTTGCAAGTAAATATTAAACAAAATAAAATAAAATTTTGTTTTTATTTTTTAATGAATGAATTTGGTTTCTCTATTCAAGAAATTGAAATTTTTCAAATATGGTAATACCACATCCACAGACATGCACACAAACGAATGAATGAGTTTTGTATATCATTTCGTTTAATTCATTTTGAAGCTTAGATATGGGTGTAAGTGCCTCTATGTACTCGTATATTCTTGTTGTTAACAAAATATATGTAGTCAAATAATGTAGTCAATTTTCATTAAAAAAAAAATCTAATTTCATTTGAACATGATTGAAACATAAAGCCCAACATCAAGGCTTAAATTTAAAGTCTGTCTGGTCGTGTGGATGTTGAAATCAACTTTCTAAAGTCCCTAGAAAACCTAGAGGAAAGTTTAAACTGTTAATTTTTAAAGGAGTCGATTTAGCCATGTCTGTCTGTCCGTGAGTATGTTGAAATCAACTTTCTGAAGTCCCTAGCAGACCTACAGAAAAGTTTAGCATGTCAATTTATTGAAAGTTCTTGTTGTCAGTTTGATATTTAAATTCAACCTAAGCTGCTTATAAATTGCTAAGCTATGGGCTTTGAAATGTAACTACCTCTATTTTTTAAATATATCTCTAAATGGGGTTTTTTTTTGAAATTTTGTCTAAAATACAAAAGAGAAAAAAAACGTGATAGGCAGTTTTATTGCAAATAATAGTCATAATGTCTGTGCAAAAATTCAAAACAATTGATTTAGAAATGCCCGAGAAAAATTAAAAATACAACCGACATTTTAAATTTTTATTAATTTCTGTTTTTCATTTTTATGGAAATTTTAAAATTTTACATAAAATAATGTGTGTACACATACTGCTATTACCAAAGGCAAGCGTTGTGTTGTTGTGCGTTATGCGTTATGGGTGTGCAATTAGTCAAACGATCTTACACAAACGTGTGTAAGCATGTGTATCATTTAAATGCCTTGTGTTTAAGGCAACTATGAATAAATAAGTCTTATTGTAAGAGAATTTTTCGATTTTTGTCGTTAATTTGAAATATTTCTTTCAGTATGTTTGGTTTAAAAAATGCTTACAAACATTTAAAAAAAAATTTTAATTTAATTTATTTTGCATTTTTATTGGATCGATTTCTTTCTTAAATCTTTTTCTTTTTATTTAAAAATTGAGTACCAGATACTATTTAAAGCTTTTAAAAATAGGGATCTCACAATGGATTTTTTGGTGAATTTGTTTAACTGAAATTAATTACTTATTTATAATATATAAAAAAAAATTATTTTAATAAATTTTTGTCATTTCATTAAAAAAGACTTTTATAATTTTTTTTGTTGAATATTAAAAATATATGGTAAATATTTGGTTACTACAGTGAAGGATATGTAAAGGCTTCATATATTTTTAAAAACAACTTTAAATCTAACTCTCTCTCTCTCTCTCTCTCTCTCTCTCTCTCTCTCTCTCTCTCAACAAAAATTGGTTGTGAGGCCTTAATGCTAACTTGCTAAAATGTAGAATTAAAAGCTTTTTTGAACTAAAGTAAGCTCTCTTTTAATAAAAATTTACTTTCTTATGGTTTTCTAAGTTTCGCTATCTTGTCAGTAATAAAATGATCAGAGAAAACCTAGATAAAATAAATTCCATCACAATTACCAAATCCATTAGAAGCCTAGGATTACTTTAGTTAAGCATTAATAACAAGTCTTTCAGCTTTCAGAGTTGATTGATTCATTTGTTTTTCTACTTATATTTTTTATTTGATTTTTTTTTTTTTTTAGTTTGAAGTAAGAAATTAAATTTAATTTTATTAAAATTTATTATTATTTAATATTAATCAAGTTTAATATCTTAAAAGATTGTTTTATTTAAATTTTCCGATATTTCGACTTTCTACTGAAGGTCTTCTTCAGGGAAATTTATTTTTATATTTTTATTATAAAAGTAAATTATATTTTTTATTTTTGTTGTTGTTAAATTTATTATTTTCCTTCTGATATTGTTATCATGGGTTATTGTCTATTAGGTGCAATAAGTATTAAGGGCATAGCATATCCATATGAACAATTTCACGGAAGCTCCTCCGATCTGCAGTAAATTATTGCAAACATTGCTTGGTAAACAATATATTAACTATATAAGAATTACTGCACAAAAGATCTGAAAGGGCATGGTGTGATTACAGACAGAGTGTCAATAGTTTAAAAAATATTAAATTTTCAAGCAAAATACTCAGTAAACATTGAGCCAAATAAAACAAATTCCTAACCAGCGTTGCCAGAAGCTAGAAAAAAAAAATAAATTGTCCTAAATAAAAGGTAGAAGAAACTAAATCACTCAGAAAAAAAATCTTAAAAAGCTACAGCTTAAAATTCAAAATTTTCCTCATTTTTTATTACGAGTATAAGAAAAGAATCTTTATAAATATGCTTTTTATAAGAAACCAAAAGGAAATATATTCGTTTTCCCCATGGCTTTAAACCGTTTTAAGTGAATTTAATTATTTTTTAACTTCAACTTTAGTTTTTACTTTCAAAAGCGAGTAACTTCAGTATTAACAACTAAATGCTAAATTGATCAATTAATGAAAGTTTTCTGCCATTTCGAAAAATGTACCTTCAAAAATAAAACTTCAATAAAGTAGATCTATTTTATAAGGTAGAAGCGAAATACTTTTCTTCACTACTTTAATTCGATTAATTTAATTTATCAATTTACATATTAATAGTTTTGTTAAGAATTTTTAGTTAATTTATATAAAAATATTTTTATACAAACTACTCGACTTTTTCTGAAAAAAATTTTTTTTTAATTATACAGAGATTATACAGATAAAATATAAATTTAATTCAATTCAAATTCGTAGTTTACAGAACAAACTCTTTTGTGTTCAGGAATTTCCTTCAGTGTTAAATTGTTTATGTATGATTTGTTTTAATTTTTCAAAAAAAAAAGTCTATTTTGAAAAACAAAAAAGGCTAGGAAAAAAGCTAGAGGCTAATCATAAATTACGAGGCTAAATTGGAGAAAAAAAGGCTAAATCTAGCCTTAAAAAGGCTGAAATAACAACATTGTTCCCAACCAACATTTTAATGTTCTATTTTTATTCTTCTTTTTCAAAAAAAAATAAATATATAATAAATAAAATAAAAAAAAATTAATATATTGTGTTTAACTTTTGAATTCCAAATAAATTAATTAAAATTTAATCATTTATGTAATTTTTATAATTTTTAAGGCCAACTAAGACAACATTTAAGTAACAATGATTTCACATTACTAAATATCATCTTAGTAGAGGCTTTGTTTGCAAGTAATTAAGTGACTGTTATGTTTGATTGGTCAATGATTTTGTCGTGATTGAGTTTTCCTATTTCCGGGCTTTTAATCCATAATAACTTTATTAAGCAAAATAATTACAATAATCCGAAAATACAACTTAATTGCGTTTAACTGATTAAATTAATTTTGTTTTTAAGCAAAATATATATAAAAATTAAAAAAAAAAAATTATAATTAAGCAATAACTTTTTGAAATAGAAAACCCTCTATTTTAATTTCACAGAAATTCCACTCAATAATACCAAAATTCGTTTTAACCTAGAATTACAAAACAATCTTTATTTACACTGAACGGCTTAAAGTGGCGTTTTATTTGCAAATTTGATGTTTTGTTTATACAGAAAAGTTTTCTTAACAAACTTTTGTTTAAGTTTTTATTTTATTCTATTATTTTTTTGTTCAATTTTGTAATTGTTTTTGTTTGATATTTTTTGCTTCTGTTCATTTTCGCTGAAAAATTTTTTTTTTTTTTAATATTACGCATACTGTGATAGGTCGTGTTTCAGTTAAAAAATTAAATGTTTTTAGGGATTTCGTAATTGAATAGGATTTTTAGTTTATTCTGTGTACCCTATGTGTTGTTTCTGTAATGCGACAACTGCTTACATCAAAAAGTGTTAAACAAAAGATACAGCCGTTTCTCTATTTGTGATTAAAAAGTGTAAATGCAACGCTGTTACGCTGTCACATCGTCCCAATCATGACAGCTGTACATTTTTTGCTTCTCCATCGCTTTGGCTTTAAAGCTGTCAAACTTTGTTTACATTTTATGCGCGCCATTGTTTTTTGCTCAAAATACATAGAGTGTGTGTAATTGTGTGATTGAAACATTAAATTTCCTATTTCTTATTTGACACATACGATAAGGTTGTTTTTGTAATTCAGTGTTTGTTGCAGACAAGGCCATGATTCCAATGATTCAACTCTTAAATAAAAAAGAGTGTCAACAACAAGAGGAATTTATATAAAGCGGCTATTAGACGGTGTGATAAGAGAAAGTGAATATATCAAAAAATTTTGAAAGCCATCACTCGTGTCCTGTCAAACAGCAGTTTTACGTTATTACACGAGTATGATGACATTTCATCATACCCTGCTGACATGCGGTGAATGATCGTCTAATAGCCGCTTATGGTGGGATTTACATCTACAAGAGGTTTTTAAAGTATAAAATTTTGTTAGTACAAAATGTTAATAAAAATATTTGAAATTGTTGCGTTGGCATCACTTTTAAATTTTGCTATTCTCTTCAACACAAAGAAAAAGGAAATTTGTTTACAAAGAATATTGAAATATTTAGCTACAAAAAACATTTATTTCAAATACATAAAAATAATTAATTTATCAATTTGAGCGATTTCTCTTTTCTCGCATACGGTTGGGAATGTAAAGTATTTTTGTAACAGAAGAGTTCGCATCTTTCGAATAAAGTATATTAAAATCACTAAAAAGACACACTTGTGTGAGATTTTGTTTTAATTCTCATCTGTTTTTGTTTAATTCTCAAAACAATAGAAATACAAGATTAAGACATGCACATGATTTGCCCATAGATGAAGAAAAAAAAATAATACATTTGTCTATCTCGCTTTTATTTAGCTATAAATTATTATAAAAAAAGGAACACAAAGAAATTTTCAATTTTATGTGCGAGATGGTGTTATCTTGTATTTCTATCATTTTTGGTTCCATTCTCTAGGCCAGAATTACACAAACTGGATACTGATTGCACTCAGCAATTGCATTGTTTGTAATTTAGGAAATGCACAAAGTAACGATCGCAAAATATAAAAATCACAACTTTATAGTTTTGAAATGAAAAATATTAATATTTTCTTTTCTTACCACAAACGAAACCCACTAAGCTGGTAATTTTGCAAAAATTTAATACTTTTAAAACAATTATTTCTTTATTGAAAACCGCTTTTAGTTCTTTATGTTTATTATTTTTATTTAAAAAAAATATATAATTAAATTTTAATAAAAAACACATTAATTTTTTTTTTTAAGTACGAAATGAGACAAATTTTTATTGCTTTTCCAGGAATAAAACTTTTTACGATTTTGTTACTTTTGGATTTTTAATAAATCTTCAAATGTAAAGGAGAGCAACCAACGCAAGCAGTTCCAGAAAAAAAAAATAAAAATGAAATATAAATTAATTTATTTTTGTTAAAATTATGAAATAATAAACTAATTAAATATTCCAACTCTTTGTGTGCTTAACGTATTTAATAAATGAATACAATACAATTTGTTGGCATCATTAATTCACTGGCTAGAGACAGACAGACTCGTAACACTCAACAAAAAAAAAAAAAAAAAAAAAAAAAAAAAAAAAAAAAAAAGAGGAGAACCAAATTCATATGCAAGTACGTCTATATTCGTAGATAAAAAATATTGTTTGTGCTCTATAACTAGTCATTTTTCAATGATTATTTATAATATTGAATTCAAAAATAAGAAAGAAAAAAATTAAGAAAAAACTTGTTTCTATTAAAGATTCGTGAAATAAAGGAAAAAATATATTTTTGTTGTGCCTGTGAATTTGTTATGATTGAAACTTGTGTGTGTCTTTTAGGAAACCCCTTTGTTTCTAAGCAAAGCACATACGAGGAAGATTTCAAAATCAATTGACTTAAACCGATATCATGTCTAAGGCAAGGCAAACAGTGATTTGCATAAGTTAAACTGTCTTCATAATTTGCAATCTAGACATTTTATAAAATTTGAATACACAGGCCTACAAGACAGTAATTCAAATTGCATACCTAATTTTTTAAACATGAAGCTCTGGGGATACCCCGCTATATGGAAAAATTTTAAGGTTACGCCATATAATTTGCAGTAACTCGAAAATCAGACCTCTGATTAAACTTACACGAACACGTACGGATCTGGAAGAAAATAACCTTTAAATTATGCTCTTATTAATTTCTAACTAGTCCTATCTCTCTCAAGAAATCATATTTTTTTTTTTTTTTTAAATTCTTTAAAAAAATCTTTGTTTTTAATGTTACACGCAAAGAAAAAAGATGGTTAAGTATGGACAGCGCAAACATAGTTTGTTCTTTACAAAAATATTATTATTAATTTAGAGTATCTAAACAAAATTATGATTACGATAAACATGCTTCTAGTGATTTTTAGCCATACTATGTTTACCGTCATAGATCAACCACATCAGTATCATATTATTTTTAATAAAATTTTAACTCAAACCATAAATATGTTTATAGTAAACATAACAATAAGAAAAATATGGTTGAATCTAAATTGTTTTCTATTTTGTTTCATCTTTAACTTAATCATTGAAATTCAACTGAAGTTTGTGGCTGAAGTGTTTGAGTGGGGAGTTACTGCTTCTTAACTAAATATTCCAAAGTTCGAATTAAAAATTTTTTTTAAATTCATATTAAAAATTATTTTTAAAAAATATTTATATAAAATAAATAGTGTTAGAACCTAAGACCTTCTGAAATAAATTTTTTTTTTTTATATTTTAAAATAACAAAAAAAAACACTTGCTACGGAAATTGTATGACTTTCGGTCTTAGGTGCTACCACTAAATTGTGAAGATATTAAGAACTTATGAATGGATTAATTTAAAGCGATTGGAGCTGAAATGGACCATGAAAGCTAAGGTATCACAATAAAAATTTTATTTTCTATTGAAACGCTGTTCTATGAGCACAAGATTGCATGCACCCCAGTTATCAGCTTCAATATTTTAAAGGGTGTCCGAACAAGAACGCAAGATTAAAATTTGGAGCCATTCGGAGTGCCATTGTTTGACATTTGAACAATTGTTATTGTTTGCTAGTAGAAGGTACGAGGTTAGTAAAAAATGACCATTGACAGCGAAGGGAGTTCGGTAATTGGGTATTGGAGAGGCAACATGAAAATGCTGATTTTGCCGATAAAATCATCTTCAATGACGAGGCCCATTTCCATCTTGATGGCAAAATTGTCGCTTTTGGGGTGAGGAAAATTCTCGAGTGATTCACGAGAAGCAAATGCATCCTCAACGTGTTACTGTGTGGTGCGGTTTTTGGGCTGGAGGAATCATTGGACCTTTTTTTTATGAAAATGAGGCAGGTCAAGCGCAAACAGTCAATGGTGTTCGGTATCATGAAATGATAACCAGTTTTTTCTTGCCTAGAATTGAAGAAATGAATGTGGAGGGCTTGTGGTTTCAACAAGACGGCGCCACATGTCATACATCAAGAGAAACAAGTCAATTGCTGCATCAGTCATTTATTTAAAATTTAAATCTTGCGTTCTTGTTGGGACACCCTATATAAAGGGATATAGTGAGAGCTAACGACTACTTTTTAAGTTTCTTGTTATAAAATATTCGACTCCAATCGAAATTTCTGCGTTTAGCAGCACTAATGTTTTGTGTTCTATTCTATCTCATTTCAATTGTTTAATTTTTTTTGTTTTTAATTTTTTATTTGGTGGTGAAAGTTTTTAATTTTTGTTGGTGTAACTAAAAAAATAAAATGAAAGCATTAAGGCCTCTTCTG
This sequence comes from Thelaira solivaga, assembly GCA_947397855.1. NCBI lineage: Eukaryota > Metazoa > Arthropoda > Insecta > Diptera > Tachinidae > Thelaira > Thelaira solivaga. Next base: position 61,704,747 of record OX377612.1, on the reverse strand, counting down.
CAGAGAAGCTGCAGAATTGTCTGCTTAATTTCATACAGCCGGCAGCTGTGACAGTTTACGTTGAGGTGCTTGCCCTCACAGTCACCAGCCTAGAAATATCCTTACTATTTTTGCTTAACAGCTAAACAGAGCATTTACCAGCATATGAGGTTATATTTAACCCTCCATCTAGCACGTTTGGAGACTTTAACATCTGGCTTTCTGTGGTATAATTCAATACTGTCGATTTTGATTCTATTTAGAAGCATTCATTCGGCCTACTCATTGCCAATGAAGCAATTATAAGCACGAATCCCTACAGCGTGATATATCAAGCGAAGATGTCTTATTCGATTAGAGTGCCAGGACAGCCGCTTGACTACCTACGAAGCTCCCTTTTATTTATTGGTTTCATAGGAAACAAACAACATTTAATTGAAAGGCTAAAACCTGCCTCTTATTTTTTTTTATTTAGGACCAGCGCGTAGGGGATGGCCCCTACTTATGCAAGGCATTGTGATGGAACTAAGAAAATAGGTTATGGGAAGGAGGATAGAGGGAGTAGTGTCTGTGAACATTCAATTTGAATTTTCCCAAATTGTAGGATTCAGGAAAGACGTTAGCAGGTAGCTTATTCGACATACGAACTGTACAGCTAAAAAAAGAACTCTGCCTGTAATGCGTGGTGCGATCCACTGGAAAATCGACCACAAAAAGATGTGCTCTTGCTGAAAAACCAATAGCTCGAGTGAATGAGCGGCTTTCGGGAGCAAGATCCCTAATTTCATCAGCACACATTCCGTTTTAGTAACAATAGAAAAGTGAAACACAATACGACACAACAATTATTTTAAAATGAATAAATTCCATTTAAAAACCTGAGCACCATCCTCGTATACACATACATATTTATGAATTATACCCAAATACGAGTAAATAGTATGTAAAACTAGTTTGTTTCGTTGTTTTTCAGTTAATGCTGTTAAAATAATTTGTTCAATATTCAATATGTAAATGTGCTTCTGATTAATAATCGTAAGTAATAATAGCTTGGGTAGCACAACATCATTATAATTTATTACTTACGTTACTAATGTTGTTGTTTATACGCACACATACTCTTATTCACACACACATACAGTAGTTTGAAAAACATGCATAGATGTGTTTTCCTCTAGAAACTATAATTTTTTTCATAATTTTTTAACAAAAATGAATTTTCGACACACATTAATTTTTGTATGTATATGAGAAAATATATGGAAATACTATTTATTCTTTCCCAATGTGTGAATAATGTGTCGGTTATCTTTTGATAATTCTTGACGGCAGCAGTAACTAACTAACTAACTAACTAACTTGGCTTAGTTTATAGTTTTTGTGTTTTGTAATATATAAAACGTTAATAATAACGTCGTCATTGTTATGGGGATTTTCTTTTAATCAAGGTTATGGAATTTCATTTAATAAAAAGTGGGAACAAAGAAGTTTTCGATTTGTTTAGTTTCAATTCCATAAGATACAATCTCTCAAACATGTCTATTATAAAATTTATAATTTGTTTTCATATTTGCTTTTATTTATGTAAGAATTATTTCCTGTTAATAATTTTTGGCTTTTCACACGATTTACTAATCTTAATTGACCCAATTTGGTAGTTTAAATTTTTTTTATGTATTTTTTTAATGTGTTTTAAATATTAATTTGTTGTTTGTGTATATTTATGGTTGTATTCATATTTAAGATACAAATTTTTAATGTTGACTTGTCACTTTGCATTAGAAATTGCATTTGTTTGACTTTTGTAGAAAAAAAAAATAAAAATAAAAACACACCAGCAAAAAGAACATAACCCAGCAAGCAAATTTAATTAATTTAAATTAAGTTAAGTTAAGTTTATTTGAGCCTTCAACAATTTTACATTAGAAAAGAAAAGAAAAGAATAAAATTACAAAGATAACTTAAAACTATAATGTTTTTAATTAATAAATAGTTTTTCTGATATTTTACACTACGTAACTTAACATATTAAACAATTTGAAAACACATGTTACCAATAAAATGATTTTTGCTTGCTTTCGGTATACAATATTTATAAAGCAAAGAAAAGTTTATCTAATCATTTGATTTAATCACCTCATTCGATATCGAGTAAAATTAAGCGAAATTTTTAAATTGGTATCACGGAACACGATATCAAGTAAAATGTATGCTAATTTGAGATGCTAGCGAGTCTTCAATCGACTAATAGCATTCGATGGCAACCTAGCTATCGTAACTAAAACTTTTGTAACTGACCATGTTCGTTACAAAAGCTTAAAAAAATTTAAAATTTATTTAGTTATTATTATTTATTATTGAAATTATATTACATATAATAATACATATAACATTTCCTCTTAATATAAGTTATAAGTAGTACTATCTTGGTAATATAACATACGGCTATGACAAAAGTCGTCAGCCGGACAATTAGTTTTTGCAATTTTTACTAAATTTTCATCTCATGAATTTGAAGAAAAAAATGTCAGAATAAATTTTGCCTGAATTCATGCTACAGTTCTTTTTTATTTATTCAAGTAAAAATCTATTACAAGTTGTGAAAAAAATTACAATGCGATAGATATCGATTTGCTTACCCGAAACGTATGGAAATTTTTTTCGATACGATTGTCTAATGCGGAAGTAGAAACAAGTTTACATTCCTTTTTATTACTTTTGTTATTATTGTGATATTAGAAAATGTTTTACGACGCTTATATTTTAATACCAGAGATGGAAAATTAAACTCTTAAATTATTCAAATTTGCTTTGAAAATAAATTATCGATTTGTGATTTTTACGTCTCACATAATCGTTCATCTTATTAAGCCACCCATCAATTTCATACCACATGCTTTCGAAAAGGTGCAATAACACCAGCTCGTTGGCAGGTATCGCCCGGCCCGGTCTTTAAAAAAGAGACATTCGTTTGCAAATAGAATATTAATATAAATTCACTACTTTATAAGCTGCCTTATGTTTTTGCTAGTATTTTTATCAGAGGCTCAATTAATTTATTGCAAAGCATAATTTCAGTCTTAAATAAAGTACATGTGGCGAGTGAAAATCGTTGAAAAGTGGACGTAAAAATGAATATGGCGACCTGCCTTGGAGTATAAAGACTAACAGCCAAATTTATAAAAAATATTTTTGTTTAATAAAGACTAATTAAATTTCTATAGGAAATTTGTTTAATAAATGCTTATTAACAAAAATATTTTTTTATGTATTTGGCTATATGTGACAGCCCATAGAAAAAGGGACCTAAGTGTAAAAAAAAAAAAAAATTTTCACTTTTTTTTTTTGATGTGATCGATCCCATGCCCTAAAAGTGTTCCCTTCCAGAGATAAGCGCGTTTTATGAAAGTAAAGTACACCAAAGATACACATATTTATATCTTTAAAATGGCTCTCCTGAACAAAACCGGTTTTTACTCTTAGGTCCCTTTCTATTTTGCGCGTCACATATGAATTTTATTTATATGGATACATATCAAGCAGTCCTTGTATAACTGACCCAAAATTTCATGTCTAGAATGCTCGTCAATGTTCCATTTTATGTATAGCATGTGTTCAGCAGCATAAATTTCTGTTGTGGCACATTTTACTATTAATTTAAAATGACACTACATAATAATCGGCTAATTAAACTAAGGTTGGTCTTTTTCTTGGTTCACTGAGGCCAATATTATTGCTTTTGTTGTATGTATATCTATTGTTCATGTTTAATATCGTTTCTGTTATTTGCTATTACAGACTTCAATTTTTAATTGAACAAAGAAAAAAGTTACACAAAGGACTTTTATCATAAAGAAAAAAGAAAGGAATACATACTTTGCTATTTACGTACCTGTGCTAGATCTACCTAAATGAACAATGACTACAATTTTATTAAGAATTATATTCAAGGACTTTAGAGAGCATATCTTGATTGTTTATAAAGCTGTTTATTAATCTAACAATTGAGAATTTAATACTCGTACATATTTAATGATAATAGCTTTTCTGTCATATTCCGTACTGATTTTTGGTAATAGGAAAATAAGGTCCAGGTTTTTTATCCATCGCTCAGTTTTCTGCAAAAAGTTTTCCACTCAAACAACAGTAACAAGTGTTGAGGCAAACCAAAATTTCTGTGACAATATGGCAAAACCGCTTATGTCTTCTTAAGTGATTTTAAAAGACTAAAATTTTAGAAACCTTATTTCCATTCTAACAAACTGTTTTGTTTTCAGTGACATCTCGTTAATTGTAGAATATATCGCCCCTAAACCACATTAATAAAGTTATTAAATTATTTTATTCGGAATTGAAAAATTCAGCACCTTATAACTACTCTGTGGTCCATTTTAAGGTTTTTAAAAATTTTGTTTTTGCTTTAATTTGGCTGCGAAAATATTGGTAGAGTCAAAAACAACATAAACGCTTTCATTTAATAAAAAGAAAAAACTTTTATTCCACATTTTTTTCACATCCGTCTGGAATACAGAACATGCACGAATAATAAAGTTAAAAACGCTACGTTAAAAAAGGATGTCATTACTGGTCAACAATGACAAAACAAAAATTTAACAAATAATTGTCTTGCAGCCAAATTCACTACAAAACTGTCAAAATTGGATTTTGCAAGCGCTCAGTACAGCCGTCGAGTTATTTTGGTATATTCCATACTTTTTTTTGGGCTTGAGAATTTTTGACAGATAAAAAAACGACAATTTAGGTATGTCTGTAGTCTAGAAAAACCACCACAACTATCAACTGGAATTTTGGGGAAAAGCCAATGAATTTTATATGAACGACAACCTTATAATGAACTAGCTGACCCGGCAAACATTTGTTTGCCTTAAAATTTTTGTATACTCGATCTTCTTTCTCTGAAAAATCGTACTCATAGATTAAAGGACCGTTTAAGACCGGGTAAAAATAGGTAGTAGATACATAAGCCAGATACCGACTACGGCGCCACCTGCCAGGCGGTTTTGTAACGCTAAACCTTCCAAGGCGTAACTCAAAATCACACACAGAAATTCAATTAAATCGATCCGAGGAGTACAATGTCAAACAGACGTACAGTCGAATTTTATATGTATAATAAGATGAGACCATAAATATAAGTACAATACTCGCTGTGGTTTTTCTGAACACTGTACAGACTACCTATTTACAAATGTGTACCTTAAATATATCCAGTACTATTTTTAAACTGATCAAAATGACTTCCATTATTTTTTATTGACTAACTAACGACTATGGGTTAGCAAATGTAGGCTGAATAAAATATATCTTGAAACAACAATGCTAGACACAAGAATACGCCATTCTGCATATAAAATTAAAATTTTCCGAGAATTTAACGTAAAAGACGTCACGTGTTGTGTTGCTATTGGCTAATAATTTATAGTTAAATACTCGTAATTAACAGTTTAGAACTTTATTACTTTTTGTCTTCAATTAGTGAACAAACGATATCAGCTAACGAGAAATCATACGCATGGCGTAATCTCTTGACTATCATTCTTGTCTTGAAACGTGTACCTTTCTTTCGGCTCCTGCTTTTTTTTCTACTTCTGTACAGTAAAATTCTGTTGAAAAAAAATTTGTGTTTCAGTATGGATTTCATTATAAAATTGTTTAAAAATGGTTTCATACAGAAATGTTTTTTTTTTTTTTTTTTTTTTTGATGGGTCAGTATTTTAGTACCACAAAATTTTATGCATATTTTCTGCTGTCTATGATTTGTATGAACACAGCACTACTACTTAAGTAGCTACAGCTTAAGTTAATCCTTTATTTGGCTTTCCTTTTTTAATTAAATAAATAAATAACATGTTGTTTCCTATCTGTTTTGTGTTGCAATTTCATCCGTCGGCATTAGGGATACAAAATTTGTTTAAAAGGAGAGCTGGGTCATGTATGAATGAAATTGATGGAATTTTTTTTTAAATAAAATAATTTGAAAATGTCTCTACAAAAAGAATGAAGGGCTGTCGAGTACAATAAGCATCTGTTTTTTTAATTTGCCAAACATCCTCAAAATCTTCAGTTACGGGTAAAACCCCGGTTTTTCGTACTTATAAACCCGAAACTTAGTTGAATATCAACGGATTTAGAAACAAAACATTGAGGCCGTTTCAATGGTATATACGGACTGCAATATGTTCATAAAAATTCATTTCTGCAGTGACTTTTTGGACTTCTTCCCAGCTAATCAGCGCTGACCATTGGTAGCGAATTAATTAAATTTTTCATTTAATTAATGAACAAAATTCTCTCAGAGTACAGTTACTGCCAGAACATCGCAAGGTGTCTTTGGTCTTATAATTTAAAGTTTAGAAATTTTATAGAAATAAATACTTTTCAAGCTGAAAAGCTTGAAAAGCTCTTCATTTTAGTTTCCAATATTTCGATAATCTTTTAGATGTTTTCTTTTCTTTAATAAATTAATAAATATTGTAAAATAAAATTAAGAAAATTTTTAATTGCACCACCATAACAAAGCATATGGTTAGCGTTGCCACATGTCTTTGTTTTCATAACGACCTCGACAACCGTATAAAACCTGATTTTTTTTAAATGTAATAATTTTTTGGAATTTCAATAATTTTTTTCAAAAAAAAAAACTGTTAATTCTAAAGAAAATTCTTATAAAAATTAAATAAAAAAAAATAATTATAGTAACAATATGACAAATTGGTGTTTTGCCGCTAACACGTTTAATGTAAAATTTTTACCTGTATTTGAAATGTCCGCTATTTTGAATACAATGTCAACCTACATATCATCTTATAAATTCATAGAAATACTAAATTACTTTTAAAATTTTTTTACTTCAGCAAAAAATATGAAAAATTAAATTAATTTTTAAAAATTTTGTTCCGTCAAAAAACATTATTTATATTCGTAACTTAATTTTTATATAAATTCATACCTTTAGAGGTCTTTTCTTGTGACAGTAGATTTTATTATTTTGTTGTTGGTTCATTTACTTTCTTGAATTGTAACGGGATCACATTTTAATTTATTGAAAATAAGTTATTTTCACTTGAGTAACAGAATAAAACAGAATAAACTGATTTTTTTTTTGTTATTTATGTATAAACAACAATAAAGTTTTAAAATTCTTCTCAATTTAAGTTTTAAGGTATTTTAATTTTAAGCACTCAATGAGTTCAATTTGATTAAAACATTTCTATAATCATAGATAATCAGTGAAATTTATAAGTAGAACATGGAATCCGCTACATAAAAGCAATTCATTTATTTAAAAAAAAAAATCTAGTACAAGAAATGTAAAATAGAAAAGTTGCCCTACATTTTGTCTTGTGGTACTTCATTTTATTTAATGTCAGGATATTAAAATTAAAACATATTGGGCGATAATCATAGTCGCTAAAAAAATAGTCTTTTATTAAAAGCTGACTTTTGTTCATAAGAATTTTATTAATGTAAAATCGTTGTTAAAAAAGATAACGACTTTATTGTGACTATGATGATGGCAAATTGATTGTAAACAGTGCAAAAAGTTCAATGACTTTCACTTTTCGCACCCACTCAAGTTTGTTTGCATGGCTGGCTCTGAATTTATAATAAATAATCTACGTGTTAGTAGTTTAAAAATCCATAAATCTTACTTCCGTTGATTCATTTTAAAAGAGAAATAAAAAATAAACAAAAAAAAAAAAAACACTCACCGAATAAATTAAAAAACAAGTAGTTAACTATTTGCTAACAATAACAAACAGCAAAATTGTTTGCTGGGTTGCTTGCAAGCGAACGTCTGGCAACAAATTGAAGAATTAGCGTAGCGTGTAATCAAAATATTAATATTCCAAAATGTGATGGCTGTCTGGGCATTTGTGGCTGGCTTTGTCTGAATTTAATTTACTAATTTTGGCACAATATTTTATTTTTCCTTTACTTTTTCTTTTTGTTGTTGTTAATTTTACATTAAATTAGCACGAAGTTGCTTCAAGCAGCTTTCATAATTTCTAGGTTTTATGATATTTGCACTAAACACAGTATTTTGTAATATTTTTCTTTATTTTTTTTTTTACCAAAAGACTTGAAGCGATATTTTTTTCCACAGGTAAACTATTTTTGTATATTTGCTTGTACATAAGTATATGTTTGTGTGTGTATATATGTATATAGAATTCACTTAGGAGCTTATTAAAACGTTTTCTGAATAATTTTTTTGTGTTAAATATAAGCGATTTTTAAAAGAAAGAAGTTTAAATTATAATTAAATTTTTTGTTTATTTTGAAAACTTTCGTTTTGTTACTTGTTTTTCTATGTTAAATTATCCGCGCGTTTCTCTATGACGACGGCTTTTGTTCATAAATATTTATAGAAATGTAATTAAAATTCATCCAGAAATCTATAATATAACCAACCGTATTATTCTTAGCACAAGTGATGACTAAATTAAGCGACGGCGCTTTTAGTTTGTTTAAGAAATATTACAAAATAGGTATGATTATTACTTTTTTTTTTTATTTTTTTTGCTTCACGATTCCCCAGTATGAGAGAAGGTTAACAATAATAATCAACGACACAAAAATAAAACACACAAAAATACACCACAATCATACAAGACACTACGAACGTTACTTTGGAACTGATTGTTGTTCTATGAACATAAAACAACTTTTGCCACAGACGAACGAGGCAGTAGTATCGGTTTATAAACACCAACAACAATCACAAGTCACTTTACCAACAACAGCCACACGTAACAAGCGTTTCAAAGATACAGCGGTTAGGTAGGGTGGTATGGCAAAGAAACAGCAACAAAATATCAAGAAAAAAATAACTACATGTAAAAACAATGTAAGACAAAAACAGCTATATTTTACCTGCAATCCAAAACAGGCCCTCGAGTGCTGGTGCTAGAAAGAACAAGATGCATCATGATTCACACATGCAAGTAACTAAACAAAGCAATACCAAAAATTATTACACACACACACCAACTGAATATAGGAAACTCAAGCTGTAGCTCTCTTACTCTTTCTCTCACTTTAGTCTTGCTCTTTAGCCTGCATTTTCAATACTGCTTACCTAATTTCGCTGTTGCTAAAAGGAATAGAAGCTAGTAGGCCTCTAGTTTTATTTAACTCAAAATCACTAACAGTTGTTGTTGCATTTGTGTATGTATAAATAACATTATTGTTGTTGTTTCCTCTTCACAGTAGCAGTCGTTTGCATGCTTTGCTGTCCTCTGTAAACAGTAAAAAACACACTAAACATTTGTACTCACAGGCCAAAAACAGAAAACTAGTACAGTGAGTCTCAAAAGTTTCAGCATGCACAAAAAAAAAAATATCCCGAAGCAAGATTTTTTACAAAACAAAACAAGATTTATCACAATTATTTTTTTTGGCACTGAATCATATGACTCTGTAGGCTTGGTTTTTAAGACTCTGTGGCATAATTTACATTTTGAACACCTGTGGACTATCTCAGTTCATAACTTTAAACTAATTTTGTATTTGTACTTTTGGCTTTGGGCTCTTCAGTTTTAATTTATTTTAATTTTACTCCAAAAAACTTGTTTCGAATTTTCCCCTTTTTAATAGAATTCAACAGTAAATTTTGTGATTGAGCTTAGCTTATCCCAAAAATGCCCGGATTTTCGGTTTGTCTTCACTACTCATACGTTTCAATTAATATAATTTTAATAGTAAATAAATTGTTAGTTAAAACGGCTCTTTTTTTTATTAAACTTGATGTCGTGAAAACCATTGGCTCATTTTAATTTAAAATTAATCTGCTTACAATATATCGCACAAATCTCAGTGCTTTTTCGTCTCATGTTCATAAAAGTAAGACCAGGACCACACACAACAATTTTAGTTCAGCAATTCTTGATTTTGTAAGCGAGGAAGGAAAAAAACAATGGAAAGGGATACAAACTTGCTGGTACTCCGCAAAGCCCTTTTATTCTCTCTTTGTATATTTTTAAAGCTGTAAAAAAAAAGTCAGGTAGCTTGATGGCTGAATGAATGACTGAATAAGAATGCTAAAATTGCCGAAATAAAAAATTTTGTATTGACAAAACGATAATTTTAAGAAGAATTGAGCAAGAATTGCCCAACTAAACTTGCGTTGTGTGTGGTCCTGATCTAAAAGAGGCTTAGCTCATGTTGCCTTCCTGAAAATTTAGCATTAAAAGAGTTGCTATTTACACTAAGATATGGAGTTAAGTTCCTAGCTTAGACACCTCGAACTGTTGTTCAACGTTCTCAACTCGCCTAATAACATTAATTTTCGTCTCCAAAATCAAGTGTTTTCTAGATCCTTTGGCTACATGTGTCAGTGGTTCAATTAATTTTTCTCTTTAATCTTTATTGAGGTCTATATCAAACCATATCAGTATTTCAAATAAACAATTTAATAGAAAATTGTATATTATGGAATTCCCCGATTCGAAATTATTTTCATTTCCTTGTTTTTGATTCCAAGAAAGAAAAAAAGAAAACCTTTTAAAAAATATTTTAAAGTTAAAATAATTTTTATTTTCAAAAATTCAAAAGAAAGCTATAGAAAACAGCTCTAAAAGAGGTAGCATTAATAGATTTATAGCTATATTTTATTTATTTTAAGGCCGGCAGTTGTTATTTTTAAAACTTCTACCTAAATTCTTGTGAATGTTAATAAAACCTAAACAGTAACAAAAGCAATTGCTTGAACAATATCATATTCACATCAAATAATTTTTATTGTGGATGAAATTAATTTTGCAGGCCAATAAAATAATCCAGCTATACAAGTATATTCCAAAACAATTCCGCTGAAATACAAAATGAGGTAAGTAATTTTTTTAATAATTTCCATACCACAAAAAAAAATTTTTGATATCGCGCTTCGTTTTTGTTAAAATTTTACGAGAATAAATTCAGCGTTTTAAATAAGCTAAGATATTTATAAAAAAAATATATTTTAGATCTATGAAATTTACTGATTTTTATATGGAATGTATTCTACATTGATTGAAATAAAATTTTTAAGTTATGACGTTTTTACTTATTTCCAAAATGCATCAATTTTATTTTCTTTTTTATACAAATTTGTGAAACCATGAACGAACATTTTTCCAATAAACATGGGTTTCTGTTTAATTTATTTTTCAGCCAATGACATGTTTCATTAGACTTATGAAATATTTATTTATTTAATAAAATAATTTTATTACTGACACATTCAGACACAAAGACAATTTTTATAAATAACAAGGTTTTCATTACTGATTGTATTGTATTGTTATGTCAAATTAGGGTTTAAGGTTTCTTCTTTTTTTTTTTTAATTTTGATTATTGTAATTCGCCAACATTTTTCTTTCAGGGTAATATTCTTGTTCTTTGTCATGAAAAATATTTTTTTTATAGTTTTTTGGGAAATAGTTTTAATAACCGTTCCGGTACATAATTCTAAGAATGCCTTATATCTGAGAACAATTACAAGTAATGCATTCAGTGCTCATTCTAGAGAAATTGATGCAGAAATACAACTTCACTTCAGAATTATATCATAAAATACTGTTAATTCTGAACAAAACATATCTAGACCTCATGTCCGATCACATGACGACTCGAAAATTGGAAGAAAAAGCTGGTACAAGGATATTTGGCCAAAATCCTAGGGAAAGCTTATTATTGAGCGAAATGAAGGTTATCGAGGTCTGTTTCAGAAAAGAACTTGAAAAAATACTAATAAAAGTCACATCTTCATTTGTTCTGACAGCAGAACAGAATTACAAGCACTCAGTTCATTCGCCTTCGACCAAAACGGGTCTGCCTAACACTTCTAAAGAGACTAACATCCAACAAGGAGGTCCACCTAGTTTAGGTGTAAAGTCATAGTAGATATGTAAGCAAAGATGTGGCAGACAAATTAGCTAGAAGAGTTGATACTCACAACAGTATTGATTAGAGAAAAGTGATATCAGGATAGCGAAAACATTCATGTCATTTCATTTTTAAAAGAATTGCTATGGGACTCATAACTTTGTCTTGAAGAGTACTGAAGCTCTTCGTAAATATTTTAATCAGTAGAAAAGATTTCTGCAGATTATATAACGAACTCCAAAGAACAACAGACCATATTCTTATTTTATATACATTGTCATTATGTTGGATATCACTACCTACAACCTTCTGATATGGCAGACAAATCAGCCAATGATATCTTTATATTCTAAATAAATACTAGACTTAGGACGAACTTGTAGCTTGATCCTGTACTTGTTCTAATGTATATGATTAAATAAAAATGTTGTCAGTTTTCTTACAAAGGGAATCTGTTTTTCGAAAACTTTTATATTAAGCCGAATTCGCGCACAAAATTTGACTTTCCTTTTTGAAAAACATTTTAAACTATATAAAAAACTTGAGCGAAGAAAAATTTTTTTGTAACATATTAGTGCCTTCAGTCTTTCATCAAAGATGAAAAAAAGTTTACTTTAATATTTAAGTGTGTTAAACTTATCTTATTGATTCCCTTTCTTTGATTTGTCAATTCAATTTAAGTTTGCTTGCGACTTGTAAGCAGCGTTGCCATTTTAGAATTTTATAGACCAGATTAAACCTTTTTTTTTCTTGAATTTAGCCCTGAAATTTATGATTTAGCCTCTAGATTTTTTTCTAGCCTTTTTTTCATTTTCACAATTTTTATTTTTGCGTATATTGAGAAAAAAATTTTTATCACTTTTTTTTTAAAAAAAGCAAAGGGGGTAGTCCATGGTAATTTTAGGCGAAAAAATTTTTTTTCTCACTATCAGCAAAAGAAATATTTTGAATTAAAGCTAATACGCTTATCTATTCAACGCAATAGAAATCAAGTCGATATCTAGAAAACTAAGCAAGTTATGACCAAAAAAGTAACCAGTTCTACTATTACCTCTTTTTGGCCATTTTAAGTAGTACTGGTTACTTTTTTCGTTAAAACTACCTTATTTTCTTTAGTTTTTGTCATTGATTTTTTATAAAAATTATTATTTTGAATTTTAAGCGATAGTTTTTCCTAGCATTTTTTTTTGTGAGTGATTTAGCTTTTGTTGAACCTTTTTTAGGCAAATTTAGCTTATTGTTTTTCTAGCTCCTGGCAACGCTGCTTGTAAGTCTAATTCGCCAATTATATACTCCTTAATAAATTACATATTTTGTTCATAAGAATATTAAAATCAATGATATATAAAAGTGACTCACGCTTGTGGCTCACTGTACTCAAGCATGAAAAAGTATTGGCACCCATACACAACTGTTGTTTTTTTTTCTCATACTGCTTAGGATGTGCTTAAACCACTCCCCCAAAAATAAAGAAGAAAAGAGTGTTTTGTTGACAGCGGTTCAACAACTTCCATCGATTCAGCCATCTAAAATAAAAATGTTACTCGTGCTCTGGCATACATAACCAAATACGATGCATGTACGAGTATGTATGTGTATCAGGCTACAGGGATGCGGTGCCTTGGTACATTTTATTAATTTTATTTTTTTCTTTTAAAAAAATTTTTAAATTGAAGGCACTTACTTTTTTTTGGAAATTTTGACCTGCAAAAAATCAAATGAAAATCTTGTGTACAATAATAAAACACTTAATTTTATACAAAAAATTTTTACAATTTTTTACATCATTTCTGTAAAATATTTCCACAGAATTGCTTTTGTTATATGTACGAGTATTAATGGCATTTTCAATACTAAATTGAATTGAGAATAAGTAATAACATTCAGGCTTAATAATTGTAATCTTCATTTTACAGAGCAAATTCATTAGGCAAATTTAACCCGCTAATACAGAACCAAAGACATTTAAAATTTTTCTAAGCAAAAGGTAGTACAAGGACGCATAATAACGAATAAAAATTAACGTTTAAACAATTGCCTTGTACTCTACGCATCTTTAGAAATTTTCAACAGTTAATATAAATTTTACAATTTGTCATAAAACTTGATTTTTATGCTGAAAGAGTATAAAATAAATTGTTTGCAATTTTACTTTTCCTTCTATATAAAGGTTACACCAAGTACATATCGTCATATGATTTCATTAAAGCCGTAAGTTACATTTAAAAATTTTAGAGGAGAAGAGAATACTGGAAATAAAAATAATACCGCCTAAACCTTAAAAGTACCAATCAGCCAGTCACCTACAAAAATATTTAGCACGATTTGTACCTCTATGACACTCCTGATAAGAACATTGTTGAATTCAATAAAAAAAAATTAAAAAAAAAAATGCTGAATAAAAAATTCAGAGTGTTGGGTTTTTATTTTCTTTGCTGTTGATTTTTAGTACTTCTTATTTAATTCTTTTTTTTTTTTCTTCTGTATAACTCTTATACATTAATATGTATGTACGTATGTATGGCTTTGCATTGTTTGTTTGCGTCAAAATGTTTATTTTGTTGGTGGAGCCCATGACTACTTGTACAAAAGCATACAATATCTTTGCATGAATCTACAACATGTCTACGACAAATTGTTTAACACTCTGCTCCAGAATAGTTTAATAAATAAAGTTTTTATAACTTGGCCCACCCTTCTCCAGCTCCTTTGCAAAAGCTTACCTCAGTTGTTTTATGAAAACCAGCATAAAATGTTGTATGTACAAAAATATGCCTTGAATTGCCAGTAAGCATGTGCCACCGTATAGTAGTCACTGTAAATAAACGGTTGGCTGACAGGCACGCATTTTAATAATCATAATACACTGAGATTTGTTTTGCGCAGAAACAAATAAATTAAAATAATTATTACATTGATTAAAAATTTTTAACTACAACAATCAAATGCTTAATCTAAATATAAATATTTTTTATTTAATTAAAAATAGTATTATATTAATCAAATATTTAATTAAGTGAATTAAAAATTTAATCAATTTTTATTTGATTCAATTAAAAATTTAATTAATATTTAATAGATTCAATTAAAAGTTAATTTAATGGTTAATTGATTCAATTAAAAATTTAATTAATGGTTAATTTATTAAATTAAAAATTTAATTAAAAGTGAATTGATTCAAATAAAAATTTTATTATTAGTTAATTGATTCATTTTTAAATAATGTTTATTTGATTCAATTAAAAATATAAAAAAGAGTTATTTCATTCAATTAAAAATTTAACCAGTATTTATTTGATTTAATTAAAAATACAATTAATATTTATTTAGTTGATTCAATTAAAAATTTAATTAATATTTATATGATTCAATTAAAAATTTAATTAGTAAGTAATTGATTCATCTGAAAAATTTATTTCATATTCATCAATTAAAAATTTAATCAATTTTTATTTGATTGAATTAACATTTTATTGAATCAATTAAAAATATAATTAAAAGTGAATTGATTCAATTAAAAATTTAATTAATATTTATTTAGTTGATTTAATTAAAAACTTAATTAATAGTTAATTAATTCAATTAAGAATTTAATTAATGGTTAATTGATTCAATTAAAAATTTAATTAAAAGGGAATTTGTTCAATTGAAAATTTAATTAATAGCTAATTGATTCAATTAAAAATTTAATTAATATTTTTATGATTCAATAAAAAATTTTAACAAATGATTAAAATTAAAAATTTAATTAATATAATAATTATTTTAATTAAAATTTTTAATTATTACATAACTTTTTTCTGTATTTTCAATCAAATAAGTCACAATTTAGCAAAAATTAAGTTCATTAAATTTTAAATAAATTAATTATAATAGAATAGTGACTTACAAACAAGATAAAAAGCTATCAATGCTCTAGTATATAGCACGACCCTTTCTACAAAAATTTAAACTATGAATTCTCTATTACGAAAATATTTATGCAGACTATTTTTTCAATCACTTTAGGATACAATTTCAACACGTACTATTCTTACTTTTGTACAATTAGCAGCTACATTTAATGATAATGATAATTTGCCGTAGTTATTTAGCCAAGTGTATATTCTAGAAGCAAAATTATAAAACCGATGTCATGTCAAAAAAAAAAAAATACAATTTAACGTTACCCGCCCAGCTTATTGCCAACGCACACATGTGAATACAATGAAACTAATTGAGGTACCAAATCTTTACTTTATTTAATATTCATTTTTATTTTATTCCTCATACACGCGAGTACACAGTTTTTTTCTCTTTAATTTTTTACATTTCATTGTAAATTTGGCATGTACATACATACGAGTATTTGGATACTTAATTTAAAGTATAGTATGCTGTTTTTACATCCATTCATACACACGCGCATGTAAAACCCTTACGTTGCACACACAAGCCAGCCATTTTATTTATTTTTACTTTCTAAACATTTGGCAAATTGTTGGCGTTAGAGGTGACGCGTTAGTCTCTTCTAAAAGTTACCATAATAATTTAAAATTGGTAAAAACCCTAAGAAGACATGTTGTGACAAAACCTCGTTTTTTAAAACGTCTAATTTATTTAAGCCTGCCTTGCTTGTGAGTTGTGTAATACCAATTGGATCAGCTGCTTATTGAAATTTTGCAGGCTAAAGTAATTTTTTTAATCATTTATTTAATTAAAACAGCCTACATTTGCTTTTAGTTTTCTTTTTTTATTTCGTATATCGCATATCGAGTTTCTGTTCTGTATACCGAAGCTAAGTGCATGTCAGAAATTCTACATTTTGTTGCCAATTTATCATGGTATTTCCTGCATTTTATTTGGGAAGAAAAAAAGTTAGCTGAAATAAAATTTAAGCTTTTATTTTATTATAAAGGAAAACAACATTTTAACACAAGTTGGAGACAAGAATGGAAATTAAAAAAGGACTAACTATAAGTTGTTTCTAACAGGCTACGCAGCTGTGGGCATCAAATCAAACACATAGAACTAAAATGAAAGATTCTTCTTGATGTGATTTATTTATAAGTCAATTTATAGAATTTCCTGCTTCCTTGATCAGCTTTTAGTCTCTCACACAATCATTGCAGATCGGTCTCACTTGTGCAATAGTGCGTGCTTAAAAATGATGTCTGTAATAGCTTGTAGATTTTTCTAAATATTTTTTTGAAAATGTTAAGAAACTAGCAGTTTCCTTAGCGATCAAATTTAAACTTTATGCAGTTTTTTTGTTTACTTTAGTGTCTTTACTTTACTCTAATAGTGTCATAATTCAAAAACATGATAATACAAAAAGTCTTTTAGAGCTTACAATTTGTTCAAACTCTTTAAAAAGAAGGACATTTAAAATATTTTTTTAAATATAAAGCAAGATATTAAAAAAAATTACTTACTAACTTTCAAAAAACACATTTTTTGGGTTATGACATTTTTGAAGTAAATAAATGATATGTTTTTCTACTTTTTCTTTTACTTTTTGCTGTGATATTATTTCAGTAAGATAGAAATTTATATAGTTGAAAGTGTATTGTAGGTTTTAGTTCAATTTATTTGCGATTCAGTTACTAAACAAAACATTTTAGAACTGTCATACATTCTCACAATGTCAATTGCTTTGTAAGACAGCAGCCATTTTCAAAAATATATTATGTTACAGAAAGCCTTATCTAACACTAATTTATAAAAATCATAAGGGAAAGATATAAATTGCTAAAGCATCAAATATATTAATAAAACGGTGTAATGAAAGATTTTACGACAACAGGCCAACATCGTCATCTGAGATACCGAATAAAATTTTTTTTCTAAAAGAATTTTAAAATATTGATCGATATCGAATGCAATGAAAACAAATTCCTCTACTAATACAGAGTGGGCCAAAAGTCACTTCAATGTGTGTTAAAATTTAACAACTTTTTCGTTTAAAATTATTTTTCTTTCAATTTTAATTGCTTGATGGTGTTACAGGGTTCAAATAATAAAATCTGAAAAATAATAACAAACAAAAAATTTATTAAATTTTTACACGCATGCGGGCTTTTAATGTCCCCTTACACGCATGCGTGATTTCTGGCAAGCCCGTGCATATATTTTTCTGTAAACCTATAACAAATTATTTAGAATTTAAAGCTGTTTAATGCAGTTATACCTTTTTGTAAGCTTTATCTCTATAAAATGTTTTTTTTTCAACTCAACTTCTATCTGGACTCCCAGTGGATTTCAGCAAAACTTCTTTCTTTCTCTGCTAATCTCGCAAAAGTTGTGGTTGGGTGTTATTTTTTATTAATATTGCGAGAGTGATATGTAATAACACATATATTTTATATGAGCTATTAGTTGTGAGAGTGATATAAGCCCACTTCATAAAAAAAAAAAAATAAGCCAGCGTTAATTTTAGAAAAGATGGTGTCTATATCTCACGAAAATTACCGCTAACTTTTTGCTTTTTTTTAATCTGGACTTATACCACTTTCAAAAATAACAGCTCATATCTAAATTTGAGTATGTAAGTATAAATATTCATATACATATGTACTGGTATACATGAATTTTTGCATAGAAATGTAAATGTAAATGGAATTATTAACAGGAGGATTCTTTAATTCAGGTATTGGTAGCATGTCATACATAAATTCGAGGTTTTAGTATTTTTAGTACAAAGAAACAACAAAATTAAATAATTTTAATTGCACTGAGAATAATTAAAATTTTTTTCTTTATTTTTAACCTGAAATGAATACAAAAGAAAATTTATTGAAAATTCTGAGTGTCCTTTAATATTGACTAAAACGTCTTGTGAAAAATTTAAATCAAATGAAAAAGTTGAAGCGAAATATCGATATAAAAATAAATTTTATAATGTAAGACCTCAAGCTTAGTAAAAGGTCAAATAAACTAACAAATAAATTTATTTTAAAAAAAATTTTATAAAAAAAAAAAGTAAATAAAAAAAAATTTTATACAAAAAATTAAAAAAAGGTCAAGTAAACTAACAAATGAACTTATTTTATATAAAAATTTTATTAAAATAAATAAATTTAAAATTTAAAAAAAAAAATTTCTTAATTTTTTTTAAAAAATTACAAAAAATCCGAAATGGCGGTATAAAAAATTTATATGGTTGGATGTACTGATAAATCTAACCATATAACGTACCTATTACATTATAGTTGTCTTAATAATATTATTTCTTTCTGTGTAGAAATTATTTACTGGCAATATTTGCTAACGAAAAGCTCATAATGATTTAATCAAATGAAATATAAATTCAAATTCAGAGACAGAAATATTATCATCTCGCGAGAAAGAGATTTGAGAGTATACACAACCCGTAACACGGCACTTTTTACTTTAAATTTTTCAATTTATTTAAAAAAAATTTATTTTTATTTTTAATTATGTGAAGCTTAAGTCTCTTAAAACTGAGTAGAAATTTAAATGTGTTTGATATTAAATTGTTCACTTTTCACAGTGTATTCCCTTTTACTGTTGGTAGTTAAACACAGAAGAATAAAAAAGTGTGTTTGTGTGTGTTTGTTAAACAAAAAACTTCTAAACAAAATTTGCTAGACTTCTTTTTCCAAACATTAACTGTAATAATACCTAAAATAAATTAAAAAAAAAAAAAAAGGAAAATAAAAAAAGTTGAGTCACAAAATTAAATCTTTTAATATGGAAAACATTGCCAGCAATAGTAACAGTAAAAAAAAAGTAAAAGTGTATAAAAAAAAGTAAAAAGTAGAAAGAAAAAATATTTGTTTTAAAAGTTTTTCCATTCACTTGGACTGGACCAAAAGCAGCAGTAGTGCGAGCTCTAGTATAGGAAAAAGTTTCTGCTGATAAAAGTAATGTTATGACCAGACATGGACTTTAAAGTCAATGTGTTTATTTCAACATTAAGATAATTCCCTTAAACTTTTTATTTTATTTTTTTATGTTAAAAGAATGCAAGTCATGTTGTTTTCATGATCCATTAAAAATGTTTAACTGCAGCCCAATTATGGAAGAGGCTACAAATACTCGTTATGCCGTTTTTTTGGGGGTGGTAGAGTTATTAAAGAAGGCACGAGTAGCTAGTTGATTCGTCTTTCGTCTTTCTTGTTTATTAGTCTTCTTAGTGTGTAATACTTTGTATGTAACTACTCCATCGATGTCTTAGTTTTTTATTTCATTTTCATCTTGTCTTGTGCTTTTAATGTAAGTTCTCTTGTATTTGTTTTTTGTTGAAGTATGTATTTGTTCGTATGTATTTGTTTAAGAATGGGTAGTTTGCTTATTTGTTATGTTAATCACTCTATAATATTTACTTTTGGTACTTACACGTTGCATAAGACACTTGATGTTTGTTGGAAGTGAGCTCAGATCCCAACTGCAATCCAGGTTCGTAATGAGTCTGTAGGATTCTTCATACCTAGCTATGATATCTAACGTTGCTATCTCAGAGCACGTATTGTGTCACTTCAATGGTCTAATTTCGACCCGTTTTCATTACTTACGGCATCATTACCTACATGGCGGACAAATCACTTAAGAAAATATTTGAATTCTTAATGAATACTAGACTCAGAGAAAATTTGTAATTTGAGAGCAGTGTCACAATAACTCTATCTTAAGCATAGTGATCAAGTAATTTGTTGCCGCTCCTCATTCTAATTCTTAATGATTAATTTATAAAAATAAAAATTTTTTAACAAATTAATAGTTAATTCTTTAATTGAGCAAATACATTATTATATAAATTAAACATATAATTGAGGTAATTAAAAAATTAATTTATGCAACAACTAAATTAATTAAAATAATTTTATTAAATTATTCGATCTTATAAATTTATTATTATTTAGTATTAATTAAGCTTAAGATCTTACAAAATTGTTTTTATTTAAATTTTCCGATATTTCGACTTTATATTATAAAAATAAATTTCTCTGAAGAAGACCTTCAAAAGAAAGTCGAAATATCGGAAAATTTATATAAAAACAATTTTTTAATATTAAATAATAATTAATTAAAATATTTAATTAGTTGATATTTTCTCTGTGTATTCTGTGTTTAATTTTTTTTTACAAATGCCTACTAAAAATTTAAATTGGTAAACAATTATGAGAGTATAAAAGAAATAATTTTTTTTCTGTGTATTTTTAGGTATTCTGTTGTTTAATTTGTATACGATTTTCAAGTTGCTTCTAACAACAAGTCATACAAATGAAAGATAATGTGATCTTTCTTTTCATGGTTTACATTTCATTTTTAGTTTTATAAAATAATTAGCTGACCCGTTGACCCAAACGTTGTTTTGCCTTCAAATTTTGTTATATTTATATTGAAAAATAATTAAATAAGTTGAATTATGCCGGACAAAAAATAAAAAAAATTAGCCGTTGTAATGTAATGTAGGCGTATTAATGGGCGTGTAAAGTTTTTCTTTTCATTAAAAAATAAATTGGGTTATGATTAACATATAATAAAAAAAATTTAACCAAAACGGTGTAGAAGTTCTCCGATTTGAGAAAAATGTAAAAAGTCGGCATGGTAATGGGCGCAGTCTATTTTAATTTTCATAAAAATTTAAGTTGGGCTTTGACTAAAATATAAAAGTTGATCTTCTTACTATAAGAAATCGTAGTAGACCGGGAAAAAGCAGGTAGTAGTAGAGCCACCTGATGGACGGTTTTCTAACGCTAAACCTTTACAAGGCGTAACCCAAAGCCATAGACAGAAAATCAATTGAATCGGTCCAGCTGCTTAGAAGAAGTACAATGTCAAACACACGTACATTCAAATTTTATATATTAAGATTTCCAAATTTCTTGCCATTGACAGTTAACATTGGACTTCGTATTCAATTTAAGTCTACCAGAAACTGTTCAAGATTTTTGCATAAAATTAAATTGGGTTTGAAAAAGAAAAAAGAAATATTTGTGTATGTATGGCTTATAAATAAAACACCTCCAGTGCAATGTAGTTAATCACGAACCATTCACACCCTTAGATATATTCAAGCATCGTTCAATCAAAAGCCATAAACTAGTATACAGCGTTGCCATTTTAGCCTTTTTTAAGCTAGATTTAGCTTTTTTTTCTCGCATTTACCCTTGAAATTTATGATTTAGCCTCTAGCTTTTTTTTTTCAAAATAGCCTTTTTTCTACTTTGCATTTTTTTTTTTTGCTGATAGTGCAAAAAATTTTTTTTATCATTTAAAAAAAAAAAGTAAATCGTAATTTTTGGAGAAAAATAATTTTTGTCGCACTATCCGCAAAAAAAAATATTTCGAACAAGTTATGAATAAAAAGGAAGGCCTCATTTCTTTTAGTTTTTGGCATTGTATGTTCTCTTCTTCATTTTTTATAAAAATCATAATTATTATTTTGAATTTTAACTTTTTTCTAGATATTTTTTTTTTTGTGAGTGATTTAGCTTTTTCTGGCCTTTTTTTAAAGACAAATTTAGCCTATTTTTTTTCTATTATAGCTCCTAGCAACGTTGCTAGTATGTAACGTCACACTCAGTGTGACATATTTACCTAACTATCCCACTCTGAAACTTCTAGTCTATTTAAAATATATAAGGTCCGCCAAATAATTTTTTTTGAAAATGCTATAAAAACAGCGAGTGTAGCTTCGGCTGTGTGGCACGTAGCGCCGTCCTGTTGAAATCAAATGTTGCCAATATCCTCCTCTTCAATTTTTGTGAACAAAAATTCGTTCAACATGGCCCGATAATGATCGCCATTGACTAACGGCCACTCCTTGCTCATTTTCGATGAAAAATGGCCTAATTATGCCTCTGGACCAAAATCTGAAAAGATATTTTTTTTGGCAAAAACGAAATCTTCTGTAAGTCGATCGCAGGCCCACTTAGCGAAGTGAAAACACAACCATATTCTTTCAGCGGAAGGATAAAACTAATTATCTGTCAAATCAGACATGAGCTAAGTGCTACCATTCACGAAATAAACACTAGTTGAAAAAAAAAACGTTCGATGGCGGACCCTATACTTTGAGCTATTTTTTGCCATAAGAAAAATTAAAAAAAAAATTTGTTAAAGTTTTTGAAAAACTCGTATGAAATTTTAACTTTCGGTTTTGGAGTTAAATTTTTTTTTATTTTTCAAAATTTATACTTTTATCGAAAAGGGAAAAGAAAGATCTATGCGAATTGTGAAGTGTAATATTTAAAAAAAATTTTCCGAATAGAAAATCTACTTAAAAAAAAATCGGAATTTCAATTAGCATAATTTTTTAAAGGCTCATAACTCGAAGAATAGACTTCATAAAAAAATATTACGTATTTGCTTACATAACCACTAGAGCTTAATTTTTTATCACTGTCCCCTTTGCTCCTTTTTCCAAATAACTTTTTCAAAAAGACCGCACTTGTAAAGTGTTCTAAATGTGCCTGTGTGAACCAACCAAAAGAAAGAAATTATTTTTTTCTTCGATTTATTTATTTGTTTAAGTAAATTTTTTCACTAAGAGTATATGAATTTTTTTCTTTTATTTATTTTATTTACTTTTGTTCTTGTGTACTTTTACATATTGTTGTAAATGTTTTTTTCGTGCAATATATTTTCTTATTACTTTTTAGTAAATACAAAAGATATTTGTACTAGTCAGTTCATACTCTTGAAAAAAAAAAAAATAAAAAAAAATTTTGTTAAATCATTTTGAATGACTCCTTTCATATATGATGTCGTTGTGTACCGTCTCTCTTATTTCATATTAAAAACCATCCTTAGAATTTGAAAATATTTAATAAATGAAGTTTTTAAATATTGTTTTGAGTTTTAGATTGTTATAGCTGCTATTACCATCAACTAACTTTGAGTGTACAACAGTACAAACACACACATGATTTTGTATCTCACCATAAATTTTCTTTATATACAACTTGTAAAATATGCATGCGCACAAAATAACAATGTTGTTTGCTAGGAAAAAAAAGCATAAAAATAAATAATAAATAGTAGTAAATATTAAAAAGGGAAACCTTTAAAAATCAACACAAAAAAACAGTATGCAAACAGTCCTTATATTGTTTTTCTTAATATTAAAGATTCAATATACTTTAAAAAATTTCAGAAATAAAAAAAAAATAATTTTATTTATTTTTTATTAATTAGCTCTCAAAACGAAAATGAAATATGCAGATCACAGGCTTTGCTCACTTATCCAGTAGCGCCAGCTTCTTTAAAAAAAAAAATAGTAACATTAAGCTGACTATACACACAGAAAACAACACCGGTTGTTAGAACTAAATTTATTTCCAATTAAAAATTCAGTTGTGATAATCGAAACTTTCAATCTTGACATTAGAATTTAGAATTAAAGCTCGAAATATTTTTAACAGAACTAATTTTTGGCCTGTATTATCGAACTCTAGTTGCACTAACTGAAAAATTTGATTATCACAAATGAATTTTTGATTAGAAACAAATTTAGTTCTCACAACTGAAGTTGTCTTCTGTGTGTAAGTATGATTTATTCAGACATTGGTAAATTATGACGAAGATTCTGGGTCTTCTCAAAGTAATGCAGAAAGCTGTGGTGGAAAGCATTCTCCCAGAAGAGGAAAAGGGAGTGGCTTAGTGAAAGTGATGATGGTCACTGTAAAAGTGAAAGCATTTTCAAGAGCAAAAAAAGATAAAGAGATAGTATAACTTTTTTTTGGAGATAAGCTAAGATTTAAGGAGCGTCTGGTATAAAAATCGCAACAATATTGGATGCTGACAAGGGGTATCAGGATAAAGCAAAAGATTTATGTCTTGGAAAAGAACTGATTGTTTAAGGAATCACGAGTAGTGAAGCTCTAAACAAACTCTGCAGGCTGATTATGTAACGAAAACGACGGTTACCATCTGGTATGCAAATCGACCAAGGAAGTTCTTGCATTCTTAGTGAGTAGAGTCACAATAGCTCTATTTTGCCCTCAGGGGTCAGGTAACTAGCTCTCGCTCTTAATTCTAAAATCCTGAAAAAATTACACAAAATAACTTCGCTATAACAAACAATAATTATAATCCTACCTTCAGCTAAAAAAATTTACCGTTTTAAATATAAAAGAAATTATGAAATAAAATTATTATTAACAAATACAAATTAAACGTTTTATAATTTAAAAAAAATTTTTTTTTATTGAAAATATTTTTGTCATTTAGCATAAACTTAAGCTACGGTCACATTAAACAAATATTTGCGTTTATATATTTTTAATAAAATATTAATCTTTATTTGCGCTTAATTCCAGGAAATTGTGTTGGTTTTAAAATGTATTCTTTTACTCATGATATTCTCATGAGTTATTTATTCAGTACAATAAGTACTGAAGGGGATAGCATATCTATATGGACCATTTCATCAGACGCTACTCTGAATCCTCAGTAGGTTACTCCCAACGTTTCTTGCCAACATTAGAACCTTTATATTGTAAAAGTAATTGAATTAAAAGAATAAATTTTAAAACCAACACAATTTTCTGGAATTAAGCACAAATAAAGATTAATATTTTGTTAAACTTTTAAATTCCAAATAGAAATTATTACATATTTTTAATAAATTTTCGATTAGATTAGTTCAATTTTTATTTGAATTCATTTTATATAAAACAAGTCAAGTTAGACTATAAAAATATTTGCCAGAAAGTAGTGGTTACGCCTATTTCGACAAATATTTGTGTAAAAAATTATAAGCAAAATTTTTGCTAGCAAACTTTTGTTTAAGTTTATGTTTAGTTCTATTATTTTTTTGTTCAAGTTTATAATTGTTTTTGTTTGATATTTTGCTTCTGTTCATGATTCTTTTTTTTTTACTTCCCAAATATTAATTGCGTGTTTGGTTTTACCTATACTGTGAAAGGTCCTGTTAAAAAATTTTATGTGTTTATGAATTTTTGTATTATAATTGAATAGGATTTTTAATTTTTTCTGTGTGCCAAGCACACTTGCTTTTTAAATTGCTGTCTTTTTTAATATTTAACCAGCACCTAATTATTGATTGACCGTGTAGTTTTCGAAACACAAACTGCTAGTTATTGTTTAGAAAAATGTTTAAAGAAATTAACAAAAGAAATTAAAAAAGTTACCTACAATTATAATGCTAAATTGAGAATAAGAAAAAGTATCAATTACACTAAAACCTCCCTGCATTATTAATTAAAATGTTTCAGACAAGAATTTAAAATAAATGTTTTGTTTTGTGCCTATAAAAATGGAACATCATTTTCAAATTAACCAACATGACCATAATTAACCGCAAAGTGTCTACAAAATCAATAAGTAAATTCGATCAATTTGAAATGATAAACTCTCAATTGTCTTTGATTACAAAAAGTAAAAATAATAGAGCAAAAAACTCCCATACAAAAAAAAAAAAAAAAGAAACCTAAAAAAAGATTTTTTACAAGATAACGATCAAGAAGTAAAAAAGGCTACTGACTGAATAGTTGAGTGACAAGCAGACAGACAAGTTATTGTTGTCTAATTTTATAGACTTTAAATAATTCCAATATTTTTATGTAGGCACATGCATTCCTACAACCAGCCTCATGTGTGTGTGTGTGTATACTAATATGGAGAGATTTAAGCCTTTAAGGTATTTAAATTAAAATTTTGTGGGTGTTTATAAAGTTTTCAATATCACAATTAAATATTTTATAAATGTTGTCAAAATGAAAGAACCGAACAAAAAAAACATTAAGAGACAAGTTTTAAATTTCCCATCAATTTTGTGGTCACTTTACCACTTGTATAAAATCCCTAGAGCTACACAACAAAAATTTTTTTTAGCTGGCTGCTTTATTACACAATTTTGTTTTACTTTAAACTTGGTTCAGTTTGTTTAGAATAAAATTATAAATTAAATCACAATAATGTTTTATAAAATTTTTTAACTTTAATAAATTGTAACAAAATATTAATTTTTCTTTGGGCTTAATTACAGAATTGTGTTGGTTTATTTGAAATTTATTGTTTTCCTCAGGATATTTTCATGAGTTATTTATTCAGTACAATAAGTACCGATATGGCATTTCATCAGACACTACTCTGAGTCCTCAAAAGGTTCTGAAATTGATATTTTGTTAAATTTTTGAATTCTAAATAAAATTATTACATAAACAAATACAAGTGCACATTGTAGAGAAACATTACGTTTTTCTTATTATTATTTTTGTTTTTGTTGTTTAGTAAGAATAAAAATAGAATATAGAAGTTTGTTTATTCAGTTCAGTGCTTCCTGAGTTTTTTGTTTGAATATTTGCATCTTTTTGAAACTATTGACAAATAATTCTTATTTAATCAATGGCTTTTGCCAAGAAATGTTGGGAGTAAACTACTGAGGATTCAGAGTAGCGTCTAATGAAACGCTACTTCGGAGAATATCATGAGGAAAATAATAAATTTTAAATAACCCAACACAATTCTGGGATTAAGCACAAAGAAAGATTAATATTGTTTAGCATAATACAAATGAATCCATTACACTTACCTTATTAGCTGGCTATAAAAATAAATTTACAAGATGTTTAGTTTTATTAAAACGATAATCATTTGCTTAATTACCAATTTAAAATTCAAAAAAAAAAAAAAAAAAAAAAAAAAAACAAAGAAATCAGAAATGACATTATTTAAGCTGATCATGATCAAACGCATTTAAATCTGAATAAAAGTTAAGTAATATTCGTTACTAAATCTATTATAGAGTAATTGATACCACCGGGGTACAACCTTAAATGACAAAGCGATTAAGTTCTTATACCAGCCAGCCAGTCAGCCACACAGGCATGTGGCACACACACACAGTAAGTAAAGTGAAGTGAGTGAGTGAAAGAATGAAGGGATTGAAAAGGCGGTGGTAAAACAGCAAAATATCCCGCTTATATTAAAGATTAGCGGCAACACGTTTATGTGCAAACAATATCCAATATGCAGCCACCAGCATCCAATAATCTGGATCAAGACAAACAAAAAACAAAACAAAAAACTAAAAACAAACAACAAAACTTGCACAAAAAAACAGTAGTTTTTGGTTAAAAAAAAAATCAATAAAAAGTACGTATGAGCAAGTGGTATTTTCGACTTAATTCAAAGAGAAAAAAACATTTACTTTAGTGGCCTTGGTTTCAGAAAATAGCCACCCAGAGCAGTCATATGCACTTTTTAAATCCAAACTAAATCTACATTGTTGTTACATTTAAATCCTGCTCGAGTAGTTCCTGTTATCTTTGCTATTTACTTAAGACGTACTTAAGGAAAAATTAATAATCACTAGCCCAGCCAGCTAGCCAACCAACCAACCAACCAACAAAACAGCCAATCAGTTTTACATACAAACATACGTAACTATATTGAGATCTAAGGAAAAATATCTCCATAACTAATCTGGGAATTAGGCTTATCCATGTTAAAACAAAAAAATAATAATAACTTTTAACAGAGCGATTTACTTTGGCACAGTGGTACTAAAAGGCAATTGATGGTTTTTAAAACAAAATGAAAAGCATTTTGATGGATTTTAAGAACTAAACTTAAAGCAATTAAAAAAAATTTAATTACACAAAAATTAAGAGAAAAAAATATTTTTTAAATATATTTTTTTGAATTTTAACAATTGAAATTATGAAATTTGAAATGCAAAAAAACTCAACAATGGTTGGGTGTAGCAATCACTTTCGGAGAAATTTCTTTCTTCTTGTCAGAAAAATCTGTGTCCCCAGCTATGGAATACGATGAATTGTTTGTGTCAAGTATTTAATTTAAATACAATTCGAAAATTGAATACGGGAATTATTTAGCTTGATCAACAATGCAAAGCTTTAATAAACTTATATTCTTCCACAATAGATCAGAATCACACTCAGCAATTTTAGTTAGGAAACTTTTGATTTTTTAGGAGAGAGAGGAAAGTAAAATGGAAAATGGAACAAACTTGCTTGTACTCGGCAATTCCTCTCTGTTCTCTCTAAGTATCTTTTATAAAGATGTAAAAAAAGAAGACAGGTAGCTTGAGGCTGAATGAATGACTGAATTTATGTGTGAGCAAAACGGCAATTTTTAAAGACAATTGAGAAAGAATTGCCCACCTAAACTTGGTGGGAATATTTTTAAAAAATGTTCGACTGTCTAGCAAATTGCACGCAAATTGTTGCACTATTTGCTTTATAATTTACAGTTACCAAGTTTGATATGGTTTTAATCTTTTTTTAAACAACACAAATTCGCGAAGCTTCTTGGTTTGTCTGCAGAAAACACCCAGGGTCTAGACAGGAATCGAACCTGCAATCCCAGCCCAGATTGGTAGGGTAGTACGCTACCTACTAATCTAAGGAAAAACCCAAATCACATGCGTATATTTGTATGGAAAAAGTTGGCATTAGCAACGATTTAATTTGTCTTTGAAGAAAATAAATTATTTTACAGAAAAAATCTTTTACCACAATCCAGAAATTTTTGCTGGGTAACCCTATACATCTCTTTGACGTTCAACTTTCTGCAAGTGTCAAAAATTTACTTGTAAGAAAATGTTGTTGCAAGCTTAGCTTCAAGTTCGAAAATTGTTAACGTGTTAGTGAAAAAGTGTAAGTGTATTGAATTTTTCGCACTTGCACTTGCATGTACAAACGCTAAACTACAAATTGAGTGAAAAGCATGTAGCATTTTTGCATCTTCTATATGCAACATGTTGAAAACGGAAAGCTATTTTGATTTTAACTATTAAATTTTTTTTTTTTTTTTTTGATAAAAGCATGGACAGGTTTTTTGTTTGGCAAAATATATGGAACATTTTTGTTAGAAAAGAAAACTTTACTAAATCTACTGTATTTACCGTACTTGTTAGTGCTTCAAACCCACTGTATGTTTTATGCTTTAAACTTGCTCAGACATGTATAACAACACACAAAAAAAAATTTCTTAAGTACCTGCTTTGGTCACTTAAATATGCATGCATATAACATGCTGTTTATTTCACTCTAAAGCCTTTTTATTTTCATAAGGATGTAGATAGATATGGATGCACTAATAGTTTCGCAGAAAACTGTTAAAAAGGATTAATAAATATTTTAGCATTGTCCAGTTTACTGCAAATACCCGTGCATGATTAAGGTTAAGGTGATTTTTTGATTTTTTTCTTGTGTTCTTTTGTGTGTACGAGTTATTGTTTTAAATTATTTTAATTTTTAAAAAGAAATTTTAGTACATATTCTTCCTTTCTTTCTTTTTTTTGTTACCCATAAAGGAATAACGATAATCCTACAGAGAAAAACTAGCGAGCTGTTTTCACGACTAACTAGCTAGTATAGTACAAAGTAGTTGTTTGCTAGTTTCGTAATCCGGTAGTTAATCCCTCACATTATATTGGTAGGTACGTATACGTATACGTATACGTATTCCTATTTTTATTTTTATTCATTTGTTTTGTATAAATTGTTTCATGCAAAAACACATAAAGAAAATAGCCAAGACAAAGCAAAAGGTATTAAGTCCTGCTGATATTGTTGCCATTAGCAGCAACAACTATTTCACTAAAAATGTGTGGCATTTTTTTGTATTTTTGTTTTGTTGTCACTAACTAAATAAGCCCTTATCCTTATGCTTATTTACTTATGTAAATGTGTACCTTTACTTTGTTTTATTTTTATTATTTTTAGTGTATCTATTAGGTCTTTGTAGTTACTTTTTATTCTGATGTTAACCCAGTAAACATGCAGGATCGATTAGATTTTAGCATGATATAAAATGTAAAGTTTTTCTCAAGTAAAAAAATGTTTGAAAATTATTTGCAATAAATTTTCTAACAACTGTATGCAGTCCCTTCAATGGAGGGTGGAGAAGGGGGGTAGTGAACTAACTTAACGGGAGTTTGTGGTTTGAATTCCTTAAGTCATTTATGCTTTCTGAAGATAAATCAAAAAGCTTTGAAGATTTGTTGTTTTTAATAAAAAAAACCTAAAAATTCACAGCTTCCTGCAAATGATCTCTTACAAAGTTGCAAAATTTTAAATTTCTTAGCTTTTAAAAATGTAGCTAAAGTACGAAAACTGCAATATGTTGCTTTTTAATTAATTAAATTTCATTTTAATACTTTCATCGCACGACATGTGAAGACATCCAAACTAATTAGCAATAAATATTGCGACATTAGAATTAGGAGCAGGTGCCCCCCTAGATTAGTAGGTAGCATACTACATACACATAGAAAACAACTTCGGTTGTAAGAATTAAATTTGTTTCCAATCAAAAATTCATTTGTGATAATCAAATTTTTCAGTTGTAGCAACTAGAATTCGATAATATAGGCCAAAAATTAGGTCTGTTAAAAATATTTCTAGTTGTAACACCGAATTTCTATTATTTTCATTGCAAACAAATTTAGTTCTCACAACTGAAGTTGTTTTCTGTGTGTAACCTACCAATCTGACACTCCCAGTTTTGATTCTTATCCAGACCCTGGGTGTTTTTTAAACAAAAAAATAAAAAAAAACTAGCCACTACGCGCAGAGAATACACCTATTATAACACTACTTCCAAGTCACAAAATTTCCCTAATGTTAGTATTGATTGGTGATTTCTCTGATTCAGATTAGACCTGGTTTCTCTTCGTCTTCGTTACATAACCTGCAGAGGTCGTTTAACCTTCATCTCATTCTTGTGTTGAAAAATACACAAAATAATTTTCTATTGCAATTTTTGAATAGAGAAACTTAACCATCTTTAACGAGATTTCTTAAATTTGTAGGCCTCATTATTTATTAATAAAAAATTATTTAAAAATTTAAAAAAAAATTTTCTGAAAAAATATAAAAATTTTGTCGTCAAATATTTCTGTCTCAATACTCTGTACTGATATTTTCACTGTCTAAGACGTTCATTCCACATCTTCTAGCTGCTGGACAAATGTACAAAAGGTGCTCTAAGGTTCCCTTTCTTACACAGAAAAAAAATTAAAAACCAATTAAAAATTTTAATTAAAAAATTTGTTAAATCAATTAAATTTTTAATTCAGTCAAATATTTAATTTAACTGAAAAATATATAAAATTAATTAAATATTTAACTGATTCAATTAAAAACTTAATTGATTCAACAAATTTTTTAATTAACATTTTTAATTGGTTCCAATTTTTTTTTTCTGTGTAAGAGAGACGGCAGGAATCACCCTGTGTCATACCAATTTAATTTATATCGGAAATTAAGTCTATAATATGCTGGAAATAGTTCAGTGCAGAGTTTAAAGTCATTTTGAGCACATTTAGAGAAGTACTTTTGTTTGTTGGGATTGCCAGTTTGATGCAACAAATATACATAAAAAAATTTTTATTTTGTTTTTATTTTTCTCTTAAAACAGTAGGTAGATGTTGTGCTTGTGGAGAGAAAAAGATGCTGTACGCAGCGTGAACTAACTTTGTGAATTAGCTTTGTGGTTACTTTGTGGTTACTCGCCTTAACCTAACCAATCATTTCGACACAAAAGCATCATAAAATCATCATCATGGGCTTATGTGCTTTTTATTTTGCTTTTTTTTTTAACCCTGTACTCGTTTCTTTGGCTTGAACTCTTACTAATCTAAACAGCTGCTCCTTAATAACATGCTACTATTTACTACTGTTATTAGTTGTATATAAAAATTAACAAGCCACACTACTGTCAGCCAGTCACTCACTCACTCAGTCATAAATCGTTAGTCATTTTGCTTTTTTATTTATTTTTTTTTATGACTGTAATAACGAATGAATGAAGACACTGCAGTTTCTAACTTAATTTTACATTTCATTTTATGTAAATAAAGTTAGACAGTTGGAAGATTGAATGGACAGACAGGCAAGCACTGAGAGACAGGTCAGGCTTATGTACATCTAGTTGAAGTTTGTTTGTTGGCATTTTCTCTGGTTTTCTGTGGAGGCTTCAACACATTGTATTTATTTATTTTTATGATTATTATTAATATTTTTTTAAATCACAAGCTTATCAATCAATCAACTACTTTTAACTAATTTTTTTAAGCATTGAACAACACTGAGAGAAAACGTTTCATTTAAATAATAAATAAAAATTCATTCTTTAAACAAACAATATTAAATAAAGGCACCCATTTAAATATGCGTTCATCGGTGGTTACTGGTTGCCTTACCTACTAAAATCATATTCAATTATAGATAATAAAGAAACACATTTCACTTTGCAATTATGTTGTAATAAATAAGTAGAATTGGGTCCATTCAAGTCCTTATTTTTCTTAATAATTAATATGCACTCAGCTTACAAAAAATTAATAAAAAATCCAACACACACACACCACTTTATCTATTCAATAAGTAATATTTATGAATATTATTTGAAAACATTTTATAATATTTGATTATAAAATATTTTCCCAAGCCCAGCATTAAAATTTTTTTAAAGTTGTATTCATTGTTTTTTTAATGTGTTCAGTAATTTCAAAGACAGCTTAGAAGTTTGTGAGGAAACAAATTATTTTTAATGCAAAATTAAGAAGTTTTTGAATTTCTCGAAATTATTAAAAACAGAATAAGCTAAAAATCGCCTGCATTTTGTCTACAAGCATATAACCTTAAAGTTCTAATTTGAAAGGACATCCGACCTTGATAGAACAGGTTTTTATATTTTCACTACTCTTTTTATTTGCAGTCAATTAAATGGCTAAGCAGTCATTCATTATTAATTGTATGGAAAATTGCCTAAAGTTTTTATATTATTCACATCATGTTCTCAGTTTTAAGCCAGAGCAACTGGAAGTATTTTAGAGCCCTGATTTCCAATCAGCAATTTTTTTTTGTTCTAACATCCTTTTTTTTTAAATATAAGAATGATCAAACGAAATACGGGAAGACCTAGAGATCGACAACGATTTAATAAAAGCAGCGGATCATTTCGTTCAATTGAGTGATTCGCTGAATTTGATTCGTTCGGTCATGACCGATACAGATTTACAAAACACTGCTTTTTATAAGGTTGAATAGTACTTTTGGATTCTTTAACATTAAAGAATTTAGAACTATTAAACCGAATTCAAATGGTGCAGAGTAAATAGAAAAAAATAGGTTAGACTACACAGAGTGCCCAAATACGAAGAATAGAAGCTCTGCTCACTTGGATCCTCTGATGTGGTTCCTTTGTGATACTTGTATAGAAAGAAGTGAAGAAGGATAGCACTAGAGATAGGTTAGGTTAGGCTACACAGGGCGCCCACTTGGATCCTCTGATGTAGTCTCTTTATAGAATGAAGTGAAGAAGGCTACCACTAGAGATAGAAGAGTGAAAAGAAAGGAAATATATAAAAAAAACAGATAGAGAAGTTGAATCTGTCACTCAAACCAATTGCTGGTTCTAACGAAGCCATATAGCATGTCGACCCTTATAGTCGACAGCACAGTGAGACCCTGCAAGCAGTGCTCTCCAAAGTGAAGCATGCGCCGTTCCTCCAGGGCAGGACACCAGCAGAGAAGGTCTCCTCCTCTTCACGACAACTTCTACAGTAGTCGTTTGATGGTTGCCAAAATTGCAGTATCCTATTACCACAGCCGCCACATTTCTCAATTGGGTTCTTTGGAGTCGTAGTAAATCCCTGCTGGGATTGCTATGTTGCTTAGGCTACATCATCCTCGCCGTACTGCACGTCCGTTCGTCTCTCCATCTGGACTGTGCTCTTCGCAAAAGTATACTCTCGAAAGAGGGATACCGCAGAGCCCGGCGGCATCCTGCTCTGACAGTCTCTACTCTTCCCTTGCCAGGTTATCTGCTCTACAGTTCCCTACTTTTGTCCCGTGTCCACGCACCCAGATGAGGACGACTACCGAAAGTTCCGCCATTCTATTTAAGAATGTCCAGCATTTTTAGACCAGATGGTACGTCGAATATGCACCCCCTAATTGCAGTCCGACTAGAGATTAGCAAAGTGGTACTTTTTATATACTTTAATCATACCTTTGGATTTTATTTGTATTCAATAAAATTTGAACTGAGATTAAATGGTCTACAACTAAATAGGGCAGTAGGACACTTCGCTGACGAACTAGCGAGTTAAATGCTAGTTAATTATATAGCAAAAGGATTTTTGAACTATCCAACGACCTTTTTAGCCAGATAGTCATGACTAGGATCTAAACTATAGAAAAACATAATCCATTTTTACATTAATATTGGATTGAATTGAATTTTTTTTAAATGAGCACATGCGATTCACTATACTTAATTCACAAGTGGGTATTACATTATTACAAAATACTTAAAGTTAAAATTATGATTTTCTAAAACAAATAAACAACTTTTGCTCACTCTTTATAAAGAGGTACGACACTTTTCTTATCGGTAACTTTTAATTTACATGTTAAAAATTCTAGTTTAAAATTTAATATTAATAAGGGGCCTAAGTCTGCTACTTTTAGCTAAAGGTTATTCAGTTTTACAACCGTCCATCATGAAAAAAAGCCTGTTTTGTAATATTTTCCAAGTGTAAAAAATTTCCACTGCATTCCAGTTCTTAGGCGAATGAAATTTAAAAAATTACAAAAATTAAAACTCAGTGATTTCCAATTTAATGATGAGTGACTAAATACTACGAAAACGTTGATGATATTTACCCAAAGATTTGGGAACCTGTTATAATGTCTTATCGTTCCACATCCATCTTAATCCGAAAACCAAAAAACCATAAAGATGTTTGCTGATCCAAAATGCAATTAACACATTACTCTTAAATACTTTACACAAATAGACATGAACATCTAAAAAATAAATACTCTAATACAATAATTTCAAAGCACATACGAGTACGTACTTACTTACGCATCCAAACATGAAAATTACGTGAGTATCTGTTTATATATTTGTAGAGTCACACGCATACTCTGCCTCTCTGTGTGTGTGTGTGTGTGTGTGTGCTTATGGAAAGGAAAAGTCATGTAGTAGATTTTTTTTTTTCATTCTTTTTACAATATGTTTCAGTTTCTTTTAATGCCAACCATACCCCCTCAGGGGCATCAACAAACATTTATTTCGTTATACTCCTGGCTAAGTTTCCTGTTTGATGTCTGATGAAATTATCAAATGGAACAAAAAAAAAAAAAAAGAAACAAACTTTTAAAATACTGTCGTTAAACAAATTAGGTAGAGAAGTCAAAATCTGTTTCTGTTTCCGTATTACGTTTACTAGAGCAAAATGTAAAGAGTAACAAGAGCGTATCATGTCTGTGTTAAGTGTTTGATTTGATTTCCTTCATGCAGCTCATTTTATTAGATTTTATTTGATTTGATTTCATTTCAGTTGATTTGATGAGACATCTTTTTTGTATTTTATGTCTTTGATTATTATCGCTATCGTTGTCTTTAGTTGCCTTGGCTGGCAAAGTTTGAGGGAAGTTTGCTGAAAGTAAAACAAAAAAAAAGTTCTTTAGCGCTAGTTAAATCATTTTAATAAAAAAGTATGAGAGCTATTGGCTGCTGGATGGTTGATGGTTAATGTTTTTAATATCATTTCACATGCAATTTGAAAATTGTGTTGTTTTCGTTATGTCAGAGTATAAAAAGAAAAGGGGGTGACATATTTTTTTTTCGTTCTAGTCTATTCTTGTGAAAATTATTTATTTAACTAAAAATGTTAATCCTTAGACAACAAAAATGTATTTCATGTTTGTATGCCTGATTTTATTGAAATTAATTTAGCTGAAATTATATTTGTGTTAATTCAGCACCCTGCCAAACATTCATTTAAATATATTTTGATTTTAAGCTGCACTAAAACATTTTAACAGCTGGTTTCTTAACCTCGTACGATGTTTTAGGTTAAATGTAATTGAAAATTGACAGACTGGTAAAATTTAAATAAAAAAATTCTTTAATGTGAAATACTAAAGGTTTAATCAAAACTAAATTCATTTATTATGAATCCCTGCATGTGGGAAAGAGTTAAGCAGAAAATACAGAGTGAAAAAAAACAAGAGAGAAATATGAGAAGATATTTTACAATTAAAAGCAATGTGGGAATATAGAAAAAGAGCGAAAGAGAGAGATAGAGAAAGAAAGAAGGCAATAGAAACTTTTAAATTTAAAGAAAAAAAAAATAAGAACGCAATTTTCAACCAAATTCAGCATTACCGGTAAAAAAAAATATTAACTCGATATGTTTTTACTTGCACAATCTTAAAAAGTACTCAAACTGGTACTAAAATCTTTGAGTGGAAAACGCTGTGTACAAATAACTCTCCTCCGGGTGGCAATTTACGATGGATCTTCAGCGCAGAACTGAGACAGAATACGTGAACGCTGGTATCCACTTTATCCTAGCTCTAAAAAATTTTACTGTATTCTTTTACGGCCCGACATATAGATTTTAGTCAGTCATAACCGGCAGCCAAAATATTTATCAGCTGTGCTTTTTGAAGGACTCAAAAATTACTGTTTGGTTGGTTGGTGTACTTGGCGGTCTGAAGGCCTTCAATTAGAATCATGAGATTTTGTTTATAACCACCTACTCGCCAAAAGTTAGTAATAAAGTGACCTCAATCCACTGTGTGACAGTAAGATATTTGAGAAGATCATTTAACTATACTCTCGATATCTCAGGTAGTTTGTCCATTAGATATGCACCGAGAAATCTGTGTCTCGAAGCCGTAAGAGCCGGGCACTAGCAGAGAAGGTGAAAGATTGTAGGCTTACTCTCTGGTGCTCACAACACCCAGAGAAAAAATTACACATTCTTTTGTCAAAACGACCGCGAACGGTGTCAATAGTGTATCAATCACATTAATGCTTATTTTGATAACGCATAGTGTCATTTTAACAACACATTATTGACAACATGGCGTTGCAGAATTGACAAGGAGTGGTATCAAAGTGACACCATACTGGTGTCGAAATGACACCATAATGGAGTCGAAATGACGCCATACTGGTGTCGAAATGACACCATAAGGGTGCTAAATCGAGACCAAATGGTGTCAAATAACAAGCAAATGATATCATACGGTTGTTGAAAGAACAACATGCGTTGTTAATTCCACAACGTTCGTTAACAAATCGACAATGTGCGTTGTCAAAAACGTAAAATCGTAACTTGTTTTCTCAGCTGACAACCAAGCTTCGCTGATTTGTACACGTTTGTTAAAAAATTTAAAACACTTGTTGTCAATAAAATAGACAATGGGATTTGTGTCAAAATTACCACATGCGTTATTGATATTGCAGCGCAATTTTTAGCGTTGAAGGGAGTAACAGCCTGCCGATGTGTATGCCAATCGTCCAGTTACCAGTTATCACAGCCACCAGTCTGGAAATGTCCTTCCAACTCCTGCTCAACAGCTAAGCAGATAGTTTAGCATCATAGCGGGGTCATAATTGACGCTTAACTTTACACGTTTCTAGACGCCGCCATCTGGTATCCGCCCTTCCTTGATAGTAATCACGAATGCCGCTCCTCATACTACCAAGCGGTACAGCGACTGTCACTGACATATAAACCTTTATTTTAGAGCCAGCCCTAGCCAATTCATTCGCTTACTCATATCCAACAAGCCCGCTGTATGCAGGAATCCATACCAAAGATATGTCAGCCTAAAGTCTCAGATTGTATAACACACAGCCTAGTGCAGGCAAAATCTCATTTATGCACACCAGATTACTCTTGCAAATGGGCTCATTCAAGCATTGAGGCTCCACTTCATTCCAATCGACATTCTCAATTTGCTGCTTACTAGCCGTAGAATAAGAATGTTTCCAGCTTCTATATCCGGTAACATCTTTAGCCAGATCACTAGCGTTACAGTCTCTTTAAAACTTTATTAAGAAAACCCCAATACATGATTAAGAAACAACAACAAAAAAATTAAATAATCTTAAAATTTTGTTGATTTAAATTTACTTTTTTAATTTTATTCATTCAAATGTTTCAAAACGTAAACGTGCTTGTTATTAACATTTTTATTAATTTATACATAAATCTCATTAATTTGTGGGATTTAATTCTGAATTAAATTTATTAAGAAAAAAAAATTTATTCTTTTCAATTACAAGCAGAAATCAATAAAAAGCTTACACAACTTATTTCCTGTTTCTTAATACTTTTTATTCTAGCAATTTGGTTACATTTCTTTTTTACTTCTTGTCACGAATTCGACAACAACAGGAAAAAAATAAATATCGAAATTAGAATTAAATTCAAAGCATACAAAAACAAAACATCTCAAATTAAGAAAAAAAAAAATCTTAACAATAACAGCAATAAAATATTTTTGTTGGTACTTGTAGTTGTTGCCAAGCTCTAAAATCTAGCATGACGTGACATTGTTGAGTTACGGTTTTTTTTATATGATTGACGCGTGTGTCTCTTGCTGGATCAAACAAAAAAAAACCTGTTTGCATTTCATAATGTGATCAATATAAAATGCAAGTCAGTACATCACTTTAGGTAAAAGACAAACCAAAAATAGAATAAAAAAAGTGAATTCAGATATAAATTTGTAGGCCAATATATTAAGGACTCATAATGCATGCTTAATGCGAGTGTAAGAACATTTAAGTTCAACAATGAATGTGAAAAAGAAAAGCAACGAAAACAAAAATAAATAAATAAATAAAAAAAGAAGAAGCCACAAAAACTAAACTCGTAATAGCAGCGGCAAACTAACAGCAGCAGTTTTATATTCGTAAACTAAACAGACACAACATTTGTAACATTGAAACTACAGATTTTGATCAGGAGAGCAAACGAATCAGTTTTCCAATTGATCATATCATGCTGGGAATGACGAAATAAATCATGGCTGCAGAGTCATTTCATACAAAAAAATTTGTTTCATCAAGCGAGGATTAGTGTCTAAAACGTGTTAAATGGACTGAAGGGTATACGACTGTATGCGCTGACTAAAATGATGGACGGCTACGCTGTGTCACTCACTTACTGACTTGCTGGTCTGTTTATCTGCCATAAAAGCAAGTTGCTTATAGGCGAACTGACTGACTACCTAACTGACTGACGGTTTAGTTGACTGGTTGGGCTTAAACGGCAGCCTAACATGCTGTTTTCTTTTTTTCTTCATTACTTTATTATTATTGTTATTATTTTTTGTATAATTTTTTTATGAGACCTGTCAAGTAGAGCAGAACAACGTCGACCAGAATTTTTTTTTATTATATCTTTCATACACTCCTTCTTTGGGCATGAATTAAAAAATCCGTCATTTCTGTTTTAATAAAGCCCAGCATGCAGTTTTCTTACATCAAGGTAAGCATTTTAAAAGCTAAATTTTAACGAATAGATGAATATTTATTTTCATAGTGATTTAGTTTTTGTTTTTATTTGATGAAATTAAAAGTTTTTAAAGTTTTACACAATTTTTTTATGATTATAAATATTAGCCACTTTCAATTCTGCAAAATTTTATTTAAAAAATTATTTAATTGAATTAACCAAGAACTTAATCAATATAATTACTAGCAAGAATGATAGCAAGACAAGATTAAGCCATGAGCATGATTTCCTGTTAGATGATGTAGATTGTCCATTGTTTGAAGAAGAAAAACATTTCTCTCTATCTCTCTCTTTTAATTAGCTATAAATTATTAGCACAATCCGTGATGTCATGCGCAGAAAATTTTAATTTTATGTGCGGAATGGCGTAATCTTGTATTTAAAACAAAACTTCTGTAGAATTATATAACAGTTGGTGAAGCTGTTTTGACTTATTTTTTTTTAATATTTAAGAAGAATGAACGCATGAATATTTTGCTATAACAGTGAAGGGTACATAAGACTTTCCCACGAAGAAATTTAGTTTGTTAAAAAATATTTTTAATTAATTAGGCACAAGCATAAATAGATCAGGTACTAACTCGTGATTAGTTTTAAATTTACTAAGTATCACTAAGCATGTGCAACCAGCATCCCATCTCATCATTATTATTAAAAGAAAAAAAAAACACTTTGAATTAATTAAAAAATATTTTTTTTTCTTAAATACCGTTAATAATGAGCAGTCAGTAGAGCAACAAACCTAAAACCTTTTTAGTGTTAGTCAACAGGTAATAAGTGCATTTGATTTAGAATAAAAAAGAAACACAATTGCATTTCTCTTAAGTGACTGATTTATCTTAAAAAAAATATATAATTTATTTATTTCTTCATGCCCTTATTTTGTTTAACAATAAAGCCAATTTTTGACTAAGCCCTAAACGAGTCACCAATAAAAAAATTGTAATGTTTGCTTTATTAAAAATTTGGACCACGATATCGAATTTTATCGTTGATTTACATATAACACAATAAATTGCTGGTGTTAGTACAGCTTTCAATTGCTATACGTCTTTGCTCTTT
This sequence comes from Thelaira solivaga, assembly GCA_947397855.1. Taxonomy (NCBI): domain Eukaryota; kingdom Metazoa; phylum Arthropoda; class Insecta; order Diptera; family Tachinidae; genus Thelaira; species Thelaira solivaga. Next base: position 61,663,538 of record OX377612.1, on the reverse strand, counting down.
TAGAGGTATCTCAAAGGAACAACGTCAGAAGACCCAAGTGAGCCCTTTTCTTTTTTCCCTTTATTTCGTGCAAGCTAAGCTAATCTACATTTTGTAAAATCTAAGCGAGTGTAAGCTTTCGCTAATGTAAGCCAGGCTATAAATGAAATTTTTACAAGGTGGGGCAAAAGTTCCGCTAACATTTTAATTCTGCACCATCTTGGTTATATGACGTTTAGCTGAGCTTCGCTTTAACCATTTTGTTGTGTAGACGTTCAGTTTATTAGTTAGTTTTATTTGACCTTTTTTTTTTAATTAAAATGGCTATTTTGTGAAGCTTGAGGTCTTATTTTTCAAAAATTTATTTTTATATCTTTTTTATATATAAAAATAAATTTTTGAAAAATAAGACCTCAAGCTTAACAAAATAGCCATTTTAAGTAGACGTTCAATTTTATGCCATAAGAACGAGCAGAAATAGTGACAGTATTTATTGAAAATAATCGTTCTATTATTGGCTCTCAGCGAAAAAAAAAGTCCAATTTATCGTTTACATGCAAATTTTCGACAGTACGGTATGACAGCAAACAGGTCTCGTTCTGAAAGACAACGAACGTCTCGTAACGCCGAAAATGTGGCTCTAGTGCGTGATAGTATTGCAGAGTCTTCAGAAATAACAATTCAAACACGTGGTGGTCAGTTACACAGTTTAAGGCGAATTTTAAAAACTGATTTGAAAATGTTCCCATACAAAATTAATTTAGTCCAAAAATTGCTATCTTGAGATCCTGATCAACGAATTGAGTAGAGTAATGCAATCCTAAGACTAATTTCGTACAGTGGCGTTTTAGCATGGCCAGCCAGATTTTCGGATTCAACAGCACCAGACTTTTTCTTATGGGTTTTATAAAATCAAAAGTTTATGTGAATTAACCCCAAACGATTCAACATCTTAAATACAATATTCATCACGAAATTGAAGAAATTCAGCTTGAGATGTTGCAGGATGTCATGAAAAATGCCTTAAAAAGAGCCGAAAGTTGCGGTCGATATAATTTTCCAATCATAATAAAAAAAAAAAAACTGTAAAGACCAAATAAACTTTTTATGAAAACCAAACTTACTTTGCTTTTCTTTGCTAGCGGGACTTTTGCCCCACCCGTTATATTATGCTTTACAGTTTTTTTTGATGATTAAACCGAAATAACTTATGCTTTCAGTATTAAAAATATTTTTTATATGTCCCTTCTTGTTTAACCAAAAAAGCCTCCAATTTTATGGATAACAAAACATACTCGCCCCATATTTCCTTTGAAGATACAAACAGCAAATGGCCAGTTACTCACTGACTTTTTAACCTTCCTGATTAAATTTCCAACTACAAGTAGGGTTACTTTTAATTCGAGGCTATCATCTCTTGGCTAACATGCATTCACATTTGTTAAATGGTTTCTTTCTTTTTTACTTCTTTTTTTTTTTCTTCACAATCAATTTCAAAATTTTGATTTATTTGTTTTTGTAATTTTGTAAGTCATTCTTATTAATGAAAATCTTTTTGTTTACGTTATTTCAAGACATAAAATCATAAAAAATTTGTTGTCTGTGTGTAACCAAGAAATTTAACAAATTGCAGGCCATGATTTAACACTTTTTTTTTTGTCTTTAAATTCAATATACATAAAGTTTTAAACAATAAAAATAACGTGTTCAATATTATTAATAACAACAGTGGCATATTTATGTTACTCAAGTTGTCATTTCCAAGCTGCTGATTAACTCAAACAATAATTCATATTTATTTTAGTTTGAATCCTTTCTAACTTGTCGATTACTTTACTGGTTTTACAAGGAAATTTATAATGTTTTTTAAAAAAAAAATGTTTGTTTTGTTTGTAATTTACAAAATGAATAATTAATTCCTTTTATAAATTATTGTTTTAACATAGAAACATCATTATGCGAGGTTAATGCTCTTTTTACTCTTATACTAAATAACAAACTGACTAATGTGTTATAGATTAATTCAATAAAATTATTTCGATTCTAGCAAATAATATTGTTTTGGTTAAGAACAAGCTAATTGTTTAATATATTCTGTTATCATCTGTCAACCACAAGGACTAAGTCAAGTTTTACTTAAGTCGACTTTAGCGGTTTGTCACAAGTTTATAAATAACACTACCCCTGGTACTCCGACAACGCTTATATTTTTGTAATATTTTTTCAAAATTTATGAGGGACCAAAAATTGAAAATAAAAACCTTCAAACCAAAAACTGAATTTTATTTATTAAAAAAAACCTTGAAAATTGTCTGCACTACTCAAATGAAATCATTGGAAAATAAGTTGTATGCCTATGCCTAATTGGCATATTGAAGAGATTACCACTGCTCTAAGCGAAATTGCCTAAAAATATTTCAACCAAAGAGAATTGGCATCTTTACAGACAGTTGTGCACTTGCACTCATCCTTCTTCAGATTAAAGACAATGAATTAATATTAAAAATTCCCTATTTATAAAGAGTGATCTATTTTATTCGCCCACCAATTTTTTTTTTTTTTTTGCTACCATGTATGTACGTCAAAGTCACCCGCGCTCGTTAAAAAATGTAATCTTAGAATTAATTTCTAATATCAAATAATAATACCTCGAGAATCGGCTCTCCGATTAAACTCTTGTAATAGCATTGTAAAAAACAAACAGAAATTAAGGAAAAACTAAAATGTTATTTGTTTTAATTCTTTTGCACAGACATTACGACTGTCATTTAAGATAAAACTTAAAAAAAATTTTTTACGGAAATTTTCTTATACGATTTTTTAGGAGTGTTTGATTTGCTACTGAAATTAAAAAAAAATTATAGGGGTCTAACCGTTTTCTCTTGGGTGTCTTAGTCTGGACACAGGCCAAAATATATTTTTTTAATTTATAATAGATTAAATGTATGTAATAATCCTTCATTTTAGTTGTGCGTAATTTTTTTTTTTTTTTTTTTTTTTGTGCACTGAGGAAATAAAGGAAAATCCACTCTGAAATCACAGGGAGAAATCAGTTTCGGTTAAGAGAACCAAGTTTACTGTTATTAAACAAATTTTTGTTATATTGAGTTGTTGAGTTACGGCTATAGCAATGCGGTAATGCAAACAAAAATATTATTAAGCTCTATCGCTGTCACTGATAGGGCACATCTAAACAGAATTCAATTATCACATAAGAACTTTGAAACAAGCGAAAAGTTAAATTCTCACAACGAAAGTTGTTTTCTCTATAGGTATGATAGCACATTTGAGAGTGGATTTTCTTTCTCATCTTGATTTTGTTTATTTTACTAAAACATAAGCTATTCTTATTATTATTTTTTTTTCTAGAAAAGTTTTTCATATTAGCAAGAGTATGTTTAACAATTCGTATGTGGGTTTGAAAAATCTAAGCAATTGTATTTCATTTCATATACACAAATCGTATAGCATGTGTTATTATGTTTGTAATTAATTTTACTATGGCAGCCAAAGCTAAAACTCATAAACTTAAAAATAAAAATAAAAAGAGAAATAAAAAGAAGAAATAAAAAAATAATAATAAAACAAGATCTTTGTTCTTGTAAATATAAAGCTAAAGCAAAAGTAAAGGAAAATGTATAAAAAAAAAAAATACAAACGCATAACGAAATACTAAAAATGAATAAAAATATGAAAAATTTAAATAATGAGACGACATTTCGAACGCATAAAATCGTCATAATAATTTTTGATATATGAAGCTGCACAGCAGTTGAAGCGCTGAAATCAAACGAATTCTTGCCGAGATAAACATATGAACTGAACACGCTTTAAAATATTACAATAATAAAAGTATCTACTGAAATTTTTGTGTATGGATGAACGAGAGACAATCGAAAAGATTCGGACAATACTAAATAAATGAAGAAGAAAAAGTAAGAGGGAACTGAAATATTCTTTATTTGAATTAAAGGGCCACATCAACGAATTGCATACACCCTTTTATTTACCAAAATAAAAGTAAAGAAAATAGAATGAATACTTGTACTAGACATCTATCTAAAAAATATAAAAATCAAATGATATTCTCATTACTTTAGAATGGAAAGTCAAATTGACCATGCCTACTTTTACTTCCACTTATTTTAATTTAACTGAAATAGGGGTTTGGCTGCACTGATTCATCTTTTTTTTTTAATTTTTGTAGTAATAAAGTTGAAGATTTAAGAGTGAACATTTGACCACGCCCTATTTTACTGCCTCTTTTTTTAAGGTATCCAAATTTAAGTGTCTGGGGTTAATAAAAGTTTTTTAGAGCATTTTTAAAAACCAGTACAACAGTTAAAAAATTATATATAACTTGAAGTTGCAGTCCAATATTCCAATGTAGTGGTACAAATGCAGTTCATTAAAAAAAACGATTTTTCGAAAGCTAATTTTAAATTTTACTAAATTTTAATATTAACAAAATATTATATAATAAATGCTGTAGCTCAAGACTTAGCAATGCAATTTTCAGTGATTTTTCTTGGGATACCACAAGCATCCGATAAAGTACAGATTTTATTGCACAACGACTTTTAAGATCTACTGTGCAGCCCAGCTCCTAACTACAATGCGAGTATCTTTACGAATCTTTTAAGAGCTGCAAAATTAAGCAAGTCTTGGTCTTTTAAAACCAATGTCCCTCTGCCTAAGCAGCTACAGCTTTTATGGTCTCCCATATTTTCAATTAATTTTTCTGTTAGCAGAGTTTGAGTGCCTCAACTAAATTTTTTTTAAATTTTATTTATTTGAAAGTTTTATTTTTAATTGTAACTGCTATTTTATTAAGCTTGAGGTCGTATTCCATAAATTTATTATTAGAATAACTTGCGTAACTTCTTCAGGATATAATTATAAATTAGTCAAAATCAAAAAAAAAAAATTATACAATACGACCTCAAGCTTAATAAAATAGCCATTTTAATTAAAAATAAATAGGTCAAATAAACTAACAAATAAATATTTGTAAGTTTAAAGTAACAAATAAATATTTGTTAGATTATTTAATTTAATTGAAACTTCAATTATTTTAGATTTTTTAATAAGATTTCCTGACGATCAAAAGCAAAAACCTGTAAAAAAAGCAAGTGACTGAATCAAGTGAGTCAAACATGCATCTTAAAAATCTTGTATTTTACGGGCCGCAACTAAAAAAAAATATTGAAATACCAATTGCAGAGTGACTGCCATTAAGATCAAGCTGCTCGTATACTTTCAAAAAATACACGTAAAAAAATAAAAATGTTAAGAGAAAAAAAAAGTCATAAATGAACAATTTGAATATTTAGTCAATTTGTAAAGAAAATATCACAAACAAAATAAACAAAATAAAGTTTGATTTTTTTATTTTTAAATATTTTTGGTTTTTCGTTGACTTTAAACTCGCATACCTGTGTGTAGGCATTGAAAAGAATGTTGACTCGCTGCTACAATGGACAAATGAATGGCTAAAAATTATGAGCTGTGAGCAGTAGCAGCAAAACGCTTAACACTCTACCACAACATTCCCAGCAGATGAGACTTTCATTCGTTACTTTTGGCTACCAAAATACAAAAGATTGCTTTAAAAAAATGTTTTTTTTTTTTTTTTTTTAGAAAAAAGGGAAATATTCTTTTTTCTGTTAAACAAAAATCAAAGAATGATGAGCATTTAATGTTTGTAGATTCAAGAAAAAAATTAAAAAAAAAAAAAAAATAAACTTTTTTTTCTCGTTTTATTATCACTTTTATATAAAAGCCAATACAAAATGTAAAATATTAAATGAAACTGAAAAAGAACGGAAAGAAATCAAAATATATATAAATAAAAGAAGAAGAAAAAAAATTATAATCGTAACAATGTTATTAGTCGTACAACAGCGGATTAGGCTACCGGCGATTTCATCGTCGACATATTCTAAAACCCCTACAAGCTGGCCGGTCAGCATACTGCACAACTGACAGACAGACTGGGTGTGCAGCTTATAGAATGATGACTGACTTTAGCATATGTGCATGTGAGTAGTGTCTTTATAAAATTAAAAAAAAAAAATAAACTAAATAGTGACTGTAGAACATTCATTTATGGATGTTGCTGTTGCTGTTGCTGCATGCTGCTATTATTATGGCGATGCTTAGTCAAGAACTTAAAAGGGCTTTCTTCTTTCTGGCTGTTTGTAGCAGTCAGTACTGACTGCTGTTACTTCCACTGCCACCGTGTCATCATTATTTTGTTTATTTGTAGCATGAAGATTTTAAGTCTTTAGTTTATATTACAATAAGCGTCTGTATTAATTAAAATTTACACAGTTAGTCAATACAGTAGCCATAGCCCAACTTAAATCCCTTCACAGCGGTAACTCCTCTAGCTTAAAAATATATTTATTTAACAAAGTGTGTAGGTTTTTCTTCTTCTTCTTCTTCTGGTTGTTTTTAATAAATGTTGTTGGCCAAATAACACCTTGACAGCATCTAACAACTTTTTTTTTTTTTTTAAATTTTCAAAATCAAATGTTTATGCTACAAATAGTATATCTAGGAGCTGCTATTTTTTTTTTATTCCTGAAAACATTTTTTTAACAGAAATAAAATTCAGAATTTTTCCACCTTCAAGTATTTGGCGTGTTCAAAATGGAAGCTTGTGATTCTCATCACCGTTCACACTACACAGAAAAAATTATGAGCAAAATTTTTCCTAACAAACTTTTGTTTAAATTTATGTTTTATTCTATTATTTTTTTTTTTAAGTCTATAATGTGAAAATAATTTTTTTTTCTTCTGCTCAATTATTAATTACTGTGATAAATCGTGTTTCAGTTAAAAAATTAAATGTGTTTATGAATTTCGTAATTGAATATGATTTTTAGTTTTATTTTTCTTAAGTATCTGAAATCTGAAATCACGGTGATTTTAAACCACGAACGATTTTAATATCACGTTAGTGATTTTTTGGTGTTGTGGAGAGAGCTTAAAGCTCTTTTGTTTTGTTTAAAATAAAATTTGCTCAGAAAAAAAAAACAAAAACTAAAAATTACGAAAAATATAAATAAAAGAAAAAAAAATAAATCGAATTTTAAAATTAATAATTTTACGGTTCCGTTTTGGAAAATAATTAATTTTTTGCCAAAAACTAATAAAAAACAATTCAATTTGATCATTTTGTTAACGAATTCAAAGCTAAATGCTTAAAATGCTGCAAATTTACTGGCCGGTTTTAAATCACGAGATTTCAAATGATTTTTTTCATGATTTGAAATCACTGAGAAAAAGTGATTTTCAGAACACGCCTGTAAATAATTATCTGACCTTGGATTATTACTAAATATTATATATTTCAAAGAGGCGGTAAGGTCGTTTAATTTAAAAAAAATTAATATAGAATTTTGAAAAAGGCTTATATTAAAAAAAATTCCGAATTATAGAGACTTTAATTTGTTCCCATTTAATTTATTAGAGTTTAACTATTTTTTTTTTTATTGAGAAAAAATGTGATAAAAAAACAAATATTTTTCAAAAACTTGTAAAATTTTATTGAAAAAAATTCACAAAAACTATAAAGCACAAACTTAAAGGTTGGATTATTTTTTTTCATGCATGACAATTTAGAAGTAAATAGTGAAAACTTCAATAGGAATTCTTCGATGTCGAGTGTAAGGTTTTGGCCCCTGTAATGCGATTCACTATTGAATTTGAAAGAAAAATGTTTGGTTAAAAAAAGTTATGCCGAAAATTAAAGAACTTCCCCTTTATCAAAAAAAAAAAAATTAACGTAGACTTTAAAGTCAACCTTATCGAAATTTTTCATATAAATTTTTCATAAATTTTACTTTAAAGTCTAGGTCAACTTTTTTGGATAAGAGCACTTCTGATTAAGTAAAATTATTAACTGGCAGTTGTGTGTGATTAAATAAAAGTGAGAATTTTGTGTGGTTTTTATCTGCAAGTAATCGAAAATCTTGCAAATTGCATGAGTGTCTACACAGTACAGTGCAAGTTCATTATTAAAATCCCGTCAAGGCTGTAACAACCAAAAATATATGAACGAAGCTACAAATTTTATTGTTAATAATTTTTAAGTCAAAAATATGAAATTATATCGTTGTAATGTTTTATTCCTAACAAAAATTGTTACTAATAAATAGTTAAAAAAGCAATTAATATCTTAGATATATGTCTGACTTCTGCTTGAATTGTTTTAAACGAAATTCATAATGTATAACGTGTTTGCAATTGTATTTACTTTACTTTTGCGTAATAAAATATTTCATTACAATTGTTAATAGACACAGCCCATACAATTACTTCCCATAGAATATGAAGGATCATCATTATTAAGGAATCAATTCCCAAAAAAAAAATCCATTTTAAATCAACACCTTTTACTTATTTTAGATTCAAAATGAAAATTGCCTTATGATTTACATTAAAAAAAAAAATCTCTTTATTAAAGACCATAAAAAATCATCACAAATAAAACTTAAGCAGTTGAAAATAATTATTGTTTTGAGTTGTTTATACAAATTCTAAGAATGTGAAAGACAGACAGGCTGACATACATACATGAATAGTTAATTTTTCTTTGCTCTGTATTGAGTAATCAATTGTTGATTGACACAGGTAATATATATTTTTTTTTGTTTTGTGTATCTTTAACTGCTATGCTGCTGCCCCCATTTTACGTATGATAAACATAGAACCGTCAGTAATAATTATTATTGTTGTTGTTGGCAGATTTAAATTCTTTAAAAAGAATTTTAAAGAAATTTATTTCAAGACTAGTGGCAGTATTTAGTGCTAAAATCAATTTGAAAATATAAAATAAAAGTTACTCGTACGTATAAAAAACAAATTCTAAAAATCTTTAAATGCACATACAGGCATGTGTACGAGTATGTATTTTCTAGAACTATGAAAGAGTGAAATATTTGATAGTGAAAATAAAATGTTTTTTTTTGCTTACTTTTTTTGCTCCTTAATTTGATTGTGATTTATCTTTTTATTCTTTTAAAACTCTTGTCTACACATGAGTAAATACAATAGAAATGCATATGATGTATACAAACTCGTATGTTTGTTGTTTAAGAAATGAATTCGGCTTCTCTCAAACTTTATTTTATTCATACAACTATGATTATTACCCGGATAATCCGTTTGTTCATAGAAACTGCATATAAACTCTCACATACGAGTACTTACAATGCTTGCAACCAAATACTGCTGCTCTAGTCTTTGGTATTAGAAAACAATACAGGACTTATGAAGGAAGATGACGACTGTGTCTAACTATATATTTGAAAAGCTATTGAAAACAATGTACGTCTGCAAACAACAAATAAAATTGTATTAAAACAAAACAATAATAAAAACAATCAATATATCTAAAGATAGAGTATTGGGTTGAAAAAAATAAAAATTGAAAATAAAAACATTTAAAAGAAGTAAAAATTGAAATTTGATGGCAAAACAATGAATATGATGAAAGGAATCTATCTACATTCCACATAAACACACTGGCGTACACTGCAACTGCCCTACACAAATTGTAGGGATTTTTTCCATGTAGCTTAACTTTGGTAGAGAGGCCTTTAACTTGAAGAAAAAAGGTCACAATGAAATGAATGCAAAAGTAATTGCTTGAAAATTATTAGAAAAAATACTTTTAAAAATTTTCTGCCTAGAAAATAATAATTTTTTTTTGCAAACGGTAAATTCAAATAAAATCAAACTATTAACTGAAGCAATTTGTATTGTTTGTTATAGATTTTTTTAATTATTTCCTTTCTATTAGCCAAATTGTAAAGAAAATTAACAAAAAGAGGTTGATTGACAAGTTTCAAAATAAATAAAAAATATAGTTTATGAATAGCATTGTATTTAACACCATGAATAAGAGTATAGCTCACACATACATGTAAATGTAACATACGATCTTTTACCTTAGTAGGGGATATAACACAGGAATCCTTGAAGGATGTGAATGCTGTAGAATGTGCCGTGAAGTGTTCAAGAGTTCTCAGATGTGTTACTTTAAAGCAGGAGTTATAGCTGAGTGCACATGTAACAATTCTCGTTAGTATATCAGTGAATATATAAAATAAAATAAAAAAATTTTTAACTAAATTTTATTTCGGCTAAAGCTCATTTTTTGTGCACTTTAAGAATCCCTATGACCATTAAAATACAATCACCCCTATTGTTCAATGTTTTTCTGTATTTTCATAGCAATAAAGAGTTTTTAAGCTTCAACTATCTACTCATAATAATAAAATCATATAGACATAAACAAGTTCCAGGAATGAGAAAAAAAAACTTAGTTTTCAAGGATTGTAAAAAAATATCAGCTTCATTCCTTCATTTAACAAAGTTTTCTCAATAACCAAAATACTATTTGCTATGATTTTTATTTCACCAGCTTCAATGTGTATTTGCTGCTCTCCTCTCATCTTTGTACTGTACTTTAAGAGGGTTTCGCATTATAATACAAAAATTTAACATTTTCATTAGATCGAGTGAGACCGAAATCAGATGCAAATCAAATAGACTTTTAAAAAAATCTAAAGTAAAATATTTTCTGTTTTCATACCATCACACTTCAAATAAAATACAAAACGCGGCAAATAATTTCACAGCTGATTTCTAGTTTTTTTCTTTGATTGCTTGTACAACAGCAACCCAGATAAAATGAGCAGTGTGATAGCTTAGAAAAAATTCTAAAAATTACAAAAACCATAATACTGCCAAAAATACTTAAGTATTTCACCACACTTGCTTAACATTTTGTTTTCACACTATTGCATTTTTAATTAATACACGAATATTTGACATGTATTAATACTAAATACGATAGTCTGAAGCCCGCTTTAGCTGTAGGCATTGTTTCAATAATCTAGGAGAAAGACTTTTTCATAAGAATTATTTTTCAGAGCTTTGGATTTGCAAAAATTTTTCCATTATAGTATTAATAAGGCGAAAAACTCTTAAATGCCTATCAAAAACAAAAGACTTGAGACACAAACTTTAATTGTTATGCTTTGATAAAATTAAAGACTGCACCCAAAAAAAAACTTAATAAATTCGAATCAGATTTATTAAATATAAAATACAAAAAACAAAACAAAAAAATTTAAAAAAAAATATTTTTTTTTGTTTGTCTTTTTCTCTCAACCAGAGTTCTCACAACACTCAGAGCAGTAAAGCTATAAAATATAAAGATCCGGCACTGTAATAGGTGATGCCTCTGCTCCACCATTCCTGTCGTTTCTGTCGAGAAGGACAGGAAACGTTGGGACATGTTCTCTGCTCAACGGTGGGAAGATGCAAAACAAGCTGCCTAGTTAGTGGGGCATTGGTTCCAAAGGATCTAGTCACGATCAATCCTACAGCAATTATGAGATTCGTAAGGAGTCTCTGATTGTAGTTGGGAGCTGGGCTGCACAATAAATCTTTAAAGGTTGTGGTGCGATTATAGCCCTTGGTGATAATAATATTAATTATAATATTCGGGTATGATGAGTCTTCTTGATTGCATAAAATTCTTGTTTACCTTGAAAAATTATTCTGAGCTTATGTACCGTCTTTTTTTATTACTAAAGCTCATGTGTTCAATTAACTCTTAGACAAGCTAAAAAATTTCATAAATTTGTGCTGCCTTCTCCATTCTCTTTGTCTAGTGGCACCAACATTAGTAATTTATTTCTTTTCTATAAAAAAATTGAGAAGTTTGTAGCAATAGAACTTTTGATGTATGTAAAGCTATCCGGCTTTGCAAGAAAAAATTATATTTTAATGCCGTTAGTGCCTTAGATAAACTAAGGCAAGTAACTTTAGTTAAAAAGCTGTTTTCTTTATTTTCACTACTTTTCATAAAACGAGTACTACAAGATATTCACTTGCCTATTGAATATACCTTACGAGAGAAGGCTTTAATAGCTAAAAAAATAAGTATCTTTATAATTTTTATGACAATCAGTTTAGGGTGGCCTCCACTTTCTAAAATTATAGTTATGACTAGCAGTCACATTATTCAATTGAAAAAAATATTTAAAATAAATATGGTTTAATTTTTAAAAATTTCATCAAGAAATTATTATATTAACTTATTAACTAATTTTGTTAAAATAATGTTAATGTTTTTTTTTTTCTTTGAAAAAAAATAAAATTTTCAAAAAACTTTCCCATACAAAATCACTTAATTTGGACTCTATATAAAAACAGAAATTTATTTGTACAAATAATTTATTACCTACTGTGTAATTAGTGCTAATCAATACAAATTTATTAAAAAAAAAAAAACTTTTTCATGATAAATTATTTGTAAGTGGTACCATATGAAGTGTAACCGGAATATTGTTTGTACGCAGTACAACATTTAAGTTAGCAGCAAAATCATGTAAATAAAATGATTTGACACAACGTTTTATCTGTTTTTATTTATATTGCCTTAGACAATCTGGCTAAAGTAGCAAAACGAATCAATTGAGGCGATGACCCCCTGTCGTCTATTTTTAACCATTAGTACAAATATTGGCAGCATGAATCGAATATTGAAATGCATTTTTCATTTTGGTTGGTTTATTTTTTGTGTTTCGTTGTTAGTGCACTCAGCATTTAGAGACTTAAAGAAAAGATTGTGGAATTGTGATGATGGCATTGTTTACTTCATTTAAATAAATTCTTCTTGTCTTTTGTTGGCAACCTGGTCTCATGCACATTTATTTTTACCCTGTTTTTTTTTCATCTTTTTAATTAATGAGTATCAATTTGTGTATCATTTACGGGTCAGTATGGAAAGTAAATGTTGTGATTTGTACAATTGCGGCCAACATAATGAATACTCACAGTTTTGTTTTAATTATTTAAATTTTTATTATTTTATTTTAGTAAAATATAAAAGAAATTGCTTCTAAAAATTAATAATATTTTTATCCTTAAATGTTTATTGTGGTCATTGAACTTTTTGTTGACTTGCACATACAAAAAGCATTTGCCAATTAAACCCATTGATTAAAAATTTTTTGCATCGATTAAACTTTTTTTATTTAATCGAAAAATATTCGATAGTATAATGATATGATAATGAAATGTGTCGGGGGCAACACTAAGAAACATTTAATTTATTTAAAGCTGTGAATTGTGACAAAAATGCTAGTATTCTATTTCCGAGTATACTTGAGTTAAATACTTAATTTTAACAATACATAGCAACCAAAAGTTGGTGACACAGATGATGCTGAGGAGCAGAAAGAGATTTATCCGAAAGTGAAGGCTACACCAAACCAGTGTATGCGGTTAATATCAATTTTTCTGCATTTCAAACTATCAAAAAATTAAATAACAAACAAAATATTATGTACCTTCAATAACATGGAACTACATGAAAAAATATTATTGGTAATAGGTTCATATTAAAGGGCTGCACAAGCATACTTGAAAGTCACACACCAATACAAACATATGTAATATTTTATGGTAAAAAGTGTTTGTAAGCCATTTCAAGTATGCTTGTGCAGCCCTTTAGTACATATACTAAACTAAAAAGCGCAAAATGAAAATACATACAAGAAACTTTTAATTGAATTAAATAAAAATATAGAATGATTGAATTGATTAAATATTTTTATTTGATTTAATTAAAAATTTAAGCAACAAAAACATTTCATGTTTGATTGATGTACTTGAAAATTAAATTAAGACGGTTTTTTGTGACTACACAAACAGAAAACAACTTCAGTTGCGACAACTATATTTGTTTCAAATTGTGATAGTAAATTTTTTTCGTTTTAGTTTTAGTTAAGAATTTAATAATACAGACCCATATTTAGTCCTCCTAAAAATATTTTACACTGTATTTGTTGTCACGATTAAAAAATCAGATGGTCATAACTGAATTTTTGATTGGAAATAAATTTAGTTCTCACAAACAAAGTTGTTTTCTCAGTGCAGGTCTCATAGGAAAAAATCTGCTAATTCATTAAGAGCTGATTCCAGCCCATCATTGCTTGATTATTGTCTCTTCCGGGATACTTTTCTCAAACCAGCAGTCATAAAGCCTATAGTCTCTTAGCAGGTGCTATGTAAATTTTACTTGAAGTGGTTCATTTGTTATACAATATTTGTAATTACTTACTTATAGACAAAAAATAATTTTTCACATAAAATCACAATTACAAAAAGTAAAAAAAGAAAATGTAAAATTTATATGGTTAATCAGTTTCAAAACTTGACCAACTAAATCAAAATATGAAATTATTTTTAGTTTTTGTATCAGTTTTAATTAACTAATTCTTAGGAATGGAGAAAGTAATGAGTGCAAGAAGTATTAGTAGTAGTCGTAATTAACTAGTAGCGTGATTCATATGTATTTTCCTCTAGGCTTTTATATTGCAATAAATTAATTAAATAAATAAAGAAACGTAAGAAAGCTGCTATACTTATTCTACAGTTCAAGCGTGTATTACACCCGTATTATTTATATGAGTGTGTGCATGTGCATATTTATTACATGTGGTCAGAACCACACGAATACACAACCAAATTAATATCGGGTGGACACAGATGGATACATGTGAATCTACATAAGTACGTGTATTTACAGGCAAGTTAACTTAAATAAAAAAATTAAACAACAGCTTGTGGGGAGTCATTGCCTGACTGTGAATGTGTGTGAATGAATGTGTTGTGACGATGGAGCTTTTGAGCGTTGCACAGAAGCGCATTAAGCCTCATTTCAATGCACGTCGATAATTTATTATGCGGGAAATCTTTTCTCGTGACTTATTTGTTTTTATTATTTTTTTTTTTTTTCTAAAAATATAATTTTTTCATGGCAAACCTTTTTTTTTTTTACTTAACAAATCTTTTTAGGCCAAAAAAAATAAATAATAATAAATTAAAAAAAAAACACACAACTACAATTATAAAATGCTCTCATACTCTACTAAAAAATACTCATAATGTTCTACTTTTATTGATGTAGTTAATCGAACAACAAGAACAGATGTTAAATGCTACTGCACCAGGAGGTCGTTCAAAAAGTTGTTGGGCTTTTATATTAAATTATTTTTTGTTAATCACACCATTTTCTGTGCACACTATTGATTTAAAGAAAATAAAAAACAGACACAAACTCAGGTGAGTGAGTCAGTGTGGCTGGTATTGGCTGTATCGCCTTGGTATAATAGTTACTTATTTTCTGCCTCAAAATATAAGCTACCGTCAGTCATTTAGTCACAACGACAGCCTGTCAGCAGTTACCACACCTTTAGACTGTCACTGCATTATGACCATCGAACGCATTAAATGGTCAACTCCTAAAAAAAAGAGAAACACCGCAATAAACACACAAAAACTTAATGTCGGCATTTGAGCCTTTGTAAGAATCGAGAATTTTTATTTTTTTTTTTCTTTGGCTGTCATTCTTCCACCATATTAGTTTATACGCCACTGAACGTTATGATCGTTTCTTATAATTTTTATCGAATAATAATGTTGCACAAATAAAAAGGTTTATTCCTTTTTTTCTGTGATGATGACACTTGAATTTTTCCAGTCAATGCACTATGGCTGTTGTAAGTCATTTCTAATAAATTATTTTTTATTATTAATCATTAAATTAAAATTCAGATTTTTCATTAATTTAATAAAGATGCATAATATCGTATAATTTTGTTGGTTGGCCTTCAAGTAGCATCGCAAGATTGTGTTTTGAACCATCCACTCATTAACACAACAAAATGATAAGTGGCCTAGACGAGAAGATCCCCATATGTATAATGACTACCTGTTTGTACTCAGTTTGCTCAGCCAATTATAAAAGTACATGGCGTTCTCTATTACAGTATAAAGATCGTACTCGTATGTATCAAATTTTAGAGAAATCCGTTTCATTTGTTTAAAAATAATAATTAAAAAATTGTTTTGTTAAAAAGAGGGCATAAAAATGAGCATCTCTCATGTAAAAGACTTAATTTCTTTTTTATAAAGAAGAAAAATATTAAAAATTGGTCGCTAACTAAACCAATAGAGGAAACGAAAAAAAAATTTATATATTTAAATTATAAATTTAAAATTTTGTTTCTAATTCCCAAAAATTTTCAAATAAATTATGTAAGCATGCCACGCCCACTTTTGGTATTAACAAATTGGGAGTGATTGATGACCTCCATAAGCACTAGAGAAATGTATTGAAAATACTTTAATCTACACTATTCCCTCAATCTTTCACATAGTTGACGTAAAAATGGGTGTGGCACATGTTAAAGGTAAAATTTGTGTTACTAAAAATTTTCTTTTCCTGACAAAGAAATTATTAGAAATTTTAATATTTACAGTTTAGAGTCTAATAAATAAATAAATAAAAAGAAGAGACCACATAATTCAGCCAGGCTCAAAACCCGGTTAAGCTTTTAAGGACAGAGAAATACATTTTATAGCAAATAGGTTTTTTTTTTGTACTGATAATATCTATTGAATTGCTGTGCTGATTAAAAGCACAAGTTTTTAATTGACTTTTGAGGAAATATTTCCTTTCTTCCTCTCCTAAACTTGGTTGATGTCTACTCAAATGGCATAAATAAATAAGCAGATTAATAGTTTTGTAATGAGAGCCAAAAGTAATTAGAAAAAGACTTGCCATATGAGAGGTAAAGAGATTATATAAAAATCAGAAAATTATAATCATCCCATTATTATTTTGATTTTATTGCGTTGCTGCTTTTTTCTCAACTCACACCAAAAAAGAAAAAGAGTTTTAAAGAATTTCAAAAGAAAACGTATTTTGTTGCTTTTTTCGATCCATTGTGCAGCCTTCATTTATATTCATTTTTTCAGGTGAAAAAGGCAGTACTTTTTCATTTGCTTATAAAATTTATGGACATTCCTGACATGGTCATTTCAATGCCCCACCACAAAGTCTTGAGGCCTCACAAGCATACCTTTCAACAAATGAAAAAAAATATATATAAAAAAAAGCCTTCCAAAGGAAACATCGAAAACTTGGCGAGACTGCACGGCGTTGCTAAAAGTAGCAGCCGTTTAAATTTGTTATTGGTTTTATGCCTGCTGAACAAAAAAATAAATAAAATAATAAAAAAAGAGAAGAGCAGGCTTTGTCGCCTATGACGGTTAGTTAGTTAGTCAGTTGAAATGAAAACGCAGGAAAAAAAACATGCACACACAAAATTTTAACGTTTTCAAAAATGTAGTAAATGATCCTTCCTTGTCTGCTATAGAATACTGCCAAATTATAAACACAAACTTATACATTTCCACTTACGGTTCTTATAAGAGTATGAGTATAAATAAATATTGTTGGCTGGACCAAAAGGTGCCGCTCTCTACTGGAGCTCTTAACAAATTTGTTAAGCAACACGCCTATAAGTGGAAATAACTCTAATTATGTGCGCGTGCGTTCGTACGTTTATCCTAGTACACACACTCACTCTTATGCCTGCTGATTTTGTTCGTTGCATCTTTTGCTTGCCACTTTTTTATGTGATTTTGTGAATGTGTGTGAGTTTTATTCAATTTTGTATTTTATCTGGAATCTTTTTATTTCATTTTGTTTTTAATTTTTTTTATATTATTATGGCTGTTATTTGTTGTTTAAGTTTTTTAATATATTTCGATCATATCTCTGCAAACTCTATCTGTTTCGTTACGCTTCTGGTTTTTTTTTTCTCTCGTATTTCACATTTCATGACACAATCGCAGAAAAAATTATTTTAGTATTATGGAAAACGTCTTAGCCACCAATCAGTTGAAGTGAAGTGATTTAACAAAGTCACACACGTAACCAAGTATAGCTTACAAACATACAAACTTTCAAGAAATTTATTTCATTAGGATAAATTAAATGACCACATATTATTGGAATTTTTTCGGTTGATGGAAAAAAGAGCAAAGAAAACATTAAACTAGATGAAATAAAAAGAGCCGAATCAGGATATTCAGATCGATTGCTTTATTATGGAATTTGCGTGTGTGTGTGTTTAGTGTTTTGTTGTTCATAATTTCAATATTTTGGATTAACTCTGAGAAACATTCACTAACACAAATTACTATTTTGCATGACTTGCAAGCCTCGTAAAAACGGTATTTTTATTAATTGATTTATATCATTTAAATATTAATATTGTATGTGGGGCCCACATACACTCAAGCTATTTAAATGCAAACAAGTTAAATTCGGCTATGTCGAGTCTTATACGAGTATATGGTAAAAATCCCTGAAAGCAAGAGTAGTAGGGAATATGAAAATTTAAAAAAATTTTTAAAAATAGTCCAAAGTAACTTCTGAGTATTTGAGCAGTAGAGTACCAATCTAGACAGTCTCTCCTTTAAAATGATATGTGTTACATTCCACAGTCTTTATAGAATCGTTGGGAAGTTGCTAAAATCACTTAGAGCAATAGCTATGAAAATTTCAAAATAATAAAAATAATAAAAAGTAACTTCCGAACAAACCATAAAATATTGCGAGATGGGACATATATCATTTTAAAGGGGAGGTCGTCTAGATTTGTACTCTACTACCCAAATACTCAGAAGTTACTTTGAACTATTTTTAAGTAATTTTTGAAATTGCCATATACCCCAGTGCTGTTGCTTTCACGGATTTTTACCATTCCCCACTGATTTTGCACATGCAAATTAGTAAACCCAAAACTAAATTAATCTGTAGACTCTAAATTTTTAGGAATTATTTTAAAATTTTTAAATTATTTCTTTGTATTATCTTAAAAAAAAATTTTTTAACTTCCAACTTCCGGGCGAACCATATAAAATTACAGAATGGTAAACATATCATTACAAATTAAAGGTTTTCTAGATTTGTAATTTACCACCCAAATTTTTAAAATGTTTTTTTTTTTTTTTGATTATTTTTAAAAAGTTTTTGAAATTCCCTCCTACTCCAGCACTCTAGCTCTAAGGGATTTTGGCAATTTAAACAATTTTAAAGCTAAAATGAATGAATTTTCATTAAACTTATAGGCCCATCATCATAGTCGGTATCTTTTAAAAAGATACTTTTTAGTTAAACACAAATAAATTTTAACACAAAGACCACCAAGGACTTTGAAACCATAACATTTCAAATTTTCACAAATTTTACTTTACCAGTAGCCAAACATGACAATTTCGTGAAATTACTATTGAAATGTCGAGAAGGTGAAAAATTCAACAATAAATAGCCAGTCAGAGTCAACAATACAAGCAGTTAGTTAAAGGCTAATTGTGAGCTGTAATTTTTACAAAGAAAATCCTTGATTTTGGAATAGAACAATATAAAATAAAATTTTATTTGTACTTCCTTCCTATTTCTTTTCAAGTGAGAAGTAATTAGATACACTTTAACTTTCCTCTAATTTTCAAGGATTTCACTTGAAACAATAGAATTTCGTAATTTATGTATGAATACGGTCTAGACTGCAGCCAAACACAATAGTAAAAAAAACCCAAAAAATTTTAAAACCATTTTTCTAAGAGTACAACTAAAACAACAATAACGCGTTGCAGGAACAGCTAACAAAAGTAATTTCTCTCTCTCTCTCTCTATTTTTTATTATTATTTTTTTTAATTAAGAGAAAGAACCAAAGTGTGAAATAAGTCTGTTAATAGTGTCGTTTTTCTTTTCATTAAATGTCTGATAGCACCTGATTGTTAATAAGCAAGTGAATTATAGTTTCCTTTACAAAAAAGAATTGATTTCAAATTTGAGTTAAATGTCATTCCATTTTATTATTTTGCATTGTGTGTGACTGGGTATTTAAATGCATGCTTGTGTGTGTTCTTGTATTAGAAATGTTACACTGCTCATGTGAGTTAGGTATAATCACACTTGATTATGCGTGAATTAGTTTTGAATTGAGCGTGAAGTGTGTCTAAATATAAAACTGGAGTAAGAAGTGGGCGTTTTCCAAAAAATTATTACACTTGATTCCTTTAAATTTTTTCAATTTATTATTTTATTTTAATTTTTGAATTAAAAAGTTTAAATAATTAAGTAAATAACGAAATAATCACAGAACATGTCATCGAACTAGTTCTTAAGGTGTAAAGGCCGGTCTTACGTTTATAGTTAATTTTTTTTTTCTTAGTAATATACTAGTCACTTGAATATTGTGATGCTTTTTGTACATTTTGTTATATCATATTTCACAAATCAAAAGACATTTATTCTATTAAGGTACTGACTGACTATCCTACACGATCGTACGATTATGTCAAAATAATGTGTAACAGAACTCTGTCCTACTTGAAGAAATCGCTTTAAAATGGCGAACTGTATGCCACACTATTATACAAAAACATATGTTTACTCACCTTAATACTTTTAAAAGTATTCATTTTCTTCTTTGCCGCAAAATATTTTTTTACAAATATGTACAATGGAAAGTAACCTAAAAGTTTGTATAAACAAAACACAAGCTTAGTATTGTTGCTATTTTTCTGCCTTGAACATAGAAAATGCAACTAACTCTGATCGCACAGATAAAATTTTCATAACATAAAAAAATCGGACAGACCTGTCAAAAAGTCTGTCACACACATGCTTTTTCAATACACACTATCATACTTTTTTAGCACACATGCGTTTTTAGACAGATCGTACGACTAAGTAGGATAGTAAGTCCTAGGCTTTACTAGCATTTAACTGGCTACTTAGTCAGCGAAGTATTATACTCTCGATAATATTTATAATGTAAATGAGTGAAGATAAATCTGCCGAGTTAAATATGCTTTAACGTAACCCGTTACGTTTTTTAGTACTTGTAAATATCTTTTTATCAAAATCGTTAGTGGTGTGGAAGTTTAAAAAATTTTTTTTAAATAATTCAAAGTAACTTCTGAGTATTTTGACGGTAGATTACAAATCTAAACAACCTCTCCTTTAAAATGATATATATCTCACCTCGCAATCTTCTATGGTTCGTTCGGAAGTTACTTTATATTATTTTGAAAATTCCATATACCCCAGTGCTGTTGCTCTAAGGGATTTTAACAACTTCTCAACGAACCATTAAAAATTGTGGGATACGACAGATATCATTTTAAAGAGGAGACTATCTAAATTTGTAATCTACTACCCAAATGCTCAGAAATTACTTTGGACTACTTTTAAAATTTTTTTTTTAATTTCCATATACCCCAGTACTGTTATTCTCAAGGACTTTGGCAGTTTCCGTTTTGAACCATAAAAGAACTGCGAATGTTTCTGAAAATATTAAAACACTTCCAGAAAGCTTAGAGCCTACAGATTACATGCCTTTTTGATTTTGGTAATTTTCCTGGACAAAGCCGGGAATGGTACCTCGGTATGGTAAAAATCCCTCAGAAAAAGAGTACTGGGGTATGAGAGAATTTCAAAAAATTTTTTAAAATAATTCAAAGATTTTTCTGAGTTTTTGGGCGATAGATTTCAAATCTAAACGACCTCCAGTTTAAAATGATATATGTCTCATCTCGCAATCTTCTATAAAGAAAGTTTTTTTATTAATCTCAAGGTTTATTTTTTTCATGAATGCTCCGTGATGGAATTTTTCTGTCATTTACATGCGTTACTTCACTTGAACTTCACTTAAAAATCAATCACGTTCCCATCTCTAGTACATCTTGACCCAACAAAAATGAAAACAGATATTTAATATATAAAGAATTTTTCTTTTAACCTTTTTTACAATTCATATTTAAACATCTATGGTTTAATGAAAAGGCTTTAGTATGATATCTAATATGTTTGTTTGTTGGGTTTATTCATACGTTTATACATACTGATTTGCCCCAAAAAAAAAAAAAAAAAAAAAAAATGTGGATGTGAGTGACCTGTGGTTATGGTTTAGCTACTTATTGTTTAGCTTAACACCAGTTGCAATGTAATTGTTTTATTTGACAACCTCAATAAATTATCAACGAAATAGCTATTTGGCTTCTATTGTTATTTGTTTATGGCATTTTATCGTTATCTTTCCCTGCCCAAAAATTGAATTACAAAAAAGTGAAATAAAATGTTAAATGATTAATAAAAAAATGGGTACCGTTTCTTTCAAAATTTTCTTTAATCATTTTTCAAACAAAGTAAAAGAACAATGAATACGCAGCATCTATGATAACCTTACCAACGAGAAAGTACAGATTTTTTCAGCTTGATGCTAAAGCATACACATTATCGAAGTTGGCCTTTTTTTAAACAAGAAAAGTAGCAAATAGTGTGAACCGGGGATTGTAATGATTATAAGTAAGATTTTTTTGTAAGGGATTTATGCCATGTCAATGAAGTGTTTAATTAATTAATTCTCCTTCGCTTCTCCATATAAACTATCGACCACCTCTGCCAAATATATTAAATTAAAACTCATCTGTAAATTGTATCCTGAAATAGCTGTAAAAATTTGATATGAAATATCCTATATAAAAAATAATTATAGTGCTACCTCTAGCTTGCAGAAACTAGCCGTTTTAATTAAAATTCAATCTGCATACATACAAAAGAATATGGTCACGGCAAACATAATTTATTTTCCAGAAAACTATTATTGTTAATTTGAAGCATCTAAACATTATTATGAACACGATAAGCAAGTTTCTAGTTATTTTTAAACAAACCATGTTTACCTTCATAGATATGGGGGAATTTATCATATTATTTTTAATAAAATTTTAACTGAAACCAAAAATATGTTTATGGTAAACATGTTATGATTAAAATAAACATAATGGCCCATAATCATAGTTCATTAAATTCTTATGAACAAAAGTCAGCTCTTAATAAAAGCCTACTTTTTTGTAACTATAATTATGGGCCAATATCCTTAATTAAATGAGAAAAAAATGGTTGAAAACTAATTGTTTTCTATTTTGTCTGTTCCGAAATCATATAAATAAAGGGAGTATAAAACAACAACTTAATCGTTCAAACTCAACTGAAGTTTGTGAGTGACGAGTTCTAATCCTAGTAAAATCAAATAAAATTAAAAAAAAAAAATTAACAGAAATGTAAAATTCAATGGCATAAAAAAATTTTTATTTAAAAAAAATTATATAAAAAATAATTTTAGTAAATTACTAAATTTTATAAATTTATTGTTAGTAAATATTATTCAAGCTTAAGATCTCAATGAAAAAATTGTTTTTATGTAAAAAATTTATTTTTAAAAATTTTTTATAAAAATTAAAAAAAAAATTTAACCTGAAATTTTCCACTTAAAAAATATTTTCAATATGTTTTAGTTAAAAATATATATGGTTAAAGGCAATCATAAATCTAACCATACTATGTGTCTACCAGAATATTGTTGCCTCACCCATAGTTTTCTTTGCGAGCAGAAAATTCTCTATTCGCTTGGCTACTTTAATCAGAGAATGGCTGCTATGCAAATAAAATTAAATAAATTTCCTATAGCCATAAAAAGGGTTTTTATAATCAGGTAAAAAGTATTTTCCCGTCGACGGTTTATTCAAGGGGAGTCCCCCAAATTTTAAAATTCATACAGTATTTACATATACTCGTATGTAATTGTTTTTAAAATAAGATTTTTGTTTCTATATAAATTAGGTTTTCATCTAGAAATGTTGGCTCGTTTTTGTTGTTCCAATTTGTTGTATTCTTATTTTTCATTCATACATTTTCATTATACTTTTTATGTTTAATTCAAATAGACTTTGACTTTTTTTTTTAAAGTTTCTATTTTTGTCTAAAAACCATTCTATGGAAGAAAGTATTTTTCAAGTGGTAAGTGCTAATTTATTTTTGCGCTCAATGTATTTTCCTTTACAGTTTGCTGTAACAGCAGTCCATACCCAAACAAACTCTATATAAAACGGAAGCTGCTTTCTATGAATATGTCTTCTTGCTGGCAGTTTTCTTTTCTTATTTGACAGTTAAATCAGTTTAAAATTCCATTTAAGTTGTAACTCTTTTTCACATAAAATGACAGAACTGCAGTTTACTCATTAAACAAGTAACGATAACATTTTTTTTTATTTTAAGTAAAAACTTTTCATTAACGGGTACTCAAACGGGTTGTAAAAAATTTTTTGTTAAAAAAATGTACATTTAATATGAAAAGTTTGACACTTAAGAAATCGTACTCGTATGTTAAAGTTAAATGATTTTCTATTTCTTTTTGGTTGTCACGTAAAAGATGAAGCAGCTGATTGTCTGTGTACTAAAGAGCTGCACAGGCATACTTGATATGGCTTACAAGCACTTTTTATTATAAAATATTACACATGTTTAAAGTGATGTGTGGCTTTTAAGTTTGCTTTTGCAGCCCTTTAATACGTACATTAGCCTTCCATTTATGGGAAAATTAATTGAGTCTATGACACCCTATTCCACATAATCATACCATTCCTACACATGAATATCTGATAAATTTCTTTGCTACTTGATTAAAATCACAAAATATTGGGTTGTTCGGAAAGTAATTTCGTTTTTTTTTTGTGGAAATGAAAGACAGTTTTCGTATATGGCCTTTCAAGTGGTCATAAACTGTTGAATTTGATAAATTTAACCTCAATCCGATCTCACGTGTTGTTGTTATTCGCCGGTTCGCAACAACCAATGCCTTTATCGCGTCTTTATCAGCTTCCCGAACGTGGTGCATCTTCGACATCAAATTTGCCGGATCGAAATTTAGCGAACCAGTTCTGGCACTGGCGTACTGTCAACACACCTTCTCCATACACATCGATCAATTTCTTTCTGCCTTGAACAGCATTTTGACCCATTCTGTAGTAAAACAGTAAGATATGTCGAAAATGCAGCTTATCGCTCTCCATATTTAAAAGAACACCAACCAAAAACTACTGCGTAGAATTAATTGAAATTTTTCACACACAAGCTTTGCTATATGAGCTCTCAAAGCATATAAAAATAGGGCTTAAGTGTGAAGTTGGATGCAAACAAATACAATTAAATACTCTGTCGGGAAAATGGCCACACTCTCCCACAAAAAAGATTCAAAAACATATGTTTTGCTTATTTAAATAAAAACTCCACAAAATTCAGACTCGTTAGCTTTATTTTTCTTAATAACTACAAAAATACTCGTAATAGTTGCACTAAAAACTTGTGTAATACCAAATGAAAAAGTCATATTTTATTTATACTTAAATTTTATTCACAATTTCAATATGAAAACAAACAAAAATAAAACTTTCAAAAATAAGGAAAATTATACAAAATTCTTTCAAGTAAATTCGAACTTGATTTCTTACTCCTGAAATCAAAAAAATATTTTTGATAAAACTCGGATTTATTGACATCGTGTTTTTTTTTATTTTTTTTATTTTAATTTTTAATTGTTAAAATCGTGGCAACGAATTAATTCCAATTTTTTTCTTCAGTTTGTAATTATTCCATTTTTTTATCTATAAACAAACGCGCGTATACACAAATATGAATTTAATTTTAAACCAGTAGCCGGCCACAGTTCACATCGTGGTAAATGGTAGATGCATAGATGATTTTTTTTTAAATACCAAAAAACAAAAAACGAAATTCATAAAAAATATTCTTTACACTAGTTAGTCGTATAAAAAAATATTTTCTTTTGTTATGGAGACTGTAATAAAAATTCATTCATTGAAAGCCTCACGTAATAATAACCGCCATATCAATTTTAATGACACGTCTCTCCTTCAATCAATTAAAAAAAAAAAAAGAAATACTAAAGACGATGCATGGGTAAACTCGTGTGTAGTTTAATTTATAGTGCAGATGTGTGTCAAAAGGTCAATTTATAGTTTCTTTTTATTTTACAATATTATTTTTTATGTGAGTCCTTTTCTCTGTATGTGTTTGATATTGTTTTTTTTTTTTTTTTTTTTTTTTTTTTTTTTTTTTTTTTATAAAAAAATCATTTCAGCTGGGAAGCACATCTTCTTTTTTATAGAAAACGTACAACGATACGTTACACATCATTTGTGTAACACGATTTCCTGTGTGTTGTGTTTATTGGTGTCTCATATGATAAAAAAAAAACAGCATTGATTCATTCATTCATTAACACATTTCTAATGGTTTGTTATTGTTAAGACCACGGAAGTCCAAAGTTGTACGTTAACTTGTATCATTTAGGATACACAGTTTTAGGTTTTTTTTACTGAGATTGTTTTTTATAGGCATCTGTAGCATCAAAACTCATTTATGAACGACTTTTTTTAAAGAAACTAAATTTGTAAAAATTTTTAATATCCATTTTATTACAAATAGCAAATATTTTTGTTTTTAATTCGTTTACTGAAATATTTTGCCAGATTTTCTTTAATGAATTTTTGAATTTCATGGCAAAGTATTTTGGGCATTTAGCATTTCTATGATAATATGGAAAAGTTTATCACGTGGACTCCGATCAAAATTGATTAGCTGTCATTACCTCATTAACTTCATTATTGTGGTTCATAGAAGTTGAGGCGCTATATTCCATAATTAACAAAAAAGTAGACTTTTATTGAGAGTAGACTTCTACTCATAAGAATTTCATGAATTTCAAATTGTTTCGAATAGAATTTTATAAGAAAAATTTTTAGAACTTTTAAAATTGTATTCATTTATTTATAATGACGTAATAAAACATAATTTGTTTTTACTTCATTGCCTCAGATTCCTTGTAAATAGTTTTGCGTATAAATATTATCTGCGAAAAGGTGATTTCATTCTAAAACTCTAGAGGGTGTCAGCTATTCATCATGTCTCCCTCTCTTATCTCTGAAATGATCTTCTTGATTATGTTAAAGTAACGCTATTATATTTAATATTGAAGCAAAAACGATAGTTCCTCTAGTATACTGAACAGTCCAAAATAAAAAATTGAAGTCTCAACACTCGGAATTGTAGGAATACATTTTGAAAAAAAAAAAAAAAAAAAAAAAAGTGGGGAAGGGAAGAGCAGTTTTAATTTTTCTTACATATTTTCTATACAATGTTTACTTAAGAGCACAGGGGTTACAGAAATATAGACTCTCTTTTATGGCCAAGCAATTCTAAATGCATTAGAACGCTACCTTTTCAGATCAAAATTGGGACTACCACAAGCTTCATTTTAAAATTTGGCAGAAAAGAATAAAACCTAATTCTTTTTAGTCCGTTAATCCAGCCATTTATAAGCCAAAATAACCTTAATCTTAGTAGCGGATTATGAAGTGCAGATGGACAATAAATGTCTGAAAAGAATCCTTTTGCATAAGCTCAGAGAAGAAAAACGAGGTCTGCAGTATTACTGGAAAGCCCAAGTAATAACATTCACCAGTTAAAGAGAATTATTAAGGAAAGAATTAGCAGGCTAAAAAGAACACTGAGACCCTTGGCATAAGCTCAAAGAAGAAAAACTAGGTCTTGAGGATTACTGGAAAGCCTAAGTAATCACATTCACTAGTTAAATACACTTATTACTCCAAACTTATTAAGGAAGGGATTATTCTGGAATAGAGCTGTTTTGTGCATTGAGAAAACAACTTTGATTGTGAGAACTAAATTAGTCAAGAATTAAAAATTCAGTTGTGGTAATCGAATTTTTTAATTGTGACAAAATAAATAAAATTTTTAAAGGTATCATCTTATTCTGATTGCTATAACTAAAACCTATGATTATCAAAACTGAATTTTTGATTGGCAACAAATTTAGTTCTCACAACCGAAGTTGTTTTCTTTTTTTGTAGTAAACAATAACTTCATTCCTGCCTTACTACTCCAAAAGGAAGAAAAAAGTCTTTAAAGTTAGTGGAGAGCCCAAGTGAAAGACTCATTAATTCCGATAATTTTAAGACAAAAGTAATGTTGAACCTGACCAGAAGTGAACTTCACAACATTTTGCTTTTTACTTTCTTAGTAAAATAAATATGATTGAGGATGTTTTGTGTTAGCTCTGTCAAGAGGAAAAAGAAAGTTCAAAACGCCTTCGCTCGTTTTGCTCCGTTGTGAAGCAATGCAGAATGAGCTACACTGAGAAAATTGTGTTCATATATTCTCTGTCTTTTGTTAATAGTGCAATGAAAAGATGATTATTTTTCAATTCATTAATTCAAAAAAATATCCATTCATTTATATAATTTAGCTAAATATTTCACTAAATCAATGAAATGTTTCATTAAATTAATGATATAATTGGTAAAAAAAAAATAATAAATTATTCTATGAGTCAATAGAATACTGACCCCAGATAATAAATCTTAAGCCTACGATTATCTCTGTTGGACCTGCTACTATGAACCATAAATAATAAAAATAAAGTGGCGTGGAGAAAGTTCAAATACAAAACATAACAATCTTTTACTTGTACAAGTGAGACCCCTCTGTTATCCTTATTTGGGGGGCATTATGCAACGTAACCTTTACTTGTCCGAGAATTTTGTTGTTGGTTTAGAATATGGAATGTGTTTTACTTCTGCTGCTAAGAAATCACTATAAATAAATTCCTAAATTTTGGGCGGTAAGCGTTTTTTTTTCTGACAAAAATTTCCATGCCCATACAAAATATACCGAAATAATTCGGCAGCAGCGCTAAGCGATTGCAAAATTCAGTTTTTACTGCTCGTTTTGTAGTGAAGTTGGCTGCAAAACAATTTTTTTATTTTTCTTTAACATTTTAGTTAAATTTTTAACTCAAAATATGTTTATCTTTAGTGGGTTTTATTAAACAAAATGATTAACACTACTGTAAAAAGTATGCACCGCCAGCTCTCTTAATTAGGTAAATGCTGGGCACTAAAAACGTTATCATTGCCCCTCCAATTCAAGTGGGACTGTTACATGGAAAACAGTCAACAATTTATCACTTTGTATCAAAGAATGACAATAACTTTAAAATAATAAAATTAATCTGTCTGCAGAAATTAAAAGCGTGATATTAGGACAACAAATTCTAATTAAAATTAAAAATCAAAAATTTGTTGAGCTTGATTTACTTCTAGATTCTATTGATTTTTTTTTCTTTTTTTTTTGTTTTGTGTAACTAACTCTTGACCTTTGAAAATTGTTAGGAAAAAAGAAAACTAATTTGTCATCTGAACATTTAACCACAATTTTTAATATTAATAAATAATTTTTATTATATTCCTGTGATGGTTTGTTTTTTTTATAATGAGGCCTATTGCTAATTTTCCTTAATTGTAAAATTTTAACAATTTTTTGTTGGTTTTTGCATGAATATTCAAATACAACGACCCTAAGTCAACTTAAAGGTTTCCACTTGAATGGCTCCCGTTGCAGCAACAAAACAATTAAATGAACAAAGAAAAAAAAATTAACTGAACAAAAATAAAAACAAAACCTTAAAAATGAAACTACTCGTTCCACACATGCATTAAAAAAAACCAAACCAAACCAAACAAAAAGCAACAAAACATGCAAAAGACAAAAGAAAAAGAGGATCAATAATTATGAAAGTACGACTACAAAATTTTAGAAAAGTTTTGCAGAATTTTATTTATGACTGCATGTGTGTGGTGTGCTTGTTTATGTGTATGCAGGAATCTTATCTGTGTGTCTATTTGTATTTAAAG
Organism: Thelaira solivaga; assembly: GCA_947397855.1. Taxonomy (NCBI): domain Eukaryota; kingdom Metazoa; phylum Arthropoda; class Insecta; order Diptera; family Tachinidae; genus Thelaira; species Thelaira solivaga. The sequence goes on along the minus strand of OX377612.1, from coordinate 61,634,032 downwards.
CAAAATCTTTATAGATTGATTTTGGAAATAAAAGCAACACACTAGCCGCTCATAGTTTTCGTTTTAAACCAACATGCAAATACATGTGCTCACATACACACTTGCATTCTATTATAACATTTAATTTTTTTTTTTCCTATTTTCTTTTTTTATTTCTAGTTTTGTATATGATTTTTAAATGAAAATTCCGTAACAAGACAATATTTTGTGAAAAGGTTTTTCAATACACAAAACATACAAAACTGTACATACACACCACACACACGCATACCCACCTATTTATGTTTGGCTTAAATGTATGAGAGTTAAAACAGAAGGATATAAGTACAAAACAAAACTTTAACACACACACACACCTTAACACAGCCATAGTGGTGCCTGCAGATTGTATGCTTGTACGTACGTCCGCACATGTAAACATGACCCACACACATCCTAAAAAGCAACTTATATAAATCCATACACATACGACTACATGTACTTGCCCATTGTGAAACACTAGGGTGCTCTACTCTAGTTTCAATTTAACCAATTTTTCATTGTTTCTTATAAAATAGTTTGGGTTTTTTTTTAATCTCTTGAAATTTTCTATCAGTGCTGTTCTGTATTCCGAATCCGAATATTTTACTCTGTGGTCCATTTTAAGTTTTTTAAAATTTTGTTTTTGCTTTATTTTGGGTGCGAAATTATTGGTAGAATTAAAAAACATAAAAGTTTTCATTTAATAAGAAGAAAAAAATGTAATTTCACATTTTTTCAAATCCTTGTGGAATACAGAAAAATTAATACTTTTCTTGCAGTGTAAATAAAATTTTTATAATTTTAACTTTATTTGTAGTCCTAAAAGCTCTGTAAAACAACTTGTCTAGTGATAAGAAAATAAATGTACACATAGACAGAACATACACAGAAAGAAAGTAGACATGATTAAAACCAATTTCGTTTTATTTGTACGACTATTTATTATAGTTTTTTTTTTTAACTTCTAATAATTAAACTATTAAAAACCGGTTTGGCTTATTTGTTTGATTAATAGGTTATCCTAATGTAACCAATAATAATTTCAATTTGCTACTAGCCTAATATTAAGAACTGAGGTAGCCTCAGTAAGATAGGAAAATATGGCAATAAATTGGTAGTTATAAAAATATTTTCGCTAATATTTGATTTTGGAATTCCTTTTTCTTTTCTGGCTTATCTGCAGAGAACATCAGTGGCCCCTAGATTGAAAGGTTTTTACTAGACTTGTGCTCCGTAGTTCATTTTAGTGAGCGCTCTTCTTAGTTCAAAAATTAAAAAGGAATAGTTCTTTCATTTAGTTCATTTGATCTTTTGTATCTTTATCACTTATACTTTTGATTGTCATTAAACGTTCTTTATTATGTAAAATGATATCGAATAGGGGTTGAAAGGATTTTTTTTATAAAAATAGAAAGCAAAACAACAAAACGAAATTCGAAAAATTTTTTAATTTTGTTTTAATAATTTAATTCAAAAAACTTTAGTCACTATGGTTAAAAAAAAAACTTTTAATTTTAAAATAGCTTAAAATTGAGTTTTCTTAGTTTATTTGTTTTAAATACCATTTTTTGTAAAAGAAAATAATTGGCAACTTTCGTTCTTTCGTCTTTGTTTTCGTTTAAGTTTAGTTTGGTCGGTCATTTAAAATGAAGAGCAAGCAAATGAACTATTTGTAGGACTTGAAAGCACATACTAGTTCGTTCAGTTCAAATAAGTTAATAGTACAATGGGAAGAGTTCGTTCGTATACTACCCAAGACTAGTTTTTACACTATCCACTTATCTATGCAAGTTTCGATTCTGTTTCAGAGATACAAAATCTACATTGTGAGTTAAAAATTGCGTTGCAAAATCAACAACATATGTGGTCATTTTGACACCATTCCGTTGTCTATTTTATATACAACGAGTGTTTTTAATTTTTTAACAAAAGTGTACAAAGACAAGTATAAAAATATTTTATTGAATTCGGTATTCAGTAACTATTCAACACAAATATTCGGTACGATAAAAATCGTTATTTGCCATGATTATTCATGTGCTGTTAACTTCGTAGCAAAGTTCGAATATTTTTGTCGGAATATTACTGAATACCGAATTCAATAAAATATTGTCATACTTGTTTTGTCGATACGAATGTTCACTACAGATGGTGTCGATTTATCACCGGTATGATGTCATTTCAACACCAGTAAGATGTTAATTTGATACAATTCGTTGTCAATTCCACAACGCTATGTTGTTAAATTGACACCATGCTTTGTCAAAGTGAGTGAGTACTATTGACACCGTTTGTGCGCACTTTGACAACGTATGATATCATTTTTTCTCTGGGTGTATGTATATCAAATGGGATTTTGTTATTGAAAAAAAGTTTACATAAACCATTTTGGAAAGGAAATTTTCTAAACCAGCTCCTCAGCTGACCTATGCTGAATCGAGTGGTATTTGTATATTGTTTTTGTTTAAGACTAAATGAATATTTATTAAAATAAAACAAGACGTGTGTGTACGATATGGTGGTTACGTTTATTTTGACAAGCAGTGAACTTAGATTCTTTAGGTCACGGTACATACAGCCTGGTAGATAACAATAATAATAAATAAGCTTTTCTTGCTATTTTTCGCAGCAAATTTTATGAATGACTCAGCTAAGTTACCGAATACCAGTTGAGGAAACCTTCTTAGATCTGATGGGTCCACATCCATCCTCCTCAGTTCTACGGCATTGTCATGTTGAGTATGTGGTGGTGAAAAGGGATCTTGTGTTTCTAATTAGTGTCAGTAGACTGCCGCATAAACCAGCCAACATATGAGCCGTTATATTTTAAACTGAAATAAGTCCACTTTAAAAAAAAAATATTCAGCGCTAATTACCGTTAACTCATTTTATTTTTTAATTGGACTTATAGCACTTTCAAATAATTTTTTAAGCACCAAAATTAGTTGGTCCCATTAAATTGTACGCTTGTCAAAAGTTATTAAGCACAAATGTGCACAAACTAGTTGTATTTATAGTTTTGGGAAAACAATTTTGCATTTAAATCATGCAGCTTTTAAATAAAAAAAAAACATGCATACAAAAATTGCAAAAGTAATTAAATATTATTATTTCAAGCATGAATAAAATTACAAACTTATTAAATGAATTTTTTTTTTATTACATAAATATTTTCTTTCTTTCATTTATAATTTAAATTCTAAAACAAATTTTACTCTAGAAATGTAATATAAAAAAAAAAGCTTTTACATGGAGAAAACATAGTGCGACAACTGAAATTATTACATTCATAAAATGAAATTACTTAACATTATGTACTCGTATTTGAAATTTATTATTATTTCATTACTACTGTGCTGTTTTCATAACACAAGCGATCAACTCGTATAAAAAATTCTTATGAAAATCACTCAATGTGTTATAAAAACAGCACCTACATATTGAGAATAATTCAGTTTTCATACAGTTTTCATTGGATTTTTTTCATTTAATTTAGAAATTTACACATGTCGTGCGTTGAATTGAAACAATGAATTGCTTTAATTGAATCTATTCTGCAACTATTTTTCAGGTCATGTACAATTTTCCTAGCAATTTATTACAATTAAAGTAACTTGAAAATGCTTGTAATTGAAATAAGTTCTGTCTACACCAAAATAAGAATGTGTTTAAACGTACTCGTGAATCATAATGCTGATGCTGCCAGTAATCGTGACGATGATCAGTAGCTAAAATACTGCATATTAATATCAAGTTCTTTTTATGTTTACTTTCAAGTTTTCGGTATGTTTTTCTTATTATTTTTTTGAAGGATTTCGTTATCCTAATTAAAATTGATCATGTGGAAATGTTGAAAGAATCTTTACTCCTTGTGCAATGCCGCATTTTCAATCGTTGAATTTTAGTCTGCCAGCCAACAGCCAAACACAAACAGAGATCACAAAATTGCCTTCTTGGCAAACCAAGTTTTCTGTTTATTTTTTAAACCTTAAGAGGAAAATGTCTAGAAATAATTGTTATTTAAGGAAAAGAATATTAAAAAATGCCTTGATTTTTTTTTTTAATTCTCAGTGTGTATTTTGTATGATGGTAAATGTGTATGTAAGAGCGATATGGTGAGAATGGCATCAATTTCATTTTAATATCATTTTGAATTACGTTTGATTTTATTGATGAACGCATCAATAAATTCATTTCAAGATATTAAAATGAATTCGTTATTTATTTATTTATGAGAAATGTGAAGACAGTGAACTCGAAATGCTGTCGTCATTTGGGTTCATTTTAGAAATTTCTTTATAAATATTCAAGAGTAATAATGCATTATAATGCAATAAGTGGGTAGTTTACTAACCTATCAAACTGCAAGTTGCAGGTTTGATTCCTGCTTAGACTCTGAGTATTTGCTGCAGCCAAGCCAAGTTAAACTTATCTTTCAAATAAATTTCTGTATATGTACACAGAAGAAACAACTTCGGTTGTGAGAACTAAATTTGTTTCCAAACAAAAATTCAATTGTGATAATCAAATTTTTTAGTTGCTGCAACCATAATTCGATAATACAGTTCAAAATTTAATGCTATTAAAAATATTTCCGGCTGTTAGATCGATTTTTTATTGTTGCGATTAAACTGAATGTTTGCTTGGAAACAAATTTAGTTGTCAAAACCGAAGTTGTTTTCTCAGTGTAGCTCTAGGCATTTAAAAGTTACATATATACACACATTTCTGTAAGATCGATTGTCTGTACAGTTTAAATATTTACAAAACCAAAAGTAATGAAAAGCTAAAATTTTAATTTTATTTTTGATTTTTCTTGGCCGATTATTTTAATTTTGATTTTCAGACCGATTATTTTAATTTTTATCACAGACCTTAAGACATTATTTTCATTTCTGATAAAACATACAACTTTTTTTGTCTGTTTTGTGTTTTAGGCAAAAAATGCAAAAAAAAAACGAACTGAAGAGTATTTTTATTTTGTGGTGAAACTTTCATTGTACACACGCAAAGAAAAAATATGGTAGAGCCAACCATATTCTGGTGGAATGATTGCTTCTAACCGTATTTATTTTTAAATAAAACATATTAAAAATACCTCTCAACTCCAGATGTTTTGATGCAACTCTTGGTCAGGGCTAAAAAAAAATTTTTTTATTTTTTTTATGCAATATTTATTATTAATTATTTATTTTTTACATACATACATTTTTTTAAACACATTTTTAATAAACATAAAATTTTTTGTATAAATAAAATTTTTTTATTCAATTAATTTTTTTATTTCTTTTAATTTATATTTATTTATTACATTATACAGCGGGCTTGAATTTCTCTTTCAATTTAGTCAACTCTACCAGAATTCGAAATTTTGGAATATTTATTTAAGAATAATTAACTCGCCACTCAACCACTTCAGTCAAAAATTTTAGTTGAGTTTCAATGATTAAGTTTTTGGGTTATACTCACTTTATTTACATGGTTAAGGAAGAGACAAAATAGAAAACAATTTACTTTCAAGCATATTTTCTCACCTTTATTATTATTATAAACATATTTTTGGTTTCATTTAAAATTTTATTAAAAATAATATGATAAATTCAACCATATCTGTGAAGGTAAATATGGTTTGTTTAAAAATAACTAGAAATATGTTTATCATGATTATAATAAAGCTTAGATGCTTCATATTAACAATAATACTTTTGCGGTGACCATATTTTTTACTTTGCATGTACATATCGTCATATAAATGTTTTCAAAAAAGCCCTAAGAAATTTTTTCAAATTTTTTACAGCTTAAGCTTCAGTTAAAAAATTTAATTTTTAATTTTACAAGTGAAAACTTGTGAATTGATACGGTGCATCATAATGTGGAATTATAAATTTTTGTAATTTAGAGCTTTTTGGAAAACAGATGACAATATAGGTGCGTATGTATAAAATATAAATTTTGATAAGCATGAACCTTTACTCCCCTCGATCATTTTTAAAATGATTAGTGCCAAAAAGTGCTAAAATAAGCTGGTACTCAATGTAGATTTATAAGAATAATCAATAATAATTTGTTATCGGCTATCGATCACAATTGAAAATAAATTTTGGTCTAAAAGTTTTTAACAGTTTAATACACTTAATAATTTATTTTAAAAATTATATATGTAGATACTGTGCTGACATAAATATACATGTGAGGGTTAAATATTTATGGAAAGATGAGAAAACAACAGTTATAAAATATTATTTATTTAACAGTATTTAATATTAATAATAAAAGCTTGAGGGTACAGAAAATAAGTGGCTGTCGAGAAATTCAGTTGTTAATAAGTTTGTCTATAAAGCCGTATACAGTTGATTAATTAATAACACATTAAAGTCGCCCAAAGTTGTTTGATTATAAGTTGTTTTGATTTTTACAAATTAATATTAGTTAAAATTGTTTAACAAACGGATTTTCAATTTATCTTTATATCATTTCTATGAACTATATAATCAATATTTTGAATAAATAAACTGAATTATTTAACAAACTATTACTTTTCTTACATACATACGTAAGCATGCATACGCTTTTGTAAGAAAAATTCATGCAAATTTATTCATTTTAATAATCATAAATAATTTTAAAATAATCCGCCATCTTATGGTCTTGAAATAACGAAAAAGCACCAAAATAGTTTACAGACACTAATATTTTTAATCTATTAATTAAAGTGGTTTATTCGTCTAATAAATAACTTTTATTTGATATTTTGACTACTTGAAAAAAATTTAAATACCTGCAAAGGTATGTAGGTATAATGGATAATTTAAAGTGTTGATTGATTTTACCAATTAAATAGATTAATTGCAAATCAAATCAAATACACTAATTTTTCAAGGTTATTTATGTTATAAACTACACCTGACAAACAAGCTTTTTTAAGTACCTATTTTAAAATTAATTAAAGTTTCGTTTTGTTTTGCGGGAAATTTAATTTTATAGGTGGATACGTACCTATAAAATAATACATTTTCTTTCTTTAACTTTTTGGGTGGCAAACTGTTATTATTAAATATATGTATGTATGTATATGTATTTATGTATTTATATATTCAAATGTATATGAGTATGTATAAATACCAATATGGCTACTAAAAAAGTCAAGTTAATTGACTCATCATTAATCCTGAAATAAAAAAAAATCTAAAAAACATACACAAAATAGAACAGCAATACAAGCAAACGTTTAACAAATACAACAACAGAAATAGGTATGTAATATTTGGTTTTTTACTGTAGCTTACTTTTTGGAGACATGTATCAGACAGAGACAACTAGAGAAATTGTCGTAAATAGGGAAGAGAACAGTTAATTTAATAGGGTGGAGTTATGAAATGTAAGCAAAACAAAACCCATTGGATCTCTCTCTTTTTTGTTTCTCTAAAATTAACCCATGAATGTGGCTTTTTAGCAAAAAAATATATATATTTCAACTAATGCTACCCGTCACAATATACAAATATTTGTTGAAATACCTGTAACCACTTATTTTTGGTAAATATTTTTATAGTCTAACATGAATTGCATTTCATAAAATAAATTAAAATAATAAGATATTACAAGAAAGTTAAACTACTCTACTCTTTTTTCAAAATGTATAAACGTATATGTAAATAATATAGTGGTTATGCTTATTTTAACATATATATGTGTAATATGGCCGTAGCTTAAGAGTACCATAAAATCTTGCAAGAATGATAGATATACAAGATTACACCATCCCTGACATAAAATTTAAATTTTCTTTTCATATTGGCTAATAAATAGATAATGTAAACATGAAAGTGCAGAAATTTATTGTTTTATCATCTTGCATTTCTATCATTCTTGAAATTCTGGAGAAACACAATCGATGGTAAAAATCTAAATTTAATTTATGCTTTTTAAATAAAATATTAATAAATCCTTGGGATGTTATATTTTTATTTTGAGTACACTTAAGACTAAAAAGGACTGTTAAAGCATGGTGTAAGTAAGCAGGTGACACTGAGATGTTATAAAAGAAATCATTAGCAGAAATTTTTTTTTTGCATTTTTGTTCTAGCACACTTCTTGAATTCAGCCACCGGAAATAACTTTTGGCAGAAGGGACCTCAAAAGCTATACCGAAATATATGGGCCTTTTGTAATGTTGCTATATTTGTATTCTTTTTTACTTACATCATATGTGTTAAAAAAATTAAGCGAGTTAAATATATAAGTTTTGTAATATACAGCTAAGATCAGTAAATTTTAGCTATATAACTTAAATATTTGAATGTGTATAATGATTCCTTTGCAAAATATATCTGTACATACACGTTTTAAAGTTCTTTTTCATACATTTACACAAATCATTGATTTTAACCGATAATTTCAGTACTCCAAAAAATTTTAGTCTGGCAGCGTGATTTGCTTAAATTAAAACTTGGTACTACTTATTGCGGAATTTATTATTTCGTTTTGTTCTACTTCTATTACTTTTAAAATGCAACCAACCAGACTTAACCGGCTGTTTTTATAAAGAAAAAAAAAAGAAAAACAACACAAAGAAAAACAATAAAAAATAGGGTGTATCTTCTTTAATTTTAGAAAAAATCAGTCATAATTATATATACATAAATAAAGCATTAAAAAATTTAAGTTGAATTATCGGCGAAAGTCCATTGGTACATTGAGAGCATGTCGAAAAATAAATTAAACTTAACTCTACCTCCAGTGGATGCGTCAGCAGCATCATCTCAAGTGGTACCAACACCTCCTTTTAAAACTCCTTCTGGCACAGAGTAAATATTTATTTGTTTTTATTAAATAATTTTACATATCAGTTGTTATTATTTATCACGTTTAATTGCTTTACACACATCTATCCATCACTCTTTAACATAAATCATCACAACGTACGGGTATTTTAGCAAACAACAAGAAAGAACTCATTTTCTTTAGTGGTGAAAGCTATTCCATAACAAGCACTACAAGATCTTATATTCTTATCAATTATTCCAAATTATAAAATTATATTTTTCCATTACTCATTAATACAACATGTAGATTCTGTAGTAGAAAATTTTAAGTCTTCAATGTTGTACTTAGATTGGGAATTTTGTGGCTGTGAAATGTTTTTCGTTTCTGATTTCTGATTGAGCCGTATTTGGATGTCTAGAGAGTTGTATTCATATAAACTGTTCTATTCTGCGTTAACCAACTAATCCTTTCAGTGTAGTGATATCTTCAGCAATATCTTCCACATCTACTTCTGTTTTAAGACTTTTAGTTTCCTCATTGTCTGCTTGCATTATTTTTTGTTTTGTTGCACAAAAATTCATTTAAAAGTTAAATTAAAGAAAACATAGTTTGCTGGGAAAGCCGAAGACGAGCATTGAAGCCTTGACTGAAACATTGGAGGAATTGGAAATGGATGACACTGCCCGAAAGCGTATTAAAGTATTCCTAAGCCAAAAGGAAAAAATAGGTGAACTATCAGATGATGATTTGGAGAAGTTGGGTGAACTTGGATCTGGAAATGGTGGTGTCGTAATGAAAGTGCGACATATACCTACTCAGTTAATAATGGCCAGAAAATTGATACACCTTGAAGTAAAACCGGCTATCAAGAAACAAATAATACGAGAGTTAAAAGTGTTGCATGAATGCAATTTTCCACATATTGTGGGTTTCTATGGAGCATTTTATAGCGATGGTGAAATCAGTATTTGTATGGAATACATGGATGGTGGTTCCTTAGACTTAATACTTAAAAGAGCTGGCAAAATACCAGAGTCTATATTAGGAAAAATAACGTTAGCCGTATTAAAAGGACTGAGTTATTTAAGGGAGAAACATGCCATCATGCATAGAGATGTTAAACCTAGTAATATATTAGTAAACAGCAGTGGAGAAATAAAAATTTGTGATTTTGGTGTATCCGGCCAATTGATAGACTCCATGGCAAATTCCTTTGTTGGTACCAGGAGTTATATGTCGGTAAATGATAGCAATATAAACAAATTTTAACTTCTAAATAAAATATATATTCATTTTCAAGCCTGAACGATTACAAGGCACTCATTATTCAGTGCAATCAGATATTTGGTCCCTTGGGTTATCGTTAGTAGAAATGGCAATAGGTATGTATCCTATACCTCCGCCAGATGCAAAAACAATAGCAGCAATTTTTGATGATAAGAATGAAGATGGAACTCAAGCAGTTGTTGAACCAAAAGTGATGGCTATATTTGAATTACTGGACTATATAGTCAATGAACCCCCACCGAAATTAGAGCACGATGTATTTACTGACGAATTTAAAGAATTCGTTGATATATGTCTAAAGAAAAATCCCGATGAAAGAGCGGATTTGAAAACATTATTGGTATTAAACTTTAGTCTTTTTTTCTGTATTTTGGTGTTATTAACATATCCTTATATTATAGAATCACGCTTGGATACGTAAGGCTGAAGTTGAAGAAGTTGATATTGCTGGATGGGTTTGTAAAACAATGGACTTACCACCTTCTACACCTAAACGCAATACTTCACCCAATCAATAAATATTTTATTGGTAATTCTACGCACTCACTCGATGTATTTAATAGTTGGCCTAGTACACAAGCAAAAATGAGCAAAAATTTATTTAAATAATTATGATAAGAGAAACAAATCGGCAAAAAAAAGTGTGCTTAAGTCATAAAGAGTAAAATATAAAAGCACAATAATAATTTAGATACATACTTTTGTTTGAATTATAGTTTTGTATTTTGTTTTAGTTATTTCTAAAAAATTAGTAAAGTATGTCCTCAGAGATTTCTTAAAATCGTGAATTTCGATTCGAAATTTTATTTTTTTCCCAAAACCAAAATTGCTTTTGAATATAAGGCAGGAAAAATTTCGGATTATTTGAGAAGTAGCTACTGTGTATGAATTTTCAAAATATTCCAGCTGTTTTTGTTTGATTTTTGTTGAAGTAAGAAATATTCTTATTGTAAATTATATTTCATTTCGTCACAATTAATGGGATGTGACCAACCTTTTAACTGAGTGTGGCTAGAAAGAATATTTCTTACTTCAACAACAAAAAAAACACAAAAACAAACAAAACAACAAAATATTCTAGTTGTACAGTTTTCATGGGATTCCATTTTAATTTGATTTGAAATTGCTTACCCTTGTCATAGAAATAACACAGTCTGGCATCATTTCATATGTAAGGGAAATATCAAAACAAAGAACGTCAACAGACAAGTAAATGTAGACAAATTAAATATTAAAGAACATATAGAAAAAAATAAACAACACAAACGCTAAGCAAACAACAAAATTTTATTAAAATAATTAAGAAAAAACGGTAAAAAGAAAATAGTAAGTGCAAGGAGATTGCAACACATGAGAAACTTGGATGTCGCTGATGCAAAAACAACGCTTTTGTTCATTTTACTAATCAAGTGCAAGTGCATTTTTTACTCATGTTTATAAGAAAAAATAGCATCTATTGTGGTATTTAAATAATATTTATCGACTAAGCCGCCCGCCCCTTTACAGCAAATAAAAAAATTTTACACAATAAATTGTATTAAGAAAATTGCACACTACATACATAAATGCATATGTGCAGTTGATGATATTACTTGCTGCTGCTGTTTAATTGTGAGATTATGTATATACATACTGGAACACTGTAGAATAAGTACAATTGTGTGTTTTATCTCTAGCATTTATGTATATTCATATGTATGAGCGTATGTAAGTGTATTGTATCTTTCTTGCTGGTTGAACAGAGTGGAGTATTGCATTGCTGTCTGAAGAGCCAGTGAATATAAGAAGCCAGGTGCAGTTGATGCTGCTCTTTTACGACTACTGCCAAGTTTACCACATTAAGAATGTTGGTTGTGCTGGTTCAGTTCTTTAACGTGCGTTCACAACGACGGTCTTAATTAAATAAAACTACAGCAACACAAACAAATTGCACTGTTTTTTGTTCCCCACCAAATAATCAGCGTACCACAGCAGTGAGATTTTATTTTGCGACTACTGAGAATAATAATTTTAATATTGTAGTAAGAAATCCTGATATTTGATTTGTTTGCAATTACATTATAGTTGTACTTCAAGTCTAATAAATATAATAAACCAATTTGCTTATAGATTTTATAAAGAAAGAACCGGAAACCACAACTTACATACGTATTGAAAAAAAAAAATATTTATTATTTACATTGTGCTGTTTATTGGTATACATATTTCCCCGTTGAAACTAATGTTCTGAGCTTTTGAATAAGATCATGGCCAATACTACAAACAAAGAGAGCCCCAGTCGTGAATCTACAAATTCTTCCTCGGCCCGCATGTCTTTACTTACAGATGCAGAATCTTTGACCCGTGATTATAGTTTGGGAAGCTTAAATTCAGCCGTCAGTCAAGATGAGTTTTTTCGTTGCCGAGATCATGCTGAAAGTGTCCTTAAACGCATGCAACTATATTTGGAAAATCAACAGTTATGTGATGTTGTCCTAATAGCAGGCATTGATGGGCGTAGGTAAGTTGACACAAAAAATATTCAACAAATAAGATCCAACGACAGTTAATTGCTTAATGAAAATTATCTGTAAAAATGTATTTTTTACGGCAATTTATTTACTTAATTAAATAATGCCATTTTAAAAACAGTATGCATTTTACATATGTATGCATACATACCAAAATGTAAAGACCGCGATCTATAGAAAATATTCAAATTATCAGAAATACTATTAAATCTATACTTTTAAGTAATAAGCAGCAAAATGAAGTAGCACATAAATAAAACAAGGCTTTGTTTTACTTTTGAAGAGTTTTAGTTATTACTATTTATTTATTAATTAAAGTTTTAAATATATATTATAGTTACATAGGATACATGTGGTAGATAATTTATTGGATCTAATTAGACAAGGTACTTATAAAGATAATCGTTGCTATTCTGATAACCTTAGTTATTCGCAATTTTTTAAGTTTTAATTGAAGTTACTACAAACATTTTATTGTAGACTACCTATATAGTTAGAATTCGATGAAAATGAATTAAGAATAATAAGATAGAAGTATTTTTTAATCAAAAAGTATGTATGTAATTTATTATAAACAAATAACTTCCATTTAACTTTCATATTTATTTGCATTTATAGCAAAATAGGAAGAATTATTAATAACTAACAGATCCAAAATAAACTTGGGAAAGGTCTTCTGATTTTATAAAATGTTAATGTGTATATTTTTTTATTACAATGAGTATTTTGTCGTCATTTTTCTTGTTGAAATAATTAATGTTTTTTGCATCCAAAGAAAATAAACAAACAAACAAATACATTAATTTCCCACCATTATAAGATTAACAGCATCATCTCTTTGTTACAATACAACAATCTGCAATAGCAAGTTTTCTTTGTTTGTAAAATATTGCAAAGATTTTTTTCTCGACTCTTCTGTTTTAGACAATAAGCAGTAATAAATAATAAGCAATAAGAAAGTGAATTGACTGTCTGGATATTTAACTATAGTTTTAAATGTTTTTTTCTTTTAATTTTGTCACTGACTTTTTATAATCATATACATGAATAAGGGAATGTTGTATTTAACTCTAAAGCACACATATATACATAAGTACGTATTAAAAAAAAATTGTGTATGTATGTATTTGTATATATATTTTGTGTGTATGTATCTATTTTAGCATACTCGCGTTTATAACTTGGTGAATACTATTTAAAATTCATCTATTCTACGCCGTGGAAGGAATGATCAATTAGTCTCTTTGTAATAATTTAGAATCGGTTGATTGTCGTTCATTCACTTCTTTATTCGTAAATGGTATTGTTATGTTGATGTTGTTGTCTTTTGTTGCAGTTTATTTTTCTCATGCAACCAACCATCAGTGTAGGTCGTAGTAAATTGAGAATATAAACAAAAGAAAAAATCTAACCGTCAGTCGTCCACTTTAAAAGAGCAATTAAATACATTGAATTAATAATTTACATACATAAATATGCAAATGCAAAAACCCTGTTGGTAAAATAAGAAAAATGCACAAGTCTTTCTGGTAGATTTTCATATTAGGTTTTTCTATTATTAAGCCAGTAGTTATAAACGACTGATTTATTTTTGTTAATTTAATTAAAAATTGTTATTTATTTTTTATGTATGCTAAAAGCAGAAAAGGAAAACAACGTCAAATTATGATGGCTTTGATTTTCAAAAGTTTTAGAGTCACTCAAAAATCAAGTAAAAAAAACCGAACTACAATTTCAAATAATTTTACTTTCGAATCGAAAGACGAAGTAATACTTGTAAAATACGAGTAAATAATAACATAATAACATACTGGCAAATCTTCCAAAACATTTTTTTATGTTTTTTGTAATTTTTTTTTTAACTAAAATTTAAACTAAAATTAATTTAAAGTTTTTTTTAAAGTGAAATTCATTCGTAATGTGTTAATTAAATATTTAAATTAATTTTTTTTAATTACTATATAAAAATGTACTAAGTATTTATATAACAGCATATACACGTATAATAAAAACACGCATTGTTATTATAGAGTGCCTGCACATCGTCTAGTACTATCTGCATCAAGTGCTTATTTTTCTGCAATGTTCACTGGATCTTTACGCGAAACTAAAGAGGAAGAAGTAACACTAGGTGAAGTGCACGGAGACGCATTACAAATCCTTGTACAATATTGCTATACGGGTTTTATTGAGCTGCGTGAAGATACAGTTGAAACGCTATTAGCGACAGCTTGTCTTCTGCAATTAAATGCAGTGGTTATTGCATGTTGTAATTTTTTGGCTAAACAATTGCATCCCTCAAATTGTTTAGGATTTGCATTTTTTGCTGAACAACAGAGTTGTATCACCCTATTAAGATTAGCCAAAGCCTACACATGTCAACATTTTATGCAGGTGAGTAAATAAAGTTGTAGAGATTGAATGCCATAAATAAAACTGAAGCTTGATCACATTTAGGTTTGTAAGAATCAAGAATTTTACCAATTAAATGCCGAACAATTGGGTAAACTACTTGCTAGCGATGATCTCAATGTACCCTCTGAACAGGATGTGTTCCACAGCTTAATGTCTTGGATACAACATGATCCAACTGTTCGAGAAAAACACATTCCTGAATTATTGGCATTGATAAGATTGCCTCTGCTGCAGCCTTCATTTATAATGGATCATGTCGAAAGTGTTTGTGCTTCCAATGAATGCCAACAACTGGTAATGGAAGCTTTAAAATGGCATTTATTACCTGAAAGAAGATCTCTTATATCTTCAGAACGTACGAAACCTAGGAAATCAACTGTTGGAAGATTGTTAGCTGTAGGCGGCATGGATGCCCATAAGGTAGTTAATTTTATTTTTTGCAATTTAAAATTATAAAAATGTAAAAAAGTCTACATATTGAGACTAAATATTAATACTTTGATAAATTTATTATTAAATTAAGGGAGCTATCAGTATTGAAAGTTATTGTCCGCGTTTAGATAAATGGACTATATGGAAGCACATGTCTGCTCGTCGTTTACAATTTGGCGTGGCTGTTATGAATGATAAGTTAATTATTGTTGGGGGTCGGGACGGTTTAAAAACCCTCAATACAGTAGAGAGTTTAGACTTGAATACGTTAACATGGGCTCCTTTAAATCCAATGGGAACACACCGCCATGGCTTAGGTGTAGCTGTTTTAGAGGGTCCCTTATATGCAGTAGGAGGTCACGATGGCTGGAGCTATCTTAATACCGTAGAAAGGTAATTTTTATTGTTTATAACACTTGCTGTTTATAAACAATTTATTCCTTTAAGATGGGATCCTCTGGCTCGTACATGGAGCTATGTGGCTCCTATGTATTCTATGCGCTCCACTGCTGGTGTAGCTGTTTTAGGTGGACGTTTATATGTTGTTGGTGGTCGTGATGGATCTGTTTGCCACAGATCTATAGAATGCTATGACCCACATACTAATAAGTGGACTATGCGTGCTCCCATGAATAAACGGAGAGGAGGCGTTGGGGTATGTTTTTAATCGCCCTAAATAATAACTCATAATTTCATAAACTCTTTCTAAAGGTTGCTGTTGCTCATGGTTTTATTTATGCTTTGGGAGGACATGATTGTCCTGCTAGCAACCCTTCAGTTTGTCGTACAGATACAGTAGAGCGTTATGATCCTGGTACTGACACCTGGACTTTAGTAAGCCTTAACAATTTTAAACTGGTGCATTTCGTTATTTTATACATGTTATTTTTAGATTTGTTCATTAAATATTGGCAGAGATGCGATAGGTTGTGCATTGTTGGGTGACCGATTAATGGCTGTAGGCGGTTACGATGGTAATCATTATTTAAAAACGGTGGAAGAATACGATCCAGAAGCAAATGAGTGGACTCAAGTATCATTATTGACGTTTAGCCGTGCTGGAGCCTGTGTTGTGGCCATTCCAAATATAATACCACCTTCTGCTCCTATGCCCACTTCTACAGTTTAGTTGATTTTAATATTTTTCCTACTACTACTACTACCATGTATTTCATCTGTTGTAATCTCTCTGTCTAACTGTTGCTAGGCCAACTAAGCTTAAAAATTAAAAAAAAAAGGAAACGTTGTGCATGATTTAAAAAATTAAACTAAATCATATTAATGAATGATGTTGATCGTCAAAGAAATAACTAAAAAATATTTTATAACCGTTTGCTATTTTGGAATGAAAAATCCATTTGCTTTTAGGTGCTTTTATTCAATAGCAAAAACTTGCGTAAATATCTCATCATCAAATTGCTCTGCGCAAAACTATATAATTTACATTCCAATATCTACATATAAATGATTTTCTAGTTTTTGTTTTTCTAAAATCATTTTATATAAGTTTTCTTAAATTGTCTATTTTTAATATTATTTTTACTTTCTTTTATTTTTATTTTACATAAATTATGAAAATTATTTAGAAGCAATGGAAACCTGTGAGATTGAATCCTAGTTGTTACCGTCGTACTGTGGAATTTGTGGATTATTATAACTTATAAGATAACATAAGCACATAATTACTATTTTTCTCACTATATCATTATAAAAAACCAATTAAAAATTAACTAATAACTCACAAATTTATTAAATAATGTATAAAAAAAAGTTTAGTGTAAAGCTTTTAAAAATTATCAAAAAAAAAAATCTACATGAATTTTGCACTATAGGGAATTTCGGAATATTTCAGCATGTGAAGAGTCTTCTCTGAATACAAATTTTAAAATTATTCTTTTTTTTTTATCAATTAACTTCACGCAATTTATAATATTTTTTTTTATTCGCAAATTAAATATTAGTGCATTGAAATTTTAATTCTGTTCATCAAAATTCTAGACTGAGTTATAAATTGAAATATTCTAATTGAACGACAATTATTAAATAAAAATAAAACTGTTTCAGAACTGCTTATAAATATATAAGGTACATTAAAAAAGTTAGAGTTACGTGAAGCTCTAATTTTTGATGGTATGACGCCAAATTTAAAAAATAAATCCTATGAAACGAAAATTGTCATTTAAATAAGCATGCATAAACATTTAATATATATATATATATATATATATATAAGCATATTTATTAAGCAATCGATGATATTTTTCTGTATGTTAGTTTCTATTTGCCAAAATAAAATTTTATTTTATGGAAAAAGTTTAAACAATTAAAAACATTTTTTGCTAAGATTTAATGAAGCTGGAAAGTGTCTTTAATTGGTATGTCAATTTAAACATATTGAGCTGAAGGCCTAAGATGCCATTGCTCCCCCTTTTTCCTCTTACCTTACAATTATAATTTAATAGAATTAATAAATAAATAAAATTTAGACATTTTTATTTTAAAATCTGGTCGCATGACAGCAATTTAGCTTGAAGAAATGGTAATCAGCTGTTTTTTGTTTTCTTATTTCATAACATTCACAGAAAAGTATTCTTTTGTATAAAATAATTTCTTGAATTAAAATATTAGATAATATTGTGGGTATTCTGTGGATAATATAATGGCTTTATCGACGGGTCGTTCCAGTGAAATACCAAAAGATGCTGTTATAATTAATGAGGAACAAGCTTTAAGGTATCAGTGGAAAATTTTTGCCAGTTGGGAAAACTTAAGCGAAGTGTAAGCGTGGTAACAAATTATTTTGTACATGTGCAGTGTATAAAATTTGTATTTTGTTCTAGATGGGCTTTGCGGTATGCTCCGGAAATGTTAGCTTCATTTTCTACCGTCACTGGAATTTTTATTAATAATCACTATCGCACAAAACTAAAACTAGGAACTTATGGGAGATTTTCTACTTATTTACCAATTATTGTTATACCGGCATTGTTTTCAATAATGTTTCATAAATTGTCTATACAGCGATCTATAATATTGCGGCCAATAAAGGAGTGTCCGACATGTATCCAATTGAGAGCTGCTGCATTTCAAGCTGGTTTTGGTGTTGTGTATCCAACAGTTTTAGCGCCATTGGCTGCTTGCATGTTTGCCACACGCCATTTTACATATTCCCTGCCAGCTATAACAGAAAATCCTCGTGAAGTTCTGCATTTATTAAGAAAATTCACTAAACCAATAGTACCCATATTGGGCATGCTTCTATTTGGGCAGTCATTAATCACCATATATTTAACATATAAAGAACAACAACAAAATATCGAAATTTTAATTAAGCTAAAGAAATTTGAGCAGAAAATGGAGCAAGAATTGGGATTGTAAGAACTAGTACATGGAGGTGAATATAAAATAATAAAAATTGTGTTTCCATTATTGCAAGTTACTGATAGTTGAAGTTAAGATTTTATAAATTAAGTAATAAGCTTTTGGTCGGACATTAACTATCCACCCAAATTTGGTTCGAAAGTTTTAGCCATAAACCGGTTAGTTGCCCCACAAAGTCCTAACTTTAACTACCGAAAGTTGTAGTCTTATAAAGTTTGTCCTTTATTAGTCTCAATAATACAAATAAAAGCTCGCCTGCAAGTGAGCCAGACAAAATTCTTTCGGATTGAAAATATTTTGTAATACACAACAGATCTTTAAATGTGAAGATTTTATTTTGAGGCTTGCGGAATCTGTTTTTGTATTATATTTTTGAAGTGTTTCACAAAATAGGACACATGTAAAATTTCAAACGAAAGCATTTCCATTTTTTTACTGTTTATTACATCTGCCTGGCCACTTGTTTTTACTTAAGTATAAATGTGCTTGAACTATCTTGGTTCGTTAACTTTTTTGAATATATATCTGTTTTTGATCCACGCAAGTTTTGCTCTATCCAAAAGAGTAAAACTTATGAATCGCGACATTCACTTTCGTTACCATCAGAAGCTTAACCATAGAGTTGGTAGCAGATCTTGTTCGCATTTATAGTGGTACCCTATGGTTATAGAACAAAACATTAAACAAATTAAGATATTAATCTGGCCGAGACCTGTATAAGGCCACCTTAACGAAGCATTCTATTTTGTGTTGTTAATCACAAGTAGTTATCGCAATTTGTACAATTTTTCATAACTTTAGGCTAAATATACAGGGTGTACTTAAGAAAAAAATGAAAATATAGCAAACTAATCGATTTTTAATCGCTTCTGATATTACCAAACCATCACTAAGCTTGCATTTTCTTGCAGTGACGGAACGTTTGCTATACTGTACCATGAAAAAATGGTCCAAGTTTATTACAAGCACCTTATGGTTACAGTAAAAATATCATAATAATATTGAAAAGCTAATAGTTCTTTAAAATTTTGTAATATGAAAGTTTTTCTAAATAATTTTCTTTTATTGGCGACGTTTTAGTATAAGCTTTCAGTTTGTATTTTGGGACCATCAACGTACAAAAAAGTGGGCGAACATGCCATAATGATTCTCATTATACAAAAATGCCAAAATTGACACAGTTGTGCTACATTTACCATCACTGGCGAGGAGTAGAAAAATATATTTGCAGAAATTTTCACTTGCTAAAAATAAACTTTAAAATAAAATATTTTTATTTATATTAATTGTATATAAAGTAAGTTCATTTATCTATTTATATAAAAACGGAAAAATTATCGGTTCAGTGCGGTGTGTGTGAAAAATCTATTAAAGAAAAATATTAGTGATTTAACCAAATTGAGAGCAGACGACCTCGACTATTACCACTACTATGGCCATCCGACCTCATCATCAAACGTGATTATTATTTAAATCGTAATGTGGTAGAGAGAATAGAATTAAAAAAAGTGTTGTTTTGTCATCGCAACCAATCAACTAACCAACCCACAATTTGCGAATTCTTGCCACCACAATTAACAACATCATCATCGCCACTACTGTTAAGTACAACTAACTACATATGTAGTTCCACCACCCCACTGCTAACTTTTTTCTATTTCCACTTGGGCACCTAGCCAGGCTAGTTTGTTTGTTTTCATCATTATGGAAACAATTATATTAAAACTTAACGTGTTTTCATAATATTCCAACATTCCTCAATATTACTGATGATAATTATCTTTTATTATTCTTGCACCTTTCCTACAAATTTTTAATATTAAATAAATTGAGGAAATTCAAAAAGTTACATTTTGCGTAATTCATGAATCGCTCACATTAAAAATAGAATTTTTTATGATTTTATTTGACTACTAGAAAATGAGCGTGCGATAAAAAATGCTATAATTTGTGAGAAAATAAATAAATAACAACTCAATGAAATACAAAAAAGTGCAAAATTAAAAAGAAAAATCCTAAAAAAACTTGTGAAATATGCAATGAAAAACGAGATCTATAAAATTTGTTTTTGTGACAGTCTTGCCAGAAATCAACTATTGAATCTACAACAAGTAGCCAAAAATCTCAAATGCAATGCTTAAAAATCAATATAAAAGTATTAAAATTCTACAGAAAAATTATAAAAATTGGGTTATAGCTTCAACTTATATATGAAATTTTAATACGTTTGTCAAGTGAAACATCCTTGAACACATAAACCAATTTTTATGGTTATTTTACAGTGCATACATCTAATCGATATTCTTAAGTTTATAAAAGTTTAGTTTTAATCCATTGGGATAGTTGATAAAAAAAAATTGCTTAATATTTTTGTGTGGCCTTTGGATGAAAAACATATTTTCTTTAATAGGTTCTGCTAGAACCGATATATTCAGTAAAGTACTTATGACACTAAAAATTCTAGTGGAGCTAAAACACAGACTCCATTCTGTCAAAGATTACATCTATAATAAAAAACAAGGATAGGCGCAACAAATATTGTTACATATCTGTAAATAATTTTTGTTATATTTTTTCTGTTGGTTTTGGCTTTTAATAATAATTCTAGATTAACTACATAGCTTAAAAGTTTTTATTTTAGTTATTTTTTAATTAAATAATAATTATTACTTTCTGTTTTTACTCGCTTTTGCCCGGTTCTTTTATCTATGAGCTTGGATCCTTAGACTAAGGTGATCGTATATAGGTATAAAAATTCTGGTTTTTGAGTAGCTGCTTTTATCCGGTCTCACATATTATCTTGAAGTGTTCCTATACGACGACTCAAGTCTAGCTACATATATATATATATATATATTAATTTTAAAATTTTATTATTTCTTTAAGCATTAAGTTTATTAACGGAAGTAAATACCCTACATAAACAGTTAGTTTTTTTCTATCAGAAACATTTAATGAATAACTGATTCCTTTGTAGATATAACGCTAGAATGATGGAACTAGATTACACGATCTTATTTTATGAGTAAACTAACGAAATTATTGAAGTGCCACGATTTTGATATGCAACGCTAGGAAGAAGCAAAATATGTATGTACTGTTTTTTATGTATATTAAGAAGATCCTCTCGTTTTATTATGTTGTATCATCTGGCACAATTTTTTATGTTCCTGATTGAAAGGAGATTCTAAACTAATTGATTTTATTGGCAGCCCTGTCTCTATATTATATGGTAGATTCCTTTATACTAATTGATGAAAAAATGTATTTATTGTTTAGTTGTTTGATATTTGACAATGAATGTTGAATGATCATCATCTCATTCGGCGAATGAGCAAACAATTCGAATGTATATAATCAGACAGAGCTACAAATGTGTATATATGTATGCATGTGTATATATTTTACATTTTTAAACGTTTGCCGTTAAGTGTCTGTCTACATGCATACACATTTTTGAATTTAAATTTCTTGGTCGCATGGTGGTTTTCCTTTCGATCTAAAAATAAGTTTTTTTTTCTTGATCCAAATATAAAAAATGTGCTATATACTACAATGTATCTAGTATCTTCAACTAAGTTGCTACTTTTATATTTTGTGCACTGTTTTCAATGTTTGCTTGGAGTAATTAAAATTAATAAGCCTTATTTGGTCAATGGAAATTGATTAAATGTACTATGTACAAATAAAAAAATAATATAGGTAGTATGTATTCTTTTCTAAAAAAAATGTAAAACTAAACAAATATCAATTGTATTTTTCTTTTATTTTTATATTTTGTAACTAAGACGGAAAATACTATTTTGATTTCATTTTTAAAGTTGGTACTCGTATTTGTGAATGAAGCTCTTTATTTCATGAAAATTTTTGCTCTAGAAAATTAATAAAATTTTAATTGAAATTTAGTTTTTTTCAGGCTACTATTTTCCGAAACCATAAAAACATTAATTAATTAAACAACGTTAACTAAATACCAAGTATATAAGAAGAACAACAGTTTACTACTACACTAATAAGTGTAATATATGGTAAATTTTTTGTACATAATTGTTATTATTTTGGGCTTAAAATTAATGAAATAATTTTTATTTATTTAATTTTACAGAAATGAATATTGCTTTCAAAATAATAATAACAATACAAAAAATATTAATTTAAATATAAATATAATTCCATAACATACGCTCTATAGAGCGTAAAAAAAACTCGAAAATTGATTAAGTCATTGACTTATTTTTAATATGCCGGTGTCGATATCGCCACGACGAACATCATCTTCCGCCAGTGGTAACAGTTACGGCTCGTCAACATCATCCTCGACAACTGGCAGTTCTACAAATTCAACAACAAGATCTCCAATTACTGATCGCAGCAGTGGTTATAAATCCTATTTAGATCGTGCTAGTAGCCTATCAAAATTAACTTCATCTTCTTCGTCGTACAGCCCCAGTACTAATTTAGGTTTCAATTCATATTCGTCTTATTCACCGCGTTCTTACTCAAGTTATCGTTCTTCTGGTTCAAGTTTAACTGGTGGTTCTTCCGGTGTTGGCACGTATCGTAGTACATTCTCATCGTTAGGCTCAACAAGTAGCAACAGCTATGATACAACTACGCTCAGCCGATATGGAGTGAGTATTAATTATATATTAACAAATTAGTTTACGTTTTTTTTTAAATATCAACATATAAATATTTTATATCAACCTATCTTTGGAGTTTTGTGATATACGCTTTTGAGGTTTTTCCTATTGATTTCTGGTAACTGTTGATTTCACACATAATCCATGCACTACACTCACATTAGATGGATATGAAACTCTTATTCTAACATTACGATTTAAATTAATGTGCATTATAAAACGTTTTTCTAATATGTACACAGATTTCATATGACAACATTAAACCGGTTGTTTTATAATTATTCCGGCTATAAAAATCATGCATTTTTGTTAATTATCTCAAATACCAAAAAACACTTATAAAACAGTCAAGTAATTTGTGCTAGTTACCCTTCCAAAATATTGAAAATCAAAAATTTCTCCCTGTGAGTTAGTTTTTATTAAAAAAGAATTGATTTGCTTGTTTTTCCTTTTTTTTTTTATAATTATCTAGTTAATTAGTAGTGTGTAGCTTGCGCTTAGGAATTAATTAATTATGAAGGAAAGCAAATCTAACGCGGTTGCAGAGTTAGAGGATGTATTAAAAAGAAATTGGTGAAAAAGTCGTATTTTCCAGCATATTCGCTCAGCTCTTAGCAAATAGTGTTAATACTTTTTCTAAATATGCATGTATGTACATATATATTTTAAAATTCTCATAATCACTAATACTAAAAACAGCAATCTTACCACAAATAAGAAAAGGATTTATTTGATTTTGTATTAGTATAGTTTTCTATAAATTATGTTTGTTTTTAATCACTGACGCAAGTTTAGTGTTCAGTTTGTTTAGGCATAGATTTAAATAAATCTTAAATGAATTTATTTTTGTATTTTAATCTTTAACGATGAACAATCATCTTATAATTTGAA
Organism: Thelaira solivaga; assembly: GCA_947397855.1. Classification (NCBI taxonomy): domain Eukaryota; kingdom Metazoa; phylum Arthropoda; class Insecta; order Diptera; family Tachinidae; genus Thelaira; species Thelaira solivaga. The sequence continues at coordinate 61,609,686 of OX377612.1, read as the reverse complement.
CCCTGTAATTCTAAAATTTCAAAATTTGCTACTACTACTGATCATCACAATTATCACCATATTGCCACTTGTTCTAATTATATCATGTGCTCATATAAACCAAAAACAAACAAAAAATACTCTTATCATTTTCGGAACCATTGTGTAAATATGCAAAAAATATAAAAAAAATCTATGACATCGTACAAAATTTAAAAATTTGTGTACATCCAAAAACATCATCAATTCAAAACCACAAACTACTTACTACAACACAACATGATGATCCTTGTAAAAATTAATATGAAACATGAAGGTGAACAGACGTAACAAAGCCTCGGATATATTAAATAATGAAACTAGTCATAAGGCGGTGACAAAAAAGCCACCTACTGGTTCAGAATCTAGCGGTGGCAGCAGTAAAGATTCAAAACGTTTGCCAGGTTCATCTTCATCATCATCCCTGGCTCTTTTAGTTGCCACTTCTGGTCTGGATCTTTATGAAAAATATAGTCCGGCTCATTATAAACCAAATACTCAATTGGATTCTGGTTCTAGATCATCGCTAAATGAAGCTGGCTCTGATCTAGAGGAGAGACGCTCAACCGTCAGCGATATAACAGCAAACATAACTTTGGATCGTCCTCGAAATAATCGCTATAGTCGTTTATATAGTCATAATGATGCAGATGAAACAGATAATATTGCCAGTGTCACACCCATTCGCAGGTCTATAAGTGGTACAAGACCTTCCGTATCTGGTCGTATAAGCGCCTCTGATGCGAATACAAATATTAATGGCTCTGATAGTACAGAAGATATACCTACAGCCACTTTTACCATACGCAGCACACGTTTACGAAAATCTCGACAGTTTGATGAAGATAAAAAGCCCGTGCGAAATGGTACAAGTGTTACTGAAACTAAAAATAATTATAATTCGAAGGAATTATATTCATTACCTACATCTACAACAACAATTAGCAATGGTATCGATACAGTGGCTTATGTACAACTTGATAAATTAAAAGTTTCTGAATCTAAGACAAAGGCAGAAGAAAATGGCATAACGCCTACCGCCCTGTCTTCTTCGAGCATTACAAAAAGTGGTAGTAGTAGTAAATTAAGAGTTCCTTCATCCCATGAAACTATTGTTCCCGTCTTAGAAGTCAACAGTTATAGTAGTAATAATAGAACAGATGAAAAAAATGATTTGGAAAACAACGAAACAAACAAGGTAATAACTGTCGCCTGCTTAACTAAAACTAAAATTAAAAATAAAAAATAAACAAAATAAAATGCAGGTAACATGTCCTGTAATTATAACTGATATTTGGCTGAGTGGATTCTTTTCTACATTTATTTTTTGTAAAACAAATGAATAAACCACTTAACATGGCAACTAACCCAAATATCTGCATATATAAGAAACATATTAACCATGTGCATGAATTCAACTAACACAACTTACATACACGAACTGCGCCAAGAGATTGTGATGCGTTTAAAATGTAGGCTTTGCACGTGCCTTTTTATACGATTTAATTTCACTATAGAAATTTTGCATATTCTTTGGAAATACATATGAGTACACACATTTTTTGGCCGAAAGCTAATAAAACCTTCTTATTGTCGATAAACTGAGAATAGAAATGAAATTTTGTTAATTTTATGTTGGAAATTTGTGCACACATAATTATTTTTAATGTTATAAACAAAAAAATTCGAAGATCATAAGCGAAATGAAGTTGTCATTTTGTAATTATTTAAGTATTACATAAGCAAAGCATAAATATATACAGTTGTACTGTAAATGTTGCACATTAACAAAGTTATAGCAAGTACATCACTATACATTTTACATATGTATATCACAAAATGCCCTCGCCACTAAACTAATGTTTTACATTAATTTTAATGAGAGAATTAAAAAGGAAAATTGTTCCTTTTTCTTTTCAAAGTACAGGTGTTTCCAAATTCGACTCTACGAACGACACTCCTTGTAAGGCTAAAAACAAGAGGCAATTAAAGTAGATGTATATATATTTTTAAATGTAGCGTTTGTCGGTTGAAATTTATTATTGTACTTACCATTGTGATCTAGGTTGTTTTGGCTTAGGTAAATAGGTTTCTTTAAGTTTTAAGTTATACACCCTAAGATTTATTTATATCCATTTCGATTAAGAAATTATTGAAAAATATTTAATTTAAATCATCTCTTTTTATAAAGATGTGATTACTTTTTCTACGATCGTGTTTGAAATTTTCTACTTATATATTTAAAATATAAGACAATTATGATCTTCAAAGATCGTTTCAGATATATTTGACATCCATGTATGTATATTTATCATTATACATTATGAAATCATTAACTTTTCTAACAGTTATCACACATCATCATCATTTTTTAACAAAATTTTCCTCTTCCAGTTAATTTCTTACAGCTGCTACTATTTACCAGCTTGTTGAAAATAAAAAAAAATACAAATAAAAATAAAACTAATAAAAATAATTTAGGATTATACTAAAAAGTGTTTTGCATATAAGACAATATAAAAGAAATCTATGAAAAGAAGAAAAAAGCTTGAGTGAAAAAAATATTGAAAATAAAATGGTAAAAATTGTAATTAAGTGGTTAAAAATTAACTTTTTAAAATTTAATGCAACGTATACATACACACGTGCATACGTAAACAAAATAAATTTTATGTGAAAATAAATGTAAAACAAGAAAAATAAAAACGACAGAAAAAAAAATTAAAAAAAAACAAAAACACAATAAATTTTAAATAATTAAATGATGATAGATGTTAATAAAACCAGAAATAATTTTAAAAAATTTCCGTCACTAAAGCAAAAATGTGATCCAGTTGTAACAGTTAAACCACAAAATGCTACAAAAACCACACAACAAACGGCAACAAGTTTTAAAAATATTAAAAATCAAGCCACAAGCACGGCTGCATCAGCAAAACAACTAGTTTCCTTGAAATCACTTAAAATCGGAATAAATGCAAATAAAAGAAACGAGACCGAAGCAAATTTAAATCCTGTGAGAGAAGCTAACAAAAATTTCTTTTTAATACAAGAATTTAAAGATAAAAATTTTCTTAAAGCTGAGTGTGAACTAGCCCATGCTCAAGTTTACAAACCACCAACAACAAAAAATACAGCGAATAAAACATTATTACCTGTTGTTATCGATAATCGTCCTTCGGTCTATAAATATCCTTCGACAAATAATAATTCGGTAAGCATTTTCAAATAAAAACAACTATTGCAACAGAATTTCTCTAAATAAGTAAACACATAGTAAATTTTATATCTCATTGTGAAGTGAAAATTGAAAGGAACCAAGAGAAACTTTGGGTATATAAATTGAAAACTAAAATTTTTTTTTATATAACGGAAAGTTGTTTTTTCGCCTTTAAAATGAGTTCGAATCCGTTAGGTTTCATTAGTGTTGGACACCCAAAAAATAATACATTCAAGTAGAAGAATATTAGCCTATTTTCAACTTGAAAAAAGTATCACTTGGCAATAATTGCAATCTTTATACTTATTATAAAAATGTATAAGTTCCTGTTAATTTAAAATAGAAAATTCTTGTACTGAAATACACAATATAAGATATCTATGCATTTGGAAAAATTGCCATATGGTTTTTTACCGACCAAGCCCATATTAAGTTTAGTTTTTTCGGACTATCTTCCCAGAAAAACGTTTTCCTTTTCAATTATATAATATGTACTTACATATATTACATTTGTGCAAAGTTTTGTCTAGAAGTTTCTTAATCATATAGGAAAAAGAATCGTTTTCTTTCTGCTCAAAAATTAAAATTTTTTGTTTGAAAACAACGAAAGGAATTAATTGATAATGTAAAACACGTTTGTAGCAGGGAACGTCAGCAGCTTTAGCTGCCACAATAAATGGGATGCGACGAACTGGTAATGGGAGCCATTTGGGAACAACCACAGCGGTTGCCACATCCATTAATAAAGCGGACTATTCTGGAGGCCGACTATTTAAAGGATTATCATCTGCCAAAACTACATCATCATCAACAGTTGGCTCAAACACCTCATCAGTTATTAAAAAAACCACATCAGTCTATAGCACAACAAATTCCTCATATAGTTCGACAAAATTATCATCGCGTAGCACAGTGAAGCCATTGGTACACCGAAGCGTTGCTACACCAATAGCAACAATTTCAGCTAGTGGCGTTTTATCCTCATCAACGTCGTCATCATCTCCAAACCAAAGTAATAATAATAATAATAATAATAATAACGGTAGTAATAGTAGCTTAAATAGTATAACAAATTCCGGTAATAACAATATGCAGACATCTTTGGATCAAGACGATATTAAATTTATTGATAGCGACGAACAGCCGGTAACGGGATCGCTGATGTCGGAACGTAAATGCGAACATCCTCGTTGTTGCTTTAATCATTCGCACAGTTCTGGAATATCTAAAACTCGAGTCAGGCCCAAATCAACAATTTTATGTTCAACATCGTCTGCCGCAGTCACCTCCACTTCCTCCTCAACATCGGGAAATAGTTTGGTTTTTGAAAAGGTCAACAATTATAAATATTCAAATGGTAGTTTACCTTCATCTGGCAGCGAGAGACGTAATGAACCTGCCATTGATTCAAGTAGCATTAGAGCATCCATTGAAAAATTCAATAGTTTTAGTGAACAAAAACGTTTGCCGCTTAGCTCTGTAACGCTGCGCTCTCACAGTGGCAGTGGCAGCACTAGTAATTTACAACATCATCGACATAGCAGTGATTTAGATAATTGTAATCTGCGACTGCCTAGTGGTGGTGGGGGATCCTTAACACGTACACCTTATCGAAGTTCAGGTTCAACCGCAGGCAAAGTTATCACTAGTATTTATCCGAACGCTTCGGCTGCTGTATCATCGGCTTCGGCCCGCCATCACCACCATCATCATGCGTTAAGCAGTAGTGCGAGTAATACTGGAAGTCTCCCACTCAAATCTAGTAAACATTATGTTCAATCAGAAGACTCTTCATATACAGCTCTTTCCAGTTCTGTAGATGGTGATGTGAGCAAAAAGAAATTAGCCTCCATATCCGGTGGTCTTTGTGACAACACAAACGACATCAGTGTAAGTTCACCTTCAGAATTGAAAATGAAGTTACGAATTTTATAATCAAATCATATTTCCCCAAAATGTAGTGCAAAAACTTAAATAAGAGATGTGTAAATTTGAATGATTTTATTTGCTTATCAAAAACTTGTATACAAAAACTTGGATTTATTGGTTACATCACTCTTATTCACAATGCAATTATATGCAATTAAACTAAATGTAAAAAAACGACAATTCACACATCTCTTTCTCTCTCTCTCTTTTATGTAAAAAATAAAATGTATCTACATGTGATTTTTCTTTTTTGAATATGTATTTCTTTAAGAATATTCTTCACCGTTGTATTATCATCATCATCATCATCATTTTACATATCATTCACAATAAATATCAAAATATTTTCTTTCATTTAAGCTGAAATGTTAATAGTATTTATTTTACATAAAATATTATTTTTAGTAGGAATTTTTATTTAAATAAAATTGTAAAGTTTGAAGTACTCTGCTCTGTTTAGGAACATTTTTTTTATTTAAAATTAATTTCTTTTTTTGTAGAAATAGTGGAGATTTCAGTCGTTTGGGTGGTCGCCTTTTATTTATTTTATTTTCTATTTGATTACACATTTTTGCACGCTTATTTTTGTTGTGTGATGTTCGTTTTTTTGTATTTATTTAATTTTGTTATCACAGTTTTCATGCTTAATTATTGTTTGAATTTCAATATCACCCAATGTTTTCAATGTTTAAAAGACCATGTGTACACTTGTTTTACCTTTTATACTTCCCTTGGTTTCCTTGCACTTTCTTAACGCAAATTGAGATAAAAATTTAATAAATTTTGATCACTGCTTATGCTTAATTATTACTTATTATTATTTTCTCTTTTATTGTTGGCTTTTTATAAAATCAATTAACTTTTTTAATATGCTATTTATTTCAATGTTTATTTATTTGAGGAAAAAGCAAAAAAGTGAAATTTAATTTGTATATGATTTTAATATACTTTGTTTTAAATTATTAGGTTCGTAGTTCAGGTATTACACGAAGTGTGCTACCGCCGGCCTCTCCAACAACATCTCGTTACTATGATAGAGATAGCTTAAGGTCGTCATTGATATCTTCCTCCACGTCACATAATAATACAGACGAAAGTAAGAAGTTAACGGCAAGCGATGAAGAAACAGAAGGTAAGCTAAAAATATTTTAAACGGTATTATTTTTTGTAATATCGCTTATTTACAACAATAGTGTCATATACAGGAGAGCCATTTAGTAGGTATTTTTATAATATTTAGCTGTAAAGAGAAGAGCATTTACATTTTTTTTATATTTTTGCAAAAGATGAAGCATATGAGAAAAATTAATAAAAAAAATTTTTTTTTTGAGTTATGACACTATTGAAGTACTTGAGCATTGTCTAAGAAACTTATTCTAGTACTTGTGATCGATTTTGCTTACGAATCGAAAAATATTTTGATAGAAATGATCTTGTACAATGTATTAACATCAAAGCAAAATGAAAACTTGAGAAATGTAATGGCGCCTGCACTTTGTTTTTAATGTATAAAACAAAAAGAACAAGTGCTTACTAGGGGCTTCTAAAAATATACTGCGAATATACTATTCAACCATTTTCTTGCAATTATCAATATAAAGTAAAAACGAGCAAATTTATTTACATATTCATCATGAAGGCAACTGTAAAACTTTTTTGGTAGGAATTGTATGTAAACAAACAAATCAGACTATATAACTGAGGATTTAATTTCTTTGCTTATCAAGAATAATTTTAGAGTACATTAGTTGAACTGAATTTATGTATGTGCACAATTATATTAGCGGAATTCACGGTTCAGTGTAAAGTCCTTTGTATACCATATAAAATTATAAAAATTTGTACACACCACAACGAACTGCATTAAACGTTTACATTCTACAACTCCAAAAAAATTTAATATAAAAACCCTGTAGCAAATATGTAATGTTTTTGTATAACTGTTATGAGATAAAACACAAAAATGATAGAAATACAAGATAACACCATCCCGCACATAAAATTGAAATTATTTGCGCATGTAGCACAAATAATGCCACGCGATGTGTTCCTATTGGCTAATAATTTACCGCTAAATAAGAGAGAGAGAGAGAGAGAGAGAGAGAAATGTGTTACTTTTTTTCTTCAAACAGCTTACAATCTACGTCATCTAACGGAAAATCAAGCGCATGGTGTAATCTAGTATTTCTATCATTCTTGATAAAACATGTTTGCGTTTTAAGTAGCTAAAAACTTAAATAATTTAAAAATGTATACGTTAGCATCACAGTTGCATTTACATTTTATTAGTGTAAAATTATCAGAAAAAAGTTGTTCACGCTTTGTAGTTAAAATTCGCCATAAATATACATTAGTTGCAGAAAATACTTCCAAGCGTGAATTCTGCTATTGTAACGCGCTTCAAGTTCAATAGTTACTTTACAATTCCATATTAAAAATGTCAATCAAGTATATATATTTGCTATTTTTTGAAATAAAAAATTACTCCCAGACACTGGATTGGAGCGACTCTTTTTGGAGAAATACCTTTTTCCTGATCGGCAGCATTTGCATCTTTGCTTATGCTAAATCACTTTTTTCAAGTTATTTATTGTTTTAAAATTAAATACAATAATTATTGTAATATTATTGTAGTTCTAGACACTTTTGTTAATTTTTGTAATTATAAAAAAAGTAATAGTTTACACTTAATTGTTTTTGTTACAGCAAGGACAATAAAATACGACTGCGTTTTTAATATTTTTCATTTTTATTATTTTTATTTAAATTTCTTTGTTTATTTTGATATTTTTATAAAATTATTTTTTTTTTCTTTTTGACTGAATGATTTATAGACAACAAAATGGTTAGTTCCCATTTAGACGAGAACACATTTGGAAGAAAAACATCTGGAATTCTCTTTTGTTTTTTATTTCGCGCGGTCACACAGACGAACATATTGTCGGCAACATTCCATTATTACTGTTATTATTTGCACATAAAACAACGAAAGAAAAAATATGTGAACAAAGCGTGTCGCCGAGTACAGAATATAAAAACTATGCTTTCTTCTCCACCCGTAATTTGCCTACAAACGAAATGTTTCCCTTCCAAATGCTTCCTCATCCAAACGGGGACTTATAGAGAGAATGCTGAAAAATATTTCTAATTGTTGTCTTTTTAAAATAATTTATTTTATTAATGCATTATTTTAATTTGATTTTTAGGGTTATGTGGACTTAGAAATATTGGAAATACATGTTTTATGAATTCCATTATTCAATGTCTCAGTCACACAAATGAATTGACAAAATTCCTACGAAATTATAACGCCACTAAATCTCCAACGTCCAAGGATCAACAAATTTTATATGGTAAAAAAATACTTAATTAGAGAATTAAATTAAACAATTTCAATTCAATTCAATTTTTTTTTTATTTAGAATTTTCCAAATTAATTAAGGAAATGTGGACAAATAATGTAAATAGTGTTACTCCGATGGAATTAAAACGATCCATTTCCGCCAAACATCGCATGTATAGTGATTATAATCAACAAGACGCTCAAGAATTCTTACGATTTTTTTTGGATTCATTACATGGTGCCCTTAATACTGGTACTAAAGGAGAACATTTAAAAATAGATGACAATTTAAGGTAATTCTTTAATAAATTATTTAGGTTGTGCAAAATCGTGTATTCTTTGTGTTAAAAATTTGTAGTGACAATAAAAAGGCCGAACTTACTTGGGAATGGTATGGCCGCCATGAGAATTCTTTAATACGTGATCTATTTGTTGGTCAACTTAAGAGTACTTTAAGATGTACCACCTGTGGCAATACCAGTGTTACTTTTGATCCTTTTTGGGACTTAAGTGTTCCCCTGCCTTCCTCATCGCGCTGTAAACTTGATGCTTGTTTTGATTTTTTTATACGTGAGGAAGTTTTGGATGGCGATGAAATGCCAACATGTTCAAAATGTCAAACACGACGGAAATGTACGAAAAGCTTTACAATTCAACGATTTCCAAAGTATCTTGTTATACGTAAGTTTTTGAAACTTCACACCTAATTTAATAATGATTTATTCTTAATATTTATGTTTCGTTTTTTTTTTCTTTTTTTAAGATTTAAAACGTTTTTCAGAAACCCGTTGGAGTAAATTGTCGAATATAGTTGAGTTTCCAACGGGTGAGCGTGAATTGAACATGGGTCCCTACGGTGCGAATGCCAACTCAAATATTTATTATTCTTTATATGCTATCTCAAATCATATGGGTAAGAAATATTTTATTAATTGACTAAATTTGTGTTTGAAACCAATTGAATTATTTTAGATATTACGAGCAGAACCTAATCATTTTATTAAGATAAAAATATTTTTTTTTATTGCTTCAAACTCTTTCCCAACCGCGATAACAAAAAATGTATACAAATTTTATAAAAAAGTCAATTTCGTAAATTTACATTAATTGTAAAAATACTTCAAAGCGTGAATACCCATTTTAACCCATTTTGTACCAGTGTTGCGTTTTCGCAACGCCTTGTTCGTGTTCTTTTTAAAATACCTAAGACTATAGAACTGAAATTTTTTTTTTTTTCTACAATTATTTTAAAGCTTTATCTACCCAAGAACAAAAAAAGGAAATTATTAGCTTTAATTTTTAATAACTTTTTTCAGTTTACCAACACATACCATAAAAAAATTCAAGTAGAAGTACAAGATGGGTTAAACTAATAAAATATAAGCAACTGTGGTGATAACTTATTAATTTTTCAATTAGATAAGCTTAAAACATAAACAACAAGTTTTATTACAAACTAAAAGTTGACACCATTTAGCGACAGCTGTTATACACAATTATAGAACGTATTTACATTGAGTATTCGTATTGTAGTTCTGAAGTATTGTAGAAAATAGTAGTATATTTGTTGTTGGGTATACAAATTTTTTACATTTATTTTATTTTTACATTTGTACACTTGATACTAGAGACTTTACATTGAAGTGCGAACTGTGCTATTAATTAAAACTCATTACGGATTCTCTGAAATGGAATCATTTATGACTACAATTTTACAAATTCCGAACGAAAGTATAAACAAATATTTTTGTTTAATTACGAGTTTATTTAACAAATTTTCTGTCCAAAATTTGCGCACTTTTTGCATCTATAATTAATAAACTATATATTAAATTTATACAAAAATTTCAGGCTCAACTGCTGGTGGTCATTACGTGGCTATTTGCAAACATCCTGTTTCAAAGAAATGGCATGAATTTAATGATAATCTGTAAGTTAATAGTTTGAAATTAAATCATTATTAATAAAAATTATTAAATACTTCTTTCTTTTTTTAGAGTGAGTGATTCATTATCTGAGCATCATCTTGTTTCGTCTAGTGCCTATATATTGTTCTATGAACGAGCGTAAGTGATTACAATTTTAAAAATATCTCAGATATATTAATGAAAACTGGAACGAAAGTATAACAAAAAAAAACAAAAACAAAAAACAAAAAGAATAGACAAAGAGAACTTCCATCACTCAGTAAATTTTATTTTATGTTTTACTTTTTTCTAAAAACTATTACTAACCAAACTGAGTTTAATTAAAACAACTCAGTTGAAACTTAACTGACCTAATCAAGGAAAACAATATTAAAATGAGTAAATGAAATTACGCTTTGTTATGATATAAAGTAAACAGCAGACGAAAAGAAATGAAGTCAACAAAAGAAAACTTTTCTTCCTTTTTGATATTTTACAACTAAAAACAACTATATGCAAATTATACCGGCCATTCATTCAGTAAAGTGGTTTGCTGATTAACTGATTTACTATAATTAGGAAGACACTGTTAGAAAAATTATTTAACTAGGCAACAAAATTTTTATTTGTCTTTTCGTTTATATAAATGTATTTTTGAACTCTGTTTTAATTTTAAAAATTGTTTTGTATTTAAATCTTGTGTATATTATTTTTCATTATGGCTTTAAATTTTTATTTTATTTTTTTTTTACCGTCAAAACCGTTATATATAATTCGATATACATACATAGCTTAAAAACAACTTTATTAATTTATTATTATTGATGACAAACAAAAATTGACATAGACGATTTTTATGAATATGAAAGGAAAAAAAAAAAACAAAAATAAGAAATTATATTTACTGTAATACTACTAGTCGTTGCAAATAAATAAGTGAAAAATAATTTTTGATAGTCAGAAAAGTAAAATAATAAAAACAAACCGATAAAAGCAAAAAGATATTTCTAACAATTCATTATAATAAAAAAGAAAACAAAAATATATAAAAATAAGTAAACATTACAAACAAATTAATGATCCTTACTCCTACTTAATGAATAGCAAAACGAATAATATTAACTGGCTTGTTATATTTATTAAATTGGAATTACAATATATTATTGGCAAAAAGTGATACTGAAAAGTGAATCTTAAATTAAAATGAAAGTTATGTTTTAGGTTTGAAATGAAAAATTCTTGTTATTACGCTTTATATTTTATTTAAGTTACTAAACCTTAGTTGTGCAATGTGTTAAAAAAACCAGGTGTAATTTTCCTCTATTTTGAAAGTTTTGTGATGTTATATTAAACTTCCCCCTCTTTTACCTGTTTATTTTTTTTTTTTTGCACCGTTACAATAACTGTGATATTCATAAAAAATACTTTTATTAAATAAAGACTTGTTAGGCATTGAAAAATATGCTTTATTTAATAAAAATCATGGTGTAAGTAAACCAGCTGACACTAAGAATGCTGCATGATTGCGGCCCTTACTGTCAAAAGCTAAGAGACATTAATGTGGATCAATAGCTAAAAATTTTTTTTTGGCAGAAGGGGCCTCACAAAAGCAATAACAAAATATATGGGCTTTTTGTAATGTAATCTAAGCTCATATTTCTTCCAAATATTAGAATCGAAAAGGCTTTCGAAGAGAATTTTCAATAAAAAAAAAAAAAAAAACTAATTATGTAGTACATTCGAAAAATTAACATGACAATTGTCAATACAACTCTGCTGGATTTTAGAAAAGTCTACATATTAGCTTTTCCTTTCGAATTGAAAATTCTTTCCGAAAGCCATTTCGATTTGAATCGAAATGCATAATAACCCTCCAGTTGCTTCAGTAAAGAAATTGATTTTGCTGCTACAAGTGACTTTTACGCTCTTTTAAATTAAACTTTTTGTAAGTAGTAAAATTTAACGACACATAATTTACTGTCCTAAAACAAAAATTTTGCTGTTTGATTTCTATAAAACAGAGCAACATAACCTAAAAAAACATACTTTCATTTTAATTAAAAATTTTCTAAGCATTTTATGATTGTCTTATTAAACTACGGGTACAATTTAGCTACAAAAACGGTAAAAAAGAAAAACATAAAACTCAAAATAATAAAAATGAATATACATATAAAATTCTCTTACACATACAATGAATGATTAAAGTGCTGTAACGAATACCACTCACGTCAGTGACTGATAGAGTCTAATAATATTAATTAATTTATTTTGCATATTTATTATTAATGATCATGATTATTATACATGCAATAAAAAAAGTATTAAGAATTAATGAATACTCGGTAAATAAATTTCTATTTGTGTTATTTTATTTTAAGTACAATTTTTAATATTTTACCAAAATTAAAATGGCTATTTTATTAAATTATATTTATAATTATATTATGAAAAAGCTACGCAAGTTAAAGCGAAATATCGATATAAAAGTAAATTTATACAATACGACCTCAAGCTTAATAAAAAAGCCATTTTAATTAAAAATAAAAAGGTCAAATAAACTAATAAAAAAATAAATATTTTACAAAAAAATTTATAATTATATCCTGAAGAAGCTACAAAAATTGGAGCGAAATATCGATATAAAAATAAATTTTTGAAAAATAAGACCTCAAGCTTAACAAAATAGCCATTTTAATTAAAAAAAAAAAAAATCAAAATTCAAGTTGTCATTAAACCGAATTATGTGTTAATTAACGAATTATAATTATTATATGTATATTTTTTTTAAATTCGTACACGTAAACTTTAAGTTCTTTTTATTTCTTTTTTGTTTTTATTAAATTCATTTAATTATTGCATGTATAAATACAATATTACAAAAAGTAAATCATTCATAGCTAAACTAAAACAAATTATTGCTTATATAGTAATTATTATTAATTAAAAGAAAAAGAAGCAAGCAAACAAAATAATATATAAAGTATATACTTATACATATAAATATTTATATTAAATAACAACAAGCGATTTCATATATTTTTGAGAGTAATTTATTTATACAGTTTAATTGCAATAAATGGCAACACAATCATCTAAATAAATCATAACCAAACAATTAATCAAACTCACACTTCCTTTTTATAGCAGAATTAATAAAAAAAAATAACCATAAACAGTTTTTTTCTTTTTTGTTTCCTATGTTCATTTAAGAAAAAAATTATGCTTTTGTTTTAAGCATAAATTTGAAAATATGTTTATAATAATTTTGTAAAAATTTTAGAAGCGTTAAGTTAAAAAGGATTAATGCACCATAATCATAGTCATACTAAAGTCAGTATCTTTTTAAAAATGATTTTAAGTTTATAAAATTTTTATTAACAAAAGTCAGCTTTTAATAAAAGCCTACTTTTTTTGACTATGATTACGGGCTAATTTTTTTATTTTTTTTTTATAAAGAATCTAAAAAAACTTTAAATTTGTTCAAAACATTTGAAAAGGCAACAAAAGTATAGAAGTGTCAAATTGTCTTATAAAACTTAAAAAAAAAATTAGATATGAATGATACACGTATAAATATACAATGAAAATTCAGCCTTAAAGTTGCTTTAAAAAACCTCAGTAAAATATTTACAATCTTATTCACAACAAAAACATAGCTTGGCTACACACTCATTGTAACAACCTGCCAATTTGTTGTAGCAGTTCACTGGCATAGTTTTTTTTCATAACACTTGGATAAAACAATTTCTGAAATTAAATATTTTTGGAAATTATGCATAATTTAGACATTTTCCTAGCGGAGTTCATGCTTCGTAAATAAATTTCTTTACAAAATGGCTATGCTACTATTTTCTACAACACTTCAAAACTACAATATGAAACCCCAATGTAAATACGTTCTACAATTGTGTAAAACAGCTGCCGCTAAATGGTGTCAACTTTTAGTTTGACATAAAACGTGTAGTTTACTTTTAAGCTTATCTATTTTAAAAATGGATATTTTAGCATCACAGCTTACAATTTTCAGAAAAAAATAGCTAAAATTTTCCGTAAATATACATTAATTGTAAAAATACTTCCAAACGTGAATGGTGCTTCTATGTTTTTATGTACGTATATGTATACTTGAAAATATTTTTTATGTTATTATTTATGCATTTTTGCGCTACAAACCTTTTTTTTAATGATTTTCGGCAATACTTTTTTTATTACTGCTACTAACTCTAGCAGTCACTGGAAGGTCTCTAGCAGCTAGTTGGCGAGAGTTTAGAATGTGAATAAAGTCTGTGCTAACGAGCTGTCATCTGTTTGTTGTGAATAAGATTGTTAATTTACAGTTTTTAAAATTTAAGAAAAGATAAATCATACATGGAAAGTAATTGAAATAAGCAGTTCTGTTATCAAGTAAATTTATAAAGCTAGAAATGAAAACTTCCATCAAAGATTATCTTGTCTAACAAGTACTATTATTCTCCCGTAAGTCTGTAATTAAAATTCAAAATCAAAAGCTAATTGCACGGTCTACATAAAAGCTAACGGTAGCTTATTTCGTACATTTGTATTGGAAACAAAAATAATATACGTACGCTTTTATGGCGCTCTCGGTCAATACTTTAATTCGTAAAAGAATTTAAAATACTTTCAAACAGCCAAATTCATAAAAAAATTTCTATTCAATAAAAACTTATGCTTAATAAGTGCTTATTAAATAAAAATATTTTTTATGCATTTGGCTGTAAATATTTTACTGAAGTCTTTGTTTTTTATAACAAAATTATTTACATCTTTATTATTGATTTTATTTAAAAAATATATATATATATATAATTCACATTAAATTATTTGTTTAGCTACGTAGATTAAAAAAAATGTAATTAAAGCATGTAAAACTTAAGGAAACCATCACATTTGTCTTTAAAATCTTTAAAAAAGAAGAATCACAATTCATTTTCTATAGAACATATAAGATGTTTCATTTGACTTAATTTATTTATATTATTAATTAATTATATTTATTATGTTTTGTTGTTTAATTTTTTGTTATTACAACTATTTTGTTTTATTAGTTTTTCTTTTCCTGCTTGTCTGTCTTGCTTTTCTGTGTTTAGTTACAAAGTAGTAAATTTTTTTGTTTTATATGTTTCAAATTATTAAAAAAAAATTTGTTAAGGAAATATTCAAAACGTTTTCTTGTAAAAAATAATTTTTAGAAATGTTATTTAACTAGTTTTATTATACATTTTAATTTTAAAATATATTTTTTTCCTTAATACTTGAAAAAACAAATAAATATCTTGTTGATATAAACAATTAAATTTAATAATAAAAAAAAAAAATACACTTGCAAATGTTTAATAAAATACCACTAAGAAATGAATAATAAAATTTGAAACATTTACTACCAATTATACATATAATAATCTATATATTTTCACTATATAATTAGTAATTTCAGTGTATAAACTTAAAAGAAAATATTTATTATTGAAAAAAAGAAAAATTCTAGTTAATAGGTTACAATTGCTATTAAAAGAAAAGTAAATTAATAAATATAATAAAAAATAATGAAATTAATTACAGAAGAAAATATTTATTGTGGCAAACATTTTATTTTATGGTAGATTCATCAAACCAACTTAAGTTGTTAGTTATAAAATTTCATGGCAACACTGGTATTATTATCATTATGGACTATAATTGTACTCTAACCTTTAAGTTCTATTGTGCAACACTGGTAAGTAGTTTTTCTGATTCTCATAAAAAATTCGCTTAAAGTTACGAAAATTAGATTATGGTGCTCTCGAGCAGTTTTCGTCCAGTATTTCCTAAGGTAAAACAAGAAACATGAAACCTTATTACGAGTGCCGTCAAATATATGGCCGGGGATGCTACATACCACTGTTTTTATTACGACGTCGTTTTTAGTAATCGGACCTATATTTTTAGCAAATTGTGTCCATCCAAATGTATGATCATTCATGAAAAATAGCTAACAGGGTTTCTTAGAGCCCTTTCACTCTTAACAAGTGACTTGCGCAAGTAGGCTTTTAACATTTTTATATATTTTTTTTTAACTTGCCCAACCGTTCACATTACAAAAATTTACTTTTTGTTTTTTTCTTTTTTGTTTTTTTGCATCTAATTCTCAATTTCAGTCACTCACTCATAAAACACATCAAAAACATAAACAAATCTTTTAAACACACACACAAATAAACAAATCCCTGAAACACACACACACGCGCACACACACACACATAAATTTAACGAACAAAACGGATTGCCGAGAATGGGCAAGTTTGTACTGAAAAATTCTCTTCCCCTCAACCCCATCATCTACAAACTTAAGAGTTGCAAGAGGCTTGCGCAAACTACTTGCCAAGTGTAAAAACCCCATTAATTTAAAAAAAAATTTCATAAAAAACTTTATTTTTCCCCTAAAAAAACAATGATACCACAATTTTCACAAAATAAATACGATTTTCATACTTAGAACTCGAAATTTTTCATGAAAATTTGGAAAACTTTACTAATATAAGTTCGTATTTTGGTAGTTTCGACAAAAAATCAAAACAATCGGTAAACAAATGACCGAGAAAAATGAAAAATACAACCGAAATATTGATTTTTCATTAGTGTGCACACACTATAGCAAGCATACATGTGCATAATGTGTACGTGCGAACACATAAAAGCAGGCAATCGAACTACGAAAACCGAAATTTTATAGAAAGAATTTTTTGAATATTTTTTGGTTTTTGCCCTTCATTTGAATATCTTTATTTGACATTAAATATTTATTTAAATATATTTTGGCTTAAAAATTATTTGGAGAAGCTTTAAATTCAATTTAATATATTTTACTTTTTTATTAAATATCTTTCTTAAAGTGCTTTTTTTTCAAATGACTACCTGCAGACATTTTATTGCTTTTAAAAAAATATCCCAGAATAGAGTTTTTCGTGAATGTTCTTAATTTGAATTTTTTTTTTTAAATTAAAATTAGTTACGTATTTTGGGATTAACAAAAAAATATATATTCAAAGAAATTATTCGTAATTTCAATAAAATTTTTAATATATTTTGTGACCACTATATTGAATAGCATAGAAGACTCGGCATAGCCGCATTTAACTTGTTTAAATTTAACTTTATAATATGGGAATTTGCACGAAGTAGCAGATATCCCACTAGTAGTGCGATTCCATAACTTTTATTACGAAAAAAAAAAAAAAATGATATATTATTTTTCCGACAAAAATATTGGAAGTTTGTTACTGAACCGCACTACTAACGATTTCTATAGTGCCGAATATTTTTTTGGCAAGTTTCTGAATACAAATTCGTTATACTTGTTTTTTTTTTCAATACGAATAATCGTAATAAAAGTTACTGAATCCCACTACAGGAGTCATTTCTTTGATACAAAGTCATAAATTCTTTTTATTAATACATACATAGATGCACTCTTATATTTTTTTATGTGTGTTTAAATAATAATATGTAACAAAAATGCAGTAAATTTAATATTTTCAAAGTTCATTTTTCAATTGAAAATCTTTAGCTGGAATGTGAGGATTTAAATGACGCCAAAAATCAACACGATCTTGATAAAGTTTATCATCAAATTGGAAAAGTTCGGTTGCTTCATCATCTTTACTGCCTATTTTGGCAAATGAGACTGGATAATTCTTTGTTGGTGACCACGTAGTTAATTTACTATCAGGTGGAGTGGGATTGCTAAAAAATAAAATATATTTAAAATTATAACAAGTCTTGCTTACACTTTTAGTTAAATGTATTTGCATGGGTAAGTAGAGCTGTAAAAGAATGAAAACTCATAAATACAATTTTAATTAATTCTTTCAATAAGAGAATTTAATTAAAGTTTAGAAAGAAGTAATTAATTTCTTGTTTATTATTAATGGTATTTTTTAATTTAATTTTTTATGTTGAAAGATTTAAAATGTTTTCCAAATATTATTTTTCAATGCAAAAGAAAAGCCCTGTTTACTTAATTGGACTATCTCACATTTCATTATTTATTAATTAAATAGAAAGAGTTAAAGCCCTTATTCAGTTGAGTTGTAATTAAAGCAACTGCTATTGAGAAGTTGTAATTTTGTTTTGATTTTGTCAACCGCACTAACGCAAAGTTGTAATCGGTAATACCAGGAAAAGGTTTCAAAATTTCAACTAAAGTATAGTTGAGTTGTGAACGCTAAAACTTGATAGAATATAGAAATAATTTTTTCATTTAATCTGCAAAGGCAAAAATTAATAAATTTAAACGAATTAAAAATTTCTTTTAATAAAATTCATTTAAAAAATTTTTAAAAATTCATGATGAGTTAAAAACACAAATCAGCAGTATTCTTTTACAACTCTGGCAGGTATGCCAAAATGTGTGTATGTATGTGTATGAATTTGAAACATAGAAACTTACCCGGTTCTAGCAAAATTGACCCATAATGAAAGCATTATTTCCCTGACTTTCAAATCATTTTTAGTTGGCGAAGCACTAACAAATAATTCACGGCCGATAGGGAACAAATATAGCAGCTCCTCCGCATGACAAGCGCCTAAAAGTCGTACATACAAGTAAAATTAGACCAAGACCACATACGGCAAGCTTAGTTGGGCAATTCTTTCCCAATTCTCTGTTAAAATTGTCGTTTTATCCACATACAAATTTTTTGTTTCGGAAATTTTAGCATTCTTATTCAGTCATTCATTCAGCCTTCAAGCTATCTGTCTTCTTTTTTTACATCTTTATAAAAGATACGAAGAGAGAACAAAAAGAAATTGCGGAGTACGAGCAAAATTGTACTCCTTTCCATTCTTCTTTCTTCTCTCTCTTACAAAATCAACAATTGCAAAACTAAAATTACTGTCTGTGGTCCTGGTCTTATAAACAAAAACATTTAAAATAAAAAAATAATACGTTTGGATCTGTGAAACTTTCTCGATTTAAAATCAAAGTCATTTTAAAAAAGAATTCTTTTGAGCGAAATTTATAGCCCCTTTTAAAAGTGAAATGATTTACAGATTGGGTAAAGAGCTGAATTTATAAAATCTCATACCATAAAATTTCTCACGTCCTCCTTTAAATAATTCTGAGAAACTTGCTGCACCTTTGTGCTCAAACAGATAAACATAAGTTGGTGCTACATTTTTAGGGTCTGCTTTATAGCTTTTCAGACGTAAACGCATATATTCATCTATACCAGCCACAAACCAACCATCCGACATTAACTTTAAAGAAAATATTTTTTTTTAAATTTGATAAAATTAATTGTTTTCCAACTTACATCTGTAATATTTTGATGGTTATCTCTGTTGTAATTGTGTCCATTACTAAAATAGTAATTTTCCAAATCTTCTGTTACTTGGGCTTGTTCCGCCTTTGATAAATGGTCATAGTAAAGTACAATGGGCAAAACATCATAAAATTTTGCTTTAAATTCTTCCAGTAAGCCGGGGACATTTAATAGAGCTGCCGTCTTTAATAAACCCTCTTCAGAAGTGGCTCCAATCATAAGGGGCAAGGAGAAACCATGCGGTTGTGAGGCCTTTCTAGGATAAACAGTAAGAAAAGCTTCTGGATGTTCTGGTTCCACTACAGGGGGATATGGTATCATGGGATCAAAATCCCATTCCTAGAAATTTTTTACAATTTCAATTAAGCAAATCAATTTTCATTTTATTTGAAACAGCCAACACTCACAAATAATTCATAAACTGTGGCTACAATATCATCGACAGGTTTTTCTCTTAAGCATTTCATGGTTTTCCCCCAATCACCGTCACTAGGACAGCCAACAAGTTCTGCCATTTTTTTGGCTCTTTGAGCTGGCACACCTTTATGAGCCGGCTGAGCCCAAGGATTGAAATATGTACCAGATTGAGAAATACCTTTATGGAATAGGCCTTTAGATTTATGTGAAAGCATGTGATATGTTACACTGGCACCGCCAGCACTCTCTCCAAATATTGTTACACTTTTTGGATTGCCCCCAAATGAAGCAATATTCTTTTGTATCCATTTCAAAACCTCCAATTGATCTTTTAAACCGAAATTACCAGGACAATCTGTTGTTTCAGTACTTAAAAAGCCAAGTGGACCCAAACGAAAGTTGGCCGATACTAATACCACATCATGATTAAGCAAAAAATCAGGACCATAAAAACTACTTATACCGGAACCACACTCCCAACCACCACCATGAAACCAAACCATTACAGGTAAAGCTTCAGCAGTATTAGGAACCTTAATTACCAAAAATTAAAAAATTTTTTTTTTTTAATTCTAAAGAAAAATTTCAAAATTTGATTATAAATACCTCTGGAGTATAAACGTTCAAGTACAAGCAATCTTCACTACCCTCAATTTCCATATCACGTCTAAAAGGATCACGTTGGCGACATTTGGGGGAATCTTCAATGACCTGTTTTTCCCCTTGCCAAGCACCATAAGGTACAGGTGACTAAAAGTAAAATTAACAAGTTAAATTCGCCTGTGCGAAATATTCATATTTTTCAATTTCCACATTCTTCTTAAATATCAAAAAAATACAAAAAGTTATATAATTGAAACGACTTGCTTATTAAGCTTGAGCTCGTATTTAAAAAATTAATTTATTTATTATTAAAGCGAAATATCGATATAAAAATAAATTTTTATAATACGACCTCCAGATTAATTAACCAACATAAAATTAAAAAAGGACATTTGAAAATATTGATAAAAAATATTCTTTGAACACTTTTTTTTTATTAAACCTAAAATAAATATATAATTTCAGTGTAAGAAACTAAAATTAACGAGTTCTAAGAAAAAATCCTTTCTGAGAATCTTAATTTTAAAAGCAATAAAATGTCTGCAGGTATTAAATTTTTTAAATAATAAAAAAATAAATTATAAGAACGATATCTAATAGGAATGCAAATTATATATAATTTAATTTTGGAAATATTTGCAAACATTTTTTAAACCAAACCTAAACAATAAAGATTTTCAAAGTAAAAGCAAAATCAAAAAAAAAATTTCTATGTCATAAAGATATTTGAATTCGTAATGCTACTCCACTCAAAGCATTAAAACCCACACACGCACACACACATACATTTTTTTAGGTTTCGTGTTTGTTGTACATTACAAATCCAGACGACATTTCCTTTAAAATGGTTCGTCTGGAAGTCGCTAAGTCCCTCAGTCAACAGCCCTGCGGTATATGAAAATTTCAAAAAATTTTTATAAATAATCCCAAGTCACTTCTGAGTATATGCGCAATAGATTATAACTTTAGACGAACTCCCTTTAAAATGATATATGTATCATCCCGTAATCTTGTATGGTTCATCCGAAAGTCGTTAAATTCCCTTAGAGCAACAGCACTGGGGTATATGGAAATTTCAAAAAATTTTTTAAAAATAGTTCAAAGTAAATTCTGAGTATTTAGGCGGTAGATTACAAATCTAGATGAGATCCCCTTTAAAATGATATACATATATCCCATCTCATAATCTTCTATGGTTCGTCCGGAAGTCGCTAAGTCTCTCAGAGTAATAGCACTGCGGTATATGGAAATTAAAAAAAAAAAAATTTAAATAATCCAAAGTAATTTCTGAGTATTTGGACGGTAGATTACAAATCTAGATGAGATCCGCTTTAAAATGATATACATATATCTCATCTCGTAATCTTCTATGGTTCTACAAAACGAAAAATTTTCATTCGTTTCGTTTCTTAGCGAATCATTTTATTTTACATCTCTTTTTAACAGGGTACCATACGCTTTTCTGTATGTAGGAAGGCAAAAAAAAAAAGGATTCAGTACAATATAGTCTATTACTATGTAAATAAAGGGAAACAGTAATACTTATTATTATTTTCACATTAACTGTGTTAACCTTGTTTTTACATTATCCCTGCTGCTGCCGAGACCATTGGTCTAGATAGTCGAGGTTCAACTGTATCTTACGTCCCGGAAAGAGTGCCATTTCTGCCTACTCATGAAATGAAAAATTTTCAAATTCAAAATAAATTTTTTTTTTAATTCTTATTGATCACTAAAAAAAAAGATATTTTTATGATCATTTAGTTATAAAATTTGTATATGCTAATTTACTTGTTCTGATTTAATCATGCTAGAAATTATTTAATACTTGTTGGTTAATTAATTTAAATATTTTAAATATTGGAAGTGGGTCAGTAAATGCAGTGACACTTATGAGCTTCACTTTCTGAAAATTTTTTAATATGAAAAAATTAGCATCATCAAACAAGTTTTTTTTTTGATATCAAATGCATTAATAAATATAAAAATATATTTTAATTTTCAGTATTATTATAGTAAAGCAAGACATTGTAGAAAAACTTCAAGTTAAGAAAATCTTATTTATGAAAATGATCTATATCTATATACGAGTATAGTATATATATAAAAATCAAATTTCCACCACGCCCATTTTTTAGGAAACTAAAAATTTTTAAGTTCCCATTTGAACGCTTGGACCGATTTGTTAAATTTTTGTATGAAAAGAGAAATTGTTTACAGCTAATTCTACGCTAACTCCTTTTAAATTCTCGTACAAATTAAAGTTGAGGTCGTCTATATTTGTAATCTGCCACCCAATTGGACAGCAACTACTTTGGAGTATTTTTAATTTTTTTTTTAAATTCTCTCATGTCCTAGTACTGTTGCTTTAAGGGATTTTTTCAATTTCCGGACGAACCATAAGAGATTACAGGATGAAACACACCTCATTTTAAAGGTAAGATCCTTTTTATTTGTAATCCGCTACCCAATTGGACAGAAATTACTTTTAAGTATTAAAAAAAATTTTGAAATTCTCTCATACCCCAGTATTGTTGT
Organism: Thelaira solivaga; assembly: GCA_947397855.1. Lineage (NCBI taxonomy): Eukaryota > Metazoa > Arthropoda > Insecta > Diptera > Tachinidae > Thelaira > Thelaira solivaga. Next base: position 61,586,388 of record OX377612.1, on the reverse strand, counting down.
TTTGAGGGATTTTGTCAATTTCCAGACGAACTGGAAACGATTACGGGATGAAACACACATCGTTTTAAAGGGAAGGTCGTCTTTATTAATAATCTGCTACATAACTGAACAGCATTTACTTTGGAGTATTTAAAATTTTTTTTAGAAATTTCTTCACACCCCGGTACTGTTGCTCTGAGGAATTTTGTCAGTTTCTGAACCAAACATAGAAGATTACGAGATAAGACGCACACCTTGTTAAAGAAGAGCTTGTATTTTTTTTAGTCTGCCACTCAATTGAGCAGCAATTACTTTTGAGTATTTTTGCTTTGAGGGATTAAGGGACGAACCATAAGAGATTAAAGGATGGAATATACACTGCTTTAAAGGGGAGGCTGATTTTATTTGTAATCCTCTACTCAATTGGACAGCAACTACTTTGGAGTTTTTAAAATTTTTTTTTTAATTTTCTCATGTCCTAGTACAGTTTATTTGAGGGATGGAACACACACATCGTTTTAAAGAAGAGCTTGTATTTTTTTGTAATCTGCCACCCAATTGGCCAGCAATTACTTTGAAGTATTAAAAAATTTTTTTAAATTCTTTTATGTAATAGTACTGTTATTATAAGAGATTTTGTCAATTTCCTGACAAACCATAGGAGATTACAGGATGGAATACACACTGTTTTAAAGGGGAGGTTGTCTTTATTTGTAATCTTTTACTCAATTGAGCAGAAATTATTTTGGAGTATTTTAAAAAAATATTTTAAACTCCCTCATACCCCAGTACTGTTGCTCTAACTGATTTTGTCAAATAAACAACATTTGATTTTTTTTATATATAAATTTTTAATAATTATTACTTTTTTCAAAGGTTCAAACGAATTATGCCTTATTTTTTATGTTGTTAATCATTTTTTCATTAATATTGTTTTATTTAACAGCTTTTGCTTTAAAGTTTGTTTATTGTTTTCATTCCCATTATTTATTTCCATTTTGAATCACGCATTAAAAAACTTCACAACATTTTAATTAATTTAATAATTGCATGCGCCAATAAAGAGGTTATTTCACACTAACGATAAAATCATTATTGTAATTAAAATACAAAACAAATTAAAATTTTAATGTACCATCCGTGTCATGGTTTTAAATTTAAACAATCACTGTTAGCTTTAAGCTTTTGCATATCTTATTTAATTCTTTAATTTATTTTTTTTTTGGTTATTAAAACAAAGAAAACACAAACCTTGAAACGTAACTCGCCTACTGGTGGCATAGCATAAGGTATACCCATAAATGCTCTCATGGAACGCCCTAAATGGGTTAATAGATGGCGACCAACTAAAACTCCACCATGTGAAAGCTTAACTTTTAGGATTTCGGAAGTGCGAGCTTCACATATTTTGAAATCGTTTAGCAGTAACAAGGCGAGTGTTAAGAAAATTCCAAAAAATTTTAAAACTTTCAAATAACGCGCATGTCGTGCCGAATAAGTATTGGACATCTTGTATGAACGCGCTTAGAACTCAGACTGAGGCTTGTACTTGGATGTTGTTGCCGTTTAATATTAACTTAAAAATAAAAAAATCTTGGCTAAAACCATTTGCTTTATTCGGTTGTTTAGTGGGTCTTTTTTACACTTTATGTATGTGGATGTGTGTAAAACAGTTTTACACAACATTGTTTTAGTACATATGTATGCGTGTGTGTTAATGTATTTGCAAACGTAATTAGTAATAAAAAAATTTTTTTTTTTTTTAGAAAATTTGTTTACTAAACTCGACTCGAATAAATTTATTTTTTATTTTTTATTTTGAAAATTGTTTATTGACAAAATTATTAATTAAAACATTTGAATTGTTTAAACTAGTTAATGGGAAGTGCAGTTTTTATAAAATAATATTTTTATATTTTTTGAATATATTTTAATTAATTGGTATTTGTGTGGTTATTATTGAAATTAAATAATTGTAAGCCTTTAAAAAAATTAATATTTAGTTCAAATATAAATATGAATGTTGTTTTTACTCGTATTAGTTATCAAGGCATTCGATTCCGTATAGAGAGAAAGAGCAAAAGATGTTATTGTGATAAAATTGAAAATATAGTTGTGAAAGTTTTTTTTTTGTGGTTTGTTTTTTAATTACTCGAAACTGAATTTGAAATCACAATTTTAGTACCAGCTGCGTAATTAGTTTAAAGTTTTTATAAAATTTCAATTTACAATTTATAATTACAGACGATCAATTCTAGGAAAATAAAGTAATTATAGTAAATGCCTTGACACGTTCTTTAACAAAGTAAAATCTCGATATCAACTTAAGAACACGTCATGAAATAGTAGGTAAAAAATAGAAATTTATCCTGTCCGGAGATATCACAGTATTAAAATGACTAGTCTATTACTGGAAAAAGATTAAAACAATAAAAAACTGGTGCTTAGACTTTGATAGCCGGTGACATCATTGGCGCTTAATCACTAAAACCACTGATTAAATATTATGAACAAAAATGTAACAGGTAATTTTCCAGCTGAGGTAGAGTCAAATAAAATTGAAAAAATTAATAAAACTCGCTTATATAATGTAATAAATAAATATAAATTAATAGAAACAAAAAAGTTAATAGGAAAAACAAATTATTTTTGCAATTAATTTAACCAAAAAATTAATTTAATAAAAAAAAATTAATTTAATTAAAAAAAAAATTAATTTAATTAAAAAAAAAAAAAAAAAATAAATAAAAAAAATTTATACAAAAAATGTAAGAAAACACATAAAAAAATTTTTAAAAATTAAAAAAAAATTTTTTGTGGTCCTGATCGGAAATATGGTTAAATGCAATCATAAATCTAACCATACTATGTTTCCACCAGAATATGGTTGCCTTAACCATATTTTTTCTTTGCGTGTAAGTTATACCAAAACTCATTTAAGTTCGACTATCGTTTTGAAAAGTTTCCTGTGAGTTAGCAATGTTCCCTATTACATTGTAAAATATTTTTTATAATTTGTTATATATAAAAAAAAATTTTTTTTCTGCTAAAAATATATTGTTAAAAAATATTCAATAAATTTTACGTATGATCTTCGCAATATTTACTTTCTCGTGCCTGTCAAATGAATTAAATTGTATATACAAATTATATATATATTTATTAGTGTAGAATTTTTAGTAAAAAATATTACAATTACAAATTGACCAATTAACTTAAAAAATATAAAAAATTAAAACAAATTCATTGAAAATTTTATAAAATTTTATTCTGTGGTTTTAATTTGAAATTACGTTTACATTTATTTTTAGCTTGAAGGGATAGCTGGGTACTTTACTCATGTTTTATTTCTTCACAATTACGAGTACTACTAATAGCTTATTAATTTGCTATAAAATTTTAAAATAAAAACAATAATAACAATAAAAAAAAAACAAAAAAATAAACGTGTAATTAATGGCCTGATATGAATGTGTAAATAATTGAATTGTTTTATTAGAATTCTTCTACTTAACTACTATCTAGTATACATATACATACAAACATACAGGTACATGTATCAGCGTATTTACCAAATGCATTTATTTACCTCGGCTCAGAATATATTACTGATAAGAAAATAGAACACTAATAAACAATAACTTGTTAAAATTATCATCAATTAGAATTGGCAATTAGTTTTAAATTAATAAAAGAATTCAAGAATAAAATACTCCGTTTTGTTGGCCATTAAAAATGTCCATTCGTCTGACTTTGTATGTTTTAAAATTAACTTTTTGAAAACCGATAAGTTTTTTAAAACAGAAAATATTTTTTTATTTTAGCAAAACTTGCTTTCTTTCAAATTTAAATGCTTGATATTCTTATATATATGTATGTGTGTGTTATTGTGATCTGATAAAAATTAAAAATCTTAATGACCTTATGGTCATTAATTAGAATCTCAAGATTCTGTTTCTAAGGCAACGGAGTAATAAGGTGATCTAAGCCTACCCTGTGGCATTGACAAATCTGAATCTTATCCAATTCTCGATAACTCAGATACACCGCTCAAAACATCTGCACTGAGAATTTGTATCTTGAAGTTAGAAAGCCGGGCCATTACGGAGAAGGTGTAAAAGCTGTGTCCTTACCCGGTCAATTCGACAGCTTATATCGATCGTTAGTGATTAATTATCCCAGCAATCAGACTCAATATATTCTGCCTATTTCTACTCAACAGCTGAGCGGAGCGTTTATCATCATAGCAAGGCCATATTTGGCACACAACCTTATATATCTTCCTTTGTTGTTTCTGATGCTACTAAAGGTACTCATTCAGTACCCTACACGATCGTACGATTATGTCAAAATATTGTGTGATAGAATTCTGTCCTACTTGAAGAAATCGTTTTAAAATGGCGAACTTTATGCCACACTATTATACAAAAAAAGATGCAAAAACATATGTTTACTCACTTTAATACTTTTAAAAGTATTCATTTTCTTCTTTGCCCCAAAATATTTTTTTTACAAATATGTACAATGAAAAGTAACTTAAAAGTTTGTATAAACAAAACACAAGCTTGGTATTGTTGCTATTTTTCTGCCTTAAACATAGAAAATGCAACTCTGATCGCACAGATAAAATTTATTTTATGAAAATTTTCATAACATTAAAAAATCGGACAGACCTGTCAAAAATTCTGCTTATTCAATACACACTATCATACTTTTTTTTAGCACACATGCGTTTTTAGACAGATCGTGCGACTAAGTAGGATAGTGAGTAAGTACCTTAAGCAGTATAGCCATCATCATGTTTAACCTGGCGTTGGCCAATTCGTCCAACTACTCATTTTCATGGGCAAAAATCTAAAACAAGGATACTTCAGCCTGACATCCCAGATTGAATAATAAGACCCTGCACTTGCTAACTAGAACAGAGTATGTAGCATGTACTAGACCAAGCTTGTCTAATATGTGTGTTTACTTATTTTTATACTTGTGCACTTGTGCTGTATAATATTTATAACACAGACCAGTAGTGCGATTCAGTAACTTTTATTACGAACATACGTATCAAAAAAGCAAGTCTAACGATATTTTATCGAATTTCGTATACAGAAACTTGGCTACAAAAATATTCGCTTCGATAGAAATCGTTATTTGCGATGCTTATTCATGCACTGTTAACTTCTTCGCAAGCTTTGAACATTTTTGTCGGAAAGTTACTGAATATAGAATGCGATAAAATATCGTTAGACTTGTTTTTTTTGATACGTATGTTCGTAATAAAAGTTACTGAATCGCACTATAGGAATATTTAATTTTAATTCAAACGCTTGGCTAACAAACTAAATATTATTATGTCCTTAGAAAATGTATGGAGTATACAGAAATAGCTCGACGGCAACGCTAGGCAATTGAAAAGTGCGTTTTGTAGTGAAGTTGGCTGCAAACCAATTTTTTTTCTTTTTGTTTTGTTATTATTAACCAGTAATGACATGCTAGCTAATTTTTTGGAATTTAACGTTTTTAACTCTATTTTTGTTTAACTTTAGGGAGTTTTATAAAAAAATTCCAATTTTTAAAAATTTCTCCCCACCTAAATAGATTGTTCTACACCCATGAGTACATAATTTCCTTAATACCAGTTTAAACTTAATTTGTTGTTTATTAATAAAAAAAATCATTCATACGTAAAATAAAATTCGTTTGAATTAAAGGCAATTTAACGGAAATTAAACCGATCATAACATCAAGCATATAGACACATATTTTTATATTTTGTGATTTTATTACATTTTACACCTGTTTCTTTTTTGCTTAATTTTGTGTGTGAGCTTTTTAATGCAATTAAAAATATTTTTATCTTTAATTTGCATTACGAGTAACATTGACAATTTCATTGTCAGTGCATAAATAAAATTAATGTATTGACGCATTTACATGCGTATGCAAGTTTATTTTTTGTAATTAAATTCTAATTTAATGTAAATGTTAATATCATGAAATGCAGGATTATAAGATTGTTTCATCAAGATGGCAACAGTTATTACCCGTAAATATTTTATAAATCGCTTTTGAATGGTAACTTGTTTCAGTCAATTACTGCAACTTATTTAATTTGTTGGTTTAAAATTTAATTCTGAAATTAATTAACAATAACTCTATTTTTATTTTTAACTGTTATTTTAATTTAGGTGAAGAAAAAACAGCAAGCATTTGAGAATTGACTCTCGCCTAATTATTTTTTTAAATTAATTTTCACCTTAAAAAATTATTTACACTGACGTCATATTTTTCTTACGCACTGTTTTTATATGTCATATTAATGCAAACACGTATTTCGATTTTTTTTCTAAATATCTATCATAATTCATTGATATTTCATTAATTATTTCTACATGTCGCTAGATATATTAATCTAGCCTTAGTATGCTGTCTATCGTATGTATGTATGTATATACCTATTTGTTAATGGACATAACATAATAATTAGCAATTTTACATATTTGCACTTGTTTTATAAATGCTACCAGTGAGTTCAAGCTTTTGGAAATTTTACAATTTTTGTTCATGTATCAACATGAACACACATCTCAAGGCTGTTTAAATTGTGAATTACATCTCTACATTTTTTTGTAACCAAAACTTACAAGAATTTTTCTCAATCTCTATTCAAACAACAATTTGTGTGCAAGTGTGTATGCGGACGTGTAATTTTTTGATCTTCATGTATGTGTGGCACGAGATATGTATGTGTATGTAGGTACAGTATACTCAAGGTAGATGAAACTAAAAATTGAAAGAACTAATTGATTGAAGGGACAATAAATATACTATCATTGAGTTTTCTATAGAGGGCATCTTCGACATGATTAGATGACAAAAGTCATGACAAGTTATTCTGCACAGCAATCCTTAAATTTAAATTCCTTATAGTTGCTTTGTTGTTAGTTTTGCTGTGCCATTCATGGATTAACTCCATTAAAACAAATGCTGAGAAACGCAATGACATAATCTAAATTGCTTTTTGTGCCTTTCACTGTTAGTAGGAAGAGTTTATATAACTTTCTGCTTCCGTTTGTAATTTGTACACCGTACAAGGAACACCTTATAAAGTATATATATTCTGGATCCTTATGAATAGCGGAGTCGACTTAGTGATGTCCGTCTGTCTCTCCGTCAAGTCGTTGAAATCAATTTTATGAAGTACCTAGGCAACGTACAAAAAAATTTAATACCATTTCTGTCAGATTATTGCTATCGAAATTCTGCCAGATCGGTTCATAAATGGCAGAGCTATGAGTCAAAAATCGCAACTACCTCTAGTTTTGACCATTTTTGAGTGGGTGTTTTGCGTATTTTGTATAAACAATGAAACGGACAAAAAAAAAACGTGGTATAGAGTTTTGTTTCAAATAACACTGAAAATTTCAAAAATTTTTTAAAAATAGTCCAAAGTAACTTCTGAGCATTTGGGCATAAAATTACAAATCTAGACGACCTCCCCTTTAGAATGATTCAAGTCCCATCCCGTGATCTTCTATGGTTCGTCTGGAAGTCACTAGATTCCCTCAGAGCACCAGCACTGGGGTATATGGAAATTTAAAAAATTTTTTAAAAATAGTCCAAAATAATTTCTAAGTATTTGGGTAGTAGATTACAAATCTAGACAATCTTCCCTTTCAAATTATATGTGTCTCATCTAACAATCTTTAATGGTTCTTTGGAAATTTGCTAAAATAACTTGGAGCAACAGCACTGTGGTATATGGAAATTTCAAAATAATCCAAAGTAACTTCCGAACGAACCATAGAAGATTAAGAGATGGGACGTATATAATTTTAAAGGGGAGGTCATCTAAATTTGTAATCTATCGCCCAAGTACTCAGAAAAATCTTTGGATTATTTTGAAAATTTTTTTGAAATTTCCATATACCCCAGTGCTGTTGCTTTGATTGGTTTTTACCATTCTCCACTTTGCGGAGGTACCATTCCCGACCTTGGTCAGGAAAATTACCAAAATCAAAAAGGAATTTAATCTATAGGTTCTAAACTTTCTGGAAGTATTTTAACATTTTCTGAAAACTTCGTAGTTTTTATTTTATGATGCAAAACGGAAACTGCCAAAATTCTTGAGAACAACAGTACTGGGGTATATGAAAATTTAAAATTTTTTTAAAAATAGTCCAAAGTACCTTCTGAGTAAATGGGCAGTAGGCTACCCATCTTAACGACCTCCGCTAAACTACTACTAAAAATATATATAGAAGTATTGAGTGACGTAGGACCCACTATTTTAATATTAATACTGAAAACATATTTACAAATACTGAAAACCTATTTAGGTTAGGTTAGGTTAAACAGGTCGCCCGAAAAGAAAAAACAAGAGCTGGACTCACTTGGGTCCTCTGACGTGGTCCCTTTGTGATACCTGATTAGAGGAAAATAAAGAAGAGGAAGGATAGTAACAGAAGAGTGAAGGGGAAGGAAAGAAGATAAAGAAAGAAAGTGAGTGAGTCCGTCACAAAAACCAACCGCTACTTCTAACGAAGCCATATAGCATGTCGACTTTTGCATTCGACAGCGCAGTGAGACCCTACAGACGTCGCTCACCGAAGTGGATCATGCGCCGCTCTTCCAGGGCTGGACAGTGGCAGAGAAGGTGTTCCACAGTTTCCTTCTGTTCCTCGCCCTGACAACTTCTACAGTAGTCGTTATAACGCAAACCCATTCTCTTAGCATGATTGCCAAAATTGCAGTGTCCTGTTACTACAGCTACCACATTTCTCAGTCGGGCTCTTTGGAGCCAAAACCTATTTAGCTCGGCATATTTATTTTCCCTTAATTTTTTTTTATATGTTTTTGATATTTAAGAAGGCTGTTCAAAAGGAAAAATATTAATATTTCCTACCGAATTTAACTTGCTAAAACTGAAGTTATACAGCAGTTCCACAAAACCAGATTACTTTTCATTTTAATTAATAATTTTTTTCAGTCCAGATTGAGGGAAATAGCCCTTGCATGAATTAATTCCCTCTACCACGAGTCTACTGTATAAGCAAATGATTTTCAATATCATTAATGTGGTTAATTATGTCTATTAAAAAATCTTGTTTTTGTAGGCAACAAATAAATCTAGTTTTTTTAGTTAATTTTGTTTTTATTTTTTCAATTTATTGTCTAAAATATTTTTTGTTTTTAATCGAAATGGATGGAGCAAAGTGTACAGTAAACAATCGTTAATGTTTAGGTCGTTGATACTGACAAAGTGGCCAAAATATTTGTAAAAGAAATAAAAATTAAAAAACAAACGTGTTTACAAGTTTAAAACTCATTTGGTTGCAACATCACTTTGAAATTTTTAATACTTGTATTTCTAAATAAGATAAAGTGTAAGTTTGTGTGTGTGTTTATGTAATTGGCAATTTAATTTTGAATACATACGAGTGTTAAAGACAATTTTTTTTTAGTTTAAGTTTCTGTTGGCTTATTGTTAATTTGTCTCGTTACTGCTTGAAAATAATTTGTTGTCTATCAGCATTTTATTGGGATTGTTGGTATTGGCATTGAAGATGTTGATTTGAAACAATTATGATTTATTGTTTGTTATTTGATAAAACTGTTCATTTTGTACAATAAATTTGTGAGTTATTTAAATATGATTTATTTGGCTTGTACCTTTTGCCTTTATTTACACATATGAATTTTCCAAATTAATCAAAGTTATTAGGCGCTATCTAGACTGGCTAAATTACGTTTTGCCACTAAAACAAAAACTATTTGTTGAACTAATTTTGTTAAAACTACTCAAAATATGATTTATATTCAATAATAATTTCCTCTCTTTTTTTGGTGTTTTTCTCTTTCCAAATAAATCATGTTTTATATGAACGGATGGCTGAATGTATGGTTACAAGTACGAGTACGTAAAGTTTTTAATCTGCTTGAGTGGTAGTTTTTTATATTGCCAACATACACTTGGAGAAATTCTCAAGAACTCGACCTATTACTTTTGTTTTTAATTGATTTATTAAAAGCATCAGCAGAAAAAAGGTTTGTTCCAAACAACTTCAAAATTATGACTAACTAACGAACTGACTAGCTGAATAGCTGACTGATTTATTGATTCATTATCGGCCAGTTCAAATGGCTGAAGCTACAGATCTAAATTTTGATGGATAGATCCCCCCCCCCCCCCCTCACGAGACTTAATAGGAAATAATTTTGGTAGCCTAATATCTTTCGATATTTTTTTTATTTTTGTATACCAATTTAATTTGAATAAACTTTTAGAACTAATACAAATTATTCTTTTAAACATATAATGGAGTAAAATGTATGGTACTTTTTTGATACTTTTGGAATAAATTTATACCCTTTTTTATCACTTATATTTTAAATTAACAATGACCATAAAATTCAAATTTCAAATCTCTACTTCAAATACTGTCTAACAAGTTTTAGCACTTTTTTTTAAAGTAGACCAGGACCACACACAGCAACTTTAGTTGGACAATTCTTTCTCAATTCTCTTTTAAAATTGCCGCTGTGTCTACACACAGCAATTTCGTTTCGGCAATTTTACCATTCTTATTTCGTCATTCATTCAGCCTCAAGCTACCTGTCTTCTTTTTTAAATCTTTATAAAAGAAAAACACAAAAGAGAATTGCGGAGTACGAGCAAGCTTGTACCTCTTTCCATTTCTCTTTCCTCTCTCTCCTACAACATCAAGAATTGCCCAACTAAACTTGCCGTGTGCAAAGGAATCAGGGTAAAAATTGTATCTCTTTTCTCTAAACTTATTCAGCGTATGAGCAATTTATTATCAATTTGTGACACCCAATTAAAATCTATGTAAGACCAGACCACACAGCAATTTTAGTTGGGCAATTCTTTATTAAGACCAGGACTACACACAGAGAGAAGGGTACAAACTTGTTCGTATTTTGCAATACCTTTTTACAAGCAATTAAAGCTGACCGATAGAAGTAATCCTAAAAGTCATTGAGTAGTACTTTTTATTTATTTTAATAGTACTTTTTGATTATTTCAAATTAGAGATGAGACTTAAACATTTATGAGTAGAGAAAAAAATCTTATAAGAAAGAAAATTATACTTTTTTTGATTCAATGGTACTTTTTTATTTTTAATATTAAGGAACCTAGAACTATGCAGTGAAATCAAAAGGTTCTGAATTAAAAAAATTTATATAAATAAAATTCAAGTTTTTCTGAAATTTGTCTGAAATTTGGTACAGATAATCTCTATACTTCGAGGAAAATAGAATTAGAACGAGGAGCGGGAACAAGTCACCTAGTCTCTGCGGCCAAAATAGAAATATTGTAACAATACTTCCAGTAAAGTGGGCATATACTTTTCAACTGACCAAGGCCATTTTTAAGCTTATTTTAAAACGGTTTTCACTAGCCACTGTTAAAAAAGATGTGTGGCCGTACTTAATTTAAGCCTGAAATTATGCTTTGAAATATTTTATTTTCTACTTTGGCTGGTGCCTCTGCAAAACATGAGCTACTTTATAAAGAAAAAATATCTGTTAACGGATTTCTCTCAAAATTGGTACATACGATTCACTTTATAAAGGACCGAGCTGGGCGAGACCAAGCAAAAACATCTAGTTAAAAAAAAAAAAAAGTTTATTCAGCAACATATTCGTTTCATTTTTGATGGGAAAACAGTTTTTCTAGTAAAATTTTTAAATAAAATTTTATATTCTTTCTCTCTTTCAACTACGCATACAGAAGGAGAGAAGACATTTTCTGCTTAACCCTTTTTTTGTTTTAAATTAATTTATTTTTTATTTAAAATACTTTTGTTTTTTATTTCGCTATTGTTCTTGTTATTGTTGTTTTTGTCTTGTAAAAACATGATTTATTGATGCTAAAATATTTATTGTTTTTAGCGTTAAAATATGAAAATTGTTTTTCCATTTTTTTTTGTACAGACTTTGCTACGTACAAAAAAAATCCCGAAACAATTCCTTTCTTCTGTATTATTTATTTAACAAAAATGCCAACATTGTTTTCAGATTTTTTTTGTTGGTTTAGAATTCCCTTCTTAAAGTCAGCCGTCGTTTTTTTTTTTTTTTTTGGGTGAATTGTTTGTTTTATTTACAATTGTATTTTTTTTTAGGCAAGACTCCTTCTAAACCTTCCTTTGGGTCAATTCCTCTAGTTTCATTTAATTAAAAAAAAAATAAAAAGCGGAGTAAACATTTTTGTATAAAGTTGTAGAAATTCGCGTTTATGTAAACAAGTATGTGTGTGTAAGTATATTCTTTTAAATACTTCACGAGTATAGCCTTTTATTTTGTTTTCCATATCAAGCATGCCATCCCTCCTCCCCTTCTTTTAATTTTACTTTCGCTGTTGTGTTTATTTAGGATCAGGTGAGCGAAGAGAACAAAATATAGTCTCACAATAACAAAAAAAACCTACAGATTTTTTTTTTTTAATGAAAAGGAAAATTATGATCCCAAGCATTTAGAGGTTGCTTAAATATGCGGTTTCAATTTTCATACAGTTTGTCAAACGAAATAAGGATTCAAACGTGCAAAACTGGCTTCTTTATTAATTTTTTTTTAAGTTAAATTAGCTTTAATATAAAAACTTGAAAATTTTGTAAATTTTGAATCCTACACAGAAGGTTGCTTAACACTGCCCTGCTCTCTTCTAGTCTAATATCTCTTTAATGTCGACTTTACTCAATTCTATTCTACTCTAACACTGAAAACAACTTCGGTTGTGAGAACTAAATCTATTGCTAATCAAAAGTTCAGTTGTGATAGTAGAAATCCATCTTACAGCTCAAAGTATTTTTATCAGAACTAAATTTTGGATTGTATTATCGAATTCCAAGCCCAAAAACTGGCTTTTTTTGTTTAAAAAGAAATTTAATTCTCACAACCGCAGTTGTTTTTTTTTTTTTTTTTTTTTTTTTTTTTGGTGTACTCTCAGTTTACTCTATTCTACTCTTCTGTATTTTATTCTCTCATTTCTACTCTACTACTAGAAATGGCTTCCGAAAAGAATTTTTAATTCGAAAGAAAAATTTTATATGTAGAACTTTCGAAAATCCTGCAAAGTTGTATTAACAATTTTGAGGGTAATGTTAATTGTTTTTTCGAATGTTCTACATAATTAAATTTTTTTTTTTCAAATTGAAAATTCTCTTCGAAAGCCTTTACGATTCGTATCGAAATACATAATAACCCCCTGTTCTACTTCATTCTACTCCAATGCATAACTCTACTATGTTTTACCCTACTATATATTCTACTATACAGCATTCTCTTGGTCTCTAGTCTATTCTATTCCACCTAAGCTGTTATAGCTTACTTATGTAAACGTTTTTTTTTGGTATGAAGAAAATTAGTTTTCAAAAAAAATTTCATTAGCTTTTTTCTTAATTTCTCAAAACTTGGGGTTTACAAAATAATATCCAAACCTTTTGTTAAATATCTTAGTAAAGAATAAGATTTTATCCTGCCCAACATAACATTTGCAATATTTTACTTCAATCGCTTGACAAAAGTATGTTTTATATCCTTTAATTGCAATTAATATTTGGGGGCTGTCGTGAATTACGAGTATTAGCTCTTGTTAAGTAATTTTTAATTGTTTATGGTTTGTTGGTCACGCCCACTTGAACCAGTTGTGCATTTGATGGTTGTGCCACGAAGTAGAAATTATGACTGATTTACTTTTATTTATTATACGCTTTTTTATTTCATTTTATTTTTTTCAAAGCTTCAAGGGTTTTTATGTTTTTTTTTATTTTTATGAGAGATGCTTGAGATCAAGAGCACTTCAACAAAAAAAAAATTAATAAAAATGTTGAAAAAATCTATTTTTGCTCTTGCATATTAAAAAAAAAAGTAAAATTGAGCAAAAAATAAGTAAAAACAGAAACATTTTCAAGTTAAAGCAATTCTCAAGGCAGCAAGAAAGATTTTACTTTGCAGTAGGCATGTGAGCATTTGAGAAGCTGAAATAGAAACGAAAAAAAAAAATTTTAAGACATTAAGTTATTTAATTTAAAATAAATTTTTTTTTTAAAGATTATTGAAGTTATTAAAATGGGTATAAAAATAATTAAAAGAAAATTACTCATTTACTGGCATGTATGCATGTTTACCAATAGCTTTGCCTTTTCTTACTAAAAAAAAAATCTTGAAAATACTCGCGCCTTTCACAAAATTTTAACAAACTTCACGTTAGTTAATGGAGCATATAATGGCTTAATTACACTGTTATTAGATTATTTCCTCAAAGCGAAAACACATCTTTGACATTCCTCTATATTTTCCTTTAACCTTTAGGTAATTGAGAGCTTCTTTGGCAGTCGAAGATATTGACATACGAAGTTTGAACTTAATGAGTTTAATAAATACAAAACAATACAACATTTGAGAGAAAGTTATAAGACTAAATGCCTTTCTTCTTATTTTTAATTTAGATTAAATATTTTTTCTTGTTAAAAGAAACTAAAATTTGAAAATACGATTCATTTTAAAAACAGAGTTTTTTTTCTTAATTTGTAATCACTATTCCCTGCTCATGTCAATTTTTAGTTGAATGTGTATGATTGCGTCTTTCTATACATGTTGTAACACCTGTACATGTGTAGCATAATTATTAATTAATCAAATTGTAAACTTTTGCACAAGATTTAATCTAATTTTATCAATCTTAAGAAAGGAGCTGGCATTTTGTGTTTGTAAACTAAAGGCAAAAGTGAGCAAACATTGATAAAATTATTATGTTAATGTTTTAAGCCGACTTGTTCATTTGTTTCCTATTAGAAACCCAATTGATGTTTAGTATGAATGTCGCGTGTCGTGTTTATTTTTTTTTTTTGTGTTCATCTGCTTATAATCCTCCTGTTGATCATTTTCCTTTCTTTAATATTAATGTAATGCATGCCAATTAAAGATTATTATTTCATAATTTTTATAAGTTTAACAAAAATTATTTATTTCCTTTATAGGGCAACAAAGTTGGGCATTAATATCATAAACATCATCATCATCATCATTGTCATGTCATCGCTTGCTCGCTCTAATATTATTGTCATGTTGCAAGCACCCTTCTCACTTCAATTGAATAGTTAATCATATCGCCACCAATCAAGCGTTATAATCTCCATTACTAAAATATTTCGTTTCCTTTTTGACGGAAATCAAGTTTCCGTTTGATTTTAGTTTTTGGTTCTCGTTCTGGTTCTGGTTTAAGGCAATTATTACATTTTGTGAATATCAATTGCTACAATGCTAAACCGAAACATTTTTATTTTGTCGTTTTTCTTTTTCTACTTCTTCTGCTGCTCATTTGGTTTTTAGGCTGCTGGTTGGACATTATTTTCTGTGTGATTTCATCGATATTTTTTTAATTTGGGTGGTGTGATGATGATGATGGTTGGTGTTGCGGTATGATTTTGTATTTTAACAGGAAACAGGAAGATTATGTTGTCAGTGTGCGAAAATCAAAATTCCTTTTCAGCATTGTTAATCATTTGCAGCAAAGCATGAATGTGTATGGTAAGTGAGAGTATCTGAAGCAGGCGACCACTAGCAAAACCAAAAGAAATATATAAATAGAAACTTAGATAAAGTTTATTTATGTGCGAATCCTTAAACCGTAACGTTCTCGTACTTATTTAAAATAGAAAATCTCTTCTAAATATTGTCGAACAACAAGTAATGAATATGAATGAGCAAATAAATGCTACCAGAAATAAGCTCTGTTGGATGAATTAATAGAAAGTTTAAGCTTTATAAACTCATTTATCTTATAACAAAGCGAAATTTAAAATATTTTTAATTTTCTGCAAAGCAGTCAGTCAACACAGGCTACTCACAATCAGTAAAAGTAATTTTATGTAGTGAAAACACATAATTAGAATGATGTAAAATTTAAAATTTAGAAATTGAAGAATGTGTTTGAGAACTGGAATGGGGAGCAGAAGCAAGTCACCTGATCATTGCAGCCAAAATAGATCTAGTGCGACACAACTTTCAAGTTACAAATTCTGCATATTCATTAAGAATTCAAAGACTTTCTTGGATGATTTGTGTTCCATATCTGACAGTTGTAGGTAATGATGCGAAAACGGAACCAAATTAGACTGTTAATACTCTGCAATTTCTAGTTATAAGTCCCATGACAATGCGAATTCCTGACCAGTTTAGAGAAAGTAATTCATGCGTCCTCTTCCGAGATTGGAATGGCATGAATGTTTTCCCTACCCTTTTATTTTTGCTTTGCAGCCAGTATTGTTGTGATTCTCCTTCTAGCCTTTTTTTCTGGTCCAATGAATTTTTTAGCCAGCCTTTTTCTTGCTAGTTCGTCTGCTTTCTCATTGCCCACACATATCCACTATGACCTGGCACCCATATCAAGTGAACCCTGCTATTAAATGCTGGTCTTTTTAGAAATACTTATTAGGCAACCCCAGACCTGTTTGGATCTTATCTTAGAGACACTGATTGCAAGTACTGCCACTCTACTGTCCAAATGAATAAAATGATACTGTTATTCGTGTCTCTTTCTAGTTCCTCTCTGAGGTAGAGAAACTGAGTTCTCTTGAACCATACTGATAAATAAGCTTCTTCTGAGGTTATGACCTGCTTAAACATTCTCCACCATACATGTGACCCCGCACCGGGCTCAGATCTGCTTTATTCCCAATTAAACCTTTAAGTGTGACTCTGAAATTATGCGTAAAGTTGTATTTGGTGTGATAGTGATCCCTTAAGGTTACAACTTTCATCAATTTCTCTAGCAAAAAAGCTGAGTGCACAAGAAAAATCCTCAGTATCTCCCAAGATAAGCTTTGCATTGAACTGCAACGCTTTTCTGTAGATTAATAAATTAATTGGATTAAGGCTTAGCAAGACTTCAAGGGCCTGTTGTATACACTGAGCCAAAAATCGCGTTAAAAATCAACAACGTATGCGGTAATTTTGATACCATCCCGTTGCCTATTTTGTTGACAAGCGTTTTAAATTTTTTAACAACAGATGATTGCCAACATAGAAAGAAGTTACGATTTTACTTTTTTGATAACGCACGTTGTAAGCTAACAATATATTACCATATTTCCAACTTATTAAGAAACGTTGTCGAATTGACATCGCATGTTGTCATTTCAGCAATAGAAATGGTATCATTTCCACAACGAGTAGTGTCATTGTACATCAGATTGTGTCATTTCGACACCAATATGGTGTCAATTGGACACTATTCGTTGTCAATTCTGCAAAAGCTATGTTGTAAAATGACACCATGCATTGTCAAAGTGAGCACAAACGTGGTTGGTACACTATTGACAATGTTTGTGGTAATTTTTTCTCTGGGTGTAGACACAAGCTAATCTTTGTATTTTATTGATCATTTGCTAATTATTTTAAACCAGACCGAAGCCACATATTCAACCAGCGGTCTAGTAATCGCTGTTGTTTAAAGTCACAGCGATATTCTGGGATTTATCTAACAGCTTTTACCAACCAATCTTTTACTGGTCCATATCGTAGCCTTGATGTTGTCTAGGCTATTCCCAAAAAGTCTTCGGTAAAAAAATTTTTAAAATTTTTCTCACTTGGCCATTTGTTGCCTTTCTTTTTGTTTGAATTATAAAAACGCTGCAGACTGCCATTTTAGTTAGGTGCTAAAAAAGCTAATAATTGATACCCCACTAAAAAATAAACAAAAACCTTAAAGAACTTCTTCCTTTAAGCCAGCTTATGTTAAAAAAAAAATCAAGTACTGAACCATTTGGTAGATGGAGGCTATTTAAATACAAAATGGTGAAAATAAAAATGTGTCCACTAACAAGGTAAATAAATATTTTTCTTATTCATAATTTAAATACAATTTGTGTCCTTGTGTTCTATTTTTTTTTCACTGTCAAAATGAAAATTTAATGAGATTTTGTTGTTAGATGGAAGTAATACTTATTGGAGAGACGGACAGACTCTCTTGCTTAAATTTCATTATAATTCGTTTGTGATTTTTCCAATTTTTATATTCATAATTGGATAAAGAGACAAACGCTAAAATAAGTTGAGTGTCATTACAGTCACACGTTAGCGACACAGCCATTTACTTGGTTACCAAAATATGCACTATAACAGCAATAACATCAGTGTAACAATGTTTGTGTTTTCTGTAAATAAAAATTAAAGCCAACAAAACAAAAAAAAAAGTAAAAAAGCGATATACTTGTAGGCGGTATAGGTGGGGGTTGCTGGTACTTGAGTGCCACAGATAGGAACGAACGAACGAACCAAACATTAACATATTTTATATTTTCATTATTTTATGTTTTTTTTGGTCATTATTTTTTACAAACAATAAAATAAAAGGAAATTTTGTTGGCATGATAATAAGGTAGTCAATTTTTTTTTCTTTATTTTAACTAAAGTCATCATGGTGGACAAACTAAATTCCTTTGAGACTAGACTGCTTGAATAAATGTGTTCTTTAATAACAAGTGTGTGACACATTTTAAGCACAAAAGCTGCTTTTGCAAAGTGATTGTTTTCTTGTTGGGGTTCTTTAGTCTATAAATATTTTTTAATCAAGCATTTTTAAGAAAAAACTTGAGTTGTCTTTGTGTTTGTATAATTTTTATGGGAAAATTTTTCAAAATATAAGTATTTAGGTAAATTTTTTGTAACTTCCGGATGAACCATAAAAGATTACGATGTCATATAGATTTGTAATCTATCGCAAAAAAAAAATTTTGCTGTTGCTCTGAGGGATCTTAGCAACTTTCGGACGAACCATAGAAGATTACTGGATGGAACATGTATCATTTTAAAGGGAAGGTTGTCTAAATTTGTAATCTACCGCCCATATACTCAGAAGTTGCTTTGGATTATTTAAAACAATTTTTTTAAGTATTAAAAAATACTTTCTTTTCTTCTCTTTTTACTAAAGGGTGTTTTTTTTAGACGTATAGAACTTTAAGTTGGCATTACTGTTCAAGATGGCGACCGATTTAACAGCTGTCAAGTGATTTATTCTCAGTTTGGCTTGGCAATTCATCATGAATAGCCAAACGATCATCAAGCAAGGCGTAGATCGTTGAATGGGCCCAAAACGAGATTGCCGTTGTTCCCGATTTTCATAAGCGAATTTTGTTTAGTGATGAAGCGCACTTCTGCTTGAATGGCTACGTCAACAAACAAAACTGCCACATTTGGAGTGAAGCTAATAATCAAGTGTATGTCGAAACACCGTTACATCCAGAAAAACTGACTGTTTGGTGCGCTTTATGGGCTGGTGGAATCATTGGTCCTTACTTCTTCAAAAACGATGATGGCCAGAACGTTACAGTCAATGGTGATCGGTATAGAGCCATGATTACTAACTTTTTCTTTCCTGAATTGAACAACCATGATGTCTAGGAGCTGTGGTTCCAACAAGACGGTGTAACATGCCACACAGCTCGTGCTACAATCGATTTATTGAAAGACACGTTTGGCGACCGCCTAATTTCACGTTTTGGACCTGTGAATTAACCTCCAAGATCTTGTTATTTAACACCGCTAGACTACTTTCTGTGGGGCTATGTAAAGTCATTGGTCTATGCGGATAAGCCACAAACGCTTGACCATTTGGAAGACAACATTCGCCGTGTTATTGCCAATATACGGCCACAAATGTTAGAAAAAGTCATCGAAAATTGGACGTCCAGATTGGACTACATCCGAGCCTGCCGTGGCGCTCATATGTAATGCCACAAGATTATCTTTCGGATAAATAAAATTCATGTCAATCGAATAATCCATCGTTGTTTTATTGCAATTTAAAGTTCTATACGTTTATAAAAAACACTCTTTATTTTGCAATATAAATCAAATTGGAAGGCAAAATAACGTTTGTCGGGTCTGCTAGTATGCTTGTGCATTGCTCTAGTACTAAGCCATCTATATGCTTTAGTGGGTTAGGTTCCTAACTTAAATCCTGCCTATTTTGCTGCTTATAAACCGTGTATTTGTGTTGGCTTTAAAAACCATTATGACAAAATATTTCGATATAAAAGAGTTAAAGGAAGAATTACTTGGTACGTAAATCGTACCATTTCAGCATGTCTTAACTTGAGAATAAGCAAGTGAATAGTCTGACAAACAGGGTATTGAACATGGGCTTAAAAAATAATCCAATTGCTTAATGAAAGTTGCAGAACAGAGAAATAGAAGATGAAACATAGTCTTGAAGGGTAACACAGAGGAATTGCTTTAAAACAACAAGTCTGAGATTAATAAAATGAAGAGTATTCCTACTAGACACCGAAATTTGCTTCACCTGTGCCCCAAATTTAGTTGACGAATAACATAATGACTGACTGCTGTGGATTTATCTTAAACGTAAACCAAAACATCAACCAAACATTAATCTAATAAGCTACCACCACACAATACATTTAAAATCATATTGGCATGTTGTCAAATGTGTAGGAAATGTATTCATATGGCTGTGTATGTGTCTTTGAAAGCCTTCTTCAAAAACAACAAACAAACAACACATGGTTCATTTGTCAATGTAAAGTGTTTATGAAATTTATCCTGTTAATAAGCACAACGCATCTGTAAAATTGTCAATAAATTTACGTGGGAATTAGTATTAAAACATGCGACAAGTGTGTTATTAATGAAACCTACTTTGCTGAGGAAATGATTGTTATGTGGCTGATAACAGACAAGAAAGAAACTTCAAACACACTGACAAAGTGAGTGCGTGAGTGAAAGAATGTATGATTTTAAGCATTTATGCAACATATTGTCATTTATGCATAATTTCTCTTTTTTTCTGCTCCAGTTGTTTATTTTTTTTGAGCTGTCCTATGATTAAAACATAAAATATGATTCTGTCATTTACGCATATTAAATGATAATTGTTGTATTTGTATGATGTAACACTGTCACATTAATGAGGAAAACAAAGGAAATGTGTATAACTAAATATGTAAGCATGAATGTAAGTACTGCGGTATGTTTTAAATGAAACCTGATTAATTAGCTAATTTTTTGTCAGGGCATAAATGCCCATGACAAATTTCTACTCAATGGCTTATGATTCATAGTCACACTAAGGTCGATATATATTTTAGGAGATACTTAAAGACCCTATTAGGATTTTATTTATTTATTTATTTATTTACCATCTACAGAATTAAATTCTTACAGATTACCTAATTATAATATTTGAATAATTATATTTTAAACAATGTATAGCTTAAATTAAAATTTAAAATTGGTCTACAGCTATTTATTAAGTGCAAACACCGTGCAGTTGACTCGTTTAGAGAATAGTTGTTTCTATGGAAATCTTCTTCAAATATACGATTATTCCTTAAGAGTCTTATAGATTAATTTATTTTATAGATTAATCATTCTATAGCGAAATATAAATAAAATTTGTTTTCTATTTGTTGTTTGTTTGTTCTTTATGAAAAATTTTTGTTTTCTAACGGAATCGTCTGAGTCTGTATACTACAAAGAAGATTGCCAAATACTTTTGACCCAACCACTCCCATTTTTACGCCCACTTTTCAATAATTTTCACTGGCCACTGTTCAAAAAGATGTCTGCCCGTACTTAATTTAAGCCTGAAATTATGCTTTGAAATATTTTATTTACCATTTTGGTTGGCTCCTCTGATAATAATGCTAGCAAAAACATAAGCTACTTTATAAAATATTTACTGTTTGACTGTATTTATTTTAATGTGTTTTATTTGACAATTTAAATTCTATTTGCAAACGGATTTCTATAAAAATTGGATACCCACTCATGTAATAAAGTACCGGGCAAAATACATCTAGTTAACTTGTAATATTGAACGAAATATTCGATTGCATACTATTCGAGAGCAGCATGAATTTTCATACACACCCATTCCCAAGTACTTACTAACACAATGCACATGCCATGTTTAGATAGGACTATAAAAATGACACTTCATGACGGGAAAACAGCAAACTTTATCAGTTTAATGAATGTAAAAGCAACAGAGGATGAGTTAGAAAAAAAATACAATTACAATGTTAAATCAACACTCTTGGCCAGAGTGGTTGACAACTCAAATAGAATCGGAATTTAAATGCCAAACATAAGTGCCTCTTAACAGACACTTGACACTTTTTGTGTTAAAGAGCCGTGTACCAAATAAATTTCTATATAAACACATAAACATAAAATACTGTAAATGTACGAGCATAAAGCCAACCGAATACATTTTACAACAAAATCAAGTCCTTATTCACACTTTGCAATGACTCTGTAGGTACGGTGATACCATAAGGAAATTATGCAGATTAAATAAGTCAGTGGGTATGTCTGTCCATTTGTAGAGGTGGTGGAGATATCAAAAAAAAAAATAGATGAACAGCAACACACATTTCGAGTGCAAGCCCGCTTGTAAGAAAGAATTCGTAGATGTTTGGTTTTTTTTTACTATTTTAACTTTGCATTTTTTTATATAAAAATGATACGGTTGTTGTCGCGCTATTATTTTCATTTATTTTAACATTCATGATGCTGTGAATTTCACACATTTGTTGTGTGTTGATTTTCTTCGTTTTGCAAAAATTTTCTACCCTTCATCATTTAACAGACACAGCAGCGCATTATGTTTGATGACGCTGTGTTGTTGTCGTTAAAGTGTTGACTACAACCCTCTAATTTTAAAATCAAACACTTGCTTGCTTGCCTGCTCTAAATAAAGTGTCAACAAGAAACCGAAATTTACATTTCTTTTTTGCATTAAATATATGGTGAGTAACACAATTTATTAAAATTGCAAAAATTATAAATTTCAATGCTAAGGAATTGAATTGAGAGAGAAGCAATCATAATAAAGTTTTTTAATTCTTCTCAATCGTATTATTATCAATACCTCTAGCAAAAGAATTTTTTTTGTACCGCTTATAAGTTCACATGCTTCAGATGAAGCCAACGAGATTCTGTTCTTTACTAAATTCTCTTCAAATGTGTTAAAATGTGTTCAATAGAAGAACTTCTCCTGTAGTGCGATTTAGTAACTTTTATTACGTTATAACGTATAACGATAATTTGTCGAATTCGGTATTCAGTAACTTTCTCACAAAAATTGTCGGTACGATAGCAATAGTTATTTGCCATGATTATTCTGTGCTGTTAACTTCGTCACAAGCTTCGAAAATTTTTGTCAGAAAGTTACTGAAATATCGTTATACTTGTTTTTTCGATACGAATGTTCGCAATAAAAGTTACTGAATCGCACTACTTCTTACGAGTCCCTTAGATATGTTCTTGTACTTTTCTTTAAAACTTGTGAGTTTGATAATACTAAATGTCCTTCATAGTGTTGGAACATTAAAAATATTAAAATGTGGCTAAAAACTAAGCATGTGTCCTTTTAGTATTTCTTTTTTATTAAACGTTTTTTTTTTACAAAATGCTAAACTAGTTAACTTGCTATCTTAATACAGCGCTAAAGAAAAATTTACTTTTTGTTTCTTCTTAAATTGTTAGCTGGGTTATAAACTTTAAAACAAAATACGCTATTCTTACAACTCATGACAATAATTCCTTCTGTATGCAAATATCTGTATGTGCGCGTACATTAAAATCCTTTTGAAGGAAATCTGATTGCTAATATGAAGCACATTTTTCTTAATTATCAGATTTTATTTTAGATTTTATTTGCAAAAGAACATTTTGCGAGTATTTGATAAGTATTCCTCTCACTAACCCATTCCTTCCCAAACACACATTTTAATAATTATTACACATGACTTTTAAGTATAAATGATACTTTTGTTTTTTTTTTTTTGTTGTGTGAAAATTTCTCTCCAGCTCTGCTATTTGCAAGCAGGATTTAGTACGTGCTTGTCTTTGCTATTTCTTACACACAAATTTTCACTTTTCACAAAACTGTCAACAACATTTGATAATTTCAACATTATTTCGACTGTCTGTTTCTTTGTCTATGTGTTACTGTCAATTTGCAGTTAAGGGTTTGAGTTTTTCATTTTTATATGCATTTCTAAATGAATTTAGTTATCAGTGAGTGAATATACGAGGATCCCTTTCATTAGCATAACAATTTTCTTAGCAGTAAATGCCTCATGGATTTTAGAATAATTTTCTTAAATTAAAAAAAAAAAATAATAAAAATAATTCGATATAAATTTAGCAGAATTTTTTATACTCAGAAATTTTTAAAAATTAATTTTTAAATTTTCATGGGTTTTCTTTCTGTAAAAAATACAATTTAAAATTTTAATGAAAAATTTGTAATATTAATTAAATGTTTAATTGAATAAATTAAATGTATAGCTACGTTTTTACCCAATCATAAAAACAGCTGCCATATTTCAGGCGGAGCTCCACGCTTTTGAGCTACATATTCGCTAAGCCATGTTTACGAAAGGAAACTAATGATACTTGAATATACAATCCTTAAATAGAAAAGCAGTATAAGCAAGCTATTTTTCCAATAGGGGAGGCTTCTCAATGGTCTGGCAAAAAGGAACTGGTAAGAATACTGCAGCATGAAGGGCATGTGGGCCATGAAATGGTGCACTATCTGGCGAAAAAGGGCTTAGATACCCCTTTCATAGGCTTAGAGCGGAGTGAACAACAACGTAATTGTGCTTTACTAAGGGAAGCAGAAAACAAAGTCTACAAGATTGCTGAAAAACCACAGTAGACATGCGAAAGTCAAAGCGACTCATTAGCCCCGGACGTATTTTTTTTTAAAGAACTCAAATCCCTGAAGTTTCTTAGCTGTCTAGGCAGGGATCGAACCTGCTAACCCAAGATTGATAGCTTACCTACTAGTCTACGGGGGCAGATACTATTTTTAACCTCAGCAAAAGTGGCATAAAACTCTACCCTCAAGTAGAACAATGATGTCTTTTGGATAAGAAACAACTAAATATATACTGTGCCTTTGCTCAGCGGTAAGAAGACGCAGAATTTGCTTTCAAGGAAAACGGTCAATAACTAAAAGACTTAGGTAAAATGAATCTCACAGCAACTACGAGATTCCTAAGGAGTCTTGAATTGTTTTAGTTGGGAATTGGGCTGCACGATAGGTCTTTCAGGTAGAGGTACAACTATAGCCCATAATAATACAGTGGGAAGAAATCATTAAAGCTTAAGCAAAATCTATAATTGACATTTCGCTATTAATAATTTGATTTACTGCGGTCTAGAATATCTAAAGTAAAAATATTAGTGTGACACTAAAGTCGATATCTTTTTAAAAACGACTTTAAATGCATAAAATTCTTAAGAGTAAAAGTCAGCTCTTAATAAATTAAATAAAGAATAATACAATTGACTCTTATTTAGAGCTTACTTTTATTCATAAGAACTTATGAACTTAAAACAGTTTTTAGAATGATACAGACTTTAGTGTGATTATGATTGTGCAACTTTAAGTTCAGCTTTAGATGAAGTTTTCGAAATGAATGTTATTCTATCCTCCCTCGCAGTTTGCAATATTAGCAAACGTGTAAATAGTTTGAACGCGTTACTGTCTTTTGTCAGTCAGTGTTGGTTGTCATGATGTTAATTACCCAGTGTAACATCCAATCTTTACAACTTTTTACATACTGTTTATTATCATTAAGCTTTTTGTTGCTATTTTTATTTTTATATTTATTTTTGTGTATTTTTTCCCCAGACTTTATTATAAAAATATAAAAACAAAGAACTGTACCATATTTATGCATGTCTGCATAAGAATATCTTTAAAGTATTAAATGTAATAGAACAACACACACACACACATACACATGATACGACAAAGTAGATTATCTCAAAGGACCTATAAATCCAGTAATTAAAGTCAAAGTCACAAGACAGTTCTTTCTTATGATGTGCACATGTATTTATATGAGTATGTGTAAGTGAAGAGGAGGAAGTCCTTATTTTTCCTTTATAAGTTGTTAGTTAGTCTTATCAGCTGCTAGAGCTGCTGCTTTGTCGTGCATAGACAGCTACTGTCTGGCTTATATTTAATATTTCTCTTTTGTATGCTTAGCCTTTTGTTGGTGTGCGAGTGTATGTGTACAGGGTGTTGTTGTATTGTGACCATCACCCTCGCTACTTCAGTAGCAAAAATTTTAAGTTTCAACTTGGGTCTTTTTGTGAAATTAAGCAATTTCTTTGTTATCTTTATCTAATTTCTTTGTGTTATTATAAGCTATTCGGTAACACAATTTAGGCTATAAACAAGTGCCTTTTTTTTTGCTTTTCCAAATATTTAGAGGGCATTTTAAGATTTAACATTTTAATCATTATCATCTGCATCCTCGTCATTTCCAGTGTTTAGTTTGTTCAAGTCAAAACAAAAACAGCCTACCTAAATCCGTATATGCAAACTAAGCAACTACCACGAGTATGTACAAGAAATTTATAGTTTTCTTTTTGTTTTCTTTCAAATGAAAAATGAAATTATCTAAAATACCTCATCAAAAGGCTATAAATCACCTAGAGAGTAGTTAATTTAAACTGAATCCACGTTGCTAAATGTTGTTATAGATACCACCAGCGGTACTTTCTCTTTGTTTAACAAAAATTCATGCATTTTCACATACTCTGTCAGCTAAAGATTAACATTTCCTTTTTAGCCTTAAATAGCTAAAGCTTATAAAGTGACAGTTCCATGTGTGAAAAAAAAAAACAAGAACTAGAAAGTATGGCTGCTGTTACATTCAAATGTTTTAAATCAAATTAAACTGCAGTTGATATTGAGCTTGAAAGGAATTACATGAAAAAATTTTAGGCTAAAATCCTTAAAGATAAACAAAAAATTTAATTTGTTACTAAAAAACCGTTTTATAACACAAGTCTAGATACAAAATTAAAATATTTTTGTAATGCCATGAGCATGAAGGTCAAGTTGAATACCTAAAGTAGTAAAATTACTTTTTAAGTCTATAGAAAAAAAAAATAATTAGAGCCAACTGCAGAAATAGCTCTCTAATTGTAGTTACAAAAATTGGTAAAAATCGGCCATAAAATAATCTTTAAATTGCGCTATAATCAGCTTTTACTGAAGGGCTGCACAAGCATACTTGTACTTGAAATAACTTTAATATAAAATATTACACATGTTTGCAGTGATATGTGGCTTTCAAGTCTGCTTGTGCAGCCCTTTAGTTTTTACCAGTCTTGTAATTTCTCCGATTTTTGCAAGGTTTTGTTAAAAAAAAATTTTTTTACAAAAAAATTCATAATTAAAATTGCTGTTGGAGCATGATACAGGTCAATACAATAGTCTCCTAACTCCATATATCGCCTACCAGCTGCCACAAACTAGTAAGTAACGCTACACACAGTGCGACATTTAAAATATAAAGGGTGTTCGAACAAGAACACAAGATTTAAATTTGGCGCCATTTGAAGTGTCATTGTTTGCTAGTAGAAGGTACGAGGTTAGTAAAAAATAACCATGGACAGCGTAGGGAGTTCGTTAATTGGGTATTGGAGAGACAACATGAAAATGCTGATTTTGCCGATAAAATCATCTTCAGTGACGAGGCCCATTTCCATCTTGATGGCAAAATTGTCGCATTTGGGGTGAGGAAAATTCTCGAGTGATTCACGAGAAGCAAATGCATCCTCAACGTGTTACTGTGTGGTGCGGTTTTTGGGCTGGAGGAATCATTGGACCTTTTTTTTATGAAAATGAGGCAGGTCAAGCGCAAACAGTCAATGGTGGTATGATGAAATAATAACGAGTTTTTTCTTGCCTAGAATAGAAGAAATGAATGCGGAGGGCTTGTGGTTTCAACAAGACGGCGCCACATTTCATACAGCCAGAGAAACAATTCAATTGCTGCATCAGTTATTTATTTAAAATTTAAATCTTGTGTTCTTGTTGGAACACCCTTTATTTTGACCAGGTTTTTGAAATAAAAAAAAAATAAAAAAAAAATTTGGGTCGATGTTTTTGAAAAACTCATTTGAAATTTTTACTACCGATTTTGGAGTTATAATTTTTTTTTTGAAATTAAAATTTTTATCAAAAAGAGAAAAGAAAGATCTAAGCGAATTGCGAAACATAATACTTAAAAGAATTTTTTTCTATTAAATAGAAAATCTTCTACAAAAAAATCTAAATTTCAATTAGCATTATTTTTTAAAGAACCATAACTTGCAAAATAAACATCATAAAAATATTCCGTTTCTGCTTTCATACCCACTAGAGGTGTAATTAACCCGAATATTAACAAATTCTATGACTTTATTTTTTTTCGCTGTCCAGTTCAAGTGAAGTGCATCAAAGTTTTTTTTATTATTTTAAAGTATAGAAAATTGTATCTTATTAAATTGTGGATAAATTCAGAACGTATAAATGAATTTTCATGAACTATGACTCATTTTATTTGTATCATACGCAGGTATTAATATTAAGTATGCAATTTAAAATGTGGTTCATTTCCAATTTTTAATGAATTTTTAAAAAAAAAATTTTTGGAATTTTTCTTGAAAAAAAATTTTTTTTGGACAAAACTTTGTGAAACTCCAAGACTGTTCCAAAAATGATTTCAACACGATTTAAAGGTTATTTTATTCCCCATCCTTTTTTGTTCTTGTAAGTTTAATTAGTTCTCCACTTATTGCTAATTATACGGCGCAACCTTTTGTTTTTTCTGTATAGCGGCATATCTCGAGAACTACACGTAGGAGTATACAGTTTGAATCACTGTATCAAGTATACCAGAAATCAGTTTTAGTCTTGTTGCCCCCAAAATCATTGTAGGCCTGTGTAGTTTATAAGGAAATTAAATTATTCTTAACCAGTTTTGTTATGAAGTACTCGACATTATATTTAAAAATTTATAATTTATAAATTTATAAGTTGTAAACAACATAATTTCAGGTTTAAATTACGTACGGGCACATATTTTTATAGACAGTGAAAATCGTTGAAAAGAATGGTAAAAATGGCGATGATGGCCGGTCTAAAATTAGAAAGACTATTTGTACCAAATTTCAAAAAAATCAACTTAAGATTTTCTGCTTAACAAAAATATAAAATATTTAATTATTTCCACAAAAAAGACAAGAATAATTTTCAAGCTAAATATCAATAAAAAAAAATGTTAACTTACACACACACACAAATAAACACAGTGACAAGAAAGCAAATATTAATCTTTATACTTCAGTTGAAGTTTGTTTACGTTCAGATTAATATAATGACAAGTGAAACCAGCTTGCGGCTTTTGTTTATCTAAAGATTTTGATATTTGACAAATTGATTGAATCAATAAAGAGCAAAATCACAATAAGAAAAAAATATAATAATAAAAATGAATAAAATAACAACAACAACAAACAGATGCTGAGGAAAGTAGAAAAGAAATGAGAAAAAAATCATCATTGACGTACATAATATTATAATGACACCTACGGGTTGATAAACAAGTTTGCTTTTTGTTTTGTTTTATTGAACAGCGAAAAAAGACTGATGACGATATTTGATTTTAAGGTTTAAGTGTTAAACCAAACAAGTTGAAAGAAAACAACAACAAAAAAATATTATTGAAGATTTAAAATATGAATGTAATTAATGAATGGCTTTATCAAATTGGAATTAAAAAGCCTGCTTAGCAGTAGAGGCACAGCATGTGCAAAATTGATATGCTACAGCACTACGCAGCAACGATTGTACGCAGCAAAAAGGGAATGCGTTAAATGTCTTTTAAAAAATAATCTAATTCAATCAATTAATTAGTATGAACTCGTTTTTTGGTTTATTTAAAAAATTGTCTGGTTGATTGAATATTTAATTGATTCAATTAAATTTTTTGATTCAATTAAATTTTTTTAATGCGACAATTATTTTAATTAATATCATATTAAATTAATTTGAGGAAAAAGCGTAGAGATCCACATACCTGGAATTTCAAAATTTTTTTAATAATAATCCAAAGCAACTTCTGAGTATTTGGGCAATAGGTTACAAATCTAGACAACCTTCCCTTTGAAATGATATCGGCGGCACACCTCCATCCGATGGTTCAAATTTTCGATGACGCTGAGGCATAATTGAGGTTCTATGCCGTTAATGTCACATCTCGTAATCTTCTATGGTTCGTCCGGAAGTCACTAAGATCCCTCAGATTAAATTATCTTTTGCTTTTAGTAATTTTCAGTGAAAAATCGGGATTGGTACCTCGGCAAAATTTATATTTACTTATTTATTACATTGTACGAATGGTTTTTTTTTAAATTTATTTGGTAAGAGCTAAAGCATATGCTGTTAAAGGTACTGGCTCACTACCCTACACGATCGTACGATTATGTCAAAATAATATGTGACAAAATTCTGTCCTACTTGAAGATATCGCTTTAAAATGGCGAACTTTATGCCACACTATTATGCCAAACTATTATGCAAAAACATATGTTTACTCACATTAATACCTTTTAAAAGTATTCATTTTCTTCTTTGCCGAAAAATATTTTACAAATATGTACAATGAAAAATAACCTAAAAGTTTGTATAAACAAAACACGAGCTTGGTATTGTTGATATTTTGAACATAGAAAATGCAACTCTGATCGCACTGATAAAATTTATTTTATGAAAATTTTCATAACATTAAAAAATCGGACAGACCTGTCAAAAAGCCTGCTTGTTCAATACACACTATCATACTTTTTTAGCACACATGCGTTTTTAGACAGATCGTACAACTAAGTAGGATAGTGAGTCAGTACCTTAAGAAACATTAACTCGCCAATCAACCACTTCAGTTTCAAAGCTCAGTTGAGTTTTGCTTTATACTTACTTTGTTTATATGGTTAGGGAACAGACAAAATAGAAAACAATTAATTTTCAACCATATTTTTATCATTTAATTAAACATATTATGCTTATTATAAACATATTTTTGGTTATAGTTAAAATTTTAATAAAAATAATATAATAAATTGAACCAGTAAATAAAGTTTCGTTAGAAAAAAATTAGAAGAATGTTTATCGTAATCATAATAATTTTTAGATGCTTCAAATTAACAATAATATTTTTGGAGAGAACAAACTATGTTTGCCATGACCAAATTCATTCATATTTCTTTTTGTGCGTGCCTAATGATAGAATTTAATTCATATAAATATTTTCTGAATTTTTCAAATAATCCAATGAAATATTCAGTCTTATTACGAATTTCGGATGTCAGGACAACGACACTTTTTAATTAAATATTTTCATCCAATGTTGTATTTGGTTAGACTAAGGAAATATTGCATTAAGTCAATGAAATATTTAATCATTGAGAATATTTCATTAGTGCTCATAGTTTATGAAATATTTCATTGAATCCATGAAACAGTTTTCATTTTTCTTCCACACGTACAGAAAAAAGATGGATGAATATGGTCACCTCAAACATAGTGTGTTCTTCACAAAAATATTATTATTAATTTGAAGCATCTAAACATTATTCTGATCACGATAAACATGTTTCTAGTTATTTTTAGCCATATTATGTTTAGTGTCTTAGATCAACCATATAATTATCATATTATGTTTAATAAAATTTTACTTGAAATCATAAATATGTTCATAGCAAACATAATAATGATAAAAATATGGTTGAATGTAAATTGTTTTCTATTTTGTCTCTTCCGCAACCATGTAACTAAAGTGAGTATAAAAGAAAAACTTAATCGTTCAAACTCAACTGAGCTTTGTAGCTGAAGTGGTTGAGTGGCGAGTTAATGCTTTTTAACTAAGTGTTCGCAAGTTCGAGCCCTGGTAGAGTCAACTAAAATTTAAAAAATAAATTTAAACTCGATGTATTATGTAATATATAAATAATAATAATGTAAATAAATACAAATTGATAGAAAAGAAAAATCAATGGAATAAAGAAAACTTTATTTATACAAAAAATTTAAATTAAAATTTTTTTTAAAATCATATTAAAATATGTATGCATTAAAAAAAATTCTTGCCTTGACCGGGGGTTGAACCGCAACATCTGCAGTTGAAAGCTATTTTTAATATCTTTGATTTAAAAATATATATGGTTAGAAGCAATCATAAATCTAACCATACTATGTTTCCACCAGAATATGGTTGCCTCAACCATATTTTTTCTTTGCGTGCAGTAAGGACTTTTGTTTCCTTTTTTTTTGTTGTGTTAAATTAAAGCAAAGGATAACGTTCAAGATTTACGGACAGTTTAAAATTTTTAAAAACTTAAGGTTTCCAAAGCATCAAAATGACAAATTTGATTTTAGAATGAGTGCTTGATTTACTATTTGTGCTTGTTTGTGTGCAGCGTGTAATCAATAACCTTTTGTGAATGTGAATTTTCAAAAAAAGACTTCCTGGCATCAATTCTGGTTTTGAATATTTTTGCCTTAAAATACAAGAAACTTTAAAAAGTAATTAAACAAAATGTTGCTGCCATCACACTTTATGATATTCGGTTTTTCTTTACATTTTAGAATTTTCCCGCCATTTTTTTTGATATATTTTTTTTTGATAAGACTCATCTGTTGCATTTATGATGGCGGCGGTAAAAGACAGACATTTAGCGCTTAACTTGACTAGGAACTTTGTTAATAAAAAAAAAAGTAAAAGAAAAAACTTCTTAAAGGATGACTTTGAAAATAAACTTTTGTTTTAAATAAAACGAAGAAAGTTTACAGAAAAACTGAATATTTTGAAGTTTCTTTGTGTTTGCAAAGTGACTGTGTGTATTTTGATTTGGTTTGGTTTTTGAAACATGGTCGGCAGACTTTTTATAGCTGTTTTCTTTTTGTTGTTTACAACAAAAAGTTAACGCAGAAAAAAAATTAAGGAAAAAACTGGCCTAAACTAAGCAAAACAAAAATCAATAATTTTAGGTATTTAAAAAAAGGAAAAAAAAAACTAAATAAAATTAGAATTAAAATTTAAACAGTTTTATTTCAATGGCATGATAGTTTACAATGTAGTTTCACCATTAAGGTTTAGACATTTACCACAAGAAGAAGGTAAAAATGATATAAAAAAAAAAATAGAAAAGAAAAAGTTACGTCACCATTCCTAATTGCCATGGCTTGCCGCAATGCATAAATCCAAAGACAGATAAATAGATACCCGTACTAAACGTGAGGTTATGTTTTAGGTTACCCAACTTAACGAGATGTGCCAAATAGAAATCATGTGCGAGTACAGAAAAAAGAAAACCAGGCTTGGAAAATTGTATGTTAACGTCATCTCACTGAGAGGCCTATGCTATACATCATGTCTAGTTGAGAGTAATAATAATAATTTTGTTTAGAACCGGATTCACAATCTTTTTAACTAAAAACCAGCTGTAGCTTAGTAAATTTTAATGACTATTGGCTAAAAGTAGCAAATTGTGGTTTTCTTATCTCTATCTAAAAATGCTTTTAGTTTATTTTAATTTGAATTTTGTAAAGAACCCCAGAGAAATTACTGCTTTTTCGTAGACGTATTTAAAGTATGTTTTATAAAAAACTAGAATTAGTGTAAAAATGACCCAAATATTTAAAAAAGTACATCTTTTTTTAAATTGCCATATACCATCTGAATAGTTTCAAAACTAAGTAACTCGTGTACCACCACCTATATGTTTCGTGTATCGTTATTTCGTTACTCGTATAACTATGATAGTGTGCTTTTAAGCAAATCGTATTACATGAACCAAAAAACTATACATTCACTTTATTGAATGTTTAATAGAAATTGATTTTTAGTATTGGACACATAAATTTTTTCATTTACAATTTTGCTGTACAGCCATTTACACTAAAACTAATTTTTCTATCTCTGCTCTAACATAGTGTATGTGTGACTCTCCCTGTGCACAAAAGAATTTAAATTACACTAACCATTTTAGCAATAACAACAAAACAAAAAAAAAACTAGCAAAGCCAGTAGAAAATATTAATAACAGCAACAATAGTAAGCCGTTCTGCCAACTACAAGGTGGGCTAAAAGAAATCTTGCTTTTGGAAGATGTTCTTATTTTTGCAAATGGAGGCCAATGTCAAATCTGTTTTAACATTTATGAACTAGACAGATGTAGAATACAAGTGAACAAGCCATGGAGCGATACACTCCCCAAGACTGCGGAATAATCGAAGTGGACGATTTTTTGACCAAAATCATAAAGAGCGATGAGGCTCATTTCCACCTTAGCGGGTACGTGAACAAGCAAAACTATCGCTTCTGGGGCACCGAAAAATTACGACTGATGCACGAGGAGCCATTAATTCCACTCAAAGTGACTGCATGGTGCGCTGTTCACGCTGGAGGAGTCATCGGGCTGGTCAAAAGACAACAGTGGATGGTGCGCGTTATAGGCCCATGTTAACCGAATTTTTTCTGCCGCAATTGAACGAATTAGAATTTTTTGGTTCCAACAGGACGAAGCAACGGCACACATTTCATTTTCATTTAGAAAAAAATGAGAGCCAAACAATATCGGATGACTTCTTTTCGCCCACCTTGTAAAGGGTCTGCCATCTAACGTTTTTTTTCAACTAGTGCTTATTTCGTGAATGGTAACACTTAGCTCATGTCTGATTTAACAGATAATTAGTTTTATCCTTCCGCTGAAAGAATATGGTTGTGTTTTCGCTTCGCTAAGTGGGCCTGCGATCGATGCCGATTTTGCCAAAAAAAATCATCTTTTCAGATGAAGCTCATTTTGATCTTGGCGGGTAGGTAAACAAGCAAAATTGTCGCATTTGATTAACAGAAAACCCGCACGCATACATTGAAAAGCCGACGCACCCAAAACGAGTCACTGTATGGTGTGGATTTCGGTCCAGAGGCATAATTGAGCAAGGAGTGGCCGTTAGTCAATGGCGATCGTTATCGGGCCATATTGAACGAATTTTTGTTCACAAAAATTGAAGAGGAGGATATTGGCAACATTTGGTTTCAACAGGACGGTGCTACGTGCCACAGAGCCGAAGCTACACTCGATGTTTTTATAAAATTTTCAAAAAAAAAAAAGTTATTTTGCGGAGCCGTTATAAAGCAAGGTTAGCGATTTTTGTCGGGCATATTTTTAGCAAGCAGTACGTTAAAGTTAAATGGAACTCTTTAAAAATTTGTATTTTAGAGATTATTTCTTAGTAATCTGCACATGTGAAGGTAAGCCCTACGTAGAAAGAAGAGAGATCTCGATTTGCAACAACAGAAGCAGGAGCTTCTTGAGAAGATATAACAGCATTACGCTGACTATAAATATGGCGGACCTAGACATGGAGAAATTATGAATGGACTTTTCTGGGAAGAAGATTTTATGCCTTCCCGAAGTAATGCAGAAAGCTGGGTCTTCAAAAATATACTCTATATACATATATTCTATAAAACTATAAAAAAATTATTAACAGCCATTATTACAACTGGCTTATAAGGTGTCAGATAGTTATAATTAACTTTAGTTAAAGTAAATGACAAAGTGACCAATAACAAGTTATTTTTTTAATTGAGGAAAAAGGA
The DNA here is from genome assembly GCA_947397855.1 of Thelaira solivaga. Classification (NCBI taxonomy): domain Eukaryota; kingdom Metazoa; phylum Arthropoda; class Insecta; order Diptera; family Tachinidae; genus Thelaira; species Thelaira solivaga. The sequence continues at coordinate 61,550,905 of OX377612.1, read as the reverse complement.
TATTTCCTTCTGTTCTTACTCTGGGTGCGCCCCTCTGTGTATACATGGATGTATGTCTGTTTACTCATCTACAAGGTAAAGGATTGTGGTTTTAATTCATGTTACGTTTCATTTTGGTGCTTGCATTCATTTTGCATTTTGTATTTTCGTTTTACTTTTTTATTTAAATTTTATGTTATTATTATTACCCGCATGTACTTTTGTGTCAAGTTATTCACTGCCAGCTTAGCCATTATCTATGCAAAAAAATGCTATTTTTTTTATAAAAAAAAAAGAAAATTAGAATTTCGATTTAGTTTTAAGTGGTTTATGTGCATGTGTGGGTTTAAGGATTATTGCAGCATGTTACAACAGATAAAATGTGTTGAAGAGAAATTGTATAAACAAAACTTAAAACGAAGCAAAAAACGTTAAGCTAAATTTATTTGACTGAATGATATGGTTTTTTATATTTATATATGAGTATATAAAAACTATGTAAAGCTCTATATAAAACTTTAACAAAACTTTGTTAAGTTTATGTAAATCATAAGACAAAAAAATACTTTAGGTGTTTACCTTAAAATTGTTAAAGAATTTGTGTATTTAGCTATTTTAGGCTTTTAGTTTAAATCTGCTTTAAATGAATCTTTCAAAGCTTAATAACGAACAATAAATAAAAAGAGAATAAGGTTCTGTAAAGTTATTTATTTTCATATTTTTCGATTTTTTATGCCAAAAATTAGCTTTTTTTTGTCAAAAAATGATAAAATTTTTTTTTTGTGTTATGGGAAAAAAATGTGAAAAAGAAAAAAGGCTATTGAAGGCTATTTTGAAAATGAAAAAAACTAGGAAAAAAGCTAAAGGCTAAATCATAAATTTCAAGGCTAAATGCGAGGAAAAAAGGCTAAGTCTAGCCTATAAAAGGCTAAATTGGCAGCACTGCCTATAGCAAACATTAACCCCCTTATCCAAAAAAATTAACGCAGACTTTAAAGTCAACGTTATCGAAATTTTTCATTAAATTTTTTCATAAATTTTACTTTAAAGTCTACGTTAACTTTTTTTGGACAAGAGCATAATTGTTTTATTTAATATTAATTATTCAATTTGTTTTGGCTGGCGATGCAACAAAAGTTAATACTCAATTCAAAAACATTTCTAAACATAAACTTTACTTGAAATCTTCTTAATTTTATAAAAAAAAATTTACATGAAGATACAATAAAGAATTGATATCATGTTTCCATAATGTAAGACTTATTAAATTAGCGTTGAACTCTTAATGAAATGGATTCTAGATAATTTTCTGATTGTTTTGCTTGATAATTTGATAGGAGCGCAACACAGCAAAGTTTTGTAATTATAATTCTTTTTGAAGGTACCTGCTTATTTTTTTTGCTAAAGAAATATTATAGCTGTAATTAAATTAAGGTTTTTGTCCGTGACAGTCGGTGACCGACGGAAAAGTTTTTATAGCACATAAACATATACACACATACATAAACATTTTTTTTTTTGGTTCATATTCTACAAAATATTTAGTGTCCATAAGCTTGAAACACAACCATCACCATAACCTCAATGAAATGGCAAGTGGAAATCCCAAAACAAAAACAAATATTGTATCGATTCACTAACACACAATACAACAACAACAACAACAACAACAACAACAACAATAATAATAATATTCATGGTATAACAACAGCATACTCCTACAGTGTATTTGTATGTACGAGTACATACATGTTTTGGCATGAGTTTACAAAATAAATTTGTATGTGTGTATATAAAGTACCGTTAGTTAGTTGTTCTCTTAATGGAGGATGCATGCGTGCCTTTAGAATATGGGTGGAGTTTTCCAATGGCCAAAAGCAATATACATATTTTATTTAGTTATATGTTATATGTACTTCATATATGATGGTATGTATCCACTAAAACACACACACACACACATACAGACACATCGATACATTAAAACTTGTATGTGACTGCTGAAAACGTAGTAAAAGAGACCATACAAACGCGTCCAATCAGAATTGAAAAAATAAAATTCTACACACCAACAGCCAGAATCACGGAAAATACAGAACAAGAATAAAATTGTACATACAATCTTACTAACAAATCATACATATTCGAGTAACGACAAAAAATATACGTAGACAGACTGAGTGAGAGGAAAGAGAAGCGTAAGCGACAAATAAAGAAAACATCATCATCATGAAGATGATGACGATGATGAAAGGAAACACAAATTTTCTTTTTTTCTACATTTTCTTGTAGCAAATTTTTTTTTTCCTTTTTTATTTTTATTTTTTGGAAAATCACGAAGACAAAATAAAAACACATACAAAAATTTTGCCCCTACTCATACTTACGAGTATGCCTGCAGTACATACATATGTATGGGTGCAGGTAGGCTCCAAGTATTGCCATAGAAAAAATACACCCAAAACTACACTCATAAGAGAGATCAAATGTGGGGAAAAATATAATTTAAGTGTCTGCCAGTTAGTACGAGTATGTGCATTTACAATAAAACGTTTTAAGTATGCTTGTTATGTATCGTTGTATGTGTATGAAACATGTGGTATATCATCTATATCATTATCGCATATACAAATTTTCCATTTATTTAAAATAATTTTTATGTCAAGAAAATGTAGTCATTTGCTTAAATCATGCCATATGAGGCTAAATATTAGATGGTGTAATTTCAAAATACACTCGTTTCTCGATAATTTGACATCAAGGGCCAGAGCAAAAGTTTAAAAAATGAAGAGTGCATCAGCGCATTCGATGTTGTATGAAAACTATCGTAATTTTAATATTTTTGTATGAAAAAATTTTAAAATTTTTGATACAAGTTACTCGATATTGAATACGGTGATTTGGGCCTAGGAGTCTAATCACCGCATTCGATAGCGAGTCCATTTTGGTGTCATGGCACTAGTCTTTGGTATCAGGCGAGTCTTCGATCGAATATAATCTTAATAAATATCATCATCAATCAAAATCTTAAAAAAATTTTAGTTTTATTTGGTTTTAGGTTAAACCAATTAGTTATTAAATTTTTTTTATTAATAACAAAATATTAATCTTTAGTTGTGCTTAATTCCAGAAATTGCGTTGGTTTTAAAATTTATTCTTTTACTCATGATATTCTCATGAGTTATTTATTCAGTACAATAAGTACTGGACCATTTCGTCAGACGCTACTCTGATTCCTCAGTAGATTACTTGCAAACATTAGAACCTTTATATTGTAAAAGCAATTGACTAAATAAGAATTATTAATCAATAGTTACAAAAAGATTCAAATATTCAAACAAAAAACTCAGTAAGCATTGAACTGAATAAATAAATAAATTTCCCAACCAACATTTTAATATTGAAAACTATATATTCTATTTTTATTCTTCTCTTCTCTTTTAGATTCGAATGCCAGGTGGGTATTACTGATTGTAATTGTAAATATATGAAAAACAAAAAATTATAAAAAATAATAAGAATAAAAAATTTTAATTAATTTTCATCTCTTGAATTTGAAGAAAAATATGTCAGAAGAAACAATTATTCATCCGTATTAAGACCAGGACCTTACACAGCAATTTTGTTTGGGCAATTTTTAGCATTGTTATTCAGTCATTCAATCAGCTTTCAAGCTATCTGTCTTCTTTTTTTTACATCTTTATAAAAAATACGAAGAGAGAACAAAAAATAATTGCCGAGTACGAGCAATTGTGTACCCTTTTCCATTTCTCTTTCCTCTCTCTCCTACAAAATCAAGAATTGCCCAACTAAAATTGCTGTGTGTGGTCCTGATTTAACAAAAACTCTTGTTGCCTAAATTTATGCTACAGTTCTTGACAAACATTTGTGTATAAATCTATTACAATTTAAAAAAAAAAATTCTATTCGATAGATATCGTATGCGATGATTTGCTTACTCGACACGTATCGAAATACTATTTGACACGATAGTCTACTCGCTATTGAAAAAAAACTGATTACACCCTAGAGTTCATATTTTATTTTATATGCTACTAGATATATGTGACCGGTTCCGCCCGGCCCGCTAGTGTATTACGTGAGTCGGTGTTCTTAGAAGGCTTATGTACCATATTTTTAAAGAAATCCGTTTACAAATAGAATTTTAATTGTTAATTAATCCATCCGAAATTTTTTATAAAGTAGCTTATTGTTTTGCTAGCATTATTAGCAGAAGCATCAGCCCAAGTAGTAAATAAAATAATTCAAAGCATAATTTTAGGCTTAAATTAGGTACGAGCACACATCTGTTTATACAGGGGCTAGAGAAAATTGTTGAAAAGTTAGCGTAAAAGTGAGGGTGGTCGGTCTAAAAGTAAATGGCGATCTTACTTGGAGTAAAGAGACTTTATGTACCCAAAAATTAGACAAATCCTTTGGAAAATAAAAATTTGTAAAACAAACAAACAAAAAACGAATTTTATTTATATAGACAAACTAGCAGATTTTAACCGATTTCTACCGGTTTGTTAAAGTAAGAATACTTCATATATACTAATTTAGAAGAATTTCTTAAATATCTTGATTAGTAAAATGAATTTAAGCAACTTTGTTGGAAAGTTGACATGAACGACACAAAATTACATGGCCCTCTTTCTTGAAGTTCAGAGCTTAATTGTATTAAATTTCAGAGAGATTAGTTTTAAAGAAATATTTATATAAGAGCAAACAAACAGAATGTACTCGTATTGAGAATTGTAATATTTTAAAATCCAAGGCCACATGAGCTGAAATCCAGGGTATTCTTGGTACTGAAACATTTTCCACCACTCAAATTTTATTCAGTATGGCTGCTTTTAAAACATTGGATGAAAGTTTTGTCACCAATAGTCTTGCATCAAAAGGTTAGTTCATTTGGAGGCATTCTGGATGAATTTAAAAATTCTTTTAAAAAAGCAACAGCTTAATAGATTTTTTGATTTTGAAGTTCCTGAAATCATAGTCACAAAAAAGTAGGTTTTTATTAAGAGCTGACTTTTGTTCATAAGAATTTAAAATCAATTTTAAAAAGATACCGACTTTAAACTGACTATCATTATGGGCTCATATCTATACATATTTGAATTATTAAAAAAAAAAATCAAATTCAACTAGTGGTTTGAAAAAGTGGGCATGGTCAGCCAAAAGTCATATCGAAACATTTCTGGAAAATGTAAAAAAATTAGCATTTTGATCATTATAAAAACATTTCAGCCAAGAAATCGACATTGTTGGTTCAGAAGTTATGAAATTCTTCTTTGAAGTGTAGAGAGCAAAGCGTATGTACCGAATTTCAGAAAAATTCATTGAAAAATAGTATTTTAATAATTAAAAAATTTAATTATTTTTTTAAAAAAGTAGGAGTAAAATTAAGCATAGTCAATAAAGAAGTCAATATCAATTTCAATTCATGTGCATACGAGCTCATACATATGAACACATCAAGCTATCAGATTGAAGACTTTAAAGTCAGTATTAACGTTATTTTAATCAATATCGAAAGACACTACAAAAACCTATAGCTTTTGGTGGCTTAAATTGAAAGCCACCGTTAATGTTTGTCTAAAAATGCAAGATTTAAAAGCTCACAAGCACAGTAAGCTGTAATTATGGAAACAAAAACTTAAATTAAATTCGAAGTTTTTGTTTCAAGCACTGTTTACTTTATAGCAACTGAATACAATAGTAAAATAGTCACAGCTGTAACCAAGTATAATTCCAACTCAACATTTGAAATCTTTACCTAGCAACGAAAGATATAAAAGGTTCTATTGAATTATCGATTAAATAAATTAGCCAACAATTGTGGAAAATTTATTAAAGCGGTGAAAAAAATGAAAATATTTTTTAAGAAATGTTTGAGAAAAAAACCAAAAGAAATGAAACCAGGCGCCATATTGGACGCAGTCATTTCACAATCTTCGGCCACGGCTAACAAATGTTTACTATACAAATTGGCAGACTATAAAAGAGGTATGTGAATGGTATTTTGCAGGTGCTTAAATAATTTTGTTTAATTCATTAAAAGGTGGTGATTTAATTGATGCCATTAACACTGGCGGTTTGGTGGCAGTGGAGCAGTTAATACGCGAACAGTTTGCTGTGTTTATGTATAACGATGGCAAGGGTCAGATTATAAATCGTGCTGAGTTTTTACGTTGGAAATATCGTGACCACACCGAGGTTACTATACCCATAGAAGCTTCTTTGTCGATACATGACCCTTTAGGTAAATGGCAAGATCATAATGCCTGCTGGCAAATGCAATATCGTGGTGCCTTGGGTGAAAGCTTATTGCATGTCTTGATAATATGTGATTCGAAAATACATACAAAATTGGCGCGTATATTGTTAAGGGTGTTTCCTCGTTTGGCCTTGGATGTTATGGAGGGTGAAGAGTATTTGGGTGCAAGTGCTTTGCATTTGGCTATTGCCTACAGTAACAATGAGTTGGTAGCTGATTTAATTGAAGCTGGAGCTGATATTAATCAAAGGGCTATAGGTAGCTTTTTTCTTCCACGTGATCAGCAGCGAGCACATCCTGCCAAGAGTACAGACTATGAGGGTTTGGCTTATATGGGAGAATATCCACTATCATGGGCTGCTTGCTGTGCTAACGAAAGTGTTTACAACTTACTTATAGATCATGGAGCAGATCCAGATGCTCAAGATTCATTTGGTAATATGATTTTGCATATGGTGGTGGTGTGCGATAAATTGGTAAGAAAAATCGTTAGCAAATTTAAAAGAAAAGTGTTGAAAGTCTTGTGTTTTTTGCAAGGATATGTTTGGTTATGCTTTACGACATCCCAAAACCCCAGCTAAAAATGGTATAGTGAATGATTCTGGTCTAACACCCTTAACATTGGCCTGTAAACTGGGTAGAGCAGAAGTGTTTCGTGAAATGTTGGAACTTTCAGCGAGAGAATTTTGGCGTTACAGCAATATAACTTGTTCAGGTTATCCACTCAATGCCTTGGACACTCTTTTACCAGATGGCAGAACTAGTAAGTCAGCTGCCATGAGTTTTTTTTTCAATTTTCCCTTTTTCTTATTTTTTGGCTTTCTTTGGTTCAGAGAATTTTTTCCCTTAAACAAAATTTTTCCTGGGAAAAAATCTTATAATTTAAAAAATTTATTTTTTTACTTTCGGCATTTCTTGGGCAGATTGGAATTCGGCTTTGTTTATTATTTTGAATGGCACCAAAGAAGAACATTTGGATATGCTGGATGGTGGGATTATACAACGTCTTTTGGAAGAGAAATGGAAAACTTTTGCCCAAAATCAATTTCTTAAGCGTTTACTAATTTTATTGGTTCATTTGTTATGTCTTTCCACTTCGGTTTATTTAAGACCGGCTCATGATGGTGATGACGATGCTGATGATGATGAAAGCATTAAAAAAACTAAGGATGCTAGCAACGAAAGCGTAGAATATGATGTACAGACTATAGCCCGCTATTGTGCTGAATTATGCACCATTACAGGAGTGCTTAGTTTTTTGATATTTCAACAGGGAGATGAAATTAAAAATCAAGGTCTTTCTGCCTTTCTGAAACAGTTGGTAAGGAGAATAGTGTCCTATTAATAAAGCTACTTTATATATTTATTTATATTTTTAGTCTCATGCTCCAGCTAAGGCCATATTTCTAGTATCGAATCTAATGATTTTGTCTTGTATACCCTTTCGTTTGATGGGTGATACCGATACCGAAGAAGCCATATTAATATTTGCTGTGCCCGGCAGTTGGTTTCTCTTGATGTTTTTTGCGGGGTAAAAGCCATAAATTTAAATATTTTATACAGAGAACATTTATTTTTCAAATTTTTAATTGATTCTATTAAACATTTTTATTAATAAGACAATTTTTTTTAAATTAAAATATACAGTTTTTTCTGTGTTGCAGAGCTGTGCGTCTCACCGGTCCGTTTGTTACCATGATTTATTCCATGATAACTGGTGACATGTTTACTTTTGGTATAATCTATTGCATTGTTTTATGTGGATTTTCTCAGGCTTTCTATTTCCTGTACAAAGGACATCCTCAGTTGCAGTCAACCATGTTTAATACGTTTCCCAGCACCTGGATGGCTCTATTTCAAACTACTCTCGGTGATTATAATGTAAATTGAATAAAAATTACTGATAAGGACTAGCAGAAAAGCGTGTGATGATTTGTATTTTCTGTATAATTTAGTATCCTGATTTAAATCTAACCACTTATCCGAATCTTTCTAAAACTGTGTTTGTTATATTCATGATATTTGTACCCATACTTTTGCTCAACATGTTGATTGCCATGATGGGTAACACTTATGCTCATGTTATTGAGCAATCCGAGAAAGAGTGGATGAAACAATGGGCCAAAATTGTGGTTACATTAGAAAGAGCTGTTACTCAGGCAGATGCTAAAAGCTATTTGGAAGCCTACTCTATACCTTTAGGACCCTCTGATGACAGTGGCTTTGAGGTAAGAGGTGTAATGGTTATTAAAAGTAAAAGCAAAACTCGCGCTAAGCAACGAAAAGGAGCAGTTTCGAATTGGAAGAGGGTAGGTAGAGTAACCTTGAATGCTTTAAAGAAACGTGGCATGACGGGTGAAGAAATGAGACGTTTAATGTGGGGTAGAGCTTCTATATCCAGTCCTATTAAAGTGGCCAAGCAAAAATTAAAAGATCCCTATAATTTGCATCCCACAAATACCACAAGTCAATCAAATATTACAACAGCTATGGATATGCTTAACTTTGCTAACGATCCGGCCTCAAGTGTAGGCACTACTTTAAAGGTTTCTTCTACTGTGGCAATTGTTTCAATAGCAGATCCTTTTAGAGAACTAGTGTTAAAATCTGATGATCCTCCTGAAATACATGATCCTCAATTCTTCGCCGCTTTAAGAGAGCTGGCTAATAAGGCTTTTGATTTGGTCAAACAAACCCTAAAAGCTCAAGATCTTAGACCTAAAATACCTTTAGAAGCCACCAGCTTAAAAGATGTCAATTTAGCAAAACAACTGGACACCACTGAAGCCTTGAATATTCCTTTAACTGGTAATTTGACAACACTTTTTCAACATCCTAAAGATATAGTGGATCCCAAAAAGTTGGAACAATTTTTAAAAATGGTGGCTGAAGTGGACACCGAGGAGAGTGATGGTGGGGGTCCCATACTGGGAAAGCTATCATTAGCACGTAGGACTAGAAATGCTTTATTTAAGGCTCCCATAGCAAAAAGTACTCTAGGGGAGAGTACAGATAAATTAATAAAATCTGTATGGGATCAAGCACCTGCTGAGCAAAAGGAAGAAAAAGAAGAAGAAGATGAAAACAAAATACCGGTATTAAGCCCAACACTGAAATTTTTTTCTTTTTTTGGTTTTAACTTATATTTTTGAAGAGTTTTGATTTTCAACAAGCATTAGATGAACATGTTTTAACTGTGGAACAAGAAGCTGAAGTGGAAACTGAAACAGGGAATGATGATGATTCACCAGAAACGTACGATGATATGCCCACTGCTGAGGAAGTTCATGCCACCATGAAACAGTTTCATTTACGAAAACGTCAGTATCAGCAAGATGATGCAGCAAGGAGAGCAAAAAGTGCAAGAATACGTCGTAAAAATAGGTTAGAGAAAACAAGATTTGCGGATCAAAGAGGCTTTTCATAATTATTTTAGAAATACTTAATTATTTGTTAATACAATTGTTTTCTTTTAGAGTTTCTCCGGAATATTGTGAAGAGACTGTGGATTCTCAGCAGAGAGGTCGCTCAGCTCCAATGAAAAAGCCAAGAGATGAAGGCAAAATGTCACCACCAGATCCTTTGGAACCTTGGAGTACCAGAGAATTACAAAATATAAATAAAATTTTAGCCAGAAAATAAATAACACATAAAAGGCGAGCAATAAAAAAAGAGGCTTCAACAAAATCAGTTTTTAAATGATTGAAATTTAACAAAGTAAGCGTTTTTAGAAAAGAAAAGAAAGAGAGACAAAGAGAGAGAGAGAGCGAAAAAGAGAATGTTGCAAAAGAACAGCTGTTTGCTGTTGTTGTAAAATTAAGGCAAAGGCCTTAAATAGCAATTTTAGTAAAATAGACTTAAAATAGATGATTTTCTTTCCTACATTTAGTCGCTGTAATTGAGGTCTTTAATGTGAAAAAATTGTACTGAAATAAATTTTTAAATTGCTTAACCTTTCGAAAATCAGAAATACAAATTTTTAATATTAAATTCAATTCGACAAAATCTCTTAAAAAAAGATAAAATAAAATATTTCACTCCAAGATCGACATCAAAATCACCACCACTTAACACTTTCTTTGAAATATGCAGTTAAATAGCTTTTATTTTTTTGCAAAATACAATTTCAATTCGTTTGATTGTAGCTGGGTATCATATTGGTAGAATGAGTAATTTATTATTCCACAGGCATATTTCAAGTTTTCTTGTTTTTATCCTTAATGAAAACGTTAAAGTAACGCATGTTAGAAAGTGTTATTTCTTTAAACCAGGTACGAGTACAACAATTTGTGGTTTCATTTCTCTTTTATTTTTTGTGTAAATGTGATTTCATTACCAACCAAATCATGATGCTCATGATGATAGTCAGCATCATCTTGTCTTAATAAAACAAAAAACTCAAAGTAAGAGAAAAAAAAACATGTTGGATAAAACATTGGTCACGTCTTCAGCTGTATTAAGCCATCTGGCTAAGATATTCATGTTGATTACTAATTTCTTTCTTACTCTTGTTTTCGTCCTGTGTACGTTTTTCAGCAAACGAAAAAAACAAAATGGAAAATTAAAATGCGAAGAATTAAACCAACTCACAACAAAATTATACTTGTGAAAATTTTTTCACATATAAAGATGGCAAATTTATATGGTAAAGGGTTTTTCAATAGGGCAGCAAGTCTAGTGGTTCAAAAATATGGTGTATTTGGCATACAGCCTACAAGAAGCGTCGAGAAACTGTTAAGGGGGTTTTAGATAATGTATTTTCTACAGTTTTGTTAATCATCTTGTTTAATAAAGCCCTCTAAAGGCAAATAAAAATAGAAGTAAAAACGCTACAATAAAAAAAAACTCGCTAGATTGTCATTACTGGTCAAAAATAACAAAACAAAAAAAAATTGTTTTGCAGCCAACTGCACACGTTTTGTAGTGCAAAATTTGTTGTTTATAATTGGTCAGCGTAGCCGCTGCACTATTTCTGTATGCTTCATATATTTTGTATGAGCATGAGAATTTTTGCCGGACAAAAAAACGCTGATACACGAGTTTACTGTAAGCAAACAAATTTTTGAGAATAAAAAATTTAAAATTCTTTTCGTAATAATGCCAGTAAATTGCAAAACTTTGAATGGCTCTCTTGCTAAATCATGTTTCGTTTATGAGCAATATAATTTGTGAAATATTTCATTGAATCAATGAAACAATTTTAATGACATCATTTCATTAGATTTATAAAGCCTAATGTTTTCAGTGTTGTAAAAAGCTACAAATTTTCTAAAATTCGCGCTTTTGGCTTGAATAGCTTTATATGGTACTAAAGAAAACCACACATCTCACTACAGCCATGTGTAATGATTCATAATAAAAAGTGCTTATAAGCCACTTCAAGTATGCTTGAGCAGCCCTTCACTTTATACCAGTAAAAAATTACTTCTTTAGCTCCTAGTGCTACACTCTATAAAAGCGATTGCCACATAAAAATCTCAATCAAGGTGTACGCTTGTAATATGAGAGCAATTTACTAAAAATGGACTGTTAATGGCCCTTCAGTATTTTATTTTTATTTTAGAATTTGTATTTACTTGGGGATGACGATGATGGGTACAGACTGTGATGATTAGCCATCAGAGTTGATGGAATGTGATGGGTTTCAAACAGTGGAAGTTAAACACATGTTTGTATTAAGAACAAAAAAAAAATTAAGTCTCTACTGAAATGTGAGTTAATCAGCTTAATGTTGGTTTGTGTTGCGAGCTTTCTTGCTTCTACTCGTGAGCATGGAAAATTCAGAAATGCCTTTACTGGTTTAAGGATTTGTTAGTTAATTAAAGTTAAGATACATTTTATTTGTTTTGTAAGTAAGAAGGGTGATTCCCTATAAACCATATATTTTGGATCCTTATGAATAGCGGAGTCGATTGAGCGATATCCGTCTGTCTGTCCGTCAAATCGTTGGAATCAACTTTCTGAAGTCCCTAGGGAACATACAGGAAAGTATTGTATAGTAATCTTTCAGTTGTTTCTGTAAAACTCTTGCTATTGAAATTCAGCCAGATCCTTTCATAAATGCACGGAAGTAGCTAAAATCCCTTGAAGCAACAGCACTGGGGTATATGGAAATTTCTAAAATTTTTTAAAAATAATCTAAAGTAACTTTTGAGTATTTGCGCTTTCCCCCATCCCGTAATTTTCTATGTTTCGTCTGGAAGTTACTTTGAATTATTTTGAAATTTTTTTGAAATTTCCATATACCCCAGTACTGTTGCTCTAAGTGATTTAAGCAACTTTCCAATGAACCATTAAAGATTGTGGAATAGGGCATATATCATATTAAAGAGGAGGTCGTTCAGATTTATAATCTACCGCCAAAATATTCAAAAGTTACTTTCGACTATTTTTAAAAAATAGTTTGTTCAAGGAAATTACCAAAATCGAAAAGGAATTTTATCTATGGATTTTAAACTTTCTGCAAGTGCTTAAATATTTTCGGAAACTTTCGTAGTTTTTATTTTATAATGCCAAACGGAAGCTGCCAAAATCCTTGAGAACAACGGTACTGGGGTTTAAGGAAATTTCGAAAATTATTTTTAAATAATCCAAAGTAACTTCTGAGTATTTGGGCAATAAGTTAGTAATCTAGAAGTATTTAGTGACACATATTTATGTTCATGCCCTTAATTATTTTTTTATGTTTTTGATATTTTAGAAGGTTGTGGAAAGTGAAAAATTTTAATATTTTGCTAACACAGTAAAGAGGATATAAGACTCGCCACAGCCGAATTTAACTTGTTATAAACAAGTTAAAAAGCAATTTTATTTAAAATATTTCTAATTAAATATTTTAAAATCTACTAAAAATTTTATAATAAATTTACCATACAAATCTAAAACTTATTTTTATGAATTTGATTTTAAAAATTTAATAGTGAAACCAATACGAATTAATTTTTTTCAAATCTTTTTTAGAAGGTCGTAAGGTTTACTTTCGTATTCCAATGATCTCATTGATGAAAGAAAATTGATGAAACAAAACAGATTTTCTCACGCAAATACAGACGTGACATTTTGTTTTCTTTTATTTATTAAAAAAAAAATCATGAAAACAATGTTTTCTTATCAAAACAAATTAATAAAGTTTATATCGATTTGTTAAAAAAAAAAAAAAAAAATAAATGAATGAAATTATTATTTTTTCTTTTTTTTTTCCTTGTCAACTTAATAAGTTTTTCTTACGATTGTGCTACACATTATTAGATTTAGCCAATTTATGAAACTAATGAGTTGATACTAATGCGGCATTATAATTTTCTACATTTTTTGTTTTATGTGGGTGACAGACAGACACTGATGGTAAATAGTATTTCAGCGGAAGTGGTGAAAGACCATTAAAGTCAGTCAGTCAGTTAGTTAGTGAAAGATGTGCTAACTATTTTGTGTAGCAATAAATGTATGAATTAAATATACAGAGACATGACAAGTTTGGTGACAACTGCACACGCCCCATAATTTTAACAGCCAAAACTATGTAGAAGCTTGTTTGTTACGAGTATTTTTCTTCTTTTTCTTTTTTTTGAATTGAGCATCTTTGTATTTTGTATGAATTCCAAAAACTACAATATTTATTTATTTGCAGAAATCAGACTTTTAAAGGAATAATTTAATGGTAAAATACAACAAAGAATTCAAAAATTAAATTTTCTTGCTTGGACTTCTTTTCAAAGGTCATCAGTTAGACCTGGACCACACGCAGCAAGTTTAGTTGGACAATTGGAGAGAGACGAAAGAGAAATGGAAAGGGGTACAAACTTGTTCGTATTGGGAAATTCCCTTTTGTTCTGTCTTTGTGTCTTTTATAAAGATGTAAAAAAAGAAGACAAGTAGCTTGAGGCTGAATGAATGACTGAATAAGAATGCTAAAATTGCCGAAACAAAAAAAATTTGTGTCTGAACAAAACGTTAATTTTAAAAGAGAATTGAGAAAGAATTGCCCAAGCAAACTTGCCTTGTGTGGTCCAGATCTTAGCGCTCAATGTGACCATCCGGCTGTTAATTATGATAATATAATTCAGTTTTGAACTAAAGCTCAAAGTACTTGTTACTGTTAAAAATATGACTTTTAAATTTTTACTAAAGTGGCAAAACAAGTCAATTGGAGAGAAGTAAAACTTTTTTTTTAAGAATAAAGGCTAGTTCAAAGGACAATATCATACCCTCGCTTATGATTGACTTTATATATGAGAGCTCTGGATACTAGTCCACACTTGTTAAAACTTTTCATAGGAAGATTGCAGGTTTCGCCGGTATTAAAAAACCAAATATATTTTGATTTTAAGGGCTGATAGTATGAAGCAGAGAAAGACAATTAAGTTTTGCAGCCTTGCAGCTGAAGAAAAAGAAAATAGATAAAAAATGAAGTCTTTAAAATGATGCAAAAGTAGGTTTCACAAAAAAGATAAAAAAGTCGTAGCTACATACAAATCTTCTCAAGGCAGATACTACACTAACGTTCCTTTAAAAAAAATGTTTCTTGTGGGATCCCCCAAGACTTAACTGACCAGACACGATATCCACATAGAATTGCTACTGGCGCCTAAATAAGGTTAGTCTAGAATAAAAAAGTATCTTCCTTAATATTTAGTTACATAAATATGTAAGCCTTCTCTTCTGCTTTTCTTTTTCATAAATTTCTCTCTAAAAAGCTGAACTTGAAATCCTTGTGAAAGTGTTGCTTAGTGCTTTGCCTGTATTACTGTGAACCAGCTGATTTCTACCATTAATTTGCTAAGTCATCAAGACATTATGTTTGCAAAGAAATATTTTTTTTTCTAACTCTTATGAAAACAATCTTTTAAACTCATTCTGCATCATAAGGTCGTTTATATTACAAGTCAACTGAAAGATATTTATTTTTCTTTTGTTTCGTTTTAATAATTCTCGTTTTAGTCTGAATTAGAAAAGGCATGGCGCTCATTAAGATAATTGTTGGCAATTAACTAAATTGACACAACATTTGTTAGGAGTTACAAAAAAAAAAAAAAAAAAAAAAAAAAAAAGAATAGAAAAAAATAAAATAAAATTTATATGAAATATTCATATTCCTTGAAGAAGACGCACACATGTAAATACAGTATTTCTTAGCAACTATAAATTCTATACAAAAATGTCGTTATTTACAAGACAAGTAGAGACAATATCGTGTTAAAAACAAACAAGCCTCTGCATTTAAACAATTTTGCAAAAGGAGTTGCTACTCGTGCAAGTGAACACTCCAACAGACTTTTTCTTTTCATAAACACACAAACATACATATCCTGACGCACACGTACACTCACAGAGACTCACACACACACACATTTATGCGCATGCATATTTATTTAAAATACAATTTATAATTACAATTAGCTTGTAATGTCTTTTGTGTCTAATGTCTAACGGGAAAATCATAAATTACGCGCTCCAAAAGACGCCTCCTTGCGACAATTACAGCAATATTTCTATATCTTTGTCTAATGTCTACCTGTGATTATGGAAAACATGATTTTACTACCTCTGTTTAAGACTTGGCTTCGTAAAGGTTTATGAAAATGAATGCACTTTCTATATACACATTTGCCTGCTTGGCAATAGAACTTGTTTAGTTTCCACTACAAACGGAAGTACATACATAAATGTTACGTGGCATTTATTAAAGCATAAAACACTCACGGATGTGACTGTAATTAATCAAAAGTAATTATAATAATCGTACAACAACAACGTTGTTGTTTCTTGGTTAAGGAAAATTCGTTCATGATAAAAAGGCAAATTAATATAAAGAAGAAAAAACAAAAACTTGATTTTATTTCCAAAATAAAAACAAAGTGAATACAAATTCAGTGTTTAATAACACTTTAAAAAAAATCATAAATTCCTTAAATGATGCTACCAAGCAGTTTGCTAATAAAAGAGTATCAATAAATGCAAAACATCCTGCAGAATTGAAGTAATTTAAAGTTATTCATAAAAAACTACTCATGTTTTACATTTTATTGCTTGTCCATAGTCCCACTGTTGCCGCCGATTGCCGTCCTGAGTATCATCTTGTCTCTGTTCTGTCTAAAAAACGTCTGTTTCTCTTCGTAAATTGTCGATTAAGTAAATATATAATTACTAAAGGGCTGCACAAGCATACACAGAAAAAAAATTAGGAATCAATTAAAATTTTTAATTAAAAAATTTGTAAAATCAATTAAATTTTTAATTGAATCAGTTATATATTTAATTAATTTTATATATTTTTCAATTTAATTGACTCAATTAAAAATTTAATTGATTTAACAAATTTTTTAATTGGTTCTTAATTTTTTTTCTGTGTACTTGAAAGCCACACATCACTACAAACATGTGTAATATTTTATAAAAAAAGGAGCTTATAAGCCCTTTCAAGTATTACATTCATACCAGGCCCTATGTAGCTTGATCCAGAGCATGCTATGCCTCTAAGTTCACTGTTCTAAATAGAAGCCTTATAAAGTAAAAATTCATTTACAACAATAAACAATAAATCTTCCATCTATTTTAGTATCATCGTTTTCCTTTTTCAAACTTACAGTCAACTAAATTTCATCAGTCTTCTCATGCAACCAAGTTTGATACAACCATCAATGTCCATCAGAAATGACGACCCAAAAGACTCTAGTTCAATTCACTAACATTATTAAAGTCTACTTTTAAAGTTTTCTGTAGGTTTGATTATTAATTTAATTTAAGTCAAGTTAGAAAAACACCCCGGCTCAGTTAGTCAGTTAGTTAGTTACGAATAGAATTATTCGTTACATCTCTATTATGCACATCGATTTTTAAGGAACAATTCTAAATAAATCATATATTTATTAAGGATTTTGTTATGCATTTAAAAGCGGCATGTGAGTGAATGAGTATGTATGCATGATTGTAAGCATTTTATTTTTGTATAAATAATTCATACATAATTTTATTATGTAACCTTTAAGTCTGCCTGAACATTGCGGCAACATCAAAAATGTTTGTATTTTTGTTCTCGTACTTTTCAACTTTAGTTGGAGAAAAATAAAAAATGACAAATGATCGCGTAAAGCTTTTGCAAATCTAAAAATGATTTCCTTTTCACAGGAGGGCGTTTTAATGTTAAAATGTGTTATTAATGTTTCGCTATGTTTGAGTGGGAGACATCGTTAAACGTTTAACATCGTAAATCTTTAATGTCTGTGTGACTTCTTTTACTCCAAATGTTTATAATGTTGTGACAATCGTAACGATAATGTTTTGCGTTAGCACTTTAAACTTGACTCAGATAGTGCTGTGCAGTGCTGGCAATGAATTATTTATATTAAAGTTTTACATAAAATGTTAAGGTAAATTAATAAGCACTCGTTCATGTACTTTTAGCATGTGTTTTAATATTTTAAAGGTTTTTAAAAAAATGTTTTAATTTATTTATTTTTTAATTTTTGTTTTTTTTTTTTTGCTAATTAAATAAATGAAACGAAGCATTAATTTTTAATACACATGCTCACCACATGCCCATCAACATGAACAGCCACAATACCACAAACAACAAAATCAAATAATTATTTTGCATAAAATCAACTTCATGATGGAGTGCTTGCTTAACAAGCACATTAAATGTTCAACCATGTAACAGTGATTGTGGCCAAAACGTTAAATTATTCTAGAATAACTTTATTCTTTATGTTATTACTTATCATAGAATAAATAGCAGAACCACATTGTGGTTCTCCTCTCTATACAATAGACCCATAAAAAATCCAACCAAGTAATGATGAATGAATGGAGCAGGCCAAAATAAATAATAAAAAAAAAATTAAATCCTCGTAAAAACAATAATGATTGGTTGTTGATTGTTTAAAATCAATTAAGTGTAAATTAAATCCACAGGACTGCAATGCAGAAAACCAACTACCAAGCAGTTTGCACGCTACAGAGAGTAAAGTAGCGAATATTAGAAATCAATTAATTGCATGATTTTATAATATGGCCTCATAGGAAATAGAGAGATAGAAAACTCGTGCCTGAGCTGCAGAATAGACATACAGAGTAAAAATCTTCTTTTACTGCATTTTTTTCTTTGTGATTTTTCAAGTTCAGCAGTATTTTCTTTATATTACGAATAGACATTTGTGTTCTTTATTAACTCTTCGGAATATTTTATATTCAAATTAAAGAATTTGTAATTAAAATCTGTGCATTAAAAATGATCATGAGGTGGGGTACACAATTGAACAGTGCACTAAGATTGTTGCAGCCTTTTACGAGAATGAGCATTTAAATCAAAATGCATTTCGAGAGAATTGTGGGCAACTTTCAGCAAACCGGGTCTATAAGAATCCATGAATGTTTGTTGAAAAGAGTGACTGTTTGGTGCGTTTTATAAGTTGGCGGCATCAACGTGCCATATTTCTTCGAAAATAACATCGGCCAAGCAGTTACTGTGAATAATTAGATTGGTAATCTGCCACCTAATAGAGTGGAATTACTGTAACGCATTTTTAAAAAAATTTTGAAATTTTTTCTAAGAGAAATTTGTCGATTTTCGAACGAACCACAAGAGATTATGAAATGAAGCATACACCAGTGTAAATGGCGGGTTGTCTATATTAGTAATCTGCCACCCAATCGGGCAGAAATTACTTTGAAATATTAAAATTTTTTTTTTTTAATTACCTTTTACCCCAGCATTGTTGTTCTGAGAAAGGTCGTACAGTTGCTGTTAGGGATTTTGTCTATTTTAAGACGAACCATAGAAGATCATTTGATATGGAAGTGTTTTAATATTTTCTTTCCAATTATTTTGTAGTTTTATTTTATGATGCAAAACGTATTTGATAAAATTCATGAATTTTATCTATATGGGCAGAATGTTTGCAGGTACCCTTCCTCATTTTGCTCATAAAATGGACCAAATCTGCACTGATATAGAATCTGTAGAAAGAATTAAATTTTTTTCTGAATTTTGTGTGGTTTTTATTTTATAATACAAAACGGAAATTGACAAGTCCACTCTGAGCAACAGTACTGGGGTATTAGGGAATTTAAAAAATTTTTTATAAATAATCCAAAGTAATTTTGGTCCGATTGGGTAGCAGATTACAAATCTAAAGAATCTCCAGTTTAAAATGATGTATGTCTCAAGCCGTAATCTTTTATGGTTTTTGCAGAAATTATTAAAATTCTTAACAGCAGGGTTATGAGTAATTAGGTAACAGATTATTAAAATAGACGACCTTCTTTTTAAACTGTAATCCCGTAATTTTCTATGGGTTGTCCGGAAATTAGCAAAATCTGTTAAGAGTGTATGTTCATTGACAAAAAACATTAAGAGCAACAGTACTGGACTATGAGGGAACTTCAAAAATGTTTTAAAAATACTGCAAAGTAATTCCTCCCCAATTCAGTAACAAATTATAAATGTAAAGAACCTCCCATTTGAAATGATGTGTGTTTCATCCCGTTATCGCCTATGGTTTGTCCGGAAGTTGTTAAAATCCTTCAAAGCAATAGCACTTGGTACATGGAAATTTAAATTAAATTTTTTAAAAATATTCCAAAATAATTTTTGAGAAATTAGGTGTCAGATTACAAATCTAGAAAATCCTTTCGTTTAAATGGTATATGACCCATCTAGTAATTTTCTAGGGTTCATTGGGAAATTGCTATAATCTCTCAAAGCAAACAGTACTGGGGTATGGAAGAATTTCAAAAATGTTTTAAAAATACTCCAAAGTAATTGCTTTCAAATTGAGTAGCAAATTAAAAATATAGAGGATCTTCCATTTACAGTGGTATAAGTCTCATCATGTTATTACCTATAGTTCGCCCGGAAGTTGCTAAAATTCCTCAGAGCAATAGCACTAAAGTACATGGGCATTTCTAAAAATTTTTAAAAATAATCTAAAGCTATTTTATGTCCAGTTGTGGGAGAGATCTAAAGGACCTTCCCTTTAAAATGGTTTGTATCATATTCCGTAATAGAAGATGGTTGCCAAAATCTCTCAAAGCAACAGTACTGGACTATGGGAGAACTCCAAAAAAAATTTAAAAAATACTCCAAAGTAATTTCTGCCTAATTGGGTGGCAGATTACCAATATAGAGGACTTTCTTTTATGTGTCACATCCTGTAATCTCTCATGGTTCGTAAAGAAATTGCAAAATTCTTCAGAGTGTCTGTACCTACAAACAGCTAAAACATTTGCCAAATCAGTCCAGCTGTTCTCGGATTTTCAGATGAATTTAAAAAGTGGGCATAAAAAGGAGCATGGCTAATTTTTCGTTACATATGGGTGTCCCTATAGATTACTAGGCAGCGTACTAATCCACCAATCTGGGGGTCGCATTTTCGATTCCTGTCTAGACCCTGGGTTTTTCTGCAGTCAAGCCAAGAAGATTCGCGAATTTTTTGGGTTATTCTAAACATATAACAAAAAACTTTGCTAAATCGGGTTAGCCATTCTCACGTAATGAATTTACAAGCCAAGTACATTTGATTTTTATTTATATAGCTCATCTAATCCTGTAATATGTTCCTTTTGGTTTTATAAGTCCAGAGTCTTTACTTATATTTTAGATATTTAAGGCCGTATTTATAAAAAAAAACATTTTTCTTTAAGAACAAAATTTTCTATGTGAAAATGTTTTTGTTTTTATAAAAATTGTATAAAAAGTTTGTAGTACCGTATTAATTACTTCACATACGAACAATATCAGTACGTTTGTACTGTGTGTCTGTGTGGAACTCATTAAAATAATATTGCCTTCGCCATTAAACGTAATTTAAAACCTTTTAATAAACATAAATAAAATTACTAAATGATTTTTTTGGCAATATTTTGTATGTGAAGATGCGATAACTCCTGCACTTGCTGCTTAAGCAAAAGCACTTACTTAGTAAGACACCATTAATGTTTCTGTTGTTTTTTTTTATTTTTATTTTTTGCCTATAAAATTTATTTTTATTATTATTCAGTATGTGTCTTTAAATTGCTTCGGTAATATTTATGAATTCTTGTAAGTAACACTTGCAAGGATTCATAAATTTTTGTTGGAATTTATGTTTTTGTTCGTGTTGCTGCTTCTTGTTTCTCTGTGAGTGGTATTAATGTATTTCCTAAAATGAGTTGAGATTTTATTAAAACAAATATAAAATTAACTGTGTATATATGTGTGTGTGTGAGTAAATTTAAGGAATTCAAATTTTCGTTCCACTCATTTGCATAATATTATTTTTTTTTTTATAATCTGCTGCTGAAAATAAAACTTGGTTTCTTAAGCTCTTTCTTCAATATTCCACAGACTACTTTACTTCATTTATTACCGCGTGTACTTTTTTTTTTTTTTTTTGGTACAGAAACCAAAAATATTTACTATAAACATGCATTTGAATGGCTTTTTAAGGCTGCCTTTATCCTGTCTGGTTTCAGTTTATTTTCTGGTTTTGGTTTACTGTCTCTCATACATTTTCATGAGCTGTGTTTTAGGTTTTCCATTTATTTTTTTTTTTGGATTTTATTTTTATTAATTTCATTGCGCGCTTTAATTTGAACCAAAAATATAATGAAAAAAAAACTAAATTTTATATTATTGCGGTTGGTAGGTTGGGCACAGATTCACAAGTTCATAATATTTGTTTTGCCTTTCATTATTTTATGATTTTTCTTTTTTTTTATCAACTTCTGCATTCATTCACTTTCTGTTTTTCAATTGCAGATTAAGCCGCTCTGGTTTATTCATTCATTTTACGTTTTCTTTCATTTTGGAGGGCTGGTTGGCGTTATTTTTAAAGCCATTTGCATAAATTACCACAATTGGCGTCATTGTTTGCTCGTATTTGTATTTGTTCGCATTTTGATTTAAAATTCGTCTTGCTGTTGCCCCCCATCACCTTAAAAAAAAAGTGCCGAAACAAGTTGTTGCTTGTTTTCTTTAAGAATTTGTGGTGTCTTATTTGTTAGTGGATCAGCTGTTGGCTTAGAAAGCCAAATATTTTACTAAAGGTTTTTAAATGAGATTTCCTTCAATTTAGGTTGCTTAAATGATTATGCAAAAATGTTTGCATAAATAAAAAGCTTGTTGGTTTATGAATTTTTAATATAAATTCTGCTGACACATAAAAATGGCCACTAATATGAGTAGTAATTGATAGCTTGTTTTGTTATGTCTGCATTAGGAATCCAGCCACAAGGATGCATGTTTTAATTTTACATATTAAGTAAACCCTCAATAAAATAGAGAGCCATATCCGTTTTCAAGCAGCTCGTATCGAAATATTACATTTTTTTTAATACAAAAAAATTAAAACTACGATAGTTTTTATTCGAAATCGAATGCGGTGATTTGGGTTCTGAGTTATATATAACAGGGATCTAACATTTATATTTATCTGGCTTACAGCTATTGGTAAAACATTTATCTTTTAAATTGTTTTGTTTACGATAGCCAGTTTGATATCTAATAATAAATACTAAAGCTACTGTCACATTAGGCATATATTTATAGAGTCTAGCATGATTTCTGTGGTATAAAATTAATTCAAATAATATTATAATGATTTTCTGATATATTTTAATGAAAGTTTCAACTACTTTCTGCGAATATTTTTATAAAATATATAAACTACTAGCTGACCCGGCAAACGTTCTTCTGCCTTCAAATATATAAGAAAAAAATTATCCAAGTTGGCTTAGCTGTTTTCCATTTAGAGGTAAATTTAAAAAGTGGGCATGGTCTATTTTAATTTTCTATTAAAAGTTAAGTGGGGTTTTGATGAAAATTAAAATGTTTATATATTCGATCTTCCTACTCTGAGACATCGTACTCATAGAGTAAAGGAAAAAAAAAATAAAAGACAGGGTAAAAACAGATAGTAGATAAATAAGACAAATACCGACTGCAACGCCTCTTATCAGGCAGATTTGTAACGTTAAAACTTCCAAGGCGTAGCCCAAAGGCATACAAAGAAATTCAATTATATCGTACAGTCGAACTTTATATATTAAGATATGATTGTTGGTACAGTGGTTACGTTTATTTCGACAAATATTTGTATAATGTGACCGTAGCTTAAGGTTATACTCGATTGAAGATTTCGATAGCGAATCATCTCAAATTTGGTTTACTCTTATATAACATCGTGGCCGATGATGCTAAATGAAAATTATTCAATCGAATAAGGTCTCTGTACTTTTCTTGGCTCCTATAATGCAATCAGTGATTTAAATTCTTAATGATTTTATTTATTGAAAGTTTCCGTTGTAGCAAAATAATTGTAGCTTTAGCATCTAGACCTGAAACCAAATCAATTTTAAAATTATTTCATACAAAAACACAAAAATCTTGTTCTATTTCATTCGATATTGAATAAGATTTGGGTTTTCTTGCCATCAAGTTTTTTTTTTCAATTTCGTAAAAGTTTTTCATTTAAAAGTTTGAAAAAAAAATGTTCTACTTTTTCAATATATGAGTGGCAAACGTATAATTTTTTTAAATTTCATTAGCTTCTAGACTCAAATCAAAATGTCATTGCCCCTTAATTTTATGCAGCGTTCGTTTTTTTACTTGCCAACTAAACACAAAAAAAAGAGTTGCTTTTTTTAAACTTAATTTTCTAACAAACTTTTTTATTTTTATTTTGGAACATTCCATACTTTACTATGACCTTGACTTTGAATATTCTGTCACGCCAAATTATCGCTTCTGCAACTTTTCATAAACCTGGCACAATACAGGTCGTTCGCTCTAACTAACAGTTATTTACCATGCACAGAAAGAGAGCTAAAAAGTATACTCGCACTTCTTTTACACTCATAAGCCAACAAAACTTTAAATGATCTAAAAGTTTTAACAATTTACAAAATTTTCTTATTTTTTTTTTGGCTGTACAAATAAAAAAAAATAAAACACACCCCTTCTTTTCTAAGAAAGTTGCTGCGATTTTTATTTGTTTTCTCCCAGAACCCACAAAATTAAAAAAAAAAAAATTTTTTTTCTGTAAAAGTGGGGAACAAAGTTATTAAAACACAGTTTTCTAACAAAAGTTTATTGTAAATTAAAGCCAACAAACTCTGTTTGTCTGTGTATGTGTGTCTAACCCATTCAAAACCAGCAAAGCAAAAGTCAAACATAAAAGACAGAGTGTGTGAGAGAGAGAGAAAGGAAGAGAGAGGTTTCATTAAAATGTTTAGTAAAAAAAAACCTCCCAAACATTTTGTATCAACTTTTCATCAAAGTCAAAACAAAAGTTTTTATTTCTGTTAATTTTTATATAAATTTTTTTGTTTCATTTAGAGAATTTCATGTCTGTTCAATGTCTCGCATGCGTATGAAAAAAAAATATAAACTTACGCATTGTTGCAGGAACACTTACAGCAGCAACACGGCAGCAATGCAAAGTGGTTTTACAAGATAAAAGGAAGACAAAATCATTAATTGAAAAGGTCACCAAACAAACCATAAGGAAATTAGAATATTTTAAGAAAATATAAATATGGCACAGTGAACTGGCAATTGTAGTTGCTAGTTAATACCCTACATGCCTAATATGAAACGAAAAAGTGAAATCCAAAGTCTCTAATGACTTTACAGTTACAAAAATTAAAAATAAAAAAATAAAAATTCAACAAAAATTTTTTTTTTTTAAAACTGGGAGCCGACAGAAATTTTTTAATTATAATTTTTATAACAATTATTTAATTGTGCTTAATTGATGCATGACTGATTATTGTTATCATCATGTAGGCTATAATCGCACCTCTACCTAAAAAATCTGTTATTGTGCAGCCCAGTTTCCAACTAACAATCCAACACTCCGTACGAATCTCGTAATTGCTGTAGGATTAATCAGGCCTAGCTCTCCTGGAACCAGTGTCTTACTACCTAAGCAGCTCATTGTGCATCTTGTCACCGCTGGGCACTCGTACAGAACATGTTCCGACGTCGATAAGTCTACAATGGCCTGAAAGGGGCTCAACATAGTTTTATTTTACTTTAACTGCAGCATGCTTTCTCCGTCCAGCAGTCTTGTAGGTTTCATTTCTCTTCTTTGCGTAGTAGGGCATGAGTGAAGTTGTTGATCATCCCACAGAAAGGCTCTGGGGTATACGTGCCAATTTTAGCCACATAGCCCGCTATTTAATGGCCCCAGTATCCATAATAAAGTAACCGTTTTACTCTCTGCTAAAACATTGAGAAGCATGTGGCAATCTCAAACCAATCTTGATCGACAGAAATAAATTCCCATATTTATTTCAATTTTAATCATTCAAAATGATGTATTGACTGACGATGTTGCATTTAAATCGTGCACAATATATAATTAAATCATGTTTAATGCATGATTAAAACCAGATAGTTTTTATTTTTCTGTTCGACTTTATTGAAACTAAAACCCAAAATTCAAACACATGAAAAACATTCAACAAATCTTTATTTTAATATAAATACAAACAAAAAAAAAACAATTTTTAATTTACTACCATCGCTACATACTATATTTACTCAAATATGTATGATCGTTGATTTAATGCCTTTTTGTATTTTTCACTTATAAAGCTTGTTATTTTGCTTTTTAATTTCAAACATGTCGAACAACATAAAGAAACAAACAGTTTTTAATCATGTATCGAACATGATTTAATCAAATGTTGTGCATGATTCTAATGAAAATTTTTTAATTATGCATAATCAAAGAAAATGCGATTTTTTTTAGAACTCTAGTTACGCCGTTGCCCACCTTTCTTAACAGAAATCACAGTTTTTAATCATGTATCGAACATGATTTAATCAAATGTTGTGCATGATTTTTAACTCAAATAGTTCGTTTGTGTGGTGTGACTGATTATACTGAAAAATTTATTAATCTTGCCCAATCAACCAAAATGCAATTTTTTTACTTCCTTGAATCCGCCGTTTCCCACCCTTCTTGAGGGAAACCACAGCAGTCGTGGTAGTTCACTCTGCAATGGCCTGTTAGCAGCTCAACATTTAGTTTGATGTCATTTTTACTAAGCAGAAAAACAATTTCTGACCTAATGCATTCGGGGGTGTTTCCGTGTTGCATTAAGTCTCCAACTTTTTTGGTGCTATAAAATTTTTGTTTTCACTAAGAAATTTTTAGTACAACCAATAGGAAACTCTTCAAAATATGACATTAAAAGTAATAATATATTTTGCAGAAAGGGCACTTCTTCATTTAATTTTTGCAAAAACAAATGATTGTTTTTATTATCCTATTTTTGAAGGGTTTCTATTAATCAAATAAAATGTAATAAAATTCTTTTTTTAATTTTCTTAAAAAAAAAAACACACACGCATGCTGAAAAATAATTTTTGAAACAATTTTTATAAAAAAAAAATTAAAAACAAATGTGTTCAGCTAAAATTTTCTTTTGTAAAATTGTATTTAAAAAAATATATACGAAAAGTTGTTTTTATTTTCAATACAATTATACTTTGAAAGGAACCTTGTTCGAAATTGGCTGAACAGGCCCTTAATTTATTTAATGATTAAAAACGTTTGAAATTTAATAATTTTCAATTGGTGTAGCGTGTCAGCTATAGTTTTGCTTAATTTAGCCGGCATTTTATAGCTCGTGCAAAACCCAAACATTCTTTTCAGTTTAACAATGTGCAGCAACAGATTAATAAATAAAAGTTTGTTTTAAACATTTAATTGCCAAACAAAATAACTTTTTGTTGTTAATTTTTGTTTTGTTGCCACAAAAGACTGACAACAACAAAATAAAAATAGAAGGAAAACTTTTCTTGGCTTTGCTGCGTATGCGCAAGTGGTGCAGTTTGTTTTTGCGAATGGCCCATATTTTTTTTTTTTTTTTTTTCATTAAACAATAACAAAAACAAAAGAATAAAATAAATTTTAGTATTGCGTCTCGTCGCAAAAGTTTATGACTTTATTTTTGTTTGTAATTTAATTTTAGTTGTTGTTTTATATAGAGTTTTGGATACTTTTCTGTGGGGGGCTCATCTTTCATTTTTTTAGTTTAACGCTGCTCTTTTGTGAGTTTTTTTTTATTTTATTTTAAAAACAAAACTTTTATTTTGTTTGAGGAAAAGTTTGCTTTTTTTTAATGAATTTTTAACCGTAAGAACTTTTTACAGGAACAAGAAATGTAGCACATACACAAAAGAAAATCAATATCATGCGTAAATTTAAAGAAAAAATATCAATATAAGTTAATATAATTAAAAAAAAAAAAACAAACAAAATACAAAACTTGAATTGTAAATAATAATTATCTCAAAGTTTTGTGAAATTAAAAAAACTAGATTTATATATTCAAAATTGTATCAAAAAAACATTATTTTTAGTACCTTTTTAAAATATTCTAAAGCAGAAGATTAATTTAATGCTGCTTAAATGTACTCCCAAAATTACATACACACTCCTACACGTATTCATACTTATTTTAATATTCTTATTAAAAGATTTATGGTTTTATCCCATGAATATGATGCGGCCTATAGTGAAGAGTATTTTTATTAACATTTTTATTATCAAGAGCACATGCAGTAAACAAAAGGAAGGAATCATTTTAACAAAAATATATTAAGCAAGGAGCAGGGGGGGGGGGAGGGGAGGGAGGGGTGTCTTTATGTCATTTATTTATTTTATTTCCACAAATAATAATTTTATGGCGTAACCAAAAATATTATCATTATTGATACAACCATAAATATTATAAGCTTTTGTATTTGGAATACACACATCTTTACACAAGAGTCATTAGCATGGGACTGGTGCAGGGACCTTTTTAAAATTTATTTGTTTTCATTGATGTCATCACATTGTTAAGTTAACAGTGGGACTTAGAGTGATGCAAATTGAAGATGCAAAAGATGAATTAGCACTAAAGCTGTGAAGTCAAGGCTTCCCTTTATTTTTTTAATGGGGCCTTTAGTGTCCATTATACTCAAAAAATTTTGCAATTTATTGCTTTTTATAAAAATAGTTTACTAAATGCGTTTAACAGTCAAAATTTGACCGCTAAAAAAATAGCACTATTGTATTTTAAACTTAATGAAATTCACACAAAAATTGATTATTTGTAAAAATATATTGTCGCCTAACCCTTGATGAAAACAACGATAGCATATTGCTTCAGCTTCGTGTTAGTCAGAGCTTCATATATTGTTTTGGGAATTCTTTTACACGCCCTCTTAACTACAGCTCAAATTTGTTTTTGCTTGCACACATTTTTCCCAACTTTAGCTTAAAGATTTTATATAGGGTTAAAATCTGGCCCAGATATTATTATCTAAAACTGCCTTTTTGTTGGTATTCTTTCAGGTATTTTGTTCTGTTGGTTGATCCAAAATGGAGGCAAATCACTTTTTCTAAAAGATCAACATAAAGATTTGGTCTATTGTTGGTTTATGTAATGAATTGGTAGCACTTCAATGATTATGCTTAAATTGTACTCTATGCTTAGAGGTTGTCTTATATAAGAAGGATAACACATTTGCTACCATGCAAAATACCTTTACTCTCATCAGTCTATATAATTTTCTTAAATTTATAAACGGTCACTTTAAGCATTCAAAACAACATTTTAAACGTTTGCTGATATGATTTCAAGTCAACAATAGATTACAAACTTCTATATTATGTTTTAGCTAACGCTTATGAATTATTTGAAAATATAATTTTATCTGTAAAGCTGGTTAAAAGGAACCTTTTTACTACGACTTACCAATAAAAGGGGGCATTGCCACTCTTCTCCTAGAAACTTAAATTCTTTTAGAGTACGTTATTATACTACATATTAGACTTGTGCTCCGTAGTTCATTTTAGTGAGCGCTCTTCCTAGTTCAAAAATAAAAAAACGAATAGTTCGTTCATTTAGTTCATTTGATCTTTTGTATCTTTATCAATGAACGTTCTTTATTATGTAAAATGATATCGAATAGAGGTTGAACTTAATTTTTTACGCAAATAGAAAGCAAAAGAACAAAACAAAATTAGAAAAATTTTTAAATTTACTTTTCGATTTCTTTTTATAATATAATTCAAAAAGTACTTTAGTCACTATGGCTAAAAAAAAGTAAGGTTTAATTTTAAAATCTTCAAATAAATTTTAGCATGCAGTTCTTCAGTTTATTTGTTTTAAATATCATTTTTGTAAAAGTAAATAATTTGCTTTCGTTTAAGTTTAGTTCGTTCGTTCATTTATAGGTCAATCATTTAAAATAAAGAGCAAGGAAATGAACTATAGGAATTTAAAACACGAACTAGTTCATTCAGTTCAAATAAGTGAATAGTAAAATGTGAATAGTTTGTTCGTGTACTAGCCAAGCCTACTACATATCATTTTATTTTAAAAATAGGACAATTATCCTCTTTCTAAAAATATTCTTTGAATAATAATTTTTCTTTGCTTTTTATTAATAAGTTTTTATTCTACAATACGTATAACAATAAGCCAGAAAATGTGTGCTAAAATTAGCCAAGCATCGTCCGGTGCTATTTTTTTTTGACCGTCAGATTTTACATGTCAGTAAAGAACTTGTTTCATATGAAAAGAACCGTTTAGAAAAATAAAATTAATTTGTTTAGAGAGGCTGCAGTGCCTGGGTCTGTAGGAGATGTGAAAACACCAGTGCATGGTCGTACAGCTCGTACTGCAGAAAATATTGCTGCTGTTAACGATAGTGTGTCTGAAGAGCCGTGCACTTCAACTCGCTATCGTGAGATGATAACGAACTTTTTATGGTCCGAATTAGAAGATATGGATTTTGAACAATATGTGGTTTCAACAGGACGGTGCCAGTTACCACACAGCTAACGAAACAATGGCTCTTTTGCAAGACAAATTCAATGGCCGTGTTATCTTACGTGGTGGCGATGTCAATTGGTCGCCAAGATCATGTGATTTGACACCGTTGGACTTCTTTCTTTGAGGTTAATGTAAAGAAAAGGTGTACATCAATAAGCCAGCAACAATTCAAGAGCTAAAGAATGAGATCATTCGGCACATTAACGTCATAGAACCTCAATTATGCCTCAGCGTCATCGAAAATTTGGACCATCGGATGGAGATGTGCCGCCGAGGTCGCGGTGGCTATTTGGCCGATATTTTCTTCCAAACATAATTGAATTATTTCATATTATCATAATAGAAAGAAATGACAATAATTTCCTAAATAATTTATTTTTTATTCAAACTCAACATCGGCCTTTAAAATTTAGCCACCCTTTAGTCTGACCTTAAAAAAACTAGCCCTCAAGTAACTTTAAAAAGAAATT
The DNA here is from genome assembly GCA_947397855.1 of Thelaira solivaga. NCBI lineage: Eukaryota > Metazoa > Arthropoda > Insecta > Diptera > Tachinidae > Thelaira > Thelaira solivaga. The sequence continues at coordinate 61,520,356 of OX377612.1, read as the reverse complement.
TTTTTTTTCATGAAATTTCATTTTTTATCCCACTGTTATTAAATAGTTTCTATAAATAAGCCTAAAAGTCTGCACAATGCAGCAATAAAAATTCCAATGATGTTACGAGTACCATATTCCATTAATAAACACACAAACAAACAATAGTACGGCCAACATTTTATCACCCTACTGTGCTTAACTACTGACTAGCAAGTCAATCGTAAGTACATACAAAAAGATGCTCTACTGCGTCGCTAACTATAACAGAATGTTAGAATTATTGTAAAAATAAAAATTATTTGTACAAATCACCCACATCGACTATTGATTGGATTCATTCGTTTTCTATTTGCTTACATGGAAGAAATAAAATAAAAAAAAAAAAAATAAAACGAATAAAAACAAGAAAATAACTATGTATTAAAAAATTCACAAGATAATGTCAATAAAAATCACAAACAATAAAAGGCCAAAGAAAAGATAGAGATTCAATGATAACATCACTGGCAGCCAGCGCTTGTATGAGTATTAAGCAGTAGCTTAGACAAAAAGTATTAGATTCGATTGTAAATAAATATTTGTATAAAAGAAAAGAAGAAAAAAAAAAAAAAAGATTTTTCATACATGTTTTAGTTCCCTTTTTCGATCAAGTGATGTGAGTAGTTGTTTTAAAGCATGTGTGTGATTTAGTTTTAAAAATATTAGATGGGGTTGGCTCATTATTGTGAGTGAGTAGTGGTAAGCAAATATTAGTTTTACATTAGTAAAGAATGAAAGACATGAGTAGTTTGAAATTCTTTTGTATTCATTTGATAGTAAGTGAATTAAGGGGTGGATGCTTACCCTTTTAGTTGGCCAAGTATTTGCTCATTTTAAACAATTTAAAACACTTTGATTTTTGGTTACTATTTAAACTGGTATGAACTGATGAAAAGAAATTGCAAAATTTAGAATTAATTTTATTGATTTTAAAGCTACATTTTTATGGTGGTTCTCTATATAAATGTGTAAATAACAAAAAAGGTTTAAATATTTTATTCAGAGCAAGTTTTTTTTAACGCTACCCAAACATTCAGGTTTTAGGCAGGAATCTAATTTGTGATCCTCTGATTAATAGGTTGTATCACATAAAATTTTATCTTCGAAAGTGTATTATTTTTGTATCAATTTGTTTTTTTTTATAAAGGGTGTCCGAACAGGAACGCAAGATTTAAATTTTAAATAAAACACAGATATTTAAAAAAAAAAATCGATAAACTTTATTATATCGTAAAGTAGACAGAATGAGTTTATATATGGAATAACATATCGGGCAGATGGCCGCCGCGGCTTTGCTGGCACACACGCGATATTTTAATGAAATTTTCAATGACCGTTTTGCATAAATGCTGCGGTATTTCATTAATGCAGCGTCCAACTTCCTCTTTTAAGGCTTGAGTCGTCGTCTGCTTATTCACATAAACCAAATAAAAAATTCTAATGGTGTTAAATTGCACGATCTAGGCGGTCAATTCTGGTCTCCAAAACGCGAAATAACACGACCGGGAAATGACTGATGCAGCAATTGAATTGTTTCTCTGGCTGTATGATATGTGGTGCCGTCTTGTTGAAACCACAAGCCCTCCACATTCATTTCTTCAATTCTAAGCAAGAAAAAACTGGTTATCATTTCACGATACCGAACACCATTGACTGTTTTGCGTTCTTGTTGGGACACCCTTTATAATTTCACTAAAAAAAGTACTAAAAATATTAAGTGTTTTTCATAAAAATTTTTTAGGCCGCTTGTGTTATAAAAACGCGTACATCGTGTGAATTAATGCTTCTTAGCTGCATGTGTCCCAAGTTCGAATCTTGGAAGAGTCACAAAATATTTTTACAAGAACGTGAATGTAATAAATAAATAAAAAATTATAAATTTTTTTTACATAAAAACTTTATTTCGAAAAATTTATTTAAAATTGTTTAAAAAAAATAAAAAAAAATAATTTATTTAGCTCTGACAGGGGCTTAAACTGCAACCTATGGTAGGGCATTTTTAATTTCTTAATATATAAAATTCGACTGTACATGTGTTTGACATTATAAATAATTCTCCTAAACAGCTGGACCGATATAATTGAATTTCTGTGATTGTCTTTGGGTTACGCCTTGGAAGGTTCAGCGTTTCAAATCCACCCAGCAGGTGACACTACAGTCACCTGTTTTTACCCGGTCTTGCACCGTTCTTTATTTTATGAGTACGATTTTTTAGAGTAAGAAGATTGAATATACAAAAATTTTAAGGCAAAACAACATTTGCCGGGTCAGCTAGTGTTTAATATAAAAATATATCATGTTTTTCGTTTGCCTGTAACTTGAGTAAGTTTAGAATTTTTGCCATTCTTAGTTTAGTTTCACTTAGTTCACATTTTTAATGAAAAATTTATTTCAACTCAAAAAGAGAGGTCCACAGTAGTGTAGCAATTTAAGGAATAAAGACTCACTTTACAATATTTATTATTTTCTTCATTTTCTTTTGCTTTTAATAGTAAAATTTAAATTGAGGACCTATTGCATACAGCAAAATTATGATACATTTTTTTAATTTGATTTCAAAGAAGTATTTATTTTATTAATGCTGAACCTATTCAACTGAAAAAAATGCAATTACATTTTTTATATAAAAATGAATTAAAAAAAAAAAACTACTTAATGTATCGTTAGTTTTTGTTCTCTAAATTCTCGTATTTTATACATTTTATTGCTTTATCTATATAAAAAAATTCATTTTCTGCTTGTTTTTCTGTTCGCTATACAAATTTTTATTTTCAAAAGGATTTGTCTGCTATTTGCTACGTATAGTCTCTAAACTCCAAGGAAGGTTGTAGTATACTTTCTGACCAACCTTTCCCACTTTTACGCCTACTTCTCAACGATTTTTACTAGCGTCTGAGCAAAAAGATGTGTGCCTCTACTTAATTTAAGCCTGAAATTATGCTTTGAAATATTTTATTTAACACTTTATTTGACTCCTCTGCTAATAATGCTAGCACACACACAGAAAACAACTTCGGTTGTGAAAACTTAATTTGTTTATAATCAAAAATTTAGCTGTGATAATCAAATTTTTAGGTGTAAGAACCAGAATTCGATAGTACAGTTCAAAATTTATAGTTCTCTCAATAATATGTCAAGCTGTAAGACCGATGTTCTATTATTGCGATTAAAAAATTCAAATATCGCAACTGAATTTTTGGTTGGCAACAAATTTAGTTCTCACAATCCAAGTTGTTTTCTCAGTGCAGACATGAGTCACTTTATAAAGTAGTGATTGGCTGTATTTATTTGGATGGGTGCTACAACAATTAGAAAATGGATTTCTCAATTTTATATAGACTCTAAGGAAATCTACTCATGTAATAAAGAACCGGGACGGCCGAGACCGGACAAAAAATCTAGTTTTTAATATATTTATTGCTAGTGTAGACGGGGGTAGGAGCACGTTTTTCCTCATAAAATTACATTATAAAGCGACGTAAAAACTTTATAGAAGATTTTCAGGCTACAAAATTAATTTTTAAAATAACCCTGTAATTAAAAACTAATTTGGTTTGTTGGAAAATCATTAAACAATTTTAAATAAATTCTTTACAATTTGATAAAGATAAGGAAAACTAAAAAGTTTTTTTTTTTTTTTTTAGTAAAAGCATTCAAATTAAATGCTAGACTAAAGAAACTCTTTTTTGAGAGTATAAACTAAAACTATCCGTTTTTAAGTCTACATTGAATTTGTTTCAAAGAGTTAAAATAGTTACGATTTAAACTTAAAAAACAGTTTTTTAAGCCCTTGAAAACAGTTTGGGTGTATTAAATTTTTGTTTCTGAAAATTTAACTTGTATTTAATTAGAGTCCTTTTAAAAACTCATTATGAATTCAAGATTTAAATTTAAAACAAATTTAAATTAAATTTAATTTATCAATTCCATTGTTTTGTTGACATGGTGGTTGAACCAACAACCACTGACTAGGCAGCAAACGAATGAGAATGTAAGAAGCATTACAGAAGCATATTGTCATTAGTGAGGGCACAAATCGTAAAGGAAGCATAATCAAGAGAGGATTATGTAATTAGTCTGCAACTGATTGATGAATGTTGGCAAGTCTTGTTTATACTACAAAATTTTTAATTTTTTTTTTTGCCTTTTTGCCCAACCGCATTTAAATAAAAGCATGTTTATTTTTTTGGTGTTTAAAAAAGCTTTTATCCCAAGCAGGCAAACTTAGCCAGGCCTGGACAAAAAGATCTTAAAAAAGTTTGTCAAGCCGCCTTCACAAAATTATTTTTAATTATTGGTTTCATTTACATTTTACAAAAAATTAGTAAATAATTAAAGAAAAAAACAATATTTTGGTGTTTCATTTTATGGTTTCTTTAATCAACATCCTGTTTCTGTAGCTTAAATTTTGTTTGTGCTGTAAAAAAGCTAAAAATTGGAAAACATAAAGTTTTACTTCTCTGGTTACTTAATTTCTTTCTGACTGTCCTTTAATATTGTTTATATTTTTTGCTTGTGCTTGTGCTTAGCTAAAGTTTGGGTTTTATCAATTGTGTAGATGAATGAGCTTCTATGCAAATGTCCTTAATTTGAAAATGATTTTTAATAGGATCGAATGGAATTAGTTTATTACTTTTAATGAATTTTTTATGTTGTCCTTGTATCGCTGTCCAACAGCAAAACAACAAGAAAATAATAATACATCTATTCAATTTATTATTTATTCAAAACAACTACAACAACATCGTCATCGTCGTCTTTCTTCTTTTTATAATTCCGGTAATAATGTAAATAAACTTCTCAAGTAAAACACAGACACACACAAACTGAAAGAAATAATGGATGATAGAGTGTCTGTAAATAGTGGCATGTCCTTGTAAAGAGAGAACGACAGCGAGCAGCAGCGAGTATTTAATCATTATTGGACACATTGTGTGGTAAAGTTAATTTTCTATAGAATTTGTATTCTTTAAAAATTGTAAACAAAAAATTCATTGATTAATTTTCCTGATTTTATTAACAATTATTTTTTTTTTTTGGGGAAACGGAAAAGCAATTAAACATCTTTAAAGCAATTGGCTTAATTTTAAAATAAAATAAGTCATGAAATTATTTGTCAAGTTAATTTTAGAGGTCTTTTATAGAGGCTATACAATGAATAGCGCAGCAGATATGGATCTAGAAATTCTACTTTAGGTAGGCAACGACTTCATTTCAAAATAGCTAAGTCTTGGTCAGCCTCATTCGTTATCGCATGAGAGTATTTGGGTTCAGGTTAGGCTTTTGGGAAAGAAAATTTTATTAAATATTTAAAACCCATTTTCAAAAAAAAAAAAAAAAAAAAAAAAAAAAAAAAAATTTGTATATGTAATAATTTCTATTTGGAATTTAAAAGTTTCACAAAATATTAATCTTTATTTGTGCTTAATTTCAGAAATTGTGTTGGTTTTATTTTTATTCGTATGAGAATATCATGAGTAAAAGAATAAATTTTAAAACCAACACAATTTCTGGAATTAAGCACAAATAAAGATTAATATTTTGTTAAAAAAAAAAAAAAAAAAAAAAAAAACAACAATACAAATCCGCTAGGTTTTTTAGATTGTCTGCAGGTTCCGGGCATGAATTGAACCAGTTCTTTAGTGATTTGGCATTCAAAATTGTGTAAATAAGTACATGTCAAAATACAATAACTTGAGAATGTAAATAAATTAATAAAAGACTCAAGCTGCAAACTTTATAATTTTTCGCTTTGTATTTTTAGCCAAAAGACCTAAGCCGCAAACTTCGGGACAGATTTTTGTGTTTTTGAAAACTAAAGACTTAAGCAAAAAACTTTGATTTGTTGTCTATTTTTTGTTTGCTGGCATTTTTTTTTCAATCGGGTATAAAAATTTTGTTTTTTAAAAACAAACTTGGGGTATGCTCATTCAAAAATACGTCCTTCTTTTCTCTTTTACACGATTTTTGCACATTTTAATATAAAAAAAATATTTGTAGATGAATCAACGTGTATCGGGTCAGCTAGTTGGGAATAAAATAAAAGTTGTTTATCGGTTTTAGTTAAAAATGTCTCGTTTTGATGCTAGACAAAACTTTGAATGTCTAACTGAAATTAAATTTAAGCAAAAAAAAAAATTGTTAACATGAAATAGTCAAATGAATTAATTCCTATAATAATCTGATAAATATTTTTATGTATTTAATATTTCTTTAAATTACTTTTAAATAAATAAAAAAAATTTTAAAATTTAATAGTGTCTGTAGCTGATATAGTAGTTACCAGCGTTGTCATTTAGCCTTTTTTTCTCGCATTCGAAGTTTATGATTTGCCTTCTAGTTTTTCGTTTTCAAAATAGCCTTCAAAATCCTAAAATTATTTATTTATGTTTAATGTTTTTAGTTTGTTTTTTTGTAGTGAAAACAAATTATACAAAAGCTAAGGCTAAAGAAAATTTATCTCCGAACGCAATTATTTTAGGCTTCACGTTTCTGTTTTGGAGAGAGGCAAAAAAACTGGTTCTGTAAATTCGAAGCTTGAATTGGCTTAAATTTATATTGAATTGAGTTGCTACTACTTTTAAATTTTAAGAAAAAGTTTGCTTTAGATGACCAAATATAAGCAAAGTTAACTAAAAATAATATTTTGGATAAAATCTAGAAACGTAAGTTAATTTCAGGAATGAAAAAAAAAACATTCGGTTGTTGCTTATAAAAAAAAATTTATTTTCAGCATGTACATCTACTTCATGTTGTGGCTTAATTTTTACATTCAAATTATTCGAAATGGCTTAATGGCAGAAAACTATCATGAAAAAAATCTCTTGCAGCAAAAATTTTGTTGTACAAAATTTCATTAATTTATTTGATAGTCTTGTTTGACCTTTTCAATTTAAATAATAGGACTATTTTATTAAGCTTGAGGTCTTATTTTTAAAAAATTTATTTTTATAGCGATATTTTGCTCCAATTTGTGTAGCTTCTTAATTATATCCCGAAGAAGCTACAGAAAACGGATATAAAAATAAATTTTTTAAAAATAAGACCTCAAGCTTAATAGAATTTCATATAAAAAAAAAAAAATTTTGTATTAAATTTTCTGGTACCTTGGTTGTTCCATGACTTTTATTACGATAAAGTTACAGTCATACGTAAATTGTCGTAGCAAGCGTTTTTCTTCTTTAAAAAAATTGTCATGCCCATACAAAATGTAGGGAGCATACCGAGCAATTGAAAAATTTAGTTTTGGCAATGTGTTTTATAGTGAAGTTGGCTGCAAATCAATTTTTTTTTTATTTTATTATTTTTGACCAGTAATGATATTTTGGCTTTTTTTTGATTAAGTGATTTTAACTCTATTTTGGTTTGTCTTTAGGCTGCTTTTATAAACAAGATGATTAACAGTTCTGTAGAAAATACGCACCGCCAGCGCTTTAATATAGAAAGAGGGTACAAAAAAACTCTTAGTTTGCCGCTGCAATTTAGGTTGGACATGGAAAACAAAATACTAAGTTCTTTGCAGTTTTTTGTTTTTGTTATTTAATTTTTGTAATTATATTTGCTCTAGCAAATTTTGAATTTTAAGCTCTATTTTTTTCAAATTTTTTCTTGGCTTTTTTTGTGCTTTTCCAGCTCCTAGCACCGCTGCTGGTTACTCTTATTTTTTTTTTTTTTTGTTAAAGATGTGATTTTATGAGTGTCTACAGGACTATTCACACTTTTATTAAAAGTATTTTACAAATTTTTTAATAAACTTAATAGATGGAAATTTAAAGTTGACTCCTTTAATTAAAAATTGGATATTATTTTGATTTGATACCAAGAAAGCTTAAAAGAAAAACTATAAAAACTTTACACAATTTATTTGAAATATGAAATTTTATATTGTAAACTGGCTTAGAAAAAACTTTTAATTCAAACTATTTTTAAGAAGTTTCCAATTGAATTAAAATGGCTTTTAGTTTTCGTAAATTATAATAATTCTTAGTTAATTAAAGTTCTTTTAATAAAACAAAAATTTTGTGTTATCACGGCTTAGCAGTTTGAAAATAATTTTTAAGATTCATAATTAAAAAAAAAAAAAAATTATGAGCTTTGGTTGTTTATAGAATATTTGACTGTCTGCAGAATTTATAAAAAATATAACTAAAGGGACTTACTGCTGGTAGCACTTTGCTCTCTACTCGCAAGCAAAAACACATACAAACACTCTTACAATGGTTAAATGAGTTTTATCTGCAATCCATCTTCTTCAACTTGAACAATTTTTCAATTTACAATAAAATGAATTTTTGCGTTCAATGAATTTCTAAATGAGGAAAATTACTTTCTTATAGTTTTCATGTATTTTCCTTTTCTATTTTTTGTTTTTCTGATACAAGTAAGCGTGTATTTTGTTTTATTTCTAAAATCGCATACACTCTCACACGTTTTTTGTTGAAAAAGGGGTTAAAACATGCAGCATCAGCACATGCTTTAAAATAAAATTTACTTTGCAACAAAAAGAAAATTGTTTACAACGGTTACGTTGAATGAAGATGATGATGATGTGTTGTTACAGCTACAACTAACTACTGGCGATGATGGTGTTGTTGTTATTCTTTTTTTTTTTGTTGTAAATAGCCATTAGCAAAAATGCTTATTAAAAATTTACATTTAAAGTAAAAACGGGCAGGAAGGGCAATTTGTTGTTGTTGTTGTTGTTGTTGCTTTTGGCTCACACAAGTGCTGAAAACTTTGAAAATGAGGCAACCAAGCAGTAAATGAATAAAACTGTAAGCACTCGTATTCATTCATCTTTACATTTATTTTTAATACAACTAAGGCAAGGCAGAGTGAGACAAGCCAGGGTAGGCCACAAAGGAAGAGAGTTGCTGGGATTTACCATCAACACTAGAGTTTTATTTTGCGTATGGACAACAACTCATTCATTCTTACTCGTTTTTAAATACATCACACATACATGCATACTTACAGGCACTCAATATTATGATAAGTAAAGTATATTTTTAGGTGTTCATGCCAAGTTAATTTAATAAAAATGGAATTTAATTCATTTGCGGATATTTCAAATGGGCGCCGGAAGTCTTTACTCTTTCACTGCTTTACGTCATTTTTCCTTTTTTTTTTTTTTGTTATTGTTGTTATTCTACTCTTTATTTGTTATTATTTGCAGTAACAATGTTTGTAGTTACTCATTGTTTTAAGCTTAACTGACCTTTTGTGTAACTTAAAGAAATTCATATTTCTAAATTAAAAATTAAGTGATTTTGAACAATAAATTGAAATATTTTCCCTTAAGCAAATACTTTTAACTTTAAAGCTATTCAGTGATCGTTTCTATTTTAATATCTCAAACAGCAAGGAAAAGCAATTATTAATTTAATAATAATCCTTAAAAATAAATGAAATTCAATTAATTAAAAAGTTTAATTATTATTTATAGCTGGAGCAATATTTTATATTTTTTTGTTAAGCTTGAAAAGCAAAAAAAAAAAAAAAAAATTGCTAAACATTTACCCCCTTATCCAAAAAACTTAAGGCAGACTTTAAAGTTAACGCTAATGAAATTTTTATTATAATTTTTTCAACAATTTAATGTCAATTCTTTTTTGAATAAGAGCATTAATATATTCGCCTGATTACCTAAGCCGATTGACAATTAAAATTTAAAATAAATTTAAATAATATTTTGACACAGGGCCAGATGTAAACTTTCGAATTTCCAATACCCGTATATGTTTTTTGACCCCGGCTACCAAACTCAAAATCAACAAAACATCGTTTATTTTCGAAATTTCCCTTTTTTTGAAGAGGGAAATGTGAGCTGTAACTGATAGCTGAGGAACATAAACTTCATCTAATTGTTTTAATATTTAATTTTGTTTGTATTTAATAGATTTTTCTTTTATTTACATTTAATTTAATTGTTTTGATTAATTTTGCAAAAACAGTTTTCCAATTTGTATTCTGCTGTGGCAAAAGTTTCTGGTTACAACATTCATATTTTATATGCCTTCTTTAAAAATTAAAAATTAAAATAAAGAAAACAAAAACAAAACTCACATTTTGTTGTATTGCGGTAAGAAGAAATGTTGCACAAAATTCTATAGAATAGATTGTGCGGCTAACCGAAACAATTAAGGAAATTCGCATAATGCGGAAAGGTACACTACCAGAGAGTTTCGTTTTATTTTGTTTTGTTTTGTTAGTTTTGTTACAGTTAAAAACTTGTGTCCAACTAACGTTAGACGTTAAAGGTAGAGAAGGGCAAAGCGTGCCGTAATACTTATAGAATTTTGAAACATTTACTGTGCAACAAAATTTGTGGCAATTAGTATACCTCGTACATGCTTACATACTTTTCATTTGAAAATAATCTTTGCTATAACGACAGACAGACGGATAATTTTGATTTAAACATTTTAAAGTTTGCAGCCATACATTACCTGCAGAAATGGCAAAGACATTCCATTCCATTAAAATATTTTTTTTTTTTTAAATAAATTTTGTGACAGGATAACTTTTGTGACAGGAGTTTCATGCACAGGCTGCTATAACTCCTAGTATGTATGTATATAATTTTAAATTTAATTTAAATTTTGCTTCAGCACTAGTTTTTATTTTTATGCATGCGGTTTTTTCTATTCTTTTAATTAGAAAATAAGTGAAAAAAAATGTTTTTAGTTAGCTTTGATATGCCAATGAATTGATGTTGGTCTGCACTTCAAATTTGCTTATTTTTTCCAAAGTGTAAAGTTCATCATCTAGCCGTTGTTTCATTTCATTTTTAAATATTTTTTTTTAAGTTTTTATTTTATTTCAGAAGCAAAGGATTTCGTAAATTAAAGATTTAAATAAAAAAAGTGAGAAAAACTTCAAGTCTCTTTTTCTCTATCTTTCCATAGCTTTTAATTAATTTCATAAAAAGCATCGCGCCTTAAAACAATCCAAGACTCATAATCATTGTGATCATTGTGGGCTTAGTTTTGTCAAAATTTTTTTGGGGTTAACATAACTCTTTCTACGTCTGCCACTCAATACTCCTGTAGTCTGCATTATCCTGTTAGCAGTTTAATTCAGTTCGGTTCAGCTTAGTGTAGAGTTTAATGATATTTCTGCTGAGGTTCTAAATAGTTTGGGGCTTTCTAATAATCGTGGAGTTTTGATTTTTAGACTCGCATAACTAGCCACGTATGAAGTTACTATTCTGAGGGTTTTTAAATAGGATGTCTGCAGATACAGTTACAGAATTCTTCTCTGCCCAAGCCCACAAGTTGCTAGAGTTTTTATAATTGGATACCACAAATACCTTAAGACTAATACTCGTAAAGTGAGTGGCTTATATATCTTGTGAAGCATTTAATTGCAGCTTAGGTTCATTACAACAAGTAACCAAAAGTTATATTTAAAGCTTTAGAGGCCACATAACACATTTTTGGTTAGACCATTAAAGCTGATTATTGATTAGTTAACTGATAACTGTAAATAAGAAGCGCATATAAGTTTGTGATTACGTTTATAAATAATAAATATCGGAGTCGAGTCCTTCTGTCTAGGTAGTCGTTGAAATCAGCTCTCTGAAACTCCTAGAGAATGCACAAGAAAGTATAGCATAGCAATCTGTAAGATGTTTTTGTCTTTCACTTGCTTTTGAAATTCAGCCAGATCGACCCATAAATGACGGAGCTATGCCCCCAAAACCGAGACGACTTTTATTATTTTTAAATTTTTAAGTGATTTTTTTGCGTATTTTGTCTAAACTACAAAGCGGACAAAAAAACTGGGCAAAAAATGAGAGCGATTGGTAGACAAATGGCCGGTATTTTAGATTTTCATTCATTTAAAATTTTTTTAATGGACAGTTTTAAGCGGTACATGTGCGTAATGTTTGTATACACAAACACGAAACCAGTCAATCGGTCTTATATAAATATTTGTATGTATAAAATGTCTATTAAATGCCATTACAAATACAGACATTTTAATGAAAAAGAATTTTATATGTAATAATTTCTATTTGGAATTTAAAAGTTTAACAAAATATTAATCTTTATTTGTGCTTAATTCCAGAAATTGTGTTGGTTTTAAAATTTATTCTTTTACTCATGATATTCTCATGAGTTATTTATTCAGTACAATAAGACTCAAGCTCAATAATAATTAATTATATATATAAAATCAATAGTCTAAATAAATAATTATATAAATTTATTAATTTAAATAATAAAAATTAATTTATATAAAAAAAATTATTTTCCTTAGACCTGTTGAGTATTTGGCTAACACAGTGACTCGGCACAGCCGAATTTAAGTTGGCAACCGATTTTAGTTTTAAATTCCAGTCAATCGCATTCAGCATTGGCTTTAGAAATTCCTGTTGTTCAAAATGATTATAACCTTTTTTGATTAATCAAAATGAAAGTAATTTCGTTCCTTTCTGTAAATCCAAATAAATTGAAGTCAGAATGTTAAATTTGAAAAATTTAAAAAAATGCTTGGTGTTTTAGAAAATAAAATTAACGAAATTCATTTATTAAAATGTTGAAATTCTCCAAGTCATGTTGTGACTCTCATCTTAAGCTAATTTAATGAGTTCCCATCTGTTTGGCAATATGTTAAACACATTTACCTAAACATTAAGCTTAAAAACAAGATACAAATTTTTTTTATCGTTTTGCATGCATTAAAAAAACAAAAAAAAAGAAAGCACATAGAAAAAAAAGCGAAGCTACTTTTGGGAAAAGATTCTTCCCTAGCAACGTTGTAAGATGGTGTTGCTTGTGGTAATTTTTAAATCTTTTCAAATTTTTCATCATTTATCATTTCATCGAAACATCAAACTGATGACTGACATTGAGCGTCTTGTGTCAAGACAGTAACATCAACACCAACACCAACACCAACACCACCTACAACCAACCAACCACCACCCGTTTCAGACAATATTTACCGCACACGTACGAAATGTTTTTGAATGCCACCAAATGAAGTAAGTAAAGCAAAAATATTTAAAGAAAAACAAGTGAATAAATGAATGAATGAATGGCAACAAAAAAGAAAAAAAGCCAAATTGTGGCTTTGTCACAATTCACTAAGGGATTGCTTTTTCACCATAATGAATGAGTGACTCGCTTGCTTTTTTTGTTTGCCTGGCTAAATGACTAGATAGCTGAAAGAATTCATGATAATGGCATGAATATGAGTGAGTGTAAGTGTATGCAATATAAATTACTCTACACTTAAGTGGGATTTTTAAGATTTTTATCGCCTTGCAAGTCGATTTATGTCTTTCTTGTATTTGTTGCTTCCTTGTTTTGTTTTGTTTTGCTTAATTCTGTTGATCATTTAATGTTTCAATTGCTTGTACTTAAATCTTCTTTTTATATATTTTGTTAAATATTTTTCCCAAGATAACCGAAAGCGGTGCAAAGCAAAAACCTGTTAAAACATTGAAAATGAAAAATGTGCCAATTCATTTAGTTGAAATTATCGCAACAGGATATCCGTTTGTCTATTATTTACCGTGGTCGTTTTTTCGGCTGCTTCAAATTTCCTTTTACTTTTTCATTGTTAATACGACACTTCCTTCCAGCCATAAAGTGGCAGTTTTATTTTTTTATTTTGTATTTAAATACTGAAATTTGATTAATCTTCGCAGATAACCTTTAAATTACTTACATCTCCAGCTTAAATATAAAAGTGAAAATATAATTTTAAGCTTTCCTAATGGTATTTAAACACAAATTACTTTTGAAATGAATTGCAAAAATTCATCATTTTTATCAAGAATTTTATTTGTATCACTGCCACCATGACACGCTTAATGAGTTAAAGGGCTTTAAGTGATTGTTAAAGTTAGAAAAGCATATGTTTTCTAAAACATATTTTATTGTTTATCTAAGATATTTAATCAATTATTTTTCTCAATTATAGTTTGCATTTAAATCTTCAAGGTTTTTTTGCTTATTCAAAAATAATTAGTCTGTTGGTATTTATTTTCTTTAAAATTTATTTCTTTTTTGGATTATTGTAACTAGAAATAATTTAAAATTTGTTATTAATACCAGTATTATTAAATTTTTTAAAGAACAGCTACCGTGCAACAAAAAAATTTAGCTTAGTCAAGAATTTCTCAATTTTCTTAATCATTAAAGCGAATTTTATATTTAAATACGAGAGTTAAGATTTTCATTGACTTTTTAGAAAGCAAAAATCAAATGACATTTGATATGACTGTCAGAAAATCATACAGGAGAAATACATACACAAAATAATTATAAGTGTTATTATTAATATGAAATTTAGTTCAGTTTGTTCTTGTTCCGAAAATGAAATCTCTATATATGTCAAAAAGAATGTAATGTAAACGGTATAGATTTAAAAAGAGATTTCATATCAAATCTCATAGATTTCGGTGCAAATGTAAATGCACTATTACACTATAATACAAGTGTTGTGATTTTCATTGGATTTTGTCAGCTGTTTTTAACATTTCTGTGTTTGTATACAAAAATGCAGCCCTGATACAATGATAAGTATAAACCTTGAGAAAATTTTCTAAAACTTCTATCCACATTTTTTTGATGTACTGTTTTCACACTATTTACTTTTGTTCAATTTTAATTTTTGACAAGTAGTTTTACTCATTATTTTAGTGTAAAGCCCCCTTTGTGGCCTTTATTACAATTGTCGCAGTTGTGGTCAAACTTCTGCATCATTAATACAAAACATATGGCTAATGTTATCATATTTCTGTTATAATTACAACCCTGACCAGGCAGATTGATTTTTTTTTTATTATGCACCGCTAACCGCTAAGTCTACAAGTACAGTATTCTATTTCTAGGAATTACATAAAGTGAGAGTTCACTTATCTTCTTAAAAATTAAGAAATAATCTCCCAAAAATTTTACTAAAGAAATTTTGTTATCTAAAAATTTTTTAACAGAAAAAAAACTGTATTTTCGAAATAAAATTTTTATAAATTTCGAGAAAGCTGGGGCAAAGTATTCTAGTACTTATGTTAAACTTTAAGATAAATGGTCTGTAGTCATGAGTATAAATTATCACCAAACGAAAGAGCAACTGATTTCAAAATGTGGGCAGAAATAATTTCTTTTAAGAAGTCCATGAAAAGTTTAGAATACAGCTGCTCTTGAGCTACTAAAGTTGAAGCTGAGCCCAATTGGACGCACTCTGTAAAACGTAATTCTTTTTTGTACTTTAGGCATTTTGGAAAAAGAGCCCAATTTAAAACATCACTTAAGCAAGTCAAATGTACGTTTTGGAACAATATTTTATGTCTACCAAAAAATTTCTAATTTAATTGTAAAATGACGTGTGTGATTGGCAAAATAGCTTATTGTTTCTTAAGCTTTTATTCCAAATGATTTGCATATTGAAAAAATATAAGCAAAAAATTCCTTAAAAATCCTACAATTTGATTGAAACTTTGGTAATAAGTACTTATGAATATGGAGATTATAAAGGTGCCATTAACTTAAATTATGCTTAAGTACCATTTAATATAATATCTAAGGGAGATTAAAACGATAATTAGACAAAATTGGCTTAATTTTTGAACGCATTTTGCCTATAGACATTATGATATGATGGGGTTGAAATCCAACAATAAAAATTTATAAGTAATTTAAATTATTAACACACATTAGCTCTTTATTTATTTATTTTTTTTTTGACTTTCAGTAGACAGCAGATAGTCCCATTTTAATTCCATATTGAAACTCAGCCAAGTATTCTTTTTTTTTTTTTTTAAATTTTAGAAAGATTTAAAGTATTTCCAGATTCAAAATAAAATTTTCTTTAAGCTTTTTGTTAATATAATAATTTCTTACAAGTCCCGTAGTTTAAAAAATATAAAATAAGTTTTGTCAAAATCACATGAGGTTTAAAAAAAATTTCCAAAAATTTATTTTTAAAAAATCCTTATAAATTTTATTTAAGCAAAATCTTAAAGTTTTACTTTAACGTTGATACCTGCTTGAGTTACAAACAAAATGGGGGATATTTCATAAAAATCCATTAATAAGTTTTTCATTTATTCACAATTTAGTGGTAGCACTTAAAACATTTTGCCATAAATTTTTTTATATTTTAAAATAAAAAAAAAACACATTCGTTAAAAAAATTTTATGACGTAGGGTCTTTACTAAATTGTGAATAAATTTGGAACCTAAACTTAGATTTTAATAAAATATGCCTTATTTTATTTGTAACATATGCAGGTATCGACATTAAGAACATAATTTAAGGTTTTCTTTATATTAAAATTTTAAAGATTTTTTTAACAAGAAATTTTTGGAAATTTTCTTGAAAAATTTGTAAACTAATAGACTGCTAAAAAATTTATAGTAAAATAAATTATAAATTATTGTATCACCGATCTTTTGATTTTTAGGTAAATTTAATCGGAAAGGTAGTTTTATAGTTATTGCAAATCATATGGCGCAATCTCGAGGACTACAAGTAGGATTAAAAAACTAATTTATAGCGATTGAAGTTTATTATCAAAGCTTTTTAAAAACCATGAAACTTCCGGCACCACAAAAAAAATTTAATTTTTTAGAAGTTATCTTAAAAAATAATAAGAAGCTCTTACCACTACGAGAATTTCTTATTCGTAAAAATATTTCTCGTAAAGCTAGTATTCAAAAAAAAATTAAAAAAACATTAAAATTATTTTTCTCACGTAAAACAGCCTCAACCAAATCATTCAAAATTTTCTTATACTTAATTTTAAGGGCTTTGCTACAAAATAATAACGATAAAGATGGCTTAGAGGCGTTATAAAAATTATTTCAACAAACATTAACGATAAAGTATGAGTATATTAACGAACTGCTTCCCATACTGTGTAGTACTGGCAAAAACCCTTTTCCTTTCATATCTTGTAAATAAAAAACTTTCCTTATGAAAATATTTTTCGAAAAAGCCATAAAAATCAAAGCCATAAGTAATTATTAAAATTAAAAGTGAGTATTTGTACAAAATACTTGCGCCATTTTCTAATAAAGAAATTCATGCAGCACAAACAATTTTTGAAACAACTTTAATGTGTTTGTCATAAATTTTTCAAATAGAAAAACAAAACTGAAAGTGTAGAGCAGACAAGAAGCTCTATCATCTACTTAAAGTAACGCGTATTTTGAAATGACACAAATGTTGGAACAAAAAAAAATTTTTAAATAAATTCCAAAAACAATTGTTGGCAATTAAAATCTGGTGCGTATGAAAATGTGAAAACAAAATAAAAATTAGCCGTTTTTAATTTAGTTTAACCCTCCTTATGCGTCTTATGGCCTTAAACAACTGTGCAAAGAAGTATTCATGATTCAGTGGCCAATGGCTTCTTTTGTTTTTGTTGTTGCTGTTGTTTGTATACAAAAGTTGTGTCGCGGCAAATGTCGTTTTAATTTTTTTCTTTCTATTTTCTGTTTTTGTTTTAATTGTGAAATGAAAATTTCTTGTACAAGAGCAGGATGTCTAATAATGAAACAAATCATTGAGTGTGAATGATTCTCGCCATTGTTTTATTTATTTATTTTTTATTGTTGTTGCTCTAACTGACTGACTGTGATTTCCTTTGCATATTTTTCATTTTTCCTTCATTTCCGCGTCCGTCTTAATACAGTATTTTTTGCAATTTTAATTAGTAAAATGGAATTAAAGCATTTTAGGGTATTTCTATATTTAATATCTTTTTATTTATGTGGAAAAAATTAATAAGAAAAATTGCCAAAACAACTGTTGTTAGATGAATGTAAGAGGGTAGCTTTGCTGCAGTTGAAATATTTTTTAGAAAATTTGTTTTTTTACTATAGTCATGATTGAATTATTTGGTTTTACTAAAATATACTTAAAGCAGATATAAATTTAAATTAAAAACACGAACAGTTGCAGAGATTAGTGATGTTCTGAGTAAGATATTGAAAAAAAACAACTAATTGAATTTAAGAAAACACACTGTTTTGAGTTACAACGTTTAAAGTTGGGCATAGTTTTCAAAAATAAAATGTGGCATCATTAGTTTTCAAAGCTGATTGTCTTGAAGTTGGCATATCGTGAAAAATATTATTTATTTATTCAGTGCTGTTCTGTATTTCGAATCCGAAATCCGAAACATCCATTTTAAGATTTTTAAAATTTTGTTTTTGTTTTATTTTCGATGAGAAATTATTGGTAGACATAAAAGTTTTCATTTAATAAGAAGAAAAAAATTTTTTCAAATCCGTGTAGAATACAGAACATGCACGATTATTATGATACTAGAAATTAATTCCAAGATTAAATTTTTGAACTAGACAGCAATCGAACTTGCGACCCGCAGATTGAATTTTCTAAAATTTATTTCTTATACTTATTTCCCCTATTTTTTTCTGGATTAAAAGCAAAACATTTTGTTGCTCATGTATTCGCATAAACTTGGTGTATTTTACTTTTTATTTCTAAAGAGCTCAAGTATACTTGAGTTCAGTACAATTTCAAAATTTTATTTTGTCTTTGCCAGCTTAGTTCGCATCATAACTGTAAATTGTGTTTTGTTGTTTGTTTAAAGTTGCATTTTTGTATGTCTCAAAGCAAGAGAGCATTTGCAAGACAGATAGAGAAAAAGAGAGAGTTACTGTTTATGGTTTTTGTTGTGGTTTTTTTTCAAGACTTTAGTTTTCATAAATTTTTTTGCCATCATTGTAAGTAAAGCGGCCAATACACGACAACAGCATATATGCGCAATCAAGTGATAGAGGTAGAATTAGAATTAGAATGAGGAGCGGGAACAAGTCACCTGATCACTGCGGCCAAATTACAAATCCTAATAGAGCTTATAACGAGCTCATTTCAAACAATATTCATTTCCTAAAAGAAATACTGGAAGGGTGATTATGAATAGAGCCAAAATTGTTGGTATTTAAATTAAAAATAAATAAATAAATAAAAAAATTAAAGCTAGAAAAATTTTAAAAACAACTGCCCTAATTTTCAATATTAATGCTTTTAATGTATGGGGTTTACTCTTTAACAACTTTCCTCAAAGGAGCTAATTACGTCATACACAACACTATAGGAAGTTTGCGCCATCAACAAAATATCAAAATCTGTATGATATGGCTACACTGCAGCATACAACCTGCATGGTATTTCATTATTATGTTTAAATAATAATAATTATTATTGTTATTTTTTTATTGTTGGTTATTAAATTTACTCATTAAATTGTTAGTATTAAATTATTGTTAATCCTTTTAATTACACTCAAAAATCACTTATTAGTAATAATTGTTAGTGTTCAGATTTTATCCTAAAACACTGTTGTTTTTATTTATAAGCAAATGCATTTGAAAATAAAACAGAAACTTCCTTGAAATCAGCTTTTTAATTAAGGTATTAATCTGTCCTTAGAAAATAAGAGCCGGCTACTCCACCTAGGCAAATTAAAAAATTACTTATTTTGATTCACTGGTTTTGTATACACGACAATCACTTTGTTAAGCAAAGATGCTGTTGTCGTGTATGGTCCGCTTAATTCACTACAGCATAACCGTAATAAATTTAGCCTTTCAAATAGATTTTTCCCAAAATTAAGCAAACAGAAAAATAAAGAATAAAAATGTTTTTACAAAAAGTAAAAAAGTACACGAGATTCTTGAGATTTAATAAATTTTTAATTTAATTTAAAATTTTTTTAAAGAAATATTAATCAAATTCTGCTGCATATTAAAGGCTTCACATATTTAAAGAAGTTTGAACTGAATCTAAGCATTCGAAACTTTTGAAGTCGATTGATTTTGATAAAAAAAAAAAAATAAAAATTTAAGTCAAAAGTTTATTTGACCTTTCTTTTTAATTAAAATGGCTATTTTATCAAGCTTGAGGTCTTATTTTATAAATTTATTTTTATATCGATATTTCGCTCCAACTTGCGTAGCTTCTTTAAGATAAATTAGTCAAATTCTACTACCCAAATACTCAGAAAAATCTTGAGGGAAAAATATGAGGGAACTTAAAAAAATTTTTTTTAAGTTCCCTCATACCCCAGTACTCTTATTCTGAAGGATTTTTACCTTTCCCCACTTTGCCGAGGTACCATTGCCGATTATGTTTTTTTATTTTTTTTATTTTTATTATTTTTTTTTTAATAGGACCAGCACTCAGGGCATGACCCCTACTCATGCAATGCATTGTGTTGGAACTAGGAAAATAGGTTATGCGAAGGAGGAAATAGGAAGTAGTGTCTGTGAACGTTCAATTTGAACCCTCCTACCAAAATCAAAAAAAGTTTAATCTGTAGGTTCTAAACTTTCTGGAAGTGTTTTCACATTTGCCGAAACATTCGCATTATTGTATAATATATTGCATTCCATTCTTAAATAACAAGCTCAACCTTTACAATAAAAACAAATAATTCGTACTTTTTTATAGCCGATTCAAATTTAAAGTTTTAAACGGCTTTGAGCTGGGAAGTGTTGCAAGCACATTTTCGTAAACACTAAGTTGGTGTAAGAAAACACAAACAAGTTAGCAAATTTCCGTTTGGGCAGCCTAGTGTAATTTTTTTCTGTAATTTAAAATCTAGTAAAAAAAAATTACCAAAAACCAGCTGTAAATTCTAGACTAAAGTAAAGATAAATATTTAGTTGGGGCCTTAAAAAGAAAAATCCAATAATGTTTGACCAAATCGAACTATTTATTGAAAGGCGAACTTTTGACTTAAGCTTCATAATCACACTTAAAAAAATTATCTAAAATTTTTTTTTTTAACTATTTAAATTCTGAATCTTATTTTAATTTCTGGTTCTATTTCTGCACATTTAATTCTTACTCTGTAATTTTTTTTTTAATCTTACAATTTGTTTCACCCTAATGGCAAAAACATTTTTAATCCAGTTTCTTTTTTTTAGCTGCCATTGCATTATTTTGCAGTTGCTGATGTTGCTGGTGGACTATTGTTTTTTTTATTCTTGCTGGTATTTTCATTTTAATTCTCCTTTTTTAACTGCTGCTGCTTGCTGGTTTCTCATGCGCTTTTCATTGTATTTTTATGGTTGCCAAAGCAATGGACCCGCCTTCTTTTGCAAAAAAACGTAATCATTATTCACCTATTGTACCAGCAATGTACTGCACACTCTTGCAAACACTTGTGCTTTGAAAATCAGGCAAACTCTGATTTCATTTCATTTTCCTTTTTTTTTTAGGTTTTACTTTAACATCTACTTACTACTCTCTTTCTATGGTAAATTGGTTACAGAACTTGGAAATGAATTCTTTTAGTTTTATTTCTTTGCTTTTTGAGTGGGAGGAAAATTCATTTATTTATTTCTTTTTTTTTTGTTGTTGCACTTTTTGTGGCTTTAACTGGAATATTTAAAAAGGTTGGGTAGCCATTTCAATTTCTTTTTTATATATTATTTTTGTGCTTGTATACTTACAGTCCACCATAGTGCATTTACAAAATGAATAGCAAATGTCTGGCATTTGTTTTGGAAAAAATAAGAAAAAGCAAACTTTTTGTCATTCTCTCTCTAACTCCCTGGTCAGTCTAGTAAAGTACATAAACTTTTTTTTTTTAGATTATTTGCTAGTTTACTAACTGCTTAAAAATGATGGCTGTTTAACTGTTTGCACTTGCAAATTGCTAGTAATAATAATGCCCTCAATAATAATGCCGGCTGGTAACGATAAGAACAAAAAAAGAAAAAAATACAAATAAAGTTTTTTGTGCATTATTAATCAATATCATCATTAGTTATCAAGCTGCAAAAATCTGCGACTTATTTATTGCTGTTGTTTGTCTTTTACACTGTTGTAATTTAGTGTTTTTTATTAAATCGGCTGCCCAGGTTTTAATTGCTTTTTTTTTTTTAAAGAAGGCCATACGAACCAGGACTTTAGCTGGAAATCGAACTTTATAAGTAATATTGATGTAAACTTAATTAAAGAAAAACCAAGTTAAATTCGGCTATGCCGAGTCGTACGAGTAAAAACCTTTCGCTGTGTTAGCTAAATATTCATATTGTTAATTTAACCCAAATATGCAAAATATTTAATTTAATTCAATTTAATTTTGCAAACATTTTTTAAGCCAAACATATTTAATTAAATATTTAATTAACAACAAAAATCAAAAAAATTCTCTTTCATATAAGGATGTAATGATATTACACTCGTAATGATATTACACTGAAAACACACACACATTTACACTTTTTTAGGTTTCGTGCTTGTGTGTACACATATAACGCACATGACAGCATAAAAAACAAAGCAAAAGTAAAACAAACAAAAAAATGAAAATATGAAATATGGATTATATATATTTGATATTTCTCTGCCATTTGCTGACCGATTGCTTTTGCAATTCTCCACAGACATTACGAATGCTATTAAAAAAATTTCTAAACATTTTTTCCTCTGTTTTGTAGTTTGGGCAAAATATGCCAAAAAACAAAGCCAAATTAATGGAAATCTAAAATATCGGTCATATTTTTTATTTTTCTCGGCTACTTGTAGACCGATCGTTATGAGTTTTGGCACAAACATGACGACTGTTGTTTATGTTAAAGCTGCATAGCATATTTTTTTGATATGTTAGGTATTTTAGACAACGTTCGCAAAAACCGATTCAAAAATGGTCTAAAAATTTATGTAGTTGCGATTTTTTGACTCATAGCTCCGTCATTTATGAGCCTATGTCCAGACACTATGAATGTGATGTTTGAAAAAAATGCTTACTACTTTTTTTAAGTTTAAATAAAACACTCAAAAAAACAAAGCAAAAATTAATGATATTTTTGATATTCCCCGTCCATTTGTAGACTGATGGCTCTGATTTTTTTCACAGACTTGATAGCTGTTATTTCTGATAAAACTGCATATAAATTTTTTTTGTCCGTTTTGTAGTTTATACAAACTACGCAAATAACGCACTGAAAATGGTAAAAAATAAGAAATAGTTGCACTTCAGAGCAGGCTGAATTTCAATAGAAAACTGACAACAGGAACAGGATTAGACTGCTTTAGTTATCAAATGAGCACACAATAGACCTTACAGAGCTCAATGGAATTAAAGAACATTTTCTTCTATACGAGATATAAATACAATTTTCTTTGTGTTTATTTGTTTGTTTGCTATAAAAATTTTTATTTTAAAACAGATTTGTCTGAAATTTACTCCAAGTCTATATACTCCAAGGATTAGAAAGTTTTTAGTTTTTATTTCATGACATAAAACGTATTTGAAAAAATGCATGAATTCTGTATGAAAATGGAAATTTCGGGGTGGTCACCATTTCAGATTTTGCCCATGAAGTGAACCAAAACTAGGCGGTATTAGCATCTAAAGGCTTTGTCTTTTCTGATGGTGTTTTGACTTTTATTAGAAAGTTTTTAGTTTTTATTGTCAATGGTGTTCAATATCGTGAAATAATAACGAACTTTTTATGGCTCGAATTGGAAGATATGTCTTTTCAACAGGACGATGGCATTTCCACACAGTTAACGAAACAATGGCTCTTTTGCAAGACAAATTTAATGGCCGTGTTATCTCACGTGGAGGCAATATCAATTGGCCGCCAAGATCATGTGATTTGACACCGTTGGACTTTTTTATTTTGGGTTATTTGAAAGAAAAGGTGTACATCGATAAGCCAGCAATAATTCAACAGCTAAACGATGAGATAATTCGGCACATTAACGGCATAGAACCTCAATTAAGCCTCAGCGTCATCGAAAATTTGGACCACCGGATAAAGGTGTGCCGCCGAGGTCGCGGTGGCCATTTGGCCAATATTTTGTTCCATACATAATTGAATTATTTCATATTATCATAATAGAAAGAAATGACAATAATTTCCTAAATAATTTATGTTTTATTCAAAATCAACATCGGCCTTTAAAATTTAATCACCCTTTATTTACAAAAGTTGCTGCAAATGTCTGTAAAAAAGAAGAAAAGTGAATGAAAACTAAAAGGAAATCAAGTCTTTTTGAGTAAAATTTATAAAAAAAAAATAAAATTTGAAGAGCACAAATCACAAAAAAAAAAACATAAAAGTTCAGCTTGAAAACCAATGACAATTCAACGAAATGCCTTAAAAAAACATTATGTTTACAGATTCATATGATTAAGTTAAATAAAATATTTGTTATAAATATTGATTTGTTTTGTGAAAACTATTCTTTTTTAAGTTTATTTGGAAATCCCGTTAGTGATTTCGGAATTCAGTTAATAAATTTCGATTTCCCGGTCCCGTTTGGCATCACTGTTTCAAATTGAGGGCTGAAATCAATAAAATAACCTTTCTGGCATTCATCTTTCTCTAAAATTTCTGTAGTCGTGTTTTTATTACACACAAAGTATATAACAAACACTCATATGTTATGTACGAACTGGTGGAGATCGCTTAATCGACTCTGATACTTCCAAAAATTCAAAATTTAAATATATACTTTATAGGTGACATGTGCTTACGTTCATCGAGAACATAATATGCTTAGTGAAAGAAATATATATTATTGCTTGCAATTTTTGTATATCACCAGTACGTATACGTATTTTTATTTAATTTAAAACCAAAATGCTTATACGATCGGAATCGTTGATTTATTTTTAGAATTATTAGCAACATCTGCTCTGAAAAAATGAATTAAGTATTTTTTTCAAGAAATTTTTTTAGCAATGCATCTGCAAAACGTATTTGTATTACTTTCTTTTACAATTTATTCCAAAATATATAAAATTACTTTTAGTTTAATATGTAATTTTAAATATTTGTTTTACCTTGAGGTCAATAGTAAATGCCCCGTGGTTTATTTCAAACAAGGCTATTCATGACGATTTAAAAATACCTATGATTAAAGATGAAATAAGCAGATTTACCAAGAACTACTTAAACAGGTTGAGTAACCATACTAATGTATTAGCAATATCACTGTTGGATGATACAACCGAAGTTCGTAGATTAAAACGAAATCATATTTTGGATTTGTCTTTCAGAAGTTAAAATACTCATTAAAATATGTTTGTATAATATAAGTATATGCATATATATGTAAATATTTTCATACATGTAAAAACAAAAATTAGAAATTACGGCATATTTATATTATAAACTTAATTATCGGTATATAGCTTATAAGTCTAAATACAATATGTATTGCTGCTCCCAAGGAGGTTCAGCAACAAATGATATTTTAAATTTATATAAGATTTGCTTATTATCTTCGGATAGATTGGAAATAAAGTAAACGAGAGAAAAAAAAAAAATAAAAAAATATTTGTTTTAAATTTTTGTTTAAATATTTCATTAGATCCCAGCAAGACATTTCATTTCGAAGTTTACTTTATGCAATTGAATTTAGATTGAACAGCCAATAATTAGCGTTGTAAACTTAGTGTTTTTTTAACATTTTCTATGCGAAAAACTTTTAGCGTTAGTGGCTTTTAAGATTTTGTTTTTATTATTTTGTACTTTTTTTTGTCAATGGCATTAAATCTGTGTGTAAGTTGTCCAAACAAAAAGAGATGATTACGAATATAAGCCAAGCAAGGGTAAGCTTTTTTTAACTGTTCCTCCAAAACAATTTTAGGTTGAAAATTTGGAAACTAATTTTTTGTACACACAGAAAACAACTTCGGTTATGAGAACTAAATTTATGTCCAAACAAAAATTTTATTGTGATAATAAATTTTTTTAAGCTGCAGTAACTGGAATTCTTTGATATATGCCCGTACTTATTTTAAGCCCAAAATTATGCTTTGAATTATTTTTTTACTACTTTGTCTCACGCCTCTAACAATAATGCTACCAAAATACTAGCTACTTTATAAAATAGTGAATGGGTGTATTTATTTGGAAGGGTTTTTTAAAAATTTTATTTTTTTTCTTAAAGGATTTCTCTAAAAATACCGAATGGT
This sequence comes from Thelaira solivaga, assembly GCA_947397855.1. NCBI lineage: Eukaryota > Metazoa > Arthropoda > Insecta > Diptera > Tachinidae > Thelaira > Thelaira solivaga. Next base: position 61,494,402 of record OX377612.1, on the reverse strand, counting down.
ACGGGCGAGACCGTGAAAAAATATCTAGTAATTTTTTTTTTGTAAACAACATAAATCTGCAAGGCTTTTTTCCTTGTCTGCAGAAAGCCTCCAGATTGATAGGTTAGCATAATACCCACTAATCTAGGGGAGAATCCTAATAGTAATACTATAACCCCAGAGCAAGCCGATTATGAAATTTTTTAAAATATGGAGTGGAGTAATTTTTATGATTTGACATATTTAGTGTTGTAGTAAAAAAAAAAAATAATTTTATGTAAAGAGAAGCCATTAACTATTTTTAAAATAGAAAACTCCTTATCTACTTTACAACTCCAAAGTTTTAAATGCAAATAAATTTTCAATTGCAAATTAAAGAAAAAAAAAAAAAATAAATGAATGCATTTTCTTTTGTGCCAAGAGAAGAAAACAAACAAATGTTTGTTTACCTGACGGAAATCTTTAGGTTTTCTTTTGCGTGAAAAAGAATCAAACGTAACAGCTGGAAACTTATTTTTTTTAAGACTTGACTGAATTAATGAGAATTTAAAAATGTTGGAGGATGAACGTGCAGCATTAGTGTGGTATGGTAAACTCATAAACTAGATTGTTTTTTTTTTTTATTTTCTGAGCACATACTTATACACACAAAGGCATGCACATGTACTTATGTGTACACACATCACATGCAGAGTAGTTAGCAACTAATGCTTTTCTTTAAGTAGCAAATGCAGTGTATTTTTTGAACTGTTTATTTTTTTTTTTTTTTTTTTGAAGAGTGTTTTATTTTAAATTATATAAAAATTAAGAAAAAAAAAAGAAAAGAGACTTGAAAAGTAAATAAACAAATTACAAGTTGAGTTTTCGTAAATGCAGAGCTGTAAAATAAACAATTCTGGTTATACAAAATCCTTAAAAATAGTCTAGATCATTTTTGACAAGTTTTAGAAAAAAAAATTGTTTTTAAGGTTTTAGCCGACTTTATATCAAATTCACCTCTGCAGGTTATATAACGAAGAGGAAGAGACAGCAGAACACATTTTGTGTCACTAATTTGGATCCGTTTTCGCTACTTAGGACAACATTACCTACAATCACCCAAAGAAGTTTCTGACTTCTTAATAAATATTATACTAGACTCAGAGAGGATTTATAACCTGAGAGTAGTGTCATAATAGGTTTTTTTTTTTTTTGTTTTTTGCTGCAGTAACCAAATGACTTGTTTCTGCTCTTCATTCAACTAGAGTTAGTTAATTGACTTTTTAAGATTGTTTAAAATTCTTTTCCTAACTCTCTAAGTGCTCGATTTGGTAACTTTCTTTGTGATTTATTTAAAACTAGAGTCGGTATGCTTAAAGAGCGTATGTACCAATTTTTAGATAAACGCTTTTATAAATAGAATTTTAATTATTAGAAAACCCATGCAAAAAAATACAGCCATTCATTATTTTATAAAGTGGCTCATGTTATCAGAGGCACCCACCAAAGTGGTAAATAAAATATTTCAAAACATAATTTCAGGCTGAAATTAAGTACAGGCACACATCTTGTTGAACTGTAAAGAATGAAAATTTTTGAGAAGTGGGCATAAAAATGGGCGTGGCAGATCCAAAATTATAAAGTGAGACTACATGATAAAAAAATTTGGACAAATCCATTGTGTAATAAAAATTTTTATATCAAAGAAACAAATAAAAAATAAATTTTATATATTTACAAAGATAGATCTATGGTTAACTTTAGCCATCCATTTTATCACCTTCATTTTAACAAATCTTATATAAAAATTTAGTTTTTAAACCTCTGCATTTGAAGTATTTTAACTAAATTTACTTCTAAAATACGAGAGTTCGTTTGTTACGCGCACAGCTACCAAAAAATTTTTTGTTTGAAATTTTCATTTACGACTTATTAGAAAAAGAAATTGGCACACATACATATGCAAAGTGGTAAACCTAAGTAACACAAATACCAAAGCAGACTGTAAAAGTATCAAAACAAATGCAAAATTACTTTCCTTGACAATTAAATTCATGCTGGATATTAATAAAGCCAACTCTCGTTTAAAATTCTGTTGAGCCATTCTGTTTTCTTACAATCAAATGAACATACATGGCAAGGTAAACCTTGGAACAAGTAATGTAAATTAGTAAAAAAAAGTGAATTAAAAAAAAAAAAACACAAGAACAAAAAAATATTTAAAACACTAAAGATGTGTGCAAGTAAATTGCTTGTGCTGCCGCGTACTTATTCACATGTATGAGTAAGAACAAACAAATAATTCACAAGTTTTATTTTCCATTTGGCAAAATGTGAAAAATTAAGACATTTTTACTCATTTGCATAAGTAGCAACAAACAGCACTCACCACTTTTTTATTTTATTTTCTTTCCTTTATAAGTTTAGCACAAGTGTGAGTATTTTTATGTCGACAACTGCTACAAATACACAATGTTTTCTACTGTTACTACTTAATGCTACTGCTGTGGGTGCTGATGTTTTTTAAATCTTGTGTAATTTCCTCTTTTTTTTTCTTGTTTTTGTTTTTGTGATGATTTTTGCATAATATAGTCTCAATAAAAACATTTGCCACACATGTGTTGGTTGGAAATTTTGTTACAAGAGAAAGAAAAGCAAAAAACAAAAAAAAAATGTTTTTACACACACACACACATTTTAATATTCCCAGATTACCATAACCATTGCTGGCAGAGTCTGCTTAAGAGCTACTGCAGCTCTTGAAATTCAATTTCAATAATGAAAAATTTGGCTTTAATTAAAAACTCGGCAGCAGTGAAATCATTAAATGCTAAAATAAACAAAAATAGGCAGTCAGTAAGGGATTTAGAAGAATTGAAAAACACTCATCCGTAGTCGAGTACAACCACAAAATCCTCATTGGAAATTACTCATACGTGCGTGGTTCGCTTGTTAAAAAAATAAAATAAAATAAAAAAAATTTTTTATAAAAAAAAAAAACAATGTCCGACCAGAGAATGTCGCTTGCTGCCCACATTTATTTCAAAAAAAGGTACATTTTTTGTCTTACTTTTAACAGTCAGCTACGGAAATCATGTTTTTGTCACACACACATACGAAATACACTCACACCATATTATAAATAAAATAAAAATATAATAATGAAATGACGGTCTGGACGTTTTTGTATGTCCTGTGGCTGCCACGACTTAATTTAGCATCCTGTTTAAGCATATTGTTTAAAATTTTCCTTTACATTTCTCCCAAAAAAAAAAAAAAATGATAATTTCGCTAAAGCAGACAATTGGCTACAGATGCAAGTTATATTTTGTGCTAATGAAACCAAATGTTCATTTAATTTTGTGCCAGCCATGAAAAGCCCTTAACAATTTAACTGATTCTAATGAAAAGTAGGCGTAAAAAGAGGGTGTGACCAGCACAAAAGTATATGCAACAAATTTTAGAGAAATTGATTGGACAACAATAAATTTTTTTAGCGTTCAAAACAAAAATTAAAGAATCCAAGAACTTAATAGCAAATCATTTTGATAGCATCATCCATTTCCATATTATACAAAAGGAAACAAAATTTGAGATGATGGCATTCACAAGCGAGTCTTCGATAGAGTATAAACAAAACAAATTACTTTTTTAAGCAAGCACAAGCAAAAGCTTGATATTTAACTTATAAAATCTTAACTTTAACTATTAAAAACTATTTATCCACACGATAACATCTTGCCGCTAATTATTGCTTAGTTGTTAAAAATACCCTTCAAAAGAAATAAATAAATAAAATGGTTACTCTTTGCCTGCTGTAGGGTAACATATTTGGCAAAATATTACACCACACTTCCTAATTATACAGCTCTTGTTGTGTTTTTTTATGTTTAACTTCAATTGCAAAACAAAAAACGTTAAAAATATTTAATGTAAATTACATTTCAAAGATAAACCATTTATTCCCTAAAAGAGTCCTGAAAAAAAAACAAAAATAAACACATAAAAAAGAGTTATAATTCATTCACAACTTTTCTATACATTAAATAAAATTTTTTTTATTGTTTTAATATTAAAAAAGTCAAAAAGATTAAATGTATTTAAAATATGTTTATTTATCTAAAGGGGGTTTATTTAACTTGTAATTAAGTGATTTATAATGTTTTATTTGCATACTTTAGCCGCTGCCTTTATTTTCATTTTCCTTTTTTTTTTGTTTCTCATAAATCGTGTGACTCTTTATTTTTCTAATTTAATGTGACCTTGAATATTTGTTTAATTCTAAGTTTTTTGTTTTATTTTTGAAACTTTAAAAAACAAGGAATTTGTTGTACTTTATTCGGCTGTAGACTTTTTAACCCAGTAAAAATTTCATTTTAAATTATAAAACAAAAAAGAATTAAAAGTTTTTCTTACTGTCGTGCTTTTTGGTTTAAAGTTAAAGCAAAACCAAATACATACAACAAAAATGAAAGCAAAATAAAAAAAAAATTCGAAATCTTAACTTTATTCATTTGTTAAAGTGTTAAGGCATATAACGCTCTCAGTTAACATTGTGGCTGTGACGTCATTGTGATAGCGTATGCAGACTATCAACATCTTTGTTGTTTTCAAAACACGATTTAACTTTGAAAACTTTAGTTTTGAAAACTTTGTTGTTTGCCTGTTCTGCTTTCTAAGTTTCACATTTTCCTCTGCTCGCCTCACATTTTTTTCTTTTGCTTTTTATTTTCTGTATATCTTTTATACGCTCTTTGTTCAGCTTTTTGTTTTATATACACTTTTGCTAGTTAATAATAAAAATTAAAAGTAAAATGCAAAAAAGAAAAAGGCTAAAGCTGAAACTTTTACGCCAAACAAACTGTTTTTCAAGAAGTGGGAATAATAAAAAGAATTTATATGAATATGTATGCTATGACGCTTATAGACTTACACACACACACACGCGCTTGCTAAGAAAAATTATATATTTGCAACACTTTTTGGCCTAATTTTTGATACTAAAAATTAGCCCAAAAGTTTTTATTTTTAAAGTCTAGAAAGTTTATTTTGTTATAGCATAAAAATTATATACTTTTACTGTTTTCCATTGCGGAATTAAAGTAAAAAAAAAAACTTTACTTTTACAAACTTTATGAAAATCAATATTTTTAAATGTTTTCAAGTACAAATTCTGGCTTTAATTTTTCTTATTTATAATTAAGGAGCAGCAAAAAGACTAAAAAGAAAAATAATTTAATTGACTACATTTTTGTGAAATTTTTTTTACTTAATGACAATAAGATATTCAAAATATCAATGAAACGTTTTAAGGAAAGTTAAAAAAAAAACAAATGAACGATTAAGAAAAGTAAAATTGCAAATAAAATCACTCTGCCAAGAGAAACCACAAACAACTGTTGCAATTAAAATATCTCTGTAAACAACGGGAGGAAAGAAAACGACTAGGCTAAGTCGTAGGTTAAAGTCTCCTTGTACTGCCTGCATCGAATAAGAATATATTCCTTCGGAAAGCAGAAGTGACAAAAACTTAAATGCAAATGACATGAATTTTATTTAATTTTTTCAAGTTTTTTAAATTGTGAAAATCTTACCTTAATAAAGCAAAACTCGCACCAGAGCGTAAGACATACGAGTACATAATTAAATTGCAATACAAATTTTTGTTAGCGATAAAACACGTAACTTTGGTTCGCATTTAGCTAAACAGGCTCTTAGTTTAAAAAGGAGTCTTGCGATTCTAATTAATGGTCATTGGCCGCTGAAGACTAAACAATTTCGGTTTGTTTCCTATCAAAAATTCTTTTGTGATAAACAAATTTTTTAGCTGTAGCAACTAAAATTAGATAATTTAGGCCAAAAATTAATTCTGTTAAAATCATTACAAGCTGTAAAAAAATTCGATTATCACTACTGAATTTTTGATTAAAAACAAATTTAGTTCTCACAACCGAAGCTATTTTGTGTGTCTACTTTTTGGACAAATAAAATATTAATGATCAGATATGTTAAAGTAATTATTTTCATTTCTTTTAAATGGGCTAGACATAGAATGGTCAAACAATAATTGTTGAAATGAAAACTGTGAGAAGTCCACACAAATTTAAAATATTTGTTATTTACTAAAGATATTGAGTATAAAAATGGCTTTAAAAATACTTCAATCTCATGAGTTTAATTTTGTTTATTGAAAAGCAAATGCAGTCAGCAAAAACCTGCTACAAAATTAAACAAATATCATCACCCTTTCCTTATTTGCTACTCAAATTTTGGTAATTTTTATCTAGTAATAATTTCATATTTTTTGTTGTTGCTGTTTTAGGTGGTTGTTATTAATATTTACCTTCATCTTCAGCTGCCAAAAAAGAAAAAGTCAATTGAAAAATTCAATATGAATAATAAAACACTAACCAGCAGCAGCAGCAGCAGTTTCTAACTGAAACAAGCAAAAAAAAAAAAATGAAAAAAAAAACTTATTTACATTCAGAGAATTTATGAAAAAAAGTGCTACTTAAATGGTGCAGCAGTTTATGAATAGAAAAATGAAATAAAAATTTGACCAGCAAAGCAAATGAAAATATTTCAAGGGTCCAGCTAATATTTGGAAATTTGAATTTCTATTTTTTTTTCTGGTTGGTAAACACTTATCTAATTTTATTTTATATTTTTTGGATGAAAGTTAAATTAAAAAAATTTGTGTGCTTAAAGAGCAATAAAATCAATTCATTGAATAATATTAAAATAAATTAAATCCTTCTTTTGTTTTTAATAAATAATTTTTATTTTTTTCGATTGAAGTTTTTTGTTTTCTGATATTTGAAATTTTAAAGGTTACAACTACGTTGAAAAAATAGATAAGCTACTGTTATCACACACAAAAAAAAACAACTTCGATTGTGAGAACTAAATTTGTTTCCAATTAAAAATTCAGTTGTGATAATTTATTTTTTTTAGTAGTAGTAATCAGAGTTGTATAGTATAGACTAAAATTTAGATCTCCTAAAAATATTTTGACATATAAGACCCATTTTCTGTTATCACAATTGAATTTTTGCTTGAAAACAAATTTAGTTCTCTCAACCGAAGCTGTTCAAAGCAAGTTCAAAGCTGCAACTGAAAATATTTAGAGGTAAAAACAGGGCTATGGCATTGAATTTTAAGATAGGAAATGTTGGAAACATTTCATGTAAATTCTATAGTTTTTATCACTAAAGCTTAAGCATCTGTTTTGTAACTGTCTAACATCTAGCCTTAAATTTTTTTTTTATAATTTCAGGGAAATGAGGAAATTCTTAATGAATAGGGCCAAAATAAGCAACAGTGATTTTATAAGCCATACAAAAGATTCTGTAGAACTATGAGCCGTATTGTACAGAACCTTTCGTATGGCCCATATGCCTAGAATTGACACTTTGTTATTTAATTTATGAAAACTTAAAACATTTTTATTAAAACGTTTTTCTTTCTCTGAAAGACAAGCAAAATATTGAAAAAAAAAAAATTTTTAGAATGTGTAATTTTTTTATTAGGAATTTAAAAATTTAACAAAATAATAATCTTTATTTTTGCTAAATTCAAGAAATTGTGTTGGGTTATTTTTCTGGAGTTAAGCACAAATAAAGATTTATATATATATATTTTTTCTTCATTTTACGCTAAGTTGACTTTCGTCAAGATATTTAACTTCATATAAAAAATAAAAAATGCATTCATAAATCTTTTATATGAAATAGCAAAAATCCTCAAATATTAAGTGAAAGTTTTAATATGTCTGAGCACGCAGCGTAATTTTGGTTTAATTAGATAATTATGCGCGCATGCAGAGCAACAAAAATACTTCTTTTTATGAATCCTTATGCTAATATTTTAGCATAAATATAAACAACGTCTGGTTGAAGGTAGAAAATAACTAAAACAGTAATGGGACTAAATAACTACTAAATGTTACTCGTACTTACTAACTGGCTTACTCGTATGTCTGTGTTTTGATTAGAAGTTTTAAATTCTTTTCAATGAAAGAATGCATATTTAGCAGACACTGTTTTGCGTATTAGGGTATAAATTTTCAAGCATTTACTCTTGTATGTTTCTAGTCGACAAAATAAGTATCTGTCTGAGCCAAAAAAAAAAGTGATAACTAAAATGCAAAAACATATTTTTCACATTTGCTGATGCTTGTCGTTTTACAAAACTGACATTTTTTATTTTTGTATTTTTAAAGGAATGCAATGCAACGAGGGTTGTATAAAAAAACTTTAATACGAGTTTTAATTTACAGAAAAAGATTATTGACCCCAAGCATTTCTACAATATAAAAGAAAATCACAGTCTTCTTATTTTTTTTTTAAAATATTCATCTGGCAAAATTTTTTATTTATTTCTTGAAAGTAGTTTTTATATTAAAACTTACAGCCAGAATTTTTATGAAAACACAGAAAAAAAATTTTAATTAAAAAATTTGTTAAAGCAATTAAATTTTTAATTGAGTTAATTAAATATTTAATTAAACTGAATAATATATAAAACTAATTAAATATTTAACTATTTCAATTAAAAATTTAATTGATTTAATAAATTTTTTAATTAAATATTTAATTAAACTGAAAAATATATAAAACTAATTAAATATTTAACTATTTCAATTACAAATTTAATTGATTTAACAAAAATTTTTTAATTAAATATTTAATTAAACTGAAAAATATATAAAACTAATTAAATATTTAACTATTTCAATTACAAATTTAATTGATTTAACAAAAATTTTTTAATTAAATATTTAATTAAACGGAAAAATATATAAAACTAATTAAATATTTAACTATTTCAATTACAAATTTAATTGATTTAACAAATTGTTTAATTAAATATTTAATTAAACTGAAAAATATATAAAACTAATTAAATATTTAACTATTTCAATTACAAATTTAATTGATTTAACAAAAATTTTTTAATTAAATATTTAATTAAATGGAAAAATATATAAAACTAATTAAATATTTAACTATTTCAATTACAAATTTAATTGATTTAACAAATTGTTTAATTAAATATTTAATTAAACTGAAAAATATATAAAACTAATTAAATATTTAACTGGTTCAGTTCAAAATTTAATTGATTTAAGAATTTTTTTAATTAAATACTTAATTAAACTGAAAACTATATAAAACTAATTAAATATTTAACTGGTTCAGTTCAAAATTTAATTGATTTAAAAAAATTTTTAATTAAAATTTTTAATTAAAATTTTTAATTAAAATTTTTAATTGGTTCCTAATTTATTTTCTGCGAACACTATCATCTACAAACACAAAAGTTGCTTAAGAGGCCGTTAACGTAAGCAATTCTATATAAAATTGCGGCCCACTAAAAAATATTATTTCTTTTTGTATGAATACAAATCAGTCAAAGTGTTACAATATTTTTTTTTTCGTGCACAAACCACTTGCTTTTACAAATAAAAAACGAGCGCCCAATTTAAAAAAAAATATTCTTCTTCTTCTTGACCGAAACAGCCCGCAAAGTTTCTTAGGGCTGATTTGGTAAGATTGTAAAATAATCAGCTGTTCCCAAAAGTAAAGAGCGATCAATAGAGGTTAAAAATGTGTGTTTCTCTCAAGCAGACTTCTTTCTATCAACCACCGGAAACAACTTTTGAGAGGAGAGGCTTCAAAAGCAATAAGAAAATTTTGTATTCTTGCAGTAGCCCGAGTTTTTTACACCATGCTCGTATTTAAAAAATTTTGAAATAATTTATTTTTAAAATAAGAGCGTTTAAAGCACATATTTTCTTGATATTTGTATAGAATATAAAATATAAAAGCTTATTGAGAAAAAAATTAATTTTTTTAACCTAAAAAAAACCAAATTTTTTTTATTTATGATACTATTGCAGTAACTAAGCGATGTGAGCTACATTTTTAAAAACAAAGCAAAGTTCCCTTAAATGTAGCTGATGTTGTATAAGGAAAAGGATATTAATTACTTGAAAAACACTAATAAATGAATGCACAAAACCCCTTAACGTATGTATGAAAAACTTAAGATTTGTTTTTCTTTTTTAATTTTAGAAAAGTAAATATTCGTGTTATAAGACATCAAATACAGATTGATTTAATTGAAAAGCTAAAGCCAAGAAAACATTTACTTAGCAGCTAAACAAAATTTATTTATAATGCTTTAGCTATACGCTTTGCTTGCTCTTGTTGAAGTCGCTAAGAAAATTTAATTAAAAAAGTCTAGTAGAGAAAAAAAAAATTAATTCACCCACATCTCATGTCAAGTATTTTGAAATATTTCTTTTTTTTTTTAATTTTCATTTTGAAGATGATATACGAGTATGCATGTTTGTGAGTGAGGGGTTTTGTTTTTTGGGGAAGTAAGTTCATCTACACATAATTAAAAATATGTATGTATGAAGCTCATGCTTGTATGTTTATTAGATACTGACGCTTAAAATTAAAAATCCTAAATCAAAATTTGGAATCTCATCTGAATTATATACATCCAAAAACATACACATAACACACACTTGCAAAGACACATATGTACACATTCTGGTATGTATCCATTTAGCTATTTTATTTATCCCACATATACTATGATGGTCTAGTGTTGTTTTTAATAAACTCTTTCATTTTTAAAGACCTCCCTCCCAACAATATCGGGTAAATGTGCCAGTAGTCGGCAGTTTAACGCGTTCTCTTTTTTCAAATTGTTACCATTTTATACATGATCATGGTATTACTCTGATATAACTCTGTAATGGTACAGTATTGGGTATAGTTTTAAATGGATTAAGCTATTTTTAAAATTTTTTTTTATTAAAATTGAGTAATTTATAGTTTTTTAAAAATACATCAATGTCCCAGTGCTGGTCACACTGTGATCCTATTGTCGGTTGCCTGTAAATTTTTTCAAGGCAACCAGATGCCGACTGCAGAAACATGATCCTGTATTCGGCAGGCTTGAAATTACTTAATAAAACGTTCTGCCGACTACTGGCAAACACAATTTATGAATAGTCGGCACCCAATGACGACTACAGGAAATTATACAAAATTTTTGTGCCTGAAAGCGGCATCATTAAACAGAAAAAAATTATTATTTTTTGCTAATTTTTACTTAACAACATCAATATTTCAACTCTTTTCTTTCCCTGGAAACCATTAAAATATGGAAATTGTTTCAAATAATAGCTTTAACAACCCATTGAAAATTCGGTTTGCCACTAAATTTTTCCTTAGAAAACAGGCACTTCTGCCGACATTTCAGAGAACACATTGGATAAAGGCAAATTATTAATAAATTATTCATTTCAGTAAGATGAACTAATTTGAAATATAGAGTTAAGTATATTATTTAATCAAAAATGGTTTTTTTACATTGAAAACTCTCTATTATACCTGTTTATTTGAGTTTTAAAAACAAAAAATGACGACTACTGGAACATGCCGACATTAGGAGCGTTTACCCTCTATGGATTTTCCTGTTTGTGTTCCTAAATCTGGAAATGAACGTGTGTCTGCATGAATGTGAGTGAATTTTAATCTATGTGTTGATTTTTGCTTCATTATTTTTCGAAATTTATACACACATACACTCTCAAGGGCAAAATGTCGTTCGTCGTTTTGTTTACAAATGAAAAAAAGGGTTAAAGAAATCAGCATATTAAGTTCATGTGCATTCCATTTGAACTTATTATAAAAAAAAGCCCGTAGGTTCACAATGTAACAACACAAGAAACATATTTGCTAACTCAGTTAATAAAAAAACAAAAAAAAAAAAAAACAAACAAAATATAATAGTAAATTCTAAAAAAAAAATTTATTTCTAAAGGCTGCAGTAATCATCACTAAAATTAGAGAACAAAAGGAAGTATACATATCATTTAACGAGCAACCTATATCAGGGCTTCAAGCATAACATTTTTAACCGCTTCACATTTATGTTGTGCTGAAATATCAAATACGAATGACAGAGTTTTATATCATTTAAGTATGACAAAATTTTTTAATGAAAATATTGATTTACTGCAAAGTTTGAGTTGAGTGAGTCAAATATTTTAGGTCACCAAAACTAAAAACTACTTAAGTAAATAAACTAATACAAGTAAAGTAGTACGGGAAAACACCATAAACTTTGTTTTCATGTAACATTAAAGATTTCTACCAAAAACAAAAGGGAATGCCAAGTGGTGGGTTTGTTATCATCTACTTTTCCTTTTCCTATTATTTTTAAATAAACGGAATGATCTATTACCTGCCTACCAGTATTAAAATCCAGTTTAAAATCTATTTCAAATTAAAAAAAAGAGTTCAAGAAAAAAAAAATATAAAACACCTTGAGCCAATTTGTTAAGCATTTTAAAGCTCAGTGGCCTTTTTGTCTGTGTATAAAAATAAGCCTTTAAAATATTTTTGTTTTTCTTCAATTTTAAGAAGGCGTATGACAAGTTGCCCTCCACACCACATCTATTGTTTTAGTTGTATTGTATTGCTACCGCGTTTCTTGTTTTGTCGTTGCTGGCATATTTTTTTTCTTTTTTGTAATTTTATTTCTTGGTTTGTTTGAATAGCTTTGGGGGTGAGTGTATGGGTAGCATCTTGATTTGCTTGTAATACTAAAGTGTGGTTTTTGTTTCTTCAGTAAGTGTCTCCGTTTGGGTACCTTATGTTTTATGTTGCGCCTTATCATTATATTTTTATCTCAACTCGTTTTTTATATGAGGTCGTAAGAAGGAACATTCAAAATCTTTAATTTTTTTCTTCTGCTTTTTATTCTTCATTTAAAATTATTTTAGCAGGAGAAAAGCACTTAATGGAAACATGAACAATTTTGACATTGATTACAGAGCAGAGTTTACTATACGAAATATATTCTCATACCATAGAGACCATTATTTACATTGAGTTAATGTGCTAACTAAAAAACAGTTTGTAAAGGTATTGTTTGCTGCAGTAAAGAAAATAAAATAATAAAGAAAAAATTAGTTTTATTAAAACGTTACTAAAGCTTAGTAACTTGAGACTTAATAAACAAACAAAAAACTATTAAAGTTCTGTTAGCTGATTAAGGAAGGAGAGACGAAAAAAACGTACACGTGTTTTGAAAGTTTACATTTGGTCCTGTGTTAAAATTGGTCTTAAATTTTCTTTTTTTTTCATAGTTTAATTTTGAATCGGTGTATACTTAACTACACGAAGAAAACAACTTCGGTTGTGAGAACTAAATTTTTTTCCAATCAAAAATTCAGTTGTGTTAATCGAATTTTTTAATCTTGACAACAGAATTTCGGTGTTACAGCTCTAAAAATTTCTAACAGAACTATTTTTTCTCCTCTATTAGCGAATTCTAGTTGTTAAAACTGAAAAATTTAATTTTTGATTGGAAAGAAATTTAGTTCTTACAACCGAAGTTGTTTTCTGGGTGTATGTTACGAAGGCAATTTTATGTCAAACACTACTAGGATTATTTTTTTCAACCTTTTAATTCTGCAACTCTTCAATTAATGGCCCTTTTGGACTTGTTTGTCTGGCTTTGAAATAGTTTGTTAGAAATTAATTCAACAACATGAACTTTTTCGCCTTAATTAAATTGGGTGCCTTAATAAAACGTAACTATAGAGCAACTGTTGAGTGTTCGCCTTAGAAAAACATAGTTGAGCAAATTCCGCTCAACTCAACTGTTGCCTATTTGCTGCCCTTTTTTTTAATAAAAAATAATTTTTGCTACCTAAAGTCATTATGTTGTATGTTGTGTCAGCTAAATCGAAAATCCTTTAAAAATTCGGTATTCTTCATACTTTTAGTTAAAGAAATGGGTTTAGTTGTTTCAAGTAATTTTATTTTATTTATTTTATTATTGTTTTCCTGTTTTTTTTTAATTGTTTACCTGTATCAGCTGTTTATTTAGTAAAATACTCACCAAACAGCTGTGTAGCAGCTGAGCTCAACAGTTACGTCTTATGAACGCTGGCATTCTTTTAAAACGCTGGCATTGAAAACTTTTTTTTTATTATTTGTATTTAATAAAAATTAAACTCTTTTGTTTTTTAAAGATTTTTCTTCATTTACTGTTTTTTTTTTGTATTTCTTCCGCTGTTGCTATAACTTTGTTTAACTGCTTCAAGATTTCCGTATAAGGGTTGAACTTTTATTTTAAAATCATAAAATATACAAATGATTTTCGTTACGAATGTATTTATAGTGTGCGTGTCTGTATGTACTCGTATGTATGTGTTCAATATACATTGCCAATTCAATTCAATCCAATCCATTTCAGTATGCGGGTACATAAGATGAGTTGTTCTTAAACTTTAAATTATCGTATATGTGTGTGCGTGTATTTTATAATTTATGAAAATCGGTAGTCGTCAACATTCTTATCGGTTTTCCCAGAGCTACATTACAGTGCTGCTTTAACCGCTTTTTCTAACGTTTGCCTGCTGTCTCATACAAATATTTACCAACAAAAGCTTAAGGTTGTTGATAATTAAAATTGTATCCGTAATGTAGTTGTTGGCGTATTTAAAATGAAATAAAAAAAAAATGAAAAAAAAAATGAAAAAAAAAATTTACAAAAATAATTTCAACCCTTTTCTTTTAGCCGTCTATTGGCTTTAGCTTAAGGCTTTAGTTAAAAATATTAGATTTTATATATTTAAATTTTTAATAACTTAACTGCTCAAAGAATTTTATGACAATCACGTAATACAGTTTTTAAATATTTCTTACACGTTTTGCCACTCTTCTACTTGACAATTTCCAACAACAGAAATGCGTGTGTTCGGGGGTAATTTTTGTTGTTGTTATCTTTTCATGTTCAAAAAGCATTTACAGAGTTTTAAGAAGATTTTGTTTTAAAAGGTTGTGAAAGTTAAAGTTTCCTTTTATATTAATCTAAAAAAGCTAAGGTCTAATCACCGTATTTGATATTGAGTAAAAATCATACAAATACCACTAACAGGATTCGAACCATAGAATCTGCAGTTAAGAATCACTAACTAAGCTTTCTTGAGTTTTTTTTGCAAAAAAATTTAAATCTTAAGCTGGTTTGTTTGCTGGCTTTTTTTTATAAAAATCATAATTATAATTCTCTTCAAAAGAAAAGAAGAAAATTTTTAATTTTAAGCTGTAGCTTTTTAATTTTTTTTCTGAGTGATTTAGCTTTTTCCAGCAACTCTGCTGATATACACAATTTTTTTTAAAGAAAGCTGTATTGGAAAAATTTTATTTTTTATTTAAAAAAAATTTTTTTTTTTGTGTAAAACATCAAACTAAAATAAAATAGTAAAAACAAAATAGATCTACAGAGACTTGGTTCTCCCAAAAGCACACTTAACCATCACAATGTGTCTATTTAATGCACCTAAGCAGTAATCAATATCTGCATATACGAGTATCTCCTTTTCATTTTAAATAACTTTTTCGTTCCACTTTATTGTAACATTTTAAGAGCTGTAGTTGTGTTGTCTTCCATTTCATCTTAAATACTTAAAATATTTTTTTTTTTTTCAACTATAAATATTTTAAAAAACATCCGTTTATACAGTTAATACTATTGTTCTGGTGACACCAACACAAATTCCAAACAAATTTTCAATAAAAATAAGTACAAGTGAAGAAAAAGAAAAAAAAAAGTCATAAACTCTAAATATACTTAAGCATCATATTTCCCATGATAAAGTGTGTTAAGTGTACCCTAAAGGCCAGGGCAATAGCTAACAACACAGAGAGAAGGAGAAAATCATAGATAAAAGATGGCATAAAATAAAGAATCCTTGTAAAAAAAATCAAGTTGAGATTTTTTTTTTAAAGAAAAACTGCTAAGAAATTCCTAAGTATGTCCATAGTTTGAATACCAGCAGTTGAATAAAGTAAAATACTCTCTTTTCGCAGTGATGGAACATAAGCCGCTTAAATAATGTGCTTTAGAAAAAGTTACCACTCGGGGGTTTTTTCTCAACTTTTTTTGTTTTTTTTTTGTTTGTGTTTATAAGCCTAGAAATAAACGTATTTTGTATCAGTGACATTAAGCGGACTTTCTTTTTTCTTATTGTGTTTTTTTTTTTTGCTGTTTATTATTATTGTTCTTGTTGTTGTTATATATAAACAGGATATGGGATATATGAAGTGGTTTTTACATAAAAATTTATTACCAATGTTTGCCATGCTGCACAAAAAAAAAATCATCATAAACATGGGCTTCCTGACAGCCTTAGCTAAACTGAGTAAGAAAAAAACTAGTAAATAGTAGACAGGTTAGGATATAAATTGAAGACAACAAAATCAACATGTGAATGATGTTGTGGTTTCATTTCATCAATATTTTTATTATTATTATTATAACTTAATACTAGAAATTAATTCTAAGATTAAATTTGGTAACTTTGACCATCGGCTCCCAGGATCTAAGCATTAATCGAACCTTGTACCCCTTTCATTTCATCAATAAATTGTTTCAGATGGAAAATAAAATTTTAGCAGAAAATGAGTTTTTTTATTTGGACAGTTTGCTTTGCAGCCAAATAGCTATGAGCGGCCCATACACGACTACAGCATATATGCTCATTCAGTAGCTAATAAGATCGCATAGCATAACGCCGTGCTTGAAAACAGTTTAAATGAGTAAAAAAATGTTGCCTTGTGCTCAACAAAATCTACACATTTTTTTTCTGCTTTATTTTCTTTTTTTTTAAACAAAATATTGCTGGGCAGACTGGATCAGACAAAAATAAATAAAAAAAAAAAAAAAAAAAAAATACAGTTCACAGATTTTTAATAATTTTATAGTGATTTTGTTTTCAGCCTACGTAAAGTAAACATCATCTCTTAGTAGGGTTGCATAAACACAATTTATTCCACATTAAATATTCTGGCATAAATTTATCTTTTTTTTTTTTAATAAAACTTCTTGTACGAAGTATCAGTATTAAATATAAACAAATGCCCACTAGCTATAATCCTCAACTACAAGAAAGTCCTTTTAATCTCTGTTCTAATACACATACTCAAACATAACATTTAGTGTATCATGATGATGATAACAATTTGGTCACTTAAAGTGAAGCAAATTTATTTATAAGCAGTTTTTTATCCAAACAAGACATCACTTTCACTCACAAGTCCCCTTTTTAAGATGAATAAAAATAAGAAGGGAGTTTTTGTTATTGTTACATTTTTAACACACACACACTCACACATGTGTATAAGTGTTTTAGTAAATTGAACTTAATGTGCTTTTTGATGGTCATGTTATATGATTTTTATATCTCTTTAAGCAATTTCATGTGTGTTTGTTTGATTGTTTGCAGTGTGTGGCCTCGTATGGGCGTCTTAATCATGTTTTATGTAGCGTTACACATTTTTAATGCTTTTGCCAATGATTTTTTTATTCATTTCACATTTTTTTTTTTACTTAATTTATTTAGTTGCCTTTTACTGTTGATCCTGATTGTAGTTTATGTGTGCAAAATCTTTCTTCAACTAAACTTAAGTTATTTATTACTGTGGAGTGTGTACTGCTACTAGCCCAAACACACTTAAGTGAGTGTGTGTGTGTGTGTAATTCTATTTGATTTCATTAAGTAGTGATTTTTTTATTGTATTCTATTGTTCAATTTTTATAAACTGCCTGCATGTTTTTAGTTACATTTTGAAAGGAGTTGGTTAAGTAAAACTTTCATACACCTAATTCTCTTTTTACA
The DNA here is from genome assembly GCA_947397855.1 of Thelaira solivaga. Lineage (NCBI taxonomy): Eukaryota > Metazoa > Arthropoda > Insecta > Diptera > Tachinidae > Thelaira > Thelaira solivaga. The sequence goes on along the minus strand of OX377612.1, from coordinate 61,476,731 downwards.
CGATAGTTAACATCCAAGAAAATTCGTGTAAAAAAAGAATTATTAAAAATTGTTTGTTAAAGTTCACTTCACTTATTTAGTGCACTCATTAATTATATAGAAAAAAAAATAAATTAATTTTAGAGAAAAGAAATATCAGAGCCCCCACCAGAATTAGTTTGTTCAACCTCTTGTGAAATTATTATGAAAATTATTGAAACAAAACAAAGGAAAGAATTTTTTCTTTCTTTTGAACTCGTGTTAAATCAAATTCGTGTAGAAAGAGAATTAGGTGTATTTATGTATGCATGTGTGTTTAAAGTATGTTGTGTGTAACTTTATTTGGCACTTGAACCATCATAAATAAACAATAACACTAGTAATTGCACTTTCACTTTCACTATCACTATCAGGCAAATGGTTTCATTAATAACAAATAAGTAAAAAAATGTGGCCAGTAACATCTCTCATGTATGTATGTACGAGTAGCTGTGTGTGATACCTTGTATTAATTAATTTAATTGAAAACTGGCTTTTTGATTTTATTTTAAGAAATTCTAGTAAGAAATTCAGAGCTAGTGCTAGGCACCTTTTAGTTTTCTTAAATTTCTCTGTTTGACGACTTTTGGAATTTAAAAAAATAAAATCTGAAAATTGTTGCTGGTATTAGTTTTAAAAGCAACAACAACAAAAAAATACTTTGGTGTCAGTTTTATGTTCGAATTAGAAAATTGTGCTTTTTAGAACAATAACCTGAAGGGTCGCAAAAGGTTTCTCAAAGCGATATAAGCTTATCAATTAAAAATTCTATACACTGTGGAATGAAGCTGCATTGGTTATATTAGGTATGCTTCCAGTAGACTGAAGGCTAGTTTATATAAAGGGTGTCCGAACAGGAACGTAAGATTTAAATTTGGCGGCATTCGAAGTGTCATTGTTTGACATTTGAACAATTGTTATTGTTTGCTAGTAGAAGGTACGAGGTTAGTAAAAAATAACCATGGACAGCGAAGGCAGTTCGTTAATTAGGTATTGGAGAGACAACATGAAAATGCTGATTTTGCCGATAAAATCATCTTCAGTGACGAGGCCAATTTCCATCTTGATGGCTTCGTCAATAGGCAGAATTGTCGCATTTGGGATGAGGAAAATCCTCGAGTGATTCACGAGAAGCAAATGCATCCTCAACGTGTCACTGTGTGGTGTGGTTTTTGGGCTGGAGGAATCATTGGACCTTTTTTTTATGAAAATGAGGCAGTTTTTTCTTGCCTAGAATTGAAGAAATTAATGTGGAGGGCTTGTGGTTTCAACAAGACGTCGCCACATGTCATACAGCCAGAGAAACAACTCAATTGCTGCATCAGCCATTTATTTAAAATTTAAATCTTGCGTTCTTGTTGGGACACCCTTTATAAGGAGGACGCCAGAACTTGGCAGAATAGATTGTCAAATATTATTAAAGGCAGGTAAACAAATTGGCTAATTAGTGATACGAAGAATTCGATAGAATGGAAACGCGGAGACTTAGAATACTATGTTACCCAACCATCGGACAAGGCGTACAAATCACCGAAAGAAGTCTCTGATTTCTTAATGAATACTAGACTCTGGGAGGATTTGTTGTAACTTGAGAGTAGTGTCACAATAGGTGTATTTTGGCCACAGTGATAAGGTGACTTGTTTTCGCTCCTCATTCTAATTCTAATTCTACCCAGTTTTTTAGTGGACATAGTGCCTATAGACCGTACTGTCCACAGTGCCACAATGTGTTTTACTTCTGTTCGAGATTTGATGCCGCAAGGGCAAACTTCTAAAGCGGGTTCAGTAACTTTTATTACAAACATTCGTATCGATATTTAATCGAATGCGTTATTCAGTAACTTTCTGGCTAAAATAGTTAAAGTTTGAAACGAAGTTATCAGCACATGAATAATCATCACAAATAATGATTTCTAACGTATCGAACACTTTTGTCCGAAAGTTATTGAATACCGAATTCGATAAAATATGGATACGAATGTTCGTATTAAAAGTTACTGAAACGCACTAAAGGCACGACAATTAAATAGCTAAATTGTACTTTAAAATGTGTTAACTGTTAGTATATTTCGACGTACGTTCTTTTGGAACTTTGTAGAGCTTTAACTAGAACACAGTAGGACTGACTGGGTAATCCCATCTTAACGAAATAATAACTTTATGATGTGCCACCGGGATCTGGTAAATGTGTTTTACTACGTAAGAGCATACGCAGTGTTGCGGGATGCTTAACGGCCCTCAATTAGAGTTGCAGAACAAAAGAATACTTACTGAGCATATAAGAAAATCGCAAAAAAAGTTCTGAGCTTCTACCTGTATTTATGCTAGAGTTCTTGCCATGAGCTCGCCGACAGCATTCTTTGAGTAAAAATTTTAACGAAACTGCCAGCTGCAGCAGTAATGGAATCTTAGATCATGACAAATGAACTTCATGACATCAAGTACTACATGAAGCCTTTTGGCTTAATCGTTAATAAGATGTTTACGATATTCAGTTACCCACTCATATACTCGAAATATGATTGAATTTGAACCTTAGTTAGATATTGAGTCAAGGACTCATTATGTTTCTTAACATTTTCAATTTATTTTATTCATTTTTGATTTGACCTTAATTTCTTATGTCGCATATGCAAATTTCTAAAAGCAAACTGCAAAAATTCTTTTAATTTTGCATTTGCCCTATAACATTTGTTTCTTAATTTTTTTTTTGCTTTCTTTCGTTTTTCGTTGTTGTTCGAAGAGCAGGTTGCTCAAGTATGTATAACAAAAACACTACTTACAAGTGAGTTCTTTTGTTTGCTTGTTTGTTTGTTGGCAAATTAAAACATAAGCAAATAAGTAACCCCAAAGTAAATAAAATTAAAACTCTTAATTTCCACAAAATAAGCAATTAGCTTAAAAAACTTTACCTTAAGTGTCCAAACAAAGTGAGTGACGGCTGTTTTTTGCAGCAGACTTAAAGGCAGACAACTTGAACTCAAACGAAACAATCCTTTTGTAAATACGGCAAATGCAGTTTATGGTACTCACAGTAAATTAAAAGTTGTAAGTAGGATATGATGCAGAAAGTAATAAGAACAAATGCACACAAACACTGTAAAAGTTGAAAGGAAAAAGGACACTTGATTTTACTACTTTCAAATGTTTGACACTTTTTGGCACCACATCATCAACTGCTGCTAGTACAACCACTACACACTTGAAGAATCCTTTGAAAGCTTTCAGCAAATAGAACAAAAAAAAAAGATTAAAAGAAACTACAAAATGGACTTGCTTTTGTTTCCAACACTTCCTTTATTGTTGTTACCATTTTATAAAATTTTTTTTTTATTTTTCTGTTTGTAATTGTTGTGTGTCTTTCAAAATCAACTAAAATTTACTAAGATCTTGTTAAATTTAAAACCTATTTCACATGTAAAGAAACATTTTCAAAAAGCATAAATTCCATTTGTTAGCCCACCTGCAACTAAAAATGTCCGTCTGCTTAACTGTCTGTCACATTTCACTCGCCTTTAGTTGTCTCTCTCTCTCACTGAAAACATTTAGAAAACTATTTTGAGACAAGTGTGAACAAGATGTTTTTCCAACTGGTGGCAGAAAAAAAAAAAACAAAACAAAAAGCAATCCATTCAAGTACAATACTGCTACAGCATTCATTATTATTTTCTACACTTGTTTGCTGTTGTTATCCTTGCATCTTCAAAGTCATTTCATTTAAGACGAAATCTACCTATTCCCACTGCTTTTAATATTTATTTTTATACTATATGAAATAATATTGTTGCTGGTTAGATGTGTGGCTGTAGTTGCTGTTTTTGTTGTGACATCATTAAAGAAAGAACCCTTGTCAAGTGATTTCCTAGATAATATTTTCCTAAAATAATAGTTTTGTCCTGCCCATGCCCAATAAATAGTTGGAGTTTTAACAATCAACTAACAAATAGACAGTCTAATGAAAGGCTTCAAGATTTTTCTTTTGTAATGGCATATTGTTGTTTTGCCACATCATGTTGTCGTCCTTGTAGTTCTGGTCCAGGTGATAGTGTGTTAAGGCATGAAATGCCATTTTAAAAGAAATAAATAAATTTACCAGCTACAAATTGTTTCTTACTGCTATAGAAATTTTATTAAAAGCAGAGTATTAAAATGTTTTACTACATAAAAATGTCATTAAAACAGAGAGCAGTAAATTGCTGGCTCTAGTAGAAATTTACTTAAAATTGAAGAACCAAAAATTTCAAGATTCTTGTAAAATCTGGGACTTGAAAAGTATTTTTTATTGTTTACAAAAATATTCTAAAATTTTAGTCTCCACTGTTTGTTAAAGGAAATTACCAAACTGAGTTTTTAGTTTCAACATTTAGTCAGTCATTTATGGTAGGACATCAAGCATATGTGCCTGAAAGCCACTTTACTTGAGAATGTTTTACTGGTTTTTAATGCATAAATTTCATTATTATGCTAAAGACAATCTCAAGGTAAAGACACAACAAGGATTATTATTTCAGAAATAAATAAAAGCTGTAAGAAGGGAGTTCAAAATGACTTAACTCAAATATTTGTCTGCACATGTTATTTAAACCCAGTAAAATGGTAAATTTCATTTAATTATTGTAAGTAATTTGAGTTTATTTTTAGACAAATTGCAGGCTTTGTATAAAGTTATTGAACAAAATTTAATTTGATTTTTCTTTTTTAAATTAAAATAAACTTATAATCGCTAAGATAATATGTTTTTTTGTCTTTAACTAATTTAATTTTAAGGCTTTACAAATATTTTTGCTATATCCGGCTGTAATAGCCTTTATGAAAACTCTGTAAAGGATGTTAAAAGAAGAATGCCACAGACAATTATGGCAACACATTGAAAAACTAATGACTTTGGTTAAACCATAACTATTACTCAACAACAGCACATTTTTGCTCTTAATACTTGCACTCCCTTTTTTCCTATAATAAAATGTGGTTAATTTGTTTAAATGTTTGAGCACAAATTGTGCTCTCAAAATACCAAAAAAAAACCCAGTGTAAAGACCAAATGTCTTTCATTTGCATTAAATGTTTAGCTATAACTCTTTAAAGACCAAAAGCATTAACGAAAATACCAACAGCAAATTTACAAAGATTTTAGTATTCTTGGCTCCTCTTTTAGTTAACTTGGGTGGGAGTTACATTAACTCTTTCTAATAAAGCTTTGCCAAACATGTTCTTTTCCATGTTAAATAAACAAAAATTCAAGATCTTTGACTAAAGAATGAAATTTTTTCAGCAAAAAAATAAAACAAAATCCCACGTAATGACCGTAATAATCGTAGTTAATTAGTCAGACATCATCGTCATCTTTTCAACAAAACTGAAAAGGGTTGCGCTTGAAGTTTAGGGCTTAACTTTCTTGATCACTTAAATTTAAAATAGAATTTAAACAGAAAATATTTTGTTTAGCGTTTGCAGATCTTATTCAAACAAAACAAAAAAAAAAAAAAAATTCTTAAGATAAACTTTATGGTTCGAAAAAATAAAATAGTTTTCAAAAGTAACTTGTTTTTTATTTTAACCCTAGAACGTCATCCTTCGTCAAAATGACGACACCCGATCTTATTTTTGAATTAAAACCTGTTTTTTCTGTTTGTTTTGATCTCTTTTTTCGTATAGCGTTAGTCGCTAACAAGCTGTTGGTCACTAAGCAACCAGAGATGAAACTTTTGAGGTTAGAATTTTGAAAAACTCAGCTTTTTATTTTGAGTTTGTATAAAAGAGACAGATATAATGTTTTAATATTACGAATAAGAGAAAATAAGCAAAATGAAAAATTTTTTGTTTTAAAAAACATTAATTAAAAAGTTATTTCCGTAATGAAAATGCACATGCCGGAGATTTTTATATTTACGTTTATTGTTATGAAGTATGTAATTTAATCTAAAAGTGATAACAAACACAAATTTTCATGTTTTAAAATTCATGTTTACGAAATGTAAATAATGAAAGTGTAAATTTTTTAGAAATACCTGAGCAAAACAAAATAAAAATTTTGAGTTCGTGCAAAAAAGACAGAAAGAAAATGTATACTATATCTGCACTCTGACACCTCTGGTTGCTCGGTGCTGTTGGTGGACAAAGACGTGCAGCAAACTGCGCGCGTTGTAAGTGCTTTTTTTAGCTTTTAATTTCTTGCCGTAGTCCAAATGACGAAGGATGATGTGTCGTATTGTATAGCTTTTATGTTATATAATCCTTTGTTTAAAAAAAGAAATGCCAATTGAAAGAAGATTTTGCAATGTTAATTTTACATTTAAGAATTTAAAAAAAAATATATAAATTTCTTTATTTATTGATTAAAAAAGAACTAAATATGAATAATAAATCTATTTCGCTCACGGCGTATTTTATAGTTCCTTGAAATAGGTCGTAGTCAAAATGACGAAGGATGACGTTAGTGTACAAAAAATAAGGATGATAATCCAGGAACAATAACCAAAAATTTAAATTATAGCTGTAAGACTAGGACCACATATGGCAAGCTTACTTGGGCAATTCTTTCTCAAGTCTCTTTTAAAATTAACGTTTTGTCTACACACACATTTTTTGTTTAGGAAAGTTTAGCATTCTTATTCTGACATTTATTCAGCCTTTAAGATACTTATAAAAAATACCAACTGGAAGAAAAGCAAGTTTGTACCTCTTGCCTATCTTCCAGAGAGAGGGACTCTCTTACAAAATCAAGCATTGCCCAAATAAAATTGCTGTGTGTAGCCCTGGTCTAAACAAAATGAGCCTTGCAAATAAAACAAAAAGTTTTTAAAGCCTTAACTTAAAATTTTTTATTATGATTGAAAGGTCTATGACAATTATGTGTGAAAAAAAAAATATTGGGGGCCAAATGTTTGTCAGAGTTTTGGTGACATACTTTTATGACTCTGAGATATAATTGAGGTTCAATATCGTTAATGTGCCGCATTACCTTCTTTAAATTATTCTTGGCTTATTGATGTACACTTTTTCTTTAAAATATTCCCAAAGAAAGAAATCCAATGATGTGGAATCACATGATCAAGGCGGTCAATTAATATCGCAACGATATGAACTAACACGGTAATTGAATTTCTTGCTTAAAAGAGACATTGATGTATTGGCTGTATCACCATTTTGTTAGAACCACTCATCCTCAATTTAACGGCCATACTATGGCAAACAGCAGCAATGTTTTTCTAAGAATAAACCGGGTGAACCTGCACAGTTGTTTTCACATTTCCTACAAACCCGGCTTGCTAAAATATGACCACAATTCTCTCGATTGTGGAGGGTAAACAAAATGCATTTTGAATAACCCTTTTTAATAAAAAAAGGCTTCGCTTTATGGTTGAATTTGTCTAACACTGAAACAAAGAAATTAAAAAAAAAAACTTGACGTTAAGGTGTGACTCAATTAACATTGTGCAATATAATTAAGCCGAATTTTATAATGTCCACATGAAAGAAAATATTATACAAAAATTTTACAAGAACCTGACAACATGCGAGTACTGTCTTTGATTTCTGTCTTTGATTTACTTGTTTTTAAACTCTGAATTATAACAAATCTAGTACCGATAATTAAAGCACCACCCCCGCATGTACCAATATTTTCTAAAAAGGAAAACAACTAAAACTTTTAATGGATAATGACGATAATAAAAATACACAACAACTACACATTTTCAAGTATAATGAAGTACATTTTCACTACTTGCCCGCAGAATTTGAAAGAAAAAAAAATGAGAAACAGTTACATTATCAGGAAACACAACAATAAGATATAGAAACGGAAATGTTTTAAAAGACTGTCTCTAGTAGTTTTGTTTTTTTGTTTTTTTTTGTTCTGCAAGTCAGTGCTCTTATCTGCCAACAGAAAAACACAAAAATATGTTTGTTTTGAATCTTTGTAGCACTTCACTGTCTGTCTAACCCATTTTTTAAGGGAATGAGCAGCGGCAACACAACATTTTATGTCTTTACCACATTTATTTTAAAATCGGCAATCATACCTTAAATTAGATTGAACTCCTTCCTTCTTCGCCTTCATTACAGAAATACTCCTGCCGGTACAAAGTTAAAAATATAACTCTTTCCTTCCTTTTTGTGTTTATGTGTGTGTGTTTGTCTAACGCTTATAACAGTAATTAGTGAAGGTTTTTTTTTAGGGATGCAAGTAGTAGGTAGATGGTATCTTAATTGCCAAAATGTGTCTAAATGTTTTCGAAGCTAGTTAACGTTGATTGTTACCATTATGTTGACGGCGTTGATGTGAAGTTACAACATTTCTGTTTTCTTTTAATGTTAAAAATGAGGCTAATTTGTTTATTTTTATCGGTGGCTTTAACTATGTCTTACCTAGAGGCCATTGCTTTTAAAATTGATTTTCTTTATTTTGTAATTTTTTATGATAAAAAGCAAAATGTAAAAATCATATAACTACGATTTATTATTTTTTTTTTTAATTTATTTATTAGTTGGTTTTATTTGACCTTTTTCTTTTAAATAAAATGACTATTTTATTAAGCTTGAGGTCTTATTTAAAAAAAATTTATTTATAAATTTTTTAAATTTATTTAGATTAAGAAAAAAGAACTAAAACTTTTGAAATTGCAAAGGAATACTAAGAAATTTACTATGAAAAATTTGCTTAATGATCTTTATTATAAATAAGTTTTTAAGCTTGAAATGAGTAGACATTTTTAAGCTTTAAATTATAACAAAAGTATTGTTGTTAGAAGATTTTATGTGCAGCCTAGCCTTAGACTTAGAAAGTCAATAAAAGGTTTTTCTACGAGAGCTTAAAACAAAAAAAGTAAAAAAGCACATTTTCTGCTGATAAAAATATTGTTTTTATTAATTAAAGATATATGCTCTTATCCAAAAAAAGATGACGTAGACTTTAAAGCAAAATTTATGAAAAAATTATATGAAAAATTTCGATAACGTTAACTTTAAAGTCTGCGTTAAGTTTTTTGGATAAAAGGGTTAAAAGACCAACTTTATATGAAAATTTTTTAAAATAAATTTTAACTAAAAAAGAAAACAAAATTAATTACAGCAAATAATATTAATTTATTAAAGGACGAAGGCCCCGGCAGCCAGTTCCTATAATGTTATTAATAAGTAAATTTATTTAAAAATAAATAAATAAATATTTTTTAAGCTTTTAGGTCTTTTTAGATATTTTTATTTTATAAATAAAATTATTTTCCTTGAGAAAGACACACGAAGGCATATCGAAATATTGAAAACTAATTTAATAATAAATAAAAATATATAAAAAGACCTAAAAGCTTAAAAAATATTTATTTAGATAAAAAGGTTAAATAATCAAGATTTATATTTAAATTTATTTACTGTTAATAAATAAAATTAAAATAAATAAATAATTTATTAAAATATACCCAAAATGAATCAGTTCAATTGTGAATATTTTTAAGAAATTAATTAAATTTAATACCTAATGGGCGTTCATAGGTAAAAGTGAAGAGAGGAATAATAACAGAATATTTCTTTTATTTGTAATATGTTGGTTAAGAAATTTTATTTATTTAGTTCAATGACTATTTTGTTACTTTTTCTTTGTCTATTGACTAAAATTCTCATTTGGTCGATTGGTATAACGAAATAAGTATTCGAATATTTTAGCAGGACTTGGCACTAATCCCCTGAAGATTTAGAAAAGTGTCTGATGAAACAGCTGTATGAATATGCTTTCCTTGTTAGTACTTTTTGTACTAAATAAAAAAATTTTTGAAATTTTTCATAAGAATATCATGGAAAATAATGCATTTTGCCCACCAACATAAATTGGAATTAAGCACGAATAACGATTGAATTTTGTTAAACTTTATAAATCCATATTAAATTTAATATAATGGAAATTAATTTCTTTAAAATATTTTTGGCTTAGTGAAATTATTTCTGTTATTATAAATTTCTATTGAAAAAGTACAAGAACAAAGAAAAGTTGAAACTACAAAATTTAACGACATTTAAATTTTTATAATTTTTCATTTCAAATACTTAAAAGTCTACTGAATTCCAATTTTTTTTTAAATACTCAGAAATTACTTTGGACTATTTTAAATTTTTTTTTGAAATTTAAAATTACCCCAGTGCTGTTGTCTTGAGGAATTTTTAATATTCCCCTATTTGTCGAGGTGCTTTATGGCTTCATTAGAAACAGTGGTTGGTTTTTGTGAAGGACTCACTCACTTTCTTTCTCTATTTTCTTTCATCCCCTTCACTCTTCTGTTACTATCCCTCCTCTTCTTTATTTTCCTCTATACAGGCATCACAAAGGGACCACGTCAGAGGACCCAAGTGAGCCCAGCTCTTGTTTTCTTTCTTTCGGGCGACCTGTTTAACCTAACCTATTTGTCGAGGTACCATTTCCGATTTTGCCTAATAAAAATTACCCAAATCAAAAAGGAATTTAATCTGTAGGCTCTAAGCTTTCTGAAAGTGTTTTAAAATTTTCTGTAAATTTCGTAGTTTTTAGTTTATGCTGCAAAACGGAAACTGCCAAAATCCTTGAGAGGTATATGGAAATTTCAAAAATTTTTTGAAAATAGTCTAAAGTAACTTCTGAGTATCTTGGCAGTAGATTACAAATCAAGACAGTCTCTTTTTTAAAATGATATGTGTCTCATTACGTAGTCTTTTATGATTCGTCTGAAAGTTACTAAAATTCCTTCAAGCAACAGCACTGGGGTATATGGAAATTTAAAAATTTTTTTTTAAAAGAGTCTAACTTTTGAATTAATCGCAAACTTCTTCTCTTTACGGTTCAGAGTATAAAAAATAAAATTTATAAATTTTGAAACAATTTCATTATGGAATTAAATTTATTTTTCTGTATTACAATGAGTGGCTATATCTATCCTTAAATTATTTTTAATAAAACATAATGCAGTTAATGATTATTTCCGTTTGCTAAACCTAATTGTTTTAAATGAATAAATATTTCAAATAATGGTCATCCTTTTATTAGCATGTTTTAAACTTGTTTAATATTTGCATATGAAACGCCTTTTACAAAACAATTAACTGCATTAAAATACATACGATACACTTATTCAATTAAAAGTGCTCATATTCATGATATTTAAATTAATTTTCCTTTATGTTTGTGGGTTTGCAACTGTCTAAACAGGTACTGGTATCTACACGATATGAAACCTATAATTATTGTGTTAAATTACAGTGCATTAACTTTAATACATGGATACTCAACAAATAAGAGGGCAAATACACACACATGCTTATGATACTACATATTATTAGGTTTTCTGTTATTGTCCTTGTTGTCGTTACACTTAAGTATTTAAGCCTCCTGACCATTGTATGGTTTTATTGTTCATGCATGAAAACAATGAATGAATGAGTGCATTGGGCTACAACTTTCTGGCTGTTTGTGTTCGGGTGTGTGTGTGTATTAGTTAGTTTTTTTTTTTTAATTTAAGTGGTGGTCATTTTATTGTACAATTTGTGCGGCCTCATAATTATAACTTCCGTTACGGTTAATTTTTTGTTGTTTTAGCCTAAAATGTTGTCCTTACATCCGTTAGTAATGCTTTTTTTTAGTTTCCGTTGCAATAACCTACAAATAAAAGGTATTTGCTACAAGGACTATTGAGTGGCAAAGTACAAACAATAACGAATCTAATTTAGATAGACCTACATACATACGTACATATGTACTCTCGTATTCATTATTACTTGTACAAATATATTTTAATATTTCATTATATTTGTTATTATTATTGTGGTTGTTGTTTTAAACACCTATTTAATACAATTGTTAAGCTGAAATTAAAGAAATAATTTTAGAAAGACGTGTGTGTGTGTGCAGGTGTGTATGTGTGTGAGTTCCTATTGTAATATGTTTTATTTATGTATAAGCTTAATGCATGTTTAATATTAAAATGCTTAATTAATTTAACTATTAATAAAACTTTATTTTATTTAAAACTGTTTACTTAATTGAAACAATGTATCACTTATAAACTTTCTGCCACAATAAATCCTCTTTTAAAATTTGAATATAATTAATCTGTATATGTGTCGCAGAGTTATCAAGCGGATCTAAATTAAAACACAAATCTGATGTCATTGTTTTAAATAACATAAACGTGTGTCAAACACTTTTAAAAACTGAATAAAGTGATTAAAAAAAAAAAAAAAAAAAAAATTAAAGATGCTGTCGAATGTAATACACCCTTCACTGTTAAAGCCCATTATTTATGTATATTTCTAAATTCTAAAATATTTTTCTAATATTAAAAAAAAAATACATAAAAATATAATGTGAATATTTCCAAGGAAATTACATATGAGCCCTTATTTTTGAAAGTTGTATAAGTCAATTTTTTAAAAAAAATTAACTAGCGGTAATTTTAGCTAGATAGTATCTATATCTTAATAAAATTAGCGCTGTCCCCTTTTTCTTGTAAAGTGGACTTATACTACTTTCAACAATAATGACTTATATAATGATTACACTAATTAATATTTTTTTTTTAATTCTGAAATAAAAAAAGCCAATTAAATTTTTATCAACGTATAAAATAAACAAATAATTTTTAACAATCAAAGGCAATAATATTCAATTCGGTTTTGCCGATTGTCCAACCAAATGTTTTTGTTATTCTCGGAGACAATTGAAATCGATGTTCGAATCACTTGTTCTATATATTATATTACTTTTGTGAGCAAATTTTTGTGTAAATCATAATTGTTAGAAGTTTTTATTCTAATAAAAATTTACGAAGTAGAATTTCGCGTGATTACCTTTTTCACCAAAATAATGATAAGCAGCGTTGCCATTTTAGCCTTTTTTAGACTAGATTTAGTTTTTTCTCTCATTTAGCCTTGAAATTTATGATTTAGCCTCTAACTTTTTTTCTAGCCTTTTTTTACCCTTTTTTCTTTTTCAAAATAGCCTTAAATAGCCTTTTCTCTTTTTTACAATTTTTTTTTTGCGGATAGTTCAAAACCAAATGAATGAATTATTTCAAAGGAGAAGACGCTATAGCTTGTATTGTAATTTGCAGGATCTTACCAAAGGTCAGCTTCCTTAGTGTTAATTTATTATCGAAACTTCTAAATTTACTTAAATTTATCAAATTGTTGGCTAGGTGGCACCTCCAAGTCAATCAGCTGCGGCTCGTTTTGTTTTAGACGACACTTGCCTTACTTATTTGATTTGTATTCAGCTCGTGCAGTTGATTCAAGCCCGGCTGAAATGAATCGCAAATGAATTTTTGAATGTAAACAAATTTAGTTCTTACAACCGAAGTTGTTTTCTGTGTGTACTTTTTGTTATTGTCTAGTTGTAATAATTTGCCTAAATAAGAGTCAGTTATGTTCATCTGACTACAGTACGAATATGAAGCAATTTTGGAGCCCCTTATATTTGTCTAAATACGAATTATTACAAGTAATTGTTATCAGGCGAATTCTAACTATCGGCTTTTAATGCGAGAAGAATAGTGCTCTATAGTTTTTAGCGCAGCTTACTAGTAACTAAAGCTCGGTACAAGTTACTGTGCTCCTCGTACATCACCAAACTTTGTCTATTTATGTAGATTTCCATATGGTCCAAAGCCGTAATATTATTTGAATTATTAAACATTTAAAAAACGACTTTATTTATGCTTCTACTTCATCTGTTACTTCAGTAAAGATTTTTCAAATCCGCTTTAACACCTCATTTCCTTCTTGTGGCAATAGCATTAAGAAATAATCTCTTCTCCATGACACCCTCAGACTTAACCCTTTTTTTATTTTATTTTTATAACCAAGAACTACATAAATATGATCACATCATAATGTGACATTGATAGATGATTGAATATTTTGATGTTGATAGATTATTGAGTGAACATTTATTTATGCTTAAAAACATACAAAATAAGCCTGTGTGATGTGTGGTAGTTAAATATGAAAACAATTTGAAGGTTATAAACACAGGTAATATACACACATACATACGTTTATATAAACATGTGAATGCAGAGACATGTATGCCAGAATTGATTATTTTTCATAAGGCTATAAGAACAACGAGGTCAACACTTAAAGGAATGAGAATATCATGATAATTTTAAAAATCTAACCCAATTCGGATTAAACACAAATAAAGATTGATTTTACATTTCAAAAAAAAATTTTCATTTCATTATAAAATTATTTTAATTGAGAAAGACACACGAAGGCGTGTCGAAATACTGGAAATTAATTTAATAATTAACAAAAATATGTAAAAAGACCTAAAAACTTAAAAAATATTTATTTACTTATTTTCAGATTGGTTTTTTTTTTATTTTTTCAATGTCCTAATACTGATTTTTTAACAGTCAATATAAATTTTTTTTTTAATTAAAAAATAAAATTTTAAACTTTTTTGTTTACAATTTGTTTTTTTTTTATACTTTTCTTTCTGCTCTCTTTCGTTGAGAGCTTAAGTACATAGAAAAAATTATTCTTAACAAAATTTTGTTTAAGTTTATGTTTGATTTTATTATTTTTTTGTTCAAGTATACAATTATTTTCGTATGATATTTTGCTTCTGTTTATGTTCACTGAGAAAATGATTTTTTTTTCTACTGAGCAAATTTAAATTACGTGTTTGGTTTTACGTATATTGTGATAGGTTTTATTTCAGTTAAAAAATTAATGGACAGGCTCCATATGAAGAAAATTATCGTTCGCTTGCACTTCAGATGACAAACAGCTGATTTGCGGCTCCCTAAAACATTTTTACAAGAAAATCGAACAATAACGTAAGCCTTTCGGTATGAAATTGTGGCTCACTAAAAAATATTCTTTCTCTTCGTACGAATACAAATGCCAAAATCACTCACTTGTTTTTTTGTTGTCGCTTGGCTATTTTTTCTTATAAAATTAACACGAAATGTACACAAACCACTAAAATTAGAAAAAAAACTTTTTTTCTATCTAATATTGATTTTTTAACAATCAAAATGAAATTTCCTTTTTAATTAAATTAAAAATTTTTTAAGCTTTTTTGTTTACAATTTGTTTTTTTTTTTTGTTTGTTTGTCTTTTATATTTTTCTTTCTGCTCTTATTTGTTGAGCGTTTAAGTAGTGTATCATGTAGTGTTTCTTAAAGTATATTTCTAGTTTACAGCGGGTTTTGTTTGAAACTGGCGATTAAGTTATGAAACTGTTGTTTTGACAACATAGTACATTGAGAAGGTTCGCCGTAAACAACGTAATGCCAAGCGAACGATAAGTCAAAAGTTAGTGAGTCCCGTTTTTAGTTGAAATTAAGTGACTGGTTTTCTTTCGCTTGGCTTTGAAATATCGAGAATGACATTTAATCTTTTCATTGAATTAATGACAAAATTCAAAAGTTGTATGAATAAGATTTTTTCAATTTTCAATTTTCTCCTTAAAATACTTATATTGAGTTGGATTTTATATATAGAAAAAACATTCAAAAAGTTTTTAAATCTTAAGCAATTAAATTAAATTAAATATGAATGACTTTTCTGGCTGACCTCGTATGCATATCAAAGTAAAGTGAAGTTTGTTTATGTATTATTGGGTGGTTAATAGAATATTGTTTATGATGATTTGTTTCTTGTGGTAAAACAAAACAAAAAATAATAATAAAAAAAGGGTTGTTTTATTGATAGATGTCTTTGCCACAAAGAAGGAAGTTTATAGACAAACAAACAAACGAGCATGCTATATTAGAAGGACGACTATATTAGCGTTTCAGCTTTAAACATTCATAAAACTGTGTTGTTTTGCCACTACCTCCTAAGGCTGTTAAAAATATCTTTATTTTTTTATCTTTTCTATAATATTTCATGTGTGTATCATGTACTAGATACGAATATGTTGCATAAATTAAACACTGTGTGCGGTTTTACTTTTTTGTGGCGTAAAAACCAAAATGTTTCAAACTTTCTTAGTGATAAAGTATGTCACACATACCACCTCCAATGCTTATGTTTGCTTCTCTTCATGTGCAGTTAATGTTAAAAATGATTTAAGATTTATTTAAAAACAATTGTTAAAACATTAAAGTTTATAAATGTTCTGAAACGTGATTATTATTATTCATGCATGAGATATTAGATATTAGGAAAGTAATAAAATGGTTTAACTGGTAAGAGTTATGTAACACAATTTTTTTTATAAATTAATTTTGCAACAAAAAAAAATAATTTTTAATGTTTTTATAAACAAAAAAAAATAAGTTGCAAATTAATTAAAAATATCTAAACTAAAGGAACGAAATATATCTTGTGTTAATGCTAAAATTGACCTTTTGATTTATTATTTTAGGGTTAAAACAAGTTGTTGATTTTTCATTTAAATATCCCTTCATTATAAGCCAAAGCATAAAAAGGTTTTTAGTTTTATGGCCCTGTTAACATGACCAGTTAAAACACCCAGATTTTAATTTAACAAAAATGACCAAAACATTGTTAGTTAGTGAACTAATGAGTTAAGGAAAATATGCTTTTAGCTCAAATACTTAATTTTCTTCCCTTTCATGTACAAAACTATACACATTTATGTGTTGACCGGCTGTTGGCATAAGGCTCAAGTGATGGCTATTGATAAAACCTTTAAAATGGTTGTAGAATTTACCCTTCTTTTGGTTAATTGATACAAATGGTAACATTTTGTCAGTCAAAAGGTCAAGACTGTGATTCAACATGTTCATAGGAGATTGTTGTTCTCTGATTTTCAACGTTGATAGTATAAAGAATTAATTTTTCTTATACGTTTTGTATAATGAAATGTTGCATGCAAGTTGTTTGATTTGTAGATAGTGAAAATTAGCCACACTCAGGAGCTCAGTGATAATTTTAGGTAATTCCCACCTTATAAATTTTATTTTACCTTTTGAGGTATTACACTGGCAAAAGAAAAAATTAAAGATTTACATAATACAGGGTGAGTCAAATATTATTGTAGCTTAAGATTTTTTTACCCACGATTTAGAATTAGCCCACAAAGTCTATGATAAAGTATCAATTATTTATTTTATTTATTAACCCCCTTATCCAAAAAAATTAACGCAAACCTTAATGTCAACGTTAACGAAATTTTTCATATAATTAAAAAAAAAAAATTTGCTTTAAAGTCTATTTAAATTTCTTTTTTGAACCAAAACTGGTATCTGTACCTTATAAAACTATTCCTGCGATATATTTAATAGGCTTTAAAGTCATTTAGCTTACTAGTGTCTACTGTAATATCTTTAGTTTTATATTTGTGCTTAAATTCAACTCTTTTGGCGTGTTCTTGAAGAAAAAATCCTGCATCATCATCCCTCTTTAGTTTTAGCATTTGTTTTTTAAGAAAAATACAAAAACCTCAATACACTTGCTACAACAGACGTTGGTTGCTTGCTTCATGTAAAAGTAAAGGGATTTCATACAAAACAAGTCTACTCTTGTGTGATGTTTCCAAAAATTTGTAGCAAGAAAATTTAAACCACTTAAAGTTGAACATTAAAGAGTCATCATACACGAGACTTCTCATGCAACATCAAGTAGTATTAACATTAACCCGACAAAAGCCGGTAAAAGGATGTGTTCATAACATTTACAGTTATTGATATTTGAAAAAGCGGAAAATTTATAACGAGCCAAACGAGCCGGCAAAATAAAAATGACAACATGTGGTGCATTGCTTAAAAAAAGAACAGATTACGTTCCGTTTCCTTCTTGTTCAGTATTTATTTAGGTTGTTAAGATTGACTTTAAACAAAATAATATGAGCCACCCAAAGAAAAATGAAAAAGAAGTAAGAAATATTTATGAGGGCTAGTGAGGTAACATAAGCTCAATATTCAATCAAAAATCGATTACATATTGGTTTGTGTTCAACTTTTTACGCTGTAGCTAAAGCAGCATGAAGTCTATCAAAGAGAAAAAAAAAATAATAATAAAATTAGGAAGAGGTTAAGTAAGTAAATAAATAATGTAAAGCTTTTTGTTATATAAAGGAAGAAGTTTGTTAAATAGAAAAAAAAAAAAAAAATGGTAGCAAAATTTTAAAGTGCTACTTTGCATTGGTGAAAGGATGAGGTTTTCGACAACAGGTAGGTTTCTGTTTACTAACAAAATGTAATAACGAATAGCACTAGATTAAAAATTACATCTTTTTTTATTAATGAGGAATATATTTTCTATGAGAAACTAGTTAGAGCTTAACTCTGGTTATAGAAGACTTCTAATCAGCTCGTCTTGAAAATTTAAATGGAAAACATTCTTTCAAATAACCCCGTGTGACAAAAAAAAATATTATTTTTCTAATAGAGGCTGTCAAGTACAGGGTGGGCCAAAAGAAACCAAGGGGTGTAAAAGTTTAATAACTTTTTTGTTTATTAACTTTTTTTTATTTTTTCTTTCAGATTATATAATATACAAAATGGAAATTTTTTTAAACTAAGTATGAAAAATGATGTCTCTTAAATGACCACCGTTTTCAGCTTCGCACTGATGGGCTCTTTTTAGAGCATTTTCCATAACATCTTTCAAAACTTGTGGCTGTAGCGTTCGAATTTCTGCAACAATGTTTGCCTTGAGGATTGTCTCTGGCTTGTTCACATACACTCGCTCCTTCAAAAAACCCCAAAGAAAATAGTCGGGTGCTGTCAAACCTGGCGATCGCGCTGGCCAAATAATTTCCGAATTTCGAGAAATTATTCGCTCTCCAAAAATTTGACTTAAAAGTGCCATTGTGTCTCGGGCAGTATGGGCAGTGGCTCCGTCCTGCTGAAACCACATACCAGGTCTGTTTTCAAGAGCAGGACGTAAAAACGATACCGCTCTCCATTTACGGTTACAGCACTTCCATCTTCATTCTCGAAGAAGTAGGGCCCAATGACATTTTCAGATCTGATCCCACACCATACTGTACACCTGATGGGGTGCAATTGGCGTTGATGAATGGCTCTTGGATTTTGAGAACCCCAGAACCTTCAGTTCTGCTTGTTAACAAAGCCATTCAAATGAAAATGAGAGTTAAAATAATTGATCTCTGGTTTAAATAATAAAATTCTATTGTTCTGGTTCTCTGTTCAGTTGTGAACGTCTCCATTATAAATTCTCCAAGTGTTGTCTATATAATCTGAAAGAAAAAAAAAAAAAATTAATAAACAAAAAAGTTATTAAACTTTTACACCCCCTTGGTTTCTTTTGGCCCACCCTGTACAACAAGAATCTGATTTTGGAATTTTTCAAACTCCCCCTAATTCTTGAGTTACGAGTAAGAAACCTTTATGCACTTATAAACCAGAAACTTAGTTGAATATCACTCAATTTAATTTTTTAAAGTTGATTTAGAAAGAACACATTGAGGACGTTTGAATAATAGTTTTAGTATTTAAGTAAACTTGAGAAATCTATGCTTATTTCTTCACCAAACAATTTTTTTTTTAATTTTTTTCGCTTTTTTTTCAAAATTTTTTGCTTTTTTTGAAAAAATGAAAAAATTTTTTTTTGCACTATCCGCAGAAAAAAGAATTCTAATTAAAGCCAACACGATTCTCTATTCAACAAAATAGAAATCAAGTCGATATCTTGAAAACTTAGCAAGTTATGACCAAAAAGGATGGAAGCTATGGCCAAAAATTACCATGGACTACCCCCTTTGCTTTTTTTGAAAAAATGATAAAAAATTTTTTTCGCACTATCCGCAGAAAAAAGAATTCTAATTAAAGCCAACACGATTCTCTATTCAAGAAATAGAAATCAAGTCGATATCTTGAAAATTTAGCAAGTTATGACCAAAAAGGGTGGAAGCTATGGCCAAAAATTACCATGGACTACCCCCTTTGCTTTTTTTGAAAAAATGATAAAAATTTTTTTTCGCACTATCCGCAGAAAAAAGAATTCTAATTAAAGCCAACACGATTCTCTATTCAACAAAATAGAAATCAAGTCGATATCTTGAAAACTTAGCAAGTTATGACCAAAAAGGATGGAAGCTATGGCCAAAAATTACCATGGACTACCCCCTTTGCTTTTTTTGAAAAAATTATAAAAATTTGTTTTCGCACTATCCGCAGAAAAAAGAATTCTAATTAAAGCCAACACGATTCTCTATTCAACAAAATAGAAATCAAGTCGGTATCTTGAAAACTTAGAAAGTTATGACCAAAAAGGATGGAAGCTATGGCCAAAAATTACCATGGACTACCCCCTTTGCTTTTTTTGAAAAAATTATAAAAATTTTTTTTCGCACTATCCGCAGAAAAAAGAATTGTAATTAAAGCCAACACGTTTCTCTATTCAACAAAATAGAAATCAAGTCGATATCTTGAAAACTTAGCAAGTTATGACCAAAAAGGATGGAAGCTATGGCCAAAAATTACCATGGACTACCCCCTTTGCTTTTTTTGAAAAAATGATAAAAATTTTTTTTCGCACTATCCGCAGAAAAAAGAATTCTAATTAAAGCCAACACGATTCTCTATTCAACAAAATAGAAATCAAGTCGGTATCTTGAAAACTTAGAAAGTTATGACCAAAAAGGATCTAAGTTATGGCCAAAAATTACCATGGACTACCCCCTTTGCTTTTTTTGAAAAAATGATAAAAAATTTTTTTTGCACTATCCGCAGAAAAAAGAATTCTAAATAAAGCCAACACGATTCTCTATTCAACCAAATAGAAATCAAGTCGATATCTTGAAAACTTAGCAAGTTATGACCAAAAAGGGTGGAAGCTATGGCCAAAAATTACCATGGACTACCCCCTTTGCTTTTTTTGAAAAAATGATAAAAATTTGTTTTCGCACTATCCGCAGAAAAAAGAATTCTAATTAAAGCCAACACGATTCTCTATTCAACAAAATAGAAATCAAGTCGAAATCTTGAAAACTTAGCAAGTTATGACCAAAAAGGATGGAAGCTATGGCCAAAAATTACCATGGACTACCCCCTTTCCTTTTTTTGAAAAAATGATAAAAATTTGTTTTCGCACTATCCGCAGAAAAAAGAATTCTAATTAAAGCCAACACGATTCTCTATTCAACAAAATAGAAATCAAGTCGATATCTTGAAAACTTAGCAAGTTATGACCAAAAAGGGTGGAAGCTATGGCCAAAAATTACCATGGACTACCCCCTTTGCTTTTTTTGAAAAAATGATAAAAATCTGTTTTCGCACTATCCGCAGAAAAAAGAATTCTAATTAAAGCCAACACGATTCTCTATTCAACAAAATAGAAATCAAGTCGATATCTTGAAAACTTAGCAAGTTATGACCAAAAAGGGTGGAAGCTATGGCCAAAAATTACCATGGACTACCCCCTTTGCTTTTTTTGAAAAAATGATAAAAATTTGTTTTCGCACTATCCGCAGAAAAAAGAATTCTAATTAAAGCCAACACGATTCTCTATTCAACAAAATAGAAATCAAGTCGATATCTTGAAAACTTAGCAAGTTATGACCAAAAAGGATGGAAGCTATGGCCAAAAATTACCATGGACTACCCCCTTTGCTTTTTTTGAAAAAATGATAAAAATCTGTTTTCGCACTATCCGCAGAAAAAAGAATTCTAATTAAAGCCAACACGTTTCTCTATTCAACAAAATAGAAATCAAGTCGATATCTTGAAAACTTAGCAAGTTATGACCAAAAAGGGTGGAAGCTATGGCCAAAAATTACCATGGACTACCCCCTTTGATTTTTTTGAAAAAATGATAAAAAATTTTTTTCGCACTATCCGCAGAAAAGAGAATTTTAATTAAAGCCAACACGATTCTCTATTCAACCAAATAGAAATCAAGTCGATATCTTGAAAACTTAGCAAGTTATGACCAAAAAGGATGGAAGCTATGGCCAAAAATTACCATGGACTACCCCCTTTGCTTTTTTTGAAAAAATGATAAAAAAATTTTTTCGCACTATCCGCAGAAAAAAGAATTCTAATTAAAGCCAACACGATTCTCTATTCAACAAAATAGAAATCAAGTCGATATCTTGAAAACTTAGCAAGTTATGACCAAAAAGGATGGAAGCTATGGCCAAAAATTACCATGGACTACCCCCTTTGCTTTTTTTGAAAAAATGATAAAAAAATTTTTTCACACTATCCGCAGAAAAAGGAATTCTAATTAAAGCCAACACGATTCTCTATTCAACAAAATAGAAATCAAGTCGATATCTTGAAAACTTAGCAAGTTATGACCAAAAAGGGTGGAAGCTATGGCCAAAAATTACCATGGACTACCCCCTTTGCTTTTTTTGAAAAAATGATAAAAATTTGTTTTCGCACTAGCCGCAGAAAAAAGAATTCTAATTAAAGCCAACACGTTTCTCTATTCAACAAAATAGAAATCAAGTCGATATCTTGAAAACTTAGCAAGTTATGACCAAAAAGGATCTAAGTTATGGCCAAAAATTACCATGGACTACCCCCTTTGCTTTTTTTGAAAAAATGATAAAAATTTGTTTTCGCACTATCCGCAGAAAAAAGAATTCTAATTAAAGCCAACACGATTCTCTATTCAACAAAATAGAAATCAAGTCGATATCTTGAAAACTTAGCAAGTTATGACCAAAAAGGATCTAAGTTATGGCCAAAAATTACCATGGACTACCCCCTTTGCTTTTTTTGAAAAAATGATAAAAAATTTTTTTCGCACTATCCGCAGAAAAAAGAATTCTAATTAAAGCCAACACGATTCTCTATTCAACAAAATAGAAATCAAGTCGATATCTTGAAAACTTAGCAAGTTATGACCAAAAAGGGTGGAAGCTATGGCCAAAAATTACCATGGACTACCCCCTTTGATTTTTTTGAAAAAATGATAAAAAATTTTTTTCGCACTATCCGCAGAAAAGAGAATTTTAATTAAAGCCAACACGATTCTCTATTCAACCAAATAGAAATCAAGTC
Source organism: Thelaira solivaga (assembly GCA_947397855.1). Lineage (NCBI taxonomy): Eukaryota > Metazoa > Arthropoda > Insecta > Diptera > Tachinidae > Thelaira > Thelaira solivaga. Next base: position 61,453,794 of record OX377612.1, on the reverse strand, counting down.
GATATCTTGAAAACTTAGCAAGTTATGACCAAAAAGGATGGAAGCTATGGCCAAAAATTACCATGGACTACCCCCTTTGCTTTTTTTGAAAAAATGATAAAAAAATTTTTTCGCACTATCCGCAGAAAAAAGAATTCTAATTAAAGCCAACACGATTCTCTATTCAACAAAATAGAAATCAAGTCGATATCTTGAAAACTTAGCAAGTTATGACCAAAAAGGATGGAAGCTATGGCCAAAAATTACCATGGACTACCCCCTTTGCTTTTTTTGAAAAAATGATAAAAAAATTTTTTCACACTATCCGCAGAAAAAAGAATTCTAATTAAAGCCAACACGATTCTCTATTCAACAAAATAGAAATCAAGTCGATATCTTGAAAACTTAGCAAGTTATGACCAAAAAGGGTGGAAGCTATGGCCAAAAATTACCATGGACTACCCCCTTTGCTTTTTTTGAAAAAATGATAAAAATTTGTTTTCGCACTAGCCGCAGAAAAAAGAATTCTAATTAAAGCCAACACGTTTCTCTATTCAACAAAATAGAAATCAAGTCGATATCTTGAAAACTTAGCAAGTTATGACCAAAAAGGATCTAAGTTATGGCCAAAAATTACCATGGACTACCCCCTTTGCTTTTTTTGAAAAAATGATAAAAATTTGTTTTCGCACTATCCGCAGAAAAAAGAATTCTAATTAAAGCCAACACGATTCTCTATTCAACAAAATAGAAATCAAGTCGATATCTTGAAAACTTAGCAAGTTATGACCAAAAAGGATGGAAGCTATGGCCAAAAATTACCATGGACTACCCCCTTTGCTTTTTTTGAAAAAATGATAAAAATCTGTTTTCGCACTATCCGCAGAAAAAAGAATTCTAATTAAAGCCAACACGTTTCTCTATTCAACAAAATAGAAATCAAGTCGATATCTTGAAAACTTAGCAAGTTATGACCAAAAAGGGTGGAAGCTATGGCCAAAAATTACCATGGACTACCCCCTTTGCTTTTTTTGAAAAAATGATAAAAATTTGTTTTCTAATTAAAGCCAACACGATTCTCTATTCAACAAAATAGAAATCAAGTCGATATCTTGAAAACTTAGCAAGTTATGACCAAAAAGGGTGGAAGCTATGGCCAAAAATTACCATGGACTACCCCCTTTGCTTTTTTTGAAAAAATGATAAAAATTTGTTTTCGCACTATCCGCAGAAAAAAGAATTCTAATTAAAGCCAACACGATTCTCTATTCAACCAAATAGAAATCAAGTCGATATCTTGAAAACTTAGCAAGTTATGACCAAAAAGGATCTAAGTTATGGCCAAAAATTACCATGGACTACCCCCTTTGTTTTTTTGAAAAAATGATAAAAATTTGTTTTCGCACTATCCGCAGAAAAAAGAATTCTAATTAAAGCCAACACGATTCTCTATTCAACAAAATAGAAATCAAGTCGGTATCTTGAAAACTTAGAAAGTTATGACCAAAAAGGATCTAAGTTATGGCCAAAAATTACCATGGACTACCCCCTTTGCTTTTTTTGAAAAAATGATAAAAAATTTTTTTCGCACTATCCGCAGAAAAAAGAATTCTAATTAAAGCCAACACGATTCTCTATTCAACCAAATAGAAATCAAGTCGATATCTTGAAAACTTAGCAAGTTATGACCAAAAAGGGTGGAAGCTATGGCCAAAAATTACCATGGACTACCCCCTTTGCTTTTTTTGAAAAAATGATAAAAATTTGTTTTCGCACTATCCGCAGAAAAAAGAATTCTAATTAAAGCCAACATGATTCTCTATTCAACAAAATAGAAATCAAGTCGATATCTTGAAAACTTAGCAAGTTATGACCAAAAAGGATGGAAGCTATGGCCAAAAATTACCATGGACTACCCCCTTTCCTTTTTTTGAAAAAATGATAAAAATTTGTTTTCGCACTATCCGCAGAAAAAAGAATTCTAATTAAAGCCAACACGATTCTCTATTCAACAAAATAGAAATCAAGTCGGTATCTTGAAAACTTAGAAAGTTATGACCAAAAAGGATCTAAGTTATGGCCAAAAATTACCATGGACTACCCCCTTTGCTTTTTTTGAAAAAATGATAAAAAATTTTTTTTGCACTATCCGCAGAAAAAAGAATTCTAAATAAAGCCAACACGATTCTCTATTCAACCAAATAGAAATCAAGTCGATATCTTGAAAACTTAGCAAGTTATGACCAAAAAGGGTGGAAGCTATGGCCAAAAATTACCATGGACTACCCCCTTTGCTTTTTTTGAAAAAATGATAAAAATTTGTTTTCGCACTATCCGCAGAAAAAAGAATTCTAATTAAAGCCAACACGATTCTCTATTCAACAAAATAGAAATCAAGTCGATATCTTGAAAACTTAGCAAGTTATGACCAAAAAGGATGGAAGCTGTGGCCAAAAATTACCATGGACTACCCCCTTTCCTTTTTTTGAAAAAATGATAAAAATTTGTTTTCGCACTATCCGCAGAAAAAAGAATTCTAATTAAAGCCAACACGATTCTCTATTCAACAAAATAGAAATCAAGTCGGTATCTTGAAAACTTAGAAAGTTATGACCAAAAAGGATCTAAGTTATGGCCAAAAATTACCATGGACTACCCCCTTTGCTTTTTTTGAAAAAATGATAAAAAATTTATTTCGCACTATCCGCAGAAAAAAGAATTCTAATTAAAGCCAACACGATTCTCTATTCAACAAAATAGAAATCAAGTCGATATCTTGAAAACTTAGCAAGTTATGACCAAAAAGGGTGGAAGCTATGGCCAAAAATTACCATGGACTACCCCCTTTGCTTTTTTTGAAAAAATGATAAAAATTTGTTTTCGCACTATCCGCAGAAAAAAGAATTCTAATTAAAGCCAACACGATTCTCTATTCAACAAAATAGAAATCAAGTCGATATCTTGAAAACTTAGCAAGTTATGACCAAAAAGGGTGGAAGCTATGGCCAAAAATTACCATGGACTACCCCCTTTGCTTTTTTTGAAAAAATGATAAAAATTTGTTTTCGCACTATCCGCAGAAAAAAGAATTCTAATTAAAGCCAACACGATTCTCTATTCAACCAAATAGAAATCAAGTCGATATCTTGAAAACTTAGCAAGTTATGACCAAAAAGGATCTAAGTTATGGCCAAAAATTACCATGGACTACCCCCTTTGTTTTTTTGAAAAAATGATAAAAATTTGTTTTCGCACTATCCGCAGAAAAAAGAATTCTAATTAAAGCCAACACGATTCTCTATTCAACAAAATAGAAATCAAGTCGATATCTTGAAAACTTAGCAAGTTATGACCAAAAAGGATGGAAGCTATGGCCAAAAATTACCATGGACTACCCCCTCTGCTTTTTTTGAAAAAATGATAAAAAATTTTTTTCGCACTATCCGCAGAAAAGAGAATTTTAATTAAAGCCAACACGATTCTCTATTCAACCAAATAGAAATCAAGTCGATATCTTGAAAACTTAGCAAGTTATGACCAAAAAGGATGGAAGCTATGGCCAAAAATTACCATGGACTACCCCCTTTGCTTTTTTTGAAAAAATGATAAAAAAATTTTTTCACACTATCCGCAGAAAAAAGAATTCTAATTAAAGCCAACACGATTCTCTATTCAACAAAATAGAAATCAAGTCGATATCTTGAAAACTTAGCAAGTTATGACCAAAAAGGATGGAAGCTATGGCCAAAAATTACCATGGACTACCCCCTTTGCTTTTTTTGAAAAAATGATAAAAAATTTTTTTCGCACTATCCGCAGAAAAAAGAATTCTAAATAAAGCCAACACGATTCTCTATTCAACCAAATAGAAATCAAGTCGATATCTTGAAAACTTAGCAAGTTATGACCAAAAAGGATGGAAGCTATGGCCAAAAATTACCATGGACTACCCCCTTTGCTTTTTTTGAAAAAATGATAAAAATTTTTTTTCGCACTATCCGCAGAAAAAAGAATTCTAAATAAAGCCAACGCGATTCTCTATTCAACAAAATAGAAATCAAGTCGATATCTTGAAAACTTAGCAAGTTATGACCAAAAAGGATGGAAGCTATGGCCAAAAATTACCATGGACTACCCCCTTTGCTTTTTTTGAAAAAATGATAAAAAAAATTTTTCGCACTATCCGCAGAAAAAAGAATTCTAATTAAAGCCAACACGATTCTCTATTCAACCAAATAGAAATCAAGTCGATATCTTGAAAACTTAGCAAGTTATGACCAAAAAGGATGGAAGCTATGGCCAAAAATTACCATGGACTACCCCCTTTGCTTTTTTTGAAAAAATGATAAAAAATTTTTTTCGCACTATCCGCAGAAAAAAGAATTCTAAATAAAGCCAACACGATTCTCTATTCAACAAAATAGAAATCAAGTCGATATCTTGAAAACTTAGCAAGTTATGACCAAAAAGGATGGAAGCTATGGCCAAAAATTACCATGGACTACCCCCTCTGCTTTTTTTGAAAAAATGATAAAAAGTTTTTTTCGCACTATCCGCAAAAAAGAGAATTTTAATTAAAGCCAACACGATTCTCTATTCAACCAAATAGAAATCAAGTCGATATCTTGAAAACTTAGCAAGTTATGACCAAAAAGGATGGAAGCTATGGCCAAAAATTACCATGGACTACCCCCTTTGCTTTTTTTGAAAAAATGATAAAAAAAATTTTTCGCACTATCCGCAGAAAAAAGAATTCTAATTAAAGCCAACACGATTCTCTATTCAACAAAATAGAAATCAAGTCGATATCTTGAAAACTTAGCAAGTTATGACCAAAAAGGGTGGAAGCTATGGCCAAAAATTACCATGGACTACGCCCTTTGCTTTTTTTGAAAAAATGATAAAAATTTGTTTTCGCACTATCCGCAGAAAAAAGAATTCTAATTAAAGCCAACACGATTCTCTATTCAACAAAATAGAAATCAAGTCGATATCTTGAAAACTTAGCAAGTTATGACCAAAAAGGGTGGAAGCTATGGCCAAAAATTACCATGGACTACCCCCTTTGCTTTTTTTGAAAAAATGATAAAAAAATTTTTTCACACTATCCGCAGAAAAAAGAATTCTAATTAAAGCCAACACGATTCTCTATTCAACAAAATAGAAATCAAGTCGATATCTTGAAAACTTAGCAAGTTATGACCAAAAAGGATCTAAGTTATGGCCAAAAATTACCATGGACTACCCCCTTTGCTTTTTTTGAAAAAATGATAAAAAATTTTTTTTGCACTATCCGCAGAAAAAAGAATTCTAAATAAAGCCAACACGATTCTCTATTCAACCAAATAGAAATCAAGTCGATATCTTGAAAACTTAGCAAGTTATGACCAAAAAGGGTGGAAGCTATGGCCAAAAATTACCATGGACTACCCCCTTTGCTTTTTTTGAAAAAATGATAAAAATTTGTTTTCGCACTATCCGCAGAAAAAAGAATTCTAATTAAAGCCAACACGATTCTCTATTCAACAAAATAGAAATCAAGTCGATATCTTGAAAACTTAGCAAGTTATGACCAAAAAGGATGGAAGCTATGGCCAAAAATTACCATGGACTACCCCCTTTCCTTTTTTTGAAAAAATGATAAAAATTTGTTTTCGCACTATCCGCAGAAAAAAGAATTCTAATTAAAGCCAACACGATTCTCTATTCAACAAAATAGAAATCAAGTCGGTATCTTGAAAACTTAGAAAGTTATGACCAAAAAGGATCTAAGTTATGGCCAAAAATTACCATGGACTACCCCCTTTGCTTTTTTTGAAAAAATGATAAAAAATTTTTTTCGCACTATCCGCAGAAAAAAGAATTCTAATTAAAGCCAACACGATTCTCTATTCAACAAAATAGAAATCAAGTCGATATCTTGAAAACTTAGCAAGTTATGACCAAAAAGGGTGGAAGCTATGGCCAAAAATTACCATGGACTACCCCCTTTGCTTTTTTTGAAAAAATGATAAAAATTTGTTTTCGCACTATCCGCAGAAAAAAGAATTCTAATTAAAGCCAACACGATTCTCTATTCAACAAAATAGAAATCAAGTCGATATCTTGAAAACTTAGCAAGTTATGACCAAAAAGGGTGGAAGCTATGGCCAAAAATTACCATGGACTACCCCCTTTGCTTTTTTTGAAAAAATGATAAAAATTTGTTTTCGCACTATCCGCAGAAAAAAGAATTCTAATTAAAGCCAACACGATTCTCTATTCAACAAAATAGAAATCAAGTCGATATCTTGAAAACTTAGCAAGTTATGACCAAAAAGGGTGGAAGCTATGGCCAAAAATTACCATGGACTACCCCCTTTGCTTTTTTTGAAAAAATGATAAAAATTTGTTTTCGCACTATCCGCAGAAAAAAGAATTCTAATTAAAGCCAACACGATTCTCTATTCAACAAAATAGAAATCAAGTCGATATCTTGAAAACTTAGCAAGTTATGACCAAAAAGGGTGGAAGCTATGGCCAAAAATTACCATGGACTACCCCCTTTGCTTTTTTTGAAAAAATGATAAAAATTTGTTTTCGCACTATCCGCAGAAAAAAGAATTCTAATTAAAGCCAACACGATTCTCTATTCAACAAAATAGAAATCAAGTCGATATCTTGAAAACTTAGCACGTTATGACCAAAAAGGATGGAAGCTATGGCCAAAAATTACCATGGACTACCCCCTCTGCTTTTTTTGAAAAAATGATAAAAAATTTTTTTCGCACTATCCGCAGAAAAGAGAATTTTAATTAAAGCCAACACGATTCTCTATTCAACCAAATAGAAATCAAGTCGATATCTTGAAAACTTAGCAAGTTATGACCAAAAAGGATGGAAGCTATGGCCAAAAATTACCATGGACTACCCCCTTTGCTTTTTTTGAAAAAATGATAAAAAAATTTTTTCACACTATCCGCAGAAAAAAGAATTCTAATTAAAGCCAACACGATTCTCTATTCAACAAAATAGAAATCAAGTCGATATCTTGAAAACTTAGCAAGTTATGACCAAAAAGGATGGAAGCTATGGCCAAAAATTACCATGGACTACCCCCTTTGCTTTTTTTGAAAAAATGATAAAAAATTTTTTTCGCACTATCCGCAGAAAAAAGAATTCTAAATAAAGCCAACACGATTCTCTATTCAACCAAATAGAAATCAAGTCGATATCTTGAAAACTTAGCAAGTTATGACCAAAAAGGATGGAAGCTATGGCCAAAAATTACCATGGACTACCCCCTTTGCTTTTTTTGAAAAAATGATAAAAATTTTTTTTCGCACTATCCGCAGAAAAAGAATTCTAAATAAAGCCAACGCGATTCTCTATTCAACAAAATAGAAATCAAGTCGATATCTTGAAAACTTAGCAAGTTATGACCAAAAAGGATGGAAGCTATGGCCAAAAATTACCATGGACTACCCCCTTTGCTTTTTTTGAAAAAATGATAAAAAAAATTTTTCGCACTATCCGCAGAAAAAAGAATTCTAATTAAAGCCAACACGATTCTCTATTCAACCAAATAGAAATCAAGTCGATATCTTGAAAACTTAGCAAGTTATGACCAAAAAGGATGGAAGCTATGGCCAAAAATTACCATAGACTACCCCCTTTGCTTTTTTTGAAAAAATGATAAAAAATTTTTTTCGCACTATCCGCAGAAAAAAGAATTCTAAATAAAGCCAACACGATTCTCTATTCAACAAAATAGAAATCAAGTCGATATCTTGAAAACTTAGCAAGTTATGACCAAAAAGGATGGAAGCTATGGCCAAAAATTACCATGGACTACCCCCTCTGCTTTTTTTGAAAAAATGATAAAAAGTTTTTTTCGCACTATCCGCAGAAAAGAGAATTTTAATTAAAGCCAACACGATTCTCTATTCAACCAAATAGAAATCAAGTCGATATCTTGAAAACTTAGCAAGTTATGACCAAAAAGGATGGAAGCTATGGCCAAAAATTACCATGGACTACCCCCTTTGCTTTTTTTGAAAAAATGATAAAAAAATTTTTTCGCACTATCCGCAGAAAAAAGAATTCTAATTAAAGCCAACACGATTCTCTATTCAACCAAATAGAAATCAAGTCGATATCTTGAAAACTTAGCAAGTTATGACCAAAAAGGATGGAAGCTATGGCCAAAAATTACCATGGACTACCCCCTTTGCTTTTTTTGAAAAAATGATAAAAATTTGTTTTCGCACTATCCGCAGAAAAAAGAATTCTAATTAAAGCCAACACGATTCTCTATTCAACAAAATAGAAATCAAGTCGATATCTTGAAAACTTAGCAAGTTATGACCAAAAAGGATGGAAGCTATGGCCAAAAATTACCATGGACTACCCCCTTTCCTTTTTTTGAAAAAATGATAAAAATTTGTTTTCGCACTATCCGCAGAAAAAAGAATTCTAATTAAAGCCAACACGATTCTCTATTCAACAAAATAGAAATCAAGTCGGTATCTTGAAAACTTAGAAAGTTATGACCAAAAAGGATCTAAGTTATGGCCAAAAATTACCATGGACTACCCCCTTTGCTTTTTTTTAAAAAATGATAAAACATTTTTTTCGCACTATCCGCAGAAAAAAGAATTCTAATTAAAGCCAACACGTTTCTCTATTCAACAAAATAGAAATCAAGTCGATATCTTGAAAACTTAGCAAGTTATGACCAAAAAGGGTGGAAGCTATGGCCAAAAATTACCATGGACTACCCCCTTTGTTTTTTTGAAAAAATGATAAAAATTTGTTTTCGCACTATCCGCAGAAAAAAGAATTCTAATTAAAGCCAACACGATTCTCTATTCAACAAAATAGAAATCAAGTCGATATCTTGAAAACTTAGCAAGTTATGACCAAAAAGGATGGAAGCTATGGCCAAAAATTACCATGGACTACCCCCTTTGTTTTTTTGAAAAAATGATAAAAATTTGTTTTCGCACTATCCGCAGAAAAAAGAATTCTAATTAAAGCCAACACGATTCTCTATTCAACAAAATAGAAATCAAGTCGATATCTTGAAAACTTAGCAAGTTATGACCAAAAAGGATGGAAGCTATGGCCAAAAATTACCATGGACTACCCCCTTTGCTTTTTTTGAAAAAATGATAAAAAAAATTTTTCGCACTATCCGCAGAAAAAAGAATTCTAATTAAAGCCAACACGATTCTCTATTCAACCAAATAGAAATCAAGTCGATATCTTGAAAACTTAGCAAGTTATGACCAAAAAGGATGGAAGCTATGGCCAAAAATTACCATGGACTACCCCCTTTGTTTTTTTGAAAAAATTATAAAAATTTGTTTTCGCACTATCCGCAGAAAAAAGAATTCTAATTAAAGCCAACACGATTCTCTATTCAACAAAATAGAAATCAAGTCGATATCTTGAAAACTTAGCAAGTTATGACCAAAAAGGATGGAAGCTATGGCCAAAAATTACCATGGACTACCCCCTTTGTTTTTTTGAAAAAATGATAAAAATTTGTTTTCGCACTATCCGCAGAAAAAAGAATTCTAATTAAAGCCAACACGATTCTCTATTCAACAAAATAGAAATCAAGTCGGTATCTTGAAAACTTAGAAAGTTATGACCAAAAAGGATCTAAGTTATGGCCAAAAATTACCATGGACTACCCCCTTTGCTTTTTTTTAAAAAATGATAAAACATTTTTTTCGCACTATCCGCAGAAAAAAGAATTCTAATTAAAGCCAACACGTTTCTCTATTCAACAAAATAGAAATCAAGTCGATATCTTGAAAACTTAGCAAGTTATGACCAAAAAGGGTGGAAGCTATGGCCAAAAATTACCATGGACTACGCCCTTTGCTTTTTTTGAAAAAATGATAAAAATTTGTTTTCGCACTATCCGCAGAAAAAAGAATTCTAATTAAAGCCAACACGATTCTCTATTCAACAAAATAGAAATCAAGTCGGTATCTTGAAAACTTAGAAAGTTATGACCAAAAAGGATCTAAGTTATGGCCAAAAATTACCATGGACTACCCCCTTTGCTTTTTTTGAAAAAATGATAAAAAAAATTTTTCGCACTATCCGCAGAAAAAAGAATTCTAATTAAAGCCAACACGATTCTCTATTCAACAAAATAGAAATCAAGTCGGTATCTTGAAAACTTAGAAAGTTATGACCAAAAAGGATCTAAGTTATGGCCAAAAATTACCATGGACTACCCCCTTTGCTTTTTTTTAAAAAATGATAAAACATTTTTTTCGCACTATCCGCAGAAAAAAGAATTCTAATTAAAGCCAACACGTTTCTCTATTCAACAAAATAGAAATCAAGTCGATATCTTGAAAACTTAGCAAGTTATGACCAAAAAGGGTGGAAGCTATGGCCAAAAATTACCATGGACTACGCCCTTTGCTTTTTTTGAAAAAATGATAAAAATTTGTTTTCGCACTATCCGCAGAAAAAAGAATTCTAATTAAAGCCAACACGATTCTCTATTCAACAAAATAGAAATCAAGTCGATATCTTGAAAACTTAGCAAGTTATGACCAAAAAGGATGGAAGCTATGGCCAAAAATTACCATGGACTACCCCCTTTGCTTTTTTTGAAAAAATGATAAAAATTTTTTTTCGCACTATCCGCAGAAAAAAGAATTCTAAATAAAGCCAACGCGATTCTCTATTCAACAAAATAGAAATCAAGTCGATATCTTGAAAACTTAGCAAGTTATGACCAAAAAGGGTGGAAGCTATGGCCAAAAATTACCATGGACTACCCCCTTTGCTTTTTTTGAAAAAATGATAAAAAAAATTTTTCGCACTATCCGCAGAAAAAAGAATTCTAATTAAAGCCAACACGATTCTCTATTCAACCAAATAGAAATCAAGTCGATATCTTGAAAACTTAGCAAGTTATGACCAAAAAGGATGGAAGCTATGGCCAAAAATTACCATGGACTACCCCCTTTGCTTTTTTTGAAAAAATGATAAAAAAAATTTTTCGCACTATCCGCAGAAAAAAGAATTCTAATTAAAGCCAACACGATTCTCTATTCAACCAAATAGAAATCAAGTCGATATCTTGAAAACTTAGCAAGTTATGACCAAAAAGGATGGAAGCTATGGCCAAAAATTACCATGGACTACCCCCTTTGTTTTTTTGAAAAAATGATAAAAATTTGTTTTCGCACTATCCGCAGAAAAAAGAATTCTAATTAAAGCCAACACGATTCTCTATTCAACAAAATAGAAATCAAGTCGATATCTTGAAAACTTAGCAAGTTATGACCAAAAAGGATGGAAGCTATGGCCAAAAATTACCATGGACTACCCCCTTTGTTTTTTTGAAAAAATGATAAAAATTTGTTTTCGCACTATCCGCAGAAAAAAGAATTCTAATTAAAGCCAACACGATTCTCTATTCAACAAAATAGAAATCAAGTCGGTATCTTGAAAACTTAGAAAGTTATGACCAAAAAGGATCTAAGTTATGGCCAAAAATTACCATGGACTACCCCCTTTGCTTTTTTTTAAAAAATGATAAAACATTTTTTTCGCACTATCCGCAGAAAAAAGAATTCTAATTAAAGCCAACACGTTTCTCTATTCAACAAAATAGAAATCAAGTCGATATCTTGAAAACTTAGCAAGTTATGACCAAAAAGGGTGGAAGCTATGGCCAAAAATTACCATGGACTACGCCCTTTGCTTTTTTTGAAAAAATGATAAAAATTTGTTTTCGCACTATCCGCAGAAAAAAGAATTCTAATTAAAGCCAACACGATTCTCTATTCAACAAAATAGAAATCAAGTCGGTATCTTGAAAACTTAGAAAGTTATGACCAAAAAGGATCTAAGTTATGGCCAAAAATTACCATGGACTACCCCCTTTGCTTTTTTTGAAAAAATGATAAAAAAAATTTTTCGCACTATCCGCAGAAAAAAGAATTCTAATTAAAGCCAACACGATTCTCTATTCAACAAAATAGAAATCAAGTCGGTATCTTGAAAACTTAGAAAGTTATGACCAAAAAGGGTGGAAGCTATGGCCAAAAATTACCATGGACTACCCCCTTTGCTTTTTTTGAAAAAATGATAAAAATTTGTTTTCGCACTATCCGCAGAAAAAAGAATTCTAATTAAAGCCAACACGTTTCTCTATTCAACAAAATAGAAATCAAGTCGATATCTTGAAAACTTAGCAAGTTATGACCAAAAAGGGTGGAAGCTATGGCCAAAAATTACCATGGACTACGCCCTTTGCTTTTTTTGAAAAAATGATAAAAATTTGTTTTCGCACTATCCGCAGAAAAAAGAATTCTAATTAAAGCCAACACGATTCTCTATTCAACAAAATAGAAATCAAGTCGATATCTTGAAAACTTAGCAAGTTATGACCAAAAAGGATGGAAGCTATGGCCAAAAATTACCATGGACTACCCCCTTTGCTTTTTTTGAAAAAATGATAAAAAAAATTTTTCGCACTATCCGCAGAAAAAAGAATTCTAATTAAAGCCAACACGATTCTCTATTCAACCAAATAGAAATCAAGTCGATATCTTGAAAACTTAGCAAGTTATGACCAAAAAGGATTGAAGCTATGGCCAAAAATTACCATGGACTACCCCCTTTGTTTTTTTGAAAAAATGATAAAAATTTGTTTTCGCACTATCCGCAGAAAAAAGAATTCTAATTAAAGCCAACACGATTCTCTATTCAACAAAATAGAAATCAAGTCGATATCTTGAAAACTTAGCAAGTTATGACCAAAAAGGATGGAAGCTATGGCCAAAAATTACCATGGACTACCCCCTTTGTTTTTTTGAAAAAATGATAAAAATTTGTTTTCGCACTATCCGCAGAAAAAAGAATTCTAATTAAAGCCAACACGATTCTCTATTCAACAAAATAGAAATCAAGTCGGTATCTTGAAAACTTAGAAAGTTATGACCAAAAAGGATCTAAGTTATGGCCAAAAATTACCATGGACTACCCCCTTTGCTTTTTTTTAAAAAATGATAAAACATTTTTTTCGCACTATCCGCAGAAAAAAGAATTCTAATTAAAGCCAACACGTTTCTCTATTCAACAAAATAGAAATCAAGTCGATATCTTGAAAACTTAGCAAGTTATGACCAAAAAGGGTGGAAGCTATGGCCAAAAATTACCATGGACTACGCCCTTTGCTTTTTTTGAAAAAATGATAAAAATTTGTTTTCGCACTATCCGCAGAAAAAAGAATTCTAATTAAAGCCAACACGATTCTCTATTCAACAAAATAGAAATCAAGTCGATATCTTGAAAACTTAGCAAGTTATGACCAAAAAGGATGGAAGCTATGGCCAAAAATTACCATGGACTACCCCCTTTGCTTTTTTTGAAAAAATGATAAAAATTTTTTTTCGCACTATCCGCAGAAAAAAGAATTCTAAATAAAGCCAACGCGATTCTCTATTCAACAAAATAGAAATCAAGTCGATATCTTGAAAACTTAGCAAGTTATGACCAAAAAGGGTGGAAGCTATGGCCAAAAATTACCATGGACTACCCCCTTTGCTTTTTTTGAAAAAATGATAAAAAAAATTTTTCGCACTATCCGCAGAAAAAAGAATTCTAATTAAAGCCAACACGATTCTCTATTCATCCAAATAGAAATCAAGTCGATATCTTGAAAACTTAGCAAGTTATGACCAAAAAGGATGGAAGCTATGGCCAAAAATTACCATGGACTACCCCCTTTGTTTTTTTGAAAAAATGATAAAAATTTGTTTTCGCACTATCCGCAGAAAAAAGAATTCTAATTAAAGCCAACACGATTCTCTATTCAACAAAATAGAAATCAAGTCGATATCTTGAAAACTTAGCAAGTTATGACCAAAAAGGATGGAAGCTATGGCCAAAAATTACCATGGACTACCCCCTTTGCTTTTTTTGAAAAAATGATAAAAAAATTTTTTCGCACTATCCGCAGAAAAAAGAATTCTAAATAAAGCCAACGCGATTCTCTATTCAACAAAATAGAAATCAAGTCGATATCTTGAAAACTTAGCAAGTTATGACCAAAAAGGATGGAAGCTATGGCCAAAAATTACCATGGACTACCCCCTTTGCTTTTTTTGAAAAAATGATAAAAAAAATTTTTCGCACTATCCGCAGAAAAAAGAATTCTAATTAAAGCCAACACGATTCTCTATTCAGCCAAATAGAAATCAAGTCGATATCTTGAAAACTTAGCAAGTTATGACCAAAAAGGATGGAAGCTATGGCCAAAAATTACCATAGACTACCCCCTTTGCTTTTTTTGAAAAAATGATAAAAAATTTTTTTCGCACTATCCGCAGAAAAAAGAATTCTAAATAAAGCCAACACGATTCTCTATTCAACAAAATAGAAATCAAGTCGATATCTTGAAAACTTAGAAAGTTATGACCAAAAAGGATCTAAGTTATGGCCAAAAATTACCATGGACTACCCCCTTTGCTTTTTTTGAAAAAATGATAAAAAATTTTTTTCGCACTATCCGCAGAAAAAAGAATTCTAATTAAAGCCAACACGTTTCTCTATTCAACAAAATAGAAATCAAGTCGATATCTTGAAAACTTAGCAAGTTATGACCAAAAAGGGTGGAAGCTATGGCCAAAAATTACCATGGACTACCCCCTTTGCTTTTTTTGAAAAAATGATAAAAATTTGTTTTCGCACTATACGCAGAAAAAAGAATTCTAATTAAAGCCAACACGATTCTCTATTCAACAAAATAGAAATCAAGTCGATATCTTGAAAACTTAGCAAGTTATGACCAAAAAGGATGGAAGCTATGGCCAAAAATTACCATGGACTACCCCCTTTGCTTTTTTTGAAAAAATGATAAAAAATTTTTTTCGCACTATCCGCAGAAAAAAGAATTCTAATTAAAGCCAACACGTTTCTCTATTCAACAAAATAGAAATCAAGTCGATATCTTGAAAACTTAGCAAGTTATGACCAAAAAGGGTGGAAGCTATGGCCAAAAATTACCATGGACTACCCCCTTTGCTTTTTTTGAAAAAATGATAAAAATTTGTTTTCGCACTATCCGCAGAAAAAAGAATTCTAATTTAAGCCAACACGATTCTCTATTCAACAAAATAGAAATCAAGTCGATATCTTGAAAACTTAGCAAGTTATGACCAAAAAGGATGGAAGCTATGGCCAAAAATTACCATGGACTACCCCCTCTGCTTTTTTTGAAAAAATGATAAAAAATTTTTTTCGCACTATCCGCAGAAAAGAGAATTTTAATTAAAGCCAACACGATTCTCTATTCAACCAAATAGAAATCAAGTCGATATCTTGAAAACTTAGCAAGTTATGACCAAAAAGGATGGAAGCTATGGCCAGAAATTACCATGGACTACCCCCTTTGCTTTTTTTGAAAAAATTAAAAAAAATTTTTTTCGCACTATCCGCAGAAAAAAGAATTCTAAATAAAGCCAACACGATTCTCTATTCAACAAAATAGAAATCAAGTCGATATCTTGAAAACTTAGCAAGTTATGACCAAAAAGGATGGAAGCTATGGCCAAAAATTACCATGGACTACCCCCTTTGCTTTTTTTGAAAAAATGATAAAAAAATTTTTTCGCACTATCCGCAGAAAAAAGAATTCTAATTAAAGCCAACACGATTCTCTATTCAACAAAATAGAAATCAAGTCGATATCTTGAAAACTTAGCAAGTTATGACCAAAAAGGATGGAAGCTATGGCCAAAAATTACCATGGACTACCCCCTTTGCTTTTTTTGAAAAAATGATAAAAAATTTTTTTCGCACTATCCGCAGAAAAAAGAATTCTAAATAAAGCCAACACGATTCTCTATTCAACCAAATAGAAATCAAGTCGATATCTTGAAAACTTAGCAAGTTATGACCAAAAAGGATGGAAGCTATGGCCAAAAATTACCATGGACTACCCCCTTTGCTTTTTTTTAAAAAATGATAAAAAATTTTTTTCGCACTATCCGCAGAAAAAAGAATTCTAAATAAAGCCAACGCGATTCTCTATTCAACAAAATAGAAATCAAGTCGATATCTTGAAAACTTAGCAAGTTATGACCAAAAAGGATGGAAGCTATGGCCAAAAATTACCATGGACTACCCCCTTTGCTTTTTTTGAAAAAATGATAAAAAAATTTTTTCGCACTATCCGCAGAAAAAAGAATTCTAATTAAAGCCAACACGATTCTCTATTCAACCAAATAGAAATCAAGTCGATATCTTGAAAACTTAGCAAGTTATGACCAAAAAGGATGGAAGCTATGGCCAAAAATTACCATGGACTACCCCCTTTGCTTTTTTTGAAAAAATGATAAAAAATTTTTTTCGCACTATCCGCACAAAAAAGAATTCTAAATAAAGCCAACACGATTCTCTATTCAACAAAATAGAAATTAAGTCGATATCTTGAAAACTTAGCAAGTTATGACCAAAAAGGATGGAAGCTATGGCCAAAAATTACCATGGACTACCCCCTTTGCTTTTTTTGAAAAAATGATAAAAAAATTTTTTCGCACTATCCGCAGAAAAAAGAATTCTAATTAAAGCCAACACGATTCTCTATTCAACAAAATAGAAATCAAGTCGATATCTTGAAAACTTAGCAAGTTGTGACCAAAAAGAATGGAAGCTATGGCCAAAAATTACCATGGACTACCCCCTTTGCTTTTTTTTAAAAAATTATAAAAATTTTTTTCGCACTATCCGCAAAAAAAAGAATTCTAATTAAAGCCAATACGTTTCTCTATTCAACAAAATAGAAATCAAGTCGATATCTTGAAAACTTAGCAAGTTATGAGCAAAAAGGATGGAAGCTATGGCCAAAAATTACCATGGACTACCCCCTTTGCTTTTTTTGAAAAAATGATAAAAAAATTTTTTCGCACTATCCGCAGAAAAAAGAATTCTAATTAAAGCCAACACGATTCTCTATTCAACAAAATAGAAATCAAGTCGATATCTTGAAAACTTAGCAAGTTATGACCAAAAAGGATCTAAGTTATGGTAAAAAATTACCATGGACTACCCCCTTTGCTTTTTTTGAAAAAATGATAAAAATTTTTTTTCGCAATATCCGCAGAAAAAAGAATTCTAATTAAAGCCAACACGATTCTCTATTCAACCAAATAGAAACCAAGTCGATATCTTGAAAGTTTAGCAAGTTATGACCAAAAAGGATCTAAGTTATGGCCAAAAATTACCATGGACTACCCCCTTTGCTTTTTTTTTGAAAAAATGATAAAAAATTTTTTTCGCACTATCCGCAGAAAAAAGAATTCTAAATAAAGCCAATACGATTCTCTATTCAACAAAATAGAAATCAAGTCGAAATCTTGAAAACTTAGCAAGTTATGACCAAAAAGGATGGAAGCTATGGCCAAAACTTACCATGGACTACCCCCTTTGCTTTTTTTTTGAAAAAATGATAAAAAATTTTTTTCGCACTATCCGCAGAAAAAAGAATTCTAAATAAAGCCAACACGATTCTCTATTCAACCAAATAGAAATCAAGTCGATATCTTGAAAACTTAGAAAGTTATGACCAAAAAGGATGGAATCTATGGCCAAAAATTACCATGGACTACCCCCTTTGCTTTTTTGAAAAAATGATAAAAATTTTTTTTCGCACTATCCGCAGAAAAAAGAATTCTAATTAAAGCCAACACGATTCTCTATTCAACAAAATAGAAACCAAGTCGATATCTTGAAAGCTTAGCAAGTTATGACCAAAAAGGATCTAAGTTATGGCCAAAAATTACCATGGACTACCCCCTTTGCTTTTTTTGAAAAAATGATAAAAAAATTTTTTCGCACTATCCGCAGAAAAAAGAATTCTAATTAAAGCCAACACGATTCTCTATTCAACCAAATAGAAACCAAGTCGATATCTTGAAAACTTAGCAAGTTATGACCAAAAAGGATCTAAGTTATGGCCAAAAATTACCATGGACTACCCCCTTTGCTTTTTTTGAAAAAATGATAAAAAATTTTTTTCGCACTATCCGCAGAAAAAAGAATTCTAATTAAAGCCAACACGATTCTCTATTCAACAAAATAGAAATCAAGTCGAAATCTTGAAAACTTAGCAAGTTATGACCAAAAAGGATGGAAGCTATGGCCAAAAATTACCATGGACTACCCCCTTTGCTTTTTTTGAAAAAATGATAAAAAAATTTTTTCGCACTATCCGCAGAAAAAAGAATTCTAATTAAAGCCAACACGATTCTCTATTCAACCAAATAGAAACCAAGTCGATATCTTGAAAGTTTAACAAGTTATGACCAAAAAGGATCTAAGTTATGGCCAAAAATTACCATGGACTACCCCCTTTGGTTTTTTTGAAAAAATGATAAAAAATTTTTTTCGCACTATCCGCAGAAAAAAGAATTCTAATTAAAGCCAACACGATTCTCTATTCAACAAAATAGAAATCAAGTCGATATCTTGAAAACTTAGCAAGATATGACCAAAAAGGATGGAAGCTATGGCCAAAAATTACCATGGACTACCCCCTTTGCTTTTTTTGAAAAAATGATAAAAATTTTTTTTCGCACTATCCGCAGAAAAAAGAATTCTAATTAAAGCCAACACGATTCTCTATTCAACAAAATAGAAATCAAGTCGATATCTTGAAAATTTAGCAAGTTATGACAAAAAAGGATGGAAGCTATGGCCAAAACTTACCATGGACTACCACCTTTGCTTTTTTTGAAAAAATGATAAAAATTTGTTTTCGCACTATCCGCAGAAAAAAGAATTCTAATTAAAGCCAACACGATTCTCTATTCAACAAAATAGAAATCAAGTCGATATCTTGAAAATTTAGCAAGTTATGACCAAAAAGGATGGAAGCTATGGCCAAAACTTACCATGGACTACCCCCTTTGGTTTTATTGAAAAAATGATAAAAATTTTTTTTCGCACTATCCGCAGAAAAAAGAATTCTAATTAAAGCCAACACGATTCTCTATTCAACAAAATAGAAATCAAGTCGATATCTTGAAAACTTAGCAAGATATGACCAAAAAGGATGGAAGCTATGGCCAAAAATTACCATGGACTACCCCCTTTGCTTTTTTTGAAAAAATGATAAAAATTTTTTTTCGCACTATCCGCAGAAAAAAGAATTCTAATTAAAGCCAACACGATTCTCTATTCAACCAAATAGAAACCAAGTCGATATCTTGAAAACTTAGCAAGTTATGACCAAAAAGGATGGAAGCTATGGCCAAAAATTACCATGGACTACCCCCTTTGCTTTTTTTGAAAAAATGATAAAAAATTTTTTTCGCACTATCCGCAGAAAAAAGAATTCTAATTAAAGCCAACACGATTCTCTATTCAACAAAATAGAAATCAAGTCGAAATCTTGAAAACTTAGCAAGTTATGACCAAAAAGGATGGAAGCTATGGCCAAAAATTACCATGGACTACCCCCTTTGCTTTTTTTGAAAAAATGATAAAAATTTTTTTTCGCACTATCCGCAGAAAAAAGAATTCTAATTAAAGCCAACACGATTCTCTATTCAACCAAATAGAAACCAAGTCGATATCTTGAAAGCTTAGCAAGTTATGACCAAAAAGGATCTAAGTTATGGCCAAAAATTACCATGGACTACCCCCTTTGCTTTTTTTGAAAAAATGATAAAAAAATTTTTTCGCACTATCCGCAGAAAAAAGAATTCTAGTTAAAGCCAACACGATTCTCTATTCAACAAAATAGAAATCAAGTCGATATCTTGAAAACTTAGCAAGTTATGACCAAAAAGGATCTAAGTTATGGTAAAAAATTACCATGGACTACCCCCTTTGCTTTTTTTAAAAAAATGATAAAAATTTTTTTTCGCAATATCCGCAGAAAAAAGAATTCTAAATAAAGCCAACACCATTCTCTATTCAACCAAATAGAAATCAAGTCGATATCTTGAAAACTTAGCAAGTTATGACCAAAAAGGATCTAAGTTATGGCCAAAAATTACCATGGACTACCCCCTTTGCTTTTTTTTTGAAAAAATGATAAAAAAATTTTTTCGCACTATCCGCAGAAAAAAGAATTCTAAATAAAGCCAACACGATTCTCTATTCAACCAAATAGAAATCAAGTCGATATCTTGAAAACTTAGCAAGTTATGACCAAAAAGGATGGAATCTATGGCCAAAAATTACCATGGACTACCCCCTTTGCTTTTTTGAAAAAATGATAAAAATTTTTTTTCGCACTATCCGCAGAAAAAAGAATTCTAATTAAAGCCAACACGATTCTCTATTCAACCAAATAGAAACCAAGTCGATATCTTGAAAGCTTAGCAAGTTATGACCAAAAAGGATCTAAGTTATGGCCAAAAATTACCATGGACTACCCCCTTTGCTTTTTTTTTGAAAAAATGATAAAAAATTTTTTTCGCACTATCCGCAGAAAAAAGAATTCTAAATAAAGCCAACACGATTCTCTATTCAACCAAATAGAAATCAAGTCGATATCTTGAAAACTTAGCAAGTTATGACCAAAAAGGATGGAATCTATGGCCAAAAATTACCATGGACTACCCCCTTTGCTTTTTTGAAAAAATGATAAAAATTTGTTTTCGCACTATCCGCAGAAAAAAGAATTCTAATTAAAGCCAACACGATTCTCTATTCAACAAAATAGAAATCAAGTCGATATCTTGAAAATTTAGCAAGTTATGACCAAAAAGGATGGAAGCTATGGCCAAAACTTACCATGGACTACCCCCTTTGCTTTTTTTGAAAAAATGATAAAAATTTGTTTTCGCACTATCCGCAGAAAAAAGAATTCTAATTAAAGCCAACACGATTCTCTATTCAACAAAATAGAAATCAAGTCGATATCTTGAAAATTTAGCAAGTTATGACAAAAAAGGATGGAAGCTATGGCCAAAACTTACCATGGACTACCACCTTTGCTTTTTTTGAAAAAATGATAAAAATTTGTTTTCGCACTATCCGCAGAAAAAAGAATTCTAATTAAAGCCAACACGATTCTCTATTCAACAAAATAGAAATCAAGTCGATATCTTGAAAATTTAGCAAGTTATGACCAAAAAGGATGGAAGCTATGGCCAAAACTTACCATGGACTACCCCCTTTGCTTTTTTTGAAAAAATGATAAAAATTTGTTTTCGCACTATCCGCAGAAAAAAGAATTCTAATTAAAGCCAACACGATTCTCTATTCAACAAAATAGAAATCAAGTCGATATCTTGAAAATTTAGCAAGTTATGACCAAAAAGGGTGGAAGCTATGGCCAAAACTTACCATGGACTACCCCCTTTGCTTTTTTTGAAAAAATGATAAAAATTTGTTTTCGCACTATCCGCAGAAAAAAGAATTCTAATTAAAGCCAACACGATTCTCTATTCAACAAAATAGAAATCAAGTCGATATCTTGAAAATTTAGCAAGTTATGACAAAAAAGGATGGAAGCTATGGCCAAAACTTACCATGGACTACCACCTTTGCTTTTTTTGAAAAAATGATAAAAATTTGTTTTCGCACTATCCGCAGAAAAAAGAATTCTAATTAAAGCCAACACGATTCTCTATTCAACAAAATAGAAATCAAGTCGATATCTTGAAAATTTAGCAAGTTATGACCAAAAAGGATGGAAGCTATGGCCAAAACTTACCATGGACTACCCCCTTTGCTTTTTTTGAAAAAATGATAAAAATTTGTTTTCGCACTATCCGCAGAAAAAAGAATTCTAATTAAAGCCAACACGATTCTCTATTCAACAAAATAGAAATCAAGTCGAAATCTTGAAAACTTAGCAAGTTATGACCAAAAAGGATGGAAGCTATGGCCAAAACTTACCATGGACTACCCCCTTTGCTTTTTTTGAAAAAATGATAAAAATTTGTTTTCGCACTATCCGCAGAAAAAAGAATTCTAATTAAAGCCAACACGATTCTCTATTCAACAAAATAGAAATCAAGTCGATATCTTGAAAATTTAGCAAGTTATGACCAAAAAGGATGGAAGCTATGGCCAAAACTTACCATGGACTACCCCCTTTGCTTTTTTTGAAAAAATGATAAAAATTTGTTTTCGCACTATCCGCAGAAAAAAGAATTCTAATTAAAGCCAACACGATTCTCTATTCAACAAAATAGAAATCAAGTCGAAATCTTGAAAACTTAGCAAGTTATGACCAAAAAGGATGGAAGCTATGGCCAAAACTTACCATGGACTACCCCCTTTGCTTTTTTTGAAAAAATGATAAAAATTTGTTTTCGCACTATCCGCAGAAAAAAGAATTCTAATTAAAGCCAACACGATTCTCTATTCAAAAAAATAGAAATCAAGTCGATATCTTGAAAATTTAGCAAGTTATGACCAAAAAGGATGGAAGCTATGGCCAAAACTTACCATGGACTACCCCCTTTGCTTTTTTTGAAAAAATGATAAAAATTTTTTTTCGCACTATCCGCAGAAAAAAGAATTCTAATTAAAGCCAACACGATTCTCTATTCAACAAAATAGAAATCAAGTCGAAATCTTGAAAACTTAGCAAGTTATGACCAAAAAGGATGGAAGCTATGGCCAAAACTTACCATGGACTACCCCCTTTGCTTTTTTTGAAAAAATGATAAAAATTTGTTTTCGCACTATCCGCAGAAAAAAGAATTCTAATTAAAGCCAACACGATTCTCTATTCAACAAAATAGAAATCAAGTCGAAATCTTGAAAACTTAGCAAGTTATGACCAAAAAGGATGGAAGCTATGGCCAAAAATTACCATGGACTACCCCCTTTGCTTTTTTTGAAAAAATGATAAAAATTTTTTTTCGCAATATCCGCAGAAAAAAGAATTCTAAATAAAGCCAACACCATTCTCTATTCAACCAAATAGAAATCAAGTCGATATCTTGAAAACTTAGCAAGTTATGACCAAAAAGGATCTAAGTTATGGCCAAAAATTACCATGGACTACCCCCTTTGCTTTTTTTTTGAAAAAATGATAAAAAAATTTTTTCGCACTATCCGCAGAAAAAAGAATTCTAAATAAAGCCAACACGATTCTCTATTCAACCAAATAGAAATCAAGTCGATATCTTGAAAACTTAGCAAGTTATGACCAAAAAGGATGGAATCTATGGCCAAAAATTACCATGGACTACCCCCTTTGCTTTTTTGAAAAAATGATAAAAATTTTTTTTCGCACTATCCGCAGAAAAAAGAATTCTAATTAAAGCCAACACGATTCTCTATTCAACCAAATAGAAACCAAGTCGATATCTTGAAAGCTTAGCAAGTTATGACCAAAAAGGATCTAAGTTATGGCCAAAAATTACCATGGACTACCCCCTTTGCTTTTTTTTTGAAAAAATGATAAAAAATTTTTTTCGCACTATCCGCAGAAAAAAGAATTCTAAATAAAGCCAATACGATTCTCTATTCAACAAAATAGAAATCAAGTAGAAATCTTGAAAACTTAGCAAGTTATGACCAAAAAGGATGGAAGCTATGGCCAAAACTTACCATGGACTACCCCCTTTGCTTTTTTTTTGAAAAAATTATAAAAAATTTTTTTCGCACTATCCGCAGAAAAAAGAATTCTAAATAAAGCCAACACGATTCTCTATTCAACCAAATAGAAATCAAGTCGATATCTTGAAAACTTAGCAAGTTATGACCAAAAAGGATGGAATCTATGGCCAAAAATTACCATGGACTACCCCCTTTGCTTTTTTGAAAAAATGATAAAATTTTTTTTTCGCACTATCCGCAGAAAAAAGAATTCTAATTAAAGCCAACACGATTCTCTATTCAACCAAATAGAAACCAAGTCGATATCTTGAAAATTTAGCAAGTTATGACCAAAAAGGATGGAAGCTATGGCCAAAACTTACCATGGACTACCCCCTTTGCTTTTTTTGAAAAAATGATAAAAATTTGTTTTCGCACTATCCGCAGAAAAAAGAATTCTAATTAAAGCCAACACGATTCTCTATTCAACAAAATAGAAATCAAGTCGATATCTTGAAAATTTAGCAAGTTATGACCAAGGATGGAAGCTATGGCCAAAACTTACCATGGACTACCCCCTTTGCTTTTTTTGAAAAAATGATAAAAATTTGTTTTCGCACTATCCGCAGAAAAAAGAATTCTAATTAAAGCCAACACGATTCTCTATTCAACAAAATAGAAATCAAGTCGATATCTTGAAAATTTAGCAAGTTATGACCAAAAAGGATGGAAGCTATGGCCAAAACTTACCATGGACTACCACCTTTGCTTTTTTTGAAAAAATGATAAAAATTTGTTTTCGCACTATCCGCAGAAAAAAGAATTCTAATTAAAGCCAACACGATTCTCTATTCAACAAAATAGAAATCAAGTCGAAATCTTGAAAACTTAGCAAGTTATGACCAAAAAGGATGGAAGCTATGGCCAAAACTTACCATGGACTACCCCCTTTGCTTTTTTTGAAAAAATGATAAAAATTTGTTTTCGCACTATCCGCAGAAAAAAGAATTCTAATTAAAGCCAACACGATTCTCTATTCAACAAAATAGAAATCAAGTCGATATCTTGAAAATTTAGCAAGTTATGACCAAAAAGGATGGAAGCTATGGCCAAAACTTACCATGGACTACCCCCTTTGCTTTTTTTGAAAAAATGATAAAAATTTTTTTTCGCACTATCCGCAGAAAAAAGAATTCTAATTAAAGCCAACACGATTCTCTATTCAACAAAATAGAAATCAAGTCGAAATCTTGAAAACTTAGCAAGTTATGACCAAAAAGGATGGAAGCTATGGCCAAAACTTACCATGGACTACCCCCTTTGCTTTTTTTGAAAAAATGATAAAAATTTGTTTTCGCACTATCCGCAGAAAAAAGAATTCTAATTAAAGCCAACACGATTCTCTATTCAACAAAATAGAAATCAAGTCGATATCTTGAAAATTTAGCAAGTTATGACCAAAAAGGATGGAAGCTATGGCCAAAACTTACCATGGACTACCCCCTTTGCTTTTTTTGAAAAAATGATAAAAATTTGTTTTCGCACTATCCGCAGAAAAAAGAATTCTAATTAAAGCCAACACGATTCTCTATTCAACAAAATAGAAATCAAGTCGAAATCTTGAAAACTTAGCAAGTTATGACCAAAAAGGATGGAAGCTATGGCCAAAACTTACCATGGACTACCCCCTTTGCTTTTTTTGAAAAAATGATAAAAATTTGTTTTCGCACTATCCGCAGAAAAAAGAATTCTAATTAAAGCCAACACGATTCTCTATTCAACAAAATAGAAATCAAGTCGATATCTTGAAAATTTAGCAAGTTATGACCAAAAAGGATGGAAGCTATGGCCAAAACTTACCATGGACTACCCCCTTTGCTTTTTTTGAAAAAATGATAAAAATTTGTTTTCGCACTATCCGCAGAAAAAAGAATTCTAATTAAAGCCAACACGATTCTCTATTCAACAAAATAGAAATCAAGTCGAAATCTTGAAAACTTAGCAAGTTATGACCAAAAAGGATGGAAGCTATGGCCAAAACTTACCATGGACTACCCCCTTTGCTTTTTTTGAAAAAATGATAAAAATTTGTTTTCGCACTATCCGCAGAAAAAAGAATTCTAATTAAAGCCAACACGATTCTCTATTCAACAAAATAGAAATCAAGTCGATATCTTGAAAATTTAGCAAGTTATGACCAAAAAGGATGGAAGCTATGGCCAAAACTTACCATGGACTACCCCCTTTGCTTTTTTTGAAAAAATGATAAAAATTTTTTTTCGCACTATCCGCAGAAAAAAGAATTCTAATTAAAGCCAACACGATTCTCTATTCAACAAAATAGAAATCAAGTCGAAATCTTGAAAACTTAGCAAGTTATGACCAAAAAGGATGGAAGCTATGGCCAAAAATTACTATGGACTACCCCCTTTGCTTTTTTTGAAAAAATGATAAAAATTTTTTTTCGCACTATCCGCAGAAAAAAGAATTCTAATTAAAGCCAACACGATTCTCTATTCCACAAAATAGAAATCAAGTCGAAATCTTGAAAAATTAGCAAGTTATGACCAAAAAGGATCTAAGTTATGGTAAAATATTACCATGGACTACCCCCTTTGCTTTTTTTGAAAAAATGATAAAAATTTTTTTTCGCACTATCCGCAGAAAAAAGAATTCTAATTAAAGCCAACACCATTCTCTATTCAGCCAAATAGAAATCAAGTCGATATCTTGAAAACTTAACAAGTTATGACCAAAAAGGATGGAAGCTATGGCCAAAAATTACCATGGACTACCCCCTTTGCTTTTTTTGAAAAAATGATAAAAAAATTTTTCGCACTATCTGCAGAAAAAAGAATTCTAATTAAAGCCAACACCATTCTCTATTCAACAAAATAGAAATCAAGTCGATATCTTGAAAACTTAACAAGTTATGACCAAAAAGGATGGAAGCTATGGCCAAAAATTACCATGGACTACCCCCTTTGCTTTTTTTGAAAAAATGATAAAAAATTTTTTTCGCACTATCCGCAGAAAAAAGAATTCTAATTAAAGCCAACACGATTCTCTATTCAACAAAATAGAAATCAAGTCGATATCTTGAAAGCTTAGCAAGTTATGACCAAAAAGGATGGAAGCTATGGCCAAAAATTACCATGGACTACCCCCTTTGCTTTTTTTGAAAAAATGATAAAAATTTTTTTTCGCACTATCCGCAGAAAAAAGAATTCTAGTTAAAGCCAACACGATTCTCTATTCAACAAAATAGAAATCAAGTCGATATCTTGAAAACTTAGGAAGATTTGACCAAAAAGGATGGAAGCTATGGCCTAAAATTACCATGGACTACCCCCTTTGCTTTTTTTGAAAAAATGATAAAATTTTTTTTTCGCACTATCCGCAGAAAAAAGAATTCTAATTAAAGCCAACACGATTCTCTATTCAACAAAATAGAAATCAAGTCGATATCTTGAAAGCTTAGCAAGTTATGACCAAAAAGGATGGAAGCTATGGCCAAAAATTACCATGGACTACCCCCTTTGCTTTTTTTGAAAAAATGATAAAAATTTTTTTTCGCACTATCCGCAGAAAAAAGAATTCTAATTAAAGCCAACACGATTCTCTATTCCACAAAATAGAAATCAAGTCGAAATCTTGAAAACTTAGCAAGTTATGACCAAAAAGGATCTAAGTTATGGTAAAATATTACCATGGACTACCCCCTTTGCTTTTTTTGAAAAAATGATAAAAATTTTTTTTCGCACTATCCGCAGAAAAAAGAATTCTAATTAAAGCCAACACGATTCTCTATTCAACAAAATAGAAATCAAGTCGAAATCTTGAAAACTTAGCAAGTTATGACCAAAAAGGATGGAAGCTATGGCCAAAACTTACCATGGACTACCCCCTTTGCTTTTTTTGAAAAAATGATAAAAATTTGTTTTCGCACTATCCGCAGAAAAAAGAATTCTAATTAAAGCCAACACGATTCTCTATTCAACAAAATAGAAATCAAGTCGATATCTTGAAAATTTAGCAAGTTATGACCAAAAAGGATGGAAGCTATGGCCAAAACTTACCATGGACTACCCCCTTTGCTTTTTTTGAAAAAATGATAAAAATTTGTTTTCGCACTATCCGCAGAAAAAGAATTCTAATTAAAGCCAACACGATTCTCTATTCAACAAAATAGAAATCAAGTCGAAATCTTGAAAACTTAGCAAGTTATGACCAAAAAGGATGGAAGCTATGGCCAAAACTTACCATGGACTACCCCCTTTGCTTTTTTTGAAAAAATGATAAAAATTTGTTTTCGCACTATCCGCAGAAAAAAGAATTGTAATTAAAGCCAACACGATTCTCTATTCAACAAAATAGAAATCAAGTCGATATCTTGAAAATTTAGCAAGTTATGACCAAAAAGGATGGAAGCTATGGCCAAAACTTACCATGGACTACCCCCTTTGCTTTTTTTGAAAAAATGATAAAAAATTTTTTTCGCACTATCCGCAGAAAAAAGAATTCTAATTAAAGCCAACACGATTCTCTATTCAACAAAATAGAAATCAAGTCGAAATCTTGAAAACTTAGCAAGTTATGACCAAAAAGGATGGAAGCTATGGCCAAAACTTACCATGGACTACCCCCTTTGCTTTTTTTGAAAAAATGATAAAAATTTGTTTTCGCACTATCCGCAGAAAAAAGAATTCTAATTAAAGCCAACACGATTCTCTATTCAACAAAATAGAAATCAAGTCGAAATCTTGAAAACTTAGCAAGTTATGACCAAAAAGGATCTAAGTTATGGTAAAAATTTACCATGGACTACCCCCTTTCCTTTTTTTGAAAAAATGATAAAAATTTTTTTTCGCACTATCCGCAGAAAAAAGAATTCTAATTAAAGCCAACACGATTCTCTATTCAACAAAATAGAAATCGAGTCGATATCTTGAAAACTTAGCAAGTTATGACCAAAAAGGATCTAAGTTATGGCCAAAAATTAACATGGACTACCCCCTTTGCTTTTTTTGAAAAAATGATAAAAATTTTTTTTCGCACTATCCGCAGAAAAAAGAATTCTAGTTAAAGCCAACACGATTCTCTATTCAACAAAATAGAAATCAAGTCGATATCTTGAAAACTTAGGAAGATTTGACCAAAAAGGATGGAAGCTATGGCCTAAAATTACCATGGACTACCCCCTTTGCTTTTTTTGAAAAAATGATAAAAAATTTTTTTCGCACTATCCGCAGAAAAAAGAATTCTAATTAAAGCCAACACGATTCTCTATTCAACAAAATAGAAATCGAGTCGATATCTTGAAAGCTTAGCAAGTTATGACCAAAAAGGATGGAAGCTATGGCCAAAAGTTACCATGGACTTTGCTTTTTTTGAAAAAATGATAAAAAATTTTTTTCGCACTATCTGCAGAAAAAAGAATTCTAATTAAAGCCAACACCATTCTCTATTCAACAAAATAGAAATCAAGTCGATATCTTGAAAACTTAGCAAGTTATGACCAAAAAGGATCTAAGTTATGGTAAAAAATTACCATGGACTACCCCCTTTGCTTTTTTTGAAAAAATGATAAAAATTTTTTTTCGCACTATCCGCAGAAAAAAGAATTCTAATTAAAGCCAACACCATTCTCTATTCAGCCAAATAGAAATCAAGTCGATATCTTGAAAACTTAGCAAGTTATGACCAAAAAGGATGGAAGCTATGGCCAAAAATTACCATGGACTACCCCCTTTGCTTTTTTTGAAAAAATATAAAGTTAAAGTGAACTATAAAGTTAAAGTGAACTTTAAAGTTAAAGGTAACTTTAAAGTTAAAGTGAACTTTGAAGTTAAAGTGAACTATAAAGTTAAAGTGAACTATAAAGTTAAAGTGAACTTTAAAGTTAAAGTGAACTATAAAGTTAAAGTGAACTTTAAAGTTAAAGTGATCTTTAAAGTTAACTTTAAAGTTAAAGTTAACTTTAAAGTTAAAGTGAACTATAAAGTTAAAGTTAGTTAACTTTAAAGTTTTAAAGTTAAAGTTAACTAAAAATTGAACTATAAAGTTAAAGTGAACTTTAAAGTTAAAGTTAACTATAAAGTGAACTATAAAGTTAAAGTGAACTTTAAAGTTAAAGTGAACTTTAAAGTTAAAGTGAACTATAAAGTTAAAGTGAACTTTAAAGTTAAAGTGAACTTTAAAGTTTAAGTGAACTTTAAAGTTAAAGTGAACTTTAAAGCTAAAGTGAACTTTAAAATTAAAGTGAACTTTATAGTTAAAGTGAACTTTAAAGTTAAAGTGAACTTTAAAGTTAAAGTGAACTTTAAAATTAAAGTGAACTTTAAATTTAAAGTGAACTTTAAAGTTAAAGTGAACTTTAAAGTTAAAGTGAACTTTAAAATTAAAGTGAACTTTAAAGTTAAAGTGAACTTTAAAGTTAAAGTGAACTTTAAAGTTAAAGTGAACTTTAAAGTTAAAGTGAACTATAAAGTTAACTTTAAAGTTAACTATAAAGTGAACTATAAAGTTAAAGTGAACTTTAAAGTTAAAGTGAACTTTAAAGTTAAAGTGAACTTTAAAGTTAAAGTGAACTTTAAAGTTAAAGTGAACTAAAAAGTTAACTTTAAAGTTAAAGTGAACTATAAAGTGAACTATAAAGTGAACTTTAAAGTTAAAGTGAACTTTAAAGTTAAAGTGAACTTTAAAGTTAAAGTTAACTTTAAAGTTAAAGTGAACTTTAACTTTAAAGTTCACTTTAACTTTAAAGTTCACTTTATAGTTCACTTTATAGTTCACTTTAACTTTAAAGTTAACTTTTTAGTTCACTTTAACTTTAAAGTTCACTTTAACTTTAAAGTTCACTTTAACTTTAAAGTTCACTTTAACTTTAAAGTTCACTTTAACTTTATAGTTCACTTTATAGTTAACTTTAAAGTTAACTTTATAGTTCACTTTAACTTTAAAGTTCACTTTAACTTTAAAGTTCACTTTAACTTTAAAGTTCACTTTAATTTTAAAGTTCACTTTAACTTTAAAGTTCACTTTAACTTTAAAGTTCACTTTAAATTTAAAGTTCACTTTAATTTTAAAGTTCACTTTAACTTTAAAGTTCACTTTAACTTTAAAGTTCACTTTAACTATAAAGTTCACTTTAATTTTAAAGTTCACTTTAGCTTTAAAGTTCACTTTAACTTTAAAGTTCACTTAAACTTTAAAGTTCACTTTAACTTTAAAGTTCACTTTAACTTTATAGTTCACTTTAACTTTAAAGTTCACTTTAACTTTAAAGTTCACTTTAACTTTATAGTTCACTTTATAGTTAACTTTAACTTTAAAGTTCACTTTAACTTTATAGTTCAATTTTTAGTTAACTTTAACTTTAAAACTTTAAAGTTAACTAACTTTAACTTTATAGTTCACTTTAACTTTAAAGTTAACTTTAACTTTAAAGTTAACTTTAAAGATCACTTTAACTTTAAAGTTCACTTTAACTTTATAGTTCACTTTAACTTTAAAGTTCACTTTAACTTTATAGTTCACTTTAACTTTATAGTTCACTTTAACTTCAAAGTTCACTTTAACTTTAAAGTTACCTTTAACTTTAAAGTTCACTTTAACTTTATAGTTCACTTTAACTTTATATTTTTTCAAAAAAAGCAAAGGGGGTAGTCCATGGTAATTTTTGGCCATAGCTTCCATCCTTTTTGGTCATAACTTGCTAAGTTTTCAAGATATCGACTTGATTTCTATTTGGCTGAATAGAGAATGGTGTTGGCTTTAATTAGAATTCTTTTTTCTGCGGATAGTGCGAAAAAAATTTTTTATCATTTTTTCAAAAAAAGCAAAGGGGGTAGTCCATGGTAATTTTTTACCATAACTTAGATCCTTTTTGGTCATAACTTGCTAAGTTTTCAAGATATCGACTTGATTTATATTTTGTTGAATAGAGAATCGTGTTGGCTTTAATTAGAATTCTTTTTTCTGCGGATAGTGCGAAAAAAAATTTTTATCATTTTTTCAAAAAAAGCAAAGGGGGTAGTCCATGGTAATTTTTGGCCATAGCTTCCATCCTTTTTGGTCATAACTTGCTAAGTTTTCAAGATATCGACTTGATTTCTATTTTGTTGAATAGAGAATGGTGTTGGCTTTAATTAGAATTCTTTTTTCTGCAGATAGTGCGAAAAAAATTTTTTATCATTTTTTCAAAAAAAGCAAAGTCCATGGTAACTTTTGGCCATAGCTTCCATCCTTTTTGGTCATAACTTGCTAAGCTTTCAAGATATCGACTCGATTTCTATTTTGTTGAATAGAGAATCGTGTTGGCTTTAATTAGAATTCTTTTTTCTGCGGATAGTGCGAAAAAAATTTTTTATCATTTTTTCAAAAAAAGCAAAGGGGGTAGTCCATGGTAATTTTAGGCCATAGCTTCCATCCTTTTTGGTCAAATCTTCCTAAGTTTTCAAGATATCGACTTGATTTCTATTTTGTTGAATAGAGAATCGTGTTGGCTTTAACTAGAATTCTTTTTTCTGCGGATAGTGCGAAAAAAAATTTTTATCATTTTTTCAAAAAAAGCAAAGGGGGTAGTCCATGTTAATTTTTGGCCATAACTTAGATCCTTTTTGGTCATAACTTGCTAAGTTTTCAAGATATCGACTCGATTTCTATTTTGTTGAATAGAGAATCGTGTTGGCTTTAATTAGAATTCTTTTTTCTGCGGATAGTGCGAAAAAAATTTTTTATCATTTTTTCAAAAAAAGGAAAGGGGGTAGTCCATGGTAAATTTTTACCATAACTTAGATCCTTTTTGGTCATAACTTGCTAAGTTTTCAAGATTTCGACTTGATTTCTATTTTGTTGAATAGAGAATCGTGTTGGCTTTAATTAGAATTCTTTTTTCTGCGGATAGTGCGAAAAAAATTTTTTATCATTTTTTCAAAAAAAGCAAAGGGGGTAGTCCATGGTAATTTTTTACCATAACTTAGATCCTTTTTGGTCATAACTTGCTAAGTTTTCAAGATATCGACTTGGTTTCTATTTGGCTGAATAGAGAATGGTGTTGGCTTTAATTAGAATTCTTTTTTCTGCGGATAGTGCGAAAAAAAATTTTTATCATTTTTTCAAAAAAAGGAAAGGGGGTAGTCCATGGTAAATTTTTACCATAACTTAGATCCTTTTTGGTCATAACTTGCTAAGTTTTCAAGATTTCGACTTGATTTCTATTTTGTTGAATAGAGAATCGTGTTGGCTTTAATTAGAATTCTTTTTTCTGCGGATAGTGCGAAAAAAATTTTTTATCATTTTTTCAAAAAAAGCAAAAGGGGTAGTCCATGGTAATTTTTGGCCATAGCTTCCATCCTTTTTGGTCATAACTTGCTAAGCTTTCAAGATATCGACTTGATTTCTATTTTGTTGAATAGAGAATCGTGTTGGCTTTAATTAGAATTCTTTTTTCTGCGGATAGTGCGAAAAAAAATTTTTATCATTTTTTCAAAAAAAGCAAAGGGGGTAGTCCATGGTAATTTTTGGCCATAACTTAGATCCTTTTTGGTCATAACTTGCTAAGTTTTCAAGATATCGACTTGATTTCTATTTTGTTGAATAGAGAATCGTGTTGGCTTTAATTAGAATTCTTTTTTCTGCGGATAGTGCGAAAAAAAATTTTTATCATTTTGTCAAAAAAAGCAAAGGGGGTAGTCCATGGTAAGTTTTGGCCATAGCTTCCATCCTTTTTGGTCATAACTTGCTAAATTTTCAAGATATCGACTTGATTTCTATTTTGTTGAATAGAGAATCGTGTTGGCTTTAATTAGAATTCTTTTTTCTGCGGATAGTGCGAAAACAAATTTTTATCATTTTTTCAAAAAAAGCAAAGGGGGTAGTCCATGGTAAGTTTTGGCCATAGCTTCCATCCTTTTTGGTCATAACTTGCTAAGTTTTCAAGATTTCGACTTGATTTCTATTTTGTTGAATAGAGAATCGTGTTGGCTTTAATTAGAATTCTTTTTTCTGCGGATAGTGCGAAAAAAAATTTTTATCATTTTTTCAAAAAAAGCAAAGGGGGTAGTCCATGGTAAGTTTTGGCCATAGCTTCCATCCTTTTTGGTCATAACTTGCTAAATTTTCAAGATATCGACTTGATTTCTATTTTGTTGAATAGAGAATCGTGTTGGCTTTAATTACAATTCTTTTTTCTGCGGATAGTGCGAAAACAAATTTTTATCATTTTTTCAAAAAAAGCAAAGGGGGTGAACTTTAAAGTTAAAGTGAACTTTAAAGTTAAAGTTAACTTTAAAGTTAAAGTGAACTTTAAAATTAAAGTGAACTTTAAAGTTAAAGTGAACTAAAAAGTTAACTTTAAAGTTAAAGTGAACTATAAAGTGAACTTTAAAGTTAAAGTGAACTTTAAAGTTAAAGTGAACTTTAAAGTTAAAGTGAACTTTAAAGTTAAAGTGAACTTTAAAGTTAAAGTGAACTTTAAAGTTAAAGTGAACTTTAAAGTTAAAGTGAACTATAAAGTTAAAGTGAACTATAAAGTTAAAGTGAACTTTAAAGTTAACGTGAACTATAAAGTTAAAGTGAACTTTAAAGTTAACTTTAAAGTTAAAGTTAACTTTAAAGTTAACTTTAAAGTTAAAGTGAACTTTAAAGTTAAAGTGAACTTTAAAGTTAAAGTGAACTTTAAAGTAAAAGTTAACTTTAAAGTTAAAGGTAACTTTAAAGTTAAAGTGAACTTTAAAGTTAAAGTGAACTTTAAAGTTAAAGTTAACTTTAAAGTTAAAGGTAACTTTAAAGTTAAAGTGAACTTTAGAGTTAAAGTGAACTATAAAGTTAACTTTAAAGTTAAAGTGAACTATAAAGTGAACTTTAAAGTTAAAGTGAACTATAAAGTTAACTTTAAAGTTAAAGTGAACTTTAAAGTTAAAGGTAACTTTAAAGTTAAAGTGAACTTTAGAGTTAAAGTGAACTTTAAAGTAAAAGTTAACTTTAAAGTTAAAGGTAACTTTAAAGTTAAAGTGAACTTTAAAGTTAAAGTTAACTTTAAAGTTAAAGTTAACTTTAAAGTTAACTTTAAAGTTAAAGTTAACTTTAAAGTTAAAGTTAACTTTAAAGTTAAAGTTAACTTTAAAGTTAAAGTGAACTTTAGAGTTAAAGTGAACTATAAAGTTAACTTTAAAGTTAAAGTGAACTATAAAGTGAACTTTAAAGTTAAAGTGAACTATAAAGTGAACTTTAAAGTTAAAGTGAACTTTAAAATTAAAGTGAACTTTAAAGTTAAAGTGAACTTTAAAGTTAAAGTGAACTATAAAGTTAAAGTGAACTATAAAGTTAAAGTGAACTTTAAAGTTAAAGTGAACTATAAAGTTAAAGTGAACTTTAAAGTTAAAGTGAACTTTAACGTTAAAGTGAACTTTAAAGTTAAAGTGAACTATAAAGTTAACTTTAAAGTTAAAGTGAACTATAAAGTTAACTTTAAAGTTGAAGTGAACTTTAGAGTTAAAGTGAACTTTAAAGTTAAAGTGAACTTTAAAGTTAAAGTGAACTTTAAAGTTAAAGTGGACTTTAAAGTTAAAGTGAACTTTAAAGCTAAAGTTAATTTTAAAGTTAAAGTAAACTTTAAAGTTAAAGTGAACTTTAAAGTTAAAGTGAACTTTAAAATTAAAGTGAACTTTAAAGTTAAAGTGAACTTTAAAGTTAAAGTGAACTTTAAAATTAAAGTGAACTTTAAAGTTAAAGTGAACTTTAAAGTTAAAGTGAACTATAAAGTTAAAGTGAACTATAAAGTTAAAGTGAACTTTAAAGTTAAAGTGAACTATAAAGTTAAAGTGAACTTTAAAGTTAAAGTGAACTTTAACGTTAAAGTGAACTTTAAAGTTAAAGTGAACTATAAAGTTAACTTTAAAGTTAAAGTGAACTATAAAGTTAACTTTAAAGTTGAAGTGAACTTTAGAGTTAAAGTGAACTTTAAAGTTAAAGTGAACTTTAAAGTTAAAGTGAACTTTAAAGTTAAAGTGGACTTTAAAGTTAAAGTGAACTTTAAAGTTAAAGTTAATTTTAAAGTTAAAGTAAACTTTAAAGTTAAAGTGAACTTTAAAGTTAAAGTGAACTTTAAAGTTAAAGTGAACTATAAAGTTAAAGTGAACTATAAAGTTAACTTTAAAGTTAAAGTGAACTATAAAGTGAACTATAAAGTTAACTTTAAAGTTAATGTGAACTATAAAGTTAAATATAAAGTTAACTTTAAAGCTAAAGTGAATTATAAAGTTAACTATAAAGTGAACTAAAGAGTGATTTTTTTGCTATTATCTTTTTGGCAACACTAGTTTTGACAGCTCACGCACGTTTTGTATCTTGTGTCACTGTCAAACATCTTCAGTTTGGTCTATAATTTAATCATGAATCGTCTTACAAACGAACAACGCTTGCAAATTATTGAATTTTATTACCAAAATGCGTGCTCTGTTAAGAAAGTTCATCGCGCGCTTCTTCCATTTTATGGTCAGTTTAATCGACCTACTGAGGCTTCTATTCGGGCTATTGTAACAAAATTTCGCACCAAATTTACATTGTTGGACATTAAACCACCAACACGCTTACGTAGAGTGCGAACTGAAGAAAATATCGCAGCCGTATCGGCCAGTGTTGGTGATGACCGTGAATTATCGATTCGGCGCCGTTCGCAGCAATTGGGCCTCTGTTACTCCACTACGTGGAAAATTTTGCGGAAGGATTTGGGTGTGAAGCCTTATAAGATACAACTGGTGCAAGAATTGAAGCCAAACGACCTACCACAACGCCAAATTTTTGGTGAATGGGCTCTTGAAAAGTTAGATGAAGATCCACTTTTTTATCGAAGAATTGTGTTCAGCGACGAGGCTCATTTCTGGTTGAATGGATACGTGAACAAGCAAAACTGCCGTATTTGGAGTGAAGAGCAGCCAGAAGCATTGCAAGAGCTACCAATGCATCCACAAAAAACAACCGTTTGGTGCGGATTATGGGCTGGCGGCATCATTGGGCCGTATTTCTTCAAAGATGATGCGAATCACAACGTTACTGTGAATGGTGAGCGCTACCGTACGATGATAACAAACTTTTTTTTGCCCAAAATGGAAGAGCTTGACTTGCATGACATGTGGTTTCAACAAGACGGTGCCACATGCCACACAGCACGCGAAACAATGGACCAATTGAGAGGCGAGTTCGGTGAACAGTTTATTTCACGCTTGGGACCAGTCAATTGGCCGCCCAGATCGTGCGATTTAACGCCTCTAGACTATTTTTTGTGGGGCTATGTTAAGGCTAATGTCTATAGGGACAAGCCCGCTTCGATTGACGCACTGGAAGCCAACATTGCCAACATTATTCGTGAGATACCGGCCGAAATGTTGGAAAGAGTATGCCAAAATTGGACTAAGTGGATGGACCATTTGAGGCGCATCCCCCGCCAACATTTGCATGAAATAATCTTCAAACATTAAATTATATCGACCCAACTATCGATCCAAATAAATATTTCATGCATTTTTCTGAATTTTATGTTTTTTTTTTTTAAATTTCCGATAGTTCTTATAAAATCACCTTTTATAACGTTAAAAACGAAAAAAACGATCTAAGTTATGGCCAAAAATTACCATGGACTACCCCCTTTGCTTTTTTTGAAAAAATGATAAAAATTTTTTTTCGCACTATCCGCAGAAAAAAGAATTCTAATTAAAGCCAACACGATTCTCTATTCAAAAAAATAGAAATCAAGTCGATATCTTGAAAACTTAGCAAGTTATGATCAAAAAGGATGGAAGCTATGGCCAAAAATTACCATGGACTACCCCCTTTGCTTTTTTTGAAAAAATGATAAAAAAATTTTTTCGCACTATCCGCAGAAAAAAGAATTCTAATTAAAGCCAACACGATTCTCTATTCAAAAAAATAGAAATCAAGTCGATATCTTGAAAACTTAGCAAGTTATGATCAAAAAGGATGGAAGCTATGGCCAAAAATTACCATGGACTACCGCCTTTGCTTTTTTTGAAAAAATGATAAAAAAAATTTTTCGCACTATCCGCAGAAAAAAGAATTCTAATTAAAGCCAACACGATTCTCTATTCAACAAAATAGAAATCAAGTCGATATCTTGAAAACTTAGCAAGTTATGACCAAAAAGGATTTAAGTAATGGCCAAAAATTACCATGGACTACCCCCTTTGCTTCTTTTTAAAAAATGATAAAAAATTTTTTTCGCACTATCCGCAAAAAAAAGAATTCTAATTAAAGCCAATACGTTTCTCTATTCAACAAAATAGAAATCAAGTCGATATCTTGAAAACTTAGCAAGTTATGACCAAAAAGGATTTAAGTTATGGCCAAAAATTACCATGGACTACCTACCCCCTTTGCTTTTTTTTTAAAAATGAAAAAAAATTTTTTTCGCACTATCCGCAAAAAAAAGAGTTCTAATTAAAGCCAATACGTTTCTCTATTCAACAAAATAGAAATCAAGTCGATATCTTGAAAACTTAGCAAGTTATGACCAAAAAGGATCTAAGTTATGGCCAAAAATTACCATGGACTACCCCCTTTGCTTTTTTTTAAAAAATGATAAAAATTTTTTTTATCTAATTAAAGCCAATACGTTTCTCTATTCAACAAAATAGAAATCAAGTCGATATCTTGAAAACTTAGCAAGCTATGACCAAAAAGGATCTAAGTTATGGCCAAAAATTACCATGGACTACCCCCTTTGCTTTTTTTTAAAAAATGATAAAAATTTTTTTTCGCACTATCCGCAAAAAAAAGAGTTCTAATTATAGCCAATACGTTTCTCTATTCAACAAAATAGAAATCAAGTCGATATCTTGAAAACTTAGCAAGTTATGACCAAAAAGGATCTAAGTTATGGCCAAA
Organism: Thelaira solivaga; assembly: GCA_947397855.1. Classification (NCBI taxonomy): domain Eukaryota; kingdom Metazoa; phylum Arthropoda; class Insecta; order Diptera; family Tachinidae; genus Thelaira; species Thelaira solivaga. The sequence goes on along the minus strand of OX377612.1, from coordinate 61,415,376 downwards.
AATTACCATGGACTACCCCCTTTGCTTTTTTTGAAAAAATGATAAAAAATTTTTTTCGCACTATCCGCAGAAAAAAGAATTCTAATTAAAGCCAACACGATTCTCTATTCAACAAAATAGAAATCAAGTCGAAATCTTGAAAACTTAGCAAGTTATGACCAAAAAGGATCTAAGTTATGGTAAAAATTTACCATGGACTACCCCCTTTCCTTTTTTTGAAAAAATGATAAAAATTTTTTTTCGCACTATCCGCAGAAAAAAGAATTCTAATTAAAGCCAACACGATTCTCTATTCAACAAAATAGAAATCGAGTCGATATCTTGAAAACTTAGCAAGTTATGACCAAAAAGGATCTAGGTTATGGCCAAAAATTAACATGGACTACCCCCTTTGCTTTTTTTGAAAAAATGATAAAAATTTTTTTTCGCACTATCCGCAGAAAAAAGAATTCTAGTTAAAGCCAACACGATTCTCTATTCAACAAAATAGAAATCAAGTCGATATCTTGAAAACTTAGGAAGATTTGACCAAAAAGGATGGAAGCTATGGCCTAAAATTACCATGGACTACCCCCTTTGCTTTTTTTGAAAAAATGATAAAAAATTTTTTTCGCACTATCCGCAGAAAAAAGAATTCTAATTAAAGCCAACACGATTCTCTATTCAACAAAATAGAAATCGAGTCGATATCTTGAAAGCTTAGCAAGTTATGACCAAAAAGGATGGAAGCTATGGCCAAAAGTTACCATGGACTTTGCTTTTTTTGAAAAAATGATAAAAAATTTTTTTCGCACTATCTGCAGAAAAAAGAATTCTAATTAAAGCCAACACCATTCTCTATTCAACAAAATAGAAATCAAGTCGATATCTTGAAAACTTAGCAAGTTATGACCAAAAAGGATGGAAGCTATGGCCAAAAATTACCATGGACTACCCCCTTTGCTTTTTTTGAAAAAATGATAAAAATTTTTTTTCGCACTATCCGCAGAAAAAAGAATTCTAATTAAAGCCAACACGATTCTCTATTCAACAAAATATAAATCAAGTCGATATCTTGAAAACTTAGCAAGTTATGACCAAAAAGGATCTAAGTTATGGTAAAAAATTACCATGGACTACCCCCTTTGCTTTTTTTGAAAAAATGATAAAAATTTTTTTTCGCACTATCCGCAGAAAAAAGAATTCTAATTAAAGCCAACACCATTCTCTATTCAGCCAAATAGAAATCAAGTCGATATCTTGAAAACTTAGCAAGTTATGACCAAAAAGGATGGAAGCTATGGCCAAAAATTACCATGGACTACCCCCTTTGCTTTTTTTGAAAAAATATAAAGTTAAAGTGAACTATAAAGTTAAAGTGAACTTTGAAGTTAAAGTGAACTATAAAGTTAAAGTGAACTATAAAGTTAAAGTGAACTTTAAAGTTAAAGTGAACTATAAAGTTAAAGTGAACTTTAAAGTTAAAGTGATCTTTAAAGTTAACTTTAAAGTTAAAGTTAACTTTAAAGTTAAAGTGAACTATAAAGTTAAAGTTAGTTAACTTTAAAGTTTTAAAGTTAAAGTTAACTAAAAATTGAACTATAAAGTTAAAGTGAACTTTAAAGTTAAAGTTAACTATAAAGTGAACTATAAAGTTAAAGTGAACTTTAAAGTTAAAGTGAACTTTAAAGTTAAAGTGAACTATAAAGTTAAAGTGAACTTTAAAGTTAAAGTGAACTTTAAAGTTTAAGTGAACTTTAAAGTTAAAGTGAACTTTAAAGCTAAAGTGAACTATAAAGTTAACTTTAAAGTTAACTATAAAGTGAACTATAAAGTTAAAGTGAACTTTAAAGTTAAAGTGAACTTTAAAGTTAAAGTGAACTTTAAAGTTAAAGTGAACTTTAAAGTTAAAGTGAACTAAAAAGTTAACTTTAAAGTTAAAGTGAACTATAAAGTGAACTATAAAGTGAACTTTAAAGTTAAAGTGAACTTTAAAGTTAAAGTGAACTTTAAAGTTAAAGTGAACTTTAAAGTTAAAGTGAACTTTAAAGTTAAAGTGAACTTTAAAATTAAAGTGAACTTTAAAGTTAAAGTGAACTAAAAAGTTAACTTTAAAGTTAAAGTGAACTATAAAGTGAACTTTAAAGTTAAAGTGAACTTTAAAGTTAAAGTGAACTTTAAAGTTAAAGTGAACTTTAAAGTTAAAGTGAACTTTAAAGTTAAAGTGAACTATAAAGTTAAAGTGAACTATAAAGTTAAAGTGAACTTTAAAGTTAAAGTGAACTATAAAGTTAAAGTGAACTTTAAAGTTAACTTTAAAGTTAAAGTTAACTTTAAAGTTAAAGTTAACTTTAAAGTTAACTTTAAAGTTAAAGTGAACTTTAAAGTTAAAGTGAACTTTAAAGTTAAAGTGAACTTTAAAGTAAAAGTTAACTTTAAAGTTAAAGGTAACTTTAAAGTTAAAGTGAACTTTAAAGTTAAAGTGAACTTTAAAGTTAAAGTTAACTTTAAAGTTAAAAGTAACTTTAAAGTTAAAGTGAACTTTAGAGTTAAAGTGAACTATAAAGTTAACTTTAAAGTTAAAGTGAACTATAAAGTGAACTTTAAAGTTAAAGTGAACTATAAAGTTAACTTTAAAGTTAAAGTGAACTTTAAAGTTAAAGTGAACTTTAGAGTTAAAGTGAACTTTAAAGTAAAAGTTAACTTTAAAGGTAACTTTAAAGTTAAAGGTAACTTTAAAGTTAAAGTTAACTTTAAAGTTAAAGTTAACTTTAAAGTTAAAGTTAACTTTAAAGTTAAAGTTAACTTTAAAGTTAAAGTTAACTTTAAAGTTAAAGTTAACTTTAAAGTTAAAGTTAACTTTAAAGTTAAAGTTAACTTTAAAGTTAAAGTTAATTTTAAAGTTAAAGTAAACTTTAAAGTTAAAGTGAACTTTAAAGTTAAAGTGAACTTTAAAGTTAAAGGTAACTTTAAAGTTAAAGTGAACTTTAGAGTTAAAGTGAACTATAAAGTTAACTTTAAAGTTAAAGTGAACTATAAAGTGAACTTTAAAGTTAAAGTGAACTTTAAAATTAAAGTGAACTTTAAAGTTAAAGTGAACTTTAAAGTTAAAGTGAACTATAAAGTTAAAGTGAACTATAAAGTTAAAGTGAACTTTAAAGTTAAAGTGAACTATAAAGTTAAAGTGAACTTTAAAGTTAAAGTGAACTTTAACGTTAAAGTGAACTTTAAAGTTAAAGTGAACTATAAAGTTAACTTTAAAGTTAAAGTGAACTATAAAGTTAACTTTAAAGTTGAAGTGAACTTTAGAGTTAAAGTGAACTTTAAAGTTAAAGTGAACTTTAAAGTTAAAGTGAACTTTAAAGTTAAAGTGAACTTTAAAGTAAAAGTTAACTTTAAAGTTAAAGGTAACTTTAAAGTTAAAGTGAACTTTAAAGTTAAAGTGAACTTTAAAGTTAAAGTTAACTTTAAAGTTAAAGTTAACTTTAAAGTTAAAGTTAGCTTTAAAGTTAAAGTTAACTTTAAAGTTAAAGTTAACTTTAAAGTAAAAGTGAACTTTAAAGTTAAAGTGGACTTTAAAGTTAAAGTGAACTTTAAAGTTAAAGTGGACTTTAAAGTTAAAGTGAACTTTAAAGTTAAAGTTAATTTTAAAGTTAAAGTAAACTTTAAAGTTAAAGTGAACTTTAAAGTTAAAGTGAACTTTAAAGTTAAAGTGAACTATAAAGTTAAAGTGAACTATAAAGTTAACTTTAAAGTTAAAGTGAACTATAAAGTGAACTATAAAGTTAACTTTAAAGTTAATGTGAACTATAAAGTTAAATATAAAGTTAACTTTAAAGCTAAAGTGAATTATAAAGTTAACTATAAAGTGAACTAAAGAGTGATTTTTTTGCTATTATCTTTTTGACAACACTAGTTTTGACAGCTCACGCACGTTTTGTATCTTGTGTCACTGTCAAACATCTTCAGTTTGGTCTATAATTTAATCATGAATCGTCTTACAAACGAACAACGCTTGCAAATTATTGAATTTTATTACCAAAATGCGTGCTCTGTTAAGAAAGTTCATCGCGCGCTTATTCCATTTTATGGTCAGTTTAATCGACCTACTGAGGCTTCTATTCGGGCTATTGTAACAAAATTTCGCACCAAATTTACATTGTTGGACATTAAACCACCAACACGCTTACGTAGAGTGCGAACTGAAGAAAATATCGCAGCCGTATCGGCCAGTGTTGGTGATGACCGTGAATTATCGATTCGGCGCCGTTCGCAGCAATTGGGCCTCTGTTACTCCACTACGTGGAAAATTTTGCGGAAGGATTTGGGTGTGAAGCCTTATAAGATACAACTGGTGCAAGAATTGAAGCCAAACGACCTACCACAACGCCAAATTTTTGGTGAATGGGCTCTTGAAAAGTTAGATGAAGATCCACTTTTTTATCGAAGAATTGTGTTCAGCGACGAGGCTCATTTCTGGTTGAATGGATACGTGAACAAGCAAAACTGCCGTATTTGGAGTGAAGAGCAGCCAGAAGCATTGCAAGAGCTACCAATGCATCCACAAAAAACAACCGTTTGGTGCGGATTATGGGCTGGCGGCATCATTGGGCCGTATTTCTTCAAAGATGATGCGAATCACAACGTTACTGTGAATGGTGAGCGCTACCGTACGATGATAACAAACTTTTTTTTGCCCAAAATGGAAGAGCTTGACTTGCATGACATGTGGTTTCAACAAGACGGTGCCACATGCCACACAGCACGCGAAACAATGGACCAATTGAGAGGCGAGTTCGGTGAACAGTTTATTTCACGCTTGGGACCAGTCAATTGGCCGCCCAGATCGTGCGATTTAACGCCTCTAGACTATTTTTTGTGGGGCTATGTTAAGGCTAATGTCTATAGGGACAAGCCCGCTTCGATTGACGCACTGGAAGCCAACATTGCCAACATTATTCGTGAGATACCGGCCGAAATGTTGGAAAGAGTATGCCAAAATTGGACTAAGTGGATGGACCATTTGAGGCGCATCCCCCGCCAACATTTGCATGAAATAATCTTCAAACATTAAATTATATCGACCCAACTATCGATCCAAATAAATATTTCATGCATTTTTCTGAATTTTATGTTTTTTTTTTTAAATTTCCGATAGTTCTTATAAAATCACCTTTTATAACGTTAAAAACGAAAAAAACGATCTAAGTTATGGCCAAAAATTACCATGGACTACCCCCTTTGCTTTTTTTGAAAAAATGATAAAAATTTTTTTTCGCACTATCCGCAGAAAAAAGAATTCTAATTAAAGCCAACACGATTCTCTATTCAAAAAAATAGAAATCAAGTCGATATCTTGAAAACTTAGCAAGTTATGATCAAAAAGGATGGAAGCTATGGCCAAAAATTACCATGGACTACCCCCTTTGCTTTTTTTGAAAAAATGATAAAAAATTTTTTTCGCACTATCCGCAGAAAAAAGAATTCTAATTAAAGCCAACACGATTCTCTATTCAAAAAAATAGAAATCAAGTCGATATCTTGAAAACTTAGCAAGTTATGATCAAAAAGGATGGAAGCTATGGCCAAAAATTACCATGGACTACCGCCTTTGCTTTTTTTGAAAAAATGATAAAAAAATTTTTTCGCACTATCCGCAGAAAAAAGAATTCTAATTAAAGCCAACACGATTCTCTATTCAACAAAATAGAAATCAAGTCGATATCTTGAAAACTTAGCAAGTTATGACCAAAAAGGATTTAAGTAATGGCCAAAAATTACCATGGACTACCCCCTTTGCTTCTTTTTAAAAAATGATAAAAAATTTTTTTCGCACTATCCGCAAAAAAAAGAATTCTAATTAAAGCCAATACGTTTCTCTATTCAACAAAATAGAAATCAAGTCGATATCTTGAAAACTTAGCAAGTTATGACCAAAAAGGATTTAAGTTATGGCCAAAAATTACCATGGACTACCTACACCCTTTGCTTTTTTTTTAAAAATGAAAAAAAAATTTTTTCGCACTATCCGCAAAAAAAAGAGTTCTAATTAAAGCCAATACGTTTCTCTATTCAACAAAATAGAAATCAAGTCGATATCTTGAAAACTTAGCAAGTTATGACCAAAAAGGATCTAAGTTATGGCCAAAAATTACCATGGACTACCCCCTTTGCTTTTTTTTAAAAAATGATAAAAATTTTTTTTATCTAATTAAAGCCAATACGTTTCTCTATTCAACAAAATAGAAATCAAGTCGATATCTTGAAAACTTAGCAAGCTATGACCAAAAAGGATCTAAGTTATGGCCAAAAATTACCATGGACTACCCCCTTTGCTTTTTTTTAAAAAATGATAAAAATTTTTTTTCGCACTATCCGCAAAAAAAAGAGTTCTAATTATAGCCAATACGTTTCTCTATTCAACAAAATAGAAATCAAGTCGATATCTTGAAAACTTAGCAAGTTATGACCAAAAAGGATCTAAGTTATGGCCAAAAATTACCATGGACTACCCCCTTTGCTTTTTTTTAAAAAATGATAAAAAATTTTTTTCGCACTATCCGCAAAAAAAAGAATTCTAATTAAAGCCAATACGTTTCTCTATTCAACAAAATAGAAATCAAGTCGATATCTTGAAAACTTAGCAAGTTATGACCAAAAAGGATCTAAGATATGGCCAAAAATTACCATGGACTACCCCCTTTGCTTTTTTTTAAAAAATGATAAAAAAATTTTTTCGCACTATCCGCAAAAAAAAGAATTCTAATTAAAGCCAATACGATTCTCTATTCAACAAAATAGAAATCAAGTCGATATCTTGAAAACTTAGCAAGTTATGACCAAAAAGGATCTAAGATATGGCCAAAAATTACCATGGACTACCCCCTTTGCTTTTTTTTAAAAAATGATAAAAAATTTTTTTCGCACTATCCGCAAAAACAAGAATTCTAATTAAAGCCAATACGTTTCTCTATTCAACAAAATAGAAATCAAGTCGATATCTTGAAAACTTAGCAAGTTATGACCAAAAAGGATCTAAGTTATGGCCAAAAATTACCATGGACTACCCCCTTTGCTTTTTTTTAAAAAATGATAAAAATTTTTTTTCGCACTATCCGCAAAAAAAAGAATTCTAATTAAAGCCAATACGTTTCTCTATTCAACAAAATAGAAATCAAGTCGATATCTTGAAAACTTAGCAAGTTATGACCAAAAAGGATCTAAGTTACGGCCAAAAATTACCATGGACTACCCCCTTTGCTTTTTTTTAAAAAATGATAAAAAAAAATTTTCGCACTATCCGCAAAAAAAAGAATTCTAATTAAAGCCAATACGTTTCTCTATTCAACAAAATAGAAATCAAGTCGATATCTTGAAAACTTAGCAAGTTATGACCAAAAAGGATCTAAGTTATGGCCAAAAATTACCATGGACTACCCCCTTTGCTTTTTTTTAAAAAATGATAAAAATTTTTTTTCGCACTATCCGCAAAAAAAAGAATTCTAATTAAAGCCAATACGTTTCTCTATTCAACAAAATAGAAATCAAGTCGATATCTTGAAAACTTAGCAAGTTATGACCAAAAAGGATCTAAGTTACGGCCAAAAATTACCACGGACTACCCCCTTTGCTTTTTTTTAAAAAATGATAAAAATTTTTTTTCGCACTATCCGCAAAAAAAAAAATTCTAATTAAAGCCAATACGTTTCTCTATTCAACAAAATAGAAATCAAGTCGATATCTTGAAAACTTAGCAAGTTATGACCAAAAAGGATCTAAGTTACGGCCAAAAATTACCATGGACTACCCCCTTTGCTTTTTTTTTTAAAAATGATAAAAAAATTTTTTTCGCACTATCCGCAAAAAAAAGAGTTCTAATTAAAGCCAATACGTTTCTCTATTTAACAAAATAGAAATCAAGTCGATATCTTGAAAACTTAGCAAGTTATGACCAAAAAGGGTCTAAGATATGGCCAAAAATTACCATGGACTACCCCCTTTGTTTTTTTTTAAAAAATGATAAAAAAATTTTTTCGCACTATCCGCAAAAAAAGAATTCTAATTAAAGCCAATACGTTTCTCTATTCAACAAAATAGAAATCAAGTCGATATCTTCAAAACTTAGCAAGTTATGACCAAAAAGGATCTAAGTTATGGCCAAAAATTACCATGGACTACCCCCTTTGCTTTTTTTTAAAAAATGATAAAAAATTTTTTTCGCACTATCCGCAAAAAAAAGAATTCTAATTAAAGCCAATACGTTTCTCTATTCAACAAAATAGAAATCAAGTCGATATCTTGAAAACTTAGCAAGTTATGACCAAAAAGGATCTAAGATATGGCCAAAAATTACCATGGACTACCCCCTTTGCTTATTTTTAAAAAATGATAAAAAATTTTTTTCGCACTATCCGCAAAAAAAAGAGTTCTAATTAAAGCCAATACGTTTCTCTATTCAACAAAATAGAAATCAAGTCGATATCTTGAAAACTTAGCAAGTTATGACCAAAAAGGATCTAAGTTATGGCCAAAAATTACCATGGACTACCCCCTTTGCTTTTTTTGAAAAAATGATAAAAATTTTTTTTCGCACTATCCGCAGAAAAAAGAATTCTAATTAAAGCCAATACGTTTCTCTATTCAACAAAATAGAAATCAAGTCGATATCTTGAAAACTTATCAAGTTATGACCAAAAAGGATCTAAGTTATGGCCAAAAATTACCATGGACTACCCCCTTTGCTTTTTTTGAAAAAATGATAAAAAATTTTTTTCGCACTATCCGCAAAAAAAAGAATTCTAATTAAAGCCAATACGTTTCTCTATTCAACAAAATAGAAATCAAGTCGATATCTTGAAAACTTATCAAGTTATGACCAAAAAGGATCTAAGTTATGGCCAAAAATTACCATGGACTACCCCCTTTGCTTTTTTTTAAAAAATGATAAAAAAATTTTTTCGCACTATCCGCAAAAACAAGAATTCTAATTAAAGCCAATACGTTTCTCTATTCAACAAAATAGAAATCAAGTCGATATCTTGAAAACTTAGCAAGTTATGACCAAAAAGGATCTAAGTTATGGCCAAAAATTACCATGGACTACCCCCTTTGCTTTTTTTTAAAAAATGATAAAAAATTTTTTCGCACTATCCGCAAAAAAAAGAATTCTAATTAAAGCCAATACGTTTCTCTATTCAACAAAATACAAATCAAGTCGATATCTTGAAAACTTAGCAAGTTATGACCAAAAAGGATCTAACTTATGGCCAAAAATTACCATGGACTACCCCCTTTGCTTTTTTTTAAAAAATGATAAAAAATTTTTTCGCACTATCCGCAAAAAAAAGAATTCTAATTAAAGCCAATACGTTTCTCTATTCAACAAAATAGAAATCAAGTCGATATCTTGAAAACTTAGCAAGTTATGACCAAAAAGGATCTAAGTTATGGCCAAAAATTACCATGGACTACCCCCTTTGCTTTTTTTTAAAAAATGATAAAAAAATTTTTCGCACTATCCGCAAAAAAAAGAATTCTAATTAAAGCCAATACGTTTCTCTATTCAACAAAATAGAAATCAAGTCGATATCTTGAAAACTTAGCAAGTTATGACCAAAAAGAATCTAAGTTATGGCCAAAAATTACCATGGACTAAAGCCTTTGCTTTTTTTTAAAAATGATAAAAAATTTTTTTCGCACTATCCGTTATGACCAAAAAGGATCTAAGTTATGGCCAAAAATTACCATGGACTAACCCCTTTGCTCTTTTTTAAAAAATGATAAAAAATTTTTTTCGCACTATCCGCAAAAAAAAGAATTCTAATTAAAGCCAATACGTTTCTCTATTCAACAAAATAGAAATCAAGTCGATATCTTGAAAACTTAGCAAGTTATGACCAAAAAGGATCTAAGTTATGGCCAAAAATTACCATGGACTACCCCCTTTGCTTTTTTTTAAAAAATGATAAAAAATTTTTTTCGCACTATCCGCAAAAAAAAGAATTCTAATTAAAGCCAATACGTTTCTCTATTCAACAAAATAGAAATCAAGTCGATATCTTGAAAACTTAGCAAGTTATGACCAAAAAGGATTTAAGTTATGGCCAAAAATTACCATGGACTACCCCCTTTGCTTTTTTTTTTAAAAATGATAAAAAATTTTTTTCGCACTATCCGCAAAAAAAAGAGTTCTAATTAAAGCCAATACGTTTCTCTATTCAACAAAATAGAAATCAAGTCGATATCTTGAAAACTTAGCAAGTTATGACCAAAAAGGGTCTAAGATATGGCCAAAAATTACCATGGACTACCCCCTTTGTTTTTTTTTAAAAAATGATAAAAAATTTTTTTCGCACTATCCGCAAAAAAAGAATTCTAATTAAAGCCAATACGTTTCTCTATTCAACAAAATAGAAATCAAGTCGATATCTTGAAAACTTAGCAAGTTATGACCAAAAAGGGTCTAAGATATGGCCAAAAATTACCATGGACTACCCCCTTTGCTTTTTTTTAAAAAATGATAAAAAATTTTTTTTTGCACTATCCGCAAAAAAAAGAATTCTAATTAAAGCCAATACGTTTCTCTATTCAACAAAATAGAAATCAAGTCGATATCTTGAAAACTTAGCAAGTTATGACCAAAAAGGATCTAAGTTATGGCCAAAAATTACCATGGACTACCCCCTTTGCTTTTTTTTAAAAAATGATAAAAAATTTTTTTCGCACTATCCGCAAAAAAAAGAATTCTAATTAAAGCCAATACGTTTCTCTATTCAACAAAATAGAAATCAAGTCGATATCTTGAAAACTTAGCAAGTTATGACCAAAAAGGATTTAAGTTATGGCCAAAAATTACCCCTTTGCTTTTTTTTAAAAAATGATAAAAAAATTTTTTCGCACTATCCGCAAAAAAAAGAATTCTAATTAAAGCCAATACGTTTCTCTATTCAACAAAATAGAAATCAAGTCGATATCTTGAAAACTTAGCAAGTTATGACCAAAAAGGATCTAAGTTATGGCCAAAAATTACCATGGACTACCCCCTTTGCTTTTTTTTAAAAAATGATAAAAAATTTTTTTCGCACTATCCGCAAAAAAAAGAATTCTAATTAAAGCCAATACGTTTCTCTATTCAACAAAATAGAAATCAAGTCGATATCTTGAAAACTTAGCAAGTTATGACCAAAAAGGATTTAAGTTATGGCCAAAAATTACCATGGACTACCCCCTTTGCTTTTTTTTTTAAAAATGATAAAAAAAATTTTTCGCACTATCCGCAAAAAAAAGAGTTCTAATTAAAGCCAATACGTTTCTCTATTCAACAAAATAGAAATCAAGTCGATATCTTCAAAACTTAGCAAGTTATGACCAGAAAGGATCTAAGTTATGGCCAAAAATTACCATGGACTACCCCCTTTGCTTTTTTTTTAAAAATGATAAAAAAATTTTTTCGCACTATCCGCAAAAAAAAGAATTCTAATTAAAGCCAATACGTTTCTCTATTCAACAAAATAGAAATCAAGTCGATATCTTCAAAACTTAGCAAGTTATGACCAAAAAGGATCTAAGTTATGGCCAAAAATTACCATGGACTACCCCCTTTGCTTTTTTTTAAAAAATGATACAAAATTTTTTTCGCACTATCCGCAAAAAAAAGAATTCTAATTAAAGCCAATACGTTTCTCTATTCAACAAAATAGAAATCAAGTCGATATCTTGAAAACTTAGCAAGTTATGACCAAAAAGAATCTAAGATATGGCCAAAAATTACCACGGACTACCCCCTTTGCTTTTTTTTAAAAAATGATAAAAAATTTTTTCGCACTATCCGCAAAAAAAAGAATTCTAATTAAAGCCAATACGTTTCTCTATTCAACAAAATAGAAATCAAGTCGATATCTTCAAAACTTAGCAAGTTATGACCAAAAAGGATCTAAGTTATGGCCAAAAATTACCATGGACTACCCCCTTTGCTTTTTTTTAAAAAATGATAAAAAATTTTTTTCGCACTATCCGCAAAAAAAAGAATTCTAATTAAAGCCAATACGTTTCTCTATTCAACAAAATAGAAATCAAGTCGATATCTTGAAAACTTAGCAAGTTATGACCAAAAAGGATTTAAGTTATGGCCAAAAATTACCATGGACTACCCCCTTTGCTTTTTTTTTTAAAAATGATAAAAAAATTTTTTCGCACTATCCGCAAAAAAAAGAGTTCTAATTAAAGCCAATACGTTTCTCTATTCAACAAAATAGAAATCAAGTCGATATCTTGAAAACTTAGCAAGTTATGACCAAAAAGGGTCTAAGATATGGCCAAAAATTACCATGGACTACCCCCTTTGTTTTTTTTTAAAAAATGATAAAAAAATTTTTTCGCACTATCCGTTATGACCAAAAAGGATCTAAGTTATGGCCAAAAATTACCATGGACTAACCCCTTTGCTCTTTTTTAAAAAATGATAAAAAAATTTTTCGCACTATCCGCAAAAAAAAGAATTCTAATTAAAGCCAATACGTTTCTCTATTCAACAAAATAGAAATCAAGTCGATATCTTGAAAACTTAGCAAGTTATGACCAAAAAGGATCTAAGTTATGGCCAAAAATTACCATGGACTACCCCCTTTGCTTTTTTTTAAAAAATGATAAAAAAATTTTTCGCACTATCCGCAAAAAAAAGAATTCTAATTAAAGCCAATACGTTTCTCTATTCAACAAAATAGAAATCAAGTCGATATCTTGAAAACTTAGCAAGTTATGACCAAAAAGAATCTAAGTTATGGCCAAAAATTACCATGGACTAACCCCTTTGCTTTTTTTTAAAAATGATAAAAAATTTTTTTCGCACTATCCGTTATGACCAAAAAGGATCTAAGTTATGGCCAAAAATTACCATGGACTAACCCCTTTGCTCTTTTTTAAAAAATGATAAAAAAATTTTTTCGCACTATCCGCAAAAAAAAGAATTCTAATTAAAGCCAATACGTTTCTCTATTCAACAAAATAGAAATCAAGTCGATATCTTGAAAACTTAGCAAGTTATGACCAAAAAGGATCTAAGTTATGGCCAAAAATTACCATGGACTACCCCCTTTGCTTTTTTTTAAAAAATGATAAAAAATTTTTTTCGCACTATCCGCAAAAAAAAGAATTCTAATTAAAGCCAATACGTTTCTCTATTCAACAAAATAGAAATCAAGTCGATATCTTGAAAACTTAGCAAGTTATGACCAAAAAGGATTTAAGTTATGGCCAAAAATTACCATGGACTACCCCCTTTGCTTTTTTTTTTAAAAATGATAAAAAATTTTTTTCGCACTATCCGCAAAAAAAAGAGTTCTAATTAAAGCCAATACGTTTCTCTATTCAACAAAATAGAAATCAAGTCGATATCTTGAAAACTTAGCAAGTTATGACCAAAAAGGGTCTAAGATATGGCCAAAAATTACCATGGACTACCCCCTTTGTTTTTTTTTAAAAAATGATAAAAAATTTTTTTCGCACTATCCGCAAAAAAAGAATTCTAATTAAAGCCAATACGTTTCTCTATTCAACAAAATAGAAATCAAGTCGATATCTTGAAAACTTAGCAAGTTATGACCAAAAAGGGTCTAAGATATGGCCAAAAATTACCATGGACTACCCCCTTTGCTTTTTTTTAAAAAATGATAAAAAAATTTTTTTTGCACTATCCGCAAAAAAAAGAATTCTAATTAAAGCCAATACGTTTCTCTATTCAACAAAATAGAAATCAAGTCGATATCTTGAAAACTTAGCAAGTTATGACCAAAAAGGATCTAAGTTATGGCCAAAAATTACCATGGACTACCCCCTTTGCTTTTTTTTAAAAAATGATAAAAAATTTTTTTCGCACTATCCGCAAAAAAAAGAATTCTAATTAAAGCCAATACGTTTCTCTATTCAACAAAATAGAAATCAAGTCGATATCTTGAAAACTTAGCAAGTTATGACCAAAAAGGATTTAAGTTATGGCCAAAAATTACCCCTTTGCTTTTTTTTAAAAAATGATAAAAAAATTTTTTCGCACTATCCGCAAAAAAAAGAATTCTAATTAAAGCCAATACGTTTCTCTATTCAACAAAATAGAAATCAAGTCGATATCTTGAAAACTTAGCAAGTTATGACCAAAAAGGATCTAAGTTATGGCCAAAAATTACCATGGACTACCCCCTTTGCTTTTTTTTAAAAAATGATAAAAAATTTTTTTCGCACTATCCGCAAAAAAAAGAATTCTAATTAAAGCCAATACGTTTCTCTATTCAACAAAATAGAAATCAAGTCGATATCTTGAAAACTTAGCAAGTTATGACCAAAAAGGATTTAAGTTATGGCCAAAAATTACCATGGACTACCCCCTTTGCTTTTTTTTTTAAAAATGATAAAAAAAATTTTTCGCACTATCCGCAAAAAAAAGAGTTCTAATTAAAGCCAATACGTTTCTCTATTCAACAAAATAGAAATCAAGTCGATATCTTCAAAACTTAGCAAGTTATGACCAGAAAGGATCTAAGTTATGGCCAAAAATTACCATGGACTACCCCCTTTGCTTTTTTTTTAAAAATGATAAAAAAATTTTTTCGCACTATCCGCAAAAAAAAGAATTCTAATTAAAGCCAATACGTTTCTCTATTCAACAAAATAGAAATCAAGTCGATATCTTCAAAACTTAGCAAGTTATGACCAAAAAGGATCTAAGTTATGGCCAAAAATTACCATGGACTACCCCCTTTGCTTTTTTTTAAAAAATGATACAAAATTTTTTTCGCACTATCCGCAAAAAAAAGAATTCTAATTAAAGCCAATACGTTTCTCTATTCAACAAAATAGAAATCAAGTCGATATCTTGAAAACTTAGCAAGTTATGACCAAAAAGAATCTAAGATATGGCCAAAAATTACCACGGACTACCCCCTTTGCTTTTTTTTAAAAAATGATAAAAATTTTTTTCGCACTATCCGCAAAAAAAAGAATTCTAATTAAAGCCAATACGTTTCTCTATTCAACAAAATAGAAATCAAGTCGATATCTTGAAAACTTAGCAAGTTATGACCAAAAAGGATTTAAGTTATGGCCAAAAATTACCATGGACTACCCCCTTTGCTTTTTTTTTTAAAAATGATAAAAAAATTTTTTCGCACTATCCGCAAAAAAAAGAGTTCTAATTAAAGCCAATACGTTTCTCTATTCAACAAAATAGAAATCAAGTCGATATCTTGAAAACTTAGCAAGTTATGACCAAAAAGGGTCTAAGATATGGCCAAAATTACCATGGACTACCCCCTTTGTTTTTTTTTAAAAAATGATAAAAAAATTTTTTCGCACTATCCGCAAAAAAAAGAATTCTAATTAAAGCCAATACGTTTCTCTATTCAACAAAATAGAAATCAAGTCGATATCTTGAAAACTTAGCAAGTTATGACCAAAAAGGATCTAAGTTATGGCCAAAAATTACCATGGACTACCCCCTTTGCTTTTTTTTAAAAAATGATAAAAAATTTTTTTCGCACTATCCGCAAAAAAAAGAATTCTAATTAAAGCCAATACGTTTCTCTATTCAACAAAATAGAAATCAAGTCGATATCTTGAAAACTTAGCAAGTTATGACCAAAAAGGATTTAAGTTATGGCCAAAAATTACCCCTTTGCTTTTTTTTTAAAAATGATAAAAAAATTTTTTCGCACTATCCGCAAAAAAAAGAATTCTAATTAAAGCCAATACGTTTCTCTATTCAACAAAATAGAAATCAAGTCGATATCTTGAAAACTTAGCAAGTTATGACCAAAAAGGATCTAAGTTATGGCCAAAAATTACCATGGACTACCCCCTTTGCTTTTTTTTAAAAAATGATAAAAAATTTTTTTCGCACTATCCGCAAAAAAAAGAATTCTAATTAAAGCCAATACGTTTCTCTATTCAACAAAATAGAAATCAAGTCGATATCTTGAAAACTTAGCAAGTTATGACCAAAAAGGATTTAAGTTATGGCCAAAAATTACCATGGACTACCCCCTTTGCTTTTTTTTTTAAAAATGATAAAAAAAATTTTTCGCACTATCCGCAAAAAAAAGAGTTCTAATTAAAGCCAATACGTTTCTCTATTCAACAAAATAGAAATCAAGTCGATATCTTCAAAACTTAGCAAGTTATGACCAGAAAGGATCTAAGTTATGGCCAAAAATTACCATGGACTACCCCCTTTGCTTTTTTTTTAAAAATGATAAAAAAATTTTTTCGCACTATCCGCAAAAAAAAGAATTCTAATTAAAGCCAATACGTTTCTCTATTCAACAAAATAGAAATCAAGTCGATATCTTCAAAACTTAGCAAGTAATGACCAAAAAGGATCTAAGTTATGGCCAAAAATTACCATGGACTACCCCCTTTGCTTTTTTTTAAAAAATGATAAAAAATTTTTTTCGCACTATCCGCAAAAAAAAGAATTCTAATTAAAGCCAATACGTTTCTCTATTCAACAAAATAGAAATCAAGTCGATATCTTGAAAACTTAGCAAGTTATGACCAAAAAGAATCTAAGATATGGCCAAAAATTACCACGGACTACCCCCTTTGCTTTTTTTTAAAAAATGATAAAAAATTTTTTCGCACTATCCGCAAAAAAAAGAATTCTAATTAAAGCCAATACGTTTCTCTATTCAACAAAATAGAAATCAAGTCGATATCTTCAAAACTTAGCAAGTTATGACCAAAAAGGATCTAAGTTATGGCCAAAAATTACCATGGACTACCCCCTTTGCTTTTTTTTAAAAAATGATAAAAAAAAATTTTCGCACTATCCGCAAAAAAAAGAATTCTAATTAAAGCCAATACGTTTCTCTATTCAACAAAATAGAAATCAAGTCGATATCTTGAAAACTTAGCAAGTTATGACCAAAAAGGATTTAAGTTATGGCCAAAAATTACCATGGACTACCCCCTTTGCTTTTTTTTTTAAAAATGATAAAAAAATTTTTTCGCACTATCCGCAAAAAAAAGAGTTCTAATTAAAGCCAATACGTTTCTCTATTCAACAAAATAGAAATCAAGTCGATATCTTGAAAACTTAGCAAGTTATGACCAAAAAGGGTCTAAGATATGGCCAAAAATTACCATGGACTACCCCCTTTGTTTTTTTTTAAAAAATGATAAAAAAATTTTTTCGCACTATCCGCAAAAAAAAGAATTCTAATTAAAGCCAATACGTTTCTCTATTCAACAAAATAGAAATCAAGTCGATATCTTGAAAACTTAGCAAGTTATGACCAAAAAGGATTTAAGTTATGGCCAAAAATTACCCCTTTGCTTTTTTTTAAAAAATGATAAAAAAATTTTTTCGCACTATCCGCAAAAAAAAGAATTCTAATTAAAGCCAATACGTTTCTCTATTCAACAAAATAGAAATCAAGTCGATATCTTGAAAACTTAGCAAGTTATGACCAAAAAGGGTCTAAGATATGGCCAAAAATTACCATGGACTACCCCCTTTGTTTTTTTTTAAAAAATGATAAAAAAATTTTTTCGCACTATCCGCAAAAAAAAGAATTCTAATTAAAGCCAATACGTTTCTCTATTCAACAAAATAGAAATCAAGTCGATATCTTGAAAACTTAGCAAGTTATGACCAAAAAGGATTTAAGTTATGGCCAAAAATTACCATGGACTACCCCCTTTGCTTTTTTTTTTAAAAATGATAAAAAAAATTTTTCGCACTATCCGCAAAAAAAAGAGTTCTAATTAAAGCCAATACGTTTCTCTATTCAACCAAATAAAAATCAAGTCGATATCTGGAAAACTTAGCAAGTTATGACCAAAAAGGATCTAAGTTATGGCCAAAAATTACCATGGACTACCCCCTTTGCTCTTTTTTAAAAAATGATAAAAAAATTTTTTCGCACTATCCGCAAAAAAAAAATTCTAATTAAAGCCAATACGTTTCTCTATTCAACAAAATAGAAATCAAGTCGATATCATCAAAACTTAGCAAGTTATGACCAAAAAGGATCTAAGTTATGGCCAAAAATTACCATGGACTACCCCCTTTGCTTTTTTTTAAAAAATGATAAAAAAAATTTTTCGCACTATCCGCAAAAAAAAGAATTCTAATTAAAGCCAATACGTTTCTCTATTCAACAAAATAGAAATCAAGTCGATATCTTCAAAACTTAGCAAGTTATGACCAAAAAGGATCTAAGTTATGGCCAAAAATTACCATGGACTACCCCCTTTGCTTTTTTTTTAAAAATGATAAAAAAATTTTTTCGCACTATCCGCAAAAAAAAGAATTCTAATTAAAGCCAATACGTTTCTCTATTCAACAAAATAGAAATCAAGTCGATATCTTCAAAACTTAGCAAGTTATGACCAAAAAGGATCTAAGTTATGGCCAAAAATTACCATGGACTACCCCCTTTGCTTTTTTTTAAAAAATGATAAAAAATTTTTTTCGCACTATCCGCAAAAAAAAGAATTCTAATTAAAGCCAATACGTTTCTCTATTCAACAAAATAGAAATCAAGTCGATATCTTGAAAACTTAGCAAGTTATGACCAAAAAGAATCTAAGATATGGCCAAAAATTACCACGGACTACCCCCTTTGCTTTTTTTTAAAAAATGATAAAAAATTTTTTCGCACTATCCGCAAAAAAAAGAATTCTAATTAAAGCCAATACGTTTCTCTATTCAACAAAATAGAAATCAAGTCGATATCTTCAAAATTTAGCAAGTTATGACCAAAAAGGATCTAAGTTATGGCCAAAAATTACCATGGACTACCCCCTTTGCTTTTTTTTAAAAAATGATAAAAAATTTTTTTCGCACTATCCGCAAAAAAAAAGAATTCTAATTAAAGCCAATACGTTTCTCTATTCAACAAAATAGAAATCAAGTCGATATCTTGAAAACTTAGCAAGTTATGACCAAAAAGGATTTAAGTTATGGCCAAAAATTACCATGGACTACCCCCTTTGCTTTTTTTTTTAAAAATGATAAAAAAATTTTTTCGCACTATCCGCAAAAAAAAGAGTTCTAATTAAAGCCAATACGTTTCTCTATTCAACAAAATAGAAATCAAGTCGATATCTTGAAAACTTAGCAAGTTATGACCAAAAAGGGTCTAAGATATGGCCAAAAATTACCATGGACTACCCCCTTTGTTTTTTTTTAAAAAATGATAAAAAATTTTTTTCGCACTATCCGCAAAAAAAAGAATTCTAATTAAAGCCAATACGTTTCTCTATTCAACAAAATAGAAATCAAGTCGATATCTTGAAAACTTAGCAAGTTATGACCAAAAAGAATCTAAGATATGGCCAAAAATTACCACGGACTACCCCCTTTGCTTTTTTTTAAAAAATGATAAAAAATTTTTTCGCACTATCCGCAAAAAAAAGAATTCTAATTAAAGCCAATACGTTTCTCTATTCAACAAAATAGAAATCAAGTCGATATCTTCAAAACTTAGCAAGTTATGACCAAAAAGGATCTAAGTTATGGCCAAAAATTACCATGGACTACCCCCTTTGCTTTTTTTTAAAAAATGATAAAAAATTTTTTTCGCACTATCCGCAAAAAAAAGAATTCTAATTAAAGCCAATACGTTTCTCTATTCAACAAAATAGAAATCAAGTCGATATCTTGAAAACTTAGCAAGTTATGACCAAAAAGGGTCTAAGATATGGCCAAAAATAACCATGGACTACCCCCTTTGCTTTTTTTTTAAAAATGATAAAAAATTTTTTTCGCACTATCCGCAAAAAAAAGAATTCTAATTAAAGCCAATACGTTTCTCTATTCAACAAAATAGAAATCAAGTCGATATCTTCAAAACTTAGCAAGTTATGACCAAAAAGGATCTAAGTTATGGCCAAAAATTACCATGGACTACCCCCTTTGCTTTTTTTTTAAAAATGATAAAAATTTTTTTTCGCACTATCCGCAAAAAAAAGAATTCTAATTAAAGCCAATACGTTTCTCTATTCAACAAAATAGAAATCAAGTCGATATCTTGAAAACTTAGCAAGTTATGACCAAAAAGGATCTAAGTTATGGCCAAAAATTACCATGGACTACCCCCTTTGCTTTTTTTTAAAAAATGATAAAAAATTTTTTTCGCACTATCCGCAAAAAAAAGAATTCTAATTAAAGCCAATACGTTTCTCTATTCAACAAAATAGAAATCAAGTCGATATCTTGAAAACTTAGCAAGTTATGACCAAAAAGGATCTAAGTTATGGCCAAAAATTACCATGGACTACCCTTTGCTTTTTTTTAAAAAATGATAAAAAAAATTTTCGCACTATCCGCAAAAAAAAGAATTCTAATTAAAGCCAATACGTTTCTCTATTCAACAAAATAGAAATCAAGTCGATATCTTGAAAACTTAGCAAGTTATGACCAAAAAGGATCTAAGTTACGGCCAAAAATTACCATGGACTACCCCCTTTGCTTTTTTTTTAAAAATGATAAAAAAATTTTTTTCGCACTATCCGCAAAAAAAAGAGTTCTAATTAAAGCCAATACGTTTCTCTATTTAACAAAATAGAAATCAAGTCGATATCTTGAAAACTTAGCAAGTTATGACCAAAAAGGGTCTAAGATATGGCCAAAAATTACCATGGACTACCCCCTTTGTTTTTTTTTAAAAAATGATAAAAAAATTTTTTCGCACTATCCGCAAAAAAAGAATTCTAATTAAAGCCAATACGTTTCTCTATTCAACAAAATAGAAATCAAGTCGATATCTTGAAAACTTAGCAAGTTATGACCAAAAAGGGTCTAAGATATGGCCAAAAATAACCATGGACTACCCCCTTTGCTTTTTTTTTAAAAATGATAAAAAATTTTTTTCGCACTATCCGCAAAAAAAAGAATTCTAATTAAAGCCAATACGTTTCTCTATTCAACAAAATAGAAATCAAGTCGATATCTTGAAAACTTAGCAAGTTATGACCAAAAAGGGTCTAAGATATGGCCAAAAATTACCATGGACTACCCCCTTTGCTTTTTTTTTAAAAATGATAAAAAATTTTTTTTCGCACTATCCGCAAAAAAAAGAGTTCTAATTAAAGCCAATACGTTTCTCTATTTAACAAAATAGAAATCAAGTCGATATCTTGAAAACTTAGCAAGTTATGACCAAAAAGGGTCTAAGATATGGCCAAAAATTACCATGGACTACCCCCTTTGTTTTTTTTTAAAAAATGATAAAAAAATTTTTTCGCACTATCCGCAAAAAAAGAATTCTAATTAAAGCCAATACGTTTCTCTATTCAACAAAATAGAAATCAAGTCGATATCTTGAAAACTTATCAAGTTATGACCAAAAAGGATCTAAGTTATGGCCAAAAATTACCATGGACTACCCCCTTTGCTTTTTTTTAAAAAATGATAACAATTTTTTTTCGCACTATCCGCAAAAAAAAGAATTCTAATTAAAGCCAACACGTTTCTCTATTCAACAAAATAGAAATCAAGTCGATATCTTGAAAACTTAGCAAGTTATGACCAAAAAGGATCTAAGTTATGGCCAAAAATTACCATGGACTACCCCCTTTGCTTTTTTTTAAAAAATGATAAAAAATTTTTTCGCACTATCCGCAAAAAAAAGAATTCTAATTAAAGCCAATACGTTTCTCTATTCAACAAAATAGAAATCAAGTCGATATCTTGAAAACTTAGCAAGTTATGACCAAAAAGGATCTAAGTTATGGCCAAAAATTACCATGGACTACCCCCTTTGCTTTTTTTTAAAAAATGATAAAAAATTTTTTCGCACTATCCGCAAAAAAAAGAATTCTAATTAAAGCCAATACGTTTCTCTATTCAACAAAATAGAAATCAAGTCGATATCTTGAAAACTTAGCAAGTTATGACCAAAAAGGGTCTAAGATATGGCCAAAAATTACCATGGACTACCCCCTTTGTTTTTTTTTAAAAAATGATAAAAAAATTTTTTCGCACTATCCGCAAAAAAAGAATTCTAATTAAAGCCAATACGTTTCTCTATTCAACAAAATAGAAATCAAGTCGATATCTTGAAAACTTATCAAGTTATGACCAAAAAGGATCTAAGTTATGGCCAAAAATTACCATGGACTACCCCTTTGCTTTTTTTTAAAAAATGATAACAATTTTTTTTCGCACTATCCGCAAAAAAAAGAATTCTAATTAAAGCCAATACGTTTCTCTATTCAACAAAATAGAAATCAAGTCGATATCTTGAAAACTTAGCAAGTTATGACCAAAAAGGATCTAAGTTATGGCCAAAAATTACCATGGACTACCCCCTTTGCTTTTTTTTAAAAAATGATAAAAAAATTTTTCGCACTATCCGCAAAAAAAAGAATTCTAATTAAAGCCAATACGTTTCTCTATTCAACAAAATAGAAATCAAGTCGATATCTTGAAAACTTAGCAAGTTATGACAAAAAAGAATCTAAGTTATGGCCAAAAATTACCATGGACTAACCCCTTTGCTTTTTTTTAAAAATGATAAAAAATTTTTTTCGCACTATCCGTTATGACCAAAAAGGATCTAAGTTATGGCCAAAAATTACCATGGACTAACCCCTTTGCTCTTTTTTAAAAAATGATAAAAAAATTTTTTCGCACTATCCGCAAAAAAAAGAATTCTAATTAAAGCCAATACGTTTCTCTATTCAACAAAATAGAAATCAAGTCGATATCTTGAAAACTTAGCAAGTTATGACCAAAAAGGATCTAAGTTATGGCCAAAAATTACCATGGACTACCCCCTTTGCTTTTTTTTAAAAAATGATAAAAAATTTTTTCGCACTATCCGCAAAAAAAAGAATTCTAATTAAAGCCAATACGTTTCTCTATTCAACAAAATAGAAATCAAGTCGATATCTTGAAAACTTAGCAAGTTATGACCAAAAAGGATCTAAGTTATGGCCAAAAATTACCATGGACTACCCCCTTTGCTTTTTTTTAAAAAATGATAAAAAATTTTTTTCGCACTATCCGCAAAAAAAAGAATTCTAATTAAAGCCAATACGTTTCTCTATTCAACAAAATAGAAATCAAGTCGATATCTTCAAAACTTAGCAAGTTATGACCAAAAAGGATCTAAGTTATGGCCAAAAATTACCATGGACTACCCCCTTTGCTTTTTTTTAAAAAATGATAAAAAAATTTTTTCGCACTATCCGCAAAAAAAAGAATTCTAATTAAAGCCAATACGTTTCTCTATTCAACAAAATAGAAATCAAGTCGATATCTTGAAAACTTAGCAAGTTATGACCAAAAAGGATCTAAGTTATGGCCAAAAATTACCATGGACTACCCCCTTTGCTTTTTTTTAAAAAATGATAAAAAATTTTTTTCGCACTATCCGCAAAAAAAAGAATTCTAATTAAAGCCAATACGTTTCTCTATTCAACAAAATAGAAATCAAGTCGATATCTTGAAAACTTAGCAAGTTATGACCAAAAAGGATTTAAGTTATGGCCAAAAATTACCATGGACTACCCCCTTTGCTTTTTTTTTTAAAAATGATAAAAAAAATTTTTCGCACTATCCGCAAAAAAAAGAGTTCTAATTAAAGCCAATACGTTTCTCTATTTAACAAAATAGAAATCAAGTCGATATCTTCAAAACTTAGCAAGTTATGACCAAAAAGGATCTAAGTTATGGCCAAAAATTACCATGGACTACCCCCTTTGCTTTTTTTTTTAAAAATGATAAAAAAAATTTTCGCACTATCCGCAAAAAAAAAATTCTAATTAAAGCCAATACGTTTCTCTATTCAACAAAATAGAAATCAAGTCGATATCTTGAAAACTTAGCAAGTTATGACCAAAAAGGGTCTAAGATATGGCCAAAAATAACCATGGACTACCCCCTTTGCTTTTTTTTTAAAAATGATAAAAAATTTTTTTCGCACTATCCGCAAAAAAAAGAATTCTAATTAAAGCCAATACGTTTCTCTATTCAACAAAATAGAAATCAAGTCGATATCATCAAAACTTAGCAAGTTATGACCAAAAAGGATCTAAGTTATGGCCAAAAATTACCATGGACTACCCCCTTTGCTTATTTTTAAAAAATGATAAAAAATTTTTTTCGCACTATCCGCAAAAAAAAGAATTCTAATTAAAGCCAATACGTTTCTCTATTCAACAAAATAGAAATCAAGTCGATATCTTGAAAACTTAGCAAGTTATGACCAAAAAGGATCTAAGTTACGGCCAAAAATTACCATGGACTACCCCCTTTGCTTTTTTTTAAAAAATGATAAAAAAAATTTTTCGCACTATCCGCAAAAAAAAGAATTCTAATTAAAGCCAATACGTTTCTCTATTCAACAAAATAGAAATCAAGTCGATATCTTGAAAACTTAGCAAGTTATGACCAAAAAGGATTTAAGTTATGGCCAAAAATTACCCCTTTGCTTTTTTTTAAAAAATGATAAAAAAATTTTTTCGCACTATCCGCAAAAAAAAGAATTCTAGAATTCTAATTAAAGCCAATACGTTTCTCTATTCAACAAAATAGAAATCAAGTCGATATCTTGAAAACTTAGCAAGTTATGACCAAAAAGGATCTAAGTTATGGCCAAAAATTACCATGGACTACCCCCTTTGCTTTTTTTTAAAAAATGATAAAAAAATTTTTCGCACTATCCGCAAAAAAAAGAATTCTAATTAAAGCCAATACGTTTCTCTATTCAACAAAATAGAAATCAAGTCGATATCTTGAAAACTTAGCAAGTTATGACCAAAAAGGATCTAAGTTATGGCCAAAAATTACCATGGACTACCGCCTTTGCTTTTTTTTAAAAAATGATAAAAAAATTTTCGCACTATCCGCAAAAAAAAAATTCTAATTAAAGCCAATACGTTTCTCTATTCAACAAAATAGAAATCAAGTCGATATCTTGAAAACTTATCAAGTTATGACCAAAAAGGATCTAAGTTATGGCCAAAAATTACCATGGACTACCCCCTTTGCTTTTTTTAAAAAATGATAAAAAATTTTTTCGCACTATCCGCAAAAAAAAGAATTCTAATTAAAGCCAATACGTTTCTCTATTCAACAAAATAGAAATCAAGTCGATATCTTGAAAACTTAGCAAGTTATGACCAAAAAGAATCTAAGTTATGGCCAAAAATTACCATGGACTACCCCCTTTGCTTTTTTTTAAAAAATGATAAAAATTTTTTTTCGCACTATCCGCAAAAAAAGAATTCTAATTAAAGCCAATACGTTTCTCTATTCAACAAAATAGAAATCAAGTCGATATCTTGAAAACTTAGCAAGTTATGACCAAAAAGAATCTAAGTTATGGCCAAAAATTACCATGGACTACCCCCTTTGCTTTTTTTTAAAAAATGATAAAAAATTTTTTCGCACTATCCGCAAAAAAAAGAATTCTAATTAAAGCCAATACGTTTCTCTATTCAACAAAATAGAAATCAAGTCGATATCTTGAAAACTTATCAAGTTATGACCAAAAAGGATCTAAGTTATGGCCAAAAATTACCATGGACTACCCCCTTTGCTTTTTTTTAAAAAATGATAAAAAATTTTTTCGCACTATCCGCAAAAAAAAGAATTCTAATTAAAGCCAATACGTTTCTCTATTCAACAAAATAGAAATCAAGTCGATATCTTGAAAACTTAGCAAGTTATGACCAAAAAGGATCTAAGTTATGGCCAAAAATTACCATGGACTACCCCCTTTGCTTTTTTTTAAAAAATGATAAAAAAATTTTTCGCACTATCCGCAAAAAAAAGAATTCTAATTAAAGCCAATACGTTTCTCTATTCAACAAAATAGAAATCAAGTCGATATCTTGAAAACTTAGCAAGTTATGACCAAAAAGGATCTAAGTTATGGCCAAAAATTACCATGGACTACCCCCTTTGCTTTTTTTAAAAAATGATAAAAAATTTTTTCGCACTATCCGCAAAAAAAAGAATTCTAATTAAAGCCAATACGTTTCTCTATTCAACAAAATAGAAATCAAGTCGATATCTTGAAAACTTATCAAGTTATGACCAAAAAGGATCTAAGTTATGGCCAAAAATTACCATGGACTACCCCCTTTGCTTTTTTTTAAAAAATGATAAAAAATTTTTTCGCACTATCCGCAAAAAAAAGAATTCTAATTAAAGCCAATACGTTTCTCTATTCAACAAAATAGAAATCAAGTCGATATCTTGAAAACTTAGCAAGTTATGACCAAAAAGGATCTAAGTTATGGCCAAAAATTACCATGGACTACCCCCTTTGCTTTTTTTTAAAAAATGATAAAAAATTTTTCGCACTATCCGCAAAAAAAAGAATTCTAATTAAAGCCAATACGTTTCTCTATTCAACAAAATAGAAATCAAGTCGATATCTTGAAAACTTAGCAAGTTATGACCAAAAAGGATCTAAGTTATGGCCAAAAATTACCATGGACTACCCCCTTTGCTTTTTTTTAAAAAATGATAAAAAAATTTTTCGCACTATCCGCAAAAAAAAGAATTCTAATTAAAGCCAATACGTTTCTCTATTCAACAAAATAGAAATCAAGTCGATATCTTGAAAACTTAGCAAGTTATGACCAAAAAGGATCTAAGTTATGGCCAAAAATTACCATGGACTACCCCCTTTGCTTTTTTTTAAAAAATGATAAAAAAATTTTTCGCACTATCCGCAAAAAAAAGAATTCTAATTAAAGCCAATACGTTTCTCTATTCAACAAAATAGAAATCAAGTCGATATCTTGAAAACTTATCAAGTTATGACCAAAAAGGATCTAAGTTATGGCCAAAAATTACCATGGACTACCCCCTTTGCTTTTTTTTAAAAAATGATAAAAAATTTTTTTCGCACTATCCGCAAAAAAAAGAATTCTAATTAAAGCCAATACGTTTCTCTATTCAACAAAATAGAAATCAAGTCGATATCTTGAAAACTTAGCAAGTTATGACCAAAAAGGATCTAAGTTATGGCCAAAAATTACCATGGACTACCCCCTTTGCTTTTTTTTAAAAAATGATAAAAAATTTTTTCGCACTATCCGCAAAAAAAAGAATTCTAATTAAAGCCAATACGTTTCTCTATTCAACAAAATAGAAATCAAGTCGATATCTTGAAAACTTAGCAAGTTATGACCAAAAAGGATCTAAGTTATGGCCAAAAATTACCATGGACTACCCCCTTTGCTTTTTTTTAAAAAATGATAAAAAATTTTTTCGCACTATCCGCAAAAAAAAGAATTCTAATTAAAGCCAATACGTTTCTCTATTCAACAAAATAGAAATCAAGTCGATATCTTGAAAACTTAGCAAGTTATGACCAAAAAGGATCTAAGTTATGGCCAAAAATTACCATGGACTACCCCCTTTGCTTTTTTTTAAAAAATGATAAAAAATTTTTTCGCACTATCCGCAAAAAAAAGAATTCTAATTAAAGCCAATACGTTTCTCTATTCAACAAAATAGAAATCAAGTCGATATCTTGAAAACTTAGCAAGTTATGACCAAAAAGGATCTAAGTTATGGCCAAAAATTACCATGGACTACCCCCTTTGCTTTTTTTTAAAAAATGATAAAAAAATTTTTCGCACTATCCGCAAAAAAAAGAATTCTAATTAAAGCCAATACGTTTCTCTATTCAACAAAATAGAAATCAAGTCGATATCTTGAAAACTTAGCAAGTTATGACCAAAAAGGATCTAAGTTATGGCCAAAAATTACCATGGACTACCGCCTTTGCTTTTTTTTAAAAAATGATAAAAAAAATTTTCGCACTATCCGCAAAAAAAAAATTCTAATTAAAGCCAATACGTTTCTCTATTCAACAAAATAGAAATCAAGTCGATATCTTGAAAACTTATCAAGTTATGACCAAAAAGGATCTAAGTTATGGCCAAAAATTACCATGGACTACCCCCTTTGCTTTTTTTTAAAAAATGATAAAAATTTTTTTTCGCACTATCCGCAAAAAAAAGAATTCTAATTAAAGCCAATACGTTTCTCTATTCAACAAAATAGAAATCAAGTCGATATCTTGAAAACTTAGCAAGTTATGACCAAAAAGGATCTAAGTTATGGCCAAAAATTACCATGGACTACCCCCTTTGCTTTTTTTTAAAAAATGATAACAATTTTTTTTCGCACTATCCGCAAAAAAAAGAATTCTAATTAAAGCCAATACGTTTCTCTATTCAACAAAATAGAAATCAAGTCGATATCTTGCAAACTTAGCAAGTTATGACCAAAAAGGATCTAAGTTATGGCCAAAAATTACCATGGACTACCCCCTTTGCTTTTTTTTAAAAAATGATAAAAAAATTTTTCGCACTATCCGCAAAAAAAAAGAATTCTAATTAAAGCCAATACGTTTCTCTATTCAACAAAATAGAAATCAAGTCGATATCTTGAAAACTTAGCAAGTTATGACCAAAAAGGATCTAAGTTATAGCCAAAAATTACCATGGACTACCCCCTTTGCTTTTTTTTAAAAAATGATAAAAAAAATTTTCGCACTATCCGCAAAAAAAAAATTCTAATTAAAGCCAATACGTTTCTCTATTCAACAAAATAGAAATCAAGTCGATATCTTGAAAACTTAGCAAGTTATGACCAAAAAGGATTTAAGTTATGGCCAAAAATTACCATGGACTACCCCCTTTGCTTTTTTTTAAAAAATTATAAAAATTTTTTTTCGCACTATCCGCAAAAAAAAAGAATTCTAATTAAAGCCAATACGTTTCTCTATTCAACAAAATAGAAATCAAGTCGATATCTTGAAAACTTAGCAAGTTATGACCAAAAAGGATCTAAGTTATGGCCAAAAATTACCATGGACTACCCCCTTTGCTTTTTTTGAAAAAATGATAAAAAATTTTTTCGCACTATCCGCAAAAAAATGAATTCTAATTAAAGCCAATACGTTTCTCTATTCAACAAAATAGAAATCAAGTCGATATCTTGAAAACTTAGCAAGTTATGACCAAAAAGATCTAAGTTATGGCCAAAAATTACCATGGACTACCCCCTTTGCTTTTTTTTAAAAAATGATAAAAAAAATTTTCGCACTATCCGCAAAAAAAAATTCTAATTAAAGCCAATACGTTTCTCTATTCAACAAAATAGAAATCAAGTCGATATCTTGAAAACTTAGCAAGTTATGACCAAAAAGGATCTAAGTTATGGCCAAAAATTACCATGGACTACCTACCCCCTTTGCTTTTTTTTTAAAAATGATAAAAATTTTTTTTCGCACTATCCGCAAAAAAAAGAATTCTAATTAAAGCCAATACGTTTCTCTATTCAACAAAATAGAAATCAAGTCGATATCTTGAAAACTTAGCAAGTTATGACCAAAAAGGATCTAAGTTATAGCCAAAAATTACCATGGACTACCCCCTTTGCTTTTTTTTAAAAAATGATAAAAATTTTTTTTCGCACTATCCGCAAAAAAAAAGAATTCTAATTAAAGCCAATACGTTTCTCTATTCAACAAAATAGAAATCAAGTCGATATCTTGAAAACTTAGCAAGTTATGACCAAAAAGGATCTAAGTTATGGCCAAAAATTACCATGGACTACCCCCTTTGCTTTTTTTTAAAAAATGATAAAAAAAATTTTCGCACTATCCGCAAAAAAAAGAATTCTAATTAAAGCCAATACGTTTCTCTATTCAACAAAATAGAAATCAAGTCGATATCTTGAAAACTTAGCAAGTTATGACCAAAAAGATCTAAGTTATGGCCAAAAATTACCATGGACTACCCCCTTTGCTTTTTTTTAAAAAATGATAAAAAAAATTTTCGCACTATCCGCAAAAAAAAATTCTAATTAAAGCCAATACGTTTCTCTATTCAACAAAATAGAAATCAAGTCGATATCTTGAAAACTTAGCAAGTTATGACCAAAAAGGATCTAAGTTATGGCCAAAAATTACCATGGACTACCCCCTTTGCTTTTTTTTAAAAAATGATAAAAATTTTTTTTCGCACTATCCGCAAAAAAAAGAATTCTAATTAAAGCCAATACGTTTCTCTATTCAACAAAATAGAAATCAAGTCGATATCTTGAAAACTTAGCAAGTTATGACCAAAAAGGATCTAAGTTATGGCCAAAAATTACCATGGACTACCCCCTTTGCTTTTTTTTAAAAAATGATAAAAAAAATTTTCGCACTATCCGCAAAAAAAAAAATTCTAATTAAAGCCAATACGTTTCTCTATTCAACAAAACAGAAATCAAGTCGATATCTTGAAAACTTAGCAAGTTATGACCAAAAAGATCTAAGTTATGGCCAAAAATTACCATGGACTACCCCCTTTGCTTTTTTTTAAAAAATGATAAAAATTTTTTTTCGCACTATCCGCAGAAAAAAGAATTCTAATTAAAGCCAATACGTTTCTCTATTCAACAAAATAGAAATCAAGTCGATATCTTGAAAACTTAGCAAGTTATGACCAAAAAGGATCTAAGTTATGGCCAAAAATTACCATGGACTACCCCCTTTGCTTTTTTTTAAAAAATGATAAAAATTTTTTTTCGCACTATCCGCAAAAAAAAGAATTCTAATTAAAGCCAATACGTTTCTCTATTCAACAAAATAGAAATCAAGTCGATATCTTGAAAACTTAGCAAGTTATGACCAAAAAGGATCTAAGTTATAGCCAAAAATTACCATGGACTACCCCCTTTGCTTTTTTTTAAAAAATGATAAAAATTTTTTTTCGCACTATCCGCAAAAAAAAAGAATTCTAATTAAAGCCAATACGTTTCTCTATTCAACAAAATAGAAATCAAGTCGATATCTTGAAAACTTAGCAAGTTATGACCAAAAAGGATCTAAGTTATGGCCAAAAATTACCATGGACTACCCCCTTTGCTTTTTTTTAAAAAATGATAAAAAAAATTTTCGCACTATCCGCAAAAAAAAGAATTCTAATTAAAGCCAATACGTTTCTCTATTCAACAAAATAGAAATCAAGTCGATATCTTGAAAACTTAGCAAGTTATGACCAAAAAGATCTAAGTTATGGCCAAAAATTACCATGGACTACCCCCTTTGCTTTTTTTTAAAAAATGATAAAAAAAATTTTCGCACTATCCGCAAAAAAAAATTCTAATTAAAGCCAATACGTTTCTCTATTCAACAAAATAGAAATCAAGTCTATATCTTGAAAACTTAGCAAGTTATGACCAAAAAGGATCTAAGTTATGGCCAAAAATTACCATGGACTACCCCCTTTGCTTTTTTTTAAAAAATGATAAAAATTTTTTTTCGCACTATCCGCAAAAAAAAGAATTCTAATTAAAGCCAATACGTTTCTCTATTCAACAAAATAGAAATCAAGTCGATATCTTGAAAACTTAGCAAGTTATGACCAAAAAGGATCTAAGTTATGGCCAAAAATTACCATGGACTACCCCCTTTGCTTTTTTTGAAAAAATGATAAAAAATTTTTTTCGCACTATCCGCAAAAAAAAGAATTCTAATTAAAGCCAATACGTTTCTCTATTCAACAAAATAGAAATCAAGTCGATATCTTGAAAACTTATCAAGTTATGACCAAAAAGGATCTAAGTTATGGCCAAAAATTACCATGGACTACCCCCTTTGCTTTTTTTTAAAAAATGATAAAAATTTTTTTTCGCACTATCCGCAAAAAAAAGAATTCTAATTAAAGCCAATACGTTTCTCTATTCAACAAATTAGAAAGCAAGTCGATATCTTGAAAACTTAGCAAGTTATGACCAAAAAGGATCTAAGTTATGGCCAAAAATTACCATGGACTACCCCCTTTGCTTTTTTTTAAAAAATGATAAAAAATTTTTTCGCAGTATCCGCAAAAAAAAGAATTCTAATTAAAGCCAATACGTTTCTCTATTCAACAAAATAGAAATCAAGTCGATATCTTCAAAACTTAGCAAGTTATGACCAAAAAGGATCTAAGTTATGGCCAAAAATTACCATGGACTACCCCCTTTGCTTTTTTTTAAAAAATGATAAAAATTTTTTTTCGCACTATCCGCAAAAAAAAAGAATTCTAATTAAAGCCAATACGTTTCTCTATTCAACAAAATAGAAATCAAGTCGATATCTTGAAAACTTAGCAAGTTATGACCAAAAAGGATCTAAGTTATGGCCAAAAATTACCATGGACTACCCCCTTTGCTTTTTTTTAAAAAATGATAAAAAAATTTTTCGCACTATCCGCAAAAAAAAGAATTCTAATTAAAGCCAATACGTTTCTCTATTCAACAAAATAGAAATCAAGTCGATATCTTGAAAACTTAGCAAGTTATGACCAAAAAGGATCTAAGTTATGGCCAAAAATTACCATGGACTACCCCCTTTGCTTTTTTTGAAAAAATGATAAAAAATTTTTTTCGCACTATCCGCAAAAAAAAAGAATTCTAATTAAAGCCAATACGTTTCTCTATTCAACAAAATAGAAATCAAGTCGATATCTTGAAAACTTAGCAAGTTATGACCAAAAAGGATCTAAGTTATGGCCAAAAATTACCATGGACTACCCCCTTTGCTTTTTTTTAAAAAATGATAAAAAATTTTTTCGCACTATCCGCAAAAAAAAAGAATTCTAATTAAAGCCAATACGTTTCTCTATTCAACAAATTAGAAAGCAAGTCGATATCTTGAAAACTTAGCAAGTTATGACCAAAAAGGATCTAAGTTATGGCCAAAAATTACCATGGACTACCCCCTTTGCTTTTTTTTAAAAAATGATAAAAAATTTTTTTCGCACTATCCGCAAAAAAAAGAATTCTAATTAAAGCCAATACGTTTCTCTATTCAACAAAATAGAAATCAAGTCGATATCTTGAAAACTTAGCAAGTTATGACCAAAAAGGATCTAAGTTATGGCCAAAAATTACCATGGACTACCCCCTTTGCTTTTTTTGAAAAAATGATAAAAAATTTTTTTCGCACTATCCGCAAAAAAAAAGAATTCTAATTAAAGCCAATACGTTTCTCTATTCAACAAAATAGAAATCAAGTCGATATCTTGAAAACTTAGCAAGTTATGACCAAAAAGGATCTAAGTTATGGCCAAAAATTACCATGGACTACCCCCTTTGCTTTTTTTTAAAAAATGATAAAAAATTTTTTCGCACTATCCGCAAAAAAAAGAATTCTAATTAAAGCCAATACGTTTCTCTATTCAACAAATTAGAAAGCAAGTCGATATCTTGAAAACTTAGCAAGTTATGACCAAAAAGGATCTAAGTTATGGCCAAAAATTACCATGGACTACCCCCTTTGCTTTTTTTTAAAAAATGATAAAAAATTTTTTTCGCACTATCCGCAAAAAAAAGAATTCTAATTAAAGCCAATACGTTTCTCTATTCAACAAAATAGAAATCAAGTCGATATCTTGAAAACTTAGCAAGTTATGACCAAAAAGGATCTAAGTTATGGCCAAAAATTACCATGGACTACCCCCTTTGCTTTTTTTTAAAAAATGATAAAAAAAATTTTCGCACTATCCGCAAAAAAAAGAATTCTAATTAAAGCCAATACGTTTCTCTATTCAACAAAATAGAAATCAAGTCGATATCTTGAAAACTTAGCAAGTTATGACCAAAAAGGATCTAAGTTATGGCCAAAAATTACCATGGACTACCCCCTTTGCTTTTTTTTAAAAAATGATAAAAAAAATTTTCGCACTATCCGCAAAAAAAAAATTCTTATTAAAGCCAATACGTTTCTCTATTCAACAAAATAGAAATCAAGTCGATATCTTCAAAACTTAGCAAGTTATGACCAAAAAGGATCTAAGTTATGGCCAAAAATTACCATGGACTACCCCCTTTGCTTTTTTTTAAAAAATGATAAAAAAAATTTTCGCACTATCCGCAAAAAAAAAAATTCTAATTAAAGCCAATACGTTTCTCTATTCAACAAAATAGAAATCAAGTCGATATCTTGAAAACTTAGCAAGTTATGACCAAAAAGGATCTAAGTTATGGCCAAAAATTATAATGGACTACCCCCTTTGCTTTTTTTTAAAAAATGATAAAAAAAATTTTCGCACTATCCGCAAAAAAAAAATTCTTATTAAAGCCAATACGTTTCTCTATTCAACAAAATAGAAATCAAGTCGATATCTTCAAAACTTAGCAAGTTATGACCAAAAAGGATCTAAGTTATGGCCAAAAATTACCATGGACTACCCCCTTTGCTTTTTTTTAAAAAATGATAAAAATTTGTTTTCGCACTATCCGCAAAAAAAAAAATTCTAATTAAAGCCAATACGTTTCTCTATTCAACAAAATAGAAATCAAGTCGATATCTTCAAAACTTAGCAAGTTATGACCAAAAAGGATCTAAGTTATGGCCAAAAATTACCATGGACTACCCCCTTTGCTTTTTTTTAAAAAATGATAAAAAAATTTTTTCGCACTATCCGCAAAAAAAAAATTCTAATTAAAGCCAATACGTTTCTCTATTCAACAAAATAGAAATCAAGTCGATATCTTCAAAACTTAGCAAGTTATGACCAAAAAGGATCTAAGTTATGGCCAAAAATTACCATGGACTACCCCCTTTGCTTTTTTTTAAAAAATGATAAAAAAAATTTTCGCACTATCCGCAAAAAAAAAAATTCTAATTAAAGCCAATACGTTTCTCTATTCAACAAAATAGAAATCAAGTCGATATCTTGAAAACTTATCAAGTTATGACCAAAAAGGATCTAAGTTATGGCCAAAAATTACCATGGACTACCCCCTTTGCTTTTTTTTAAAAAATGATAAAAATTTTTTTTCGCACTATCCGCAAAAAAAAGAATTCTAATTAAAGCCAATACGTTTCTCTATTCAACAAAATAGAAATCAAGTCGATATCTTGAAAACTTATCAAGTTATGACCAAAAAGGATCTAAGTTATGGCCAAAAATTACCATGGACTACCCCCTTTGCTTTTTTTTAAAAAATGATAAAAATTTTTTTTCGCACTATCCGCAAAAAAAAGAATTCTAATTAAAGCCAATACGTTTCTCTATTCAACAAATTAGAAAGCAAGTCGATATCTTGAAAACTTAGCAAGTTATGACCAAAAAGGATCTAAGTTATGGCCAAAAATTACCATGGACTACCCCCTTTGCTTTTTTTAAAAAATGATAAAAAATTTTTTCGCACTATCCGCAAAAAAAAGAATTCTAATTAAAGCCAATACGTTTCTCTATTCAACAAATTAGAAAGCAAGTCGATATCTTGAAAACTTAGCAAGTTATGACCAAAAAGGATCTAAGTTATGGCCAAAAATTACCATGGACTACCCCCTTTGCTTTTTTTTAAAAAATGATAAAAATTTTTTTTCGCACTATCCGCAAAAAAAAGAATTCTAATTAAAGCCAATACGTTTCTCTATTCAACAAAATAGAAATCAAGTCGATATCTTGAAAACTTAGCAAGTTATGACCAAAAAGGATCTAAGTTATGGCCAAAAATTACCATGGACTACCCCCTTTGCTTTTTTTTAAAAAATGATAAAAAAAATTTTCGCACTATCCGCAAAAAAAAAATTCTTATTAAAGCCAATACGTTTCTCTATTCAACAAAATAGAAATCAAGTCGATATCTTGAAAACTTAGCAAGTTATGACCAAAAAGGATCTAAGTTATGGCCAAAAATTACCATGGACTACCCCCTTTGCTTTTTTTTAAAAAATGATAAAAATTTTTTTTCGCACTATCCGCAAAAAAAAGAATTCTAATTAAAGCCAATACGTTTCTCTATTCAACAAAATAGAAATCAAGTCGATATCTTCAAAACTTAGCAAGTTATGACCAAAAAGGATCTAAGTTATGGCCAAAAATTACCATGGACTACCCCCTTTGCTTTTTTTTAAAAAATGATAAAAAAAATTTTCGCACTATCCGCAAAAAAAAGAATTCTAATTAAAGCCAATACGTTTCTCTATTCAACAAAATAGAAATCAAGTCGATATCTTGAAAACTTAGCAAGTTATGACCAAAAAGGATCTAAGTTATGGCCAAAAATTACCATGGACTACCCCCTTTGCTTTTTTTTAAAAAATGATAAAAATTTTTTTTCGCACTATCCGCAAAAAAAAAGAATTCTAATTAAAGCCAATACGTTTCTCTATTCAACAAAATAGAAATCAAGTCGATATCTTGAAAACTTAGCAAGTTATGACCAAAAAGGATCTAAGTTATGGCCAAAAATTACCATGGACTACCCCCTTTGCTTTTTTTTAAAAAATGATAAAAAATTTTTTCGCACTATCCGCAAAAAAAAGAATTCTAATTAAAGCCAATACGTTTCTCTATTCAACAAAATAGAAATCAAGTCGATATCTTGAAAACTTAGCAAGTTATGACCAAAAAGGATCTAAGTTATGGCCAAAAATTACCATGGACTACCCCCTTTGCTTTTTTTTAAAAAATGATAAAAATTTTTTTTCGCACTATCCGCAAAAAAAAAGAATTCTAATTAAAGCCAATACGTTTCTCTATTCAACAAAATAGAAATCAAGTCGATATCTTGAAAACTTAGCAAGTTATGACCAAAAAGGATCTAAGTTATGGCCAAAAATTACCATGGACTACCCCCTTTGCTTTTTTTTAAAAAATGATAAAAAAATTTTTCGCACTATCCGCAAAAAAAAGAATTCTAATTAAAGCCAATACGTTTCTCTATTCAACAAAATAGAAATCAAGTCGATATCTTGAAAACTTAGCAAGTTATGACCAAAAAGGATCTAAGTTATGGCCAAAAATTACCATGGACTACCCCCTTTGCTTTTTTTTAAAAAATGATAAAAAATTTTTTTCGCACTATCCGCAAAAAAAAGAATTCTAATTAAAGCCAATACGTTTCTCTATTCAACAAATTAAAAAGCAAGTCGATATCTTGAAAACTTAGCAAGTTATGACCAAAAAGGATCTAAGTTATGGCCAAAAATTACCATGGACTACCCCCTTTGCTTTTTTTGAAAAAATGATAAAAAATTTTTTCGCACTATCCGCAAAAAAAAGAATTCTAATTAAAGCCAATACGTTTCTCTATTCAACAAAATAGAAATCAAGTCGATATCTTGAAAACTTAGCAAGTTAAGACCAAAAAGATCTAAGTTATGGCCAAAAATTACCATGGACTACCCCCTTTGCTTTTTTTTAAAAAATGATAAAAAAATTTTTCGCACTATCCGCAAAAAAAAGAATTCTAATTAAAGCCAATACGTTTCTCTATTCAACAAAATAGAAATCAAGTCGATATCTTGAAAACTTAGCAAGTTATGACCAAAAAGGATCTAAGTTATGACCAAAAAGGATCTAAGTTATGGCCAAAAATTACCATGGACTACCCCCTTTGCTTTTTGTTAAAAAATGATAAAAATTTTTTTTCGCACTATCCGCAAAAAAAAGAATTCTAATTAAAGCCAATACGTTTCTCTATTCAACAAATTAAAAAGCAAGTCGATATCTTGAAAACTAAGCAAGTTATGACCAAAAAGGATCTAAGTTATGGCCAAAAATTACCATGGACTACCCCCTTTGCTTTTTTTGAAAAAATGATAAAAAAATTTTTCGCACTATCCGCAAAAAAAAGAATTCTAATTAAAGCCAATACGTTTCTCTATTCAACAAAATAGAAATCAAGTCGATATCTTGAAAACTTAGCAAGTTATGACCAAAAAGGATCTAAGTTATGGCCAAAAATTACCATGGACTACCCCCTTTGCTTTTTTTTAAAAAATGATAAAAAAAATTTTCGCACTATCCGCAAAAAAAAATTCTTATTAAAGCCAATACGTTTCTCTATTCAACAAAATAGAAATCAAGTCGATATCTTGAAAACTTAGCAAGTTATGACCAAAAAGGATCTAAGTTATGGCCAAAAATTACCATGGACTACCCCCTTTGCTTTTTTTTAAAAAATGATAAAAATTTTTTTTCGCACTATCCGCAAAAAAAAGAATTCTAATTAAAGCCAATACGTTTCTCTATTCAACAAAATAGAAATCAAGTCGATATCTTCAAAACTTAGCAAGTTATGACCAAAAAGGATCTAAGTTATGGCCAAAAATTACCATGGACTACCCCCTTTGCTTTTTTTTAAAAAATGATAAAAAAAATTTCGCACTATCCGCAAAAAAAAAAATTCTAATTAAAGCCAATACGTTTCTCTATTCAACAAAATAGAAATCAAGTCGATATCTTCAAAACTTAGCAAGTTATGACCAAAAAGGATCTAAGTTATGGCCAAAAATTACCATGGACTACCCCCTTTGCTTTTTTTTAAAAAATGATAAAAAATTTTTTTCGCACTATCCGCAAAAAAAAAGAATTCTAAAAAGGATCTAAGTTATGGCCAAAAATTACCATGGACTACCCCCTTTGCTTTTTTTTAAAAAATGATAAAAAAATTTTTCGCACTATCCGCAAAAAAAAGAATTCTAATTAAAGCCAATACGTTTCTCTATTCAACAAAATAGAAATCAAGTCGATATCTTGAAAACTTAGCAAGTTATGACCAAAAAGGATCTAAGTTATGGCCAAAAATTACCATGGACTACCCCCTTTGCTTTTTTTTAAAAAATGATAAAAAAAATTTTCGCACTATCCGCAAAAAAAAGAATTCTAATTAAAGCCAATACGTTTCTCTATTCAACAAAATAGAAATCAAGTCGATATCTTGAAAACTTAGCAAGTTATGACCAAAAAGGATCTAAGTTATGGCCAAAAATTACCATGGACTACCCCCTTTGCTTTTTTTTAAAAAATGATAAAAAAATTTTTCGCACTATCCGCAAAAAAAAGAATTCTAATTAAAGCCAATACGTTTCTCTATTCAACAAAATAGAAATCAAGTCGATATCTTGAAAACTTAGCAAGT
The DNA here is from genome assembly GCA_947397855.1 of Thelaira solivaga. Taxonomy (NCBI): domain Eukaryota; kingdom Metazoa; phylum Arthropoda; class Insecta; order Diptera; family Tachinidae; genus Thelaira; species Thelaira solivaga. Next base: position 61,376,516 of record OX377612.1, on the reverse strand, counting down.
TATGACCAAAAAGGATCTAAGTTATGGCCAAAAATTACCATGGACTACCCCCTTTGCTTTTTTTTAAAAAATGATAAAAAAATTTTTCGCACTATCCGCAAAAAAAAGAATTCTAATTAAAGCCAATACGTTTCTCTATTCAACAAAATAGAAATCAAGTCGATATCTTGAAAACTTAGCAAGTTATGACCAAAAAGGATCTAAGTTATGGCCAAAAATTACCATGGACTACCCCCTTTGCTTTTTTTTAAAAAATGATAAAAAAATTTTTCGCACTATCCGCAAAAAAAAGAATTCTAATTAAAGCCAATACGTTTCTCTATTCAACAAAATAGAAATCAAGTCGATATCTTGAAAACTTAGCAAGTTATGACCAAAAAGGATCTAAGTTATGGCCAAAAATTACCATGGACTACCCCCTTTGCTTTTTTTTAAAAAATGATAAAAATTTTTTTCGCACTATCCGCAAAAAAAAGAATTCTAATTAAAGCCAATACGTTTCTCTATTCAACAAAATAGAAATCAAGTCGATATCTTGAAAACTTAGCAAGTTATGACCAAAAAGGATCTAAGTTATGGCCAAAAATTACCATGGACTACCCCCTTTGCTTTTTTTTAAAAAATGATAAAAAAATTTTTCGCACTATCCGCAAAAAAAAGAATTCTAATTAAAGCCAATACGTTTCTCTATTCAACAAAATAGAAATCAAGTCGATATCTTGAAAACTTAGCAAGTTATGACCAAAAAGGATCTAAGTTATGGCCAAAAATTACCATGGACTACCCCCTTTGCTTTTTTTTAAAAAATGATAAAAAAATTTTTCGCACTATCCGCAAAAAAAAGAATTCTAATTAAAGCCAATACGTTTCTCTATTCAACAAAATAGAAATCAAGTCGATATCTTGAAAACTTAGCAAGTTATGACCAAAAAGGATCTAAGTTATGGCCAAAAATTACCATGGACTACCCCCTTTGCTTTTTTTTAAAAAATGATAAAAAATTTTTTTCGCACTATCCGCAAAAAAAAGAATTCTAATTAAAGCCAATACGTTTCTCTATTCAACAAAATAGAAATCAAGTCGATATCTTGAAAACTTAGCAAGTTATGACCAAAAAGGATCTAAGTTATGGCCAAAAATTACCATGGACTACCCCCTTTGCTTTTTTTTAAAAAATGATAAAAAAATTTTTCGCACTATCCGCAAAAAAAAGAATTCTAATTAAAGCCAATACGTTTCTCTATTCAACAAAATAGAAATCAAGTCGATATCTTGAAAACTTAGCAAGTTATGACCAAAAAGGATCTAAGTTATGGCCAAAAATTACCATGGACTACCCCCTTTGCTTTTTTTTAAAAAATGATAAAAAAATTTTTCGCACTATCCGCAAAAAAAAGAATTCTAATTAAAGCCAATACGTTTCTCTATTCAACAAAATAGAAATCAAGTCGATATCTTGAAAACTTAGCAAGTTATGACCAAAAAGGATCTAAGTTATGGCCAAAAATTACCATGGACTACCCCCTTTGCTTTTTTTTAAAAAATGATAAAAATTTTTTTCGCACTATCCGCAAAAAAAAGAATTCTAATTAAAGCCAATACGTTTCTCTATTCAACAAAATAGAAATCAAGTCGATATCTTGAAAACTTAGCAAGTTATGACCAAAAAGGATCTAAGTTATGGCCAAAAATTACCATGGACTACCCCCTTTGCTTTTTTTTAAAAAATGATAAAAATTTTTTTTCGCACTATCCGCAAAAAAAAGAATTCTAATTAAAGCCAATACGTTTCTCTATTCAACAAATTAAAAAGCAAGTCGATATCTTGAAAACTTAGCAAGTTATGACCAAAAAGGATCTAAGTTATGGCCAAAAATTACCATGGACTACCCCCTTTGCTTTTTTTTAAAAAATGATAAAAAAATTTTTCGCACTATCCGCAAAAAAAAGAATTCTAATTAAAGCCAATACGTTTCTCTATTCAACAAAATAGAAATCAAGTCGATATCTTGAAAACTTAGCAAGTTATGACCAAAAAGGATCTAAGTTATGGCCAAAAATTACCATGGACTACCCCCTTTGCTTTTTTTTAAAAAATGATAAAAAATTTTTTTCGCACTATCCGCAAAAAAAAGAATTCTAATTAAAGCCAATACGTTTCTCTATTCAACAAAATAGAAATCAAGTCGATATCTTGAAAACTTAGCAAGTTATGACCAAAAAGGATCTAAGTTATGGCCAAAAATTACCATGGACTACCCCCTTTGCTTTTTTTTAAAAAATGATAAAAAAATTTTTCGCACTATCCGCAAAAAAAAGAATTCTAATTAAAGCCAATACGTTTCTCTATTCAACAAAATAGAAATCAAGTCGATATCTTGAAAACTTAGCAAGTTATGACCAAAAAGGATCTAAGTTATGGCCAAAAATTACCATGGACTACCCCCTTTGCTTTTTTTTAAAAAATGATAAAAAATTTTTTTCGCACTATCCGCAAAAAAAAGAATTCTAATTAAAGCCAATACGTTTCTCTATTCAACAAAATAGAAATCAAGTCGATATCTTGCAAACTTAGCAAGTTATGACCAAAAAGGATCTAAGATATGGCCAAAAATTACCATGGACTACCCCCTTTGTTTTTTTTTTTAAAATGATAAAAAATTTTTTTCGCACTATCCGCAAAAAAAAGAATTCTAATTAAAGCCAATACGTTTCTCTATTCAACAAAATAGAAATCAAGTCGATATCTTGAAAACTTAGCAAGTTATGACCAAAAAGGATTTAAGTTATGGCCAAAAATTACCATGGACTACCCCCTTTGCTTTTTTTTTTAAAAATGATAAAAAATTTTTTTCGCACTATCCGTTATGACCAAAAAGGATCTAAGTTATGGCCAAAAATTACCATGGACTACCCCCTTTGCTTTTTTTTAAAAAATGATAAAAATTTTTTTCGCACTATCCGCAAAAAAAAGAATTCTAATTAAAGCCAATACGTTTCTCTATTCAACAAATTAGAAAGCAAGTCGATATCTTGAAAATTTAGCAAGTTATGACCAAAAAGGATCTAAGTTATGGCCAAAAATTACCATGGACTACCCCCTTTGCTTTTTTTTAAAAAATGATAAAAAATTTTTTTCGCACTATCCGCAAAAAAAAGAATTCTAATTAAAGCCAATACGTTTCTCTATTCAACAAAATAGAAATCAAGTCGATATCTTGAAAACTTAGCAAGTTATGACCAAAAAGGATCTAAGTTATGGCCAAAAATTACCATGGACTACCCCCTTTGCTTTTTTTTAAAAAATGATAAAAAATTTTTTCGCACTATCCGCAAAAAAAAGAATTCTAATTAAAGCCAATACGTTTCTCTATTCAACAAAATAGAAATCAAGTCGATATCTTGAAAACTTAGCAAGTTATGACCAAAAAGGATCTAAGTTATGGCCAAAAATTACCATGGACTACCCCCTTTGCTTTTTTTTAAAAAATGATAAATTTTTTTTTCGCACTATCCGCAAAAAAAAGAATTCTAATTAAAGCCAATACGTTTCTCTATTCAACAAAATAGAAATCAAGTCGATATCTTGAAAACTTAGCAAGTTATGACCAAAAAGGATCTAAGTTATGGCCAAAAATTACCATGGACTACCCCCTTTGCTTTTTTTTAAAAAATGATAAAAAATTTTTTCGCACTATCCGCAAAAAAAAGAATTCTAATTAAAGCCAATACGTTTCTCTATTCAACAAATTAGAAAGCAAGTCGATATCTTGAAAACTTAGCAAGTTATGACCAAAAAGGATCTAAGTTATGGCCAAAAATTACCATGGACTACCCCCTTTGCTTTTTTTTAAAAAATGATAAAAAAAATTTTCGCACTATCCGCAAAAAAAAGAATTCTAATTAAAGCCAATACGTTTCTCTATTTAACAAAATAGAAATCAAGTCGATATCTTGAAAACTTAGCAAGTTATGACCAAAAAGGATCTAAGTTATGGCCAAAAATTACCATGGACTACCCCCTTTGCTTTTTTTTAAAAAATGATAAAAAAAATTTTTCGCACTATCCGCAAAAAAAAGAATTCTAGTTAAAGCCAATACGTTTCTCTATTCAACAAAATAGAAATCAAGTCGATATCTTGAAAACTTAGCAAGTTATGACCAAAAAGGATCTAAGTTATGGCCAAAAATTACCATGGACTACCTCCTTTGCTTTTTTTTAAAAAATGATAAAAAAATTTTTCGCACTATCCGCAAAAAAAAGAATTCTAATTAAAGCCAATACGTTTCTCTATTCAACAAAATAGAAATCAAGTCGATATCTTGAAAACTTAGCAAGTTATGACCAAAAAGGATCTAAGTTATGGCCAAAAATTACCATGGACTACCCCCTTTGCTTTTTTTTAAAAAATGATAAAAAAATTTTTTCGCACTATCCGCAAAAAAAAGAATTCTAATTAAAGCCAATACGTTTCTCTATTCAACAAAATAGAAATCAAGTCGATATCTTGAAAACTTAGCAAGTTATGACCAAAAAGGATTTAAGTTATGGCCAAAAATTACCATGGACTACCCCCTTTGCTTTTTTTTTTAAAAATGATAAAAAATTTTTTTCGCACTATCCGTTATGACCAAAAAGGATCTAAGTTATGGCCAAAAATTACCATGGACTACCCCCTTTGCTTTTTTTTAAAAAATTATAAAAAATTTTTTTCGCACTATCCGCAAAAAAAAGAATTCTAATTAAAGCCAATACGTTTCTCTATTCAACAAATTAGAAAGCAAGTCGATATCTCGAAAATTTAGCAAGTTATGACCAAAAAGGATCTAAGTTATGGCCAAAAATTACCATGGACTACCCCCTTTGCTTTTTTTTAAAAAATGATAAAAAATTTTTTCGCACTATCCGCAAAAAAAAGAATTCTAATTAAAGCCAATACGTTTCTCTATTCAACAAAATAGAAATCAAGTCGATATCTTGAAAACTTAGCAAGTTATGACCAAAAAGGATCTAAGTTATGGCCAAAAATTACCATGGACTACCCCCTTTGCTTTTTTTTAAAAAATGATAAAAAATTTTTTCGCACTATCCGCAAAAAAAAGAATTCTAATTAAAGCCAATACGTTTCTCTATTCAACAAAATAGAAATCAAGTCGATATCTTGAAAACTTAGCAAGTTATGACCAAAAAGGATCTAAGTTATGGCCAAAAATTACCATGGACTACCCCTTTTGCTTTTTTTTAAAAAATGATAAAAAAAATTTTCGCACTATCCGCAAAAAAAAGAATTCTAATTAAAGCCAATACGTTTCTCTATTCAACAAAATAGAAATCAAGTCGATATCTTGAAAACTTAGCAAGTTATGACCAAAAAGGATCTAAGTTATGGCCAAAAATTACCATGGACTACCCCCTTTGCTTTTTTTAAAAAATGATAAAAAAATTTTTTCGCACTATCCGCAAAAAAAAGAATTCTAATTAAAGCCAATACGTTTCTCTATTCAACAAAATAGAAATCAAGTCGATATCTTGAAAACTTAGCAAGTTATGAGCAAAAAGGATCTAAGTTATGGCCAAAAATTACCATGGACTACCCCCTTTGCTTTTTTTAAAAAATGATAAAAAATTTTTTTCGCACTATCCGCAAAAAAAAGAATTCTAATTAAAGCCAATACGTTTCTCTATTCAAGAAAATAGAAATCAAGTCGATATCTTGAAAACTTAGCAAGTTATGACCAAAAAGGATCTAAGTTATGGCCAAAAATTACCATGGACTACCCCCTTTGCTTTTTTTTAAAAAATGATAAAAATTTTTTTCGCACTATCCGCAAAAAAAAGAATTCTAATTAAAGCCAATACGTTTCTCTATCCAACAAAATAGAAATCAAGTCGATATCTTGAAAACTTAGCAAGTTATGACCAAAAAGGATCTAAGTTATGGCCAAAAATTACCATGGACTACCCCCTTTGCTTTTTTTAAAAAATGATAAAAAAATTTTTTCGCACTATCCGCAAAAAAAAGAATTCTAATTAAAGCCAATACGTTTCTCTATTCAACAAAATAGAAATCAAGTCGATATCTTGAAAACTTAGCAAGTTATGACCAAAAAGGATCTAAGTTATGGCCAAAAATTACCATGGACTACCCCCTTTGCTTTTTTTAAAAAATGATAAAAAAATTTTTTCGCACTATCCGCAAAAAAAAGAATTCTAATTAAAGCCAATACGTTTCTCTATTCAACAAAATAGAAATCAAGTCGATATCTTGAAAACTTAGCAAGTTATGACCAAAAAGGATCTAAGTTATGGCCAAAAATTACCATGGACTACCCCCTTTGCTTTTTTTTAAAAAATGATTAAAAAAATTTTTTCGCACTATCCGCAAAAAAAAGAATTCTAATTAAAGCCAATACGTTTCTCTATTCAACAAAATAGAAATCAAGTCGATATCTTGAAAACTTAGCAAGTTATGACCAAAAAGGATCTAAGTTATGGCCAAAAATTACCATGGACTACCTACCCCCTTTGCTCTTTTTTAAAAAATGATAAAAAATTTTTTTCGCAATATCCGCAAAAAAAAGAATTCTAATTAAAGCCAATACGTTTCTCTATTCAACAAAATAGAAATCAAGTCGATATCTGGAAAACTTAGCAAGTTATGACCAAAAAGGATCTAAGTTATGGCCAAAAATTACCATGGACTACTCCCTTTGCTTTTTTTTAAAAAATTATAAAAATTTTTTTTCGCACTATCCGCAAAAAAAAGAATTATAATTAAAGCCAATACGTTTCTCTATTCAACCAAATAAAAATCAAGTCGATATCTGGAAAACTTAGCAAGTTATGACCAAAAAGGATCTAAGTTATGGCCAAAAATTACCATGGACTACCTACCCCCTTTGCTCTTTTTTAAAAAATGATAAAAAAATTTTTTCGCACTATCCGCAAAAAAAAGAATTCTAATTAAAGCCAATACGTTTCTCTATTCAACAAAATAGAAATCAAGTCGATATCTTGAAAACTTAGCAAGTTATGACCAAAAAGGATCTAAGTTATGGCCAAAAATTACCATGGACTACCTACCCCCTTTGCTCTTTTTTAAAAAATGATAAAAAATTTTTTTCGCAATATCCGCAAAAAAAAGAATTCTAATTAAAGCCAATACTTTTCTCTATTTAACAAAATAAAAATCAAGTCGATATCTTGAAAACTTAGCAAGTTATGACCAAAAAGGATCTAAGTTATGGCCAAAAATTACCATGGACTACCCCCTTTGCTTTTTTTTTTAAAATTATAAAAAATTTTTTCGCACTATCCGCAAAAAAAAGAATTCTAATTAAAGCCAATACTTTTCTCTATTTAACAAAATAAAAATCAAGTCGATATCTTGAAAACTTAGCAAGTTATGACCAAAAAGGATCTAAGTTATGGCCAAAAATTACCATGGACTACCCCCTTTGCTCTTTTTTAAAAAATGATAAAAAATTTTTTTCGCACTATCCGCAAAAAAAAGAATTCTAATTAAAGCCAATACTTTTCTCTATTTAACAAAATAAAAATCAAGTCGATATCTTGAAAACTTAGCAAGTTATGACCAAAAAGGATCTAAGTTATGGCCAAAAATTACCATGGACTACCCCCTTTGCTTTTTTTTTTAAAATTATAAAAAATTTTTTCGCACTATCCGCAAAAAAAAAGAATTCTAATTAAAGCCAATACGTTTCTCTATTCAACAAAATAGAAATCAAGTCGATATCTTGAAAACTTAGCAAGTTATGACCAAAAAGGATCTAAGGTATGGCCAAAAATTACCATGGACCACCCCCTTTGCTTTTTTTTAAAAAATGATAAAAAAAATTTTTCGCACTATCCGCAAAAAAAAGGATTCTAATTAAAGCCAATACGTTTCTCTATTCAACAAAATAGAAATCAAGTCGATATCTTGAAAACTTAGCAAGTTATGACCAAAAAGGATCTAAGTTATGGCCAAAAATTACCATGGACTACCCCCTTTGTTTTTTTTTTTTAAAAATGATAAAAAAAATTTTTTCGCACTATCCGCAAAAAAAAGAATTCTAATTAAAGCCAATACGTTTCTCTATTCAACAAAATAGAAATCAAGTCGATATCTTCAAAACTTAGCAAGTTATGACCAAAAAGGATGGAAGCTATGGCCAAAAATTACCATGGACTACCCCCTTTGCTTTTTTTTTTAAAAATGATAAAAAAATTTTTTCGCACTATCCGCAAAAAAAAGAATTCTAATTAAAGCCAATACGTTTCTCTATTCAGCAAAATAGAAATCAAGTCGATATCTTGAAAACTTAGCAAGTTATGACCAAAAAGGATCTAAGTTATTTCCAAAAATTACCATGGACTACCCCCTTTGCTTTTTTTTAAAAAATGATAAAAATTTTTTTTCGAACTATCCGCAAAAAAAAGAATTCTAATTAAAGCCAATACGTTTCTCTATTCAACAAAATAGAAATCAAGTCGATATCTTGAAAACTTAGCAAGTTATGACCAAAAAGGATCTAAGTTATGGCCAACAATTACCATGGACTACCCCCTTTGCTTTTTTTTTAAAAAATGATAAAAAAATTTTTTCGCACTATCCGCAAAAAAAAGAATTCTAATTAAAGCCAATACGTTTCTCTATTCAACAAAATAGAAATCAAGTCGATATCTTGAAAACTTAGCAAGTTATGACCAAAAAGGATCTAAGTTATGGCCAAAAATTACCATGGACTACCCCCTTTGCTTTTTTTTAAAAAAACGATAAAAAATTTTTAAGACAATTGGATTCCTCGCTTGAACAAAATTTTTTTATTGATTTTATTTGATAGCGAAATTATGGCTAGAACATTCTGTCTTTTGATATGCCTTCCAATTTGCCTATTGACAAGCTTAAGGTTTCTTTTTATTACTATTTGCCCATAATCATAGTCACTCTAAAGTCGCTATCTTTTTAAAAAGGACTTTAAATTCATAAAATTCTTATGAACAAGAGTCAGCTTTTAATAAAAACCTACTTTTTGTGACTATGATTATGGCCGATTTATTTTAAATTATTTCTTTAAATTATTAATTAAATTTTTTATGTTACACAAAATATTTTGTAAACCAAACTCTGCTTAAAAGCAGTCTTTTTGCAGGCTGCAACACTTTTGAACCTTAAGAAGGTCAACATGTAATTTTAACTTTATAAAGGCTGGCATTATGTGGGTGTAAAACAATTTGTAGGCAAGCACATACACTAACAATAGGTCATGTGGTACTGACAATGAATTATAGGCTGTCACGTATTTTATACACTCTTTTTTTTTTTTTTTTTTTGGGACAACTGGTTTCTACAAACTTGGTTATTGTATTTGCCAACTCAGCCTTTTCTTTTCTTAAAGATTTTCCAACACATCTTTAATGCTATCAAGTACTTCATGCATGGTAGGTTTCTAACCTTAACAGGAATTACATATGTGTGTGTATTTAATATTGAAATAATTTTAAAAATTCGATTTTTCTTTTTTTTTGCCAAAACAAAAGGGGGACAAATAACACCTGTGTCATTTGCGTAGCCATGTCAATAATATTTGGGTTTATTTTAGCGTATTTGGTGTTTGTGTACCAACACCCTCATCTACCTTTTTCATGCGATTATGAATTATGGCACCCAAATGCTAAAATTGAAGACTGATGATAATGATTTATGTGAAATTTTCATATATATCGAATTTTATTTTTTGTCTTTTAAACACAATCAAAGGAAAGGCAAATTTTCTCAATTTATTAAGGAGCTCTTTTTAATAAATCTTTCTACACAAAACTTGATGCAAAGTAAAATTTGTGGAACATTTTTTTTTAAATATTTACTTTTTTTCCATTCCAGCCAGTTTCACTATACCTAAGATTTTAAAAATATTTTTTTATTTTGTCATAGCATGTTGTGTGTTTCCCTGTGGTCTTTATGCAATCTGAAATAATTCACTTAACGCGCTTCAAATCACTCCAAAGTACTTCGTTATCCAATTACATGCTAACAATAATAATATGGAGCAAAGAAAAATACCAAATACCACCCTTTGTGGCAGGTTGACTTACTAAAAGAAAACAAAAAAAAAATTTTTATAAAAAAAACAGCATAAATCTGCAAAAGAATAAATTTATTTCGCGTTTTTATTTTCGCGTAATATTAAGGATTGTAAAATTGTTGGTTTAAACAAAATATTATTTGTACTCTATAAAAATTTTTAATCATTTAGAATTTCGTAACACGAAACGTATTTCAATGGTGAGTATTTGTTTTTTTTTATCAAATCACAATAAAATTTTTTAGTTACAACAACCATAATTTTATGATAGAATTAAAAATATAGTTTTCTTAACAACTTCCCTATCCAATGAGTTATATGTGACCTTGGCTATGAAAAGGTGACTTATGACTCAAAAAAGGAATTGCGAGAAACAGCTGTTAAAGATAAACAATGCATTTCGTCAGTTTCTTGGTAGTTTTTCTTTTGCATTATGAACAGTCATGCCCAAAAGGCAACCAAAAAAGGCAAAAGAGCTTAAATGAGATAAGTTCGTGTGTGTATATGAAGAGCGATCCTGTTTTTAAATTTTTCAATTCCATTTATTATCTTGATTCTGGATTTTCAATAAAATTCTGTTTTTCTTTCATTTGTGCTCTTCTCTACATTCTATACATTTTTAGTACACTTCTAAGCAAGTTAGGACTTTCTAGTTTTCACCACGTGAAAGAGCGTCTCAAAAACTATCGAAACCAAAAAAAAAAGTGGAAAATTTTTTTTTTGAGTCATAAGCCACAAACAAGTGATTCGAACATCGATTTCAATTGTCTCCGAGAATAACAAAAACATTTGGTGTCATGAAACCAATATTGGATAATCAACAAAACCGACTTGAATATTATTGCCTTTGATTGTTAAAAATTATTTGTTTATTTTATACGTTGATAAAAATTTAATTGGCTTTTCTTATTTCAGAATTAAAAAAAAAATATTAATCATTATATAAATCGTTATTGTTGAAAGTAGTGTAAACCAAAACAAAAGTGGACAATTTTTTTTTGAGTCATAAGCCCCCTTTTCATAGCCAAGGTCACATATATGACTTACTAGAGCGTTGAGCCACACGTGGCTCATTTTTCTATACAACTTATACTGAGCAAACAACTTTGGTCTTATAGCTCAAAATATTATTAAGAGGACTAAATTTTGGTCTATACTATGGAGTTATGGTTACTACAACTAAAAAAAAAACAAAATTACTATATTTTTTTTTTGAATTTGAATTATCTTTCTCAATAATAAAATCCTAAGCTTGGATATTCGCGATGTGTTGTCAGAGAGGAATTAGCTTAGTTTAATCTAGATACAGGAATATGTATTGAAGAGATGTGTTGGTCTATTTTCTTTCTGTTAATAATAGCTTCATTCGTAGCTTAGTAAGCGAAGGAGGAGCTCCAGAAAGCTCAACTAAGATTTAGCTCCATACGTATTAAAGCAGTAAAATATAAAAGGAGTAAAATGTTTCCTGTTAAGACGGATAAGAAAAGTTGAAATACGGGCTCACTTACAGAACAAACCACCTAGGCAGTGATTTATTAGTTAAAAACAATATAACTTAATAGAGTTAAAAACGAAAACTAGAATTCTTTTATCAAGTTGGGAGTTGTGCTGCACAATTAATGTTTCAAAAAGCAGCTCTTTGACCTACAAATTAAATTAAATTCTAGAAAGAAATTGAGGGTTTCAAAAACTCAAGAGCTTATTACTTGATTAAATGTAGTCTTTTTTATTATTTCAGTCATACTGTTAATAAACTTAAGCGGGTTGTGAGTGGAATTCAAGCTAAAAACAAAACTTTGTTCAGTCTACTTAAATACTTAGTACTAAAAAAATGTCTCAACTTACCCCTTGAATACATATGAACGACTATAGAGTGTTAAATCATGTTGATGCTGATAAAATTCGCGAAATTATTTTTTTTATTAATATTTTTTTTTTCGAATTTAATCCAATTTAAGGCTCTAATGTATGGAAATGAGGAAGACATGGGGCCAACAATAACAACAACAACAACAACAAATTAACAATAATCTGTTAAAATATCTATATACTTTGGTACTTCCGCCTTTGGCTGCTGTGCATCAACATCATTTGGTACAATAATGAGTGAATGGGTGAGTGAGTGAGGTAATTTGCAATTTAACCACCTTTCAGGTTCAGTAGTCCGCGAAATTCTCAAACTGTGTTCTCATACTCATAAGGCAATTGATGTAGATTTTAATTTTTGAAAACTTTATTGTGCACAATTTTATGTATCGCTTTTTTTACAACAAGTTGAAGCTTGTAAAGCACAAACAACGAGCTGTATAAACAAATTAAAAGAAAATAGAAACAACAAAAATTTGCAATGACAACCCAGATTGTTTATTTTGACATGTGAAAAATTGCCCTTTTGTAAAAAATAAAACAAAATTCGCGATATACTCGTACGATGAGTTTTTTTATTTCCCTGCACGGGTATTATGTCACAGGAAGGTGGATGATGGAGTATGACAATGTGACTGTGCGGTATATATGAATACATACATAAATTTAACTTGCGGTAAAGAATGTTAACTGCTTAACTTAGGTATGATGATTTATAAGGAGAATTGTTTTTTTTATTAAAATTTTAGGTTTCTAACGAGATTCCATACTCCCATCAGGCTCATACACACATACAGCCATGAAATAAAATTAATGTTTATTTGTTGATGGTTGTTACTCGTATGTTAAAAAGGCAAATCATCAGGAGTAGGGCAAAAGGCTCCTTCCTGTTACACATACAAACTTTCTTACTCACACTTACTAACAAACTGACTTTATTATAAAACTGTAGGTGGTCTGTGAACTTAATGGCTTCCAGATTTTATTTATAAATTCCCGTACATGAACTCCCTTTCATATGGAGTATGAAGACAATGAAAAAAATAACGCCACAGAAAATAAAATTTTAATAATGAGCTGTTATCAAAATAATAAAAAAAATAAAACTTTTTGAACTGACAACCACAGATTTTGCTTAACGAAATTAATAAAAGAAAAATCGTTAAAACATAATAAATTTTAATGATATAAAAAAGTGATTGCATTTTTATTAAAAAAACCCTTGTTAAAAGAAAATTAAATAAATCACTTAAAATTAATTCACACACATATGCACGAAATTATAAATAATTTTGTTACCAAATAATGATTAATTTGAAATAAGAACACAAAAAAAAAAATTAATAAAAAAGTTTAATTAAATATTTTAAAAAACAGTTTTAATGTATGTCGTGCTTGCCTGAATGTACTTTGAAAATTTTATTAACACAAGGGGGAGAAGAAATAGTTTCAGAACATGATCTAGTCTAGTTCTTCTGGTACATATAAGAAGCGGTTCTTGCTTGAATCTGTTTCATGTAACAAACTTTAATGCATTCAAGCGAAATACTGTAATTATAGTTTCCATTCCGATCGATATCGAATGCGGTAATTTGGCCCTTGGCTTTAAGCTAAAAAAAAAATTAAGAATTTTTATTTAAAAAACAAAAACTCAAGCAAACTTAAAATTAACAGAAAATTGTTTTTTTAAGTGGATAATGATTTTCTTGCTGACTATGTTAACTCAAACTCATATGTTTGTTAAGGCTCTGTAAAAGAAAAGTAAAATTTGACTTTCTTTTGCTGTGGTTTTAGACACTTTTCTTGTTAGTTTTTGAAAAGCAGAAAGTCTTTTATGAAAATCTTTAATTTTACTTAACTAAATTACAAAAAGAAAAGATTTTCTTTACTGTCCTTTAGATTTCCTTGTCTTCTTTTACTTTTAACCACTAACTATTCTTATTGGTATGTGGACTGAGGTCACTTTGTTTCTTGTTTTTAATTTTATTTATTTTTTAACTATTGATGAAAATCATTTACAAACTTAAAAATAGTTTTGAGAAACTTGAACCTAAAGGGGGTGTGGAGTTAATCTTACAAAATATTTATTATTATCATTATGGGCTATGATCGCACTGCGACCTTTAAGATTTATTGTGCAGCAACAACATGTTTAACTTAAATGGATTTCATTAACATAATGAAGAGTTTGTTGACTTAACAAGATTCACATTTCAATAGGCATTTATTTTTTCCACAAGTTTTGGAATAAATTTAGGGCAAAAAGTCCTATGAAAAATTTTCTTTTAGAAAAGGTTCTATTTTTATAGAAAAAAGTAGGAGACATCAGCTGAATTTCCAAACAGACTTCCAAAAAAAAGGAATTAAAAATAATTATTTAAACTAAAAGAAAAACCAGATTCAATTACTAATTAAAATCAAAAATTTTCTTTGAAATATATTTTATTTAAAGCAACAGCTGAAGAAAAAATTAATGATTTTCAAGATGGGCTTATTAAAGTTAATTTAAAAGAAGTCCTTTTTTGCTGGCTTAGGTATAAGCCTAAATATCTCAAGAATTTTTTCATTAAGCATTTACTCTATAGTTCCAAAGAAGCTCTTCCTTTTAAATAATCCTTTCCTTCTATTATTTATTCTTATAAAAAATTTATTATTCACATCACGTGACTCAATTCAATTAAATAAGCACTGACCCCTTTTAAAAAATTTATTTCAAGTATTTTCGTATTCGTATTAATTTTACAATTTAATTAGAGGCGTCCACAGGCGAGTAGCCTGAAACTGTAAAGCAAAGTAAAAGGGTGTTCGAGCCACTTAAGCCTTTGGTTGACTGACTGCCACCTGCTAAATATTTTAATTCCCCTCCTCTAAGGTCAGTGCGTGTGAGTGCGTGTATGTATGAGCAAGTAACTGTGTGAAAGGATATTTAATACCAATATGAAAATGAGATAGGCACGCGTTAAAAAGGGTTATTAACTAAATCAACTAACACGGACATGCATACGAGTTTTTATATTAATTTCATATACGTTACAGTATGAGCAGATTTTAGGAGGTAAAGAAAGGTAATTGATGCTTTTCAAAATCACTTGCAAACACACTACCAGTCTAGCTTTGATTGTTCCATTAATTTTTACTCGCATTTTGAAAGGGTAAAATGTTTAATCAAATATTGTGCGTGCCTGTGTTTTATTAAGTCCTTTTAGCTTTTGTTTTGTTTTAATACTGACATTAATGTGGTTTAGGAATGTGTAGATGTGTAAATATAGATTGTATTCATATTTAATTATAAAAAAAAAAGAAACACGTATTGAACTTGTATTTCTATGAAAATATTTTAATGCGTATAAAAGTTGTAGCCTGTTTCCCTAAATATTGTGCTACTTATGGGTGGTCACGCATTATTATTGTTTTCAAGGTAAATATTTGTTAATTTGTATAAAAAAAGGGTTAATAAGAATGATAATGTTAAATATGTGGGTCATTTCAGTTCAATTAGGATTCAATATCAATTATTTTGTGGGTTTTTAAGAATTCATTTTCATAAAGTTTGAACTGTTACTGCTCTGAAAATAAGCCATCAACAATATATTGCCCCTGTTTCAGTTCTTCAATCATTATTTATTAATTTCATATAAATCTTTTTGTTAAATAAACATTTTTATGTTGATAAGATGTGTCTTCCCAACACAGAGAGAATAAAATCTTAGTGACAAAAATTATCTACACTGAGAAAACAACTTCGGTTGTGAGAACTAAATTTGTTGCCAATCAAAAATTCAGTTGCGATAATCGAATTTTTTAATTGCGGCAAAGCAGCTTGAAATATTTTTGAGAGAACAAAATTTTGAACACCATTATCGAACACTGGTTGCTACAACTAAAAAAATTGATTATCACAACTAAATTTTTCATTGGAAACAAATTGATTTCTCACAACCGAAGTAGTTTTCTGTGTGTAGTTTTTCAAAGAAAAACTATTTGATTACGCACATCACACGTCACTCCAAGACCATTCCTCCAAAGGAACTTCATACTAAACGGAAATCTCAATGGAATCTTCTTCTCTAAGAGAAGATCTGTCAGTCTTCACTGTCGTTTCCAAGAATAGCTCTGGAGTTGATGGTGGAGTCTATATTGAGAAGTTTGAAGTTTGGCGGTAAATTAAGCAATAGACTAGCTACGGTATCATGAAATATTTGCCACGAATATTTGCATTTATACCAACAGTCGGACGGCAGTTAGGTCCTAGCTAGGTGTATATTCGACATTACATCACACTGCACAATAGATCGTAAAGGTCGCGGTGCAATCATAGGCCATAGTGATAACTAGCAATCACAACAGAAATTGACTGAGACTGCAGGGAGCCCAGTTGAGAAATGTGGTGGCGGTAGTAACAGGCTACTGCAATTTTGAATAGGTTTGCCATCAAACGACTGCTGTAGAAGTTGTCAAGACGAGGAAGAGAGGAAATTGTAGAACACCTCTGCAGCTCAAGATTCACTTTAAGGAGCGCTACCCGCAGAATCTGCTTCGCTGTCGAGATACTATATGGCTTCATTAGGAGTAGCAATTGGTTTAAGTGCCTATCTGTCTTCTTATTTATTTCCTTACACTTTTCTATCTCTATTGCTTTCCTGCATACAGGTATCACAAAAGGACCCAAGTTAGACCAGCTTCTGTTTTACTTATATGGACTTCCTGTGTAACCTAACCAAATAGAGCTTTAAGAGTTCTTTTAGTTTATCTCTTTTTAAATTCATGTAATATTTCAATTTCAATTAAACTTAAAACCAACAACAGCATTTATTTACTTTAGATAATCATGTGGTCAAAAACTATGTTTAGCCACCGGTACAGTTTCGTCAAAAAATGTCACAAGCCATAAAGGGACTAAAAAATTTTCAATGATAATTTTCTGTGCTCGTAAGGGGGAGTTTGATTTAAACAAGTTGAATATAAAATTTATGTAAATGTCATAAAAATACACACACATAAAATAATAAAAAAAATAAAATAAATAAAGAGAAAACAAAAACTAAATTTTAAATCTAAACAATTACACACAAGGGTCACGGTTGCTGAGGAACAAACTGTACCAATTTAATGCGAATAATTTGCATAAAACTAGAAAAGGATCAAAATAGCCGTGAAGCCCTTTAAAAGATTTAAAACTTAAACGAATATGAGCACATTAATGGAGCTAAATACGTAGTACATCTACAGCATGATTATAGTTTTTAAGGCAGATATGAGTAGCAGCAGCAGCAGCATACGACGATACTAAAGGCCAATCAAGTAGCGTAATAATCACAAATAAAGTAAAATTTATTATGAAAATAATGTAACGAAAAATTTTATTAGAAAATTTAAATCCTTTTTTTCATTAGCATAAACACACACAAATTCATGCTTGTATGTATTTAAAGATTTGCATACATGAAAGAAGCAACACAAATCAAGTCTTTGGAGTATGAATTTCTTTTGCCCAATAAAATCTATTTAGCCCACAGCAACAAAATGTGTACTGGTGTATGTATTGAAGACTCTTAAATGCAGAGAGTTTATGAAATTTATTTAGCCAAGATTTATTTTTATATAATACAAATTTTAACAGGCTTTTAAAATCGAAATAGTAACCAGCCATGGTAGCATGTAATTTTGCCTTTTCAGTTGCATTAATTTTGAAAGGGTTTTTGCGAAATCCCAGCTAAGGCAGCAGCAAAAGCAAACCTTTGTAATAAATGAAACAATGAAATTGAACACATTTTGTAACTATCTTGGGATTAGCTTAGAGACACACACACACACACACATAAACATAAGGACTCTGTGTTGAAACTAGCAGACACCAAAATGTTACGTTTCCTTTTCCTGCGTTATTGCTTTAGCAAAATGTTCCATGTGTGTGCCTGTGAGTGTAACGTTAAATATTAAATAGTTGTAGTTGTAAATATTATGGTTTCTTAGCTTAATGCATACGTTACGTTTGAAAAAACATTACGACTATTTGAGATTTTGTTTGGTCTTTCTTCCTGTCGCTTTTACTTTTCCTTTTTTTTTTTTTTTTTTTTTTTGGCCACCACCATGTTAAGGCACAGACAAACGACAACAACAATCTTTTTGTCTGAGCTCACGATTTATGAAATTACTATAAATAACCAAATTAGCAAAATGTAATGCAAATATGTGTGTCTGTATTTTGCCCAGCTCTGGCATGAGTTTGGGGAAATCAAGGGAATTTGGTTTTAGTTTGGCTGGTGTTGAGTTTCTCATGAAATTCAAATAAATGATTTTCGTTTGCCTTCAAATTGTAATGAAACTATACAATTTTGGAAAATATTTTTGACTCCCTCCTTTAAATTTAAACATTTTATGTTGGCATTTGCTTCATTTCAAATAAGTGCAAAGAATAGATTTTTACTCGTATGTGGCGTGTTTAGTTTATATTCATATTAATGTTTTTGTTACTGTTGCTGTTTCTTATTCATTTGTTTCTTAAATGTTTTTTTTTTCTTTATTTAAACCCACAAAACAAATGAATACAACTGTTACTAGCAATCAAGAGAAAGTATGTAAGTTATCCGCCATACATGGATGGCTTTATTACACGAGTACCACAAAAACACTGAAATGTGAACTGCGCGTATTTGTTTAATTTTTTTTTGCAGATGTGTGCATAATTATAGTTGCAAAATCATATAGTAGCTTAAATTAAAACAAATTAAAAAAGTATTTGATCCTGGCAATGTATGTCCAATTTATTATTATTGTGAATTATTGAAATTATAAAGTTAAAAAAGAGAATTGTAAAATGAAAAAAAAAAATACAAATAGATTTACTTATCAACTAGCATCCAAGCGGTGAACTTCTCACCAGCATCAATAAACTTATTGAATACTAAATCAACTAAATATTTTAATTCAACCCTAATTTGTATACCTTGTCATATCAAGTATCCAAATATATATATAAAGAAAAAAACAGAGGCTTCACACAGAACAGCTAACTACAGTCCACTCTAAATAATACCAAGCGCGAAGTGGTAATCCCTCAATCTTTTTCTTCAATAATTAACCAAAAATTATTATCTATTTAGAAAAAAATTATGACTCAATTCAATGGGTCGGTCGTATTATTGATTTAGCGGAAAGAAATATTGAACGATATGCGAATTTTTATTATGGTTTTATTTAATTAAGAATTAAATTATAAGAAAAAATAGAATTTTTTAAACATCAAAATAAACTTTAAATAAACAAAAAGATAATTAATTTTCAATAAATAAAACGAAATTAAAATCTAAGTGATTTTAGCAACTTCCCAACGAACCATTAAAAATTATAAGATGGAGAGACTGTCTTGATTTGTAATCTACCACCCAAATACTCGGAAGTTATTTTGGACTATTTTTAAAAATTTTTTGAAATTCCCTCTAACTCAGTACTCTTCTTCTGAGAGATTTTTACTCTTCCTCACTTTGTCGAAATACCATTCCCGATTTTTTCCCAGAAAATTACCAAAATCAAAAAGGAATTTAATCTGTAGGCTTTAAACTTTCTGGAAGTGTTTTAACATTTTCGGAAAAATTCCGTAGTTTTTATTTTATGATGCAAAATGGAAACTGAGTATTTTGGAGGTAGATTACAAGTCTAGACAATTTCCTCTTTAAAACGATATGTGTCTCATCTCCCAATCTTTAAAGTTCATCGGCAAGTTGCCAACAGCACTGGGGTATATGGAAACTTCAAAATAATCCAAAGTAACTTCCGAACAAACCATAGAAGATTATGAGTTAAGACGTATATCATTTTAAAGGGGAGGTCATCTAGATTTGTAATCTATTATCCAAGTACTCAGAAAAATCTTTGGATTGTTTTTGAAATTCCATTATACCCCAGTACTCTTCTTCTGAGGAATTTTTACCATTCTCCAATTTGCCGAGGTACCATTCCCGATTTTGCTCATGAAAATTTCCAAAATCCAAAATTAATTTAACATTTTCTTAAAAATTAGTAGTTTTTATTTTATGATTTAAAACGGAAACTGCCAAAATTCTTGAGAACAACAGCACTGGGGTATATGGAAATTTCAAAAAAATTTTTAAAAATAGTTTAAAGTAATTTTTGAGTATTTGAGCAAAAGATTACTAATCTAGACAATCTCTTGCTTAAAATAATATATGCCCCATCCCACAATCTTTAATGGTTCGTTGGAAAGTTGTTAAGATCACTTAGAGCAACAGGTTTTTGGAAATTCCAAAAAAAAATTTCAAAATAACTTCCGAACGAACCGTAGAAGATGGAGAGGTGGGACATGTATCATTTTAAAGGGGAAGTCATCTAGATTTGTAAACTACACAGAAGTATTGTTTATAATTTGGGCAAATTATATGACACAGAGCCAAACCGAGTTGTTCTTGAGTTGATTGTATTCATGAAAATTACCTAAGTTGTAGGATTGCTCTACTGCTTGCACAATTGATAACCAACATTTTTAACACCTGCGTGAAATCAACGGTACATTCTTTAGAGTATATTCCCCAGGGTAGCCGCAGAAAAAGCCCCCCAAATTGCATTTGTCAATCGTGGAATTAGCTAAAGGTGTAGCACAGAACAAGCAAAAATGAAAGGATCTCTTAAAAACCATATGCCCCCCAAATTGCATTTGTCAATCGTGGAATTAGCTAAAGGTGTAGCACAGAACAAGCAAAAATGAAAGGATCTCTTAAAAACCATATGCTAATTACAAGATCAAGAGGAACTTAATATTAAGCATAAAATAATATTTATTGTATTCATTGCATATGGAATGATACATTTCTACACATGTGACCCTTTTCAGTTGATGGTGAAGTGTTTAGAAATACCATGAATTTATATTTATTTTTATTGAATTGTATAAAACCCGCCGTCTTAACCGCAAAATAAGTGCAAATAAAATTGTGGCAATTACCACTTAACCTCATGCATGCCACACAATATTTACAATTTATTTATATCCATTCATACATGATACACTTGCTGTAAACATACTCGCACTCATTTCTTCATACAACACAAGGCGAGCTCATACTCTTAAATAAATTGTAAAACTCGTAAATATTTAGTAACTATAACTGAAAGGCATTAATACTATTCAGACAGACACAAAACATTTAAACATTCATACAATACAAACAATACATACGTATTCTTTAAGTCATTCAATAATAATAGTTCGTATTTGTACGAGTAGTTCAAACTTTAGCAAGTAAGAACTGACTGACTGACTAAATACTTAAAAAACTCTTCTTAGGTATCGCAGTGTGAGGTCTTATTTTAATAGACCCTGGCTGGTATACTTTGGATCATTTGTAGTTTCTCTTTAATTTTTATTTTGCGGTTTGTATTTTATATTTCTTTTCCAAGAGGAGCTCAGTGTTGATTGCAAACTGTCATAATAACATTTTGTTGACTGTCGTCGACTTCAGCTGTTTAAAAACGATGATTGCAAAAGCTTAAATTTAGTTTTGCTATTATTACGATTTTATGGTTTATTGGAAATTTTTTTTTCTGGTTCGTTATAAGTTTTTGGTGCTTGTGTTTCTAGCCTGTATTTATTTTATCTATTAAGTTTAAGGTTTTTTTTTCTTCTTTTGTTTTTAAATAGTGAAATCTAATTTGATGTTCTTACGAGTATTGTTGTTGTTTGCAGTAATTTGTTACCCATAAATCTGTGTTGCGTATGAAAAAAAAGCAATTTATTTTCTAAATGGAAACGATTAAATGGCAATTGGAAACGCATTTCGCAATGTGACACCTACCAAGTGTACTAGAACATTTAAGAAACTTTGCTACGAATATAATGGATAAGCGTTGAAATTGAATAAAACCCCATCTTACACAAACACACATTAACAAATCTCGGTATCAGTGTAATAAAATTTATAATGGGTTAAGTATGAGTAGATCTATGCCACTCTGGCTGCTCTTGATTACATCATCATATTCTTAGATTACATTTAAACAGTAGGAGAGGGGGGAAGAAGGGGAGAAGGCTTCAGACTGGTAGTGAAAAAGTAAGTAGTAGCATGTATTTCTTATTTTTGTATCGATTACCCCCTTGGGTAAAATATATTTGCTGTCATTGCAACAACTGATTCGTTAATGTTTAAAACTCTAACCTTTTTTGTTTTTGTTTTTATACTTCTTGATTTCATCTCATGTTCTCTTTTACGACAAGTTATTGAATACTAAAAGATTTATTTCAGATTTCTTAATTTTTTTTTTTTTTTTCTATTTAAAAATAAATTCAGCTTTAAGTGTTCTAAACCTTTTGCTCCATCTATTCGTATTTTCTTTTTGTTTTTTTATCAAACAAAATTTGAAAATGTGTAAACACAGCATCCATTTCGCACATCAACTAATTAAATGCTGTTTCATGTTGTCTAGTGCATTTTTCTTTTTAAGTATCAACTTGAATTTTGTAATATCTCGTTTTTGGCCTTTCAATAAAAAATATTTGATGTTGCTGCTAGCAGTTAGTTATTGTCAGCATTTTATTTACATTTTTTGTTTTCTTATTTTAGCAAATTTTTTCTTTAAAAACACAAAGAGAAATTTTTTTTCTGGAAATAGAAGACAGTTAACTCAATTATGAATATTTTTAAGCATTTATGTAATTTCAGGGAAATTTTTTTGTTTTCAAGAACAAATTTGCCAGTTCATCTGCGCTGATACGATTTTACTAACCGAAACCTAAAGTAGAAGAGTACGAAACGTTTTAAAGTAGAACGAACAGTCTAACAAAATATCTGTGCTAATACGAAAAATCATTTAAGTAGACTTATGAAAAATAGATTTAACCTTCATTTTCCTTATAAATATTTTTTACATAAATACTCCCTGGGTGGGTTTCGGGTATGCAAAGGTTAATACTAACTTTAAAATAATTGAAAATTATTGATTGTTTTATGTTAAGGTGTAACTCACAATTTGAAAAAAATCAAGAAGGACCTGAATATAACTTTAATTTTAGTAAAAAGAAAAAATAACGATTAAAAAATTAAAATTTTATTAGCACGAAATATATTGAAAAAAATAATTTTTCACTTTTAATTGCTCAATCTACGTTTAATGAATTACTTGGCATAAATTATTAGCAGAATTCTAAAGTTTTATATTCAAAATAATTCTCAATGAAAATTTTGTGTATTAAAAAACACAAAAAATTTAAAATTTAAGCAAACCTTCAATATTTTGTCAATTTTTTTTTTTTTTTTGTTAAACCTTGTGCTTTTTATTACTTTTTCCTTTGAAAATTCCTTGAATATTTGCAGAAGTCATATTTTTGTTATATCGGTCTTTCACGAAAGAATGTCTGGTTTTGCCTTTGACATCTCTGTGTTAAACTGTAGACTAAATTGACAATAACTTTTATGAAGCCAGCATCAATATCTATTGAATATTTATTTCTAATTTAAAGCATAGGTTAAACTAAACCGAGTCTATATATAAAATTTCATAGCAACATGTGAAATAATAGATTTTTAATAATTAAACAGCCCTTCTAAATTATTATATTAAAAAGTGGGCGTGTCCATACATTATGGCACAGAAAGCCATTAAATAGACAAATTTCAACTGAATTTTTTATTTTTATAGATTAAAATTTTATTAAGTGGAAAACACGGTTTGAAAAAAAAACTATTAAAAAAATTTTTTCAAGCTCGAGGTCAAACAATTTATTTTTGAAATTGAAAATGTGAACAATAAAATTAAAAAAATTTTTAATATAATAAAGTAACGAGCTTACATTGTTGTAACAATTTAAGCTTTACATGTCACAATTAAGTTACATAAAACCAAGGCGAATTCATACAAGATGAAATCATCAAGCATCTTCGTGTTTAAAATATTCTTGAATTGCCAAAAAAGACAAAGATGGTTTATATACTCCAACCAAATAAATGTAACAATTGGGAAAAGTCAAGGAAAGTGAAGCCCACAGCTGTTTTTCTGGAAATCACCTTGTATGAATTCGCCTTGCATAAAACTTTTTAAAATTTTTTCTTAACAGTTTTAAATTATTCATTGAAAACTTCTTTATAAAATTGTAAAGATGTCTTTAAGTTAAGTCATCTAATATATTTTAAAAATAAAAAAAAATATCCTTAAATTTATATTAAAAAATTACTTTGAAAAATAAATAAAATCCTGGATTTAAGCTCCACATAAGACCTCGCAAAAAAAATGTAGATAAAGATTTCTCAACTTACATCTTAATTGTAATATTTAAAATAAAATTATTCACATCTAAATTATGCTAACGTTTTGATATTTTTGTTAATATGTCTGCAGTCTCAGCAAAAATTTCTATTCGCTTAAGTTTAATTCTTGGTAAGGCTGCACCATTTTATATTAATTTTTTTTCACACAAAATATTGCACAAAACACTTTCAAATATTAATAGATTTTCTTTTTTTTTTTTTTGAAAATCATTCTAAATCGTTAACAAGTTCTAAAGAGCTATATAAATCGGATAGTCGAGAGAATTTGTTAGGAAAGCGATCAACTTGTCTAAAAAATTTGTACGAGAAATACCAAATTTTTTGAGTACTTTTCATATGAAATTTCTTATTTTATAGAAACAGCTTATACATTTTAAAAAAATATTTTTAAATAATTTTCACAAAATTTTCTAACCTGACTCGTTAATTAAAAAGAAACCGTAAGCATTTTTACATAAATTTTTATTCAACAATAAGCCTAGAACGAACTAAGCACGGCTCTGTCCTAGAAATATTTATAACTGAACAGCTAATTTCAAAACCACTTTTTCTATTAACAAAATTTTAAATTTTTCTTAACAGGATATTTTATAATTTTTTTCTCTGTAGCCATCAGTTTTTGGAAAATAAACTACGGAAGCATTTTTCTTAAAATATATATATTTTCTTTTTATTTTTTTCTACAAACAAAGTCTTGTTTTCTGCCAGTTTTATTTTTATATTTTGAGAATTTCACTTACTGCTGTTGAATTTAATAAACAGCAGTTACTATGGTTGGCTTGTGCAACAGCGCGAAAGCAAGTGGTGCTAAATTAACAGTGTAAGTAATTAAATCCTTTGGCAGCTAATGAACTCTCTTTTCGTAAGTTACCGTGAAACTTAAGTACTTTTATACCTTTGTGCTCGTACAACTTAACATTTGATGATGCTTCCTTCTGTATTACTTTCAGTTTTTCTTAAATTCTTTTTTTTTTCTCTTCCTGCTGGCATCGTCTTTCGTTTTTTCTTTTGGCATAAGAACTCTTTATAAAAATTTATAGCTGCTTTATGAAATGAGCAAATATTTTGCTAAAAAAAAATTTAAAAAATTTGGAAACGAAGGTTTTTTTCCAATGCCATATAGGAAGGGAAGGGCGTTTCTAAGGCACTAAAAAATTAACATAAGGAATAATATTAATTTAAAGCAAGAATTCAAGTTAAAAATGAGAGATTCATATAGAGCATTTTAGGCAACTTTACTAATGTTTATGAGCGTGAAACAAAAAATTAGGCACCATCATGCTGCATAACTCACCTTCAGAAAACATTAACGTAAACAAAACTAAAATTAATATAAACATTTCTTAAATATATTTAAACATAAAAACACAACATAAATCATTTATATCGCTCTATCTCTCTTTATCTCTCTCTCCCTTTTATACTTTTCACTGTAAGTAAGATTGTGATTCTGTTTATGATTTCTACATTGTACATATGCCACCCTATAAAATATATATAAATAGCGGAGTCGATTTAGTGATGTCCGTTTTTCTGTCTGTCTGTCCGTGTAATCATTGAAATCAACTTCTTGAAGTCCCTACGCAACGCGCAGAAAAGTTTAGCAACCCAATCTATCAGTTGTTGCTGTCTTCAAGTTGCTATTGAAATTTAGCCCATTTGGTCAACTACCTAAATTTTTGTTCACTTTTACTGACTGGATTTTTTTGTATATTTTGTCTAAAAACATGTCACGTTGTTTTGTAAAATGACAGTCACGTCTTTTGTAAAAAATTAAAATAAATCGGTTCACAAGTGGCCGAGAAAAAAAATACAACTGAAATTTAAATTTTTATTAATTTCTGTTTAGCCTTTTTTAGGCCCGATTTAACCTTTTTTATTGAATTCAGCCTTGAAATTTATGATTTAGCCTATAGTTTTTTCCAAGCCTTTTTTTATTTTCAAAACAGCCTTAAATAGCCTTTTTTCTTTATCGCATTTTTTTTTTTTGATAATGCGAAAAATTTTTTTTATCATTTCTGCCAAATTTTTTTTTTACACTATCCGCAAAAAAATTTCTAATTAAAGCCAATACGCTTATCTATCTAACGCAATAAGAAATAAGGTGATATCTTGAAAACTAGCAAGTTATGACCAAAAAGGATGGAAGCTATGGCCAAAAATTACCATGGACTACCCTCTTTGCTTTTTTTTAAAAAATGATAAAAAAAATTTTCGCACTATCCGCAGAAAAAAGAATTCTAATTAAAGCCAACACGATTCTCTATTCAACAAAATAGAAATCAAGTCGATATCTTGAAAACTTAGCAAGTTATGACCAAAAAGTCAAGGGGGTAGTTCATGGTAATTTTTTGCACAATCTATTCAACGCTAAAGAAATCAAGTCGATATATTCAAAACAGCTTTTACGGGAAATAATTTTTGTTCCCTTTAAGTAAACTAAATTGTTTTCTATTTTATTGCAAGTTTAAGTCCAAAGTAATTTAAAGACCTTTTCCATTAAGCTAACGATATGTAATTATACATGAAATTGTATTTTATTATTGTTTTTGTCACAACCAGCTGATAAGTTTCCCTTGGCGGTATGATAGAAAAGTAAAACTTGTCTGTAGCTGCAAGCGAGAACACACATAAACTTTATATGAATTTATGTCCTGTTATGATTTTTAATATCTTCAACACCAGCACACTCATTCATTTGTATCTATTTAAATGTTTCATAAAATCTAAAGAAATAAATAAAATATGTGTTTGTGTTGTTGCTTATAAAAAAAGGCTAAAGATAAATTTATAGAAAATATATTTCCATAAAATAGTTTTGCAAGCACACATTTGCTGCAGAGTCAACGAAATTATTTAAATCACCAAATTATGAATAAAAGGTTTTTAGAAAAAAGAAATATTTAAATATATTTTAACTGATTATAAGAGTATTAACATAAAAGGTGAAAAGAAAACCAAAAATTTGTTTTACCAAGAGGTACTCCTACATAAAAAAAGAACACAATTCTAGACAAAAAAATTATTGAACTGCATTGGGTTTGAATACTTTTAATACACATGTGATCACATGGTTAATCTTAATGCAAAAAGTTCACTGTATATTTAGCAGTATTTCTCTCTCTCTCTCTCTCTCTCTCTCTTAATATAAAAGAATTTATATAAATATTTTTTCCTACATCAACTGCTGTTATTTGTGCTCTGTATGCAAAATTTCAACTTCCCTTATTTGTAATCATCTGTTTGCTTAAGTCTAAAGTTATTACAACATTTTAGAAAAAAGGACACGAAAGTAAAATTGGGCTTTTATGGAAATTAAACAAAAAATTAAAATTTACATTTGAATTTCATATTTATTGTTTTAACGAGCTGAGTTTTGATAAATTAAGTGTTTATCCATTTTATAGTCCCAGTTACTGGCATTTTGTGCTTTCTGCCACATTAAAAGATGATAACACGAATGACAATATTGATGCTGGTGGAATAGCAACAACTAAATAAATGAAAAGGTAGTTGTGTTGTATAAAACAAACATTAGAATTATTTAGCACGTATTCAAAATATAATTATAATTTTATCATAGAAAAGGGTATTTATTATGGCTAAAAAAAAGGATAAATGTGACTACTTGAAATTTTATTTCGTTGCTAAAATCAGTTTCTTAAATTCTTTTTCTTTTAAGTTTTAAAAAACCTACAATAGGAAAAAGGTTTTTAAGAATTTCAGAAAATCTATAAAAATAAAATTAATTTTCTGTTTGTTTTTTCACTTTAAAATTTTTTGTTTTTTTAAAGGATTAGTTTGAAATTTGGTGCATATAGCCTTCATAATCCATGAAAGGTCGACATGTACTGTTGAGCCAGCCACGCCCATTTTTACGCCCACTTTTCAATAGATGTTTATTTACCACTTTGGTTGGCGACTCCCATAATAATCCTAGCAATAACATAAGCCACTTTATAAAGTAGTGAATGGCTGTATTTTTTTTGAAGGGTTTTAAAATTTTATTTGCAAGCGGATTTCTCTAAATAATAAAGTACCGGGCCACACGAGACCAAGCAAAAACATATATTTTTAAAATAAATTTCACTGCATTTAAAGATTTTGAAGAAAAGTCTTTAGAAAGATATTTCTCAAAGTTGGCCTGAACTAGCATTCAAGAAAATTAATAAAACCAGCGGACTTGCAATCTATTTTAGTTTCATTTATCAAAAATGTACACGGTATTAACAGCTTCGATTTTGTCGATTAAAGATTTTAATTAGAAGTTTACAAAAATTGCTGGTTGTTTGTTAATCAGAAAGCAATTTTGTGGTTTATGAACTAAAATTCTTTAAAAAAGACAATAAATAAGTTGAGTCATTTTTTATTCAATTTCTTTTATTTCGTTAATTTTAAAAACAAAGCCTCTTCTAGATCTTAAAGGTTGCGTTGCATTTAAAGCCCATAATGAACTTGTGTTTACTTCTAAGTCTACTTGCTGAAAACACCACCTCTTCCCTTTTTTCCTGCTGGTATTTGTTACCAACTCTCTTTTTTTTATTGTTTAATATTAACAATTACTTCCGCCTTATTACTTGATAACTCATTTGTAAGTGATACACATTCCACTACCATTTTCATTTCACTTGTTCATTGATTGTTGGACAAGTGAGGTTTCGTTTTGCACAAACTGCAAAAGTTAACTAAACTAATTCTTTTGGTCAGTTTAACAATTTCACGTCATTATGTCATCATCATCCACTTCAAGTACTTGGGTTTGCCTGCCCTTTTTGGCGCCATCCAAAGCAAAAAAAAAATATGAAATTGAATTGTGGTGGGGAAACAAAAAAAAATTGTAACAAAAGTACACAAACACCCTCTTTATTTGTCCACATCATAAAAAAAAAGCAAATAATATCTATAATTTTTTTACGATATGTTTTCATAACATTCAAAAGGGAACAATAGAAAAGATTTTTTATGTTGGCAGGCAGTCTTGTAAAGGAGTTAAATTATTAAGAAATAAAAAGGATTTATTGTTTGTAAGATTAAGCTGAAAGAAAAACTCTCTAAAGGTAACTCTTAAATTGAAAGCAAGTATTAAAGATGTTGCTCAGAGGCTTAGAGACTTCTTGACTTGCAAGGCAAGAGCATCCTCATTTAAAAATTGTGTAAAATAACGCTTTAAAGTTTTTTTTTTTGTTTTTATAAAAATGCTTCTTCAAAAATTTTGCAGTATACTGTGTTGTGTGGGCTTTAAGCACCTCTTAGCAATGATTATAACAATAAAATGATTTTTATTTAAATTAATTAATTTCATTCAATCATTAGTGTGTTCCGCTTTAAAATTTTTTTTATTTATTTTCATCAGATCAGTTAAACTATAAAAATCTTTGTAGATAACTAAGCGGCTCTTCTGGCACTTCAATTGAATGTTACATTGTATGGTCGATGCAGAGCTGTGTTATCGAATCTGGCTGACCTATTGTTGGTATGGATTAATTCACAAAGTGGCTTCATCTACAACGAGCAGTCATACGAAGTAAATAGGCTGCCTCTAACATGAAGGCTTCTCTGTTAGTAACCATCATTTTAATGCTTAGTAGCATTTGAAGCGAATTTCTGGATGAGTAACAAAAGAAGGAGAATACCAAATGGCGAGGCTTTGGGATGTGTAATATTACGAGTCAATAATGGCCTTGCTGTGCTCAGCTGGTAAACAGGAATAAGAAGGATATTTCTAGACTGGTGGCTGTGATAACCGATCATGGGCCAATTGGTTTTTAAGCCAGCAGGTTGAGATTGTTTTTCAACAATAAACTAATGCAGCAAATGTGCACCTGAGAGTAAGCGGATAGTCTTTCACCTTCTCTACGAGTGCCCAGAAATAAATTTCTCAAAATACATTTGATGGATGGACTACTTGAAATATCGGGGTTAAGGTTAAGGGATAGTCACAGGGTAGGTTTAGCTCACTTGTCTTGGCGAGTGGGTGGTTCAAAATGGTGTCTTGCGATTCTACTTGAGAGCCGACCAACCAATCACCATCCTTGCGATAACGCCATATGTTTTAAATTAATTAATTATAAATTCCTTCAACGCATTCCATCAGGAACATGGGCTGCCTATACAAAAAAAATTATGAGTAAAGTTTTTCCTAACAAACTTTTGTTTAAATTTATGTTTTAATCTATTAATTTTTTTGTTTTATTCTATAAGTGTTTTCGTATGATATTTTGCTTCTGTTTAAGTTCGCTGTGAAAATTATTTATCTTTTCTATTACGCAAATACTAATCGCGTATTTGGTGTTACGAATTCTTTGAAAGGTTTTATTTCAGTTAAAAAATGGAAAATGATTTTTTAGTTTTTTTCTGTACACAAAGAATTCCTACTTGTCTCGGTATACTGCAATGCGTTTCAATTGCTTTACGTTCTTGTAGATTTCTTTAAAAAAATTTAGTTTCTGCAGGTTGTTTTGGGTCGTCTACACTTTCTCTGCAATCTTGGAGGTTCCTTTCCAATGTTTTGGCGCATATTGCATCGTTCGGTTTTTTAGATGTGTGAATGTATTTTCTTGCTTAATTTGGTAGTTTATATGGTTTTAGTAAGCGGCTTCAAGTGGTTGTTGTGAGGCCACCAAATTTTCAAAATGTTTCGTAAGCAGCTCTTGGTGAAATTTCTTAATTAAGCGTTCGATGCCCTTGTTCACAAGCTATGATTCACAATCGTATATAAGAATTGATTTAATGCAGATGTTGTAGATGATAATCTTAGTTTAAGGACGATAAGGCTATAGATTTTGAAATATTCCGTAAATTGTAGTAGACGCCCCTTGCTGTACGGATATGTGAGTAGACGTCACATATAGTGCCAGCGTTGTAACATAACAGAGTTAAAAAACAGTTTTCAGGTTTTCAAGTGTCACATTGTTTAGCTTAAAAAGCTGATATAGAGTCGCCTTTTATATTGACACACTTTGTTTTGGCTGCGTTGATGTAAAGGCTGTATTTTCCTTTGTATATCACATTTGGTGGTAGTTTATTTATAATAATAATGATAACAATAAAAAAGCTATTTAAATACCTGAGATTCATAAAATTTCAAATAACAATAAAATTGTAGAGAATCCTCAACCTGTGGTTGAGGTTAGTAACTGCTAAAAAAAAAGGAAAAGTAAAGAAGAAATTGAAGCATTTTTAGAATCATTGAGCACAATTGAGTGAAAGTAGAAAAACAAAAATAATAATAAGAATTAAATGTTTTCATAAATTTTGGTATTTTTGCTCAAAAAAAAAAAAAAAAAAAGAAAGATGAATAACGAACACATACTCGTACATAAAAATGTAAAGAAAAATTAATTTTGTGTTATTTTTTGTCATTTTTATTATTTATGTGTTCTGTTCACATGAATGCTTGATTGGACACTCAAGTATTAAATGCTGATGATGAGGTTTCTTCTTACTCTCAAGAACTTCATTAAGTAGCATTTCCTCAAAATAATAAAATTATGTGCTCGTACTGACAAAAGATGTTGGTTGTATGATAAGAAATGAAATTTATTAACAAATAAATGTTTGGCCCCTTCAAAATTGATTAGCGGCAATAACTCAAAAAAAAAATAAATTTTTTTGTTTCTGTTGTTGTTTTATGGTTGGTCTAAATTTGATTAAAAATGATTTCAAAGCGCAATTTCCACTACCACTAACCTTAATTACATGAATTGTAATTTCTGCTTATGAGCCTCTAGTAAAATATTTTGCTCTTACTCTTAAGAGCTCATTCGTATGTGTTCTAAATAGTTAATGATTTGTTAAATCAAGTTATGGGGTCAACAGTACCATGTTCTTAATAATATTTACAGTTATGAATAAATTTCATAACAAATAATGTTACAAAAGCGCTTGTTGTGACGAAATCTAAAAATAAAATTCATACTTAAGGCAGATATAAATAGATAGAAGGAAGCATAATGCTTTGCCATTTTGTTTTTTGTTCTCTGACTTTTTAGCTTTTTGTGCTCATCATTCCATAGTTACCAATTTTTAATGGCTCCATACGCTGATCGATGTTTTATTTTGAAAAAATTATCAAAAAAATCAAAGCTTTAAAAAAAATTTCTATACCATGAAAAATTTCTACACTTCGATCTATTTTC
Source organism: Thelaira solivaga (assembly GCA_947397855.1). NCBI lineage: Eukaryota > Metazoa > Arthropoda > Insecta > Diptera > Tachinidae > Thelaira > Thelaira solivaga. Next base: position 61,344,148 of record OX377612.1, on the reverse strand, counting down.
TGGAAGAAAAAAATTATAAAAAAAATGGTGGGAGTTTTTTAAAAATTCATTTGAAATTTTTACTTCCAGTTTTGGAGCTTTTTCTTTTTCAATATTAATTTTTTTGATTAAAACAATAAAAAAAAAAAAAAGATTTTTTAGGAATTTAAAAGCATGAGACAAAAATCGAAACTTTTTAAAAGTCCATAACTTGAAAAATAAACATTATAAAAAATAATGTTTGAGCAAAGAATGCACGAGTTTGACATGAAAATCTCATGTTACCATTTTTAAATTTTTTTTTTTTTGATTTTGATTTTTTGCTGGTTTCAATAATTACAAATATTGAACCATCAATTGCTGATGTTAAATAGACAAATTACATAAAATATTTTTTACATTTCCTTGTTTCAATATGATCCTCCCAAACAGTCTGTAAAACCACAAATATCATGATGGTCATGCTAGAAATATTGAATAGAGTAAAAGTAAATTTTTTGCTTGGGGAGTGTGATATTGTGGTTTTAAAGCTATAATATTATGTATTTGCTTCCAATTAACTCAAATATAAACAAATTCTAAGAGCTTACTTTTTTTGCTGTCCGCTTTCTCACAAGAAAAAGCATGCAAGGGACTGATTTTGACATTTCATTCATACAAGGCGAAATAATATTTGTTCATATAGAAATGTTTTAGTTCGAGTTCATAATTAATGTTTGAGTTTCTTTTCATTGGATCTGTCCGCACATCAGCTGTTTGCAGCTTAGAATGAAAGAGTTTTAAATAAGGAGCCTGGCAGTAAGATTTCAAGCGACATTTATATATTTTTCAGTGGCAAATTTTACAAGGAACGTAATAAAAAGCAGTATTTTTATAAACGTATTGTCAATAGTTCTTCGAAATCTATTCCGTATAAAGGTTTGTAATGAAGCTAATTAAATGAAAGCCAACTTATTTCACTAGGAGGCAACAAAAAAAATTCTAGGTGAATACACATCTATGACCATTACAATTCTCATTAAGTGTCAATACGTTTCTTCAGTTGAAAGCTGAGTTCGCAGTGGGTTCTTAAAGTAAAAAGTAAAATATTTTTTTTTCTAAATTTCAACAATTAAATTAAAATATTTTTTTCCTATATTCTTGCGATACTTATATTATTATACTGAAGCATAAAAATAAATACTTTATGGTTTTCATTTTCCTAAAAAAAAAAATTATATTTTTTATGATGATGCGTTATTTTTTTTATTTTACAAGGCATCCATATAATTTGGCGTTATTTTTATGCCCGTTCGTTTAACCCAAGCACTAACAAACATCATCACTCTTCCTTAAAGAAATTATTGGTCTTGTGATGCCACAGCTTCTTCATATAAAAATTTTGAAGAAGTAGCAGCAGGCAGGCAAAAGCATTAACTTGTCAAACCTCAACTAAAGTGAACATATTTTTTCTATTTCAGTATAGTCGAAATGTAGACGTTGGTTGAACATAAATTGTTCATATTCAATATGTTTCCAAAATTCAAATTTTACAGTTTTATTATTGTGGGAGTGTAAGTATGGATGTATGACTAAAGAGGTGTGTGTAAATGTGGGTGTGTGTAGAAGTAATGTTTTGTAATATTATGCGCGATTTGAACGCGATTATAAAAGCTTTTCGCAATATTTTCCTATAATTTATATGCCTTCATAACATCACTTTTGTTGTTGTTGCTGTTGCTATTTTGGTTTTGAGCATTATTTTTTGTTTAATTTTTTGTTTGTTTTGTTTTTGCTTTGTTAAATTATGGTTTGTGGCAAGTTGTAAAATGGTTTATACAAGTAAAAATCATTTCATACAAATTTGGCATCTTTGAAATATTTTCCAACAGCAGCAAAATTGCTTTCACAGGCTGTTCGCTTGCATGTTGTCTTCATTTCCTTTTTCACTCTCTCTCTCTCTCTCTCTCTCTCTTTTTTTATAATGCATCTCTATTTGAATGTTTTTACAAGTTGTTTTACTTCAAATAAAGAAAGTGTAACAAGTAAAATGAATAAAATAAATTTCAAATGAAAATTTATGTCTGCTTTATGAATTTTTAGCACACAAATTACCAAAAAAAAAGGAACAAAAAAACGAAAACATGTGTCTATAAAATTTCAGAGGTGGGCTGAAATATTTTTTACTAAAAAACTTAAGCATGCAAGCAAGTATTGTAGAAAACGTAGGCTTGTGGAAATAATGAAATGAATGTAAACATGCTGAACATACTTATTTTTAATATTAAATCAAATATTTAAATACTATGTATTTGCTGAAAGATTTTCTTCTATATCACGTAAATTAATTGTATACATACAGAAAACAACTTGGGTTGTGCCAACTAATTTTGCTTCCAATCAATTTTTTAGTTGCAGTAACCAACCGGTAACTTTTTTTTTTGTTAAAATTGAATTTTCGTATAATTTTAATAAAAAAAAAAGTTATGCCCAGACGTACATAAAGTTCACACTAGTATTAAATTAAGTGAGAATTTTTTAAAAAATTTTATTTATTTTTTTAATAACACAAATCCTCGAGGCTTTTTGGTTTGTCTTCAGAAAACACCTAAAGTCTAGATAGAAATCAAACCTGCGATCCTTATATTGATGGATTAGTACACTACTAAGCTACAAGGCTACCCAGCTAAATTGAACAAATCAGTTGTTACTTGAATTTAAAAAAGTAACAATAGATCCTTCAATTTTTATTTAATGCTTTTTTAAAGTACAAATAAATACAAGAACGCAGAGGGAAAAAATACAAACAATGACTTGTTTTTATTTAAATTTACATTGAAAAAATTTCAAGTTACCGAGTGAACCACATTAAAAGAATTTTCTTCGAATGTTTTTCAAGAGACTATTTCTCATAATCATAGTCACACTACAGACTTTATTTATTTGAAATCTTATTAAAAAAAATTCAGCTCTATGACTATAATTATGAGCTTAAATTTTTAAATTTTTTTTTATATATTTTTTTTTAATTAATGGCTAGTTTTTTCAATCAAGAGTTCGATTCAATTTAGTGCAACTTTTTCTTCCTCAACAAACTTTAAAGCCAAAAAGTCCCAGTTTTCTTTGAAACTATTTAAATTATAAATAAAATATTTTTATTCATAAACAATTTGTAGATATTCGTGAAGCATATGCCTTTTATTTTATATATTACAATCTATTTAAACTTTTATAAAATAAAATTAAAATATCAGAGGGTATGAAAAATATTTCGACCATATTTTATCATGGTTTATTAATATTTGCAACAAATAAAACAATTGTGTGAGCAACAAATTAATAAACTGAAAAATTGGCCTTGTAAATTGATAGCTGACCATCAATTTGTTTATGATTCAATAAAACTTGTTCTGTAGATAAAGTCAAAATATGACAAATGACCAGTAAGAGTGGACAACATGCATAAAATAAACAAACACAATAAACAAAAAATGGATATGAGTTGCTATTACACACATGCTAACTTACTTTTATATACAAACACGTACTGCGAAAGTCAAGAGTAATGAAGCAAATATTCGAGTTTGTTAAATGTCAAAAGTTAAGCAAAAAAAATTATAATACTTGTAACAAACAACAACAAATTAAAAAATATCCTTTGAACGCTGAAACTCAACAACCATAGGAGTGTGTTTATGCATTGAACATCAATAAAGCATCAACCCTCTTTAACTCTACCACATACTCGCACATGTTTGAGCAAAGAAAGCAAGAGTTTGACATGAAAATCTCATGTTACCATTTTTCAATTTTTATTTTTTTTTTTGATTTTTTGCTGGTTTCAATACCTACCAATATTGAACCATCAATTGCTGATGTTAAATAGACAAATTACATAAACAATTTTTTACATTTCCCTTTTTCAATATGATCCTCCCAAACAGTCTGTAAAACCACAAATATCATGATGGTCATGCTAGAAATATTGAATAGAGTAAAAGTAAATTTTTTGCTTGAGGAGTGTGAAATTGTGGTTTTATAGCTTTTTTTAAATCTGTGCTCCATACAGTAGGGCAGGGGAGGGGAGGGGATTTTCCCAAGCATGCTAAGAATTATTAATGGCTTATATTTGGACATTCAGCCAACATGCTAATACCAAATACTTATTTGCTAAATAAAAAAAAAACGGACTATCAATTTTCAAATAAGAAAAAATTTAACATTATTGGGGTTATACATTTCACACACATTGTAAATGTTAACGAATACATAAGTATTCATGTGTATCGATGTCCTCGAAAGGTTGATAGAGGGTTGAGCATGACATAAGCAAACATATATGAACGGGTTGTGTATGTGCACGGCTTAAGCAGTACGAGAGTGATTGATTTTAAAACGTTTTTCAATTGTGCTCACATAAATACTTACATACATGCTTATTCAACATGACTGTTGAATATGTTTGCTGATACTCATATGTGTATGTTTGCATTTATGTTGGTATTTATTTTAATAGTCATGTTAAACAATTTGATTTGACAAATGGTTATTTTGGCATGACTTTTATGGGAATGTTACTAAATACATACATAAATTAACTCATAAAATAGATATTTTATGATAGACTCAACTTGTATAACCTACAATTCACACCAGCAAGTACATACTCAATTGAAACGCCCAGTAATAAAAGATTTGGAAAGGAAAATGTAACTTAAATCACTGCAAGTAAGCAGGATATATGTAAGTTTGTGATTCCGTATGTAATTTCTATATAGCATAGTCGAATAAGCAATGTCTGTCTGTCTGTGTAGCTGTTGAAATCAATTTTCTGAAGTCCCTGAACAACGCAGAGAAGAGTTTAGCATATTAAACTGCCAATTATTTATGTCTTTCAATTGTTATGGACACTCAGCCGGATCCGTACATAAATGGCGGAGCTATGAACCTTTATTTTCGACCAATTTTCTTAAGCTAAAATTAATTTATTATAAATAAAAAAATAGGTATTCAAAGAATTTTTTTTATTAATATTTATCATTTCTTTTTTTTTTTTTCTTATTTTTTATAATTTTTTATATGTAAGTTTATTTGGCCTTTTCTTTACTGAAATGGTTAGTTTATTAAGCTTAAGGTCGTATTATAAAAATGTATTTTTATATCGATATATCAGTCAAATAATTAATAAATAAATTTTTATAAAACGACCTCAAGTTTAATAAAAAACTGAAGACCAGAATGTTTTAAAAGGAAATGTTTTAAAAGGAAGTGCTGTCGCTTTTAGTACTTTTTGGGCTAATGAAACAAAATTTTTAATTTTTTATAAGAATATCAGCATAATTGAATCAATTTCATCAACGCAGAATAAGCTGAATTGGTCCCAGAAGATCTAGTCAAGATTAGTCCTACAATAATTACTAGATTCGTAAGGAGCTACACAATAGATCTTACAGGTCGTGGTGCGTTCATAGGCCAACAATAATTTCATCAAAAAATTTCATCTTAGTTCAGCATTAAATCTAGTTAATTTAAGTTAAAAATAAAAAATTAATAAATTAAAACTAATAATTAAACTGTTCTATTTGAAAGTGGTATAACAGTTTAATTATTAGTTTATGAGTTAACGCTGATTTTACTAAGATAAAAACACTATACAACTAGAATTATTAATGATTAATTTTTTTAAATGGACTTAGACCACTTTCAAATATAACAGCTTAATTAGCGTCTTGCTTTAAATTAGTTGAACGCTGGCATTTCTTGAAAGTTTTGCTTTAGATAGGGAATTTTGTAAAAACAAAAACCTAAAAAAAAACACGAACTATTCTGTTAATGACTTCATTTATCACGCATAAACTCATAAAAAGTATTAAGCTTACAAATACACGTTTACATAGACACACTTACATAAAGCCACATATTTACGAATCAGCCTTACGTGTGTTTAATAAGCTGACTGACTAGCAGTTAGTCCGTTGTCATTGTTACCACATGCCCAAAAAAAATGTTTAATCAATTTGTTAATTTTTATGGCTTTAAAGTAGACAACATACACACACATACACAAGCTCATACATATGCATTTATATATTTAAAAAAAAAATTCCAAAGTTGTAAAATTAAAACAAAAGTCCATTTTTAAATTCTCCTTCCTGAATTTTTTTTGCAGTACGTAGACAAATTTTACTTCAAACGTTGCTGTCAAGAAGGCAGTTGGGGTGAAAAAGCCTGTAAAATAAATTATGATTTATTTTGTAAATATTTAATGTAATAAAATGTAAATTAGACAACATTTTGTGAATTACTGTTTTTTGTGCGTGTATGCAAAAGGAGGGCTACTGTATGAGATCATTGAAAATATTCATCATGCCCATCAGTTTTATGAAAAATTTCTCTGTAAATGGTAACTTAATTTTGCCCATTTTTATTTATTTTTTAAAAAGCTTTCCAGTATTTAAGAAGCTAAAATGGTACTGGATTGAACACACCCTTACTAGAGATATTGAGTAGAACTCTTAAGGCAGGAGAAAGAAAGGAGGCCTAGCTTATATATGAAGGAGACAAATTGCAGCGGAAATAACAATGATAGACAAATCTTAGGAAGAGGTTAAGACTTTGGCGCAAGATACAATTTGTTGAGGTGATGGGATGGTGTATAAATCAATTTCTAATACTAAATACCTTAACAACAAAAAAGCTTTAAGTGTTTTGCACTAGCGCCTAAGCTGCTCGTATGTCCTTATTTTACTTATGGGCTTAAAAAAAAAAAAAAACAAAAATTCACTTTAATTTTAGCAAAATGCAAAAGCCCTGTTTCCAATAGTTAACTTCAATAACCGGCGACAAGGAACCAAAAAAAAAAAAATTAAACAAACAAGCGACAACATCAACACAATACAACGGAAATAGAATAATGGAATTTCCGAAAATCGATGACACCCCAGGGGCGCATTTGTTATCTATCGCATTCACTTTTTTTTTTTTTTTTTTTTTTTTTGGGAAGGTATGACATGAAACAAATAATACATTTGTAGCTGCTCCATACACACTCATTTTACTATGTGTATGACAACAATGTAGAAAAATTTTATTTTTCGGTTGCATTTGTTTCAAAAACAAGCACTGAAGTATAAATTTTTTTTTTTCTGTTTTTGCAAGTTGAAGTTGGACGCTCGTTTATAATCATTGAAGCTTAAAAAACAAGTTGTCTGTGAAATTTAATAGATCCGTTTTTCTTGCTTAAATTATTTTTTTTTCTATTCTCTATTTTCATGTCTAAATAAACTTAAATATTATGGGAATTTTAGATGCAAGAAAAAAAGAAAAAGAGCCAAAAACAAGTTAAATTCGGCTGTGCCGAGTCTTATATACCCTTCACTTTGTTAGCGAAATATTAATAGTTTTCACTTTCCACATTCTTTATTAATAGCAAAACCATAGAAAAAATTAAATAAGTAAAGATAAATATGACGCGTTAAATATGTTTTAACGTACCCCATTACTTTTTTTTTTGTATTTGTAAATATATTTTCAGTATTATTTACCAAATACGTCTTACGTCATTAAATATTAAATATTTTTAGTAAATAGTAGTTTAGCGGAGTTCATCTGTATTTGTAACCTAGCAACCAAATATTCAGATATTGCTTTAATTATTTTAAACATTTTTTAAAATTTTTATATACCGCAGTGCTGTTGCTCTGAGTTATTTTAGAAACTTCCGGAAGAACCATAAATTATTTCGGAATATGACATACATCATTTTAAAGGAGAGATCGTCTACATTTGTAATCCACAACATAAATACTCAGAAGTTACTTTGGATAATTTTAAAATTTTTTTTTGGAAATTTTCATATACTCCAGTGCTGTTGCTCTGAAGGGTTTTGGCACTTTCCGTTTTGCATCATATAATAAAAACTACGGAATTTCCCGTTATTTGTTAAAGCACTTCCAGAAAGCGTATAACTTACAAATTTCATTCCAGTTTGGTTTCAGTAAATTTCTGTTGTAAAATCGGGAATGGTACCTCGGCAAATTAGGTAATGTTAAAAATCCCTCAGAAGAAAAGTACTGGGGTATGAGGCAATTTCAAAATTTTTTTTAAAATAATACAAAGATTTTTCTGAGTACTTGGGCAATAGATTACAAATCTAGACGACCTCCCCTTTAAAATGATATACAAGACATCTAGTAATCTCCTATGGTTCGCTTGAAATCTCTCAGATAAGTCAGCGCATTTATGCACATTTGTGTCTATGTCTCCTAAACATATGTCGGAGTTACGTTAAAACATATTTAACTAACTTCAAAAAATTTTTATTATATTTTATTATGCTTAAAGTCATATTAAATATAATAATTTCTTTATTTATTATTGGAAAGAAATGTCAATAAAAAAAATAAATTTTCATAATACGACCTAAACTTAAAAATCTAGCCGTTTCAATAAAAAAGTCATATTCTGAAATCATGGTGATTTTAAACGGCGAACGATTTTAAAATCATGGGAGTAATTTTTTAGTGTTCTGGAAATCACGAGATTTTAGCTTTAACAATTAAAAAATTATAAAAAAAGAAATAACAACCATTGATAAAAAATTTATTTTCTTCAAATAGCTATTTTTTATTAATCTTAAATAAATAATTAATTTCAGTTCAAGAAACTAAAATTAACGAGTTCTAAGAAACAATCCTTTCTGAGAACCTCATGTTTAAAAGCAATATAATGTCTGCAGGCACTCAATTTTTAAATTAATAAAAAAAGAAATTCCAAGAAAGATTTTAAATAGGAAAACAAAAAATTTATTTTAATTTAATTTTGCAAAAATTTTTTTTTTACTTATGGAGAAAAATCGAATAGACTCTCTTTCATAAAGATATCTGGATTTTTAATTCCATTATTCTCAAGGCATTAAAAACCACACACACTCAGGCACTTTTTAAGGTTTCGTGTTTGTGTGTACAAAGTATTACGCACGTGACAGTTTTCAAATTTAAAAAAAAAACAAATCAAAAGCAAAAACAAAACATAAGTTATTGAAAATGTGAAATGTCGTTTTTATTTTTGATTTTTCTGTTCCATTTGTGTACCGATCTTTCTAATTTTTTGCACAGACATTATGACTATCATTTGCGATAAAGCTGCATACCACATTTTTTGTCTATTTTGGTTTTTAAACTCAAAAAACCCACCACGCAAAAAAACCCACCAAAAATGCTAAAAAAATTGAGGTAATCATGATTTTTGACTCATAGCTCCGCCATTTATGGGCCGTTGTAGCTGAGTTTTGGTCCAGATACTATTTATATAATATATAAAAAAACTGTGTACTAATTTTTTATAGTTTAGATTAAAAAACAAAGCAGAAGTAAATGAAAATCTAAAATTTCGGTTGTATTTTTGATATTACTCAGCCATTTGTGGACCGATGGCTCTCCTTTTTACTACAGATATTATGACTGATATTTCTGCTTCATTGTTTTAGCAAAATACGCAAAAAACCCACTCAAAGAATGGTAAAAAATAGAGGTAATTTCGGATTTTGACTCACAGCTCCACCATTTATGAGCCGATCTAGCTGAATTTTAAAAGTAATAATTTGACAGAAACAATTGACAGATTGGAGAACTAAACTTTTCTATACAGACAGATAGACGGACATCGCTAAATCGATTCCACTATTCATAAGGATCCAGAATATATATACTTTATAGAGTTTTCCATGTACAGTGTAGAAATTACAAACGGAATCACAAAGTTATATAAACTCTTCCTACTAACATTGAAGGGTATAAAAAAAGTGTTTAAATGCAAATGAAAATAAAAATGTTTTTCCAATAAATAATTTAATAAAATTTATTTAACATGATTAACAATTGGCTCACGTGTCAACAATTTATCTTGTAAAACATTTATTTCACTTTTGTGTAGCAGTAAGAGACAAAGAAACAATTTTGTTTAAATGTATTTAATGTCATTACTACTAAAATCCTTAAAAAAAAGAACAAGAAATGTTGGATTTGGTAAAAGACAACATTTCGCCAGGGATTAACTTATAATTTTTTAATAGATTTTTGGGTTAACATTTTTATTTTATTTTATTTATTTTTTTTTCTGTTCGGCAATAAGTATTCTTTGTAGATAAATATTGACAATGGCAAAAATAAACTGCCAGCAAACATGCTCATCACGTAACAAAAGTTCAAATTTAATAGGTTTTTCGTTTTGTTTTGTTATTTGTATCCAATCAAAGCAGCAAATAAGACAAACAGTGCCTCGAAGAAGTAAAATATTTAAGAATATTTTTGGTATTTAAATTAATTTCTACTACATAACGGTTTAAGCTTAATGTGCTGTCTTTATAACACAAGTGATCAATTCGCTTGAAAATTTTTTATGAAAAAATTTAAATTTTTTAAAGGAGTTGATCGCTTGTGTTATAGAAACAGAACATAATTTATTTTTCATTTCAGCGTGTGAAGAAAAAATTGCGTTTTCTTTTTGGTGAATGTGGTGAATAGGCTGTTTGCAGCCTATTTGGGGAACCACAAATCTTTTACTTTACTCGTCTGGAAATTTGATATGAAAAATACTCAAAATATTTAGTGTTTTTCATACGAATTTTTTAGACAAGCTGATCACTTGTGTTATATTATTAACTATATGATGAATCGATTGTGTGAGTAATCAAATGAATATTTAGTTTATGCCTTGAATTTAATTTCAAATTTTATGGAAAAATACCAAAAAAAAATTTTTTTATTTCATTATAAAATTATTTTTTTTGAGAAAGACACATGAAGGCATGTCCAAATATTGGAAATTAATTTAATAATAATTAAAAAATATATAAAAATAATTAAAAGCTTAAACAATAATTATTTATTTATTTTCATAATAAATTTTCGATAAAAATAATGAATTAAAGTAAAAATTATAATAAAAAAAATATTTTTTTCTTATATAAAATCATGGCATTTTATATAAAATTAAATATTTAATTGATTTAAGTAAAAATTTATTCAGTTTGATTATTATTTTAATTGAAATATTTAACTGATTTATATTTTTTTTCATACAATTTCACTGTTTTCTGATAGAAAAGCTACACTCATCTAGCCCACATTATTTTCCAAAGTATACAAAAACATACCGCTTTAAAATAAACACACACACACTCACACTTTTTCTCAAATATAACCACTCAAAAGGATATTTCAATATTCAACAGGCGTTCCTCATATTCCTTTAAATGTCGTTTTTCATCACTAAATACTGCAGAACATACAACAATAAACAAGCCTTCATGTTCATATTATCCTTATTATTATTACTTTTTTTTCTCTATACATACATGGGGAGGATACTTAAAGGAATTTATTGAAGTTTTTAATTCTTTTTTGTTGCAAATAAATTCTGATTTATTGGCAATAAAAGGTTATAACAAACACATAATCAATCTATTTAAGGCAACCATTCCAGTTTTTTTTTTCTACTCGAATACAAAAAACAAAATAAAAAGTTCAATCCAAAGTCACTCATTCTCATGCAAGAGAGCACAAGAGTACATACTTCAAAAACAATATGTTGTCATTATTGTTTTAAGATGAAAACACTAAAACGTGTAGCAATAACAGTAAAAGTGGTGGCAGTAGGAAAACATACTTTTATCCTTTAAACAGAACATGAAATATTCTTGGTACGGCCAGCCAAAAACAACATGACTAAACGAAAGAAGGACAACTTTAAGTTTGAGCAGGTCAAATATTATTTTTTTCAATTTATTTTTTTTTTTTTATAAAGCAAAGAGGCTCTTTAAAGCTGCAGCATTAGCACTGTTGTGCTGTTTATTTTTTCATTGTATTTTTTTTGAAATTGCCTTAATTTTCATTAAAACATGTGTGGAATCGACAATTTCTTGTGCTAAATACACTATAGGAAGGAAACACACACATATACACTCAGTTTGGCTCAGTTGCAACCTTTTTTTTTTTGCTTCTTCCTTTTTTTTTATTTGAAAATATCCGCAGCAAACAGATGTTGCATGTTTTTAATAACATCATTGTCATTGTTATTTCTAAAAAAAATAAAAAGAGAAGCACAGGGTGGAAGTGAATGATGAGTGAGTAGTTGAATTTGCTGTTCAGTGTGTTGGCCGTTATTAAAATATGTCCTTTTGCATTTTTTTTTATTTTCGCCATCATGTTGAGGTCACCAACAAAAAGTGATTTTAATTAAAAAAACAACCAAATAAGTTTTATTTAAATACTTGGAAAAATTATATTAAAAATATCTTAAATTAGTCAAACCTACTTAATAAATTTTTACATTTTTTATCAGGCATAAAAATATTAAGACCACAACCACACACCACAACAAGTTTAGTTAGGCAATTCTTTCTCAATTCCCTTTTAAAATTGACGCTGTGTTTCGGCAATTTTAGCATTCTTATTGAGTCATTCATTCAGCCTCAAGCTATCTTTTAAAAGATACGAAAAGAGAACAAAAAGAAATTGCGGAGTACGAGCAAGTTTGTACCCCTTGCCATTCTTCTTTCCTCTCTCTCCTACAAAATCAAGAATTGCCCAAATAAAATTGCTGTGTGTGGTCCTGATCTAACGAAAATAAAAATTACAAATTCTTATAAAATGTCGAGTCGAAAGTTTTTTGCTGTTCAATAGATTGCTAGATGCAATCATTGATCACATAGCAAAATCACTGAGATTATACCCTACGTACGGTGGAAGAGATTCAATATGGTTGATAAATCCTGTAAAGCCATTGCAATTGGGTAACGAGCAGAATTACTTGGAATTTTAGTTTATTTTTTTTTTAACAAAAAACAAAAAAAATTATAAACGAGTGAGTTTATTTATTTATTCATGGGCATAACCAATTGTTATATGAATTTTACTTTTTTATAAATTTTTTTTTTCATTTTTCTTTTGTACAATGTCTGCCAAAGAACAAAAAGTCACTAAAGTGACGCGTACTAGTATGTTATACACTGTCAGTGAGTTCTTTTGTTTTTTTTTTTGTAAAAAAAAAAAGAAAACAAAACGTTCTGTTGTTGTGCTTTTTATGTTGCTGTCTTTTTTTTATATTTTTACCTTTGCCAGAAAATAAATGTTATTTTGATGATGACTGTGATGACAAAAGGTAACTAACTGTATGATGACACACGTCGCACAATACAACACATGCTTATTTTCCAGCTTATGATTGTTAAGTATTTCAATGACATTTTTTTGTTTTCCTCTTTTTTTAATATTTTATTTAATAATGATGCTGATGATTTTTCTAGGTACACACATGTGTATGTGTATGCAAGTACATGCGAGCGATAATATTTAACATTAAAGTCTGCATATGAAATTGGCATTATGAAATCCATAGTGGAAAAGGAATCTTATTATGGTTTTTGGTTTTAAGCGAGTTTTGGCAACATGTTGTGTTTTCTTTTCCTTTTTTTCACGAAAATATGTTTTTACCATTAAGCTTATTAACAAAATTGCATTTTTATTTATTTGTATGTGTACGTGCTCTAAAATCATACTCGTATTGAATATTTTTTAGCTTTCAAAATGGCTAACAACAACATATTTTTGCAGTCGCTTCAATTTTCGTTTTCAGTTTTTTGTCTCTTCATTTAACTTTTTTTGTTTGTTTGCTGGAGATCATTAATTTTAATTTTAATACAATTCCCCTTCGTAATGATATGAACATCTCTTAAGTACTGCTGTCAACAAACTGTTAATGTTACTCCAGCAACATTTCACTTTAGCTTATAACACATAAGTAGTGAATCAAGTATAAAACTGCCACCTCACTTACATATTTCTTTAAGGATATTGTGCATCAGTGTGTGTTAAATTATTTAGTTGGGTCAGCTATCTATTTATTCATCTATCTACGTTTTATCAAAACTGACACAAGAATTTCATCAGGCTTTAAGTTTGACATGCATGTATGCCTGCTCAAGTCAGATATTCTATTTTTTTTTTATTGTTTTTTTTTTTTTTTAATTTTTGTCATATTTGTTGATTTTTGCAATGTTAAACGTGACTAAAATATATTTAACACAAAACTACTTTCATCATATTGTACAGCTTTGTTTGGAAATGTTTGCTTGTAGCTTGAGTTAAACAAACTGTTACAATTATTTGGCCATCAACTGGGCAGTTGTTTTGTGATTTTGGAATTTTAAATTAATTTCATAAAAATAATGACCAAGAAATGTTTTATAGGCAACTGACAGCAAGTAAGAGCATGAAGAGAAGCAAAACCTAATAACTTCAAATTTTATTTATTTATTTTTTTAACAGGTTTGCTTAACTTTTATGAAAAACAAAACTAAAGACCTGGCTCTTTATTTCATTGGTAAAATGAAAAAAAAAGAAAATCAGTCGGTATTTTTTTTTTCTTTTTTTTTTTTGTGAAAAAGCTGCTTACTAAATAGTTTGTTGACTTTGTACTTTTAAGTTAAAAATTTATTTTACATAATAAAAAAATATTTTTTAATTGTCATAAAAGAAAAAAAAAATAGTTGAGCCGACAAACATTGTTTTGCCTTCATATTGAAATATAATTCAAAAGATAAGAAAAATATAAGCTGGGTTATACCGAACATATAATAAAACAAGTTAAATTCGGCTATGCTGAGTCTTATATACCCTTCACTGTGTATAGCTAAATAATATATTTTTAATTTCGCCCTTTTTTTAAATATTTAACAAAACTAAAAAAAAAATTAATAATTAAATTATTGCTGAAAGTAATTTTCTTTCAACAAGTAGCTACTGCGTAAACGTGACAGCATTTTTGCCAACAATATTTTTAAAATGAAGTCAGTAGTGTTTTGTGTTTCGTAATGAGTTTTCAGACTTTAGTTCGTCATTTTACGATGTTAAAAAAAAAAAACTTCAATATATTTTATTATTTTGTGTATGTTTTTAAGTTTATTTAAATACGAGTACCAATTTTTAAAGAGAAGCATTTAAACTGCAATTTAAGAGAGTAGTTTTAGTCCCTACTAATCCATGGAACCGCACCATCTCCATCCTGATGTATTTTTTAAGAAAAAAAAATTAAACCTTAAAAAGTTCGTGTTCACCTCTATCATTTAAAAATCTATAATCATGTATTTAGTTACACAATTATTTTAAATTAAATTACCATCTAGCTTCAAGTAATTTTAATATTTATAATTTACCTTTAATTACATTTAAAAAAAAACTACAAATTTCTGTAATTCAAAGTAATTTTTTTTTTTTAATATTTCTTGCACACATTTTAAAATTCTTAACTCGTCATCCATTTTTAAACTTGTTCACCAATCAAATTCTCTTGTAAAGACAAATTATGGAAATCATTTTTATACTGAATATATGAATGAGTGTTTTTTTATATTTTTTCACTTGTGGCCAATCACATTTATTTGTATGCAATTACAAATTGTGACAAAATTTTAAAAAAGAAATAGGTACTTACAAACAAATTTTTCAAATAAAAAGAAGTTAAATTCGGCTGTGCCGTTTCTTATATGCCCTTCCATGTGTTAGTGAAATATTAATATTTTTCACTTTCCACATTCTTCTTAAATATCAAAAAAATACCCAAAAAATTATATAATTGGAACGGCTAGATTGTTAAGCTTGAGATCGTCTTATAAAATTTTATTTATTTATTATTGGAGATAAATATCGATATAAAAATAAATTTTTATAATACGACCTCAATCTTAATAAACTAGCCGTTTCAATAAAAAAGGCTTTTGAAACTTACAAATAAATAAAAAATAATATAGAAATAAAAAAACCTTAAATATTGAATTTTCTTAAGCTTGAGGTCTTATTTTTCAAAAATTTATTTTTATATCGATATTTCGCTCCAATTTTTGTAGCTTCTTCAGGATATAATTATAAATTAATTAAATTGGAGCGAAATATCGATATAAAAATAAATTTTTGAAAAATAAGACCTCAAGCTTAACAAAATAGCCATTTTAATTAAAAGAAAAAAGGTCAAATAAAACTTACTAATATTGAATTTTCTTCAAATACTTATTGTTTTATTAATTCTAAAATAATAAAAATGATTAGTTTATTAAGCTTGAGGTCTTATTTTATGAATTTATTTTTATATCGATATTTAGCTCCAACTTGGGTAGCTTCTTCATTATATAATTATAAATTAGTCTTGCTAAGCGGCTTTAACTATTTAATTTAATTTCTGTGTACACCTTTGGGCTGCGACTTTGAAGGCTTAGCGTCTCAAATCCGCTTGGCAATTTAGTGGTGCAATCGGTATCTGGCTTGTTTATTTACTACCTGTTTTTACCCGGTCTTACAAGGTTATTTACTCTATGAGTACGATGTCTTAGAGTAAGAAGATCGAAAAATTTAAAGCCAAAACAACATTGACCGGGTCAGGTAGTTTAATATAAATTTTTTTTAGAAACATTACACTGAGAGAATTTTGTTTATTATTATTATTTAGTATTTGATATTAGAAATTAATTCTAAGATTGCATTTTATAACGTCCACGGGTGACTTTGACCATTTGCTATCAGGATCTAGCCAAGAATCGTAACTGCGACTTTCAGATTGATGGGTAAGCGCGCTACCCACCAATCTACAGGGCACATAGAATTTTGTTTATTATCCTCTGACTTTTAACATCACATGAAGGAGAAATTAACAATTTATCAGTTATTGAAAATTGTTATTAATGAAGCTAATGAAACAATTTAATTAATACATAATTCGCTTAATGATGAAATATATTATGCAATCAATGAAACAATTCGAAAGATTTATAATGCATTATTTTTTCAATGTATTCTTATTACTGTTTCTGCTTAAATCTTTTAATGTTTTAATTTTTTTTACAAAACAAATCAACAATTCACACTTTTTTTCTTTTTTACTTAAAATAAACAATTTTATGGTGTTAACTTTGATTCTATGGGGTCATCATCTCTGACATTAAAACGTTTAATCTTTATCTCTAAAATATATAAACACTTTATTAAAAATACATATAAAACGTTTTAATAAAGACATTTAAAAGTGTTTGCAAAAAAAATAAAACACTTTTATTTTAAAATAAAAAAAGTCGTACTAAAACTCCACCTTCTTTTATTTAAAAAAGTAAAATTCGGTCAACAGCATTATCATTAGCAAACAAAAACCAAAAGCACCAACAAAAGCTGTATTTTTGTTGTTGTGTCTACTGCTTTGCATTCACAGTGTTTTTTTCTACATTCTACAAATCTAGTCAAAGTACTTAGTTGTTCGTATCTGCATATCTAAAAAGGCGTGAAATTAATTTACATAATTTTACGCTCTTTGATCGCTTCAAATTGCCTTCATGGCCCTTAAAACCAAAAACAGAAAAGATAAAACGTTCACACAATAGTGCTTAAGGCCATAATATATCGTATGGGTTAGTGCTCATTCTTTTTGCTGCAGTGCGGTTTTAAGAAACTTGCAAAACATAAGCCTAAACTGTAAACTGCAGAGTAATTTAAGGCATTTTACTCCTGAACTGTTATTTTTATTTTTAATGTGACTGTTGTTCAGCTCAATGGTGTCAAGTGAATATTTACGCCTCCCCATACACCAATGTAGTGAATTTTATATTAAATATATGCTAAACTAGAATATTATTACCAAGCAAATAAAAGCGCTAAATTGTTAACTCAAGTTATTTGAAATGCCTTATTGAGACTATAAACATCTTAGGGAGGATCTAGCATTATTATAAAGTTTGAGATTAGTGCTTATGGCATGAATGTAATGAGTAAAACAAATAAACTAATGATACACCCAAATATATGGCGGTTTCTGTTCTCAAAAAAAATATATAATATTTTTAACAGGTTGACTAAAACTGCACAAAATTATTCCTTTTTTTATGATTTGATTAACTTTTTAAGCAACATTTATTGCTAAAGTATATTTAGCGTTTTATATACTTAACGCTTTTAAAGCGATTTGCGAAATCTGATAACATTGACACAAAAATCAACTTTGCGTATTAAATTAATAAATAAATTTTGCTTCAAAAGTGACCAATATTAAATTTTTATGCAAAATATCTTGTTAAATCTCATATTTCCTATAAACACAAATTAAATAATTTGCTTAATTATATAAACAAGTAGTAAACACAGTAGAAAAAAAGGGTATTATCTCACCCGCGCAAAACATGTACCATTTTTGCATCTTTTATATGCAACATGTTGAGAACACAATGCGTTTTTTTTTTTAAATAAAATGCCAACATTTTTGGATGGCAGAATATGTGGAACCTTTTTGTTAGAATAGAAAACGCCAATAATTTGATACCTTTTTACTTGCTGAAATTTTAAAGTTCTTATTTTTTCTTCTCAGGATTTGCTCAACGTCAATCAACATGTTTCCTTAAGCTAAAATGCTCTTTAAATTTGTTGTTTAAATATTTTTCTCAATTAATTGTTTTTTGTAACATCAGTTTAGATTATTTACAGGCCATCCTTCCTTCAGCTACTATTGCAAATGCATTTTATAACAAAAATTAAAATTATAAACGAAGGTGCTTCCTTAAATCTTTCTTTAGTGTTTTATGAAACTCTCTACTAACATGCTACAACGAGTCCTTAATATATTTTCCTAAAAACAAACAATTAATTATGGTTCTCAATAGAGAATAACAACAAAATTTATAATTGAATTTTCGTACATAAAATGTGAAAGCCAGAGCACCAAGACACAAGACACTAGAAAATGATTCACTATAAAATCTCAGTAATGCATTTTGCCATAAATAAAAGGGATCCATACAAGAAAAAAACAAAAACAAAAACTTAAAAGTTTTCTTGATTGCTTGCGACCACATATGGTTTTTAGTGTTGAGAAACATACATACAGGCACTAACACACAATCTTCTTATTTAATAGGTTTTTCTTATAAGCATGAGTATTAAACATTGACATGCAAGTTGTTGCAAGGTAAGTAAGTAAATCTTAAAATTAGATAAAAAATAATATACAAGTGAGTGTGCATGTGCTTGTTTCGTAGCTTCTTCTTCCAAACTGAATGTATTCAATCATTTTCAGACAACATATAAACTAAATTGTTCTTATATTTTTTGAATTAATTTTTAAATGAACTTAAATTGAAATGGTTGATCTGGTGGACTTCAAATTTACTAATTTTTTTTAAGCCAAGTTTTAGTGAAACTTCTCTTAATGATATAAGTAAATACTAAAACAAGTGATATTTAAGTGTAGCTGATTTCAAGTCCATATTAAATCTGGGGTCCCCAGTATTATGCTGTTGAAAGTCAAAACCATAAATAGGCTTTTCAAATGTCCAATACACCGATTAGCGCTTCTGCTTCTGAAGCAACATCCACAACTAAATACCATAAACAGAGTCCCAAGGACACTGCAACAAGCACCGTAAGGGTTGCCAATGAAACCATACATGAAAACAAGTCCGAGTTGCTTTATGAGTCGAGAATTAAAAAAACCGTGACTTATTAAAACTCATTAATCTGGCTACCGTCATGGTATTATTTATGATGAATAGAGGATTTGGAAAGAAATTGGTTATTCATTTTGAAGCAATTGAAATAATCAATCTATCAAACACTGAATGAAAGCTACTTGTTTATTATGACTTGAAGTCTTATTAAGCTGAAACATCAGTCGTATCAATGGCACTCCAGCTTTGCAGACAATCTGTGACTTTTTGATTAAAAAACCATTTTTTTTCGTCAATTATTTGCCGTTTTGTTTTTCAACATAAAATAATTTTAGATCAACACATTTTAGCGTATTAAAATTTTTTTTTTAATTTCCTTCCAAATAATAGATTTTCCTAAAAGCCTTAAAAAACTCGCCTCTTAATTCGACCCAAATCTCTTACCACCCAGCCATTTTTGTTATGCTGGATGAGTTAGCAATTCGTAGCCCAATTTATGGATTTTTTCCATATCAAAAACATATCCCCAAAAAGTGTGGCCGTGATCTTGTTGACTGACAGGCTCACATCTATTCCTTCTTTGCTGCACGTCCATCGAGTGAAACCCACTCTTTTGATTGTTGCTTGGTCCCTGTGGGATTTGCAATGGATTCATGTTTCATCTAAGGTTATACAGGGTTTGCCAAAAATTATACATGCTTGTAAGGATGTTATACTTTGAACCGGTTAACACCATCATACTAAACTTAACGATCGAACAATTAAAATTTAATGAAAAATAATAATAAATGCGTGCCTTTTTTTCCACCCTGTATAAAAGAGTAAACACTAGTTCGAACTTGCGGTCTAACCGTGCGAAACATTGACTTGAAATAATCATACGGTTGCGACTGTGAACAATCGCGGCACACAGCTTGCGGATAGCTTTTCATGTTCAAATATGTTGAGATGTCTCAGCCACCTTATGCACTTCATCTTCGTATCATCCATGAATTTTAACCAAAACTGTGTTTTATTATTATT
The DNA here is from genome assembly GCA_947397855.1 of Thelaira solivaga. Taxonomy (NCBI): domain Eukaryota; kingdom Metazoa; phylum Arthropoda; class Insecta; order Diptera; family Tachinidae; genus Thelaira; species Thelaira solivaga. The sequence continues at coordinate 61,323,693 of OX377612.1, read as the reverse complement.
TTATCCAGTCTTTCAAAAATTTTTTATAAAAATTATTTAGAAACGTGAGCATTTTTCCCATAAAATTGCTAGATGAGTTGATCGCTAGATTAAAGAAACAAAAAAATTTTGTTTAAAAAAACTTTTATAAAGACTTTGTTAAGTTTTCAAATTCATTTTTTTATTTTAAAGTATCGATTTTTTTCATTAAACATGAAACAGTGGGTCGTCCTTTTTTTTTTTTTTTTTTTTTTTTTGAAACTCATTTTTAAACAATTTTCCCTCAACATTTATTTAATGTACTTAGCATATCCACATGTATGCATGAATGTGTATATTTTTGTTGGTTTAATTAAGACTTAACAAGGTCTTTACACTTTTTGAATTGTTGTCATTTCTCATATAAGCACACTAACACAAACATAAGCGTACATATACCCAGTTTGAGTAACTTAGTTCGCACATACAAATCGAGAAATTAAATTTTTATTTTATTAGAGCCACAACTTATAAAGTAAAGTGGATTTTAAGAGTTGAGACCCTTTTTATACCCGTAAAAATAGAAAAAAAAAAAACAAATAAAAAAAAACATCAACATCCTTTTTTTATTTTATTTTAGAGGCAAAGAAGTGGCCGGTCAACTAGACTTTAATATAAGTATTTGTTTAAAAATCCCCTAACCCTCTCCCCCATAAACCCAAAATGCACAATTGTGTATGTGTGTATTTACAGACAGCTGTGGCCTTGTTGTAAAGCGGGACACTTGAAGTATTATGCCCACATTAACACTGGCTACAACAACTTATTCATGGACAGATATAAGTACATACGTAAAAACCCTTATCCCTCAGTTTTTTCATTTATTTTATTTTAAAGTATACTCGTATGCTTGCTGCCGCTGGATACTTCATGTGTTGTGTGACTTATTTTAGCTTTGGGACATTTCCGCACTTACTAAGCAACTTCAATCCACTAGTCCTTTGTACACCCAGTACCTTTTGGCAATAAAAAATTAAAAAATGAAAGAAAGAATTACTACACATTAACAAACAAATTTGCAAATAAGGCAAAGAGTAAAAAAAGGCAAGAACGAAGAATCACATCACAACCAACATTATGTTCAAATGAACAGAAGTGGGTAAAGCTTATTTTAAAATCGAATATGTTGATTATGCGTTTGGTATTTGTTTAAACAGTAGAGATTAAAATGATAGTATAATTTGCTTAAATCTAACATTTTTTCTAAGATACCAAAAATCTAACAAAAGCTTTGAATTAATATGATTAATTAATTAATTATTTTTTTTTTAATTAAAAATTTATTTAATTAAAATTAAAATTTTTTTTATTAAATAAAAAAGTTGGAATATTGATTAATGCTCTTATCCATTAAAATTTGACGTAGACTTTAGAATAAAATTTATAAAAAAATTTTATGAAAAATTTCGATAACGTTGACTTTAAAGTCTACGTTAATTTCTTTGGGGGTTACTTTCTTTATGTAGCTGGTGCTTCTATAACATAAACGATCAAATCGTAAAGAAAATTTCTAAAAACCCATAATTTTTTTTTTGTTTTGATTAATTTTCTTATGAAGTTTCTAGACTAAATTACAGAAAGAGTATGTTAATAAATAATTTAATTATAATTATAATTCTTGTCTTTTTAATGAACCTTCGAAACCAGTTACATTGAAAATCTTTACTAAATTTCATTTAAGTCATATAGTCTTTAAAGAAAATTGCCTCTTTTAAGAAATGCTATAATTTTGCTTTTAAAGGTATTTTTGTAATTTAAGCCATCCTGTAGTTAAGGACAATCACAAAAAAAAAACACATAAAATAAACATATGTGTGAGTAAATATTTTATTTTGGGGCATTAAAAAGCTTTCATTCTACCTAAAGTCCAATAAGAGTATTTTTACTTAAGTTTGTACTCGTTTGTGTTTTATCTTTTGGTTTCCTTTTTTTTTTTTTTTTTTTTTATTTAACATAAATCTGATTAACATTTTTAGAATTTGCCTTTTAATGTGATTTTTGATTAAAATATACTTAGTTTTTTGTTTTGCTATTCATTTGTCCTAGAAGACAAAAAAAAAAAAAAAAAAAAAAAAGACTGCAACCCTAAGCCCAAAATGTTGAAATTTCTCAGTCCCAGTGAAAAAATAAAATTAAAGGAAATCGTCTAGATTTATAAGCTACCGCTTAAATAGACAGAAATTACTTTGAACTATTTTTAAATTTTTTTTCTAATTTCCATATACCCCCGTGCTGTTGCTTTAAAGGGTTTTTAGAATTCCCCACTTTTCCGAGGTACCATTCCCAATTATTTTAATCTGTAGGCTCTAAGCTTTCTGGAACCTTTTTAACATTTTCTGAAAACTTTGTAGTTTTTATTTTATGATGAAAAACGGAAACTGATAAAATCCTTGAGAAGAACAGTACGGCTGATCATTAAACAAGAGGTATGAGTAGCAAAATAAATATGAGTATGAGTAATATTGCCCATTACATTGTTGGGTTTTATTTTAATTTGTGTGAGTAAGTGTGTGTTTTCATCACTTTATAAATTGTTTAAATAACGATGTCGACATATTGTCCTTTCATTTTCTATTTATTCTATATTTGTTTTAAAACCCCCTTCTCTTTTCCATTTTCCCTTTTCTATAAATATAGTTTTTCTAGATTCTTGCAGTTAGCGAAGTCCATTTAAACAAGCTAAATTCGGCTGTTTAACATAAGAATATTTTTAATTAAATTTTAATTAAAATAATTTTTTTGACTAAATGTTTTTTTGTTAATCTTAAAATAAAATGAAAAAGAAACGAAAGAGACGACATAAAATTGGTATTCATGAAGTCACCGTTGACAGTAATCGATTTCAATTTAATATTATATAAGACGCTTTAAAGTCCCCGTTGAGTTGAAATAGTGACAAATATTTATCGCCATATAAAGCGACTTAGAGCCCTGCAACATTAAATTTTTTGGAATATTTAAAAATGAAAAGTTGTAAAAATTAAAAGTGAATCGTATTTAAAATTAAGAAAAATAAAAAAAAAATTTTATAAAGAAACTTAAACCAATTGCTGAACAAGAAAGCAAACAAATTTTATCAAAACGGTTTTATAGAGATGCAAAACCTAGCAAATTTAAAGCCAACTAAAAAAAAAATCACTACAAAATTAAATGGGTACCCATATACTAATTTAATGTAGTGTACTAATTTACAAATCTAAATGTCGCAGGTTTCATTTCTGTCTAGACCCTGGGTGTTTTCTGCAGACTTGTGTTTTTTAAAAAATTTTATTAAATAATTTTAAATTTACAAAAATAGAAATTTTCTAAAAAAAGGATATATGAGGAGTGCTCACGTCCTTCAACATATTGTAATGAATTTCTTAGGATCTATAGCCTATATAATTCTACAAATATTTACAAATTTTCATTTAGTTCTGCTTGAAACATGAAACGCTTTATATATTTTGATATAAAATATATTTTTAATAAACGAATTAAAGTTCTGTTATATTTAAAATTACCATTTTGAATGACAAGAAGTCAAAAATAATTGTTATAAAAATAAGAATAAAAAACTTAAGCTAACCCACGATTAAAATTATTTAAGCAAAATATATTTTTTTAACATAATATGTATGTATGTTCGTGCCTTTACGCCAGAGTGATTTAAAAAAAAAAATTTTTTTTTTAGAGAATTTTTTTTTTTTTTTAATTTTTATATATCTAATTATCCATTTCACAATAGATAACAAAAAATTTTTTATATAATTTAGTATCTCATAAGTAACTTTCATCCTGGAGAAAAACATTTTTTTTTTTAAATTCATTTTGTTTACACTTCAACCTCTATAACTTAAGCCGTTCATTAACCGATTTTCAAAAAGCATGCTTTGCTTGAAAGATAAAAACCCTTTGGGAAACAAAGAAGTTGAGACTCTTTCAATTCGTAATTCTAAAAAACCCATTTTTCATTACATTTACCTATATAAAATCCGATTGCAAACAGACCTAAAAAAACTAAAGGTATTTTCATTGTCTATGGCATAGGTGGGCACAATTTAGTATTAGTGAGAGAAAAATAAATTATGAGAGAGTAACCCAGTAAAAATGATGACAAATATTTGATACGAAGTGTTATCATTGGGTTTACTATCATATTAATATGAAAACAATTATATTCCTTCTTTATTTTAAAGGCATTGTACTCGTAAATGCATTATTTACAATGAAATATTTTTCAAAAAGCATTATCAATTTTGAATTGAAAAAAAAAACTTGCTAAGCATCTGCACATGTCCATCGGTCGCTGTTTTAGCGATAACTAAATGAGCGTAAGCATATGTGTGAATTTGCTTGTTTCACTTGGTTGCAAGCAGACTTTAATTTTACCCATGTATGATTTATGGACTGCAACAAAACAGAGAACCCTGTAATTAATGAGCTGGTGTATTTGAAAGTGGTATAAATTCACGTTTTTAAAAAATGTGTCAAAGCTTGTTTTTGTATTAAATGACCTTTATTTTTTTAAGTAGACTAATACCACTTTCAAATGTTCAAATGTTACTGAGAATAATTATTATTTAATTTCTAAACTGATACAATAAATACTTTAACACAAAAGGAGCTTATCAGATGATCAATATTAACCTATTTCCATTTTCTTCTTTAGCTGCCCTGTTCTACTTAACTTAATAATGTTTTTAGAAGTAAAAACAAAAAAACAAAAAAAAGGGAACATAAAACCTGAAAAACTCATTTTCTACACTAAAATTTAAATATGCAGCCATATACTCTTGTTAAATTTTATTATTATTTTTCAAAAGCTATTAAAATCTGAAACCTTTTCAGTATATATAAAAAAAATCATTTTTTTGTTTAATTTCTTGCCTAAAATTTTTTTCTTTTAACATTTAACAATCAGTCTTAAAGTTTCAATTAAATAAATTAAATTTAGTTTTACTGAGCTCACGTGCCTTGAAACTAAAACAAATAAAAAGAATATTTGGCAAAAATTTATTAAGAACCCCAACTTAAAATAAGCCCTCAATGTCAGTTATTGCTAGACTAAAATTGAAAACAGAAAAACTCTTGTAAAGTGACCTCGTAAGACTTCAATTTATATACGGTCGAGAGTGCGTGTTTTGGTCATGTAATCGCATTTCAATTGGGTAAAGATGAAAGCAGCCAGCATTTAACTCTAACCTTTAATTTAACTAAAACTAAAAACAAATGAAACCACAAAAACCTTAAGATACCAAGGGAACATGATTTTAAAAGAAAATTGAAAATTCCTTAAAGTCAAAAGCAAGATAATGGGTTCCTTAAGATTTTGTGTGACTTGAAAACAATAAATACTTATATAGTTTGACACTGTCTTAGTGTCAAATTACTAAATGTTATGGTGTATGTATACAAGTAGTTGTAGTTTATAAGGAAGTTTTAAGAAAGTCGTAAAACGCTTTCAAGCATACAAATTGCACAAATAACACTACAGGCCAGCTTTGGACAAAGCAAAACAAAAACAACAAAATATTTATTTTAACTTTTATTTATGTATTTGTGTTAGTTGCACTAATAACTTTTCGTATATAAACAACAAATTACTCACACACACATACACACATATGGCTTCTTTTAAAAGCAGACATGCATGTTTTGAATTTATATAGCCGGTTGGCAGGCAGTAGTAGTTGAGAGGCTAAGGCTAGATAGTATTAGTTAGTACTCGTAGTAATATATAGGGTCCGCCATCGAACGTTTTTTTTTTTTCAACTAGTGCTTATTGACAGATAATTAATTTTATCCTTCCGCTGAAAGAATATGGTTGTGTTTTCGCTTACAGAAGATGCCGATTTTGCCGAAAAAATCATCTTTTCAGATGAAGCTTATTTTGATCTTGGCGGGTATGTAAACAAGCAAAATTGTCGCATTTGGGGCACAGAAAACCCGCACGCCTACATTGAAAAGCCGACGCACCCAAAACGAGTCACTGTTTGGTGCGGATTTTGGTCCAGAGGCATAATTGGGCCATTTTTCTTCGAAAATGAGCAATTAGTGGCCGTTAGTCAATGGCGATCGTTATCGGGCCTTGTTAAACGAATTTTTGTTCACAAAAATTGAAGAGGAGGATATTAACAACATTTGGTTTTGGCGCTACGTGCCACACAGCCGAAACTACACTCGATGTTTTTATAGCATTAAAAAAAAAAAAGTTATTTGGCGGACCCTATATAATCATTAAATTGTACACAAAACTATTTTAGTAAACATTTTATTTGGGCATTTGCTGCAAGAATTTCCCTTAATACACTAGTATGTAAGTCTGTGTGCTTACTTATCGAAGGTGGTATTGCTATTTATTTGTTTGCATGTGCACTCAAGGGTTTTAAAAACTTTAAATACAAATACACATGTTTCCTTCAAGCTACATAAAACAAGATAAACGCCTTTTTACAGTGTAACGCATGGCAAGTTTTTAAACATACTGGTACTGGAGCGTTTGTTAGGAAAAAACAACAACTAATGGCAAATAAAAATTTCAAATAAATTCTTTTAATGCAATAGTCCGCTAAAGATCACAAAATAAAATACTTTGGTGATATGTGAACATTTTTGCCATAAAACAAGCCTTTAAATGAATTCTTTTAAATCACAAAAAATATTAAAAATTTTATTTACAAATAATTATTTTATTGATTAAATTTTTAATTGAACCAATTAAATATATAAATAATTTATTTAAATATTAGTCGAAATAAGCATAACCACTATTGGCGTTTTCTATTCTCAAAAAACATTCTGCTACTAAATTATGTAATATTTTAAACAGGTTGCCTAAAACTGCACAAAGTGATGCCTTTTTTATGGTTTCAATAGAACAAAAAAAAAGTTTATCATGCAAAATTTTTATATTATTTATTTATTATTATTTATTAATAGATTTCATAGATTTGTATACAAATATTTTTATATGTTTACCGCTTTAAAAAAAAGTAAAAAATTGCACCTAAAATAAAATAAAAATTAAATTTTGCATTTTTATGAAAAATATTTTGAGGGAGAAAATGTTGAATCTAATTTTTTATATAAATATAAATTAAATAATTTACTTATAATTGTATAAACAAGTAGTTGATACAGTTGTAAAAAAGGGCAATATCTCACCCTCACTTATAAATTGAGTGCAAAACATTTACCATTTTAGCATATTTTTTATGAAACATGCTGACAACAGAACATGATATTGATTTTAACTATTACATTTTTTTGACAATAGAAGCCAAACATTCTTCAATGGTAGAATATATGCAACACTTTTATAAGAAAAGAAAACGCCCTATGTTAGCTACATATGAATCAATTTTAGATAAAACAAGTCATGTCAGACTGTAAAAATGTTTGGCAAAAAATAGTGGTTACGCTTATTTCGACAAATATTTTCGTTATACAAAATAGGGGTTTTGCATTTACAGACATTTTTTTAAGTTTGTTGAATATCATATTTAGTTTTTCTAGTATAAAACCGTGTATATGTGTGTTATGAGATATTTTCCTTAATTTAGAATTTTCTTTTTATAAAAAAATTATAATTTTTTTATTGGTTTTGATTTTTAAATTTTTTTGTTGAACCTTTAAAAGTAATTGAACTGGTTCTAAGTACTTCCTTTAATTCTATTAAAATAATTACAAAATAAGAAACACTGTGTTGTTTAATTTACAAATGTCAGGATTTTAAAATACTTTAAGGCGAAGTCCTGCAACTCGCTTTGGTTTTTGTAATAGATTATGTTCAAGAAAATAAAATAACATGTGTAGTATTACTTATGCGAGAAGATTACTTTATCCTTTTTCTTATACATCTGTGTGTTTTCCATGACTTATATTTTTATTAAAGGCATTATCAACCATTTGTCAAGGGGTCTTAATTTGCCAAAAAAAAAAAAAAAAAATAAGAAAAAAATATATATAAACTCATACTTTTATTCATTTGAGATAAACAAAATTTTTTTTTTAAGAAAATCATTCACATGACAAACAAACATGCATAAAACTTAAAATTTTGTTTTAAAAGCAGAAAATTCCAAACTTGCAATTATTTGGTGTTGTGACCATTAAAACTGTTTGTTTGTTTGATTGTTTGTGTTTTTAGAATTCTTGAATATATTTTAATGCAAACCATTTGTGTATGGGTGCGTGTGAGTCTGCCTTTAAGGGTAAAAAGATTTCACAGATTCATTTGAATGTGTTATTTATGCATGAATGCATTTGGTCAGAAATTTGTAAAACATTTCAAAAGATCTTAAAGAAATTAACATTTTTAAGATGTTTTTGAAAGTCTTAAAAACAAAATGGACACTTATGTTAAGATTTTACAAATCCTTAACAGCAACACAAAAACAAAACTACCAATAATAATTTGCATATCAAAGTCAAAAACAGCAGAAAACCACACACGCATACTCTGGTTAAAATAATGAAAAAGAAAAATCAAACAGGCCGGTGTTTGTCGGCTTCTCTTTTCAATTTATAAATTGTTAATTTATTAAGAAAATAGCAACGAAAAAAAAAATTGGTTCAGGCTTTAAATTGATTATTAAAGCGACTCATTTAAAAATTAAAAAAAAATTATAATTTTTTTTAACGAAAAGAAACGAAAATAAATTACGCGTTTACCAGAGACTGCACCACATCAAAGTGACCACTTGTTAACTAACTTAGCTGGGCTGCCTTTCCAGCTGACTGATGTCTGTCTATTTGCTTTTTTTTTTGGTTGCTCATTTTTTGTTTTTTTTTTTTTTGTCCTTATAGAGTCCCTTCATTAACATTTTTCACTTTATAATTATGCTCTGACTACTTCGTATGCAGCATTCCCCAAGGCTTCCATTAAATAAACAAAAATAAGAACTACACGCACATTAAATAAACACTACCAACAACGTCCTTTTTTTTTGCAGCAAATAAAAAATATAAAGAAAGAAAAATTACAAGAAATTAAAAAAAAAATACTACTCGTACATCATAATTTTCCATAAGAACCATTAAAATCTAATTCATTCATTCATGTATGAGTGTGCTGCTGTGGGTATTTCTAATTAAAATTAATGTCTACTTCAGATTTTTCTTTAAAAAATTTCCAAAACACAAAACCCAACAAAGTTGATTTAATTTTTATGTGAAAAGGGCTTTTAGGAAAATATATAATTTAAATCCTCTAGCAAATAAGCAAAAAACAAAGCGAGCGAATTTTATTATTAACCCCCTGAAAATTCATCAATTCATTAATTCAGTGAAATGTTCATTCATTTCAGAAAATATTAGCATTCACATGTTTTTATTGCATTCACGATTGGTCATTGGGCTCACCATATTTTCATACCCACAAAAGACCAACTTTATCTCTTTGGAATTGTTTTCCTTCCTGAGACCCCTTTTGCATTACTTCGGGGTGAATTCTGTGTGATCTATCATGCCATCATCTTTTACCTATCTACGTCCAGACTCTCCTCTGTTTCCTCGGAATTCATCACTGCAGATTCTTTGCTCTCAGCACATTCTCCAGAAAATTTGCAACTCCATTCCATATGATCTCATTGATTATTATTTCTTTCTCTAAGTTTTCTGCAAAAAAGTTGCCCATCCACATTGCAGCTCTGATCCCAGCGGCAGCACTCGTCCACGGTCGTGCTACATTTGTTTATATTATATAAGTTTATATTATATATTACACTGGTCAACAAAATTTTGTAACAAGAAAGGTACTTACCAATTTGGAATTATCTAAATACCCTCATTTTATCACCGTATTTATTTTGATTCCATCAGTTTTCGTGTTACAGCTACTACCCGTAAAATTTAAAATTAACTATTTTTGTTCCACTTTTGCATTCAGAGATTTTATTTATGTGAATAGTAAAGTGTTTTTTTCTATTTATTGAGCTAAGCGACTGTTAAATAATGTCAAGAAAGTGCAAAAATGATCCTGACAGGTTTTGTTATATTTGTGGTAACATTACTTTTAAAACTCAGCGAAGGAATTTTACACCATTAGTGACTAAGCTATATGAACAGTATTTTGGCTTTGCCGTCGGACAGCAAGACAAAGCGTGGGTTCTACACATCTGCTGTGTTACATGTGTGGGTCTTCTTACTGGATGGGCGAGGAGATCTCGATCTATGCCATTTGCAATCCCCGTAATTTGGACAGAACCAACGAATCACTCATCTGATTGTTATTTTTGTGTTACTGATACGAAAGGTATCACAATTAAAACAAAAAATAAAATAACATATCCTGACCTGCCATCTGCTAAAAGACCGATCCCTCATAGTGAGGAACTACCTGTACCAGAACCACCAGAAAGTTATGGACAGGAGTGGTGACGGCTTTTTATATTTGAAGGAAAAGTTTCCTAAATTGAGTGAGGCAAAAATTAAAGAGGGCATATTTGTTGGCCCACAAATCAGACAATTGATGAAAGACGACATATTTAAAGAAAAACTCAGTGATTTGGAAAAATCTGCTTGGGAATCTTTCATGAAAGTAACTTTCAATTTTGTAGGAAATCACCGATCAAATGACTATAAAACTATCTGCTTATAAGGCTTTGGGTTGTAATATGTCATTGAAAATACACTGCCTTCATTCACATTTAGACTTTTTTCCTGAAAATTTGGGCGCCGTCAGCGATGAACATGGTGAAAGATTCCACCAAGACATTTCTACCATGGAAAAACGATACCAGGGCAAGTGGAGTCCACGTATGCTAGCGGATTACTGTTGGACATTACAACGAGATGTACCTGAAGCAAAATACAGCAGAAAATCATAAAATTTTATTTAAATTAATACTGTAACATAATAAAATAACTTACTTTTGTTAACAAAATCTCAAATTTTTTAAATTTATATAACATCTAATTACAAAAAAAACTATTCGTATTGGAAGCATTCTAATTTTATTATTGTCCTAAACATAGCAAGACAAAAGTTTTCATGTTACACACAAAAAGTTTTTTTTTGTCGACCAGTGTTATATTTATAAGTAGCTGTGTCCATACAGCATCTGTATTAGTCAGTAGTTTACCTCTCCAGCTTTCCTCTTGACTCATTTCTTTAAGTTCGGTATCAGTTTGAAGGTTCACCTTCCGCTTTTCTCGTTTGTCCATCGTGTCTGCCATTTTTAAATTGTTTCCTGTCTTATTTCTTCTACTGTTGTCCTCGCTGGTGTGAAATATTTCATTGAATTAATGAAAACATTTTTCTTTTAGTTTAAGTTATCACACATGAGAATTAAAATTCTTGACAGAAAATTCATGATGAGCTGATTTTATCTGTAACTTATTTTGTGAAATCAATAATTTCACTAGAATTAAGCCTGGCAAATTTGGAAAATCATAAAATTTTTATCAAATTTTGTGTGATTTAATTTCTGTAAAAAATATAAAAACAACAAAAAGTTAAATAATCGACAACAGATCATCAAACAAACAATTTAAACTAATAAATGAAATAATAAAAATGACAATTCAAAATAACTTGTGTAAAAATGTTAGCAATTTAGTAGAAATAAAAAATAAATTCAAACAAAATTAAGCCTTCAAATAACAACACACTCCTTCAACAAAGTGAATTGTTAAACAACAAATAAAAAAACAAAAATCTTATTACGTTTGTAAAGGCAGACTGAATCCTTTAAATGTTTATTTAAAATTGCAAATTTATTAAGGGAAGGATTTATAACATTAAAGATGATGTCAAATCTTATATACGCTTGAAAGCAAATATTTCTTACTTCTTGGGCACTTTTTTTGTTCAATTCTTTTGTGAATTCTAAGCCGGAGACTAATAAAATCAACGATGTGTAACTATTGAAAGAAAAAAAAAAGCAGCAATAAAAGCAATGAGCCTGACTAAAAAAATTCTCTGGTTTAAAATGATTTTTTTTTGCATAAAAATAGCAACAATTATTGAGAGTGAGTTAACATGTTTTTTTTTTTACATTTGTAAAGTAAAAGGATTATTTTTAGCTTCAGTTAAGGAAGTAGACTAGTTTAATAGATATTTTTCGTTGTACATAATTTTTCTAATTCTTTAAATAAAGAAAGAAAATTATTTTATTAAATAATTTCTTTAAAAACCAAAAAAAAAAAAAAAAAAGAATTCTTGAAAAAGAGAATAAGATTTACTTGGTGGTCTGTGACCCGTATTTAAACCAAAAAAATCTATTCTACCAGGACTATTCAGGAAATTAAAAGAAAGGGTTGACTAAGAATTGTTACAAATTAAAGGAAAGGGTTAGACAGAGACACAAGAAAAATATAAATAAATAAACAATAGAGCACATGCTTTAACATGGGAGGGTAGTGAAATTGCTTTCTTCTTTCCGCAATTATGTATTAATCACTTTAAAGTTATTTTATCTCTTTATAAAATACAAAAACTTCAAACCAAGCGGGTAAACATTAATTTGTGTTTCTTTTTTTTATTTTTTATATGAAAATAAAATTTTTTTCTACTGGTTTTCTTTGCATAGACCAGACCCTTCTGTTATTTTGCATTCACTCCCTAAAATTAATTGATTTTCAACCAATATTTTTCACATTTTTCTTGAATATCTAATGATTTTGGTTATTTTTTTTTTGCTTCCACACAACATTATCATTAATTTGGAAGTAGCGTAAGAAAAATTAAATATTTCCAGGGTTTTGTAACGCCTGGTATATTCGATAATTAAATCGAATTTTGATATTATGCATTATTATTATTACCAGGCCATTTAAAGATCAATCGAAAGGATTTATTTTGCAGCCTTATTGGATATTTTTAAGTTTTAGGCCGTAAGGGAGTCAATTAAAGTGAATGAAAGTCGCACAATTTTTCACGCATACGCTATCAAAATTTTACAAGAACTTATTAAAAGTAGAGAGAAATTATAATTATCTTAAAGTAGGCGTGGCTACTACAAAAATGTATGGCTACCTTCTTTGATGTATAAAAATCTTGTGTAAGAAATCTTTTAGAAAATCAAAATTTTATCAGGAAAAACCACAGAAACAGCCAAAAAAAAATATTTTATTTATTGATATAAAAGCAATTGAAAGGTTGTAAAAAGTCGCCTAGCACCATCATTTCCAACACAGTCTTTCAGAAGCATTTAATTTTTTTTTTTATTTTTTAGATTTTTTGTCCTAAAATTAAGCTTCTATTTCTTAATCATCTTGTCGCCATTAATAAATCACTGCCATTAAAAATGCAAAAGCGTAAAAATCCATCCAGCTGCGTAAAAAAATATTCTTACTTTTTTTATTATTTTGTTGTTGTCTTTTTTTTTTTTTTTAATTTCCAACACCGATAGATACCAACACGAAATTGGTGTTGTATCTTGAAAGGCAAGAATAGTGTAACAATTCATTATTTTCCTTTTATAACGCATTTCCTTTAATAAAATAAATTAAAAAGAAAATAAGGATGAAGAAAAAATTAAACCAAATACTGTAAGCAATACCCTTGATTATGGTGTCCACAATCTTGGTGTGACCCAAGTGTGAAGACAAAATATGAAGAAAAAGAAAATGAACACTTTACAACCGAATGAATCTAATTAAAATGTAATTATAAATCTAACCATTGTATGGAATGGTAGTAACTACGGGAGACTATCTCATAATCGCCAACAACACTTTTTCTTTCCCGTTTTCTGTTTTTGTTTAATTTTTATAATTTTATTTTTGCCTTTTTTTTTTAAACAGGAAATAAAAAAAACTTTATTATTAAAATTAAATAAAACGTTTGTTACTGTAAATAAAGCAAACCTAAAATTTGTACGTTAATAATTTGCTTTAAACTAAATTACATACTTACATTCATACGCCAACATTTTCATACAACAAAGAAAAATTCTAACATTTTAATTAAGCTTTCGCTAAGCCTTAGTTAAGATTTAAGAAAAATTTCTTAAATTATTATTTAAAAATATACAACAACATTGGATTAGTACTATTTTCTTAAATACCAATAGTTTAACAAATAGAACAAACGTCCTTTTATGCACAAAAAACAAAAAAAATTGACTTAGAATTTATAGAAAAATTTTGATAACGTTTACTTTAAAGTAGACTTGTGCTTCATAGTTGATTTTAAAAAGCGCTTAGCTTAGTTCAAAAATTAAAAAGGAAATAGTTTATTCATCTAATTCAATTGGTTTTTCTCTCTTTGAATTTGAAATTTTTTTGTTTGTAATTGAACACTTTTTGTTCTTTAAATTGATTTTGAGAAAGGGATGAAAGCATTTTTTTGAAAAATGAAAATGAAAAACAAAATAATACTAATTGTTCTAAAATTATTTTTTTATAATTAAATAAAAATAAAAATTTAAAAATTATTTTTTTTGCTCTGCATTTTACAAAAATATCAAGTACAGGGTGTCCGCCGGGAAGGTATACTACTTTGTTTGTTAATAAGAATAGATCTTATATTGATAAATGTTTTATTTATTGTCGGCAATTATGTGTGAAATACAATATTAGATAAATGTCCGCCTCTGTTAGTCTCACAAATGCGAGCCCTTTTGAGCACATCTTTCATTACATTCTCACACATTTCACGCGGTATTTCATTAATTTCATCACGAATATTTTATTTGAGTTGCTCAAGATTTTCAGGTTTGTTTGCATAAACCTTGCTTTTCAGATATCCTCACAAAAAGAAGTCTGAAACAGTCAAATCAGGCGACCGTGAAGGCCAATCAACATCACCATTTCTTGAAATAACTTGTTGTGGAAAGAGGTATCGCAGTAATTCCATTGTAATCCTGGCTGTATGCGATGTGGTACCGCCTTGTTGATACCATATGTTAATCAAGCCCAAAGCATACAGTTGTGGATTTAAAAAGTTTTCAATCATATCACGATATCGCTCCCCATTCACAGTTACCGTTACGCCGTTTTCATTTTCAAAGAAGTAAGGTCCAATGATTTCTCCTAACCTAAATTGCACCCCAGACTGGATACAAAGGTGAGTGATGAATAATTTAAGGGTTTTTCATTGCCCAAAACCGAATATTCTGTTTATTCACATATCCATTCAAATGGAAATGTGCCTCGTCACTCATTATGATTTTTAATCATATCCTATTGGCATATGTACTGCGTCATCAGCTGAATCTTATATGGAAACAAATGCAAATTCTTGTGAAAAATTGTGGCCAAAGTTGTTCTTTGAAGACCAAGCTCCTGAGCACGGCGTCGAATTGAGGTTGATGGATTGTTTTGAACACTTTCTTGAGCAGCAGTAATGTTTTCAGCCCATCTTGCAGTACGTTGTGGTCCATGCTTGGGCCTATCACCTACAGACCCTCTTTCTTCGAAATCATTCACTACACGATAAATAGTGCGTTTTGTTTACACGTTGTTTCCCCCAAAAATTTCACGTAACTTTCTCAACGTCACAGTTATCGATGATTGATTTTGGTAAAATGTTTTAACGATTAAAACACGTTATTTTATCGAATATTTTTCCATAATAAATTTGCCACGTGTCTACTTCACGACTGCCAAAAATACGAACTGTCAAGACTAATGTTTACCACAATGGCGGCAAAACAAAGTGGTATACATTCCCGGCGGAAATCCTGTATGAAGAAATTTTTTTGTTTTTGAAAGAAATCAACTGACATTTGTTTGTTTAATTTTTATTTTCATGTATGTACATGACTTCTTTTAATTTGTGTGTAAAATATCCTTAATATTTTTATTGTTAATGTGATTGTTCTTAGTGAAGTTCAACGCATCATGTTATTTTTATTTAAATCAAATTTGCTTATTATTCTTAATTGGATAGATTGTAAATAAAATTATATTAAAAAAAAAAAAAAATGTATGTACTTCACTCATTCATCTATAACTCGTTCACTTGCACATGAAGTATGGGAATATAAAATACAAACCAGTTCGTTCAGTTTAAATGAAGAAATACTTCGTTCCAAAAAAAAAAAAAAAAATTAATGTGGATTTTAAAGTAAAAAATTTATGAAAAAATAATATGAAATAACAAAAAAAAAATAAACCAAAATTCATAAAGCAAATGATTTTCTTTTTTAAATATATTAGAACTTTTTGCTTTGCTAAAATTTATTTTAAATATTTTTCAGCTTAAATAAAATAAACACATAATTTTTGCTAACATTACAAAAATACTAGAGAGTAAAAAAAACAAACACATACACAAAAGTTCTCTTTTGTTTTCATTTACAGCTGTTGAGGTTTTAATTTATCCCAAATTAATGAAAATAACCAAACAAACTGAAAGCTGAAACATGAAGAAAATACAAATTCCTCACACTCTACGGACAACAAACACACTATTTACTTTGATTGGAAAATATTTTAGAGTGTAAAGAGTAAAACAACAAAAAATTGTTGTGCTAAAATGACGTTTTGTTAGTGGGACTACCGGATGTGGTAACACAAGCAAACGAACCTATAAAACACAGAGCCACTATTTTATATTAAAATAAAAATCTATATCGTTCATGGTTTGTATTGTAAAAGGTTCTTAAACAAGCACAACTACACTCTCATAAAGCACAACCGAAAGCACACACACTAAATTAAAAAATAGAAAAATAAAAGTGTGTTTAAAGGCAGCATATTTCCCTTTGTATCTCACTGCGTGTGTCTGTGCTTAAAATACACAATAGTGCTTTAATAAATACTCTTAAATTTTTGTGTTTGTATTTATTTTTTGGTAATCAATGGAATATTATTGGCTGTAAATGTAAACCTACATGGCCTTTTAAACGAAAAAGCATAAAATACACACGCACTTATTAAGCACATACACAAAGTACTCATACAAGCACAAACTTATAATCGAATTCAAGTACACCACACAAATGACTACAAATTAAAGATTTCTCTACGGGTCCTTATTACGAGTACGTCTTTATGTTTGCTTGGACCTTCAGTAATATTTACACGTACGTGAGTGAACTTGCAAGAAATAACCTTTCATGCTATTGCTTAAGCATTAGCGTATTTATCTTTTGTTTATCCCCTTTAGCATTAAAGTTGTTGCTATTTTTTTTTTTTTTTTTTTTTTTTTTTTTTTTGTAAAAGCGCCAGCTCAAAGTAAAAATCATTTCTATTTAACTCTTTATATTCTTACCCTACTCGTAATTGCTTCTAATTCTTTAGTGTATTTGTTTAAATATTTTTTGGTAGTTGCCCTGCCCAAACATTCACTTAAAAATTCACTTAAAAATACTCATCAGCCTTTTTTTTATCTTAAAATCTTCTTAATATGGCAGGGGTTTATCCAATTACTTCAATAGTTTCATTGAATCTATTGAAGTTTCTGATATCAAAGGCTTCATCATCTTCATTATCGCCACTCTGCCGTTTTCTTGTATCTTTTATTTTCCTTATTTCTTTATTTCATTATTTACTTTTTGTCTTTTAAGCTCTTTGGTTCACTTTTTCTTTGGCACTTCTTTTAAGAATTTAACACTACCAAACTTTAAATGCTTTTCATTTAGAAATTTAATAAAATCTAAGGAATTTTAAAGAAGTTCTCTGTTTTTGGTTTTATGTTTCAACTCATGCTGGCATTTATTTGAAAAGAATGACTTTTGCTTTTTAACAATTAAAGTTAAAAAATTTCAAAAGACAATTCGGCTGACTTAATGACTGGTTTAGTGATACTGTAGAGGGTTACTTGATTAAATTTGAGTTTATAGTTTTTGATAGTGCTTTCATTATAAAGATTTTTAACAAGTTGTTTACTTAAGTTGCCAATACTTTCGATTATTTACAAATTGTTACTAATTACTGCATAAAATTAGCCTTAGAATGTTGAAAGCTTTTGCAAAAATTAACAATCATACAATTTTTATGAAGCCTGTCTAGTCTAACTAAAAATCTGCAATTACGAAATTATCTAGCGTTTGAGATATTTTTTTTCACTCAGATATTTTTACAAGCTGATGCAATTTTTTGTTTTAATTTGTTAAAATTTCTTTATTAAATTGCGACAGCAATTGGTATTTTCTTGATTTTCTTTTAAAATAAACATATTTGTTGCTTTTATAAAAGACTGCTGAAATTTACTGGACAATATTTATAAGAGAAAGAAGAAAAGTGTGTGATCCGAAAGGTTTTCTTAAGCGGCTATTGGACGATCATGTGCGGCATGATAATATGACATCATGCTCGTATAATAGCATAAAATTGCTGTTTGACATGTTGTTAATGATGGCTTTTAAATTTTTTTTTAAATTTTCTCTTACACTTATCATATCGTGCTAATATGCCACACGCGTTCGTTGAATAGGTGGCGGAACGTGCCACCGAAAATATTATTTCACAAAATAGTTTTTTACAAACAACCAGCTCTTTTCTAAATGCAGAAACTTTCGTCTTTCGCCTTAAAATTTTTACTTAATGCAAAGTAACGCCATCGTCTGTCTATGTTTTAATTTTGTTATTGCCCAATATATTTAAAAATTATGGGCCATATTTTATTAAGAGCCGATTTTTCTTCATAAGAATTATATGAATTGAAAAAGTCGTTTTTAAAAAGATAGCGACTATAGTGTGACTATAATTATGGCCCTTTGTTTTTTTTTTTCTTTTTAATTAAAAATCATTTCGACAAAAATCTATCAAAATTATTGCAATTCAGCTTAAACAAGTAAATATTTCTAAACTAAAACAAAATATTCCAGATAAAAATCTCTTTTTGCAATAGCTGAGTAACTAACAGCAAACAAAATAACAAACAAACAATTTTCACATTATGTATGAGTTTTATATGCTAAAAAATAAAAATTTCAATGCCTTGCAATGTTTGCTTGTTTTGTGTTGTTTTAAGAACAATTTGGCAAAGTGTTTAGGAAATTTGGCCAGGCTGTAAATAAAATACACTCAACAAATAATGATAGTTTGTTTAGGTTGCAAAAACAAATATCTTTATCAAAAACTTTTCAGGAGGTCTAGCAATTTGGTCTCTGACCAAAAAAACAAATTGCAGAAAAATCTATTGAAAAATAAAATTCAACTGCTGGAAAAGTGAATACTAAAAATGTTTTAAATTATTTATTAGTTAGTTTTATTTGAACTTTTTCTTTTTAATTAAAATGGCTATTTTGTTAAGCTTGAGGTCTTATTTTTCAAAAATTTATTTTTATATCGATATTTCGCTAAAATTTTTGTAGCTTCTTCAGGATATAATTATAAATTAACAAGCTTAATAAAATAGCCATTTTAATTAATGTTTTAAATTTAAAAAAATTAATTTCTTATTCAAACAACTTTTCTTTCTGAGTGTATTTAAAAATAACCAACCAAAAATCAGTGGCTGAAAAACTAAGTAACAACCACAGACTGGTACTAAATTAAAAAAACACCTTAAAAAACTAAAATAAATACAAATGAAAAATGCTTTTGGAGATGGTAAATATTTCAAACTGAATTTTTGACTTTAGTTAATGCTGAATGCAAAGCATAGTGTTTCTCTTTTTTGGCTACCGTTTTTTTATAGATTTTTTGTTTTATATTTTTATAATCAAGGTAGGAAGGAGTTACTTGTTCCTCTCCTTAAATTTGATAAATTGCAATTATTTTTTTTCCTTTTTTTTAATTTTTTAAAGCAAATTTTTTTTTTTGTGCTTATTAATTTTGTGTTGGCAAACAATAAAGTGGAGTAAGAGAAAAATAAAATAAAATAGTGGTAGACTAATTTAAAATTGTTAAGATAAAATGCAAATGAAATGCCTCAACTACTAACTAGGTAAATGCTAAATCATATTTTTGCTACCTGGTTTTTGCCACCAATTATTTGTACTTGTATTCTTTACCCTTTTCAAAGAGTTCCGAGATGGAAAACTAGTTTTTGTTTTTAGTAAATTATATGAAATTTTGAAAAATTTTTAAAGAGTTTAGAAATAGTTTAACCTCTTTAAGAATTCTCATACATTTTTTTCTAATAAAAAAAAATAATTTTCCATCTCTGAAATTTTTAAAAACTTTTTAAATTTTTAGAAAAAAAGCCAAGAAATTATTTTTCGAGTAAAAATTTAAATTTTTTGTTAAGTAAATTTTTAAGGTTTCTTAGCATTTCTATAAAAAACAGCTAGACTTTGGGCAAAAATCGAAATTGAATACATGACAATTATTATACTAACATAATCTTCTAGGATAAGACTGTTTACCGAAGTAAGAAATAAATAAGTGCATTAAAATTTCACGAGCAAAATTTTTGTTAAACGTTTTCACACTTTAACTCCACAGCTTATGGGTCTTTTTTAAATAAGAGTCAAAAAAGTAATATTAAATGAAGTGTTAGAGAGTTCAAAATTTCAAAAATCGTTTTATGTATTTTAAATGCAGGATTCGCATTCGCAATTAAAAGTTATAGCCAATTTCGCCATTTCGCAGTGTTTCGTAATAAGCCACTAGCAGCTGATTTGAGGCTCACTAAATACACAAAAATTCTTATGAAAAGAAACTCGACCAAAGCGTAAGAATTTCTTCATTTCTATTCCTATTGTTGTAGTTTTTTTGGGTGAATGTATGAAACTTTGTGGAAAAAATCTGAAGAATTTATTTTGAATATTTTTGTGTTAAATTAATTTTTGTTATAGGCTGCCTTATTCAGCTTGTGGGGGTGGTAACACTTCCCTTGCCCCTATATTCACAACTTTAAGTGGGAATATGTAAGCTGGTATTAAATTTTGCCAGCAGTAAATTTTCAGATTGTAGCTTTTAGAGGTTTTGAGATAAAATAATTTTTCTATTAGAAGCTGCCCTCTAAACGCTGCTCTTACTTTTCATGTAAGAAAACATTTTGTCTTGTAAACCAATTTCGATTTGTCCTCTAATCCTGTTTAGGTTGAATACTCAACTTAAACTTATTTTCTTTAAATTAATCTCATATTAAAATATTCCATCTCTGGTCTGCATACAAAAACACCTTTAAATTATAAAAGACTAAGTAAAAAAAAAAAAAAAAAACAAAATAATCAGAAAGTTGTTGCTAATACTAATACTCATTTAATTTTAAAGTTCGAAGGTGTTGAAGATAATTTTTTGCACAACGTTTGTACTGAGCCCATGCACAAGAAGGTACGTAGGTTGGTACTAAAAAGAAATATAAAATCATAAATCTAAGAAAGGGATTGTGGACTTGTGCATACATCAGTAGAGCAGTACATAAAAATAAGTGTCTGTGCTGTGAGTACAATAAAAAGCAGCATCTTTTTAGTAGATCATAAAAATTTACTCTAGCAAGAGCTATAGAATATAAAAAAGTAATGGCACAACTATGTTATAGACGTTCTATACTAACATATACATATTAAAGAAACAGACAACCAAATAAGGAAACTTACCACTTCCTTACTTACTCCCATTTACACTCACACTCACTCACCTTTGTTTTAGTGGCTGCATAATATTTGTCAGATAATATAATGGTGCCAGACATTGTCTTATGAATAAATTGTTATGGAAATCGAATTAATGAATACTCAGCTCTCGATGTTCTTACTCCAAGTAAAATTATATTTCTTAGGAGTCTAACAGCAGCGGCAAGCAAGCAAAAGCAGAACAGCAGTAGCTGTTAAAGTTGGAGGTTAATACCTGAGCTTATTTGTTCAACTCTTTCGTTTGTACGTAATTTAATTATGTGTTACATCAAGTGTATGCGTATGAATTTGTGTGGCTGTGAATATGTGTATTCTGTGCATACATTTTCAAAATTTTCTTCTAGGTATTGTTCACTTCTTGGATTCTTTTCTTTTTTTTTTTTTTGTTTTTTTATTTAATCTTAAAACCAAAAATGAAGGTTTTTCTTGTTTTTCTTTATCATTTACTTGTCGTACATTAAAACGTGTTTTGTTACCAGTTTTTCCTTCTATTTTTCCCCAGTTGATTGTGTAAGAAGTGCGGTTTATATTCTTTATTTTCATTTTTCATCATGTGGAATAAATTAATATAATTAAAGTAATGAGTGGTTATGGATTAGTAGATGCCATCTTTCAATACATACATATACATATGCACACACACATAATGCAGAAGTTGGCGTTTAATATTAAAAGTGAATTTAAAAAAAATTAAGTTTTAAAGGGAAAGCAAAATTACACATCAAATAATTTACTAGAGTTACATAGCAAATTATCCAGTAATGACATCGGATGGTTACTATTCTTTAAAAGATACTCCCACGTTAACAAAGCCACTATTGCGATTGCTGTTTGGTTTTTGGTGCATTAGGATAGATTTATGTTTCACTCATAGTTACAAAATTGAGCAAAAAGGGCCTCAAGCACTCCATATGATTGCGCTTGTGATCAATTGTGAACAATCGGAAGATTTTTCGTTGTACTCGTTAGCTTACTATGCTTATCCTCATCATTACTGCCACCTTTAAGATCCGAAATTCTTTACGAATCTCGTAATTGCTGTAGGATTTATCATGACTAGATGTTTTACGCTCAATACTCCACTACCTAAGCAGCTTGTTCTGCGTCTTGACACCGTTGGACATTTGCAGAGACCATGTTTTAAAGTTTCCTGTCCAACCCGACAGAAAGGACAGAAATCGTTCTGTTCCACACAGATTTTACTCATGTAATAGTTACGCCTAAAGTGGCCCATAAGTAGAAACGTAAAGTTTTATGTCATTTCTGCTGATGTTTAAAACTACCCCTGCACTCATGGTTAATGAATTTTTTTGTCTAGTGCATACCCTCTTCGGCCCTTTAGCATTCTTGCAGATTTTGTTTCTCATCTTTGCATAGTAGCGCACGAGTGAAGTTGTTGTTTACCTCGCAAAAAGCTGGATAGCTAGATAGTCCAACATTTTACTACCCATATGCTTTCAAGCAAAGTGATTGTGAACCATATTGCTCTCTACTAAAGTATTGAGAAGTGTGTAGCAATGCCAAACCAATCTTGATCGAGAGGAACATCTTGCTAATGCTCATTGCTCATGTACATGCTTTACCATCTGAGAAAATCTATAATCCGCTACCACAAGTGCCCCTTGGTATTCATATCCTTTAACACGTGGACTTTCGCTTCAAAAATGGAAACTGTTTTTCTCATTGCAACTGTCTTATGGCAACGTGGTCTTGTAATTCCTGCACCCATCAGTATACCACAACTGTTGATTTCGTTCCAATATTATTTCACCGTTTCTCCAAGCTGAGCGTTCACTACTGGCAACTTCAAAACGTTTGGAGAACGCGAGTATTTTTTCCATTCTATCAGAAACAGCAAGGTATGAAGAGTTTCAGACAGATTTTAAAATTTTCACAGGCCCACTCTTAGTGTACGCACTAAGAAAGGATAGACCAATTAGCCTTAAGGTTGATTTAGCTGCTGTTGCCCTACTCACAATATGCAGGGGGGTGAACCCAGTGATCATACCCAAGGCTAGTGTAGGGCATCGCTTCCTTTTTTCTACAACAGGCTATTTGATGCATCTTGTTGAGGATTATCTAAGCCTGTTTTTGTTCTGGCTAATATGCCTGTAGTCTAAAATATCTCAAGCATTTAAGGAGTTGCAGAACAAAATGTGTGTATTTTTTTTTTTTTTTTTCAAATAAGACGTTAATAACAACAAAAAAAAATAGAAGAGGATCAATTGAACTTTAACTTCAAGTCTTAAACTTGATTTTCATTTCTACACAAAAGGAAAGTCCACTTTTTTTAAAAGAAAATTTCTTTAATATTTTTTCAACAAAGTTTGTTGCTTAAATCCTTAAATGTTAAAAAAAATATTAAAATAAAATCTAAAAAGACAAATAATTTTACTAGATTTAATCACTTTATTTAGGGCTTTTAATTAATTTAATACAACTTGAGTGTTGGCAGTTAGAAAATTATTCTTTTTTGTCTTTTTTTTTTTGCCCTTTTCTGTTTATATTTGTAATTCAAATAATCCTTGAAACTAGCAGGGCGCTTAGATGTCATAAAACAACATGTCAATTTCTTTAAATAAATGTTATTTTAGCATCATAAAATTACTCAGATTTTTTCAAGTTGTTTTTTTTTCTCTTCTTTTTCAAAGTTTGCAGCTACTGCTTGCTGTTTATTTAGGTCTGGCCAATAAAAGACTTATCATTTCAATAAAAGTATTTAACACAAACGTTTTACAGCCTTTTTCTTTTTTTCTCTCCATTTTTTTTTATATAAAAAAATGCCTTTAAACCTTTTTAAGGACTTAAAAAAATTAAACTGCTTGCATGTTTTACAATACATACCAGAATATTTTTGAAACTCTGAAAATATTGTATTCAGTACAAAGGAGTGAGAGTATCTTTTAGCTGGTAAAAAATGTTGTAAAAATCCCTTAATCTTTGAAAATGTTGTGCAATTATTCTGTACAAGCATTCTAAGCCCTTACTCTCAACTCCTTTTTTATTTGTGCACAACTACAGCCAAAAAATGATACTAAAATGTAAGTGACCCTTTCCCCAAAGGAATCTAAAGCAGGCAAAAAATCCTTTATTTACAAACATTTTTTTTCAGTTTTTTTCCTTTTTTGTTTTAAGTAAAGGATGATAATATTAGTTGTTATGGAGAATATAAGAAGCTGCCACTCACTCTTAAACACCTTCCTTATCCGTTTATTCAAAGAAATTGGTTACAAATCAAATTTGCATTTTATTATCCAATTGCTTTTTTATATGCACAAAACGTGTGCGTGTGTGCTGTTCATAAGATCAATTGTCTTGGCAAATACTGACCCAATTTAGCTAAACAAAAAAAAAAAAAAAAAAATTAAAAATTTGTATTTTAAATTAAAGGGAGAGCTGAAAATATTATCGTACTAAAGTATTAAGAATTATATGTTTTCAAGTAAAGCAGATAAAATTTATAGTTGGAAAAGGTCAGTGGAAAAACTAATTCTGGTATTTAATTTCAGTTATTCGGCATTTCAAAAAAAATTCAGTTTTGTTTGGAAACCGAATTCAAAATTATGTTTCATTTTAAAACGAATTCATATTTTTGATATTTTCTTAACTGAATCCTCACAAATTTACCCGTTTCATAACCGAAAAAGGAAACTTGCCGAAAATCGAGTGGATTATTATTGTAATAAATGAAAAATAGGTATGCTATCCCTTTCAGTACTTATTGTACTGAATAAATAACTCATGAGAATATCATGAGTAAAAGAATAAATTTTAAAACCAATACAATTTATGGAATTAAGCACAAATAAAGATTAATATTTTGTTAAAAAAAAATAACATTAAAAATTTTAAGACTGCCTTTATTAAGTACTTGCACTTTAATTTAAATAACTCAAGTTAAAACAAGTTAAATTCGGCTGTGCCGAGTCTTATTTATATTCTACACTTCCAGAAAGTTAAGAATCTATAAATTAAATTACTTTTTGATTTTGGTAGTTTTCCTGAGCAAAATCGGGAATGGTACGAGTACTTTCGCAAAGTGAAGAATGATAAAAACCCTTCAAAGCAACAATACTGGAGTATGAGGAAATTTAAAAATTTTTTAAAAATAGTTCAAAGTAACTTTTGGGTATTTAAGTGGTACATTACAAATTAAGACAACCTCCTCTTTAAAATGATATATGTCTCATCTAGCAATCTTCTATGGTTCGTTCGGAAGTTACTTTGGATTATTTTGAAATTTTTGTATACCCCATTGCTGTTGCTCTGAGTGATTTTAACAACTTCCCAACAAACCATTAAAGATTGTGGGAAGGGACAGATATCATTTTAAACAAGAGGTTGTCTAGATTTGCAATCTATCCTCGAAATACTCAGAAGTTTCTTTGAACTATTTTAAAATTTTTTTTTTAATTTTCTATAAGCCCCAGTACTGTTGTTTTCAAGGATTTTGGCAGTTTCCGTTTTACATCATAAAATAAAAATTTTAAAACACTTCCAGAAAGCTTAGAATTTATAGATTAAATTACTTTTTGATTTTGGTAATTTTCCTGGACAAAATATAGAATGGTATCTCGGCAAAGTGGGGAATGTTAAAAATCCCTCAGAAGAAGAGTACTGGGATATGAGGGAATTTCAAAAATTTTTTAAAAATAAACCAAAAATTTTTCTTCATACTAGAATGATATATTACAAATCTAGACGTTCTCCCCTTTCAAATGGTATACGTCCCATCTTGTAATCTTCTATGGTTCGTTCGGAAGTTACTTTGGATTATTTAGAATTTTTTTTTTAAATTTATATACACCCCAGTGCTGTTGCTCTGAGTGATTCTAACGAACCATTAAATATTGTTTGATGAGACACATATAATTTAAAAGGGAAGGTTTTCTAAATTTTTAATCTACCGCCCAAATACACAGAAGTTACTTATGACTATTTTTAAAATCTTTTTTCAATTTTCATATACTGTTCCTCCAAGGAAATTTAGCGACTTCCGGACGAACCATAGAAGATTACAGAATGAGACACATATCATTTTAAAAAGTAGATCATCTAAATTTTAAATTTACCGCCCAAATACTCAGAAATCTCTTTGTGTTTTGGTGACTAATCCACAAAGTCATAATATGGCCTTCGTAAACACATAAAACTTAATAAAAAAATTTTACTAAAATTTATTTAAAGTATTGAATCAAATTTCTATTTAATTTATATACTGTTTTGAAATGTGCTAAGTCACAAGTTTAGTATAAAATTGCTATGTTTTTAAAGAATTTTTTTTTGTTTAAATTAACACTTTTTTTAGCTGCAAAACTGGTTGTTATTATCGTAAAAAAAACTGTTTTTAATAAATTTAAATTTCCCATGCCTGCTTACTACTAAATACCTTTATATTAAACACAAACAGGTCCTCGTATGCATAAATGAATAGAAATTATACTTGAAGCTTTATTTGTAGCCGACAAACCTAGACATTGTCAAAAAATTCTTTTGTCAACTTTCACAGTAAAATCAAAGGAAAAACAATAAAAAAAATTGACTTTCATATGTGGAGTACATGCAAATCCTACCACTTTTACTTTTGTGATATTTCAGCTTGTTAGATGAACAACACTATCTCTTGTTACAATTTATATCTATTTTTCTTTATTTTTTGCTATCCATGTACATACATTTTTTCCATAAAATATAACAATATGAAGCCTGTGTGCAACAGAACATTTAAAGGAATACTTTTGTTTGAATTAGCAAAGAGGTTGTGGACAAAATTCTGTTAAAAAAGAAGAAAAAAAATTAAAAAAGTAGAATATATTGAATGTCCTGGTAAATGTCAAACATGTTCTGCTTATTATACAATAAAGATTTTATATTTTTGTTATATTTTAACAAAAAAAGATGTTGGCTTTTGTGAGGGAAAGGGTTGTGTTTTGTAAATGAATGTTGCTTTTAAAAAAGAACACAATTCTGTCTGTTGGATATTGTGTCACATACATAGAAAAAAAGGATATTGTTTTAAATGTTTAATGCTTGATATATGTGTTTGTCTAACTGACAATTCGGCTTAAGGTAACGATGGCTTCAGTAGCAAAATAATTTTTAATGGTTTTGGAGAAGAAAAGGAAATTTAGTTAAATTGTTTAAAGTTTTAATACTGATGAGTCATATGTACGACAGCATAAATTTATTATAAATGTTATGTAACGTAACTAATAGTTACGTAACGTAATAAAATTTATTTTTTATAAAGACAAGACACTCTTTGAAATTTCTTGGCTTGTCTGCAGAATATATCAATTATCTAGGCTCGATGTGTATCTGTTACGATTTTCTAATTCATGACTACACTACTCACTAACAGCGTTGCCAGGAGCTAGAAAAAAAATAAGCTAAATTTGCCTAAAACAATGCTAGAAAAAGCTAAATCACTAAAATTAAAGCTGGGAAAAGCTTAAAATTCAAAATAATAATTATGATTTTTATACAAAATTAAGAAGAACTGGTTACCTTTTTGATCATAACTTGCTAGTTTTCAAGATATCGATTTGATTTCTATTGCGTTGAGTAGATAAACGTATTGGCTTTACTTAGAAATTTTTCTTTTGCGGATAGTGTGAAAAAAAAATTTTTCTGCCAAAAATTGCCATGGACTACCCCCTTATGCTTTTTTTAAAAAAATTATAAAAAAAAATTTTTCTCACTATCTGCAAAAAAAAATTGGCAAAAAAGAAAAAAGGCTATTTAAGGCTATTTTGAAAATGAAAAAAGGCTAGTAAAAACGCTAAAGGCTAAATCATAAAGTTCAAAGCTAAATGTGAGAAAAATTGGCTAAGTCTAGCGTAAAAAAAGGCTAAAATGGCAACGCTGCTGACTAATTAAGAAACTTGCAAAATAGTGAGCATGATGTGGCTTAGTTCATGTCACACTGAGATTACAGAGTCTCAGAGTTAGTGACAGCGACAACGGTTGTAGTATGAGTCTGCTATTCAATTACTAATGAAGGGTTGTTAACACTATGATAAGTATGAGATCATACTTGTATTTTGTATTCTTCTTTTTTCTCTTAAACCTCTTGCTTTTATTGTTCTTAGTTTCTACTTTCTTATCTTTTCTGCTGGTACCATAAAGCCACTAAACTAGAGGATCTACATCCTCAGCAGCTTCTTCTTTAGCAGTTTGTTCTACAGTTGGAGAATTTTGTCATTAATCCAAAGAAAACTTCAATATTTTTAACCGTTTGATACATTTCATAAGATTAATAAAAATATCATTAATTCGATTAAATATTCAGCCTTTTAATGAAATAATTTTAATTAAATTTAATTTTTTTTTTTGAAGAAATGAAATAATTTTAATTGAACTTAATTTTTTTTGTTTTGGATAAATGAAACAATTTTAATGATTTAAAAATTTTAATAATATTGCATAATTTGTGAATTATTGGGTTAGTGATATTTAGCCAATGAAAAATTTTTAAGAAAATTATTTCATGGAATTTATAAAACATTTTTCTGTAAGTAACACTATACTCGTACTTATTTACTTCTTTTTCTTCATCCAGAAAAGCAGCACACTAGTAAAACGGCTTTTCAGCTTCTTTTTTGAGCTGAATAGGCTGTGTTATTTCACATACTAATTTTGGGAGTCTTATAACATGTAACCGAGTTATTTTGGTTTTTTTATTTGTTTTAACTAAAATTTTTAAAAATAAAAATGTTTCGAAAACTTTGAATATCTTGCTCTTTCAGTTTTTTCTTTCTTACACTGTAACACGCCACAGATAAAACGCTGTACAATATTAAAAAAAAATTTAATTCTAAACGAGAGCTCGACCAATTTTTTTTTTAATTTCCTTCAGCTTTTAAATATTACAAATTCATGATCTGCCTTTAATTATTTTATTTCATTAATTTTTAATAGAAATAGCAAGTGTAAAATTCATTTCAAAACGTAAACTTCACAAACATTTTTTGTAGATTAAGTATTTATAAGAAGGCAACAGTGCGTTTAGTTTTTGCGTCAGTAGACAGACAGACATCATGTCAGTTGTAATTTGGTTTGTCAAAAACATGCTTTTACTTCCATTAATTTTACGTATTCCTGTGGAAATCTCCTTGGTTATAATAAAATAAATAAAATGTATTTGTGTAAAAGGTGTAATACCATAAGGTATGTCGATTTTCATTAAATAATCCCACAAATTTGATAACCTTTACTACCCACCACCCACACCATTAATTATTTCACTTTCACTGACAGTTACAGTTACAGTTACAGTCACAGAAATCATGTCCATTTTTAACCACCCGCTCAAAGCCAAAAATTTGCTTTTCATATCGCCCACCTCCTTACACATATTTTGTGTGGAATTTAATAAAATAAAATAAAACTATTTCATAATGATAATTAATGAAGTAATAATTTGGCAGCGAATTTGTTGGCTTGTGCCTGTGTTGTTTAATTTGAGTTTTTGTTAGGAATAGAGAGATGGACAGACAGCCGGTTGCCTTAAGTTTCATAATTTTCTCTTTGGTCATACAACACTCATATTATTATTATTATTTAATTACTTGTTCATTATGAGTTTTCTTTTATTTTTCATGTACAAATGAAAATCCTTTCCAAGTGTGCAAGTGCTAGTGTTTTGCTTGCTTAGATCCTATTAATTGAATTTTACTGTTATTGACATTCAAGTTGATTCAATTGTGAAAAGAAACGTGCCCAAGTTGCCATTAATTTTCTAGTTGCTGTAGCTTATTAAAAAAAAAAATAACGAAAACGAAAAACTAGTTTTAGGGCGCTTAGTTGGCAACCAAAAAATTAATTCTTTTTAGTTCCAAATATCTTAAGATGCCACTCAATAATATCTCATAATGAATCAATCAATCTTGTTCAATTAAAATCCACACCCATAACACTATTTTCACTATTAATAATATATTTTTATGAATTATTATTTTGATTGATCAGTTAGTTTTTTAAAGGTCTATTAATAAATTTGTTTTGCTAAGACTTGAAGAGTATCTCCGGTACAAAATTAATAATAATTCTAAAGATCAAAGGTAACTCCGTAAAATGGTTCATAAAACCGGTATTAAAAGAGACTAATAACGACTTGAAGTATAAATTATGACAAAATTTTTTAATACAAATTTGTCAAAATATCGATTTTAAGTCTACTTTAATTTACAAGCGCAAGAACTTACGAGTATTTTACAAAATGAAAAATGCTTTATTTAAAAGCCAATCTGTTTCATGTTAAAATCACCTATAAAAATTAATTTTTTTCTTTTTTTTTTTTACAGCATTTTCATTTGCTTGAAATCCTTTTATTAAATCTTATTGCCAACGTGTGCTTTTGGGCTATAAGCCCCGGTTTCTTTATTTGCCATTGCAAATTAATATAAAACAGAATGTTTTTACTTAGAGATTTAGCTTCTTACACTCTTTCTTTCATGCACGATTTTTACTCCTTTTTTTTAGAGGATTACATTGAATTTTATTTCTTTATTAACATACGAGCTAGACTTTTTTCTTATTTATTTATTTCATTTTATTTTTTACTATTTCAGCACACATTTTTAGTTTTTTTGTTGTTGTCATGCTATTGTTTTCTTCATGTGGAAAAAACTAATTTCCTTAATTTTTCTTTTTGCTGCTTTTGGCTCATAAATGTCTACTTTGTCTTTTGTTTCTGTTGAACAATAGACTGGTGTGCTGGTAACTTGTTGTGTGTTAAAGTTATTTGTGTAATTAAGTGAATTTTTAAGGGAAATGAGTACCGAATTCACAAATGTGTTTTTAAAGAATTAAAAATGCAACTTTTTTATGGAATGTTGCGAGCACTACTTATTTTATTTAAAATTTTTTGTTTTATTTTTCTAATAATATTGAAAGCCACACACATTGCTACAAATATGAGTAAAATTTTATATGAAAAAGTGTGCTAGGGCTAAATCTAGCCTTAAAGAGAGTAAAATAATAACGCTGTGTCTGTTTTAAGTCTTTTCATTGCTGCACAAGCCACACATCACTACAAACATGTGTAATATTTTATATTAAAGAGTGCTTGTAAGCCATTTCAAGTGTGCTTGTGCAGCTCTTTAGTGTTGGATATGCTTGTCTGATATTTTTTTTACTAATGAACGATAGCAAAGTTTTTTTCTTAAGTCTTTTGTTTATGTTGGAATTCGTGTCTTGAAATTTTCTTAAAAATTAAGGATGGATCGAAATTTGTGTACTAATGGCCGATATCCAAGTTCTTTTTTTAAGTCTTTTGTTTATATTTCAATTTAATTTCCTGTCTTGAGTTTTTTTTAATAATGAAAGATATTGAAGGCGGGCCTTAAATTCTTTATTAATGAATTGTAATAAAGTTAAGGTCTTAAGTTTTTTCTTTATGTAGGATGTTCCACGTTCTTGTCTTAAAATTTTCTAATAATGGACGATAGTTATCGAGGACTTTAATTTTTTTTTTATTAATGGACAATACAAATGTTCCTGTCTGATATCTTAAGTATTAATTATTTTTAGATTTAATATAATGTAATATTTTCATAAGCTAGAAATAAAGAAACTAAATTTTTTCTAAATAAAAAGACCAGAAAAAGATAAATCCAGTATAAAAAAACTAGGAAAAAATAAAAAAACTATAGCTTAAAATTAATTATGATTTTTATGAAAAACCAAGAAGAGTACATAAAATAAGAATATAAAAATAATAGGAAAATAAAATCATTTTAAATATGGCTTTTAATAGCTATAAGCGAATTCAATTAGTACTCAACTTCTAAAACTCTAAATTCCTTCAAGGCAAACTCTATGCTCAGATTTAACTTATTTTATCATACCAAAAAGCGCTCAATCTCAGCATTACTAAGCGATAGTACCAAACAACTAAATACTAAATACAATGAAATATCCCATGCATTATGTGAAGCCTTATGCACCTTAAATGTTGACGGCTATAAATTCCTTTGTCGAATATAATTTCAAAATAAGTACAAATAATAAAAAAAAAAAACCTACAAAAATTAATGTAAACACACATACGTGAAAATAAGTAATTATTTTGTAAGCATTTATAAGCACAGAGAGCCCCACAAACACACAGAAACCCCCGAATGTGTTCATAAATACCAAACAGTGCATTCACTTTTACATTCTCAAGGGAGTTTCCTTACAAATTTTAATGCCATCCGGCCAGCAAATGGTTACTCTACGTTACTTGTTTATATTTGCAAAGCTCCCATATTTGCAAAAGAATTAAATGAAATTATGCGCTTGGCCAGTCGTTGCTGCTTTTTGACGGTCATTATGGTTTGACCGCAGCGACCACCATATTCTACAAAAGACTAAGTATATTCGTATGGCTGAAGTTTGCTTATTGTTATTTCCTTGTGGCCGTTAACTGGTGGCTGGTGACCTAAACCGCACTAAATCACTGCAGGGGACATAATGGTTAAAAAAAAAAGAGAGAACAAAAAAAACTCACTACCACAGTTCACTACCTACAGAAATGTTTATTAGTGTTTACTTAAATGTGCAAGCATACGAGTTATTTGTGTTTAAAGCGACATGTGCATTATTTGTCCAAGGTGCTTCCTTTGTTAAATGCTCCCCAAAATAAAAAAAAATAAAAACTTTTTTTGGTGATTCTGCATATGGCTGTTTATTTAGTTGTGAAATTCAAGCATTTTTATTTGTATTTGTAAATCTATTTTCATTTGTATGTAAGTGTGTAAGCAGACTATTACAGAACTGTTGAAACTCATTAAATTTGAGTTTATTTTGTAATTAACGCCTGTTGCTAAAATTTGTTAAGTATTTCAGTGGCTTGACTCTTATGCTGCCTGATGATGGCTTTAACACATTTCTGTTGACAGAATGAGGGGTGGTACTTGTAACATGTTGACATACGAATATCTGCTTTTAAAAGCCTAAAAAGTGTTGAAGTTGAATGTGCAAAATTTTCACACCAACAAAAATACACACCCACACACACCTACACACACACAAGTATTTCATTACATTTAACACTCTATTAAATACTATTGTGATTGTAATTTTGGTGTGGGAGCTAAGAAAATGCCAACAGTAGGAGTTAATGAGGAGTAAAAATATAAAGTAAATGATGAGGGGTTATGTATGTATGTGTGTATGTAAGAGGAGTATGTTGGTGTGTATATTTGGTAACAATAATGTGCGTTAATTTGTGGCATATAAACTAATGCCACTGAAATATTAACTAAGTTTGCCACATAAGCAGTTTGTTTTCTAAAAACCAACAGGTGTAAATGTTTATTAATTAACCTCAGTAATCTTTATTTAAAACATAATCAAACTAACATTCAAACACATTCACAAACATATACTAAAAATATAAATAAAGGATGTAGGATATGTTTTAACATTTAACTAGTGTGTCATATTACGTTTCTAAAATCTCTAAAATATTTAACTGAATATTTTACATTAACTTTAGCATAATTTATTGTAATTTGTTAAATTTAAAAAAAAAAATTTATTTGATGGGAAAAATTTATCTTATTTTTGCAACCATTTGTTAATGAAATGTTCGCCTTGTTTATCGCTGAACTGTCCGGGGTTGCCGGGGAAGAAGTTCAAATGTAAAGACAGCGACATAGTCGGCGCTTCTGAGATTATCAACAAAATTATCACATAATGCAACAATCACAGAAGCGATGACTATGTCGCTGTTTTTTTTTTAAAGAATTTTTAAGTGCTCTTAGTAAAATGGGCTGCAATATTTATATAAAAATTAATTTCTTGCATTCACATTTTGCTTTTCCCAGACAACCTGAGCCAGTTCAGCGATGAAAAGGCGAACATTTTCACCAAGAAATGCTTGCAAAAATAAAATAAAAATGATTTCAGAATATTTTTGATCACTAATGTTTTGAGTTAAAAAAAAAAACGACCAAACAAACATTTTTGAGTAGAATGGGCAAAATTTTTATTTCTAAAAAAATTTTGTTTTTAATAAAAAGTTTATTAAATCAATAAATTTTTAAGGGATTTCAAAAACAAAAATTTGGGTTTTACTCTTAAATAAACATATTTTGAAAGTAAACAAAAAATTTTACGGTTGCTTTATAAAATACTGGGCAAAAACGTCTCCAAAGTTGAAAAATGCTGAAAAAAAAAAAATTAGTTTGGTGGAGAAATACGCACAGATTTCTCAAGTTTACTTAAATTATTAATATGCCATTCAAACAGACTCAATTTTTGCTTTTTAAATCCGCTTAGAAACTTAAAATCGGTTGTTATTCTACTAATTTTCCGGCATAAAGGTTGAAAAATCGAATTTTTACCCGTAACTCAAGATCTTGAGGGTGTTTTTTAAAATTCCAAAAACAGATTCTTGTTATACTCAGCAGCACTTAGCAGAAAAATAATATCGCTTCTCAGGTATTTTCACTTCATTCCTTTTTGTTTCACTGTGCTATTTAAAATTGAATAAATAAAAAAGCAGTATTTTTTAAATAAAATAAAATTAAATAATTTCTAAGCCCAAATATCCTTAAATGCATTTTTGTACTAAAAATAAAACGTAGAAGAGAACAAAAGGCATTTTAAATGTTTTTGTTATAACATTTTAAATGTTTTGTTATAATAGTCTTAAAAAGAAGTTAAATAAAACATTCACTAAATCCCATTTTATGCGTTTCAAATGAATTGTATTACTATACAATAACATTCTTTTCAGACATAAGTTTTACCTTGTCAAATGTACTCCAACATACAGTGATTTGTATTTAAAAGAAAAAAAGAAAATAAAGCTAAAGTACCAGCTAAAATTAAAACTTGCTTAGCAGTAACTGTGTTAGGCAAAGAAAAAAATAATTCCTAAGATATGATTTTAATTTGAGTTTGCTTACTTTATTGCTTCCAGGGAAGCTATTAAATTGAGGCAATACAATTTCATGGGCTGTAAAAGAATGTTAAAGAAATCGCTTGTCTCTGTTTTATATTTAGCATTAAATCAAAAGATGTTTAATAAAATTATTTGTCTGCATTATTTTAAATTTAGTTTTATACCAGCTGTTTTATTCCATTGCGCGCATAAAAATGGAAAATTTATTTTCTTTCAAATTATTCAAATTTAAAATGGCTATTTTATTAAGTTTGAGGTCGCATTGAATAAATTTATTTTTATATCGATATTTCGCTCTATCGTGCGTAGCTTCTTCAAGATATAATTATATATTTGACTAATTACTGGGAAAAATTTATTCAATACGACCTCAAGCTTAATAAAATAACCATTTTAATTAAAAATTAAAAAAAAAACAAATAAATTGTTCAAATTTGTCTAACAAACTTTTTTCTTAGAATTTTCGGTCTATAAAAATATCACCTTTTATATCTATTATCATAGAATCAGTGATTCTGAATAGGTTATTTTTGAAAACTACGTTTTTTAGTTAAAATTCCAATCAAAATAAATTTTGTTATTTTTATATATAACAACTGAAGAGCGAATTTGCTAATGCCATCATTTTATAAATCCACCTTGCACTCTGCAACATGATGGCAAAGATAACGAGCCATTTGCAAATTTAGCAATCATTGTAAGACAACGAGCTTATGATTGAAAGACTAATACTCGTATAAGAGTTGTCAAAGCTAAGACAAGGAAGAGAGCAACTGTTCAGATTCTGCCGAGTATTAGAGATATATCCCGAGTGTTACTTGCCTGGCCTCTCTGACTTATAGACAATGAGGAAAATACCTGTTCAGTCTGTGTCGAGTATTAGAGAATCATCCCAAACTCCATTTTGCTGAATGTTACTTGGCTGGCCTATCTGACTTATTGACTGCAGTAATTGGCATGTAGCATGCTTAGCATCGCTTAGGTTATGACGGACTGTATTCTTGTCTTCTTTCCTGCATTTCCCTTTTTTGGACTTCTTTTCTCTCTTTAACTTTTTCCTAGCACTTGCTCTTCTCTCTATACAAGTATGAGAATCCCACTTCCATCTGCTTCTTTGGAAGGCTTAACTTATGTCTCATAATTAGTCTTGAGTCATTTCAAAAATCTTATATCTTACTATTGTCAAGATGTATAACTTAAACCTTTAGACAAAAGGTATTGCATGGGGTAAATATTTCTATAACAACCCCACAGTGCTGAATCACATTGATATCAGCAACACAGGGAGGTGTGTGCAAGCATATAAGCATATTGACGGTAAAGCGTATGTTAAATTATATTAAAATGCTAAATTTGCCGCCAATTTTCAGAGGTTTTTCTTGCACTAAATATTTATACTCGCATACACACGCTCATTCAAACGGAAATTACTTGAAATTGAGACAAACATTGATGGAAAATCATAAAAAGGTACTTATCAAGCAAACAAAATACCATAAAGGAACAGAGAGAGAGAGAGGTTAGTGGAAGCACAGTAATAAAGGAATGTGAGTTTTGGTTACAAAAAGTAATACATTTTACTAAACGTAAGCATGTACTCGTATGTAGGTAGTACTTATGCATGTTCAATTCAAGTTTATCATTTGTTGTGTTTCCTAAAATAATATTGATGCGGATAATTCTGACGGTGTATGGATGCTGGTAAAGTTGGAAATAAAGAAAAAAATAAATGATTTGTTTCCGTACCATTTGATTTGAATTGACTTTGACAATAAAAAGGTTATTTAGTTACAAATCAGACAATTGGCTTTTAATACAACAAGCAAACATTGTTTGTTGATAGTAAAAGTTAAACCATTTTAACAATAAACCTGGCAGTAATAGAAATTAAAAACCAACTAATTCATGTTTGGAAAATATAAAAAAATTATCAGATTTTTTAAATGATGATAAATTTAATGTTCTTTCTTTTCTTTTTTTTAAATATTTCAATTGAAATTAAAAAACTTTGGCTAATACTACGTTAATACGGCTTTTTTTTGCAAATAAAATTATTTGAAAAATAATTAACTCAGTGTAAAATAAATCTAAAAATTTATTGACGTTTTGGTGATGGCCAATGGCCAATAATAAATTAATTGTCTGAACTTTTTTACAAAAATTTATTCAATAGTTAGTAAATTTAAAAATGAAAATATAGCACTGGCATTGTTATTCTCAGCAAGTGCTACTTCTACAGCCACTGCAAGATCATCGTATTAGAGTTTGTTTAATTTAACGAAGTGCTGTGTGTAGCTTCCTTCAGCATTACTTTTATTTTTATTGCGCTTCGATTTGTAAAAATCCTGCTTTTAAGCCCGAACTAAAAGAAAAAACAGATTGATTTATAAAAAAAAAATAAATGTTGTTGCAAATTCTAAATTCCAATTAACAGCTTAAACAAAGAAGGCTACACTTGTTTGGAAAGAAAGATAAATAGTTAGTTCAATCAATAAATAATATCAGAAAAATATTATCCACAGTCAACGAAGATACAGCAGCAGGTTCTTTCTTAAATTAAGATTCATGTTGGTTATTTAACTCTTAACAGCAGATCATATCATCAATTTGAATCTTAGCTTTAGTCCCATGACAAGACAAAATATAGCTTAATCTTCTCTGTGAGTGCCCAGCTTTTTTAGTTTGGAGACACAAAACTTCTTGATGTACATTTTCTGCATAGCCTAACAGACATATAGAGAACAGAAATCTTGAAGCCACAAGGTTACTTCAAAATCTTAGGTTTCTACTTGATGGCCGTTAGGTCACCACTTAATCAATCAACAGCTTAATATTAAGCTGCCAATTAAATTTCTAATTTTTTAACAACCCTTTCACCACTCTTTTTTTTTTTTAATTGCATTGAAAGCCTTTGAAATGCGTAAACAAACTCTCAAAAAATTTACTTTAATTTGCAGGTCCTGGTTTTTCTAGCAATATTTTTACTTCAAAAATAAAACACAAGAAACGTTATGCGTTTGTTTGGGTTGATTAGCTACCACTTTAACAAAAGACGCGACATAATCTTACATTAAATACTGACAATAACAATTGTAAATGAAGAAAATAGCAGAGAGCGCACGCAAAGCAACATAACAGCAATAAAAAATAAAATTTAAATAAATGGTAAAGTGGAGGGAAAGGGCAATCTAAAAGTTTTAAAATAATGCTGGTAAATATGTGTCCTCAAATATGGTGTGGCGACCACAATGAAAGCACCGGTAACTGCGTAAATACTAAAAAGACACATCTGCTAGAGATGCCTCGAAATGTCTTGTAAACTTAAGCTAAATAAAAGGAGGAGATGGAATTTATAGATTTCGAGTTGCAATGTGGCTTATGACTAGACCAAACAAGAATTGAATTCAATGGTAAAAAGATTTAGTCGTTGACATTTTCTGTGACTACGCGCTTTCCCCAAAACACTCTGCAAGATGTTGCTGCCAGCGACCTTGCCGCGTTATTTAAACAATAAAATGAAAGTGTGTTTTCTTTGTTTGTGTGTGTGTATTATATTATTTTCAGAACATTTTGCATGTCCTGCGGTGGTCGTTTGTTTATTAAACGCATAAATCGTACTCACAATTCTTGTCCCAGTGGCGGCAATGACAGTTGTTTTGCTTGTTCTCAAAAACAGCTTTTGTGTATAAACGTGTATTTTTCGCTTTCTCCCTCTCCCTATCCACTTTTCCTTTTGTTGTACTTTCTTATTATTTTTATTTTCTTTTTTTGTTATAAATAATGTACAACATGTTGTACTTAATTACAAAGCACGAGGGAAGGTAGTCTCTTGTCCCAACTATTCTTGTCTTTTGTGGCTGAAACAACACTCACTTGCTTAAATTTTCACGTTGTTCTTGTTGGTAAATGAAAATTTCTTTTATCATTTTTAACTAAATGAAACCATTTAAAAAAATTAACAATTTAAACTCATAAGTGATCACTTTTCGTATTGCGATTCACTATTAAATTTAAACGAAAGTCATATAGTTAA
The DNA here is from genome assembly GCA_947397855.1 of Thelaira solivaga. Lineage (NCBI taxonomy): Eukaryota > Metazoa > Arthropoda > Insecta > Diptera > Tachinidae > Thelaira > Thelaira solivaga. The sequence continues at coordinate 61,284,341 of OX377612.1, read as the reverse complement.
AAGCAATTACGAGTACCAACAAAAATGTCGATGTTATTCAGTTAAATTTTTAACAATATTTTGTATTGTTTCTTTAAAGCGTAAAACATCTAAGTTGTTTAGATAGTCGACAAAAAAATTTTATTTTTAATTCAAAACTTTAAATTTCTTGCAGTTTTTGTTTATGCTTTTCTGTGCCTTAAATTCATATTTTAACAAATAAAAGTTAACTTGTACGGCTTTGTTTTGAAAAATGGCTTTACAAAAATGGTGCTCTACAAATTATTTGTTTTAGTATCCTTCAATGTTAAGTTAAAATTTTTATTTAAACGTCAAATTAAAGTTTTATGCTTTTTAAAAAAATTCTATGAAAAATTTCTTTAACGTTGATATTAAAGTTTACGTTAATTTTTTTAGATAAGGGGATTATTGTTAACAAACAATTCTAACAAAACCCTTGTTTTGCTTACGTTTTTCTCATAGCAATAAGTAATCAATTCATAAAATCATTAAAAGTCGTTGTTTTTTTTAAGAAACAAAAAAACCAATTTTCTTTTAAATTTTGATTGAAATAAAAAGAAAATGTGCACCATTTTATTCCATTATTGTGAAAAATTCATTACCTCGTTTCAGTGTATGCTTGCGGTATGAAAAAGGCAAAGTTACACGTTTTTCGTTTTTCAGAAAATGAACTATTGTTTGCTATTGTGAGTGATTTTTGTTGTGATGTCAATAAAAATTTTGGCAAAAAAAATTATTTTACTTGAAACGAAAATTTTGAGAAATGTCAGTGTTTTTCGATTAGTTTATTTTTTAGCAAAAGTAATTTTAATAAAAGTAATAAAAAAGTCTTTAAATGTATGTTTTATTTGCTTTTTTCATATTTTTAAAAAATTTTTTAAAATAATTCATTCGGTTCATACGGTTTTAAAACGAAAAAAATTATGTCAATTGAATTTTGAAAGACAAAAAAAGTGAATTATTTTAAAAAAATTTTTTTTTAGAATAGTTACTTAACCAAATATTTGTTAAGGGAAACAACAAAATAATATATTTTGTTAAAAAAACAACATGTGAAAACGTTAAATGCTACTGAAACTTTATTGTTAAAAATAACAACATGTCGACACGTTAACCCTCGCATTTCCGATAAGTATTTTTTACGTAAAAGTCTTCTGATTATAATTTGAGATAAATAATACGTCGTTGTTGTTAATAATTAAAAATGGAATATATTCTGAATAGATATAATAGATTTGAAATAATAATTTTTTTGTTATTAGAAAATATTATTCTCACTCAATTAAAATTTGTTTTTATTTTAATTTTTGGAAAATTTCCATACAGATCTTAAGCTTGAATAATATTTACGAATAATTTAATAATATTATTATAATTTTTTTCATTTAACAGCAATTGAAATGTATAAACTTGAGTTTTCGGAAACAACGCAGAAAAAAAAAATTCAAAATTAATTAGTAAAAGAATTAAAAAATATTATTCGTTAAAAAAATTAGTCACTGAGCTAAAAACATTTCTTGCTTTTGCAAAAATTGTGTGACTTATCTGCTTAATGGGTTTCGGGTATTCGAAGGTTAAAAGCTGCTGAATTTAAAATTTTCATTATTCGTTGAAAAATCCATTGTTTCGCAATGCATTTGATAAGCAATCTTCTGCTTACAATTAATATTTCTGTAACAACTTAACTGAATTTTAATATTGAAAATAAAAATTTGATTTTTCTCAATTGAGATTAGAATTTAAACTTCGTTAACTTCCATTTGTTGGGTCATTTTATCTTTCAATTTAAAACAGAAATCTACTTTTCATATTCTACTTTTCTAAGTAAACACAAATCACATTTTATTTTATTTTTTTACTTTAACTTTAGCCGACCTCAAGTCAATTTTAACATGAAAATCCACTCATAAAGTTTTTGGGCAAATAATAAGGGGGTACATTAAATATTAAAAAAAAAAAAAAAATATCAAGCATAAGCATTGGTGTCAGCTGCTGAGTTTTCAATTCCAATACTTATTGTATTTCCATTTATTTTTTTTTTTTGTGTTTCGTTGTGTTGTCCTTTAAGATTTCTTAATCTGACGTTCTAATGAATGTCATAAATTTATTGTCGAGCACCCTCAAGCTGAGTCTTGTTATTACTTTTTTATTTTGGTTTTTTTTTTAATTTAAAAGCAGATATTTTTGTTAAGGTATAACGAAGAAATTGGCTTCGTTTTACTGCATTTTAATAGATTTTTTTTTTTGTATTTTTTTTTTTTTTGCTCTTCTGTTGGTCACAAAACAGCAAATATATCAATTGAATTGTGATTTCATGTCTGTATTTTATTTTTCTAATTCTTTATCTGAGATTTTATTGTGCATTGTAAATCTAAGCAAATATTGTAACAAGAAATGTAGATTTCAACAAGATTCCCCTAAGGGTAAGTGCGTTTGCCCATACATTTTCATCATCATCAACATACTAGCAGTTACACAAATAAAGCAACATTTTCATAACTATCATAATCATTAAGTTGTACTTAGTATTCTTAAGAATTTAATGTTAGACATTAAATTAATATAAACTTGGAAGATCTAGTTACCTACAACAGTAAAAAGTTTTCTTCATTTTATATGTTTTAACTTTTACAGCTAAAAAAAAAATAGTTTAGGCCCTTTACTGAACGTATTCAATATTTCAATTTCAGATTTTATCAGCCAAGTAATTGATTTTTGACCAGACATATACAAACTACAATTTTTTAGATCCAACATTTAATATTTCGTTATCGTTAAGCTTAAGCTCATTATTAGTCCTATGGTAAATCAAATAAATTTATCAAGCCGTAACACTGTGCCGAGACATCTTCAAAACTATACAGCAGGACAACAGAAAATAAAAATAAAAAAAAAAAAATCTACACGCACAATAATAACAATCAATTGTTTGAAGAGCCAGTCTATTACAAGTGGACAATACAAGCATTTTGTTTGCCATTTTCTTTCTTATATTTTTATCAGTTATTGTTTTCATTTCGGCTCAATATTTATTTGAGAGTTTAAGTTGGGCGTCTGTCAATTGTTATCTGATGAAGACAATCGACACATTCTGACAAGCAGCATGTTATAACAAGATAATCACATTAGTCAACAAGGCAAAATACTAAAACACTAACTTTTTACAATTTCATATAAAACAATACCGAATGTATGTATGTAGTTGTATGAATAAATGTGTATTCATATAGTGCTTTAGAACACAAAGAAATACTGGCCGGAATTTCGGGCATACGAAGGGTGTTTAATAAATGAAAACCACTAGAAAATTCAATCGCTGAATTTTTTTTTTTTTATCACAGATTTTTCCAACATCATTTTTAAGTCCTCGTGCATATTAAAGTTTTTTTTATATACCAGAGGCAGGCTGTTTTTCCTAGTAAAATTTAATTTTTCGGCCTCCAAGCTTTGTGTAACAAAGCATCATATTGATGTTAGAATTAGTGTCTAAAAACAAACGAAACCTTTCATAAGCATTTGCTGCAAGATCATAAACTTTTCAAAAACCTTATATCGTTTTTTATATCAGCAAAACCTAAACAAAAACTATTGACGTTGCAATCATCTCTTTGTTTTAGTGAAAACAGAAACGTGTTTCTTTCAGTAATTAAAGTAGATTTTTATATAAACCATTAAGCTGTACTCGTGTTTAATGTGTATGAGCATGCCTGTCGTGCTGATACATTCATGTGTAGCTAATTTAATTTTCGCTTTTTTCTGGCTGCATACATTTAAACCAGGGTTAGAAAAAAACAAAACAATTCATTACTGTTTGTAACAAAGTCACAAACCTTTTTTGTTTATAAAACAAAATACAAAACGATTTACAGCAAAAAAGTCACAAATAAAACGATTGGCTTTTGTGTAAAGTGTTTTTCTTGTTATGTATCAATACATTTGCTTAATATTTAAACTAAAGCTGAAATGAATTTTTGGAATTAGTAAAGCATTCGTTTTTTTACTATTAAAGCATGATTATAACCCAATGACTCGTGACTACTGCGTGTGTGCTCACAAAGAAACCAAACAGTCGTCCTTATGCATATGTGTGCTTCGGCACTGTTAAATGTAGCTTATTTCTATTTTCAATCATTTGTTTTCTGAATGCCAACATTTAAGTGAATGGTATTGTTTAATACTACTTACCAAAACTACAAAACGAAACGAATGCAACTCTGATTTAAATTAATAGTACAGTTTGTTCTCATGACCAAAAAAAAAAATGCAAAATTAATTGGCACAAATTTTTTTTTTGTTTTACTTAAAGCAAACGTTTCATTTAGTTGTTTTTCCTACTCTAGAACTCGTAAATGTATATTCTGGGTACAGCTAAGTTCAATTAAATTCAAGTGTGTTTGTGTTATTTAGCAGAGCTTGGCTTCAATATGATATTTCCTAATAAAATACCCGTAAATATGTACATCAGGGTATATAAATATCTACAGCAAAATTCATGAAAAATATTATTGTTTAATAAGGGCTTATTAAGCACAATAATAGGCGCTTATTAAACAAAAATATTTTTTATGAATTTAAAAACTAGTGCTGTGGTAGTAAATATATTTTTCTTCATTTACTTGTACACGCCATCTTGTACTCGTATGGATGTTAATAAAACACACCTCGTACATATTAATTTATCACAAAAATACATACATAAATGCAATATTGATGTAAAAATTACTTTTAGTCATTTTCAAAGTTGATAAATTGTTTCTCATATTTGAGACTCTTATTTAACAACCACAGAAAATGAAAAAAAAAAATACTTTGATAAAAATAATTATTTAAATTCTTCATTTCATTGTTTTTTTTTTTTTTTTCATTAATAACTGAAAGGAAATAAAAAAAAAATTAAAGGAAAAGTAAAAGTAAAAATTCTTTAATAAAATCCCATACAAGATATAAGAGAATGTGAAACACAAGGAAAAAAGAAAATTTACATACTTTCATTTCATTAAGTAGCTTGTTATGGTATTTTATTTATTACAAAAATAATCAAATAAAAACAACAAAAAATACAGAATATTAAAACAGAAAATACCGTCTAATGAAAGAATAAAGAAATAAAAAAAAACTGTATCAAAAGAAAAATCGTTTAAAAAACCCAACCGTGATTTAAAAAAACAAAACAACAATAAAATTAAATTTACCTTCTTCACTTTTAAACTACTTTTCCCCCTCTTTCTTGTCCCCTTCTCAAGTTCCTTTCATTTCAACAGTTGGAATCTAATTATTCATTTGCCTGTATTTTTTTACATTTGTCCACCACCCCTCCTTCTTCACAATTTTCTTTTGTTTTCACATCATTTTATTGGGCAAACAAGAATATGTTGTTTTTGTTTTTTTTTATATGAATAATTTTCTTGAAAATTTTCCAAAAAATTTTTTTTTAAGATTTTCTCTGTTTTTTTCGCTCTTTTTTTTAAGAAAATATTTATTTACATGTTTGGCCATCATACTTTACGCTCTGTTAATTAGCTTTGATTTGTTGATGTTTTTCAAAGATTTTCTTATCGTTTTACTGTAAATTGACATTGACTTTTGTTTCAAAAAGGCGTTTTGGGAGTTTTAATTAAAGCGACATCTGTCATTTAAACAATAAAAGAATATAAATTATAAAATTTTTTAATAATCTGGGAGCAACATTGCAACTTTAATAAATTGTCTATTAAAGCAAATTCAATTTTTTTAATATAAAAAAAAAAAACAAAAAAAAATTATTTAGACAAATAAATAGTCCATTTTTTTTTCTAGTTAGATGTTGTCCTTACTTTACTAAAATTACCACTAATTTTAATTTTTTAAGGAGACTTATACCACTTTCAAGGGAAGGGTAGAAGTCAAGTAAAAGGTAAAGGCTTACTTTGGAGAGCGCTAGCTGTCATACATGCTATATGGCTTCGTTAGGAGTAGTAAAAATTATTGCCCAGGCGGTAATTTCACTTACCAGTATTTAAAATATTTATAAAAATTTTAAAATTTTTTTTATTTTATACTTTAATCTAATGTGTTTCAAGAAAAAAATTTGAAGGATATTTCTTTTTCGTCATCATCGTGACGGACTCATCGTCTTCTTCTATCTGTCTTCCTATTTCTTTGCTTTCACTTTTCTATCCCTATTGCTTCTCCTTCTGCACTTCCTTTTCTATAGGTATCACAAAGGGACCACATCAGAGGACCCAAGTGAGCCCAGCTTCTGTTTTCTTATTTGGACGCCTTAAGCTACCTAACCCAACCTATACCACTCTTTCAAATTCAAATAATATTTAGTCATCAGTTTGACTTTACACGAAACTCTTTCTCTTTATTGCGTAATATGATTTACTCTTCATTCTGGTGTTATAGATGTAAAAGTTTAATTGCTGTTCTTTTTAATATTTTATTTTTATTGGAAATCAAAATTTTGTAGATCAGTTGATCGCTTGTGTTATAAAAACAGCACATTAAACTATTTATTTTTTTGTTCTCTAGCAACGGCTTTGATAGATACCCTGCTAATTTTCTACTGAGCTAATCAATTAAATTATATTCCTCTCTTATTTTTGCTTCTACCTTTTGATTTTTTTTTTCTTTTTTTGCATTTGTTATTAGAGTATGAATTCCTATTTAAATTTAGTATGATAATTTAATTAATTTGTTTATTTATTAGTTTTATTTGACCTTTTTCTTTTAAATAATATAACTATTTTATTAAGCTTGAGGTCTTATTTTAAAAAAAAATTATTTTTGTATCGTATTTCGCTTTAATTTGAAAAAAAAAATCCTGAAGAAGCTACACAAATTGGAGTGAAATATCGATATAAAAATAAATTTTTTAAAAATAAGACCTCAAGCTTAATTAATTAATTTTTATTTATATATTTTTCTTGTCTTTTAGTACAATTTAAGTATTTGTAGCAGCACTATTTGCTATTTATTTTTTTATAAAAATTTTTAAAAACGTCCAAAGCCTTAAGATTACAAATATGATTAATAAAGTTATAAATATTTCTAAGTTATAAATATTATCATTGATTGCTGTTCTAAGTTAGTATCGGCTATTCTAATTTTTATGTTTTTTAATATGATATTAATATAAAATTTTATTTTCGCTGTGTATGTGTGGCCTTATACATAGAATTGTTTACGAATTCTGGCTCATATTCTTGAGTATTGCGCAATTCTTCCTATTTTTTGAATATTCCGCTAATGTCGTCTTATGTTTGCACTAGAATCCAATTCTAAAATCAGTTACAGAAAAGTCCGATGCTCTTTCTTAATTTCAACAATGGTGGCATACCTTCAATGATGGGAATCAAAGCAGTTCTTACTTAAAAAGTTAAAAGTCTTGCAGAAGTTGAAAAGTGCGTTTCTGAGGCAAATTGATCATAAGTAAAAAAAAAAAGCCCGCAACATATACAAAATTAGTGAAAAATATAGAATAATGGAAATAAATATTTTTAGCATCACCGAGCTATTTTATGTTTCATAAATAAGTAACAAAAATACAAAATTTATGTTAATTATAATTGTTTGAAATTCGGAAAAAGCTATACAAAGTAAAAGGGCATATGTCGATATAAAAAAATAAATATTTATAAGCACACAGACAAAAAAAAGAGCTCTAAACACTTCATTTGATAGCGACTAGACTATCATATAAAATAATATATCGATACTTGTTGAGTAAGCAAATCACCGCATACGATATTTATCATATCGTAATTTTGTTCAAATTTATACACAAATCTTTGTCAAATGCAAGTAAATAAAAAAAAAATTAAGAATGAATTTAGCCAATAATTGTAAAAAAAAATTTTTTTTATATGGATGAACAATTGCTAATTTTGACATCTTTTTTTTTCAAATTCACTAGATCAAAATTTACTAAAAATTGTAAAATCTTATGTTTGTATTCAAAGAAAATTAAATTAGATTTGAAAGCGATATTGTGACAAATTAGTATGAAAAAGTTGTCATAATTTCTAATTGAAGCCGTTATTAGTCATTTGGAATACCAGCCTAATTATTTTAAAATAAAAGTAAATAAAACTTTAAATTGTTTTAAGCTTTTTGTTGATCGTGCTCTTAAAAAAGTAATTTGTTTTGGTTACAATAACTAATTTGCTTTCGAATGATATTTACTGGTTTGAAGATTTGATAGAGGGAATGCTATTATGATACATTTTACTCGGTAGCGAGTGCCATGATACCAAAATAAAAAATTGCAATCTGATATTCATTTTTGATCTTAAACATTGTTTTAGTTGATAATTCACATTACAGACGACTTTTTGATTTTGTATTTGATAATTGTATAATCAGAAATTTAATCTGTGATTATTACTGTCAGTTTGCAATTCATGCCATTGGCAATGCTTAGCATTCATACGTTAGGTATATACTAAAGGGCTGCACAAACAAGCTTTAAATAACTTACAAGCATAATACATTACACATACTTGAAAAACACACATGTTTAGCTTATTAAAAGTTATCAAAGTTATCTTTATCAAGTAATGTTTTTTTAGAAACAGCAGTATTAATAAAATATTTTTTTTCTTAAATCCTACTTAATTCAACTGCACATGTTTATTGTAGGACTTATTTTTTATGAGCGATTTTCAGTAAAATTTTTGGAATATTTTTTTAAATAAATAATTTTTTTTAATCCTAAAATAAATAATTTATTTCAGTTAAAGTCAGAAAAAAAACTGTTATGGCTGTGTATAAGCTTCGAGTAAGCATAAAATAATTCTTAAATATTGAAAGCAATATATTCCATAAGAAAAAAAATAGACATATTTTTAGTAATGAGTAATTTATTATTCACGCTTTAGTTCAGTTTTGAATTATTCAACAATCCCATAACAATTCTTTTATGGAAAGTCATTCAAGTTAGTATATTTTCTTTTGTTTGAAATATAGAGAAAAATTAATATTATAATTAATAGCATTAACGTAAATTTATAGTTCTTCAGACTTTAATAAAAATAATGGCCCATAATCATAGGTACACTAAAACCGGTTTTTTTAAAAACGATTAAAAAAAAAAATTCTTGAAAATAAAAAATCCAAAAAACAGTTCTTAATGAAAGTGTACTTTTTTGTGATTTTGATTATGGCTTAATATTTTTTTTTATAAATATAACAATTCAGGTTTTTTTAAGCAAAATTTTTAAAACAAAGAGCCAGAGAACTTAATTTTATTACAAATATTTTTAAAACCGAGTTCGATAAAAAATTAGGTTTATAAAACATAATGGGCCACAATCATAGTCACAAAAAAGTAGGCTTTTATTAAGAGCTGACTTTTATTAATAAGAATTTGAGGAACTTTTTTTTAATCGTTTTTAAAAAAATACCGACTATGATTATGGCCCATTTTCTATAAAAATTTAAAATTATTTTATGTAAATTTGGCTGTTAACTTTTGCTGCCATAAAAATTTTTTTTTTTTTATTATTTATTATTATTGAATCTTTCTATAAGAAAATTACAATAAGTATCCAAATCTTAACTGTAAAAAAATAAAAAAAAAACTTAAATAATTATTACCAATGTAATAACTAGTTACTTGTACTCAAATCTTAAAATAAAAGGAATATTCTACGTTTAAATAAAAAAGTTATATCCCTCTTCTCACTAGGCGCAAGGCCATAAAAATTAAAAACAAAAAAAAAATATTTAAATAGAAATTTTTAAATGATATTTTTTTTAACTTTTAGCAAATCAATATTAATTATATTTTTGTAAAATGACAGTTAACTAATTTAGTTTTCTACGGGAAATTTGTTAAACAAAAATATTTTTTAGTTTAAATATTTTAATCTGAATTTTATTTTATTTTCCATAAATTGTTTTTTTTTTAGAAATAATCATTTAATTTAATTGTCCAAACAAGTGCATTTCCGTTAAAAATATCTTTACATTATAAACAAAAACCACAACACAAAATGTTTAGCATACCAGTAGAAGCGAGACTAAAGCGCAATATCTCCGAAACTAGTTTTTTATTTTTTAAATATTAAACCAGCTAAAGAAATGTCTCCGAAATGAAACTAAAGCGCATGTTCTGTTACTCTTATGAAATGTCTCACCAAAAAATTAAGCACTTCCCATTTTGATAAGGAAGTAAACAAGCAACGGACAGCAGAGAAAATAAATGAAAATTAAAGGCACCACATAATAGGTGTACCTTTTGTTAAATGAAACAAGAGAAAGAACGCCTATAATTTTCCAAGGGGCAGCAGCTAATTTTGATGTACAAGGATAATAACAAAAAACTGCATATTCCAGTTATACACAAATACATGCACATTATTTCTGACATTTGTATCTGTATCTTATATACTATATAAGTACTAAATATTGTTTGTACTTTGTAGTATGATGGTCTTATGTGCTTTATTTTAAAGGAAAATTATTGTTGTAGAGGATATTTTTTTTTTCAATTTTATTTCGTAATATATTTCTTGCGCTCTATGCTCTACTTATATAAAGTGCTTCTACACAAACACACACATCTATACATACTTATGCTACTCGCATAAGCTTAAGTGTATTTATGACAGTAAGTGTGTGTATGTAACACTAGTATACAAGTCCTTTTTCTATACTAAGTATACTCGTATATAAATTATTTTTTTTTTCTGTTTTTTAAGGATACCTTTCGAAATCCATCAATGTTGTATATGCTTGCAATTTGTGCTTGGTTTGCTTTTCTAAATATATGAGCTTTTTGTTTTTTTTTTTTTTTCACTTAATGTACGTTTTGTTATTGCTTGTAGTAAACAAAAGAAGTACAACAAAATATAAAAAAACAAGAAATTTAATTAATAAATAAGCGTTTGAAAAATATGCATTCGTGTGCATAAAACTAGAAAAAGCAGTAGTTGGCAGAATAAGTGGGGATAAATGTCATTCCACCTGTGCTGTGTCGACTTGAGCTATATTTGTTTATGATGGGAGTTGAACTAGTAAATGTATTTTAATAAGATACACAAACTACAAAAAAAAAAAAAAAAAAAAAACCTTGAATAAATATATTTAATTTTTAGTTTTACTCATACATTTTTTTTTATTTTCACTTTAGATTGCCTGCAGCATAATAAGATTTAAGGTGTATTCGTTTTATATTTTATTTTCACTTATTTTTCTTTTCGATATTAACACAACAAGTAGCATATTATTGTTGCCTCTTATCTTATGCATGCATGCAAACAAATATCCTTTAAACATTTAATTAAAATGTGCAATCTAATCAAAATAACAACAAATGAAAATCTTTTTCTTGCTTTCTCAGTTTAATCATTTTTAATGCTCTAGTAAACTTGCAAAACAAATTTTTAAAGAGTTGAAAAATATTATTTTTAGTAGTAAAACAACAAAACTATAGAAATTTATTTTATTAAAAATATTTAGATTTTAAATAGGAAATTTTACGATTTTAGTTTTGATTTGAAATTCTAGTAAAAATATTTAAAAATGAAATTATAATTTTACACTAATTTATTGCTAGCGAAATATTTCTATTTTTCACTTTCCACATTCTTCTAAAATATCAAAAACATACAAAAAAAATTCGTCTTACGTTATTAAATAATCAAATATTAAATGTTTTAAGCAATAGTTTAAAGCAGATCATCTATGGTATATTCAGATATTTTTTTTTTAATTTTCATATACTAAAGTGCTGTTGCTCTGAAGGGTTTTGGCAATTTCCGTTTTGCATCATAAAATAAAAACTACAAATTTTTCCGAAAATTTTAATACACTTCCAGAAAGTTTAAGTTAAATTCTTTTTAAATTTTGGTAGTTTTCCTTGGCAAAATCGTTAATGTTACATTTGCAAACTGTTTAATGTTAAAAACCCTTCAGAGAAAAGGTACTGAAGGAATTTTAAAAATATTTTAAAAATAATGCAAAGTTTTTTCTGAGTACTTGGGCGATAGATTACAAATCTGGACGACCTCTTCTTTAAAACGATATGTGTACCAACCCGTAATATTCTAAAGTTCGTTTGCAATCGCTCAGAGAAATCAACGTATTTATGCACATTTGTATCTTAGTATGTCAAAAATACTGAAAAGATATTTACAAATACTAAAAAACATAAGGAATTACATGAAAACATATTTAACTAACCATATTTATCTTCACTCACTTCAAAAAAAGTATGTAATTGAAATGCATCTTTGTTCAACTTAAGGTTGTATTAAATATAAAAATTTATTTATTTATTATTGGAGCGAAATATCGATAAAAAAATAAATTTTTTATAATACAACCTCAACTTAACAAGCTAAAAAAGATCATATGAACTTACAATTAAAAATTATATAACAATAAAAACAGAAATGATAAAAATAATTTTCTTGGAATACCTATTTTTTATTATTCCTAAATAAATAATTAATATCCCTTCAATAAACTAAAATTAAAGAGTTCTGAGAAACAGTGCTTTCTGAGTACCTCATTTTTAAAAGCTATAAAATGTCTGCAGGCAGTCAATTTTAAATGAATATCCTTCCTATTTCATATCCTTCTTAGAATTTACTAAGAAGGATATGAAATAGTCATACAAATTATATTTAATTTAATTTAATTTTGCCAGCATTTGTAAGCATTTTTTAAGATAAACATATTTAATTAACGATAAAAATGGAAAAAATTTTCTTGCATTAAAAAATACACAGACACACACACATATATACTCATATACGCTTTTTTAGGTTTCATGTTTGTGTGTATAAACAAAGCAAAAGCAGAGCAAATATTAATGAAAATGTGAAATATCGGTTATATTTTTAATTTTTCTCGGTCATTTGTGGACGGATCGTTCTGAGTTTTGTCACAAACATTACGACTGTTGTTTATGTTAAAATTGTATACCACATTATTTTGCAAAAAACGCTCCGAAAATGGTCAAAAAATAGAGGTAGTTGCACTTCTGAGAACATACCTCAGCTATTTATGGATCAATTAAGCTGAATTTCAATACGAAACTTATAACAGGAACTTACAATAAATGGACATGCTAAACTTTTCTGTAGGTTTTCTAGGAACTTCACAAAGTTGTTTTCAACGTACACACGCACAGACAAATATTGCTAAATCGTTTCCGCTACTTATAAGGAGCCAGAATATATATATATATATATATATATATATTTTATAAGGTGTCCCAAATACGGTGTGGAAATTACACACGTAATGACAAACTTTTTACTTTTTTTTAAGGATATAAAAACTCATTTTTGAAGAGGAATGATTTCTCTACTTAATTAAGTTCATTGGCAGCTTTTGAGTGAACATTTGTTTGTCAACAAATAATGTTTTAATTCAGTTTTTTATTATATTTTGCCAGCGTACTCTAGAATGGCAAATGAAACAATGAAATTATTTTTCTAATTTGGCAGCAAAGTGTCCAGGTAGAGACTTAGCATTAAATACTGCTGCCGATTGAGGCAAATACTTTTGTTCACCTTAACTGTAGTCAATTAAATACAGTGCATCTTTTCTTTGTTTTGCTTTCTGATTGCATACATAACCACTATGGGATGCATATCAGATTAATCCTGTTGTTAGATGGTAGTTTATTCCCAGACCAGTTTTGATCTTATCTCAAAGGCACTGAGCGCCTGTAATGCCTCATTCTGTCAAAATGAATATACAGGGTAACAAATGTTCATTTTGTAATTTTTTTTTAATCTTACTGGTTTTTGTGTAGCAGCTCTACTTTATGCATTAAATATTTCGTAACCAGTACACTTTAATTGAAAAAAAATACTATCACTCTGGAAATTTGTTAATCTTGACCAGCGATATAAATTATTATTATTATTATTATTAGGGTCTTTTTCAAGTTATTTTTTTAGGCAGAGCTAGATATTTAGAGTGTATTAAGGCTTAAAAAAATTTAGCTCTCTCGACCTATACTTATAAATAATTGTTTTTTTTTTTTTGAGATTGTTGGCAAATATATTTTCAACCATTTTGAAGCCTTGAAATCTGGCTTGGGTCAATTTTGTTCTCTTAGGATTAAAAGGCATAAAGACAAAAACTACACAAAATCGGGATAGACGGGAAAAAGTGGTTATCTATACTAAATCTAGTATAGATCCCTTGGTCTCGCCATCACGCGTGAACGGCTGGACCGATTTCACTATTTTTTTTTTTTTGTTGTGTTTGTTATTGTCAGGAGAAGGTTCTTATGATAGAAAAAAATTTAAGAATCCTTATTTAAAACCACTTTTTACATTTTAAAAGTATTAAATAAATAAAATTCATGTTCTGTACATATGGTATTCCTACTCCAAGGATATATATAATATTTGAACGGTCAAGCCCATTTTTATACCCAAGATTTTTACACTATACATTTTTCTAAAAAAAATAATTTATTATTAGCAGAGGCGCAATGGCTATATTTATTGGGATGGGTTTTTTAATAATGAAAATTGTATTTGTTAAAAGATTTATCTAAAAATTGCTTCATAAGCATAAAGACTAATATAATTAATTACCGTTTTGGGCGAGACCGGGTAAACACATCTAGTAATATTATAAAAAAGAAAATTATTGTTTTTGTTTGTAATGGATAAACTCTAAAACTATTAAACCGATTTTAAAAATTCTTTGACCCATATAAAGCTTTAATATCAGCGAGTAACATAGGCTGTGTAACATAACGCCCACGTTTACGTCTATTATTCAATAATTTAGCAATTCAAATTCTATTTCTGTTTTTTTTTTTTTAATTCGGTACATAAAGTCAATATAATCTATTATTGGCCACGCTCTCTTTTATGCGTTTCAGTTAGAAATCTTGAGACCTGGTTATTATATACAATCAGCTTAGTCTACTAATTGCTAGACAGGGAAGACGGTGCAAGACCAGATAAATTGGTTGTATAGAAGTAGTAAGAAAAAAAAAATGCAAAATTACAAATTGAACTTGAGCGTAATTTAAAATAACAAATCTATTACATTTTCTTTTACTTTTCTATTTAATTACTGTATTAAAAGTTGTAAAAAACTTATTAAATGAAAATAATCGAAAATTATTTTTGCACCACAATTAATTTAAGGATAAACATTGCCATTAACCATTTCACTGAAAATAAACCATAATTAAGAAAAGAACTAAGAAAGAATAAGTGGAGGCAGGTGTCTCAATTGTGTTTGTGTCTAGTCATGCCAATTTCTAAAATGTTATTTTTTTTGTATTCAACCCTTCAAATTCTTTCTTATAAAAAAAAAAATTAACGATACACATGTATCAGACTTACAAGACACGTGAATCCCAATTGTAAGCTCCCCCAGTGTTATAATATATCAATAAGCAATAGCGTGCTACATATAAAGAAAAGAAAAAACGAAGAAAGAAAAAAATTCCATAAACATGAACTGTTTTTAAGAAAGACTAAAGAAAACTGAACATGTTTTAAAGGCCATAATTTCCAATCTAAATCGAATTAATCGATTATAAAACTCTGACGGCATTTCGTTTCCGTTTCCGTTTTAACAAACAACGGAACTAAGCAATTGCATTGGCTTAGAAAAGAAGACAAAAGACTTGTTTGTGACTTATTCCTTTTAACATGTTCACAAGTATTCAGTAACGTTTGACATTTCCACTGCTAACAATAACAAGCATGCTTGAATACACTATGTGTGTGTGTATGAGGGATTTTTATACATATTCAATTGTAAGACAAACAGTTGGCGAAAAAAGGGTTCAAGATTTATTGACGTTAAAATATGAACAGCAACAAAAAAAAAAAAACTCTTTAGGGATTTTACACAAGTTATTCGTAACCAAAAAACAAAACACATTTACGTTGCAAGAAAATTATAGTAGCAAAGCTTTGCTTTAACTTTTGGTTTATATAAGTGAATAAAATCGCCGGGACTTTATGTGTGTGTGTGGGTCTACAAAGCATGAATGAAATAACTAGCATTTTATTGGTATCAGCAACTTTTTGCTATAATTTTTTTTTAATTTATAATTTCTTCATTGTTTTTTTTTTATAACGTGACAACATGCAACTTGCATTTAAGGTAGTTTTTAGATAATTCTCTTTCAGTTTGTACTCTATAACCCTTTATGAAGACTTATTCTTATTCTTAAACTTTAAAATAAAAAAAAAAAAACTTATTAGGGAAGAAGGGAAGTGAATCAAATAAATTTTAAAACTTAATTAATTAACTAACAATAAAAATTCATATCTTAAATCCAAGTACAGATTCAGTGATTTAGAATTAGAACCAGAATAGACCTATTGTAACCCTAAAGAAAACTCTATGCGAATTGCGAAGCTTGATATTTAAAAAAAATTTTTTCCTATTATTTCTAATACTTTAACAAAATAATCTAAATTTCAATTACTTGAAAAATAAATATCAAAGAAAAAAATTATTTGCTTTCATACTTACCAAAATATAAACAAATTCTACAACCTCACTTTTTTTTCGCTGTTCACTTCACGCTTAATGCCCCTTCTGCTTTGTTAATAAGGTCACTATATCTTTTTAATGTTCGAATTTCTTGTTTAAAACTTTTTCATTTTGTATTTTCTATTCCAATCCGAATCTTTAGCTTGTTGTTATGCATATTATTAGTTCACATAATTTTCTTTTAGCAACTGTTGCGTTACTCCACATTCATGTGATCTGAATTCAGATTTTGAAGCACTGAAATCTGTCCTTTTAACTCGAGATATCACAATCAAATATTTACAAAAAAAATTTATATTAAAATTATTAACAATATTATTATTTAATATTAATCAAGCTTAAGATTTTAAAAAATTGTTTTTTTTTTAAATTTTTCGATATTTCGACTTTCTTTTGAAGGTCTTCTTCAGAGAAATTTATTTTTCTCGGTATTTTAAGATCTTAAGCTTGATAAATATTAAATAATAATAAATTTATAAAATCAAATAATTTAATAAAATTATTATTAACAATATTTTATTTATTATTGATTTTGTAAAATTATTTTTTAAATCTTAATTGTAGTGTGATTTATTTCACTTCACATTCATTTTTTTCTCTTTTTCTTTTTCACACTATTATAATTCATGTTATAGGAACTAAATAAACTAAATCAATCGATGTTGAAAAGTAATTTTCCATAAAAAATATTAAATAATTTCATTCAGAAATAGTAAACAAATAAATAAATAAAAATTAATGTTTAATATTGATTTAGTTTTTTTTTCGTAAAAAGCTATTCTTGTAGAATTTTATTACAAACACTCATACTCCTATGTCTATATAACCAATACAAATAAATTGAAACCCACAAATCAAAATCTAAAAAAAAATTGCTGAGTTTTCATAAGCCATTAAAAATAAAAAATAATTTTTAAAAAAAATTAACATAATTTTTTTAGTAAAACGATATCACTGATGTTTTTTTTATTTTAACTTTAGGATACACAAAATGAATTTTTAATTGGAAAATAACGGCAACTGTGATTAAATAGAAATCCCTGGAAATTTTTTAATGATTTTAAGGGAAAAACAAAAATTTATTTTAATTAAAAAGCTGCTTTAGTTCAACACCCCTTAGATTAGTGAGCAATGCATTGTACACAGGGCGTATTAAAAAAATGTATGCAACCCTGTCATATCGTATAATGAACAGGGCACTTCTAGGCCTACTTCAAAGCTTCGATGTGATACCTTGCTAACACCTGTATAAGAGAAAAACCAAAGAGATATGGATACCAAAAAGAAGACATTAAAAAAGAGCTGCAAGGAAAAAAGTTAAGAAAAGGAAAGGAAAGAAAAAGCGAAGAAAATAAAAGAAGAGAACAGTTAGTGAAAACCTAAACCAATTGTTTTAATTGCTGCTTCCGGTGAATTCATGCAATTGAGTTTCTGAATAATAACGTAAGATATGCAGAATATAACCCAGCAAGTAACAACCTGAAGTAAATATGTTACTTCCGAGAAACCCAGGTTCTATTAGAAATTTTTAGCAATCTAAACGATCACCTTTTTTTAGGTAAAAAAATTAAAATCCTTATTTTTCCATTTTTTTTTTTTAAGTTCAAGAACTCGAAAAGTCTCCAAAATCTTAAACGCTAAAATAAATATTTGAAAATTTTTTTCTCTAAAAACCCATACTTACTTAAATTTATTTATTTGTTATTTCTTTTTATTGACAATTCTTACAAAACTAAAAAATATAAAAAAAAACATTAAATTGAATTTTATGCAAATTTTATTTATTTAAATAATATGTGTGTGTGTGTGTAAATATTTATTGTTATGTTTATTTTATTGTCAGCATGCGTGACAATTTATATTTCTTGTTAACAAAAAACACACAAACAACTACTTTGTTACAACTTCGTTTTATTTTTCTTAAGTCAATTGTATCAACTTACACGTCCTTACACAAAGTATGTGTGTGCATGTCAGGAAATATAATTTACGCATGTGACCCATTGTCCACATGTCAACAATAAAAATACTTTTCAGTTGAATTTTGTTTGCAAATTATTTTATAAAAATTAAAAAAAAATAAATTTATTTATATGAAAATCACAGTATAAATAAAAGGTGTCCCAACAAGAACGCAAGATTTAAATTTGGCGCCCTTCGAAGTGTCATTGTTTGACATTTGAACATTTGTTATTGTTTGCTAGTAGAAGGTACGAGGTTAGTAAAAAATGATAATGGACAGCGAAGGGAGTTCGTTAATTGGGTATTGGAGAGACAACATGAAAATGCTGATTTTGACGATAAAATCATCTTCAGTGACGAGGCCCATTTTCATCTTGATGGCCTCGTCAATAGGCAGAATTGTCCCATTTGGGTTGAGGAAAATCCTCGAGTGATTCACGAGGATCAAATGCATCTTCAACGTGTTACTGTGTGGTGTGGTTTTTAGGCTGGAGGAATCATTGGACCTTTTTTTTATAAAAATGAGGAAGTCAAGCGCAAACAGTCAATGGTGTTCGGTATCGTGAATTGATAACCAGTTTTTTCTTGCCTATAATTGAAGAAATGAATGTGGAGGGCTTGTGGTTTCAACAAGACGGCGCCACATGTCATACAGCCAGAGAAACAATTCAATTGCTGCATCAGTCATTTCCCGGTCGTGTTATTTCGCGTTTTGGAGACCAGAATTGGCCACCTAGATCGGGCGATTTAACTCCATTAGACTTTTTTCTTTGGGGTTTTTTTGAAGTCAATGGTTTACGCGAATAAGCAGACGACGACTCAATACCGCAGCATTTATGCAAAACGGTCATTGAAAATTTCATTAAAAGATCGCGTGTGTGCCAGCAAAGCCGCGGCTGCCATCTACCCTATATGTTGTTCCATACATAACCTCATTCTGTCTACTTTACGATATAATAAAATTTCACCACTTTTTTTTTTTAAATATCTGTGTTTTATTTAAAATTTAAATCTTGCGTTCTTGTTGTGACACCCTTTCCAATTGAAAGGAGATTTCTCAAATTTTTTTTGGATATTAATTTGGCTCCAAAAAAAAAACTGTGAAACATTCTTTACATTTTAATAGAAATTGAATGTCTCTTTATTTTTTTTTTTTAAACCCCGATTTTTAGTTTTAAATTTATTTCATACTTTTGCAATTCTCTCAAATAAAACTATTTACAAAAATTCTTTTTGAATAAAAGAAAAAAATTTATAATTTATTTTGGTGGTTCACACATGAATGACCACTATGAATGGCCACAATAGCAGCAACACATTCAAATTGAATGTGATGTGAGTTGCCCATCACACATGTTCCAAAGGAAGCTGACTCTGACAAAACCTCAAATATGTAATACAAATAATACTTTTCTTTCATTTCACTTATTCTTTTTTTTTTTTTAATTTTTTCAATTTTACTTAAATAAATAAAATCAATCACTTCATTGAAAAGTTTTCAATATTTTACACATACCAAACAAACAAACGCACGGCTGACATTGTGTAACAATAAACAAATAAAAATCAAAAATTTATTTTATTCATTGAGTTGAAATAAAATACAATAAAATTCATAACATATTCATAAATTTACATATTGGACAAGTAAAAAAATTTATATTTTCATTTATTATAAAACATGTGAAGATTTGAACCCCTGTCATGTAAAGTAAATACCCGCTACTTATTACTTTCTTAGCCTGAGGCAAGGACACTTTTGCAAGCTACTCCCCATACTCTTTTTTTAACATTTGATTTGCAAGATACATTATTCAATATTAGGAACAAGTAGAAAGAGCAGCAGAATGAAACGAATGAAATGTGTGTGTGCATGTTATGCAAATGTATACGAGTATAACAACCAAACTAATATTGATTTGCATTCATAGTCAACTAAAGCATGAAAAAAGGGTTTATTTTATTTCATTACTTATTTGAAATTTAGAATATTTGATTTGAAATACCCTCGGTGTCAATGCAACCCTTTTCCTTTAGTTAAATTTTCAGTTTGAAACAGCTTCTTAGATTCTAAATATTTTTTGTAGAGATATATTTCACTGATTATTTCTAATTATTCTGTTGTGAATCTCAGGTCCCAACTACAACCCGAGACACCTTACGAATATAGCTTTTGTTGCAGAATTTTTTACACTTAGGCGTTCCACTGCCTAGGTAACTCATACTGCATCTTTCCATAGCTAGATAGTCGCAAAGTATATGTTAAAGCGTTTCTTATACGCCTTGATA
Organism: Thelaira solivaga; assembly: GCA_947397855.1. Taxonomy (NCBI): domain Eukaryota; kingdom Metazoa; phylum Arthropoda; class Insecta; order Diptera; family Tachinidae; genus Thelaira; species Thelaira solivaga. The sequence goes on along the minus strand of OX377612.1, from coordinate 61,263,608 downwards.
GAAACGATAGAAGTCGTTGTGTACCAGGGCAGTTCAACGTAGTGTTGGATGTCATTTCTGCTAAGCTTCAAAACAACTTGTATCCTATTACGTTCGGGGCTAACCCCTCATGGTTATTTTGCGTATACTTTTTTTTCTCCTTCTTGCAAAGTAAGGCACGAGTGAATTTGTGAATTACCCATCCCGGAACATATTAAGATCGAGTCTATTCTGAGTCTCTACAGGCATTTAAATTTGCTCTGAATTTCTCAAATAATATTGTACTAAATTCAATTACTTCCATGAGTAAAACTATAGTCCCTGTTGAGAGGGACAAGAAATGTTTGCAAATATTCTGGGTATTTGCTTTATATAAAAAAATAAAAAAGATAAAAATATTTTTAACCTACAAAAATATATACAAGGTGGGCTAAAAGAAATCACCTTATTGGAAAATGCTCTTTATTTTGGAAATGGCGGCCAATGTCAAATCTGTTTTGACATTTGTGAACTAGACAGATGTAGAATCGAAGTGGACGATTTTTCGAACAAAATCATAATGAGCGACGAGGCTCATTTCCACCTTAGCGGTTACGTGAACAAGCAAAACTATCGCTTCTGGGGCACCGAAAATCTACGAGTGATGCACGATGAGCCATTACACCCGCTCAAAGTGACTGAATGGTGCGCTGTTCACGCTGGAAGAGTCATCGGGCTAATCAAACGACAATAGTGGACGCTGCGCGCTGTAGGGCCATGTTAACTGAGTTTTTTTCTGCCGCAATTGAACGAATTAGGACTGGAAGAACATGTGGTTCCAACAGGACGAAGCAACAGCACACATTTCGTTTTCATTTAGAAAAAAAATTAAACACAAACAACATCGGATGACTTCTTTTGGCCTACCTTGTATATTAAAGTATTAAAAAAAAAAACTAACTTTTAATGGATTCTGCATCATGTCAAAAATTTTCTTTAAATGAAAATATCTTTCCAGTTTTATAATGATTCATTTTAGAAACCAAAAAAAAAAAAAAACTCCGCCAACTTTTTGTAACTAATAAGGAAATTAAAAGTAAAACAAATTAATTTAATTTTTTTTTAAACTAAAAAAAAAAAAAAATATTAAAGAGACAAAGAAATTAAATGCAAACTTTTTTTATGTTTTTCTAACACAGCCACATAGAAATTTTGTTGTTTGTTAAGAAAGTCGACAAACTTTTGAATAATTTCACTACAAAAACAACAGGGAAACAAGTTATCGCGTTGCGAATAATTTTTGCTTTTTTTTAACAAGTTCTATTATTATTTTCAAAACTGGCGGCAATAATAGAGAAAGTGAATAAAATGAGAGCAAAACTAAATTTAGTTTTTAAGTTTTACCACAAAAAAAAAAAAAAAAAAAAAAAAAAAATTAAAGAAAACTACACAACATAAGTCTAGAATATTAGAATATTTAAAAAAAAGGCAAAATTAGAAAGAAACTAAACTTAGGTCGTTGATATTATCAATGTCATGTACTCGTATACGTGGTTGTTTAAGTAGAGTTTATGCAAAAGGTACGTATGAGCAAAAATTATAATCGTTTGTTGTGCAACAAATTTATTTAAGTTTTAATGTACGAGTATGTGTAAATGTATAAGTGTGTTTTATGAAAAACTTTAATCAGACATACATAGAAGTCATTGACACATTTAACATTCTTAAATAAGAAAGCCAAAAGTTTTTTAAAGTTTAAATTCATAAATTTGGATTTTGTTCAATTGAAACTTTTAGGCATTAAGAGGATTAAGGCATTTAAGTTTGTGGCCCAGATTACCAATTTAAATTTATTATTTTTTTAGGGAAATTTTTTTAATTGAATTGATATAGCTACAACTTTGGGAAAGATAATTTTTAAAAAAATTTTCAAGATAAACTTTCAATTTATAAAATTTCTAATGCAGCAATACTTTTGAGGCCTCTACTAGCCTTAGAAATGTTTTTGTTCGAAAAAAGTACCACAGAGATTAAAATAAAAATGTTTTACAAAAATTATATAAAAAGTATTTATTCTGAATTAAATACATTAAGAAAATTTTTTAAAGTTTTAGACTAAAATTACACAGGCCAACATATCAACTTTTTATGAGCTGCCTGAAGTTTCATAGTCAATTTAAACCTCTAATCCCCATAAATTACTTTTTTAATGCCACATACAGAAAACAACTTCGGTTGTGAGAACTAAATTTGTTTCCAATCAAAAATTTTTTTGTGATAATCAAATTTTTTAGTTGTAACAAACAGAATTCAATAGTACAGTTCAAAATTCAGTTTTCTTAAATAATATGTCAAGCTTTAAGACCGATTTTCTATTGTTGCCATTAAAAAATTCGATTATCGCAACCAAAATTTTTGTTTGGCAACAAATTTAGTTCTTACAATCGAAGTTGTTTTCTTATTGTACTTTTAGGTCTTGATTAAAAATACAAGTACACACAAATAAGCAGCTTAAAATATTTAGTTTATTTTTATAGTTTTGTGAAAGTTTTGTTCAAAAACTCTTTTTTCAAGAAAATTTCAAAATTTTTTCTTCAAAAACTTATTAAAAATCTAAAATGAGGAAATTTTGTTTTAAAAAATGAGCCATATGTATTTAAATGAAATCTATTCTGAATTTCTTTATTTAAGAGAATGACCAAAGTTCTAAGACTCACAAAGAGTTATGGTTTTTCCAACGAATTGTCTCACTTGACAACATGCAATCAATAAAAATCAATTAGAGCAAAGAAAAGAGTATAATTGCATTATTATCTTTCTCAATTTTCTTTTAAAATTAGCGTTTTGATCACAGACATATTTTTTGTTTCGGCAATTTTAGCATTTTTATTCAGTCATTTATTCAGCCTTCAAGCTACCTGTCTTCTTTTTTTGAAGAGAGAACATAAGAGAATTGCGGAGTACAAGCAATCCTACAAAATCAATTGCTCAACTAAAATTTCTATGTGTGGTCCTGGTCTAAGCAAATTGTATATTTTCATGTCCTGCCTTTTAACATAAAAAAATAAAAAACTCTACTTTGCCTATTTTAAATATTCTAAATTTAAAGTAGCTGAAAAATGTTATTGCTAATAAAAAAGTTAAGTATTTAAATACAGGGTGTCTCATAAAAGCCACTACCAAAAGTGAACTTGATAATATTTTTTCTATCTAAGTAATTTGGAATGTTTTTTTTATTAAAGACTGGCTCTGAGATTGCAGAAAGATTAAAAACTGGGATACTGAAAAAATAATCACCTCTTGGAGTCTAAAGTTTTGGTTTGCATGCAATCCTTCGAGCGGACAGACCATTATGAGACAAGAGAATCATTTTTCGGAGCATAGAACAGACGCTAGAAGGCTTTCTTTCCGCTTCAATAGCAGCCATAGCTGCTGCCATACAAAACAACCCCAAGGTTTTAACAAGGAGATTATCAACTCAAATGGGTGTTAGTAGGTGGACTTTTCAGATAGTAAATCATATGGATTTAAACTTATTCTCTTACAATTTGCACTTATCTAAGAAGCTTGCCAATTTGCTTGGAATTTTGCCAGAAGATGCTTGATGAATTTTCTTTTCATGTCTGCTGAGGTTCATTTCAGTCTGAACGGCAACATAAATAAACAAACTTGTCGTATATGGAGTGGTTTTAACTCAGAAATACTGCATGTAAAGGAATTGCATTAAATTTGAGTCACCGGGTGATATACAGTCTCTTAATGATGTATTGTTGGGTCATACTGTTTTGAAGAAAACGGACACAGCGTTACAATTAACCCAAATAATTTTTTTTTATAAGAAACACAACTCTACACAAATCCACGAAGCTTCTTGGTCTTGTCTGCAGAAAACAGCCAGGGTACATGCAGGAATAGAACTTGCGACTCTCAGATTGGTAGGTTACTGATCTATCCACTAATCTAAGGGTGACACCTGAATCTATGCCGAAAGAGAATTCCTTTCAATTTTGTGTAGTTTCAGTATGGTCGAATTACGCAAAAAAAAAATCCCAACAAACTCATTTCCAGGAACTCTGCCTTTCGTTGGCCGTCCACCGAATTGTTTCTTGTTGAGTATGAATCGCAGCTGACAAATGTGAGTGAACCAAAACCATCAATGCGAGTAACAATAGTTGCAATTTAAGCCTCAACTTTGCGGGCAGTAATGAACGAATAAGGCGGCCATTTAAATTCAATTAACTTTAAGGCTAATTAAACTATTTTCAATACAATGCAATAGGTTTTTAAGTGGATAAAGATTGAAAACAAATTATTCCAGTTTTTAAGGCTGGTATTCAAAGAGACTAATTTCAAGTATAAATTATGACAAATTTTTCATACAAATTTGTCACAATATCGATTTCAAGTCTACTTTAATTTTCTTTGAATACAAGCATAAAACACAAGCGATCAACTCGTCTAAAAAAGTTTTATGAAAAACACTTAATATTTCGGTTGTGTTATAATAACAGTACATTAATGTAGCAAAATTCATTAGCCACCCTGTGTTTCAGATATATTTCATCATTCATTCATTCATGCATGTATCCTTTGAAAAGTGTAACCACTTTGCTAAATGGTTGCTGTGGTTACTACCACATTTAATTATAATAAAAAAAACGAAAACTCTTAATTTTTTTCTGTTGCTCATCTAGCATATTTTAAAGTTGCTGTTGTTGTAAATAAAACTTTTTTTTTACAAAATATTTCCTATATTTTAATACAATTTTGTTTTTAGGTTTTTTTTTTTTTTTTTGCACTGTAACCAACAACTCACTAATGAAGTGTATAAAATTGAAGGAGTACCAAAGAGCAAAGAAAAGAGTATAATTGCATTTTTATTACTTTGTATGTTAATATAGTTCAACAACAACATTACGTAGTAAAAAAAAGGCTAAAAAAATAAAGAAGAAAATTACTAACAAGCCTTCCAGCTTTTTTTTTTTGAATTTGTTTGAAAAAATAATTTGCATAGAAAAATAAAACCTAACTAAGATCAAGTAAAAGCCCTGCATACTCAACTGGCCCATATCGTAATAACTAAATGAATGAAGCTGATAGCAGCAAGTGAAGGGCGTGAAAATGAAAATGTTTTGAGCAAGAAACACAAGAAAAATTTAACATCAACATCAAAAGGTGTAAAATGTTTAGGTCTAAATGGCAAAAATAAAATATTTTTTAAAAACTGTTAAGTAAATGCAAACCCTTTTTTTTTTGATTTGAGTGAAATCATGAAAAGGCTTGCAATGTTTAAAAATTAGGGAAAAAAAGCTATAAAATTTATAAAAAAATCCGTAATAATCATAAAAAAGTAATATTAACTCATTGTGAATTGATAATAGCTCAACTGTGCTGATTAAAAAAAAAAAAAAGAAATTATTAAGGTGGCGCTCGTTAAGAAATTTCGAACATTTCGTACTTACATTGACTGTCTTCACTGCGTCATGTAGTGTTTCCACTAAAACACTCCCTTCTCCTTTTCTGGGCTTTCTGCATTGCTTCGGAAAGACCCCGGATCTTCGTCCTAGAGATGACCATTCATAATTTACCCACCTCTGAGTGCGCCATACTTTTATCAACTTAAAGCTCTTGCTTCTGGTCCTGAGTCTCATTGCAAATCTTTTTTCTACGTAGCATGCGTTCGGTGTAACTCTTTACAACGTTCTAATCTATCATTTTGTCAACTAGTATGTTGACAGAAATGAAATCCCCGAACTTATCGGGGTAAGGAAGTATTAAGTTAGGTTAGGTGACACAGTCCGCCCGAATAAGAAAAACTGAAGCTGGGCTCACTTGGGTTCTCTGACGTGGTCCCTTTGTGATAATTGCATAAAAAGAAGTGAAGAAGGATAATACTAGAGATAGAAGAGTGAAAGGAAAGGAAATAAATAAGAAAACTGATAGAGAATGTGAGTCCGTCACTTAAACCAACCGCTACTACTAACAAAGGCATATAGCATGTTGATCTGCGATGCTCTATAATGTAAATTATTCGCCGCTCTTCCAGGGCTGGACACCGGAAGAAAAAATGTTCTACCGTCTCTCTTTCTCCTCTTCTCGACAACTTTTACAGTAGTCGACTGTCAGTATAAATGCGTATATTCCTGCCAAATATTTCATGATACCAAAGCCAATCTGCTGCTTACGTTATTACCATCAATTCAGCTTGTAGAATGCTGCATTGATGGGGGAGTCTGAAAGATATACTAGTCTCAGACTTTCCCGAATTTTCTTTCAATCAATAAGTCTTTGTTGGAGATTAGTTCATCAGCCATTTATTTGCATATTCCACTTATTTTGCCTACTCTGGATGGTTTGGGATCTTAGCTCTGTAGGACTAAAATTGTGTGCCAAAAGGTCGCTACCAATTACAAAAACTGCTGTTCCTGAAACCGTACGATAGGCTGAAAAAACTCTTAGTGCCATTGTGAGCTGTAACGCTTCTAGTTTGCCCTTTGTTCTACAGTATCTCTTCAAATTTCACTGTCATACAGAAAAAATGAGTTCATTGTTGACATAATCAGCCTTCTTTTACTTTGCCTTAGGCTGCCGATATTCAACATTAATCTGCTCAGCATCGCCGTCTTGGCTTTGAAGGCTATTTCATATAAAATATTTTCTTTATAATCAAATACAGCAGACCACTTTCAGTCAAATTTCTCTTGTGGTCTGTTTTATTTAGAATTTCGGAAATAACAGCATAACTCGGCACTCAAAGTCAATTTAAGCAAATTTTAAATTACAGCTTCAAAATACTGCGAGAACAGTTTTCAGTAACTCTGGCTTACAACGGTGAATAATAGTTTTTAGTGGTAAAGAAAAGGCTTTAGTTTTTTTTCATTTAAGTAAAATTCATAAAATATTTGCACATAATGAGTAAAGCCTTTTTAATTGCATGAAATTATTGCTTATCAAGCTGCAATTTTGTAAAACTGAAAGCCAAATTTTAAAAAAATGTTTTTAGATTTAGATTTTAATTTTTAAAAATAACACACAGTAGGCAGTTTAATTGAAATATTTTGTAGCTGCTAAGCACCACTAATTTTACTATGGTTTCTTGGCGGTTTAATATTTTGCATAATTTTCTAACCTAAATAAAAATGATGTGAATTCTTAATTAAACGAGCAAACAAACAAAAAATTTAATTTACAAATAAGAAAAAAATTTGCTTTAAAAACCTTGTAAAAAACCCTTAGAAAAGACAGTGTTTCCTGATAAGAAACCAAATCAGCGTTCAGTGTAACACGTTCTACAAAATACTACCAATTCCAGCCATGTCTTTTACTAAGGTCACGTGGGAATTATAAGGCATAAACACAAATAAAAATACATAAAAATAGCGCATAGTTGAAGAAAACAAGTAAACACTTTAAATATTAAATATGAACGTTATTTTAAAAAAGTAACCATAACAAAGTAGTAATAAAATAATAACACTCCTTAAGGATTTTTAAACAAGAACAAACGAAAAGAATTTCGGCATTAACTTACTTATTTAAAAAAAATTCTACATGCAGCCAGGTACTACAACAAAGCCTTAAGTCCTAAGTTAGAATCAAAACAAAGTGACTGACTTTGTCATGTGGCACAGCATAGAGAAAAGAAAACCCAGAATTCTAAAATTGACAAATTGATATTTGCATTTAAATTGAAAATTTATATTTGTATAATGTTTGTTATAAGTCCAAGTGTCATATTGCTGGGTTTAGTTGTAAAAATACATTCATTCAGCCTTTTTAAAATGCAGATGAAAAAGAAATGTTTTTTTTCTTCTCTTGTGGTCACAATGGTATAATTTATTTTAAATACCGTTTGCTTCACTCCTCCACATCCTTCTCAACCTTCCCTCCCCTTACATCACATTTGCTTAAACAACAAGTTCAATGTTATTTTATTTTTTCATAATAATTTTTTTTTGATGCTGTTTTGACATTTCGTTTTCCTGTTAGTTTAATTTTTTGACAATTGTATCCGCCGCATATCATTTTGTTGACAACCAGCCATCAATATTAACAAAAATTCACTTAACAAAAAAAAAAAAAAGGTTTGTCTATGCTGTTGTACAAAACTCCTGGGTTAGAATGCATCATGAAGCCAAAAATAAAATAACATTGTGAGGGTGTTTAATCAAAAAAAAAATAAAAAAATAATAATAATAAAAGAAATATAATTTACATAGATTTGTATAATGATAATGGTAATTTATCCGAAAAAAAATACATTTTTTTATTAAAAAAAATCCTACAAGTTTCCTTACACACGCAATATGTTAAATAACGACTTGAAAGAAGATTATGTCTTGTAGAAAAGAATAAACAATATAAATTTAAATATTGAAATTTATATGAATATTTAGCATAAGTTAGTGCCAACAATTTTGTAGTTAGTGCTTGTTGGACTTATTGCAGTAATTCTAAAGGGTGTTTTTTATAGACGTATAGAACTTTAAATTGCAATAAAACAACGATGGATTATTCGATTGACATGAATTTTATTTATCCGCCACGGCTGGCTCAGATGTAGTCCAATCTGGACGTTCAATTTTCGATGACTTTTTCCAACATTATCGGCAATAACACGGCGAATGTTGTCTTCCAAATGGTCAAGCGTTTGTGGCTTAGCCGCATAGACCAATGACTTTACATAGTCCCACAGAAAGTAGTCTAGCGGTGTTAAATCACAAGATCTTGGAGGCCAATTCACAGGTCCAAAACGTGAAATTAGGCGGTCAGCAAACGTGTCTTTCAATAAATTGATTGTGGCACGAGCTGTGTGACATGTTGCACCGTCTTGTTGGAACCACAGCTCCTGGACATTTTGGTTGTTCAATTCAGGAATGAAAAAGTTAGTAATCATGGCTCTATACCGATCACCATTGACTGTAACGTTCTGGCCATAATCGTTTTTGAAGAAGTACGGACCAATGATTCCACCAGCCCATAAAGCGCACCAAACAGTCAGTTTTTCTGGATGTAATGGTGTTTCGACATACACTTGAGGATTAGCTTCACTCCAAACGCGGCAGTTTTGTTTTTTAACGTAGCCATTCAACCAGAAGTGCGCTTTATCGCTAAACAAAATTCGTTTATGAAAATCGGGAACAACGGCAATCTCGTTTTGGGCCCATTCGCCGAATCTACGCATGCGTTGTTCAGGCCAAACCAAACTGAGAATAAATCACTTGACAGCTGTTAAATCGGTCGCCATCTTGAACAGTAATGCCAACTTAAAGTTCTATACGTCTATAAAAAACACTCTTTATATACAAATTTGAAAATCTAATGTCGTTCGTTTGCAATTGCATCATATGAGAATGGCTAATCCGATTTATCTAATTTTGTTTGTTTATAAATTCTTCATAATCCAAATTTGATTGAATAAAAATAAAAATTTACTGCGCCCATTGTTACGCCCACTTTTTTAATTTATATTAAATCGAAGAACGGCTAAACCGATTTAGCTAATTTTTTTTTTTTTGTTATATATTCAGCATATACAGACCATTTGAAGACTTGGAACGATTTTGTAAATTTTCCTTTGAATGAAAAGAGAAATTGTTCACAATCAATTTTGCTATTAAATACTTCTTTCTGTCAAATAAAAAAATTAAAAATATACAGCACTGGGCTATAAGGGAATTAAAATTTTTTTTAAAATACTTAAAAAAAATTTCTGACTAATTGAGTGGTAGACTACAAATTTGAAAGGCCTCCCCTTTAAAACTATCTGTGTTGTATCTTGTAGTCTCCTATACAAAATATTTCAAAGTATTTCCAAAAAAAATTTTTTTTAAATAATCCAAAGTAACTTCTGAGTATTTTCGAACTAGATTACAAATTGTGATGATTTTTCTTTTAAAACTGTATTTGTCTTTATATAATTCCTTCGGAAATTGTAATAATCCCTCAGAGAACAACATGACTGGGGTATTAAGGAATTTCCAACATTTTTTTTTTTAAATAATCCAAAGTAATTTCTGACTAAGTGGGTAGCAGTTTATTACTAAGGAAGATGATCCCCTAAAAACAATGTTTGTCTTATCCCGTAATATTTTATGGTTCTTCCCGATATTATAGAAATTCCTTAGAGAGCGCACAGTACTGACTGGGGTATGAGCGAATTTCAAATATTTTTTTAAAATTAGTTCAAAGTCATTTCTGAGTAGCAGATTACAAATATAGAGTATCTTTTCTTTAAAACGATGTGTGTCTCATCCTATACTTTTTTATGGCTCGTCCGGAAATTATAAAAATGCCTCAGAGAGCGACTGTACTGGGGTATGAGGAAATTATAATACATTTTTTAAAATACAACAAACTCATTTCTGGGCAATTGGGTAGCGGATTAAAAATATAGAGCACTCGCCTTTAAAATGGCATGTCTTACCTTGCAGGATCCTATGGTTTGTTCGAAAATGGATTAAAACCCTGGACTGTAATGGAATTTCAAAAAATTTTAAAAATACTCCAAAGTAACTGCTGTCCAATTGAGTGGCAGATTACTAATAAAGAAGTCCTCTTCTTTACAATAAAGTATTTTCCTGTCCTTTGCTTTGTCCCGAATATGGTAAAATCCTTTTGACTGTATCTAAATTGCTAATTAAATATTTAGAAATATTTAATGACATAAAACGTATTTAATAAAAACTAAAAAACTTATTTATTTCGACATTTTTGTCTTCACTTACAAATTGGTGGCCTTCGTTACTTCACAGTTTTCTACTCAGGATTATCAATTCACAATTTAGAGTTGAAAGTCAAATTGATGTTGTAATGATTTTATTAAAATTTAGATCAAAAACAAAGACTACATAGATTTACTTTTATATCAAACAAAACAGGATCATATTTTCTGCATTTAATTAAGCAAAATCTTTAGCTGAATCCCAAACTATTAAAACCCTTTAATTTATTTTTTTTCGCTTAATTTCACTTCTTTTCTTACTTTTAAAAGTAGCTGTATTTATATTGTTTATTGACTATAAACAAACCCGTCTAAATAGAATTGAATGCATATTGACTAAAGCAAATATTTCACATCATTAAGATTTACTGATAATGATAGTTTGGTACTCACTGGCAATGTGATTTGTTGTGCAAATATTTTGCAATTTACACATTGTAATTGCTTTTAAAGAAACGACAGGAAAAGGAACTAAGCAAAATAAAAATAAAAAAAATTAGTAAAGTAGATTAGTTAAACTAACAACTGCATATGAGTACATACAATAAATACGTATGAGAAAAAATAATAAATTTTTTACTAAGAATGAGTATTCGGTGGTTAAACTTGTAATAGTGCGTGAGATTTATAACGATTTTTCTTTTCAATAGAGTTTTTCTTTTCAAATATCGTATTTTCGATCTACATACAATGCGTGAAGTTTATACATATTTAATTGAAAGCAATTAAACTTTTAATACACAAGAAAGAGCATGAGTAACAAAGCGAGGAAGTTCTTCTAAGCAGAGTGTAAGATTTTATATACACGCATTTGAACAATTTAATGTAAGCGAATATGTATAGAAGCATGTGTGTAAGGATTTTTGAAATTGATTGTGGTGTTAAGTAAATGTTTTATATTACGCACCAATTCCGCAATTTATTTATTATACTCGTACACAAGTCAAGTGTATGGGAGACGAAAGGAAATAAATAAAATATCTCTACTTAAGATTTTAAGTACTTCTTAAACTTTCTAATACTTGCACTTGCTTAATAATAAATAGAAATACACACCCACACATATGCTTTTACATAAATACACAGTTATGCATTTAATTATTAGTAACCGGATGTAGAACTACTAGTTTCTTTTCAATCTCATGCAAATGGAACTTTGCCGTGGGTTTTTTATTTATAAATAAATTTTACAATAATTCATAATTTAGCTTTTGCGCTTTTTATATTTATATTAAGTTTTGTTTGAGTCAATTTTTTTTTAAATCAACTTCTTTTTCAAAATTTCTTTATATGAATCTTACTAAATTACTTGCTTTCTGAAGCAATAGCAAAATTGCAGAACGTTTACAAGTGCTAATAAAAATTTATTATCAAGCGAGTAAATTTATTTCTTCAGTGAATTTATAGAAAATCTTTGAAATGTGCTAAAAGAAATAAATTCGTTTAACAAATTCCATCAATCAATGATAACAAACTTTACTATGTAATTTGCTTTATTAAAAATAACGTTTGTGTTTTTCATTACTAAAATCACCCTCATTTAATAATAATCGTGAGAATTATTTAAATGTCATGTTATTTTCAAAAAAACAAGTTTTAATAAACGTAACAAAAAAGCCCAAAAAAAATTAGAGAGAAAGTATAAAAAACAACTAGTAAAACTAATTAAATTCAATTAAAAAACAATCAAACAATGTCACGCATTAGTCGTCAAATGTTGTTGCCTGTTGACTGACGGTGTCCAACGCACCAACAAACGTTTTGTTTAAACACATGGACTCAACCGTCCACTACTGTTTTTACACAAAGACACGCACTTACAAAAGGACATCAGATTCATTTTTATTTAGTGTTGAAAAAAATTAACAACTGTTAAAAAAAAAATAACATAAAGAATCTAGATAAACGTTTCTTTTTTTTTTATATAACACAATTATGCTGTGGGAACATGGAAAAAAAGGGAAAAGGCCAGCAAATGATTTTTTTTATTTAAATTTTCATGCTACTTGCATACTTTGCAAAATAGTATTTCATGGTTAATTCTTTCTTGGGTAAGTAACACTACAAGAGAAATACATTTTCTTGTTATTTGCGTATGAAAATTGTGTTTATTTTTAAAGCAAACTGCAATTTAAGCCTTTATTCTCAGTTGTTTGTACTGCCTTACTTTAGTAAAATGGCAATTGCTTTGACATTGTTTAAGAATAACCATTTCTTCAAGTGTAAGTCAAAATTCAGTTGTGAGTTTTATATGTAGAGTCGAGAAAAATTGCGAAATTTAATGCAGCTTGTAGTGGTTGGGTTTTGCAAATAGAAAATAATTATATAATTTTTATTGGACAGAACACAGCTGTTTTAAAAGAAAATTTTTATAAGAGCTCCTTCAGAGCAAAAGGTCTCTTATTCAAATTGACGTTTATAGCAGCTTGTTTCTTTTAAAAAAAATTGTAGCGAATTGCTGAATTTCATGGATAGCAATCAGTGGAGTTCAGCAGTTTGCTACATTTTTTTATAAAAGAAACAAGCTGCTTTAAATGCTAATTTGAAGTAGACAGCTTTTACAGTACGCTTATTTATTAAGATGGAAAAAAAATTTTGACCTGAGACAGAATCGTTTCACTCTAGTTAGAACAAACTCTTATCAGATTTTTGAATTATTTCATATTAAAATTCAAACATTTCTTACAATTTAATTCAATATCGAACGCACCGGGAGGTTTTTCGCTAACAAACTTAGTTTGTTTGTTGTCTTTTAAATTAAATTTTTCAATAGAATTTCGCCAACATAAAAATGTTTATGAAAATTTAACTAAATATATTTTCCAATTCTTGTATAAGCTCAACCAAAGTTCGTCTTTAACTTAAATTAAAATACTGATATATTTTTTGTGTGTTTTTTAGTTACTTTTATTTTTGTTTCAATTTTTTTTTTAACATAAATGAAATTGACACGCGATTGTTAAGTTAAACATGCAAGTGACAGAAGTTATAATGCTGTTGTTGGTTACGTTTTTTCTATTATTTTTCTGTTTGTTTCCATTTCTATTTCAATTTTTTTTTTTTTTTACTTTTTTACAGTAAATAACCTTTTACTACTTTTACAAACTCATTTCTGTTATCATTCTCATTAAGATTTAATTTATATTTTATTTAATGAGATAAAAAATGTTAAACGTTTTATTTAAAAAAAAAATTTTATTTTAAAAAATTACAAAATAAAAAAACTAAAAACTGGTATTGACTTTCTAATTGAATTACTTTTGATTAATATGCTGTCTATGACTTGGCTTTTAAAGGCTCAAAGAAATGGTAAAAAAGTAGAAATAGTTGGAATCTCATAGCTCATAGTTCCCTTATTTATAAATCGATTAGACTGAATTTAAAAACCACTTTCTATTCAGGAACTTCCCACAAATTTGATTTCAACATCCACAACAGACGGACATCGCTAAATTGACTCCACTATTTACAAAGATGCAGAATATGTATACTTTGTAGAGCACATGGAATAACACACTTGTAACGGGTCCCGCTACCATTTTGATTGCGCGCCATCTTGGCTATGTGCCGTTTAGCTCAGTTTCTCTTTAACCATTGTGTTGTGTAGGCATCCAAATTTTATTATGGATAAATAAACGCCACAATATTGAGCAGAAATAGTGATAATATTTATTGAAAATAATCGTTCCAATATTGCCACTCAGCGGAAATTGCCTAAAAAATATCTTTATCGTTCATTGCCTTAAAAAACCACAATTTATACACAGGCCTCGTTCTCAAAGAGAGGATACGTCTCGTAACGCTGAAAATATAGCTCTGGTATGCGATAGCATTGCAGAGTCTTCAGAAACATCAAATTCGGAAACGTGGTTTGCAGCTACACATTTCTGCACACAGATTTGAAAATGTTCCTGTACAAAATTCAATTAGTCTAAAAATTCCTCCAGAGAGGTTCTGATCAACGAGTTGAGTACAATAATGCAATCCTAAGGCTGTTTGATGAAATTGAAGATTTTTCGATAATGAGCGATAAAGCCCATTTTTTTTCTCAAAGGGAACGTCAATAAACACAACAGTCGGTTTTGGGGAGTACAAAATCTTCAATTAATTTATGAAACATTTTAAACACAATATTCTTTACTAAATTGAAGAAATTCAGAATTAAATTTTGCAGGATGTCTTGAAAAATTCCGTAAAAAGAGCTAAAAGTTGCAAAGCGAATCGAGATCACCAATTAGCCTGTCTAATTTTGCAATCATAACGAAAAAATAGAAAGACCAAATACACTTTTTATGAAAGCCAAACTTACTTATATTTTCTTTGTGCAAAGTTATAGGCAATCAAAATGGTAGCAGAACTTTTGCTCCGGCCTATAGCCCGTTATAAAAACTTTTTATATTTAAGTTAAAATTTTGTCTGGCAAAAAACTGGTTTTTGGCTAAAACTTGGTAACCAAACTTCAGTGGATAGTTAAATACAGAGTATCCCATACTTAACTTATCGATATTTTTTTATTTAATGTCCAACTTGTAATAATGGCTTTCTAAACAAAATTTTTTTAGGAGTCCTGGCCGCAAAATCGTCGAAAACTTTTTTTTTTTTAAATAATTTTAAAATTTAAATTATTTATTATTTACATTTTCTATGAACTCAAGTAGCTATTGTGAGCTTTTAAAATTTTCAGTGACACCTTTAACTTTTGGACTTCAAATCAATATTTGTTTAGCAAAAACTTGGATCTTCTAGAATGTTTTTTAAGAAAATAGTGAATGTGAATAGGCTATGAAAGTGACAAAATACCTCGTTTTAAATTTTAATTTGTATTCCTGTATTTGCAATCAAGGTTTTGGTCTCTTACTACCATATTTATTGAATTCTTTTATTTTACTTTACTTTTCAATTCGTATAATTTCCCTGATACAAAAAAGAGTGTTAATCAACAACACACAACAACATTATAATTACATAAAAGGCAGAATTCTTCTTTAAATGGAAGTTAAAAGCATTTTTCTTTAAGACTGCCAGATATTATGAATGAATTACAACACCACAGACTGTGTAGAAAAATTAATTCTTAAGTCACATCAAACGTGAGCGAGTGTCAACAGAATATTTAAACAAAATAAAGAAAATTTTTCTTCTGTAATTGTAAAGTCACAAAATCAGTTTTGTGTAAAAAATATATACAGTTTTGGGTAGATAAAATAAAGCATCAACATAAATCTTGCACAAAAAAAAAAGGAAGAAATTTTAAGAAAAAAAAAAATATGAACGGAAATTCAAAGACAAACATAATCAACTCATTACAAGAACAGACGGAAATCAGTAGAAATGCATTCATAGCAGCAGACTATGACTACCAGAGGGAAAGACACAAAAAAGCAATAGGAAATCCGTGAATATAGAATTAACTGCCACAGTGGTACAACTATGAAATTAAAGTATTTAATATCCCAGCACACAAAAATGCAAATATAATTATATAAAATTCAATTCAATAATTTAAGGTTAAACATAAATTATAGAATAATTTTCTTCTAGAATTATAAAAAAAAAATAGAATTATAATAATAAAATAGAACATTGTTTATTAACGTGTATTTCTCATGTGTTTACTACACAAATGTCAAAACAGAACTGACATTAGGGGCCAATCGCAAAATTTATAGCATTTTCTGATAGGAGGATTACTTTTGCGCCACCTGATTACTTTTGCGCCACCCTGTATTTTAAAAATATTCATTTCGAGCTTGAATTAACAATAATTTCATATTGAATAGCCAGAATTAAATCTCTCTTGAAGATTGCTGATATTGGATAATGAAAGAATGTAATTAAGCTTTTCATGAATGCATCCAAGTAAAGGAATGCGATTATAAATCGTTTTAAGAAAAAGTTAAGATGAAGGCTGTTCTTTTATTTAGATTAAGGTATTGGTCATAAAAAGGAAGTTGATTTGTTGAGGAAGTGAGAGTGAGTATCAGTAGATAAATATGTGTTCAGCAAAGGTGCGAAAAAATCCTTATGAGGCATCTGAAACAATCAAATGAAAATGACTAAAAAATAATTTCAATTCCTTTGAATTTAGGATCAGAAAAGTTGCAATCTGAAAGTTTTATTAATAAGTAATGATGCAGACGTAACCAAGGATGTGCTTGCAGACGAGCTTAAGTTTAGTTGAACAAGATGTTAAAATGAAGAAATAAAATTCGGCTATGCTCTTTACTGTGTTCATATTTTTCACCTTTCACACTCTTCTTAAATATCAAAAAAAAAAAAAAAAAAAAAAAAAAAAAAAAAAAAAAACAAAAAAAAAACATATAATTGGAACGGCTAGTTTATTAAGCTTGAGGTCGTATTTAAAAAATTTTTTTATTTATTATTTCAGCGAAATATCGATATAAAAATAAATTTTTATAATATGACCTCTATCTTAATAAACTAGCCGTTTCTTCTATGGCTCTTCTGAAAAATACTAAAATCGCTTAGACCAACAGCACTGGGGATATATTTCAGGAAATTTTTAAAATAATTCAAAGTAATTTCTTTAAAATTTTATATGTTCCATTCAGTAATCTTCTTGAGAAATCAACGTATTTATGCATATTTTATATTTATGTTACACCTATTTATTTCTCCAACATAAAACAGAATATTGGTCTATGTGCTGGGTTATTTCAAAATAAAAATAAAAAGCATTAAATTCATTTAAATTGAATATCTGAAAAGAAGCCAGTAAATAGAATATAAAGTGTATCACTGAGTTGTTTTTTAGATAATTTTTTTATCAACGCAAGCTCCAGCTGTGATTTCTTTTCTCTTCTTTTTATTTTTTACTATTCTAACTGTTGTTTTCTTTATATATTAAAGTAATGTTATCCTTTTTTTATATTTTTTGTTTCTACTTATTCCAAAGAAGTCTTGTTAAAATATTTTGTCCTGGTAAAAGAAAATCTAAAGAGACAAGAAATGCATCACACTCCTACAATCATTTTACACCAACTACAATTTTGTTTAGCATTTTGCTAAATGCTTGAAAAGAAAAACGCAACAATGCCAGGAAAAAAATTATAATAAATAAGTAAAAGGATTTTGTTTTTGCGGTTGTTGATGGCAGAGATTATGTGCAGCAGTGTGAAAGGATTTTTGGTATTTTAAAGCCAACTCAAACAGGCACTTATAAATACGAGTAACGTCATTTAAAGTCTTTTAAATATCGGTAACGTAATAATAATTTTCATTATTTAAAGTATAAACAAAGTATATTTTTAATAGGTTTGTTTTGCAAATAAGTAAATTTTATTACGAACATTCTTATCGAAAAAAAAAAAGTATAACGATATTTTATCGGATGCGATGTTCAGTAACTTTAAGACAAAAATATTCGGTACGATAGAAATCGTTGTTTTTAATTATTATTTATTTACTTTTAACTTCGGCCCACAATACAGTTTGCTATGAAGTTAGCAGCACACAAAGAGTTATCGCAAATAATGATTTTTATTATACTGAATGTTTTTGTCGGAAAGTTACTGAATGTTCGTTATAAAAGTTACTGAATTTTGGACTCAACTACTACAAAAGCAGGAAACATTATTTCTTCTAAGAAAAATCAAAGCAACACTTTACCATAATATTACGGCTAACTAAGCCTTTAAACGTATTTAAAGCCGTAGCTATATGTACCACGACACAAAAATCTTTTGTACAACCAACCAGAAATCAAACTTACGTCTCTTAGATTGTTGTTGCGTTTGCATATTATTTTCGAGAGCCCCAAAAAAGTGTTAAAATGATTCTTTTTATAAATTTTTTTGTTACAAAACAACTGAATGCTTTATTTTATTTTGCTTTTCAATTTGCTTTTTTTTATTAAACTTTTAAATGTTTGAGCGCCCTAGCCTTGGCTGATAAATAAATTTCTTTTGCTAAAATTTAATGTTAGTTTTTTTGTTTTATTCAAAAGGATTTCTAAGGCTTATCTATTTTAAAGGTTAAAATACTTTTTTCTTAAGTGAAATTAAAGGCAGACGAAATATTTTTTTTTATTCAACATTATTAGCCCAGAATCAGCAGCTTGAAAATGTTGTATAAATATTAAAGGGCTGCACAAGCATACTTGAAATCCTTTTAATAAATATATTTTATTTAAGTTCTAGGCTCTTTTTTTTATAAAATCATTTTTTTTTTCCTTTAATTTAATATTTCACCACCAGCTTGAGTAGCATCTTCGAGAAATAATACAAGTGAACAACATTTTATTAAATTTTATTAAAATCATGAAATTAAGGAAAATTTTTCTATTGTCTTTTATGTGTAGCCAGGTCGCTAACAAACTCAAAAAAGTGATAAACACAATGCGCATATAAAGAGTTCTTGATTGAACTTTATTTTTGTTCATTATGGATAAACTCTTTAATGGAATGGCAATGCTTTTGTGATACAAAATTTTTACTAATTTTAATTATCGCGGTACACACATATACAAACAAACACAAAAAGGATAAAACAAAAGACTTTATTTCTTATGTTGATCAATTGTTGTTTGGTTATTGTTGTATTTTGATATCTTTTTGGTTTAGTAGTAACAATACGAGTTATCCAGTAGTAACAGCAAGCACAACACCTAATGTGTAGCAAATAGATTTTCCTAAAGACGTTTTCTTATTTCTTAATACAAAAATTTTCGTTATTTGCGGTTGATGTATAAAGCAGTAGCAGGACGAAAAAGCAGGTTGGCTGCCAGCCACGTACATTACAACTTCAATGAAGGAAACCACAACAAACAGCCACATAATCTTTACTCCATCTCCTTTTCAGGTTTTAGCCTTCTGTTCAGGCATAATCAGATACAAATGACAATCTACCAAACCACCATCAACAGCCTAGCCTGCCTCTCTTTCCATTTATAAATTGAAAAAAAAAAAAAAACATCATCGTCACCATTATTTTAGTTTATTGAAAAATTTACTCTGCTGTTGCTTTTAACTTCAGTTTCTGTTTAAGAACATGCTTTGCATTAGCATAAGATTCGAATGCTTCTTCTTGTTATTTAACTCTCTTTTTTTTTTTTTTTTGTTAAAATACAATTTATATGTAATTTTTTGTTCGTCTTAACACAAGTTTAACTCATTCATCTTGGTATTTGAAGTCTATGCAAAGTAAGTACGCAAGTAAGTCTTGTACTTGTGAATTTCAAATAAATACAAATGCTTTATGTTTTGTGTTGATGCCAAAGGATTACTCAATTAATTTAATTATGTGCCGTCAATCATTTTCTGCGCCATGGTCTGTGAGCGCGAGACAGGAAAGAGTCAACTATGCTGTAATGGGTTTTCTATTTATTTTTGTTAGTAGTAGAAAAATTTAAAAAAAAAATTTTTTTGTTTTAATTTTTCCCAATATTCTATCCGTATAAGATGTCAGTAGCAAAATTCGCTTAACTATTTGTTAATTCAATTGCTACTACTGTTGAGTTTTAATGCTATTTTTAGGACATAGGCTTTTCCAATGCTACTACTAAAATTAATGCTATTACTAATAGTAATTACAATATTAAAGATTCCGTTTCACTTTGTGTCACATTTGTTTTTAAAAAGAAAAATTATAAAAATTGGTAATTAGTTATTTTATTAACAAAATTATTAGAAAAGCTTTTAGCTCTTCTAATAATATTAAATGCTATTTTTTAGTTACTGCTATTACAAATGTTATTTTTAATTAAAAAGCTTGTGATAATGTTATTACAAATTACTTTAAATTCAGCTATTTTTATTAAATTTTGCTATATATATTACTATTACAAATTCTGTTTTAATTGCTATGTTTTCTTAAAAAAATTTATGCTACTGTTAGATATACCATTGTGGTTTTAAAATATCATTCATTCATTTATGCTACTGGTAATTTTATTAAAAACTTTGTTATGTATTATATTACAAAAGTTACTTTTATATACATAAATTATGCTATGTCATGTGTAGCAAATGTTGTTTTTAATTAGCTATGCTATTAATGATATATAGCAAATGCAGTTTCTTTTTGTGTCACAAATGCTACTCTTAATATTTAAGGTTATTAATAAATTATTACAAATTCTGTTATCTTTGCTGTATTGTAAATATTATTTTTAATGCTCTGTTATGTTTTCTTTAACAAATTATGTTACTGATAGTGCTATTATATATTCAATTTCCTCTACAGATTTTTCTATAGAATATTCGAAAGCAAGTAGCACATTTATAATTCTTCTTGCAATCCTTTATTTGGGGTATTTTATGAACATGATTTTAATTCATTCATTTTATAAGATTTTCTTTTATATCAAAAACCAACTCATTTTTATATTTGACAGCATTTTTAATTTTACTAACTCCATTAGCGGTATTAAACATCAGTGAAGAGTCTTAATTGGATGGCAGAGGGTTGGGTTCATTTAAAATCTTTTGATACATATTTTATGTATTTCTTAATGTGTGTGTGTGTGTGTATATGTTTTTCTTATTTTAAAATTTGCTGTAATTTTGAAGAAATCCAAAAAGAAAATGTTGGTTTATTGATAAGGACTCTTTTTTTTTTTAAGTAGATACGAGTATACAATTTTTCTTCTTTTTTGTTAATGTAGCATTTGTGAAACTCTTGAATGTATTTCCTAAGGACATTTTGTTCTTAAAAATATGTTGTTTTTTTGGAAAAACTTTTTATTTGTGGTGATATTTACTTTATCACAAACCCACATATATTTTTCTTGCTTTGCGTTGTAAATGTTTTTCACATACTGGTTTGATTTTTCTTTTCCTTAGAGTTAGTTTATGAGATGTGTACGGTTGTGTAATTGTGTTTGAATGTGTGCGAGTGCGTATGTGTGTGAAAGCATATGTCTGTTCTTTAGTATCCTGCATCTCACATGTCAGTCAACTTTTTCATTTTAAGATTTCAATTCCAGGATTTTAATTATTTTAATTATTTACCCCACATACTCGTATATACGAGTAGAAGAGTGCAAGTTGGAGTTTCTTCTTTACATTTGTTTGTAAATTAAAGTCATAGACGTGGTAAATTAAAATTAGTTTTATTTCATTTTAATACAGCAACTTATCACTTTGTAAATAATATTTAAGGCTAGAAATTTTTATAAATACCGTGTGAAAATTGAATTAATTTTATAAAATAAATTTTTTTTAATAAATAATTGGATAATAATAGGCAATAGCATATGCAATAAAATAACTTATACCATTTTGATTATAACTACCAACAATATAGTAATGACATTAACGACTCAACGCATTACTAAAAAGGTGAAACCTTTTTTAACTTTTTATTTAGCTAAAAAAATCCATAAAAAATGCACAAAGAAAACAAGTTCGGTTGTGAGAACTAAATTTGTTTCTAATCGAAAATTTTGTTGTGATAATCAAACTTTTTGTTTGTAGCAACCATGAATTGATAATATAGTACAAAATTTGGTTCTCTTCAAAATATTTGAAGCTGTAAGACCGATTTTTTATTGTCACTGAATTTTTGATTGCTAAGAATTGTAGCTCTCACAAAATAGACAAAACTGCTGCAGTTATTTCACAAAGTTTAATTTGTTTCAACAAAATTATTATAAAAAGCTGGTAAATAGTTCGACTTGAATTTTTTTGAAAGCTTTCGCACACGTAGTGGGGTTTTTTAAGCCTCTAATGACTTCGGTGTTCCAGCTAAAAATTTTATAAAAGAAATTGTGTAAGATTTTTCTGGATTTTATGTTTTTATATTGAGGGGTATGTTTATACCTATTTAACAGCTTCTCAACATTGGCATGTCTCCACGAATATTTTTTTTAATTCTTTTTCAAAATCCTTTTAAAACTTATAATTTATATATTTATATATAAATATAACTCTTTTTTTTTGTATTCAGTACGCTTATTGTTCTGAAAGGGTTAAAGCTGATAAAAGTAAAATATTTTTAAAAGCCGTCCACAAGGTTTTTTCGTTTCTACTAAATACAAAACAAAAGAATTTAGAGCTCTGAATGAAAGTCTGTTCAGATATAATAAAATTGTGCTACAAAAGTTAAGTTCATCAATGCCGAACCTTATATACCTTCACTACAGTAACGACTTCGAATTTGCATTTTGTTTAAATTAATTCTGAGATATCTGAATCTCCTTAATTATTTGACGTACTTAACCAACAGAAAAATTCAAGTCTTCATAAAAATTTTTTTTTAAAAAAATTTTAAATGACAAAGAGAAAAATTCTTTTTGAAAATCAAAGAAAAACATTTCATTTTATTTTTAATGAACAGAAGTATGCAGTTTTATAAAAATTGAGAAGACAATTTGAGATTTTTTATCAGTTTTTTTAAGAAAATTTCTTTTAATTTTTTTTTTTTATTCAATAACTAAAAATAACAAATTCAGAAAAAATTTTTTTATTTAATAAGCATTTAATAAAAAAATTTTCCATAAAAAATGTATATTTTATGCGCCGCTTTTGTAAAATTTCGTCTATTTGTGGACTTTTTTTATTTGTAGTACAAACACTATGGTTGTCATTTCTTAGGAAATTGTATACCATATTTTTGGCCTGTTTAATATTTCAGGTTAAGCACACAAAATATTAACAAAAAGTTGAATATTTAGATCTCAGTTTTTCAATCGTAATTCAGGGATTTTTGTAGATCGACTGAACTAAATTTTAATATTATACAAACTAACCGATAGCAACAACTAATAGAAAAATTTATTGTGCGTATATAATAATTATATAATATAGGAACTCGAAAAACTTGATTTCACTGACAGCACAGACAGATGGATCTCGTTAGACCATCAGACGAAGGAAGCAGACCTTTGTTGACCCTGGACAGACTGAGCATACCTCAGCTGAAAAATAAACTACGTTTCGTAATTTATTTAAACTTGATTTTTATTGATTGTTATATAACCCAACACAATTTTTTTTTATTAGAAAATATCGTTTAAAGCCCATAACTTTATAATAAATATCGCTTAATTTTTTTTTTTTTTAATTTTATTTCATATTGCGTAAAAAGATCAATAAAATAGTTGATTGTTCTGCTTCCTTCAAGACAATATAAAAAATTAGCAAAAATCTTAACATTCCAAAATATTAATTTTGAGATGTGAATATGTTTTAATAAAGAAAGAAGATTTAAAGAATTTTTTTTTTCAGGGCAACTCCAATACTCTAAGCTTTACACTTCACTCTCCGCATTAATAAAAACACTCACTCTGTTTGATTTCAAAATAAATCAAAATTTTATTCAAATTTTATTTTTAACAATTTAAATGTGATTTAAAGAAATTAATTATATTTTAATATGTTTTTAGGCTTTGACTGACACACACACCCACATAAAACAGCATATATAGTGAAATGTTGTTGACACTTTGTCATAGCAGCAGGCATTTAAGAGTATTTACCGGAAAATAATTTTTCTCTTTTTTTTTTTTTAATGTTTCATATGCAAGTGTCAGTAAGTGAAACGTGTTTCAAGTTGGTTTAATAAACAACCGCCGGATATTGAGAATTTTTATTAGCCCTATTCACAATCTTGTGCATTTGCAAAAATTTGTGCAATTTTAAATATTTGCCATACAATACTTGTTTGCAAAACACGAAATTCAAAGCTGATTGGTAAAAAGGAGAATTGTTTCCTACTGTAGCTTTACAGCAGTGTTACCATTTGTGAAGTTTTTCTAATATCAGAGCCTAAATCAAGCAACTCATATCGAAATTTTAAAATAAAATTAAAAAATGAAAATTAAATAAAAGCACTAAAGTGACGATAGTTTTCATACAAAATCGAATTAGGTAATTTGGCTCCAGTTTTATTTTTTGATTTGTTGTTTGAACTAATTTTTTGATTAAAAATAATTTTTTTTTTTTATTTTGAAATAAATTGAATTCGAATTTCGCACTTTTGTAGAAAAAAATTTTTTTTTTCCAGAAATATGATATTAAAAAAAATATATGGCAACACTGGCTGTCAGCTTGCAAATAAGTGTTGCATACGTAGAATAAACATAAACACGTAAGCTTATTTGCAAATGTGCAGCAAGTGCATTTCATATTTTATTAGTGTAGAGCAAAAATATACTACATGTTGCAACTGCTGTGATGCCAGACTATTTGTATAAGGTTGTGAGTAGGGCTATTTAGTTTTTGAGTTTGCTTTTTTATTTAATTTTTTTTTTTTTTTTTGTTTTAATATTTTTGCACTTCCTTGGTTTGATTAATGGCTACAACTAAAACCACTATAGAGTTTTAAAGATAACGCTGGTGGTTTCTCTTTTTT
The DNA here is from genome assembly GCA_947397855.1 of Thelaira solivaga. Classification (NCBI taxonomy): domain Eukaryota; kingdom Metazoa; phylum Arthropoda; class Insecta; order Diptera; family Tachinidae; genus Thelaira; species Thelaira solivaga. The sequence goes on along the minus strand of OX377612.1, from coordinate 61,238,614 downwards.
AGGAAATTTGGCGTGATAAACGAACTGGTTGTTGACACAAAGAAATTACAAATGCTAATGTTTTAAGCGTTGAACAATAAAAAAACAAAACAACAACTAGATGAAGCAAACAAAGCCAACGCTGATAATCAGGATTATAAGAATCCCATTTACTATATTGAGGTATATACTCGTATCTACTCTAGCAAGAAAGCATACAACTTACACAAAAAAAAAAGTGTTTAAGAGTTTTGAAAATGCAGCTTAAAAATCCTGTTAGCTGAATGCCATAAACATAATTTACTAAGAAAAAGAAAACAAAAAAAAATTACTGCAAATCGCCAGGATTTTTTAAAATGTTTTCCTAATTATGAAAAAAAGGTCCTAAGTAAAAAAAAAAAAAATGTATTAGAGTAGGAGTATTTGTTGCAGCCAAAGCCAAATTATAGTAGGAAAAAGTGTGTAGGTGGTAACAAAACTATCAGCACTTTTTTTTTAAGGGGAAATGAAAAACAAACACGTGCTCTAAAGGAATTTTTTAACTTTCAATCCGAAATTTAGCACACTTGCACACCACAACAAACACACGAGTTAACTGAAACAGACATGCGCTTGAAAAATTTAATAAGAGCAGCTAAATAAACTGTTATACAAACAATAAACATGCACTCTTATGTGGGTGTTGAATACTCCGAAAATTGAACCACCACTTTGGGCTCATACCTTATTAAAGAAGTTCAATACTGCTGCCAACATTTTCTTAGTTTTTTTTTTTTTAGGTTTAAAATGTCTAGAGCATGGATGTTACTGATTTCGTTTGCTCCTGTTTAGTTTAATGTTTCATGTTCAACAACAACGTCAAATTTTGTGGCAGCGAAGCGCAGGACACTATAACGCGTAATATTTTTCAATATGCAAGCGAATGCCAGTGTACAAAAGAAATTTGAAGAGTTTGTGGTGTGTGCGTTGCTATAATTTTTTTTTGTAGAAAACAAAAAGTTCGAGAACTTTGGAAAACTCTGCTCGTATACATTGATGCCAGTAAGTTGTGAACTTAGAACAGGTAGAGACGCCGCGCGCTTTATACACATTTCCTCGAAAATTTTCACACACTCCTACTAAAAAGTGATGGCCCAAAAGGAAAGTTAATTAGAAAAAAACAAAAAAATTAAAGCAACAAAGACTCACACAGACCATTAAAATTATAATTTTTTTCTCTAAATGTATTAAAATTTAAGCTGTTTTTGCCAAAAAAAAAAAAACAACATTCAGTGCAATAAATTAAAAAAAAATCACCAAAAAATTTTTCTAAATTATTTCGGGAGAAAATGATTTTATAAGAGTCTAGAGATTTTTAGCCAGGCAAATACGGGCTCAACTCTGTCACTGTCAGTTACAAACAAACCTCAAACTTAACAAACGCACACTAAAATATAAAAGTTGAATAATTACGCGTTAAATGTTAATTCCATAAAAAAAACTACATATTATTTGGTTAAATCAGTTTTCTTTCTTTAATTTTTTTTGTGTTTTTTTTTTGTGCGCGTGAAAGTGCTAAAATACCCACTGTGATTGTGTACAATGAAGTAATAGTTTAAAAGAAAAAGCAAAATAAAATTTAAAAAAAAAGTCAGCAACTCGTTAATAAATTAATTTTACTAAAAAAGTTACGAAAATAAAACGTGCAAAACACAAGATTAAAAATTAAATCAAAAACTTTTACAAAAAATAAATAAAAGTTGTTAGACGCGAAAATTAAACTTTTTCTTTTTGTATGCAAAACAAAGAAACAAAAAAAAAACAAATTTCAAACCAAGAAAAAAAAGTTAATTTTAAAAGCAAGAAAAACTATGCAAAATTTTCAAAACATTTTGAGCAAATTTATTAAAAGAACTCAATAGGTAATTAAAATAATTATTTATTAACAATAATTTTTTGCCTTTTACTGCTTTCTTTAATAGAAAAATGTTAATGTATCGTAATTGAAACCAATTAAAAAAAATTCAATGCAACAAGAATTTTTCTACTAAATATTTTTTATTATGAAACAAACAAAAATACTTAGCTTTTAATGAATATGTATTCCATTTCTTTAATTAATTTTATTTTATTTCTTTACTTTTTTAATTAGTTTTTTTTTTTTAATAAAAAAAATAAAAAATTATTTCGTTTAATTTTTTTAAATTAATTTCGAGGCAATTTAATCCTTAAAAAGTAAATGTCTTTCTGAAATTTATTTAAAAGAATTTTTTTTTAATTTGTAACAAACAACACAATCTCAGAAATTTACTTAGCTCTTTAGCTTTTTTATAGAATAGAGAACTAGGAAACAGTATCACCCGAGTTAACGAAAATAGAATACTAAAGGACGCACCATTAATTAGTTGAAGGGAACTTCTTTCTTGACTTGTCTACAGAAATTTAATAGTGATTAAATTGTAGGTGAATAAACAATTTTGAAACTAGTGGACTTACTTACTACCCACTAGTCTGTGCTGAATCTTTTTGTTTTTTTCTGATACCAAAAAAACAGGCGCGGATAAGATAGGGAATTTAATCCAAACTTGCAAAAAATCTAACATACATTAAACTAAACTTCTTGACTTGTTTGCAGAAAATAGCGAAGAGATCTGTTGAAATATAACATCCAATCCTCAAACTAGTGAACCCATGTGAATTATTTTTTTGTAGAGAACAGAAATCTGCAGTTTAAATCGGAGCTTTGCGACTCTAATTGATTGCCGTTAAGCCGTCACGTAAACCAACAGAAATCTGCAAAGCTTTTTTAAATTTAATACAGAAACTAGACAGACATTACTCTAACTCTTTACCTACTAGAATATTTGGGCTCGCTTGTTGTTACAAAAACTACGTAACAAGTCTGACATTAGAATTTAAATAGCCATATTAAACTAATATTGTAGGTTCCAAGGTTTGATTTGAAAATAATCAAAACCCGAATTACAGGTCTTCAAGGTCTACAAAATTATTTTTATTATTGTTATATAATATAATTCCAATGCGACCTTTAATATCTTAATACAAACCGAGACTCTTTACGAGTCTCGCAATTGTTATAAGACTAATTATGCTTAGGTCTCCTGGTACTAGTGTCCCACTTCCTAAGCTGCTCATTCTGTATCTTGCCATCGCTGGGCACTCGCACAGAACATGCTCCGACGTTTCCCGTTTTTCTCAACAGAAGCGACAGTAGTTGTCTTGTACTACATCGATTTTACTCATGTGATAGTTAAGTCTTGAAATGGCCCTTAAATAGTTCAACGTAGAGTTTTATGTCATTTCTGCTGAGGTACAAATCAACCTCTGACTTTATGTGCTTGGTGTTAATGAGTCTCTTTGACTACCACATGTCAATTTTGGCCAACTAGCAGTCTAGTAGACTTCGTTTCTCCTACTTGTATAGTAGGGCCTAGAGAGCAGAACTGCTCTGGACCTATGAAAGGGGTAAGCGCGCCCTTTTTAGAAAGATAGTCCACCATTTCATTGGCCACATGCTCTTCATGGCCTGATATTCACCATAAAGTAACCATGTTCTTCTCAAAGAAGCTTGTAGCAATCTCAAGTCAATCTTGATAAAAAAAAAAATAGCTTGGCAATGCACATACTGAGAAAATGACTGTCTGAGAAAATGTATATTTCGGTGCTACAAGTACCCTTTGGCAGACATTCTCTAAGAAAAATGGAAGTGAAAATGGAAGAAAGAAACTAATTTTAATTCTAATATATTCGATACCATAATTCAAATTTGAAAAGAAAAGTATTCTTTTTTAATTCTACGTGGTTTTAGCTTTCGAAATTTTTTAGAAAAAAGTAGAGGTTATACCATATAACTTTGCAATAACTCGAGAACTAACTCCCTTACTATATTTTCAGTAACAATTGAAAATTTGGAAAAAAAAATAGCTTTTAAATCATGTTATTATCAAGTTTTTACCAGCCTGGTAAATTCATAGACAATAAGAACGTTTTGTCAAAAAAAAATTTTATTAAAAATCTAAAACCTTTAAAAAAGCATGATTTAATACATTTTTACTAATGGGGCTCCAAAATAATTTTTTAAGATCATGTAGAGCACAACTTCGGGTACTTTTTTACTACATAAAGTAATAGAACTTCTTACATTTAAATCTATCTTGAAAAGTGAATTTATAGGCCGTTCTATATATTCGTTGGAATAAGATTGGATCCAAGTATATTTCAATACTTATTTAATAATAAAATACGAAGTAATTTTTAATAAAAATATTTAAAAATATTTTGCTTCAATATATTAATAATAGCTGGGTTTACGTAAAACCAGGGAAATATGTATAACGATAGTAAATATTTTATAGCAGGTGGTTAGTTGCTACCGTCAAGTTGAGGACTTAGTGAAAGCTTTAAATTCAAATTAGTTAGCTGAGAGACCCACTACGCTATTTCGGTCATACATTTTTCTAACTACAATCAAAATAAACTTAGCCTATTTTGATTTATTAAAAAAAAAAAAAAATATAATAAAACTCAAGCTAATAGTCCTTTCTAAATCAATGACTTTCTCACATCAACGACTTACTTTAGACCTATTGCTTTTTATAAAAGCATAATTTATAAAGTTTTGAATTAATAGTTCAATCTAAATTTAAATTAAATTTATTTATATCAAATCATCTTCCCTAAATAAGAGTCCTGACGGTGCGGTGCAGTAGTGTTAATATTTTTTTTAATTAAAAACCACTAAATTATGCTAAATTAAAAAAAAAAAAGATATTTAGCTAATCAAAAAAACAAAACAAAAATAATTGTTTTGCAGCCAACTTCACAGCAAAATGCTATTTTCCGATTGCTAAGCGTTGCCGCCGTGCTATTTCAGTACGCTCAATTCATTTTGTATTAGTATGAGTATTTTTAACAGGACAATTTAGGTTTGAAAATTAATCAATTAATCATAATTTTTCTTAATGTTTTATAAGTGAGACCGCTGAACCGAATTTATAAGCCTTAGCTGATTAAGTGTTATTTAATAAAAGACTTTTATCTTCAGAGAAAAAAATTATAAAAAATAACTATAAATTTTAATTAAAACAATTTTCAAATTGATTAAAGTTTTTTTTTTATTTAATTAAATATTTAATCAATAATTGTATTTCCTTAGCCGAGTAAAAAAAATTGTCATATTTATTAAACACTAAAGCGGAATCTCCCGGTCTTGCTTCGTCCCCTTATAAAAAAAATCTTGTTTTTGATTAGCTGTTTTATCCGGTCTCACCTATCCAATACAAATTGGCGACCTTTTAATGTTTTATTAAGCATTTCGTTAAGTCGATTAAAAACATAATTAATTAAAATGTTTACTTCAACCCATAGATTTTTTTCTGAGTATTTGAAAATCAAAACTTAAGTGTGAAGAACAAGAAATTTCATATTTTGCAATAAATAAAAATTTAATTTTTTTGTAATTAATTTAATATTTTATTTTTGTAGGAATTTATTTAAAAAAAAGATATTTTTCTTCTTAATATTTATTAGTTTTAAGCTAAAAACCAAAAACTCTTTTTTTAATTTGTTTGCATAAAATATCAATCTCTGCCTTTACTTCTACTCACTAGTAAACATGAAATGAACACAAGCACACCCAAAATCAAAAATTAGTCAAACAAAAAAAACCCCACAAACATAGAAAAGAAATCTCTCATCAGCAAAACCATTTCCTTCATTATTCAAACAAACAAAAAATTTTCCTCATTCCAATTGCATAAATAAAGAAAAAAGACAAAAATAAAAAAACAGCAACAACAAAAAAAATGGCATTGCTAAAACGACCCTTAACCAAGGAAACGACAACAATTGTTGAAAATAACAACAAGGTTGACACAGAATATGAAACAGCTGTTAAACGTAAAAAACGCTGCTCACGTGATGATGAAGCCAACAATAATAATAATAATAACAACAACAACAACAATAATGCCATAAATAACAGCCTAAAACAGGAAGAAAAATTATCGTTGCCACAGAAAAAACGTACGTTTAACTCAAATTTGGATTTACCTAAAGCCAACAGCGAAGATCAAGATGATGAAACCTTAATTAGAGAGACACAGGCTGCCTTGAAAAGTCTATCGGGCTCTTGGCCAGAGGCACGCAATAATCTTTATCGTTTAAATGAACAAGACGAAAATCCGCCCCCATTTCAAAATCTCTTTGAGGAAAAACAAAAGTATGAAACATACACTAAGATATCAAATGAAGACACGAACATTTATAGTTCACTTGATCTTTTACGTTTTCACAGACAAAAGGAAAATGATCAGGCTCGCCTAAATACCCAAAGTGAATCACCAGCCTATGAGGAACGCAAGAAAAGTGCTTTTACTCAGGCATCGGCCTTTAAACCGCCCCTGGACATAAAACGAAATGGTCTAATTGGCTACTCTACACACTATCCCAGCGCTTATGGTACAGTAGAATCGAGCACTGGTTATTTAAATTATCCTTTGCCACCATCACTACCAGTTTCTGCTCCTGCTGGTAGCTCTGCTACAACTTTGCCTGCAGTTACAACACAAAATTCCCATACCCATGCTAACGTTTCCCTTTTGCCAGCACGCACTGCTCACTTTGAAGATAAAAATTCACTAGAACCTTTAAAATCTGAATATGAAAATTCGAATCATAAAAATGATGGCAAACATTATACGACTTTACAGCCTGCTGGTTTAGGTAGTCGGGCTGCCTCAGTTTTACAAGATATAAACCGCGAAACGGCTGTATCGGCCAGTGTATCATCAACAGAGACTCAAGTGTCCACGACGGCCAATTTAATACCGCAGCCTACTTATTCGCCAGGCAGCTTAAATCGTGGTAAGTATTTTTCTGTTTAAATATTTTAGTTTAAGCCAAACATGTTTAGTTTTCTTTTATTTTTGTTTCAATATTTTTTTTTTTTTTATTTAAAATTTAAAGAGTTTTTAAACAAAAATCGAATTGGCGTAAACTTGTGCTTAACTTCTTGTTGCATTGAGTTTACAATGACGTTGTAGAATGTATATGTATATGTCTGTAGGGCTGAATATTAGGGTGTACTTATAGTTTTAGTTCACATAAAAATTATTTACAATTTCTTGCTACTTACAAGGTGCTGGCGGCAAACATCCCTGCGGAAAATGCTAAACCAATTGTTCTAAAAAAACATGCAATATACCGTGACTTATGACAAGAGAACTAATCTGCTTAGATTAGCTCAATATGACGTCACAAAGTATGTAAAAAATTGCAAATTGATTCTCTTCTAGCATATGGCAAAGTTAAAGTGTCTTGTGGTCTACATAAAAAAGGTCAATTTTAAGATCTCAACAACTAGTTGGATGAGCTGATTTGTTAGTTCAGTGTAAAGAAACTAAAAATGTTTGTTGTAAATTAGTAAGAGGCAAACCTATTCCTTAATGTTTGAAGTTGCAGACTTTTTTCCAAAACAACATTTAATTTGTGGTCACTTGAATTAATTAAAAAAATATATCAACGTTGGTCAAAGCTGAATGTGATCATAGACAATTAAAAAATTAACTTCTAAGTATTCTGAATACTTATGATGCCATTTTGAACATACTGCCATTTTTTTTAGCTGATATTTGGTTTGAAGGATCATAAAAACTCTAGCTTATTGCAGAAATTTTTTTTATAAATGAAGATAAAATGCAGAAATCTCTGTTATCATGCAAAATACCATCAATTTGAATCGCAAGATAATGGGTATTTGCTTAAATTCACACTGTCTTTTTGCTGAATTTTTTTTTTAAAATAACTGCCAAGACTTATTGGTGTTGGAATTAATTCGTAGCGTTTTTTTATTAAAAATAATGATTTATTTGAAATGAAAATAAAAAATTATTATACATTATTGAAAATACTGCCCATCGCTTGCCACTACTTTTTCCCATTTTTCAGGTAACTGTCGAATACCCCGTTCAAAAAACTCTTCGTCCTTGGAGGCAATGCATGAATCTATCCAATTTTTGCAATCCTCATAAGATGTTAATTTTTCCCCTGATAAACCATGAGCCATTGATTGAAACAGGTAGTAATCCAAAGGGGCAATATCAGGAGAATACGGCGGGTGGGTTAAGACTTGATATTTCAATGTTTCCAGGTGTGTTTTTACTGGTTTCGCCACGTGAGGTCGAGCATTGTCATGCAGTAAAATAACTTTATCGTGCCTTTTGTTCCATTCCGGCCGTTTTTCCTTCAATGCACGACTCAAACGCATCAATTGTAATCGGTAGCGATCCCCAGTGATGGTTTCACTGGGTTTTAACAATTCATAATAAACCACGAAATACAAAGGAGGAGCTTAGATCCATGAATATTGCGTTTTGCCACTGATGATCATGGTTGTCCGGGCTTTCCGACACATTTGATCAGCTAAAGCATGTTCACCGTAAACTTCTACTAAAATTCGATGACTTTCTGCAGCACTTTTGTTCATATTAAAATAATGTAATAAAACTCCCCCCAAAACACTTTATTTGGTATAAATTTCGACATAATTAAATAGCTTGTTGTTGTTATTAACAATTAAAAATAAGATGCCTCGTAAAATCAGTACCTAATAACAGCTGTTTAACAATCAATTTGTTTCTGAAGGTAAAAACAGAACACTGTAATAACCACGTCATTTCTCATCAAACGCTACGAATTAATTCCAACACCTATATTATTTTGAAATGTATTAGAAATTTAATTCAAAATTCATTTCAAATTAATATTTATTTTTTTTTTTGGAAAATGGTCTCAATAGGTTAAACAAAAACTTCAAGCATTGACAGGCAGCTTAGAGATACAGGCATAGGATATAAGAGACGAGAGAAAAAACCTATCAGCGTGATAGGGAAAAATTGCTTAAGTTGATTAAGTAACAACTAATTCAATAACTTTATTATCGAATTTCAGGGAAGGTAAGGCTGTACATTCCACAATGAACTAGAAGCAAATAAAAAAATACTATCTACTGGAATTGAAATAATTTTCCAAGAAACATTTTTAGGGTTTTTAAAATTGTAGTCTACTGAAATGACACTATAAAAGATAAACTAAATTGTAGTTGCTACAGAAATAAAGCAGACCTTTAAAAGATTTTAATTCTTTGAAATCAAAAATTTTAGAAATTATATGCAACATTTTTGCAGTTGTTTTTTCTATTTTTGTATTATTTCTATGGTCAGCAATCGCAAGTTTTATTACGTCTTAAGGCACCCAGTTCAATCTAACTTAACCCAAGTAAATATTAGGAAATTTGTCAGCTTTTTATAAAAGTGGTGTGTTGGCATATAAAAGAAAAATCAAGTTAAACTTTAAAAATGCCCAGAGTTTTTGTAGTTTCCATAAAGATTTGAATAATGAATGCATGTACATATTTAAATGTCTTAACGTGTGCTACACTCTTATGTGTAATATGCTGTAATTCAGCATGTCTGATGTCTGATTTGAATGATTGCCAAGCTCTAGCTTTAGCTCTCCAGCTTGGTTTCACTCCACGCATAAGTTGATACTTGACAACCCAAGCACTCAATATAACTTATGGTCATGTAGTCGGTTTTTAGGTGCTTAAAAACTACAAAAAGAATTAGAAAATATTGAAAAACTCATCTACAGTATACAAGTGTAGCTCGCTTAGAGCTCCTATTGTTTTCCTGAAAATTGAGTTCTGCCAGGCAGAGTTAAAAGAGGTGATTTTCAAAGTAAAATAGGGGGTTATATTCCTAACCAAGACACTTTGGACTATCAGTCACCGTTGGCAATTTGCCTAATAACATTCATTTTCTTCTTCAACATCAAGCTTTTTCTAGATTGTTTGTGGCTTACTTGATTTTTTTATTTAATGAATTTTATTATATTTATTGAGGTCCTATATCAAACCATATCAGTATTTCGAATGCACCATTTCACATTTTTCGATTCCCTGAATTAAAAATATTTTTGATCTTTTTTTTTTTTGTATATCAAAAACAATCGCCCATAATCGAAGTCACACTAAAGTCGGTATTTTTTAAAATCCATTTTACATTCATAAACTTCTTATTAACAACAGTCTGATCTTAATAAAAGCCTACTTTTTTGTAACTATGATCATGGCCCCATAATTCCAAGAACTGCAAATTAAGTTTTATCAATTTTCATATGAAATTAGAAAAAGAAAAGCTTTTAAAAAATATTTCAAAGCTAAAATAATTTTTTTTTTCTCAAAACTTCAAAAGAGCGATATAGCGAAATAGCACTAAAATAGGTAGCCTTAGTCAAGGTATGCCTGTAATTAATAAGATTTTTGTAGAAAATTTCATTAGCAAAACGATGAGCGAAAACGAGAATAATAAATTTTGTTTTTGCATATCAGTGATAAATTCTTAACTCAAACATGTCTATTTTAGCAGCTTTAATTTTTAAGTTTTAATTTCTAATAAAGTGGTGTTGAAAACTTGTAAATTCCTTGATTGAAATTATACAATATTTGATATTATCCTAAACATATTAAAATTCAACTTAAAACCTCTAGCAAAAATGTCTTGCCACCATTAAAATATTTATAATTAATATTCAAGACAGCAAGACTTTTATTAAAAAGAAAAATATATTAAAACAATGTGAAGCCATAGTTTTTTATAACCTCAACAACACACCTGTAACATCATCTCACTTACTTTTCAGATTGTAATGCAACAATACAACCAAACATACTTAAGTATGTAGTTACTGAATGGTGGTGATGTTAAAACTTATTTACACACGCATTGTAATTATAAGTATTTGTTATTATTTGCACATTTTGCCAGCACTTAAAATACTTTTTTAGTCTATTGTAATCATTATTATTTGTCTGCCGAAAGCATCCAAAAGAACATACAACCACTTTCGAAAAAAAATTAATAACAAAACAAAACAGAGAAGGAAAACTAAATATCAACGACAGTTATAAGTAAAAAAGCATGACTTTTAAATACTTAAGAATGAAATACACAAGAAAAAAAATGCTTTTAATGTTTTCCTAATAACCAGTTACAAGAGTTGCTCCCTCTTTTCTCAAGAATAACTAAGCCAAGTAAAACAAGCCACATACATACTCACACGTTTACTAAAATCTTTAAATAGTTGAGTCTTCTTAAGCTCATATTTCTCTGCATGTGTGTCTAAAAATAATAACAACAACAATAATAATAATAATAATAATGATTTAAGCAACGACATTTACCTTGTCTACTCTACTAATAATAACAATTTTGTCACACTAATTTCCATGCAATACATTTACTCAAGACCTCTGCTAAAACAAAATGTTACTCCTCAACCTACAAAATTAATGACAACAATAGGGGGATTCCAATTAAATAAAGAAAGCTATAAATAATAATAAAATATAATATTTGTGAAATCATTAAAGTAATTTAGCTGAATAATTAAATAGTTTTGAAAGTTACTAGCAATAACTGAAAATTTCCTTTGCATTGTAAAGGGATGGATTATTCGATTGACATTAATTTTATTTATCCGAAAGATAATCTTGTGGCATTACATTTTAAATACGATTTCTGGCATATGACCGGCACGGCTGGCTCGGATGTAGTCCAATCTGGACGTTCAATTTTCGATGACTCTTTCCAACTTTTGTAGCCGTATATCGGCAATAACACGGCGAATCTTGTCTTCCAAATGGTCAAGCATTTGTGGCTTATCCGCATAGACCAATGACTTTACATAGTCCCACAGAAAGTAGTCTAGCGGTGTTAAATCACAAGATCTTGGAGGCCAATTCACAGGTCCAAAACGTGAAATTAGGTGTCTTTCAATAAATCGATTGTGCCACGAGCTGTGTGACATGTTGCACCGTCCTGTTGGAACCACAGCTCCTGGACATCATGGTTGTTCAATTCAGGAATGAAAAAGTTAGTAATCATGGCTCTATACTGATCACCATTGACTGTAACGCTCTGGCCATCATCGTTTTTTAAGAAGTACGGACCAATGATTCCACCCAGCCCATAAAGCGCATCAAACAGTCAGTTTTTCTGGATATAACGGTGTTTCGACATACACTTGAGGATTAGCTTCACTCCAAATGCGGTAGTTTTGTTTGTTGACGTAGCCATTCAACCAGACGTGCGCTTCATCGATAAATTATGAACCATTATTTTCCAAATAAAATTGCACTATTTGCAAGCGTTGTTCAGGCGTGAGTCTATTCATGATGAATTGCCAAGCCAAACTGAGAATAAATCACTTGACAGCTGCTAAATCGATCACCATCTTGAACAGTAATGCCAACGTAAAGTTCTATAGGTCTATAAAAAAGAACCTTAATAACGATTTAATGATTCTTATAGAGAAAAATAGTTTTACATTTCAATGCGATTTTTATAGTAAAATAGATACCGCACATACTCGTATATTACAAAGAATTTTTATTAAAAACAACCACTTGAAAACAAAAATTTTAAAAGCGAATAAACCTTTAAAACCCTTTTAAAAGTTAGAACTAGTTCACCACTTAATTAGAGTTTTGTGGTTGCTCAATACACATTGATTCTTCTAGCCAAATTACAGAATGTGTAATGATGGACTAACTGTTTTTTTTAACAACACAAATACGAGAAGCTTTTTGCAGAAAACGCTTAGGGTCTAGACAGGAATCGAGCCTGCAACCCCCAGCTTGGTGAGTTAGTACGCTACCTCCTAATTTAATGAAAAATATTATTATGCTAAAAGTAATACAACTTGGCTATTGAAAAGAGAACTTATCATGTAGCTAGTGCTCTATTCTTTATAATCTAATATTCAGTCCAGAGCAATATTCCGTGACAAATTATTTTCCATTACGTGAACATTTTTCTATATTATAGTACTTTAACAAGTACTTGATTACCCCTCTAACATGAGAAGCAAATTACTTTTTTGATATGCACTTAGATACCTAGAAATACTTTTACCATATAAAAATGCCTCATACAATAATTGTAAATTAAAAAAAAAAGTTCTATAACCATAAGTTTTATAAGTTCTATACACATAAAAAGTATTCAAATACATATTAATATATGCCTGTATGTGTGGACGTGTTCATGTTTGTAAGCACTTACGCATATTTATTCTATCATTATGGCGGCATTATAACAACAGCAGTAAAGAGAAATATTTTCTTAATATGTATGAGTGTGCTTACAAATTAATCCTTTTTCATTAAACTAGGAATATTTGAATGACTTTTTAAATAGTTTACTCTCGCATGTATTTAAAATTAATAGTAAAACAAAATAATAACTCATTAAAATGTCTTTTTTATAGTCAAGCTACTGTGGCTTAGCTTATCGTTATGCTAAAACGAAAGATTATGTTTTTATGAAATATTTTTATTTATTTATATTATTCCTTTGTAAGAAAGCAATTAGTTAAATAAAGTAAAGAAGTTAGTAGGAACTTTAGGATAATTTTTTTTTTTTTTTTTTACAAAAGTTAAAGATTTTTTTCAGAGTGTTTTAAAGTCAATTTACAATCTAATTGTAACAAAATTAAATTAATGAAATAAACATTTTTCCTAGTTAAAAATTAGTTTCAGTGTTCTTTGAAAAGCATTTTCTCACATTCAACTACAGAAACACTTTTCACTCGCACAACGAGAAATGGTGGAATGTTTTGTTTCACACTTTTCGATGTGAGATTTTTTCGTATATAGTTATAGAAACGAGCTACAGAATGTATATATATTTTATGGGGTGAGAGATACTCGTATATAATAATAAAAAAAAGAAAAGTGATTTTTTATGTTAAATTTTTTTTTCTGATTTGCAATGTTTTTAGGATCATCAGGCTATGATTCTTGTTATATACATTTTTTCTCCCTTAATAAAATATGAAGAAATAAAATAATTGTATTTGTAGCCATTAATTTAGTTACTGACACGACTTAGCCACGAACCTTCCAATTAACCGACGAGCCGGATGTCGTACATATATGCATGCTAGTGCTATAGTCGATTCATGTTGGTATTATTTACTTTCCCCCTACATCAGAATTTAATGCCGATCACCCAGTGACTAGTTCTCACAACCACCAGTCTGAAAATATCTATCCTATTCCTAATAAACAGGTGATCAGAAGAGCTTACCGTCATAGCTAGACCATAATTGACTAGTAAGTTTATACGTTTTGAGAACCTGCCATCTAATATCCTCTTTCCTCCTGATGCTAATAAGCGTTACAGCGACATATTTAGAAGCTTCCAATTTAGAGCCGCCCTAAGTCAATTTGTCTGCTTAGTATTCATTAATTTATTTATTTGAAAGAATGGGAAGCTGAACAGTTTCATAAGAAGCAGAAGTGACTGTGATCAAAGAGCGGCGAATCTTAGTTTTCTGATTCTGAAATTTACTATCATAATTCGAATAAAAATCTCGCATATAGCATTTATCTTAGAGATAGAAATGAGCTAAATTTCCACACCAAAGTTGATGTTTAGTAGAATCGTAAGATATAAAGGGTCCGCCATCAAACGTTTTTTTCTTTCAACTAGTGCTTATTTCGTGAATGGTAACACTTAGCTCATGTCTGATTTGACAGATAATTAGTTTTATCCTTCCGCTGAAAGAATATGGTTGTGTTTCCGCTTCGCTAAGTGGGCCTGCGATCGACTTTCAGAAGATGCCGATTTTGCCAAAAAAATCATCTTTTCAGATGAAGCTCATTTTGATCTTGGCGGGGCACAGAAAACCCGCACGCATAAATTGAAGCCGAGTCACTGTTTGGTGCGGATTTTGGTCCAGAGGCATAATTGGGAAATTTTTCCTTCGAAAATAAGCAAGGAGTGGGCGTTAGTCAATGGCGATCGTTATCGGGCCATGTTGAACGAATTTTTGTTCACAAAACTTGAAGAGTAGGATATTGGCAACATTTGGTTTCAACAGGACGGCGCTACGTGCCACACAGCTGAAGCTACACTCGATGTTTTTATAGCATTTAAAAAAAAAGAAGTTATTTGGCGGACCCTATACATATTTATTCACTCGGCTTGTGTCGACAGCATTTGTTTTTCTTTGTCTGGGCCTTTCTTTTATTGATTTTATAAAATTTAGAAACCTCTGTCACAGCTACACTTACCAGAATTTTTAACTGAGCTATTTGCTGTCAGAAATAGGCAGTTTGTTAATACCTAGACTTACTTAAATACTACAGAGATTATATCATATGGTTTTGGAGTAGCTAGTGCTTTTAATATGCTGCTCCATATAAAAACGTTTCATGCTTAGGTAGCCACTTATAAGAAGAGATGGTCTCAGGGCAGTTCTTTGTAATAAGTAAATCATGTGTCTTCCAAAAAATTTTTATTTTTTTTATGTTTCATTTTACTACTATTTTCTGTTTGCTTTTTCGATTTTAGGACTATTATCGCAACATTCTTTTCTTTGAATGACCTATTACCGCTAAATTTTTTGTTCCATTCGTTTCATAAAATTAAAAAATTATTTGAAATCTTATACTTTATTTTTTAAGAATATTTTTGTTTAATTTCTTTTTTTCTTGTTAATTCTTGTTGATATTGTTAATAGAAAATTCTAAACGTTTAGCCCTATACAGCAGCCTTATTCTGTAAGTCGGCAAAGCTAAATTTTCATCGCTAAAAATTCAACTTAACGATTTTTAACTAAATTTATTTATTGCAAATTAAATAAAAATTAAAAAAAATTCATAAAAACTAGTCTTTTTCCTTCTCATCTTTAAAAAACAGATAAACAAAGCAAATCAAATATTTTCTAATTAATTTATTATACAACAAGAAGGTAAAAGTGAATCTACAGCATGACATAAAAAGTGTTTTTTTTTACTCTGATAATTTTTCTATGTTCATAGTAAATAATTAATTAAAATTTGATGGAAAACAGTTTGTGAATTATTTACTCTCACAAGTGACACACGTAACATACAGACGCATACATTCTTTAAAAATGTTAGTGTGATGGGCTGAGTCTAAAAAAAGTCTTTGTGTATATTTTTACTTCTCCTGACATCAGCAGCAACAGCAACACATATAACAAGATATTAAAAAAAAAACTGTAACTAATAATGCCACATCCTTATTATAAAATTCTAATAATGTAAAAGGGTTTTTTTGATGTGAAATATTTTTAGAAAATAATTTCAAGTCTTATGTTGAAGTAAGACTGTTTTTTTTAAGTGAAAAGGTTGGCATGTGTAGTTGCAAATGGCAGCAGATAGAGAGGGAGTGAGTGCTCGAGTGCTTGTCACAAGTAAAAAAACCAACTTATCTTTTTAACTTGAATTTAATTAAAACCATAAAATTATGTTGATAATCATAATACATACTCACTAAAGCAGCAGCTTGTGTGTTCTATACTATAGCTTTTACATTTCAGAGGGTTAGGCTTCGAAAATACAGAAATGGTGAAATGAAATTACGTGCCATAAGTTTTTTAAAAAGGATTTCGGAAAATATTTTTTTTATTAATCAAATTTTAATGACCGATTTTACATCCTCTTTAGAATTTAGTTATCGTCTCCATTGAATCTATTTTCAAGTGCAAGGCCTAGTGAATACACAAAATTGTCAAATTTGAGGTTTAGGGGGGCTATCCTCTATTGCGATGCGAAAGAAAAACCATTCGCATCTGTATGATTTTTACATTGAGTTGCGATGCGTTTTTTTTCGCAACGCAATAGAGAGTAGCCCCCCAGATCCTCATTCTCATTAAATGAGATATAAATGCACTCACAACGAGCAACTAAGTAGTGAGGTTTTCGGATCAGGACTTACTTTTTCAGGATGAGGTCACAATAGCATAATAATGGAGTTCTTGTAGTCTCAATAGGAAAATAGCGCCTGCTGCCAGACTGCACATGAAACAATCGACTTATATAGGGTGTCCCAACAAGAACGCAAGATTTAAATTTTAAATAAATGACTGATGCAGCAATTGAATTGTTTCTCTGATTGTATGACATGTGGCGCCGTCTTATTGAAACCACAAGCCCTCCACATTCATTTCTTCAATTCTAGGCAAGAAAAAACTGGTTATCATTTCACGATACCGAACACCATTGACTGTTTGCGCTTGACCTGCCTCATTTTCATAAAAAAAAGGTCCAATGATTCCTCCAGCCCAAATACCACACCAGTGACACGTTGAGGATGCATTTGCTTCTGTGAATCACTCGAGGATTTTCCTCACCCTAAATGCAACAATTCTGCCTATTGACGAAGCCATCAAGATGGAAATGGGCCTCGTCACTGAAGATGATTTTATCGGCAAAATCAGCATTTTCATGTTGTCTCTCCAATACCCAATTAACGAACTCCCTTCGCTATCCATGGTAATTTTTTACTAACCTCGTACCTTCTACTAGCAAACAATAACAATTGTTCAAATGTCAAACAATGACACTTCGAATGGTGCCAAATTTAAATCTTGCTTTCTTGTTCGGACACCCTTTAGAAGCATAAAATGAAATAGTGCAGTCTTACTAGGACACCCTGGACTTTCTAAACAGTGTTTAATTATTTTAGTTGGGCCCTGAGTTTTGAAAGCTTATGTAGGATGTATCATCAAATATATGTGATGCTTATATCCTCCAAGTCGTCTTGAGGATATGACCTGTTTTGAAAAAGCAAAATCATCCCACATTATGTTGAACAGACAGTTGAAAGAAAGTAACGTTTTAATATTTTTTTTAAAGACAAGTTCAGAATATAAAGCGCCTATTAAACGACCATGCCCGGCATGAAAATATTAAAACGTTTTGAAAGATATCATGAGCGGCATATCAAACAAAAAATTTTTGCTATAGCACGAGCATAATGATATTTCATCATACCGTAATGACGTAAAGCACATGATCGCCTAACATCCGCTTTGGTGCGACTACTGGCTTTTATGCAAATAAATAATTTTTATTTATCTAATTTTACTATAAACGTGTGTTATTCGAAATTACTTTGGCTCCAATTTTTTTGTATGTTATGTAACCGTAACTTTCTTTTAGATGGTAATAAATGTCCCACACCCAATTGTAATGGTCAGGGTCATATAACTGGACTATATTCACATCATAGAAGGTACTAACACTTTTTTTCTTCTTCAAAATTATTCTCTTCATTTTCTTCTTCTTGTTTGCAGTATATCAGGTTGTCCCAAACGTGATAAAGTCACTACCGAATGTAAGTCACAAATCAATTTAAAAACAGATACCAAATATGAGTAGAAGCATGTTTAAAAAAAAAATTAAATAAATAAATTTCAAAAATTTTACAACTCATTCTATCCAACTCTCATAAGTATTAGTATCTTCTATGTATGTATGCTAGTGTCTGTATCTATGTGTGTGTGTGTGTGTGTATTATTAAAATTTATTGCCTGTCTAACATGTCTTTAAAATCCTTTCATAAACGCTACTACTTTAAAGTTTAAATCTAAACAATTTTGTATGTAAAAAAATAGAAACTAACAAAACTTTTGTACACAAACTCAACTACTTCTCATACTTATCACAGTTAGTGTAGAATATTTTTCTAATTTCTTCTCCATTTATTTATTCGGTTACAATAAAATCTTTCTCTCTCACACTGTATCCCTATTGTCTGCTACCATGTGAGCCTGCCTGCAGTTGTAATTGATTAATTAATTCGAAATTATTGCAAAATTTTGCCTTTTCTTATACTCTTGTGTTTATTTTGTTTTGTCTTGTCTGCATTTCCACCCACAGTATTGGCTTTACATGAGCAAATTATTAAGTGTCCCACACCGGGTTGCAATGGTCGTGGCCATGTACAGCCTCATCGTAGTGTTCATCGCAGTCTGTCTGGTTGCCCTAAAGCTGTAAAAGGGGCAACCGTTAAGAAACAATTGAAATATCATAGTAGTTCAGAGGATGAGAATAGTCGTACTGAGATTATTCAAAAATTCAAAAAAGGTTTGTTGTTTGCTGATTTCATTTTAATTTTAAAGCGTAGCCAAATATTTATTTGTATGAAAGAATATATTATCCTTCTGCTAAAAATGCATTGCACCCTTAGCAATAATAATGAAATAAATTTAGAAAAATGGTATCCCACTTGAGGAAATATTGATTATTATTTTGCTTCTTCTTCTTCTTCTTCTCTTTTTGTGAATTTAGCTTCAGTTGAATCTAAAGATTTGCACCATATGGATAAATATAAGCTCGCTGCTAATCAATATTTAAATAATAACAACAATAGCAATTGTATAAATAATAACAACAACAACATTAGCATTAATAAGTTGAGCACAAGTCCCACACAACACAATAGTAGCAACAACAATATGCCCATTATTAAATCGGAGTTTAGTCCAGTTGCAAATATTAAATCTGAATACAATAAAAGTCCCATGCATTCATATTTAGCAAACGAAACAAATGCTGCGGGTCGTGGAAATTCCTCGACGGCAGGTTCGGCAAACAATAACCAAAGTCAGTCGGCTGGCAATAGCACAGCCGGCACACTTCAACAGCAACAGCAACAGCAGCAACAACAACAACAGCAACAGCAGCCAAGTCATAACGATATGAATCGCTTTGTAAGCATGCAAACACATGGTATTAATGATCAACAAAGTCCACATAATGGCCAACAACAAACTTTACATCAACAACGAGGACCATTCATTGAGGGTTCTTCCGGTCTGATGATGTCTGCCAGCAATACAACATCCGCTGGTAATGATGGTAATGAAAGTTATCACAATGACCATCATTCACAGCAAAACAATGTGCAAGCAGACCAGCAACAGCAACAGCAGCAACAATACGACCACATGCAACGTTATGGACTTCATGTGACAAACGGTGAAACGCTCAGCAAATCACAGTCAGGTTATGGTGCTAGTGATATGTTATCATCTACCAATGGAAATTCAGGAAATATATCACCTAGCACACGCAGTTATGACCCAAATCCACCCACTTCTATTTCATCTAGTGTCTCGTCTTCGTATGTTGATTCATCTACAGCCCCTAGTGGCCTGACAACAGCCTTTGAACGTTACGATCCCAATTGTAATGGACAAAGACCCTCAAATATGTATCCTTATCTAACACAATCAGCAGATGACTTGCAAGCCCAACAGCAGAAATATTTACAAGATCAACAATTGTTAATGGCTAAAGTGGAGCACGATGAAATGGCCAATGGTGGTCCCATATATCCTAGGCCTATGTATCACTATGATCCTAGCATGGGACCTTTACCACCAGGTTTCTCGGCCATCAATTTGTCAGTTAAAATGGCTGCAGCCCAAGCAGCAGCCGCAGCTGCAGCATATCAAAATCAACAACAACAACAGCAGCAACAACAGCAAAGTCAACAAACCGCTCAAACTACAGGCCAACAAACCTCACAGCAACAGCAACAACAACAGCAACAACCAAAACAAAGTGGCTCACCTCCGCCCTCTACAGCGCCAGTTGTTGATCTTTCCGGCTCTACTTCGGTCACCTCCTCCAGCCCGCAGGGTTTTAACTCACCAGCTTCTCACAATCAATACAATCAAAGGATTGGTGCTAGCAGCCCCCAACCAGGTGCCAGTCCCAATGTAGCCAGTCCCCAAGTGCCAAGTCCCCAGGGTCAAACTTTGGATCTAACAGTGACCAGATTACCACACAGTATTATTACAAGTCCACAGTATGGTGCTCATCCCGATGGTGTAGTGGTTGGTGCTCATCCTCAAGGTTTTGGTCCCGGATTGCCGACATCGGCAGCAAATGGTACGGCTAGATCTCCCCCAATGGAACCTGTTGATTTTAGTGGTCCTCCTCGTCCTTTAGGCTTTGGTCTCGTTGGTCATTTAGGTGGTCCCCGGCCGTACAGTCGTGAATCAACCCCAGACAGTGGTGGCTCCCATTATATTGACAGCTATAGAGATCCCAGTGGTAAGTTAAAATACAAAAAAAATTTATAAAGCAAAGCACATTTCCTTAAATTGGCTTAGGAACAAGCTGTTAATTTTTGTTTTTAATTTAAAAAAATTTGGTTGTCAAGAAAAACTGATTATTTCTGTGCGATTATTGACAGAATGTTTTGCCTTTTGTTTGTTTGCAATGAAACTCGGGCTTAATTAAGTTTTTTGATCATTAAAAATGAGTAAGTTACTGGAGGCCACTCGGAATTATTCCCATCAATTATCTAATTAATTTTTTTATTGCAATTAAAAATTTGATCAAATAAACTTTTATTAAATATAATTTAAAAAAAAAAAATATTTTTATAGATTTTTGTATAGATTTTATATAAATTAGAGAGCTACACTAAGCAAACAAACAACTTTGGTTGTAAGAACAAATATTGTTTTCGATCAAAAATTCAGTAGCAGCCAAATTTTTTACTCGTGACAATAGAAAATCGATCTAACAGCTCGATATAATTTTAAGAGAACAAAAATTTCGATTGTACTATAAAATTCTGGTTGCTACAACAACCAGACTGAAGTAGTTTTCTGCGTATACGCTTTAAACAAACCCTGTCTAATATTAAATTCATTTCTTTAAAACTAAAAAATTTATTTAAAAAAAATTTTTTTTATTATTAATTTTCTTCTTTTTTTTTCTTTTGTAAAACATTTTTTTAGGCTACTCTCCTCATCCTGGCTATGGTATGGTTGTACAATCTGATTATCCCCCAGCTGGTTATCATGGGTATGGTGCAGCTGCTGCATATCAATGTAGTAATCCTTATGCCACTGCTGTTGGTCCCGGCGGATATCCGACACCAGTTTCAGGTGGTTACTCCACCAGTCCAGCCTCATGTTACTCAATGCCACCACCACAACACATACCACAACATGACAAGACAAAGGATAGGTTAGTTGAATGGCAAGTTTCCCAACTATAGTAAAAAATAATAATAAAATATATTTATAACTAAATCTTATATAAACACACATACTATGAACATAAAAACATACATTTAAAAAAGGACTTTCAAGTATGTCCTTTTAACTCTTAACTAAATATTTGCAATTTAGTGAATTGTTTTTAAAACTGAGTACTGAGGTGGAAGGACTACCAACTTTATTAAACCATAAAATCAAAAAACGTACACATGCAGGGATAAAATAAAATTATGCATCATTATTATGATAATGAATGATGGCGATAATGCTAAAGAAAAAGAAAAACTAATACAACTACCATCAGCACAACATTTAAAATGTTGTCTGTAAGTTTAAGTATGTAAATTTTTGGTTAACAGAAGTAAACTAAAATCTCTGAGTAAAGCAAAAGAAAAAAGCTGTGGCCATTTCACTCACTATGTGTAGGTTTCTATGTGTGAGTGTAATGTAATTATGCAGGTTGGACAAGCTTTGTAGTTGTGCTCATTCATATTTTAATATTTATTAAGATGTGTGACTTTATGCTGAAACAGGACGGTCATAAAATTTGTACTCCTTTGAGAACAAAGGTTAATCTAAATTCAAACCTTTTTCCTTTAACGCAAGCTTACACACACACCATAAAATGTTTAAAAAAAAATTTTAATAACTTTATGGCTGTAAAATCTAGTTCTGGTAAAACTAAAAGAAATTATTCTTCATTTGTAGTCCTACTACATCAGCACTTCCTCTTCCTTTAAGCCTAAAACTTTCAAAATATTTTGTTAAAAACTAGTTAACCATTTAAAAAAGAAATAGCTTAAATTTGTCTTGATTTTTTTTTTTAATTAATTTACATACATGATTTTTATGTAAGTGAAAAATAAAAAATAATTTTCTTTTGTTTGTCTTTGTTGGAATATTTTTTTTCTTTCTCATTTTTAACTTTATTCAGTTTAACTGGTTGCCCACGCACCGATCGCAATCACTTGCAGCCCCATTCACAAGAATTGAAATGTCCCACACCGGGCTGTGATGGTTCAGGTCATGTTACTGGCAACTATTCATCACATCGTAGCCTATCGGGTTGTCCACGTGCCAATAAACCAAAAAGTAAACCAAGAGATGGTCAAGATTCAGAGCCTCTAAGGTAAGTAATTAAAATAAGGGGAGCGGTTAAGTTATTCACTGAATAATCGGTATATTTTGAGAGATTTTTTTTTTGTTATGAAAATAAGTATATGGGGTAACGCCGCTTTAATTAATTTGTAGTAAATTCGACTATGAAATTCGTAATTGATTTACTTAAATATTTAATCAAAATAATATTTTTTCTTTATGCAATTAAAAGATCATTTTATTCATTATCACTTTTTATTTAATTAGTATAATAAAAAAAAATATCTGGGATATTGCTAACACAATAAAAATTAGCTTTTTTTATAATAATCAATTTTTTAGATGCCCAATACCAGGCTGTGATGGTTCTGGACATTCCACCGGTAAATTTTTATCACATCGAAGGTAAGTCAAATATTTTATTTAAAGTATGTCTTACTTTTAAAAATAAAAACACAATAATTAATAAAAAAAAACATTAAAGTAACAGTCATAATTAAATTAACGCGGCAAGCCATTTTTAACTGTAAAAAAATCTTATGCTTATACAAAATGTATGGAGAATATCGAAATAGAAAATCCAATTTTTGACAGCGCATTTTGTAGTGAAGTTGGCTGCAAAACAATTGTTTTTTATTAGTTTTGACCAGTAATAACATGTTAGCTATTTGTTTTTAATTCAATGTTTTTAACTTTATACAGGGTGTCCGCCGGGAAGGTATACTACTTTGTTTGTTAATAATTTTTGATTAAATAAAAGAGAATGGATCTTATATTAATAAATGTTATATTTAATGTCGGCAATTATGTATGGAATACCAAATTAGATAAGTGTCCGCCTTTTGAGCACATTTTTCATTACATTCTCACACATTTCACGCGGTATTTGATTAATTTCATCACGAATATTTTATTTGAGTTGCTCAAGATTTTCAGGTTTGTTTACATAAACCTTGCTTTTCAGATATCCCCACAAAAAGAAGTCCGGAGCAGTCAAATCAATCGACCGTGGAGGCCAATTACCATTTCTTGATATAGCGTAATTTTCTCATCGTCACAGTAATAAATGATTGCTTTTGGTAAAATGTTTTAATGATTAAAACACGTTGGTTTATCGAATATTTTTCCATAATAAATTTGCCACGTGTTTACTTCACGACTGCCAAATATGAACTGTCAAGACTAATGTTTACCAAAATGGTGGCAAAACAAAGTAGTATACCTTCCCGGCGGACACCCTGTATTTGCTTGTATTAAGAGAGTTTTCTTAAACAAGTTGAATAGCACTATTGTGAAAAATAAGCACCGTCGGCGCTCTTGTTTAGGTTGGCTCCAATTTAGTTTGGACTGTAAAACATAAAGAAAGTAAACAAATTCAGCTTTAATTTTGTGGGAATTTTTTTCAGTTTCACTTTACTTCTATGGTAATAGTTAAAAAAGTTATATTTTTTACAACTGCGGGAAAGTATTTAAGAAAAAAAAATCCATGTGACTGCAAGTGTAATAAAATTAGAAGTGAAGAACAAAAAGTAGCGAAAGTCTCTTCACTTTAAGAAGAACTATTCTAAACAAAAACGGTTTCAATAAAAAATATTGGAAGCCGATAGTCAAAGTTACCATTAATCTTAGAATTAATTTATAATATTAAATAATAATAATAATAATAATAACAATGGCCCATAATCATAGTCAGAAAAAAAGTATACTTTAGTATATATTATTTTAATTCGTACTTTAGGTCTACTATAGACAAGTTAAATTGTATTTTTAGCAAAAAAGTCGATTTAAAATATATTGAAGTTGTTTTTAAATAATTTAGAAACAGAAAATCAAAAAAACAAAACAAAAAAATATTCTGTCATAAATAAAAATAAAATTAAGTAAAAATTCCAAATAAATTATAAAAAAAAATTTTTTATAAGCAAAATAAAAAATGTTTGCATTGCAAAACGTCTACAGAGATTTTGAAATTCTCGAGGACTTAAATCATAAAAAAAATTTTAAATATACAAACAACGATTTAAAAAAAAAATTACTTTTCAGTTTTTTTTTTTTATTTTTAAAGTCACTTTTTTATATTTTGCTGCATATTGTTTACAAATGCTAGTTGAAATATTGGTGATACCCTGTTAAAGTTGAGTGAACTTAAAACCTACTTTTGTTTTGTCTATAGCACTAAAATTTTTAATAACAGCTTTTAATTTTAAGGTTGTTTTTAAAAAGAACCGACTTTATTGTTGGACTATGATTATGGGCCAATAATAATAATAATTTTAAGTAATATGACTATTTTATTAAGCTTGAGGTCTTATTTTTAAAAAATATATTTTTTTATAAGCTACAAAAATTGGAGCGAAATATCGATATAAAAATAAATTTTTTAAAAATAAGACCTTAAGCTTAATAAAATAGTCTTGTTATTTAAAATAAAAATGTTCAATAAAACTAACAAATAAATAATAATTTTATTAAATTATTCGATCTTATAATTTTATTTTAGTTAATATTATTCAAGCTTAAGATCTCAATGAAAAAATTTGTTTTTATTTTAATTTTATAATATTTCGACTTTCCTTTGAAGGTCTTATTCAGGGAAATTTCACTGAATAATAAATAAAAAAAATTATAAAAATTAATGCTCTTATCCAAACAAATATTGATGTGGACTTTAAAATAAAATTTATTAAAAAAATTATATGAAAAATTTTGATAACGTTGACTCTAAAGTCTACTTTAATTTATTTTTTTTTTTTTGTTTTTTTTAAGACGGTAAATGTTTAAATTTCAATATGTTGATTATCCCTTTTCCTTGTACATATTTCTTTATCAAGAAATTTTCTTTACCAGCAAACAATTTCGTATTGAAAACAAGAACTAAATAAAAGCGAAAATGTAAGAAATAGGCCATTATAATAAAGGAAAGGTGTTCTCGAGAGCAAGAAATTCTTTAGTTAAATAAATAAATAAAAAAATATTAATGATTAGGCCGTTTATGAACTGTTTTTTTAGGAAGCATTAGCGTTATACTTTTTAGTGTAAAAGTAGGTAAGCAGTATTAACCACCACCCGCTAAATATTCAAAAAATTCATACTAATATAATAAATGCGAAACTAACTCTATGTCTCGCTTTCTCGCCAAAACTACTAAACCGATTTAAATGAAATTTAGTACACAGATAGCTTAAAGTTTAAGAAAGGCTATAGGCTACATTTTAATTTAAAAAAAAAGTGTAGTAAAGAGTTGAAAAGAGGGATGAAAGGTTGTATGACTAAAAGCATAAAACTTTTTTTTTAATCTGTTGATTAATTATAAATAAATATGGCATTCAAAGTTTATAAAAATTTTACCTTTAAGGTGGTAAAATAAACATAGCGGATAACACATTTACGGATTCATTACTTTGTGCAGCTAAGAAACTCGCCAAGCCCACTTTGGTGGGCGCCTCTAATAATAATTCTAACAAAAGCTTTGGATTCACAATTAAAATTCTATTTGTAAATGGATTTCTATAAAAATTGACACATATGCTATCTAGGGATACCTAATCACATAATAAAAGGCCAGGCCGGGCGAGAGCGGGCAAAAACATCTAGTTTAGAAATATTTGCAACTTTTTTTTAAACAATACAAATGCGCGAAGCTTCTTGGCTTGTCTGCAGAAAACATCCAAGATCTAGGCAGGGATAGAACTATTATTTTTTTTTTTTTTTCGTTTTTTCTTTCAACTTGTATGTGTGTTTTTTCTTTACTTTTATAATTTTTTATTTTAATAACTGCAGCGCTTCTGGTTGTCCTATTGCTAATCGTAATAAAATGCGAGTTTTAGAAGCCGGCGGCACAGTGGAACAGCATAAAGCAGCTGTTGCAGCCGCTACTGCCATGAAGTTTGATGGTAAGTTGTACAAAAATCTGGCAATAATTTTTTTAATTCAAAATGATTTGATTTGATTTGATTTGATTTACAATTGCAACTTTTAAAAGAAAAATAAATGAAAAAACTAACCGATTTTGTGACAAAAAAAAAATTAAAAATAAAAGTTCTGTGCGAGTGGTGGTAGCAAAACGCAGAATGACAGTTAGATATTGGTCACAGGAGATCTAGGCATAATTAATCCTATAACAATTATGAAATTCATAGGAGTATCAGATTGTAGTTAGGAACTGGGCAGCATTATAAACCATAGTGATAAGAGTATTAAGAATGTAAAACTAAATAAAAAAAAAATTGGGATTGGGGGGAAATAGTAATTTTTGGGAAATCAAAATACAGCTAGAGAAGGGCTTTCGAGAGGGATTTAAAACAAAATGTTCAATAGTTAGAAGAAATAGCAAAAAGAATGTCGTCATTATTGGCCTGTTCAGTGATGTCAAAAGAAAATCTAAGCGAACGAAAGTAAGGGACATTTGTATTGAAAACAAAAGCAAATTTTCGTACGTTATTTTTGCTTTCAATAAAAATATGACATCGCTGAACAGGCTATTAGTATTAGTTTGTTTTGCAAGTTTGACGATGAGAACAATTACGCTGCTTAATTACTGTTTTCGAACATCATGTAGGAGAGTCATTATTAAAAGTTGTTTTAATATTGAAAATATGTTTTCTTTCATTTAATTATTGAAATTTTTTATTTAAATTGTGAGCAAATATTTATAATTTTAAATTAAGCTGAGTTTGAGTTGAAATAAGAAATTATTTCATCTTTAAGTTTTGTCCGTCTCTGACACGAGAATTAAAATTGTATAAATATTTTTCAAGCTTTAGTTTATTATATTTTAAGTAAACTTTTATTTATTTATTTATTTTTTTTTTTTCTATAAAAGGTTGTGGTTCTGCATCTCAAGCCATTAAGAAACCAAAATTCGACGAAGTCACCATGGTGTATCCCAAAGGCTATACAGGTGAGCCCAATTTCTGTTTTCTCTTTGAAATTATAAAAATTATTTTTAGAGAAAAGAAAACTATTCAATCATTATACTTTATGTAGTTAGAAATTTTTAATATATTTTTTGAATAAAAAAAAAAAAATCATAAAGAGAAACCTTTTTCAGTTGTGTGCGTGTGCTAACAAATTTTTCTATTAATTTATTTTATTTCATTGGTTTTTGCAATTTCTTTCTTTTTTTTAGTTTTTTCACTAACAATTTTTATTCACACAAACCAAATGATTTAGCAAACAACAACAACAACAAAAAAATTTAATTAATTTATTAATTTTAAATTCTTGTTTTCTTTTCATTTCATGATGCGTTCGTTGTTTTTCGGTTTTAGATTATGCGACTTTTTGTATCGGTGCTGAATATCTACTGTAAAAAATATAAAAAAAAAACACTTTTGATACCAAAAACAAAACCAAACATTTCTGTAAATAATTTTCAACTAAAGAAATACTCTACCGATGTTTTTGTAATGTTTAAGCAAACCTCCTGCATTTAAGCAAAGAAAATAAATGTTTTAATACAAAAAATGTTAAAAACTCCTAAAAGTGCCTAAAGGTTTTAAAGATTTGAATTGTAAAAAAAAAGGTAAGAATTTTTAAAGAATGCCTTAAACAAATTGTTTGCTCTTGCTAAGAGTTTTAATTACTTGACACCAAATTTTATGTAGAAATAAAAATTTCTTAGCACACGCTCACGAAATTTTCATAAAAAAAAATTTTAAAATTCACAATACAATTAAAAAAAATGTGTTTTTCTGTTCTTTTCTTTATTTGTTTGCAGGCATGGAAATGATGATGAATAGCGTGGGCTCTTCTGCATCTGTAAATAGTTCTTTAGTGGGACCGTCTTCCTCATCCAGTATTTCCACCACAACTGGTGTTTTACCGGATAGTTTGCAGACAGCTTCATCACCTGCCAATAGCTCGGCTATTAATGGAGATATAAATTCTGTAGCACGCCAGGAAAATGGAGAAGATCTTAACAGTTTGGAGGCTGAAATTACAGAACTGCAACGTGAAAATGCTAGAGTTGAGTCTCAAATGATGCGTTTAAAATCCGATATAAATGCCATGGAAACACAATTGAGCACCAGCGATAGGGTACGTAGGCTCAGGTTCGTTGAGGCAAACAAAAATTACAAAAAAAAAAAATATATAACAAACAAAAATGTCCCTACATAAGTATGTACAAGTATAAACTTTTGATGTTGGCTTAATTGATTAATTATCATATTTTCATTTCACTTCCGGTCTTTATGTTTGTTCTTTTAGTTTTTACCATTGCTTTGACAAGTTTTTAAGAAAATCATAAGAGAAAACAAACAAAACCAAAAGTCGCTTAAGCAAAAGTTTAAGCAACGAAGGGAAAAAAATTAAAATACAATTTTAGACTAAAACTTTCTTTTTAAATTAGTTTTCAAGGACGTCTCAAAAGTCTTGATATGGTTTTGAAACAAAAAAAAAAAAAAAAAAAAAAAAAAAGAAGAGCAGTAAAAACATTCATGAATATTGCAGCCATAATAAATGAAATACAGTAGTAGGAAAAAAAAAACTCCAACAACTTTTCTAACAATAAAACAAACTTTGTTTTACCGCGCCGCCGTAAAGTTTGTGCTTTTTATAATTTTTCTTTTAGTGTGCCAAACTCACTTGCTAAACTCTAACAAAACCCAAACATAAAGTTCTAATTTCTCAAAAAAAAAAAAAAAAAACACCTCCTGCTTTCTGGTTTGTTTGTCTGTGTAGTATAAAGCTTGTCTACAACAAAAGTTTGTTTTATTTAAATTATTATTAACTTGGTTTTAAACAAAAAAGTCAACCCTCTACTGCTTCATGTTTTATCAAAGTTTATCAATTAATTTTTATACAGTAAAAAAAACGAAAGCAGCAACTTTTCACTCATTCCTTTTCCTGTTACTTTTATTTTCTCTGCAAATATGTCGTTGACTTTTTCGCTTTATTTAATATTCAATATATTAAATGAAATTTTTTTTCTTGCAAAATTTTATGCCAAACTCTTAATTAGTTAAAATAAAATTCAGCATGAGCAAATTATTAAAGTCAATGAACCTTTTAAGAACAAATAAGCTTTATTAATGTTAATCTGGTAAAATAACACTATGCAACACATAAAATGCAAACTACTTCTTGTGTGAAATTTCTTTAAGTGCGGTTTTGAATTTTTTGTTTCCGAAGATCATAAAATTTTGCTCTGGCCTATATCTCGCAAACCAATTGGCATTATGTTTTTCTGCCTTCGACACAATTGCAGCTAAGGAGTAGGAAAAAAAGTGTAGATGAATTTTTTCAAGAACCTGTGTTAATTAAGTAAAAAAAATAAATAATTTAAAACAGCAACCTTAAGCAATTGAAACAACAGCCACAAGGAGTAAAAAATGTTAGAAAATATTAAACTTTTTCAACATTTTATAATTTTTTAAAATTTTCAAATAAAAATCAAAGTGAAATTGTATTTAAGCTCTTAAGGAACTAACAGCCAGGCTCTCTATATAGATAATTATCTAAAAAATTTTAACAAAATTCTAATTTAAAGAAAATCGGATGATAAAGTAAGTGTTTCAGTACTAAGCTGGAGCCCACTAAGAAATATTTTTTTTCTCTTTGCAAAAATTCATTGTCTTTAGGATATTTTTTCATAGAAACGACACAGAAAAAACTGTGAGAAAATTTTTTCTTAACAAACTTTTGTTTAAATTTATGTTTCAATCTATTATTTTTTATTTGTTCAAATTTATAACTGTTTTATTTGATATTTTGCTTCTGTACATGTTCGCAGTGAAAATGATTAACTGCCTGTTTAGTTTCACGAATTCTGTGATAGGTTTTATTTCAGCTATAAAATTAAATAGAATGGCTTACAAGTATGCTTGTGCATGCCTCTAAATAATATATTATACATTACAGTAGTTTTCTTTTAAATTAAGCGATTAATTTATTGTGTGTATTGAAATCGTTCATGATACAAAACCTAAAAATGAAAAATAATTCAAAAGATAATCAGTCACTAATTGAGTTGAAAATGAATGACTGATTTTTTTTTCGCTTGTTTTTTGTAAACGAAATAAAAAGCCTGGCTGATAGTTTTAATCGATAGTAAATTTATGCTTTTTACAAAATCACTTTATTCTGTAAAAACTAAATGAATATAAAATTAAATTTTATTATAAAATAATTTTAAAATTGTAATGATAAAAAAAGTCTTTTAAACGTGAGTCCAATCATTAATCAGGAAAACTCTTCATAGTCTGGACAAACTGAAATGACTGTTATATTCTACATGTATTCCTTATACTTATGAAGCCCATTAAGAAGCGTTAGTTTGTTACTGATTTCATTAATTTGCTTAAATACATAAATGGTTTTATGGAAAATCTAGAAAAAACCATTAATAGAGCCTCAATACTATAAATGATACAATCTAAAATTTTTGGAGAGATTTTCGGTTGTAAGTAGGTACATATTTTCCATATCATTTTTTTCCATTACCAAAGTAATTGTTGCCTTTTTAAAAACATCCAAAAAATGGTTTAGCAAGTATGTTTTTAAAAAAAATATCAGCAACCAATTGAATATTTTAATAAACAATTTTCTCGTACTAATTAAATTTAATAATTCAATGAATTAAATATTTAACTGAATGAATTAAATATTTAATTACATCCATTCAATTTTTAATGAATTCTTGTACTGATTAAATTTCTAAAGTCAATTAATTAAATATTTAATTGAATGAATTAAATATTTAATAGAATGAATTAAATATTTAACTGAATGAATTAAATATTTAATTACATCCATTAAATTTATAATGAATTCCTGTACTGATTAAATTTCTAAAGTCAATTAATTAAATATTTAACTGAATGAATTAAATATTTAAATACATCCATTAAATTTTTAATGAATTCTTTTATTGATTACATTTTTAAAGTTAATTAATTAAATATTTAAATGAATGAATTAAATAAAATATTTAATTGAATGAATTAAATATATAATTATATTTTTATTTGAATGAATTAAATATTTAATTACATCAATTAAATTTTTTAGTGAAATATTGTACTGATTAAATTATTTAATAGAATGAATTAAATATTTAATTACATCCATTAAATTTATAATGAATTCTTGTACTGATTAAATTTTAAAGTCAATTAATTAAATATTTAATTGAATGAATCAAATAAAATATTTAATTAAATTAAATAAATATATTATAAAATTTTTATTTTAATAAATAAAATATTTAATTACATCAATTAAATTTTTTAGTGAAGTCTTGTACTGATTAAATTATTTAATAGAATGAATTAAATATTTAACTGAATGAATTAAAAATTTAATAACATCCATTAAGTTTATAATGAATTCTTGTACTGATTAAATTTTAAAGTCAATTAATTAAATATTTAATTGAATGAATTAAATATTTAATTGAATGAACTAAATAAAATATTTAATTGAATAAATTAAAATATTTAATATTTAATTTAATATCTATAAAAATAAGAATTTCGTGGGACAAATAATTGTTTTTTGACTAGACTTTAAAACTAAGTTAAAGGTAAATTTTTTAATTTTTTTTGTTTATAAATTTCAATTTTAAAGACTTAAAAAGCAAAGTAAAATAAGAAGATAACTACCTTATGAGTTTTTTTTTCGAAAACAATTTAATTCCTAAAAGCAAAAATTGTAATAAATAAAATTGTATTGTTTTCTTTTAAAAATACTTTTTCTTTTCAAATCATGGTACTAAATGCAATTTTAATTACCTAACAAATTTAAAAGTATTTTTGTGATAAATTATAAGAATACAAGTTTTTGGTTGAATTACAATATAATATATAAAGCACGCGTACAATATTTCATTGTTTACAACAACAGTAATGCATTCTTGGTATTTCATTTAAAAAAATAAAAGCAAAAAAATATATAAATTACTGAAATATTTTCAAAATGGCGTTTATGTATGAAAAAAAAGAAGAATATTTTAAACCCACCTAAATGTTTTGGCATGTCAAGAAAATAAAAGAAGAGGGAAAATAAATACACAACACGTACAAATAATATTCTGCCAATGAAAATTTTCAGTTACACAAATGCATTTGTAATGCATCTTTCTTTTTTTTTTTTTTTAATTTAAAAAAAGCTTCCAGCCAACAACCCCTAAAAGCATACAAATGTAAAACACTAGTCACAACAAAAATTCCCTAAAGGTAAAAAAGCTCATATTTAGCCATATAAATCTACACGAACAAACAAAATATGTCCATGCGCAAAATGCATTGGAATGTATGAGTATAAATGTTTGTTGGTTCGTGTATCTATATAATGCTCCCAATACACACCACACCTTTTGAGGAGCAAAAGAAAGAGGCTCTAAGCTAAAGCATGAGTATAAGAAAGTATAAATGTGTGTGAGAGTCCGTTATAGTAGAAAAAAAATCAACAACAACAATAGGCTCCATACACTCCCACCTACTTAAACAAATACAGCAAAAAACTCTCTTCTCTTTATTTTGGAATAAATAATTTTTTTTTCTCAAATCACTGAGGACTATTTTGTCTATAGGAATTTAACCTTTCTTGGCCTCCCTTAGGAGGAGGTATTTTTAGGAATGTGTATGAGTATGTGTTTTCAAGCAGCATGTGTGCTAAAATTTATTTACGTTAATACACATGCACATATGTAAGCAAAAGTACGTTTGTATATATTTTTTAGGAGACTCCTGTTATGTATTGCTAAAAAATACAACACAAATACCAATGAAAAGAATACAAAAAAATATAACATCCCTCGATGCCTTTCACCCTTATTGCTCACACTTCTAGTATTACACTTGCAGAGTTGTGAGGGAAGGGGCATTAGAGAATTTCAAAATAACCTCAACATGTATTTTTTCTCTTTTTAATTTTCTGTTCATGTAACATTGAAAAAAGGGCGTCACAAATATTTTTTTTTCTTTTTTTTTTTTTTTAATTTTGTATTTAACAATTTATGTATCATTTTGTATTGTAAGCACGACTATATAATATTTGGTTGTCATACTTTAAAAAATATACTTCAGCCACTTTTACATAAACACATATACAAACACTAGATTTTTATTTAACCTACACTAATAATCCAATATTTTATAATATAAAATTTTATATTGAGTGTGTGTTACTTACTCGTATAATAATATTCTTTTTTATTTAATTTAAGTGCACTCAGAATGATCCTGACGTTATTACAAGTGTATACTTATTTACACTCTTAATAGCATTTGGTTGCCATTTCTCTATCAACCCAAAATTTTATTAAAAAAAAAAATATCAATTTGATTCAATGCATTATACTGAAAGTTGAAAGCTTAACAAGGAAAATTGTATTTATTTTGTGAATTATATTCCTCCTTATTATTTATTTAATGATATTGTAATTTGTTGTTTAAAACACACGTCATTAATATACATATTTTTCCTAAAGAAGATATTTAAAGAATTAAGAAAATATTGTAAATTAAAATTGAGAAAAATTTTTTTATTGAAAATTAATTAAATACAAAACTGTAATACGAAAAATTTAAAAAATTGGAAAAATAGCCAGTCAAGCGCAAGATTTATGACTAAAAATTTCAACGAGAACCTAAATTCAGTAGTACCGACTTACAGAACTTATTTCTTTGTAGTCTTTATATGTCTTTTCCATACCTACAGTAATATTACATAAAAGAAAAATTTGTTTATTTGGATAAGATATCACTTTGCTACACACATAAAATGCAACTGCTTCTAGTGTGGAGTTTCTTTAATTACTTATCGAAAGTATTAAGTAGTTTAGTTGCGTTTCAGACTTAATTACCTTATGAACCTTTTAGCTAAGACTCGATTTTTCTAAAGATCATGTAATTTTTCTTTTGGCTGTATCTCTCAAATCAAGTGAAGTTATATTTTTTTTCGTATTTCCTATCTGTTTTAATAATTTTTGTTTTGAATAATTTAAAACAGCAACCACAACCATTTAAATAAAAAAAACAACTATAATAGGCAAAAATTGGTAGAAAACTATTTGTTATTTTAATATTTTTGAACGACTAGATGCAGTTTTTTCAGGTTAGCCACAATTGTGTCGAAGACAGGAAAACAAAACTCCCTTTGATGTGCGAGATATAGCCAAGAGAAAAATTACATGATCTACAGAAAAATGAAGTCTTAGCCAAAAGGCTCATGAAATCCACAGGGCAGTTAAACTAGCAAAAAGAGTTTTATTACTTTCAAAAAGTAAATACTTAGAGAAAGAGTTTGTACTCGATGACTTCAAAAATGTTGCACTGTGTAGTTGAGGACTGTCGAATTGATCTTAAAAATTATTTTACACATTTAGCTACACCACATCCATTATTTAATGATCGTTTTAAAATGAAATTTTAATTTATTAGTGCGTTTTATTTGATCTTTTTCTTTTAAATAATATGATTATTTAAAATTATATCCTGAAGAAGCTACGTAAATTGGAGCAAAATATCGTTATAAAAATAAATTTTTTAAAAAATAAGACCTCAAGCTTAACAAAATAGCCATTTTAATTAAAAAGAAAAAGGTCAAATAAAACTAACTAATAAATTAAAATTTCATTTTAAAACTATTTTTTTTCTAAAATACATACATCAAAATTCGATAAGAAAGGCCACCATGTCTGAGATCGGCTACACTTTCTTTTGCACAGGTCTGCTCGAAAGTCGGCAGATTGAACCAGCAATCTAATTAACACAAAATAAATCATCAACTGTAGCTGTCATGATAAAAAACCGATAAAAGGTCAATTTAATATTTCACTGGCTGCAACTGCAGTTCTGTTATAATGGGTACATGTGTGTGTATACATTCGCCTTTATTTCTAAATTATTAATATTAATTAAAAATATTTTTTAATAATTAATTAATTAATAATAATTAATTTTACAGTGACATTTAAACACAAAATATAATTTTAAAGAGCGATCAGCAAGAAAGAATAACAACTTGAAAATAAATAACTGAAACATTATTGTGGTTCACAAGTCGCATAATATTTTAAATAAATAAATAAGCTTAAAACTGAAATAAATTAAAATATATGAAAATAAATAAAATAAATAATTAAATTTCTATAAGCCAATTGGTGATAAAGTGTTTGAGAAAAAACTTATTTAATTAAAAGTGTTTACCTGTGTTAGAATATTTGCCCAATATATGAAGTTTTTTACTTTACGCTGGTTTTAGAGACAATTGGTTTTATAATCACAAAATTATAAACCAATTTTGTGACTGCTTTTTCATTATTGTCTCATATTGCTGACCACGTGTGTTTTAAACTCAATTCAGAATATAAGAGATTAAATTTAGTTAATTTAATATTTGTTTCCTTAAATTTCACTAAAAAAACATTCTACAGACTGATAGTTTATACACTGGTAGGTAAACCCATTGGAAAAACTCGTAACTTTTTGTAAATCTTACTGCCTATTATCTATTTGTCTTCGTTATAAAAGAAATGTGTTACAAAAAGAAAAGGCTGTTAATTTATTTGACCTTTTTCTTTTTAATTAAAATGTCTAAAATTTATAATAATAAAATAAATTTTAATTAAAATGTCTATTTTATTAAGCTTAGGGTCTTATTTTATAAATTTATTTTTATATCGATATTTCGCACCAACTTGCGTAACATATAATTATATCCTGAAGAAGCTACGCAAAATATTGATATAAAAATTAAATAGACATTAAGTACAAAAAATATATTTTATTAATATTTTTCATTTCATTAAAATTTTTTAAATTTCTTTTTACTTCTTTTTTTTA
This sequence comes from Thelaira solivaga, assembly GCA_947397855.1. Lineage (NCBI taxonomy): Eukaryota > Metazoa > Arthropoda > Insecta > Diptera > Tachinidae > Thelaira > Thelaira solivaga. Next base: position 61,201,847 of record OX377612.1, on the reverse strand, counting down.
TGAGTTCAAGTTTCCTTTATTTTACAGAATAAACCTGTTAACTGAAATATAAAAAAAAATTTAATATAGAAACAACTCGGAATTTAAAGCTTTTTCGTTTTCTATAAAAACTTCTTCATAAAATTTTAAATAAATTTGAAGAGCTAGAATTGTTTTCTTCTTCTGAAAAATGAATGTTGAATTTAGTAGGTTTACACTTTAAGCCAACGTAATATGAATTTGTTATAAATGAAAAATTTTTGTTATTGAATATCAATCAGTAAAGAATGTTAATATTGTATGTGTGTATAATTTATTTATTTTTAGGAGACTTCTCCGCTGAGTGCTCATCAACAGCGTTCTCTCGCTTCGGTGACTAGCAGTGCTGGAGGAACAGCAGCAAATGCTGCCGTCACCTCCAGCACAAACACGGACAGTGCGCTTACCAACCCCACCAACCAAAATAATACCAACAACAATAACAACACCAGCAACAATGGCAGCAATGATAACAACAACCTCAACGGAAGCAATGCCAACCTACACAGCACCACTAACGGAATCACGAACTCCTTCACCAGCATCAACAACCACTTAAGTGGCCCAACCATAGGCAGTAGTGTAATAGGCAACAGCTCAAATTATGAATCTTCTATTGCCACTTCAACTCCCTCCTCAAATATTAATAATTATTATGAAAGTTTACGCAACAATGTAATCACATTACTTGAGCATGTGCGCATACCGCCAAGCGGTCACAACACTGTAAGCTCTGTTACCAACGGTTTGACGAACACAGGCTCGGTACCAACTGTTACAAACCAACACACTGCTTACGCAACACATCCATCACTTATACCTCCAGGTCCTTTGACCACCAGCTCAATTGCAACCAGTTCAGCTGTACCCATGTATGGCAGTTCAATGCATCCTTTATCTACACACCATACAAGCGGTATGCATCCACCACCACCTCCTCCAGCACCACCAACTCACAGCTCAACGGCTCATCATCCCTATACAGTGCATCATCCGGCCAGTTATAGCCATCATGAACAATTCGATTCGTATATTTCAAAATTACAATCATTATGTGTGCCACCGGATGTATATGCATTGCCTGATGATGGCTCACGACCAGTATACGATACGGTTAAGTCTAGTTTGCATCAAGATTATACAGTGATGCCAACACCCATATAAACATTAAATTATTAAGATGTAAAATGCTAGGAATTTTTCAGTTTGATTTAAAAAAAAAAAAAACATTGCGAAAAATGTAATTAAAATTAATTAAAATCCTTTGTAATATACTAGCCGTAAAGGTCAGCTTATATGAAAAATATATAAAATTTTAAAAATATATTTAAATGTAAATAAACAAAAATATTAGAAAATTAAAATAAAAAACTTCTAAAGTGTTTAATTAAGTATTATTTAAATAAAATTAAATTAATAATGCTAAAGGTAACTAATTAAATATACACAATTATAAAACAAAATTTTGTAAATAAAAAAAAAAAACAAATTGTAAATTTAAACTTTTTAAAAAGAAAAAAAACTAGTATTTAAAACAAGATGTGATTTTTTTTAGTATTCAATAGCTATTAATTGTATTATAATAATAAAATAGTTTAGTGCAAGAAAAACAATTTAAATGAGTTATAAATAATTATAAAAAAAATCAAAATACTTTAAAAACACATGCTTTGGAAATATTTTTAAAGAAAAATAAAATAAAACGACTAACTTGAATACATTAAAAAATATTTATTTTAATTTTAATAAACGAAAATCTTAAATAGACAGCAAGAAAAAATTATAAAAATATTAAATTTTTAAAGGTAAATTTAAGTGCAATATTATTAATAATAATTAGCCATATTTTATTAACTCGACATTATGTAAATAAATTAAAATAAAAAAAAAAATATTATTTAAGTGACTCTGCAGAAGATCCAATTGCGTATGAAAGAAATATTTCAAATTAACTGAATGTTATATATGAAAGATTATTAAAAAATGAATTAATTCATAATAAAAAAAATCTTAAACGAATAAAATATACCACAAAATTAAAATTAAAATTAAATATAATTAGTGAATAAATATTAAAAACAAAAATATTAAAAAGCTTTTCATTTAAAAATAGTTGCAATAAAATTTAAATTAATTTAGTAATTATTTTTCCCAGTGTAAAAAGTAGGAAATAGAATGCAACTATATCAGGATAAATACGAAAATGTTAAATATATCATCACTGTCTGTCAAAAAAAAATTAAAAATATTCAACTTAAAATCGAATTCTGCGATTTTAGGCTTCGTTTTTGTTTGGCGTTTTTTTTTTTTTAAGGAAGAAAAAAATACTTAAAAAAATATAAAAAAAAATATAAACAACAACAAAGAGTTTTGCTTACATATTTTTGTTTAGCTTTTGCTTTCATGTGCTTTTTCTGTATTTAAATTTTATTTTAAAAAAATGCGAAAATAGTTAATTGTCATAGCGGCTGCAGGTGCATTTTGAATAATAAAAAATTTCTTTTTTAATATTTATTTTTATATTCAATTTTATTAAGTACAATGGCTCATAATGACAGTCACACTAAAGTGGGTATTTTTTTAAAAACAATTTTGAATTCATAAAATTCCTATGAACAACAGTCTACTCTTAATAAAAACCTACTTTTTTCGACTATGATTATGGCCCTTTGTAGCTGGTCTCAATTAGCAGCTTATTTTAATTTTTATGAATTAAAAGAAGTTGAAGAAAAAAGCTCAAGTAGCTCAATGCGTTTTCAAAACGGAAGAGAGCAAATTAACCAGATGGCTGTCTGTCATTTGTAAAAATTCTGCAAAGCATAACTCAAAATTTTGAGGGGCAACTTTAACTCAATATATGAACGTTAGGGTCAAAATAGTTATTTAAAAAATTATGAAAATTAAAAATTACACGTTAACAGGGGCTTCAGGAGAATTAAGTTTAATTGCCAATCAAAAGTTTAGTCACTTATTTTCATAATCCATGATTTCCGTAATCAATTGCTATAGAAAGAATAATTGATAATAATAGATTGGTCTAAATTATATCTTCCAGGAGCTGGGATTGCCAGTAACCACTCACTGCAAATCTTAGCGCTATCAAAAAATAGTACTTGCCTAAAAACTGTGTTATAAGTAATAAAACGTTACACAGTCACTTACAATAGCCTGTGAAGCTATTGCTTTAGCTGCCAAATAATATTTATTTAATATATTCTCTGATACATTAAATTGATGTTCTATAGAAAAAAACGTTTTCTAAATTTATTTAATTCATGCTAACACGTGCGGTACCATAGAATCTGTGATTAAGAACTCGCCACTCAAGCACTTCAGTTGTAAAAGTTCTGGAGCGTAATCGATATCAAGTCCAATTGATCGAGTATTCGAACCCGTATAATCTTAGTAAATAATATTAGCTATCGCAACAAAAATCAATTACTTTTTTAGTGAACAACAAAAAGTTTAAAATAATTTAAAGTTTTATTTAGTTCTAGCTAAAAACAATTATTTATTAAAATTTTTAAAAAATTTTCATCTTTTGAATTTAAAGGAAAAGATGTCAGAAGAAGTAATTGCTCATCCGTATTATTAAAAAATTCTTTTTAAACAATTGTTGTCTAAATTCATGCTACAGTTTTTTTAAATTAATTTCATTTGACCAACATTTGTATTTAAATTTATTACAATTTAAAGAAAATTAAAACTCGTTAGATATCATATGCGCTAATTTGCTTACTCGACAAGTATCGAAATGCTAAACGCTATCGTGTGTTCTTTTGTTAGTTTTATTATACTTCAGCTTAGTATTACTGTATTTGTATTCCATTTGCTTTATGTTCTGGTATTTCTTATAAAGGGTGTTTTTATAGACGTATAGAACTTTAAATTGCAATAAAACAAAGATGGATTATTCGATTCATATGAATTTTATTTATCCGAAAGATAATCTTGTGGCATTACATTTTAAATATGATTTCTGGCATATGACCACCACGGCTGGCTCGGATGTAGTCCAATCTGGACGTCCAATTTTCGATGACTTTTTCCAACATTTGTGGCCGTATATCGGCAATAACACGGCGAATCTTGTCTTCCAAATGGTCAAGCGTTTATGGCTTATCCGCATAGACCAATGACTTTACATAGCCCCACAGAAAGTAGTCTAGCGGTGTTAAATCACAAGATCTTGGAGGCCAATTCACAGGTCCAAAACGTGAAATTAGGCGGTCACCAAACGTGTCTTTCAATAAATCGATTGTGGCACGAACTGTCTGACATGTTGCGCCGTCTTGCTGGAACCACAGCTGCTGGACATCATGGTTGTTCAATTCAGGAATGAAAAAGTTAGTAATCATGGCTGTATACCGATCACCATTGACTGTAACATTCTGGCCATCATCGTTTTTGAAGAAGTACGGACCAATGATTCCACCAGCCCATAAAGCGCACCAAACAGTCAGTTTTTCTGGATGTAACGGTGTTTCGACATACACTTGAGGATTAGCTTCACTCCAAATGCGGCAGTTTTGTTTGTTGACGTAGCCATTCAACTAGAAGTGCACTTCATCGCTAAACAAAAATCGCTTATAAAAATCGGGAACAACGGCAATCTCGGTTTGTGCCCATTTGCAAGCGTTGTTCAGGCGTGAGTCTATTCATGATGAATTGCCAAGCCAAACTGAGAATAAATCACGTGATAGCTGTTAAATCGGTCGCCATCTTGAACAGTAATGCCAACTTTAAGTACTATATGTCTATAAAAAACACCCTTTATTTACTTTAGTATACAATATTTTGTTACTGAAATACGACAGAACGAACGAGACTGACAGTATTTGAAATATATGAAATGTTATATTCGAAACAGGTAAAGTCCACTTAAAAATAATAATGACATGGGGGTGATTTTAGTAAGATAAAGACAATATCTAGCTGAGATTCATTTTTAAAATAAAGTGAACTTATACTATTTTCGTATATAGGGATGATTTTTTGTAAGCCATGTCAAGTAGTTAGAATTTTGTTTATTTTAAAAATTTCGTTACTATCATCGTTTTATATAAAATTTGTTTAAAAATACTTTTGTTTACCATAACATAAGCTAAATGTGTCTCTAAAACTAAATTTAAAAACTTTTAGTTTTAGCTAGACAAATGAAATATTTCATAAATGAAATGAAATATGAACTCACTTAAAGAAATATTTCATTCATTCATGTCAAGCTACAGACAACAGGTTACTGGCGTCGAAAGCTTTACAGGCTGAATGACAATTCAGTTACTAAAAATAGAGTAATTTTAAATTCAATAGTAAAAATCATTTGCGTACAAAAAGTATAAAAAATTTTTAAAAAAATTCTAACAAAATTTTTAGAAAATTTTGTATTACCGAATTTTCGACCTTCTATTAAAATAAAAAAATTTTTGGAATATGGCTCTTTTTAATGCTGTAAGCCAAATTATCAACTAACTTAACATTCTTTAAAATACAAATTATTGTTATTTGTTTTAAATGCAATAAATTTTTTTTTTTAATTTATCTACTCTTTCTATCTTCTGTATTTACTATACACCTTTTGAAAAAAAAAGCCCACCACATTAAAGGTAACTATACAAATATTTGTGGCAATAAAACAAACAATATACGAGCACAATGCTTTGACCCATGACCACTACTACTACAACTAACTATTCTTTATTTTTCATCACTAGCAATGTAAATTAGATGCTGTGCAAATCATTGAAATGATAAGGATGCTACTAAGGCTGGTGGTTCATATGGTTACCACATATAAACTCTAGTTAACAATTTTTGTTTGTTTAAAAAAAAAAAAAAAAAAACTTCCTTTGAGCATGCAAAACACTTGGTATTAGTGGCTGGACATTAGTCCCTTAGTTAGTTAGCACAAGCATGATTTAATTGCTTTTGAGTAAACGTTTTTGTTTTCTAAGCATATTAAATTCTTATTCAACATATTTGTACCCGCATTTTGATATCTAAGCAATTATAGCAACCAAATAACATTTAAAAAAAAAGAAAAGAAATAAAGTAACCAATTTAATGGTCAAAAGTGTAACTTGTTTGTTTGGCAGTAGTAGTTTTAGAAAACAATTTCTGGAATGCTTAATGAAGCCACAATAAATCAAATTAAGTACCAGAGGAGGCAATGTGATATGTCTTATATATCAAATAAATTGAGAATATATGTATCTACGAATTGTAATAATACGTATCTCATATTGATTTTTTATAAAAAATAAATCGTTTAAAAAAATTTTAGAGGACATCATTATTTTCATTTTTGGCTTAAAACAAAAATAAAAATAAATTGAACAACCATGATGTCCAGGAGCTGTGGTTCCAACAAGACGGCGCAACATGTCACACAGCTCGTGCCACAATCGATTTATTGAAAGACACGTTTGGTGACCGCCTAGTTTCACGTTTTGGACCTGTGAATTGGCCTCCAAGATCTTGTGATTTAACACCGCTAGACTACTTTCTGTGGGGCTTTGTAAAGTCATTGGTCTATGCGGATAAGCCACAAACGCTTGACCATTTGGAAGACAACATTCGCCGTGTTATTGCCGATATACGGCCACAAATGTTGGAAAAAGTCATCGAAAATTGGACGTCCAGATTGGACTACATCCGAGTCAGCCGTGGCGGTCATATGCCAGAAATCATATTTAAAATGTAATGCCACAAGATTATCTTTCGGCTAAATAAAATTCATGTCAATCGAATAATCCATCGTTGTTTTATTGCAATTTAAAATTTTATACGTCTATAAAAAACATCCTTTATAATATTTTTGATCACTTCTGTATCACTGTGCTGTGTTGTTCTTCGATATCTGTCAAAATTTGGCGACTCTCTGAGCTTGCCAATGTTTATGCTCAAAATACAGACAGAAGTTTAAGTGTAAAGTTGAAATAAATACTTTGAATTTAAACCTTTTTCATCACATGCCTATTTGACACATAGGAAAAGGCTGTTTTTGCAATTCAGTGTTTATTGTAGGCATTTTTTTTACCAGGTTTTGTTCTGCACAGAAATCATTTAAAATACTCATATCCACACACATGTGTGCTTGCTTTCTTTAACAGCAGCACACACACGAATGGTTTAAAATACTAAATAGGGAATTGATGATTTGCAGCACGATTGTTTTCCTTTTTTGCACAGATATTATAATTGTGATATGTGATAAAAACGCTTGCACCGTTTTTTTAATGCCTTTGAATTTAACGCAAGCAACCCTCTTAGAAAAATGGTCCAAGAAGAAAACGTAGTAGCAATTTTTTACTTATACCTCTGCCATCACTCAGGGCTTTGTTTCCATAGCAACTGGGAGTTAGCAAAAGCTGAAAGGACGTAGGGACTGCAGACAGGTGAAACATTTATGATACAAAAACTAAAAATATTGTACAACGTATTAAAGAAACCACAATAGAATTTATTTTCTTATTACTGATTTTAAGCACAATTCAATCACTTCTTAGATGTATTTATACAGGACAATTTAAAGACTAACCCCCTTATCAAAAAAATTAACGCAGACTTTAAAGTCAAAGTTATATAAATTTTTCATATAATTTTTTCATAAATTTTACTTTAAAGTCTACGTCAACTTTTTTTGGATAAGAGCATTAGACTATTATCATAGCCACAACAAAGTACGCTTTTATTAAGAGTGGACTTTTGGTAATAAGAATTTCATCGTTAAAAAAAAAAATACCGACTTTAGTGTGACTATGATTATGGGCCATTAATTTTTTTATTAATGACGATTGGATATCTTTTTTGTCACAAAACGGCATATGCCCTATTTAATTATGTAGGTTTTACACTATAATACTAAGTAAAACGACTTGTCAAAAATTTAAAGAAAATGAAAAAATAGAATAATGTGAAAAAAACCCCATTTGATTTTACTCTTGCAAAAACCAATAAAAATCATAAAGCTTGTGTTATAGTGTAAAACCCGAATTGGAGTGAAGGCTATAATAGTCATATTGTCATATTGATTAAATTTTTGGTCGATTAGTATAAAAAGACTTGGGAGTAATCTACTGAAGATTCAGAGTAGCGTCTGATGAAACAGCTGTATAGATATGCTTCCCCTCTTAATACTTTATGTACCAAGTAAACAATTTTTTTAAAATTTTCCAGGAGAACATCATGGAAAATAATGCATTTTGCACACCAACATAATTTAGAATTAAGCACGAATAAAGATTAAATTTTGATTACATTTTTTATTGGAAAAACTACATATTTAATTGATATTAAAATTGTTTTATTTAAAAATTTTAATTGGGTTATGATTTCATTTAATATTCAATTACCTTTTTCATTACAAATCTATCACCAAAATGACTTCTGTCTACAGTTTTTGATTTTTACATGCACGAACCTATGACCTGACACTCAATAACTGGACAAAAAATTCAATAGGATTTTTATTTTTCTTATTTCATTTAGACAATTACAAAGTGATGAGTTTTATTAGTTAATAATGGAGCATCATTTAAAAGTTGACATTTTGTTAGTATGCTTATAGGAATATAAGGGATGTTAATTACGCTTCTATTAAATGTATACAATTTTGTACTGTTTTTGTATATAAAATAAAAAAAAAATAAATTTCTTAAGCCATTCATATAGTGTTTACCGTATTTGCTACACATGTGTCAACAAAAATGACGGCAGTGAGGGTCTACACTTGAAAGAATAAAAGTTTAGGCTGCTAATGAGCAACATTAATGAAACTAAGTTTTTTTTTTTTTTTTTTGTTAAGGCCAAACTCACATAGAGCACATACACGCGTGATAGCTTAATGAAGGAAATAGAAAAGAGAAAGTCTCCAAGGAATTTTGTTGAACAATTAGTTTATTAAATTTGTTAAAGTTACATAAGTATAAGAGTTTATAAGACTATGGGTTAAGATACATATACATACAAACATGCATAGAAAACTAACCACCTTAAAGTGCAAGTCAAAATGTTACAAGATTATAAATCATAAATAAAGCATGGACCCGTTACACAGGTTAACATTTCCTAAATATTCTGGATTTCGTATATTCCCCAATAATAAATAATTATGGTTTGAAAATCATGCTTCCGGTTTTTAAAAGTACAAACGCCATTTGAGTTACTCATAATTTTTTTCTTTTTTGTGTTTCCTCCTTTTCGACATACCAATTTCACAGGTTAATTTATGAGTTCATATGTAATTAAATTTTTCATATCTTTTTTTTTTTTATGGCGAAGGCTGCAAAACGTAAAATGAAATCATAGACCAACCAACAGCAAAAGATGTAGAATAGAAAAAAAAATAAGTTATTTAACAAATCATGTGTGTATTTTAAGTTGTTTTTTTTTTTTTTTTACCATGAGAATATTTATTTTCTCAAAAGTTAGAGTATGATTTTTTGTAACATTTTAAAAGGAATTCTTTTATTTATGCCATGACAAACTGCTGGATAACACAGTAGCAATTATTCAAAATTAAAATTTTATAATTAATTTATGAAGTTGTATATGGAGACAAGCATACAGCCAGACAAGGCTAAATTCCGGCTTATACAAATAATATCCCGTTAATACCTTAAAAAAATTTATATTATTTTATTTTCATAAAAGAAACAAATTTTCTTTTTTTTGTAATGAAATCTGAAAAAGATACTTTAACAGTTTTAACTTTGTAACTAAATTAAGAGAACATACATCTTCTCTTTCTTTTTTTAAAGCCACCAAATATTTCAGAATTAAATCAACAAATCAGTTATTAAAGTTTTTAAATAAAAAAGCAGAACTTTAGTAAAAAAAATATGTGAATTAAAAAAAAAATTGAAAAAAGTAGACAGCGAAAAAAAAAATTTTAAGTCATAGAATTTTTTTTATATTTGGATATGAAAGCATAAACTATTTAATAAGTAACGTCACGCTCAGTGCGACTTGCATGTACCTTAATTTACTTATTTATTTTTTTTTCAGAAAATAAGCCACTATGAAACCTCTAGTATATTTGACCCAAGTCGAATTCATACAAAGTGATATCAAAGAACCAGCTGGGCGTTTCAAGTTTTTTCTTGACTTGTCAAAATTGTTACATTTAAATGATCGGAGTATAGAAGTCATCTGTCTTTTTTGACAAATCAAGAAAATTTTAAAAACAGAAATGCTTCCTAATTTCATCTTGTTTTGACCTATTTTTTGGAAAAGATATAAAAAAAAGTAGTTGAAGTTTTTAAAAAAAGCATTTACAGTTTTTACTTCCGCCTTTGGAGTTAAAATTTTTTTTGTCAAAATTTATTTAAAAAAAGAATTACTTTGTTTGAATTATTGAAACTAAATTTTTAATAAAAGAAAAATTAATTCAATGGTCATGAGAACAAACCCTAATCAATATCATTTCACATCTGTAAGTACAAACTTACGTTTAAAAAAGTTTGGTTTGGTTATTTGGTGGTCACTTGTTCTTAATGTGTGAGTTTCAATTTAAAGAAAAAAAAAAAAATTTGTGACTTATTGATGCACACTTGAAATGACAGCAAGTCCCATGTGGTATTCGTTTTTAGACTCCTCTGCCATTTATTCTTATTTATTTCTATTTCAATTCTGTTTGCATTGGACATTCGTTCTTTCATTTATTTGCTTCATTCATATAAAGAAATGGAAAATTTCTTGCAAAACAGTTATTTTTTCCAATGCCTTATGAGTGTGTGTAAGTCTCCTCGCACTCTTCTTCAATTTTATATTTAATTTCGTTTATTCACTCAAATGACTACAAATGACATTTGCTTCTCCTCCTTTGGCATATCAAAACAAAAACTTACAAGAGAAGAAAGCCCCCTGTAAAAGAGTGTAAAGGGTAAATATTTTTTTTTTAATTTTTTTTGTGGGCTTAAGAATAATTTGTATATTTGAATGAATTGATGTTTTTCTACATACATAAGCTTATGACAAATGCTTCAGTTTGCAACATTTGAAATATTCAATAAGAAAATTACACACAAAATATAATTTTTCTCGTGCTATAAGAAGTCACATGCTCACCTACTTCTTGCTTATTTTCTTCTTTAGACTGTTTGATTAATTAAAAATAAAATTTATAAAATAAATCGTCCGTAATCATAGTCACACTAAAGTCGGTATATTTTTTAAAAACGATTTTAAGTTCATTAAATTCTTATGAGCAAAATTCAGCTCTTTGTAATGGATATGTAAATGGTATTTAACTCAATGCGAACAAAATTTTCTTTCACATAATTTTATTGAAATTTTCTGACCTCTTATAAGCATATAACTGGTTAGATTTTTAAATCATTAAATTTTATTAAACATCTTCTGTTTGAGGCATATGTTGTAGGCCGGTATTAGTTAAGGGGACCATTTTAAATAACTAAATACTAAAGTATGGGTCTAAGTCCTTTCATCATTCCACTAAGTTGTCTTGCGAATATATAGCTTAAAATAGAATCTTGAGCTTCTAATTGATGGTTATTCTACACCACGGAAATCAACCCACAAAATAACCAACCAGACACAGAAAACAACTTCGGCTGTGAGAACTAAATTTGTTTTTAATCAAAAATTCAGTTGTGTTAATCGATGTTTTTAATCTTCACAAAATTCAATCTTACAGCTTGAAATATTGTTAACAGAACTAATTTTTTGCCTGTATTATTGAATTGTAGCTGCTACAACTGAAAAATTCGATTATCACAAATGAATTTTTGATTGAAAACAAATTTAGTTCTCACAACCGAAGTTGTTTTCTCAGTGCACCTTTTACTTAAAACTAAAATGAGCAGATGGCTTACAGAACACAATTTGTTCATTACTAAATCCTCGATATTTTTATTTTTTGTTTAAAATTTGTTGCATATAGTCCCTATACTCCCAGGAAAGTAGCCATATACTCTTTTCTCTAGCCACTGTTCAAAAAGATGTGTGTCCGTTTTTATTATAAGCCTGAAATTATGCTTCGAAATATTTTATTTACCACTTTAATTGGGACCTCTGCTAATAATACTAGCAAACGCGTAAGCCACTTTATAAAGTAGCGAACGGCTGCACATATTTGGATAAGCTTTTCAAAAATTAAAATTTTATGTGTAAACGGATTTCCGTAAGGATACTGACTCTCGTAATAAATAAATAACCCGACCGGCCAAAGACTTCTAAAGGGTGTCCCAACAAGAACGCAAGATTTAAATTTTAAATAAAACACAGATTAAAAAAAAAAAAAAAATCGTGAAACTTTATTATATCGTAAAGTAGACAGAATGTGGTTATGTATGGAACAACATATCGGGCAGATGGCCGCCGCGGCTTTGCTGGCACATGGTTAGCTGGCTTCAGTTCCTGAGTCAATTGAACTTTGTATGCATAAAGATGCAAATATTTCGTCAAAATTCGCTGCATAGTGGATTTGGAGACACCAATTTGTTGAGCTCGGTGTCGAATTGAGGTGGATGGAGCTGCGACATTTTCGGTTGATCGACCTGGTCGAAGGCGTGTTGTTGTCTTGACATCACTAACAGACCCAGTTTCGGCAAATTTATCCATTAATCTCTTTACAGTTGACTCTTTTGGAGCATTATTGTGACCCCAAGTTGATCGCAAAACTTTCACCATTTTGGTAAAACAATTTCACAATGAGAATGCGTTGTTCATTCGTGTAGCGCTTCATTTTTACTAACCTCGTACCTTCTACTAGCAAACAATAACAATTGTTCAAATGTCAAACAATGACACTTTGAATGGAGCCAAATTTAAATCTTGTGTTCTTGTTGAGACACCCTTTAGTTGTAAATATTTTTGTAAAAAATGTAGAATTGAGAATTAAGCCCAAAATCTGAATGATTTCTAAATACCAGAAAAATTTGTTTTGTTTGTGTTCTCTTGTTTGTTAAAGTCAGAAAAGTATTTTTCTTATGATTTAGAAAAAGTGATAAAAAAAAAAATTTCAGTTATAATTTTTCGATCTTATAAATATTATTCAAGCTTAAGATCTTAATGAAAAAATTGTTTTTTATAATAATAAATTCCCCTGAAGAAGACCTTCAAAAGAAAATTTTTTAATTGAGATGGGCAATACCAAAATTTACGATCACAGGACTTTTTATGTTGCTCAAAATAATTAAAGGTAACAAAAATGATTTCCATGGCTGTTCATCATGTTTCATGTCTTGTATAATCAGTTTATAAGTATCAAAAAGAATCAAAAATGGGTGTATTTTATGAAGCCTAAGCTCTGAATTTTTTTTAGATATATAGTTGACCTGAATTTTTCAGTGTTTATGAAATGACATTCACATATTCACTTCCCTGATTTTCTTTCTTGCATCCTTAAAGAAATTTTTCACTAATATTGAGGGGTTCTTAAAATTCAGCTTAATCCTAACTTTTTTTGTTTTATTTCAAATTGAAAAAAAAAAATAAAATCTAAAAGAAATATGAAAGGGTGAATAAGAGTTAAATTTTCTAAATTGAAACTGACCGTTGTCTACTTATGACAGATGGGCTGGGCTCTCTTGAAATTTGTTGATAATAAATGATATAACAATATTTTTGCAAAACAAAAATAGTTTTTTTAAGAAAGGCTGCACAAACATACATACTTGGAAGCCAAACATCACTACAAACATGTGAAATATTTTATAATAAAAATTGTTTGTAAGCCCTTTTAAACATGCTTGTGCCATTTTATTTAATTTTATTAACTAATGTAGCTTAAAAACAGACTTTTATGTAATAGATTCTGTTTTTTTCCTACGTATTTTTTTTCATTGTTAGTAAAATAATTAAAAACTGTTAACACAAGACAATAACCACCCAGCAATTACCAAAAGTACGTTGTTGCATTGGGATATTCAAAAATAAAAGTGTTAATTTTTGTCTACTCTAATGGAAGGCTGAACATGAAAATAAATAAAAGCGTTTGGCAAGACACTCCTACTGCTGGTTTACATTTAAACTATTTGACTATTCCTGACCAAAAACTGTGAGTATACGAGTATAATTACAAAGTATCGAAAAAGAAAAGCCAACCAAATTTATTTCAATGAGCTTGAATTTGTTTTCTAATTTTTTTTTTTATATTTCTCCTTTCCCTTCTTTTGCTGCTCACCACTTCTCAAGAAGGTTTTTATGTAAACACCAATTATTTATGGATAATCTAACCAGTAATGGGACGTTAATTACTTTGGCATGTCAGTTGCAGTATTCCTATAATATGTACGTAGCTCATTTTTATTGTTGTTGTGTGGTGTTGTTAACGTATTTACGGATACTCTGGTTGTGTAAGTATAAAAATTTACGACTAGATTGTAGGTTTTTACTTCCTAGTTTTTGTATGATCAAAAAAACAAGAAAAAAAGTAATTAAATTTTTCTACAATGTTTTGACATAAATTTGTAATTAATTATTTTTTGTAATCCATTACGTGTTCTATAGAAAATGTTGGTTGTTAGTGTACTTGACAATATTTATACTGCTGACTGTCATTAAATAATTTAAGTTTGTGTTATTTTATGTTGTTTAGAGGAAACTGGACAAAGTAAAAATAATTATTGAGCAACACAATCCAATAATTATAAAAAAGAGTTTAAAACGAAATCTTGTAAACCCATAAATATGCAACTTCAAGTTATATAATAAAGAGTGATTTTTTTGCTATTATCTTTTTGGCAACACTAGTTTTGACAGCTCACGCACGTTTTGTATCTTGTGTCACTGTCAAACATCTTCAGTTTGGTCTATAATTTAATCATGAATCGTCTTACAAACGAACAACGCTTGCAAATTATTGAATTTTATTACCAAAATGCGTGCTCTGTTAAGAAAGTTCATCGCGCGCTTCTTCCATTTTATGGTCAGTTTAATCGACCTACTGAGGCTTCTATTCGGGCTATTGTAACAAAATTTCGCACCATTGGACATTAAACCACCAACACGCTTACGTAGAGTGCGAACTGAAGAAAATATCGCAGCCGTATCGGCCAGTGTTGGTGATGACCGTGAATTATCGATTCGGCGCCGTTCGCAGCAATTGGGCCTCTGTTACTCCACTACGTGGAAAATTTTGCGGAAGGATTTGGGTGTGAAGCCTTATAAGATACAACTGGTGCAAGAATTGAAGCCAAACGACCTACCACAACGCCAAATTTTTGGTGAATGGGCTCTTGAAAAGTTAGATGAAGATCCACTTTTTTTATCGAAGAATTGTGTTCAGCGACGAGGCTCATTTCTGGTTGAATGGATACGTGAACAAGCAAAACTGCCGTATTTGGAGTGAAGAGCAGCCAGAAGCATTGCAAGAGCTACCAATGCATCCACAAAAAACAACCGTTTGGTGCGGATTATGGGCTGGCGGCATCATTGGGCCGTATTTCTTCAAAGATGATGCGAATCACAACGTTACTGTGAATGGTGAGCGCTACCGTGCGATGATAACAAACTTTTTTTTGCCTAAAATGGAAGAGCTTGACTTGCATGACATGTGGTTTCAACACGACGGTGCCACATGCCACACAGCACGCGAAACAATGGACCAATTGAGAGGCGAGTTCGGTGAACAGTTTATTTCACGCTTGGGACCAGTCAATTGGCCGCCCAGATCGTGCGATTTAACGCCTCTAGACTATTTTTTGTGGGGCTATGTTAAGGCTAATGTCTATAGGGACAAGCCCGCTTCGATTGACGCACTGGAAGCCAACATTGCCAACATTATTCGTGAGATACCGGCCGAAATGTTGGAAAGAGTATGCCAAAATTGGACTAAGCGGATGGACCATTTGAGGCGCAGCCGCGGCCAACATTTGCATGAAATAATCTTCAAACATTAAATTATATCGACCCAACTATCGATCCAAATAAATATTTCATGCATTTTTCTGAATTTTATGTGTTTTTTTTTTTAAATTTCCGATAGTTCTTATAAAATCACCTTTTATCATTGACATAATAATGATTACAAAAGCAAGAATGGTGAAATAAAAGAAAAGCACTGGCTGTGTTTCCATTAAGTTTATAATTGCTACATTTTCAACCAGAATAAACTTATTCATTTTCCAAAATTACATTCCTTTACATTAACCAAATTTCATAATTATAATTACCAAAATGATTAACATGAAAATTCCAAAAACAGATTCTTGTTGTACGGGAAAGCACCTACCAGAAAAATAATGTCAATTCCCAGTGTTAAAAAAACCTTTTTATTTCGTCTCAGCACTACAATCACATACGAGTATCATTAAAAATTAAAAATTAGATCATTAGAGTGCAAGAGTATATGTGCTGTTCTTTCTTCGCGTCTTCTTTACATAACCTGCAGAGGCCATTTCGTTTGATCGTTACATTTCACAAGCGTTTCAATACTTCTGCAATGCCCAGTCATGAGCCGAATTCCTAGTCGAGTCAGGCCTAGTGAGTTATTTGTTCTCTTCGGAAAACAAAATGATATGAATGTGTTTGCTACCCTGATAGATAGTTCTTATCCACAGTCCACAGACTAGTGAAACTATTAGTCTCAACTTTTCCTGTGAGTTCGTTTGGCTTCGATTACAGGTAAACCCTGCTATTAGATAATAGTCTCCCAGACCAGTTTCAATTATCAGGTGAATAAAGACGTGACTGTTATTAGTGTCTTTTTCAAGTTCTTCTCTTAAGCAGAAATAGTTGCATGTAATTTTAACTGAAAAACTGAGTTCTTTCAACCCATTCTGCTAAATAAATTTTTTCTTGATACTACACTCAAATACATACTCCTGCTCTAAAGCTTTCAAGGTACTACACTTATTAGTAGACTGGTGGCTTGAGTCTTTTAATTTCTCGATTAACCCTATTTGTGAATGTGAGGCTGAAGCTGGGCATGAAGTTATATTTAATATAACAGTGATCAGTTTGCTTAAGCAATTTCGCTAGAAAAGAACCGAATGCTCTAGAAAAACCGTTTGCATCTCCCACGATAAGCTTTTGTATTAAATGGCACGCTTTTTTCTTTAATGAATAGATATGCATTTAGTTATAAGTTTTGTGTAAGAAATTAGTTACAATTGTGTGAGGAAAATTTCTTGTTGAGCTAGAGAAAACCATGATAGAATTAAATACAGTAAAGCATTTAAGATAGCTGTTTTAAGCTCGTCGTTTTGGCTGCAAAGCTGACAAAATTTTTCTGTGCGTGCTATTATTTTTATGTTAAAAATACAAAGAGAAGTGAAAGTGTATGACCCGGATCTGCATTGAATTTTCTAATCGCATACTTACGATAGAGTTGTTTCTGTAATGCAGTATTTTTTGTAGGGAATGCCTTACCATGTATAATTCTGTTATGGACAAATCTTTCATCTTTTAAATTTGCAGCTTTGCTTTAGAATTCTGTTAGAATTAAACGATTTCGTTGTTTTCCTTTCTATGAATATTTAAATAAAAAAAGCTTTTCTATGTAAAAATCTTAGGAAAAGTTTTTTCCAAGCCACCACCTTTTAATGATGAAAAGTCCTTAACAGAAAACAATTGCATGAGTTATTTTATATAAAATTAAGGGTGAAAGTCTTCAATAGAGGACTTTATGTGCTTGCATACAGTTGGCAGCATATAGCTTTTTGTAGTTAACAAAATTTCAAAAGTTAACTTTTACTTACAAAAGCTACAATGAATATAAAACGTTTGAAGTCATTTTGTATAAATGCTGATTGAATGAAAGTCGAAAAGAGTTTAATATGCTAATATATCGTCGCTTAAAGGAGCAAAAAATGCTGTTACTTTTATTTAATATTCGCTCTTTATTTAAATAATTATTAGGAAAATTTAATAAATTTATAAACTGCAAAGGAAATAATGCGATTGTCTTAAGGCGCTGGAATTATTACCCATTGCTGTTGTCGCAATTTTTATAGACATTCAACAGCACAAAAACATGTTTGTAGCTTTACCGTATATCTTTGTTTTCATAAAAACTTGGACGACTCTAATGAGCTAGATTGACTGCATAAAGCCCAACAAAAATATGCAATATTTCTTTTACATTTATAAATTCTGGATAATTCATTCATGCCCTTCTTATATAAATAAGAGGTAATACAGTGACCTTTAGAACTAGGCAATTAAGAACTGAAATTGAACTCAACTAAATTTAGAAAAAAAAAATTAACTTCATGATTTAATTTTAATATATTTATATACACATCTTCCAGAATGTCGTTATAATGTATATATCAGCGTCGCCATTTTAGCCTTTTTTAAGCTAGATTTAACCTTTTTTTTCGCATTTAGCCTTGAAATTTATGATTTAGCTTCAATCTCTTTTCCTAGCCTTTTTTCATTTTCAAAATAGCCTTTTTTTCTCAATTTTTTTTTGCAAATAATGCGAATAAATTTTTTTATTATTTAAAAAAAAAAAAAAAAAGGGGGTAGTTCATGGTAGTTTTTGGCTAAAAAAAATTTTTTCGAATTCATTTATCTATCCAACGCAATAGAAATCAAGTCGATGTCTAGAAAAGTAAGCAAGTTATCACCAAAAAGGTAAGCAGCTCTACTACTGCCTCTTTCCGGCCACTTTTTAGTAGAACTGGTTACCTTTTTGGTCATAACTTGTTAAGTTTTTAAGATATTGACTTGATTTCTATTTTGTTGAATAGAGAAACGTATTGGCTTTAATTCGAATTTTTTTTTTGCGGATAGTGCGAAAAAAATTTTTATAATTTTTTCAAAAAACGGCCAGTTATGACCAAAAAGTAAAGAATGTTTAAAGCCAAATTATTTTCCTTAGTTTTTTAGATTTTTTTATAAAAACCATAATTATTATTTTGCATTTTTTCCTTTCTTTTTTTTTTTTTTTTTGTAAGTGATTTAGCTTTTTCTAGATTTTTTTTTAAGGCAAACTTAGCTTATTTTTTTCTAGTTCCTGGCAACGCTGGTACGTATTAAGCGCCTGTACAAACATAATTTAAATCCACATATCACTACAAACATGTGGAATATTTTATAATAAAAATTGCTTGTAAGCCATTGCAAGTATGCTTGTACGTATCTAAATGTCTATGTGTAAGTGTTGAAACTTGGACGAACTAGGGATGGATTGAAAAGCTTTATAGTCCACAAAGCTGTGTGTCTGAACTATCTGTATTTGCTGGTGCCAGCGCTGCTAGTTTATCCTTTTTCTCAGACTAGATTTAACTTTGTCTTCTCATTTCGAAAACAGCTTTTAAAAGTTTTAAACTGTTTATTTAGAGATAAAAAATACATTCTGAGACCAAGTAACAAATCAAATGTTATTTCGTGATTATTATTTTTAATTTAACAGCTTAATTAAAATTTAAACGAATTATACAAAAAATGAAATCAACGCAAAATAAAATGGACTTAATTTAACTGAATGAAATTATTATTTTTTTTTTTTTTTTTTTTTGTTTGCAATAAAGTAAAAATCATAACTCCAACAAAGCAGTGAAGGACTCTAATACTACCAGTTGTTCGGGTTTTTACATTTACTCATGGTGTTTATTTTGATACAGAGCTGTTACAAAGCCAAAAACTTTAATGAATACAAAAGTGTTCATTAAAATCTTCGTAAAACAAGGCACACACTGCAATTATTTGTTAAGTAAAAACAATTTAACATAAATGTTACTACAAATGAGAGAAAAGCATAAAATTTGATTCAGTAGCTCATTAGATTTCAACGACAAAATATATTATTTTGAGTTAAAGCAACTTATTTTCTCTCTGTTATTTCATCATTTTTAAAAGTTTAACTTTTCGCAATGGAAATATTTTTGAGGGTTTATTTATGAAGCCTTCTGTAAAACCTTCCTAGACCTTATTTAAGATCCAGTTTATTTATGGAAGACCTACCTATTTCCTTCTAAATACAGAAGTTTTTTTTTGTTGTTTAATTAAATAAGAAAAATATGATAACAAGCAAATAATTTTTGTCTTTTTTCTTCTTCGCAATCCTGTAAATAGAGTAAATATAAAACCAAAACTTAAATGTATAAATTCAACTGAGCTTTGTAGCTGAAGTGGTTGAGTGGCGATTTAATGCTTCTTAACTGCATCTCGACTCGAATCCTGGTAGGGACAAAAATTAAAAAAAAAAATTAATTAAATTAATAGAAACGAGAACAATAATAAAAACTTGATTTTAAAAAAGTTAAATCAAAATGTTTATATAACTTGATTTAAAAATTTTAAAATAAATTTTATTTAAAATAAAATGATATGTTTCCATTCTTCTATAGTATTTAAATACTTTTGAGCGAATTCAATTATTATTCAACATCAATGTTAAAAAATAATATTTAAAATTGCTTTAAATAATAATTTATTTTCTGATTTTCAATGCGATTTCTACTCCAATCTTGCGCTTCTTTTGTCTTACTCAAAAGCGAGCAACCTCAGCATTACTAAACGGTAGTGCTAGATACTAAATACTAAATGTAACAAATTATTAATCAATTAGGAATAGAGTGCATTTTTATTTTACAAGTTAGAAGCCAAATACTTTTCTTTACTTTTGAAATTACCTTCGTTCGACTAATTTATCAATTTACCTGTCAAAGTTTTATCGAAAATATTAATTTAGCTAAATTGGTCTCAGTCTCAGATTGTTTGTGTATGATTTGTTTAAATTTTTTTCAAAAACGGCTACTTAAGGCTATTTTGAAGAACAAAAAAGGCCAAGAAAAAAGCTAGAGGCTAAATCATAAATTTTGAGGCTAAATGGAAGAAAAAAAGGCTAAATCTAGGCTAAAATGGCAACGCTGCTGTCAAAGAAGGGCTTCCAGAAGGCCTGCTTCTTCTGTTATTACAAAAAAAAATTGTTGTTGTACTTAAAAGATAAGCAGTGTTTTACATATAAACATTATGATGTATAGAGTATCCCAGTAAGAAGACACTTTTTCATTTCATTCTCCAATAAATTGATTGTTGCCTACAGGCGCTGTGAATCACATGTCGTTCAGATACATGCTGTTATAATCTTGTAACGAGAATGCCGTTTACAGTCAGGGCTGATTAAATTTTGCACCAGATAATTGCTTTTCGTGGGTGTATTTGTTTCTCATGGACTGCATGAAGATTTTCTGAGCCGTAATTTTGACAATTTTGGATACTCCCAAGGCCTTTCAAAGGAAAATGCTCTTCATCGGACAATTTTATGAACTCATGAAGCCATTCAGATTTAAATGCGCTTCATCGGAGAAGACGACTTTTTTCGAAAAATTTCCACACAATTATTATGTTTGCGGTTTTTTTTATTAACCCGTTTCATTTTCAATAATTGGAATAAACATCTGGGAAACTTGATAAATTTCAGTTTTGCCAATTTTACAAAAAAAATTATTAAAAATTTAAAAAGCTTACTCTTACTGAGACACCCTTTACTTCCATATACATATAAATCAATATTTCACTTTCAATTCTCATTTATCATTTTAATTTGCCACAATTAAAACTTTCGACTTTATTCTATTTATTTGCAATCAAGCTCTTATTCGTACAGATTCGTAACATTTCTCGCGCTACAACTAACTTTTATCCCACTCACACACCAACTAAATACGTACACAGACAATTTGTAAAATAAAATTATTTGTTTCCTTTTTGTTTCTTAAAAATTATTTGAAATTATATAAACATTTTTTTCTAGCAACATAAAATTAAAAAGAAAAAAAATCTAAAAATAAATTTAAAGTCACCTCAATGGCGTTGTACGCAAGGAGAGTAGAATTGTAGGGGGTTGAAAACAATTATGTTGCATGTACATAATTTGTTGCTTTAGACTGCTGCAATATTTACTGTCAATACAAGCATGCATATTTAGTCTTTACATAAATGCCGCAAGAGTGTTTTCCTAGCGATAATAACTTATTAGCCAGCTACAGCAAAACTCTATTGTGTATGTAAGCAGAATAAAAATAAAGCTGGTTGACTTTTAAAGGATGCCACTCACATTCGCATGTAGTAGTTTGTCAACCAAAGTAATTAGTATAATTAAAGGTATTTAGTGATTTTAAGTATGGTTATGTACAAATAGATCCAACATCTAAAGTTAGTTATAAAGTTTCGAAACACTTGAGTGAAAGTGGTTACATTTTAAACAAAAAAATGTAATGCTGTTAATCAATTATTATTATTACTATGTTGTAAATAATTGAGATGTCAAAGCGTAAAGGATATTTTATGGCTTTGTTCTTATATCTATGCAAAAAGAGAGGAAGTTGTTTTATTGTTTATTTCAGACACAAGTACTTTGCATTATTAGAATGATACGGACATCTCTACCAGATTAGTGGCTAATGCACTAACCTTTTATTCTGAGTTCAGACAAACTAAGAGCTTCACCGGTTTGTGTTATCTTTATATATAAAAAGAAAAGCAAATTATTAATTAATTTTTTTTTTTTTGTTATTCTAGTTAGAAAATTTATATAAATCCTCTAATCGTTTTAAGCTTAATTTTACCAAGATTTTCATTCTAAATTTCTAAGAATAATAATTCCATTCTAAAATTAAAGCATTTAAAGAATCTTTTGTACAACCAAACATTAATCACAAGAAAATTTTCTCCCAAATTCAAGCACCTCCAATCTATCATTTGAAAAAAAAAATCTATAGTCCTATAAAACTTTTTGGTTTTCTGCAGAAACCACCAAGGCTCTTAGACAGGAATCGAACCTGTTACCCCCATATTGGTGGGCTAGTTCGCTACCTACTAATCTAAGGGGACACCCCGTATTCTGAGTAAAAAATTGTGTAAAAAAAGTCATAACGTTTGCTTTGAAATTTTTTTTGGCTCCCCTAACAGCAGAGGCGCATTCACAATAAAAATTATCTCAATAATTTTTTATTTTTTTTCTTAAAATTCTGTATTTTTCTGATGTGTATTCGTTCAGTTTCACCAAATGACTTTGATTTTGGAGTCATAATAAAAGTTTTGAGGCCAAGTCCTTAGAAAATGTATTAGTTTTAGCAACGCTACGTTTAACGCCTTGACTTAGATTTATCTGTTATTTTATTTCAATCTAAATTCTATCGATTTATTATTTAAACATTAAACTAAAGAATCATGTGGATAAACACACAAAAGAATTAAAAGCTATGGAGAACCATAGCCTAAGACAGTTGCCTGCCATTTAGATTGATTCATATCTTTAAAAAGTGATTAATTTTGTTTATGCTTTTTTTTTTATTTATTTTTTTTATTTTTTTTTTTTTTTTTTTTTTAATTAGGACCAGCACTCAGGGGATGGCCCCTAATCATGCAATGCATTGTGATGGAACTAGGAAAATAGGTTTTGGAAAGGAGGATAGAGGGAGTAGTGTCTATGAACATTCGATTTGAATTTTCCCAAATTGTAGGATTCAAGAAAGACGTCCGCGGGAAGTTTATTGTACATACGAACTGTACGGCTAAAAAAAAAAATTCTGTCTGTAATGCGTAGTGCAATCTACTGGCCAATCAACCACCAAAGCGATGTGCTCTTGCTGAAAAACGAGTGGCTTGTGTGAATGAGCCGGTCTCGGGAGCAAGATCCCTAATTTCATTAGAACACCTTCCCTTGTAGTAGCGATACAAAAGTGAAACACAACCCACTTTGTGACGGTGTTCCTGTGAGTCAATAGAGCTGACTACCCTACTGTCACCTATAACTACTTTCGCCCTCTCCTGTATGCGGTCAAGTAATTTCAAAGTAGACTTTGAAGCACCGGCCCATATATGTGAGTTCCATTCCATTCTCGGTGGTGTAAATATGGAAAAGGTCAGATTGGGTGAAGTATCTCTTGCACCTCTTTAGGAAGCCCAGGCACTTGTATGCTTCTTCAGTCCCACAGACATCACACTGGATTCTCATGCCAAGAATATACAGGTTGCTGTAGCGCGTGCTGTTAAAGCGACCTCTATTACTGTTTTATTTTATTTATATTTCGCTATTGGAGTTGGAGCAGCGTCCCGAGTTGGTAAAACTCATTTTGTTGTTTGCTTAGGCAACAAATCTGTCCACCAACAGTTAATGGAGCAATCGTTTGGTTAATGCTTTTGGCAACTGTTTGAACCACTTTCCTCTGATGATGTTGCAGCTTTTAAAACTAATAATTTTCAACGTGCTTAACAAATAACCAAACGGGCAGGCAGCACAATTTTTAGTTTTAACAGGTAACTTACGTTGGCAGTGAGCGCTTGAAGTAGATTTTTGATTTTTTTGCAAAATTTTAATTTTTTTCTTCAACAAACTAGCAAACATTTGCAAATCTATTTATCTTTCTTACTAATGCAAACTTTACAAGTGCCACACACAGAGAGAAACTATATTTTTTATACTTCCAAAGCGCGACAAACTCACTGATTGGAGCGCTTGTGCATGGCTGATTTTACAAAAAAAAAAAAAAAAAAAAAAATATTTATTTTACGACTTGATTCCAAAGGATTATTTTCTTTTTCTGGTGCTACTTGAGATTTATATTTATTTGTCTCGTAATATAGTGGTAGATGCGTTTTCTACTGCTTGATACTTCTACTTCTGTTTCCTTTCGTTTACATTATTGCCTTTTCTGCTTGATGTATGTATGTATGTGCTGTTGCACAATATAATTGTGGCCGTATATTGTCAGCCATCTGAGCGCACATCAATCAGTTTATTTTTACTGTAATGTCAATAATACATACTGAAGAAAACAAACCAGCTGCCATCAAGAAAATGGTGGATTTTTTATTTGCTGCCTGATTGTTTATATCTCTCCAGAGGGTGAAAAAAACAAAAAAAAAGGAAAATATATACTCGTAAAAACAAAATCTTTTGTGTAGTGCTGTGTCACTTTGCTATTGAATGAATATTTTAAGGAAATAAAATTGGATGCATTTAATTTAACTCTAAATTGCAGTAGTTAAAATATAAAACGCAAAGATAAAAAGTAACACTTAATAATGCTAAAAAGAACAACGCTTCCATGGTTACTAGTGGGCTAGCATGTTAAAGGTGTTGTAAAAAAAATTAATTATTGTATCTCAAGGCGTTTTCTTTTCTAACAAACATTTTGCATATATTCTGGCATACAAAAAAAAATGTAGTAATTAAAATCACATCCACGTTCCGCTCTCAACATGTTCTGGTACATGTTTTGCACTCAATTTATAATTGAGGGTGAGATACTGGCCTTTTTTACAACTGTGTCAACTACTTGTTTATACAATTAAGCAAATTGTGTTAACTAATTGTTTATTTAATTTGTTTTTATAAGTATGAAATAAGAGATTGACTCAATATGTTTTTTATCAAGATATTCTTCATAAAAATCCATTATTTGTCACTTTTGAATTTAAATTTATTTAATTTTTTTTAGGCTCAAAGTTTTTTTTTTTTTTTTGTGTCAACTGCTTATCAGTAGTGTTAACTTTACATAAAAAATTATTTTCGTTTATTGAAACTATAAAAAATTCATCACTTTGTGCAGGTTTAGGCAAACTATTTAAAATATTATATAATTTACAGGCAGAATATTTTTTTTGGAGTATAAAAAACGCCATAGTGCAATAGAGTGATAAGCATTTGCGCTTTAAATCTAAAATACATGATTTACCAGGGGAGTCATTCGAAGTTTTAAAAAATTTCAAATATTTTATTTTGAAAATAAAAGCATTTTAAATATATTTTTTTTTAATTTTTATAAGATATAAAATTAAGAAAAAAAAATAACATTTAACAATAAAAAAAGAAAGATTTTTGAACCATCATTAAAAGAAAGTGTTTAAAAATTTAAGTCACATTAAAGTCCGGTATCTTTTATGACAATTTTAAGTCCATTAAACTTTTAATGAACAAAACTGAGCTCTAATTAAGAGCATGATAATGGTCCTATTAAAATGAGAAAAATATTTTGCCTAACCTAGATGAGAGTCTGATATACATACTCCATTCTCAGTGCTAAATATTTACACACAACGTATGCTGAAGAATTTTGTCCTGATGTATCCCCTCTAATGACAGGTACTGTATGACTCTTCCTATGTTTAGCTCTACAGTACCACCGTAAAAGATACTACATACAAATATTAACCTTAGAAAATCAAACTTATTTCTTTTTGGCGTAAAGGTTATACTTCGTCGGAGCAATAGCGATGTTATTTATAGAATATCACAGGCTCTCCCAATAAAAATATATTTAAAGCTTTTGAAATTATATATCTAAATAAAAATCAACGAAATAAAATTAAGTTGATACTACTTTTGGTCTAATTTGTTACAATAAAGTTTTTCTATACTAATGATCAGCTGCAACGTTAGAGAAATATTTGCTATAGCCTGAGTTTTGTAGCAAAACCGAGCAAACCCCACAAGCTTAAAAAATATTCTCTTTAAATATTGAATGATACTAAATAATATAAAATGATTATAAAGGGTTACGTTAGACAAACGCAAAAATTGTTTTATGTTATTAACCCATGGAGATCAGCTAAGATCTAGTAATTGTAAAAAACGTAACTTGTTTTCACTTTTTTAAGAAATTCAATTTAAAATATTATTTTTCTATAAAATTTTTTAATTTCCTTAAATTTTGTTTTTTTTTTTTTTCAACGCCGTTTTTTATAATATCTTCTGCTCAAATTTGATATTTTGAATTTTTTTATGTTAAAATTTGCTTAAATCTTTTTCTAATTTGTTTGTCTTTTAAGAACGCTGAATTGGCATATTCCCTTTATCTTGATTTCTCTATCTGTCTGTGTTTTCATTCCTTTCACTTTACAAATGTACGAGTATTTCTTCACAATTTTACAAATTTGTGTTTAAATTGTACAAATTCCTTTTCAAGCACAAAAAGTAAACATTCCAAATTTTCTTTCTTTTTTTTTTTACTTTTATCTTCTTTTCTTTTTGTTCTATGCTAGTAAGTTTTATTATTTTTCTTGGGGAATTTTGTTGTTTTTTTTTTTTTTTTTTGGTAGAGGTGCGTTTTTGTTTTCATAGTATTCGTGTACGAGTTCATACGCTTTTATTTTTTATTGCAAAAGTTTTGTATGCCGTTTGAATATCTCTCTAATTGGAATGCACTAGGCGATTGGCAAGATGTGAGGTTTCCGTTTCCTGTTAAATTGAATAAATAAAACAAAATCTAAAGTAAAATTTTCAGTTTACACATTAAAATTTATTCGAACGTTGTCTGTAACTATAATCCACTTGAATATTTCTGTTACGTTTTTAGTTATTTCATTCCACATTGTATAGTACATGCACACACACACACACATACAATTAGATTTAATTTATCTAGTTAAATTGCAGAAAACTCTTTGGCACTATTTACACAAACGACCAACTTTAACAACTTCTTCTTCTTCTTTTTCTTCTTCTATGTGTGTTCAAGTACATTTCTTCTTCCTTAAAATTCTAGCAGTTTTCCGGTTGCATCTTTTACAAAAGTCACTTATCTCTTTAAATGGTTACAAAGTTATTCATGCGGTCCACACCGCAGGCTTTGAATTATGTTACATAGCAAGAATAGATTTCATGCACAGGTTCCATTATTATTAAATAAAATGTCTTACACCAAAGAGATGAACCTTCATAAATCCTATTCAATAGTTTTGAAAAAATTTAAAAATATATAGTAAAACTAAATAAAGATCTAAAATCATCTTTATTTAGTTTTAAGATTTGAACACTAATATTGTACCTACAAGGAATTATTGTAAATTGCTGTTTAGAGTACTAACCTTTCAATGAAAGACTCTTGTCTGATTTTTACGATTTTAAAAATATTTTTTCGATTTTGAAAATCCATATGAAAATATTATTATCAGGGCACTTAAAATCACAAAATAAATAAATTTTTAAAATATAAATTCATAATATATTTATTTATGCATTTATTATTCAGTTGTAAAAAGTGAAAATATAGTCTTACAATTAGCAATAGATAAACATGTATTTTTTTTAAAGTAATCAAATGTAATACTCATTTTATTTGCTCTTAGAACTATTTTAAACATTGAAAAAGTTCGTTCAACATCAACGGATGTAATATGGGCAAATTTAAAAGTAGCTTACTACTAATTAAGTGTATTATCCCTAACTATTTTGATTGTTTGATAGCTTAAGGACACCAACAATTATAACTAGCTGATCCAGAATTTTACAGAGAGATATTTTTAAGCAAAAATTTAAGAAAAAAGCAATTTTTTAATAAATATTACGAAATATGGCGAGAAATGTGCATTTATAACAAAATATTCTAAAAAAAATTACAAAATAAGACGAAAAATATGCATTTATACCAAAATATGCAAAAACATGCATTTAAAGCAAAATGTACCAAAATATGCACTAACGAGTTGAAGCCTTTTTACTGAAAGTATTGTGATTTGATATTAAGTTTAGGTGGGTCTCAGAGTAAGGACAAAAAACATGCCCTGATCATTATATTTAGTTCAAAGAAACTTCTGAGTATTTCGGCGGTTGATTACAAATCTAGACGATCTCTTGTTTAAAATGATATCTGTCCCTTCCCACAATCTTTAATGGTTCGTTGGCAAGTTGCTAAAATCACTCAGAGCAACAGCTCTGGGGTATATAAAAATTTCAAAATAATCCAAAGTAACTTTCAAAGCGAACCATAGAAGATTGCTAGAAGGGACATAAACCATTTTAAAGGGGAGGTTGTCTAGATTTGTAATGTACTGCTTAAATACCCAGAAGTTACTTTGAACTATTTTTAAAAAAAATTTTGAAATTTCCATATACCCCCGTGCTGTTGCTTTGAGGGGTTTTTACAATTTCCCAATTCGCCGAGGTACCATTAATAATTTTGTCCATGAAAATTACAAAAACCAAAAAAAATTTAATCTGTAGGTTCTAAACTTTTTGGAAGACATTGTCTGAAAAATTCTTAGTTTTTAGTTTATGATTCAAAACGGAAACTGCCAAAATCCTTAAGAACAACACTCTCCACTCTCCACTCCCCACTTTGCCGAAGTACCATTCATGATTGTGCCTAGGAAAATTACCAAAATGAACAAGTTTTATACTTTTTTTAAAAAAATTTTTAAGAACAATATTTCTGTTCGGAAGATGTGGAAAGAGCTTGCTAAATTTTGTGTTTGTTATATGTTGTTATTTTGAATTAAATACAGACTTTCTAAATTTTACTTCTTGTATTTTTTTTTTAAATGGTGTGAAAAATATCGGATTTTTTTCTTTAATTTTCATAGGCTTAATTTTTAATAAAATTAAAAAAAAACAAGTTAAATTCGGCTATACCGAGTCTTTTATACCCTTCACTGTGCTAGCTAAATATTCATATTTTTAATTTCACCCATTCTTTTTAAGTAAAGTAAAAATTAATAATTAAATTACTGCTGAAAATACTTTTCTTTCAACAGGTATCTACTGCGTATACGTCACAGCATTTTTGCCATTAATATTTTTAAAATAAAGTCAGTAGTGTTTTGTGTTACGTAATGAGTTTTCAGACTTAAGTTCGTCATTCCTGATGCTTAAAAAAAAATACTTCAATATATTTTACAATTTTGTGTGTGTTTTAAGTTTATTTAAAATATCAACTTCCGAATTATACCAATTTTTTAAAGGTAAGCACTTAAACTGTAATTTAAGAGAGTTTTTTTGAAATCATTCAATGACAACAAAAATATCGATATTAGGCCGTAATATTCCACATTCCAGTAATGCTCATCCCCATCCATGAAACCGCATCATCTCGATCTTGATGTATTTTTTGCATTTATCAATATTAAAAAAAAAAATATTTAAAAAGGTCGTGTTCACATCTGTCATTTAAAAATCTATAATCTTATATTTCGTTAAATAATTATTATTAAATTAAATTACCATCTTCCTTCAAGTAATTTTAATATTTATAATTTACCTTTAATTACATTTTAAAAAAATCAATCAACTCCTGTAATTCAAAGTAATTTCTTGCACACATTTTAACATTCTTAGCTCATCATCCATTTTCGAACTTGTCCACCAATCAAATTCTCTTGCAATCAAAAATTATGGACTCTCACATTTTTGTTTTTGGCTTAGTTTACTAAAAAGAAACTGTTTATTAAACACACTAATAATGTAGATATTCTATCAAAAAAAAAAAAACAAAATTTCCCAAAAATGTCTCTCTATATCAGAATAGAACAAAACAACAAAACAAATGAGTTATACCTCTATACTGCTTTTTAGTATACTAAAGCTCTCTGCGAAAGAGAGAGAAGAAGAAAGAGAGCACACACACAATTGATATTGTCCCATATACGTTATATATATATATATAAAGAGAGAGAACTCCCTCAAACAAATGAGTTGAAATAAACACATCCAAAAAGAACGAAATCATGCAAAAATGGCCTTTCATTACAAAAAAAAATTGTAATAAAAATGCTCAAGCCCCGTTATCCAGCAGTCATTTTTATACTGTATATTTCTATGAGTGGTTCTGTATATTTTTTCCCTTGTGGCCAATCAGATTTATTTGTATCCAATTACAAATTATGAAAAAATTTGAAGAAAGAAATAGGTACTTACAAACAAATTTTTTAAATAAAAAGAAGTTAAATTTGAGTGTGCCGAGTCTTATGTGCCCTTCAATGTGTTAGCGAAATATTAATATTTCTCACTTTCCACATTCTTCTTTAATATGAAAACCATAGAAAAAATTAAATGAGTGAAGATAAATATGTCGCGTTATATGTTATATATTTTACGTACCCCATTACGTTTTTTAGTATTTGTAAATATTTTAAGTATTAATGGCTTATTTATTAAATACGTCTTACGTCATTAAATATTAAGTGTTTTTATTAGTAGTTTAGCACAGATCATCTATATTTGTAACCTACCAACCAAATATTCAGATATTACTTTGGATGTTTTAAATTTTTTTTGAAATTTTCATATACCGCAGTGCTGTTTGAAGGGTTTTGGCACTTTCCGTTTTGCATCATAAAATAAAAACTACGAAATTTCCCGTAAATGTTAAAACAGTTCCAGAAAACTGAAATTTAATTTCAGTTTGGTTTCAGTAAGTTTCTGTTGCAAAATCGGGGTTGGTACTTCGCCAAAATGAGGATTGATAAAAATCCCTCAGAGGAAGAGTACTGGGATATGAGGGAATTTCAAAAAGTTTTTTTTTTTTAAATAATCAAAAGATTTTTCTTAGTACTTGCGCGATAGATTCAGATCTAATTGACTTAGCCTTTAAAATGATATACGACCCATCTATGTAGTAATTTTTGTTCGGAAGTTACTTTGGATTATTTTGAAATTTCCATATACCCCAGTGCTGTTGCTCTAAGTGATTTTAGCAGCCGACGAAGCATTTAATATTGTGAGTGGGACACATATCATTTTTAAGAGGAGACTGTCTAAATTTGTAGTCTACCGCCAAAATACTCAAAAGTTACTTTGATTTATTTTTAAAAAATTTCTTAAATTTTCATATACTCCAATACTGTTGCTCTCAAGGATTTTGGCAGTTTCCGTTAATAAAAATAGGAATTGAAAAAAATATATCCAAGAGGCATACAAATTACTGGTACGAGTATATATAAATTAATTTAATTTTCCAAATATTTGTAAAAATATTTTAAGCCAAACATATTTAATTAAATATTTAATTAAGGACAAAAATGGAAAAAATTCTTTTTCATAAAGATGTCTTCATTCGTAAGGAATTAAAAACCATACACACACATACTTTTTTTAAGTTTAGTGTTTGTGTGTACAAACATTACGCACATGACAGCAAAAGCAGAGCAAAAATTTTTGAAAATTTTAAATATGGGATATATTTTTCATTTTTCTCGGCCATTTGTTGACCGATAATTCGGAGTTTGGCACAAACATTACGACTGTTGCTTATGTTACAATTGTATACCACATTATTTTGTCCGTTTTGTATTTTAGACAAAGTACGCAACAAAAATGTTAAAAAATAGATGCAGTAACGATTTTTGACTCATAGCTGAGATATTATTGAACCTATGTAGCTGATTTTTGGTCCAGATACTATGAATATGATGTTTGAAAAAACTGTCTTTTTAGTTAAGGTAAAATAGCCAAAAAAACAAAGCAAAATTTAATGAACATGTAAAATTTCGGTTGTATTTTTAATATTCCTCGTCCATTTGTGGACTGATTGCTCCGATTTTTTGCACAGACCTTATGGCTATTTATTCTAATAAAACTGTGTATAAAGGTTTTCTGTCCATTTTGTAGTTTACACAAATTACGCAAATAATGCTCCAAAAATGGTCAAAAAATAAAGGTAGTTGCACTTCAGAGCTCATAGCTCAGCTATTTAAAAATCAATTTAGCTGAATTTTAATACGAAACTTATAAGAGGAACTTCCAACAAATTGATGTGCTAAAATTTTCTCTAGGTCTTCTAGGGACTTCAGAAAGTTGCTTTCAACATACATACGGACAGACGAACATCGCTTAATCATCTCCGCTATTTATAAGGATCCAGAATATATAAATTTTATAGGGTGTCCCATATACGTAGTAGAAATTACACACGTAATGACAAACTTATATATACCCTTTTCACTTTTTTGTGAAGGGTATAAAAATACAGAAATATTAAATATTTCTTCACTTCGTTTTGTTATTCGTTTAGTTTTCAGCTCTAATATTTTAGCGAGCTTTAACATCAAAATAAAGCTCATTACATGTGTAAACGTGAACATTCGATTCAGTCTCACTTTAATACATTCTTTATTTTCTTGTGTTTCACATGCAAAACTTTAATTTCCTCATGAGTGAGTATTCGTGCTTGAAGAATTTGCTACGTACTGTGCCAGAGTATGACTGTATGCATGTGGGTATGTGTGCTCGGTTTCCTTTCCACTGTAAATACATATTTGGCTATGCAAATGGATGTGTGCTTTTGTGTGTTTGTGTATCTAAAACTCATTTATACGTGTAGTGCAAATCATGAAAAACAATTGTGTTAAGCAGGCTCAATGGTACTTAAGAAGTAATGACACCAGCTCATGTTGTTGCTGGCTGTCTTGTGTGAATGTTTTTAAATGCATTAACATTGCACTTGAGTAAATTTACTTTGAATCGCCCCACTTATTTTGGGCTGACTGTGACTGTTTTGTTAAATTCTCTCTGTGTGTATATGGTTTCTCTTGTTATTATTGCCGAAATCATTTTTGAGCTCAGTTTCAATTTGTTTGGTTGTTTGTTTGTTTTTTGAATTGTAGGTTTACCAGTTGTTGTAGCAAGCAGAAGGCTAAATTTTTTGAAAATTCACATTAAATGTAATCAAGATGTAAAAACAAACTGACATGTTTCAAAACCAAATAAACTTTCATGGCATAATTTAGCAGATTATTTTTTTTTTTTAGTTTTATGCAAATCAGTGGTCTTACAAGGAAAATAAAAATTATAAAAAAGACAAAATTAATGTAAAATTAATTTTCTGTTGATGCATAAAACTGATAAAAAAAAAAGTATACACGGTTTTGGATTACAGCAACTGATTTAAAAAAACTGTTCTTAAAGTATTTTGGGGGCGCGGATTTGGTTTTTTTTCTCAAATTGGCTGAAATTCTGGATAAAGTGAAAAAAATAAATTAAGAAATTTATAGCCTTAAATAAAAATTGCGAATTAATGGCCAGGCCCCATAAAAGCGAACGATATTGAAAACAAAAACAAAATTTCGTATACTGCTTTTGTTTTAGTTCGTTTTTATGGAGAACGGCCGTAAATTGTAACTTAGTGAGCTACTAAAAATTTTAAATAAAAATTGTTATATCTAACCTATTGTAACTTTATTTTTACTTAACTGCCAGAAACAATAAAAAGAAACCCGTAAGTATCAAACTCCACTCTCTAATTATAATAAATACACACCAGGGAGAAATTGACAATTATCCCTAGTCAAGCTGGAGGCAGTTTAGATATAATAACTCATTTTATTTCATGGTCCTTCGAAACGGAATGTAATGAACGATCTGTGTAAGTACAGTCAACATATGTGAGTAATTATAATTAAGATTCTTTTTCATTCTTAGCCAAGCTGTAGGAAGCATATAAAATTATTATTTTTGGACTATTTAAAAATACAATACAATTATGAGATTTTTTTTTTGACTAAGAGAAAAGAATATTTATGATAAAAAAAATTATCTTTATTTTAGCATAATATTATTACAACTACCTATCAATGTCAGATATAGCCTAGACACAGAATATAATTATATATGTATGCATTAAACAGCTGCACAAACATATTTGAAATTGCTTACAAGCATTTTTTATTATTAAATATTACACATGTTTGTGGTGTGGTGATGTGTGGCTTTTAAGTATGTTTGTGCAGCCCTTTACTATGTAGGTTTGTATACGTAGGTAGGTATGATAAAAAATTTGAAATCACCAACTGCTCATTTATATAATTTATTGTCAGCCATTAACGTAACGGCAGCCTAAATGTTGTTTGTAAAATGTATTTAATTATGTTGAGGATTTTGGTTGATATTTTACACTTCATGTTTACAAATTTAATCCTTTTTAATTCATTTCTTTAAATCAGGCAAACATCAAATGTTACGGAACTCCAAGAATTTATTAGTTAACCAAAAATTTGGCAATTAAGTATTTACATTGTGGTCGGGAAGCTTGCAATTTGCTTATCCTTTGTAAAAGGTTTCTGCATTTTGGAATTTAAAGACTTAATTCAAATTTTCATATGAAAATTCAAAATTAAGGTTTTTTTCTCTTTGTGTTAACAACTGAACAAAAATTTTTCTCATATCGAATAAACAAAATTTTTTTTCTGCTGTACTCATGGCAGAAATGTGCAAGGTAATGACAGTAGTACATCGCCCGTTATCTTTAGTATCCGTCAAAATTTATTTACATTACCTGCGAAGCAAAGTTTTTACACTCATTCAGCCATAGGAAGTGTAAGTGTATGAGTGCAAAACATTAGTGGTATTTATATGAATGTGTTTGACACATAGAAAAAAAGAAGCAGCTGTTGTTTTTGCATGTTAATGTTACTTATATTTATAAATCGGCCATATGATGTACTAACGGGTGGCCCAAATGAGACCTAGTGAGCGTATTGTAGTCGTTGTTGGCCGTCTTGCGGTAGAAGCTGTTGCACAATTTAAACTTTGTATAGATACATCTTAAGATCCAGCTTTTACAGCTTTAAAATTCTCTGTAATGTTGTTCTGGGTATACCCAATTGGCCGGAACGGCGACGAGTTGAGACAGATGGATCATTTGCAACACTCTGCTGCACAGCTTCCACGTTGTCTTCAGTACGAATATTTCGATGAACACCTCTTCCTGGACGGTCGGCAACTGAACCAAGTTCCTCAATACGGTGAACTAAACTTGTAATCATGAAAGATGTGGGCGCTGATCTTACGTTAAGAAAAAAACGGCGATAATTTCGCTGCGTCAGAATAATTGATCGTTGAGAAGAATAATAAAAAACGATAATTTTAATGCGTTGTTGTGGACTGTACGTATTCATTTGAAATTTCCAAGAGTTCAGTTATAATTTGCAAAAAGAAAAAATAAATTATGTTAAAAAATAAAAGAGTTATTTGTGTTTCACAGCAGCTGGTCTTATTTAGGCCACCCTGTATGAATAAATTTTTTCTTAAGAGATTTTTGAAGGGCCTCCTTCACAGATCTTATTATGACTATAAAACTAGTTATTCGATTTTAGTTTATTTTAAAAATTTCTAAATTATATTGGCTTTAATTGTTTTAAACATAAATTTTTATTAAAATTTTTCTTTTTCAAGTTATTGAGAAAAAAGCTGCAGAAAAGAAAATAAGGAAGAAAGACATTTCCTTTCGCATTCTAGGCAAAAATAAGCTGGGTCCATAGAAATTTCAATTTATATCCAGAATAAATAAATCAGTCTAATTATGAATATTCAATAGGAATTTTTAACCAAGACAAATTTTTGGTTTTGCGACAAAATTCCTTAAATTAGTTAATTTTCTATGTTAAAAAAGGAAGAAATTTTTTTAATGATGAGAGGAAAGTTAAAAGTGAAAAAAACTCCCGGGGAATTTTTATTCATAATTCAACTGAATATACTTTATATGGTGGGAAAATATATCCTGTAGAATCACAAACTTTTACTTTCAGTAAAGGGTATAAAAATATTTATTATATTGAATAGGATTTTAAGTGCAACCACTAAATTGCGTAAAACTACATAATCAATGAATAGATTTCGATGAAATATGGCTCATTTAACTTGTAATATATGTAGCTGTCTACATTCAAAACAAAATTTAAGATTTTTTTTATATTAAATTTTTAAAAAAATTAAAAAAAAAATTTTTTTTTTTTTAATGTTTATTGACAAAACTTTATGAATAATTTAGAAACTACAAAACTATTAAAAAAAATTTAATCACATAATTTAAAGTTTATTTTATTTATATGTCTTGTGTTAATTTAATCAGAAAGCCAGTTGTGGAGTTATTGCAAATCTCTTTTTTCTATTGGACGGTATAAGTCAAGAGCTACATTTAGTTTAAAAAAAAAAATAATTTAAAATAATTAAAGCTTATTGTATGTGTAATATTTAAAAGCCTTTAATAAATAATTAGAAAACTAAATTTTATATTTAATTTATTTTTCAATTTAAGTTTTCTATTACATAATTACAACTTTCCTTTTTTCATAAAATGAAATTGAGCTTCTCTAGAAAGAAGTGGAAAACTAAATATAAAATATGTGTACCTTAAATTAAATATAACTTCCAGGTACTTTATCTATGTATAGTTGCAGTAAAAGTTTGTAAAAAAAAAAAAAAAATAAGAGAAAATTGAATTAACTTATTTGAAAAACAAAAAACAAGGACACTTTAATTTTGTTAGTTCCGTTTTGATCTGTTTTGTTGTTACTTGCTTTGTGTGTACATCTTGCAAAGTGACACTAACACTGTCGTTGTCATTTACTAGGAGTAAGTTTTTTTCAGCAAATGCAGCAGTCAGTCAGTAGTACAAACTATCTGGCCACAATGGGCCATCAACTAACAAATGCAATGAACCTTGTTGTGGTTTATTACGCAAAATTGTTATTAGGCTAAAGCAAAATTTTTAGGTACTACAAGAACAAAAAAAAAAGAGGAAAATATACATCAAAAATGCACAAATGAAAAGCATAAAAGGCAAGCAAGTGAGTATAATAAAACAGCAAAAACGCCGCAAATTTGCAAGATAATCACAAATTACATAAATTTTGCTGCCAAGAGCGTGTAGTGCGGTTGATTTTTTGTTTCTATTAGTAGATTTTTTTTTAAGTTTTTGTTATATATTTTTCAAGCACAGTCAGTATTTTGGATTTTACACAATGGAATAAAAACTTTTTATAACGCATTAAAGTCAGGGAATAAGTATTACAGAAATGGGATTTAAACTAAAACAATAAATATTTTACTTACGAAGGTATGACCAGGCGAAATAGTTATTATTATAATTTTATTATTATATATTAAAGTCTATGGAAATGGATTCCTTACAGACTATAAACCAATATAAATTATTGACAAAATATTGGATTTAAATCATAAATTATCTTAAATACATAATTAGGAAATTAACAAATTAATTTAAATTATAAAAAAGAAAATTCTTAAAGTGCGTTTTTGATGCATTAAATTCTATTAATTGATGCTCATTTATAGCATTAAGATATGTTAAAAATCTAGTCAATGGACTATTAGCTGCATAATTTCTACGGCTTAATGGAATATAAAACATGTTTCTATGCCGACGTGATAGTCTACTAGGTACACAAAACGGGATAATATTTAAAAGTTCTGTACAGGCCATATTTCCATTTAGTAAATCATATATAAAAAGCATTGATTGAATTTTACGTCTCTTTTCAAGTGTGATCATGCCTAAGTGTAGACATCGTGACTCATATGAGGGTGGCGGTTCGAGAAAACTCAAGTGAGGTAAGGCATAACTAATGAAACGTCTTTGAATTTTTTCAATACGCAATATATGAATGTCACAATGTGGGCTCCAAATTATAGCCCAATATTCCAGCTTAGATCTAACGTAAGAAGAGTACAGCATTTTTAAAGTGTAGGGATTTTTGAACTCCTTACAGCTTCTTTTTATAAAAGCTAAGGTTGAATATGCTTTTGGAATGATTTTGTCTAAATGGGGGAGAAAAGTTAACTTGGAATCGAAAAGAATACCTAAGTCTTTAATAGCCTGATCCTGTTTTATAATATTATAATTTATATAGTATAATGTAGTTAGCGGGTTTCGAAGTCTAGTGTAAGAGATTATTAAGCATAAAAAATAATTTCTACACAGATTAAAAAAAAAATCGGGCTTATAAAATTTTATAGTAGTGAAAATCAGACTGATAAATTAGTGGAAGAGGCAAACAATTCTCATTGTATTCGTAAAAAACTATTAAATTAGACAGATTTTTCAAACTACACATTTAAGCTTAAAAATGATTGCAAAGGACTTTAATATAAAAATCAATACCTATTACTAATTTGAATTTTATTTTCTAAAAGCACCAGCAAACGTTTATTACAATGAACTAAAGTCATTGAAAAATTCACTCATTCATTCAAATATTCTTTCAATTGTACAATCGAACTAATAAATCACCTCTTGTACATCAATTAAATACTACAAATCATGTGTATGCTTGTGTAAGTGAGTAAAAATCACAATTTCACACAAATCAATTTTTGTTACCAACATACAAACAAATAAATAAACGTAAAACAATATAAGAAATATTTTTCCATTTATTTTTTTTTTCTCTTTTATTTTTCAGCTAAAATTGCCTTTAGCAATAAAAAAAAATGGTTTTTAAAGCAGATTATATTTTTATTGTGATTTTCCAACAAAATCAACAACTAGAAGGTTTATTTCTCAATTATTTTTTATTCAATTTTTCGTCTTGGTAATTATACTCCAACTGAATTTAATAGAACAGAGTCATAATTTTATAGCTAACAACAACAAAAATTTATATATTTTTTCGTTGCAATTCAATTCTTGTTGAGGCAATTTTATAAGCAATGAACCGATAAACAGACTAATTAAAATTACAAGCATTTGAGAAAATTAGTTCTTAGTAATAGTTGAAAAACATTTAGTGATTAAACAAAATAAATCTGTTTTGTGCATTTTTGTTTTGTTTCTTCATTCACGATGGCAAAATGTAAAATTTTAAGCTTTTAATAACAGAAAAAAAATTGGAATCTATTTAAGTTTAAAGTTTTAATTAAATAAACATGAAAGAGAAAAGTTTTTGTTTATGCTCCTGCTTACTCTTTTAATTCTTTAGTCTAGTAGACCATAAAAGATAATTTCGTTGGCTTAAGGCATAAGTAATTTTAACAATATTTTACAACAATAAAAAATATTTTAAATATTTTTATATTAACTTTCACTACAAAGTTAAATTCGATATTGAATCTAATCTTATATATCCTTCTTTTTTGTATTCATATTTTTTAAATTCGCATTCATGTAAAATATGAAAAAAAAAATTCTTCAAAAGCTTTAAATTGAAGCAGCAAATATTTGGTAAAATATCTGTTTTATTAACAAAAAAAAAAAAAAAAAAAAAAAAAAAAAAAAAAAAAAACTTAAAACAAAATAATTATAAAGTTAAATTAACGATATTCACAAAAAATATTTGCTTCGACATATTTATTTTTATATGATTTGAGTACACCAAACAGAATTCTAGAATATTAAAAAAAAGATTAAAGTCAGAGATATTTAATTAGAATTCTATATAAATTATATAGAAAATTATTGCATAATAAATCTCGACTTTAAAATAAAAAAATTTCTAATTAACGATAAAAATTAAAATTCTCCCTGGCATCCTTCTTTCTATGAAATTTCTGTATTCATACTTCCATCACAAGGCATTTTTCAAACACACATGTACACACACACATAGATGGGTACAGCTGTAGTAAAAAAATAACACTGAATTCAAGGCTTCTCTTTTTTTATTTATTTTAACTTTGCTTACTGGTCGATATAATCTAATTAAAATAGGTTTAAAAAATTGTCAAATTTATTGGCTTTTATAGAAATAGTTTACAAAATTTTACCGTTAAAAAAATACTATTTTTGAAAAACATTTGAAACTGAACAAAATTCTAAATTTTATGAATGGCTTTTGATGATAACAACGGCAAAGTAGTGCTCCGGTTTCCTGTTAGTCAGGACTTTATATCCTGTTTTGGGAATCATTTTACAATTCTTCTTAACTACAGCCCAAAGTTATTAATTTTTAGTTGATTTTTGTTCACACACATTTTTCCTAACTTCAGTTTAAAAATTTATTTTATTAAGTTACTTTTGCTTTAAAATTTTTATATATTCGATCTTCTTACACTAAGAAATCGTATTCATAGAGTAAAGAACCGTGCGAGACCGGGTAAAAATAGGTAGTAGGCAAATAAGCCAGACGTCAAACCTTGAAAGATTATACATATAAATCTTCCTCTTGAATCAGTCTACCAAAATCCGTTGTGTAGTTTTAAAGATCTAAGCAGATGCGGGAAGCGACTTTGCTTTATACTATGTAGTGAAGTAAAGATTTGGCGATTCCGCAGATCAGCCTATAACTTTAATATCATTAGCTAAAAAACTGCCAACTATCAACTGACGAACCTTTTTATTGGTATTCTTTCAGGCATTTTCCTGTTAGTGAAGGCACATTTTGCTCTGAATATGCCTTATTCATTACTTTTTATAAAATATCAATAAAGCTATTTCGTCTGTTATTGCTTTATGTATTAAATTAGCACCACTCGACAATGTAAAAAAAATGCCTACACTATTTCACTTTGAACTCTGTAATTTATGGTCTTTTTGAATTGTACTTTGTGCTTGGCAGTGATCTAATATAAAAAGGAGAACCTTTGCCAAACAATTTCACTCCAATTCGTTCATAAAATTTTTATCCAGTTTAACCCTAATCATACCGACATAAAATATTATTAATCTTACCAACATGAGTCTCTAAGACTTTTAAGAAAAAGCTTTAATTTATTAAAAACAAGTAAATTTAGACGAAATTTTTTATTAAACACATTGTTTGCATACAAAAGTTTTTATATCATGTTCATTCATTGCCATAAATCGCTTTTAAATGATGACTGACTATCAATAAAACATTTAATATATGAGGGTAAGGGTAAGCTTATGCTAAAAGATGACGAGTTTGAAAACTAACACTGCAGGCAATTATAAATAAATATTCTAACAATATGTGTCATAAAACTTGTAGTACTCTCATATGTATGGGAAAATTTTTTTTTGTCAGTTACACAGTCATGTTATATAAACAAAGTTGGGCAAAGATACTTGCACGTATAAAAACGTGCTTTGCCAAGCACGCACATTTTCAATTTACAACAATGTAAATACAGAGCTTTACATACATATATGAGCAAGAATTTTCGTAAAATTAAATATACCAGTGTGATGATTTATGTATATACCCAGCATATCTGTTTTTTATTTGAATTCATGTAGATTCTTTTAATTTAGTTCCATTGCGGCTTGAAAAAGAATAACTAATATTGCATGTTGTCTGTAAAATATAAAAATTTTCAATAATTTTTAGCATTCACCTAATTTCTAGAAAACGCTTAACGATTTGAAATCGCAAAACACAAAACCCTTAATTTTGGCGTTTTCAAAACGCAAGCACACCCTGAAGCGAAGTAATGAATTTTACTAAAACTAAGAGTCAAAGAGAAAATAAAATGTTGCAAAGTTCAAATTAAATTGATTTTCTTTTTAGTTCATCCAAAATTGAGAAGAAAATTGGCATTTTTCCATAAAAAAAAAATAATTTAAAAAAATTTACTTTGATTTGGTCAATTGTGTGTGTCAATTGTTTACTTGTATGCCAGTTTATCGCAGCTTATCAATATTTATTTAAAACCTATTCAATATCTTGGCTGGTACTGTGCATTTTATTCGCTTCTCCCATTTCGTAGGGCTAAGCACCATGTTTAAACAATATGTTTAGAATGTTGTGAATAAGTTTTATAACAAAATCAATTTGTAACAGTAATTATGTTTAAATAGTTATAAGCCACCATATGTTGCTGGAAGCATTGTAAAGAATAAAATTTCATCAATATTTTGTCTATAAAACTGTTTACAAGCCCTCTTTTAAAATTTATTTTCCACTGCACGAGTATCTGTTTCTTTTTTGTTATAGAGGTTGATATTATTTTCTTTTGCTACTCATGGTCCTGTCAAACTCCTTGCGGCAAAAGTGTAGCAATGAAATACAAGTTTTTCATTAAAAAAAGAAGAAAAAAAAAATAACCCAAGACAGTGTGCTAGATAGAAGAATGAAAAGTTAGTGAATAAGCAAAGTAACGGATGTTTGACTCGATAATGAATGAACAGATTAATGGGCTAGTGTAGAAATTGTGTTGCTTAAAATTAAAAAAAAAAAAAAATACAAATTTTAATCTTATTTGAAGAAAAATTAAGAAAAATAAAAAATAAAAGTTGAAGTGAATTTGTGGCCATGAAAACTTTGCTACATAACTTGTATGATAGACAATAAATTTTTAATTATTTAAAGTAAAAAAAGAGAGTAAAACAAAAACTTAATTTCATAGTTAATTAACAAAGCACAGCAAGTGGAAGCTTTAAATTTTATTATTTATTTATTATTAATAAAGAAAGAGAGAGAGAGAGAGAGAGATTTGAATAGCAATGAAAATATTCTTTTCAGCATATACTACTTTGTTTTGGCGCCCTTTTGGTAAACATTAGTCTTGATAGTTCATATTTGGCAGTCGTAAAGTAGATACGTGCAAAATTTATTATGGAAAAATATTCGATAAGCCAACGTGCTTTAATCGTTAAAACATTTTACTAAAATCAATCATCGATTACTGTGACGATGAGAAAGTTACGTTGTCGTTTGACCAGCATAATGACTCCTCCAGCGTAAACAGCGCACCATGCAGTCACTTTGTCCTGCTCGTGCATCACTCCTGGATTTTCCGTGCCCCAGAAGCGTACCCGCGTTGTTGCGGAGTATATCGCTTCATGGCTTGTTCACTTTCTGCCTAGTTCACAAATGTCAAAACAGATTTGACATTGGCCACCATTTGCAAAAATAAAAGCATCTTCCAATAGGGTGATTTCTTTTAGCCCACCTTGTACATAATATTTTTCTTAAGGATGTTTATTTTTCAAGTTATGGCCCCTTAACACGTTGAGTGCCAAGCGGTTTTGACGAAAACGTTTATAGGAAGTTACTTTATAAAACCTCTAAAAATCATTCTACATGCATTAATGCTTTTGCAAAAATGTTCAGTAAAGAATGAAATTTTCCTCAGTGTCGTACATAAAAAAAGACAGGATCTAAAAATAAACAATTACTGTCATACGGATGGGGGGTGCTACGTCGTACAGAAACGTATGATAAGACACTCAATGTGTTAAATAATAATGATAATTAAAATTCCGATTTTTTTTGAGTAGTTTTTCTAATAGGAAAAAAAAATTTTTTAAATATCACGCTTTGCAATTGGCAAAGATTTTTCTTTTCCTTTTTAGATAAAAAAATAAATTTTAAAATTTTATCAAATTAAATCTGCATAGTATGTAGATAACAGATGTCAAAAAAATTAACGTATTATGCTAGTTCTTTAGTGGTTTTACTCTAGTGGGATTTAAAAATACACTTTACTTACAAAAAATTAAATTAAAAAACCTTAAATTAGCCAAAAAAAAAAATTTAAGCCACGAAATTTTAATAATATTTTTTTTTTTAGTAACAAAAAATATTTGTGGTTTGAAGTGTCTTCACAAAGAGATACAAAAAACAATTTCTCTGGAAGGAGTTGGTATCTTGGGTCTTACTGTCGTTTTGCAAAAGGCAAGTGTAGTTTAAAAAAAAACTTTAATTTTCTTTTGTTGCTTTTTTTTCTTCTTCATGTCCTTAAAATTAAAAAAAAAAATTCTTAGTTTTAAGTCTATTTATGTGGGTTTATTTAATTTTATTTTCAATGCCCTGAACGTGCGTTTTCAATTAAGCAAAATTTTTTTCTATTAGCCTAAAAGAAAAATTCATATAAGAAACTTTATGTACGAAGTCTGTTCAATAAAGAACGCATATTTAGAATTTCAAAACAACTTTTTATCAGATGTTAATTTAGCAATTTTTGAAATTTTGGAAGCACTATTCACTACATCTTTATCAGCCATGAAAGAAATGATCAATTTGACTTAATCACTCAATTAAACGAAGGGATTGCTTCTTTTATTTCTTGGTCACTCCTTAATTTTCTTTTCTTAATTTTTAAAGTTTTGTCGTTAAAGTTTTTTTAGAATTTTTCATTTATTACATTACGTAAGGTGCCACGTCGTACATTTCCGTAGGACAGTAATTGATTATTCTTAGAACCTGTCATTTTTTTAGGTACGACACTGAGCAAAATTTTTTGTGATTTTTAAATAAAGAATTCTTTAACATTTTTGCAAAAGTATTGATGGATTTAGAATGATTTTTTCAGGTTTTTAAAATTTTTGTTGTGTTTATGTTTTTTTTTGTTATAAAATTTATCGTTCAGTCTTTTCTATAACTAAACTTGAAAAAATTACTAATTGAACAAAATTAACAAAATGTTAAAATTTAACAAAAAGAGAAGAAACTAAAATGTTCAACTCACTCGTTTCTAGATATAGGCTAGCAACTTTAAATAATTATTGAAAGTTGATTATAATCAATGCCCGTAAGATGAATGAATTGGATCTTTCAGGTTACTATGCTATCTTTAAAAAAATTCTCATTATACACTTCAACAGATCTAGCGAGTTCCTTAGCAACTTCT
Source organism: Thelaira solivaga (assembly GCA_947397855.1). Classification (NCBI taxonomy): domain Eukaryota; kingdom Metazoa; phylum Arthropoda; class Insecta; order Diptera; family Tachinidae; genus Thelaira; species Thelaira solivaga. The sequence continues at coordinate 61,156,924 of OX377612.1, read as the reverse complement.
CTGTCAGTAATGCAGCCTTACAAGAATTATTTTGCTCACTGCCTCAACATTTTAATACGCTGTGAATATACAAAGACATGCAGAGTGATGTCTCGATTGACTGTATCATATCTGAAAATTTTTGTCACTTCGAAAGGCTATTCTAAATGTTACAACAATCGCAAATTAAATATGTCAAAAATATTGGCAAATAATCATAGTCGCACTTAAGTCGATATTTGTTTAAAAACGATTTTATTTTCATAAAATTCGTATAAACACAACTTTAATAAAAGAAACCCTTTTTTTTATGATTAAGTATGATTATGGCCCATTATTTATGTAACTGAACACACCTCGAATTATTGTAGGAAATATTAAAAAGAATTATGAAATTAAGATTATCTTAGTTAGATCTATGATACATGCACACTTTGGAGTTTCTATGAAAAACTATTCAGTATAACGACATACAAACACACACACACACATATATATATATACACTCGAGTACGTCTATCCACGTGCATAAAGTTTCTTACAGTTATACTTGTACATACAGGGTGGGCCAAAAGAAACCAAGGGGTGTAAAAGTTTAATAACTTTTTTGTTTATTAATTTTTTTTTATTTTTTCTTTCAGATTATATAGACAACACTTGGAGAATTTATAATGGAGAGGTTCACAACTGAACAGAGAACCAGAACAATAGAATTTTATTATTTAAACCAGAGATCAATTATTTTAACGCTCATTTTCATTTGAATGGCTTTGTTAACAACCAGAACTGTAGGTTCTGGGGCTCTCAAAATCCAAGAGCCATTCATCAACGCCAATTGCACCCCATCAGGTGTACAGTATGGTGTGGGATCACATCTGAAAATGTCATTGGGCCCTACTTCTTTGAGAATGAAGATGGAAGTGCTGTAACCGTAAATGGAGAGCGGTATCGTTTTATGATAGAAAATTTTTTACGTCCTGCTCTTGAAAACGGACCTGGTATGTGGTTTCAGCAGGACGGAGCCACTGCCCATACTGCCCGAGACACTATGGCACTTTTAAGTCAAATTTTTGGAGAGCGAATAATTTCTCGAAATTCGGAAATTATTTGGCCAGCGCGATCGCCAGATTTGACAGCACCCGACTATTTTCTTTGGGGTTTTTTTAAGGAGAGAGTGTATGTGAACAAGCCAGAGACAATACTTGAACTCAAGGCAAACATTGTTGCAGAAATTCGAACGCTACAGCCACAAGTTTTGAAAGATATTATGGAAAATGCTCTAAAAAGAGCCCATCAGTTCGAAGCTGAAAACGGTGGTCATTTAAGAGACATCATTTTTCATACTTAGTGTAAAAAAATTTCCATTTTGTATATTATATAATCTGAAAGAAAAAATAAAAAAAAGTTAATAAACAAAAAAGTTATTAAACTTTTACACCCCTTGGTTTCTTTTGGCCCACCCTGTATTTAAGTGATTAGGTATCCATTAGAATATGTATCATCAACTGGTATTAAATTAAAAGAATCGCTTAAGGTCTTAAAAAAGCAACGTGTACACAACTATTTTACTTACACTTTGCTTTTACTTGTTTCCTTTTTCTATAACAAAATATTAAGAAATTGTAAAACGAGAAATTTAATAAGAAATTCATATTTTATTAAGAGCTACTTGATTAAAAATCAAGTTTCTCGTTGTTTAAAGTTAAAAGAAATATTTTGGAAAGCTTTTAACATTGTAAAATTGATAGTAAACTTTTACTAACGGCCGTGTTCTGAAAAACGCGCGTTTTCAAAACAAAAAGCGTGTGCATGCTCTAGAAGCCCCAGGTTTTGCTTACATTTTTCTCACAGAATGTGAATGGGAAAAACGCTTATTAAAAAAAAAAATTTTTAAACTCCCTCATACCCTAGTACTCTTGCTCTGAAGGGCTTATATCATTATCAATTTTGGCGAGGTACCATTTTCAATTTTGCAACAGGAAATTACTTAAACCAAACTGGAATGAAATTTGTAAATTCTACGCTTTCTGGAAGAGTTTTAAAATTTTCGGGAAATTTCGTAGTTTTTATTTAATGATGCAAAATGGAAATTGCCAAAATCCTTCAGAACAAAGTACTAGAGTATATGGAAATTATAAAAATTTTAAAATAATCAAAAATGATTTCAGAGTTTTTGGGTAGTAGATTACAAAGCCAGACAACCTTCTCTTTGAAATGATATGTGTCCCATTGCGTCATCTTAGTCCGTAAGCTGCAAAAATCTTTCAGAGCAATAGCACATGGATCTATAAAAATTAAAAAAATTTAAAATAATACAAGGTAACTTCTGAGTATTTGGGCAGTAGGTTACGACCTCCGCTAAACTACTACTAAATTTATAGTGACGTAAGACGTATTTGATAAATATACCATTAATATTGAAAACATATTTAGAAATACTAAAAAGCTTCAGGGGGTTACATTAAAGCCAATTTAACTCGGCATATTTATCTTCCTTCACCTTTTTGTAAGTTTTTGATATTTTAGAAGGCTGTGAATGGCACATAAGACTCGGCACAGCCAAATTTCACTTCTTTTTATTTAAAAAATTTGTTTGTAAGTACCTATTTCTTTCTTAAAATTTTTTCATAATCTGTAATTGCATACAAATAAATGTGATTGGCCACAAGAGAAAAAACACTCCTAGAAATATTCAGTATAAAAATGAGTTCTGGATAACGGAGCTTTAAAATTTTTAATACAATTTTTTTTGTAATAAAAAGCCATTTTTGCATGATTTCATTCTTTTTGTGTGTGTTTGTTCCAACTCATTTTTTTGTGGGAGTTCTCTCTCTCTCTATTTATAACATATATGTGGCAATATCAATTGTGTATGTGCTCTCTTTCTTTCACTCTCTCTCTTTCGCAAAGAGCTTTAGTATACCAAAAAACAGTATAGAGGTATAACTCATTTGTTCTATTGTTTTGTTTTATTTTGAAATAGAGAGACATTTTTGGAAAATTTTGTTGTTTTTTATTTTTTGATAGAATGACTAAATTATTAGTGCGTTTAATATAAACAGTTACATTTTAGTAAACTAAACCAAAAACAAATATATGAGAGTCCATAATTTGTCATTACAAAAAAATTTGATTGGTGGACAAGTGTAAAAATGGATGATGATTTAAGAATGTTAAAATGTGTGTAAGAAATATTCAATAAAGAAATGATTTGAATTACAAGAGTTTGTTGATTTTTTTTTAAATGTAATTAAAGTTAAATTATAAATATTAAAATTACTTGAGGGAAGATGGTAAGTTAACTTAATAATAATTGTATAACTGAATACATGATTATAGATTTTTAAATGACAGAGGTGAACACGAACTTTTTATGGATTAATTTTTTTTTTCTTAAAAAATACATCAGGATGGAGATGGTACGGTTCCATGGATTAGTAGGGACTAAAACTACTCTCTAAAATTACAGTTTATATGCTTCCCTTTTAAATAATTAAAATTGGTATTTTAATAAAATATATTAAATTTTTTTTAAGTAACATCGGTGACGTCATTCAAGTTAAGTCTGAAAACTCATTACGAAACACAAAACACTACTGACTTCATTTTAAAAATATTGTTGGCAAAAATACTGTCACGTATACGAAGTAGACACCTATTTAAAGAAACTAATTTTCAGCTGTAATTTAATTATTAATTTTTAGTTTTGTTAAATACTTAAAAAGAATGTTGTATATAAGACTCGACGTAGTTGAATTTAGCGTGTCTGTTTGTTTATTCGTTATACAAATCTTTGTTCTCCAACATATTTTTCTGAAATTTTGTTTTAGTAATCTTTGTAATCCAAAGAAGGTCAGCATATCTGTTTGGACTTATAACACCCACTTTTTGGTGAAGAGATTTTATTATATACAACTTTATTTTTTATCGGTGTGGTACATACACACTCTATATTTCTATATTTCAAAGTAGAATGCTGTGTAATTTCGAGCTGTACATGCCCATTTTTACGCCTACTTTTTCAACAAAATCATTTTTTAATGACTGAAATCTTATTTGTCCACCGATTTTCATGAGTATATACATTCTCATAATTCAATGTTTTCGTATAATTTTGGACTGACCATGCCCACTTTACACCTACATTTTAAACAAAATAATTGAAATTGGTCTTGAAATTACAAAAATTCTCTATTTAAACACATTATTTTGAAAGTTAACACTTCAAGAAAGGTTTCTTTATACTTTAAGAACACTCTGGGCTCACTTTTACATCTATTTTTTAAACAAAGTAATTGAAATTATTGTTTAGCAATTATAATCCAATTTACCGTAGGATTATTTTGAAATACTTTATACTTCTATGTCTGGCATGTCTACTTTGTAATAAATTAATTAGAATTGTTAATTTTTACAAATTCGAAACCTCTAAGAAATTTCACTCATTTAACAAAGGACTGGGCTAAACCGCCCATGAACTGTTTTTTAAAGGAAAGACAAAAAAGAAAACTGATTTCTACTTTCAAATTAAATATTTAGATGGAAAGTGTAGAATAGTACGTTTGTTAAATTTTCTTCCTAATTATTATTTATTTGTTATTATACAACAAAACATCTAGTATGTCTAGGAAGTATAGATCTCTTTAAAAGATTGATCCTCAATTAAAGCCAACGAGATTCGAATTAAGCAAGAAGATGTTCTCTGATTGATTACCTATAAGATAATAGTATAACAAAGGAAATTATGTTAAAACGAGGTCTGAGTATCTCTGTGGAGATTATTTTCAGTTAGAGCGCCCAAAAAAATTCGAACTGATTGGTGTTTTAAACCTTTAACTTTGAATAAGAAATTTTTAATTCTTTTTTTTTTTGACTTACCTGGAATTAAATAGCACAATAATAAATACAAACAGCCATAACACTAAAGTGAAGCAGCACCTCTAATATAAACCTCAATTTATTCTACGAATACACTTTTACCACATTTTCAACACAAGGCAACCACAGCTGTATTTTTTATTTTCCTTTCCTTTTTTTTCTACTTGATTCCATTACAGAAGTATTAAAATGGACTGAGAACAAATAAATGAAAAGTAACAAAAAAAAAAAAAAAATATAAACCTTAAGTTAAGGCCCAAGGAAGTAACGTAATAAAGCTGGCTGTGACCCAATTTGTTGTTGTTTCATTTCCATATATAAACACAATTACACACTTCTCCATTATTTAATTGTCTCAACTGAAATTGGAATGGATTGGTTGTACACCACAAGAATGAAAAGCAAAAAAAGAAGATACTACAGCATTAACAGAAACAACAGTAAATTCATTCTTGAAATCTATTGGTTTTTCATATCATCATCATGATGTATTGATCGTAATTAATGTAGTTTGAAATGTTGTACTGCATTTTGATGAGTAGTTAACAAACGGTCTGTCATTTGCAATAAAAATAACTGGCAGCCGGTCTTTGTCTCGCTTACTTTGTTTATTCGCACACATTTACTTTCTTAAATCCCAATCAAATAACAATCCATTTAAAACCTTGTGCGAGCTTATTTCCTACTCTTTTTGTTATCTTTTGCTCTTGACTTGCTGTTTTTCCTTTCCTTTGCTTATCTGTTGGTATTTGTAAAAGTATATGTACTCAGCTCAGCTATACCCTCATCATATTGTTTCAGTGTAAATTTGTATTTCGTCTTTGATTTTCTTATTGTAGATTTTGCCTTCAATTTTTGCTAAAGTCCGGAAAAATATAAAATTAATTTCTGGCGATTTCCTTCCTTCATGATGAACTCATCAAAGTGATGACATCCGTTTCCGTATTAAACTCTTCATCATTTTCTTAGTGTTACGTGTTTTTTTTTCTCCATTTTGCTGCTTGTCTGAAATTTGTTGTGTTTTCCTTTCATCATACCTTTCGTATGCGTTGTATTGCTTGTAGATTCGTGCTGAGCATAAGGGTGAGCTAGTAAGTCTTCAGTTGTTTGGCGTAGGTACACTTGAGTGTACATTCGAGTGCAGCGGGATAATTGCATGTTGAGCCGACAGCTGCCAGACATACTAAATACATAAAAAGTAATTCAATGCAAAAATGTACTGAAGTTTATCTTATTTTCTTTCTTTTCAATATTTCATGCAGGTTGTTATTAATGTAAGAAGGAAAACTAAAAGAAATAAGTGAGAGGAGAGAGAAAAAAAAATGTTTGCAAAACTTTTAACAGAATAAACAAGATTCTTTTTGATTAAATTTATGTAAATTGCTAAAGTCGTATTATTAAAAGCTTATGGTTTGATCTGCTGTAAATTGCCTGAAATGATGCGTATTTCTGTTTAACGACATTTACATTTTATACTTTTATTTAACAATAATAAATTTTAATTTATAACAAATTGATGATGCATGTAGGTCCAATTACTTTCATTACACCCCTGTCGACAAAGCAAGAAAAGTTTGTGAGAATCGACTTAAGTTACTAAATTTATTAAATTTTTTTTTTGGCATTTTTGACAGTTTGTATAGTTTTGGGGGTAAAATTCCTAAAACCATTTTTTTTTTTTGGTAAGATCGGAAGTTTGTGCTCTAAAAAAAAGTCAAAATTTCTTAAGTTTCTTAGAAGAAAAGCAGCAATCGGTGAGACCACAAAAATGCTGCTTATATAAGAACTGAGTTTTGATATGGATAAGTAAGCTTGATGATGCCATAATTAAGTAGACAAATAAAGGGTGTCCGAACAAGAACGCAAGACTTAAATTTGGCGCCATTCGAAGTGTCATTGTTTGACATTTAAACAATTGTTATTGTTTGCTAGTAGAAGGTTAGTAAAAAATGACCATGGACAGCGAAGGGAGTTCGTTAATTGGGTATTGGAGAGTCAACATGAAAATGCTGATTTTGCCGATAAAATCATCTTCAGTGACGAGGCCCATTTCCATCTTGATGGCTTCGTCAATAGGCAGAATTGTAGCATTTGGGGTGATGTAAATCCTCGAGTGATTCACGAGAAGCAAATGCATCCTCAACGTGTCACTGTGTGGTGTGGTTTTTGGGCTGGAGGAATCATTGGACCTTTTTTTTATGAAAATGAGGCAGGCCAAGCGCAAACAGCCAATGGTGTTCGGTATCGTGAAATGATAACCAGTTTTTTCTTGCCTAGAATTGAAGAAATGAATGTGGAGGGCTTGTGGTTTCAACAAGACGGCACCACATGTCATACAGCCAGAGAAACGATTCAATTGCTGCATCAGTCATTTATTTAAAATTTAAATCTTGCGTTCTTGTTGGGACACCCTTTATAAACAGAGCTGCTTTCTTGAGGAGAAGACTGAAGTGGTATTCATCTATTTATTATAGACAATTCAGATATATTTTAGAGAAATAAATTAATAAACGTTGAGGATATAAATTATAAGTTAGAAAATTTTAACTATAAAAGTGCATAACAAGCCTGAGAGCTAGTTTATAGGTGTATTCTTTGATATAAGGTCAGTCTAAAGTACCTCCATTTAAAATTATTTTATAAAATGCTCTCTGATAAATAAAAAGAAATTTTTAACTTCCAAATTTTGGTTTATTAAATTTTTATTAATCGAAAATCAATTAAATAGTTTGAATTTTTTTAATTTTATTTTTTGGTAACTTTTTTCATCTCCTTTTATAATGTTGTTGCAGGTACGTAGATTTTATTTGACTATTTAATTGATATATTTTCGTTAGGAAACCATTATTCTGTCTTTTCGCACTTCTAATTACCAGCCTTTACAATATGAGAATATACATTTCATGAGATTTTTTGATTTTAATTTAATTGATTAAAAATAATAAAAAACTTTTTTGCCATAACGATAAAAAAAAAAAGAAGAAAACTTTTAATAACTTCTCTGCTATAATTTTGTATGCATAACATGCAGACTTTTGTGCTGATGTGTTTGATGAGTGCATGCATACGCAAGTGATATAAAGGAGCAAAAATAAAATCAGAAATTTTCTTTTGCATTGCAACGTTGAGCTCCGTTAGAGCGTGGAGCACAAATGACACAGTATTGTTTGAGCGGCCAGGGCAGTAGCTAGCCATGAGCCAACCAATGTGATGACTTAAATGACTTTTTGTAAAAATTGCTGCATTTCTCACACTATCAACAGTACAAAGTGACACTATGACGACTTTGGTTACGTGTTTATTTTTTATTCAACTATTGTATTTACAAGCACAAGGTGTTGCTTCCCTTGCCGTAACAGAAAAAAAAGATCCACCAGCAACAAATAAAATCAATACGAGTACATTTATTTGAAGGGTTTTTTGTTCTATTGCTTTGTGCTGCATTTCTCATCATATGAAACAAACACAGTATGAGTTTTTAAGTGAAGATTCAAATTTAAAATTAAATTAATAAGTAAAAATTTTTTGAAAATTTCTTTTAATTTCAGCATAAAATGTATAGGGTCCGCCAAATAATTTTTTTTTTTTTGAAAATGCTATAAAACATCGAGTGTAGTTTCGGCTGTGTGGCACGTAGCGCCGTCCTGTTGAAACCAAATGTTGCCAATATCCTCCTCTTCAATTTTTTTGAACAAAAATTCGTTCAACATGGCCCGATAACGATCGCCATTGACTAACGGCCACTCCTTGCTCATTTTCGAAGAAAAATGGCCCATTTATGCCTCTGGACCAAAATCCGCACCAAACAGTGACTCGTTTTGGGTGTGTCGGCTTTTCAATGTACGCGTACGGGTTTTCTGTGCCCCAAATGCGACAATTTTGCTTGTTTACATACCCGCCAAGATCAAAATGAGCTTCATCTGAAAAGATGATTTTTTTTGGCAAAATCGGCATCTTCTGTAAGTCGATCGCAGGCCCACTTGGCACTAGTTGAAAAAAAAACCTTCGATGGCGGACCCTATAAAAGCCCGCAGTAAATTTCTCTTCAAAGCTAAGTCTGCACCTGTTTGCCTGGTTTGTATTTTGTAGTTTCTAACTTTTCTCATCTCATTTAAATGTTTAATGTTTTTAAAGAAGTTTCCATTAACCATAAATATTCCTTGGAATGAGCTAAACAGCTTTTACACAGGGATTGGTAAACATACTTTTTTACCATTCAAGCAAAGCAATTGTTATAAAAAACGCAAAACTCATAATTAAAAAAGAAAAAAAAAAATGCTAAAATAAAAGCAGAAAAGTATTTATTAAGTTTTTGTTAAACAAATATAGGAAATATCTTAATCATGTAACATGAATACCACATATTTTACTCAGTGATAAATAAAAGATCGTTTAGAAAAGTTGCCAAAAAATAAATAAAATTTCAGTAAAGATGAAAAGAACTTCTGTATATAAAAAAATTAATATAAAGTTTACAACTTAAAGAAAAAGTTCATACACTAAGGCTGTTTTAAATATGGGTTTTGATAAATTGTTTTTAGGCATCCTAATGTCACCAGCAGCGTTGCCATTTAGAAAAATGTGTCTTGAAAAATCAAGCTTCGATATAAAGTGCATGCAAAGAAGTAGAATCCAAATACTTTTTTTCACTTTGAATATTTTGGGGTAAAATATTATAAATTTTATAGATGCAGTTGATGTATTAAAGTTGCGTTGATATAACAATATTTATTTACTTCAATATAAAATTTGCTAAGAATTAATTAAACCTTTAGGTTTGAAGGATGAGAAAAAAGTACTTTTAAAATTACAATATTCTTCGATTTGACCAACTTAACAACAACATTATTCATAAATTGTAGATTTGTAGTAAGATAAAAAAGATGGGAAATTTTACAAATAAATTTTGCCTCACAGTAATAATTCAATAATAATAATAATTAAAAAAATATTATTGTTCAACTAGCTTGAACACACTTCTTTCGTTCGCCCAGTTTATCAATTTATAGCAAAGTTTTGTCAAGCAAATTTAGTTAATATTATGACTTCTAGGACATTTTTTTTTTCACTGAAAAAATTTTGTTAATTAATTTAATGAATAATTTTATTATTTGTCAATCAATCACAGCTTTTCATTAGACTAAAGAAATATTTCATTAAAGCATTTAATAATGTCAATGATTGAAGTGAAATTAATTATTATTACTCCACAGTAGCCTCTGTATCGAAATGTGGTGGCAGTATTAATTATTCTTTTAGCCTTTTCTTTATAACATATTTTCCCTTTAACAACAATCTCATTTCACTTAAAACTTTTAGTTGTTTAGTTGTAAGGATTTACTAAAGGGATACAATTGTTTTGGGGTAAAGCACAAACGCAAACAAAACTTAATTGGCCCTTCATTAAATGGAAACGTTAAGAAAGGAAAAATAAAATAGAAAAATAGCTAAAGAAAAAAATAATACTGTAGCAAAAATTATTAAAATGAAATTAATTTATTAAGTTTACCCAAGAACTAATAAATATTTTTTTTTCATTTACTGATAAAATATTATCTGAACTGAAAAAAAAGCAATAAAATAGTTAAGAAATTTGCCAGCCATAACGAAATGAAATAAAGAAATACAAAATTCTTTGTTTTACTTAATTTTTTTCTGTGATATATTTTCCTACAAATGTTGATAACATTTTATCTAATACAATTTGATAATTAAGCAAATTGAATAAAAAACAAATAAAATCAACTAGTTTAATTATTAGCAGGAATGGGAAATTAAGATTTTATATTTTACTTTTTTTAATGAAAATACTACAAGATTAAAAATGTAATTTAACTTTAATTATTTAGAGTCTATTTTGCACAGACCAAAGAAAACCTCTACGAAAGACAGCTAATCACAAACTTAACACAAGATATGAAATAAATACTTTAAAATCATATTCGATTTCTGATTGTCACCCACCTTATTTTAAGGATCTTTTGTTTTAAACATGGGTTTTTTATATTTTAATGAGCTAAGATATTCTTTCAACTGATGGCAACAAAAATTAAATAAAATTTTTTTTCTAAACTTTAAGTAAGATGTTTGAATACCTATGATCTACAAATTAATTGTCAATTATTTTAATGTGCTTTTACGGTGTGCACGCTGCACTAAATTAGCATTCCAAAAATCTTTTCCATTTTTTTAAGATTTTTGAGGTACGTTGAAAAAAAAAAAAGAAATACTACAGACACATAAACACATAAAACACATACTTAAAAATCATCATTCACTGGCATGTGTTTTTGCCATATTTGCAATTCGTGCTTTCTCTTATAAAACGTGAATATTAGGGAGGTCTAATTTTAAAGATTTAGAACAGAACAGAAGTTAAATTAACACAAAATATCTAAAGTATCAATACTTCTCGATAACAACAAAAGCAATTTGAAAGAAAAAAGCAGACAGCTCTTATGAGTAAAGTTCTGTGAAAATTCAACTTTTGAGTTGAAAACAGTGACTTGTAAGTGATTTGTTTACATGAATTTGTTGAGAATATAACAACCACTGACTGACATTAAACAAATCAGAAGTACGAGTGACGCAAATTCTCTTTTATCTATTTTTTTGTGTACTCAATACAAAAAACAAAGAAAGAAGTAACCAACATTTTTGTTTTGAACTTCTGTTTTTATAAATATTTCTTACTTTTTTCTTAACAAATCGCAGGTTTTTCTTTTTAAAATTTTCAATAAATTCTATTGTTTGCTAGCTATTTCAGCAGTACACACACTCCCGTCAGGTAGCAGACTAAAATGAAAAAAAATATCGTATTTTCCCTTACTAGCCCATTAATATCCAACGGATCCATTGTAATTGAAAATTTTTAAAATTATTTTGACTCATCCAACAAGTCAAAAATCCTACACACAAATCATATGTGTATGAAAAAGTACTCAATTACACATTCGATGCGTTACCTTCCTAATGTATTTATAGAAAAAATAGAATTTAAAAAAATATATAAAGTAAAAAATAAAAATAATGCCAAGTGCATCTAATATAAAAGAAGAGCATTCATCAATAAAGTTTTGTGCGTGATGATTTTAATATTTTTACCATTTTGTATTTTTCTATTTTTTTATTTTATTTTGAATATATTATTTTATTGTATAGAATTTAAGTACGTTTATTCATTGATTTTCTTTACAATACAGTGATTGAAAGGTATTTTATTTAAGGAATGTTTGTGTTTAAAAGAAAAAAATTCAAAATAATAAATCATTCGCACACAAATATGGAGTTATTTGAAGAAAAAAGGGTTTAAAAATATAATTCATTCATGAATATATATGTATGCACTTGAGTAGAGTACGAGTACATTCACGTAACTTATTTAATTTTGATCTCCTTAACAATTGTTGTTACATGAAAAATTTTAATATATTGAATGCAATGATACGTGTTATTAAAATATTTTTACAAGAAGCATAAAAAACGTTTAATGTAAACTTTATGCAGTCCATAAAATAAGAATAGCACTTTCTTATGTGAATAAAGCTACTACATGCGTATCTGAGCCTTTAAAAAAAAATTGAAATATTAGATTTTCTCATATCAATCACTCTTTCAAAATAAGATTTTTGATTTATTGATATTAAATAATGAGGTCTTATATTATGACAATGAAAATTAGTTAATTAAGAAACCACCTATTACGAATAAGCAAACAAAATTTAAAATATTTATGCAGTGTCAAAAACACTTGTACAAACTAGCAATGAAGTGATAGACAACAAGCTTGCCAATAAAAGGTTTTAATAGAATTCCAAGACCACTACATATTCTTAGAAAATAAAATTTCTAATTTTGTAGCAGCTGAAATTTGAAAAGTTCTACAATTATTTAACAGAGTGTATTTTTTCCTTGATATGCACTGCATAGCGAACGAAAGTCTTATTTATGCACAAAAGAACTCGCTTGCAAGTAAATTGTATTAAATAAATTTTGTTTTTATAAATATTTTAAAACATATTTTACCATAAAAATCATTTCACAACATCAAAATTAAAAATCGTATTCAAATACGAAATTCATAAACACATTTAATTTTTTAATTGAAATAGCACCTATCACATAAATCGTAAAACCAAACACGTAATTAATATTTGCGTAAGAGAAAAAAATAAATTTTTTTCGCAGGGAACATGAAAAGAAGCAAAATATTTTACGATAACAATTATAGACTTGAATAAAAAATTATGGAAGACCACATAAACTTAAGCCAAAGTTTGCTAAGAAATATTTTTTTAATAAATTTTTCCTGTGAGATTACAGATAAAATAAAGTTTATAATGAATTAAATATGAAGACAGATTAAAAAAATAATTAAAAACAAATTAAAAAAAATATTATATTTATACCAATTTATTTTTCTTAAAAGAATTATTATTATCATGGGCTATGAAGCTTTGGAAAAGAAGTTACTGGTTTATAAGTGCATAAAGGTACGAAAAACCAGTTTTGGATATGCTTGCAAAATTCCAAAAACAAGTTCCTTGTTGTACTCGACAGCACCGCACTTCCCAGAAAAAGAATATCACTTCCCAGGTTATTTTTAAACATAACAAAATCAAAATTAATTTTCGTATTTTGTTTTTATATGCACAACCAATGTACGAGAAAATTAAAGCTTTTAACGAATAAGATCTTAAATATCTTAGCAAGACTTGCACAACCATTTATATTTATTTATGATTTTACGTTAGTCTTAAATAAAATTTTCCTTAGGATTATCCTACATACTAAAAATATTTTCTTTTTCTTTTTGTTTTGTTCTTATTTTAATTTTTATTATTATTATTCTATTGATGACAATGTTTACAAGGATTGTATTATATTTATGTATAGTTTACACCGAAGGAAAATTAATTAAATTATTTTTAGAAAGTACAAAAGAGTTTGAAAAGAGAAAATTATTGTTTATTTCAAATCAGGAGAAGAAATTCTGAAAATAGAAAAAAAATATTATTATTATAAATTATGGTTTTTATTTTATTTTTTATTATAGGCTCTAGGTCTAGAGCCTATAATAAAAAATAAAATAAAAACCATAGAAGTTAAAGGTCGACAAAATTATCAAATAAATATTATTATAAATTAACAGAATGTTTAGAAGAAATCAACATTAGCTTCTTTCTTCCTTCATATAGCACTTCACAAACTGTTTCTTTACCAATTGCAAAAATAAGTCGATCCATAAATTTTTTAGGACAGAAAAGTATGACCAACTCAGAATAAAATTGACAATATAATTTTTTAAACTCGATTTTAGTTTGAAAACAATAATTTATTAATTTTTTCAAACTCGATTTCAGCTTAAAGAGAATAATTTATTAAGTTTCTGTCCAAAAAATTAAATTTTTTTTAATTCAAAAAAAAATTTTTGTCTTAAAAATTAAATTTTGGAAACGATGTATACATTCTTATGCTGAGTAAATGTTAAAAAGTTATAAGCATACTTGTTAATTCAATTTCAAAAAATAAAATCCACAAAAATCGTACAAAATTTACGTTTTATGAAATTTTTGGCTGTTCCAAGCTGGTGTCTTTATGGTCCTTAAAATGTTAAAATTTGTTTGATATTTTTATAGACAAATATAAAGAAATAATTAACATACTAAATATGTAAATAGGTTATGACACTATGGAAATAAATAAGCGATATTTTACCTAAAATTTTTTTTTGCTCCCCATTTTTTAAATTGTCATTTTAATTTTATTTGTGTATGCTTATAGCTTAACAGTTTTGTTCATCACTGTTACACTTTTTACATCCCAACTTATATTTTTTTTCATTACGTTAATGAAGCCATGACAACTCAGACAAGGCAATAATGAATTTTTGCTTCAACATCAACTGACTGGTTATTGTTTATTATTTTTATTTTTTTTCTATACCCTTCACAAAAAATTAAAAGGTTATGCAAATGTAAGCTTGTGATTCCGTTTGTAATTTCTACACCATATATACATATATTCTGGATCCTCATGATATCCGTCTGTCTGTCTGTCTGCCTCTCCGTCAAGTCGTTGAAATTAACTTTCTGAAGTCCCTAGGCAACGTATAAAAAAGTTTAGTACACCAATTTGTCAGTTGTTTCTGTCAAATTATTACTATTATAATTCAGCTAGATCGGTTGATAAATGGCGGAGTTGTGAGTCAAAAACCAAAACTACCTCTATATTTAACCATTCTTTGAGTGTAATTTTTGCATATTTTGTTAAAACAACGAAGCGGATAAAAAAGCTTGGTATGCAGTTTTGTTTGAAATATCAGTCATAATATCTGTGGTAAAAATGAGAGCCATCGGTCCAGAAATGGCTGAGGAATATATAAAATACTATTATATATTATATAAATATTATATATTATATAATATTATATATTATATAAATAGTATCTAGAACAAAACTCATCTAGATTGGCTAAGCTATGAGTTCGAAATCACACAGTCTTATTACAAATAACAGTCGTAATGTCTTTGCAAAAAATTAGAAAGATCGGTACAGAAATGGACCAAAAAAACCCAAAATACAACATTTCACATTTTCAATAACTTATGTTTTGTTTTTACTTTTGCTTCGTTTTTTTTGGAAATTTGTAAACTGTCACGTGCGTAATATTTTGTACACACAAACACGAAACCTAAAAAGGTGTATGGGTGTGTGTGGTTTTTAATGCCTTGAGAATAATAGCATTAAGAATGCAGATATCTTTATGAAAGAGAGTCTATTCGATTTTTCTCCATAATTAAATAAGTTTCCCTTAAAATTTTTTACAAAAATTTCCAAAATTAAATGAAAATAATTTTTTTTTGAATTCCAATTGAATATCTTTCTTAGAATTTCTTTTGTTATTAATTGAAAAATTGAGTGCTTGCAGACATTTTATTGCTTTTAAAAATGAGGTTCTCAGAAAGGATTGTTTCTTAGAACTCGTTAATTTTAGTTTCTTGAACTGAAATTAATTATTTATTTATTATTATTAAAAAATAGGTATTCTAAAAAAAATAATTTTTATCAATGTTTGTCGTTTCCTTTTTTTTATAACTTTTTAATTGTTAGTTTATATGACTTTTTTTTATTGAAAGGCTTGTTTATTAAGTTGAGGTGGTATTATAATATATAAATAAAAATTTATATTTTTATCGATATTTCTTTCCAATAATAAATAAAGAAATTCTTATATTGAATATGACCTTAAGCTTAATAAACCAAGTGTTTCAGTTACATACATTTTTGAAGTGAACCATAGAATATTACTAGTTGGTTCACATATCATTTTAAAGGGGAGGTTGTCTAGTTTTCTAATCTATCGCTCAAGTACTCAGAAAAATCTTTGGATTCTTTAAAAAAAATATTTGAAATTTTATCATACCCCAGTACTCTTCTTCTAATAGATTTTTACCATTCTCCACTTTGCCGAGGTAGTATTCCCGATTTTGTTCAGGAAAATTACCAAAATCAAAAAAAAAAAATTAATCTGTAGGCTCTACACTTTCTGGAAGCGTTTTAACATTTTAAAAAAAATTCGTAGTTTTTATTTTATGACTCAAAACGGAAGCTGGCAAAACCCTTCAGAGCAATAGCATTGGAGTATATGAAAATTAAAAAAAAAAAATTTTTAAATAGTTCAAAGTATTTATGTTGTAGATTACAAATGGAGATGATCTCCCGAAATAATTTATGGTTCTTTCGGAAGTTTCTAAAATAGCTCAGAGCAACAGCACTGCGGTATATGAAAATTAAAAAAAAATTTTTTTAAATGATCCAAAGTAATATCTGAATATTTGGTTGGTAGGTTACAAATATTGATGATTTCCGCTAAACTACTACTAAAAACTTGCAATATTTAAGTTTACAAATACTTACAAACGTAATGGGGTACGTTAAAGCATATTTAACGCGGCCTATTCATCTTCACTCAATTAATTTTTTCTATGGTTTTGATATTATTGAAGAATGTGGAAAGTGAAAAATATTAATATTTCGCTAACAGAGTGAAGGGTGTATAAGACTCGGTACAGCCGAATTTAACTTGTTTTATTTTTAAGAAGAATATGTAAAATAAAATTATAAATATTTGGCTACTATACAGTACAATATAACTTGTTTTATTTTATTGTATTCGTGTTGCTCAATTTTTCCTTTCGTTTATAGGGTTGTTGTTATTGTTTTTGTTTTACTATTTCATAAAATTAACTAATCATCATTTGATGGCCAAAATCAATACACAAGAAATAAATCATAGGGTCTTAGTATTTTATTTTTATTTATAATTAAATTCTCTTGTTACGATTATTGAATTACAATTGCAAAATGAATTTTGTTTTCTTACACAAAGTGAATTTTTCAAATGAAGGACAACAGGAAATTAAAAAAAAAAAACAAAAGAAGAAAAAAAAAATAGGAAAAGTAGTTTTTGATTTAGGAAACTATTTCAAGGGGCATACTAATTGCATGAAAATAAATTGTAATTAAATCATTAAATGTATATGAGGGTCTTTTTATCAATGGTGAGTTTGATTTGCACTTATCTGCATTTTTTGTTTTATTCTCTCTTTATTGTTATTTTTTAAAGGTTAGTAGGTTTTTAGTGTAAAAATATTGAAATCTATATAGAAATAAAATTCGATTTCTGTTAGTTTTTTATTTGGCTGTGTGTTTGTTCGTTATAAAAAATTTTTCTTTATAAAAGGATGTGTCTGAAATTTGTTACATATAGTTTATTTATTTTAAGGAAGGACCAACCACACTCACTATTATCTATAAAATTATCATTCAATATTTAAATATAAAAAATTCCTTAATATTACTTCACTTTAAAACTAAATTTGGTTTTTATATAAATTTGGATATAATTAATTACATCCCACAGAGAAATATATATATTTTTAATTAAAAAAAATCCAGTGTTTAACTAAAATTTGATTTCTATTTTCTATTATTAACATTTTTTTTTTTTTAATTTTCTGTTAGAGCCCATTTTAAAACAACAACACAAACCATATAAATACTTGCATGTTATGTACTATTAAATTGACATGAATATCATTATTTTCATCAGTTTATGATGATTATTGTCATAAACAGAAATTCCATCACAACAGTAGTCATAAACATGCAGCATGAAACGCAATAACAACTAAACGGTGACAGTTATGGATCATATACGACAATACATTTGAATATTTCAAATGGTATTGCTGTTGATGTTTGAGATTTACAAATGAAATTTTACCCAAAGACAACTAAAGCTGACGTTCTCAGCAGTTGGAGAAACCAACAAACGAACCGGTAGCCAATCATTATAGTATAAACAAAGATACACACACCAGAGTGTAATTATATAAAACGTACGAAATTGACGCAACTCACACATAAAGGCAATAAAATTTTAAATGCAGTTAGTTTGAAGGATAATAATGACGATAATGATGACAATGTTGAAGGTGATGACAATGGCTAACGTGGCAATAATCATTGAATCATTTTGGTTTCGGTTAAGAGGTTACAAACATATGAAAAGCATTCGTTGTATGAGTGAATATATACATACATACACATTTAAGTGCACAATTGTTTGTTTGGCCGCTACACTTTGTGGGTAAATGACACAAGGCATGATTGTATACCTACTCGCACACCAATAAATGGTTGTTGGTGTTGGCTTAAATTCACTGTTTTTTTTATTGGATGTTTAAAATATGGGTTTTCGTTTAAACCAAACTTCTACTTGTGTATGCAAGTGCGTCGCACCCCATATAAGAATAGAAAAAAACAGAAGCTGTGCTCACTTGGGTATTCTGATATGGCCCCTTTGTGATACCTGTATAAGAGGAAGTTAAGAGAATTAAATACATACAGAAAACATCTTCAGTTGTGAGACCTTATTTTGTTTACAATCAAAAATTCATTTGTGATAATCAAATTTTTCAGTTGTAGCAAATACAATTCGATAATACAGATCAAAAATTGGTTTTGTTAAAAATATTTTAAGCTGTAAGACCGATTTTCTATTGTTAAGATTAAAAAATTCGATTATCACAAATTGATTATAACAGATTGATTGGAAACAAATTTAATTCTCTGTTGTAGGAAGACAGATAGAGGAAATGATAGTGCATCACTTAAACCAATTGCTACTCCTAATGAAGCCATATAGCATGTAGGCCATTATAGTCGACAGCGCAGTGAAACCCTGCAGGTAGCGCTCTATAAAGTGGAGCTTGCTTTGCTTCTCCAAGGCAAAACATCGGCAGAGAAGGTATTCTACAGTTTCCTGCTCTCCTCGTTTTTACAATTTCTACGGTAGTCGTTTGATGGCAAATTCATTCAACTAACACCACTATATTTCTCAACTGGGCTCTCTGGATTCCCAGTAAATCTTTGCTGCGATTGCTATCTAGCCTTAGCCAGATCATCCTCACCGTATTGCATGACCGTTTATCCCTTCATTTGTACTGTGCTCTTGGCAAAAATATGCTTTTTATCTACTGTTTACAGACCGAGAGAAGGTTACTCCAGGTCATATCAGCATTCTGCTCTGGCAGCCAAAACCTTCCCTTACCAGGTTATCCGTCCTACAATTAGCTACTGTGGTTAAATTTCCACCACCCTATTTAAGGATATTCTTCATTCTCGGACCAGATCGAATATCAAATAGACATCCACTAAAGAACTAATTGCAGCTTGGCTGTCTTTACAAAAGCGAATATTCCTGCCATAGACAGCCTGTTGCTTGCTTTATAGCCATCAATTCAGCTTGTACAATCGTGGAATCTGAAGGATATACTTCAATAGTAACTGACTTTTATGGTGTAATAAAATTAAAAAAACAAAAAAAAACATCTTAGGCTCATATTCACGATATGTAGTTAACTATTGTCTATAGTTCAGTTAAATTTTGCCATTAATCTAATAAAAAATTAATATTTTTTAACCATTTATTAGAGCACTGAAATATATATTTCATTAATTCAAAGAAATATTTTTTTAATGAATAAAATAATTTTATTAATTCAATGAAAAGTATTTCATGAATTCACACAATTTATAAAATACTTCATCTAATCTTTGAAATAATTTTAAATAAAATAATTTCATTAGACTTCGGCCATGTTTTACTTTTAATTAAAAAAAAATTATGAAATTTATGAATAACTTTTTCTAAATTCTTGAAATTTATGGTAGCAAATAAATCATAACCAACGTATGGATGTATTAATTTAAATATTTCGATAAGTTTACTTATTTACCTAAAAATGTGCTTAGAAAACAAGCCCCATAACAAATAAAATTATTTATATTTATTTTTCTTGAGTTCTACTGGCAGGGCAAAAACACTTGTATACAAAAGGTTTTTTTTTAAATATTTTTTATTCGAATTAGTTTTGTTGTAGTAAAAATTTTATTTTTAAATTGAATTTCTAAAAATGCTAAGAAAATAAGTGATGAAAAAAATCAATTCAAATAAAATAAATTTCATATAAATATTTAGGAAATGTTGGTTGTTGTCGTTGTTGTTAAAAATTTTTTTTACAAGTTTTGTATATCGTGTAGTTGTTGCTTATATATTTTTGTATGCTCTATGCAAAATAAGTAAAATTCTATGTAAATTTTTTTGTTATTTAAGCCACTCGAGAATTCATTTGAAAAAGAAATTATATACATTGATTTCGTATTCAGACATAAGGATTTCCCCAAATAATCTGCACACAAACACAAATAAAAAAAAAAATCAATCCACTTACGCATACACAGGCATGCAAATAAACATATCTACTGACATTTTACCATTGACAACATATTTTAGCATGAAATTCATTCACTTAGATACTCGTATAGTGTATGAATAAAAATTTTACAAAATTTAAAAAAAAAAATGCTTAAAAATGCGTAAGATTTTATTTTATTTTATACACAAAACGCACAAGACTAAAGGGCGGAGATCAATCGAAAAGGTTTATTAAAAATTGTTTTTTGCTTGAAGCTAAGAAGTAAGTTTTCTAACTTTACTATGCAATTAAATAAGGAATCAAGTCCTCGTATTCTCTATGAAAGTATTTATTCTTCTTTGAACTTTCATAGTTGTTCTCATAATACAAGTCTTATTTGTTTTGGCGTATGTGTGTGATTTCGACATTAACAAAGTACGTCGAACTCATTAAATAAGACTTTTATAGTGAAAAAAGGGGTGTGGAAAACTAATTTTAAAAGCTCAGAATTTTTTATACTAACAAGGTAAGATACTGACATATTACTCCAAAAGCGTGTAGCTTCTCTAGCTAATTTTGTTAAAATGTTTAATGATGTCTTACTCGTACAGTAAGTAACAGTCTAACTCGGAATTTTGCTACTCTAATTAAGGGTCGTTAGGCTGCCACATATACCAACAGTCTAACTCTTAGTACTTATTACTTGTTATTTGAAAGAAAATACCTTTAGGTTAATAGCATTTGAATATTTTTACAAAATTTGTAAGAGTCTATTTCTCTACAAGTGAGCTGCATAAATATGTATTCCATTATTCTGCAAACATTCAGCAAAAACTGTTACTGACACTTTAACGAAAAGAATTTTCAAGTCGTATGTCCGCAAGCACTATTTTCCTCATAATATCTACTCTTACAAAATATATTTTTCCTAGTTATAAAATTGTCCATAGCAAAAGCACAAGCAACATTTAGAAAAAAAAATGCTCTAAAAATTTTCTTTACTTATTTATTCACTCCTTTCATTCCTTAAACACACACCATCCTGTAGACACATAATTATCCAAAAAATAAAATAAAATCAATTTGTTGTTACTACTTGAATCACTAACAATATCTGTTACTAAATATTCATGGAAACGGAAAATATTTTCATATTTTTGTAAGAGCATGTAGTTTTATTTATTTTCGGAAGCTTAGTACAGCTATACTGGTGAAGTAAAATGCTGCTGCCAAAATCAGTTTCTTTTTTAAATATTTATAATGCAAATTTCCTGTTGAAACTTTGTGATTTTATATGTATGTATGTGTGCGTATGTTTTTGACATTTAGCTTTTGTGTGCTCCCTTTAACTAAAAAGAACATTCCATATACCCACAGCTCTATTATAAAGCTTGTATTTTTTTGTAAACGCTTGAAGGCAGATTAACAAGCAAGTGATGATGATAAATAATTAACTATTAGAGGTAATAGGGTGGCAGTGGTAACATAATTCAGTGCGCCACATTTAGGTCAAGATTAGTTAATTAAATTATAAAGTCGTCCATAAACTAAGAGAATTTTTTATTAAAAAAAAATAATTATAAATAAATAATAAAAATAAGTATAATTTGGTAAATCTATACATGGTACTTTAGCAGGGCATATTGTTTATTTAATGCCAGAAAATGAGCGTAGTACAGCTAACTTTTTTTAAAGTTCTATATTACTTTAAAAAAAAGTCCCCGACTATGCAAACTAAATTTGTCTTTATCTTATTATGATATGCCAAAATATACATATCAGTGAAAGGAAAGAAAACATTTGTTTTTATTTTTATTTATATATTTATTGCTATTGTCATGTATTCATTCAAAAATAATAATGAATGTTGCTGCTTGTTATACATTCATAGTTTTTGTGAATGGTTTTTTACATGTATGTAAAAAACTCAAAAAACATTCAAAACATTCGTTCAATATTCGTTGTCATTTTTATACCCTTCACTGTAAGTAAGAATTTGTAAATCCGTTTGTAATTTCTACACTTTACATGGGAGATCCTATAAAGTAAATATATTCTGGATCCTTATAAGTAGCGGAGTCAATTTAGTGATGTCCGTCTGTCCGTCTGTATGTTGAAATCAACTTTCCAAAGTCCCTAGAAGACCTACAGATAAGTTTAGCTAATTTATTAAGATTGAAGTCGTATTATAAAAATATAATTTTATATCGATATTTCTCTCCAATAATGAATAAATAAAGTTTTATAATACGATCTCAAGATAAATAACCCATCCGTTCCAATTATATAATTTTTTGTGTATTTTTTTGATAATTAAGAAGAATGTGGAAAGTGAACAATATGAATATTTGGCTAACACATGGAAGGGTATAAAAGACTCGGCACAGCCGAAAAAAATTTGTTTGCAAGTACCTATTTCTTTCTTAAAATTTTGTCACAATTTTTAATTGCATACAAATATATATGATTGGCCACGGCCACAAGACAAAAAATATAAAAAAACACTCATTCATAGCTATAGTTATTCAGTAAATGACTTCTGGATAACGGGGCCTGAGCATTTTTTAATACAATTTTTTGCACGAGTTCCTTCTTTTTTTTGTGTGCTTGTTCTAACTCATTTGTTTGTGGGAGATCTCTCTCTCTCTCCCTATATATATATATATATATATATGTAGCAATGTCAACTGTGTATGTGCTCTCACTCTCCCTCTCTCTTCACTCAGAGAGATTTAGTATATTAAAAACAGTTTGTTTACATAAATAGCTATAACTCATGTTGTGTTGTTCTATTCTGATACTGAGAGAAATTTTTTGGAAATTTTGTCGTTTTTTTTTTTTTGATACAATGACTACACTCATTATTAGTGTGTTTAATAAACAGTTACTTTTTAGTAAACTAAACCAAAAACAAATATATGAGAGTCCAAATTTGTCATTACAAGAGAATTTGATTGGTGGACAAGTGCAAAAATGGATGATGAGCTAAGAATGTTTAAATGTGTGTAAGAAATTACTTTGAATTACAGGAGTTTGTTGATTTTTTTTATATGTAATTAAAGGTAAATTGTAAATATTAAAATTACTTGAGGCTAGATGGTAATTTAACTTAATAATAATTGTTTAACGAAATATAAGATTATAGATTTTTAAATGATAATTAATTTGTTTTAAAAAATACATCAGGAAGAAGATGGTGCGGTTCCATGGATTAGTAGGGACTAAAACTACTCTCTTAAATTACAGTTTATATGCTTCCCTTTTAAATAATTAAAATTGGTATTTTAATAAAATATATTGAATTTTTTTTAAGTAACATCGGTGACGTCATTCAACTTAAGTCAGAAAATTCATTACGAAACACAAAACACTACTGACTTCTTTTTAAAAATATTAATGGCAAAAATGCTGTCACGTATACGAAGTAGATACCTGTTGAAAGAAAATTATTTTCAGCAGTAATTTAATTATTAATTTTTAGTTTACTTAAAAAGAATGGGTGAAATTAAAAATATGAATATTTAGCTACCACAGTGAAGGGTATAAAAGACTCGGCATAGCCGAATTTAACTTGTTTTTTTTTAATTTTATTAAAAATTAAGCCTATGAAAATTAAAGAAAAAAATCCGATATTTTTCACACAATTTAAAAAAAAAAAATACAAGAAGTAAAATTTAGAAAGTCTTTATTTAATTTAAAATAGGAACATATAACAAACACAAAATTTAGCAAGCTCTTTCCACATCTTCCGAACAGAAATATTGTTCTTAAAAATTTTTTAAAAAAAAGTATTCTGCAGCAAGACAAATCCATTTTAATTTAGGGAGTATCAGCTTAAAAAAATACTAAAAAAAATATAGTTGATAAACTGAT
Organism: Thelaira solivaga; assembly: GCA_947397855.1. NCBI lineage: Eukaryota > Metazoa > Arthropoda > Insecta > Diptera > Tachinidae > Thelaira > Thelaira solivaga. The sequence goes on along the minus strand of OX377612.1, from coordinate 61,132,430 downwards.
ATCATGTAGACACTAGACTCAATATTTTCTTCAGGACATTTTCTTTTTTCGAGAAAAAATAATAAAAAAATTAATTTTAACATTATAACTATTCATACTATTCGTTGTCTTTTGGGTGTTTTTTAAGTGCTTTAAATAATTTTATAAAAAACAGTCAATGCATTCATTCATATTCATTACACTCACTTTTTTTAATTGTTGCCATGCATTACTTTTATGAAATTATGTGAATTAACAGCAATATATTCGTTTTTTATGATGTGATTCAAAAGCAACAAATAAGGCAATCACTCCGTGCTCTGATGCATATAATCACGTATTTAATAAAAAAAATTGTACACTTATAACAACAAATACTCTTTAAGCAATAAAATATTGTGATAATAATTTATCATTAAAACACCTAATCAAACATATTCTATAAACAAGAAATAAACACACACAAATTAAGAAAAAAAATTTAGAACAAATACCTAAAGCAAACAAAAAAAATTATAATAATAATTTTCTTTCTATTTAAAGTGAATATTTGCTTACGCTATGCACCTGAAAAAAACTTTCACTTGAGAGCATAGAATTAAAGCTACTACTAAAGAATTTTTAAAAGTTTTTATATAAAGTGATCTCAAATTGTTTAGTTTGATACAATTTTGTGTATTAGCCTCGCAAAATTCCAAATACTACTGGGATCTTACAGAAAACTTTATTCAGTTTAATTTCCTGTTCATTTTAAAAACAAAAAATATTTTTTTTTTTAAATATACGAATGAAATTTTTTATAACTATAATTTTCTTTGATACTTCCTTAATTTGAGATTAACTTTAGGGTTAAGCTGCTAGTTTTTCAGTACAGACTTGTTATTGAAATTTTATTTTAAAGTCTATCACAATTTTTTTTTTTTTTTTTTTTTTTGATAAGAGCATAAGAATGAAGAATAATGAAAGGTGGAGCTTTCTAAGAACGCGTAGTATGTCACACACCTTAAATTAACCTAAATTAAAATTATCTGTTTATATTTAAGGTTATTATCTTTTTTTATTAAGCAAATAAAAAATTATTTATATAAACAGCGTTAATAGTATGTCTATGTGTGTGTTAAATTAATATTAAATAATTAAGTCACTTGTTCTATTGACTTACTTACTTATTTATCAAATTTTATAAATAGATAACTGAAATTAATTTAAAATTTTAGCAACGCTTTTATGAATTAGAATTCCACAGAAATTGTTTCCATTTTCTGCTATTTTTTACAGCTACGGGAAAACCAAAATTTCAAAATGTAAAAGTTTTTAAAAATGTAAAAAATTTTGTTGATGTTTTTCCTTTTGAAATTTTAAAGACAACAAGTACAAAGATGCAAGTCTTGTTTTATTTTTAAAATTAACAAAAAAAAATCTTTATTTATAGGTGAAAAACAACAAACCACTTCAAGATTTATTAAAAAGAATAGATATTCAGCAAGGAAGTGCTTTGCACATTTTAGCAGAAATAAAGCCCCATTCATTAGGTTATAAAAATTAAGCTGCACAGCATGCAATCTTCGATTAAAAGTGTGTCTGCGATACTCTTTCGAAAAAGATCTCCGAATTGAAAAATCGCACAAGTCTAACGATATATAAAAAATATTTTGGTAAAATGCATGTCGGAAACAGATCTAATAAAATTTTCTAGAACGATTTTAGCAAGTTATGAAACGAGACAGCATAACATATACTCTGTCACTGTAAAAGTCTAATTTGGATCTATTTTCGTTAGGTCCTCACTACCTACAACCGTCAGATATGGCGTAAAAATTTTCCGAAAAAGTCTTTAAATTCTTAATGAACACTAGACTTAAGCTATAAACATAATTGGAATAAATAACGACTTTTTTAATTAATAACACAATATATTAAATAATTTTTTTTTATATTTTTTCTTCTACAATCATGATCACGATTAAAAACTTTTATGCTGTTCGACATGATTGAATCTAAAAACCAAAATTCACACACAAAAAAAAAAAAAAAATCCCGATTTTACTCGAAGATGTGCTACCGTTAATTTAATTCCTTTCATGTTTGTGTTTTTAAATGTCGAAGAACTGTCAGGGTCTGTTCAGCAAAATGCGAACAAAAGGTTCGTTCTCATAATTGTATTGAAAAAATTATTTTTTTTCGTGTATTATTTTTGTATTCAATACAATTTTTTATAATGTCTCGAACCTGCTTCCTTCAAAAGTTGTGCAAGAGTTTTAGTCTTATTATTCATTTGTCTGATTTGATTGATTATACTTAGAAATACCAAAAATTCTATTTTTTAATGTCTCTGTTATCCACTTCCTCATCACCAGGAATATACAGAGAATGAATTCTTACACTTTTTCTGATTGATTACCGCGCAGAATCATTCGCGTTTGATCATTTTTAGCCATAAAAACAACCATTTTATTGTTTAGAATAATCCTACCGGCCAAATAAACCTTAATCGACTTGAGTAGTTTCTAATGCAAATGCTACAGTTAGTGCGGCTTTACCTCATAAAAGTAATAATCTTTAAAAATAAAAATTAATTTCTAATAGCAACTGCTATTTAACCCTAGAATATTATACTTATTTTTTGTACACTAACGTCATCTTTCGTCATTTTGACTACGACCTATTTCAAGGAACTATAAAATATGCCATGAGCGAAAATATTTACCAAAATAGATTTATTATTCATATTTAGTTCTTTTTTAATCAATAAATAAAGAAATTTATATATTTTTTTCAATTCTTAAATGTAAAATTAACATTGCAAAATCTTCTTTCAATTGGCATTTTTTTTAAACAAAGCTATACAATACGACACATCATAGTTCGTCACTTTGACTACGGCAAGAAATAAAAAGCGAAAACAAAGCGCTTACAACGCGCGCAGTTCGCTGCATATCTATGTCCATTAACAGCTTGTTAGCGACTAACGCTATACGAAAAATGAGATCAAAACAAACAGAAAAAACAGGTTTTAATTCCAAAATAAAATCGGGCGTCGTCATTTTGACGAAAGATGACTTTCTAGGGTTAAAAATATCTACCCCCCCTCCCACGATTTCTTCAAGTCAAGAAAACTTACTTAGTAAAAATTTTTTAAGCTTAAGAGATGCATTAATTATTTTGAAAGGTAAAAAAAAATTATAATTTTTATTAAAAAATCCATATGTAGATAAAAATAAGCTGTAGTTTGCGAAAAGGTCAATTTATTTTTTTTATTTTTTAAAATGGCAACAAAACTGTAAAGCCAAACGATTGAAGTACTCTAGCCAAATTTTTAATATTTTGCTCTTGTTGCTCTAATCTTACTTTTTGTAAAGCTTTTTTCTCCTTTTGGTTTGTTCTAATATTCTTTTTCTCTGCAATTTTCTTCTTCTGAACGCTACTTTTACGCTGAAGACTCTTTTTTGTTTCTTTTAGCTTAGCTATAGTCTCTTTCTGTTCCTTTATAGTGGCCAATTGTTTTTTCTTTTTTTCTTCATCCTTTTTATTAGTGGAGTCAGTCTTGTCTTCTTCGTCATCAGGCTTGGCTTCGTCCTTTTTATCATCAAGCTTAGCTTCGTCCTTTTTATCATCAGGCTTTGGTTCGTCTTTCTTATCATCAGGCTTTGGTTCGTCTTTTTTATCATCAGGCTTGGCTTCGTCTTTTTTATCATCAGGCTTTGGTTCATCCTGTGCAGTGATTTTTGTTACAGCCAATGCCATAATAAGGCAAAATAAAAAACATGTAGACAATTTCATTTTTATTCAATTAATCTTTCTATTTAGTGAGCCTCGTTCTATATACTGCCACTCTCTACTTAATAAATTCAACTGTGCTTAATTATCAGGCACAATTGCCTTATTTATAGTAAAATTTGTACTACATACATTGCGCAAGGTGATTATTTTTAAATATAAAAAAAAAGGTTTTGATAACAAAACGATTGTGTTTATGCTTGTATAATATTTATTTTTAAAACAGAAATTATTTATATTTCTAAAGAGGGGAAAGGCATTAGAATTAAATTAAGGTTTTAAATTTTTTATTGAAAGTGTGTTAAAATTTCAGCTTTGCAGAGTAGGCAAATTTGAGATTCTAAAGTTAATTGACAGATAAATCAGAACAAGAATATTGAAGAATTTATTTTTTGCATAAGTGTTTGTGCATTAAATTTTAATATTGATTTGCTTTCTTTAATAAAAACACTCAAAGATCATATTACTATTTACAGTGACAAAAAAATTAGATAAAAAAAGATAAAGAGAACAATAGTTTTGCAAGCAACTTCCCTACATTTTATGTTGTCTCTTTCGAATAATTCAATAGCAAAGTTTTGATCCTGCATTATTTAGCTTTGCTGTATGCATTTTCTATGAGTAAGATAACTTTGACAAATAACTTTAATAAATAAATGATTTCTTATTACGTGTAATTTTTTTTTAATTTTTTAAGGTTTTTATTATTCAAATATCATGCATTAGAAGTACACACTTTCTACATATAATTAAATTTCATTTCATTTAAAAAAAAAACAAAAATTTAAAATTTCTTGTTCCTCAAATTTAAAAAGGAAAAAATTAATCATTCATTTTGCAAACAATTTTTTTTTAGTTTATTTCAATTGCACGAATTTTTAATAAAATTTTGTGCTTAAAAACGAATACTCTATCTAATAAATATTTTTATTTTATACAATAAAAAATATTGCAAAAATATTGATGGCATAATGTTGAGTTCGTTTTCTTATTTACATGTCGTAAATATTTTTAAAAGCACATTCGTGAGTATAAGGCCTTGTCAATTATTAATGAAACGATAATACTTGAGTCAACAGTAGTTTACCAGCATTTATAATTATTTGTTTCTTTTGGCGGTAACAAGCAAAACAAAAACAAAAAAAAAAAAAAGAGTTTAAAAGTGTAATAATTTTAATATGTTTCTCAAGGAGATAATATTTTAGTAAAATATGATAAACAACTAGTTTGATGTTGTTTGCCGATTCTTAAAAGTTCACTATTATGGATAATCACCTCTAATAAATCATTTAACTCCCGGGAATCATACCAAATGAGATCATAAAGCTGGACAGTTAAAAAGCATATGTTTATTGAGAGATTTTATCATGCCAACTACAGACTCTCTATTATGATTCCAATATTTTGCTATTTTATACAGGGTGGGCCAAAAGAAACCAAGAGGTGTAAAAGTTTAATAACTTTTTTGTTTATTAACTTTTTTTTATTTTTTCTTTCAGATTATATAATATAAAAAATTAAAATTTTTTTACACTAAGTATGAAAAATGATGTCTCTTAAATGACCACCGTTTTCAGCTTCGCACTGATGGGCTCTTTTTAGAGCATTTTCCATTACATCTTTCAAAACTTGGGGCTGTAGCGTTCGAATTTCTGCAACAATGTTTGCCTTGAGTTCAAGGATTGTCTCTGGCTTGTTCACATACACTCGCTCCTTCAAAAAACCCCAAAGAAAAAAGTCGGGTGCTGTCAAATCTGGCGATCGCGCTGGCCAAATAATTTCCGAATTTCGAGAAATTATTCGCTCTCCAAAAATTTGACTTAAAAGTGCCATTGTGTCTCGGGCAGTATGGGCAGTGGCTCCGTCCTGCTGAAACCACATACCAGGTCTGTTTTCAAGAGCAGGACGTAAAAAATTTTCTATCATAAAACGATACCGCTCTCCATTTACGGTTACAGCACTTCCATCTTAATTCTCGAAGAAGTAGGGCCCAATGACATTTTCAGATGTGATCTCACACCATACTGTACACCCGATGGGGTGCAATTGGCGTTGATGAATGGCTCTTGGATTTTGAGAACCCCAGAACCTACAGTTCTGGTTGTTAACAAAGCCATTCAAATGAAAATCAGCGTTAAAATAATTGATCTCTGGTTTAAATAATAAAATTCTATTGTTCTGGTTCTTTGTTCAGTTGTGAACCTCTCCATTATAAATTCTCCAAGTGTTGTCTATATAATCTGAAAGAAAAAATAAAAAAAAATTAATAAACAAAAAAGTTATTAAACTTTTACACCCCTTGGTTTCTTTTGGCCCACCCTGTACTATTTAGGGCAATTAGGATTTTGTAAGTCAAATATGAAGCTTTCCGTTAGATGTTAAAAAAAAAGTTTCGTTAACTATCCATCCAAACTTGAAGAAAAATTTGTAACAAAAAACCGTTAATTTGCCCCACAAAATTCTAACTTTAACTATCGAAAGTTGTAATAATCAAATATATAAGAATATAATTCAAAATAAACTTTTAATGTAGAAGTTTGAGTTTTGTCTTCTTAAGGGTTAATGCCATGCCTCATAATAAGACGTGTTGCTTTAATATAATTTTATCAGTAAACTGTTTTCTCCCCTAATAAAATCCGTAGAAATATTTGGCTGCTTTAAAAAAATTTTATGAAGGCTATTATATTACAAATAAATAAAATTTAATTAAATTTATATTTTGAATGGGAAAAAAATATGTTTAAAAATCCTGCACCCATAAATATAAATTGAAAAATTTTATGCACCATCAAAAAAAATTTGTTTAACAATTTTTGAGAGAAAATTAATTCGTCCATAATAAGATTTTCTGAATTCAATCAGCTTTTATAGACTAGAATTGCTTAGTATAGTGTTGTAAGTGCAGCAGAAATTCACAAAAAAATATTTTTATACGTAAATTTTCTTTGTTTTTCATGTTTTGAATAAGTATTCACTTAAAACCGACAGACAGGTGTATAAAAAATACTTACCACAGAAGCTGAACTGAATAAAAAACATTAACTTTATGTTTATAAATTGTTAATAAAAAAAAAAGTCCCAACTACAACAGCAACACAAGCTCACATGCATGTTTACAATACAGAAATATTAAAGGAAAAAAAAACCTTTTTTTTTTTTGTTGTGTAACCACTAGCAGACACTGAGTGTAATGGTATTTTATTTATTTATTTAATTTTTTTTTTCTTTTTGCCAAATCGTATTAAAGTTGTGTTTTTTTTTCTCTAGACACTTAAACATTTAAGGATTGTGGATGCAAAGGCAGCCGAAAGGTATATTTAGGTTAACATTAGAGAACTGCAAAATTCTTATTTTGCATGATTAAAAATTTTTCCACACAAACAAACAATTTGAGTAATTCTCGTGCATAACATTTGACTAAATCATGTGCGAAATACGATCTACGAGTAAGCAGAGGGGATATATATAATATACATTTTCTTTCTTTTTTTCTTTCACAAGCCTCTAGCTTTTATTTTGTTTTACCTTGTTATTTTTCTAAATTTCTTCACATGAATTTTAAATTATAAAAATTGGTCTTTACTATCATTTTTACTTTAAATTGCATACCAAATAACAAAAAAACTTAGTACCAGCGTGGGTTTAATCAAATATTATGCATGATTTTTCAACTCTCTGGTTAACATGCCTTTAAGTAACGATTAAGCATTTGCTTTAATATATATAAATAGAGTTAGACCAGGACCACACACAACAATTTTAGTTAGACAATTTATTCTGAATTCTCTTTTAAAATTGTCGTTTTGTTCACAAACAAATTTTTTGGTTCGTCAATTTTAGCATTATGATTCAGTCATTCAATCAGACTTTTTTTACATCTTTATAAAAGATACGAAGAGAGAACCAAAGTGATTGGGGGAGTACGAGAAAGTTTGTACTTGGTCTCATTCTTCTTTCTCCTCTCTCTCTCTCTCTCTCTCTCGCTCTTACAAAATCAAGTATTGCCCAATTAACATTGCTGTGTGGGGTGCTATCATTTATAAATTTTCTAATAATTTCTGAATGCTTTGTTAAAAAGCGTTCTTTAATTAAATAAAAAGTCTTAGTTAAAGCAAAAATAAATTAATGGGCTTATAAAATAATTGCAGATAATAAAAACATTTTCTTTTCATGCTATTTAAGTATTTCTTTAAAAAAAAGTTCACATTAATTAAATCAATTAAATATCAACTATTAAATTTATAAAAAGATTGTTCAAATTAACTAAATAAGCTTTAATTAATCCCTTAAATTTAATTTTAAATGAAATCAAATAAATTTTATTTTAATTCTTCAATAATCCCATTGAAAAGTTTAATTTTTTTTAATGGATTAATAAAATATATCGTTAATTCAATGAAATATTTATACATTTAATGAAATAATTTATTGACTCAATAATAAATAAATTGTTATTGATTCAAAGTGAATTCTTCAAAAAAAAAAGTGAATAAAGTTAATTAAATTTTTTATTCATATAAAAATTTAACTATTAGGCTAATTTTGCTTTTAACAAGTATAACACTGGTCGACAAAAAAAAACTTTTTGTGTGTAACATGAAAACTTTTGTCTTGCTATGTTTAGGACAATAATAAAATTAGAATGCTTCCAATACGAATAGTTTTTTTTGTAATTAGATGTTATATAAATTTAAAAAATTTGAGATTTTGTTAACAAAAGTAAGTTATTTTATTATGTTACAGTATTAATTTAAATAAAATTTTATGATTTTCTGCTGTATTTTGCTTCAGGTACATCTCGTTGTAATGTCCAACAGTAATCCGCTAGCATACGTGGACTCCACTTGCCCTGGTATCGTTTTTCCATGGTAGAAATGTCTTGGTGGAATCTTTCACCATGTTCATCGCTGACGGCGCCCAAATTTTCAGGAAAAAAGTCTAAATGTGAATGAAGGCAGTGTATTTTCAATGACATATTACAACCCAAAGCCTTATAAGCAGATAGTTTTATAGTCATTTGATCGGTGATTTCCTACAAAATTGAAAGTTACTTTCATGAAAGATTCCCAAGCAGATTTTTCCAAATCACTGAGTTTTTCTTTAAATATGTCGTCTTTCATCAATTGTCTGATTTGTGGGCCAACAAATATGCCCTCTTTAATTTTTGCCTCACTCAATTTAGGAAACTTTTCCTTCAAATATAAAAAGCCGTCACCACTCCTGTCCATAACTTTCTGGTGGTTCTGGTACAGGTAGTTCCTCACTATGAGGGATCGGTCTTTTAGCAGATGGCAGGTCAGGATATGTTATTTTATTTTTTGTTTTAATTGTGATACCTTTCGTATCAGTAACACAAAAATAACAATCAGATGAGTGATTCGTTGGTTCTGTCCAAATTACGGGGATTGCAAATGGCATAGATCGAGATCTCCTCGCCCATCCAGTAAGAAGACCCACACATGTAACACAGCAGATGTGTGGAACCTACGCTTTGTCTCACTGTCCGACGGCAAAGCCAAAATACTGTTCATATAGCTTAGTCACTAATGGTGTCAAATTCCTTCGCTGAGTTTTAATATATAACAAAACCTGTCAGGATCATTTTTGCACTTTCTTGACATTATTTAACAGTCGCTTAACTCAATAAATAGAAAAAAACACTTTACTATTCACATAAATAAAATCTCTGAATGCAAAAGTGGAACAAAAATGGTTAATTTTAAATTTTACAGGTAGTAGCTGTAACACGAAAACTAGAACTGATGGAATCAAAATAAATACGGTGATAAAATGAGGGTATTTATGTAATTCCAAATTGGTAAGTACCTTTCTTGTTACAAAATTTTGTTGACCAGTGTAATTTGTTCTCAACGAAATAAATGGAAAATTCTTTTTTTTATAAAAATATTAATCTTTATTTGTGCTTAATTCCAGAAATTGTGTTGGCTTTTAAATGTATTCTTTTACTCACGATATTTTGGAATTAAGCACAAATATATAATAATATTTTGTTAAGCTTTTAAATTCCAAATAAAAATTATTACACATAAAAATTTTATATTTTGTAGGGCTTTTTAGGTCTTTATATAAATTAAAAAAAATTTTTAGTAAATAAGTTTTTATTCATATTGAATTAGTTGTAAAACAAGCAAAGTCTCAGTTTTATATTTCATGTAATAATTAAGGAAAGCCCAGCAGTTTGTTTACTCATTTTACAAAGCTTTTTTATTTTTTAATTTAATATTTTGAAAAACTTATAAACTTTTTAGAACGCAAACAAATTGTTTAAAAATAAAAAGTATAAAAACATATAAAACTGAAGGGTAGATAAATATGTATGTATGAATGTGTACACGTGTTTCTATTAAATGTAGTCATCGTACATGCGAGTGTAAAAGGTGCAGATTAACTATAACTACTTTGTGATCTGTGCTGAGTTATGCTGAGCATTTAACAAAATTTAAAAACACTTGAACCTCATAAATTAGTCGCAAACAAACTAACAGCATAAACATTGCAACAAAAGGCTGTCTATTCACTCCCTTTTTAGTTACTCTTACATTAAAAAAGGATATACATTCTCTAGCATACACACACACATTCAAACTAAAGTAATAAAAGTATAGTTTTCGCTGCCGTGCTTGGTTTAGTTAAACGAGTATATAGCTGAGTATAGCCAGAAGGGCAATCTGTAAAGTTCAAAAATGTATTTTCAATCTAGTCTAGTTTATAATTTTTCTGAAACTGATACAAGGATTAAATAAATAGAAAAATGCTATTGCGCTTAAAGAATTTTGTTTAATATTTTTCAAGAAATGTCTAATACAATATTTTATCAAGTCAAATAAATATTCATTAATTAATTGAAATACTTCAGTGAATCAAATAAAGAATTATTCTTTCACTATACTTACTTTAGTTTTTTTGTTTATAAATACAAAGCATTTAAGTTCCTTTTCTTTATAATTTCACTTTATGCATTTTGAAGTTGTATCAACAGTTGCGACGTATGTGCAGCTAACATAAGATTAGCTAATTTATTATGAAATTAATATATTTTGGGGAGCTATTAAAAACCTACAAAAACTCACCTCATATAAAATTAACAGCCAAAGCAGAAGTTTATATATGCTAAATGAACATTTTAACGAGTGGCTAGTTGGTAGTTAAAGTTTTGACTGAGTTTTTAATAAAATGCAGGATACGTTAGCAACACCAAGTAAAACCCTTGTTAAAAGTTCAAATTATTTAACCAGCACAAACACAAAACTACAGACTTATGTATCCACAAATACATACCAATTACATAAACACATGTACATTAGCAAGTAAGTAAGTGTTGGGTAATTTTCTAAGATATCTTTTGCAATAAAAAAAAGCACATTAACAACAAGCACAATAATGTTCACTTAAGCATTTTTATAAACTAAAGTTTGTAACAGTAACCACTTTACCTTCTAAATCGTGCATTAGATTACTGCTGGTCATCTTTGTGAATATTAATATTAATACCTCTTTTTATACTTTCCACTGTAAGTGTATAATAAGGCTGTTTGTAAATAGCTTAGTCGATTTAGCCATATTTTTGAAATCCCTACAGAATCTGCACAAAAGCTTAGAATAACAAGTATTCAGTTGTTGCCGTTGCATGGTGGCTCATTCTGCTCAAAAGCATTGCAAAAATCAAAAATTCGAGAAATGCATTATTGCATACTATAAAGAACATTTTACTGATCAACTAGCAAAAACACGTTCGGAAATCGGATTAAAATTATGAGTTTTAGAACCGCTCAAAATTGTTAATTTTTGCAACTGAAGAAAAAAAAATAAAATTTTTGACAAAAGCTTTAGACTTAAAAAAATTTTAGTTAAAGTAAAACTTTTTCTTTTCTTAATTGAATCAATTCTCATTTAGTCATTTGGTTTAAGTAAAACACTGAAGATTGTAATAGATTCCCTGAAATGGACCATAATCTTCTTAGTACTTATTGTACTAAAGGATCACTTAATTTTCCATAAGCGTATTGTCTAAAAAATAAATTTATAACGCAACGTATTTAAAATTCATACTAAACTACTTTTATTTTTAAACTTTTTGATTCAAAATAGTTATAAAAAGTAAAAATTTAATATTTTACTCAAAAATGGAACTAATTGTGTCCAGCACATGATTAATAATAAAATATTGCGTAAAAGGCTTTAAAAAATCTATTACAGATAAGCTAACAAGTGATAGAGTTATTTTATTTGTGTTTTATTTTTAATAAAAAACATAACCCTTTTCAATTTGAATAAAAAATAGCAACACATTCACTTGGTTTATTCATTTTGCAATCCCAAGTGGTCATTAAAGAACAAATAAAAACTAAAACAAATAACAAATGACTAGATAAAGGAATAAAATTCACCACAAATTGAAGAAAATTTATGACAAATCAGTGTTTTATTCTGTGGAGAATATCGTGCATGAAGATTTAAAAAATTTTTAAGTTCATTGGGTTGATGTAAATAAAAATAGCAAATTAGAGTGTATCGAATACAACCCGCATTCTGAGAAATTGGTTGAAAAAAATTAATTTCAGAAGTAAAAATAATAATTCAGGTTCTACCTTGTAAAATAAATGCACTTTATTCTTTACATGTACAGGGTGGGCCAAAAGAAACCAAGGGGTGTAAAAGTTTAATAACTTTTTTGTTTATTAACTTTTTTTTATTTTTTCTTTCAGATTATATAACATACAAAATGGAAATTTTTTTACACTAAGTATGAAAAATGATGTCTCTTAAATGACCACCGTTTTCAGCTTCGCCCTGATGGGCTCTTTTTAGAGCATTTTCCATAACATCTTTCAAAACTTGTGGCTGTAGCGTTCGAATTTCTGCAACAATGTTTGCCTTGACTTCAAGGATTGTCTCTGGCTTGTTCAAATACACTCGCTCCTTCAAAAAACCCCAAAGAAAATAGTCGGGTGCTGTCAAATCTGGCGATCGCGCTGGCTCTCCAAAACTTTGACTTAAAAGTGCCATTGTGTCTCGGGCAGTATGGGCAGTGGCTCCGTCCTGCTGAAACCACATACCAGGTCTGTTTTCAAGAGCAGGACGTAAAAAATTTTCTATCATAAAACGATACCGCTCTCCATTTACGGTTACAGCACTTCCATCTTAATTTTCGAAGAAGTAGGGCCCAATGACATTTTCAGATGTGATCCCACACCATACTGTACACCTGATGGGGTGCAATTGGCGTTGATGAATGGCTCTTGGATTTTGAGAACCCCAGAACCTATAGTTCTGCTTGTTAACAAAGCCATTCAAATGAAAATGAGCTTCATCACTCATAATCAAATTTTCAATAAAATTGATTTCATTTCTGGCCAACTCTAAATAATAAAATTCTATTGTTCTGGTTCTCTGTTCAGTTGTGAACCTCTCCATTATAAATTCTCCAAGTGTTGTCTATATAATCTGAAAGAAAAAATAAAAAAAAATTAATAAACAAAAAAGTTATTAAACTTTTACACCCCTTGGCTTATTTTGGCCCACCCTGTACTTCATATCTAAGCCTTAATATTCAAGATTTTTCGAAAGCGACAGAAAACTGTCCTTAAAAAAAATCTCACCGTAGCGATAAAAATTTTGTTTGCAAGAATTCGCTCTGAATAAAAAATTATACGCTAATGGATTTGATCAATTTAGTATTCAGTTGCCTAGTACTATTTAGTACTAGTACTATTTAGTAATGCTGAGGTTGCATGCCTTTTAGTACGATAAAGCTAAAAAACTAAATTTTTACTTAAATGAAATTAAAATTTTATTTTTTTGCCACAAAAGCTGAATTTGAATTCGTTACAACTATTTAAAGCCATGTACTCTTCTTTATTTCTTATAAAAAACATTATTATACTTGTAGTAAAATATAAAGAAAATTTTGAATTTTAAACTATAGTTTTTTTAACTTTTTCCTAAATTTTTTAAATTAAAATTTAGCTTTTTTCTAGCTATATGCATTGCTGCCTCCCATGTATTCTTATAAAAATATTAAATTTTATTAAATCTAAAAAATAATTAATAACTAAGATTAGTACTGTCCATTAAAAAAAAAAATTAAGGCCCGCCATAACTATCGTCCATTATTAGAAAAATTTTAAAACAAGAACATAGAAGATCCCACATAATCCACAACCTTAGTACCATTTAAGCGGGTTTCACATTATAATACAGAGGATTAACATTTTCATTACATCGAGTGAGACCGAAATCAGATGCAAATCAAATAGACTGTCAAAAAATCTAAAGGAAAATACGTCAAATAAAATACAAAACGCGGCAAATAATTTCACAGCTGGTTTCTAGTCTTTTCTTTGGTTGCTTGTACAAAAGCAACCCTGATAAAATGAGCACTGTGATAGCTTAGAAAAAAATTTTAAAATTATAAAAACCATTATACCGCCAAATATACTTAACTATTTCACCACAATTGCTTAGCATTTTGTTTTCACATTATAGGATTTTTACTTAATACACGAATTTTTGACATGTATTAATACTAAATACAATAGTCTGAAGCCCGCTTTATTAATACCAAATATTAGTACCTTTCATTATTGCGAAATATTCCAGACAGGAAATCAAAATTAAAATAAAGGGTGTCCCAACAAGAACGCAAGATTTATATTTTAAATAAATGACTGATGCAGCAATTGAATTGTTTCTCTGGCTGTATGACATGTGACGCCATCTTGTTGAAACCACAAGCCCTCCACATTCATTTCTTCAATTCTAGGCAAGAAAAAACTGGTTATCATTTCACGATACCGAACACCATTGACTGTTTGTGCTTGACCTGCCTCATTTTCATAAAAAAAAATCCAATGATAAAAGAATACATTTTAAAACCAACACAATTTTCTGGAATTAAGCACAAATAAAGGTCAATATTTTATAAAAATTTAATTTTGAAAAACAAAAAATTTAGAATTTTAAGCTTTATTTTTTTAAATTTTTTCCAGTTGTTTTTATGATTTTTTTTTTAACTTTTTGCTTAGCCAGTCCAGGTATTTATCTCCTGGCTCTCCTAACTTCTGTAGACTGCAAATATTTACCGCAAAGTAGTTAATTTTATGAAATTTGTGATCGATTTAAAATATTTTGAAAAAAAAAAAAAATTTCTTTATTTTTTAAACAAAGTTATCTCTTCGTAGCTGTTTTAAAATTTAATATTAAATAAAATTTTTATTATTATAAATGTCCTTATATGGGGGTAGTTTGAAAAATCTCTAAAACTAGGGCTGCTACAAAAAGCAAGTGTGATTTTTTAAATAATTTTTTTATAAATATGAGACTCTTTTTTACAAAAAAAAACCCATGAACTGCTGAATTTTTCAATGAATGTCAAAGCTTTAAGAAATGCTAAGGATGAGAAAAAGTTGCTTGTGTTTAATTTCTTGAACACATGTTTTTTCGCCTCTCTCAAATATGTTTTGTTTTTGTTAATAAATAAAAGAAATCCTCTTCTAATATTGTGTTTTTATGCTGCCTTTTTATGTATTTAATTTAAAAGTGTATGTTTTTTCTTAAAATTTTTGTTGATTTTTGGTTTGAAAATTTTTTTTCTTGTTTTCTATTTTATGCTCTATTTTCTTAAAAAACTTTTGTTAAAAAAAAACCAAATTATTTGTCTGCTTTTATATTGTTAGACATGTAAAATATACATAGATTTACAAAAACTTATTTATATGCGCATATTTGATTGCCAAATATTATTGTTATTGTTATTATTTTTATTTCCATTTGTTTATTTGTAGTATTTCTTTAAAATAAATTACTGAAAAGAGAGCATAAGCTGTAAAGCTTATTACACTATAAGAAAAATGGCTTCAAATGTTTAGGGAAAAATTTTTTTTAAATTATATCACCATTATTTCTTCTGTAATTTATTGTTGTAAATAAATTTATAAGTTATAAATTTCTTTTAAATCAAAACTAAAGAGTTCTTTAAAGTAAAATGTAATATTTTTAAAAAGAAAAACTAAAAAATTGCTTCTATAAGTCTTACATATCGTTTGTTAATTTCTCTATTTAATTATACTGAAGCCTCCTTTTCTTTTCTTTTATCATTAATAATTTTGTATTAATTTACATATGAAAAAAATTATAAATTAAACTGGAAAACTAGTACGTCAAGTGTAGTGACATTTATAAGGAAAGACTCATATGTTTATGATTTACAATTATTGCTCTGCAAACAATTCACAATAAAAGTATCAAATGGATCAAAACAATTTAATTTATACAATTAAAATTTAGCACTTCAATTTATGACTTGAGTGATGTTTTTTTCATTTTATTAATATTTTTTTTTTTTTAAAAAGAATGCTGTTCAAGCAATAAATGCCTAGAATTAAAGGGGTTATGTTATTAAGGAAGAGATAGACTTGAGATCTTAGTTTTTGAAGCTTTAAAAGCTTTAATTGTTTTTTGCAATATTAAACTGGTGCAACAGTAAGATGATATTTAAGTGGGCATAAGTAATGTTTCTTGTCTAGAAAATTTATTTGGAAAACAAAAATTTCTTGAGTATTTTTTATACAACGAGTCGGGTTCGTTATGGAAACAACCCACAAAATTTTTCAAAATAAAATTTTGCGTTTATTACAGTTTTAAAAGTTTATGTCTGAAGGTTTCTGTTTTTTTTCATAATAATGGTGAATCTTTGATTTAAGGTACGAAAAAAGCTCAGGGATTTTATAGTAAAATATTACAAGCCACACATTTTCTGAATATTTTAATATTTTCACTACATATTTATCTATTCCATAAATGCATTTTTTTAAATCATTTATTTTTATTGCACTTTAACACCTCGTTATCGCTGTTTGTACTCGGTATCGCCAGGTTCTCTACAAAGAGTAGTTAGAACTCTTTGCTGTGCGGTTAAATTTTTTTTTTTTAAATTTCAACTCATTTAAGTTGAGTTCAATATTATGCTAATACCTTCTTTAAGCCCTTATGACACTTTATCGCTTTAGCATTTTATTGATATAGAATTAGAAAAAAAAGACAATAAATAATAGAAACAACCAATTATAAAAAAATTTCACAATTCGTACATAAACCAAAATGTGGCCAACATTTAAAAGATTTTAAGTTGGAAACGTCAATTTCAAGTTGAAAATTTTTTTTTTTTTTTTTTTTTTTTTTTTTTTTTTTTTTTGACAGACAGTCATTCTTTATCGATTTGATAGTTGTACTCTGCACTTTTTAAATTCTCCCATTACAGCATATTTGTGCTATTGTTTGCCCCCCTTCACGTATGAGTTATATTTAATTATTGTAAAACTAAAATAACTTATTGCACCTCGTGTGTGTCATAAATTTTTATTCCTAAGTAAAAGCAAAAAAAAATAATTTTTTTATTCTTTATTATTTTGTTTCCAACAGCTGGAAATGGAATAAATTAAAAAAATATAATTTTCTAGAAATTTATTGTTTGTTGCCCATAACAAGCTGGGCTTCCTAAACAAGTGATAAAATATAATTCTTGTAAGCAAAATTCTTCTTTACATACTTTTCATTTGGTAGTTAAAATACAACAGATTTCTGTCTGGTGATTCTTCTTGGGCAAAAAAAAATTTCAAATTATTTTTCTTTAATTTGCCAAATACTCTAAAAATCTTAAGTTACGGTTGAAAAACTGGTTTTTCTTGTACTAATTATAAATGAATAGCCAATAGTTATTTTAATTACAGAAACTATTAAGTTTTCATCAAAAGTAGATTTTTAAATTTTGATTATATTCTTGGCTTATTTAGCCTTTTGTTACTATATGGTCATTTATTTTCATTGTAAAAATACTTAACTGTTGGTAACTTAAGAACTAAATCCATTTTAATGCTGTGAAAACTAAACATTCTTAAGTTTTCATTTCAATTTGAAAAAAAAAAAAAATAACAATTTATGTTTTATTTAATATGTTTTTCTCTTGTTTACGTTAGCCAATGTTAAATGTGTGGATTTGTCACATTGCTTTTTTTTAAGTTTTATTTTTTTTTATCAAAAATAAACCTCCTCTTTGTGCGGTTTCTGCTTAGCCAGTCAGCTCAGCTAAAAATACTAAATAAAATATTTTTTTTTTTATATTTTTTTTTTGGCTTTATGTTATTTGAAATTTTCCTTTACTATAAATCCTGAGTTTGTTTGGTTGCTTGTATGTGTGTAGATACATGTAAAAAATTTTAGCATTTAAGAGATAGTAGCTGCATAGTTTTGATTTCATATGTTTATGAATAAACATAAATTTTGTAACAACAAGCGTAGATTAAATCTAAACAAAGCAAACGTAAACATATACATAAACACAAAGAGTTTTACCAAATTATAAATTTTTGCTTACACATAACACACGTTGCTTACCAGTTTACCAAAGAGTTTAACTGTGTCTTCAGGTGCTTTTATACAATGAAATTTTTTTTAACTAAGTAAAGAAGCTAACGAGAGTTTCTTCACCTCCAATACAATTGTAAATTGTAAAAAATAATGCAAAATTAAAAAAAAATTTAAACTTAAATTGAGTTTATAGATTTACTAGCGTTTATTTTTTATTTATATAAATTTAATATCCAATAAAAAATGATCAACTGGGTATTGTTACTTTGGATACACACATTTATAAATATGTAATTCTGCAAATGTTCAGCGACCACTGCTTTAGCCAAAAAAATGTCCGTCGATGTGTATGTTTCAATATGTAAATCGAAAAATATTTGAAACCTTTATCTAAACAAATACAGACAAAAGACAAAAAAAAACAGAAACGTCTGCATTAAACAGCAATGAATTTGAATAGAAAAGGAATAGTAAAATCTAACTACAATAAAAAAATACCAGTAACATTTTAAAAAAGGTTAAAAAAAAAAAAAAAAACACACAAGAAGTGGAAAGCCAATGTGCTAAACACAATATCTTTTTTATTTAAAAAAAATTTCAATTTTTTTTTTTTGTTACTTCTGTTCACCTTTTTTTTATTGTCGAATTTTGTTAAGTTATTGTATTCGTATAAGCCACAATATATTTGTATTTTTTATATTTTGGTATTACAAAAATTCCATCATTCCTTTAGGGTTTGCGCAAAACCCTTTATTGAGGACAATATTGTTACCAAAATATACAAAAATAAACCAACAAAATGCATAATAATAACAAAAAATAAACTAAAACACAAGAAACAAAATTTATTAGAGAAAAATTACATAAAAAACAACCATCCCAAGCAATTTTTCAGCAAATAGAAAGTTGGTATTTGAAACTCATATGTACAGAGGCATAGACACTTAAATTTTTTGTTTGTAAACCGCAAACAAAAAAATACTGCATGCCTGGCTTTACTTAAGCTGCGGTCACATTACACAAATATTTGCCGAAATAAGTGTAAAAAATATTTTAATAGTCCAACATGCCTGGCATCTTATAAAATTAATTGATAATGCAAAAATCTAATGCAAGTATGTTGTATTTTAATAGAAAATTAAACTACGTTACGAAAAAAAAAAAAAAAAACAGTTATGGCTATGTCGCCAAATATTTGTCTAATGAAACCGTAGCCTTAGAAGCAATTGCCAAAATTTAGGACAATAAGTGAATTAAGCCCAGCACAAAATTACAGATTTTTGCAATTATTTTAAAGCGGGTTTAAAAATGGAACGCTTTACAAAAAACTACTTTTAGAATTAAAATACGTTGAGACAGACTATAGTCGTAGAAGAGCATTTATCGCTCGGGTCTTATCTCAACTAAGTAGAACCAGCAAGTATAGTTACACATATCACTAAGGCTTATGCTCTGAAAAATATGATTAACAATTCTTACATACTCCACTTCCTTTGCTGAGGAGTTAAAGCGATCTAAAATTCATGCCACAGTCAGTTACTTTTATAACAGTAAATTGCTGCTTACCTTTAGGTTTTAATCTCATACGCTTACCACCCCAAATTTTATAAAGACGTAAATAAGATATACAGACATCGAAACCAGAGACTCTGTCACATATACGAGGTATGATAAAAAATAACCGTTATTTTAAATTTTTTCAAAAAGTATTTATTTATTCATCAACAACTATATTGTCCCCTTCAAAGTATTCCCCCTCAGATATAAAACACTTATGCCAGCGTTTTTTTCCAATCCTCGAAACACTTCTGAAACGCGCTTTTTGGTATCATCAACAGCTCCTGTTTCGATTTTTCTTTTATCTCCTCAATCGTAGCAAAACGCTTTCCTTTCATCGGTGTCTTCAGTTTTGGGAAGAGGAAAAAGTCAGTTATGACCTTTTTGAGCAAATCTGGATTGTCGTTGACGATGTTCAATATCTCCTGAGCGATGTCCATGCGACGTTGTGTTTGCTCAAAATTTAGCAATTTTGGAACAATCTTCGCTGCCGCAGGTTTCATACCTAAAACATCCATAAAAATTGCTTGGCATGAGATGAACGATATGCCAACATCATCAGCAACCTCTCTAATAGTGATTCGACGATTATCCAAAATCATTTTCTTCACTGCTCAATGTTTTCATCGGTTGTTGACGTGCTCGGGCGACCAGGACGAGCATCGTCATTGATCTCTTCTTGGCCTTCCTTAAACCGTTTATACCATCATTGAACTTGTATTCTGCTCATAGTAGACTCGCCAAACGCCACAGTCAATATTTCAAATGTCGTTGCACATTTAATTTCATTTTTTACGCAAAAACTTAATACAGTTTCTTTGATCCATTTTTTGAAATAGTAAAAAATCGAAGAGCACACCAAAACATGATTAACCTTTATATCTGTCAAAAACAAACTGACAATCCAAAATAGCTGATATTGTCAACATAAATAACAGACATGTGTAACAACATAAAAAAAATGCGAAAATCGAACATACGCACCTCATGAAAATTTAAAATAACGGTTATTTTTTGATCATACCTCGTATTTTACCTTTAATCTGTTAAGCTACAAAGCCATCTATGTAATCAATGCAGATTAAAGCTAATGGCTCTTATTGTACGAACTTGATACGACTTTTCTCACATTCCGGAGGTAAGTTTTTAATAGCTTTAAGTTTACACCTGAAACTGGCAGCATACTGCTGCACACACATAACTTCCAGAGCCATATCCTCCATTTCTAGCCACAAAAAGTTACCATTAATGATAACTGCTTAGCCGATCTTATTTTCGAAAAAGTACGGCTCGATGATGCCACCTGGTTTGCTGAAATTATATGCACAATTCTCTCGATTGTAAACATACTTAAATGATTATGCTGAGAAAAAAAGTACGAACTGTAAAAAATGCATTTTGTTTTGAAAGCTTATAAAGATTTAAATTTTAAATAAATGACTGATGCAGCAATTGAATTGATTTTCTGGCTGTATGACATGTGGCGCCGTCTTGTTGAAACCACAAGCCCTCCACATTCATTTCTTCAATTCTAGACAAGAAGAAATTGGTTATCATTTCACGATACCGAACACCATTGACTGTTTGCGCTTGACCTGCCTCATTTCCATAAAAAAAAGGTCCAATGATTCCTCCAGCCCAAAAACCACACCACACAGTGACACGTTGAGGATGCATTTGCTTCTCGTGAATCACTTGAGGATTTTCCTCACCCCAAATGCAACAATTCTGCCATCAAGATGGAAATGGGCCTCGTCACTGAAGATGATTTTATCGGCAAAATCAGCATTTTCATGTTGTCTCTCCAATACCCAATTAACGAACTCCCTTCGCTGTAAATGGTCAGTTTTTACTAACCTTCTACTAGCAAACGATAACAATTGTTCAAATGTCAAACAATGACACTTCGAATGGCGCCAAATTTAAATCTTGCGTTCTTGTTCGGACTCCTTTTATTTATTTTTAAAAAGCCTAACGTGCTGCTCAACTGTGTACCTCTCTATGGTTGAATTAATCAAGCACTGAAATAAACAAATGTCAAATTCAGTTGTTCAAAAAAAAAAGGACGTTAAGGTGTGACTCACAATTAACAAAGTGCATTATGACTGGACAATATTTTGTAGCAAAACACGGATATAGGCTAAAAGCACGCAATTGAGCAAAACGTCCTAATACAAAGGTGCTTATAAGGCGTTTATCAAATGCTCTTGGGGGCAAAAAAACACAAGAATACCAGCTTAAAATTATGTAGATATTTGAAGATGGCCGAGAGAGTTCTTAACTCATTTATAGAAATTCTAACCTTTTTCTATACTAATAATTTGAAATTTTCTATAAAACCTACTCGATAACAAATTCAGGCCAATCATGAATATTCCCTAGGGATTTTTTCCCAAGGAAAATTTTGGTTTTTGAGAAAGAATTCTCTAAATTAGAGGATTTTCTATGTTAAAAAGAGAAATTTTTTTTTAAAATAAGAGGAAAGGGAAAAGTGGAAAATTTCCTTAGGAATTTTTATTTATAATTGTTCTAATTCTATAAATACAAATATTAGGTTTCTGAAATATTTCGATATTAAACTGGATGTTATTTACGTGCTGACTTGTGTAATTAAATTTTATGAATAAAAAAAATCATTTGTATTTTATAAATTATAATTTCAATTGGTGGACTTTAACACAGGAACTTAATTTCAGTTAATTTCAAGGAATTGTTTTATACCAGTTTTCTGTTAGCTTATAAACTCTTGAGTGCAGGATATTGTGTCTTTCTAAATTTAAATTGTATTCGTTTTTCCTTTGCTTTTTGTTGGTTTTTATTTGTACATTTTCCTTTGATGTACTACAAAAATCATGTTTTACTCAAAATAAATGTAGGTCGTTACATTAGGGAGACTAAATTAAAAAAAAAAAAGTTGTAAGAAAAAATGAAATTAATGAGAAATTAAAAGAAACTTTTACTCTGATAGACAAAATAAATAATTGTCTAAAACTTGTAACTGCTGCTTATGCCAGAATTTCTAAGTGGATGACACGACAAAAATAGAGATCCTCTTAGTTAATACTGGATATCTGCAGAGATTGTGCTAGTGCTTTATTAGTAGTCATAGCAAAGCAAATTTAGGACCTGTTGGGAATTATAGTTTTTTAAAATCAAAGGAAACATCACTTGAAATCAATGGTATCCTGCGTACAAAAACTGTCCTTTAGCTTCTAATCTAGTCAGTTTGATTGCTTGTACAATATTTGATGGCTGCTTGTACACCAACAGTCTTGTAATATTGGAGAGTTTTGATGATTCAATATTTCTTAAAAGTATAACGGTCTTGCTAGCCTAAATTGGCACAGAAATCGTTTTTTATCTGTTAAAAATGTATGAAACATATCGAAATAACTCAAACACAGCGCGCAACTGTTGGAAAATTCAATTTTGACAGCGAGTTTTGTAGTGAAGTTGGCTGCAAAACAATAGTTTTTTAATTTATATTTTTGTAATGACATTTTAGCTATTTTTTTTAATCTTTATTTTTATTTTTCTTTTGTGGGTTTTATTAAATAAAATGATTAAAATTGTTGTTATTCGGATATGACGCTTTAACACAAATAGTGGGCTCTAAAAAATATTACGCTTACCACTCAAATTTAGGTTGGACAGCAAATGCGTGGTAGTATTTCAGCCAGAGTTAAAAAATTTTAAAATTCTCTGTAAAAAGCTAGAGCTTGAATGTTATTAATAGCTTTATATCTCTTTGAAGTTCCTGAAATTATAACATAATTTTTCTAATTTTAATCATTAAGCTACTAATTTAAATTATTTTGTTTAAAAGAAGGGCGTAAAAGTGGGCATGGTTGGTAGATATTTATTTTTAAAAGTAGAGTCATAATTATTTAAAAAAAAACACATAAAAATTTCTCTAGTAAAAAGTGCAAGTACAAGTGGGCGTGGTCTCTACAAAATTATATAGAACATTCCTTAAGTATAGGGAATGTATGTATATGTATTTTAGTCCTCTTGTTAAAAATTAACAGTAAAAGTGGGCATGGTCTTTTCAAAAGTATATATTTACCATCTTTTCTTATAGTATAGGCAGCGTATATACCGAATTTCAGAGAAATTTGTGAAAAATAGGATTTTAATTATTACAAGAACCGTGTTAATTTTTTTATAAAAAAAAAGACGTGGCTTATGCTTCTTCGGAGTACAAAGACCAATGCCACAAAATTTAAGAAATATCCGTTGGAAATTAAAAATTTTTATTCCCATTATTTTTTTTTTAACAACACAAATCCGCGAAGCTTCTTGAAAACACCCAAGGTCTAGGCAGGGATCCAACCTGCGACCCTCAGATTGATAGGTTAGCACGCTACCTACTTGTCTACTGGGTCAAATAAACAAATAGAAAATCAATTTTTCTATAGATTATAATTTTTTTGATAAACTTTTTGATATTTTTTCTTTGATATCCAACGAAATTTAAATTTAGACTTAGATTTTATAACGGTTGTCACTTAAGTAATTGTATTTCACTTACAAGAACTTTCTTTTCGTTCATCCAAACGAGTTTATCCTCCTTAATTTTTTTTTATTTCTCTTTTATTGTTTTTTTTCCAAGACGTCTAGTGTGTTTGGTGGGCGTAAGTTATTTGGTCAAAGTAAATGTCAATATATTTCAGTTTTACAGCTTTTATGTTTCTTTTTTTTTCATTTATGTTTTGCTTAAAAAGAAAATCTTTTTGAATTCGTGGAACCCTTAACTTTATTTGTTTGTGCGTAAATATTTGGTTTGATTGGCGGATCTACATGAGCCCTGGAAATAAGCTTCTAGCTTTTCTTCGAAGAGCTATATTTTGTCATCTCAGCTGGCTTAAAGAAAGTTCTATAGGAAATTGTAGGTTTAAAATAATTTCTGCAGTGATGGCTTATGTGAACCAGAAACCTCATACTACGTCATAAATTACAAGATTTTTTAATTCTCTTTAGGAGTCCATTAAGAAATTATTTCAATTAACTATGAAAGGTGATACGTGATAGGTTGCAACAGCTTGTTACCACGACATTAAAACCATTTAATGAAAATTTAAAAAAAAATTTAACCTAAACCAGGAAAAGTGTTTTAAAAAACTTGTATAGTAGCCAGTAATGAGAGGATTTTAGATTAAAATAGTCACAAATTATATAAAATTAAATATTTAACAAGCTTGTAGAAAATTACATAAATATTCTTTGATGATATAGCGCCTTTGAAATCCTTTTAAAATTATCTTATTCTACCACAACTTTATGAAATATTTTTTAGGCGTTAATAAAATGCATTAATAAAATATATACCTTTTTGAACTCCAGCAGGAGTTAATAAATTTAAAAAAAAAAAATTTATTTTGGGTTATTTAAGCTAAAAAAAAAATATAAATATTTTTTCAATCACGTTTATCCCTTTAGAAGTAAAATCTTAAAAAAACATTTAGCCTTTTTTTTTTAAATTTCACTAAAATAAATACCCCCCAGGAATAAATACCAATAAAGATTAAAAAGCACAAAAATATTTATGTATGAGTATGTGTAGCCATAGCTATTGCTCCTACCACACAGTTATGTGTCAAGGTATTTAATGTTTAGCGCACAGTGACGGACAATCTGGCCAAATTTACCTAATTTTAATCCCACGATTTATTGATTTATTTTGTTTGTGTCATTTCGTATTCTATCCTTTTTTATGGTTTAGCTTTACTCCTGAGGTTTTTATTTATTATTTTTTTTTTTAATCTTAATGGAGACTTTCTTTTCATATATTGTTCTGTATACAGACGTGTGGTAATGCTAAAAAAACATTGAGTGCGTTTGGGTGGGTGTTATGTTTGTTTTTATACTTATGGAGTGCGTAAGCATGTGTGTATGTGGATTCCTTATTTCGGCCTTTTCGATCATCAGATTTTAATAATTGGCAATTCACAAGCAACAGCACACAAACTACAAAAAAGTTACCTTTTTTTATAGTCCTTCGAATGCAGACATTTCCTTACATGTGCTTGTATGTGTAAATTAATATAATCTTTACAATAAGCAAATGTTTGTGCTTGGATATGTGTTTTTCTCGTTTAAAATGCCATACAAGTGTCGTAAACACGCCCTTACATTTATGATCTTAACAATTTTCACACACACACACACAAGCAAAAATAAAGAAATAATAACAGCAACAGCAATAACAACAATGTTAAATGTCAGAGAGAATGAGTGTGTTAATTTGGTACACATTCCTGAATGCTTGCCTAAACTAAATAGTTCTACAGATTTTCTTTCTGTCTTTGAAGTAGCAATCACACACATACACACACATTCTTACAACATAATTTGGAATGCACACATACCCACTAGCTCTTTAAAATTTTTCTAGTCATCTTTACAAATAAAACTAATTTTCTGTTTTATTTTTTTTCTTTCAACAGTTTCGTCTCAAACTCGGTACATATAGTCTCTTTATTCCAAGGAAGGTTGTCATGTATTTTTAGAACGGTCACATTTACTTTTCAATGATTTTCTTTTGCCACTCTTAAAAAAGATACGATTATATGGCCGTACTTAATTTAAGCCTGAAATTAGTCTTTGACATATTTTATTTACCACCGTGGTTGGCGCTGCTGCTAATAACGCTAGCAAAAACATGAGCTACTTTATTTATTTTAATAAGATTTTTAAAAATTTAAATTCTCCTAAAATGGGTACTTACGCTCTCTGAAGATACCAACATTCTAAGGACTGGAACGGGCGAGACCGGGCAAAAACATCTAGTTAATAGATATTTATGTTGTCGTAGTCAACAACCTTCAGTAATTTTTATTACGAACACTCGTATCAAAAAAAGAAGCATAACAATACCTTAACGAATCCGATAAAAATATTTGAAGTTTGATCATCGTTGACTTTTTACAACAACTCCTGAGCGTATTTAAAAGTATGGCTGTTCTCCCAGGATGATGTTGTCAGCTATTCAACTAAATTTTTACTTTTAATTACCAAAAATACCACTTCAATCTTGCGAAATAAATATAAACCAATTATGTTTTTGAAATAGTACTTGGCTTGTGATGAAAACCCTAATGAATACCGTTATCGAAGTAACTTATATAGGAACACCAAGCCAAAAATTTAATAAAAATTATGTTAGATTTTATGTTTTTATATTAAATTAACTGGTTTGTTTATAGCTATTCCAAAGCTCCTGAGAATCAACATGTGTCCATGGGGTCTCATGTGTCCAAAATTTTATTTAAAAAAAAATTGTTTTAAAATTTTTCTTCACTATTCTTTTTTTAAGCTCATAATTTTGCTATATTTAGGACTAAATTAAATCAGTGGTACTGAAAGGATTTAGATAAGGAAACACAAAGGAAAATACGTTTTAATTCCGACTGACACAAAAATAATTTAATTCAATTTGAAATCGTCTGTCCGACACTTTTTAGCAGTTTGTCTGCATTTCATTATATAAAAAATTTTAAGGCAAAAAATTGTTTGTCAGGTTTCTTAGAAAAAAAAACAGAAAAATAAGAAAACTGTATTCACATATTACATTTTCTTATTGAATCATTATAACAATCTACTTAAATTTGTTCCCTATTTCACCATGAATGAGAGGAACTGCAGGGTACTTAGCTGTCATGCTTATAAACAGCATTTATTTTTGAAAAGGTAAGTGCTGATAAAGCGAATTTTTTCTCTTTCAGTTTTCTATTTTAGAAAGAAATAAAATGAAGCTAAATAATATATATCGAAATTACTCTTATTTTTTTGAAGATGTTCTTTAATTTAATTCTTTTTTACAAGTCTTTTTTATTTATTTCTAAAACTCAATGGCATGATTTATGTTATAACTTAAAACAATTCTTTGAAGTGCTTTTTTTGTTTAAAACTCTTGCGTTTATTTATTACTTTAAAAAAATTAAATTTTAAGTTATTGCAAAACAAGAATTATTATTTTTTTAATGTATAATAATTTTATAAAATAATTTTGTATTCAATGTTCAGCAATATTTTGGACGTCTAAAAACAGTTGCCCTCTCAAAGGTGGGAAATCTTTAAACTACATTGTTGGTCTCATTTTAGCTGACAAGCAGAGCAATCGAATACTTTTTTCATGCCTGAAATTAACTTGTTTTCTCTGAATAAATCATCAACCTTCATTTCAAAATTTTATCCAAAAGATTACTATAGATAATTTGGTAATAAAGAGTGATTTTTTTGCTATTATCTTTTTGGCAACACTAGTTTTGACAGCTCACGCACGTTTTGTATCTTATGTCACTGTCAAACATCTTCAGTTTGGTCTATAATTTAATCATGAATCGTCTTACAAACGAACAACGCTTGCAAATTATTGAATTTTATTACCAAAATGCGTGCTCTGTTAAGAAAGTTCATCGCGCGCTTCTTCCATTTTATGGTCAGTTTAACCGACCTACTGAGGCTTCTATTCGGGCTATTGTAACAAAATTTCGCACCAAATTTACATTGTTGGACATTAAACCACCAACACGCTTACGTAGAGTGCGAACTGAAGAAAATATCGCAGCCGTATCGGCCAGTGTTGGTGATGACCGTGAATTATCGATTCGGCGCCGTTCGCAGCAATTGGGCTTCTGTTACTCCACTACGTGGAACATTTTGCGGAAGGATTTGGGTGTGAAGCCTTATAAGATACAACTGGTGCAAGAATTGAAGCCAAACGACCTACCACAACGCCAAATTTTTGGCGTGAAGAGCAGCCAGAAGCATTGCAAGAGCTACCAATGCATCCACAAAAAACAACCGTTTGGTGCGGATTATGGGCTGGCGGCATCATTGGGCCGTATTTCTTCAAAGGTGATGCGAATCACAATGTTACTGTGAATGGTGAGCGCTACCGTGCGATGATAACAAACTTTTTTTTGCCCAAAATGGAAGAGCTTGACTTGCATGACATGTGGTTTCAACAAGACGGTGCCACATGCCACACAGCACGCGAAACAATGGACCAATTGAGAGGCGAGTTCGGTGAACAGTTTATTTCACGCTTGGGACCAGTCAATTGGCCGCCCAGATCGTGCGATTTAACGCCTCTAGACTATTTTTTGTGGGGCTATGTTAAGGCTAATGTCTATAGGGACAAGCCCGCTTCGATTGACGCACTGGAAGCCAACATTGCCAACATTATTCCTGAGATACCGGCCGAAATGTTGGAAAGAGTATGCCAAAATTGGACTAAGCGGATGGACCATTTGAGGCGCAGCCGCGGCCAACATTTGCATGAAATAATCTTCAAACATTAAATTATATCGACCCAACTATCGATCCAAATAAATATTTCATGCATTTTTCTGAATTTTATGTGTTTTTTTTTTTTTTAAATTTCCGATAGTTCTTATAAAATCACCTTTTATTTTGCCTCCTTAAAGCAAATTTAGAAATTTTTTTTATTTTCTCTGAAAATTTCAACTTAAATAGTTGCAACTAAATTGAACATTTTGAAGACAAAATATAAATTCAAGCTTAGGGTTTACAAAACAAAGAAACAAACAGTCGCAAAACCTAAAATAATTCTTTTCTGATATAAATTTTCTTCCGAATTAGTTTATATATAATTTTTTTCATTATCAAGTAAGGGAAATGGAAGATAGTTATGGCGGACAATCATTTTTTTATAAATGGATGGTACTAATGTTCGTGTTCTAAATCTTAGGTATTAATTATTTTTTGGATTTAATAAAAAGTTAATATTTTTATAAGAATACATGGTAGGCAGCGTTGCCAGGAGCTTGAAAAAAAAGAAGTTAAATTTCCTAAATAAAAAAGACTATAAAAAGTTAAATTACTCATTAAAAAAAATCTAGGAAAAAGTAAAAAAAAAAAACTATTTCTTAAAATTAAAAAATTTCTTAATTTTTAATTACAAGTATAATTATGATTTTATAAAAAACCAAGAACCAAAACATAAAATAACAAAAAACACACATGGCTTTAAATAGTTATAAGCGAATTTAATTAGTTCTCAACTTCAATGGTAAAAATAAAATTTTAAATTGCTTCAAGTGAAAATTTAGTTTTTTGATTTCAATACGATATAGTTTACTTTATCGTACTAAAAAGCGCGTAGCCAGCATTACTAGACAACAAAATAGTGAATGATCAATTTTTTATTCAGGGGGAATTATTACAAACAAATATTTTGCCGTGAGGGTAAGATTTTGTTTAATGATAGTTGTCTGCAGCATTATTAAGCCATTTCTAAAAATCTTGAAAATTAAGGCTTAGATAGGAAGTAAAGGGTATTTACTTTGTAAGAAATACACAAAATATTTTTTTTACTTTTAAAATTATTTTTAGTTTGACAAATTTCTCAATTTACATATCAAGAAATGTCCTTTATTTTCAGCATCTATTTTTTATCCTAGCATTATTTTGCCAGTCAAAATTTTTTAGAAATGTCTTACTAATGCTGCAGAAAAAATCTATTGTAACTAAAATTTTATTTTAAAGAATTCCGTATATAAAAAAAAATAGATGTTCATGGATTTGATGAATTTAGTATTAAGTTTTCTGGTATCGTTTAGTAATTTTGCTGTTCCTCGACAATGCGAGGTAAATTTCCTCTAAGACAAAAAATCTTCTTGAATTTAAGTATTAAATTAGTGAAAAATGCTGCTTTTAGTTTTGAGTGAAACTTGTATAATTTTTTTAGTATTTGTTATTTTAATTTTTTTTTTATAGAATGTTTGCTATAAAAAATTAAGAAATTTTTGAATTTTAAGCTCTAGTTTCTTATAACCTTTTTTCTAGCATTTTTGTGATTTAGCTTTGTGGTTTGTTTTTTTTTTTAAACTATTTCTTTTCTAGCTTCCGGCAACGCTGCAAATTCGTTTAACTTTTTTTTCTCCACTGTATGCTAACACATCTCGACTTTTTTATTTTTACTTTAAAGTAAAAAAAAAAAAAAAAAAAAAAAACCAACAAATGAGCAAATTAATGAAAGGCAAAAATCATTTTTTTTTTTGATTATTTACAATCCAATTAATCGCTTCATTAACAATCGTTACACCTATTCAATGATTTCGCTTGACATAAAAGTTTAATTGCTTTTCTTAATAACAAAATTAAACAAAATAAAACTTTCAATTCAAGTTTTTCTTTAAAAGAAATAAAAAAAAAAATCATTTTTTTTAGCTTAAGAAAGAAACTGAAATATTATTTTTATTTAATTTTTTTTTTCAGAAGTTGAAAGAATCAGAATGAATTTTATAAATTTCAGTTAATAAATTTTTGTTTCAAGTTTTTAAGTTCTTTGATAGTTTGTTTGAGATTTGAGCAGTAAAATTTTAATTTATTTTTATATTTGATGAAAATTACTGCTTAATGTTGGATTTTATTTTATTTATTTATTTTTTTCTTTTTTTTTTTTAATGTCTAAAATACCTGGGATTTCTAGGGTTAATCTAACATTGACTAGATAAACTGACGTTACTGAGTCTATGTTAAACCCACAAAATGGGAATTGATTTTAGTGCACAATTTTTTTAGTGAGCCGGAATTAAGCTGTTTGTCCTTTAAATCATTTTGAATTATTCCATAAAATATATTTGTTTGTATTTTATAAAAAATAAGAAGCTAAGAGAAAAAACTGGTGCTTTCTCTACCATTTTATTTTTTACAAATTTCATTGAAACAACGATTTTCAGAATTTCAGAATTATTTTTGTATAATTCAATGGATGAATTTTTTTTTTTAATTTTTTTGGTTGCTATAGGATTATTTGAAATTAAAATTTGTGAACTAAAGGTACCCACGCTTGAAGTATAAAATAATGTAATTGGCAAAATTGTTGCATGATGTAGTTTTTTCAAACACATTTTTGTAAAAAAAAAAAAAAACATTAATTATTTCCCATTTTAATTCTTATTCATTTTATAATCCAAACTTCCCTTTTAAAATCAAATATTTTTTTTTGAAAAGCTTTTGTTTTGTAGTTCACCAAAATCTGCATAAATTTTAATGAATTTGTTGTTGTTTTCTGTGTAACACAAAATTTTTAACATAAATAAAATATTTTTCAATTTGTAATCTTTTATACATTTACAAGCCTGAACTACAACTGTTGGCTTATGTTTTTAAATGTAACAAAACATACAAACTTACTATTGTGAGTATGAGTAGGAGTACGAGTACGTTTGTGTAGGGAAAAACTGATTTAACAAAATAAAACAAGCAGAAACCTTAAATATCCTTGAAACCACTAAAAGTTTTTCTTTAATTTTTCCTTTTTTTTTTATACAAAAAAAGGCCTATTGGTCAAATTCAAACAAATCCTTTTTCCAACAGAAAAATTGCTACAACAAAAAGGAAAATGAAATGCCAAAAATAAGTAAAGCATTATATTTTACAAAAAAAAAAAAAACACTTTTATAAATTTATGAAATCAAAATTTAACCAGCAACCACTGTTGAAAAAAGCTATAGAAAGGCTTACAACATCAACAACAAGCACTTATATATAATAGACCCAGAATATGGTAGATTTTTGGTGATAGCATCATTCGTCTTTTATGTAAAGTTAACCAAGTTCAATATTTAAAATAAAAAATAAATCATACAAAATATGGCAAAAAAAAAGTATGCATGAAAAGAACTTAGCAGAGTGTTTGCAAAGCTGTGACCCACAAAAAAAAAAAAAAAAAAAACGAAGAAAAAAATTAAAACGAAATAATAAAAAAGGTTTTAATCTGGTTTCATCTCTTTTTTTTATCAAATCAGATATTTTTGGGTAGTTTCTTTTACTCTACACAATTTCCTACTAAAACTTGATTTACTTCTCTTTTATAAAATTAATTTGCTAATTGAAGGAAAACTTTTTTTTATAATAGAGAATTAACTGTTTTTATCACTTAGTTTTGCTACATCTCTTTCTATATGACTGCAAATTTTCACTGTAAAATTTTAAAATTTTAGAAAAATCCTTTGAAAAAAGAATTTTAATCATTAAGAAAGAACAAGTAAATACACAAACAGGAAATATTTTTTTTTCTTATACAGACTATTATAGCCTTTTCACACATGAAGTTAATGAAGTTTTAAACTGTGTGACTGATTTAAGAATTTGATTAAATGTAACTTTGTTTTGGGAAAATATGTTGTGTATTTATAAAAAAAAAAATTTTTTAAATTAAAAAAAAAAATTGTTTAGCTTCTATAAAAAATATTGAACTGGAATCCAGTTTAGAAGGCCAACCAGCTTTGTTGAGGAAAAAGAAAAAAAAATGTGTTAAACATAAAGAAAATTCTTGCAGTGTAGAATTAGTAGAGGTCACTGCGGCCAGAAAAATAACTATGGTGACTCTACTCTCATGTTACAAAGAAGTCTTGGGATTCTATAGAATTCAAATACTTCTTAAATAGATGTGTAATATAAAAATTTTAAAAATTAATTTAAATTAGGCCTTTACAGTGCCACAGTATATGTTGTGTTGCTTATTTTTCCTGACTGATTTAGCTCTGGCTTAGTTTCAATATTCCTGCGAGTCAAGCCTAATAAATTATGTGTTCTCTTTTGAGAACAAAATGGCATGAATGTTTTTGCTACCCAGATACACTTCGTTATTCTCATTTTAGCCTCTCTTAAGTCTAAGCTTAATAGAGCTCCAAGACAGTCCGCCGCATAGTTCTGGGCGAATGAAACTAATACTGCATATTTTTTTGTGAGTTCATCTGCCTTCTCGCATTAGTATTTGATGCTAGTCTTTTCAGAAGTGTTTTCACTCTAATGTCAGAGTGCATGTAGATTACACTGTTACTCAGACTGTACTTTCTGTTAAAATAAGTGTTATTGAGTTACATAGAAAATGTATTTTTTGCATTGCTGGAAAAAATATTATAAAAAAAAATTTTCCAGAAGAAACTTTCCACAGGAAGGTGAAATATTGAAA
The DNA here is from genome assembly GCA_947397855.1 of Thelaira solivaga. Taxonomy (NCBI): domain Eukaryota; kingdom Metazoa; phylum Arthropoda; class Insecta; order Diptera; family Tachinidae; genus Thelaira; species Thelaira solivaga. The sequence continues at coordinate 61,098,784 of OX377612.1, read as the reverse complement.
ATAATTTTATAAAAATCAAGACTAAAGCTCAATAATCATTAATTATATATAAAAATAAAAATCTAAATAAATATAAATATTGATTATTTGATTATTATTATTTTTCAAAAATTTTTTTAATTTCATTATAAAATTATTTTCCTTGAGAAAGACACACGAAGGCGTATCGAAATGTTGGAAACTAATTTAATAATAAATAAAAATATTTAAAAAGACCTAAAAGTTAAAAAAAATATTTATTTATTTACTTTCAGTCTAAATAAATAATTTTATAAATTTATTAAAAAAAAATTTTTTATTATTTTTTAATTTATTACAAAATTTAAGTTCCATAATTATTTATATAAAGTGAATGTCTTCAATTTTATCACATTATTCTTTTAAACAATCTCAGAGTGTGTGCATAAAAAATTGAAATACCTTGGGAAATTGTGTACTTTATTGTAGTAGCGCCTTTGCTTGGCTAATATTCTAAATATTAAAAAGATTTTCATATTATTTTGTTATTTTTTCTATATTTATTCATGTAGTCAAAAACCAAATGTATGAATGAATGAACACGTATGGAAAAAATTATGTGAATATAGTAAAATACAACATGTATATGCAAGTGTATAGAAAAGAAAACAAAATATTTGGAATTAGTAAACGAGAAAAAAGAAAAAAGAAAGAAAAAAGAAAGAAAAAAAAAAGGAAAGGGAAAAGGAAAAACTTTGTTCAGTTGAATTCATAAACTGCCATTGTCATACTATTTAAAACATAAACATACAAACATAAGTTACGTTATCATCGCTTTTCATTTTGTATTAAAATATTTGGTTTCTTATATTTTTTTAAAGACATGAGTCCTTATGCAAATAAGCAAGCAAACCAGCTTGTAACATGCAAAAGTAATATTGAAAATTAATACATCATGCTCTTCTTAGCAGTTGATTTTAATAAAATTTTACTTTCATCTATTACACTTTATTTCATCCATCGTCATTAGGTTAGGTTAGCTATGCTTTAGCAGGCAGCTCAAAGGAAATAAGTTGTTCTAGTATTTAAGATCGATAAAGAGCAAAAGAAATACGGAAGAAAGTAAGATTAGAAAAAAAAAACAATTAAATAAATAATTTCAATTATAATTTCTAGGGTATATTAATCGATTTAAATATTTTACTTATATGTGAGTAATTTATATTAGAACCGCAAAACTTTTTTTTTCTCTTAACTAAGAACTAAAGTAATCTCGTATGCCTCAGACATTTTACACCCTTAAAGCGGTGTGTATATTTCATCAATTTTAGACTTATTATGTAAAAAATTGATCTTCAGAAAATTTGAAGGTTCTGCAGTTAAATTATGGAATTCGATTTAAAACGAAATTTTTATTTAGATTCTATTTAAATTTCGACTTGATCTTTGATGGCATTTCTATGAAATTTCTATCATGAAGCCCCCTAGAAATTTCATTATTCGTTATTATTTTAAAGAAATTGTGTATCCCTTAAAAAAAAATTTTTTTTATTCATGTATGTGTCTGTGTTGAATTACATAAGTCCATAAATAAAAAGTTAGTAATTATTTTTATTGCGTGTCAATATCATTTTTGTTGGTTCATTTAGGTAGTGGCCAAAGGCTCGTTATTATAAAGGCAAAACCACATACCTCGTTGAGACAAAATTATGTCTTGAAGAAAGGATCTAGATACACACCGTAGCAGAGTGATATCTTGGAAACTCTCTTAGACGAATCCAAAATAGCTAGAAATCTGTATCTGCTATAGCCTTTCTTATATTCATTTACCCTGCAAGAGTTTTTCATCTATTCACATTTTACTCTGACTGTTATATTTATTTAGTTTTGCTTTTTGAAAATTTATTTTATCTCTTTTTAAATATTTGTTACTTTTCATTATTTAGTCTGTGAAACTGTGGACAAGAAAACATCACTTTCATTATCTTAATTTTTATTTTGCTATTAAAAATGAAATGGATTGCACTTCTACATTTAAATTTAATGTATTTTTTGTTGTTGTTGGTAACTTTCTGCCACTCGTAAATTCTTGTTAAAAATTTCATTTAAACTTTTATCTTATTTATTGAAAACAATGTCATAAGTCAAATGACTTTATGTAAAATTTTACACTTTTGTTCCTTTAGTTTTGTTCATTTTAAATAAAATTGTAGAGAGCATGAAGAAAAAAAGTCTGCCGTAATGAGAAATGAATTAGGACATTTTCATTTGTTGGTCCTCTCAAGGGAATAACAGAATTAAATTGTAATTCTACGTACTTTTGTGCTTTGTTAATTTTGTTCTTCTTTTCTATTTCTTTTTTTTTTTTTATTTATTTATTTAAATGGTTTATATTTTGTGTTAGTCAGTTAGTGAGTGAGTGTATGGAACAGTCAGTCTTACACACAGTTTCAAAGACATATTAAGTCACAATAAGTAAAAGCAACGTACTGAGGAAAGTTGTTGTTGAACAAAAAAAAAATAATTTTTGCTTTCCTTTTAATTTTTTTCTATCTTGCTTTACATTTAGTTTTATCTCTTTTTGGTATACGATTTTTTTTCTTTTTTTATAAAAAAATAAACCGTAATATTAAATTTTTAACTTGATGACATCTTTCTTAACAAAACTAACTTACCATTCCAACTACGTAAAGTAAAAGCTTTGAGTGGGGCTGTGTTTCATTTAAAAATTCGATTGTACACAAAGTTTCTATACAAACTCTAACAAATGTTTGAACATTTGTTAGTTCAAAATACTAGTCGTAACTGCAACAGTAGGAGATACAAGTTTATTTCCTTTTCCTTAGTATTTTGTATGTTCTGTAAACTTGAAGTGCATTGCATTAATTTTGCATTACAAATATAACTGTAGCTTTTCTTGCTTTGTTTTATATGTTAAGTAAAATGTAAAAAAAAAACTCTATATCTACTGTCTCTTTATTTATTTACAAGATTCATGCTTATCTTTGACTGAATTTAAGCAACTAAAAAAAATAAAAATTGAAAATGCGTACAATTTCCAATAAACTACAAATTCAGTGGCTGAATGGAGAAAGGCTCCTTACTGATTGATAAATTCTAATGCAATGCATGTGCTTATGGCTTGTTTACAGGTGGATATGAAATAATTTATGATAGTTTAGATTTTAATAGTTTTTTTAAGTGTACAGTGCCGGTATTAATAATAGCACTATCTGCAGTTACAATCACACTAGATTAAACTATAAAATTGTTTTTATTTTAATTTTCTTTTGAAGGTCTTCTTCAAGGAAATTTTTTATTATAATAAAATAAAATTTATTATGTCAAAATTAAAAAAAAAAAAAAATTTTTAATTAAAAATTTTGACATATTAAATTTTATTTTATTATAATAATAAATTTCCCTAAAGAAGACCTTCAAAAGAAAGTAGAGGTATTGGGAAATTAATTTAAAAACAATTTTTATTAGGCTTCAATAATATTTATTAATAAAAATATATATAAAACATCGAATAATTTAATAAAATTATTAATCTATATAAATAAAATTAATATTCTGTTTGTTTTTTTGTTCGTTCGCTATACAAAATTTTTGTATAATCTCTGTACTCCAAGGAAGATCACGAATTATTTTTAAAATACTTTGTATTTTATTATTAAAAAAATTATATTTTTTAATATGTCAATGATGACTTTGAAAAAATAAAAATTAAGAGTTAATTGTTTAATGAAGTTGAAAGAAACAGTTTGAGTAAAAATTATATTTTAAAGAATTATTTATTTGATAATTTTGTCGACCTTTAACTTCTATGGTTTTTATTCTATTTTTTATTATAGGCTCTAGGTCTAAAATTTGTTTTACTTTAATAAGCAAAAAGAAATTTTTTTTTTTTTATTTTTTTTTTTTTTTATTATTATATTCAAAAAATATATTCAAAAAATAATAAAAAAAAAAAAAAAAAAAAAAAAAAAATTTCTTTTTGCTTATTAAAGTAAAACAAATTTTAGACCTAGAGCCTATAATAAAAAATAAAATAAAAACCATTTTAAAGAATTAAAATTTTAGCCAACATATTTTTAAGCTGGCCACGCCTATTTTTACGCCTACTTTTCAACGATTTTTTTAGCCACTGTTCAAAAATATATGTGCCAGTACTTAATTTAAGCCTAAAATTATACTTTGAAATATTTTATTTCACACTTTGGTAGGCGCCTCTGATAATAATGTAGTGAATGGAATTTTTAATAATTAAAATTCTTTTTGTAAGCGAAAGCTTCATTCACATAATTGCATTGAAAACAAAAACAAAATTTCGTGCACTCTGTTTTATATTAAAAAAAATATTTTAACTTTAAAAAAAATTTGCTAAAATGTTTTCTTTCTCTAATTTCATATGAAAATTGCTAACACTTAATTTACAGTTCTTGGAATACTTAATTTTGAAAAGAAAAAAAAAATATCAAAAATAATTTCAATTCGGGGAATCTTAAAATGTGAAATTTTGTATTAAATTGTTCATTCGAAATACTGTTATTATTTGATATAGATCTCAGTAATTTTGAATAAATAAATAAAATTCATTAAATAAAAAAATCAATGTTGCTAAGCAAGATAGCAAAAGCTTGACGTTTAAAATCAAAATGAATTGAGAAGAGTGAACGAAAAGGCGAAGTATCTTATAGTGTTTTCATATTGAAAGTTAAATGCTGAATTTAATATTAAATGCACCAACAGATGATTTCGCGTTTAAACTTCAAATTTAATAAATTCGTACAAAATAAAATAAATTTTCCATACAAATAAATGTATTAGATGCGTTACTTTGTACAAAACTTATTACAAAACATGTGTGGACTTTTATAAATACAATTACGAGACAAATATTTTTTTTGTCTCTCGTTCAAAAACATCGTTTCTTGGCAATTCTTTCATTGCTGCTACCGTTGAATATATTTTCTTTATAATAATTTTAGTAAATTATTCGATATTATAAATTAAATTTTTAATTAATATTATTCACGCTTAAGATCTCAATACAAAAATTGTTTTTTTTTTTTAATTTTCAAAAGAAAGTCGAAATATCTGATTATTAAATATAAAAACAATTTTTTTATTGAGATCTTAAGCGTGAATAATATTAATTAATAATATAATTTCTTTAGAAAATAATTTGAATGGCTTTTAGTTTTTAATCGCCCGGCCCGGTCCTTTATTACTTAGAGAATGTATGTACCAATTTTTTTTAGAGAAATCCATGAAAAAATTGAATTTTAATTGTTAAAACTCAGTCTTAAGAATATTCTATGTATTAATTTACACCGCAAATATTTTAAAATTTATTTTCTTAAAAGCCTCTCTACGTACACAAATAAATCTTACGACTTTAGCATACATTCCCTATTTATTTGTTGCAAAACCTAAAAGCGCTGACTTGTTTAAAGCAGAATAGAATTGCCGTTTTATAAAATGAAAAACATTTTAATCTTAAAACTTACAAAAGCCAACAACAAAAACATCTGAGACCGATGTGTCTATAAACTAAATAAGCAAAAAAAAAAAAAAACAAAACAAAAAAGATCAAGTGGAAAATAAGACATCACGCTGCGTGTATTGACAATAAGACAGACAGCCAAATAAATTGGTTGACAACTAACTGAGTTATTTCTTTTTCTTACATTGATAATGACGACTACAACAAGTATAGAATGAAAGAAATGTCGTCCTTAATATTGTTATTATTATTATTCGTATTTATTTAATTTTTTTTTTTTTTTTGTCACATCTATTTTAAGAATTATAATGCAAACTGTGCCATTCACTGCCTCGTCAGTTGCTGCCAATTGCCTGGCTATTCTCTTTCTTGTCTTCTTATTAATTTTACCATTTTGGTTTGGGGGATTTTATTTTAAAAACTGCCACAAAGCCTTCACAGTTGCAATTTGTTTCTTTATTTCTTTCATTTGAAAAAGATGAAAAAAAAAAGTAAATAAAATTGTGAAAATTACAATAAAAATTGCAGTATACGATACTTAGAAAAGCAACTTTAGCATATTTCTAGGTACAGGATAATCTAGATAAGACTTCAATAGCATTATAAAGAAGGTATTCCAGCAAGAGTGCACTCTTAGATTTAATACTGAATTAAAACGTTTGTTTCAGGCTTTGTGTGGCAGGTGCCGCTGTCTTGCTGACACCTATCGTCCAGTTAAAAGCACAAGAATTTTGTTATTATGTTGCTGTAATCTTTAAAAAAAAATTAAGGCCTATCAAAAATCCGTACCAGAAAGGTGCTCATTATGGGTGCATATAATTTTCATGTATTGCATGAGGATTTTCTGAGCCCTAAATTGGAATTTTGTGTACTCAGAAAACTATTCAGATGAAAATGCGCTTCATTGGAGAATATATTATAATATTTTTTTGCAAAAACAGACATTGACTTTTCACTTTGTTTCTATTACAATTATGACGCACTATTCTTTAGTAAAGTTGACCAGCAGAATAATAATCGGAATTAATAAATTTCAGAATTGCTAAAATTAAAAAGTGCCCTCTTACTGAGAAACTCTTTATTAACACATTTTAGCGAATAATAAAAAGTTATTCTTAAAAAATTTCACTTTAAAAAAAAAGAAAAATTATTTATGATTTTTCGAAAAAATCAAAAATGTACCAAAGAGAATTAAAAAAATTAGTAAATTGATTAAGCTTGTATATGGTGCACGCAGACCTTATCATCGTACAAGTTTTGACTTGATAGGAAAATTCTCAAAAAAAACTTTTTTAATATTTTTTTTTATACATACATACAACCTAAATAGCAACTCAGCTTTAATCAAATTCTGACCAACTTCTTAGGAATTTCAAAACTATTATGGATTTTATTTCATCTCAGCTTCTGGAGATCACTGTGACAACCTACTGCACACAGTCTATAAAATAGAATCGCCGTAAAAATAATTTCTTTGTAACAACTAAAAGTTTTCCACAAAAATAAAGCAAATAAGTTTCCATTTTATAATTTTTTTTTTCTTCCTTAACAAGTATTCTACGATTTTATTAAACCGTCGATTTGTGTGAATTTCATGTATTTCAAATATTTATATAATTTCATATCATCACATTAAAAAATCACTTCAATTAGGCTTAAAATGTTAACAGAAAAAAAAATTAAAAATAAAAATAGTTTGGCTGTCAATGTCAAAGAAGAAAATTGCTACAAATTAAATTTTATTGTTAATTGTAATCGATTTGTGCTACATGAACGATTCGACAATGAGATTTCTATTGAATAAGAATAGCCACGGGAAGGTTTAAAAGAAATTAAATTCTTGTTACTTGCTAACTCATACTAATAACAAAGTTGTTTAAGTGGTACAGCTTTTTTTTATATTTTTCAGCACAGTTAAGGGAAAAGTGGACAAGTAAAAGCATATACGAATAATATAATACATATAGATGTATGTGTTTAAGGCTGCCATAAGAAAGCTAAGTCTGTAGTGCGATTCTTTATTAAATTTTAAAAAAAATTTTTTTGGCTAAAAATAGTTAAACTTAAAATTAACGAACTTGTGATGCAGTAAAAATGTTAACTGTCAGCTGTAAAAAAAAAATCTGAATTTTGTATGGTGCTTACTACAAACATGTTTAATATTTTATAATAAAAAAATACTTGTAAGATATTTCAAGTATGCTTGTGCAGCCCTTTAGTATTTACTTAAACGAAATATAAAAGTATATATAATAAATAAGTAATTTTTGATTGTTGTACATGGTATTTGTAACCATTTTGGTTGTTGTCCACGATACTCATATTAGTGGTAAATTTTTAACTCCTAAATTTAACCTGGAATTACTAAATCACACATTCGTTAATGCAAACGAAAAAATATGGAGTTAAAATTAATAGTTAAAAGGTATTAAGTATAAGCTTCTAAATAACTTAGTGAAAAATCAAAACTTTTTGCATCAATTTCTTCTGTATAAGCTACTGCTATTCTAGCATCAGTTATCAGTTCCAGATGAAAGAGCGAACGAAATTTCTTTCCCCAAATTGCAACAAATATTAAAACAATTTCTAAACCAATATTCATTTTTATTGCTCTATGTTTAAAAAAATTTTTTTTTTTTTGTAAAATATGAAATTTTGAATAAACTAAGCAAAACTTCAAGCATAAATTTCAAATGACGTATATGTTAAAAATAAATCTAAACTAAGCCACAATTAATATACTTTTTATTTTATTATATTTAGTAAAAAGGTTGCTTAAGTAAACTGGTTTTCTCATAAACCATATTTAATTTATTAATTTTTTTAATTATGAAATTTTTAATTTTTTTTTTTAAAATAGACTAAACATATAAATGCTCAGAAGGTATAAAATATAATTTATTGTAATTTATGTATTTGTAAATACTGATTTTATTAATAATTTTCACGTCATTTTCAACTGTTAGCCCTGGGAGCAAGGGGTTACTTTCTTCTATTAATTTTTAAAATTTTTCTCTCTTATGAACCTAAACCTTGTTGCTGTTAAAATTTCATTGGTTTTAATATAATACTTTACAGTTTTAAGTATTATTTTTATTAATTGATTTTATTTTGTTTAATTTTTAAAATAATGAAATGTATGATAAAAAAAAATTTCTCAATAAAACTTTAATGTCATTTTCAAAAATTCTAATTAAACAGCGGGAAAAACTGTTAAATCTTTCAAAATATTTTTAAATTTTTGTAAAGTAGGCTAAATAGATACAATTTCAGAAAATAAATCGCTTCTTTTTCTCCTTCTTTATTTAAAAGTTGTCCATCTGTGTGATGTCATTTAAAGCTCTCACAGCCTTTCATATTCTCTTTTAAATTAATATTTTGTATTGCAATAAATGAATTTCTTAAACTACATTCACAGAAATTTTTATTCCTTGTATTTTAACAGTGTATACACATGTGAACAGTTATAAGATAAACCTTCAAAGGTCCATGTGTGTGCACATTAAGTTCATACTCTTCAGGATGCTTGTTAGATTGTGTATTTGCTCATTTATAATTCATTTGAAGGTTATGATTTTTACTTTATTCTGTTTGCTGTTACATTGTCTTGTCTACGTGCTACGGTACAATTCTCACTTAATTATTACATAATGAGCACAATAATGACAGTGAGAATTTTACCACTAACAACGTCATCATTTCACATTTGCAAATAAAATGTTTAATTAATTTTCCTTCAAGTTTGCACTTATTACTTGTATCCACAATGAGTTTTAAGGCAAAATTCTGGTTTACCATTTTTATTTTTAATTTATACGAGAACTTTCAATATTTTTTATGAAAAATAAAAGTTTGTGATTCTGTTTGTAATTTCTACATAGTATATTAAGGGTGGTGTAACCATAATACCCGGTTTAATTGTAAGTCACATCTTAACATAAAGTTTTTTGAGCAATTTAATTTGACATTTCTTTGTTTCAGTGTTTGACAAATTAAACAATAAGATTGTTTAAGTTTTTTACAAAAATGGGCGTTTAAATCAAAATGCACTTAAGAACTCCGCAATTTTTTTTTGTAAGCATAATCGAACAGAATTGTGCTCAATTTTCAGTAAACCGATTCTATAGAAAATATGAAAATATCTGTGAGCTTATCCGGTTCGTTCGACAGAAAACATTGCTGGTGTTAGCGACATAGTTTAAAAACAACCGTCAACCTAGATAGCTCAAAAATTTTTTAGAATAGTCCAAGTACTTCTAGAATGCTTTGAATTATTTTTAAAAAAATTTTTGAAATTCCTTCATACCCCAGTACTCTTCTTCTGAGGGATTTTTACCATTCCCCAGGTAGCATTTACGATTTTGGCCATGATAATTACCAAAATCAAGAAGGAATTTAAGCTCTAAACTTTCTGGAAGTGTTTTAACATTTTTGGAAAAATTGGTAGTTTTTATTTTATGATTCAAAATGGAAGCTGCCAAAATCATTGAGAACAACAGTATGGGGTGTATGAAAATTTAAAAAAAAAAAATTGTTAAATAGTTCAAAGTAATTTCTGAGGGTTTTGGTAGTAAATTACAAATCTAGACAGTCTCCTCTTTAAAATGATATATTTTTCATCTCACAATATTTAATTGTTTGTCGGCAAGTTCCTAAAAACACTTAGAGCAACAGCACTGCGGTATATGGAAATTTTAAAATAATCCAAAGTAACTTCCGAACGAACCATAGAAGATTATGAAATGGGACACATATCATTTTAAAGGGAAGGTTGTCTAGATTTTTAATCTTTAGTCCAAGTACTCAGAAAAAACTTTGCATTATTTTTAAAAAAAATTTTTAAATTACCTTCTACCCCAGTACTCTTCCTCTGAGGGATTTTTATCATTCCTCATTTTGCCGAGGTACCATTTACGATTTTGCAACAGAAACTAGTTGAAATCAAACTGGAATGAACTTTTTAAGTTCTACACTTTCTGGAAGTGTTTTAAGATTTACGAGAAATTTCGTAGTTTTTATTCAAAACGGAAATTGCCAAAGCCCAACAGCGCTGTAGAGTATGAAAATTAAAAAAAAAACTTTAAATAATCCAAAATAATATCTGAATATTTGGTTGTTAAGTTAGAAATATAGAAGATCTTCGCTAAAGTACTACTAAAATATTTAATATTTAATGACGTAAGACGTATTTGGTAAATAAGCCATTAATAATGAAAATATATTTACAAATACAAAAAAAACGTAATGGGGTACATTAAAACATATTTAACGCGCCATATTTATCTTCACTCATTTAATTTTCTCTATGGTTTTGATTTTATATTATAGAAGAATGTGGAAAGTGAAATATATGAATATTTTGCTAACACAGTGAAGGGTATATAAGATTCGGCACAGCCGAATTTAACTTGTTTTTATTTTCATTTAATTGATTTTTTTTTTCTTTTTTTTTTGTAAGTGACGAGTAATTTCCTGTAAAAATTCTTAAAAGAATTGAGTTGCTTACTTTTGTTTCATTATCAAAAATGTATTGAATTTTTTAAGTTTCATTTACAGCACTCAACATGCAAGAAGGAAAATTGTGCACAATTTTTAAATAAAAGTTGAAAGTAACACAATTAAAAAAGACAAGTATTTTATACATGAGTTATTTATGAATGCTTATCAAATTTACTTAATATTGCAAAATAGATTTTAAATAAAAAAAACTAATAACAAAAAAAAAAAAAAAAATAAAGTTATTAATGCTTATAAAATAAATAAAAAATAAAATCAAAGTCACACAGAAATGAGAAATTTTTTTAAAAATTTTTAAATATTTTTATTTTGTGTTTTACAAAATGTATAAATTTTTTATTAGCTGTTAAGCCACTTTATACCGAGTGTTTTTTGTCAAATAACAGAATTTTTTCTTTATGTAAAGTTTTTGCTAAACATGAAAACGTTAATCAGCTTAACCGTCAACTAGTTACGATCCATACAAGAAAATAGTAAAATGGCTAATATTTGATAAAAAATATTAAAAATAGTTGTAGCTTAGTTTTGGCCAATGCACAGTGGAATAATAAGGAAATGAGATTAACAAATTTTTTAATCCAAGCTTAAGTAATTTTCCTATGCATTTATAACAATATAGTATTAAGGCAACCATTCCCGTTTTTGTCAATAAGTTGAACCAAAACTATATGAGTCTTAAGTAATTACAATTATAGCTTTTTGTTAGTAGCTTTATTTTGCAAAGGCACTTTTTAGTGATGATTTAATGTATTGTTAAGGTTAGTTTTAAGTGTTCAATAATTGGATAGATTAGAAGATCGAGACGCTTGGAGAGCCATCCTTTCCTCCGCCGAAGACCTAAACACGTTGTGAAGGGCCATCTATAGATAGATAGATAGAATGTTAATTAAACTTTGGTTCTATTACTTGATAAATCTAGTAGCGTCTGGCTATTTGTATAAAGGTTGTAGGCTTAGCTGCGACCGTTACAAAAAGTATTATATATAAAGCAATTCTGAGATGGCTAGACATGATCAGTTTTAGTTGAGATGTTAAACAGTAAACCAGGTGTGTAATAAACAAAGTGTCTTTTTGTGTACAATAAGTGGTGAGAAACTGAACTTCTTGTATGTTTTATTTTACAATACCGAACCTTAATAAACTAAACGTTTTTATGAAAGGCAATATGTTTTTTTAACTTTTATTCTAAAGCAACTTAATCAATTAGTGTTAATGTAAAATGTGAATCTTGAAATGGTTTTTCTGTTTAGTTCCATATTTTAAAATTTTATGATAGATTTGAAAAGCTTGTAATAAGAACTTATTGTGTAACTTTATTCAATTATTATCTTAGACAAATTCTTAAAATTATGTAAAAAAATTTTGCATATCTTGTGGTTCCACTGTAAAACTTTTTGTCACAAAATATACTGTAAGTACTTTTGCTGCTCTTTTTTCATTCGTTTTCTTTTTAATTTTTTATTTTTCTTTTTTTATGTTTTCCAATATTTACAAAAAATCTTCTGCAAATGACGTACTTTGTTGTGTTGCTATTTTATATGTAAACAAAATTTCTTTTTTTATTTCAAATAAACTCTCACAATGTTAATGTTAACGATTGGTTGTTATTATTGTAGTTACCCCATTGCTTTCTACAACATGACTTTATTCAATACAAATTTAAAAAGATTAAAAAAAAAAAATAAAAAATTGTTTCAGTTTCTATTTACATTCTCTTTCCTAATTTCTTAAAAGAATTGAGATAACAATTTAAAAGTCTGAAACAAATATTTTAAATTAAAAAAAGAAAAAAAAAAAACTGATAACAAAGAAGTGTTTTGAAATTAAATTATATTTAAGTAAGTTCCCAAAACTGGGCATCAGGCTTAGAACAAAGTTCAATTAAACCTAAAGCGGTAGGTAGCGAAAGTAGGCTATAGAAACTTTGGCAACCATACAAAGAGATTGGGTCTGCTTTCAAATAACTGGTGTAATAGTTTTTAGGACGAAGCAAAAAAGAAAGATTTAACTTTTTAAATTTTAAAAGTGGAAATGATAGAGCTTAGTGGTATTTTTTGAAGCTTCACAGGTCAAGAAAAACTTGAACGGGCCACTGAAAACTAACGCTATGACCATACGTAAAGCCAAGCAGGCGCTGCTAATATGTTTCTTCAAACTATATTTATAGATGGTTATAGATTCTCAATAACACTTAGTTTAAGAAATACGGTTAAAGGGCAGTCCACTTTAGCTGCATATTCCACAGTTCTTTTGTTTGTTTGTCTATAAAAAAATATAGGTAATCGAGGTGTGTTAATCAAAACTCCGTCATTTATGGCTGACAGCAGCAGCAACTTGCGGATTGGTGTGACAAACTTTTCTGTACGTTGACTAGGGACTTTAAAAAAATTGACTTAAACGACTATACCGACAGACAGACTTAATCGACATAATCCAGAATATGCGATAGAATTCAGAAAGTGGAATACATGGACAGATGGACAGCGTTTAATCGACTCCGCTATCTATAGATATTCATGAGAATGAGACATGTAAGGTGTAAAAATTATAAAGGGAATCACAGGCTTACGTAACCTGTTTACTCACACTGTTAAATTAAGAAACCAGTTAAAAATTTAATTTACAAAAAGTTCTTATATTCAATAAATTTTTTTATTAAATCATTTTGATAAGTTATTTTTCTTAATTCTTTTTATTAGAATTAATTAAGTTTACAAATAATATGGGAGTATTTTTTCAGTTAAGATAAAAACTTTTGTTTAAGTAATTAATTGAATTAAAATTTTTTTTTTAAATTCAAATTAATTTTTTTGTATGACTTTTTGTAATATTCTTGTTTGCTAAATATAAATAAATAACTTTAAAACATCACCCTTTGTGTTTGTTTGTTAATTTTTTGTTTACTTGCTTACTTAATGTAATTTTTGGTATTTTCTTTTGTTTTAGGAATCAAACAAACAATATTAATCCGTTTAAATTTTGTGCTTAAATTTTCTAGTTTCTAGTTTTGTTGTTGCTTTATAAAAAAAAAATGAGCTGTTATTGTTGTTGCTGCTTTTTGTAACTGTTATCTGATGCATAACTTGTTTTTTTTTTTTTTTTTTGTTTAAGTTTGAATAACAAACAAAACTGTAAAGAAAAATATTTTACAGATTGTAAAAATTGTGTTTGTATTTTAGTAACAAAGTCATTTTGTTATAATTAAAATTTCGAATTGAATGAACACACAAAGATAAAAGCAATTAAACGTACACGAGAGTTGTACATATTTTTTGAATTATTATAAATTTATTTTTGAATTTTAATTAAATTTAATTTAATTTAAAAAAAATTTTTTTTTTGTTTTTGAAATTGTAAAATTTTTACATTTGTGTGAAACATTAAAAAAAACGATTTCAATTCGGCTATGCCGACTCTAATATACCCTTCACTGTAGTAGTCGAATATTCATATTTTTAATTTTAAACATTCTTCTTGAAAATTAAAAAAAAAAATAGCAAATAAAGAAATAATAATAATAAGATTGATTTAAATAATTTCTTTGAATAAATATTAAGGGGATTCACACAGTAGTCATAAAGCCATATTTTTTGAAAAAGCAACATGAACAAATATGACTGCTGTGAGCAACTCCTCATAACTTAGTGTGCTATTCCAAATTTGAGTTTATCTAGTACTTATATTTATTTTACAATATTATAATAAACACAGTATAAAAAGTCTTATTATTTTATGACTTTTTTTTTTGTTTTTTTAATAACAACAAATTTTATTTTAATTATTGAAAAAAAAAATGACTGATAAGACACTCCTTTGAATCCCTCATTGCCTTGTGTGTCCTAAAATAAATAATTAAAAAAGAAACTTAATTAACGACAACAAATAAAACAATTTTTTTTTTAAAGAAATGGCAAACGTTGATTAAAATAATTTTCTTTTAATATTTATTTTTGATTATCTTAAAATAAATAATTAGGGGATTTACTCAGAAGTCATAAGTTTAAAGAAAAAAACATAAAAATTATGACTGCTGTGAGCAACTTAGTGTTCTATTTTCAATTTGCGTTAGGTGATTAAAATATCAATAAACAGTTAAAAATATTTGAATTCAGAATAAAAATAATTGCAAGTTTGTGTGTGAAAAATATAAATTGAACGTTATAATTGAAAAATTTCATCTGTTTAAATTTAAGGGAACTTTATTTTAAATAACGAAAGAGCGAGTAAGCAGACACTAATGAAATGTGTTTAGTACTAATCATAGAAGCGTCCATCTTGAGGACTCAAAATCTGATAAGTGGAAGCAAGAAGTGTTAAAAACATTTCATTAAAAACTATTTCTTTAAAGGACCAATGCGTATCCATTTAGGTTTAGCTTCAAATAATAATATTATCTATATAATACAATAAATAAATATTTACTCATCTTCCTTGAATAGTTTTAGAAATTTACATTTTAAATAAAAAAAAAAAATATGTAAATACAAAAATTCAGCTGTCTAATTTTACTTATGACAAATTATTAAACACAGTAGAAAAAGTATTATTATTTTAAAACTTTTTTGTTTAAAGCACAACTTTTTTAACCTTTCATAAAATAATATGACTTTAAAACTTTGTGACTACTGTGAATCTCTTAAATAATTTTCAGTTAAAGAAATTCAAATTCAAAACCCCGCTCTGGAATTCTTATAATATTTTAAATATCTGTAGGTACTAAGTTTGCCACTTAAAAAAAAAAATTTTAAATTAAAAAAAAAAAAATCTAAATTTTAATTTAAATTGCTTAGAAATATTTTTTAATTAAACATCAAAATAAAAATTTAGAAATTAAAATTACCCGCAATAACTTTAAAAAACCAAAAACTTTTCTCTAGCATCCTTCTTCCAATAAGATTTCTCTAGTGCGATTCAGTAACTTTTATTACGAATATTCGTATCGAAAAAACGAGTATAAAGATATTTTATTGAATTCGGTGTTCAGTAACTTTTTGACAAAAATATTCGAAGTTTGCTACGAATTTAAAAGCACATAAACAATCATTGCAAATAACGATTTCTATTGCACCGCATATTTTTGTCGGAAAGTTACTGAATACCGAATTCGATAAAATATCGTTATACAGGGTGGGCCAAAAGAAACCAAGGGGTGTAAAAGTTTAATAACTTTTTTGTTTATTAACTTTTTTTTATTTTTTCTTTCAGATTATATAATATACAAAATGGAAATTTTTTTTACACTAAGTATGAAAAATGATGTCTCTTAAATAACCACCGTTTTCAGCTTCGCACTGATGGGCTCTTTTTAGAGCATTTTCCATAACATCTTTCAAAACTTGTGGCTGTAGCGTTCGAATTTCTGCAACAATGTTTGCCTTGAGTTCAAGGATTGTCTCTGGCTTGTTCACATACACTCGCTCCTTCAAAAAACCCCAAAGAAAATAGTCGGGTGCTGTCAAATCTGGCGATCGCGCTGGCCAAATAATTTCCGAATTGGCGTTGATGAATGGCTCTTGGATTTTGAGAACCCCAGAACCTACAGTTCTGGTTGTTAACAAAGCCATTCAAATGAAAATCAGCGTTAAAATAATTGATCTCTGGTTTAAATAATAAAATTCTATTGTTCTGGTTCTCTGTTCAGTTGTGAACCTCTCCATTATAAATTCTCCAAGTGTTGTCTATATAATCTGAAAGAAAAAATAAAAAAAAATTAATAAACCAAAAAGTTATTAAACTTTTACAACCCTTGGTTTCCTTGGCCCACCCTGTACTTATTTTTTTTTTTTTTTTTTTTTTTTTTTTTTGATACGAATATTCAGTTAATACAGTATAAAGTAACTAACAGACGCGGTATTCTTTACACTTTATTGATAGACTTTTACATAATTGTCGTGTGTAACTTCAGAAACATTGATTCTATAAAAAAACCGAATAAAAACTTTTGACAAAATTTCAATTACGATGTGCGCTATTTTCCCAATGTCTACGCTTTTTGGGGGAATATTTGTCCCCGGCTGAATAAAAAATTTTACAAGAAAAATCTATAAAGTTTTGCTTTTTTAATAATATTGAAGCAAAGGATACATAAATTTGTTGTACAAGCTTATTATCTTATAGCTTAAAAAGAAGTGAGTGATGATAAATATGCCGAGTTTTAACATAACCCTTTACGTTTATGTTTAGTTAATAAAATATTTTTATTATTTTATATTGTATCGATTGCTTTAAATAATTTAATTCATACAACATTTTCTAAATTTTTGTCGTGGCTTAAAATCATATGCCTAAAAGTCTAATTAGAAAATAGATTTTTCTCACATATTAAATTGTGTATTTATTATTTGTTTGTATTTGTTTTTATACATGCAACCTGCATGCATTTTTATTCATACCAAATTTGATTTATGGCTTTGAGTATTGGTTTGCCCAACTGTCAATAAGTTTAGAATTTTATGAAATTGAATAAAATTCCAAGAAAGATTTATTGATATTTATTAAAATTTTTTTTTGTGTTTGAAGTGATGAAAATTTTACAGGATTTATGTTTAAGCTTTGTGTGTAAGTATAAATGTATATGTGTATGTATGTTAGGGACATTTTAAAAAGATAAAAATAAAAAATTTACATAAAGGGACAAAAAGTAAAAAAAAGAAAACAAAAAATCTTCAAAAAATTCTTTAGTTGTAAAAGAAAAGATGTTGTTATCTTGATACAATGCTGATGTAGTTTTTAATTTTGTTTTAAATATCTATTGATATATTTTTTTTCATTTAGTACAGTCGAGTGAAGAGGAAACTGAACGAAATCAATCAAGCTGGCCGAAGTCAATTTAGCTGAAGATAAATCAACCAAACTAGCTGAGAAAAATTTAGCCGAATGAATCAGTTAAACATGATGAACATAAATAAAACGTCCAGATCAAAACGAGCCTCACTCGTGTTACCCAACAGACAATTTGAAAAAGTTTCTTATAGTGTATAATATAAGTAAATTGTAAGTTTCACAAATAAACTAAACTGTTTTTACGCACGACGATCTAACGGGTAGCCCAAATGAGACCTAGTGCGGTAGAAGCTGTTGCGCAATTTGAACTTTGTATGGATACATCTTAAGATCCAGCTTTAAAATTCTCTGTAATGTTGTTCTGGGTATACCCGATTGGCCGGAACGGCGACGAGTTGAGACAGATGGATCATTTACAACACTCTGCTGCACAGCTTGCACGTTGCCTTCAGTACGAATATTTCGATGAACACCTCTTCCTGGACGGTCGGCAACTGAACCCAGTTCCTCAATATGGCGAACTAAACTTGTAATCATGGAAGATGTGGGCGCTGATCTTACGTTAAGAAAAAAACGGCGATAATTTCGCTGCGTCAGAATAATTGATCGTTGAGAAGAATAATAAAAAACGATAATTTTAATGCGTTGTTGTGGACTGTACGTATTCATTTTAAATTTCCAAGAGTTCAGTTATAATTTGCAAAAAGAAAAAATTAATTATGTTAAAAAATAAAAAAGTTATTTGTGTTTCACATCAGCTGGTCTTATTTGGGGCACCCTGTAGTACGTGTTTCATTAAAAAACGAAGCAGACCTTTATTAAGATCCTATGGTTAAACCCCTGGGAAAACAAACTGCACTACAGAGTTATCGACTCATCATCTATCCTAGTCCCATAGACATAATTGCTGGTTACTGTAAGAAAGTTCCCTAACCTAATGCTTTGACATGTCTGAGCAATGATGCCAAAAAAGAAGGGCATTCACAAAGAAGGGGAAACAGACTCCACTCTCGGATGCTCGAGAGTCTGTTGACTTGTGCAGCAATCTGCTAGTGACCAGTAATCACATACAAACTCAAAATATCCTTCATATTTCTGTTTTACACTTGCATGTTGTATGTTAATAAAATCAATATAAAAATCTTGTTGTTCTGAGCAAAATGAAGGAAGTTTTCATTCATTTGCACTGTTTTCAAACCCTGTCGTGAATGAAAATAAAAATATTTTGCTAAAGTTTTTGAGTGAAACTGTTTGGGTTCCTTTTTAAATGCAACAGCAGCTTATTTTTAATGCTTCATGGGCATGCGGCAGTCATAGAGACTCATCAACCCTGAGCACATTAGGACAGATGTTGTTTTGAACCTAAGAAGAAATAACACTAAACTCTACTTTAAGCTACTTACGGGCCTTTGTAGGCTTAACTATCACATGAGTAAAATTGGTGAGGTACAAGACAACTGCTGTCGTTTCTGTCGGGAAGGACAGCAAAACGTCGGAATATATTTTTTGCGAGTGCAAAATAAGCTGTTTAGGTAGTAGGGCAAGATTAGTCCTACAACAATTATGAGATTTGTAAGAAGTCTCGGATTGTAGTTAAGAACTGGGCTGCATTATAGATCTTAAAGGTCGCGGTGCCATCATAGCTCATAATGATAGTAATGATATTCTTCATTTCTATATCATTCAAAGTGCGTTTACATTTTTGCAGGGTATTATTATTTTTTAAATTAAAATTATTTTTATTTTTCGTTACTTCTAAATGCTTGTAAATACCTGTTATACTTCATTTTTATTCACTTTGTGTAAAGTAAAAGTGAAAAGTTTTGGTTTTCCTTATCTTTTTATTTGCTTATATGCTTTTGGTAAAAAAACGTAAAGAATAAGAAATTGCAAAACTTTATGAAGTATTGTTAAATATTATAGCAATTCAAATGGCAAAATAATGCTGAAATACAGGCAACGGAAGGAAGTACATACAACTGAACAGTGTAAAAAAAAGGAATAAAAAAAAAAGATTATTTTTGTGTTTATAAAATCGAGTTATTAGAAAAGATTTTGCCACAAAAGTGAAGAAAACAACAAGAAGAAAAAGAGCAGAGTACAACGCTTGCAATGTAACATAAATAATAAAAAATTTTTAGAACTTGAATTGAATTGAACTACAAACTTTATCAGTTGTAAAAGAGACAGATAAAGAGAGGAGGTGGTTGCATATAAATTTATCAGCTCTAAATATGAATGTAAAAATTGTTAGCTGGTGGCGTGGTAAAAGCAAGTATTTTTTGCATGATTTTTTTAGTTTGTTAAACATTAACAATTAAAACTTTCATCAACATTCATGGCCGCAATCAATTTCAATTTTCATACAAAAATACTAGAATTTCGAATTACAAGTACACGCACAAAAACAGTGTTTTTTTTTTTTAAATTATGAAGTTATTTTTACAAAATCGGTGCATTTACTAATGGCATGTTATAGATTTTGTTTGAATTTAAGTTTTTTTTTTTAATATACCAGACGGCTCTGAATTTTTTTTTGTCTTTTTTAAACTAACCTTAATTAAGTTCCATATTTAAGAAATCAAAGCCACAGTGTAGACAATTTTAGTAAATTGCTTTTAGATTTAATTAACTCAATATGACTTTTTTTTTAGGTACCCGCCGATATAACTGCGTTAGTATTTAACCACTGAAAGCCCGGTAGTATTAAGCCCACGTTTGTTAATCTACCTATTTACTGATAAAATTAACATTTTGTTTTTCGCTTTATAAATTTTTATTTTCCATACGATTTTTCTAAAAGCCATTCTACGCCCGCTTTTACATCTATTTTTTTATCAAAATAAATCTAGTAAATTTCATATCGTTGATTTATTTCAATAGTGTTAAAACTCAAAAACTAATTTTTTTTTTTTAATTTAATATTTTATTTTATATTCTACAAAAACATTAAGAAAATATTTAAAAAAGTTTTCATTTAGGAAAAAAATATTTATTTAAATTTTTCTGCTATTAAAAAATGTTTTTTAATAGCATTTTCTACATTGATTGCCAATTCACTTTACAAAACGAAAAAAATATTTATATATTTAGGGTTTTTTTTTTGCAGTGTATGAATTGATTTTTCAATGCCAGCAAAAGTTTTTGCAATCCTTCTTTAAAGGCAAACAAATAGACAGAAACATTAATGGAGACAAACAGTGAGTCACATATATATAAAAGCAGACGACTAATAAGTGCCGTCAAAACTTTTATTTTGAAAATATTTATGTATAACAGAAACCACAGCTTAACACTTACATTCACAAATATAATTTTATAATTATTGTAAGTGCATTCGAATGTAGATAAACGGGTAATATTTAGTTTATTTTTAATATGAAAAAAAAAACTTTATTTCAATTTATAACATCTTCTATGAATCAATACAGCTAAGAGCTGAAATCACAAAAATATTTTACTGAAACTAAAGAATTTGATATTGAAACATTTTGTTAAAATCATTTAAAAAATTTCTTTCAATATTTGTTACACAATTCTATAGAATACGATAGTAGACAAAAGTGTTAGCTAAGATCCTTAAAATAAGTTTTTTTTATCTCTTAATCTCTAAATGTTATTTCAGAGTTTATGTTTTATGTAAAAAATAAATTGAGCCAAAGTGAATTTTAAAGCAAAATTTTTGTATTGATGACTTAATATAGAAAAAAAGTTTTGTTTTATTAAAAACAAATAAAAAAATAAAATCAGAAATTAATAACCAGAGCAAGGAAGTTCATGAGTTAAAATTCGCAAAATTTGCAAAAAAAAAATATGCATTCAAAATTTATTTATTTAACCAGTTATGAATTCATAAAAACTTAACAAAAAACATAAATACATTCTATGCAGACCTAAAAAGTGAAAAAATATTTGCAAAAGTGATAGTAAATACAAATTTATTTATGGAAATAAATAATTTTACTTAACAAAATTTAATCTTTATTCGTGCTTAATTCCAAAATTATGTTGCTGTGCAAGATGCATTATTTTCTCATGGAAATTTTTAAAAAAATTGTTTACTTAGTACAATAAGTATTAATAATTTTGGAATTAAGCACGAAAAAAAAAAATTAAAAATGTTAAACTTTATATTTTATATATATATATTATTACTCGCGCTTTTTAGTTCAGTATATGTACCCATTATCAATAATATTTAAATATAATTCTCTATTATTGAAGGTACATAATGTTTTTTATTTGTTATTTTAATTTCTGAAAATCTATTTAATTGTTAAACTTTATAATTCTAAATAATTTAATATGTTGTAATTTTATTGAAGTTATCAAATGGAAACTCTTTCTATTTGGTTTTAAAACATCAGCGGATGTAATAAATGCATATTTGAAAGTGGTTAAATTCTACATTATTTTGTTTAATTTACAGGAAGTTAAATTAAAAATGCTACCAATTTCTTTACATTTTTTAAATCCAGCATCAAGTTTGGTCTTTATTTTTTCGATGATTTGACCTTCTACTTTTCTTATTTTAATGAGAGCATCATTAACGAGTTTAACTGAAGTGTTTAATGATTTAAACCTCTGCAGTTTGGTTATTGTCTCAACTAGAAACCTATAGTTTGGAAATATTGATTCTAAGATGAATAAAAAAATATTGACTACATAATAAAAACTCCGTAATACTAGCAACAAAACCAAGACGAATTAACTATTTATAAACTGTAGATAATTTTAAAACAAACACCAAAATGTTGAGGCTTTTACTCTCTAAAAATGTCAAAGTAAGCAGATTATGCTATACTATTTTGACTGTTTGACAGCTATAACCAGCTGATTCACTGACTGCATTTTATAATAAATTCGCTTTGAACAGAAAGATATTTCTAAAAAAAAAAAAATTAAAAAAACAGCAATTTTTTTTATTAAATTGCGAAATAAACTGCTATAAGTGAAAGTGGTATAAGTCCATTTAAAAAAATAATGATTTTAGTAAACTTTTACCACTATCTAACTAGAATTAATGCCGACTCATTTTTTAAAAAAAAGGTGAAGTTATAACACTTTCAAATATAACAACTCAAATATGAGAAAATATTTGCATTTACAACAAAATATTTTAAGAAATAACAAAATATTAATCTTTATTTGTGCTTAATTCCAGAAATTGTGTTGGTCTTAAAATTTATTCTTTTACTCATGATATTCTCATGAGTTATTTATTCAGTTCAATGCTTACTGAGTTTTTTGTTTGAATATTTGAATCTTTTTGTAACTATTGATTAATAATTCTTATTTAGTCAATTGCTTTTACAATATAAAGGTTCTAATGTTTGCAAGAAACGTTGGCAGTAACCTACTGAGGATTCAGAGTAGCGTCTGATGAAATGGAGAGCATAGGTATGCTCTCCCTTTCAGTACTTATTGTACTGAATAAATAACTCATGAGAATATCATGAGTAAAAGAATAAATTTTAAAACCAGCACAATTTCTGGAATTAAGCACAAATAAAGATTAATATTTTGTTAAGCTTTTAAATTCAAAATAGAAATTATTATATATTTTAAGAAATTTTAGAAAATATGATAAAAAAATATAAATTTATGAAAAATATGCATTTAATTCAAAATATGCAAAAATATGCATTAATAAATTGATGCCATTTTACTGGAAATACTGTAATTCGACAAGATATTAAAATTAGGTGGGTTTGAGAGTAATCACAACAAACATTGATTTGCATGAAGTCCCTTGCCCTGTTTATAGTGAGAAACTAAGCCGTCAGAACATGATAAATTGCATTTTGCAAAAAAAAAAAAAAAAAAAAAAAAAGTAAAGAAGAGAAAAATTGTCTCAAATCGTAACCAAATGGCTTAGAAATCTTGTTTTTTTTTCTAAATTTTTGCTATTTTGAACTTTAAAAATCAAGAACCATAAGTAAAAATTATTTATAATTTTTTTTAATAAAAACAGAAATAGGTCAAGCATATCAATTGTAAGGACGTAAACTAGATTTTATAAAAATCATATGTTTTGGGTTAGTATTTTAAAATATTTTCAATTAATTAATATTTTACTAATTAGCTAAAATTTAATATCTAAGCTGAATATTTTACACATTTTTGCTTTGCGAAAGAAATCGTACTACTAAACTTGTAGAAATTTTTACAAAAGTGTTCATTCGCATTTATGGAATTTATTTGTAATTACATAAAAGTTCTTATAATAAAGACGTATGATAATCTTAAAGCGAAACACACACCACTTGAACTAACCCTATAAAATGCCCTTAAAAATTATTACAATATTAATTTAATTTTAAGAAAATATTACTGCTGGATTTATTCAAAAGCAACTTCATGAGCTTTTCTTATGCTCCAAAAGTAGCGCAATGGGGTCTTAAATTTTATTCAGGCCAATAGAATTTTTTTTTTAATGACTCTTATACCTTAACGTCTAATATTGTATGTGCATTAAATTGTTTTTTTTTTCTACTAAAAGCAACAATAAATAAAATAAAATACTTTATACAATTTTACCAATATTACCTTCATCTTGGTAAAATGTCCCTGATGTCCACTTAAATTACGTTAACATGCTGCCATTAAATCAGAATACATCAATAAAAAAAAGTTTATAAAAAATAAAACCAGCATACTGTTGCTGGTTGAAAATATTCAGAGAGAAAAGTAACAACAACAATAATGAAAAAATAACAAGAGTTAAACACCTTTGGCGTTTTGCAACATAGAATTAAATTGCGCTTTTCACTGGAATATATAAATTTATTTAAATTTTTTTTTTTTTAAGTGGCATGAACAAGTCAGTAAAGTAAATAAATCGGTTACAGTTGCATGATTTTTACCAAGAATTGACATTAATGATACCAATGGCAAATATGCAACTAAATGATGGTGACAATGAGGATATTGAGAAGGTTGATGATAATGATGATGATGCTGTTGCCGTCAAAGATGATAATCAAACAAACATGTTAATCATGTGTATTTTATGAACAGAGGAAGGAGCAAAGAAAGTTTGCTGATGATGAAAAACAATATAAAAATAATAAATTCTGTTGTTATCAACATTTCATATAATAATTTTTTTTAATGTCATACCAAGTTGATTGCCACTCGTATAAAAAGTTTTTGGTTTGAAATAAAACAAAATTGAAGTGATTGAATGAGCAGCGCCGGTAAAAGTTAATATGGCTTGTCTGTGTGTATGTGTATGTACGAGTATATTTAAATTTGTTTTAAAAGTGCCACATAATTGGCTGATGTTCATGTCAATGAAAAATAAAATTAATATAAAATTTTTTTCAAAAGTGGGCAACTATACCAAGCAAGCACATGCATGTGCTCATTATTTTACCTAACAACATCTTTTATATTTGATTAAAGTGTGAGCTACACTAATCAACTAAAATTTAATTGAAATATTTTTTCTATTTAAAACAATGGGTTATGAAAAAACTGAGCCTAAAGTCACACATGCGTGTAAAAATTTAGTAACTGGAAAACTGAGCATCTCTAGAACATCACTTAGACGTATTTTTTTGACATGCATCCATACAAGGTTCAATGGGCCTAAAGTCTTTTTTATATGCAGGCATGACTTCTAGCCTTTTCCCTGTACTTCAACACTTGTTATTAAATGCTGCAATATATTTTTAATGCGTTTTTTATTTATATATTTCCTTGGAAATAGCAGACATACCAAAGAAATTAGAATTAAAACTAGAAGCGGGAACAAGTTAACGGGCCACTGTGCTCAGAAAAGGTCTTTTGTTACATTACTTTCATGTTAGAAATACTCTCTCAGAATTCAAAGACTTACTTGGTTCATTTGTCCTTCATATCAGACGGTTGTAGGTAATGATGCCCTAAGTAACGTTATGTTAGGTTCGTTTGAGTTAGACAGATGTAAAAACTAAAGAAAATTCCCATTCAATCCATGAACAATAAATGCATGCACAAGGAACAACAGTCTGGTGAAGTTTTTGATCAGTCGGCGTCATTGTTATTCTGAAATTGCACTGATGTGCATTAGTTACAGGAACATGATAACGAAGTTCCTGTGGCCTTAATTATATCTGGAGGACCTGTAGTTTCAGCAAGACGGCGCCATCTGCACATGAAACAATCAATTAATTGCAGCATGAAACGTAAAAATGCACTCTTAATGAGACAGTCTTTATGTAGGTATATACTCGTACAGATGCTTACAGAATATGTCAATGTTTAACCCTGCCTGCCAGAAAGCCCAAATTCATATTGCTCTTAGCTCACAGGTGAATACAATGCGTCTACGAAGGTAACTCATATGAGTACCAATTCAAAACAATGTTATTTTTACATGAACCTCCGCCCCCCCCCCCCTTTTATTTAGTAGCGGAGTATTCACACTGAAAACAACTTCGGTTGTGAGAACTAAATTTGTTTCCAACCAAAAATTCATTTGTAATAATCAAATTTTTCAGTTGTAGCAACTAAAATTCGATAATACAGGCCAAAAATTAGTTCTGTTAAAAATATTTCGAGCTGTAAGACCGAATTTCTATTGTCAAAATTAAAAATTTCAATTATCACAACTGAATTTTTGATTGGACACAAATTTAGTTTTCACAACCGAACAAAAACTACTTCGGTTGTAAGAAATACATACATTTGTTTCCAATCAAAAATGTAGTTGTGATAATCAAATTTTTTAGTTGTAGCAACCAGTATTCGATAATGCTGTCCAAAATTTAATTCTTTCAAAAATATTTCAAGCTGTATGACCGATTTTCTATTGCCACAATTAAAAAATTCGATTATCGCAACTGAATTTTTGATTGGCAATAAATTTAGTTCTCATAACCGAAGTTGTTTTCTCAGTATTTCTAAGCTACTTGTGATCTATGGATCACGGAAAGCGGTTGCTATGCAGCTCTCCCCGCTTTAGCTATATTGCTCCTGAAGGGTCTCACCAACTGTCTGCATAGAGCCGAACTTCTATGGGCATACAAAAGAAAAACATTTAAAGCTTAATTAGAATTGTAAGATTCAACAGAGTGAGTGTTTGTTAAATCTTTTTGTGCGATCCCGTTTTATATGTGTAGAAAAAGAAAAATGAAAAGAAGTTTGAAAAAACAACGAAATAAAATACATTTAATTAAGAAATTTGAAAGTTCGAGTGTTTGAAAATGGAAATTATCAGCCAATTTTTGTAGTTCAAATAATTTTTTTTGGTTAACAGTTTATTTGCTCTTATAAAATAGAAAAACTCTAATATATTTTAGCATATCAGAAGAAGTATTTTTATAAAACATTTTTTTTCCTTTAAAAAAAATATTTTTTCTCTTATTTCCTGTTATTTGCACTCTGTGTGCGTTATATGGCTGACTTTTTTAATTCATTTATTTCCTGTCAATAAACATACATGCATACATATATGCCAAATACAACAACCGACAAAAAGTTTTCGACATCAATATAAATTACTTTGTATGCATTTTTTGCTCTTCATTTTGCATACACATTTATACGCCTCAAAAAAACAAAAAAAAAAAAAGTTTTAAAAAAGTAAGCAAGTATTTTGTTTTAACTTTATATTTTCTACTAAATTTTTTTGCAAATTCTTTTATTATGGTTGCTGCATTCATAATATTGTTATGAAAGTTTGGGTTTAAATAAATTTTCCTTTTTTTTCAAATGTTTTATTAGTTAGTATTTTTTTTAGTTTCTTTAAGGATTAAAAAAAATATAAATAAATTGTACGTGGTTTATGTAAGTTACAGGATTTAAATATGAAATCAACTACGAGTACTTAGAACTGGAGTCATAGTAACGAAACTATTTATATTCGCTGGTACTAAAAGAGTCAAAATATATAACAATACACACACACACATTTTTATTTGTGGATGCTATTGCATAACAGCTTTAAACACGAAAAGTTACACCCACACGCATCTGCTATTTTCGAGTGTTACTGTTGAGCCTTTACCAACCCAGTACACAAATTAATATTTATTTAATTTTAGTAAAAAATATCTCTTAATTCGAAAGGTCAAAAGAAGGCGGTGCAGTCGGTGGTCATTGTCATTTGCGTATGTAAACATTGGACCACAGGCAAAAGACGCTGCTCGTTTGGATAAACAGAGACATATTGAGGTTCCAGCGAACCCAGTTGATGAATGTGGTGGTAGCAATAAAGAGCCAAATCATATTTGGCAACCATATGAAGAGAATAATTTTGCCATAAAATGATTACTGTAGAAGGTATCAAGAGGAGAAGGAAACTATGAAACACCTTATCTGCCTTTTCCCGGTACTGCAGATTCAGTATGAGTAGTACTTCGGGGAGCGACAACTGCAAGGCTTCACTGCACTGTCCACTTTAGCGGTCAGCATATATATCTGGACTCGTCTTATTGTTCTTCCCTTACTAAGTCCCTACTTCTTTTTATCCTTCTGTGTCGTACTGGCTTGACATCTCTCTATTGCTATCTTTCTTTGTTTTGCTCTTATAAAGGTATCACGAAGGGACCAATTCAGAAAACCCAAATGAATACTCTTCTGTTTTTCTTCTTGGGGCACCCTATGCAACTTAAACTACAATAATTTAACTTAAATAAATATTATAAAACCTACATCTGAGCTGTTGTATTTGACAATGATATAGGTCCACTTTTTTTTAAATAGTCAGCGTTAATTCTAGTTAAATGAATATAGATATAAAAATAAATAATTTAGCAGAGTTGTGTGTTCAAGCCTCAATCTATTCATAGCAGACTCGTCAAGCATATGCGTGCTTAAAATATTTGTCACTTGTCGAAAAAAAAAAAAACATCTCTTAACCGCAACATCTGCAGTTGAACGATATTTTTAATATCTTATGGTTAGATGCAATCATAAATCTAACCATTTTATGTACCAGAATATGATTGCCTCAACCATATTTATTCTTTGCGTGTGTACAAAACCTTGACAAATCAGGAAAACAAATTGCAATGCACAAATGCTTTTGTGATATCACGTATAAAGTCGCCCAGGGAGTAAGTTAAATATGACAATTTAAAATTTGTTTCATGTCCTTAACAATTTCATCTGTGCCCGAACATTTAAAAATTTTAACTAAAATCTTTTCGATCAATTCTAAATTCTTTGTATCAGTGCTAAATATTTTCATCATTTAGAATAGACTTGCTAAATTCTATAACTCTTAAAGCAGTTATGTGTATGATTTAATCCAATTTTTTTTTGCTTTCAAAATTTTTGGCTAAAATATTGAACCTTTTTTTATCAACTGGGTTGGTTGCTGCTTTTTTGTCATGTCACTGATGTTGGTTAGTAGTCATTACTTGATTTCTTTTTTTACAGTTTTTTTCTTTATTTAATAGAACAAGCAAATTGTCAGAACATTAAAACAAAAAGATTAAAAAAAAAAAAGAAAAACTAAAATTATAAATTTGGGGGTGGTGAGATTGTGTTTCATATTGTTTTTGTTTGCTTTTTATCAAAATGAAATATTTTTTTTTTAACGTTGAAGTGTGATGTAATTTTTCTGCTTGTTTTGCTGCCATGTGTCAAAAAGATAATTAAAACTTTATTTTGCCACAAACGATACTTTTAAGCATGAAATAAAACAATACAAAAATGAATTTAAAAAAAGTTAACTTTAATTAAAATATTGCAAATTGTATTTATTGGAAAAAAGTAAAAGAAATTTGATAATTTTTTTTTCTTTTCAATATTTTATTATTAAAATTTCCCAGAAATGTTTTATTCATGTAATTAAAATTATTAATAGAAATCACAGCATTGCAAAACACAGAGGCAAAAGAAATGTATTAAAATAAAAAGAAGATATCAGTTATATAATAGAAATTATTCTCTTAAAAGTGCATTGAAAGCAGAGCTCGAAAAGAAAAGAAACATTTTATAAACGTTTGTTACAAAGTCACAAATTTTTCAAAAAATTTTAAATGTTGAAACAAAATACAAAACGATTTACAGCAAAAAGTTCACTAAAAGTTATGTATTAATCCAATCGTACTTTTGCGAGCAAAACAAAAGTAGAAACGTATTTTTTTAATGAATGAATCATTCATTGTTTGTACAAAAAATTACTTACTGTGTAGTTATTTCGAAAATGATAAACATGTGCGTAATGTTGTGTGCACACACAAGCAACCAGACGGTCGTATGAATTTAGCTTGTTTTTATTTTTATTCTTTTTGCTTTTTAGCTACCTACGTTCAAGGGAATGTAACTATTTTTTACTATGTACTAAAGGGCTTACAAGCTCTTTTAATTATAAAATTTTATGCATGTTTGTAAAGATGTGTAACTTTCAAACATGCAGCCCTTTACTATGTACTCATGAAAATACCAAAAAAATCACAGTAACTGTTTGTAGTATTTTTTTTTTTATTAGTATTTGCTTTTTTAATCTGAAAAACTACAAAACGAAATGAATGCAAACGTTTCGTTTTTTTTCGCGAGACTTATGATTTAAATCACTTCAGAAAAAAATTTAAAAATTCATTCTCAACCATTTTTGATATGCGATTTTGAATCACTACCTTTTCCTCAGCAATTTCATTATTATTTAAGCATCAGAATTACATAAAATTTTACCTTAGCTATACGATCTTAATAAAAATGTTATCACGTATTGCATTTTATAGCTTCTTAGATGCCCATTTTAGCCATTGAAAAGTTTTAAAAAAAGAAAATTAAATTAAATTATTTGTTTACTCAGAAGAGGAAGTACTTCTACGTTTCAGTTATAGTGATTTTTTCCACTTTTTTCTTCACTTTTTTTGCTGCTTATATTACTGAATCACTTATAGAATTATAAAAAATATTAAATTAATTTTGACAACCAGCTAAATGATGCTGTAAAAATGTCTTCAATGAGAATTCAATGAGCTTGAATAAAATTTTTTTTTTTATTTTTTTTTTTTTTCAAATAATATTAAATAACATTATATGTTCTCTAGAAATTTTTAGAAGAATTTTGGCTTGAAACCCTAAACATTAGGAAAATATTAAAAAAAAATTGTTTGCTTTCATGTGTAAAGATTAATTTTTTGTTCACTGTATGTAAACTATGCTAAATTTTTTTTAATAATTAGACTTAAGCCAACTTGACTACAGTTGTAAAACATAATTGTTGACAAAAGAATGAATGCCTAGCAGTGTCAGGAAAGTAATCATGAATAAATTATGTATCTACATGCAATCATCATTCAAGATTTACGATTACAATAGTTTCCTTATTTAGTGTGAATAATACAATAGTAAAAGTCCATTTAATGGAATTCATTGCTCATTTCGTTGTTTGTGTATCAATTGTATTCAATTGGCATGTCAATCTTCATTATATAATTCTATAAGGAAAGTATTATTGGCAAAAAGTATATAAATTAAGGTGTGGTACAAGTCGTGCTGGTAATAGTGACCGCTAAAGAATATATTTTGGTTTTGTTCTTAATAAATTATTTTATTGTCATACGAAAAGAAAGTTTTGATTAAACACAGTGTGGAGAATGGTAATCAACAATCGTTTTTTTTTTTTTGTTTTATTAATTTTATAAAGTTAAAATTTATAAACTTATTAAGAGCAACTTCTACCACTTGAAAAAAAATATTTTCTTATATATAGTGTCTATTGAAATAACGAAAAATCGCTTATATCGTATTAAGTAATTTTAAAAAACTACAATTTTAGAATTATTTCGATTTGGTTCTAATGGTCATCTAATGGTTCTAATTGTCATCTTGGGAATTGTGGAATATATCAGCCCACCGTCCCTCAGCCACAATAATAAAGTTAACAAGTTATTTATTACAACAAGTCAATTTTTCTTAAGTCGTCTTAAGCATCTTTTAATTATTAGTACATCGTATATTATTTAAATTATTTCGAAAAATATTTGTGTAATAAGACCTTCACTTTAGTTGATGGTTTTCATAATTGTAACCCAAGCTAGCAAGCAGTTTCTTAATGATCTTAGAGCTGGCTATCTTTCCAGAAGAATACATATTTTGCTGCCTTGAATATTTTTTTTGTTAATGTATTCCAGAACACAGACTTACTTTAAAAATGGAGGCTGCTTTTCAAGACTTTAAATTTTCTATAGCTTCACCCAATTGTTATGAAACGCAGACATTTTATTAGAATTTAATTTTTTTCTTGGCTTAGTTTACCTTAAAAGCCTTACGTTCATGATAATTTTATTAAAAGAATTTAAAATTTTAATTATTTGAAGGTCACTAAAAATGAAATGATCGTTCAAATTAAATTAAAATGAAATATTTTATATTATTTATTGTTCTTGATAAATTTTTTCTTCAATAAAATTTATGAATATTGTGTTTTAAAAATTATATTATTGATTACATTTTTATTCCAACCACTAATTAGTTTTATTAGTCTGACCATTTTCCAATTATGCAACGACTAAGTATTTTAATGGAAAGATCATAATTTTAATTAAGTATTAAATATTTAAGGAGTTCAATTAAAAGTTAATCAATGTGACTGCTACTTTATTTTAAATGGGGCCGATTTACGGCATGTTTTTATCGTACGAAATTTCTATAAAAATTACAGAAAAATTTCGATTGATTTCGAATTACAATTGATGTAAAATTTGTTTTTTTGTATTAAAAAATTGAGGCATTTGAGCACTTTTATGTTGGTTTTTAGATATTATTTAAATCATTTCTTTTCTTTCATTATTTTATTTTTGATTAAAGAAAATTGCAAAACACCCAGCTTAAATATATCCAGTCCTTAAGTAAGCAATTTCGTTCATACAAAATTTCAACAAGCAAATGAGAAGCCGTCATTGCATTTATACACACTCGTACAATAAGAAGTTTGAAAAAAATTGACAGGAATATGTTTTTAGGGTATAGAGCTCATTTTTATAATTCTTTAAAAATTTCTTCAATAAATTAATGTTAATGCAAAAGCAAACTATAAAAAAGTAAAGCTGAAAAATTGATAGCTGCACTAGAAGTGGACTACAATCAAATACAAAAAAAAAAGGAAATAAATTTTCCTAGGCCTTTATTTGCTGAAATGATGAAAATTAAAGCATTTAATGAAGGTAATATTATTTTCTGCCTATCATTCAAACAACGAGTACTTAGTGAAATGTGGTGTAACACACACAGTCAACATGATGATAACGATAGGATCCATTAATTTGATGAAATGTAGTTACGAGTGGCATGAATAGCCAATGAGTAGGAATGTGCTTGGTTGAAGATAACGATGTTGATAATAATGTTTCAACAGCATTAGTTGGCCATCATGAATATCCAATGGCAAATTGTACTGATTCAATTTGATTTTATTTCTTTTTATAGTTTTTTTTTTATGTCTTTCTTATTTTTTGCTCTCCCTTCTTCTGCAACTAATTTTCTGCACTACTTGGCCCCTTTTCCTTCAATTTGTAACTAGTATTATTTAATGGCTTGATAGATTTTCTTTTCTTTTTTTTTCTTTTTTTTTTTTGTATGAATGTATATTTTTTCTCTGTGTGTGTGGGTTAAATATGCGTGAATGTACGCAAACCATCTGAAGTAAATTAAAACCTGTGATCTAAAGAAATGTATAGCACACAATCAATAGATAAAGTGTAAAATGAATACAAAGAGTGAATGTTGCTTGCCGGCTAAAATAATAATAAAAAAAGAAGAAGGGAGAAAAAACAAATTAAATCTACATGAGTAGCAGCAGTTTAGTTTAGGTTACGTTATAGAGGGCGCTCCAATTAAAATATACAGGGGGGTTGCTCACTTATATCTAATGATGCAGTCCCTTTGCGATAACTGTATAAGAGCAAAGGAAGAAGAATAGCAATAGAGATAGGAGAGTGAAAGAAAATAAAGAGATAAAGGGTGTTTTCTATAGACGTATAGAACTTTAAATTGCAATAAAACAACGATGGATTATTCGATTGACATGAATTTTATTTATCCGAAAGATAATCTTGTGACATTACATTTTAAATATGATTTCTGGCATATGACCGCCACGGCTGGCTCGGATGTAGTCCAATCTGGACGTCCAATTTTCGATGACTTTTTCCAACATTTGTGGCCGTATATCGGCAATAACAAGGCGAATGTTGTCTTCCAAATGGTCAAGCGTTTGTGGCTTAGCCGCATAGACCAATAACTTTACATAGTCCCATAGATAGTAGTCTAGCGGTGTTAAATCACAAGATCTTGGAGGCTAATTCACAAGTCCAAAACATGAAATTAGGCGGTCACCAAACGTGTCTTTCAATAAATCGATTCGTTCTGGCCATCATCGTTTTTGAAGAAGTACGGACCAATGATTCCACCAGCCCATAAAGCGCACCAAACAGTCAGTTTTTCTGGATGTAACGGTGTTTCGACATACACTTGAGCATTAGCTTCACTCCAAATGCGGCAGTTTTGTTTGTTGACGTAGCCATTCAACCAGAAGTGCGCTTCATCGCTAAACAAAATTCGTAAAATACGTATTCCGCACAGAACCATTATTTTCGAAATAAAATTACACTATTTGCAAGCGTTGTTCAGGCGTGAGTCTATTCATGATGAATTGCCAAACCAAACTGAGAATAAATCACTTGACAGCTGTTAAATCGGTCGCCATCTTGAACAGTAATACCAACTTAAAGTTCTATACGTCTATAAAAAACACCCTTTAGTAAAGAAAGATTAAGAAGACAAGTGTGTCACCTAAACGAAATGCATAACAGTTTCCTGCAGGTAGTGCTCCCCGAACTAAAGCTCACACGGATTCTGTAGTGGCGGGCAGAGACAAAGGTGAGTAATAGTAAGTAGGAAAACAAAAAAGTTTTCCCGCTAATGGGCTTTTATATCAATCACAATTAAAATTTATCATTGCCGAGTCTAATATACCCTTTAGTATGGTACTCGTACTATTCGTTTTTTTTAATAATAAAATAATTTCCTTTAAATACTTTTTTGTTAATAATTAAATAAATAGGACAAGAATTTTCATGCAAATGCTTCCTAAAATCGATGCTAATCAACTACTTTTCCGAATTCGAGAATTTATTGAATAAAAATGGCATCAATTTTGTTATTGCATATTTTCGAATATTTTGTTATAAATACATATTTTTGCATATTTTGCTTTAAATACATATTTTTGCTTAATTTGTATTATTTTTGTATATATTTTGAGTCTGTTTTAATGGTGAAAACGATTTTAGTCTAGAAAATTTGTAAAAAAACCACTAATTTCAACATACATTTTTTTTTAACGATTTGACCATTTGCAAAATAAAAAGAAACACTTTGTTAATTTTAAGAAGCAAATAATTTACATCATTGTCAAGCAATATATTCTTGTAATGTGTGCCAACATTTTATTTGATCTACTTTTTATAAAAGAATTTTTGAAAAAGTAAATTTCCGATTATTTATGTAATTAAATTTAAACCTTTAATAAATATAAAAAAAATCATGAATGCTCTTTTATTTACCATAAGGGCATTAATGCATATTTCATATTTTTAAGCGCATGTTTTATGCATGAAATTCCGTGCCCTGGCAATAAATAAATAAATTCAGTTAAAGAAATTTAAATTAACGACACCCACAAAAAATCCACTCTGCCATAACCATTTGTATAATAAAAAGACAATTCTTAAATATCAAAAATTAAAAGAATTTCTAAAAAAAAAATATTTAATAAATTTCTATTTGGAATTTAAAAGTTTAACAAAATATTAATCTTTATTTGTGCTTAATTCCAGAAATTGTGTTGGTTTTAAAATTTATTCTTTTACTCTGATGAAATGGTCCATATAGGTATGCTCTCCCCTTCAGTACTTATTGTACTGAATAAATAACTCATGAGAATATCATGAGTAAAAGAATAAATTTTAAAAACAACACAATTTCTGGAATTAAGCACAAATAAAGATTAATATTTTGTTAATATTTAATAAAAATTAAAAAAACAATTTTATTTTATTAAAAATTTTGCAAATAAAACGCTGAAATAATTATTTAATTTCAGATAACGAATTTCAAAAACAAAAAATCATCTTCATATCAATAAGCAGGATACACACGTTGCGGACATAAGCGGCTCAAAAAAGCTTATTAAAAACAAAAAAAAATAAATTTATTACGGTTGTATTTTTGAGTTTTCTACGCCATTTGTAAATTTTTTTTAACGGACTAAATTTTTTTTTTTTAATCTTTGTATTTAGAGCAAAAAATTTCAAAACTGTGATCAAGACCACACACAGCAATTTTAGTTGAGCAAGGAAGGAAAGAAGAATGGAAACTTGATTTTACTTCGCAATTCCCTTTTGTTATCTTTTCGTATCTTTTTTAAAGCTGCAAAAAAAAAAAGAAGACAGGTAGCTTGAACGCTGAATGAATGAATAAGAATGCAAAAATTGCCGAAAAGTTTATTAACCATAAACTGATTATTGTATTAAATTTCGCGGTCAATATTTAAATAAAAAAATTAATAAATTTTTGCAAGCTTGAGTTTGGATTAGAATTATTTATTTTATTTTATTTCATTTTATTTGGGATGCTGCAAAATCAATTGAATCTTCTTCAAGATTGGCTTCAAAAAATGGAATATTAAAGTTAATACTACAAAGTCTGTTCATGTTACATTTACGCCTATTTATTTAAATGGCACAGCTTTACCAAGCTGTAATACTGTAAAATATTTAGGCCTACATCTTGATCGAAGACTTACTTGGAAAGAGCATATCAAAAAGAAACGTGAGCAACTTAAATTAAAAAGAAGAAACATGTTTTGGTTATTGCTCTCAAGATCAAGCTTAAGCTTGGAAAACAAGGTTCTGTTATACAAAACAATATTAAAATCGATATTGATTGGGGAACTGCAAGCAATTCTAACGTTGAGATACTACAGAGATACCAGTCAAAAACACTCAGACTTTTAACAGCAACAAAAACATACACAGAGATCTTCGAATTTTAATGGTCAAAGATGAGATCAATAACTTTAGTGAAAGATACCTAAATAGACTAAGTAATCATTCAAATATGTTAGCAATAAACCTGTTAGATGATAGCAATGAAGTCCAGAGACTTAAAAGACTGCATGTACTTGACCTACCCTTCCGAAAATAGGAAATAATTTTAATTTGTCAAATCCTATTTTAAGTATGAAAGTAAATTATTTATTAGTAAGTTTTATTTGACCTTTTTCTTTTTAATTAAAATAGCTATTTTGTTAAGCTTGAGGTCTTATTTTTCAAAAATTTATTTTTATATCGCTATTTCGGTCCAATTTTTTAATTTATAATTATATCCTGAAGAAGCTAAAAAAATTGGAGCGAAATATCGAAATAAAAATAAATTTTTGAAAAATAAGACCTCAAGCTTAACAAAATAGCCATTTGAAGTATAAAAGTAAAATTGTCTAATTGTACAGGGTGGGCCAAAAGAAATCAAGGGGTGTAAAAGTTTAATAACTTTTTTGTTTATTAATTTTTTTTTATTTTTTCTTTCAGATTATATAGACAACACTTGGAGAATTTATAATGGAGAGGTTCACAACTGAACAGAGAACCAGAACAATAGAATTTTATTACTTAAACTAGAGATCAACTTTATTGAAAATTTGATTATGAGTGATGAAGCTCATTTTCATTTGAATGGCTTTGTTAACAAGCAGAACTGTAGGTTCTGGGGTTCTCAAAATCCAAGAGCCATTCATCAACGCCAATTGCACCCCATCAGGTGTACAG
The DNA here is from genome assembly GCA_947397855.1 of Thelaira solivaga. NCBI lineage: Eukaryota > Metazoa > Arthropoda > Insecta > Diptera > Tachinidae > Thelaira > Thelaira solivaga. Next base: position 61,061,239 of record OX377612.1, on the reverse strand, counting down.
TATGGTGTGGGATCACATCTGAAAATGTCATTGGGCCCTACTTCTTCGAGAATAAGATGGAAGTGCTGTAACCGTAAATGGAGAGCGGTATCGTTTTATGATAGAAAATTTTTTACGTCCTGCTCTTGAAAACAGATCTGGTATGTGGTTTCAGCAGGACGGAGCCACTGCCCATACTGCCCGAGACACAATGGCACTTTTAAGTCAAATTTTTGGAGAGCGAATAATTTCTCGAAATTCGGAAATTATTTGGCCAACGCGATCGCCAGATTTGACAGCACCCGATTATTTTCTTTGGGGTTTTTTGAAGGAGCGAGTGTATGTGAACAAGCCAGAGACAATCCTTGAACTCAAGGCAAACATTGTTGCAGAAATTCGAACGCTACAGCCACAAGTTTTGAAAGATGTTATGGAAAATGCTCTAAAAAGAGCCCATCAGTGCGAAGCTGAAAACGGTGGTCATTTAAGAGACATCATTTTTCATACTTAGTGTAAAAAAATTTCCATTTTGTATATTATATAATCTGAAAGAAAAAATAAAAAAAAGTTAATAAACAAAAAAGTTATTAAACTTTTACACCCCTTGGTTTCTTTTCGCCCACCCTGTATATAATCTGAAAGAAAAAATAAAAAAAAGTTAATAAACAAAAAAGTTATTAAACTTTTACACCCCTTGGTTTCTTTTGGCCCACCCTGTATTTACTTTTTTTTTTTTTTTTGAGTTTTAAGGGAAACTCAATATATGTTATTTAAAAGTCATGACATTTGCTCATTATTTCAATTGTAAAATAGATTGCAAATAAAACAATAAAAAAAAAATTTATTTGGATTTAAGAAATTAAAGTTAAAATATGAATTGTTAATATGGGAATAATTATTTTTATTAAATTAAATTTACAAAAGCTTATTCTTGGCCACATTAGTTAAGTGCTTGCACTTTATGTGATCAAAATCTTATTGATTTGACAAAATCTTGATACATTATTGCTCTTGCTGTTTACGGTAAACCCAGTTTTTGTTATATTAAAATGTTTTCTTTTGAATAAACATGATTTTAATTTGCTTAATTTATTTAAATTATAATTGTTTTATTTTTTATATTTATTATTTGTCTAACATAAATAAATCTTTATTATTTGTTATAACCTTAAGGCACAATACCTTCATTTTCTCGTTTTTGTTATGGTTTTCAGTTTTAATCTCTAGTATTTAAATATAAAATTTCTAGTAGTTCAGTTGCCGCAAAATTTTAATTAAATGAAAGTGGGTGCCAAATACTCAAATAATATTGCTGAACGAATAAAATATTAAATTAATTCAAAACAAAAGACAATGGGTAAATATGTACTTGTCTTACATTAAAATTGTTTTATTTTGTTTTGTTTTGCTTTTTTTTTTACATTTTATACAATGAAAAGTGATTTTTAAATTAAAAATTATGGTGGTATCAGCAGCAGCAACAACAACTGAAATAACAATAATATGGTTGTCATGATATTTATTTAAATAAAAAGGATTTTCCAAATACAAAAGCGTTTTTAATCAATTCTACGTGTTTTTTTTTTTTTTTTTTTTGGTTCCCCTTTCTTTTAAAACCTGTCTTTGTTTTTGCTTTTAACCCATTTACGTATTGTACCAAAAATTTAGATATTGAATACGTGGGTGGTATCAGTTACGCATTATAGCCTAGCAAAGCTCAACATGTACAATATGAAGATACTTGTCGCAGCTTGCGTTTGTGGAGTTATGCAAACATGCTTAGCAGGTCGTTTAACAGATCCAAATTGTTTAGCCGATCTCAAGTTCGGTCTTAAACATACCGAAATCGATTTTTAATTTTAAAATAAAATTGCACTAAAAATTTCTTATTCCTGTGATTTTACTTTATTTAATAATTTCATTTATTTTTATTTTTTATGGAACGACTTTCATAATATTTTGCTTTTACAAAATCAAGGCACTGCGTTACAGTCTAAGTTTGCCGTTAAGAGCTTATCACTTACTTTAAAGACAGCCCTCTTTCTGTTTGTGTTAGTTTATCCTTGTATTAAATAATATAATAAGTCTTGTTTTTTGACAAAAAATTTCATTTATTCTTGACATTTGTCAAAGGCTTTCAGCATCCAATCTAGTCTCGCTATAACAAATATTACTGCTGTTAATTTAATGCCTAGTACCTCTTTAATTTAATTCTATTGTATTATATTCTGTGTTGCCTGGGTATTTAGTTGTTTATATATTTTACAATGCAAAAAGTAAATATAAAAAAAAAAAACTCCCTTGTGTGTGTGTGTATTTTTTTTTTTTCTTATTTTAGTTTTGTGGCCTTCTCGTTTCATTTAAAATTTTTAGTGCATAATAAAATCATTTGCAAATAATTATAAAACAAAAAGAATTTGAAGAAAGTAAACAACAGAAAAAAAAGAGCTCAAGTTATCTTTTTAATTTAAAATAATGAGTGATTTTTTGTTTGTACAAATTTATTTAAAATAAATAATTGAAGCATTTTCTAAAATTGCTTTTAATTTTAAAATTTGCTGCTATAACCACACTGAAAACTTTACGCTACTTTTCTTCCCATTTTAGCTCTTGCTGTTTACGCTTTTTAACACCCAAGTTTATCTCATTTCCTACCACGTCTTTTTGTCGCAGTTTAAAATACTTTTTCTGTTTGACAACCACAAAAGAAATTAAATTAAAACGAAATAAAGAGAAAAATTGAAAAAAAAGGAAAAAACCCAACAAAAAAAAAATGCGACAACAATACATAGAACCAATTAAAATAGAAGAAAATTAATGCAAGTATATTGTATGATGGTTTTTGTTGAAAAGTTATTAGAATTGGTTTACCAAATAGAATAATTAAATATAGATTTTATTCTACGACTTTAGTGAAAGCTTTTAAAAAAGGAGAGAGGGGAAGGAAGCACACTTTAAGCAGAGATTTAGCAAATTCATATTTGGGAAAACAATTTTTTTCTTTGTGGGCTTACGGGAGTACGGATCACAGTGTCTTTTCTTATAGAAGTAAGAAACTTAAAAAAAAGTTAAGAGAACTTGCTTTAAATCAAGTGCACATGCACAGGCTTGAATGCTAGCCTATTTCTAACTAAACCATGAACACATTTTAATTTCAGTACAGCAATATGAGCACAAAAATTAAACTAAAAATGTTTCCAAGAAGTTGACGAATATACTGTGCAATTGGTAATTATAACGTAAAGCCAAAAGTGAGCCTAGTATTCAGTGGAAAATGAGAGACTGGTTTTCTTTCTTTTTCGCTTGGCAGTAAAATTTAAATTTAATTTGTTTCTTATTTTCTTTTCTTGTTTTTTTTAAATCTCAGAATCGCGATCAAATAAATCCAACTTGTTTGGTTTTTAAACAAACTTTTATTTATGTTCAAGTCATTTGTATTAAAAAAAAACCTTATACATAAAAAAAAATTATTTAGCTGTCAGTGTCAGTAAGTTTAAAACTAAAGCACTAAAAAAAATTAACTAAATGATAAGAGAATTTTTTTTATATATAAACTGCTGCCAAACAAGATTTTATTAAGCATCTTTAAATTTATATTTAATTTTGTATTATCTATTTCAAACCTACATACATATTTGAATGGAAGCATGAAAAACAAATTTGGTTTTTTACATTTTCTTATTTTTCAATTATTCAAGTGTTAAAATTAACAATCATCAACAACAATACCAGCACCAACACCATTAGCAGCAAGTAGCAGTGGTAGCGAATGCTACAACACAATGTACCAAAAAGCCACATGTACTCTTTGGTGTATTAAACTTCAATTTGCAAATGGAGAAGCACCACAATCAGTAAAAGTAAAAAACTCACTCGTGCTCAAACAAGTTAGAGAAAAGTAAAAAACAAAACACGCAAATGTTTGGTTCACCCAAAACATCAACGTTAATGTCTATTGATATTGTCTCTTCTAATACTTTTACACCAAAAGCTGAACCAACCAATTGCTACTGTCACTTTTCTTTAAAACCTTAAAGAGAGAAAACAAAAAAAAAATTGTGTTGAAAAATATTCTTAAAAAAAGTGAAACAAATATTTTACATCATTTAAGGACCATATTTTACAATTTACGATGACTAAAGTTAAATACACTACAAAGGCAAAAACAAGAGAAAAGAAAGCAATGAAGGAAATATTTTATATAAAGTAACTAATCTTACGTACACTGAAAGAATGTTACACTTAAATTCTTTGAAATACATGTAGAAAAATTGACTAAAGACAGTCTTAATTGAGTGATTTGTATAAATTTTTCTTTATGTTGGCTAGGGATTTCAGAAAATGGTATTTATAATGATTTAGAATATATAAACTGTATAAGTTACGGTGTAAAAATTACAAAAGGAATCACAAAAAATTAAGGATATTAAATAAAATAATCTAACTGTTTATATATCCACCAAACAACCACCAACAGATTAATAAAAAAAAAACAAAATCATAAAAGAGAAAGACAAACCGTAGATGATGACAAAATGACAAGGAAAAAAATTTTTAAAGAAAGGCAGTCTGATTTCTTTTTTTTTTTTTTGAACTTTCAGTGGGTGTGTATAGATTTTTATGTACAAATATTTAGTAAAAGACACCTAAATTTTCTTGGTAAAGCTTTAATTTTTTTTCTGTTTGTTGAGCGGTTGTTCCTCTTGATAACAACCACTACTTGCTGCCTCTATTTATATATACCTGTAATGCTGTTACCAAATATTTAAGTCTCATATACTGACTTGCTAGTGACTAATTTTTTTTGTAGTGATTGTTGGTTCCTTAAACGTTCATTTATTATGTTGTTACAGTGCCTAACAAAAATTTATAAAAAGCAAGAAGACAACAATGAAAAAATTATTTGTAAGAAAATCTTTGTTCTAGTATTATTAATTAATTATATTACTAAAGGCCATTATTAAAATTAGGCATTAACCACAGGCATTATTTTATCAAGCAGATAAATAGTTTTTAATTTTTACAAATAGACTGTAAACAAAAGTGTCTGAGTCAAATTTAGCTATTTGTAACTTGTAATATTAGAAGTTTTCATAATATTTTTGGGAAACACATTTTAGTCAGTATAAGAAACACTAAAGTAAAAAGATAGCCATAGAGCCATTTGAAAAAATTTTTAGCTTGAGGATTTTAATATTAAAGAGTGATTTTTTTGCTATTATCTTTTTGGCAACACTAGTTTTGACAGCTCACGCACGTTTTGTATCTTGCGTCACTGTCAAACATCTTCAGTTTGGTCTATAATTTAATCATGAATCGTCTTACAAACGAACAACGCTTGCAAATTATTGAATTTTATTACCAAAATGCGTGCTCTGTTAAGAAAGTTCATCGCGCGCTTCTTCCATTTTATGGTCAGTTTAATCGACCTACTGAGGCTTCTATTCGGGCTATTGTAACAAAATTTCGCACCAAATTTACATTGTTGGACATTAAACCACCAACACGCTTACGTAGAGTGCGAACTGAAGAAAATATCGCAGCCGTATCGGCCAGTGTTGGTGATGACCGTGAATTATCGATTCGGCGCCGTTCGCAGCAATTGGTCCTCTGTTACTCCACTACGTGGAAAATTTTGCGAAAGGATTTGGGTGTGAAGCCTTATAAGATACAACTGGTGCAAGAATTGAAGCCAAACGACCTACCACAACGCCAAATTTTTGGTGAATGGGCTCTTGAAAAGTTAGATGAAGATCCACTTTTTTATCGAAGAATTGTGTTCAGCGACGAGGCTCATTTCTGGTTGAATGGATACGTGAACAAGCAAAACTGCCGTATTTGGAGTGAAGAGCAGCCAGAAGCATTGCAAGAGCTACCAATGCATCCACAAAAAACAACCGTTTGGTGCGGATTATGGGCTGGCGGCATCATTGGGCCGTATTTCTTCAAAGATGATGCGAATCACAACGTTACTGTGAATGGTGAGCGCTACCGTGCGATGATAACAAACTTTTTTTTGCCCAAAATGGAAGAGCTTGACTTGCATGACATGTGGTTTCAACAAGACGGTGCCACATGCCACACAGCACGCGAAACAATGGACCAATTGAGAGGCGAGTTCGGTGAACAGTTTATTTCACGCTTGGGACCAGTCAATTGGCCGCCCAGATCGTGCGATTTAACGCCTCTAGACTATTTTTTGTGGGGCTATGTTAAGGCTAATGTCTATAGGGACAAGCCCGCTTCGATTGACGCACTGGAAGCCAACATTGCCAACATTATTCGTGAGATACCGGCCGAAATGTTGGAAAGAGTATGCCAAAATTGGACTAAGCGGATGGACCATTTGAGGCGCAGCCGTGGCCAACATTTGCATGAAATAATCTTCAAACATTAAATTATATCGACCCAACTATCGATCCAAATAAATATTTCATGCATTTTTCTGAATTTTATGTGTTTTTTTTTTAAATTTCCGATAGTTCTTATAAAATCACCTTTTATACGTCAATTGAATTAAATTTATTTATTTATTTAGGGTAGTTTATGGACATAAATTTTTTACAGACTAGAAAATAAGACAAACAGAATTCTATACTCCTAGTTTAGTTGCTAATTTAATTTAAATTGTAGAAAATAAAGTTTTGTGGAAACAAATTTTTATTGAAATCTAAAGAGTGTGATTTACTTTTAAAGAGAATTAGTCTGTCAAAAATGCTACAATATTTTTTTAGATTTTCTCTAAAAAAAAGACAGCTTTAAAAGAATAAGGTAACCCTAACAAAAATTTTTCCAATATTAAAATTTTTTAACAGAATTAAGAGTAAAATTACCTTGGAGAATATTTTGAATTCTAAAATTACTTGTCCAGTAGCCAGTACAGTAAGTAAATTAAATTATAAATAAGTTATGTGCTTTGTAACAAACATACACCCAAACACAAAATGGATGAAAGAAAAATATAAAATAAATGGTTTCTAGTTCACAGCCAGCTTTTGGCACTTTCCTTGATAAAAAACTATTTAAACGACTTGCACGTTTAGAAAAACACGCGCTTTATTTATAACTAGTTGACCCGGCAAACGTTGTCTTGCCTTAATATTTTTATATATTCGATCTTCTTACATTAAGAAATCGTACTGATAGAGTAAAGAACCGTGCGAGACAGGGTAAAAACAGGTAGTAGGCAAATAAGCCAGATACCGACTATAGCGCTACCTGCCGGGCAGATTTGTGACGTTAAACCTTCCAAGATTATACATATAAGCCTACCTCTTGAATTACTCTATCTATTAAAAAACAACCGCATCAAAATCCGTTGCGTAGTTTTAAAGATTTAAGCATACATAATGATATAGGGACAGAGAAAGCGACTTTGTTTTATACTATGTAGTGATTAGTCTTGGGTAGTACACGAACGAAGTATTCGCATTGTACTATTCACTTCTTTGAACTGAAGGAACTAGTCCGTGTTTTGAATTTCTATAGTTAATTTCCTTGCTGATTATTTTAAATGAACGATTTATAAATGAACGCACGAACTAAACTTAAACGAAAACAATGATGAAGGAATGAAAGTTGCAAATTTATTTCTTTTATAAAAATAATATTTAAAACAAATAAACTGATGAAGAGAAAATGTATTATGTGTGCTAAAAAGCTTAATTTTAAGATTTTCTAGCCCTAGTGACTAAAGTACTTTTTGAATTACATGATAAAAAAGAAATCGAAAACTAAATTAAAAAATTTTTCGAATATTGTTTTGTTGTTTTGTTTGCTATTTTCAAAAAAAAAAATTCCTTTCATTTTACATAATAAAGAACGTTCAATGACAATCAAAAGTATAAGTAATAAAGATACAAAGGATCAAATGAACTAAATGAACGAACTATTCCTTTTTAATTTTTTTGAACTAAGAAGAGCTCTCACTAAAATGAACTACAGAGCACAAGTCTATTTATTATGCAATAAAAAATTGTATAGCAATCGCAAATTGCTCATCTCCAAAAGGGGCGTAAAAATTCATAAACGGCTTATCGAAAATAGTCGCGGGTATAAAAGTATTAAACTATTTTTCCCAACGAAACTATATTTTATGATCAGAAAATCAGAGCATATTCTACTATAGGCTCCAATTTCAAGAATGATAGAAGGTCCACCAAATAACTTTTTTTTTTTTTGAAAATGCTTTAAAAACATCGAGTGTAGTTTCGGCTGTGTGGCACGTAGCGCCGTCCTATTGAAACCAAATGTTGCCAATAACCTCCTCTTCAATTTTTGTGAACAAAAATTAGGTTAACAAGGCCCGATAACGATCGTCATTGACTAACGCCCACTCCTTGCTTATTTTCGAAGAAAAAATTTCCCAATTATGCCTCTGGACCAAAATCCGCACCAAACAGTGACTCGTTTTGGGTGCGTCGGCTTCAATGTATGCGTGCGGGTTTTCTGTGCCCCGCCAAGATCAAAATGAGCTTCATCTGAAAAGATGATTTTTTTTGGCAAAATCGGCATCTTCTGTAAGTCGATCGCAGTCCCACTTAGTGAAGCGAAAACACAACCATATTCTTTCAGCGGAAGGATAAAATTAATTATCTGTCAAATCAGACATGAACTAAGTGTTACCATTCACGAAATAAGCACTAGTTGAAAAAAAACGTTAGCTGGCGGACCCTTTAGAAATGCAAGATTACGTCAAGCACCTGATTTCCCATTAGAGGACGTAGATTGTTCACTGTTTGAAAAAGAAAGTTATACATTTCTCTCTCTCTCTCTCTCTCTATCTTCCTTTCTTATTTAGCTGTAAATTATTAGCCAATAGGAACGCATTACCTGACGTCATTTGTGCTACATGCCCAGCAAATTTTAATTTTATATGCAAAATGGCGGAATCTGGTATTTCTATCATTCTTACTCGAATTTTATTTTAAATCTCAAAAAATGCTGGCTGGATTGTAACTCAGATATGGATCATCTATAACAATAATTTAGAAAAAAAATTTTTAAAAAAAAATTTTTTTTTTAAACAACATAAATATAAAAATCATTTTGTTTCTGAAAGTGGCACAAAACGTAATTTATTTATTTGATTGCATGAGCTCTAGTGCTATCAGACAATAATTGAAATTGTCTTTTAACTAACGCCTTTAGATAAGCTCAGTTCCATATTACAAAGTATTCGAGCAATAATTGGCGAGCTTTCTTTTTTTATTGTCCTCCTAAAAAAATAAATAAATTTAAACTTGTTATACGAGTATGTGCATTTAAAAAATGAAAATTATTTTTTTTATTAACTGTAGATTATTTATTTTTATGTACTATCGCTTAACTTGAGTTTATTATGGAATTGGATGTTGATTCTGCTGCCCCTTCTCTGTTTTATTTTATGTTTCTTACTTTTCCTCACACTCTGTTATTACTTAAACTCCTTAAATGCATTATAAAGAACAAATTCTTATTTTATTCATTTTCTTTCTTTCTGTGTTTTTGTTGTAATTGTTTTTGCTGTTATTTAACTTCCGCTACTTAAACTTTAGATTGCAAACGTTTTAAATAATTTTAGAAAAACTTTAAAAAAGTAAAACAAAAAAAAAAAAGCATTAAGAGGAATAAAATTATCAAACATTTTATCTTAAGTTTTTTTTTTTTTTTTTTGCTTTTCTTAAACTTTTCAAAAGCTGCAATAATTTGTTTTTTAAACGCTGCTGTTATTTCCTTTATTTGTCATCACATTCAATTGAAACATTCGTAGATTTGGACAAACAGCGATGGCATTCATTCAACTTTAAGTAGACATTTTGTTAAGTTATACAAAGTTAAACAGCGATCTATGGCACCTCAACACTTGGCCGCACTTGAACTACTACATAAACATGAGTACATTATTATTTAAATATTATTAGGGAGTTGTTTGCTTTCCAATTGTTTTCTTTTTTGCTGGTTATTTTGTACGACTACAAGCAGCAGCAACACCAGCAATTATTACTAACAAATGGAGATGGCCAAGTGGATACAGAGGGGCACGATTATAAAATAAAATAAAATAAATGTGGCACAAAAGCTTAGCGACTTGAAAATAAATTTTCCAAAGAGGGAGTTTCTTTTTTGTGTTTTAAATTTCAAAGTAATTTTATGGATGGTTAAGACAGCTTAATTATTACTTTTATAAAAGAGGTTAGCATGAACTTTGCTTGCTTATAGCATTAAATAAAATGAATTTTATATTACAAAACACTTAACAATTTAATAATTAAATTTGAACTGATGTTTTAAAAAATTTTAAAGGAATGACTTTAATTATAAAAACTGTTAAAACAAGTTCACAGGACCTTTCCTTAACTTTCATTCTTCAATTCTTCTCGGTGTTCACTAATTGAAAAAAACACGTGAACAACTTACTTTTGTTAGTAGTAAACAGCATTTTCATCATCCAAATGTATGACTTAGCCTCTAGCTTTTTACCTAGCCTTTTGTTTTATAGTCAAAATAGCCTTAAAAAAGCTGAAATGATTTTTAATGAAAACAATTTATACATAAATTAAGGCTGAAGGAAAATTATTTTAGGTTTCACGTGTTTCTGTTTGTTGTGTAAGCTCCCAGCTTGAATTGAATTAAATTTATATTTTCTCTGCACAATGTTGAATTAAGTGATAGCACCTCACTGTTAAATTTTTACATGGCAAAATATTATCGAATTTATCTTAAGCCATAGTTTGGAAAATTTTTTAAAATGTAAATTAATGTGTTGGTCAACGAAAAAATAATTTCAGTAATGAAAAGAAGTACTGGGTTGCTGCTTATAAAATGTATATCATATCGTAGCTTTAATTTTCAAGTCAAAATTGTTCAAAATGGCTTAATAGTGCTGCAGAAAACTATGATTAAAAAACCTGCTGCAATAAAAATTTTGTTCGTATAAATAAAAAACAAACGTTCATGGAGTTGATGAATTTCGCCTTAAGAGTTCTGATACCCTTTAGTAATTCTGTTCTTTCGCGAGTGTTATTACGATAAAGCTAGTTAAGATCCTCAAAATAAAAACTTGCGTTAAATTTAAATATACTAAGTTCTTTGCTGTGCATTAGCTACTCTTTAAAAATACTAGGTAGAAGACGCTATTTATAGCCTTGGGTCAAAATGATTCTAATTTTTTAGTCTTGACGTTTTTTGTTAAGAATCTTTGTTTACAAAATATTAATCTTTATTTGTGCTTAATGCCAGAAATTTATTAATGAGTTATTTATTCAAAAGAAAAAAATAACAAGATTTTTTTTTTTAATTTTTTTATTTTGATTTGTGATTTGCTTTATGATTTAGCTCTTTCTAGCCTTTTTTTTTAGCAAATCTAGCTTTTTTTTTTCATTGTTCCTGGCAATGATGGCACATATTAAAGAATTTTTTTTAAAGAGCAAATAAAGTTGTAACTCCCTCCAACAGTGAAAGTGTTAATAAACTTTAATTCTGTACTCTTCAATAAGCCATTATCCTTTTTGAAATTTAAATTTTATATCCATTTGCCGTATAAGCTTTCTTCTTCATTTTCTTTTTTCATTTTTGTTCTTTCTTATCAATTATTGGGTTTTAATATTTTTTCTTTTTTACAATTACCACACAGTAAACCGTTTCATTTACAGTTTTCCTTTGCTATATATATTTCTTGTTGCACACATAAACTTAACTGGGGTAATGCAAACTTTCATATGAATCTCTTTGCATACTTTATTTAAGCTCTTTGTACCTGGACTAATAAATACACATTTTCCATGGCCGTTTTTTAATACAGGCATAAGTGCTTTGAAAATGAACCACAATAACGATTTTGTTGCAAAATTTTTTGATTAAAGAAGTCCCTAGGTTGGTACGCCTTACAAATTCTTTATTCTAAAATGTCAAATTTTCTCTAAAGCGTTAATGAAAAATTGGCCAACAACTGTTTGCATAATTATGAAATCGTACATGCAGATTTAATGAACATCGATATGTTTATATGTTACTTGTGTGTTTTTCCTTATAATCTCATATAGAAAAACGTTTACATTTTAAAGGCATAAATAAGATTTTGCATGTGTCAGTTTGTGTTATTTCTTTTATGTTTACGACAAAATATGCAGAACCTCAGTTCATACAGCGGATACAACGTACGATAGAATAGAAAAGAAAACAACAAGAGTAACTTTATTTAGTTTTTAATTTTTATACAGTGAAAGAAAAACTCTGATGTTTATTAAGGAATTTTTAAGCTTCCGAGCACTAAGAGTACACACGATCTCAAAGACTCGCTATCAAAAGCCATCACTTCAAATTACGATACATTTTACTAGGGCCATGTTTACTCCATATCGTATGGAGTGGTTAAATCCCTGGTAAAATCCTCAACACAGATGTACATATTTCGATTTCCTCATTTATTCTGGACAGCTGCCAAAATTTTACAGTCTATGCTCGCCATTGCTTATATATGCAAAATACATACAGTAGATGAATAAATACTTTGCATTTTTCTGTATTTGACATACTTACATATGAACTGTTATATTTGAAAGTGGTATAAGTTTATTTAAAAAAAATGAGCAAAATAAAGATATTTTCTAACTAGAAGAACCACTGAATAATTAAAAAAGTCTCGGCTTATGAAACTTTTAATTATAACAGCTCATATATGAAATGAAAACCGCTGGTTGTTTTTCGCCATCAGTGTTTGTTGTACCGAGGTTTTTTTTCTCCTCACCTTCAAAGCTATTTGAGTTACATGTTCTGCTAAGATATATATTTTCTATAGACCATCACACTCTTCCTAATTTTTTTAACTACACAAATAGAAAACAATTTCGGTTGTGAGAACTACATTTTTTTTTAAACAAAAATTCAGTTGTGATTATCGAATTTTTTAATTTTGACAATAGAAATTCGGTGTTACAGTTCAAAATATTTTTAACAGAACTGTATTATCAAATTCTAGTTGCACTAACTGAAAAATTTGATTACCAGAAATGAATGGTTGATTGGATACACATTTAGTTCTAACAACTGAAGTCGTTTTTTGTGTGTAATAATATATTACTTTTTTTAATTCATAATAAATTCTTGTTAAACTCTTAAGCTATAAAATTAGGCCCTGTTCTATAAATCGAATTCAAAAAATTTATCGTTTTCAAAACGAATTCATATAATGTCTCTAAATTTAATTCATCTTTTAAAACTGAATAAGTAAGTCGAATGAGTTTTCGTTGCAATAATTAACTAAAATAAACACATAATAAAAAGCAAATAACTCATAAAATTTAAAGACCTTTTCTATTCATTTAAGTAAAATCATTTGCATTTTAATATTCATAAGTTAAAAAAACAACTATTTTTTTGAAATTTTTGTTTCAGGTAAGAAGTTTAGTTCGATAAGTATTACAGCAACGTTTTGAGCAAATACTTATGATCACCACAAGAAGACCCAGTTTCCGATAATACGTAGCAAAGCAATATCTTTTAAGACCATTAATATAACTTACTTATAAGGTGTCAGATAGTTGAAGTAATTGACAAAGTGACAAACAACTTTTTTCTACTATTACAAGTTCGTAATAAGATAAATATTATAAGATTTGTTAAGTAGCACCACTACTGTGAATACCGAATATTTTTCGTGGCTATAAATACATAGTGGCAACGTCATAATTTTTTTTAACAAATATTTTTAAAATAATTAAGAAATTCTTTACTTTTAAAATTTTATTTTAATTTCTTGTATTGATAAAAAAAAATTTAATGTCTATGGCTGCTGGAGTTGTCATATCTAAAATCGGAAATATGGCAACTTTAAATGCTTAAAGTTCTTTTTGAAAATTAAGGGCAACACAAATATGTCTTTAGCTTATCATACACTTTTTGCTTAAATTCAACCAATCAGTTTTGTGACCAATATAATCCTACTTTTAGTTATGGCTTATTTGTAGTAATGGCCCTTGCTTTTGACGTTTAAATAAAAATTCAAACTTAACTTGGAATGATATTAAAACGAACGTCAAATACCCACTTTTAGGTTTCAAAAAACTTCTTATTCTATGAAAAATTTTACCCAGCTTAAAATTAAAAAGACTCATTGACCCCCAACGCATTAGGGCAAAGGTTGTTTTATACCTCAGCAGAAATAACATAAAAAATCTACGTTGAGCTACTTAACGGCCATTGCAGACTTAACTATCACATAAGTAAAACCGGGGAGGTACAAAAAAACTAATGTCATTTCTATTGGAAAGGTTACGAAACGTCGGAGAACATGTTATGTGCGAGTGCCCAGCGGTGGCAAGACGCAGAATGAGCTGTTTGGGCAGCTTGGACATTAGTCCCAAGAGACCTAAGCATGATGAGTCTTAAATTAATTACGAGATTCATAAGGAGTCTCTAATATCAGTTGATAGCTGAGGTGGGGGCCATAATAGCCCCCTTTTTCATTATAATAATAACAAATAATAAAAAAATAGTTTAGTCTTAAAAAACGTTTACTTACTTACCCATATATTTTTATATAAAAAGTAATAATGTAAATAATTGCAACTGAAACTTTTAAATAAATTCACATTTACAATTACAAAATTTACATACAAATAATGTAAACCAAAAAAAGAATATGTACACACAAACAATTTCATTTAGTTTATTAAAACCTTTTAAATTGTAGACAAAGTTACACCAACATGTACAGCAAATTTTATATGGCCATACACATGAACGTGTTTTGAATATTTAATCCTTTTTTTTTTAATATTTTATTTGGTGAAACTGTATAAAAAAACATAAACAACAAATAATTTAACTAAATAAATAACTAACTTCATGTGCAAAAAAAAAAAAGAAAGAAAAAAAATAAAATCATTTTATTATTTTTGCATAAACAAAAAAAGTATGTAATTGTCTAGGTACTCATACGACTAATTGTGTAAAACTTTGGTTCTTGAACTAGGAAATCATTTTATAAAATGCCAACATATTTTTAATTGGCTTAACGCTAATTCCAAGTTTAGTTGTTTGTTTATGTGTTTATGACAAAATAATAAGGGAAAAATGTATCCCATTACAAGCTGAATTATATAATTAAAAGAAAGTTTTTACATAAACATGAACAAGTTTTTATTTTATGAAAACATAATTTCATTTTTAATATGAAAATTTTAATTAAAAAAAATTACGGGGAATGCGTTAAATTTAAAATTTTTTTCTGGTTACAAACCATTTTTGTGTATTGGCAGAGGACGCTTTAACAAACGCGCGAGCGAGTGTTTTCTTTTTTGGCTAAATTCTGGGTGTTTTTTATATTAATTAAAAAACTAAAAAAAATTAAAATTCTGAGAACAGAAGGCATATATTATACAAACAAAAAAAGCTAAACATAAGACTGACAATGATGGAAACTTGACAATAACATTAAAAGGGAACTGAAGAGTAGAGTTAGCCAGTGACAAGCATAGTAAGTGAATCTATTACAGAAATAGTTAATTTTAAAATTTGAATTTATAAACAAAAAATAAAACATGACAGAACATAAGCCCATTTGGGAAATATTTATTCCATAAAAGAAAATTTATTTGAAATAATTTGATCTTGAACTTTCCTGTTGATCAGTTTAAAGTATTATTTTTAATAACACTTACCACAAAAAAAAAAAAAAAAAAAAAAAAAAAATAAAATGCTGGGGCTAAATTATGGCATTCGATACTGAAGGTACTTTAATTTTTTCTGTAAGGCCATATCTTTTATACAGACAAACACCCGATATTACCAAATAATATTGAGAGTAGGTGGGTAGTGTGTTAACCTCTAAATCTTTTGATTGCAGTTTCGATTTCTGCCTGAAGCTAAAAAGCTTCACGGAATTTTTATATTTTAAGAAAAGTAGGAGTGGCCGAGCGAAGAATATATGGTAACCTATACTCTTGGATCGATCTCTTCCACTTTTAAGCGGGTTAGTTGAAAAGTCGCCAATTTTTTACTGGGTAAAACGAAAGAGCGGATCAAAACAGCTAATCAAAAGCCAGATTTTAAGCACATATCTCCGAAGTTTTTTTTATAAGATCTCTTTAGTTTTAGAATTCTCACTCATAGATAAAGGAACCATGCGAAATCGGGTAAAAACTGCTAGTCTCTAATAAAAAAAAAAAAAAATACAAAATATAAAATTCATTTTTATAAATTCAATGAATTTCTATCAATTTACTATTTTTCTCTACAATATAATAGATAATATTTTGTTTTTGTTGTGCTACCATAAATATAATTTTGTTTCACTACTAATGCATCTGTAGCTAACAATAGCACTTGTACAACAATATGAATTGTTGCTGTCGATTTTGTGCTGTTATATTTCCTTTATGCTTATATTGTGGCTGTTTTTGTGCTTTACTTTATTGCATTATTAATGCAATGCCAACTATGACGTCATAATGTCAATCTGCACAATTAAAAGTAATAGCCATCGACATGTACGCACACAGATGCACACATACATACATTTACACCTGAATAACAACAAAGTAGTAGAATAAAAATCAAAAAACAAGTTACATCTAAAAGAGCAACAATTTGCTTTTAGTGCTGGTATAGTAATTGGGAGAAATTTTATAGAAAAGCACAGATTTACAGAAGTATTTTTAAATTCTCAACCTTTTTCTCTTTTTCTTCTTTGTTCTATTTTTTTTTTGGGGATTTTTTTTTTTAAACTCTCTTCTGCATTAAAATTTCTCTTTGACTTTGCTGGCTGTATAGCGTCTGCGTGGAAATCTTTTTTAAATAATTTATTATACCGGCGACATTGAAGACAATAACAACATGAATATTAACACCAGCTATGATACCGACAACTACAACAACAATAGCTACAATAAATAAATTTTAAAAGACAACAGACATTTGCATAAAATTTAATTTTTGGTCAGTTTGCATAAAACCGAAGCTTTCATCTCTGCAGCACTCAACAAAATTAAATCGCACACACACACACATACATTACCAGGGCAGCAACATCAAACCATATTGATAGTTGAAGAATTGTCTTCTGTTTAAATTTTTATTTTTTTTTTTGTAAACCAACACTATCCCATAAAAAAACTCGGATTCATTTGATGAGTTTTTATATTTATGTATGTGTGTGTGGGATTGGGTGTGGGTGCAAAAATTTTATTTCATGTTTTTTACGATTTATTAAAGTTTGACGCACAAAAAAAAAAAGCATTTGAAACTTTCCGTTTTCTGTTTTTTCTATTTTTTGTTAAACTTTTAGCGGCAGCAACAACATGAAAAAACTTAATTTATAAATATTCATTTATCCTAAATTTTGATGGTTATCAAAAAAAAAAAATAAAAAAATACGAATTTATTAATTATACAAAATATTAAAATAAAAAAACTATAAATTCGAAAAAATAAAAATTGCATTCATATAAATTGTGTTCACATGATAATGAAATACAATTACCTAGAAATGAAACTTTTTTTTTATAAACAAGTATAATAGTGATAAATAAAAAAAAACTGTAGAAGTTTTAAAATCTTATAAAAAAATTTACATAGACTTTAAAGTAAAATTTTTGAAAAATATAATATTAAAAATTTCGATATCGGCGACTTTAAGGTCTACGTGTTAGGAGGACGGTTGATGCTTTTCACTTTGCTTTAGTCGAAGAACCCTAACAGTCGAAGATAAAATATTATATAACAATCTATATTTTTCATATGTAATATATATGTATGTAAACATGTAATGTATTCTTTTTGCAGATATGGAAATTTAAAAAAATTTTTAAAAATAGTTCAAAGTAACTTCTGAGTATTTGGGCAATAGATTCCAAATCTAGACGAATTCCCCTTTAAAATGATATATGTCGCATATCGCAATCTTCTATGGTTATTCCGGAAGTTACTTTGGATTATTTTAAATTTCCATATACCCAAGTGCTGTTGCTCTGAGTGATTGCATCTTCCCAACGAACCATTAAAGATTTTGGGATGGGATACATATCAGTTTAAATTACTTTGGATTATTTAAAAAAAAATTTTTGAAATTCCCTCATACCCCAGAACTCTTGCTCTGAAGGGTTTTTATCATTCCACATTTTGGCGAGGTACCGCTCCGGATTGTGCAACCAAAATTTAATTAAATTTTTAAGTTCTACGTTTCTGGAAGTGTTATAACATTTACGGGAAATTTCGTAGTTTCTATTTTATGATGCAAAACGGATATTGCAAAAATCCTTCAGAGCAACAGCACTGGAGGATATGGAAATTTCAAAAAAATATTTTTAAATAATCCAAAGTAATTTCTGAGTTTTTCGGTAGTAGATTACAAAGCTAGACGACAATCTCTTTGAAATGATATGTGTCCCATTGCGTAATCTTCGTCCGTAAGCTGCGAAAATCTTTCAGAGCAATAGCACATGGATCTATGGAAATTAAAAATAATTCAAAGTAACTTCTGCAGTATGTTACCAATCTAGACGACCTCCGATAAACGACTACTAGAAATATATAAAGAAAAACTTAGTGACGTTAGACGTATTTCATAAATATACCATTAATATTGAAAACATATTTAGAAATCCCTTAATTTTTTGTATGTTTTTGATATTTTAGAAGGCTGTGGAAAGTGAAAAATATGAATATTTGCTAACACACTGAAAGGTATATAAAACTCGGCACAGCCGAATTTAACTTCTTTTTATTTAAAAAATTTGATTGAAATTTTGTTAAAATTTGTAGTTGCATACAAATAAATGTGATTGGCCACAAGAGAAAAAATATAAAAAAACACTCATTCATATATTCAGTATAAAAATGACTTCTGGATAACGGGCTTGATCATTTTTTTATAAATTTTTTTTTTTTGTAATGAGAGGCCATTTTTGCATGATTTAATTCTTTTTGTGTATTTTTGTTTCAACTCATTTGTTTGTTGGAGCTCTCTCTCTATATATATATAACATATATGTGGCAATATCAATTGTGTATTTGCTCTCTTTCTTTTTCTCTTTAGTATACTAAAAAGCAGTATAGAGGTATAACTCATTTGTTCTATTGTTTTGTTTTATTTTGAAATAGAGAGACATTTTTGGAAAATTTTGTTGTTGTTTTTTTTTTTTTTTATAGAATGACTACATTATTAGTGTGTTTAATAAACAGTTACTTTTTAGTAACTAAGCCAAAAACAAAAATATGAGAGTCCATAATTTTTGATTGCAAGAGAATTTGATTGGACAAGTTCAAAAATGGATGATGAGCTAAGAACGTTTAAATGTGTGTAAGAAATATTCAATAAAGAAATGATTCGAATTACAAGAGTTTCTTGATTTTTTTTAAAAGTAATTAAAGTTGAATTATAAATATTAAAATTACTTAAGGCTAGATGGTAATTTAACTTAATAATAATTGTTTAACGAAATATAAGATTATAGATTTTTAAATGACAGAGATGAACACGACCTTTTTAAATATTTTTTTTTAATATTGATAAATGCAAAAAATACATCAAGATCGAGATGGTGCGGCTTCATGGATGGGGATGAGTATTGCTGGAATGTCGAGTTAAAAAGCATATGGTTGATTCTAATATTACGGGCTAATTTCGATATTTTTGTTGTCATTGAATGATTTCAATGGAATGACAAATATATAAAAAAACTCTCTTAAATTACAGTTTAAGTGCTCACCTTTAAAAAATTGGCATAAATCAGAAGTTGATATTTTAAATAAACTTAAAATATACACAAAATTATAAAATATATTGAATATGACGAACTTATGTCTGAAATCTCATTACGAAAGACAAAACACTTCCGACTTTATTTTAGAAATATTGTTGGCGAAAATGCTGTCACGTATGCGCAGTAGATACCTGTTTAAAGAAAATAATTTTTAGCAATAATTTAATTATAAATTTTTAGTTTTGTTAAATATTTAAAAAGAATGGGCGAAATTAAAAATATGGATATTTAGCTAAGTTCGTTTTCTATATAAAAATTTAATTTTCAATGGAATATTTTCTGCGATATTTGTTATCTTGTGAACATGTTGCTTTTAATACACTAGCATCAAGTAAGTAATATCTGTTAAGTGCAGTGTATACTGAAGTTATAATATTTTAATATTTTTTTTTTTAAAGCCTGGAAACTGCTTTACGACTTTCACGTTTGGTTGTTACTGTGCCTGCAGTGTTGGGCTCACTATGTTGGTATACCGACAACTCTTCAGAATTTTTCCTCACCCCGGGACCGCTTTTGGAATACTTGGGAGTGTCGTCGTAAAATCTACTGTGGTTTTTCGATTTGTTTCTTCCTTCTTCCGTTGTTTGCCTAGTTCGTGGCATTCAGTGCAAATTTCTTCTTCTGGAGAATATATTTATAGTATTGTCACGAAGCGTAGCAGTTCGATACATTCCAAATCTTAATCTTTGTAAAATTTAAGAAGTTATTTCCCCAACTAAGTTTTTTAATTCATTGTGTGAAGAAAATGAGCTCAGCTTCGTTTATTTCATCCATCACCAGACATACAATATGTTGATCCACATTTACCCATTCTGTATAGGTGAAGTCATAACAATTATAATTAAGTTTAGGAAATGGATTTATTTCACTTAAAAAATATATATTTTTTTGCTACGACATATTTTAGCCAAACTATAGGAAAAAGTAGTACCAAAAATACCAGTAACTATTTTTTTTTAAATTGGACTTATACCACTTAAAAAAAACAGTTCAAATAATAATTATAATAAATATTTTGTAACTTACTCATATGTACAAGGCTTTTTACTGTATAAGTTATTAGCCTACAATTACCTTCCAGTAGTGCATCTCTGCAAAAAGTGAATAAAAATACCTCTTTTTTATGTTAATTATTTAAAGGAAATAATGGATTTTTTTTTTCATTTATAAAGAATCCTTTGAAGTTGCCTTATTTTGTTATGTCAGACACATTAATTTTAACATATAAACCTTGAACTGTTGTGAAAAATTTAACTTTGTAAAGCCAACTTAACAAAAAGTTATAAATTTAATAAAATATTAAATTTCAATGATTGTTTTATTAATTTTACTTTTCCCCTTTTTGATATATATTTACTTTATGTGAGGTGAATTATTTAGCCATGAAATTTTATTTTTGTTTGTGGGTTCTGTTCTATTGGTTTTTTTTTTTTTTTGTATTTGCTGAGTTGAAGGACATCTCAATTTTGTTGTTAGTTTGTGCTGTTTGTAGAAACAGTTGTTGTTGTTGCTTGTTATTTTGCTACTTCACTTTAGTATGCAGTTCATTTCAGCTGATGTTCAGCAGTTGAGTTCTTTTTTTTCTACTCAATTTATTTATTTTTTTTTTTAATTTTTTATTTGGGCTTTTATAAAAAAAAATTTTTTTTTAACTGCTTGAGTTCCTTTTTGTTATATTTTTTATTTATTTATTTATTTTTTAATAATTTAAAGTGAAATTTTTTCTATATACACCATTGCTTTATAAGAGATAAGAGAAAGTGTGTTGCTATATATTGTTTACTGTTCATTTAATTGGTTTTAATAATGGAATTTAAATAATATGTTGTTGAGTTTGATCAACGACTATCTACTTGCATAACTATAACGTAAATAATGCGATTTAAAGTGTTACGGTTAATCATTATTTATAATAAAATAAAAAAATTTATACTCGTAATTTGATAATTTTCAAAACATTTATTTAATATCATAAATAACAAAATATTAATCTTTATTTGTTTTTAATTCCAGAATTGTGTTGGGCTATTTTAAATTTCAGTACAATAAGTATTAAAGGGGATAGATAGCATATCTATATGAACAATTTCATCGGAAAATTTCATAGAAAAATATTAAAATAATTCTCTGAAAACTTTTTGTTTTATTTAAACTTTTGAATTCCAAATAAAATTATTATATTTATAATATCATAGATTTAATTTAAATATCTTACCAATTCAAGAAAAAAAAATACCAAGTTTATGAAATATTTATTGATAATTGAAATTTTTTTTACATCAGACATATGACACAAGCTAACCAAAATTTTTAAAAACATTTAAGAACGTTTTTACTAGTTTCGATTGTTAAAGTTATTATTTTGTTGCAAAAACTTTGAAACAAAATTTTGGTAAACATTTAACTTAACGGTATGTCCAACCAAAAGCTTGATATTTGACTTATAAAATCTTAGCTTAAACTATCGCTAAACTTTTAAAAATAAATTAAAAGTAGAGTTGCATTTAACTCAATCTCTATATAATTTTATTTAAAAAAAAAAAATATTAAATAAATATCTTTATGTAGTTTTATCATTTTGTTGTACAACTGCTATTTTCTTAATTATAAAATGATGTTTGTAAATTAAATGTTACCGAGATTGTTGCTTTAATAATAAACGTATTGATGTGCATACTAATTTGTTAGAATATTCGATGTGTAAAAGTAATTTAAATTTAATTAATATGCATTATTGAGACAAAGGAAATGTCAAAGCCATAAGTTTATACTTTAAACTGAGTTTTCAGTAGAAAATAAGTTTTTAATTTAATTTTTTTATTTTTTTATTTTATTTAAATTATATTTAAATAAAGGCTTTTCAAATATTTAAAAATGACTAGAGAAAAGTGTAGACCAAACTTAAGCATTAATAAAATACGTTAAATATATTTTAAGAATTTAACTTAAGGTTGAACAAAATTATTTACATTAAAGAAAACCATGAAAACATTTTTTAAGATTCAGTTATTATTTAATGAAATAAATAATATTAGAATTTAAAATTTAAGATAATAGGCTCTTACAACTGATATACAAAAACCCCTCAGCAAAGGAGTTGCATAAATTATTTTAATAACACTGTGTCACAAAAAAAAAAAAAAAAAAAAAAAAATAATAATAACCAGGAAAGTGATATTATTTTTTTGGTAAATGATGTCGAGTACAATGATTGTGGATGATTTAGGTGAGCACCTGCCGCTAGGGCCTAATCTCACCGTGGTCAAACCACGAGTGGTATCCGTGCCTACCACTACAGCCCCTGTGACCAATAAAGGACACAGGTAGCAAATTGTGTGTGTTTCTGCCATGTCACACACACCACCCTTGTATAGGGAGTTGGGCCTATCCAAAACCCGTGTCGAGTGACATCTGTTTCTATGAAACAGCACATCGAAGAACATGCCACCCTGCCAACGGTGACATGAACTTCGTTCCCAGCGTACCTTTGGGTCTCAACCACAGCCACCACGTGAACCCCCGAAGGGGACCTCACCAATAACCGGTCACAGATTCCGCTGTCCGAGCATTTGGGTGTGCACGAAGTCCACTGACCGAACAACGAACCAGGGATGTTGTCCCCAGAACATCATCCATTAAACCCCGTGGGGTTGGAACGAAGTTCGGTCCACAGACTCCGAGCACTCATTGTTCAACCATTCGTGAGCATCAGCTCTTAACCCATTGCTTGGACATTAGTGCTTCCTCTGTGGGGCTACCGGCTCCCGTGGTATCAGTGTTGAGAGTCACTGGTCGGACCCCGAAGGTATCCTTTAGGTAAACCCTCAGGTTTCCTTCTGCCAGATTCAAACCCATGGCAGTTCCAGGTGCTGGCGCACCTATATTCCCCGGTAGTGATACATCAAGGTGGAATTTCACCGAGAAGACACACCCCGGAGGTGGATGTCGAGTACAACAAGAATCTTTCAAAATCTTGAGTTACGGGTAAAAAGAAAACCAGTTAAATATCAACTGATTTTAAGTTTCGCAGCGCATGTAGCCGTTTGAATGGTATTGAATGTATCATTTAAGTAAACTTGAGAAATCGGTGGGTATTTCTAAAGCAAAAAAAATTTTTCTTAATTTTTCAAGTTAGGAAACCATAAAATTTTTGAATTCATTTTCAAAATATGGTTATTTATAAGCAGCGTTGCCATTTTAACCTTTTACAGGATAGATTTAGCCTTTTTTTTTCGCATATAGCTTTGAAATTTATGATTTAGGCTCTAGATTTTTTCCTAGCTTTTTTTATTTTATTTTAAAAATAGCCTTTTCCTTTTTCGCAATTTTTTTTCGGATGGTGCGAAAATTTTTTTTTATTATTTAAAAAAAAAAAAGCAAGTTATGACCAAAAAGGAAAGCATGTGGAAAGCGACCTTATTTTCTTTAGTTTTTGTCATTGAATATTCTCTTCTTGATTTAAAAAAAAAATATCATAATTATCAGTTTGAATTTTAAGCGATAGTTTTGTAACTTTTTCCTACCTTTTTTTTGGGAGTAACTTAGCTTTTTCTAGCCTTTTTTTTAGGCAAATTTAACGTATATTTTTTCTAGCTCCTGGCAACGCTGTTTATGGATAAAAATAAAATTTTTTTAAACCATAAAATACTGAGTTATTAACCTTGCAGGCGCTTTCTTCTTCGAATCGACGAATATTGTTTATACGTTTTTGAAAATGCCAAAAAAAAAAAAATTGAATTAAATTTTTTTTATAAAATTAAAATTTAGTATTAAGTTTTTCGTTACAATAATAAAAAAGAAATTAAATTGACTTCTAAAAAAAATTTTGTTTTTATATTCTGTTGGATCTGCGGCGGATTAGGAATGAGTGTCGCAGATGTGACGAAGAAACTATTTAGTGTATTAAAAATTAAAAAGTGCGTTTAGGATTAAACTTTTTATTAAAACAAAATTTTTCCAGAAATAAAATTTTTGGTAAATTTACTCAAAAATGTTTGCTTGGCAGTTTTTTTTTAACTCAGCATCATCAAGTAGCCCGTTGAAGAGACCTGAAATCATTTTATTTTATTTTATTATTTTTGCAATTATTTATTTCTTGGTGAAAATGTTTGCCTTGTTCATCCCTGAATTGGCCCAGGTTGTCTGGGTAAAAGTCCAAATATGCATATCACTTCCCAGGTATTTGCACTACATTCTTTCTTGTTTCACTGTGTAATGAGTAGCAATTAAATATTATTCAGAATCATCAACCAGTTTGTTTTTTAAATATGTTTCCTTGCTTCCTAGTTTTGTTTGCACTTGCTACACTCCGCTATTTTAAAAGTTTACTGACTTGAAAAACATAATTTCCGTCTCGCTGAAAATAATGTTATTTTAGCAAAACAAAAGTTTTTAGTTGTACCAGAGAAAATAATTTATATACAAATGTGTTTATCTGTGTATGTGTATGGATATGACAAAAAGTGAAAATAATAAAACTGAATTTCTTATTAAAAAAAAAAAAATTAAAAATTGCTGCTTAGGTGAGCGCTGTTAATAGTTAATGTTTCGGTAAGAATATCTTTCTTCATTTTACCCTCCTTTATAGTTATTTGATTTAAAATAAAAGCTTAGTCATACTTAACATTGTGGTAGTTCAAGTAGTGTGTGGCAGTGGCCCGAGAAGTTGTAGTACTGCTGCTATTAAAAAAAAAAAAACTTTTCTACTCCATGTAATGACAAGCTGTATGTAGCATTAACCCATTTCGAATAAATTTCAATGGAATAGATTTTGTTTTATTTTTTTTTTTCGTCATTCCATGTGTAATTTTTTTATACGACTGTTGAAAAATCAAATTATTGATAGTTGTGTGGTGCATAGAGTGTTAAATAAAAACTTTTTCTTGATAATATGTGTGAAAGCGGGTGGAGTACTTGCTCCAGCTATTGTTTATGCTCTAATTGCTGGTTTAGTAAAAAAAACTGAACCATAAATATGCTTGTATGTTTGTAAGAAATTGTTGTGAATTGTTTTTTTTTTATAAATTTTTTGTTCTCCCCATTTTTGTTTTTTATTTTATTAAATTTTTATTATTTATTTTTTTTTAATACCAACAACAGCTCAATTCCACTTTCGTTTTAAAAATTTGTTTTTTTTTTTCACAAAAAAACTTAATTTTAAGTTTAAAGAATTAAAGTAGTGGACAGCCAAAAGCACTAAATAACTAGAAATCAAATTTTGTTTAGAATTCAATGTAGAACAATGTCCTGATAATTTGAAATTTAATTGTGTAAAGTATGTGTGATAAAAAATTATTCCGTACAAAGTGTGTAATAAAATTTAATAAATAGCAGCTTGAAATTGACATACTGCTTTTTAAAACGAAAGCTATCAATTTTTCATAATCATATTCGTTGTTTAAGTAGCACAGACTGTGATAAATGACACTTGATTTTAGATTTTTTTTTAATAAAATATAATTTTGTATAAGAAGTTTTTAATTTTATACGTGGCTGTTCTGTATTCCACACGGATTTGCAAAAATGTGGAATTACATGAAAACTTTTATTTTTTTTTTAATTCTACCCATACTTTCGCACCCAAAGTAAAACAAAAACAAAATTGTAAAAATCTTAAAATGGACCACAGAGTAGTTATGAAGTGTTGAATTTTTCATTTCTGAATAATATATTCAGATTTGGAATACAGAACAGCACTGACTAACTTTTCTCTAGCCATGAAAAATGATACTGGAAATAAATAAAACTCGAAAGATTAAAAACATAATTTTCTTTTCACAATCTATAATTTACAAAAATCCCATAAAATTTTTTAAAAGATATTTAAATAAATTATGTATAAATTAAACTTAAAGTTTTGCTTTGAGACACATTTTCCTTTGTAACATTTTAAAAATTATAACACATGAAGAACATAATTCGCAAGATGTATTTTGTTTTAAGTCAATAAGTTAATTTATAAAAGCAAAATATTAATAACTATAAATAAAGCAATAATTTCTCTATAAACAATCATCTCTCAAAAAAAGAAGAGACATAAAAATGCTTCCAAAGAATCAACAGTTTAAGAAAAAAAAAATTCAATGAAATTTAAAGAAAAAAAAAATACCATGATAGAAAATCATCATTTTCTTGTTGTTGTGGTTGTAGGCAATCACGTTTTTTATGGGGGAAATTTACTAGAAAGATTAAATGAATTGCTTGGCTGGCTGCATTCAATTTTCCTGCCTAGTTATCTATCTCTAAACACAATGAAATAGAAATGGAAAATATATGAGTGTAATGCTCCACTTAAGCAAGAAATAAATACTTATGACAGTACCCGCCAGTTCTTGCAGCTGTTGATTACATCTATTTTATCACTGTTTAAAAATGATTTATCTGTTTAATCAGTATGAGTTAAGTTTTAGGCATTTTGCAGAGTTTTGCATAAAAATTATTTATTTTTTATTGAGTTAGTGCACTGTATCCTCCTTCTATTCAAATTATTTATTTTTACATACAACAAACCTGTTAAGTTAAAGTCTACTTTTAACATTCCTTGAACTTTGGGGTAGATTTATATGCCATATGCTCTCTAAATTTTTATAACTACATACACCTCTATATAATCATATATTATTTATACAAATACTATATAAATTTGTATAGAAATGCTTGTGTATTTTTTTTTTGTTTTACCTCTCTCTCCCTCACCGTGCTGATGTCTGTTTTTTGCTCACTTCTTGTAGTCAACAAATAATCAATTTTGAGTAGTATTTGCAGAAATTGCCATTTCAGGTCGTTATCTTGTTAAGCAAGCTGTTTTTCTTATTAGATTTGTTTACTTTTATTAAGTTTTGTTGTTGCTTTTATTTATATCAGCCCTAATATATATTTTGTAACTACACTTACCTCTGTGATTAGATTGTTAAAAAGAAAATAGAAAATAGAAAAATTAACTAGAATACTGTGTGTCTACTGACGTACATAATCCAGCTAAAATACAACTAAATAAAGTTTTTTTTTTTTATTTGTGCAATTGAAGAAAATATATGCTGTATTTTTAGCTACAATTCAAATTTAAAAATTTTGATATGAAAAATTTTTATTTTATTTTTAAATTTTAAGAAAGAAAAAGATGCTGCCTCCCATGTTTTTTTTATAAAAATTTTAAATTTTATTAAATCCAACATTAGTACTATCCATTAATAAAAAAATTAAGATCCGCTATATTTATCGTCCGCTATTAGAAAAATTTTTAAACCAAAAACATGGAAGATCCTACGCAAACGAAAGACTTTTTTTTTTTTTTTTTTTTAAACCTGGAAGATCCTATGCAAACAAAAGACTATTTTTTTTTAAAGATCAAAACAAAAAAAGTTTCGTTTGCGTAGGATCTTCCAGGTTTTTTTTTTTTTTTTTTTTTTTTTTTTTTTTTTTAAAGATCAAAAAAAAGTATTTTGTTTGTACGTAGGATCTTCCAGGTTTTGGACTTAAAATCACAAGTTTAGTACCTCTCATTATTAAAGAACTTAAGGCTCGCTTTCAGTATCTTCCATTATTAGGAAAAATTCAAGACAGGAAATTCAAATAAATATAAACGAAAGATTTAAGAAATGAACTTTGCTATCTTCCATTAGTAAAAAATTTAATAGTCTCTTCAGACATACACGTTAATTGAGCAATTAATCAGTTTGCGCAATTAAAAATTGATTGAACGTTAATTCAGTCAAAATGCAACTCTTTGTTGTGCCTTTAAATATCAACTCAAAAGTGAGAAAAGTTGAAATTTTCAGTATTAAAAAAAAGAAATTTAAAAATAAATGCCATAAATGGAAATGGTAAATAAATTTTAAAAAATTGTTATTGAAAATAATTTTTAAATAACTAATTTCTTTTAATCAATAGTTTGTCTTTAAAACTGAATTGCACTGATCAGAGTAGTTCAATATTTTTAATATAAGCTACCAACATTTTTTTAAAACTTGACTTTCTTTTCATTTTTTATTTTATATATACTCAAACATACTTTAAAAAAAATGTTACAATATCCAAATTTTAATAAAAAAACTTTATTAAAAATTTATTCTACTGTCCATATATCTATTACAACTTGTATAACCAATCGCTTAATTAAGATATTGTCTCACGTGATTATGTAAATCAGACTGAATAATGTAGAATGAAAATCATTTCTCATAATGATTAACTATTTAATTAATTCAATTATAAATTAAATGAATATGATAATTTTTTCTTAAAATTTTTTCTTTATATTAAAATCGATTATTTAGAACTAAAGTCAAATAAGAATAATTAAATAGTCTATAAGAATTCTAAATTCATAAGCGAAAATACATAAAAAAATTTATGATTTTAATTCTCACAACTACTAATTCAGTCCTAAGTGTCTTCTGTATATGGGACTGAATTTGATAATTTATAAATAAATAATTTTAAAGGCTAAAAATTTCCAACAAACATAATTTAATATTTTTTATACTGATGAACTTTAGCAAAAAAAACGATATATTTTATTAAAATTTCAAAACACCCATTTTATTATTATTTTCTTTTTAACTTCATTACGTTTTTGTTAAATAAAAAATTGTTTTTGACATTTAATTTTTTAGCTTTGAACAATTAAGTTAAAATATTTTTTTTTCTATTCAGTTCGTTTGCCATTAATAAAATAAAAAAAAAAACTTTAAAGAAAGTTGCCTGTTTTTAGAGAAATCCGTTTTTATAAACTTAAACAACTTCAGCACCTACCAACACGTATAGACTTACATACACATCAACAAATAGAAAATACAAAATGTTTTTCTATTTGTATTTCTTTTTTTACTTTACACATTTGGGTTGTAACAATATTTGTTTAGATTATTGCACATGCACCATTAAATTTAGCAATAAAACGATAAACAAAGTCAAAGTGTTACGCATATTGTAAATTGTATACAAGTAACTTGTTAACATTCACATACCCACCCACACACACACATAATAAGCAAATTATTGTTTAGTAATTTAACACAAGCACAAGTGAAGAAGAATATGTGCTAGTGTAACAAAATATGCCATGACGCCTGAATGTTTGATATTGAATTTAAAAAACATGCCGTTGTTTACTGCTGTAAGCCTGAAAACAACTTTATACATTATGCATGATTGTATTACTGTGTGTGCATGTAGTAGTATTTGCTTAACAATGGTAACACCAACACGTTTACATAAAAAAAAAACCGTATGAACCTTGAAATTACAACAAAGTTTTTTAGGCTTGTTTGTTTGTTTGAGTTTAGCAATTTTCTTCTTTTTAGGCTGCTTATTTTTAAAAGATTTTTGATTGCATTCCTTTTATGCCAGCAGCAGCAAAATATTTCCCTTTATTACTGCCTACAGCAGTTTTATATTGTACGTTTGTCTGTACATTTAATGCTGTTGTTGTTACAGTACTTGATTGTGTGCTGTGTCGTGTTGTGTTGTGTTGTGTTGTGTTAAATAAATGAAGGCCTTTTTATTGCGTTTTGTAATTTTTAGTATGTACACGAGTAAAATGGAAAGGGTCTGAATTTCTAAATCTGCTTATAGTGGTTTTATGAAAAAATAATGTAAAAAAAGTCATTTTATTTTCAATTTTGTTAGCAGTAAAACAAATAAAAAAAATTTAAGTAGAAGCAATTTTTAAAGATTTTGTGAAATAACAAAAAAAAAAAAAAAAAAAAAAAACAACAAAATATCAATCAGTCAATCAAGATTCAAGTAAATTTTAAAGAGGTATTACGTGATGTATTTATTACATTTAGAAATTTTTTACTGACTTAAAGACTTTTAAGGAAATTTACTTCAGTAAATATAACAGCCCGGAATATAGCCCAACAACGATAGAGAATCACTTAAAACAGCGCATTTATAGGGCTTTATTTTTGTTCAAGATGAGCCACCTAGAAGCAATAGCTTTACCTGAATAACAAAGCTTATTTTATGCATTTTATGATGCATTAAATTGATGTTCTATGCAAAAAAAAAACAGGAAAATACTTTTGATTTAAACATACCTCTAACTGGAGTGCAACCATTTAATCTACAGTTAATTAATCACACAACCACTTCAGCCACAAAGCTCTGATAAGGCATGTATAATTTAGTTTTTGTTTCAGTCTACGTTATTTTCTTTAATTTTTAACTTTTATTAAATTTTTTTTTTGTATCAAAGATTCATATTTTTGAAATATATTTAACATCAGAAATTATTTTATTAAATAAAAAAAAAAATATTTTTTTTTAGTTTTTCAGCGTTTGCAAAACTCATCATTTTCATCCGTTTTAAAAACGGGTTCTTAATACTTGATCAGTAAGATGCACTATGCCTTAAAGCGTTTCTCAACATTTTTGATTTTTGCAATGGCTTTAGAAGAAGGAGCCACTGTGTGCCCTTCTTTAAAATATGTTCAACAATGTCACAAAAAACCCCAAGCGATTGAAAGCAAAGCAAATTTTTAGTAAAAGCAAATTTGTTTTTGTTTTCAATACAAATTTGTTTTCGTTCGCTTTGGTTTTCATTAAATAATTTTTTTTTTTAAATACACTAACAAACTTCTTTAATCAGTTTTAATTAGTTGGGTTTATGCTTCTGCATATGACAAACTTAATATCTTATCATGGGTCAATGAATACATTTTTCATTCTTGGGCTTAAGCTTAAAAACAAAATACTCAAAACCCCTAAAAAAAGGTAAAAACTAAAACAAAAAGTTAAAATTTAGATAAAAAAGGTAAAACTTAATTTTTATTTCATGCACCCATTTGTTAAACCTAGAAAAAACAACTTTATCAGCGTAAATAGAAGAGGTCTTGTATGTTTAAGTAATATTTAACATGTCAACCCTATTTTAAAGTATGCAACATCTTAAGAAAGAATAAAGGAAAAATAAAACAAAACAAACGAAATTAACATATTAAATTTTGAATATTTAAATATATGAAAAAATAAAAGGATGTACGTAAAAGTTTGCTTTTATATGCGCTAGTATGTCAGTATAGTTTTTTCTTGAACATTTTTTACTAGAGAAGGTTAAATATAAAATAATTTAATAATTTTTTCGGGGAATAATTCTATCAGTCATGAAAGAAATTGTTTAACTATTGCATAAAATTCTTTGTAGTGTGATTGAGATTTGCTAATTTTTATATTCGTTACGAAACAAATGGAATTAAACCGTCTGTGTTGAAAAGAGTACTAACGTATTTATGTTTTTTAAGGCAAAAATATTTATATCAAACACATTCTTAAGAAAAAAAATTAAGTGCAAATCAAAGTAATAGGGCACCTTGCAGCAAAATTTAGTTGTACGAAATTTAGTTCATTTTGACTAGACTAAGTCTACCTTGGCAAAATCTAGTCGAAATCTTGAAAATTTGACATTTTAATAAAAAAAAAAAAGATAATTAATCATATTAAATTAAAAACAAATATTTTAAAATAGACTACAATACATACGCAAATTAAGGATAAGTATTAATTATTATAGAAATGAAATTTAATGCAACTCGTTAGTCAGTTTGATTTTGTTATGAAAATGAAATGTTCATATATTCCAAAAAAAAAAGCTAATTTAAACTGTATAGATTTTGAAAGGCATTTCATATCAAATATGAAGGAAATAATTTTACTTATTAAAAATATGTGTTCTGGTTAGTGTTATCGCATTTAAAATTTTAACTAAACTAAAATCTAAGATTCTTCTTTTACTAACTTTAATCTTTAAAAAGTTTTTCGCAGGCATTTTTATTTTTCTTTTTGTTTCATTATACAAAAACTAAAAGACCTAAAACTATCCTTTCTAACTTGCTTGTACCTCATGCACTTGGGAAATCTCTGTGATTTGCATAATTTCTTGCTTTTCTTTTTCTGTTATGATTTTTTGTAATAAGGATTGTGGTTGCAGTCATTGTTTTCTTAGGCCTTAATTTCTTTTATGTTTTTTACAAGAAAAAAAAAATTACTTTGCTCTTCAACGGCCACTTCACCTAAGCTGGCTTTCCTTGTAGTGGGTTTTTGTACCAATAGGTGTTTTTTTAATTTAATTTTACAAGTAGGTGTATGTGAAATATAATAATAAAAAGGTAGGTGTGCTCATAATGTGTGAATTCTTGTACTCACACATAAAAAAGTAATGAATTCATACAACTTTTTCGTTTGTGGTTTCTTAAATATTCATGCGCTTAGTTGAGTTGACTCAAGATGACATGACAGTTGAGATCGTATCTCATTTGCACTGACTTCGTTTACAGCTTAAGAATTATGGCTAAAATTTTTCTTGTTCACAGGATTTAGAGTACAACAATCCTTAAAAAAAACTGCTTCAGAAAGTAGCAAGTATACTTAAAAGTTTGAAAATTTTGTTGTTTATCTCGGTTTTATATATATATATATTTTTTTAATTTTAAATGAAAATAATTATTTTTTTTTAGGATAAGAATGTTTGCTTTAAAAAAAAATCTCTTTTGATATTTAAATTATTTTTTTTATATAATTTTATTTATTATATGTATTTCCCTTTCTAAAATGTAATGGTTGATGAAATTTAGTATAAAAAATATTTTGTAATTGTGATTTTTATTTTTTATTGAAAGAGCAGTGCGTTTTTAAGCTCAGAGCCCAAATTATCGCTTGCGATATCGAATCAAAACTATCGTAATTTTTGTGTTTTTGTATAAAAAAATTTATAAATTTCGATACAAGTTTAAGTCTAGCAATCTTTTAAAGCTTTTTGTTGGTAAAGTTGTTGTTGTTTACAAAATGTTTTTTTGAATTTCTTGCAGTTCATTAAACATTAAGTTGGAAAACAAATTCTTAGTGTATTTAATAGAAAAATAGAAGGACATTGAAAGTGATATAAGTAAACTTTTTTTTTTTTTTGAAATATTAGTTAACGATGGTAAGATAAAGACCACTTTTAAAAAATAACAAAATGTTTTGCATCAATTCAAATAAAAGTTTTCGTAGTAGCCCAACATAAAAAATATTAACCGCCTTATCGAAAAAAATTAACGTAGACTTTAAAGTCAACGTTATCAAAATTTTTCATTGAATTTTTTCATACATTTTACTTTAAAAGTTGACGTAGACAACTTTTTTTTTGGATAAGAGCATAATTTTTTATTTGTGGTTTTAAGTAAACTGATTTATCTATGATTTAATTTTTTTTTTTATATAATTAGTTAATATAATTTTTTTGTCCTTTAAAAATCCTATGATAATTGCTTATCCTGAGCACTAAAAACATACAATGTTTGTTGCAACTTTTGAGCCAGCTGATCATATGAGAAAGTTGTTCCTTTCCGTAGCGATCGCTAATTTATCAAAAGAGCTATGCACATCTATTATGTTCATACCTGAAAGATACAAGCCACCACACTGACAATTTGTGCTTCCAACGTAAACACTTTGGTTAAAATTTATAATTTATCAAAATATTTATCGTTATTTGTGCTTAATTCCAGAAAATTGTATTGGTTTTAAAATTTATTCTTTTACTCATGATATAGGAGATAGCATACCTATATGGACCATTTCATCAGACGCTACTCTGAATCCTCAGTAGGTTACTCCCAACGTTTCTTTTTATATAAAAGTGTTTCTTTGATCCGCCCAAAAATTATTTAAAAAAAAACTTGGCCGCCTTCATTATTTTTTTTTGTATAGAGTGTCCCAGTAAGACTGAACTATTTAGTTTAAAAATTAAAACAGCTACTTTTTTATATTTAATTGTGACAAATAAAATATCACCCAGGAATTATTTTTATTTTATTCGCCTGAGCTAGAGATTGCACAAAACCCCAAAGAAAAAAATCACACTGCTTTAAGTTACATAACCTTGCACAGAAAAAACTAAATTTCATATTCAATTCAACAAAAAAATAATAGAACAAAACATAAACTTAAACAAAACTTTGTTAGCAAAAATTTTTCTCATAATTTTTTCTGTGTGGTGGCCAATTGACATCTGAATTTCGTGAAATGATTGGATTAGGAAATTATTCGTACAATAAACAAAAACGCTTTTATAGTGGAACTATACGCGGCCACAGGAACTGCTTTATCATATTCTTATAACGAATACTATTTACCGTTAATCTATAACACTCATTCACCATAGGTAGATTGAACTAAACACTAAATAGCATAGAGAATCACGATACGCTATCACCTTATGACTGAATCTAATATTGTGTCACAGAAAAATTTCTTTCATCTGTGATCTACTAACGGAAAGCTTCAGTTTTACCTTAAAGAATGGTCATGTTTAAAACGGAATGCTGAAGAATTTATTGCTATATTTTATGCTATAAATATAACTAGAACAGAATGATAAACATTTTTGTAGAGATTATTCGCTATTGAATGTGAAACTCATGTAATGCAGAATTCGTTACGGTTCATTTCTATTTATGACTTACATATTGCATTTTCTTTTAGAGTTGCTTTTGGTATTTTAAAATTTAAATTAATTTTTTACTCTAAGACGTTTTTAATTAAAGTTTTAAAATTTTTTAAATTAACAAAATATTAATCTTTATTTGTGCTTAGTTCCAGAAATTCTGTTGTGTTTTAAATTTATTCATTTACTAATGGTGTTCTCTCCAAATAGAAATTATTACATATTTTTTAAAATACTTAATTAATACTTAAAATGTAAACTTAATCTTAATTAGTTTTATTTAAAAGCAAAATAATTGCTTTAGAGTTTAAATAAAAGGACAGCTTTGCACAAGTCGATATGTTGGTAGAATTTATGGTTACAATGGTAGTGAATAATGTCAACATTGAAGGGAAAGAAAAGAAAACTAAAAAAAGGAAGCAAAAAAATAAAAAAAATAAACAAAAAAATAAACAAAAAAATAAACATCGTAGAAAACATTCAAAGTTTGTAGTTTAATTATATTGTGAAGCTAAATGTAAAATGTACAAATAGAAACGTAAAGATGACAAAAACTGTATGTACACACAGTAAAGAAATTTAAAAAAAAAAACATACACACAAACTGACACACACATACACGCAGTTACACGCAAATAAATAAAATAGAATTTTAACACTTTCATTTTGCTCAAATGTTGTCAACAAGAATAAAATTTCTATTTTGGCTACAAAATATATCCACAATATGGTTGGTTGTCTATGGTAGGAATGTAAATGACAGAAATATACAAGTAACCCAGCAAAAGTTTTGAAAATAAAATAAAAACTAAAAAAAAAAAAAAAATTAATTGTTACAATTTTTGTTAAAAAAATTTTTTTTTTATAATAATGAAAAAAAAATTATAATAATAATAATAAAAATTA
The DNA here is from genome assembly GCA_947397855.1 of Thelaira solivaga. Lineage (NCBI taxonomy): Eukaryota > Metazoa > Arthropoda > Insecta > Diptera > Tachinidae > Thelaira > Thelaira solivaga. Next base: position 61,025,185 of record OX377612.1, on the reverse strand, counting down.
ATAGACACATGAATTGTTTTTCTTTTTTTTTAGAAAACTTGTTTCCTTTAACTCTTGTTTGCTACATTTTTTTTAAACTATGAACTTCAAGAGAATTTAGTGTGTGGCTGACTATAAATTTAGTGCCAAGTCTAAGAACTGAAACAAATAATAATAAAAAAAGTAAGCAAATATAGATTCGAATAGTTTCAAAATATAACAAGAAAAATAAAGAAGCTTTTTTTTTAGAATTATTTACACTCGTATGTGTACACTGTACGTTTGATCAACTATTTCTTATTCATTTTTTATTTAAAGTCAAACTAAGAAGCCAAAAACAGTAACATGAAGAAAAAGAACAACTAGCAGCAGTTTACCAAGAAAATGAAATAAATTTGGCTGTTACTGGGATGTTTGTGTCTTTGTTTGTTAAAAAAATACAAAATAAACAAAATATAAATTTAAAAAAAATGTAAAGAAACCCTTCACACTTCAGGGAAGTTTGCAGCATTTTATTAGAAAGCTAAGACTTCAACAAATATATTTACTTCAAAATAATCTAAAACTAATACAACAACAACAATAAAAAAAATAAAAGACAAGTTGGAAAAAAAATAGTATCCTCAGGATGATTTTGTACGTGTGTAGAACACAAACAGTAGCATGTCAATGATGTGCCCGTAAGTGTGACAATGTTTGTCTGCTATTTATAGAAACATATTTCGTTTAATGTGTGTGCCGGCATGGGTGTGCAAGTTGGTGTATGTGTGTTTAAGTGAAATTATTTTGTACATGTTTAAGGATATCCTTTAAATGTTTGTATTTATATTTAGTAGTAAATGTGACTTGTGCCGTTGTTTTCTCAAAAATTTTATTTAAAGGAAAGTATTTATATTGTGGGCTGCCAGAATATATAGAGAAGTATTGAAATGTGTTAACTTATGTAACAGTTTTAGCATTACCTTTTAATCAGCACTGTGGATGAATTGAGTCTTAGGCCACAATTTTGTAATCATTAGTTATGTGCTGATTTTGGCTTATATGTTATAATCAGTTAGTTGGTTTACATGGCTGCCTGAAGGCCTTCAATTAGAATTGCAAGATTCCGTTTTATAACCACCTAATCGCCAAAACTATTTAGTAATAAAGTTACCTAGATAAATATATCTGAGAACGTTCTCTACAATCCTACTCCCGATATCTCAGATAGTCCGTCCATTAGCCATGAAAGCTGGGCACTTACAGAGAAGGTAAAAGGCTGTCTGCTTACAATCGGGCTTAAGGTCGGTCCCAGTCTGCTGGCGTGCTTGCCGATCGTTCAGTCATCAGTTATTATAGACACCATTCCTGCTCACTAGCTGAACAAACAAAGATAAACCATCATAGCAGGGCTATAATTAAATCGTAACTTTACATATTTCTATATTCCGCCATCTGTTACTAGCCTGTCCCTATGAGTAATCAAGAATGCCTTCTAATGCTAGTAAGCCTCCATCTTAGAACCAGTCTTAGCCAATTCATCAGCCTAATTATTACCAATAAAGCCTAATCATTACCAAAGATACGTCAGCTTACAAAAAAAAAACAACTTCGGTTGTGAGAAGTAAATTTGTTTCCAATAAAAAAATTATTTGTGATAATCAAATTTTTCAGTTGTAGCAACCAAAATTCGATAATACAGCCTAAAAACTTGTTCCGTTAAAAATATTTCAAGCTGTAAAACTGATTTTCTATTGTCAGGATTAATATATTCGATTATCGCAACTAAATTTTTGATTGGACACAAATTTAGTTATCAAAACCAAAGTTGTTGATTGGATAACACTGCCTTACATTAACCCACTTTAATCAGTAGTTCAAATATTAACCAAGACTAGAAATTTTTTTTTTTAATCTAATAGGAATCAATGTTTTATTTGGCTTCTTGAAAATCAGGAGTCTTTTTGCTTTTTCCCCTACGTCTTTCTATATCCTCTTCCATCTGCATCCTCACTTAACAACAACTGAATTATTAAAAAATAAACAAATCAATTTTTAGGAGTGAATTTGAGTGTATTGTCTTGTGATGGGTTATAAAAACTTGATGTCCGCTTTAAATGATAGATTTTGCTTTTGAAACCCAATAAAAAATTAAGACAATTCTAAAACACGCTATTTAAAAGTTACTATATTAATTTTTCATATTTTCCACAAACGATTTCTAGTTTTTGACCCTTACTGTGCACTGAATTTGCTTTCACTGTCACTGTGTGGTCGTTGTTTATAACTCTATAATATTTAGTTACTTTTCTTTTATATTCGTGTGTATCCTTTTCTTCGGTTTATTTTTATTAAATTTTGTTTGTTTGAATTTGTGTCTGAAAATTTATTAAGTAAATGTGTGTGTGTGTGTATGATGACTGGATGTTGTGTAAATTGGTTTATGCATTTATTAACCCTTGAAACCAAAAAAAAAAAGGATACATCGGCTCTAATTATTCATTCCTTTCCACAATCGCTGAACTCAATTTTTCTACAGCAGCAAAATTTTTGATTATTCGTTGGTGTAATAATTTTCCACAATTTCGGATGCAACTGTGTTATACCAGTATTACCACATCATATATTGCATTAGAAATATATTTTCCTCCATTTTATAGAGCTCTCTCACACTTGGCAAGTGACTTGCGCAAGTAGCTTTTTAAAATTTTTATATTTTCTTTTGAAATTGTCCAATCATTCACATTAACTTTTTCTTTTTTTCGTTTTCTTTTGCTTAAGATTCTAATTTTTTTTTTAAATTTCTTATATGTTGTTGACTTACTCCCTCACTCACTCACAAAACAATACAAATTACAGCAAATCAAAAACATAAACAATTCTCTTAAACACACACACACATACAAAGAATGAAAGAACAAAAATAAATTACCTACTGCGGTTACATGTAAACAACTTCGATTGTGACAACAAAATTTGTTGCCAATCGAAAATTCAGTTGTGATAATCGAATTTTTTAATCGCAACAATAGAAAATCGGTCTTACAGCTTGACATATTTTTGAGAGAACAAAATTTTTAATTGTATTATCGAATTCTGGTTGTTGCAACTAAAAAATGTAATTATCACAGCTAAATTTTTGATTGGCAATAAATTTTGTTCTCACAAAGGAATTTGTTTTCTTTATGTACTGAAAAAGTAAAATTTTTCTTGCTCTCAACCCGATTATCTGAAAACAAAAGAGTTGTGCAAGAGGCTTGCGCAAGTCACTTGCCACTTTCTTATAAAATTGTAAGAAAAAATACAAAATTTAAAAAAAAAATTTTCATTTTAGTTAAATTTGTTTTTATTTTATTTATTTAAAGTTAATTTTCATTTTGTTTATTAAAAAAAAATTTTGAGGCCGAAATACCATCAATAATAATACTCGCCCAAGGTGAATTTGTCCGAAAATCATAACAAATTGTTAATTTTAATAAAACAACTGTGAAGCGAATTCGCCAATAGGATCCTATTGCGTTAGAAGCTAGAAAACGCTACGTTTGCCGATGTAATAATGCTAATAAAAAGAAAATACACAGAAAAAAGAATTAAATTTAATTAACAAATTTGTTAAATCAATTAAATTTTTAATTGAATCAGTTAAATATTTAATTAATTTTACATATTTTTCAGTGTATATTAATATTTAATTGATTCAATTAAAAATTTAATTGATTTAACAAATTTTTTAATTAGAATTTTTAATTGGTTCTTAATTTTTAATCCGATTGGGATAATTTTTTTTTGAGTTTTTTTTTTGCTTTTCCTTTTTAAAATTTCATAAATTTTTGCAGCGCTGGAAAATGAGATTTTTAATTGAATCAGTTAAATATTTAATTAATTTTATATATTTTTCAGCTTATAAAAATATTTAATTGATTCAATTAAAAATTTAATTGATTTAACAAATTTTTTTAATTAAAATTTTTAATTGGTTCTTAATTTTTAATCCGATTGGGATAATTTTTTTTTTAGTTTTTTTTTTTGCTTTTATTTTTTAAAATTTCATACATTTGGCAGCGCTGGAAAATGAGATTCAAAACAAAAAATTTCAAGAGTGAAAGAGACAGATATCTTATGCTTTTGATGCTTCTGCCTGACACTTTGGTTGCAGAATTGCAACGGTCACTGGTTACTTTATATTTTTTATAATTTTTCAATAAGAAATTATTTCTCTGTATATTTTAAAATTACAATGAACTATTTTAATTAATTTACAAACGTAATGAAAATTTCAATATCTTTAATTATGTTAGTATCTGGCTTAAAAGTAACTTTAAACTTGTAAAATAAATATAAACTTTCAGAACTTTTGCAAGAAAGTTAACAAGTGCCTTACATGGTTAACAGGGCATGTATGTGTGTTTTTTGACCTAATGTGTATTACTGTGTGTGTATATGTGGTTTTGGATATTTCTGTATCTCTTTGAGTGTAATTTTATATGAATACTAGTATTTGTTATCACTCTAGGAGGTGGATTAATTTTAATGAAATTTAATGAAGGACAGGGCAAGCCAACAAAACAAGTTTTATGTTTTATTTATGCTGAGAATTAAGGTCACTTCACATTTTGGTCCATTACTAAGATAACTCAACTACCGAGAAATCAACAAACACTTACATTCACATGCCTATGTTAGTATGTATTTAAATGTATATGCAATAAGTATGTGGTAAAGGACACACTTGCGTATTGAAAAAGGAATATTCAATATGATTTGCGTTGAAGACTAAAAGTTTTACATTAACATATTACATATACACATACATATAGACAATTCCATGGAAATGTTCTTTGTTTCTGTTTATATATTTAGGCCAATCAGTTTAATTAATGTATTTTTGTCTAAAGTGTAAAAGGAAACTATGAACTATCAAAAATGTAAACAATCGTTAGAATTTAAGTTGTATAATACAATTTTTTTTTTTACTATGGAATGGCCTACATATGAGTTGGTATATAAATTATATTCACTATCCTTATGATTTTCTATGTTTGTTACTGAATTTTATTATTCATCGGGGTTGGCCACCTTTTGATTTAAAAATATTTTATTAACTTCCTGCCAATATGTATGTGTTATTATACTTATGTTTGTGTACACTTAACATGTGTATGTAAAGGGTCTTGAAGTAAGTGTGCCGTTATTAAACAGATCTTGCTGTCAGAATGTTGTTGTATAATATTATTGGCTTTTTACTTTTTAATTAATCACCATTTGTCGTCTTAAATTACTTGCCTAATTTTGTATTCAATACTTTGTTGAATATAATTTAAATATAAACAAACAAACTCACAAATCTTATTAAAATTTTTAACAAAATTTATGCATACGCTCAATAATTATTACAAGTAAATACTTATTTTTCTGAATTTGTTGTTATACAAAATTAAAAAAAAAATGTTTCATTTGAATATTTACTAACCCTTGTGTGGTTATTTGTAAAAAAAAAAACATTTCCTTTAACTCTAAAAAATACAAAACGAATCATTAATGAAATCTGAAAAGGGCCTTGTTTTTTAAAAATTTTGCCTTTGTCTTCTTATTTACTTTAAATGTCTGTGAAAAGAAAAATTTTTATAATTTTTCTTGTGTCTTTAATTATTTAATAGTCTAGTTCAAAATTTTTAAACAGGCTCAGAAGTTTTGTAGGCACTTCAATGTTGTTTCTGTCTAGATGATCTGTTCAGAGAGTTACAAAAACACGCAAAATTAAATAAAATTAATGGAACATTTACAAAAACTACTCCCTATTTCCTCCTTCCCATAACTTATTTTCCTAGTTCCAACACAATACATTGCATGGTCATTAGACCGGTCGTTATTTTCCAAAAAAGTGTCTGATTTTGAAGTGCCGGGCAGATTTTATTTCCTTTTGGTCTAAAACCATTAAATTTAAAATTTGGGGCTGATCGGATAATATTTAGTGGCCGCGCCCATCAACCAAAAATTTAAATACATGAAATATATGGAAAAAATTTATATTTACTTAATTAACATAATATATAAAATGCAAGGGAAGAAAACAGCAATAATTAAGAGATTAAACTTATTTCTGAGTTGAGTGTAGACTTGTTATGAGTCGGAAATTTTGTCCTATATGCTTCAACAAACTGAAAGACCAATTGTTTTTGTTCTTCATTCTTCGTTAGAATGCGGCTATAATCTTTCATAAATTTCACACCGCGTTCTGCATTATCATTGACAACAAATAACTGCCGACTAAAATTCAATGCTGCTTGAAAGTCTTCGTTTTCTACCCATGTTGATGATTTTTGGTTGATGGGCGCGGCCACTAAATATTATCCGATCAGCCCCAAATTTTAAATTTAATGGTTTTAGACCAAAAGGAAACAGAATCTGCCCGGCACTTCAAAATTTATTTTTAACGATCGGTCTAATGGTCATCCCCTGATTGCTGGTTCTAATAAAAAAAATCTAAGAAGAGTAAAGCTTATTTTTTCAAACAGACTTGCCTTGAATATTTTCTATTGGGTTTGTAAAAACTTGTTTATTTAATTTTGTTTATCTATAGTCATTTAAAACTTCTTTTAATTTATTTTTAACATTGCAAATGCAAATTCAAAAATTATGTTTTAATTTATGCAATGATTTTTTTTTATTTAAATATTATAATTTGATATACATATATATTTCAGAGCAATTGTATGAATACACAAATAGTTTAAAATTTCTGCCGCTCCAGCACCACAAAACTTTTTTTTGGCTCCTAGAAAAATTAAAATTTATTTCCATTCTTTTTTAAATTTTAAGATTTAAAATTTCTTTTTTTAAATCACAATAATAAAATATGGGCAAAAAATTAAAATTAAAATTTAAAATTTTTAAATTTCTGCAGCACCAGCACCACAAGTTTTTTTGGCTCCTAAAAAAATTAAAATTTATTTATTATAAATTTAAAAAAAAAATGGTGTTGCTGGTGCTGCAGAAATTTAAAAATTTTAAATTTTAATTTCAATTTTTTGCACAGATTTTATTAATGTGATTTCGGACAAAACAGCATCGTGGTATGGATTTTAGACAAAATACTGAAATACCCACTCAGAAAATTTTTTTAAAATAGACTTAGATGAGGCTTGCGACTGATAGCTCTACCATTTATAAACCCATCAGGTTGAATTTCAATAGCAATTTGGAAACAGCACTAACTGACAGATTAGTAAGGAAACTTTTTCTCTACGTTGTGTAGAAACTTCAGAAAGTTGATTTCAACCACTAGACAGACAGACATTATTTATAAAGATCCACAATATATATCTCGTATAGGGTGGCTTATATAGATATGGTGGTACGGTGTGAAAATTTTATGCGCCATCAGAAACTTATATATTTTTCTTACTTACAGTGAATTGTATAAAAAAGGAAACAATCTTGCTAATATGCTGTTTTTATAACACAAGCTGTCAACTCGTTCAGATATATTGTATGAGTTTTAGGCAACACGTTGGAAAATATTTTGGTAGCAGACTGACTAATCGAATACACTTGGTCCAAGTCTATTCTTTCAAATTTGTATATCTAGAGCCTTCTCTGATACTTTGAGTAATATATTTGCATCATGAATATTGCCAAACACATAGAATATTGATTTAAAAAAATAATATTAAATAAAACAATATATAGGCTTTCATTTTCCAAAAAAAAATATTAAAATATAACATGCATTTGTGCATATGCAATAAAATAAATTCACGTTAGCTTGTTTACACAGTTAAAAAAGTCGTAGTGAAAACCTTCTAGAAGGCCTTCATTTATGCAATTGGCAAGTGGCAGTTGTCACATATGCTTCGCTTGATTTTTAAAAACGAAGCGCTTTAAAAAACAACAAGGCTTAATAATTGCAGTGAGCCAAAGTGAAGTCAATGCTAATTTTTCTAAAAAAAAACGAATTTAAATCTGAATACCTTCGTTAATACACAAAATTTTTAAATTTGGGTCCCAGAAAACTCTCATGCATTCCATGAAAATTAAATCAACGAGCACCTGTCTGGTGCGATTTTAGTTTTTTGAAGATGAGGCCCACGGCGTTAAGGTGACTGTCAACATGTGGTTGTAGCAAAATGACACTACCTGCTGCTTGAAACAATCGATTTATTACAGTATGACATCAAAAAGTGCACTCTTTTATATATTTTATATAATTTTCAATTAAATAAAAAGAAAAAATTTAATAATTTTTTTTTTCAATTTTTAAAAGTCAGGTAAAGTTTTAGAAAAATGAAAACGACAACAAGAAAATAGTTTCAAAATTTGTAAAGGAAATTTGAAATTTACTTTTAAATTTTGTTAATTAAGAAGAAAAGCTGGGGAAGCCTTGTTGGTAAACTGTAAATTGTAAACAGTAAGCTGGCGGCTTAAAAAGGCCTGTTTAAAAATGTTTATAGAACTATAAACGCCAATTGCCGTTTGTGAAAAGTACAAGTGTTTACAGAAAAGAAAATATTTTATTATATGAAATTTACACGATATAAAGAAAATAAAATTTTAACCACACATACGTACACACATCATCATCATCATCTCCAATTGATGGATGAATGCATGCTTAAATATAAATTTTGTTTGTTTGTTTTTATTTATTTTTTTATAACAGAAAATATGTTTTGTGTTTCATTTAGATTACCTATATAAAAATATTTACTAGGGGTTTAGAGAATAAAATGTGGATGTAGAAATGTATGTACCGTCAATTTTATAAAATTCTATAATAATATTTTTTTAGCAGTTATTTCAGCTAAACAGGGTGCACTTATTCTACTTAATAAAATTATGAGGCTTCCCAGCAGCGTATCTGTAAATTTGTTGCTCTAGATTATAAGTTTAGAGGTAATATGTAAGATTATAGTCAAGTGAAATGAAAATATTTTAAATGTTAATCTAGTTAAAAGCTTAAGTTTAAATGAAATTAGACAAATGCAGAAAAAGGCGCTCATAGAAGACACTGAAGAAATGGAAAAAAAGAAGTAATTTTTACTCCCTACACACAGAAAACACCTTCGGTTGTGAGAGCTACATTTGTTTCCAATCAAAAATTCAGTTGTGATAATCGAAATTTTTAATGTTACCAATAGAAATTTGGTGTTACAGCTTGAAATATTTTTAAAATAACTAATTTTTGGACTGTATTATCGAATTTTAGTTGCTGCAACTGAAAAATTTTATTGTCACAAATTAATTTTTGATTGGAAACAAATCTAGTTCTCTCAACCAAAGTTTGTAAAATTATGCAAGTGTTTGTTATAGAAATAAAATGGTCAAAAGCTGGATAGATTTTACGGTTTTATAAACATCTAACAAAAGCTTGAATAAAGCTTGAAAAATAAATTTACCAAATAAGTAAAATCGGTGTGGTACAAAATGAGTCCTGTCGTTTCTGTGGTGCGCATTGATAAGATATAGAATGTGCTGCTTAGGCAGCTGGATACTAGTCCCGAGAGACTTAAGCATGATAAGTCCTACAACAATTATGAGATTCGTAAGGATTCTCGGATTGTAGTTAGAAGCCGGGCTAAATAAAAAATCTTAAAGGTCGCGGTGCGATTATAGAATATAGATCACAATGGCAGCTTTGAAGAAGTCGTAAGATAACTAGCAAAGGATATTGTTAAAAAATAAAATTGAGTACAAGAATTAATAACTTCAGATACAATAAATAAGAGAAAATTTAAAGAAATCAGAAAGAAACGCAAAACAATTTCTTTTTTCTTTTGGTACCGCTTTTAAATATTAATTAAATAATGACAGCCGATGAAAGCTATTTAGTTCTACTAAATAGTAGATCAGTAGTTTATGAAATCATTACAAATCTTTAATGACTATCAGCGTTGACTTAGACTTTTCTAGCGTTTTTTTTAAGAAATTTAGCTTCAATCTTTAAAAGATTCCAAGAAATACAAAAAAAAAAAAAAATTAAGCTCAATTGGTTGAATAAATAACTCTTGTGTAGACAAACTATTGCTACCCACTGTATTTTATATACATTTATTTTTTTTAAATAAATATATTTTATGTATGTACATACTCGTAGCTGTGTAAGTGTATTTATATACTTGAATTTGCATATGTTTTCACATTTACGCACACGCACTCACTGCAAGAACCTGGCAGTTGTATCTTCATATAAATAATAATAACAACAACACATTTACATAAGACTACACACAAGCGCACATATTTACACACACTGTTTTCAAGAGTGTTTGTGTGTGTGTGTGTGTTTTTTTTAATAAATTTTTTGAACCTTTTTTCGTTTTGTCAAACAAAAAATTATAAAAAAAAAGAAAACAGAAAAATAAAGAAGCGAACAAAACCAAATCCAGTAGTTTGTGTTTTACATCAAGTGGTCGTCGTCATATGCATATTTTACAAGTAGTAAATACACGTATAAATACATACATATACATACACATACATTTATAAAAGATTTTTTTTAACACGCGTTTATACACTCTCCTGTACACGATTTTATTGTTTTTGCTGTTGCTATTGTTCTTACAAACTATATAAGTATTTAAGTATATACTTGTCTACTCGTACACACTTAGCCACACATACATACACATATATAGAGCTTTACAATTTATCTAAAAACCATTAATTCAAGATATATTTTTACCTTTAAGTTTTTGTTTTCAATTTTATTTTTTGTACTATTTTTAAAGAGGATTTCAACAAACTGTTGCCACAAATATTGATAGATAAAGACATAAGCAGGGGATATTTTTACTTTTTTGTAGTAGAAAAAAGGAAAGCTTTTGTTTAAGCAAATGGTTTAAATCAGTTTAAATGCAGAGGTAAATATATTACTTAAATTCTAAAATATTTTGTCTTGCAATAATTAATTTTTCTACTTGCTTGTTAAAAACAAAAAAAGAAAAAATTTAGAAATCTACGAGTATTTTTAAATATTATTTAAAAGTTAGTTTTATTTGACCTTTTTCTTTTTAATTATAAATTGATTAATTTTTAATTATATCCTGAAGAAGCTACAAAATCGATATAAAAATAAATTTTTGAAAAATAAGACCTCAAACTTAACAAAATAGCCATTTTAATATTATTTAAATTTATTTTTGACACATTTTTGTTTAAAAAATTCTTTTCTTTTTGTTCTATTAATTGTTATTTTTTTGTCTCTTTTTTAAAAACCTTTTTCAAAAAACTAACAAGTGTGTGCTTTAATACTTTAATAAATTGAATTTGAAAAAATTTAGGCCCATAATGTTTGTCGAACGAAATTATCAATAATTATAAGGATTAAGAGGCTCTTACCAAATAATTTTTCTGCTGAGTTTAAAAGCAAATCAATTTTCACTAAACTATATTTACAAAAAGACAACATTATTTTGGTATACAATAATAGGACAACAACAATTTTTTGTATTATTAAAACGCTTTACTTTCATCAAAACAATTTTTTTATGTAAAATTGAAAAATAAAAAATAAATAATTTTTATCGAAATTTCTTGACTATGACAGCCTTATTATATAATTATAAAAAAACTAGTTCAAAAATTAAAAAAAATTCTTTTTTACAAAAGAGATAAGAATTATATTTTTAGAGAAGTTCTTAAGATTCTACCTCATAAAGTGAAGAATCGGAAGAGAGCTGACAAAACAACTAGTCTTTATTACATACAATAATATTTGAAAAATTATTTACAATTTAATTTAATATTAAAGATTTACCCCCTTATCCATGGTGTAAGAAAACCAGGTGACACTGAGACGCCAGATTAAAAGGGGAAACAAATTATTTCTTTTGATCTAGCACACTGGAAATAACTTTTGACAGGAGGGGCCTTAAAAGCTCTAACAAAATATATATTCTTTTCCTTATCCAAAAAATTTAACTTTGACTTTAAAATCAATGTTATTGAAATTTTTAAAATATTTTTTTTTTTATATAAATTTTACTTTAAAATCTTCGTAGAATTTTTTTTGGATAGGAACATTAATAATTTTTTAATGGCTTTAGAAATGCGAATTGCTAGTAGTGCTGTTTTCTGTTACATCACTCAGAACAGGCTTTAAAATTTTTAATCCCAAGAAAATTTAGTTATTTTTTTAAGAACTCATTATTGTTTCTATTTCAATATTTTGCCTCAAAATTTGTCTAGCTTTCTCAGCATATAATTATAAATTAAATTCTATCTTAAAAATAAAATGTTTTGAAGAATGCTTGTTGTTTTTAATTTCAAAATTAATTTGTTTTCATCATCCAACTGCAATTAGTTACAATATTCTAACTAGAATGACATTTTTCTCACACAAATGCAAAATTTAAATACCAAGGTCCATTGGTCATCACTCTAAAAACAAGCACTTGTATACAAGTAAGTGTGCGAAAATGGATTTTAACGCATTTATAAGTTGAAATGCAAATTTACTTTTGGGCTGTAATAAAACGAAAATTTGTATGCATTTTAATGGCGATTGTTTGTAAGAGGAAGTGTGTGCGTGTGTGCATGTGTATATTTGCATATGTAAATGTGCCAAATAAAAAAAAAAAAAACATACTTGACAAAATAATAAAATCACATGGACAAGTGGTAATTAAAAACTGTTTACTATAAGTAGAAACATTTTACATACATGATGTATGCGATGACGCTGGCAATGAGTCATCATCATCAGATGATGTTGTAAATGATGAGAATGATGATGATGTTAAGGTTGTTGACGAGTGGGATGATGGCGATTTTACATAAATATTCAACAGAAAATATTTTTTATAATAACAATCATTGTACAACAACATTATAACAAAAAAAAAAAAAAAAAAAAATTAAAATTAAAAAAAATTCACAGAAACACATTTAAAATTCTCACTTAGTTATTTGTATGAGCGTATGTACATGCACATATATATACTCAACCATTTGCAGGGGCATGTTTACTATAAAATCATTTTAAAACATCATTTTATCCTCCCCTCCACATTTAAATGCAAGCACACGTTTTACTAAAATGGAAGTAAATACAAATACATGCAAATACACAAAATATATGCTACACACATACACATGGATACACCCATAAGCATACATGCACAAGTCATAGTAACTGCATCATTGCATTAAAATGTTATTAAATAAAAAAAAATTTTTTGTATTTGTGTGGGTGTATGTGTAACAAAAACAAAGTGGATGTAAAGAAAAAAAAAAAAATACAAATAAAAATAAAAATAAAAATGTGCATAAATAATTAAGTTTATGCCAAAGTATGTTGGTTGTTGGTTTGCTGGTAGACAGGTTGCTGCTGCAGTTTTAGCTTGAGCAGGGACTCTATGAGATCATAATGATAATCATCATAATAAAGATGCTGCTGATATAATGTATGATAGTAGTTTGTTACAGCAGAATAATAAAATGAATAATGTACTTTGTGTTGCTACTGGCTTGATGTTTAAATAAAAATTTTAATATTTAAATTTTTACAATCAAAATTTTTAAACAAAATTTTTTTTGTAAAACAATGTACTTCAATTTTACAAATTGCAGCGAAACTTTATAGATTACAGTATAAATAAGTTTGTTGAAAAAATTTTAAGTTCTGCCTTCACAAAAAAAAAAATTCGTTTTTCTTGTTTTTTAATTTCTGCCTATCCCTCAAGACCCTTGACTTTGTTGTGAAATAAGGGTGGCTCAGTTAAGTCAATGGCCTATAATCATAGTCCCATAAAACGATTTTAAGTTCATAAAATTCATATGAACAAAAGTAAACTCTTAATAAAAGCCTACTTGTTTGTGACTATGATTATGGACCTACAGAAATTTGTTGCTATTTTTTTATGTGAAAAAAAAAAACGTTGTAATCCACCCGATTTAATCGTTAAAATATTTTTTATAGAATTTAAAAACAAAATTTTTCTTTCTTGATTACGAGTTATTATTAATCTTAGAATTAACCACTTTGTACTGTAATCTAATAAATTGTTGTAAATATTAATCAGCTTTAAATTTTACGCTAATTAATGTTTGTAATTTAAGCACACTTTTTAGGCTCTGTGGCCTACGAAGTATAAGGATTTCTATCGCTATACCAACAAGTCTCCTTTATATTTGTAACATACAACCTTTAATTGCTAATTTTGCCATAGATAGAAATGCATATCAATGAAACCTTTGCACGTTTTAGCCAGCCTTATTGCTCGCCGTATGGGGTAGGTTCGAAGTTTCATTGCATGTTTGTGGCTATTATGTCGTTTTATAAACTTTAAAATGAAATTAAAACGTGCTCATGATTGAACAAAAAAATGTAAATACCTATGTCCTGGTCTAGACATATAAGATCACAACAATGTATCTCAAAGTAAGAGTTACGCTGTAGATCAGATTTCAAAAGAAATACATAGCTCTTAATTGATCTAGCCATCACCCTTGTCTGCCCAAAAATCAAACAGAAGGTTTATGAAATTACAAATTGAACATATTTAATATTTTAACAACAAAACCTTAGTTATAATTAATAACAAAATAAATCTTTGCAAATAAACAATATTTTCAGAAACAAAATTTTGAATAAAAAATATAAGAATAAAGTAAGGAAAATTACATAAATTTAAAAAGAAAAATTGTTATATCGAGTTGTATATTCTACTATATTAAAGGAAACCAAAATTAACTTTGGTGAACTCTTTTCTTTATGAGCTATATAATGTGGTAATATCAAAGCCAAGTAAATAAATATTTAAATAAATATAGACACAAACCAATTAAAGAATTCATCAAGGTTTAATTATCTAATTTAGTCTCTAGAACTTTTAACATTAAGGGGGTGAATAACTAACATAAATACCACTTACGGATTGATGTGAACATAACACGATTCCCTCGTCGAAAGGCCTCTCGAGCAGGAAGACACCCATGTTTTATATTAATGTTAAATGTTCAGCTATATATGTCACAAAACGTAAAAGCTTAAAAATACAATAAAATAATTAACAAATGAAATTATAACAAAAAAATCAAGACTTAATATTTTAAATTTTTTTTTTCTTTCCTTAGTAGTAAAATGAGATGTTTATTAATAGTGGTGAACAGCTTTATGGTCTCACTTAAATTTATGACTTTGTAAGCAATTGAATTTACAAGGATGATAAAGACTTATACTTATCTCATAGCCCAACTTCAGCCTGCAACAATTCTGTTCTCGCTGATATGCCCCTTTTGTACATTTAGTTAGGCCGGGCCAACGACAACCAGCTAGCTTCAATTCTAAGCTATGGCCTATTTTGGCCGAAAAATGAATACCACTCAACTATTCGAAATCTTTCTTATTCTCCTTGTTTTCCCAATAAATTTTTAGGATCAAAGTACTAATAGCGGCTGGGAATTACTTGTGTTAGGCTAAGTCAATATCATTAATGTGGGGGTTGCAACTGGCCATTTAATAATTCCAAACTAAGTGCCAAATCTATATAAAAGGTTCTCCTTTAGAAACTTAAGCAATCAACATATACAACAAGTATATAAAACACAATTATTTAATTACAAAAATACACTCCTTACCATTTGAGATGGCACAAAAATTAGATATCCACGAGCAATGTAAAAATACAATGTGTTCACCACTACAGTATGAGGCAAATTTCTGATGAAATAAAAAGTTTATTGCTACGCGAACTGTTAACAACTGGACTCACAAAAATAACATATTAACTTTTATAGTCCAGTCCCGCTATAATTTCCTCTTTGAATTTTACAGTTTCAATGTCACCTTTTTCTTAATTTTTTTTTTTCTTTAACAATTTAAGTCACAAAACAAAAAGCATTATACCTAACATGAGTTTTCCAACAAGATCTATGTCAGTATTAATAAACAAAAAAAGATAAACGTCAATGTAGAACAGACAGTGACTTAGAACAATTGTCCTACTTTCCGATAGATGGCGCTAAGTATGCGATCCACATTCTGTTAAATTTAAAAACGTAATTTTATTGTTATAATTGCAAGCACTATTACATATTGTCTTTTTAACTGCAAAGTGATATTTTTACATGATAACCCTCCAACTTTTAAAAAATTTCTTTTCCCCTTAAATTGATTACTGATTATAAATTTTAGCTCTTTTTAAATCTATTTTATTATGATTTCATTAATTACCTTACTCGATGTCAGGGCATATGGTATTTTTAACCTTATCGGAAATGACATCAAGCTTTACACTGAACTGTTGACAGGACATTTTGGACTTAATAACCACATGATAAAACTGGTATAACGACTTCTGTCGTTTCTAAGACATCAAAGCATATTCTGTGTACTTGTGCAGAAAAACAAACTTTAGCTTGAGTCTGGTGTACAGATTGTTTTGAGTTTTTGTACAGAGATTATGACTGTCATTTCTGATAAAACTGCATACAACGTTCTTTTTGCATTCAAAGTGAAAAATGCAACAAAAAAATAAGAATCCAAACAGAAAAATTTTAAAAAATTAAAGGTAGTAGCGGTTTTTCACAATATAGCTCCACCATTTATTGATTTATCGCTCTGTATTTCAAAATCAACTTGTAGGATTAGGGTACCTAATTTTCTGTTTATTGCTATGGGACTTCAGAAAGTTAATTTCAATGACAATACAGACAGACGAACATTGCTAAATCAACTCCTTTATTTATAAGGATACAAAGTGTATGTACTTTGCAGAAATTATAAACGAAATTACAAACTTCTTCTTTTCTTCAATACACATATGACTTGTGTGTGTTTTTTGACTTGTTCGATGTATATGAGGCTGTTGTCGAACATGTCAAAATGAGTTTGAAAATTTTCAATTACAATGGATTAGTTGGATGTTCATGGGGCTAGTAAGCTAAAATTTTTTTTTCATTTTAGTCTGCTACGAGATGTGAGTGTGTGTACTGCGCAGATGGCTAGCAAAAAATTTTGAAAAAAAATTTTTTAAAATTTTAAAAGAAAAAACTGCTATTTGGGAACAAAAAGTAATATTAAAAAGACAGAACTGCAAAATAAAATTTTTGGTTTCTTCTTTTCTTTTTCTATTGAGTTCATGAAAAAATAAGCAAAAGAGAAATTGCGTCGTTCACTTAACAATTCATTTTACTCGTCTGCGTTTTTGTAATTCTGATTTGTTTGATGCTAGTGGCAGTCATATTTGTAACAAAATTATGTAAACAAATCATACGTGTGTGACTAGCTTTACAAACCACATTCACCTGAAAAATATGCAATACAAAGTATTTCGTAAAACGTATGAGCGATATTAATAGCTCTCAACGATTATACTATATACTGAACTGTGCCGAGTGATAAGTTTCTTCATAATAAAGAGTGTCCCAACAAGAACGCAAGATTTAAATGACTGATGCAACAATTGAATTGTTTCTATGGCTGTATGACATGTGGCGCCGTCTTGTTGAAACCACAAGCCCTCCACATTCATTTCTTCAATTCTAGGCAAGAAAAAACTGGTAATCATTTCACGATACCGAACACCATTGACTGTTTGCGCTTGACCTGCCTCATTTTCATAAAAAAAGGTCCAATGATTCCTCCAGCCCAAAAACCACACCACAGTGACACGTTGAGGATGCATTTGCTTGTCGTGAATCACTTGAGGATTTTCCTCACCCCAAATGAGACAATTCTGCCTCGTCACTGAAGATGATTTTATCGGCAAAATCAGCATTTTCATGTTGTCTCTTCAATACCCAATTAACGAACTCCCTTCGCTGTCCATGGGCATTTTTTACTAACCTCGTACTTTCTACTAGCAAACAATAACAATTGTTCAAATGTCAAACAATGACACTTCGAATGGCACCAAATTTAAATCTTGCGTTCTTGTTGTGACACCCTTTATTATATTTATTTCAGCACTAGATGTTTTTAGGAGATCTCACCCGGCGTGTTTGTTTATTACTTGAGTCGGTAGCCTTACACGCAGAGAACAAATGGTCAAAAGTAGCACAAACGGTGTCAATTAGACTTGTGCTCTTTAGTTCATTTTAGTGAGCGCTCTTCTTAGTTCAAAAATTAAAAAGGAATAGTTCGCTCATTTGATCGTTTGTATCTTCATCACTTATACTTTTGATTGCCATTGAACGTTCTTTATTATGTAAAATGAAAGAATTTTTTTTTTTTTTTTTTTTGAAAATAGCAAACAAAACAATATTCGAAAAATTTTTTAATTTAGTTTTTGATTTCTTTTTTATCATGTAATTCAAAAAGTACTTTAGTCACTAGGGCTAATAAATTAAGTTTTAATTTTAAAATCTTAAAATTAAGCTTTTTGGCACACATAATACATTTTCTCTTCATCAGTTTATTTGTTTTAAATACCATTTTTATAAAAGAAATAAATTTGCAACTTTCATTCCTTCGTCATTGTTTTCGTTTAAGTTTAGTTCGTGCGTTCATTTACAGGTCGTTCATTTAAACGAATGAGCAAGGAAATGAACTATAGGAATTCAAAACACGAACTAGTTTGTTCATTTCAAATAAGTGATTAGTACAATGTGAATAGTTCGTTCGTGTACTATCCAAGACTAGTGTCAGTAGTGTATCAACCACGTTTGAGCTCACTTTCACAAGCATATTGCTGTCGAAATAACACCCTACCGGTTATAAATTGATACCATCTCGTGTCAAAACGACACGATTTGGTGTCGAAATGATAAAATACGGTTTTTGAAGTGACAATATGCCTTGTCAATTTAACAATGTTTGTTAATAAGTTAGTAATATGATAATTTATTGTTGTCAATAAAATGGACAACGGAATGATGTTAAAATAATAACATACGTTGTTGATATCTCGAGATTTACAGGTTACGCCCTATTATTTGGTATTTACCAAAAAATAAACTAGGATCGAGAATAAAATAACCTCTAAATTATGTGATAATAAATCTTTTGGAACTCCTGTAGTTACGGCGATAATAAAAATTTTTTGTAAAAAAAAAATTCTTAAAAATTTTTTTTTATAAATTCATTAAAAATCTTTATTTAAATGTAGCATTAAATAAGAAATTTATAGCAATTCAAATGGATTATCTATGAAACCTTAGCTGTTACAGAAAAAAAAAATATCATTTTGTTTTCCTGTGTAATTAATAACACGCAAGCATACTCGTATACTCATCATGTAGGCAAACTTACAACGAACAAAATTGAATTTTTTTTTATATTTTTTTTAACAAAAACAACTGATAACAAATGTCAAAATAAATGAATTAACACAACTCTTCTCTTAAATTACAGTGAGAACAGCAATTACATACGTACAGTTACATTCTCTGTACTCTTTTGCTCATATTGAATGTCATGTATGAGTATGCATGTGTGTGGGTGTATATATTTCTGTGTGCTGTAGTAATACTTGTTTTGTGCAAAAATAAATGAAAAAACCGGGCTCAGACACATCAGCAGCTGTAAATAGTGGAAAATCAGCAGAAATAAGAAACAACTTAAAATACAAAATATATTTCACTTACCAAAAAAGGTGTGTGTATATTTACTTAGTTCTCTGGCAGAAAGTTGCACAACGCACACACTCACATATATACTCATTTATGCAGGATTTATATTCAGCAGGGCAACAAAACTCAGCCAACCAACCAGTCAGCCAGCCAGCCAGCCATCAAAATAAAATGGAAAAAAAAAAATTAAATACAAAAACAAGAAAATGAAAAACCAAGATGAATTTTGTGTCACTGTGTCAATTGTTCCAACACAACAAAACAGTCAGTATAAAATGTTGCTGACATTGATCATAATGATGTTACTTATACATTAAAGATAATAATGATATAAATGATGATGATGACGCTGATGTATGTACGAGTATAAAATAATTTTGTAAAATAACTAAAATAAAAGGTACATGTAATAAGGAAGAATTGAAAAGATTGAGTGCGTGGCACGTTATTTTCATTACTTGACTCTTAAAATAGGATTGTGAGGGAAGTAGAAAAAATATGGAGTTTGTGGTTAAATATGAGCACATTCTTGCTAACACCCTCTTTTTTTCTGTTTTTCTTAGAAAAAAAAAAAACAAAAATAGATGTTTTGGTTTGGTGCCATTATGAGGCTGTGTGGCAATCAAGATTTTTTATGTAAATTTATTATTATGCTTGAAGAAACATTCAAGTGGAATCTTTATATGGATTTGGATTTCATACACTTTTCTTGTTCCATAGCAGCTACTTGATTCTAAGAAAAGGTTTTATTGTTCAACAGTTGCGTTGGGTGTTAATTCTTGTTTTTTTATTGTTTCATTTTCATTTATATTTTCAAATCGTACTCAGTCGTTTACCTATATGTTTGTTTTTTTTTGTCTAAATTACTCAAATTGTAAAGTTTACGGCGCATGTTTCAGGAATTATTTTTATTTCTTTTTTATTCTACAATGACATCTTTTATGAAGACGAAAATAATGTTGCTGGCGTAAATGCTGGTAAATGTTGTTTACAGTAATAAAATGTCTCATATTAAAATCAAAAACTTAGTCTGCTGACTTGTTTGTTTATATTTTGTGAACTTTAGTTATAAAAGAATAATTTGCATTGGCTTTTGCAAAATTATCTTAAACTAATCAGTCAAATATATGAATAAACATGATTTATTTTGATGAGGATCAACTCACAGGCTTTTAAAACTTATTTTTATATATAAGATTTTATACAAAATATAAGATCTGTAACAGTTCTTATATATTTTTTTTTAAAGTTGGTTTAATTTAGTAAATAAATGAAAAAGAAATTAATTTATTAGTTCATACATTTATAACCTCCTAATTTAGTAAATTGAAGATTTATTTTGTTTTAAACATATTACGTTGGTTTTTGTCAAGTTCTCCGAAACAAAATTTTTGGATTCAATACATGTTCCAAAAAAAAAAACAATTTTTTTAATGTTCCGCTAAAAAAAATTTTTACGAAAGGGGTAAAAATACAAATAAATTATTTTTTAAATAAATATTATTTGGTACTTATTTTTATTTTATGTATTCTTTTCCTCATGATATTCTCAAGATCGAGGTGATAGTCAGCGTTGCCAGGAGCTAGAAAAAGTAAGTTAAATTTGTTAAAAAAAAACGGCTACAAAAAGCTAAATCACTCACAAAATAATGCTGATAAAAAAATTAAAAAACTATCAAAATAATAATTATGATTTTTATAAAAAATCAAGTAGAACATACAATGACAAAAGCTAAAGAATATAAGGTCGTTTTAAACATGCTTTCCTTTTTGATCATAACTTGTTTTTTTTTTTAAAAATTTTTTAAAAATATTTTCGATTTAAAGCCAATACATTTATTTATCTGACGCAAAAGAAATCAAGTCGATATATTGAAAACTTAGCAAGTTATGACCAAAAAGGTAACCAGTTCTACTAAAAAGTGGCCGGAAAGAGGCAGTAGTAGAGCTGCCTACTTTTTTGGTCATAACTTGCTTACTTTTCTAGACATCGGCTTGATTTTTATTGCGTTGGATAGAGAACCAAATAAGCTTTATTTCAAATTCTGTTTTTTGCAGATAGTGCAACAAAAATATTTTTTGCCAAAAAAAAACCATGGACTACCCCCTTTGCTTTTTTTTGAAAAAATTATAAAAAAATTTTCTTTCACTATCCTTCAGAAAAAAATTTCTAATTAAGAACAACACAGTTAGCTATCCAACGCAAAAGAAATCAAGTCGATATGTTGAAAACTTAGCAAGTTATGACCAAAAAGGTAACAAGTTCTACTAAAAAGTGGCTGGACAGAGGCAGTACTAGAATTGGTTACAATTTTTTTATTTTCATTTATTTAATTATTAGTCTATGGAAAATTTTCCTTACAGACATTTGTAATACAATGCTATTTAGTACTTGAATTATTATTTATAACAGTATAAATAATTTAACAAAAAGTATACAGAAACAAAGATTCATAGCAATATAAATACCAGGTATATTATGAATTTAGAAAATCAATTATTAATTTTTGTCATAACATGCTTAGTTTTTAAGACATCGACTTGATTTCTAATGCGTTGAATAGATAAACGTATTGGCTTTAATTCGATTTTTTTTGGCGGATAGTGCGAAAAAAATATTTTTCTTAAAAAATTTACCAAAAATGATAAAAAAAAAATTGCGAAAAGAAAAAAGACTATTTAAGGCTATTTTGAAAATAAGAAAATAAATTTAAAGGCTAAATTTGAGAAAAAAAGGCTAAGTCTAGCCAAACAACGCTAAAATGGCAACGCTGGTGCCAACTACTGGCACATTTACCCTATAAGGTTGAAAAATTAAATAAAAAAAAAAGATATTCTTATTTTAAGACGTAAGAAGCAAGAATTTTAAAAGTGGATTTTGTTAATGTTCCGCTAAAAAAATTTTGCGAAATGGGTAAAAATAAAAATTGATTATTTTTTTTTTAAGTAAATATAAAAAAAAATATTTTTAAGTATTTTTTCCTCATGGTATTCTTGTTAATTTAGTACCGAGGAAATAGTACACAGATATGGGCCATAAAAATATCAATAATAAAAATAAAAATTTTTTCTTAGAAAATTTACAGCCAAAAATATTTTTTTCTCTTCATAAATTTGCCCTAAAATCTTTAAATTAACTTAAGGCTTATTTTTAATTTGTTTTTGAAAATGCTTCTAATGCTTTAATAAACTTTCTTTTTTCCTTTGCTTCTAATGCTTGTTATTACTTTGAAGTGATTTGCTTTTACCATGAATACCAGCTTTTTTTTTAGGGCTTCTTGATTTTTTTTAATTTTATGTATACAGTTTGGGCGCGACACGTGCATACAAAAGGAGATGCTGTTTATAAATTGTATAAAATCTTGTAAATTCTCTTTGTTAACAATACTTTCAACGAGCCATACGCACTAAATAAGTTTTCTCTTGGTCTCTTTCTTCTTAAATAGCATACGAGTATTTAGCTGAATATGTATTGACGTATGCGATATTATTCTCTTATGCTCTTAATTTTTTGTTATTGTTTTTTAAGCTTAATTTCATCCCACAGCTCAGCAGCTGTTAATTGTGTTGTTTATTGTTGACGTTCGCTCGCTGTTTCTTCTATTTTTTTTTTTTTGTTTGTTTTTGTTCAGTTACCAAAAATGAAATTTTTACGCTCCAGCATCTATGTAAAGTTATGGTAACTTGTCAGACGTGTGGTAGATGTTCTGTAAAGCCTTTCGTTAAACGTTAAGTCACGGCGCGTAAAAGAAAAAAAAAATTGTGAAAATTAAGAAAAGCAAGAAAATTTCATAAAAAAGAACAAGCTTTTATTGAAATAAGCATTTATAAAAATATAAAAAAAAAATAAAGCAAAACCACAAAAGTATTTCAAGTAACAAAATTGTTGCAAATTTGAAAATTAATTAACAAGGATTTGTGTAATCAATTTAAAAATTTTATAGGGTGTGTAAAGTAAAAAAAAAAAAAAAAATACAACAATAAAGAGAAAACGAATCCAAATAAAAACAAAAGCATTTACAAATTTTTAAACGGAATACTTAAAACACTTACAATATTTTTAAATGGCAGTTAATAAAAGACTTTTTATTGAAATAAATTTAATGCTTTCACTAATTGTTTTATTATTTTTTTTATTTCATAAAATGAGTGTTAGGTTGTGTGTATGTGTTTTATTGTGATATTAATTTTATTTTCCTATTAAGCATACCACTTTAAATGTACCAAGAAAAAAAAAATAAAATCTCCATTAAATCATTGCGCATCTACACTAGTTTCTGGTCTTACATTCCTCCACACATACACACACACACATACACACACCTACTCACTATCATCACAATAATCATTATCACCTTTGCTAGCTATTTTATTTTACTTTAATTATGAGTTTTACAAAAAAAAATTCTTATTTAAAAAAAATCCTGAATAAAATAAATGAAATTTTTTTTATTATTTACATTGTAAACTTTGCACTAAATTGTATATTTAGTGCAAGTATAGTAAAGGTATTTATGATGTTCGGTGTTTGACTTACTTTGGCTTGTTCTATTAAAACGATAAAAATCTCTCCAAATACACGCACACATGCCCTCACATTCTTCAATGTAGATAGGGAAATATTAAATAAAAAAAAAAAAAACAGCAGCTATAAATTTTGACATTTCTCTTGGTGGCACACTTTCTAATGTGTGTAACACATATTTTTCTCGTGTTTACTTTTGCATATAAATGACAGCCACACAAATCTACATAAAGATGATGGCGATAATACCAGAATGATGAAATGTCAAATTATAAATAAAATATAAACCAAAGAATGGCAATGCCATGGCAAGAGAGAAAAATATATGAGTTTTAATATATTAATCAGACAAAGTAGTTACGTACTCACAATAAAATATAAAAAACACTATCCCCTTAAAATGCCACAATGTTGTAAGTTCCTTCAATTTTTTGTATTTCTAATGGCACTGCTAATTGCCTATAAACTATTGTTAACTATTTTTTTAAATTAAGAATTATTTTTTTTTTTTTGGCAAAATTTTTAATAAATTAATAAATTTTAGTTTAAACCCAATAATTGTGTCTATAACTTTAAGCATAATAAAGTCAGTGGCCTTTAATCATAGTCAGATTAAAGTCGGTATATTTTTAATATCGATTTTAAATTCATAAAATTCTTATGAACAAAAGTCAGTTCTTAATAAAAGCTTCCTTTTTTTTGACTATAATTATGGCCCAGTATCGTTTTAAAAATGATTTTAAGTTTATAAAATTAATATGAACAAAAGTCAGCTTTTAATAAAAGCCTACTTTCTTGACTATGATGGCTTAGACAATTTATATTAATTTATTGAAGTTTAATTTTGTGTTTTGAGTTAACTAAGCATTTTGCGATTGCGTACCTACTCGAATCTTGAAAGTACCAGAAAACCTTTGTAACAACACAAGAAATTTTCTTTAAAAAAAACTAAAGAATATTTATTAAACAATAATTTTTTTCTAGTTTAAAAACATATATAAATAAGTAAAAATATTAAATATTAACTAAACAATAAAAGCGCCAAACGAAGTACTCGAAATCATAAACTAATAGACTCAGGCAAAAAAAATTATTTAAAAAAGAAAAAAAAAAATTATTATGCAGAAGCCTCTTCAGACAGGTATAAGTTGAAATATACCAGCACTTTTTATCCGTTCTCACTTTGTCCGTTCAAAGACAGAGAAGTTTTAGTTGCGAATATTTTTTAATTTTCTTCGAAAAATTGCCGTTGTGTCCACACGTAATTTTAGCATTCTTATTCTTTCACTCATTTGGCATTCAAGCTACTTATCTCTTTTTTTAAAAAAAACTACGAATAGAGCACAAAAGAGAATTGCCGAATACACACAAGTCTGTACAACAAACCATTTTTCTTTCTTCTCTCTCTCCTATAAACTCAAAAGTTGCGCAACTAAAATTGCCATGTGTGTCCCGGCACCTTTTACTATATCAGCAATTGAAAAATTTAATTTTAATTAAAACAAAAATTACCCTAAGTTCTTATATTAAAAATTAATAAAACAAAAAATAAAAAAAAAATAAAACTATTACAACCAATTAAAATTTAATAACCACAAAATAAGAAAAGAGAAAGACACAAGGAAACTTTTTCAATAAATTAGTATTTTTAAGTTTCTATCCGCAGTTTTTAATGATTAGTTTCTTTTACACTTCTTTTTTCTACTATTCTATAGTACCGATTAACCAGATATGAAAGTTTTGAAGTTATTATAGAATTTTGAAAAACTTAGCTTTTTACTTGAGGTCTGTGTGAAAGAGATAGATATATAAAATAAAGAAAAAAAAATTAAAAAATTTAATATTAATTAAAAAAATATTTCATATTAAATTATTGGGAATTATAAAAATTTAACAAAATTTAATCTTTATTCGTGCTTTATTAATAATGCATTTTGCACACCAACATAATTTGAAATTTAGCACGAATAAAGATTAAATTTTTCTCTAATTTAAATGCACATGCGCGAAATACATACATATATGAAAGTTCTTGTTATGCAGAGTGCAATTTAACGTAAAAGTGATAATAAGCAGCAATTTTTGCGTTTTAAAATTCAGCGTAATTCTTTTTTTAAACTACCCAAGCAAAACAAAATAAGAACTTGAGGTTCAGAAAGAAAATTTATACTACATTGTCACTCTGTCACCTCTGCTTACTAGGTATCTGTAGTTACAATAGTACCGAAGGCAGGAAAACAACTAATTACTTTATAAGATAAAATAAAATTCGAAATGGTTTTGTTAATTTAAAAAGTACTTGGAGAAATTCTAGACTAGATGACTTTCAAGATACATTCCTACCTGTTCCTATGATAATTTTTAATTTTTTCCTCCAAAAAAACTTTGCTTATACTGTAACGGAAATTTTAAACTGCAAATTTGATGAGCCGTTTTCGAGTTTTGCGCTTAGCAACACATTTTGCTTATAATTTTTATTTATAAAGAGATAAGATATTTGAAATATACGAGTAATATTAGCCCACTTGGAACAAAAATGTAAAGGGTTTAGTTCTAGTTTCAATAGTTTATATGAAACTACCTAGACATTTCAATTTGACGTTTATAATACAAATATTTCTCATAAAAATCAAGAGATAATTTCATATGAAGCCATCAAAAATTTAATCTCTTGGACTAGACTCAAATTTGTGTATAATTTTAGAAAAATCTAGAACGGCATCCTTCGTCAAAATGACGACGCCCGATCTTATTTTTGAATTAAAACCTTTTTTTCTGTTTGTTTTGATCTCATTCGTTGGTGGACAAAGACGTGCAGCGAACTGCGCGCGTTGTAAATGCTTTTTTTCGCTTTTAGTTTCTTGCCGTAGTCAAAATGACGAAGTATGATGTGTCGTATTCTATGAATTTCATGTTTAAAGAAATATGCAAATTGACAGATTTTGCAATGTTAATTTTACGTTTAAGAATTGAAAAAAATATATGAATTTCTTTATTTATTGATTAAAAAATAACTAAATATGAATAATAAATCTATTTTCGCTCACGGCGTATTTTATAGTTCCTTGAAATAGGTCGTAGTCAAAATGACGAAGGATGACGTTAGTGTACAAAAAATAAGGATGACGTTCTAGGGTTAATAAAATTATGCTGCTCCGTTTCGTATTATTTAATATAATATAATTTTTTTTTATGGAATGACTTAGGGCAAGCCATTCTGCTTTCTGTTAGCATATTTGTATTTTTCTTTTTTCTATAATTTGTTTTAATTTGAGGTCTTTCTGAATGAAATTTACAAAATGTACTCAAATCTTATTCTAAAAATTTTATAAAATAAAATTTAATACATAAAAATAAACAAAAAAATTAAAGTAGACTTGAAACCGATATTGTGAGAAATTTGTATGAAAAATTTGTCATAATTTGTACTTGAAGTCGTTATTAGTCATTTTGAATACCAGCTAAATAAGTTTTTAGCTTAAAATCTAAATAAATTCATTTTTATTCTACAATATTTCGGCTTTCTTGTGTTGAGAGTCTTCTTGAATAAAAATTAAGTATGAAAAAATTTAAAAAAGTCGAGTATTTAATTTACATGATATTTTTTTTAAGAGTAAAATCTTTAAATTAATATATAAAAATATTTAAATATTAATATATTTTGCTTCATGCTTTTAATTCTTCTTCTTTTTTCGATTTTATAGAAGAAAATTTTAAATTTTTGAAGCATTTTCTTGAAATTTTAAAATGCCAAAAATTTAGTATTGAAATAACTTGTCAGCTGCTTACACTGTGTTATTACTCTCATTATCCTTTTGCTGGTTTTCTCTTTTGCTCTTTTTACATGAAGTAGAAAATTTTAAAACGAAATGTCAAATACTTGGTTTCCATTTTGCTTTCAGTGTTTTATTTAGATTTTGCTTTAAATCCTCTCTCTTTTAGTTATGCTTTATCATGAAATTTTCATGTTGAGAACATGCGTACACATTAAAAATTTTTTAACACAACTAAGAGGAGAAAGCTGTGAATTTTAGGATGCTGCACAAAATTAAAAAAAAAAAATATGTTGACTTTTAAATATTTAAATAGAGCATAGAGACTTTTTGATTACAGCCGTTTAGTAAAATGAGATTTTATTTGCTCTATGCAGTCCACAACATAAGACACTCTTAGTCTCTTAATACCACAATGTCAGTTGTTCAATGTTGGCTAACTTGGCTCGATTCAGCTCGCTGCGGAGCTCTCCCTCCATGCCACAGTTAATACAAAAAGAAGCAGCAAAAAACTGAAAATAATAATAATAAAGAAATATTGTCTGCTGATGTATTTATAAAAAAACAGTGGAAAAATCACAAATTTTGCAGGAGTACAAATAATGTGTAGTAGAAAAATTAAACTTAATGTTTTGTTGTTGTGCTATCATACTCTAAACTTTACTATGTATGTTGTGAGTGTGTTTTAAAATTTCTTTTTGTCATTTATTTTTCTATGATTCTGAGTTTGCATGAGTTTTTATATTAATGAGCGTTTGCGTGTGTGTGCTTGCAAGTGTGAGTATTTTTTACAACAATTTAGCGTGTGTGTATGTGTGTGTGTGTGTGTGCAAATCATGTACTTTTTCTTGCTCTTTAGTTGAAGCTTTTTACAGTAGCAAAACAACAGAAATTCGAGGTGGTGCGTCTGTCACAATATGGATACCGATATATTCCGTTTTTGTCCTTTCTAAATTACACGTAGTTAAAAATATTAATAAATTTATATTAAAATATGATTTTTAAGTTAGCAAAAAAAAATACTAAATTAAATTTATAAATAAATTCAATGTTTAGTGTTAAAACAAAGTTATTAAAAAGTATTGGCAAATTATTAAAAAAAAAAAATAAATAAAAGCAGGAAATTTTATTGCTTAATAATAATAAAAAAAGTGTAAACATTTTTTCTATAAATAATTTTTTTTCTATTTCAGTAAAAGAAAACCACAATTAAAAAGTTTTTTTTATGAAAAATTCAACAGTGAAAATAAAAATGAAAAAAGTATAATTAAATAAAAATTAAAACAAAAAATATATCACAACTAAATTCCATAAGAAATCACATTATGTTAATAAGAATTATAAGACAGTGCTTAAACAGAAAGTGTAGTTCATCATTTTTATGGCCTCTAGAAATCTAAAAAAGCAATTATGCGGGCCGAAAAGTGTTGACTCAAGTAAATACCGCCATAAAAATAAAACAACAAAATAAAAATGCTTATAAAAAAATAGATTTATCTTTAATTACCAAAACGTTTAATACTAAACCTGAAATTTTGTGGTAATAAAAAATAAAAATGAAAATATGCTGACTAAAATAAAGTTCTAAAACAGCCTAATAAAAAAAGAAGCAAAGAATTTATGGCAAAATAAATTTAATTAAGCATTAAAACAAAAAAAAACAAAAATTAATGAAATACAGTAGAAAAAAATTAAACAACAAATTGTGTTCACTAGTGCTTAAATAAAAAGCTAAAAAAGTTTATAAACAAATAAAACTTTACTAGAAAAATAACAAAAAATTATAATAAAAAAATATTACAAATTAGTTTATTTTTATTTTTAATCTATTGATGTAATTGGTTACTTTTGTGAAAGCCTAAATTAACAATTTAAACTCAAACATAAATAAATGAGAAATCATTATGTCTCCTTCAAGGTAAAACAGCTAAATTAAAAAAAAAATCCTAAAAAATTTATTATCACTACAGTTATACTTCGCTCTTTCATGCTGTTCTGTGTTATTTACATCAACCTTGAAGTTTTTTAAATAATCCTTAGCAAATCTCAGATTTAACTTTAACGTGTACCATCCACCCAACACACCATCCAACTTCATACAGCGAGCACTTAAACTCACTTTCCTTAAATCAGTTAAGAAATGTTAGAAATTCTTATTGATGTGCTGCCATTACAACAATAAATTTTTAAAATAATCTCTACCAAACAAATTAAAGGCTGGGGCAAAAAGCAAACGTTAAATATCATCAGCCCAAAACAAGTGTAAGTGTTTGTTATTTTTTATTTTTTTTTTTTGTTTTTTAAATTATATTTTCGTTGGGGGAAGACTTAAGTTGGCTTGTAGCTTTTAGCCTTAAATCCAAGTGATAAATTTTTAAAATTTACACACAGGTCCTTAACATCTACACTCCTTTACGAAACATTAAAATAAATTCACAAATTTTGAAATTATTATTTTCATCTTAATTTAAATATAAAAAAAAACGTATAGTCTCCGAAAAGAAAGGTAATTTAAAAAATTAAATATTTATTTCAAAGTTTTTTCAAGTTCAAAACTTTATTTTGAAATTAAAAATATTCTTAAAAAAGGTCGAAAAAATATTATTAAAATTAAATATGTGACCCGGCCTATGAAAAGGTGGCTTATGACTCAAAAAAGAAAAACTTTGTAGAAACTGACGAAATGCATTGTTTATCTTTAACAGCTGTTTCTCGCTTTGACATTTTGATTTAGTGAAACAGTGAAACAAAAAAGAGTGAACTGCAAATACCTGGGAAGTGATATTATTTTTCTGGTAGGTCTGGCTGTTCAGTAAAACAATTATCTCTTTGTGGAATTTACCTAACACCTTAAATATCTTGAGTTAAGAGTAAAAAACCGGTTTTTCATACCTTTATGAACTTATAAACCAGTAAATTAGTTACATATCAAACGGACTTATAAAGACAATCTTAAGGCCGTTTAAATGGTGTATATATTATTTAACCTTCACATTCCTGAGAAATATTTTTACTTTTTTTTGTTAATATTTTAAGTAAAAGAGTTCAATTTTTTTTTAAATATGTAAATATTTAATAAAAAAAAAATAGCAAAAAACTACATACCCTTTTTGAAAAGATGATTTATGTATTCTGAAGGGAAAAATCTTATAAAAACCAAGTAGTCGTTCATATACACAAACGAAATGTAAAATTCGTCATATAATATTTTGCCTTCAGGATTTAATTTATGATAAATAATAAGTTTTTGTTGTTAATAATTAAAAATAAAATATATTCTGAATACATATACTAGCGTTTCTGTTCTGTATTCCACTCGGATTTAAAAAAATGTGGAAGTAAATTTTTTTCTTCTTATTAAATCAACATTTTTATGTTTTTTTAATTCCAACAATAATTTCTTACCCAAAATAAAGCAAAAACAAAATTTACAAAATCCTTGCATGGACCACAGATTAGTTGTGAGATGCTGAATTTTTCATTCCCGAATGAAATATTCGGATTCGGAAAATAGAACTTCACTGTAGATGTGAAATAATAATTCTTTTTTTAACAACAATTAAAATGTACAAACTTTTAACCCACCCAGTTGAGTTTTCCGGAAACAAAGCAGAAAAAATTAAAAAGTTGAAAAAAAAAATCCAAAATGATTTGAACAAAATTTTTTGATAAAATAAAAAAAATTAGTCACAAAAGCATTTCTTGCTTTTGCAAAAATCACTGATTGAAAATTTAAAATCCCACTCGGGAAAGTAAAGCAGGCAAATAAATACCTTTTTTTAATGATATAAATATTAAATTCGGATTTTGCTAAAAAAAAGTGGAAAATGCTAGAGAAGCTTTTTAGCTCAAAATTCAATTTTATCTTAAAGAATTGCAAGCATATTAAATTAAATTTTTTTTTTTTGGCACTTTTCAACTTTGAACACGTTTTTACATACTATTTTATAAATTAACCGTTTTTATGAATTTATTTTCAAAATATATTTAATACTGAGTAAAATTCTACTTTTTTTTGAAACGGTTTAAAGTTAAATGAGTTATTAAACTTGTTATTAAAAAATTTAAGTTTTTTTTAAATTTTATTCAAAAATGTTTGCTTGGCAGATTTTTTTTTTTTAACTCAGCATCAGTATCTAGTTGAAGGAATCAACAATATTCTGAAATCATTTTTATTTAATTTTTTTATTTAACAAAATATTAATCTTTATTTGTGCTTAATTCCAGAAATTGTGTTGGTTTTAAAATTTATTCTTTTATTCCCAACCAACATTTTAATATTGAAAACTATATATTCTATTTTTATTCTTCTCTTCTCTTTAACATTTGATAAATAAAGATTAATATTTTGTTAAACTTTTAAATTCCAAATAGAAATTATTACAATTTTTTATTTTTTAAAAAGGTTTTCAATGCCACCATTTCTTGATGAAAAAGTTAGCCTTGATCATCGCTGAACAGAAATCCAAGCGTGAATGCAGGAAATGCATCCATTTCATTAACAACCGCAACATAGTCGTCAATTTTGTAATTGTTGCACTATCTGATAATATTCTTGTTAATTACAGAAGCCACGATTGTTAATGAATTTTTAAATTTGTGAAACAGAATTATATCGTGTGTACCCTCTAAAAATTTCTCCTGTAAAAAAACCCGAGAAAATTTCTGACAAAATTTCAAGTAGAGCGTGCTTTGTTTTCTCATAAAGAGTGGAAATATAATACTTTTCTGTATCACTAACCGGCTAAATAAAAAATTTTACAAGAACAATTTTTGAAATTTTTTTAATCTAAAAGTTTATGATTTTGTAGTTTAAAAAGGTTATTTTGCAATGGAAAATATTTTAGGCGGCTTTAAGCAAATTTTTCAAATGAAAGACATTGATATTTATATATGTAGCAAAAAAAAAAGAAGCACAAAAATAAAATTTAACAAAGCAATTTGCTTATATTTTTAATTTTAATTTATTTTATTTTTCTTTATTTGTTTGTGTATTGCTGAATCTCTTATAATTATTAATATAGAAATTAATTTGTATTGCTGTTTAAGCGTCACTCTAGCAAACCAGTGTCTGGGAATAATTTAAATTTTTTTTATTCAATAAAATTAATATAATTAAAATGGCTATTTTGTTAAGCTTGAGGTCTTATTTTTCAAAAATTTATTTTTATATCGATATTTCGCTCCAATTTTTGTAGCTTCTTCAGGTTATAATTATATCCTGAAGAAGCTACAAAAATTGGAGCGAAATATCGATATAAAAATAAATTTTTGAAAAATAAGACCTCAAGCTTAACAAAATAGCCATTTTAATTAAAAAGAAAAAGGTCAAATAAAACTTACTAATAAATAAAATTAATATATTTACAAAGAAAAAATTATATAAATTAGATTCTTAAACAGCAATAAAAATTAATTTCTTTATTATTTTATTATATTAAAATATAAATTCTTAAAAAATTATTAAGCAAATCAATTTCACAAAATTTTAATATTTTTCCATAGACCAGCTGTTAAAAAAAAAAAACCAAGTCTATTTTAGAAGTATTTATTTTACATGTCGTTTGTGATCAAAAATTATAAACCTTCTGTAAAGTAACAGATATTAAAAAAAGCAAATGTATTTTAAAATTAAAATTACCTTAATGGGGACCTTAATTAATGTATATTAAAGGAGACAAAGAGATAGATTAGTAGATCTAGTCTCATGTATTTTGTGATGTTTTATTAAATTCCTTTCCTTTATTAAGGAAATTTTTAATTTTAAAACGAACTGAATTTATTTATTTTAGCAAAGAATTAACTCTTTTAAATAAACTAGATTATCATCTAAAAAAGGTTTTATATATCTTTTGTCACTTCTCAGTATGTAGTTGCTGTTTCTTGTTGTATATACTTTCTTAATGTGTTTCAGCATTCATACACGTACAAAAACAGCAAATTTATGTTTTGTTTAAGAAGAGTAGGTATAAAGTTATTATTTTGCGTGAGCGTGTATTATAATAGAGTAATTTGTTAAATAATTAGGATTATGTGCCATAGAAGATGGTTAAGCTGTCTTGTTTGTGAGTTTTAGTTTGTTTTCTTTTTCTCTAATCTTTTTTTGGTTTTGCTTTTAAAGATTCATAATACTATCTCAGTACGTGTAAAATTCTAAGTATGTATGGTTATTTATATTTATAAATTTTTATTTTATTTTACTTAACTTCAATTTAGGTATAATCAAATGTAATGAAGTTAAGTGTTAGTTTACTTTTGTTGGCTGCTGCTTACTAATACTTAATACAATTCAACTGTTATTATTTAAAGTGTTTGTTTTGTTTAATATCTAGCTAAATCCAAAGGCATGAAGGTAAAATTATGCACGGATATTACATTTACAGTGCTTACATTTATGCTTGCCTTCATTTTTTGTTTGCGTGTGTAGTTTAATTTTTTATTCATTCATTTTATTCCTAGAGCTTTTAAAAGCATTTTATGGAACATTAAAAGTGTCTTAAATAATTTGTTAGACAAAGATAAAATAAGATTTTGTAATCTAACCAGTGTCATATGCATAAGATTAACTCAAGCATATGCTCGTTATTATATTTGAAAAATTTAAGAAGACAAATTTTTGGTTCACTGCTGGTATTAACCAGTTGTAAGAGTTTTAATAAAAGTTTAGTTGTTGAAATAAATTTTACAAAATTTAGCTGTTTCTTTTTTAAGGAAATAAATCTATTTAAAGACAAAATAATTTTATGCATCCTTCAAAGAATAATTCATTTTTTTCATCATTTCACTAGACTAATTGCAGCTTTTAAATGAAATTATTTCCTTAAATGATTGAATATTCAACAGAATTAATGAAATATTTCAATACGGTTTCGTTGGTTGAAAGCTAATGCAATTTTTTATTGCATTAATAAATAAAATTTTTTCAGTGTACGTTCCCGGATTCAGTTATACTACAATTAAATTTTTTCAAAAAAAAAAAAAAAAAATAGAAATGGAAGAAAAAAAATTGTTTTGTATAATTTGAAATAAAATTTTTTAAACATTTAAAAAAAAAAGTTAAATCTTGTAAAAACAATCAGTGATAATAAAATCTAAATTCCTGCATAAAAAATATTAAAGGTTGTGGTGTAATTATGACCTATAAAATTAAAATAAAAACTAAATATTGACTGAAGACAAAATGTAATTACGGAAACTCAAAATAAAAAAATATACAAAGTCAAAAGCAAATGCGCCTGAACTATTTTAGTATTCAAAAAATATAGTAACGTCGAGAGTAATATTTTTTTATTTATTTCACAATTAATGTATTCTGCTCTATTAAACACTTTTCTTTACTCTGATTATTCTTTTCTATTATGGCTTTTACTTCAGTCATTATTTCATCTCTAGCTCAAGTAATTCTTTCTCCCATAAGTTCGTAATCTTCTTTGGCCAAAGCAAATTTTTCTTTTAAAATATTTTGTTCGATTAAAACATTTTCGGTTTTCTTATGATTTTCTCTTAAACTATTTTCTAGCTCTTCTGCTGTTGGTAATCTAGGGAATTCTTCTGGAGTGGCTATGGTTATCTCTGATTTAAAACGTGTATTATAATTGGAATTTAATTGCACACAACTGACACTAATATTTTGCTGACCTAAAGGAAAATCAGCTTCACTAACATTGCCCGAATCGGGATTTGAAGAGGTTTCGTTTTCTTCCAAACAACTTAAAGTCTCAAGTTGGACTACAGTCTGATTAAGACTGTTTTTTTTTTCCTAACCTGGCTCACATTTATACTTAATTTACTATTAAATAATTCATTCGGTAGCTGTTGTGTTGAAAAATTTAATTTGGATATCTTGCATTTCCTTGGTCACTCCAAAATATATTCTGCCGCTAACACCATATGAATTGTTTCCATTCCTGTCAGCTGAGGATGGCAATAAATTAAATAAAATATTTTAAAATTTCAGCACAAAACAGAAATTTTTGAGCCGTTTGCTTTAAAGTGAGTGAAGATAAATATGCCGAAATAAATATGTTTAACCTGTTACGTTTTTTAGTATTTTTGAAGTTTCCATATACCCCAGTGCTGTTGCTCTGATGGATTTTAGCAATTTCCGTATGTTTTTACAATGGAAATTCAGTTTAATCTATCCAAATGATATATGCATGAAAAATAGTGACTATTTTATTTTTTTTACCAATTTTCTGAGTGGGTTTTTGAGATTTTTGACTTAAATATAAAATGGAGTGGTATGTAGTTTTATCAGAAATAATACAAAATCAAAACAATCGAACTAGAAAGGGCAGAGAAAAATTAAAATTATTAAAGAAATTTAATTAATTTCTGTTTTATTTTTTTTTTCTAAACTTTTAAAATGTACATGTGCGTAAGGTATGTGTACAAATGGAAACATACATAAGGGCAATGTGTATTTGAGAGCACACGAAACTATACAATCGGACTGTGTATTTTTGGAATGCCTTGTGTGTTACAGAAAGAAATCTTATTGAAAAAAAGTTTTTGATGTTTGCTCTTCTTTAAAAATTCTTTATCTGAAATTTAATATTTTGTTCAGCATTATGTTTGACTTAAAAATTTTTGCACCCATTTTAAATAAAATTTAATATATTCTATTTTGTATTCTTAAAATAAATTTTTTTATATATACAAATTGACAATTTACATTGATTCTAAAAATGAGGATGTGCTGTTTGGGAATATCATTTGAATTTGCATTTCTTTAATTTATTTAAGATTAAGAAATTATTCAAAAAAAAAATTATTTTAATTAATATTTGAAATTTCATTAAAATTCTTTTTTATATTTTTTTCTTTGGTTGAATATATAAGAAGAATGTGCCAAATTAAAAATATAAATATTTTGCTATTACAGTGAAGGGTATATATTTAATTTCTTTTAAGCTCTTACGTATGAGTAATATTCTTATTTTCTTCAATATTCATACGCTACAACGCATTTACACATTCAAAATCACAATAATCTTGTCAAAATAATTTTGTTGTAAAGTCTGCATGAATTAATATGAAGGATGGTTGCTTACAATGCCAAATTAATTTTACAAAACTAAAGACAATTTATAAAATTTGTTTGTTGAATTTAATTTAATATAAAGTTCTGCTAAAATATGCTTTAGTTATAATTTTAATTAAATTGCTTTGTATAAGTTATTATTTCTTTTTATAAATTTTAATTTTTTTATGCTTAATGCGAATTTATATTGGTTGGCAAAATTTATTATTATTTTCCGTAATGTTCTTATCGAAAAGAAATAAAAAACTTATAAAAGGGCAACCATATTCATATGACCCATTTCATCGAATATTTCCCTCTTAATACTTATTAAGCTAAATAAAAAAATTTTGGATTTTTTTTTTTATAAGAATATCATGAAAAATAATAATACATTTTGCAAACCATTAAAATTGAAATTAAGCACAAATATAAATTAAATTTTACTACATTTTATTATGCCATTAAATTTAATATGTTGTATTACTATTTATATATAAAAAAATTGTGTAACTTTTCTGTTCACTTAAATATCTTTAAAGAAACTTTTTTAAATTTTTAAACCCTAAATTACAAATAATTAAAACGAAGTTTTATTTATAAAATTGCTTGAATTTTAATGAGTTTCTATTAAGTTTTTAAAACAATTTTATTGTTTTAATCGTTACACTTTTCGTAGTTGCTGTTTGCAAATTATTAAACTAAAATTTGTAGTTAAGAAGTTATGAAAAGTCAGTTTGAAATTTAGTAATTAAGCTAAAATTGTCATAAAGGTGAAATCGGCAACAGCCAACTAAAAACTTGATTTATGTCTTGCTTTGTAAATAAAATTTTGTGCAAAAGAAATTTTATAAAATTTTCCAATACATTTACAGCCAAAATCATAAAAAAACACCATTGCGTAGTTTTAAAGATTTAAGCATACATAATGATATAGGGACAGAGAAAGCTACTTTGTTTTATACTACGTAGTGAAGCTGAAACATTAACTGAAACATTATTCACAATAGAAAACTTTTTAATTCACAATTAGTTAAAACAATTGAAAATAATAAAATAATTCCGCAGAAATGAATAATAGCAATTTGTAAATCGAGCGATATTTATATCCGCTAAATTTTGCTTTCCATGCGGAATCAATATTTAAACCCATTGTGTCACTACAATTTTCTGATTTGGATTCGTTTTTGCTACTTAGGGCAAATTACCCACATAATTTTTTGAATTCTTAATGAATACTAGACTCAGAAAGAATTGTTAACTTGAGACTAGTGTCACAATAGATGTGTATAGTAGTGAGCAGGTGACATGTTCCCACTCCTCATTCTAATTCTAACAAGATAAATTCACTCAACTAATTTAAAAAAATGTTTGTCCTTTCAACATTATTTTCTACGAAAAATCAGCAAACTCTTGGAAATAATTATAAACATTTTTTGTGGGAGCAAATATAACGGTTTACTTTAATATTTTTTTTTTTTTTTTGCTGAGAATTAAAAGATTTTCTCAAAAAAGCGTTAAAAATTTACTACAACAATTTGGGTATTTATAAATTTATTTGTATTTTATTTTCTCCCAATAAATTTAAGCATTTTTGGAAACTTTAACAGCATTTTTGCTGTCCTTTTTTTATTTCAAAATTATTGATTTTTGAAACAAAGTTTTGCTGCCTTTTTTCAGGACTTTTATTATTGATATGAGATGACAATTTAATGGATCAATCTTAAAGTCTAAACCATTTTCATTATACTTATTTCATTGGTTTTTTAGGAATTTCTTTTTGAAATTTAGTTTTTTGCTTCTTCCGGCTTTTTTTTTTTTTGAAAAATTTTTTCCCCGAAAAGAGAAGCAGTGGATAATGAAGAAAAGTATGTGAGTAAGTCAGGGAGTGAATGAGTGACTTGTTAAAATACTTTTGCAAATGTTCGGCTTGTTAAGGAGATTCTAGGTTTTTTTCTTGTATTTTAAATTAAAACTCACACACCCACACACTTTATGCTGCACTCTTAGTTAGTTTTACTACAAGTTAAAAATTTTACCTTTTTTTTCAATGATTTTACCTTAAATTGGAAATATGCCAGAGTATGTTTTTCTTTCTGTTAGTTTTTTCTTTTTTTTTTTGTACTTTGTTTCTTGTGTTACCACTATTATGCGCTCAAGTGAAAAAGACATAAAACTAGTGGTTGATGAGATTTTAAAAAAGAAAAAAATGAATAATAAAAGAAGAAAAAAAAAAACAAAGTTAATAGAAGTAGAAAAAAGAGAATACATTCATGTAATCATACATATTACATTTCAAGTAGTTACATTTTGGTAAGCCACATAAATTTAGGTTTAGAAGTAATTTATTTTGAAGGCAATTCGAATTAAATTTTTTTTAATAAAGAATACAAAGAAGCTGTATTAAAATTTAGAAAAGTAAGTAAGTAGTTCAATAATCACCGTAGTTTTTAACAAAAATGCTGGTCTTTAAAAAAAAGCAAACGTTATATCATCAAATTCATAAGAAGTTATTTAAAATACTTGTTTAAACTAAAAACGTTGATTTGAGGTTCCAATTTTTTTTTTGCCACAATATTATCAAAAAATTGCTATCGTTACATTTATACCAAGATATATATTTGGAACTCAGATACTTATAAAATATATCTAGGGTCTCACCTACTTTATTATTTTCCTTGCTGTGATTCCTCACCATATGCAGCATCTTAAATTTTTCATACTGATCCAACTTTTATATTGAATTTTTAAATCAACCGATGTTATCTAAGCAACATCAGAAACAGATAGGCTTGATTGTAAGTTTTGTTTTGCTGTAGGTCTTGTCCAACTAGTTCAGAAAAAAAATTTACAGACAGACCTAAATCAACGCAAAATATTAACCAAATTAACTAAAATTCAGACCATTAATGAAAAAATTAATTTCCGTCATAACTATCTTCCATTATTAGAACAATTTTAAGACAAGAACATGGAAGATCGTACGTAAACAAAAGACTTAAAACCAATACTTTGTAACATTTATTAATAAAAAATTCATATCCCGCCTTCAATAACTTCCATTATTACAAAAAATTCAAAACAAGCAAATCAAATTCAAATATAAATGAAAGACTTAAGAAAGGAACTTTGCTAACGTCCATTAGTAAAAACTTTAAAGCCCGCCCCCAATACCTTCCTTTATATCAAAAAACTTAAAACAGAAATTTAAAATCCAAATTTAAACAAAAGACTTAAGAAAGCAACTTTGCTAAAGACCATTAGTGAAAAATTTAAGGCCCGCCTACAGTATCATCCATTATTAAAAAATAGTAACCAACATAATCGAAAGACACAGGGCTGCCAAATAACTTTTTAGGGCTAGATTTAGCCGGTAGCTGCTATTTGTCTAACCTTTTTTAGTTTTGAAAATTGCCTCAAAAGAGCTTAAATTATCTATTTATTTGTAATGATTTTCTTTTCTTTGATAATAAAGAAAATTATACATAAATTAAGGCTGAAGAAAATTTATTTTAAAACACAATTATTTTAAGTTTTACGACTCTCTGTTTGCTTCTTTTATAAACTCCAAGCTTGATTTAGGATTAAATATGATATTTTGCTTGCACAATGTTGAAGTGAAATGTTACTGCTCTTACATTTTCAGAAAAAGTCGCTTAGTTTGTAGAAAAATATTCAAAATTTGCTTTGGGGGGCAAAATATTAAGCAAATAACCTAAATTAATATCTTGGATAAAATTTTAAAATGAAAAAAAAAGTATTCGATTTCTGCTTATAAAATAAATTCAGAATGTACTTTATATCATAGTTTTAATTTCTCGGTTAGCGAAAAACACATCGAGATCATATTTTTCGAACAGTATAGTCCAAATGAAGAGATGAAGTGGGAATTTCGTGTGTTGTTTAAGTCAAAAAGCCATAAATTAAGCTCCGATCTGCTATTTTATTTCAAATCTGGAAGAAATGTCACAGTAGTAAAAGATTTGTAAGAATGGAGAGGTCATTACTGAAAACCTATTATTTAGATTGAATGTATTGATCTAAAAGGAGCTTAGGGTGAAAAATTAAATGAAGAAAGAAAATTATTCAAAAAGTCACATAGCTATCAAACAGTTTTCGTACTTAGAAAATACCTTGGGTTTGAAATTTTTTTTATCACAGAAAAGCTGATTTCTTTTGAGTAGTGTTACTCATAGAGAGTTTCTTGCCCAACCTAAAATATCGCTTAAGAAGTTGGAGAGTAAAAATTGTATGACAAATCAATCACTTTATTAATACTCTTGCGATGATGCTCAGAAAAAATTCTTTTAAGTTTATTTTAAGTTTCCCTGTATATTTGTAATAATGTTGTTTATATTTTTAAATTTTTTTTTTTTTTTTATTA
Organism: Thelaira solivaga; assembly: GCA_947397855.1. Taxonomy (NCBI): domain Eukaryota; kingdom Metazoa; phylum Arthropoda; class Insecta; order Diptera; family Tachinidae; genus Thelaira; species Thelaira solivaga. Next base: position 60,984,011 of record OX377612.1, on the reverse strand, counting down.
TTAATTCACTGAACTGAATGTTCAGATGACTGAACAGAATTAAACAACTAAACAAACAATATATGACAGTTTTGTAAACAATTCCAAACAAAATCACATATATACATATGTGGCTCGTACATTGTGTGTGTGTTGTTGTAGATATAAAGAAATAATGATGATGTAGTTCTGCCATCGACCATGTTCATTTCTGTTATTGCCCCTACCGGTCTTCTAAATAAATGTTGATGATGACATTATAAATTGAAATTGACACACATAGAAATTGATTTTTCATACTTTACGGTATCATGAGTAGATTTAAATGTAAATATGTAAGAATGTAAACACATACAAACATAAACACAAATATTTTAAAATTTTCTTTATTTCGTTTTTTTGGCAAAAAAAAATTTATGCTGCTTATAAACAGATTTATTTATATTTCTTTTTTCTTTTTGATTGATTGACATTTATCAAAAAGTTAAGGTATTTAGTTCAATGCAATAATTATTTTTCATTTTCTCCTTTTTTTTTGGGTGGTTTGTTAGTTGGTTTTTAACAATGACATCTTTTTTTAATAAAAAAAAAAAAAAAAAAAACGATCGATCATTTTGTGGCGCATGATTTATAGCGAAAATTTTATATTGTTGCTTTCCAGTAGGTAATACCTGGCTACAGGAATTTATTTCATTAAAAAAGTAAAATCCAGAATAAAAAAATATTAATTAGGCTTAATAATAAATAGTATTTATAAATGGTTCCTTACAAAAGTAATAATTTTTTAAATATTTATTCAGCATTTAAGCATTTTCAAAAATCTTTTATTCATGAGGCGGAATATTTAAGCAATCAATCACTGTTGTTTACATTAATACAACAAAGCCACATCAAAGCCTATACAGGTGCTCCAAAGCCTTTTATGCCCCAAGCACTTAGCATTGTAACTTTTTTAAACAAATAATTCACAAAGCAGGTATTTGCTATTAATTTTTTGCTATCAATAAAAGTCCCAAAATGGGCGAAAATTTATGAATCCAATTGAATTTTGAAAAAAATTTTTTTTTTTTTAAATACACTTTTACGGACAGCTAACTTGAGAAGAACAATTAATAAAAAGAGAGCACATTTCTTTAATTTTAGGAATTTATTTTAAAGGAACATAGTTTGTGCCAACTTTATATTACTACAAATTAACCCTTTGAAGTTTTTAATTATTCCTGGGGTTAAAATTAATTTTTGAGTATTTCCTAGAGACCCAGTTTGCTGAAATTTAAAAAAAAAAAATTCTCCTGGTTGTGGACACATTTGATCAATTATGCTGACGAGAAAAATCACATTTTGATTTGAATAACCATTTTCGTAGAAGGCTTCAACAATCTTAATGCTCTGCTTTAAGTGTCAAACACTTAAACCAAAAATTAACAAATTAAGTTGGGCAAAAAACCTTGACATTAAGGTGTGACTCACAATCAATATCGAGCACTCTCTAGATTGGTTTTAAAGAAATAAAACAAGTTAATAGACTATTTCCGACAAGGGTTGTAGATATTAGCTTACAGATAAGGTATTCGTGGATGATTTTTGTAAAAACAGTAAAAACACATATTGACATATTGTCTGGTAGTTCTAAAAACTGGTCATAAAACAAAATCAATAGAAACTGGGTATTTGTAAAACAGTTAAGTTCGCTTGGTAAAATCAGTTTTCTGTTTAAAAACCTTTTGCCTTTATAGTTATCGTTCATTTACAATTATTTGCTCCATCTTAACTAAATAACGATTTAAATTCAATAAAACCTGATAACCAACATCTTTCAAATTATTTTAGAATTTTCTTAAGCTGCAAAAATAATTAAATTTCTTTTAAGACAAGAAAGAAAGGAAGAGAAATATTTTACAATTAGATTAAGTTTTGAAGCTCATACCCCCCACTTCAGCTTAAATGCTTTTCATTTTGTATATAAAAATGTCGCAAACTCTTGACTAACAATCAAAACTGCAAAAAAAAAAAAAATAATAATAAAATAAAAAGAAACGGCTTAATAACAAAAATAAAAGCAAATTAAATTTTTACATCTGTCTGTCATTCGTAGCTTTCCATCCTCTAGCATGTTTGTCTTAATACTTTTCTATACATTTTTTACATTCTTTTTTTTTTGTTCGTTTAGTCTTTTTTTTAAGTGAATACAACTAAAAAGCAATAAATTTTTAAGTGAAACACACAGCATTAGCAGCCTACAAAAGTTAAAGTGAAAGAATAAAGTGAAAAAAAAATTTTTCGGTTAAATGAAATAAAATAAAATGAAAATTAATTTATGGTGAACATTTTTCACAACACCATTAAAATTTCAATTATTTTTAGTGAAAAATCTGCACAAAATAAAACAACAACAGCTAAAAACAAGAATAAAATACTAGTAACAGCCAGCACAAGTAAAATAGAGATATAGAATGACTTAAGCCAAAAAGCACTTTGGTAAAAAAATTTTGAAAAAAAAAATTAACAACGCCCAACTAGCAGGCACTAAGCTGAAATTGAAATATTCTTTTACCGATGACATGATAAACTAATTGCGAAAAAAAAAGATGAAAATGTAAAATGCTTTATTGCACTAAAAAAGGAAAACTTTGAGAGGTTATAAATTTTTTTATATGTATTTCTCATAGGCGTGCAAGTATAATAAAAAAAAAAATAAAATAAAAAGGTGTAGGTCAGACAATATTACACTTTTTGGTTGACCATGCAGGATTTCAATCAAACAACATAAAAAACTATCAGTTGGATTATTTGAAAAAAATATAATTCTCTCATAACCCATTACTGCTTCTCTTAGAGATTTTTACCATACCAATAGAAAATCACCAAAAAAAATAATCTGCAGGCTTTAACCTTTTGGAAGTATTTTAAGATTTAAAAAAAAAATTTGGATTTTATTTTATGATGCAAAATGTACAATTGCTTAAAACCCTCAGAGCAACAGCAATGGGGTATATCGAAATTTAAAAAAAAAAAATTAAAAATAATCTAAAGCAGTTTATGAGTATTTGGGCGATAAATTAGAAATCTTAACAACCTTCCCTTTGAAATGCCATGTGTCCCATCTTGCAATCTTCTATGGTTCGTTGGGAAGTTACTTTGGATTATTTTGAAATTTGCATATACCCTGGGGTATATGTTGCTCTAAGTGATTTTAGCAACTTTCCAACGAACCATAAATATTGTGGGATGGGGTACATATACTTTTAAAGAAAATACTGTCTACATTTGTAATCTATCACCAAAATACACAGAAGTTACTTTGAATTATTTAAAAAAAATTTTAAAACTTCCATATACCCCAGTACTGTTGTTCTGAAGGACTTTGCCAGTTTCTGTTTTGAATCATAAAATAAAAACTACGAAAGTTTTTGAAAATGTTAAAATACTTCTAGATAGTTTACAGACTAAATTCCTTTTTGATTTTGGTAATTTTCATGGGAAAAATCGGGAATGGTACCTCGCCAATGATAAAAATCCCTCAAAGCAACAGCACTGGAGCTATGGAAATTTCAAAAAAAATTTTAAAAATAGTTCAAAGTAACTTGTGAGTATTTAGGTGGTAGATTGATTACAAATCTTGATGACATCCCCTTTAAAATGATTTGAAATTTATAAAACATTTTAGAAAAATCAACGTTAATATGCGTATTTGTACTTATGCTCTATATTTCTACTAAACATATTTATAAATATGTCATAAAAACTAAAAATATATTTAAAAATATTTAATGAATTAAGACGTATTTGATAAATATGGCATAATTACTAAAAAGATATTTAAAGAAAACGTAACGGGTTATGTTAAAACATATTTAACTCCGCATATTTAATTTCACTCACTTGCAGCTGTTTTTGCGTTCATTCTGTCAAGATATTTAGTTTTTAAATTCCATTTAACAGATAATACTCGTAACTCACTCCAAGTGTTCTATTTTTTGTTGGACTTGAAAGATTTGCAAGGTTTGCAAAATCCTGTTGTAAACATCATGAATTTCGTTAATATTTTCCTAAGCAAAAAACACAATTTCCTTTAAGTCATGAGTCTCCCAACTCGACCTCTATAAATTGGTCTCATATTTACAACACTTTATTATTAAATATTATGACTTACTACATTTTTCAAAGTAACATATGTTTTATATTGGTGCTGCCAAAGTTTGATTACAAGTTCGACAATTGAAAAAAGGTAATTAATTGGTGTGAGTTGACTACCAGCATTCATCTCTAAAAGTACATTCGTCATTTGTTAAGACTTAGTAAGCTGCAACACTTTTTAGATCTGTAAATTCTTTCCAAGACAACCATTGCTGGTGTATGCCATCTAATTTTAGTATAGAAATTGAAAAAAAAATTTTATAGCTTGTCCTTCTTAGTCATCAAAATGTGTCTTGACAAAAATAGAAGGGCCATATGCAGCACATTTATTTTACAAGTTAGAAACTGAATATTTTCTTATTTCTAAATTACGTTTTTTTCGGCCAACTCAACAACTTACATTTTAAAATTTTATCCAAAAAATAATAAAAATAATAGCAGCTCAATTCAACATTTTGCAGACAAAATATAAAGATAATTCACCTTAATTTCGAAGAAGTAGTCTTCTTCTGAAAGAAAGACGTAAATAAAAAAAAAATTATATTCGGAGAGAGACATTATTGACTAATAACGACTTTAAGTAGAAATTATGATAAATTTTTCATACAAATTTGTCACAATACCGATTTCAAGTCTACTTTAATTTTCTGCAGCCTTAGTTTATGTAAAATTTGTTTTTATTAAAAAAAGCCTTACAAAATAAAATTTTTGGTTTTAGATTTTTAAAGCTATTTTGAAAGTGAAAAAATGCTAGAAAAAAGCTAAAGGTTGAATTATAAATTTGAGGACTAAATTAGAAAAAAAAAGGCTAAATTGGGAAGGCTGTTGATTGTAAAGAAAGTCGGTTATTTCGGATTTAGTGTGTAATGCTCTTGCTTAATTTGGCTGAAAATAAGTTTTACACGCTGGCGCTGAACGCTAATTCAAAAACAGTAAAAATTAGAAATGAAAGCCGTCAATGTGAAAACAGCAAAACCTATTGTTAAAACAGTAGGGTTGCTAACACTGCCTGAGTCATTAAAAAAGTTAAGCTAAAAACTGTTTGGGGCTAAAGTTGGGTTGTTTTTTTTTTGCTAGCTGGTTTCAAAGGCTTATTTTGTAAATCTTCTCGAAACTTTTAAACAGCTAGTACATTTTTCTTCACTTTAGTTTTAATTTGTTTACATCCCCTCTTTTTCTACTTTATTTATCGTTCAAATAAAATTACCTCAGTGCATACTCGTATGTCTGTGTGAGTCTCGTGAATACAGCAAAGTATCAGGACAGCAAAAAAAAAAAACTTCTTCACTTAAATAAGTGCTCTCTTGTTATAATTCACCTGAAAAGACAATTTCTTTTGTAGCTGAACTAAAAAGCAACAAAAACAGAGTAAATAAAATAAAAATAATGTTTAAAAAATGTAATAATACATGCACAAACTTTTACAACAAAAGCATTTTCACAAAGAAATAAAACTAAATAAATAAATAAGAGAAGCTAGATTGCACAGCCAACAATTTAACTCTTAAAAAAAAAAAAAAAAAAAAAAAAAAAAGTTAGAAAGAAAATTTTTTACAGATAAAACTAGAAAGTAGAATTATTAATAATAAAAATAGAAACAAAGTTAAGAAGAGCCCCATTTAAGTAGTAATAGAGAAAATTTTATTGTGTAGTTTGAAAAAATGTTACAAGAAAAAGAAACTTTTATTTACATTTTAAAAATTTAAACCAGATTTCACATCAAGTAGAAAAAGTAAGTAGAAAAAAAAAATTACTAAAAGCTTTTTAGCACAGAAAAGAAGATTAGACAAAGGCAGAAAATTAAAACTCAGTCTGAAATAAAAATTATTCATTTGGATCTATTTATTATCACAAAACAATTATTGAGGATTTAGATTATTCCTTACAAAAAGGCATGATTTTGATTAAATATTTTATACAATAAATTAAAATTGTACACAAGAAGTACAGTTAATTTCATATAATAAAAAAAAGCAGGTGAACCAACATTCAACTAATTGATGTTAAAATTATACTTAAAATTTTTCAATTAAAAAATATTTATTTTCTGCCTCTGTACAATATTTTACCTCAATAATTCCTTTGAAAAAATATTTTAAAATTCATGAAGGATTTATCGCAATGTCATACGTGTTACACAAAAATAGCACTTTTAATAATTGCAACGAAAGCAAAAAAAAAGCTTTCAATACAATCGCAATTTATAAAATAAGTCAATTATTAATTTGTTTTAATTTTTGTATATTCCGAAAGAAATAAACAAAATCTTATTGACATAATGACATTTTATATTTACCTTTTAAAATTGACTGCAAATTATATTTTAACCCATTAAGGACTTAATAGGACTTTCAATTTTTATATTTTTTTTATGACATTTAAACTATATCAGGTAAGCGCTAAGGCTTGTATTCAAAGAAATTTAAAGTAGACTTGAAATCCATATTGTAACAAATTTGTTATAATTTCTACTTGAAGTCATTATTAGTTATTTTGAATACCAGCCTTATGCTTTAAGCAGTTCTGTTTTCCATACGTTTACTAGCTAACCCCGCAAACGTTGATTTGTCTTCAAATTTTAGATTAGAAAATAATGTATTTTTGAGTAATCATTTAAAAAATCATACTCTAGTGATGAAATCAGCGGTGCTAATTTCATTTTACCACTTGCGCAGCACCATTTAGGAGGTTCATTTCAATACTTAAATATGAGCAAACAACGCCCATTGATTGTTTTCATAACAAGGGAATGGTCTGTACTTTAAACAGTGATCCTGTTGTAAATGAATGTAATTCTCTTTGCACGGACATTAGCATTTTTTCTTATTCGAAAGAACTCTACTGAACGCTTGTGTCTCATTCGATACAGTTTTCTTTCGTCTCTAAATTTTTTTCTTCTTATACATAGAAAACAACTTCGGTTGTGAGAACTAAATTTGTTTCCAATCAAAAATTCTGTTGTGCTAATCTTAATTTTTAATTAAAGTAACCAAAATTCCATTATTTAGACTAAAATTTAGTTCTCCTAAATTTATTTTAAATTGTAAGACCGATTTTCCAATGTCACGATTAAAAAATTCGACGGTAACAACTGAATTTTTGATTGGAAGCAAATTTAGTTCTCACAACCGAAGTTGTTTTCTAAGTGTACGTATATGCTAAACGTCTTTCCGATAATCGATTCCATTTAATTTAATTTAATTTCGCTTTTGGAAGTAAAGATGTTTGGCTTTTTCTACACTTAGAAAATAACTTCGGTTGTGAGAACTATATTTATTTCCAATCAAAAATTAAGTTGTGAAAAATGAATTTTTTAATAGTGACAATAGAAAATCGATCTAACAGCTAGAAATATTTTTAAGAAAACACAATTGTGAACTGCAGTATTAAATTGAAATTGCTACAATTGAAATATTTGATTACCACAACAATTTAGTTCTTATAACCGAAATAGTTTTTTTGGGTGTATTTAAAATAATTTTTAAAAAACCCAAAATTTCCAAAATTTTTCATAAAAATTATTTTTTTTGCCTGCATTTTCAATAATACAACTTCGGTTGTGAGAGCTAAATTTGTTTCCAATCAAAAATTCAATTATGTTAATCTTTTTTTTTTTTAGTTATAGTAACCAGAATTCCATAATATAGACCAAAATTTAGTTCTTTTAAATTTATTTTGAGTTGTTAGACTGAATTTCTATTGTCAAGATTAAAAATTTCAATTATAAGAACTGATTGTTGAAATTTAGTTCTCACAATCGAAATTGTTTTCTGTGTGTATCTTTCAAATTACTGAACCATTTTTAAAATATTGCTCATACCATTTAAACAAAATTTCAATAAAAATGTTTATAAAAGCGTGTCAGTTTTAAGAAAATAGTTGTTTTTTCTTACTTTTTGTCTACAAAGGATTAAATAAAAAGTGTAGTCTCATATACTTGAAAATATAAAAATATTTCAACAAAATAAAAAATAATGAATTTATAAATTCATTATGAAAATATTATAAGCTTAACAAGCATATGAGGCATACATGAATTTTAATGAATACATTTGCTTTTACGTACGAGTAGGTACAACGTACAATATCCATATAAAATTGTAACATTTGCAAAAACCAATCAACAATAAACGTTAAATGCATCATGCATTTATTAAAATAGCAAAGTCCATGGCAATCATAAATTCTAGATGAGTGTTTCAGTTAACACAACTATTTGTTAACAGGGGCAGTATTAAAATGACTCGTTCGATCATATTGTAAATCATCATAGTATTTTTGTTCTGTGAAAAATTTAAAGCAGACTTTTTTAGTTGAAACAAATTAAACCAAAGCAAAATTCTCAGACTTCTATTAGTCCTGGAATAGTAACGCTATTTTGTAATACATAATTAATAAAACCGTGAATTTAAATTTAATGACTAAAAATGTTTTGTTTTTACTTTTTTTACATACCGTACATGGGGTAGCCTATAAACTATATATTTTCTGAATGCTTATAAGAAAGGGAGTTCATTAAGTTGTGTTCATCTGCCTGTGTAATCGTTGAAATCAAACTTTCCGAGGTCCCTAGATAATGTACAGAAAAGTATAGCCGTCTTTCAGTTGCTATTGAATTCAGGCGGATCGGCTCATAAATGGCTGAGCTATGAGCTAAAAACCGCAATGTTTTGAGTAGGTTTTTTGCGTAATTCCTTATTTTAGGATTAATAAAATAATTGTTATTAAAAGAAAGAAATGTTTGTATTTTTTTATACTGATATAATTTTTTATTTATAATAATACCAGCTGACCCGGAAAACGTGGTTTTGCCTTAAAATTTTTGTTTATTCGCTCTTACTCTAAGAAATCGTATTCATAGAGTAAAGAACCGTGCAAGACAGGTAGTAGATAAATAAGCCAGATACCGGCTGCAGCCCCATTTGTGACTCTAAACCTTCTAAGGCATAGCCCAGAGTCATACACAGAAATTCAATTAAATCGGTCTAGCCATTTAGAAGGAGTACAATGTCAAACACACGTACTACAGTCGATATTTTTGACCTTTTTTTCAAATATCTAGCTTATTAAGCTTGAGGTCGTATTATAAAAATTTATTTTTATATTGATATTTCTCTTTAATAATAAATAAATAAATTTTTATAATAAATTAGCCGTTTCAATTATATAAATTTTTTTTTTTTTTTGATATTAAGGAAGTTGGAGAGTAAAAATATGAATATTTGATTATTTAGTAATCAGACTCGGCACAGCCGAATTAAATTTATTTAATTTAAAAGCCATTATTGCCAGCCCTTGTTAAAATTTAGTACAATTAGTTGCTATACATGTGTGTGGCCACAATTAGAAAAAATATATATAAATTAAATAAAAATAATAAACATATTTATATATGATAGATAAGGTTAAATTAGCCAGATTTTTTGGGAGCTTAATCATCTGGTAAAATTAGGATTATATTGGTTTGCCAAACAAAAATTTATTAACTTAAAAAAAGCACTTACAACCTACTGAAATATGCTCGGAAAAATTTGCAAAATTTAAATTTTTTATAATATTTTTATCATGACTACTAAAGAAGGCCTCTAGGAGTTTTATTAGAAAATGTATTATGTAAGCTTCTGCTCAGCAATTTACGTTATTAAAAATAAGTTTTGTTTTTTATAAGAAATCCTTTAACAGGGCTCCTTCGTCTTGCCACTAGATAGGCATTTATGCTTTTTTGAAAATAATTTTTACATCTTGTCGCCTGTTTGCCGTCTAAAAGTCACTCGTATGGGATGTAATGCTGTTATATATTTCTTTAGTGTAGGTATAAATATGTTTATTTTTATATTTCTGAAATAAAATATAAAACACGTGTAGCATTTATACTTATATTGGTAAACGGGTATGTGCGAATATTGAAATTTATAGGCAAACGACTTATCAATAATATTATAATTTTTTAATAACTATAGAAATGTATAAAGAAAGGAGCATAAAAGTAGCACAATATTGAATTGACTTAATAAAATTTTATCTTTTTAAACATTTAAGTCTTTTTCAAATAGATATTCATGAGAGACATAACTTTAATTTATCTTCTAAGGGAAGGCTTTATTTAAACTGCTAAGTTGGTAAAATATATCAGACTTAATTAATTGAGAGTTAAGAACATTTATAATAAAAATTTATTAATATCAATTACATTTTGATATTTATGAAGTAAAGAGATTTAAAGCTACTTTAAACATGCATGGCTGGATCTCTAATTTTACAACCATTATTTTTATTTGAAAGTGAAGAGTTTTAGTTAATTCAAAATTTTACAATCTTTTGTCTAAGCATTTAATTAAATAAATGACAAGTTATCAAAGTGCTGCTCATGCGCATGTTTTATTTGTATTTAGGTTTGTATACGTGTTTCCCATCATTTTAATAAAAATTGAATTTTTTTAAACACATTAACACAGCACTGTCTCATATAACTGGCTATAGCTGTGTAATTAATTTTACTGGTTACAGGACAAGCATTAATACTTATTTCTCACAGAATATTTATATTCATTCAAATATTTCTTTGCATTTTATAAAAATTTCAAGTGGTGAAAATTTGCCTTAAAAAAGAAATCAAGTTATTTATTTAATAAAAATTCTGTTATTAACTTTTGCTCTTTTCTTTTACCTACTTGTAGAAGCATAAATTTATTGTTGAAGAAAAAACAAAAGATAATTATTTTATGTTTGTATTTGTTTGCTACTTTGCTTGTCTGTTTGTGTTTGCATGAAAATGCATCATTGTGTAAGTGTTAATAAATATTGCTGCTGGTCGTTACAAGGAGACTGGCCAAGTTTATTTTAACCCTAGAAAACTAATTTTTCAGAGTTCATATTTGAACTCAAGGTGTAGGATTTAATTTTTTATTTTGCATATTGACATTGACAAGTTCATAGTGCTTTTAAGTTCTGGGTATTAAAAAGTATTTTGCTAATTAGATTTTGTATATTCAAAATACTACAAAGAACTAAGTCCTGAAAAAATGTTCAAACTATTTCTTGCTGGTCATCTGTTAAAGTTTCTGCTTGCAACAGGGGGCTCAGTTATCTAAATAAAATTATTCTTGTTATATTTATAAAATATTTCAACTTCCCAAATCTTCAGCTTTTGGTTTTTTTATATCCTTCGCTGTAAGTAAGAAGATTCCGTTTGTAATTTCTCCATTAGACACCCTATAAAAGATATATATTATGAATCCTTATGAATAGCGGGTCAAATAAAGGATGTCTATCTGTCCGTCAAGCTGTTGAAATCAGCTTTCTGAAGTCACTAAGCAAGACAAAAGTAAAGTAGGCATATGAATTTATTTGTTGTTTCTGTCTTTCAATTGCTATTGATGTTCTGTGGGATAACTCTATAATTAACTGAGCTATTAGTCGAAAACCAGGACTACATTTATTTTTGAGCATTTTTCTGAGTGAGTTTTCAGCGTATTTTTTCTCAAATACATAATGAACAGAAAAATTTAAGACCCAGTTTTATTAGAAATAATAGTCATAATGTTTGTGCCAAAAATGAAAACGATCGGTTTACAAATGGCCAAGAAAAATGAAAAATGCAACCGAAAGCTGCTTATAATAAGCAGGGTACTGTGCTTATCTAATAAAAAATTTATTTTTATTAGTAAAAGAATAAATTATTTGGAAGTTAAATAAAATATCCATAATATTCTCCTGGATTTTGTATTTATTTTTTACTTAGTATATTATGTACAAAGCGGGATATTACATGCATTTGGGCCACTTCACGGAAACTATTTACTTAGAATTTCAGTGGGTTACTGATACATAAAGAAACCCGTTTAGGGTTAATAATTTTATTGTTGTTTCGATGTTAAAAAGGATGCAACTATACTATTTCATTTTAATGCTTCTCTTTTTTTTCATCGTTAATTCATGAAAATTTTATATATTTTCATCAATAACCTCTGTATTTGTATGTGTAAAACTTTCACAATAATGAGTTTTTGGCCAAAATTGTTTATTGCAAAAATTAATATTAAAAACAAAAACTCATTTACAATTATGGTTAACTATTAAAGCCACAAAATGGAAGAAGGGGGGACTCACACGTACAAATTATAGATTAATTATATTAAATTATAAATTGCATGTGGTGATAAAATATAATTGCTGTATGAGAAGTTCAAAATACTTGAAAATTTCATGTCAAACATGAAATAATAAATTGCCAGCGTTTACTCAAGGCACTTTATATATTTATAAAATAATAAGTATGTGTGTGTGTGTGTGTTTTTATAAAAGATTATTTTATTTTTATTTTAAATTTTTCAGCAATAGTGGTCTTTTCAAGCATTTTTTAATAAATTTTTCGATGCAAAGAACTTTAAGTTTTTATTAAAAAAATAAAATTTACTTTTTAGGCATTTTCTCAAAGGAATTTATACTTGGATCGAGTGATTTTAAGAAAAATTTAAAAGTTAGGAGAATAAATTTCAATTGTTGTTTACTTTTTTTTAATGAATGATGATGAAAATGTCAGAATTAATATATAAATATTAAATTTGAAAAGAAAAATATCAAATAAACTTTCAAATAAATTAACTAATTTTTAATTAGAGGATTACTCTACATAAGTATTATTTTTTTATTAAATTAAATTAATCAATTTGAATTAACCTATTAAAATTTAATAATTTAATTCAGTTTCATAATCTAACAATCTACTACTACTGCATGATATGCTGCAGCATTTCTTTACAGTTGACATACAAAAAATAAGGAATTATATTTTTGCAACTTTAAATGATGCATCACAATCTGCTGCATTGCATTTTTCTACTTCAATGCTTTTATTTTGTGCTTTATAATATTTGCTATATTTACAAAAATTGTATTTTTTTTTTGCTTTAGTTTTCCGTACTGCATTTCGTTAACAAGGAAAATAGAGGAATAATAATAATAAAAAAAAGGAATTTATGTTAAATTTATACTTTCATTCATTCTCATTCATTCATACGTACATAAGTATGCAAATTTCATATAAAATATTTCATATTAAAGCTTAAGGGAGTAAAACTAATACAAAAGAAAGAAGAACAAGAGAGTGCGAGAGTGTTTGAATGAATGGCAGCAACAAGGAATAAAAAAAACTATTTATATTATGAATTTATTTGTATTTATGTGTGTTACGTTGTTTGCTTATTCTCTTTTTTATCTTCATTTTTAGATTTTAAAAATATTTTGTATGATGATGCAATATGATGTGATGGATGCACGGCATCATCTTCATCATTTTCATGGTGGCATTGCACAGCTGCATTTTATTTTTTTGCTATCTTTTTTCTGTTTGCACTTGTCTTACAAGCTCATGTGAAAGTTTTCTTTTTTTTGCTCATTTTTTTTATCTTTGATCATTATTTGTGTTACAAAGTTTTATTCATTCTATAAATCACAATCACAAGTTGAAAGTCTTCTTAAGCTACAATTCCTTTTCATGTTTTCTTTTTTTGTTTTTTTTTTTTTTTTTTTTGTAATACTTTCCTACACTGTAATACTCACGGCATGTCCGTATAAATTTTATTTGCATTTGTATTTATTTGTAAGTATTAAAAAATATTTGCGTGGAAATATTTTAATGCTAACAATGACAATAAGGAAAAAAAAACTTTTGATTTTATTTATTACAATTTGTTGCTTGCAATTTGCAATTTTTTTCTACATGTTAAGAACTTTTTAAAGTTGGGCCAAAGGAAGCATAAGTAACAAGCTGAAATCATTTGAATTCATTAAAAAATTATTTTAAAGAAATAGATAAAAAAAAACTATTCTTTAAATAAAATATTTTAAAGAAAACTGGAATAGGTGACAAGAAATGGCTGGCATTATGTACCTCTTGTTAAATAATTAATTATTTATTTAGCAATTAAACAAAATAAATTCCGCTAACACAATCTTCCCAAATACCAATAAAAGACACTAAAACTAATACTACAAAGTAGTACGATTCACTATTTAATTTTAAAGAAAAATGTTTGGTTTAAAATAGTCAGTTTTCAATATTAAAATGTTGGTTGGGAAATTTATTTATTTATTCAGTTCAATGCTTACTGAGTTTTTTGTTTGAATATTTGAATCTTTTTGCAACTATTGATTAATAATTCTTATTTAGTCAATTGCTTTTACAATATAAAGGTTCTAGTGTTTGCAAGAAACATTGGCAGTAATCTACTAAGGAATCAGAGTAGCGTCTGACGAAATGATCCATATAGATATGCTATCCCCTTCAGTACTTATTGTACTGAATAAATAACTCATGAGAATATCAGGAATAAAAGAATAAATTTCTGGAATTAAGCACAAATAAAGATTAATATTTTGTTAAAAGGCAAAACTTTGTATGGTATTTAATTAACCGAAAAATAAAAGGAAGGACTCTTAAATAAAATAAAAATTAATAAATAAGCCGTTTTTGGTTGGTGTACATAATATTTTTAGGCTTTGTTGGTTGTTGTTTACGATATTTGTATCAGTGGTGAATTTTTAACTGCCAAAGTTAACCAAGAATTACCGAAAAACACATTCGTTAAAAATAATACCAAGTAAAACCCTTAAAAGCTATTGAATCGAACTACAGAGAAAGGTACTGATAAAGAGTATTGCAATTGAAGCTAGAATCGATACTTTATACTTAGTTTTTTTTTTTGTTACCAAAGAATTTGCTTTATGTAAAATCCTGCTTGAAAAGAATAACCTAATATAGACCAAATAAGTAAAACCAAAATTAATGCGCCTGAAAATTTGTTTAAATATCTAGCAAGGATTTTAAAAATGCTTTAATATCTCTATATTAAAATACCTCGCTAGCTTCTTTCATTACTTGAAATTTACAGTATGAGAATTATAAAATTTTTGCGGCCCGGGGTCTATACCTAATGTATTTCTATCATGCTAAATGCCAAATTCATATCATAATAGAAAATCACCATTTATTAGTGTTATCGTAGCGTTATGATAGAAAAAGCATGCTATGCGCTATGCTATTTCTATCTTGATATCAAATGTCATTTTAGTTATGAATTTGATTTTGAAGTTTGTTTACTTTCAACTTTTTGCTTAAAATAGGACCAAATAATTATTTTACAGCTTATACTCGTATGTGCGTATTAATAAATAAAATTTATCGTGCTTATAAAGGGTGTCCCAACAGGAACGCAAGACAGTCAATGGTGTTCGGTATCGTGACCAGTTTTTTCTTGCCTAGAATTGAAGAAATTAATGTGGAGGGCTTTTGGTTTCAACAAGACAGTGCCACATGTCATACAGCCAGAGAAACAATTCAATTGCTGCATCAGTCATTTCCCGGTCGTGTTATTTCGCTTTTTGGAGACCAGAATTGGCCGCCTAGATCGTGCGATTTAACACCAATAGACTTTTTTCTTTATGGTTTTTTGAATTCGATGGTTTACGCGAATAAGCCGACGACGAGGAAATTGGACGCTGCATTAATGAAATACCTCAGCATTTATGCAAAACGGTCATTGAAAATTTCATTAAAAATCGCGTGTGTGCCAGCAAAGCCGCGGCGGCAATCTGCCCGATATGTTGTTTCATACATAACCACATTCTGTCTACTTTACGATATAATAAAGTTTCACGATTTTTTTTAAATATCTATGTTTTATTTAAAATTTAAATCTTGCGTTCTAGTTCGGACACCCTTTACAAGACACTTATTTTTTAAATTTTAAATGACAAAAAATAAAAATAAAATATATTTCCATCAACCTCTTCCCCTATGTAGTGCTATTAATATGAAATTGACAGTTGCTCTGCCGGCGTTATATCTCCTGTTATGATAGAAATACATCAGGTATAGACACTACCTGAACGCCGTGTAAATGATGCATGTTTTGGATATACTCATACATGGCTTTTGCAGCACTGAGGTAGACTCTTGGCAAATACTTACTTCATGCCTGATATGAGTTTAGAAGAAAAATTAAAGGTAGAGTTTGCTTAGTTATGATTAAACCTGCAGCAAATTTTAAATTTTATATTATTTTCATTTTAATTTAATATTTTTTTAATAAAACCCAAACTGCATTCAAACTGAGTCATGATTACCAACACTTAATTACTGGTATCAACTCTTTTGTATACAAGTAATTTATTATCTTTCCCAAATTATAACAATATGAAAACCAGTACTCTCTCACTGGCAACAGCAAAATCATTCTTTACAAATCCCTAGAGGTGAAATATATTTTTGGCTATTGTTGCCTATAAGCTGTTACATTTTGTGAACCCTTTTTTTTGTTTTGTTTTGTTTATTTATGATGTGGAAATGCAATACAATTGTGCGTTAAGTCAAGTTAATTGCTAAAAGCTTTTAAACTTTAAACTAAATTTTTTTTTCTAAATTTATGTAAGAGTAAGTGTGTGTGTTTTTGTTGGAACTTTTTTAGACCAAAAGTAAAATTAATATATAAAGCAAAATATCAGTTACTGTAACAAGGCTAACTACTCCGTTTTCTAACGAGATTATTTATGCGAACATTTCACTTCCTTTTGTTTATTGTTATTTTTGAGCACAAGCTTCTTTCCTTATATAATTTTAAATACTTTAGTACTAAAAAGGGTATAAGACAAGACAATTTTCTTAACAGCTCTTGTTACTTATAAAAAAAAATGCAATTTTTCTTTTAAGTGTGTATGTGTGTGTTTTTGTATGAACTCTTAGACAATTTCTTGCTCATCTTCTACTTGGAAAATTGTAAACTACCAAGAAGTTGGAAGCAAGTTTTAAAAGACTTAAACTTTTTTTGTTTTCTTTTTTCTTCAATATCATTACGAGTGCTGTTCCAAAACTAATTACACTCACACATGAATAAAAGAATTTCAAATTGAAAAATTTGGCAACAGTTTTAGAATATAAATATTTCAACTTTAACATAAAACACATTAGAAAAATATATACATTTGCTAAGAGTGTGTGAAGCTTAAAAAAAAAAAACTGCCAGAACCCTATTGAACTTGAAGCAACATATAATTAAGACAGCTAGTTGTTAAAAACACATTCACTGTTTCGATTTAATAAGACTTTTTGCCGGACTATTTTCAAACAAAATTTTATTTAACGCCAAGTTAAATATTTATTTGAAGCAACAACAAAACCCTATGCTTTATAGGGCAAAACAACTTCCACCACAATAGAAAAATTAAAAAAAAATTAAATTGATTCAATTTTATTAAAATCAATTAAGTAAATATTTAATTAAAATGATACGTTTGTAGTTTAATTAAAAAAAATTGTCATTTTGATTCTCTTTTTACACGATAGATAGATTCCCAAAAAAATTCTTACTAAAGTTCACTTTTTTTAGTTAGTGTTTCCACATTTTAATTCATTAATTATATTTATTACAAAAACTAAATTAAATTTGAAAAACAAGAATATCAGTGTCATCGCCAACATAATTTTGTTCATCTGTTTGTGAAATTATTGCTGAATTATCATTTCTAAATTGAGTAAAAATCGTGTTAAAATAAAACAATTTGTTTAAAAAATATTTTTTTTTTTATTTTTAAATTCTTTTAAAAGAGAATTAGGTCTATTTAATTAGATTTAATAATTTTTTATTTTTTTTATTTTCATGTTGAAGAATTTAGATAAAAGAAAATTCGCAATGCTTCTTGCTTCTCATGAAATTTTCTTTCTGAAATTATTAGCCAAATATTTGTTCTGATCAAAGTTGGCCTTGGAGTGCTGCTGTAGGTTATGGGATTAACTTAAATTGAGCAATCCAAAGAAGTAGAAAGGGTAAAGTTTTCATAGGTAATTTGGAAACCAGTAGAAGAGAAAAAAAACATAAGAAAGATTTTCAAGAAAGAAAGATTTTAAGCAGTAAAATAATAATTAAAAACAGAATAGAAAATAGTAAAAATAGGAAGAAACAGTTTTTGAAGGCTTAAGTTGGTTGCTAGATAGCCCTCTGACTGCTACAGTTGAAAACACACTTCACACTGATTCCGAAGTGCCGGGTAAGAGCATAAACTTCTCCTCTTCTACTTTTTTCTGATAACTTCTGTGTACTATTAATTTAAAGGCATTTTCATTATTCTTGTATGGTTATCAAAGTTGCAGTGACCCTTTATCGTTGCCATCACATTTCTAGATTATGCTCTATGATACTGTAATCCATAAAGGCCCTTGCTATTTTAAATGTTCGTTCAGATGTTCATCTGAATTGCTCAATAGCTTAGCAGAGAAAAATTAGTTTACCGCCAATTATACATAAGATATCTGAATCAGAACATGATTTTGACAAACTAAAATCTTTGTTTAGGGAGGACAACTGTTTTTACATTTAGTTAATGACAAAAAACAAAAAATATTACTAGTAACACCAAATAAATAAAAACCATTTCAAAACATTTGCGAATATTAATATAAGACTCTATACTGATGACTCAAAGGCCACATGAGTAGCTTAAGTGTAGTAAGAAATGATTTCTGGCTGAGATTTAGGGCTTAAAACTGTTTTTTTTCTGTGATAAATCAGCGGAGATAAAACACATTTTAAAATAATCTTTCAAATTTATATTGAAGAAAAAGACTGAAGGATTACCACTTCCTGCTTGGTATTATTCAGAGTGGACTGTATGTAGTTAGCTGTTCTGTGGAAATCCTCTGTTTTTTTTTTCTTTATATATATATATATTTGTATACTTGATATGACAAAGTATACAAATTAGGGTTGAATTAAATAGTTGGTTTAGTATTCAATAAGTTTATTAATGCTGATGAGAAGTTCACCGCTTGGATGCTAGTTGATAAGTAAATCTATTTGTATTTTTTTCATTTAACAATTCTCTTTTTTTCGTTAACTTTATAATTTCAATAATTCACAATAATAATAACTTGGACATACATTGCCAGGATCAAATACTTTTTTAATTAATATTTTTTATTTAAAATTAGGATTTTAGACATATATAATTATTTATTTAGACTTTTATTTTTATATATAATTAATGTTTATTGAGCTTTAGTCTTTTTTTTTTTTAAATAATTTATTTATTATTAGTTTATTGAGGTCTATTTTTCAAAAAGTTATTTTTATATCGATATTTCAAACTTAACAAAATAGCCACATAGGAGAACACACCAAATAATATTTAATAATTTGATTAATTTATAATTATATTTTGAAGAAGCTACACAAATTGGAGCGAAATATCGATATAAAAAAAAATTATTTATTATTTATTTTTGAAAATAATAAATAATTTTATAAAAAAAGACAAAAGCTTAATAATTATTAATTATATATAAAAATAATATTTCAGTAATAAACACCACAACATTTACAAGATATTTGAAAAGTCTGAAATTATCTTAGTTAATCAGCAGACTTCATTCCCAGATGTGCTTCGCATTTATTCTTATCCACAGAGAGTTTTGTTTTTCCATTGATTTAAATTTTTTTTAGTGGTTAGCATGCCAGTAACACTTAACTAAAAAGCTTGCTAAAGTAGTCACAAGTAAAAAAAAGTTTTTAAACACTTTTTCTTCTCTCTTTTTTTTTTTAACATGATAGTCGGTTAAAAACAGCAAAAGAAAAAGCAAAAAATTTAAATTATATATACGAAACGAATTGAAAACGGGGAAAACTCATGTTGTTGGTTAGATTAAAACTTATTTGTTGCCACAACTACAACTGAAATATTTTAAATTGTTCGTATACTTTTTAACCACATAGTTTTGTTTTACTTTTTTTTTTATAATTGAAATATGAAGAAACTAAAAAAAAGAAGAACCAATTGTTAAAGCAAAATACTTTTAAATTAAGTGACATGACACAATGGTTAAAGCAAAAAGAGACACAAAACAACATTTACAAAAAAACAAAAAGTATCTAACATAAGCATGTGCGGTGTATTACAAAATAAATCTCGTGTTTCATGTTGTAAACTTTGAACAACCAAAAAGAAAAAAAAAAAAAAACAATTACACAAGCCACTTACAAAATATTTAAAAGGGCTCTTGATTAAATGACACCAAATAACTCATTAGTGGTTGTATTTCTTTTTTTTTCCCAGCCTCTTTTTGTTGGTACTTATTTTCTATAGGAATTAAAGTCAGAAATAAAATTAAATTTTATGCTTAAAGTAACTATTTAATTTAATTTCTTTTATAAATATAAAGCTTTTTGCAGCATGCTAAGATTTTCAAAATACCGCTAAAGTTCTAAGTTTTTAATTTAAATAGCTTATTTAAGACACAAACTACTTACCTTCTTAGCAGTTCGTAAAAAGTTATTTGCAATAAGCTTATCAATACTGTATAAACTGCAAGAAAATTAAAGAAAATATATTTATATGGCGAAATAAATATATTTTAACGTAATTACGTACAATTTTTAGTATTTGTTAATATTTTTTCAGTAGTTATGGCATACTAAATAAATATTTACAATTAAAAGTCTACTCTCAAAATACTCAGACATTATTTAAAAAAATTTTATTAAATTTCCATATACCTCAGTGCTAATGCTCAGAGGGATTTTGGCAGTTTCCGTATTGTAGCATAAAATAAAAACTACTAAGAAGAGGTAATTCTTTAAAATTATATTTATCAAATCCAGTAATAAAAGATTCATTCGGAAGTCGCTTAAATCCCTTAGAGCACTGGGGTATATGGAAATTTCAAAAATTTCTCAAAATAGTCCAAAGTAATTTCTGACTATTTAGACGATAGATTACAAATCTAAACGACCTCCCCTTTAATTTGATATGTGTTCCATCCCACAACCTTTAATGGTTTGTTGGAAAAATCACTTAGAGCAACAGCACTGGAGTATATGGAAATTTCAAAATAATCCAAAGTAACTTCTGAACGAACCATAGAAGATTACGAGATGGGACATGTATCATTTTAAAGGGGAGATTGACTTGATTTGTTATCTACCGCCCAAATACCCAGAAGTTACTTTAAACTATTTTTTAAAATTTTTTTTAAATTTAAATATACCTTAGTGCTAATGCTCAGAGGGATTTTTACCATTCCCCACTTTGCTGAGGTACCATTCCCGATTTTAGCCAGAAAAAATACCAAAATCATTTATTTATTTTCTGGAACTGCTTTAAGATTTTCGGATAAATTCGTAGATTTTATTTTACGATTCAAAACTGAATTTGCCAAAAATCCTTGAGAACAACAGTACTGGGTTTTATGGAAATTAAAAAAAAAAAAAAAAAAAAAAAAATTAAAAATAATCCCAAGTAACTTCTGAGTATTTGTGCAGTAGGTTTAGCAATCTAAACAACCTACGCTAAACGACTACTAAAAATATATATAAAAGTATTTAGTGACGTAAGACGTATTTGATAAATTTACCTTAATTTTTTTGTATGTTTTTGATATTTTAGAAGAATGGGGAAAGTGAAGAATATTAATATTTCGTTAAGACAGTGAAGGGTATATAAGACTCGGCACAGCCGAATTTAACTTATTTTTTTAATTATATTAAGTTATTTTTATGTTTGTAATAAAAAATCAAGAAAATCCAAACTTAGTTTTATAGCCTTTTTTCAGTTTTTTTGTTTATGATTTGAAGTTTTCTATTTTTTTTTTAATGGCAATTTAGCTTATTTGGCTTCCAGAAAATCACAATCAGATCAACTGCTAGTATATTAAATTATAGAGTTTGTTGTTCATTGTCGTAACATGTCACATCAGCTAAAAAAAAAAAAAAAGTCAATTATTTTTTAAGAAAACCGCAACAAAATGACTTTCCTGCCACCCAGAATGACTTAAAACTTTTGTTTTGCTGGATTATTCAGGATTATTTCTTAGCACACTTGATGGCTTTCCTGCAAAGTTTTTCAATAAATAAAACGTCTCTAAAAGATTATGACAGAAATGACACATTTTTTTATGTGACAAGTACTCCAACTAACAAACATAGATAAAATATAAAAATGATGATATAATAAAAAAAAAAGGAAAAAAATGTCGTTATTGTTACTTGCATCATAAGAATTATTTACAGCAATAACACCTGATTATACCAAACACTTTTGGCTTGATGGCTTTACAAAAAATATAAAATAATATTTACAATATGAAAACAAAGTTTACCACAAAATAAAATATTTGACAAAGTACATTTATAAGCACACACTACCACATAAACTTTGTAAAATCGTAACTACATTTAAACATATTGTTGTGTCACAGTGCGTTCTGAAATAATAATAATTTTACTAGCATTACCAGCAAAATACAGGTAAAATTGTTATCAAGATAGTGAAAATATTTTGTTTGCTTGTTGGTATTTTTATTATACAATTTTGGCTTTATTTTATCTCATGTTTGTCAAAACCAGTAGTTGTAGCATGAATTTCAATTTTTGTAACATCCTATTTCCGTTAAATAACAAAAATGATAAAAATTTATTTACGTTTATAATTTTGCAACCCATTGTGCAATTGTTTTTTCTCCTTTTTTCCCAATTTTTGTTCTGCAAACAAACAAATTTTTTTCATTTCATTTGTTTTTTGAAAAAAAAAAAAAAGAAAACCAAGTTTAGCACTTAAACAAATTTACTTGGCCACAAAAATTCTTTTATCTGTTAAGTTTTGAGTTTATTGTGTGTTAGTTTTATAACATTGAAAGACTTGAAATTTAAAGAATATTTTTATGCTACTGAGCTGTTAAACTGTGTTGCAATAAACTTGCCATAAAACGTGTTGCTTTTACATTAAAAGAATACAAGTTGATATTTTTGTTTTAAATGACTTTAAAAATGGTTAAAAATAAATTTTGTTTTTTATTATTAAATCACGTTTGAATTTTAGAAAAGGGTTTTTCATTCAAAAAAAAAAAAAAAAAAAAAAAAAAAAAAAAAAAAAAACTCAAGTTCCTATAGGAAAGTTTCATTTTCAGCTGTTATTAAATCAAAAAATTAAAAGTTTACAGTCATTATTTATTTTTTATTTAGTTACGATTAATCAAAGTTATACTCACTAGTTTTTCATCAATAAAAGTTAGAAATAAAAGCCCTTAAGGCTTCACACTGCTTATAAATTTTATATACGTTTTTTGGTTTTTTTGAGTGACCAAATGTAATTTCACTTAAAAATCTGCATTTATCTTCATGACAAGCATTTCTAACATGCTGATTTTAAACTCAAAATGAATTCCTAGAGCTAATGAAAATTAAATCTCAAAACTCACAACTAATCAATGTAAAATAAAAGCCGCTATTACTAACCGATTCAGAGTTGCTTGAGTCACTTGCAGAGGTTTTTGGTTTTACATTAAAAAAAAAAAAAAAACTCAATTTTTTCTTTCATGGTAAATGCTGTTCCATTAAATTCTCTTTAGTTTTATGTAATATTGGTTGTTGGTAAAGCAAGTGCGTATACACATGCGGATATAAGTGTGCGTGTGAGTATTAGTTACAGTGTGTTAGTGTTAAATTTACACCAACACTATTTTACAATTTTGAAAACCAAACTAACAGTAATGGGAACCTAGTGGCAATAGCAGATACGCAAATACTAAAATGCGTACACATACACACTTACCTATACTATGGCATCAAACAAAAGCAATGCTATGAGTGCCACCATAAACTAAATATAAAAAATAAAAATTGTAAAAATAAAACATGCCTGGCTGTGTTATGTACCACATAGCACATTTACCCAGCAGGAATACCATGTTCTTCTTCTTTTGTCTTCTTTTTTCACTCGAAATTCCAATAGTACTAGAAAACAGTTAAAATAATAATAATAAAAACAGCCAGCCAGTGGTAGTAAAAGTATATGGAGGATAAAACAGAAAAATCTAACTGCTATGGAAGTAAAATGATTGTGAAACTCAATACCATCTATGGCTGACATAGACACAAACACACATTCTAATATTGCCCTAGCAGACGTTTGTACTAAATGTGTGTGTGTTTTTTGTGAGTATGCATTTATATGCAAGTATATTTGGTTACTCTTTTATAACAAGAATTTATTCAAACATGCGAATGTGTAGTGAATAGTGACAGTATACGAAAAGATTTTTGTTTATATCACTACAATAGAAAATTATACTAAAACACACGCATCCATACTATAACGTATAAACCCCAGTTGAAACACTTAAAGCCTCATCCAAACTTATACACTCAAATGAACTTACATTCATAGATCCATAATATAATTCTTATATGGGATGCGAAAAATGTGAGTGTTTTTCGTAAACCTAAAATGACACTTTGTTTTGGAATTCTAAGCAGTATGGCGACATTTGAATGCCACATACAGAGACATTCAACACTTGTAAAATACAACTAACGAACTGTGACTTGTGTCTATACCAACCCTACTAAGCAACTCTCTCTCCTGCCTAAGCAAATACTATTTGTACTTTCATACTTATTTATTGCATAACGTTGATTTTACATAAGCATGTTTATGTAAATGTGTAGGTAAGTGTATGTGAGTATTTGTGCATGTGTAAATATTTGGGTTGACTGGAGTATATCGACCCTAGCATTAAGAATTATTAAAAAAAAAAAGTAAAAATTATTAAAAGAAATGTAAGCAAATGGCAAATAATAATGCTGTTGATCGGTATTAAGGATTAGCGAGTCCTAAATTAAAACAAGTTAAATTCGGCTCTACCGAGTCTTATACACCCTTCACTGTAGCAGTCAAATACCCATATTGTCGTGAAATATTTAAAAAAACATATTAAAAAAAATGCTAAATATTGATTAAAATAATTTTCTCTCAATATTTTTTGTTACTATTCAAATTAATAATTTTAGAGCTATTTTTAAAAACATTAAAATATCTGAAGGTACATACAGAGATAAAATATGCTAGAGTCAAACATAATCTAGGGTGAAATTAAATATATTCTAGAATCTTATAAAGAACGTTGTCTATTTAGCGAGGCCCGCCTGTCCGTGTGAACATTGAAACCAATTTATTGATATTAATTGAAAGTTAATTTCAATTAGTTGTCAAAAGCGTTGCCATTTCAGCCTTTTTAAGGCTAGATTTAGCCTCAAAATGTATGATTTAGCCACTAGCTTTTTTTGTGGCCTTTTTTGTTTTTGAAATAGGCTTTTTTATGTTATGGAAAAATTAAAACAAATCATAAATAAACAATCTGAGACTAAGCCCAATTTAGCTAAATTAATATTTTTGATATATAAATTGATAAATTGGTCGAACGAAGAAAATTTCATAAGTGAAAAAAAGTAGCTGATAAAGTAAATATGCACTTTATTCCTAATTGATTAATTAATTGTTCCATTTAGTATTCAGTTATCTAATGGCGTTTTCTTTTCAAACAAAAATGTTGCGTATATTCTGCCATCCAAGAATGTTTTGCGTTCTATTGTCAAAAAATGTAATAGCTAAAATCAATATCACGTTCCGTTCTCAACATGTTACATGTAAAAGGTGCAAAAATGGTACATGTTTTGCACTCAACTTATAAGTGAGGGTGAGCTACTGCCTTTTTTTACAACTGTGTTAGCTACTTGTTTAAACAATTAAGTAAATTATTTAATTTGCATTTATATGAAAAACGAGATTCAACATTTTCTCCGTCAAGATATTCTTCCTAAAAATCCATTATTGGTCACTTTTGAAGCAAAAATTAATTTTTATTTTATTTTAAGTGCAAAGTTTTTTTGTGTCAGCTGTTTATCAGTTGTGTTAACGCAAAACGGTCTAAAAGCGGTAAACAAATAAAAATGTTGCATGATAAACTTATTTTTGTTCTAGTGAAAACATAAAAAAGTTAGCACTTTATGCAGTTTAAAATATTACATAATTTAAAGGGAGAATATTTTTTGAAAATAGAAAATGCCTTAACACTACCGTTCAGTAATGCTGAGGTTAATCACTTTTGATTAAGACAAAGCAAGCGCAATATAAGAATAGAACTCGCATCAAAAATCAAAAATTCAATTATTACTTAAAGGAATTTTAAATATTATTTTTTTAACATTGAAGTTGAAAAATAATTGAATTCACTTACGAGTATAAGTTTTTAAAGCCATATGGAAAACGATATTATTTTGTTTAGATTTTAATATTTCATGTTTTTTTGGTTTTTTTTTTATGAAAAAGTATAATTAAGATTCTTAATGTAATAAATAATTAAGAAAATTTTAAATGTTAACTTTTTTCTAGCTTTTTTTTTTTGCATGATTTAGCTTTTTCTATAGCTTATTTTTTTCTAGTTCCTGGCAACGATGATTGTCAAAAAGAAAGAAAGTAATTCTCATTTTATGGTGGAAAACAAGCCAGTATATTTATTTGCCTTAAGACTTCTAAAAGATTTTGTCAGAAATCACATCATGATACGATAGAGACAATAAATTAAAATAAAAGTCATATGAATGCCTTATTATACCTCCTATAGCAGAAATTTTAAAATGTCTGCTTACTCCTTCATCTAAAATCTGAATTGTAATGCTACACAGCAGCGATTCAAATACAAATGCCAACTAAAAATAAAACGCTCAATATAATAAAAAAAAAAAACTAAATTATTTACAAGAGTCCACCATAATTCAACAGTTTTTTTTTTAATAAAATTTTGTTCTAATAATTTCCGTTAAAATACAGTAAATGGAGTGCTACAAGTCTATAGAATTTTTCACGAGAGAATTTAATTGTTATTCCCTGCATTTAAAATTTGCAACCAAAAATTTTTTTCTCTGGTACCATCCATAGATGCAGTTAGAAAACAACAAAATAAACAAAAAAGAAATATTAGAAAATTGCAAATGTATAAAAACCAAATCAACCTTACTAACAACTGTTCATAAAACAGCGTGAAAAGTACTTAAAACCCTATTACCACTAGCATTTCTATTATTTATTTTTGCAACTGCCATGAACACTGATTATTAGCCCTGTAGTTGTAATGGTGTTTGTGATATGAGTTATAGTATAACGAGTTCTTTATTTTAATTTTAAGTCTTCTATCCAAAAAAAAAAAAAAATTAGTCACACTAAAGTCGGTATCGTTTTAAAAACGACTTTAAATTCATATAATTCTTGTGAACAAAAGTCAGTTTTTAATAAAAGCCTACTTTTTTGTGACTACAGTTATAGCCCATAGACTTTAAAGTAAAATTTATAAAAAAAAATTATATGAAAAATTTGGACTTTAAAGTCTATGTAAATTTTATTAGTTTTACTTGACATTTTTCTTTTAAATAATATGACTAACATATTTTATTAAGCTTGAGGTCTTATTTTAAAAAATTTATTGTTATATCTATATTTTGCTAAAATTTATATTATATCCTGAGAAAGCTAAGCAAATTAGAGCGAAATATCGATATAAAAATATGTATTTAAAAGTAAGACCTCAATAAAATAGTCATATTGTCTAGGTAATTTTTTTTTGATAAGTGAGTAAATGATTATAATCAGTTATTGATTTTAGAAATTGAATTTCAAAAAGAAATTAATTTAATAAATGTTTTATTCACAATTAGTATTGATTGTTTGTTCAATCTCATTATCATGTTAAAATTGATTAATGCTGTGTTACGAACTAGTAGGGCAATACTTCTGGAAGACTTTTTGTTAACTTTCATAGAAATAGCAAAACTCTCACTTGATCCTTGGAATAAATAATCATCTCGGTTGCGTTACTTATAGCCTAATTTAAAATTGTAATAAATTATATCTACCGACAAATTAAGATTTTTTTCGTTGTCATATCCAAATTTGCATTCTTAATTTTTCTTGTATGTTCTTTGCTCTGCTTTGGTTTTGCTTAACCTTCGCATACCCGATAATTATATTTTACCCACACTAAGAAAACAACTTCAGTTGTGAGAACTAAATTTGCTTCCAATCAAAAATTTAATTGTGACCGTCTAATAGCAAATCAGTCTTACAGAGACAAAAAATATTAAGAAATCTAAATTTTGGTCAATATTACAGAATTCTGGTTACTACAACTAAAAATATTGAACTGAATTTTTAGAAACAAATTTAGTTCTCACAACCGAAGTTGTTTTTTTTTTATTTTTCAAGTAAAAAGGATTTTCATCAAGAAAATAACAAAGAATTATATACCTTTATTAAAAAGATGCTACATGTTTCGTGAATCGAAAAATCTGTGAAACACCAGATAGTTTGTCATATATTATTTGTCTTCTGGTTATAATTTGAGATAAATAATAAGTCCTTGTTGTTAATAATAAAAAAAATAATATATTCTGAATATATATACTAGATCTGAAATAATATTTCTTTTTTATTTAGCATTAATTAAAATTTACAAACTTACAATTGGGTGAGTTGGGATTTCCGAAAACAAAGCAGAAAAAATTAAAAAGTTGAAAAAAAAAATCCAAAATGATTTAAACAATATTTTTTAATAAGAGAAAAAAAATTAGTCACTTAGAGTCAAAAGCATTTCTTGTTTTGCAAAAATTGTATGAGTTATCACTGATTGAAAACTTAAAATCCCAGGCAAATAAATAATTTTTTTTATGATATAAATTCTGATTTTGCGTAAAAAAAAGAAACTTTTTTGGTCGAAATTTAATTTTATCTTAAAGAATTGAAAACATTTTAAGTTTTATTCTTTTCTTTTAAAAGAATTTAATGCTACTGAAAACCAAATTGTAAGTGTTTGAAGACAAAATTATAACTACTACATTTAAAATTTGTTTTTGTACCATTCAGAACTGCAGGACATGCTTTTATTTCAAATACACTCCAGTTCACCTATATTCATCTTACGAGAGTATTTGCGAATATTCGAATATTATGAGTTTGAAAAAAAAAAAAAAAAACTAAGAACGTGTTGGAAATTGTGCCAGTATTTGTGTGTGTGTAGCAATGCTGCCATTTTAGCTTTTTTGAGTACAGATTTAGCTTTTTTTTAGCCTGGAAATTTATGATTTAGCCTTTTTCATTTACAAAATAGACTTTAAAAAAAATAAAATTATGTTATGCCATATTTTTTTTTGTAAAAAAAAAAAACACAAATTATATGTAACGGGTTGCGCAAAAGTAATCAGGTGGCGCAAAAGTAATCCTCTTATCAGAAAATGCTAAAAATTTTGCGATTGGCCCCTAATGTAAGTTCCGTTTTGACATTTGTGTAGTAAACACATGCGAAATACACGTAAATAAACAATGTTGACATTAGGGGCCAATCGTAAAATTTATACCATTTTCTGATAGGAGGATTACTTTTGCGCCACCTGATTACTTTTGCGCCACCCGTTACATAAAAATTAAAATATCTATTTTATCAAGCTTAAGGTCTTATTTAATAAAATTTTTTTTCATATCAATATTTCACTAAAACTTGCTTAGCTTCTACAGGATATTATTATAAATAAATTAAATTATTAAAAATTAGTTATTTAATTTTTTTTAATATTTTTTGTTAAACAATTTAGCTTTTTCTAGGCTAATTTTACTTATTTTTTCTAACATCTGACAACACTGGTGTATAGTTTAAAACCAAAAGCAAATAAGCAAAGATTTTATTGCGGTTTACAGTTTCCTCTTGTTTTTTTATATTGATCCCTGTAATGTGCTGCTGTTGTTGAAATTTAAAATTTTTAGAAAAACAATTTTTTCTCTCGCCTTGCTTTTTCTATATTTTTTCTTTTGTTTTCGCAATATTCCCCAATAATTCCTAGGGGATTATAAAAAAAATTGTTATATAAATGTTGGTTTTAAAATGTTTTCTCTCTTTTTACTTTTTTTTTTTTTTTGTAGAGCTTTAAGTCATCAGTGAACTTTAACGGAATTTTTTTAAAACACAATTTATAAGTTACGTCACGTTTGCTATTTATTTGATTAAAAAAAAATTTTTTTTAATTAAACATTTCTTAAAATGTGTACAAGTTAAAATTAATTTAAAGTTGTAAAAATGTGTACAAAAAATTTAAAAAAATGTGGCAAAAAAATTAAATCTTCCAAATCTAACTGATAAAATTATGGTACACCGACTTGTCAGTTGTTGCTGTTAGTGTAATGTAACGAACTTTGCTCCGGCAGATGTTATTATTAATATTATTTTATACTGTAGTTAGTTAGTCGAAGGCGAAGAATTTCATTCGACAGAGTATTTTACTCGTATTATTTAATATTATTTAAATTAGCGTTCGGAGACCTAAGCATTTACCCTGTCCGGATCTAATTGCTTAACTTTATTTTTAAGAAATGTTAGTTAGCTGAAGCATTTAACTCGACGGAATATTTTATTCTTATATCTTCATAAAAAGGCCGAGGAGGTACTGCAAGACTATGGTGGCGTAAATACAAAGGAAGCAGACCTATGTTGACCCTGGACAGACTGAGCCTACCTCAGCTGGAAAATAAACTGCGTTAAATTATTACATACACAGAAAAACTTTTGAGAAAACATTTTCCTACCAAACTTTTGTTTAAGTTTATGTTTTATTCTATTATTTTTTTGTTCAAGTCTATATTTGTTTTATTTGATATTTTGCTTCTGTTCATGTCCGCTGTCAAAATGATTTTTTTTTCTACTGCGCAAATATTAATTGCGTCTTTGTGGTTTACGAATTTTTTTATAGGTATAATTCCAGTCAAATGTGTTTATGAATTTCGTAATTGCATATGATTTTTAGTTTTTTCTGGGTAAATGCTCACTTATTTTTTTTTTTTTTTTGCAATTTATTTCTCTCATAAAATAAAACGTACAGACCAATGTATTGTAAAGTTTTATTAGAAAAAACAGTAACTATAAAGTGTTCATTAGAGCAGCTTTTTAAAAAATACTATTTTTTGTACAGCAGGGTAACTGTAAGCCAATTTTGCTTTAAGTCACTTCACTCTACTAAAGTTTATAAGCAGATATCTACCTTTTTTAACTCATGTAATAATTTCTGTTTGGAATTTAAAAGTTTAACAAAATATTAATCTTTATTTGTGCTTAATTTTTAACTCTTGAATTTTCTTAACTGCTTTCATTTGCTTGTTTGTTTAAATCAAATCTCTAATACCTTAAGCCTCAATGTATTTTCTTATTTGCAGTAATCGGTTATAATTGTGTTTTATTACTTAAAGTGTTTCAAGTCACGTTAATTTATTATAGCCATTAAATTTATATTTTGAAAACAAAATTATAAAAAAAAAAAAAAACATTCAGAAAAACATAAAAGGTATGTATGTATGTCTATAGCAAATACATTAACAGCACATTCACACACACAAATCAACACGCTTAATAACTTTTTCTAATGCCGTGCCAAAGATTAAATCATAAATTTTCATTTACATACTGTAAAACGAAAACAACTGAAAAGTCAGAACAACAAACAAAAAATTACAATTTAATATTAATTTACTAAATTCCTTTTTTATGATTTATAGCAACGATTACCCCTGGCAAAAACAAGCTTTTTAAAGGATACAAAAACATTTAGAGAAGTTTAAAGGGTATAAAAAAAAAACAGAAAAAAAGGAAGTGCATAAATAATTTCACTCTAGGTTGTATTTAGTTGTCTCTTTCATATACATATCATAGCCCACAGTAGTAATTTATAACACGTTTCATGTTTAAATATATTTTGCAAAATTATTAGCTTTTTTGCAAAATGATATTTTTTTTTTGCTTTTAAAAAAGTAAAAATATAAAATAGCTAAAGTCCTTTTATGCCGTTTGCTAAATTTGCAAGTATTTTTATACTATAAAAATTTTCATCCTTCGATTAACATTTAGTATCATTTGAAATAAGTGAACAAGAAAGAAAGTAAGAATTTTAGGGCTGTTGTGACTTCACTAACATTTATTATTTTGTGAGAAAAGCTTCTGGTGTAAAATTGTGTGAATAATGGCTGGTAATAACACGAAAGGTTAGAAATCCTAATTGAATGTGACTTTTTATTACTCTTATTTCCTTTACAATGTTTTTTTTTTTTTTTCTCTACTTACTAGATTTTTTATATGAAAGCCAACAATGTGATTTGTAAATCACATTCTTATACGGTGGGGAAAAAAAATTTTAATGAAAAAACATTATTTTGAAAAAAATAAAAAAAAAATAACATAATTATTTAAGATTCTTATTAAAAAAAAAATTTTTTTTTTACATTAATTTTTATTAATTAAAAAAAAAATTTAAATCATTCCCAGACATTGGTTTGCTGGAGAGACGTTTTCGGAAAAATCATTTTTTCCTCATCGGCAGCATTTGTGTCAACAACTTTTTCTCATTCTGCTGTATAGAACAGCCTATAATGAGTTACTTTGAATTAAAATAAGCCTTTTACACTGACGGAGGCTTGATAACCAGAAAAAAGAAATTTCTGAGCAGCCAATACAAGTTTAGTATTTTGTATAGCGAAACCTTAGAACATGTACTTTGCGACTGCACAGACTTAGTTTCTCATAGATATTTAGATTCCTGAAAGCTGAGAGTTTAGGTCTTACTCACTTACGGGCAGTACAAAAGAATCTTTTGGTCATGGTAGTATGATAAATGGTGAGAATTAAATAAAACGTGTTATACAGGGTGGGCCAAAAGAAACCAAGGGGTGTAAAAGTTTAATAACTTTTTTGTTTATTAACTTTTTTTTATTTTTTCTTTCAGATTATATAATATACAAAATGGAAATTTTTTTACACTAAGTATGAAAAATGATGTCTCTTAAATGACCACCGTTTTCAGCTTCGCACTGATGGGCTCTTTTTAGAGCATTTTCCATAACATCTTTCAAAACTTGTGGCTGTAGCGTTCGAATTTCTGCAACAATGTTTGCCTTGAGTTCAAGGATTGTCTCTGGCTTGTTCATATACACTCGCTCCTTCAAAAAACCCCAAAGAAAATAGTCGGGTGCTGTCAAATCTGGCGATCGCGATGGCCAAATAATTTCCGAATTTCGAGAAATTATTCGCTCTCCAAAAATTTGACTTAAAAGTGCCATTGTGTCTCGGGTAGTATGGGCAGTGGCTCCGTCCTGCTGAAACCATATACCAGGTCTGTTTTCAAGAGCAGGACGTAAAAAATTTTCTATCATAAAACGATACCGCTCTCCATTTACGGTTACAGCACTTCCATCTTCATTCTCGAAGAAGTAGGGCCCAATGACATTTTCAGATGTGATCCCACACCATACTGTACACCTGATGAGGTGCAATTGGCGTTGATGAATGGCTCTTGGATTTTGAGAACCCCAGAACTTACAGTTCTGCTTGTTAACAAAGCCATTCAAATGAAAATGAGCGTTAAAATAATTGATCTCTGGTTTAAATAATAAAATTCTATTGTTCTGGTTCTCTGTTTAGTTGTGAACCTCTCCATTATAAATTCTCCAACTGTTGTCTATATAATCTGAAAGAAAAAATAAAAAAAAAAATTAATAAACAAAAAAGTTATTAAACTTTTACACACCTTGGTTTCTTTTGGCCCAACCTGTATAAGTTTTATATAAAAGTGATTTCCTTTTATTTAAAATAGTGTTTATCAATTGGTTGGTTTTAAAATAATTTAAATTATAATAATTAAATTTAAATTTTATAAAAAAAAAGAGAGGAAAAAAAGGGTGCCTTGTTGTTTCTTTAAGTATTTCATAAGAATGAACAAGATTAATAATAAAAACTTTCAACAAGTAGCTGAGGATTTTGTGAGAAATTGAAAAGCGTCATTTTTTATCTTTTCGTTAAATAGTTATTTTGCTTCTCAATTTCTTACGTTTCTCAGCTACAATTTAATTGTTGGCTTACAGCTAAATAAACATTAATGCTTGTGTTCAAAGGAAATTAAAGTAGACTTGAAATCGGTATTGTGACAAATTTGTATGAAAAATTTGTCATAATTTTTACTTGAAGTCGCTAGTAGTCATTCTGAATACTAACCTAAAAGAACTAATTTATCATATATGTATATAAATTCATTAAATAGTTAAAAATTATTGTTCAAGTGAATTTGAACGAACTTATTTAAAATAATGAGATGGATAAGATTTATTAAAAAAAAAATAAAATGAAGTGATATTTTACATGCAAAATAAAAATAAAATATTTGAGGACTTACTTACAAAAATACCACGCCTTATTTAATTTATTTTTTATTTTATTTGTTTAATTATTTTAAAGCTTTTACATGCTTCAGGTATTCTTTTTAAAATACTTTGCTTTTGTAATCTCAACAAAAACCTTGGAGGCTTTTAAGTGGACACGTAAATATTTTTTTATCTTTGCAAAAGTACTAAGGAAGAAAAGTAAAAAACCTTAAATTTAAAAACATATTGCAAATATAACTTCAGGCTTAATTAAACTTTGCCATTTACTAAATGTAGTTTAAAATTAACATTCAAGCTTAAATTCAAGCTATTAGTTTCTACATTAAGAAAATTATATTTTTAGCATTGCTTCAGCCATCTGGCTTAAGTTTTATTAAATTAATTAAGAAATACTTTTATCAAAATCACTTTTATTTAGCCTAATCTTAAAATGTTGAAATATTTAGCATAATTATAACAATAAAATTTTATTTTCTTATTCTTTTTTAGGTAAGTGTTTCGTACCTTGAAGGTATAACCAAGAAATTAAATCATAAGGCAAGTTTGTATAAAAATAATAAAACAAAAATATTCAATAGAAGCGCGAAAACTTAAAACACCAATTGATTGTGTTATGAAATATTTTTCGGCCTAAAAATTAACTTTTTTTTTAAATAAAATTAACCTAGACTTTAAAGTCAACGTTATCGAAATTATCTTATAACTTTTTCATAAATTTCTACATCAATTTTTTATTTTATTTTTTGTATAAAAGCATAAGTGTTTTGTAATTCAAGTTTAAAAAGAAATATAATAATTAAATAAAAAATACAATTTAAATGTGTTGTAAAAAACTACACTGTCAATATATAATAAATCCTTATTTATTTTAATCATAACACAAAAATAAAAACAGATTGCCCATTTTAATTAAGTCGTGAACAAATATAATAAAATTCTTTTTTCAATAGTTTTTATATTGACAGCCATTTATTTCATTTAATTTGTTTAAACTTTTTTTACATAAAAGTTTTTAATTTCATACAGTGACTGCTAATTTCTCAATGATATTATTTCAACTCAAACAAGCTAAATTTACTTACATTTGATAATAGACAAACTAAAATTTAATTTTCTAATACGCTTAAAACCACTCTATGGTTATGTATGCCATCAAATTTACGTCTGACAAAAATTATAAACTTAATTATCATAAACATTTTACTGCAATTAGTTTTTATTTGTAAGAAAAAAAATCTGTTTGTTTTTAGGGAAGGACAGTGGAATGTGTGGCAAAAATAAACAGAACGAGCTAGAGAGAAAGACTTAGTGATTAAATTTTTTATAATTAGGGAAATGAATGTCTTGTCATACAACATTTTCAATAAAAAAAATTGTATTAGTTAAAATTAAATTTCTTCCGTTTAATTTATCTATGAGTGGGAATTTTTAGACTAAGGAGTGCTCTCGTAGTTTTTCTTTGCCTGCAGCAGTAAATCAATTGTTTCACTCCCTGTTGCCCATGGATCAAGATATTTAGTTTTTTTTTTCTTTTTTTGAAAAATTGTCATTGACTTTACAATTATAACTCGTAGTGCTTTCGTAAGCTGCTCAAGCTTATGTGGCAGGATTTCACCTGAAGCGAACAGCGTCAAAAAAATTGCTATTTGCTATGATTATTTTGTGCTGTTAACTTTGTTGCAAACTTTGAATATTTTTGTTAGAAAGTTACTGAATACCGAATTTGATAAGAAATCCTTAAACTTGTTTTTTCGATACGAATGTTTGCAATTAAAGTTACTGAATCGCACTATAAGACTCGCATGCCAAGTACAAATTAGCAACCTTCCGACTCACTTTTTTAAAAGTGCTCGTGGCTGATCCAATAATATATGGTGACCATTCTTGTAATATGTTCGTTGGAAAATTGAATAATAATTGTTAAATCACTGAACAATTTAATAAATGTTGTATAGTTTATGTTACTCCTTAATACTTTTGATTTTTATTGGTGAATGAGTTTTGTTAATGGCTCTGGGTAGTCATAGCTGTCATAGCTCGGTAATAATTTAGATTTAGAATTAAGTTGTGTTAGACTAAATAAATAAATAAGAAAATGTAGTGGATGATATTACAAATAAAAAAAAATAGTTTACTTAGATCTAATTAAAAAGTGCATTAATTTAATTTAAAAATTAAAAAGTCATAATTTTTTTTTTCTGTTCAGAAAACAGAACATTTTAAAATTAAAAAAATTTTCTTCTATAAAATTATTATTTTGCCTAACTTTGCCTAAAATTTGTATTTTTAAATACACATAAGAGTAAAATTAAAAAAGAAAATTGTTTAAAAAGTGCACTTGCATTGTTAGTAGGTTATTCCCTTTTATTTATTTATTTATTTAATTATTAGTCTATGGAAAATCAATTATTAATTTTGAATTGTGCAAAAATCAATGAATCTATACATTTGGTTAAATGGGTTTCACATCCTTCTGAGCGGCTTTATAAAACGAAACTGATAGCGGTACATAATAACGAGATAGTCGCTGTGGTACGTTAAATGAAATTTCATTTATTAAAACTCCAGCACTTATATCACCTTTAATAACATCCAAAATAAAAGACACATTCAGCATCGTTTTACGGCTCTTTAAAGTTGAAAGTTTAATAAGAGCAAGTCGTGCAGAATATGATGGCAGATTGAGAGTATCAAAATGTAGACTTCTTAGACAAAACAACAAAAACTGTTTTTGCACCGACTCGATTGAATTGGAAAGCACTTGGTACATGGGATCCCAGATAACAGACCCGAGAAAGTTTTCATAATTTTTCATTAACAAATGCATGTGCAAGTTTAATATTTCTTTTGTTTGTGATACAAAACTAATCTATATTTACTAAGTTAATGTCAGGTCATTTATTAGAGTAAAATAGATGCTAATTTTTGGTTTTTGGTCATTCAGTTACTGCTTGTAGCTGTTGAAACAACAAAGAGAACAAAATTTTGTAAAATGTAATTAAAAAATATTTTCATAGATATAACTAAAAACAGCATGAGCAAATTATACACAAAAAATTGTGTGGAGGTTGGAAAGCAATGACACAAAAAAAAAAAAAAATTAAATAAAAACTGGAGCCACCATCAGCTGCAGTCAACAACAATAACACGATGGTTAAATGGAAACAAATGCTTCTTTGTTGCTCGTAAATGAATCCCACATCTATGAACACACACTTACACATACATTTATATATGTATTTATATTGATTTATATGCATGCATTCGTTTTGTATACTGCAAAGTAATTTAATTCACTTACTGTTTATTAAACCATTTCCAACTAAAAAATTTTGTAATGAAATTTTATGTAAATCTGTTAAGGCAAGAACTAATTGAAAAAGTACACCGCTGATTTTAGCAACATGAATTATAGTATAATCGTATATACATGCAATACATTATTTATATTAGTCACTTACCAAATAACACTTATGGGGATATAATTTTTACTGTAATACAAATCTTAAGATTAAGGTTGCTTTCCTAAGTTACTGTGCATTAAGTGGACTGTATTGAGAATTATTGTATAAAACCTATTTGGGAGTTCAACCTTTCCATTTTACCTATGATCGCTCAATAATACACACAGAAAACAACTTCGGTTGTGAGAAGTAAATTTGTTTCCAATCAAAAATTTATTTGTGATAATAAAAATTTTCAGTTGTAGCAACCAAACTTCGATAATACAGCTCAAAAATTAGTTCTGTTAAAAATGTTTCGAGCTGTGAGACCGATTTTTTATCGTCAGGATTAAAATGAATTTTTGATTGGAAACAAATTTAGTTATCACAACCGAAGTTGTTTTCTGTGTGTACGAGCAGTTATATTTTTACCGTTGGACTTTTTAATATAAATGTAATTTAATTATTTAGAGAGTGTGTGTATGGATGGATTGCATATGGAATTGCGTTTACATTTTGCCTATTATTAAGAAAATGTATGATTTTATATATAAAATTGATGTATTCAGGTTGGTGGCTTTTGTGTGAGTTATTTTATTACAATTCATAACAATCTTACAACTGACAATTCTTTAGATAAATATTAAGATTGTAATTATAATACTGTTGCAATTTAAATTTAAAATAATAACAATTATTTTACCCCAATATGAATATTATTGAATATATTCGTCGAATATAATTTAAAATTATGACCACTGGTTTTAAATTCCTTTCACTTTATTCAATTATTTTAAAATTTTACTTAGCAATAGTGGTTTTGTTTTAAGAAATATTTATAGTTTTCCAATTTTTTGAATAATAATAAAGTTTTTCAATTTTTTATAATTAGTAACACCAACTGGTTGCTTTGATTGCTCAATTTGAAATAAAAATTCTTTTTTCTCCTTTCCCTGTTTTCTTGGTTTTTTTTTTTGATTGATTTGGCCGTGACTACAATGGCAAGCAGTGTTGTAATTCTTCTTTTTCGTTCATCACTGCATGCCATTGTAGGGTGGTCCAAATCAATTCATTTGCTAATGTTTTGTCCAAACATTGTTTGGACAATTATATAAAAAAAAATTATACCTTAAGTTTTTTGGTATAAAATCTTAAGATTTTATATATATGG
Organism: Thelaira solivaga; assembly: GCA_947397855.1. NCBI lineage: Eukaryota > Metazoa > Arthropoda > Insecta > Diptera > Tachinidae > Thelaira > Thelaira solivaga. The sequence continues at coordinate 60,945,218 of OX377612.1, read as the reverse complement.
CATTTTAATGTAGTAAAACCAAATGATATTTTATATGACTGTCGAAAAATCTTATATAAAATATAATATTTATATGATTGTCGAAAAATTTATGGAATTTGGTAGAGCAAAATCAAATTGTAGTTATTTAATATAAAAACCTAAAAATCTTATTTCGACTTAACATCTGCTTTTATTATACTTTTATTCGTATTGACAATCTGATATTGAAAAGTATTTATCGGCATTTTTTCAAATATTGTTTTCATACTTTCACACATTTTCATTGAATTTGATTTTATAAAAAGTGTAAAACTTCAGTAAGAAAAATTCAGTTGCATGCTTTTTTTAAATTTTTGTACTAAAACGGGTTTTTAAATAGAAAGTATAAATTTTTTTTAATTTTTAAATTATTTTTAAAGTAATTTCAAAAAAATTGTTTAAATTTGTGACCCAAAAAATCAAATTTTTTTATAGATTTTAAAAACAAATTTTATTAGTACAGTCTGCTCGTAAAATTTAGAATGTATGCTGTTATGACCATGTCCCAGCAAAAAATAGTGCTTGATTGGAAGCAACTTTATAATTCATATAAAAGCCTATTTTTAAGGCATGATTTTGGTCCTAAATAAGCCACCTAAAAGTAATAGCTTTAGCTGCCAAATAATGCTTACTAAAAATAAAAGTGTTCTAGAAAAAAACAAAAACCTTTTTGATATATTTTTTTCGTATTAAATTCATACCACCAACTGAATGCGCACTAGGGAATCTGTATAAATAAAAAAATTTTTTTGCTTAAATTCAATCATTTTTAACTTGAAAATGGTTGATCAAGTTTAAATAAAAAAATATTTAGTTTGCATAAAATGTGCAAAAAGCTCACTTGAAAAGTAGCAAATTTTATTATACAACAAAATCAAATTTTTTTTAAAATAACAAGACTCTGACAATTGATTATTGTGGAAGGGACCAAAAAAAACTTATACTATACGTTTATAGCTGGATTTAAATCAAATTGTGATTTGAAATTCCCTTTTTTTTCAAAGTTAACTGTAACTTCAGCTTGTGTTAGATTGCCCAGGGCGCCCCAATAACATAAGGGGGTTCACTTGGATACTCCGATATGGTATCTTTGCGATGTCATTTAGTGTTAATTTTCAAAAAAAAAAAAATAATAAGTGACTGATATTTGTACAAAGAGAAAACCTATTTCACAATAGGCTTCAATTTTGTAATGAAATTCCTACGTTATCGCTTGTTTTTTTTTTGTAAATTATAATAAAATTTTCATAAAATCTTTTTTTTTGTCGTTTAAAGTAGAAACGAAATATAATTTTCATTGTTATATTATGTTACTTATAATTTGCATAATTCAAACATATAATGCTCGAATTATTTGATTTTGTTAGAAGTAAACTTTGTTACTGCTCTATTTTTTTAAATTTACTTCTATTATAAACCTTAAAGTTTGTATGTATGGATGTTTGTTGCTCTTAACGCAAAGACTTCAAATAGATTTCAATGAAACTTTACAAAAATATAGCTTATACATTAGCTTAATACAGTGGATACTTTTGGACAGACCATGCCTACTTTTACGCCCATTTTTAGAAAAAAAATTCAGTAGTTTTTGCGTGAAAGGGTAACAAACATGCATGTACACAAATATCTAGTTAAAATATAAAAATTTCTTCTAAAAATAAATATAAAAAAATTTTTTTTAAAAGGGTGCCCTTTAGATTGATGTTTAGCGTGCTAGCCTACCAATTTGAAGGTCGCAAGATCGATTCCTGCCCAAACTATGGAAGCCAATGGTCAAACTTACAAACTTAGAATTAATTTCTTATATTAAATATAAATACTAATAATAATAATATAAAAAAAAAAAATTTTAAAAACAAGAAGTTGTTTTTAAATTTGATTATCTACCTATTTCTGAAACAAAATTAATAATCCTCTTGAACATATAAATTGCTTAGGAAATGATGTACGAGTAAACTGTTACTTTTTTTCTGTTTGTTACTTACTAATATATCACTTTTTTGCATTCATTCATTCATTTATATTGTTCAGTGTGTTACATGTTTATTTCAACTTTTGTAAATACTGTTGTCATTATTCGCAAGCATGTATGATGTATTAAATAGTGTGAATGTGAATGTATGCATATTATGCTTGCATGTGTATGAAGGTGTGTCATTTATTTAAAATAAACTGTGCTGCACACTCGCCATGTCATTATAATCCCACATAACACAGGCGCTAATTGACAGCTAAAAACAAAAACAAAAAAAAAAAAAAAAACAAAAAAGGAATGACTAAAAATGAAGGCTCCAAACACATAGTGGCTTCGTTCATAAAGAGTTCAGTGTTTTCAATATGCAAACCAACTGTCCTTCTATCATTTCCTTTTGCTCTCTCTCTTTCTCTCATGTATCTGTTACATGCATTTTCATTTTTACTAAATCATGCCTCATGTCATATACTCGTATGTATTTAGTTGCAACTATTCTTTTAAAATTTTTTTTTTTTGTGTTTTGATTTTGCAAACTTATTTGCAGTTGCTGGTAGTGCTGCTGTTGCTGTTGCAAGTCATGTTTAATTTAGCAGTGTGATTTATACTAAATGTGTTTCGGTGTCTGTGAATAGCACATGCACACAGTTCCACTCACACTTATATGTACATACTAAAATAGAATTAACGATAGAGCCACAGAAAATTTGCGTCATTTTGCCCGTTTAATTAGAATCAGTTGTTTTCAGTAGCAGCAAATTGAATATTGATTGTAATGTCACGTTATTTTTACAATGTCATTTGTCTATTTATTTTCAGTTTTTTTTTTTGAAGCTGTTGTTGCTGTTACCCCTTGTGATTTGTAATTTGCAGTCACTGCTTGGTTATAAAAAAATAGATAACAAAAATATAATAAAAGAGAAATCAAATGAGGTGCCACCGGGCCATATACAATTTGATTTTTTTTTTTTTTTTATTAAAATTAGAAAACAAATGTGTGTCATTTGTTGTTTATCAAATTATATCCTCTACTTAAATGATAATTGTTTGTAATATACTTAATTCAATTCTTAGTATTCGATTCAACATTTTTTGTTAAGTTTTTACAGACAAAAAAAAATTGTTTTAAATTAAAAAACTCAATTAAAAAAATTAAAATATATTTTTTATTATAAGTTTACAATTTCACCCTGTAAAGTATGTATATATTAAAGGGCATACTTGAAAGCCACACACTACTACAAACATATGTAATATTTTATAATAAAAAGTGCTTGTAAGCCATTATTATGTGGATACTTAATTAAAATATACTTTCTGAATTCAGAAAAGCTTAGTAGACTGCTTTTTTAGTTCTTGATGTCTTAAAAATGCTATAAAAATTCAATACAATCGGTATATAAATGGGAGAGCTATGAAAAAAAACCCACAAATACAAATCTGGCTGGCCATGCTAAATCGCCACTTCGTGAAATTAGTCTTGGGGAAAAACGTCATTCAATAATTGAATTGTTGAGAGCCCCATCTTGCTGAAACAACATGACCTTTAGTCCTTGATCCTCAATTTATATCTCAGTACCATTCAGCAGTTACAGTGACCAATGATGTTTTCAGCATACAGTTGTTTTTAGTGGATGCAATGATGTTTCATGAATTAATTGAGGATTTTGTGTTTCTCAAAACCAACTGTTCTGTTTATTTGTGAGGCATTGGATGATTAGGCTATTTTTGAGGCAATTTCCGCTGACTGACAATAAGGGAAAGATTATTTTCAATAAATATTGTCATTATTTCTGCTCGTTCTTGTGGCGTAATAAATGGATGTCTACACAACACAATGGTTAAAGCGAAACTGAGCTAAACGTCATATAACCAAGATGGCTCATAATCAAAATGGTAAAGGGACCTTTGCCCCACCTTTTATATGTATTAATATGTCTTGGTTTTAGAATTCGAAAATAATTTTTAGTATAAATAAAAAATTTCATTACATTAATGCTTGGTTTCAAACTGAAGCTTGCTGAAAAAAAAAACTTGAAAATATTTCAAATCCTGAAATAATTATTTTCAGCTTAATATTCAACAAAAAAATAAAAGTATACTTTCAATACATAGATTTTTTTTATGGAACTACACAAGTTTTAATAATGTTGTGTTGTTTTAAACAAATAAGTAAGTTTTTTGCAATAATTCAATTAAAGAGCTTTTTCGTAAATATTTCATTATTGTTTGATTTTCATTTTCAAGGGAATTTATTTTATTTGCCTTTATTTTGTAGTAATGAAACGATTCCATATCAACACAGTTTCATGTAATACACGCGCATACCCCACTCACACACTCATAAGCTCAACCAAGCCCATATACAAAGGTAGTATGTAGTTGTCATGCTGTTTTTGTGCAAATATTATGATGGTGAAATTGATATTAAATGTTGCTGTAGCAACAAAAAGTATTTCTTCTTTATTTTTTTTTTTAACAATTATTTTACAAAAGTAAAGTATTTTTGTATGTGTATACACATATATATTTCAATGGAGTTTGAGGACCCAATAAAGCAGTGGTTACTTAATTAGTGCTAAGTTTTTTTATTTCAATCGATCAAGTCGTTTAAGGAAAACTAACACTAGCACTAAATATTTCGACAAATGCCAACTAATACTACTTATTAATTATTGCTAACATAAAACATCAAATTCTGCCGGCAATTTCATTTAACATTTTAAAAAATAGACACCAACTAGTTAAGTAAAAATAGATTATTTAGTATTTCTAAAAAATTATAAGTGGAAAATAAGTTTTGTGTTAATTTCTGGTCTAAAAACTAAAAGTTTTTAATTTATTTTTAAATGTATTATTCTTACTGCAATCTAAATAAAAAATTCAACTCACTTCTTTGCTCTTAATTTCTATCACATTATGGGTTAAGTGTTGCCATATTTTTAACATAAGCCCATTAATAAGCAATTATTTTTGGTTACTCTACCAATGTTTTTAACTTATTGCTATTGTAGATCGAGGGTAAGTAAAGCTTATTAACTTATGGTATGTGAGTAATCTCGAAGACCTCTTATTTTTTTATTTTTTAAGCAACACAAGTCCGCAAAACTTCTGGGCTTGTCTGCAGAACACACAAAGTATCTAGACAGGAATCGAACTTGCGACCCCCAGATTAGCTGTCTGTTCTTTCTTCTTAAGCTAAATATTTTAAAAACACTTACAGCGGAGAAACACAATTTTTTTTTATCTCTTTCAAAAATTGTTTAAGTTTGTGAATCATTTTTTGTTTACTTAAAAATCTTTTGCTAGTTTTTTGCTCATTTCTGTGTTCTTCTTATAAATTTGCCCCTGTATTTAAGTTCATTATACACACTTTAATATAGCTGAGCGACATATACGTCATTTTTTATTTGTTTGTTTGCTAATTTTGTCAAATTTCAATAACAAATTGTTAATGAACTTAAATAAACAGTATTTTAGGTATTACACAAAATACATGCCCTTGAGTTTTGAATGTTGTATTTTTGTCACTTTGAACATATTAAACACCTCAGGAGAAAATATGAAAAAGGCTGCTTTCAACAAAACAATTTTTTATTTTCGATAATAGTTAAATTTGAAAAATTAAGCTCTTTTCTCTGTATAATTACTGTCATACTCAGAAAAAGTAATTTTAATTAACTCAGATTATTCGTGCCCAAACATAGCAAATGTAGCAGCATAAAAACTAGTTAATCAGGGCTGTTCTGTATTCCGAATCTAAATATTTTGTTCAGAATTGAAAAGTTCAGCACCTCATAACTGCTTTGTAGTCCATTTTAAGATTTTTAAAATTTTATTTTTCGTCTTGTACCCAAAACGAAATTATTGGTAGAATTAAAAAAAAAAAAAATTTCATTTAATAAGAAGAAAAACATGTAATTTCACATTTTTTCAAATCCGTGTGGAATACAGAACATTATTTATTTTATTTTATTTTAGTTATTTTAGTTGCTCAACGCAGTCAGTTTTTCGTGCTATGAGTTGTATTGTATTTTGAACATCAGCCGATAGCAGACAAAATTAGTAGCAAAAGTGTTTTTTAAATAAATAATAAAGTTATTTAAATATTACCTAAATTGCCCATTTGTATTATTCAAAATAATTGATTAAAGAACTACATTTCGTTGATGACGGCAGACATCACAACACACACTTCTATTTCAATGTCAACTAAGCTGAAAATTAATTTTAATACTCTCACTATAAACATATAAAATGGGTTAATTGTGACAACTAAAACAACCCTGGTAGTTAACAATACACATGCACCATCTAGTTAAAGTAAAACGAACATACATTAATAATAACAAGAGACAGAAGGACGAAAACAATGAGTAAACAGAAAAGACTTAATACGTAAAAGAAAATAGAAGTTGTGAGGAATTTGGCATAAAACACCTAACCGAGAGCAGGGGCCAGACTCAAATTAAATAATAAGTAATCTAGATTATAATTTAATAATAAATGAATTCATAAACTAATTAAAATGTAAGAAGTGAATGAAAAATTTATTATTTTGGAAGGTGCCAGGTTCTACACCCAAGTTCTTTAACCGAAAGAGGCTACAAAACCTCACTAAAATCTTAGACTGCTGAAAATTCACATATTCAGCTTGATATTGAGCCATTTTTTTAAGGAAAGATTTTTTTAATTTGCTTAAGCAGAAAAGACAGAAATTCTTATTATAACATTAATAAGCTTTATAAGATTTGTATGTCTTTTAAGTTCCTAAAATCATATCTTACATTTTAGAAGTTTATGCATTGAAAAACAAAATTTCAATTAAGCACAGTCAGTTGAAAAATGAAACTTTGAAACCCCAAATTTCAAAGAAACCTACTATAAAGTGGGCGTGGCCGGTTTGAAAGTATATAGATCATTTTCACTAAATTTCAGAAAAATTTGCTTAAAAAAATCTTTTTTATAGCGTACAAATAAACAGAAAATTAATTTTATTTCTATAAACTCAGTTGTATTTGTAGACGCTTTGTTAACTCTTGTTAGTATTGCTGAAGTTGTCATATGCTTTGTTTAAATAAAAAAAAAAAACAAATACACACACGTACATATACCCTTTTACTACATTTATTTAAGCCCAGCCAACGTAAAGATTTAATTTAACATTTAAAATATTTTTTTGAAAATCATTTAAAAATACTCAAAGTAGTCGTTTTTATGCTCCTCTAAGCATTAATGCTTGAGCCAATCGAATTTTATATGAAAACATTGCCTTAATGGCTTTGCTTACATTCTTAATTGAATAGCATATCGAAGTGTAGATTTAAATGGATCCGTAAAGCATCTATGGCTGTTTTAGAGTAAATAAGTTTAGCTGTTGCTCTTGCTGATTCATAGCCAACAGGACGCTAGTTCTAAAAACACATAGTTCAGCTTCATATCGTGTTTAAGTACTCAAAAGTTGAAGCTATTTTTTTTTCTGTTTTAACAATTTATCATGCGGTTGACCCAATTTCAAATGCTGTATAAATGCGATTGTAAATTTGTGCAGCTATAAAAATGTTCTATTAATTGGAAGCTGCTTTTTCATTTATCATTCAATACTTGTTGCTAATCGCAAAATATACAGCTGATTGATAAAAAAAAAAAAAAATTATTAAAATGACTTTTCATGCTTTAATTGCTTTTGCAAATATTTTAATATTTTTTTTGCTGTTTTTGTAATTTATTTGTTTATTTACTCTCAGTAAACAATTATCATTTTTGAGCTTTAAATCAAACATTTTGCTTACACTTTAACTATGAATTTTTAAAAATTCTTCACAAGCCATCTTTAAGCAAATCATATTATTGTGTTTGCTGGGTAACCAGCTCATAAGTTAAAAATATTTTATATGCAAGTAACATATATGGCGTTGAACTCACTCAACCAGTCTCTAAATTTTATAAAACTTTTTGTTACTTTATTTTTCTTTTGTTTTGGTGTGTTCGTTTAGTGCTTTTTCAACTAAATGTATACATTTCAGCACACATTCAACAGCGCTTATAATTGTAATGTCGTTTATCATTTTAGTTGGTATGAGTTTTTTTTTTGCAAAAGCACTTGGTCCATATTTTTTGACTTTTTGTTTTTTTTTTACCTTCCTGCTGTCTGTTGTAAACAGAAAATATATTTAGATATTTGATCTGTGTGCTTGTTTGTATTTTTAATAAGCCAAATGGCAAAATTTTTGTAAAATGAAACATTCTTTACGTCTTTTTTTTGATAAAGTGAACTATAGGATCCCCTTTAATAAATAAAAAAAAAATTGAAGTAGAAAATTCATTATCTAATGATTGCTTTGGTTCATTTTAAAAAAATATTTTTTTTCTATCATCTAAACAAAAGTCCTGATTGTGCTGTTACTCTGTATTGCGATGCGAAAAAAACAGTACGAATTCGAATGTGTTTTTTGATCATTCACTTTTTACATTTTTCTGGTAGTACCCTCTCTGTAATGCGTAAGTACATGTCAGCGTCATTTTATGCACACAAATATCTTACGATAAGCAAAGAACAAGCCCAAAATATTTAACGTTTGCCTTACAGCAGTACAGAGTAGGCCCCTGTATTGATTTCAGTTTTTGTGAAAGTGTTTTAATCATTTTATTTTGACAAGGGATAAAGGACAGCGTAAGGTGTCGCACTGTCCCTTATCCCTTGTCATTAAATTATATAATAAATAAAATAGCTTCAAACTAACACTACAGCTCCTTAGTAACAAAGTTCTGCTGACACTTTTTTAAAATAAGTATGACACAGTTTTTCTCTATTAATTTTTTTAGAAATCACAAAGAAACCAAAAACTAAAAATGTTCTCAACCTTCCTAATTTGATGCATCAAGCTTTTTTTATGTGTCGAAAATTCTCATGCTCAAGTAATGAGTAATTGGAAATAAAAATTTTGACAATTTTTTCGTGAAGTTGGCTGCAAAACAATTATTTTTTTTTTTAATTTTGAATAGTAATTCTATTTTTTTAATAAAGCGTTTTTAACTCTATTTTTGTTTGCTTTTACTGGGTTTTATTAAGCAAACTATCATTAATCTTATTGCAGAGAATACGCTCTCTTATTTGGGGTTAACGTTTAAATATATATAGAGGGCTTTCCGCTTGCTGCTCTACTTTTGTTTGGACTGTAAGGCTGCTTTTGCATACTAACCAAATCTTAAACAACTTACAAAACATCGTCAGTGGTCAACTGGTATATATTCTGCCACATTTCATAAATCATTCTTTTTTTTATATTTTAGTAGTTTTTGTTTGTCTTAATATTTCATTAGCACATTTGTTTTCAACTTGGTGTTAAAATAACAACAACAAGCATAAAAGAAAAAGTTTGCAAAATATTTTTGCTGACTTATTGCGACACTAATAAAGAATTTCTCCTTTTCAATTAAGTTATTTGTTGGTAAAACTTTGCGCAAAAAATCCAATTTGTAAATAACGAAAAATAATTAAGTAATTAATATTGTTTGAATAAATTGAAAATTGATTTTTGTTTTCTTTATTTATATTCTCTTGTATGAAAGGAATTGGCAAAAGTTTTATATTCATAACAAACAAAACTAAAATTAAATTCTGAAAAATAAAGTTATTTTGAAGCGAAATAGGCTTGTAAAAATAGCCTAATTTAACATTAATTCAATTCTTTTAAATTTTTTATTCTATTTGTTGTCTTTTGCGTGTGTAGCAGTAGAGTAGTAGAATTTCACTGAAAATATTTTTAACCCTCTAACTTATCGGTCTTTTTAAATATATTTTTTAATTATTAGTCAGAATTATATTAATCTAAAGGCCTATATTACAAGTTACTGATAGTTAAACTTAGGATTTCAGAAGTCAAATATCAAGCCTTTAGTGGGCCATTAAATTAAAAATATAGATACGTTAAATATCAGATAGTGCGTCCTTAACTATTCACCAAAATTTGATTCCAAAGTTTTAGCCTAAATCCAGCTATTTGCCCCACAAAATTCTAACTTTAACTATCGAACGTTTTAACAACAGCCCTAATTGTTTTACATAAGAGTAAGAAGTCAGTCTTTCACTTACTCTGCGAGTGCCCTGCTCTTATGGCTTTAAGACACAGTTTTCTCGGTGCACATCTGATCACCGGACTACCTGAGATTTCGATAGTAAAGTTAGGGGACCTAGGTCACTTTTTAGCTACATAGTCTTGGCGAGTAGATAGTATAAAATGGAGTCTTGCGACTCTAATTGAAGGCTATTGGCCTGCCAGGTAAACCAACCAAAGTTTTACATAAGATTGATAAACATTCCATTTGTACCTAAAATCAATGATTCGCATGGATACCTAGGACGATTTATAATTAAAAATTTGAAAAAAATGGGAAGCTGTAAGAGCTATTTTGAAATAGGACCAGATGTAAGCTTTCAAAATGCCGACAGACGGATATTTTGTTAGTCCTTTCTGCCATAATCAGTGGTAAGCGCATCACATACAAGCGAAAGTGGGAAATCGTCAGTTACTAAGATTAAAGCGCTGCCCAAATTTTTAAAATAAACACCCAGAACAAGCGTACAATTTTCAAATTTTACTTCAAACAAACTAAAAAATTTTTTCTTTAAAATTAAATTTTTTTTTTAATTTTTCTTTTTTTAGTTTGTTAAAAAAAACATATTTTATCTCACAAAATCTCATTGATGATAATAAATAAATTTTTATTTTTTAAATATTTTAATCTATATTTTATACACACAGACAAACTAATGTAGCAAAAACATATTTTTGATCTTTATTTTACATACTTAGCACAGCAATGATTTAAACAGCCATTCATAAATCATAAAAATTCTATAGTCTATTTACTCTCTATCCACTATACGAGTATGTCATGTTCATAACCATGACTCTAACTAGACAAAAAACAAAACACAAAGCTTCAACTGAATCGAGCAGAAAAAATTGTTTCAAGTCATTATGAAAAAAAAAATAAATAAATAAATAAAATGCAGAAACCAGCAGACACACTTAGCTTAAAAAAAGCAAACCAAAGTAAAGAAAAATCAAACTTTGAGTTGTGACATGGATCACAATTTATACCCACCATACGGAGTACTAGTATGAGTGCTAGTACATGCTCTTTCAACTTAAGAATGCTATTCTTACTAACATACATATGTCTTACATTTATAATACAATCACACATAAAGTATTTTTACTTTAATTGTGCCATACATGTGAGGTCTACTTTTACTTACACACAAGTTAAAACTACTGAAACACTAATGGACTTGTCAGTATAGATCTAGTTATTCTTCTTTCTATACTGATGCCACCACCATTGTTACTGCTTGTTGTATAATAGTTTTAGGTTACATGTTTGCATGTGTGCATTTTTGAGTACAAAAAATGTTACAACAAAATGCTGACTGAAGCAAACTTTGGAAATTGTATATTTACTAAGAAAATTGATATTTGATAGTGTGTTTGTGTATTAAACGTTAAAGATCAAACGTATACTTCATGTTTGTGCACAAGCAACCAAATATTTCTTTAATGAAATGTAACCAAAGCAACAGCTTTAATTCATATGAAAAATGTACATTCTAGGAGCAAGAACGCCGATTTATCAAAAAAAAAATTTAAACAATAATATCATGAACTCAGAAAAAAATTTAAAAAATGCCTTGAACTGATGTAAAGCCTTATGTGAATTGATTTAAGGATGGCAGTGGGCTACTGAAAGAGTAAACAATTTATTGGATAACTGAATCTACAGGCAAATAGAGGTTGACCTTTTGGAAAATATTAATCGTAAGAACATAAAACGTTAATTAGATAAGCATTTTGATTACAAATTTGTTATATTGATTAAATTTTTATTTTAATTTATAGAGCATTTCTTGAAAATAAATAAATACAAAATTAAAAAAGAACTAAAACCGAAGTGAAAATTCAATTCCATTTTAAATATGGTGCTGGTCTAAAAAAGGTTATATAAGGCATATAACGTTAAAGATTCTCTTACAACAGTGCATTTATAAATCATGATTTTTGTTCGGAAAAAAAATGACAAAATAAATAATAATAAAATAATTTAACAGAATTTTTAATGGATTTTTTTTTGACGAAAGTTGAAGGAGTTGCTTTGTGTTGACAGAACAAACAACATGTTGATTTTAGGTAGCTAAAATATTTTATAATAAAAAAAAAATGGCAGCAAATGAGCGGAATTGCTTAAACAGCTTGCCATTTTAGCCTTTTTTACACTAGATTTAGCCTTTTTTTCTCGAATTTAGTCTTGAAATTTATAATTTTGTTTCTAGCTTTTTTCCTAACCTTAAATAGTTTTTTTTTCTTATTCGCAATTTTTGTTTTGCGAATAGTGCAAAAAAATTTTTTTTTTTTTTTTTTAAAAAAATGATAATTTTTGGCGAAAAAAAATGTTTTTGGTCCATCGGCAAAAAAAAAAAAAAAAAAATACGAATTAAAGCCAATCTATTCAAGGCAATAGAAATCAAGTCGGTGTCTTGAATATTAAGCAAGTTCTGACCTAAAAGGTAAGCAGTTCTACTTCTGCCTCTTTCTGGCCACTTTTTAGTAGAACTGGTTACCTTTTTGGTCATAACTTGCTAAGTTTTCATGATATCTTTTGCGTTGGATAGATAAACGTATTGGCTTTAATTCTAAATTTTTTTTTTTTGGGGATAGTGCGAAATTCTTTTTTTTTTAATTTAAAAAAAAGCAAATTATGACCAAAAAATTACGTTAGTTTCTTTAGTTTTTGTCATTGTGTGTTCTCTTCTTGATTTTTTATAAAAATAATAATTATTATTTTGAATTTTAAGCGATAGTTTTTTTAACTTTTTTATCTTTTTTTTTTTTGTGAGTAATTTAGCTTTTTCTAGCCCTTTTTTTAGGCAAATTTAGTTTTTTTTTTAATTCCTGGTAGCTCTGTGCTCAACTATGCATTGCTAAGATGAACACTCAACAGTTTTACCACAGGTTCGTCTTATGAATGCGCTTTAGTGGTTTTCGGAAACAATAAATTTCAATTTGAAATCATAGTCACAAAAAAGTAGACTTTTATTAATAAGAATTTTGGTTCATAAGAATTATATGAATTTGAAATCACTTTTAAAAAGATACCGACTATGATTATGGCCCATTATTATTAAATTTAAAAAAAAAAATTTTAACTATTTACATCCTTAGTTACGGCACTAGGGACAAATAAAACCACAAAAGTTTTTCTTATTTATGAAACAAATATTTGACTTAAAATAGCGCGTAGGTAAACCTTACTAAAATATTTAAAATAAATTTTCTTTTAAACAGAAACCTAATTCTCAAAATTAATGTTTTGTTAACGTTAGGCAGCTGAAAGAAATGCTTGCTGAGGCATGATCATAAAACCATAGTAATTACAGATATTAACTGAGTTCCTTAGTTAGTCAGTAAATCTCAGACAATTCCTGCTAAAATTTATTCCCTTAAGTGTTTTTAAAGTTTTCACAATTTTTATTTTAAATAAAATTGAAAGGTTGCTAAAAAGTAACAGACCATTATTTACATTTTATAATCCTGCAAAATGTATTGGAAAATGCACAAGTTTGCTTAGTGAATTGAAAAAGTTTTAAATATTACCTCTGTTTATTGGCAAATTGTATTGTTTAGCCATGTTGTTGAGTTACATGATACTCTTGTTTTCTTTTTAAATTGAACAACATTTCTCAATGAGTAATGACCTGCCCTGACTTACAGTGTTATGCTTGAAATTCTTAATTTTTCAAAAATCAAATAAATTTTTGAAAAATTCATTTCAATTCAAAAGTTTTTTGGTTGGCTTGTTCATTTAATTTTTTTTAAGCCAAAGTTATTTGTTAACTGTTGAGGTTATTTTTACTCTTTTACTTGCTGCATAATAAATATGCCACCACTCATAGTTAAGGGAGCTTTATGTTGGCTTACAATTTCATAACTTTCCAATTTAAAATTTTTGCAAAAAAACAACTGCTGTAGGTGTTTTGTTTTTTTGCTAACCATTTTATGGCTATGGATGTACTTAACTTTACCCTGTCCATCATGTGTTTCATTTTTTTTTTTTTTTTGGTTTCATTGCGTTTCAAATTTTCTTTTACACTGATAATTTTCTTAAACTTTATTAGATTTTATTTTAAAACAATTATTTTTGTTGTTGTTGCTTTTAATTTATATAACAACTGCCAAGTAAAAGTTGTAGTAGTTTTAATATTGTTTCTTCTCAGTATTGTATTTTGTTTTTATTTTTATTTTTTTTTTTTTTTTTTGATAAAAATAACCATGACAGTCCAAGCCAGAGAGCACCATCATCAGTATCAGAATTTGATGGTAAGAAGACACAAAAATAAATAAAGTATGAATTATCATTACAATTTTGTTGGTTTCCCCACAACAATTTATAAGCTGGCTGCTGTGTTGTTGCTGCTTTTACATAGAATTTCAGAGTTATTTTTATTGTAGTTGTTAGTCAAAGTTGAGTACCAACCAATTCTAAGCAATCCAATCAAGAAATGTACAAAAAAGAAAAAAAAATGGAATAACTTTCTTGAAAAGTTTTAGTGTGTTTTTATTATTTTTTCATTTACTCACTAGTCACCACCCTCACTCATCTTATGGCCACTTGCACTACTAGGAAACACTATTCCAAACTTTCTTTTGTTTTTTTTTTTTTTTTCTCTGAAAATTGAATCTGATATCTCACTGTGAAAGTTATTAAAGATAAGTTTTAAATAGACAAAATATGAAAACAAAACAACAAAACAAAACGAAATTTTGATTGTTAAAGAGGTTACCAAGACATCTTATTATCAGCCATAATTTTTTTTTTTACTTTTTCTTTTTTCGGTTTTTTTTTAGCTTCTCCATCTGTAAAAATAAATATTTATTTTTGTTATTTATGTTGTTTTTCTGTGCAAGCATAATTTATTTTATAATTTTAGTTTAAATAACAAATGTTTTTCAATTATTCATAATAAATTTATTTCTAGTAAAAAAAGATAAGCAAAAATTATTGAAAAATATTATTGATTCATCTCTTTCCTAACATAAAATCAAAATTTATTTAAATTTTTTTTTTTAATTTTTCTGGAGATTTTTGCTATTTTATTAAAATTCAAAGAAAGCACATACAGAAAACAACTTAGGTTGTGAGAACTAGATTTGTTTCCAATCAAAAAATCAGTTGTGATAATCAAATTTTTTAATCTTGGCAATAGAAATTACGTGTTACAGCTTGAAATATTTTTAATAGAACTAATTTTTGGCCTGTATTATTGAATTTTAGTTGCTACAAATGAAAAATTTGATTATCACAAATTAATTTTTAATTGGCAACAAATTTAGTTCTCACAACCAAAGTTGTTTTCTGTGTGCAATTGTAATACCACAATATTAAATGTTAGTATAAGTAAACAGATATTTAAATTATATTTTGTTGAATTTAGGTCGAAAGAAAAACGTGTGTTAGCAGTTAATTTTTGAAAGCAAGTTTGCAGGCCTATGAAAAAGTTTATATTTTGTGACGTAATTTCTTTAAATTAATTATATTATGGTTAAAAGCTGTTTCATTTATTTATGTTTAACATAAAAATAAGTCAAACAACTCAAAAAGACTGGGTGATTTTAAAATTTAAGCAACCAAAGTAGACTTTCTAGTTCAATTGCTCAAACAAATACCGGCACTGAGTTTCTATTACTTTTTTATTAAAAAAATTAAATTATAAATTCAAGGCTTTGCAATTTAATTTTATTTTTTTCTAAAAATTGAAAACAATATACAACTGTTGCAAGCACGTAAAATTGTTATTGATATTTTTGCTGTTGCTATTTTCGGTACAACCTTCTGCTGTCCATGCAAAATCAATATTATGTGAAGGCGTTTATTTCTATTTCTGTCATTAATGTCTATATGAAGTAGTCTACACATACCCACACACATACACAAGTGTGTTTTTATAAAAGAAAATTTAATATTTTTATTTTTTATCTTTCATGCTTAAAAAACTTACCTGATAAAAATGAATAAATAATGGAAAGAAAGTTTTTCTAATATAAAAAAAAAAAAATAAATAAAAACAAAATTAAATAAATGTGTAGAATTTGTATATGTGAGGTAAATGTATGTATGTACAGTCCCTGGCCAAATTATTAGACGCACTGCAAGATTTCATGTAAAATATTAGTTACCGAGTGATATTGTACCGTTTTATTATTTTAAATTGATTTGTTTTTTATTTTTATACTATATTTCTCGGTTTGTAAATATTTTAGCAGTCACAAGGGCCTTCACTTCAGCTTTTTTACGTGGTGAAAGATCGCCTTTTCTTCCCATAATTAATATAGTCCAATTAGTTTTTTAGAACACTGCGTACAAAATAAACCAATAACTGTATAGTATAAAACAGTTAAACAAGCAATCACAGTCCAATAAGCCACAGAAACACGTCCGTATTTGACTTGATTCCGATCGCGACTGATACAGGTTTGTACTTGTTTACGTTCATGTATCACTTTTTCAAAACAGTGTTGCCATATGTTAAAAATAAATACAAATATGTAGTCTACAACAACTCTTTTAAATAAAAATCAATAACATTGTAGTTTAAATATACAATTATTGGATAAAAACACTTAAGAAACATAAAATTACTAAAAAAAAATACAGTGCGTCTAATAATTTGGCCAGGGACTGTAAACTGTTTGGCTTGTGTGGGTGAAAGTTAATGGGTGCAAAAATTTAATTAAAAAAAAGTGTTGCATTGCGTGAGGCAGCTGTGATTTCTTTATTGTTGTCATTTTAATATTTTTTGCACTTTTGTAGTTTTTACCCTTTTGGTTCTTTTTTTTTTTTTTGCAATTTTTTAGAGGACATAAGCCTGGGTGAGTGTGACAAGCGACGCCATAGTGTTTCACCTGTAATACGATATTTGCTCTAAAAAACAAACAGATAAAAGCAAACATTACTTAAGCTACGGTCATATTAAATAAATATTTGTCGAAATAAGCATAACCACTATATCAGCTCATATACGTTTATATATTTTGAAGAAATGTGCTCTTAGATTAGTTTAATTTATTACTAAAATACCACATACTTTGCCCTACTATATAATTGGAATTAATTTTATTCAATAAAAATATTTGCCAAGAATTAGTGGCTACGCATATTTAGAAAAATATTTGTGTAATGTGACTGTAGCTTTAGGCGTATGACAAACAGCCATTAATTTGATAACTAAAATTTTCTAAAACGTCTTTTGTTTTTGCAAATTTACTAAATTTTAACGTAATTATTACTGATTTATGGAAATATATTTTACTTTTGTTGTTAATAATTTTTGTACAGTGAAATGCATCTGCAACTGTTTTTCATACAATTCTTGTCTTCTCTTTGCAGTCTGCTATGGTGGCCTTGGAGCTAGCCATGTGCACTTTCCAAGAATCTTTTGAATACTTTTAGTTTTTGTAATAATATATTGTTTAAGAAATATTTACAGAGAAGCGTATGCATGTATGAAGGAGTATAGGTGCTTGCTATTGTGATTTATGCTGATTTTACATGTTATCACTGTCGTCGTTGAGACTCTAAAGAAAAACTAAAAGAGAAAAACAATAGACTCACACACATCCCCATACATACATATACTTATACACATTTTATGTATATAAAAATATTCAATATCGTTATCCTTTTTGGTACAATTTTCTATCTCTCGCTTTATTATTGCTATTATTGCTCCTGCTTGCATTGTCAGATAGATTGTACTTTTTTTCTTTTTTTTTTAAATACAAATTTTCATATTATATCTGGGGGTTTTGTTGGTGTGACACTCACTTAAGGTTAATTTTTTTTTTCTATTGCTTTTTTAAATTTCAAAAAGTATGAACGTCATTTGTTGTTGTGTATGGTTGCTTGCATAGTTGCCTGGCAAAGCAACAAAGTTATAATAAAAAAAACAAAGCTTTTCTCTTGCTTGTATCTTTTCTATCAATCTTAATGTTAACAACCAGTTGCAATCAGGAAATATTTTTGTATATTCATCACTACCCAACAACCGGTATTCATAATAAAAAGCTTTCGCTTATAGCGTTAAGGTCTTTATTTTTTTTTTATTATTTATTTGTTGGTTTAAGTTTTATATGGTTGAATCTATAGTAACCATTTTCGTTAAAGGTTTCAATTGCTTATTTAATGGGAATTTGATTGAGCTTTTATTTGCTAAGCAAATAGATTTTCGTTTTATATTTCTTTTTTGTTTGTTATGGTCCCCAGGTGGTATCATTACAATCCTCAAATGTAGATGATTTTCATCAGTTAAAATTGTTTTATGAAAATATGATCAAATCAAGAAGAATATAATTTTTTCTGTAAACTCAAAACAGCTGTTTATTTAATTTTAACCTTCAATTGAGGTTTTGCATTTAATATAATTATTTTTTGAGAATATTTTATAATATATAAAAAAAAAAATTTACACAAGTATGTAAAATATATTTCATAAATTAAATAATTCCAAAGTAAGTGAAAGAAAAGTAGTGATATTTCTGTATTATCTTTTAAATAGAATTAAGTAAAAATTTACTTTATTAATGGTGGGACTGTATTAACGAAATGGCAGCGAACAGAAAAACGTTTCCTAAGATCAAAATAATTTAATAAAAAAGACTTTTAAGGCTTCTAAAATTGTAATCTTCTAGACTATATATTTCTATTACATCGGAACTTCTAAATGTCTCTCATTTTATCGTTAAGGTGCACATACTGAGAGAATGTTATCTGTATGATTTCAAAAGGCCTTAAGTTATAAAATATTTATATTGGACTTTTTAATCGATTAATTCACGTTCTCTTGTTAAGTTTTTTCAAATAGTCCATCATGTCCAACGTTATTGTTTAAATAAATTTTAAAGAAAAAAATGTATAATCGAAACTAACAGCAGCTAACTCATTGCTGCTTAAAATGCAAAATTAAGAACTAATTTACATGCAAAACAAGAAATGTCTATGGCTACTATGGCTTTTGATTATATTTTGATGTTTAAGATTCGATGTCGTAGTCCGTTCCAGTGGATAAATAAGTAATAGTGTTTTTAATTTAATTTTAGCATTTAGTAAAATATAAAATGAAAATCTGATTAGTAATCCTCTACCAAACATTTCATTTAAATTCCTTCTCATGATAACTGCTTAATAACCTTTTCTTATGTTTAACTGAAAGGTGCAAGCGAAAGGTGTTGATGTGGGCATATGGTAAACGTAATTTATACATCTGTATGTGCACCTGTCTCAAAACGTTTATATCCATATAATGTGAGTAAGGAAATTATGTGTTTACAAATTGAAATAAATTTAATAAATTGCATTGTTGAGAACCACAAAGTGTCTTAGTTTATTATCAGTGAATTATTTACAAGGAACCAAGTAATGTTTGTGTTAAAACTCAGTATGCAATTCATATGTGACTACTAAAAATGTTCATTCAAAATAAAAATTGTTTAATTGAAAAATTTTAAATCACAAGGGCTTTCTTTTTGTAAAATAGTTTTTGGTTTTTCTTTTTTAATTTTCTCAAATTGTTTAACCTAAATACTTATGTTATTTGATTTTAATTTGTTTAAGTTCTTAAGAGTAAAATTGTGTTTCAAATGGTATAAAAACAAAATGAAAATTATAATTTGAAATTTAAAATTTTTTTGTTTTAATTTTCTTAAACTGCTTTGGTATTTAAAAGCAAACTTTAATGTTCTCTAAAGTGCCCCTGTTCTATACTTAAATGCTCAGCGTTGGTTATGTGCTACTGCGTATGTTTGTGTGTTAGCTTATTTAATTTAATTATTTTTATAATTGTTTTGTTGTTTGCTACAATTGTTATTTTGCTACTGCAATTACTTCAATATTATAAACAAGCAGGAATGCATTTTTCTATAAAAACACTTGATAATAATATTCTAGCAATTTGAAATTTAAGTGTTTCCATAAGAACAAAGCAACAGCTTTGTATTTGTGTATGGAAACTTTTATAATTGTTATTATTTTCATATAAAAGTAATATGGGATGTATTAATATTTTTGTGGCCAACGAAACGTTTAAAAGCTGTTTAAATAAACAGCCAGGCTCTCTAATCCGATTCCAAATGAAAACGAAAGTCACTCATTTTCCTCTAAAAAAATTTTGATAACATAAAACATCTCAAATATACTACGCTCCTCGATTACGCAAAGCATTTTTTGTGCGAAAGCAAAATGTAACAGTACGTTGCTGCATTATTCTTCCCCAGTTGCGGTATCATCTCTACTGTAGCGGCATTGCCATATTATTGATTCCATAATAAGATAAATTTCTACATTTCGCTTAAGCTTAAGGTTTCTCAAGAAAAGCATAGGAAAAGGTAAAAATTGTATGAAATATTACAAAATTGCGTAATTTGGTTTATTTTTCAAAAATATTTTTATGTTATTTATTGGAAATAAACTTTCTGCTTGTTTATTTACAATTTATTTTGTGGTTTAAAAGTTAAAAGTTTTTTTTTTATCACCAACAGTTAAAATATTAACACAAATTCATTCACAATAGATATTTTTTTAATTCACAATTAAATTAGCAATTCAAAATAATTTGTAAAAGGTGATTTTATAAGAACTATCGGAAATTTAAAAAAAAAAACACATAACATTCAGAAAAATGCATGAAATATTTATTTGGATCGATAGTTGGGTCGATATAATTTAATGTTTGAAGATTATTTCATGCAAATGTTGGCCGCGGCTGCGCCTCAAATGGTCCATCCGCTTAGTCCAATTTTGGCATACTCTTTCCAACATTTCGGCCGGTATCTCACGAATAATGTTGGCAATGTTGGCTGCCAGTGCGTCAATCGAAGCGGGCTTGTCCCTATAGACATTAGCCTTAACATAGCCCCACAAAAAATAGTCTAGAGGCGTTAAATCGCACGATCTGGGCGGCCAATTGACTGGTCCCAAGCGTGAAATAAACTGTTCACCGAACTCGCCTCTCAATTGGTCCATTGTTTCGAGTGCTGTGTGGCATGTGGCACCGTCTTGTTGAAACCACATGTCATGCAAGTCAAGCTCTTCCATTTTGGGCAAAAAAAAGTTTGTTATCATCGCACGGTAGCGCTCACCATTCACAGTAACGTTGTGATTCGCATCATCTTTGAAGAAATACGGCCCAATGATGCCGCCAGCCCATAATCCGCACCAAACGGTTGTTTTTTGTGGATGCATTGGTAGCTCTTGCAATGCTTCTGGCTGCTCTTCACTCCAAATACGGCAGTTTTGCTTGTTCACGTATCCATTCAACCAGAAATGAGCCTCGTCGCTGAACACAATTCTTCGATAAAAAAGTGGATCTTCATCTAACTTTTCAAGAGCCCATTCACCAAAAATTTGGCGTTGTGGTAGGTCGTTTGGCTTCAATTCTTGCACCAGTTGTATCTTATAAGGCTTCACACCCAAATCCTTCCGCAAAATTTTCCACGTAGTGGAGTAACAGAGGACCAATTGCTGCGAACGGCGCCGAATCGATAATTCACGGTCATCACCAACACTGGCCGATACGGCTGCGATATTTTCTTCAGTTCGCACTCTACGTAAGCGTGTTGGTGGTTTAATGTCCAACAATGTAAATTTGGTGCGAAATTTTGTTACAATAGCCCGAATAGAAGCCTCAGTAGGTCGATTAAACTGACCATAAAATGGAAGAAGCGCGCGATGAACTTTCTTAACAGAGCACCCATTTTGGTAATAAAATTCAATAATTTGCAAGCGTTGTTCGTTTGTAAGACGATTCATGATTAAATTATAGACCAAACTGAAGATGTTTGACAGTGACACAAGATACAAAACGTGCGTGAGCTGTCAAAACTAGTGTTGCCAAAAAGATAATAGCAAAAAAATCACTCTTTATATCAATTGATATTCCTTTCCCCAAAATTTTTTTTCCAATTGAACGAATTAGGACTGGAGGACATGTGGTTTCAACAGGACGGAGCAACGGCACACATTTCATTTTCATTTAGAAAAAAAAATTAGAGCCAAACAACATCGGATGATTTCTTTTGGCCCACCTTGTATTAAAAAGCGTCACCTGTAGTGCGATTTAGTAACGTTTATTACGACAAATTGCATTGTGAAAACATATATATCGATAGTTGATCGAATTTCCTATACAGTAACATTGAGCTTGAAATAATGTGCGCTAAAATAATTTATTTTGTGATTTTGTGCCCAGTGCAAGTTGTAATATCAGGCCTAAGAATTTCATTTTGGCTTAAATATGAAAGCAGTTAAGGAAATCATTCAAGAAAAAAGAGAGAGAGAGAGAGAGAAAGAGCGAGAGAGGCCACTAAAGCTTTATTGAAATATAACGGTTACTGCTACTAGTATTAATATTTTTTTTTAATTCCACATTAACCGTAACCAAAAAAAAATCTTATTTAAAAATTTATTTTAAATTTCACATTTAACTCACTTAAGAATCATAATCGTCCATTTGCAAATTAACAAAAAAATAAAAACAAACCCCTATAAAATCCTTGAGTGTCAACAATTTTTGGTGGCTTACGAGTACTTTATTTGAAGATAAACACCACCCAGCTTACTAAAAATAAAACCAAACCCATTGCTATTATTTTAGATATAAAATTTATTTATTTATTTAGTGATACATGGTCTAACACATACAAATGTAAATTGATATGAAATAGGTATGATGCAGCTGTGTATGTGTTAGCTTATCTATGAGTTTACACATAAAATGCCTATAACTGTTATGGGATTTTATCCAGGGAAATACATAAAAATAACAACAAAAAATAAACACTATCCAGTTTAAGATATTGATATTTAAACAGTCTATATACATACAAACATACATGAAATAAAAACAAATCCAAAGTACTCGTAGTAGCAAAACATAAAAATACATAAATATTTATGTCCAGGGGTAACAAGAAAACTGATTAAAAATAAGAAGGCCTTTAATTATTATTAAAGCAAAATGTCATAAAGAGTGCTTTTATATTATAAATTTAAAAGTTTTGCAAATTTTAATTATTTCGAAACCAAACTTAATTACATTTTAGTGTGCGATGTGTAATTATGTTATTGATGTTTAAGATTCTAAAGAAGTTGTTTGAATTTTGGCATTAATACAACCAATGACACCTTTCATTAATCTAATAAAATATTTCATTAAGTCAATTCATTCATCATCATCATTCAATCATTTAATGCTAAGTACATTGAAAATGTTTCTTTAATTTATATAATTTGAGAAATATTTCATAAGGAAATCATTTCATTGAATTTATTTTATATGCTTCTTTCAGTTAATTGTCCGGATTATGAGTGTCGCTTAAGTGCATAAAAAAAACAGTAATATGTGGGAAAGGCCTGAAATATATTTTACATTTGTTGGTCGTAAACGACACTCGTAGTGAAGCTGAATTTATATAAAGATAACTAAAATAAATAAAAAAATAAATTGTCCAGATATAGTTGGATGCTTTTTTTCTAATAAAAGTTTCTATAAAATGACCCAGTATTTCCCACCGACAAAATAGTTTTTAATTTTTATTTATTAACAAAAAAGATGCCTGTAGATTGCTAACCTGTCAATCTGGTAGTCGAAGGTTCTTTTCCTGCCCGAAACCTGGAAATCGATGGTGAAAGTTACCAGTGCCTGTTAACAAATTTAATCTTAGAATTAATTTTTAATTAAAAATTTACAAAAGTTTTTCACCTAAATTGTTTAATAAAACGTTTATAATCAAAAGTAACGAATAATTTTATGTTTGAGTATGTTAGCAGAAGTCTTTTTGAAAAACCCGTTTGAGAGTGTGAGTATTAAATTCACCAAATTGTGCCTTAAGCAATTAACGCCTGTTTTTTCTATCGCTTCTTGTATCGAAGCAAAGATCAATACATAAACTAATTTAAATGTTAAATATTGTGTTGGAGTGCTTATTGGTGTCTTTTCTGTGCATGTCTCTGTTTATATTGAAGATTATATTCAAGCTTTGAGGTATAAAATCAGTTAAACTAATTCAGCTATAAAATAACTAAGAACGCCTACCATGAAATATTTATACTTGTATTTAATGGAAACTTTTTTCCAAGAAAAACTATAAATAAACTTAATATGAAAAAAAATAAATATTCTTTAATTGCAATAAAATTAATGTTAAAGTAAAATAATATTGTTGTACTAAAGATTTTTTCATAAAATTAAACAAAAAAAAAATTTATGTAGACTTTAAAGTAAAATTTATGAAAAATATCGATAACGTTGACTTTGAAGTCTACAAAAATTTTTTTGGATAAGGGGATTAGTTAGGTTTTGATTTAAGATAATAGTTAAATTACTGCAGGCGGTAATACTTGAAAATAATAAAGTTTCATGACCTCCGAGAGCCAGCAAATTACCCACAAGGGTACTATCAACTATAAAATCAGCTGTTGTAAAGAGTCTTGTTCTTATTTAAAAATATATTTAGCCTCCCGATCGAAGTATCAATAAAAACATAATGAAACATTATTATGACATGGCAGACAATGAGTGAAAAGGAACTGTGCACATAACTTGTTAAAAGAAGAAATCTTATGTCGAATTTTTTTTTTTTTTTTTTGCACTATCCACAACAAAAAAAATTAATTAAAGCCAATACATTTTGCTTTCCAACGCAAAAGAAATCAAGTCGATATATTGAAAACTTGGCAAGTTATGACCAAAAAGGTAACCAGTTCTACTAAAAAGTGGCCGGAAAGGGGCAGTAATGTATGTTACCCTTTTGCTTTTTTTTTTTTTTTTTTTAATTACATTTTTTTTAAAAACATTTTTTTGCATAATCCGAACACATTAAAATTTTATGGAAAATGTTTCTTTAGTTGATTTTAAAAATAATAGCAATTTAATTGAACATTGTGCAGACTAAATAAAAATTTAATCTTTAATATTTAAGACTAACCCCCAAATTCATAAAAAATATTATGTGCTTATTAAGGGCTTATTTGACAGACTTCTATGCAGTATTTGTCAAATAACCCCTTATTAAGCACATAATATTTTTTATGAATTTGGGCGTAAATATTTAATTTAATTGTAATGTGAGTTGTAGGTTGCAGTTTTTCTCTTTTTCTTTTCTGTGTTTCACTGCAGCAAAAAATTATATCTTTCGTGACTCTTCTATTTAATAAATTTTCTGTTTGTTTCTTTGTTCTTTATAAAACGTTTTGTTTTCCAACAGATTTTTCTGAAACTTAATAATAATAATCTTTAAAATCCAAAGAAACAAATGCTTTTACATCCATTTTTTAATAAAATACTTTAGATATGCCTTTTAATAATTAAACTTTTATTTTTCAATGGATTTCAGTAAAACTGTGGTATAAGTGGTCTCTATATACTGTAAGGAAGGTTGGCATGTACTTTTAGAGAGACCATGCCCAATTTTTTATTGCAACTTCTTTAATTGAAATTAGTTTTATAATAAAAAAAATTTTAATTTTAAAACGAATTTCTTTAAAATATTCTAACTACAACTTTATATTCCAATAAAGTTCATCATACACTTTTTGGCGATCAAACAAAGTAGTTTGACTTAGATGAACCTTTTAATAATTAAACTTTTATTTTTCAACAAATTTCTTGAAAAATTTATACTTCAAGGAAGGATGGCATGTGCTTTTAAAGCGACCATGCCCACTTTTGCTAACGCTTTTCTAAAAATATAATTGAAATTTTTTTTTATAATAAAAAAATTTTAAGTTTTCAACGGATTTCTCTGAAACTTGCAATGTACAACTTCCAAATTCTAATAAACATCGCCCTATGCTTTTATGTCAATCATACACACTTTTTTTATAAATCAAAAAACAAATTTTTAATAAATTGCTCTGAGTTGGTATGTAAGTATTTACATGCTCTGCTTAACCAAGAACCTCCGTTCATGAAGTAATAAATCGGGAGGTACTGGGTTAAAATAGCTACTTACTAATAAATACAAACTCTAAACGCAATTTCTTTAACTTTTTAATAAAATAAATAAAATGTTTTTATATATAATTTTTTTTTAAAGCAAAATAGATATTAAAAAAAATAATTTTAATTTTCCACTGTATTATTTTTTCTGCTTAACAACTTAATCTTAGTTAAAGCTTTACAGGTCTTAGATATGTAAAAATTATAATTATTCCAAGTTTGCTGACTTTTTTCTTTCTTTACATATTTGGTTTATCCAAAGTTTTGTTGTAATAATTTGCTTTCTTTCTTTTTATTTTTTTGTGAAAGTCTAGTTGTTAGTGTAACTTTTTATTATTTGTTTTACCAACACACGATAGCTAAATATATACACAAGTATATTTAGTGTATCAATATAGACATACTTAAAGCCTTGAGGGTTTATTTTGAGGAAGCAAATTCAACAATAACGACAATATTCTTCTACAGATGGTTGGTTGTCTCTGTTGTTTATGGTTAAACAAATAGTATATTATGATATTTCATTAGAATTTTAATGGAGCAAATACACATTTACTCAAACTCAACTACAGACTGTATGTGCAATGCATGCCTTTATGCCACAGTAATTCTAAGCAGTTAAATGTTTTAAACTCTTATACTTCTTACGTAATTGCCTGTTTTGTATAAATTGTTGGTGCGCTTACTGCAACTGAAAATAAGTATGAAATGCTTTACTGTAATAACAACCTAGCAAACGATGTTGTTCATAAAAAAGTCTTTTACATGTCAATGCTATTTAAAACTATAACTTGCATCTTTAACATCTGCGCCAATGCATTCCACAGTAAAAATGATGGTAGCAACAGTAGTAATAATCATTTAAAAGACGAGTATGAGTTGGTTAAAAACTTTTGACTCAGTGGCTGTTTCGCAATTATGTAGACAAGTGAAATGTGTTTGGCATTTGTACCATAAGGTGTTTGAAAATGTTAAAAATCTTATTTAGCCAGAGCAAACCTACTTCCTTTATCATTACGGCTATTAAAATCTTTAATATCTTGTATGTATTTTTAAAAGAGTTCTTTCATAAACAAATTAAATTTGTCTATAACAAAATACAATAAAATATAAAGCCAAAATTATTATATTTTTAATTTTAGACTTTCTTTTTCAATATTTAACAAAAAAAAAAAAAAAATAATCTTTATTCGTGGTTAATTTCAAATTATATGCTTTATTTTAAATGGAAAATTTCAAGAAATTGTTTACTTACTACTAAGATGGAAAGCATATCTATACAGTTACTCTGAATCTTCAGTAGATTTGTCCCAAGTTTTGTTAAATTCCTGCCCAAACATTCGAATACTTATTTTATTATATCAATCGATCAAATGAGAATTTTAGTCAATAGGCAAAGAAAAAGTTTAAAAAATATTTAAACAAGAAAATAAAAAAAATTAAGTAAAATGACATTAATGAGAAAATCCTTTCTTTGATATAATTCTTTTAAATTTTTAAATTGAGATCTCTATTTATATATTAAAAAAAATAATTTATACATTAATTTTTTATATTATAATCAAAAAAAAAAAAAAAAAAATTTCTATTGTATTATTATTTAATATTAATCAAGCTTAAGATCAAAAAAAAATTGTTTTTATTTAAATTTTCGGATATTTCGACTTTCTTTTGAAGGTCTTCTTCAAAGAAATTTATTTTTATAATATAAATAAAAACAATTTCTTAAGTACTTAAGCTTGATTAATATTAAATAATAATAAATTTACAAGATCTAATAATTTAATAATAATAATAAAAAAAAAAAAAAAATTTCTATTTTATCATAATATTAATCTTTATTTGTGCTTAATTCCAGAAATTGTGTTGGTTTTAAAATTTATTCTTTTACTCATGATATTCTCATGAGTTATTTATTCAGTACAATTATTACATATTTCTATTTAATTTTTTTGATTATAATTTAAATATAACTTATATTTTAAAGGTGGAATAAATAGTATGAATGTAAAATTATATATAATTTAATTTAAAATGTTTTAAAAAATTTTTGTGTCAAACAAAATTTTAATGAATATTTAATATTAAATAAAGAAACTCAAATTAAGGGCGAATGTCAAAAACTATCTTCCAATAAGATTTCTGTATTAAAAGGCACACATATAATCACACGCTGGTATAACACCGACTACCTGGTTTAGTGTTTGTGTGTACACACATTATGCAGTATAAAAATTTCCATAAAAAAGCAAAACAGAAGTGAAAAAAAAAACCTAAATTTCGGTTGTATTTTTGAATTTTCCTATCCTTTTGTAGGCCAAGTGTTCTTTCCCATTTTTGAACTCTGTTCGGAATACACATACACAATTCATCAGATTATTTGAATAATAGATTTTTTTTTGTTAACGAACTTGTTAATGGGCCATAACACTAACTTGACAGCCCATAAACAATCTTAAGCTACGGTCATATTCCACATATATTTCTCTAAATAAATGTAACCACTAATCTTAGGCAAGTACATGACTTTTTTTAAATAAAATTAATTCAAATTTTATGATAATACAAGTATGTTATATTTCAATAAAAGATGAAACTCTTCTGAGTGAATATTTCTTCAAAATGTAAATATTACCTATTTTTAGAAGATGTAGTGGTTACGTTTATTTCTTCAAAATATATTTGTGTAATATGATCGTAAGCACAGAAAACAACTTCGGTTATGTAAACTGTATTCTTTTCCAATCAAAAATTAAGTTTACAATATCTCATTACCAGTTCAGGTTAGAATCTGAGGTCATTTCTGCTGAGGTTCAACTTGTAAATATTTTTCTTACTTATAATTATTACTAGTTTAAGTTTCTTAATACAAAGGACATATAAATAATTAAAGTTTATTCTAATGCCCAGTTTTTGACTTCTTATTTAAATGTATTATGCTCTTATCCAAAAAAAAAAAAAAAAAAACGTAGACTTTAAAGTAAAATTTTTAAAAAAATTATATGAAAAATTTTCTTAGCGTCGACATTAAAGTCTACGTTAATTTTTTTGGATAAGGGGTTTAATCTTTAAGTATCATTTGAATACGAATATTAATTTTCAATTTCATAGTTAATTAATACTTCAATGGACATATATTTTTAAGAACTTTTTGTTTTTATAGACAAGAAATGTTTTTGACCATTACTTATTTTTGCTGAAACAGCTTAAAGAAACTCATCTTTCGTTTTATTTTTCACTATTAATTACTTTTTTTCTCTCAACATTGCATCACTGAATGTCGATAACACAGTTGATAATTTCGTACTTTGACGTACTTAAATAGGAATAAACTGCGACTGAAAAATTGAAACTGTATTTAAATACAACTTAAATTTAAATAACAATTAACTAATTGCGTATTTAAATACTGGGCCTAAGTATATTAAAAAGCGTTTTAATATTTTTTACGACTTTATGGAAGAAATTAAAAAAATATTTAAAATTTGAATACCTAGTAGTATAATTTAATTTCTTCACTGTTCTTAAAAAGTACTTGTTTGTTAAATAAATTAAAAAAAAAAAAAATTTTTTTTATAAATTTTAATCCAAAATTATTTTAATTTTACTTTTCAATATTTCTGTAAGCCTTCTCCTTGAAATTCTAGTATATTATTTTATAATATATTCTGAAAACAAATATATTTTCATCAGAGGAAATTCATCATTTTAAAAATGCTTTGTTTCGTTTTGGTTTGTATTTTTTTTTCTTACTTGCGGCTTCTATTCTAAACCTTTCGAAAAAAAAGAATATGCTTAAGAAAACAATTTCAGCCGTTTTAATTCCATTAGATTTAATAGTTTTTTTTCTTTTATATCAAGGTAAGACATTCAATAAACCACATACATAAAATATTTTTAAGTTCTTTATGTCAATTCCTTAAAATTATAAATGTAAATATAAAATAATGTTGTTATACAAATTTTAACACCCCTCAATAAATACTTAAACTAAATAGTATGTTGGTTTCTCTTTTATTTTCATTACAAAAAATGTTCTGTGCAAAGTACACAGAGACTTAATATTTTTAAAAGGACATTTTGTTTTACTGTTTTAATAATTCAAATATTTGTCATTTAGTTTTCATACTTAATATTAATTAATGTCTATTTCTCATAATGTAAACACAGAAAATTGTGTTACAAACAAAAAACAAAATAGGAAAAATGAGTAAAACTAACAATTACTGCTGTTGCAGATGTTTTTGTTAGGCCAACATAAATATTAGTTTTATTATTCTCTTCCTCTACTTCCTTCTATCTTACTCGGGCTACACACAATTGTTTTTCTTTATTTCTTTTTAGCTATTATTTTTATTTATTTAGATTGAGTGGAGACGAAATTATTTGAAAAATGACAAACATTCAGCCACAGAAATATTTGTACAGCAGCTGCTAAAATTCACTTACACTATAGTTGTAGCATATAAAATTAATATTAACAGGCAAACACATACACATACTTAGATACATATAAATACGTAAGCTTTTTAATTCCTAGTTTTTATATGTCTATGCCTGCATGTCATTGTCATAGTGATCTAGTAAATCGTGATGAAATTATTTTGCTTTTGTTTTTTTTTTTTTTAAAGATGCATACAATTAACATAATTAATTAGTTTGTATGGCAATTACTAAAATAATAGCGCAGGCTATAAAATATTTGCTGCTGTAGTCAATTCTCAGCAGAGTTCAGAGCTGTGAAAAAAGTGTTTTAGGAAATTTTATCAAATTTGTTTTTAATTTTTTTTATTACAAAATATACTCTTGTGCTCCATAGTTAATTTTTAATTCAGAAAAGAGGAATAGTTTGTTCATTTAGTTCATTTGATCTTTTGTCTATTTATCACTTGTAGACGTAGTTCATAAATCCATATACCCCAGTGTTGTTGCTCTTAAGGATTTTGGCAGTTTCAGTTTTGAATCATAAAATAAAAACTACCAATGTTTTTGAAAATTTTAAAACACTTCCAGAAAGTTTAGAACCTACAGATTAAATCACTTTTTGATTTTGGTAATTTTCCTGGACAAAATCGGGAATGGTATCTCGGCAAAATGGGGAATGGTAAAAATCACTCAGAAGAAGAGTACTGGGGTATTAGGGAATTTCAACAATTTTTTTAAAAATAATCAAAAAATGTTTCTGAGTAGTTGTGCAATAGATTACAAATCTAGACGACCTCCTCTTTAAAATGATATACGTCCCATCTCGTAATGTTCTATGGTTCATTGGGAAGTTACTTTGGATTATTTTAAAATTTTCATATAAACCAGTGCCGTTGCTCTAAGTGATTTAAGCAACTTGCCAACCAACCATTTCAGATTGTGAGATGAGACACATATCATTTTTAAGAGCAGACTGTATAGATTTGAAATCTACTGCCAAAATACTCAGAAATTACTTTGGACTATTTTTAAATTTTTTTTTAAATTTCCATGAATTTGTACTAATAATATATTCTGAATTAATTAATGATGTAAAACGTATTTGAAAAATACTAAAAAAAAGTAAGTTGTTACATTAAAACGCATTTAATTCAGCATATTTATCTTCACTCACTTGTTAAATTCCATTTTTTTGCATAATACATTTTCCAACAGAATTAAATGGTAGCATTGATAATAATTCCCTTTTTCAGTTTGTTTGTCTTAAATACAAATTTTGTAAAAGAAAAGAACTCACAACCTTGTATATCGTAAAACACATTTGTTCCTTTTTCTCTGTCTTCGTTTAAGTTTAGTTCGTTCGTGCATTTATAGATCCTTGATTTCAAATAAAGAATAAACAGATGAGCTTTGGGATTTTACAAAACTGACCACTTCGTTTAGTGCATAGTTCATAGTTAGTTCGTGTACTATACTTTTAAATCAACTTAATTTAAATAAATGCTTAATGATTATTTAGCTTTAGTCTTGTTTTTTTATAAAATTATTTATTATTTTAAATATTTCGCTTTCCTGTGGAAAGCTTTATAATTTACAATTTTCCTGACGAAGCTTTCCACAGGTAAGCGAAATATTGAAAATAATAAATTATTTTATAAAAAAGCTCAATAACACAGTACAACAGCCAATTTTTTTTTTTTTTTGCCAAAATGTTACAACTAAGAGAAAAAACATCAAGATAAGGAAAATATTTAAAAGGTCATAAAAAAAACTGACACATACGAACGCCAAACCCTTTGAGGGTTTTACTATACTGACCTAGTACCATCACCCTGACTTGGAATTTCTCACCCCCCAGACAATAATCCCAAAAATTTTCCATAGTGTAATCATTAATTATATATAAAATTAAAAGTCTAAATAAATAATTATATAAATTTAAATAAATGCTGTTTCATAATTATTCCCATTGTTCTATTCTTTCACTTGAACTGAACAAACTAGTCTTCATTTACATTATCATTAATTTGTTTCATTTCATTGTTATTCATTTGTTTATTCTTTATATTAAGTGATGATCTAAATGATGATCTAAATGAACGAAAGAACTAAGTGAAAAGGCTAATTAAAGGAATGAGCGTAAGTTTGAAACGTTACTCTCTTGCAAAATACATAGCTACGAATCTTAAAAAATTTAAATTAAAAATAAATTGTAAAACCTTTATTGATTAATTTTTTGAATTTTGTTTCGGTATTATTTGATTTTCATTTTTTTTTTTGTAATTCTTTCATTCTTTCTCACAATAAAAAGTTTTCAATACCATCAAATAGGATAAAGAGCCAAAGATTAACTATTCAGTTTTTAAATTTTTGAACTAAGAAAAAGTCTTCCGAAAATTAATTAATTTTGAAGCACAAGTCTCACAAGACTATAAAGTCAGTCAAAAAAAAAAAAAAAAAGGAGGCTTTTATTAAGAGCCGACTTCTGTTCATAAGAATTTTATAAACTTAAAATCGACTGACTATGATTATGGCCCAGTATCAGTAAATTGATATTTGAACAATTTTTTTTTTTTGTAATTAAGTCGCATTTTTGATTTTATAAATCAAATAAAAGGGAATAATTGCGTTCCTATAAGAGAGCAATTTTTACTTTTATGCTGCACTAAATCGATGTTCCTGATGTTGCTGAAACGACATGTCGTCCGAATTCATTGAGGCTACAAGAATTACGTTATAGCTAAAGGGCCCCACGACAACACGATAACAGCATGCTGGTGCAATCAAGTGATTGCACCATCAAACGCAAACATCTATTACACCAGCATGCTGGCACAATCTTCATTTTTTTTTAAATCGTTTCTAAACAAGGTTGAAATGACTGAATACAAATATTTTTTTAACAACTTTTTCTCTATTTAATTTTTTTTACCATTTTGTTGTGGCATTTAGTTTTTAGGTCACGATTGCAATAATATTCGCTTTTTATTTTCCACTAGTTGACCCGGCAAACGTTGTCTTGCCTTAAAATTTTTATATATTCGATCTTCCTACACTAAAAAATCGTACTCATAGAGTAAAGAACCGTGCGAGACCGGGTAAAATCAGGTAGTAGGCAAATAAGCCAGATACCGACTGTAGCGCTACCTGCCAGGGGGATTTGTAACGTTAAAATTTCCAAGATATTACATACAAACCTTCCTCTTCAATTACTTTATCTATTAAAAAAAACCGCAACAAAATCTGTTGTGTAGTTTTAAAGATTTAGGCATACATAGAGATATAGGGACAAAGAAAGCGACTTTGTTTATAAATACTATGTAGTGAAGTGATAGGCACGGCATCGATTAATAAAGGGTGTCCGAACAAGAACGCAAGATTTAAATTTGGCGCCATTCGAAGTGTCATTGTTTGACATTTGAACAATTGTTATTGTTTGCTAGTAGAAGGTACGAGATTAGTAAAAAATGACCATGGACAGCGAAGGGAGTTCGTTAATTGGGTATTGGAGAGACAACATGAAAATGCTGATTTCAGTGACGAGGCCCATTTCCATCTTGATGGCTTCTTCAATAGGCAGAATTGTCGCATTTGGAGTGAGGAAAATCCTCGAGTGATTCAAGAGAAGCAAATGCATCCTCAACGTGTCACTGTGTGGTGTGGTTTTTGGGCTGGAGGAATCATTGGACCCTTTTTTTATGAAAATGAGGCGGGTCAAGCGCAAACAGTCAATGGTGTTCGGTATCGCGAAATGATAACCAGTTTTTTCTTGCCTTGTGGTTTCAACAAGACGGCGCCACATATCATACAGCCAGAGAAACAATTAAATTGCTGCATCAGTCATTTATTTAAAATTTAAGTCTTGCGTTCTTGTTGGGACACCCTTTATAAATCAAAGAATTTTTCCCAAAAAATTTTTCCAGCGCGTTCATTATCATGTTATCACTTAAAAAATTATGCTTTAAATGATTTAATTTACAATACACGATGCCAGCATGCTGGTGCCATCACACCACAAGCTCATACACGGTCAATCGGCTGGCACAATCACTTGATTGCGTTAGCATGCTGTCGTCGAGTATTGGCCCTTTAAACCATTCAGATTAATTTTTTGAAAAATTTACATTGACTTTGCTTTTCAACAATTTGTGATTCTATTTAGCTAAAAAATTTGAATTTTACTGACTTTGCATGCACTGAAAGAAGTTTGTGCATTAATCCAAATAAAAACATTCGCTATTTTTTAACCAATAATAATTAATTAAATACTAGTAAGCCAATTCCAATGTGTTAATATTCTTTTAAAAAAAGTAAGAGGCGGTAAGAAAAATTTTAGTTAAAAAGCAATTCCAAATGCAAACATCACAACCATCACACACTTTTTAAAAATGGCACTTAGTGCAAGACAAACAATTTACCATTAAAGAGAAAAAGAGAGCAAGAGTAAATTTATTTTAAGCGAGAATGCTGCTCTATAGATAGAATGTGCAGAGCAGTAAACTGAAAACTTAAATGACATTAATAACACATACAGACAAACGACAGAATGTAACTATCTATTGTCATCAAAATTGAATGATTAGACTTGACAGTGATTTTTCAACATTCAAACTAAAGCAAGCATTTAAAAAAATTATTTATTTAGCACCAATTTATTTTTTTATACTTCTTATTTTCAAGCATAAAAGTTTTCTAATTAAATTTATTTATCTTCTTGAAAAAGTGTAATCAGTTTAAAAAAAAAGAAATGAAAATAATTCTAAATAAAAACATGTGGGTTTAAAATTGAAATATATAAAAAAAAAAAAATTTTATAAAAATTTTTCAAATAATCTTGTTTTATTAAGCATAAGAGTTTTGAAAAATATTTTGTGTTTGAACTCAAACAAATTTTACAAAACCACTGGTTGGCTTTTGTTTCATAATTATGTACGTAATTTAACATGAATTTAGACTTGTTTTTTTATATATTTTTTAATTTTCATATACTTTTATATTAAATATTTTGCGAAACTCGTTTGTGTGTGAATATTTTGTGAATGTTTTTAATGACCATGATTGGTTTTTCTAGTTGTGTGTTTTATATGAGTCATAAGCTTTACTCTGTACTTTAATGTTTGCTTTGTTTTATTTTTATTATTAAGAAGTTTTCCAGCCATTAGATACCTATACAGGATTTAATGGAAAATATTATATATTAAAAGCAGTGTTGCCAGTTTAGTAAGTAAGATTAATTTTTTGAAAAATTGACATTGACTTTGCTTTTCAACAATTTGTGATTCTATTTAGCTAAAAATTTGAATTTTGCTAAAAAATTAAAAATTAAATTAAAGGCTTGTTTAGCCGAACGTTGTTGAAAACGTCTTATGTTTTTTTACATATCCAATCAATATTGTTCATTTTATGGTTTTTATTATAAAAAAAAAATGTGACCTTATTAGCAATTCACTTATCATTTTGAAAAAATTTTAAAGAAAACTTTAGTTTTTTTTTAGTTTTTTTGGGTACATGGAATTTGAAATTTTTTATTTATTGATGCAGGTTGTGCCTTGCTTCAAATGAGTTTATTTTACTTTTTTTTTAATTCTAAAGCAAACTCAAAAAGCAACTTTTGATAGAAAATTTAAGCAAATTTTTTTGTAAAAATTAGTGCAGGAAAGGCTGATTTGGCTTACTATGATTGTCTTTTAATATTAAGCAGGAATATTAAAATCATATTTCTAAAATGGTGGTTCTGATTGCAATTCACTGGCCAACTGATTAAAACGTTCTTCAAGGTATACTGAGACAGTTGTCTCATTTCTTATATAAAAAAGACACTTTTCAGTTTCTCTCCTAGTGGCCGGTTCTGTTGGCATTAAGTCTTGTCTAAAATATTGTTTATTAAATTAATAGATCTGCTTAGAAAACTTAAAGTCAAATGGTATGCGTAGCAGCACCTCGACTTGTAACATCAATTTTACATTGCCTTGACTAGTATATGATTAAAAATGCTTGCTGCCTTTCTAATTGATGATTTTAGGCCAACAAAAAAATCATTGAACAATTTTGGAGTTAAAAACTAGAGAATTTAAAAAAAAATATCAATTCAATTGTTACAAAAAAATTAATAAAAAAAGTATTAAAAACAAATTGCATTTAAATGGATTTTGCTCTTTTATAGCAGAGAAAATATAGAAAATAAACAGGCAACTTCTGCTTGTGACATCTAGTTTAAATGTGTGGGAAAATAAATTTTTATGGGGAATAAAAGCAATTGAATGAACTTTTAATTTTTTTTTACACACAAACTTTTTATGTGTGAAAAAATGCTCGTCTAATGATTTATTAGTTTTTTTGCTCACATGAAATATAACGCGACTAAAGAAATATTTTTTTTTATTTACTAATTTTAATTTCATCTTGCCTCCATAAATTCCTGTTAAGATCCTAAGTGTTTTTTGCAGCCGAGCTAAGAAGTTTAGTGGCTTGTATTGCTTAAAAAAGCATTTTAAAAAATTTTAATTTTAATTTCATCTATGAAGCTGCTTTCTTTAGACTGTAAAGTTACCGCACTACCCACCTTTTTTTAAATTCACTAACGTTTCAAGAATTGAATTTTTAATATATTTTGGGGCTAAAATTAAATTAATTTTAAGTCATTTTTGCTAAGAATGCAACAGATTGTTGTCTTACCAAAATACAAACTTTCGTGTAATAAAATTCTACTCATTTTAAAAATTGTGTGGTTAGCCTTTTTTTGGGCTCTTAATGTGAACCATTCGCCTTTTAAAAGAAAATTCTTTTCTTTTACATTATACACACCTCCTTTATTAAATTTGTTATGGAAAATACTTTTCTTTTTTATTTTTCAAAGCTATTACGAAACTATTAACGTAAATATTTTATGGCAAATAGAAAACTATTTTTTTTCCTTTTGCCATTATCGATATTTGTTTTTCATGTTGTATAGAATTTCATAAAAAAAAAAAGAGAAGAACTAATACAATAAAAAAAAAAACATTTTTATAAACATAATAATTTAAAAAACTTTGTTAATAAAAGAAATACTGCCTTCCCTTTTTTTATTTTAGATTTACTTTTCAAACAACATTGACAATGATGCTGAGAGTGATGTGGCACGTAGTGGTGAAACAAAATTTTAAAGTTTTTACAACAATTTACTTTTGAAAAACAAAAGAACAAAAACAAAAAAAGGAAAAGAGAACGAGAACAAGAACGAGAAAGCATTACAATCCCCGCCTGAATTTTTTTTTTTTAACACGTCGTACAACTTTTAACTAACTACAGCTGGTTACTAATACAACTATACTAGATTTTATTACTACTAATACTACAACTACTGATATCATTACAACTACTAACACACATTTAATAAACAGTAAAAAGGAAAATTCACCCTTGTAGCCTTAAAGCATAAACAACAAGTACGCGTTATAATTTCATACATACAAACAAACCCAAATGCTGAATTGCTGAAATGCCATATTGAAGCAGCAAAAAACAAAAGTTAAAGAACGTGTGTGAGACAAAGTTAAAATAAAAGAAAGAAAAACGTTTTATGTTTATGATTGAGAGTCATAAGTATTTGTCAGCATGTGTTGAAGTCTACAAAACTGTAAAATATGTGTTGGCCGGGGTATACGAATTTGTGGCTGCAAAATTATATCAAGTGTAAGTGTGTGAGAGTGCTTTTGTCCGCTATTGAAAAGGATATGAAATTATAAAAGAAAAAAAAAAAAATAACAAGCCATGGCGCCGTTGAAATTATAAGAAAAAAAAAAACAATGCAACTTTGTTTATTACACACACACACACACACACACACACTCATTGGTTGCTCCCACTCTTGCTCCTATTCTAGCTGCTGTATCTGCTTTTATGGCTGCAGTTGCTGTTCTATTTGTTAATGCTGGTGGTCTTACACACTTGCTTACGTCGCTAATATTGTAGACGTGTTATAGTGATTGTTAGAAAGATGTTGACGATATTGTCGTTGATGAAGGTACTACGGTTGTTGCTGGTAACAAGTGATAAAATAATTTGACTTGCTGCCATCAAAGTGTTTTGTGCGCCTGTGTGTATGTGTGTGAGTCAGCTAAAATATACTAAAGAGACGTGAGCTTATTATAAAAATAGCAACTATAACAAAACATTAAATATAAAAAGAAATATACATAAATAATATAAACCAAAAGAAAAGGAAGAAGAATATTTATTAAAAACACAAAGAAATAGCGAAATACTTAAACTTAAGGCCACTTGTATAAAAATGTTGGCGGATTGTGTAAATATCCAGACAATGCACTTTAGCAACATAAACATAAACCATTTAACTATTCAACTTATAGAAACATAATATTTGAAACAATTTTCTAAAAATTTAAAGCAAAACAAGAAACTTAAAAACTCAACTCACTAAAAAGAAAAAAATTTAAAATTAAGCAACAGAAACTTAAATTAAGACACAACATTTCCTTTCATTCGCAAGCACTAAACTATTTAAATTTAAATTCAACAACTAAAAAAAAAAATTATATTAAAATTAAGGCTCACCTGCGATTCTAAACATTTCCAAAGACTTTACCATTTGAACTGTATAAAAACTAAAACTAAAAAAAAAAAAGTAAGATCAAAAGTTGTTTGTATCTACTTCCAAAAAAAAAAAAATTAAAACCAAAACGTGTTCAAAAAAATTTTACCAACAAAAAAATAAAAAGCAGCCACCCAAAACTGAATTATAATTGAACTCCAACAGCCACCAGAAAGCAAAAGATCATAAATTATATAAAAAAGTAAACCAAAATCGGGTATAAAAAAATTTAGTTTTAAAACAATCATTTACTACTAACAAACTAAGCAAAAGTGTTTCATCAAAATTCATAAAAAAAAAAAATTCACCAGCAAATCGTTTTATAGAAACTACAAGTCAAGTATTTATAGCTCTATTGTTGTTGTTGTTGTTGGAGCTGTTATAAATTTAACGTCGCAATGCAAATAACTGTCCCTTTTAGGGCTCTTGTGATTGCCCATTTGTTCTACTGCGTAGCACCAGCTGGAGGTAAGTACAATAAATAAAATTTTATTCTATCAAAACCCACACAAACAAACAAACATAAATAAATTTCAAACAAATATTTCAAAGTAGAAAACAAGTGAATATTTCCAAAATAAAAAAAAAAAGTATTTTAATTTATAGATGGCTGTTATCAAGGCTATTGTTATTTTAACCACTTGCCGCCTATACTGGCCTATAAATTATGCAATTAAAAACATACTCTCTGCTAATAAAAAATCTTATAGAAGGAGTTAATCAAGAAATATAACTTTCAGCTGGCTTAATTATTTTTCTGGTGGAAAAGAAATTTTTTTCCTTTTGTTTACTTAATTTAATAATTAAGCCAGAAACAATAAATTTGGGCTGTAGACAGCTCTAAATTGTGTCTATAAAATTTATGTTTCAGCTTTTACTTTTTTTTTTGGTTAAATTTAAATGAACCTTGAATGAAATGAATTAATTAATTTTTGATTGCTCACCAAATAATTCACTTTACTTGAACTTAATTAACTTTTACGATTTTTTTTTAAGAATTTATTTATGGTTGATAAGCATTTGCTGCAAAATCACAGAGTTTTCAAAACTCTTCAAGAGTGTTTTTACATGTAACAAAAAATACTTGCGTTGTTGAACTTCAACTGCAGCTTTTCAAAAATGAAAAAAAAAATTACTTAAGAGCAACAATTTTCTATCCAGCTAAAATTTAAAGATCTTGAGTTATTTAATAAATAAGAAATTGTGAATAAGAGTCCCACCTAAATGCTTGCAAAGAATTATAGAATATAAAAAAACGATCTATGACATTTATGAGTGTAAAAAAATGGGCCAAATGCTGGCATACCCCTATCCCTTGTTCCATATTTTCAATGATTTTGAGAAATAATTAAGGTTCAATGTCGCTAATGTATTAAATTATCTCTTCCTTTGCTCTTTTTTTTTTTAATATCCCTAAAAAAACAAGTCTAATGGTGTCAAATCATAGAATGATGGTTATCAATTATATCGCTACGGTATGACATAACATGGTCATTGAACTTCTCGCTCAAAAAAAGGCACTGTATGGAAAGTGGCATTATCCTGTTGAAACCGCATATTATACAGGTCCATATCGGCAGTTTCTGGCCACAATAATTTCGATATCATTTCGAGACAGTTGTACACGACGATAAGTCGAAGTTGACGGCTCTTTCTCAAACAGCAGCAATGTTTTTCGCAGAACCAACTGGGTAAGCACGGGTCTTACAGAACCGGCTTATTATAATCTTTGCACAATTTTCCCGATTGTGTTAAAAAAATATCCTGAATTGCATGAAATGCATTTTGATTTGAATGTCAATTTTCGTATAAGTGCAACACGCTTATCAAACAAAGAAATATTAAAATTAAATTGAGCAAAAAACTTGACGTTAAGGTTAACATCGTGGTTGGACCATTCTTTATTATGAAAAAAAAAATTAATAAAAAATAATTTTATTAAAATTTAATCTTTATTCGTGCTTAATTTCAAATTATGTTGCTGTGTAAAATGCTTTATTTTAAGTGATATTCTCGTGGAAAATTTAAAAAAATTGTTTACTTGGTTTACTTGGGAAAGCATATATATATAGCTGTTTCATCAGATGCTACTCTGAATCTTCAGTAGTTTACTGCCAAGTCTTGTTAAACTCCTGCCCAAACATTATACATACCAATCGACCAAATGAGAATTTTAGTCAATAGGCCCACAAAAAGTTTCAAAAAATATAAAAAACTAACAAAGTAGGCATTGAACCAAATAAAGAAAATTTTTCAGCCAACATTACAAAGCAAATAGAAATGTTCTATTTAAAATAATTTTTTGTTTGTGATTTTATTTTATTCCAGCTTTTTAACTAAAAAAATTTACATTTGTAAAAAAGGTATTATTTCACTTAAAAAAAAAAAGTTAGCGTGAGATGGTGACTATTTTAAAGTTTCAAGTATATCAGCTGATATACTGAGTTTTAATATAAAGAAAATATTGTCAATTCATGACTTAAAAATGAAAACAAAATATCACTCTACTCAGCTATATCTACAGCATAGAGAAGAAGAAAAAAAGTAATTTATTTAAATTATTCCTTGTTTTTAGCCCATCTCTTGACTGAAAACTCAAATATTTTTTTGTTCCAGCATTAAACAATTTTGCGCTTTGATACCCGTAAAAAATATAATAAAACTCAACTATAAAAATTGTATGAGTAGGATAAGCAAACTCCTTTTTTTTCAATATATTTTTATATATTTTTTTTATTGATTTATTATCGAATGCATGTACTCGCCTTCTTTTTTACAGGCTGTAGTTCATTCCACCTGCTACATGCACATACAATCACATGCATGTGCAGACTGTTACATTCTTAACAGCCAACATGCTACAGTTTATAGATGGCACAATTTATTATAGTGTTTTAGCCTTTTTAAATAAATGTTGCTAAAGCACCTTTTCATATATAAGTTTAATGTTTATAGCATTTATAAAACAAAGTATAAAAAAA
Organism: Thelaira solivaga; assembly: GCA_947397855.1. Taxonomy (NCBI): domain Eukaryota; kingdom Metazoa; phylum Arthropoda; class Insecta; order Diptera; family Tachinidae; genus Thelaira; species Thelaira solivaga. Next base: position 60,903,177 of record OX377612.1, on the reverse strand, counting down.
AAATTCGAAAAAAGACAGAAAAAGCATGAATGCATAAGAAACTTGCAGAATATTTATTTTCAATATGTAGCAAAGGTGCCTGCTGATATAGATTCTGATGCCTGTTATAAATTTTATTTTGTTCTATGTTGCACTATCGGGTTTATATAACATCAGCTTGTATATTTTTTGTTTGTGTTCTTTACTGTTATACCTTTAACTAAACCCGATACAAAATTTATGTATTTATGATGGACATATAAATATATTTTGCCATGAATATCTTCTTTAATACAAAAGTTATTCTCAGACGAAGAAAACATTTGATAAAATAAAATTAATCTCTATAATATGGCAACTTTAAATGCTTAAAGTAAAATTCATGTTAAAAGTTATGGACAAGAGAAACATGTCTTCTGCTTATCATAAAATTTTTGGTTAAAGGTTGTTTGTAATAATCAAAAACTATTTAGTAATGCTATAATATCCTAAAGAATAGTTACTGTTTAGAAGGTTTAAATGGATTTAAAACCATTAATTTTTAAAAGAGGACATTTAGGTGTCTGCAAAATATTACTACGAAAGTCTTATTTTTCTGTCCTAACTTGTAACATATTTCACATCATTTTTATTTATGAAAAAAAGAAATTGTTAATATAACGAAGGAGATTATAAATTTTATAGTCCAACCGTTCAAACTCTTAACTATAAAACATTTTCATAAGACCTGAATTATTCTAAACATTTATTTCTTTAGGCTTAACAAAAGTGTTTTTGTGTTCTAAAACTGTTTTCGAATGAAACAAAAGCAAATTTTAATGCATTTCTAAAAGTGTTTATTAGAAAATTCAATTTTCTTTATTTGTTTTCTGTATTTGTAGTGGAGAAACTAAAAGTGCATAACTTTAATTGAATTAAATTTCTGACAAATTGTAAAATAAAAATCATTTAAGAATTTAAAAATAAATTCGTATGTACTAGTAAGCAACTTTGCCAACAATTCTCATTTATTTTTCATATATTTACGTTATTAGACTTTTTGTACATCTTCTTTTTTTTAACTGTCTCATAGTAAAGTTTTTATTAAACAAATAAAGAATACTTTTTTATGTATCTTTTTCTAGTACTTAAAGAGTTATAATTTTTAAAGTCAGAGAAAACAACGAAATTTTTACATCAAATGTTTGCTCTACATTTTTATGTAAGAGCTTGTGTATGTATACCACTACATAAATAAAAGTTTACCTTTTTTATTTATATTTTTTTTTATGCCAACATTTTTTTTTAATTTTTTTTTCTTCCTAACTCGCTACAAAATGTAAATTTCATTTAACGTCCTTCGTGGCATCTAACCAGACAGTCACATATGTGAATGTGAAATGTGTTTGTAAGCGTGCTTGCATATTTATCAAAAATATGAAAAATCTACATTTAACAGAATACAAAATTATGCACATACTTCTGCTTACATAAACACTACAAGAAAAATAAGTTTTCGTTGAAATTCTGTTGCAGAAGAAGCAAAAAAGATGAAACCGTGATATGAATTTCTACTTCGCAGAAAATAGTAATCTTTTATTAAAAAGCGTTATGGCTATATAACTAGTTAAAAATGTTGCCAGGAGGTAAATAAAAAATAAGCTACATTTCCCTAAAAAAAATGCTAGAAAAGGCTAGAAAAAAGTGAAAAATCCATAGCTTGCAATTAAAAATTTTGTTAATTTTTTATAAAAAAAACCAAAAAAAAAAACATGAATTATCAAAAACCAAAGAAAATAATGCCGTTTTTCGTATGGCTTCAAATACTTATTAACAAATTCAATTATTTTGCAACTTCAATATTAAAAAATAATATGTAATAATTTCTATTTGGAATTTAAAAGTTTAACAAAATATTAATTTATTTGTGCTTAATTCCAGAAACTGTGTTGGTTTTAAAATTTATTCTTTTACTCATGATATTGTACTGAATAAATAACTCATGATAATATCATGAGTAAAAGAATAAATTTTAAAACCAACACAATTTGTGGAATTAAGCACAAATAAAGATTAATATTTTGTTAAAAAATAATATTTAAAATTGCCTTAAGTAATAATTTATTTTTTGATTTTTAATTCTATTTCTATTCTGATATTGAGTACGATAAAGCACTCAAAAATGATTAACCTCGGCATTATTAAACGGTGGTACTAGATAACTAAATGGAACAATTAATTAATCAATTATGAATAAAGAGAATTTTTATTTTACAAGTTAGAAGCCAAATACTTTTTTTTTACTTATGAAATTACCTTCATTCGACCAATTACATATCAAAATTTACATATCAAAATTTTATCGAAAATATTACTCTAGCTAACTTGGTTTCAGTTTCAGTTTGTTTTCATTTTTGCAAAAAAGGCTAATTCATACATTTTGAAGCTAGATAAGAAAAAAGGCTAAATCTAGTTTCTAAAAGGCTTAAATAGCAATTCTGCTATTAAGCTAAAGTCGGTTCAGATTGAAGCATAAAACTTGATTGACTGTAACAGAAGTTGTAACATCGAATTGAACTAACAAAAGCATTGCTTGGCTAAGAAAATGACTACAGAGACCGCATACTTTCAAAATGGACAGTATTCCCGTTTGAAAGACACTAGACTTAGCCAGAAGACGGTTTGAGAACGTGTTCTGAGAGCAACAAATCTGTATCACTTCAGTTTTTGTGTAGAATGTGCTGTTAGCAGAACTGGGGTATATGGATATTTAAAATTTTTTTTAAAAATAGTCCAAAGTACCTTCTGAATATTTGGGCCATAGATTACAAATCTGAATGATCTCCCCTTTATAATGATATATGACTTATCTCGCAATTTTCTATAATTCGTTCGAAAGTTACTTTGGATTATTTTTAAATTTCAATATACCCCAGTGCTGTTGCTCTAAGTGATTTTAGCAACTTCCCAACGGACCATTAATGACTGTCTAGATTTTTAATCTACCGACTAAATATTTAGAATTGTGGTTCTCAAGCATTTTGATTACTTCCGTTTTGCATTATAAAATAAAAGCTATGAAATTGCACAACTACATAAGAGTGGTTTAATTACAACCATAAATTCATCAAAAATTTTTGTACAAAAAAATATCTGCAAATCGACCGATTGTAATTCTAGTGATTTTCATGAAATATTTTTTAGATAACTGGATCGGTTAATTTACTAAAAAAGGATTTCGAATTATTTTAATTTATTTAGGCATGAAATTGCCAACTAGAGTTACAGTTGAAACTGTTTTCCAAGTAAAGTATTTTTAAATTTTCATTTTAAAATAAAATTTTTGCTTAGATTTCAACGGTGTAGCTATTCAAAAATATTGAAATATAATCGTGCACACACTTGTATTTCTTAATTTGTAGAGATGTATGTTTAGCAAAAATTATAAGATATCATCAGCTTTAATAGCATCAAGCAACTAAATAGGAGCATCTAGAGGCACTCATGTCCGTCTCATCTACATTGAATCATATCATGTAAATTCACAAACACATGAGCAGCATTAATATAACCTTAAGGCAACCAAAAGCAACAGTGCATAATCTAGTATAAATCCAAACACACACACACACACACACACAATTGCATATGCACACATCTACTACACCCTCAGAGCGTGCACAGCCACTACGTTACGTTTAATTTATATAACCATCTGCAAGTGTACATATTTTAAATGTTTGTTGAATATGTGCGCTTGTGTGTTTAACTTTTTATGCAACTGCATATTTGATGTTTTTAAAAAAGACAGAATACAAATTGATGAAAAGGCAAGTGTTGGTTGTGTTGTCATCGCAAACCAGAAAAATGTCCACTAGTAGTTTTTCTTTACTCGTTTTTCTTTTGCTTTTTCTTTTACTAATATGAAAAAGCTGAAAACTAAAATATGCATGCATAGCAGTGCTACATGCTGTACGTATTTTCAGATGTGTATAGAAAAAGAAAAGGCGTATATATACTCGTAAATACACAGCAAATGCATACGCATAGAATGATTTAAGAAAGACAAAATGTTAAAAAATAAAATGACAGTCGGTCGGTCCTTTATTTCGTATTCCAGTAAATATATGAATTCATCTCATACACAAAAACGAGAAAAATATATGTATAAAGCCTGACAACTGTCTAAAATTCTATGGTATTTCAAAATGTCTTTTGTTGATGTGCTAAAAGTCTATTTGACAAACGCAGTGTTAGTGTTCATGTGTTTAAGTTTGCCAAGCTCAGTTAGCTAGTCATAGCTTTGACAGACATACACATAATACATACGTAGTCAGTAAAAAAATAAAAATAACAGAAAAAAATAAAATAAAAAGAGAAAAAATGCATGTTAAAATTGTAGTGTAGAATTTAAAAAAAAACACACACAAAAAGTTGGTCAAGTGGACGTATACGTAATAAATGTATGTTATGCATGCAGACAGTTACTCATACGTTTTCAAGCATTTGATTTGTTTCATAATTCATCAACTGGAAAGGACAGGTATTGAAATGAATCTCTCATTCTTCAATTTAAGTGTATAAAAAATTAATACAAAAAACTAATAATGAAAAAAAGCTGTAAAAAAAAAATAAAACTAATAAAAAATATTATTCCAAAAGGGAAAAGAAAGATCAATGCGTATTGCGAATTGATATTTAAAAAAAATGGGCTTGCTAAAACATTTAACTAAGGTACATATATATTCCTAACATTATCGCTAACTCATTCTTTTTTTTTAAGTGTACTTATGCCACTTACTTAACAGCTTTAGTATAGCATGCACCAAAAGTTTAACCTAAACCCAAGAATTTCTTTAATTAACGTTTAAGTAAAAGATATTTTGTATTTTTTTATTTGATTGTCATATTTATTTTGAACTTGTTTCAGTTACTTGACAATTAGAGCTCTTAAAATGTTTAGAATATTAAAATATTTCGAATATTGTGTGTGTGTGAAAGCTTTAATTTTTAAAGTCGTTTTTGTTAACAAGTTGTGAAAGGACGCCTGGGTTGGCTAACATGATTGTACACGTATAGTGGCTAAAAGTCTTATAGCTCTCCAGCGTTTGTTATCAAAGCACGTTCGTGTTATGCTGTTTTTATTTTATTTTTTTTGCTTAATGTTTATATATTTTTGTTGTTGTTGTTAATTTTGTCACATTTTAAGAATACAACATGGATTTGGTGGCTGATCACATCTACAATTACCCCAACAAACACAAATACTCCCCAACTCTTTTTTTTTTCTTTTTGTTTTACAGCCATAAAACTATAATACAACAACGGTTTACTCAAATACATACCCCTACACATACGTCAGATAAATTGACATTAGAAAGCTAAACGACATTTACTACCACAACTGCGACGCCTGACTATCAAACAGTGATGTCGACGTTGTCATGTACATTTGAAATATTTTTTTAGAGATTGTAAAATTTCATTCGTGCCATAAAAATATTTTTATTATAGTTTTGCTGGTTTTGTCACACTCATATATTTAGTTTGTTTCATTTTGGTCAGCACACTTTTGAAATTAAAGCGAGATTTGTGTAAATAATTTTTTATAGCTGCTTTTTTCTAAAGGAAGAAGTAAAATGCTTAAAGGAAAAATCGTCAATGACATTTTTACGAGCTCTTAAAAAAATTAAGAAAATAAAATGACAGCCAATTTAAAATTTAGCTTGAAACTGATTTTTAATTTTTTCATTCATATACGTTTTATAACGATTGTAAGAAAAGTGTTTAAAAAAGTTTTTCACTCTTTACAGAAACACCTAAAAATCATATTCAATTACATAAATCATAAGTTTCTAACAGAAATAGAAAGTAACACAGAATTCGTAAAACCGAATACGTAATTAATATTTGCGTAATAGAAAAAAAAAATTATTTTCAAAGCGAGCATGAACAAAAGCAAAATATCAAAGAAAAAACTTTAGTTTATGTTTCTTTTAAAAGTCAGAAGAAGAATTGAAAAGGAGGCTTAAGTGATTCTCTTCTCCTAGTCCCTACACAATGCTTGAAAATTATTAAAACGTTAGTAACACTATTAGAAGTCAAAGAGAGCACAAAGCTTAAGGAGTGAAGAGTCAATTCAGTTTATTTTTTTCAAAAAGTTTTGAAGAACTCAAACCAGATTAAAATTTAAATTAATTTTTCGATTTCATGTAAAACATTATCAAGTAAAAAAAATTTTTTTAAAAACATTTTTAAACTAAAACTGATATTAAATTAAATTAAATGAATGTAGGTTATAGGGATGACTTATTTGAGTTATTGGGAATTAAGTTAAGGGGCATTTCACTTGACGTAGAATTTATTTATATTTCTAGTAGGTATGAAAGCAAATACCAATTTTTTTTAATGATGTTTGCTTTCCAAGTTCATTGAAATTTAAATTTTTTTGGAATATCTACATTTTGTAAAACAAAAAAAAAAAAAGTTTTAAAAATAGAATTGATTTTCATTTCCCTTTTTTGATAAAAAAAATTAATTTTGCAAAATTTTAAATATTTTAATTTTGAAACTGGAAAAAATTTTTTTATACCAAAAAATTCCAATTTCATAAAAAATATTCTTGTTTAATAAAGGCTTATTAATGGAAAATTTATTTAATAAGAGTTTATTAAACAAAAATATTTTTTATATGAATTTGTTTTTAAATATTTTTAAATCGTATTGAGCATTAGTTTTTTCTGATTGTTTATTTTAGCTGAACATTGTTTCTTTTGTTTTCATAAACCAGAAACAGGCTCTTCAGTGTATTAAATTTTGAAAACATTCAAAATTCCATAAAAACACTAGGGGTAATTACATCAAATTTGTGGAAATTTGCATTAAGCAAATATGCTGAGCGTATTGAACTAGGTAGTGAGTGTGTCCTTTTTAAATTTCCCAAATTTTTGTTTGCAAACACTAAAATAAATGCCAAAAAATCTGTTAATTTTAATTTTATCTTTTAATTGCATATGAGTTTATTGTTTTCGGTTCATTGACATTTGAGCAAATATGTAGGGTCAGCTAGTTTTAAAATTTTAGATTAATATTAAATGTATTTTAATGAAATTTTTAATGCAAAATTCTATCTAAAGCCCATTTTAAAACAATTAAATTCTCTTTTATTAATGCTTGTATTCAAAGAAAATTAAAGTAGACTTGAAATTGATATTATGACAATTTTTAATGAAAAACTTGCCGTAATTTCTACTTGAAGTAGTTATTAGCCATTTTAAATACCAGCCTAACTCTTTTTCAATGAAAAATAATTTTTTTTTAATAAAAATTCATCAAAACATGTACGTGTATACACTAAAGGACTGCACAATTATATTTGCAAAATACACATCATTACAAACATGTGAAATAATTTACATTTGAAAATGCTTTTAAACCATTTCAAGTATGATTGTGCAGCCCTATAGTGCACACACCCAAAGTTTTGCAAGAAAATTTTAAATTAGTTTTGATTTTATTACTAAAGCCAGAAAAATCATTCAACCCTTAAAATCTTGTTTAGTATAAATGCAATTTGCTTTGATTATAATTGACATTAAAAAGTTTACCTTCATAAAATTTACTTTTATTGGTCGTTAATTCAATTTGCGGTGAAAACTTGTTCAATCTTTAACATTGATGAAATTTACGTGATGCCTTTTAGTAATAAGCGAATAAAAATTTCTAGGGCTATACAGCCGTTTTCCATATTTCTATTTTCTATTAGCATTATTGTTATTTTTGTTTTTTTTTTTTCATAAATGTTTTATTCATTGTGAGATTAACGTATGCTAATTATATTAGTCGCTAGTTTTAATTTAGTTTTTGTTTCTAAATGCAACAATAACAACAACAACAAAATATAGAAAACAAAAAAAAAATCTATTCATTTGCACATACAGTTTCGAAAATATGTGTGTAAGCAGCTCAAACAACTAAACGAAGCGGCTAAGCAAACATTCAAACATGCATAGAAACACATACTCAATCATACAGACAACAACATTGTTTAGCTTTATTGAAATATCCAATGCAAGTCTTCTAACTCAGTCATGCCGCCACATACATTTTTATAAAACACACAGCATTTACTTATTTAGGAAAATGTAAAGAGAGAAAAAAAACTAATTTCAGCCGCTTATTCATGTATATTCAACTAGGCAGTCAGTAAGCCATACATTCATCTATTTAGGTATATATGGATGCCACAATATTACATAAAATTACAATACATTTCTTTTTTTTTTTTTATGTCTCTATTAGTCATGAGAAATGTGTCTGTGTGTGTGTTTATTTGGATGTGCAAAATTTACATTGTGAAATGATTTTCCAACTGATTCTCGTTTTTTGAGTCCTTGGTTGGCTATTAATTAGTCACGAAATTTAATTTCGTTTTGCATTTACAATAAACACAACAACAAAAAATAATTTTAAATTCTTAACCAAAACAAAAAATAAATAAATAAATAAAAATGCTATAAACAACTTCGTTAACGTTTAATTTTAGCTGACATTTTTTTAAAAGATTCTTAATATCACTTGAGTAGAGTTTGATTAACACGAAACTTTACAACTTAAATCTCTGTTAAACTAATTTAAAATTAAAATGAATTTTTTCATTAAGCTTGAGGTCTAATTTTATAAATTTATTTTTATATAGATATTTCGCTCCAACTCAAGCCATTTTAATTAAAAAGAAAAAGGTCGAATAAACTAAAAAATAACTAATTTAAAATTATATACCCTTAACTGTAAATAAAAAAGGATTAAATGAACTGTTATATTTGGATTTTTTTTAAATGATTCAGTGGTAATTCTAGTTAGTTGATGTCCTTACCTTCCCAAAAGTACCGCTGACTCGTAAGTTTTTTTTTTAAGTGGACTTATACCACTTTCAAATATAACAGTTTAAATATAAGTTAGTGATTTTATTAGAAATTTCTAAACCGTACCCTGCACAGTATGTATATACAAATTGCTAAGTCTGTATATCCGTCTTGTTGTTGAAATTAACTTTCTAAAGTCCCTAGCCAACGGGCAGTAAAGCTTAGATTATCAATTTATCAGACAATTCTGTCTTTCAATTGTTATTGAAATTCAGCCAAGTTGGTACATAAATGGCTAAGCAATAAGTCGAAAGCTGCCACTGCCTCTAATTTTGGATTATATTTTGAGTGGGGGTTTATAGTTTTTTTTTTTTTTTTTTTTTTTAACTACAAAACAGACAGAAATGGCAGTCAGAATGTCTTTTCTCTTGCTGAGAAAATGAAATATTTTTTCTGAGACCTCATTAGCTTGAATTTATTTGACTGAAAGTGGAACAAAATTCTACTTTATAAAAGTCTTGAGAGTGTTTGTATTTGTTTTCGATTAATTAATGTGTATTAATGACAAAAATAATCAGTGCTGTTCTGTATTCCGAATCCGAATATTTTATTCGGAATTGTAAAATTCAGGACTTCAAAACTACTCTGTTTTCCATTTTAAGATTTTAAAAATTTTGTTTTTGCTTAAATTTGGGTGGGAAATTATTGGTAGAATTAAAAAAACATAAAAGTTTTCATTTAATAAGAAGAAAAAAATTAGCCAATTCACAAACTGTCGTAAATGGCTAAGTTATAAATTACTACTTAGATAAAATAGTACTGTTGTGGACGGCCTGTCATATTGCCAAAGAATACACTCGCTTAAATGTCAAAAATTATATGTAAATACACCACTTATCTCAATATTTCCTTGTGTTTTCTTCATTTTATTAATTTTTTATTGCATCAATTTAAATTTTGTTTCCAATTTTGAATTCATAAAAATGGGGGGGAAATTATTTTTGTGTCAACAAATAACAGCTGATTAAATAGCACACTAAAAAACACAGGAAACAAAGTAGTAATGTCCTAAATCTCTTTTATATAATAAATACCAACAACATTTTTACGACAGTCATAAATTCAGGACGAATACTACACTTAGGACACTTTAACACACTTTGTGAATTGGCTAAATGTAATTCCACATTTTTACTAATCCGTGTATAATACAGAACATACAAGAATACTAGTTTTTTTTAGCAGCTCTAGTTTTTGAGATTTTGTAAACTATTGTCATTCAGAGTCATTTGCATAAATAAAAAAAACTTATGAAACCATATCTGATAAATAACTTTTGCACCAATGGCAAATTATTTAACTATTTTTAGCTACCACTAGTTTCTTTTTAAATTAATATTTTTAACTTTAATATTTTATTTATTTTTTTTATGTCAAGAACCATAATTTATTATGTAAAGTGTCTTTTTGTTTTCTTTCTTTCACATTAATTATGCTGTAGATTCGATTGTGGGATTTAAATTTAATTTCCGTTTAAAACAGACAATAAATGCCGTTTTTATATGGCGGTATAGAAATGTAAAATATTTACTCACTCGTACAGTAGTTATTAAGGCTTGGAAGGCCTTAAAAAAAATATTTCATTTAATATGCCAAGATGAACAAAATACCACAATTGTGGTTGCTGCTTTAAATACATTAAATAACAAAAAGAAATAACTTTATTTACATATAAAATATATTTTCATTTTAGTTGCCTTAATGTGGGCGAATAACTTAAATTTAATATTTGGTTTTTTTATTTAAAAGTAATAAGTGTTCTAGATAAAGATTTACTTCAGCTACGGTCATGTTAAATAAATAAGCGTAGCCCCTATATCAGCTACATATAAATTTGATTAGTGCAATTAATTATTAAAATACAACATACTTGTTTTTTTATATTATTTGAATTAGTTTTATAAAATACAAGTTTTGTTACGTTATAAAAATATTTGCTAAAAAGTAGTGCTTATTTTTATAAATATTTTTATACTATGAGCAAATGTAATTCACTTCAACTGCGAGTACTACAAGAATGTATTACATTTGCATTTTATATTTAAGTTGAAATACTCGTATTAGACAATAAATTATCAGCAAATAAAGCATGTGATTTTGCCTGAAACCTCCTTAGAATTATTTGATATTTCCCTAAAATATTTATCAAATAAAATTTGGTTGTAAATTATTTCTTTTCCTTTTAGCATATTTTACTCAACTAAAGCTGTTTCATTTGCAATTTATTTTGTTATCAATTAATGAATTTACTTTTGTAAATGCTATTCGAAGTAAAATATATTCGACTGTATTGCATTTTAATTACAATTCTTTTTTAAAAAAGAAATGCAATTAAAATTTGTATTCATATTTCTTAAAATAGAAATGTAATAATTTTCTTTCAAAAGGTAAAATGAAATTACCTTTTTCTTTTTAAATATCTATCGCTTGCAAAATCTAAATATAAAACAAAAATTCATATTTACAACACTTAATAACGAAAACATGCAAATAAGGACTAAGTGGAGCTAAAAAAGAATACTTTAGCTCTAAAACATTGAGAGATATCAGAAAGCAAAATGATGAGTGTTTTCTTTCTTACGTATATATGCACGCAAAAACAAAAAAAATGGTTGAATATGGTCACCGCAAACATAGTTTGTTCTTTACAAAAATTATATTATTAGTTTGAAGCATTTAAACATTATTATGATCCCGATAACCATATCTCTAATTATTCTTAATCATACTATGTTTACCTTCATAGATCAATTATATCATTATCAAAATATTTTTAAAAATATTTTAGCTGAAACCATAATTATGTTTATAGTAAACATAATAATGAGAAAATATGGTTGAATGTAAATTGTTTTTTAATTTGTCTCTTCCTTAACCATATAAATATAAAACCAAATCTTAATCGTTCAAACTCAATTTAGCTTTGTGCCTGAAGTGGTTGAGTAGGGAGTTAATGCTTCTTAACTAAATATTGCAAAGTTCGAATCCTGGTAGAGTCAAATGAAATTAAAAATAAATAAATTGAAACCAGCTGTATTATGTAATAAATAAATACAAATAAAATTAAAAAAAAATTGTATTTATATAAAAAATTGATATTAAAAAATTTTTTTTAAATATTTATATAAAAAAATAATAAAAAAATCTTAGCCCTGGCCGATGGTTTTTTTTTATTTAAAAATATATATGGTTAGATGCAATCATAAGTCTAACCATTTTATTTTTATACCAGAATATGGTTGTCTCAACCATATTTTTTCTTTGCGTGTATACAGCCAAAGCGATAAAGAACAAAAAATGTTCATCTGATTTTAATGCTTTCCCGTGTAGAATTCTGCCATGCAAACCACAATACGAAAAAAAGGAATAGGAAAATCGAGAAAAAACAAGTTTGTCACTACAGTAATGGATTCTTGAAAATTTTTTATCAGTCTAACTTTCTCACTTACAAACACAGTGTAGCTAAGTTATGTTGCTTAAAGTCTTTTTTTTTTATTTATCTAACCTTAATTTTTACATTACTTGCGTTTTAAAGGTACTCACTTCATTTTTTCTCTCTCTCTCTCTAAATTCTTCAGAACTTCTTTCTGCTTACAGAAGTAAGCAATTGAAATGGTTTTGAGGTACTTCTTTGATTAAAGCAGTTTAAAAAAAATTAAAAAAAAAGCATTTAGTTCACTTCATAAAATCTGTTTTTTAAGATAAACAAATTAAATTGGTTTCTTAATGTATGTGTAATAAGAACTAAATATTATACAAAAAATAAAATTATAAAATAAGACCTCAAACTTAATAAAATAGCCATATTAACTAAATACAAAACAATATATCATTCATACATACGGAGAACAAATTTTAAGGAATTAATAATTTAAACTTCACCTGACACAATCAAATTTTTTTTAAAGTTGTAATCACCAATAACACTGAGTAATATTCACTTTTATTTAATATTATTTTTGTTTACATCATTAAGTTTTTATAGTCAATGCTAACACAACAGAATTTTTCTTAAACAACAAATTTGATTATCACAACCAAAGCTATTTTCTTGGTATTATACGCTTCATTTCCTGTTACCCATTCAATTTAAATTTTTTGCTGAAAAATAGTTTTTCGCAAAACATACAATTTTCTTATTGAATTCATAAACTTGTTTATTAAAACTCAGTCCTCTAATAAATATTTTAGTACTTATTGTTTTGTTACAATCTATTACTAAATAACAATAAAGTTTGTTTTTCTTAATATTTCAGCAAACAAAATTGTATCAGTTTTTGTTTTGTTAACTGAGTAAACAATATGAACTGACAAGCAATAAATTCTTTTCATTTTTATCCCAAAAAATATTGATAAAAACTACAACTGAAAATAAAATAATACCTTACAAACTTTAAAGAAAAAACTAAAAAAAAAACGGAAGAAATGAAATTCGTGAGAGGTATGTACAACCCAATAAAGAAAACAGAAATAATAAACTAAGAAAACAACAGACATAAAGAGAAAAACAGTGACTGCTAAAAAGCTAACTAATATTTAATATTTATTAAGTAAACTTAAGTACGAGTATTGTTGGTATAGAAAAAAAAGGCCAAACAAGTGAATTTCTTTTATATTAAATACTACATACGAGGATGTCTCAAAATTAATTTCAGGGCGTTAGGGAGAAAATTATTTTTGTCAGGTTTCGGTTGACGTCTCGTCTAAGTTTTAACTTGGAGGCTTTGCACAATTTAAGCTGTAGAATAAAATTAGTAAAGCGAAAAATATTAAAAAAAAAATACAATAAGAATTTTTAACATAAAATAAAACAATAAAAAGAATTTAAATTCTCAAATCAAGGGAAGTAAATAGATTTTGGTTAAAAAAACAGTTGAAAATTAGAAATCTTTGCCTTTCTAATTCTTGATTAAGAATAAAGAGTCAAGCCTGTCATTTTGCTGATAATACTTACATTCGGACTCTGTCATATCAATTTGCAAAAAGTTTCTTAAAGAATTTTAATTTTTATATTCGATATCAGTGACTTTAGATACATTCGAGCTATACTCTTTTCTTTTCTGTAAAAGGTTTCTTCACGTCTAATAATTCCTTTTGAACATTTTTTATTTTGTCTGTGACCACCATAAGGAAAACTCAAATTTTCTACTACAAGTGAATTTTAAATCTGAAGACATTGGCCTGTAATCATAGTCACACTAAGGTCGGTATGTTTTTAAATTTATATCAAATTCATAAAATTCTTAATTGCAAAAATCAGCTTTTAATAAAAGAATAATTTTTTTTTGTGACTATGATTATGGCCCTTCAACTGTAAAGAGTTTTATAAATGATTTTCGAAATTTTCTAAATAAAAAATTAACGTAGACTTTAAAGTCAAGGTTATCGTAATATGTTATATAATTTTTTCATAAATTTTACTTGAAAGTCTATGTAATTTTTTTTTTCTTTAAGTATTTATTAAAAATAAAACAACAGACTTAAGAAACATGCATAGGTTTCTTGCTCTTCTTGCGACTTCAATAGGAATAACTTAAAAGACTTAGACAACAAACTTTATTTGTCAATTAATATAATTTTTCGTTGCATACTTTTTTTGAAAATGTATTACTTGCGTTACAGAGCCTATAGCATTTCTCATTTTCTTAAAAAAAAAGGAAATGATAAAGTTTTATAAAATATACACCCCCTAAAAAATTAACGTAGACTTTAATGTCAACGTTAACGAAATTTTTCATATAATTTTTAAAAAAATTTACTTTAAAGTCTACGTTAATTTTTTTTTTTTGGATAAGAGCAATAATGTTTTGAAATTAAATTACAAAAAAAAAAAAAAAAAAAAAAAAAAAAATAAAACGAAAATGTATTATAAATGTGTGATTTTCAGAACAAAAATGTGTCGAAATTGACACAAAAAGCTTAAAAGAACTCCCTCGACATTTTCAGTTCTTCCCTCGAATTTACTAACCTTTTTAGCTACACATACTCGTATGTACAGTTGCACGGCTTTCATGGCTTTGTAACGGAAAGTACTTAATAAAAATCGTGTTCACATATACCACTATAATTTGCTATATATATAATATAGCAACAACAACAATACTAGTATTTTTCGTCTCACTAGAAAATAATAAAAAATTATATTTGAACACTTGCTGCCCAAAAAAAAAAAATAATAATAAAACTAAGTAAGACAGAAAAAAAAAACAAACAAAATAATAAAAGAAAGAGAGAAAAAAATTTTATTTTTAACAAAATTTGTTGAACAGTTTGGGTTTCCTTTGATTTATAACATCGATTTCCTATCAAGTGTTTTTATATTTCTTAAAAAACACAGCAGAGAACTTTGAACACAAAATAATAAACAACAAACAACTCAAAATATTACAAGACGAAAATAGATGACTGAAAATAAGAACTACAAAAGAAAAAAAAAATATTTTATACAAAAATATTTTGTTATATAATAAAAGTAACTAAACAAGAAAATGATATAAAAAATGTACACAATCAATACAAAAAGATAAATTTCCTCTCTTTCATTTAGTTTATTGGGATGAAACTTAAAACCATTTGGCGACGGGAGAATTGCCGTAACAATGCCTTTAAATAAAAAAGATTTTAAATTGAAATTAATATTTTATTTGTTACATGTTAAATGCGAAATACAGAGAAAATAAATTATAATTTTAAAATAAATATAAATTATTTAAGACAATCTTTTAATAATTTTTTCTATACAGAGCGTAATTTATATTTTTGCGTATCTTTAGATCATTTGCTGACATACTATTTTGAGCAAAGAGAAACCTTTCGCTGAAGCCTAAGACGCTTATAGCTAAACTAAATTACCTCAAGGAACACATGATTTGACACTATTATTTGATTTTGCAAAATGTCTATTATTTGCCGACGATTTAAAATTGTTTGCTAAAATTTCTCATTCTTATGATTGTAATATAAGCTGTCAGGTTGGTGTTCTGTAAACCAAATAAAGATTAGTATACCTAAATGTTGTATAGTATCATATTCACATATTTTAAACCCTTTTATTTTTGATTACACTATTTGTAGTTCCTCACTTAAACGGGTAGTTGAAGTAAAAGATTTAAGAGTTATCTTTGACCATAAATTGAGCTTTTCGAGTCACGTAGATTATATAGTTCCTAAAACTTTTAGTATGTTAGGTTTTATTAAAAGAAATTATGTCAAGTTTAGAGATGTTTACACTTTGAAATCATTGTATACGAGTATATCTTTAGTAAGTACTGTTTGATTGTATGGAATCCGTATTATGCATGCCATTCAGATTGTATTGAACGTGTTCAAAAACTGCTTACCAGAACTGCTTTAAAGTGAATATGGCCTTATGAACTACCATCGTACAACATCAGAAGAAAATTACTTGGTCTTCAGTTGTTAAGCGATCGGAGATCTTATTTGGATTTAATGTTTGCTTATAATGTTATACCTGGGTATATAAACTGTCCTGAAATAATAGACTTTTTTCTTAATATTGCCCTCCAAGAGTTTTGCGAAATAATCGTATGTTTGAGGAAAGTATTCATAAATTTAATTACTGCATAAGTTACTTTTATTTAAATATTATTATTAGGTATTTAGTAATCTGTAAGAATTTTATTCTGTAGATGAAATGAATAAATAAGTAAATAAATAATACTTTTAGTGTTTTTCCTACTAATACAAAATGCTGACATTTACAAAGTTTTATATACCGTATTTGAGACATTAGCTGAGAAAATAACAGCAACAAAAATATACCTAAGAAGCGTTATTATGTTTCTAGCAGGTGCTGTCCAGTACAACCAGAATCTGTTTTTAGAATTTGAAAAAAAAACTCAAAATCACGATTGTTCGTACCTTTAAGCACTTATATTTAAACCAATAACTTAGTTGAATATTAATGGATTTTAAAATTCTCATCGGATTTAGAAAGAAAACATTAAGGCCGTTTGAATTTTGTATATAAGCTTGAAAACTATGTGCGTATTTCTCCAAAAACCAATTTTTTTTTTTAATTTGTTAAAAAATTTTCAAAATTGGAGACGTTTTTACACAGTATTTTTTTAATTGAACGTACAATTTTTGAATTAATTTTCAAAATATATTTATTTATAAGTAAAACCCGCTTCTTTTTTAAATTCGTTAAAAATTTATTAATTTTTTTTATTAAAATTTTATGTTACCAGAAATAAAATTGTTGTCCTTTCCACTCAAAAATATTTTGTTGGGCAGTTTTTTTTTTTAAACTCAGCATCATCATTAATATCCTGAAATCATTTTTATTTATTTTTTTTATTTCTTGGTGAAAATGTTTGATTTGATGTTTATCGGTGAGCTACAGTAAATGAACTTTTATGAACACATTCATTAATAACCGTGACATAGACGTCGCTTCTGTGATTACCAAAAAAGTTATCTCTCCATGCGCGTTTTTTAACGTAACTTAGGTTACTCATTAAGTTATCATCTCTCTTAATTTTTAAAATTTGAGGTCCCTCATAATAGATAAATACGATAAAAGAGTATTAGATTTGGAAAGAAAGCCATAAATAGCTACTTTTGTTTTGGTTTCATTTAATTTTGGGAACACCGATTTAAGATGGCAAAGAGCTTTGCCGTTTACATCAAACTTTTTTTACGAATTGTTTTATGTAGCCTAACTTTAGATGCAGTGGTAGCAAAATAACGTCCCCAAATTTTACTAATGGGGCGTTTAAAAGTTTTGCAAGGTTCACCTTACACACTTTGCAAACATTTATTTTGTTATTACTGACTGCATGTAAAATTAGGCTTCATGATACAATTTGTAAAAAAAATTTATCTAAACGGTGAAGCTTTTTGTTTCATTCAAGCTGTCCTTGTGAATGTCATAGTCGTGCACCAAATCACTAGTCAGTTGCATTATTAGGCAGAAAAAAACATTCTTAAACTTGTGTTTAAATTTTTTTGTAAAACAAACATTTTTTTTTAATAAACTAACTTTACAAATGCTTAAAATAGTGAATTACATTTAGAATGTTGCACGTGTATAAATTACCTCTCTCACTTTTCAATCTTGGCAAACATTAGAACAAACAAAATCTACTAATAACGCAAAAACAGAAAAATTAAGTAAAGCATTTTGTTAAAAAAGCTAGAAGAAATAGTGATGTATGTATGTATGTAAGTTTATCATTTCGTTGTTTAAACACATGTTGACAAAAAGGATAAATACTCCCTTAAGCACACAAACTGTTATTGTTAAGTGCAACAACAACTATTTTTTTGTCAACATTACAATCCCTTTTTCTGTCTTATATTCTTAGCAAAACTCCTTAAGAAACAAACATAGAGAAAAAGTGTTTTTGTAAACAAAATGTAAGCAGAAAATAAAAATGCTGTAACAATAAAACAATAAAAACAAAAACTTCAATAGCTTTCAAAATACTCTGCCACATTTAGAAAGTATTTTTAGTTTTTATTTCTATTTTTATTTCTGAAAACTATTCAGTTTGTCATGTCATAGTGGTAGGTAAAATATAAAAAATTTTTTTTTTTTTTGTGAAATACTGGGGTGCTAATGTGTTAATCGGCATATAATTGTTTTAATACGTTCCAAATAATCAAATGACTTGTATAAATATTTTCAAATTTTTAGCTGAGTAGCATGTTGTTGTGAAGATATAGATGAATTAAGAAGACCGAAAATGTTTTTTTTTTTTCCAAAGTAACTTATAAGTATTTGGGCAGTAGGTTACCAATCTAAACGACCTCCGCTAAACTACTAATAAAAATATAGTGACGTAAGACGTATAAATATGCCATTACTACTGAAAATATATTTACAAATACTAAAAAACTTCATTGGTTACGTTAAAACATATTTAGCTCGGCATATTTATTTTCACTCCTTTAATTTTTTCTTTGGTTTTGATATTTTAGAAGGCTGTGGAAAGTGAAAAATATTAATATTTAGCTAAAACAGTGAAGGGTATATAAGACTCGGCCCAGCCGAATTTAAATTGTTTCTAAATAAATTTCTTTCAATTGTTGTTGTTGAAGTATTAAAAACAATCAGCGAGAAAAGCTTTTTTTCTATGGCTTTGTACTCGTATGCACCTACAGAGAAATTCTTTTTTTTTTTTTTATCTTCTTTATATACACACAAACACATTCACACATAAATGCTTGTATGAATAAATATTTTAAGAACTTTGTGCAGATTGTGCATGCATGTTCAAAGATATAAATCTTTATTTAAGGACTATTAAACGAACACTTACACTGCTGTTCATTTGATTAAGTGACACACATATATTTTTTGTGAATGTTTTAGCTGGACGGTTTATCTTTTAAAATATATTAAAAAGATTAACAAATGTTAATGTATTAAATAGAATATAATAAAAAAGAAATATAACAGGGGAGGAATTTATAAAAAAAAAACTTCAACTTAGATTTTTCACCATTTTTTAGAAGCAAACGTTGCTGGCTCTAATATGGAGGCTTTTATATCAGTGACAGTTGCTGTAACCCTCAAGAGTGTTCATCCGGAAAACAACTTCGGTTGTGAGAACTAAATTTGTGATAATAAAATTTTTCAATAGCAACAAGAATTCAATAATACAGGCCAAAAATTAGTTCTGTTAAAAATATTTCGAGGTGTAACACCAAATTACTATTTTCAAGATTATAAAAATTCAATTATCACAATTAAATTTTTGATTAAAAACAAATTTAGTTCTTTGTTTTCTGTATGTAGGGTATGAAACAGAGTCGACCGTTACTAACCATTGAGAGACAGTATAAGTAGACAACAATGGAAGAACAGTCAGTACAAAAGTAGCTAAGATACTGAGAGGACAATAAACAATTTAATAATTTGAATAAAAATAATTATGCTACAGTAGTATTAGAAGCGGTATTCTTGATTACTATTAGAGAAAGGCGGATACTAAATAGCAGAGTCTAGAAACGTGTAAGATTACGAGGGTAAGCAATCTGCTCAGCTGGTGATGAGGAATAGATAGGAAATTTCCAGACTGGTGGCTGTAATAACTGGTCACTACACGATCGGCAAGGGCTTTTACCTTCTTATGCTTTTGATACACAAATTTCTCGGTGCACATCTAATGGCCGGACAACTTGATATATCGGGAATAAGATTAGGAAACCTTCCCAGATATCTGAATGCCGCAGGGTAGATCTAATTTACTTTACAGCTACTTAGTCTTGACTAATAGGTAGTACAAAATGGAATCTTAAGATTCTCATTGAAGGCCATTAGGCTGCCATGTAAGCCAACCAAAAAATTCTGACAAACTTACTTTACATTTTAGCTGTACCACTCAAAAAAAGAATTGTGCTTAGCATATCTTAAAGGATCTACTAGATAATCAACTACAAATTGGATTTTATCAAAAAAAAAAATAAAAATTTAAGAGAAGTTATATTTAGGGCCTTAATTGGCCTTAATGGTTGCTAAGAAAAAAGTTTATTTAATGCTAAGATCAGTTTGTATTAATTTTTTTTTCTTTAAAATATTTTTTCCAACTAAAAATTGCTAACTTGGTGGAGCTGTTCTCGACTTTTGCACTTCAATTTAAAATCTTTTTAGGGATTTACTGATTTATGTAGATTAATATTCCAAATATTAGGAGACCTAAGCAGAGTTAATCTTAGTCTTGGATTGTACTTGGGATCTTAAACATCGCTGTGATGATAATAATGCTACGAAATCACATCTAAAGTAAATTAAAACAGTTTTTTAATGTTTTAAGTCTTTACAAACGAAATAATTTATGTGATACTAATCAAATTCGTTTGAGTGTCTTTTTTTACTGGGACTTTTTACTGGTAAAAGACAAAAGGAACAATAAAGAAAAAAATTTTGAAAATCTAAAGCATTTTATTGTTGAAAGCAATAGTTTCAGATTTATTTTTTTTAGTTCTTTTTATTTTTATTTAATACGTAAGTACGCTAGTTTTTATTTAATAAATCTGTTGTTATCGAAATAAAGTGTTTGAGAAATCTGGGAATAATAGTTTTTCCTTTCACTATATTTGTTTTTTTTTTTTAAATATCAGGAATCGCTGAATGGATTAGAGAAGCAAAACGCTTTATTTAAGATAGTTTTAGCACTCAGCAAAAGTGGTCTCAGACTCCTAATCAAATGGCTTAGCAGGCATTGTTGGGGCCTTTGATACACCAATCAGTGTGGGTTCATTTACTTTGGGCTTGTTTAGCAAACGAAATTTTTTCAATTTTAATTTTGTTTAAAAAGTAGATGTAACAGTGGTCGGCCTAAAAACATATATCAAGCTTTCTTAAAGTATGAAGAACGCGTATACCAAATTTCTGAGAAATCTATTGAAAAATAAATTATTAATAAATTCATCGAAAATTGTTTTATTTAAAAGTCGACATAAAAGTGCGGAGTAGATGTTCTAAAAGTAGCTTCTGTGTTATGCTAATGTAAATTTTGATTAAAATCCATTCAAGAGTAACAAACATCTAAACGTCTTTTCGAGTTTTTAATATTAGAAAGGATAATTATCTTGAATTTAAAATTTTCTAAATTAATATGACTATTTTATTAAGCTTGATATTTTATTTAAAAAAAAAAATTTTTTGTAATAATTTCTATTTGGAATTTTAAAGTTTAACAAAATATTAATCTTTATTTGTGCTTAATTCCAGAAATTGTGTTAGTTTTTAAATTTATTCTTTTACTCCCAACCCTATGTTTTTCTTATTATTTTTTATAATTTTTTATATTTGTTTTTTATATAGTCTTTAATTACATTCAGTAATACCCAGCTGGCATTTGAATGTAAAAGAGAAGAGAAGAATAAAAATAGAATATTTCAATTTTAAAATGTTGGTTGGGAAATTTATTTATTTATTCAGTTCAATGCTTACTGAGTTTTTTGTTTGAATATTTAAATCTTTTTGTAACTATTGACAAATAATTCTTATTTATTCAATTGCTTTTACAATATAAAGGTTCTAATGTTGGCAAGAAATGTTGGGAGTAATCTACTGAGGCTTCAGAGTAGTGTCTGATGAAATGGTCCATATAAATACTGAATGAAAAACTCATGAGAATATCATATGTAAAAGAATAAATTTAAAAACCAACATAATTTCAGGAATTAAGCACAAATAAAGATTAATATTTTGTTAAAAAATTTATTTTTATATAGATATTTCGCACCAATTTGTGTAAAATAAAAATAATATAATTATATCCTGAAAAAGCTGCACAAATTGGAGCGAAATATCGATTTAAAAATAAATTTTTTAAAAATAAACATTAAGCTTAATAAAAGAGTCATATTATTTAAAAGAAAAAGGTCAAATGAAACTAATAAAAAAATTTTCTAAATTTTGTAACAAAAAAAAATTCTGTTATCACTTGTACGTTATATGTAAAACTAGTAATTTCATTTAAAATCAATGTAGGTACAGCTTGAAGGATATATCAACTAGAAGTTTTAAATTTTTTTTTTTTTTTTTTTGCTTTTTTATAAAATTGTTCAGATGTCATTAAAATATTTAGAGCAAACTAAAAAAAAAAAAAAAACAAAGTGCAATTTTCAAATCAGAGCTCCAAAATATTTTAGCAAACAGTTTTATCGTGGAAATTAATTTTTTTATAACAAAAAAAAGTTGCTTAATTTATATTTTTTTAAATTTTTTTTGGTATTTAACAATGAGAGTTACGAGTAAACTAAATAATATAATATTTTTGTTATTAGTAAGGAAGGACACACTGCAATCTTTAAGTTCTTTTATTTAAAAATTAATTTGTAACATAATTTTCTTGTTGTTTTTTAAAACCAAAAAAAATATATATTGTATTAAAAACAATAATAATAGTATTGTTTAATTTTATGTTTTTGTTTTTTCATGATGTATGTAGTCTTTTTTTCTGTTTTTGTAATAATTAAAATAAAAAAATTACATATTTTTTTTGACGCAAATATACACACATAAATATATGCACTTACATTACACATTCATTTGCCTACCAAAAGAAGGGAAAAAAAACTTGGTTAAAAGAGTATGCAACATGGCTGTTTGCAAATGTTTATAATTGTAAGCTTGAGGCATATATTCACTGGTTTCATACACTTCATGTATTCGTTTTTAGTAGTTTTCTTCTTGTACTCATTGCTGTTTTAGTTTTGCAGTATAAAAAAAAAGAAATAAATAAATAAAAGAGAAAAAAGAAAACAGGGCCAAGGCAGTTTTTATATTTTTTTTCCTTTATTTTCTTTTAGTTTTTATGTGTTTTTTTTTCTATATTATGCTGCTGCAGTTTATAAAAAAAAGAGCGCTAAGAGTAGATGGAATTGCATTTTAGCCCAGCTCAACTCGACTTAAAACAGAAAGCAACTTTAGTAATGCCATGTTCACACTAAGTTCTTAAACATGTTCAAGCAAAATGTTTTAAATACCAAACACAGCCATTCACGCTACATATGAACATGTATGTCAGCTGATTTTATTTACTTATATTAGTTCAAAACTTGCCAGTCTTTAATTATAAGCCTTCCCTTAAAATTAAATTTACAAGTGTGCTCACCAAAAAAAAATTAACTTTGACGTGGCGTAATCCAAAATATTACAAACCAAAAACTTGGCAAGCATTCGAATGCAAGTCTGTTATTTAAGTGTTTAATAGTCCAACTTTAATTGGACCGGCAAGCGGAGCGTTTTTTAGCCACCTCTATATAAATCATCTTGATTAAAAAAACCCTCTAAACCAAACGAAACCAGATTTAAAGACTTTAAATTAAAAAAAAAATAACTTTAACGTCATTACTGGTCTAAAATAAAATAAAAACAATTATTTTGCAGCCAACTTCACCACAAAACGTGCTGTCAAATTTAGATTTACCAATTACTCAGCGTTGCCACCGCGCTATTTTGGTAAGTTCCATACATTTTGTACAATCATGAAAATTTTTGAAAGATACAAAACATTTTCCCCTTTACTTTAGGTATGACTGTGTGTGAACGTGGTGTAAAACATAATTTTTACGTTGAGGCTGGTGTGTCGCTGCTTACAACATCCCTTTTTTCCACTTGGTTGCATAAAATACATATTTTTCTCTTACTTTTGTGTATTATTATTTTAAAATTTTTTTAGGCCATTTTTTTAAAGCTTTAGTCTACACTAAAAATACGTTTGAGAGATTTTTTTAAAAGGGTTTGTTTGCAAAGGAAACAAATATTTTAAAAAGGTTTTTTACTTAAAATAAAAATTTTTTAGAATAAAATATTTCCTGCCAAAGCTGGTGTTATTCAATTTTAGCTTATTTTAAATTTTAACGGTACAAGAAGGAAAATAACAAGAGAACAAAGCATTATGGTGGTCCCATAATCATCATTTGTAAATGTGTTTTTATATAAAAATTTAGTATTGTAAACTTTACAAGGGTGTCTTTAGCTTCAAAGCTTAAATGTGTTTAATAAAAAACCATAAAATAACGTTTCCACTTCAGTACATTTTTCCACATGAATTTAAATGTAACTTATGTTTAGTTTTTGCTAGTACCTTCTACATCTTCAGCAAATCTCTAGAGAAGCAAAATTAAACCAGAGAAAAAATGACACCATACGTATCGAAATGACCCCAAACAATGTCAATACTGTATCAAGCACGTTTATTTTCACTTTGACAAAGCATTATTGACAACATAGAGTCGAATTGACATCATACTATTGTTGAAGTGACCAGTGATACCATACGCTTGTTGAAACGACAACATTTGTTAATAAGTAGAAAATGTGACAACATATTTTTGACAATTGCACAGTATTCGGTGAGTTGTCAAAAAACTAAAATCTCAGATTTTGTTTAAGTTGACAACCAGGGTGTCCAGGAGCTAGAAAAAAACTATATTTCCATAAAAAAAGGTTTAAATGGCAATGATGGTGACAACCAACCGTTGTCCATTTGTACACGTGAGTTAAAAAATTGAAAACACTCGTTGTTAATAAAATAGACAAGGGGATAGTGTCAAAACGACCACAAGAGATTTTTGGCTCAGTGTAAAATAATATTCTCATCATCTTCACACTAGGCTTTAAGATCTATTGGGCAGCCCAGTTACCGACTACTATACGAGACTTCTTTCTGTAGGAATAATCATGCTTAGGTTTACTGAGAACAATGACCTACTGCTTAAGCAGCTCATTCTGTATCTCGCACAAAACATGTTCCCACGTTTCTCGTCCTTCCCACCAGAAACAACAGGAATTGTTTTGTAGCATACCGATTGTACTCATGTGATAGCCTGCTAGCAGCTCAGTTTTATGTCATTTCTTCTAATAACATTCTTAACATCATAGTAAGTAAGTAAGCCAGGTGATATTAAGACACCAGCTGAATGCTGCATGATTGATGCCTTCCCTCCTGTCAAAAGTTAAGAAACAAAAATGTGTTAAAAAGAGATCAAAAACGGATACAAAATTGTCGTTTCGTTGATTTCAACCACCGGAATTAATTTCTGAGAAGAGGGCAATCAAAAGCAATAACAAAATGTTTGGACAAAAATAATGTTGTTATTTTTGTATTCTTGAAGTCACCATGTTTTATAACAAAATAATTTGAGATTAATTTCTTTTAAAAAAAAAATTTTTAAGCGAATACATGCATTCCCAGGAAATTTTAAAATTGTCTTTAGATCTACTTTAGCTTTAGAGGATTTCTATAAGGAAAAATCAGTTTAAGTAGCAAAAAACAAAAAACTTTTTGTATTAAGAATGCCAAAACTTGATGTTTTATGTGGATTTCTGATTATTTTCCTATTTTAATTACATTTAACAAGATAAAGCGTTTACAAAACTGCTGTACTAAAACCCTAATCAAAACCGACAAAAAAAAACAGGACATTTATTCACTTTTAAATTAAAAAAAAAAAAAAATAATAAAAAAAAAAAAAAACTATTTCTACCATTTAGTATATGCTGAAAATAAAAATAAAAAAACAAAACAAACGAACTACTTTCAGCCAGTTTGTTAAATAAAAAAAAAAAAAAAAATATTAAAAAAATCAGTCGGTGAATGATTAAGGTCAACTTTACTGTAAATCAAATAGCTAAAGGCACTAAGAAAACTCCTTTCTTTTTAATTAACAAATTTTACAATTTCAGTAATAATTAAAAAAAATATTTTTGGAGAAAAAACAAGTTTATTTAACTGGTAGATCTATAATTAATTTCATTCTACACAAAAAACTCTTGAAGCCAAAAAAGCGTTATTGTAATTTTAAAGGTTTCTATACGAAATTGGATTTATTTTGTAATTTTCGTAGTGTGAATAATTTTTCCATAGAAAATTAAAGAAAATTATTATCATCACTATGGGCTATAATCGCACCGGGACCTTTAAGATCTATTGTAAAGAAAGAAAATTATACTTTTCCCCTTCTGTTTTACTCTACTCGAACTCAAAAAGTAAAAAGCGGGGTGAAACGTGTACATAAGGGAACATAAAATAATGGATCAAAAACATTAATAATTTTATTGGTGAAATTTTAATGAGTTCATTCATTAGATTAATTGAAAAATTTAAAGAATAAATAAGTAACAATAATTTAGCTAATTAAGAAATTTCTTTCAATAGTGAAACTAATTTTGTTTTTCTTATGAATGAATTATTTTTACGAAATATTAATCTGAGAAACTTTCATTTGAAAATATTATCAACAAGTTCTTAGAAAAAGAATTGTAAAAATTTTTAAAATTAGGGTCATAAGGAATGATTCATAAATCTTATGCTTGCCAAATAAAATCCTAAAAATGGAAATTGTTTTTAACATTTTTGTTTACTTTAATTTTCTTTTACTTTTTCTTTAATTTCTAAAATTTATTGTACTAAAATTTTTATGATAAAAACAATAAAATACATAAATTAATATTTGGCCATAATTTTCTAAAATTAAGTCCATCTTTAAGTTTGTAAAAGAAGAGACCACAAAACTAAATGCTGCTGCGCTAAGCCAAAAAGTTACTATTTATTTTTTATATAATACAGAAGCTCTTAATGCAATATTAAAACAGTTTGAAGGTTAATTTCTCAACATTTATCAGTTTCAAAACAAAACAAAACAAAAAATCTTTAGCAACAGCCAGAAAATATAAAAACAATAAAGCAAAAGAGTAACAGGGAAGTGAAGAAAGTATGTAGATGCTTAAAACTAATGACTATTTATCATATAAACTTGAAAAAAGAAACAAACTAAAAATATAAAAAAAAAAAATAGGAAAACTTTAGTAAGTACAAAACCAGCAACGGAAAACCAATGATGGAGAGTGTAAAGTTTAATAGAAAACATCATAATTTACAATCATTTGTATAATTTATACAAGACACAGAAAACCAAGGGAAAACTAATAGAAGATGTAAAAAAACAAGTGGCTGTAACCTTAGAGATTTTCTTATTTAACGTTTACAAATTGAAGAATTTTTTTTACTTGTTTCCTTTCACTATCCTCCTCTCTCCCTCTCTTTTTTTGGTACACTACAAGCCTTGAAAACTGAAATCGAGTTTAGCTTTTTTAGATAAGAGCAAAACAAAAGGCTTTAATAATAAAAAATTAAAATTTAGTAATAAAAGTGAAAATTTCATGAAAAGTACAACAGTTTTTTTTAATAAATTTTAATATTAAAAAAAAAAACTAAGATGAATTCGACAGTGGTAGCCAAATACTTATATATTTAAATTCGCAAAATTCATTCCTCTCATTGTCAAAAACGTTGTACGTTATTTACCCTTATGTGGGATTTTCCATACATATGATAATGCTATGTATTTTCTAGAAGTACCAAGGCTTTTTTTTAGTTAAATTAGTTTTTTATCAGCAATAATAATACGTTGATCGTGACATTATATTGTATTTAGCACTAACTTAGAAGATCTAGGACTATCTAGAAGTCATTATAGACTAGGTTTCAATTTGGAATAAAAGCTTACTGAGCATAACAGGTCAAACGTTAAAAGCAAATATTGCATGTCAAGACTTGTATAGTATTTACAACAGTAGGCGTTGGATAAAAAATGTGTGATAAAAAGATTCTACAGAACCACTACTGGGGAGATTTCACAAAACGCCCCAATAGAAAAATAAAAGGGGTCTCGCTTCGGCCTTTTGTAGTGCGATTTAGTAACTTTTATTACGAAAATTCGTATCGAAAAAACGCTTTTTTATCGAAATAGCTATTCGGTAACTTTCCGAAAAAATATACGAAGTTAGAGATGAAGTAAACAGCACATAAATAATCATCGCAATTAACGATTTCTAACTTACCGAATATTTTTGTCGGAAAGTTACAGATAAAATATCGTTATATTTGTTTTTCCATACGAATGTTCGTAGTAAAAGTAGCTTTGGGGTATTGGAAATTTCAAAAATTTTTAAAAATAGTCCAAAATAGTTTCTGAGTATTTGGGAGGTAGATTACAAATCTAGACAAGCTCCCCTTTAAAACGATATATACACGCAAAGAAAAAAGATGGTTGAATATGGTCACCGCAAACATAGTTTGTTCTTCACAAAAATATTATTATTAATTTGAAGCATCTAAATATTATTCTGATCGCGATAAACATGTTTCTAGTTATTTTTAACCATATTATGTTTAGTGTCTTAGATCAACCATATAATTATCATATTATGTTTAATAAAATTTTACTTGAAATCATAAATATGTTCATAGCAAACATAATAATGATAAAAATATGGTTGAATGTAAATTGTTTTCTATTCTGTCTCTTCCGCAACCATATAAATAAAGTGAGTATAAAACAAAAACTTAATCGTTCAAAGTCAACTGAGCTTTGTGGCTGAAGTAGTTGAGTCCCGAGTTAATGCTTCTTACTTAACTAAGTGTTCGCAAGTTCGAGCCCTGGTAGAGTCAACTAAAATTTAAGCCCGATGTATTATGTAATATGTAAATAATGTAAATAAATACAAATTGATTGAAAATAAAAATCAATGGATTAAAAATACTTTATTTACACAAAAAATTTAAATAAAAATCATATTAAAATATGTATGCATTAAAAAAATTTTTTTTAAATTTCTTGCCTTTACCGGGGGTTGAACCGCAACATCTGAAGTTGAAAGCTATTTTTAATATCTTTGATTTAAAAATATATATGGTTAGAAGCAATCATAAATCTAACCATACCATGTTTCCACCAGAATATGGTTGCCTCAACCATATTTTTTCTTTGCGTAAACTGCATCTCGCAATCTTCTCTGGTTTTTATAAAAGAAAATTTTTTGTGTGGTTTTTTACAATTAAAAAAATATTGCATAAAAGATTTTTAAAGAAATCAAAAAATTGGTTGAAATAGTTGGCTTTCAATTTTTTTTGGTACCATTTTTAAATAAAAAATAATAAAAATTAAAGTTGTATGTTTCGTATGTACTCTTGAGAAATTTTTAAAATATTTTTCTTTTCATTAGTTCAGTATTTTTAACAAACAATTCATAAAGTATTTAAGTTTTTTGACCTTAACAAAGAACTAACACAATACTGCTGTGCGGTAACACTAATGAATCTTTCAACTTGAAAATAAACAATTTTCTTAAGTTGCTTTGCTTTTCACAACAGAAAAAATACTCCAATTTTTGTTTCTTTGTCTTATGATTCTAACAAAACGTTAAGAAAACTATTTGACCAAAGTTAAGTATGTGAAATACTTGGTATAATTTTTTTTACTTTTATATAATTTTTTCGAGTTTTATCTTATTGTTTTTGTTTAATATAATACTGCAATGCGTTAATTGTGTCAAAAAGTTTTGTTCTCTCAAAAATATTCTTTTCTTGTTTGTGAAATATTTTTTTTTTTAGGTTTAAATTTTCTTTTCTTTATGTTGTACATAAGTATTTCTAAAGATAGTAACAAAATACATACATTAAGAAAGAATGCTACAATTTTGAAGGGCTGTGTTAAGTTGACCGTGGCTAGAGAGCATGAGGGATTGTGAAGGATATTAGCTTGTTAGTTTTGTTGCTTGTTTGTTTGCCTTGTTGTTGTTTAGAAAGAAGATTAAATGTCAGCAATCATTAAACTAAAAGTTAGAAATTTTCAATTTTTTTTTCTTGTTGTTGTTGTTTTCTGTGTTCTTTATTATAGTCCCAGTAAATTCAAGATTATTTTTCTTTTTAGTATCTGGCACATTACATTTGCTGTTTAATCATATACAATATTACTCGTGCTTTGTTGCTTCAAAAAATATACGAGACTGTTTATAAAAGTTGCACAATTTTTTTTTTTATTTTAAGTTAACTTATCCATGCCATCCTCGTAAAACAGTTAGCGTTGGTGTTTTTAGGTGTCTGTTTTAGCTGAAGAAAACTCTCTAGGGGAGATGTTATCTATATAACTCAAGCTCTTGTCTTAAAATACTTTTTTAAGAGTTTGTTCTTTTAGTAGGACAGTTAAATTGTTATTCCATTTTTCTTATTTTTCTTTTGTATTTAACTTAAACTTATTTTTCAATTATAATAAAGTAAAATCAATTAAGGATAATTGAATGGATGAATATTGATTATAGGAAAAAAGTTTAGCTTTTACAGGCTATATAAATTAGGTTTATCTTGAGAGGAAAAATAACAAGTTTCGGTTTTAAAAATTTAATTTTTTTTTTTTAATTTCAAAATGTAAAATTTGATTATAAATTTTATTAACTAAATTATTACAAAAAAAATCTTAGTCTTGAAAGACTAAATATTATTAACTAACTTCAAAATAAATTTTGTTTGTGTTCACTTATTTTATATATAAAAAAAATATTTTTTCTTGAATAATTTCTTATTTTATATTTTGCTTATTTTTTATTTCTTTTTAGGTAAGTGGTTGAATAATTTTGTATCTAACCCAACTTTAAATAATTCTTGGTAAGCTAAAACCTCAAAATGAATTTTTTTGAAACTTCAACATAAATAGAATAAAAATGAAACTTAAAACAATTTAGAGACGGTGGCTTGAAGTGAACAAAAAGTTTATCAATTAAGCAAATTAAAAATTTTATATTAAAACTAATTGTTGACGATTATAGCTAAAATCTTTTCATATTAACATCAATAAAAATTTTAGAATAAAAGTAAAATATGATTTTAAAAGTTAGCTATTTTTGATATTCTCCATTTTTCATTTAAAAAAAAGTAAATTGAAATGAAGTCAAACCAGTTTCACTTCAAAATTAAATTAATATAGAACATGTTTGATAGTGTGTTTTTCGTACATGTGTCACCCTATAAAGTATAGATATTCTCAATCAATGTCCTCCTGTCGGTCTGTGTAGTCGTTGAAATCAACTTTCTGAAGTTCTTAGACAACGTACAGAAAAGTTAAGTCTATCAATCTGTTAGTTGTGACTGTCTGCAGACTGCTTTTGAAAATCAAAATAATCAGTTCAGAAAAGGCATAAATATGGGTCAAAAACGTCTCACTTTGCTCACATTTCTTGATGGACTTTTTGCGTATTTTGTCTAAAATATAAAACGAACAAAAACATGTGGTAATGTCTGTACAAAATATGGAAACATTCAGGCTATGTTTTTTTTGTGAATTTTTTCTAAACTACAAAATGGACAACAACAAAAAAAAAACGCAGTATGAAGTTTTTTACGAAATGCCAGTCAGAATGTTTGTTTAAAAAGTCAATGTTCGTCTCACAAATACCCGAGAAAAATCAAAATTACAACCCAAATTTTGGATTTTCAATAATTTCTGTTTTGTGTTCTTTATGGAAATTTGTAATGTACGTGCATACGAAAGCTATCATACATGTTTTAATGAGTATGTATGCAGACACCACATCCATCAAACTTTCATTCTTATACGAACATATCTATGTATGTGTGTTTTTTAAAGGCCTTGCGAAAAAAATATCTTATTGATATCTGATTGATTTTTGCTGTTAAATTGAAATTCTATATCTGAAATGTTTTTGCAAGCATTAAAAATTAAATTTAAATTTTATTTATTTAACAATTTAAAAATTTCTTTTTTTATATATATAAAATCTGAGTACCTACAGAAATTTGTTTTCTATCAAAAATAAGGATTACACATGGTTGAGAATTCTTTTAAATTTTTTTTAGCTTAAATGAAATAAATATTTTATAATTAACTAAAAATATTCAAAGTAAATTAATTTAATAAATATTTGGACTGTTATATTTGAAAATGGACTTATACAATAATATTAGCAAAGATAAAGACACCATCCCACTAGAATTATCGCAGAATATTTTTATTTAAAAAAAAGTGGACTTATACCACTTTCAAATATAATTTCTCTTTTAATAATTTTTTTTTAATATTTAAGCTAATGTAGTCCTCTTTGTTAAAATAAAAACAGTTTAAGTTACTTCGACTGGAAGTAGAAGCTTGTTAATGTACGATATTTAGATCAGCCTGGTTTATCGAAAAAAATTTTTCTGACATATCGCAGCAAAAAAAATTTTTTTAAGCTAGTGTAAACCGATAATTTGCATGCCTGTTTCTTTTTTTAAGCAATACAAATCCGCGAAGCTTCTTGGCTTGTCTGCAGAAAACACCCAAGGCTAGGCAAGGATCGAACCCGCGACCCCCAGATTGGTAGGTTAGTACGCTACCTACTAGCATTTTAAAAATGTATTAGACAAAATAGTTCTTAATAGGATCATTTAAAGTATCAATTCTTCATATTTCCGTTCGTTACTCTTTTTAAATTTTTAAATATTTTGCCTCACCTTTCAAAACGAATTTCTTTCAGACGTGCTTCACTTTGGAAGCAATTGCTAATTTTTTTTTTACATTTTCTCCTATAATTAAAAGCTTTTTTAAAATATGTGTGTCTACAACAAGTGCTGAAAAGTGTAGTACTTGTGTTTTACTTTACAATACCGAACCGTAATATACTAAACGTTTTTATGATACTGTAAAAACGTAACAAATAAATTAATGAAATATTTTATCAATTCACTGCTCTTATGCAAAAAAAAAAAAAAAAAAAAAAAAAAAAAAAAAAGGACGTAGATTTTAAAGAAAAAATTATGGAAAACTTAAATGAAAATTTCGATAAGGTTAATTTTTGTCTAGGGAGTACATAATTTTAATCAGTGAAACAATTTTTTTAAGCTTTTTTAATTGGATTGATAAAACATTTTTGTTTCCCCGCATATTTTTTTTTTTTTATTTAAAATTAAAATTATTTTTCAGTCTCAAGAAATTAGGTTTTTTTTTAACGGTTGAATTTAAGCTCGCTATCAAAATTTGAATTTTAATTTTATTCAATTTTGCTTTCATTCCATTAAAAACATTTACATTTTAACAATTAATTTCATTATGCAAAGTTTTTTTTAACGTTTTTCTTTTTGCCATTCTCCATCATTATTTTTCCGTTGTCTTATTACAAAATTATTTAAAATGTCATAGAGTTGTGTGAGTTTGCATAGACTTTTTCCACCTACAAAGCTGAATAAATAGTTCTTGCAGCAGCATTCCTGCTACACAACAAGGCAAAGGTCTTTCTTTGTCTTTGTTGTTTTCTGTTTATTTTTTTTTTGTGTTTTTTGTGTTTTTTGTTTCCTCATTTCTTTTAGTCTGTAATAAATAACATGAAGAGGCATTAAACTTTTCTTGACTTTTTTCTTATTTATCCTTTTGTCTTTTAGTTTTGTGCTGTTGTTTGTTGACTTGT
Organism: Thelaira solivaga; assembly: GCA_947397855.1. NCBI lineage: Eukaryota > Metazoa > Arthropoda > Insecta > Diptera > Tachinidae > Thelaira > Thelaira solivaga. Next base: position 60,869,574 of record OX377612.1, on the reverse strand, counting down.
TATTGTTATTTTGGCTGATTGTGAGTCTTAAACTTCAGCATTCAACTACGAATACACGAATGCTATATTTTGTACTATCAGTATCACAATTACAGCATTTGTTTGTCATTGTATAAATATTTGAGTGCATTATTATTATGCAGCCAGAAGTTGCTCTGTCAGCATTAGTTGTTGCTGTTGTTGTTATTTTATTGTTGGTTGCAAATGTTACATATTTCCTGTCTCCTGCAGAATTTTCTATTATTGTTATTATTATTATTTGTTGTTGTATTTTACTTTTGCTTTATTTATGTATGTTTATTGTTCTTATTATAATACGTATGTATGTATTGGTGTAGTCATATGTATAAGTAGTTGTTGTTTCTGTCATAATTGTCTTTACAAAAAATGTTTTAAAAATATGAGAAAATATAATGAAATCAGGACAGTTTGGTTTATTATTTACGTCTGTCCGTTGGCTGTATAGAAATTGTTAGCAATATGAATACAATAACAATTTACTTACTTGTATTTGTTTGTTTGTTTTGCCATTTTCATATACATAAATAATTATTGAAATGTTTTTACTACTTATATAGGCTGACTACCTTTAATAAGTATTTTTTTTACTGTTTTAAAAATAGTTTATGAATCAAAATGTGTGCTTAACGGAAGTACTTATGTCTATTGATACACGAACAGACCGGCATTTCAAAAAAAAAAAAAATATCAGCACAAACAATTTGTGGGAACTTTAACAAGGCATGACCAACAAGAAGTCTAGTATAGTCAATCTATATACAATAAACTATTGCAACAACAGTTTCGTGGGATTGTTAAAATATTTCCATGAATTCCAATAATAGAAAATAAAATAAATAAGCTTTTTAAAGTGTTTATAGAAAAGTACTAAATAATTTTTTTTTTAATTATTTGTACTTAGATGTCATAGGAAAACGGCTGTCTAGATTTTAAATTCATCATTTTAATAATAAATAATAATGGAAAATCCTAATAATAATTTTATATCTCTCGTTCTTGTGTTTACATATGTTTAATGTGGATTCCTTTTTTTTGAAAAACTTGTTTTTAGTTACACAAGTTTAAATCATAATAAAACAAAAAAATATATTTTTAATTTCAAGGTTCAGTTAGGTGCTGAAATAAACTAGAATTTTGGATAATTTGTGCCTTCTGATGAGGTCCCTTTGTGAAACCTGTATGAGAGGAAGTGAAGAAGTTAAAGAAAGTAAATAAGAAGGCAGATAGAAGAACGAAGTCATACAGCATGTCGACCCCTATTTCGGCCTACTACTCTGTATTGCACTACGAAAGCACTTGTGATAAGAAAGCTAAATGCTTTGCGCTTGCTCTTTAGTTGTCTCAAGATATTTGTGTATATAAAACGACTTTGATGCGCGCTTACGCATTATGGATACGGGTACTATCAAACAAATGCAAAAAGTAAACATTCGATTTCATACCGTTTTTTTGCATGGCAATACAGAGTAACCAAATCGTGTGCCAAGTTGTTCGTTGTACTGATCTTTTTCGTTCAATTTTTATAAATGATCCGTTTGGTCAATCGTTAGAATTAAAACACATGAACAAAGGATTCTATCCTTCGAACGTCTAAAAAAAAATATAAAAGCAAAGTAAACCAAGATTGTGATCAGCTTTTGTAAAACAGAAATTTTTAAATTAAATTATTTATAAAATATAAATAATGGGCCATAATAATAGTCACACTAAAGTCGGTATCTTTTTAAAAACGACTTTAAATTAATATAATTCTTGTGAACAAAAGTCAGCTCTTAATAAAAGCCTACTTTTTTGTGTTTATAATTATGGCCAGATATTGCAAAATTGTTTTTATTCGGAAGGCATTTTTTTAATATAAAAATGAAAAAACGAAGGGCCGACAAAGATTTAATAAAAGGAGCGGATCATTTCCTTCAGTTTGATTCTTTCGGTCTTGAAGTCTGTAGTTATAGCCGTCAGTCAGTAACATAGGATTACTCAATGAAATCTGCAGCATTGCAGGTAGACTTGCGTTGCTTAAATACTTTCATGGCAGCCATAAAATCAATTTAAGCCTTAAAATTAATATAACGAACTTGAAAGAGAATTTTTACGAAATAAAGGTGATGCCTAATAACAAAATTTATTTGTGTTTCTTTATTTACAAGAACTAAAATCAGGGTTATTCGGTATCGAACACGATTTTCCTTTCAATTATATGGATGGAATTCTTTATCACATGCCATAAAGTGCCACCAGTTAAATTTCGTTTTCAATGTGAAAGAAGCAGATTATTCGGATTTGACAGCTTATGAATAAATTAAAAAAAAAAATTATTTTTATTTTCTATTAAAATTTTGTTTGTAAATCTTTTCAAATTAAATTACAATAAATTGCTTATAATTTTGCTTAATGCCACAACATTTAAAAATTACTACTGCTTCCTTTAATTAATAAATACTTAATGAACCTTGGAAAAGCTTATATTATATTAAATATAAAATTTTTTTAAAGGTTTTTGTGGTGTAAAATTTTTAAATAAATTAAATAAAGACTCTTTATGTAATTAGCAGCAGACTAAATTGAAAACAACTACATACATACAGTTGAATTGATTAACAGCCTGTAAAGAACAGTTAATTTTTCGGTTGCAAAATATTTTAAAAAAATGTGTAAATCTTTTTTAGGTTTGTATACCTTTTTTTTTTAATTTATAACAAAAGTTTCTTTTATGTTTTATTACCATTGGCTTCTTTGCTTATTAACTCTTGCAAAACCCAACAGGTAATAAAAAAGGTTTTTAAATAAAAAGTTAGGAGTAGAAAGAATTGACATCAAAGTGAAATGTTAATAAACAAGGAAACAAAGCACAAAAAACAACACAAGTTATTAAATTTATAAAAGAAAAACCTACGAAAATGTAATTAGAGACCTTTTATAATTGCATAATATAACTTAATTATTTCTTAATTTTAACTTTTCTGGCTTAATTTTTTTTTTTAACAAATAAATTTGAGTTTTATTTAAAAAAATAGTTAGCGCTAATTTAAGTAATGGACACCTTTTTTTTTAATTTTTATAATCATATAAAGGGTGGTTAAATTTTAAGGGCCGATGTTGATTTTGAATAAAATACAAATTATTAGCAAATTATTGTCATTGTGGTTCAATTATGTATGAAACAAAATATTACCATTCACAAAAACTGCCTGACTGCCCTCATTTTAGGAAAAAAACGGCCCGATGATGCCGCCAGCCCATAAACCGCACTAAACAGTCACTCTTTGTGGGTGCATTGGTTTTTCGACAATCACTCTTAGATTATCATTCGCCCAAATGCGGCAATTCTGCTTATTGACGAATCCACTTAGGTGAAAATGTGACTCATCACTGAAGATGATTTTCTTCGAAAATTGATTTTCATTTTCATAATAAGCCTGAATAACTTTAATGCATTGCTCGATTGTGTATCTTTCCATGGTTCAAATTGAGTTAGTCTGAAATTGAGAAATTTCAAATAAAATGCAGAAAGAACTTGACGTTTAGGTGTGGTTCACATTCAACATCGGCCCTTAAAATAAATACATTAAGTGGAATAAAAATTCTTCATAAAGTAAGCCTGTGAATTTTTTGCTATAAAATGGTTTCGCTTAAATATTCTTTTTTTAAGGTGGAATAAGAAATTAAAACTACTTTCTTACTGCAATTATTATTAAGTATTATGACTTCAATAAACACTCGGCCTTAGCAGATATTATTTAGTTTTTAAAACTGTTCGCAAGCTAGCTAATTTGGAGGAAAATTTTTGTTAAATTGAAAATTTGTGTAAAAAATTTTGTCATCTACGTATTGAATTCAAAATAATTTTTGAATGAGCATAAAATAAGCTTTAAAATTGAATTTAAAAAAGTACGTCATTTAAAATTCATTTTTATACCCAATATTTTCTATACTAATTTGCCACATTTAACTCAGCAAACAGTTTTTTGCTTTTTAACCAATCAAATTTGCTTTGCAATTACAAACTCTCATACCAATATATTGTTTTTTTAGCTATTCATGTTTATCCAAAAAATAACTGTTTTCAAACAAAAAAGAAATAAACAAAAAAAAAATTACCAAAAAGTCTCTCTTTATAAAAACAAAAAACTCACACAATGTTGGTGTGTTAGGTGCAAATTACACTCCAAATATGAAGGCAGTGAGATCTAAATGTGTGAGAGAGAGATACTTAAACATGGGTGATTAATAAAGTGGTATAGAAAGAGAGGAGCACTACATTAAAATTGATCTCTCAACAAGTGAGTTGGAAGAGAACATGAACTAATATGGTGTACATATAAGAAAAAAAAAACAAATAGTATGTAGTTGTTTGTGTAGAAATATTTGAAACCTAAAAAATACTTATAAAAAATGGAGTAGCCATGCAATGATTTCTTTTAGTTCTGTTATTTGTTGACCAATCAAATTTACTTGTAATTACAAATTATAGCTAGTAGGCATTTGTGTTGGTAGGTACTACTGTTTTCAAAAAAAAAAAAACAAAAATAATGGTTTCAGAGAAGAATTACAAAAAACCTGCAAAAAATATAGATGGAAAAGTCTCTCATTGTTTAGTTGCTGTGTATGAATTAATAAAGAATTTCACTAATTTTTAATTTATTTTCTTTTTAATTGCCTAAGCTGTTTATTATTTTTTTTCGTCTACGCTTCTAGCCTAATTTCAGTGTTTAATAGTTCTTTAATCAAAAATGTTTTAATTTATACCAGCGTTATTGTCTTGTTTAGCTGTTTTTATTATTATAATTTTTTAGCAATAGCTTTTCCTTCTAGACTCTCGACTCTCGCTCTATATAACTTCTGCATATCACTGGGCAATAAACTACTAGTACATAAAGCAAAAACTGGGAATGTTAAAAGACTTTAAATTACAAAAAAAAAATATTAAACTGAAATAAACGTTAAGGATAAAATGAAAAAATTATTAAAAAAAATTCTTCCACTTAAATCTTATTATAATATATAATAAAAAAGCTGCCTTCTCAGACTTTATTAAGAAGGCAACAAAAAAAAAAAAAAAACAAAAAAAAAAACCTTGTTTATGTTTTGCATCATGTGAACATGCAATATTACGAGTAAAAATGTTCATTTCCTTTTATTTAATATAAAACCTAAAAAAAAAAAATTAATACCAAACAAAGAATTCAAGAAGCATGATGGTCTGCAAAAAAAAAAAAAAAAAAAAAAAGACGGTTAGAACTAAGCAAAAAAGCACAACTACTTCATACTCCATGCCACTTCTAAAAATAAAAAATGCAAACTACTTTTAAGGTATCTTGACCATTTTCTGTTGAAAGGATTTTCTTCTTGCCCATTTCCATTTTCCTCTTTAATTTTAGTATTAATATTAAATGTACAGCGACAACAAGCATCATCGGTGTAATTAGTTGTTATTGAAAGGATGTTTTAGTTTCAATAGCAACTTGGAAGTCAAGAAACTAAAGGCAGTAAAAAAAAATACCTAGTAAAGCCGTTGCACTTAAATACAAGTTAAAACAATTTTAAATATTTACAAGAACACGTTAAGAGTCCTGCTAAAACTGAAGTAGGTTTTCAGTTTTATTGTAATGATTTACAAATTTTATTTATTAGAGAATTTTTGTCAGTATTAAAAAAATATTATATTTGAAGAGCAGGATTATTAAAATGCTAATAAGGCAATTATGGTATTTATTTTTTCTTTTTATTTTTTTAGAATTAAATAATTATAAATTGTCTTAATTAAAAAGAATTATTTATATTAAAAACGGAAGATAAATTGTTTGCTACTTGTATTATTAAGGGTCATCAGTAATAGTTCTTTCAGTCCCAAGGAATTTCAAAATTATCGGATTTCAAGGAAATTTTTGGTACATGATAATTCGTTTTAAAATAACATGAAAATGTGTGCCTTGGCAAAATATAAATATATAAAAATTTCTTCAAAATACGTTAAATTTAACTACACGTTTGTGTAGCCCGGGACAGAAAGGAATAGTCTCCGATAGTTAAAGTGAAGATATTATGAAACAAATAACAAGCTTTTGGTTGGACATTAAATTAAAAATATTGATAAGTTAATTATTAGATAGTGTGTCCTTAACTATAGTTGCTTATGGTTATTTGTCAAACAAAATCAGAAACTGTAAAAAATTATTAAAAACGAAGAAAATTATTTTACTTGGAAATTCATATTCATTTACAAAGCAACTGCTAGACTAAAAAACAAATTATTGTGAGCTTTGAGATGTCAGAATTGTATGCATGTAAAAGGTGATTTTATAAGAACTATCGGAAATTTAAAAAAAAAACACATAAAATTCAGAAAAATGCATGAAATATTTATTTAGATCGATAGTTGGGTCGATATAATTTAATGTTTGAAGATTATTTCATGCAAATGTTGGCCGCGGCTGCGCCTCAAATGGTCCATCCGCTTAGTCCAATTTTGGCATACTCTTTCCAACATTTCGGCCGGTATCTCACGAATAATGTTGGCAATGTTGGCTGCCAGTGCGTCAATCGAAGCGGGCTTGTCCCTATAGACATTAGCCTTAACATAGCCCCACAAAAAATAGTCTAGAGGCGTTAAATCGCACGATCTGGGCGGCCAATTGACTGGTCCCAAGCGTGAAATAAACTGTTCACCGAACTCGCCTCTCAATTGGTCCATTGTTTCGCGTGCTGTGTGGCATGTGGCACCGTCTTGTTGAAACCACATGTCATGCAAGTCAAGCTCTTCCATTTTGGGCAAAAAAAAGTTTGTTATCATCGCACGGTAGCGCTCACCATTCACAGTAACGTTGTGATTCGCATCATCTTTGAAGAAATACGGCCCAATGATGCCGCCAGCCCATAATCCGCACCAAACGGTTGTTTTTTGTGGATGCATTGGTAGCTATTGCAATGCTTCTGGCTGCTCTTCACTCCAAATACGGCAGTTTTGCTTGTTCACGTATCCATTCAACCAGAAATGAGCCTCGTCGCTGAACACAATTCTTCGATAAAAAAGTGGATCTTCATCTAACTTTTCAAGAGCCCATTCACCAAAAATTTGGCGTTGTGGTAGGTCGTTTGGCTTCAATTCTTGCACCAGTTGTATCTTATAAGGCTTCACACCCAAATCCTTCCGCAAAATTTTCCACGTAGTGGAGTAACAGAGGCCCAATTGCTGCGAACGGCGCCGAATCGATAATTCACGGTCATCACCAACACTGGCCGATACGGCTGCGATATTTTCTTCAGTTCGCACTCTACGTAAGCGTGTTGGTGGTTTAATGTCCAACAATGTAAATTTGGTGCGAAATTTTGTTACAATAGCCCGAATAGAAGCCTCAGTAGGTCGATTAAACTGACCATAAAATGGAAGAAGCGCGCGATGAACTTTCTTAACAGAGCACGCATTTTGGTAATAAAATTCAATAATTTGCAAGCGTTGTTCGTTTGTAAGACGATTCATGATTAAATTATAGACCAAACTGAAGATGTTTGACAGTGACACAAGATACAAAACGTGCGTGAGCTGTCAAAACTAGTGTTGCCAAAAAGATAATAGCAAAAAAATCACTCTTTAGTTGTAGAATTATGTGCCTGTAGTAATGAAAAGGAAAATTAACATACCCAACAAATCAAATCACTTGAGCAAAATATTAAAATAATAATTTAAAAAAAAATATTTTCATATGCAAAATTTTAAATAAATTTTATTTATCACACACAAATATTTTCATTTTTAATATTCAATATTAGTTAATATAAAAAAAACAAATTTGGTTATACTTTGATTTAGAATTCCTACGCTTTACCTTGTTATATGAAAATGGCAAAGCGTTTGGATTCTGAAACAAATTGTTTCCACTTAAGCATCCTCTTTAATTGAGAAAAGTTTTACTTTTACTTAATGTATAATAAAAGTTTTCAGAAAATTACCAAATAGGAAAAGAAATCGTAGAAAAGAAAAACATTTTTTTTTAAAGAAATAAAAATTTGTAAGCGTATTATCAAGGGCAATTCTTTTTTTTTTTGAATTGATGTCAATTGTAAGCATAAAGCTGTTATTTTCTTTTATTTTTTTTTTTTTTTATATATATAATTATGATTTCAAATGTACATTATTTTGGTGCACAGGAATGCTATCTGCTCGTTATCATTTCCACAGTTTAAGCAGCGCACAGTTAAAAAGAAACATTAAGTTGTAAAACAATATTCTTTCTCACCTCTGTGATGTGCCTTCAACCGCAGCTGAGCAAGAAAAAAAAAGAAAAAAAAACCGCTTCTCAGTAACATCAGCAGAAGTGTGGTTAAGTATAATGGTGTTGGTGTTGGTGGCGGTTGCTGATGGTGGGCACAAAATAGTAAGCGGCGCTTTTTCAGTTGCGGTTGCTGCTGTTGAAAAGTGAACTCTAATCAGTATACATTTTAATTTCAACACAAGGCACAAAACAAAACAAACAAAAATTTCATTTAAAAGTAAAAATACATTGGCCACATCTACACTTGCACAGACTTATAAAAGTAACAAAAAGCAAGGAAATATATAGAAAGCAAAAAAAGAATGAAAAAAATTATAATTTTTACAAAGTTGTTAACACACTTTTTTAAAGTGCAATTACAAAAAAAATAAATAATTAAATCGAGGTGTTAGTTATTGTGTTTTTTTTTTTGCTGTCAGTTTACAAAAATTAGTACCTATGCTGTTCCTGTAAAGGAAGTGATTAGCTATTTAGTCTAGAAAATTTTTATAAAAAACACTCAATTGTTTGAGTACTTTTTTTTTCATAGAAAGTTTTTAGACAAGTTAATCACTTGTGTTGCAGAAGCACTGCATAAATGAGCAAAAAAATTAATTTGTCTTATAGAACAATCGAAAGTAGCTGGCAGAAATTGAACCACAGTGACAGTCACTATATGTGACCCTGGCTATGAAAAGGTGGCTTATGACTCAAAAAAAATTTTCCACTTTTTTTTTTGGTTTCGATAGTTTTTGAGACACTCTTTCACGTGGTAAAAACTAGAAAGTCCTAACTTACTTAGAAGTGTACTAAAAATGTAGAGAATGTAGAGAAGAGCACAAATGAAAGAAAAACAGAATTGAAAAATTTAAAAACAGGATCGCTCTTTATATACACACACAAACTTATCTCATTTATGCTTTTTTGCCTTTTTTGGTTGCCTTTTGGGCATGACTGTTCATAATGCAAAAGAAAAACTACTAAGAAACTGACGAAATGCATTGTTTATCTTTAACAGCTGTTTCTCGCAATTTCTTTTTTGAGCCATAAGCCACCTTTTCTTAGCCAGGGTCACATATATAAATTATCATATTCCACGGAAAGCAAAACTCAAAAACCACTAAAAACTATTTGAATAATTTCTGTTTCTTCCATTTTAATATAGAAATGGTTACAAGATAAAAAGTATAATTTTTGCTGCTTTGTTGTGTTAACTTTAAGTACAGTTTTTCATTAGTCTGTCACTAAGGGAAGTATTCATGGTCTTAATATTACGTTATCTAAAGATCCTGAATACAGGCCTTACAAAAAATTTGATTCAAGCAACATTTTAGTTTCTCCACGAAATTTAAAGCCAGTTTAAAATTTTTTTTATTAAAATGCAGTTTGCTTAAATCATCTTTACATAATAAACAGAGCAAGGAATTTCAAGCACTTCAAAAATATAAAATATGTACTAAAATATGTTAATTAAGGTTCTTTATTGTAAAATAAAACACAAAAAGTTCTCTTTTCTCTACACTTATTGTAGAAACACACTTTATTTATTACCTTCACAACGACACTGTGTTGTTTACGAAACACTTTGTTTACTGTTTAGTGCCTCAACTAAAACTCCCCTGTGGCAATCTCACTATGGCATTATATACCGTTTCAGCTAAATTTAGAACCCTCTAGATTAAGCTCAGTTTAGAACCTTCTAGATTTATGTAGCAACAATCCTAAACTTTAACGGTCATTTTTATTCAGACTAATTGTAAAGCACTAAAAACTTTTTGTGTAATATGACCATATAAATATTTAGTCTGGTGTTGTTGATTTCTATTTTAAAAGTATTAGTCGAATAAAAGCAAAAAATTTATCTCGTTGGATTTTAGTGAATTGTTGCCTAAGATAAAAAGTCAAATATTTATTTTATTTATATGAAGCAAACGTAAGTTGAACAAAGTGATTATCGAATTTTATGATTATACTAGATTTTTTTGGCCTGTCACGCCCGGTCCGATCTTTTATTACATGAGTCAGTATATTTAGAGAGCGTATGTATGTTTACAAATAGATAAAAAAATAATCCAAATAAATAAAGCCATGCATAACTTTATAAAGTGGCTAATGTTTCTGCTAGCATTATTATCAGAAGCGCCAACCACAGTGCTAAATAAAATATTTCAGAATATAATTTTAGGCTTTTTGAAGAGTTTTGAGTGAAAAGTGATTTTAATTTTGGGCGTGGCATGTCTAATATTATATGGCGACCTTAATTGGAATAAAAAAATATATTTTAGACAAGTCTGTTGGAAAACAAAAAATTTTATAGAGATTAAATAAACATTTTATTATAATAATAATTATTAATTAGCCGGGCAAGAGAAAAAGTAATTATCTGAGTGTATTTAAAAAATATTTCCAAGCTGTAGCAGTTAATTTAAACACTAAACTAAATTAAAGAAGTTCAAATTTGGCAACAAACTTTTCTAACACAGCAAAATTTAACAATTGTGAATAGCTTGAAGAAAATCTTTACAAATGCTGAAGAATGAAAAAATTTAATAAAAAACCTGATTTATTTAACACCATTAAAGACTTTTCTTTCCTGTTTCGCAATTTTGTTTATATGCGTTCTTCTTTCTTTTTTCCTTTTCTAGTGTCTTAATAACCTCATTTAAAAGGGAATTAAATGAATGTATAAACTAACAAAAAATTTAACAGTTTTACAAAGTGTATATAAAACATAAAGAAAAACAACAACAACAAAAAAAAAATTTGTAAGTATGTACTTGTGTTTGTTTATGTGAATAGTATAATGTCGAGAGAGCAAAATTATAAAGAAAACAGAGAAAAACACATTGCTTAATTTCGACTATTTTTTTCACAAAATAAAATAACAACGACAACAAAATTCCTTTTTTTTTTTTGTCTTCAAAGAAGAAAATGAAAATTGCAAATTGTTGTTGCTTTTGGTTCTTTGACTTTAACTTGCTTAATGTAGAAATGCTCCCCAAGCAAATTTCTCATACATAAAATCATTTCCTTACTACGGCTTCTTTAATACCACTACTACTACAACTCCTCTTGTTCTACTTGCTTATTTTGTTTTTGATAAACATGTGAAAAAGGGGAAAGTGAATGCGTAGGTGGTAGGTAGTTAAGCCCCGCAGACGCCCATTCATAAAGTCAAATAAAATAGCTGCTGAGCTGATTTTGTAATGACTGTAGTACAAGACGTTAATGTTTGAAATAACATTTTTTGCTCTCCTTTTTTAGTTACAAATACATAAATGTTTGTACGCTAGTGCGAGTACTCATATTAGTAAATGTATGTGTGTGTGTGTGTGTGTGTATGTTTTCAACAAGTTCATACTCATGGTGTACACATACAAATAAACTACACATTTCATTTCTTTTTAAGTTCCGGTTATAAATATGAGAGTGTGTGAATATTTACCAGTAAAAATGTTTCTCTTTCTGTTTTTATTTCTCTATGTGTGTATGAATGAATGTGATACACAGCGAAATGAAATCGCGTTAGCATTGGAGTTGGAAATTGAAGAGCAACGAAGCGTTAAGCTTAATTTACATGTTAACTCGTTCAAATAAAAGTAGCAACGTCAGAATTTCGAGTAGCAACATCATCATGTTTTTAACTACATCGAAAAAAAAAAACTAATAATAATAAAATACAACGAAAATAAGAGAAACATGAAACTTAAACTAAAATACATTTATTCTGACAGAAATTTTCACACACTCACACAAATAAATTTGTAATTATGCAAACGATAATATTATTTAGTACATCATCAGTGTTACTAGTATTTTTTTTATCAGCATTCGAATCCGAATTCAAATTATCATCAACAGCAGCATAATCTAACTTAAGTATAAATAGTATAGCGTAAAATTGAACTACGAGGAAAGATCCGGAAATTTCTTTGAGCACAAAAGATTAAAATAAAAAACTTTTGCAAATAAAAACTAATTTATTTCAGTTTTATTAAAAACTTACAAAATCATTATTAAACATTAATTTTAACGTTCGTCTAACTTTAAGGAGCATTATGACATTATTAAGCAATAACTAAAAGTAGATAACTGATTTTTGGTTATTACAAACAGACTTTAACTAAAAATAAAAAAATTTATATATCATGTAAGGGATGACGTAATAATCTTGTCTCTATTTAGACATGACAACTAAAAAGCTTAAATAACAATTATAAAATTTTACAAGAGAAGGTTTTTTTAAATATCTTTGCTTGAATAAACTGCCAACAAAACAAAGAATATGAACTAAAGCTAAAATTGTTTTTGCTATAAAATTTTGATGGTATTGCCTACGAAATTTTAACAGGTAACACAAATTTTCACAATTTTGTGATTTTTATAAAAAAACGAAATTTGAATGTCATGTTGGTTAAGCTATTTTAGCGGTCATAGGTTGATATGTCGTGTGTTATTTCCCTAAATAAAGAGATCTTGGAAACTCAAGTCAGTTTTAAAAAAACAAAATGCAGATTTGAAATCAGCGATAAAAAATCAAGTTTTAAATGGTTCTGCTGTATCAGTTATATGAAAAAACTTTAAAAATTAAATACACACGGTCTTCATTTGTACTTGAACGTAAATGTATTATTATTAACAACCTTTAATTATATAAATACACAAGTATTAATTGTAAAAACATGCTCGAAATCTAATAGAACAACATGATAGTGATGATGATTGCATGATATTTCTACAGCTATACAGACACAGTTACTACATGAAAATGTAATAGCACATAAGTACATACATACACATGATATTGTTGATAAAATTTAATTGTTCCCAGTATTTTTTTTTTTTTTACTGATGTGAATGTGAGCCAATATGCACTTGAATTGAAATTGAATTTATTTTTTTTCCTGGGTACAAATATTTAACAATGAACTCTATATTCATTTTATTATTATTTTCTAGATCATTTTGCCCGGTCTCGTTCGGCTTAGTGCTTTATTACGTGAGCTGGTATAATTTGACTTAGAATTATAATTTTTGAAAAAAGCAAAAAAGACCAGTTTGGTTTAGTTTATCAATTCTCTTTTAAAATTGCCTTTTTGTCCACCAACAAATTTTTTGTTTCGGCAATTTTAGCATTTTTATTCAGTCATTCATTCAGCCTTCAAGCTTTATATTTTTATAAAAAATATAAAGACAGATCAAAAAGAAATTGCCGAGTACAAGCAAGTTTGTTCCCCTTTCCATTCTTCTTTATTACAAAATCAAGAATTGCCAACTAAAATTGCTGTGTGTGGCCCTGATTTAAATTACAATTAATTATTTTATTATGTGAGCTACCAATATTATCAGAGGCGCCAACCAAACCATTTAAAAAAATAATTTCAGACCTAAATTAAGAATGAACATCCATCTTTTTGAAAATCATTAAAACGTGGCCATATAGAGTAGTACCAAACAAAAAAATTTTAAAGCGAACAAGTAAACAAACAGAAAACTAAGTTTATTTATATAAATTTAAAAATGATTTTGTTTAGTTTTTAATGTTAAATTTTGAAGCACTTTTTATTACAAAACACTACACATATTGGTAGTGATGTGTGGTTTTTAAGTATACTTGTGTTATAGCACTATGCTTACGGTAATATGACGTCAGTTTTCCAAACCATATTTTGTTTTGGTTTTCTACTTCCTCACAAAACACAAATGCTATTAAAACAACAAAGAAAAAAAAACGAGTTTTTTATTTTTATTTTTGAGCTGCTACAAACACGACACTAGAAACTATCATTTATTTTAAATGGTTTTGTGCAGCCCTTTAGTACGTATGAGTAATATGTATTAGAAATAAATAAATATATTTTCTGCTAAAAATCCTGCCTTAAAAAAATTATTAGTTTTTCTACTGAATTAAATAATTTTTTTAAATAAACTAAGAAAAAATCCAAAAATTGACTTCTTTTGATTTGAAAGTATATTATAAGCTACAATATAAATTGCTCATGAATTTTTTGGTATAAACTTCTCATTAGTAAACTTAAATATGCAAAAATCAACCAGGAAGAATTTTAGTGAACTCATTAAGCTTCAAATGCATTCAAAAACGAAGTAAAGTCAATATAGAAAGAAAAAAAAATTAAATACAGAAAAGTAGATAAGAGCACAGTATTCAAGCATAAATAATATATACTTTTCATTGCTACTGTTTAGATTGGTCTTACTTTATATAATAATCAAAGTACCGAAAATGCATTGCTAAAGTAACAAGTAAAACATTAACAACTCTATAATTGTAAATGCAGATATAAGAGATTTTTTTATTGTTCATTATTCTGCTTATAAATTCTTATAACTAATTTTATGTAAAAATTATCTTCTCAAAGACTAAAAAGTTTTTAAATATCACCAATAAAATTGGTTATTGAAAAAGTAACCATTGACATTGTCATAGTTAACTCTATAAAAGGAAAGCCATAGCGGCACAAAATAAAGAGATAATCGCTGTTGTACATTAAATGTAATTTCATTTATGAAAAATAAAAAATTTATATCATTTTTAATATTAGATTTTTAATATAAATGAGACATGCAGCATTGTTCTATGAAGTTTATTAAAGGAAAGTTGGGTCACACTATGAGGGCAGATTGAGCGCATGAACATAAAACAACAAAACCAATAAAACTAAATATTTTTAAGAAAATTTATTTACTATTTGTTACACAGGAAAAACTTAAAAAAAATTGTTTTACTAAATTATTAAATAACTAGTCTCTTCCGGTCTTACCCCATTCTAAAAACAAACAAAAAAAATTGTTTCAGTAAATTATCTTCTGGTCTCATGCCGTTCTTTAATCTAAGTGTAGGAATTCTTAAGCTACGGTCACATTAGACAAATATTTGTCGAAAAAAGCATAACCACTATGTCCTCTACATATACGTTTATATTTTTTTAAGAAATATTCGCTTATATTAGTTTAATTTTTTATTAAAAGACAACATACTTACATTATTATATTATTTGAATTAATTTTATGCAATACAAGTCATGTTGGACTATAAAAATATTTGGAAAAAAATATTTGGAAAAAAATAGATCGAGTGAGACCGATATCAGATGCAAATCAAATAGACTGTCAAAAAATCAAAAGAAAATATTTTCTGTTTTCAAGCCATCACACCTCAAATGAAATACAAAATGCGGCAAATAATTTCACAGCTGATTTCTAGTTTTTTCGTTGGTTGCTTGTGCAAAAGCAACCCTGATAAAATGAACAGTGTGATAGCTTAGAAAAAATTCTAAAAATGACAAAAACCATAAGACTGCCAAAAATACTTGCTTAACATTTTGTTTTCACACTATTGGATTTTTACTAAATACCATAGTCTGAAGCCCGCTTAAAAAGCAAAATCAAAATTTTATTCTAAGCGCTGATGAAGTAACTGCTCGTTTGCACAATTCCGGGCGATAAACCTATTTAAAAAAAAATGCTTAGATATTTGTCGATAAATCAAACCGATTCTTATCGAAATTTTCATTAAAAATAAATAAAATATCCACATAAACTATATTAAAATAAACTCTATACATGAGATTTCTATATTTAATGAAATTAATGTTATTCAAGAAATAACTTTACCACCCCCTGAAATGAAGAGAAAGAAAAAAATCCACACCTAAAGTGCGATTCAGTATTTTTGGTAAAAGAATTTTTAAAATCGCTTCGATAGCTCTAAAATTTACGTATTAGTTTTTCCTCTTTAAAATCTTACTAAGATTAATCTAAAACTTTTAGCTTTTGTTTCAATTTAAAAAAATTATTTTGTGCTTAGACTTACAGTTTAAATTTTTTTGCTCTGCTTTTTAACTTATTAAAAATTTAATGCACATTAAGAATTTATCATCTTAAATAAATATTTATTTTATAAAAAAATTTTTCTATTTAGTTTTTATTCCAAAAATGCGTAACTTTAATTAAACAAAATTTCTATGCACATTTGCAGGCAACTGGGGAAATAAAATTATGTTAATTAAAACCATAATATAAAATGTAGAAAAAGAAAGATTATTTTCTTTAACTAATTAATTTGAAGGTGTTTTTCATACCCTAAATTTATCAACAGACAAAAGCAGGCTTATGACAGATATACATGCATAGGAAGTCTAACTACTAGTGGCTGTAAAGTGTTAGTGCTATTCCTTTGTGTTAAGAAAAAAGTATATATTTTTTTATAAAATAAGGTTGCTCTCAAGCTACTTCCTGATAGCCATTACCATCAGCAACGGAAACTCTAAAATAAAACCTGACACAAACTATAACAATAAAAAAAAGAAATAAGGACAACAAAAATACTAAACTGAAACTGGCAAATTACGTCAAGTAACATTTTAACTAAATCTGAATGAGTACAGTGCTTATTTCAGTTAGTGTTGTTGTTTTTAGTATATCACACAATACCTTTGATGAGCCGGATATAACTATACGAGTTGTTATTAAGTGATGGTTACCTTGTAACACTGATAAAAAGCTGGCAAAAGAAAAAAAAAAGAGATTCATAATACCACTTCCACTTCTAATTTGAATTCATGAATAATATTTTTAATTTATTCAAATAATATTAAACAGATTACCTCAGCTGCCAACATCTTAAAGAACTTTTGTATGCTACTCTGTAATCACCAGCACGCAACCTTTAAAAACAAAATTCCACAAGCCCAAAGTTTATGGCGTAAGCAAATTAATGTGCAAATAGTTACCATGTTATGCATCGTCAAATTTTTGTAATTTTTTAAAAAGACACACACAAATTTCTTATGTAGTGGTGAGTGTAATTAGATTTGGTTACGTGAATGCTGGTGGGCGAAAATGTTTAAGATTTTAAAGCATTCATAAGATTTTACATTTCAGGTTTAAAATATTTTTGGAATTTTTTGTTAGCTTTGGAGTTCTTTGCCATTCGATTTTATACAACATAAATAAAATTAGTCCTAGCAGCAAAGACACAAATTTTTATTAAATATTTTTTTTTTTTTTTTAAATAATAAAAGATACTTTTATTGAAATTTATGAAAAACCACATAATACACTGGTAGTTAATTTAAAAAAAGCAGGGATGGCAGGCTTTAAAAGAACTGCACACTAAGGATGAATTACTCACTTTACTTTATCTATGAACACATTTTTTTTTTTAAATCAGTGGGAGAGAATTAGAGTTGATGCTTTAATTTCCGAATATGAACTGAGTTAATTTAATATGTTAAATTGGGCTGTCGCCATTTAAATTTTTTTTAGAAAAAATTGTTTTATTTGCTTTAGAAGGCAAAATATTGAATGAATAGAATAAAATAATATTGAAAATAAAATTCTGAAAAGCCAGTTAATAAATTGATTTTGCAAATGGAATATGCTTTGCGACACTGAGAAGACAACTTCGATTGTGAGAACTAAATTTGTTGCCAATCAAAAATTCAGTTGCAATAATCAAATTTTTTAATCGCAACAATAGAAAATCGGTCTTACAGTTTGACATATTTTTGAGAGAACTAAATTTTAAACTGTATTATCGAATTCTGGTTGCTTTATCAAAAAAATTTGACTATCACTACAAAATTTTTGATTGAAAACAAATTTAGTTCTCACAATCGAAGTTGTTTTCTGTGTGTATGCACTTCTTATGGCAGCTTTATTTTTCAACACATTTACAAAATAGATGAATTATACTGTATGAGAGTTTTGTTAATAAAAAAAAATTTTCAGTTTCTTCAACAACTTAATTGCCGCATTTGTTTTTGTATATTTATAATACCAGAAATGTGCACACAGAAAACATTTTCGATTGTGAGAACTAAATTTGTTTCCAATCAAAAATTCAGTTGTGATAATAAAAATTCAATAATACAGGCCAAAAATTGTTTCGAGCTGTAACAGCGAATTTCTATTGTCAAGATTCAAAAATTCGATTATCACAACTGAATTTTTAATTTTAAACAAATTTAATTCTCACAACCGAAATTGTTTTCTGTGTGTATGATAGAAACTAATCCAACTTCTAAATCTTTTTTATGTTGCCATTCAATTGATCATAAGAGTGAGATACAAAATCACAAATACAGAAAGTTCCTATCACATTTTTCTCAATGGCATTAAAACTTGATAGAAACTTTATTGTACGCTGTGATGGATATTCCTATCAACACTGCACTGCCGTTCAAATGACAAATCAATTGAGTGTCACTGTTCTTGTAGGGTACTTACTTACTTTAATCCGTTCTATATGTTAGCTGTTTTTTTTTTTTTTTGAAAATGGACTTATACCATATGTATTTCCCAATGTTATAAATATAATTGATGGTATGACATATATTTTATTCTTATTCAATTTCTGACAATTGATATTATTTTTTCAACTGCCAAAAAACATTTTTAAGGTTTACACTAGTACGAGCATCTACAATTTTCTTGATAATTTAACTTTAACACAATTTTATTATTTTTATATTTTTTAACACTTTTTCAATTTTATTAGAATTTCATTTAAATTCCATATTACTTTTTCTATGAATATAAGCACTTGTATGTATGTATTAGAAAGATTTGCACACTAATTGAAAATTCAATTTATACAACAATTTCTAAAAAAAAAATATTAAAAATGTTTTTATTTTTTATTTTTCTTGTTGCTATTTCTCAAATTGTAAATGGAGGAAAAATTCATTTCAAATTATATTCTGTAACAAATGATAAAATATAGAAAAAAAAAATGTTTTACGTGCAACATTGTGAATAAGAAAAAATATGGTTGCTGTTAAAATGCCAAACGTTAGAATTGCGGAAGGAATGGGTAAATAGGCGGACACAAAAGTGGTTACAAGAGTTGTGTAGAATTTAGAAAAATCTAAATGGAATATCTAATGAAATGTGTTTGGTTGGTTGGCTTAAGTGGCGGGAAAATATATCTTATATGATGCGTGCTTGCATCAAACCACATAAACATCAAGCTAGACACAAGAAAAAAACTTAACACACACTTATACATATATATTGCTTGACTCTACTTTTTTATATGACTGCACATACCCTTTCTATGCTAGTTAAAATGTAATAAGCACATATATATGAATACACGTTTATATTGCTGCATATGCCAGTGTAAATGCTAAAAATTTTATAGAAAATGATTACAAATGTAACTCTACAGAAAGTCACATAACGATATTTTTGTGTTTATACACACATACCTGTGTAGTTACAAAAATTGTTGTGCTGCTTTTAATAATATGAAAATCATGCCTTAAGATGTTAACAGTGCATAACAAAACTGCTCCATAGACTTCAATTCCACATACAGAAAAATTTAGCTATCAAAATTTGATGAAGAGAAATATTTGCAATATCAATGAAAAGAAATTGTTTAAATTTATATTGATTAAACTAATCACCCCCGCAAGTTTCGTTAACATTTTTATTTATCATCACTTCGTTACTTATTTGGTATTCTACAACAGTCTTACTACGACAGTTGCTTTTAATAAAACAAAAACACATCTCTAGTATTTGATTCAGCTGGTTTATTTTGTTTTTAATTTTAATGACAACATTTTTTTTTGCTCATAATTTAAATTTGGATTCTATTTAGTGATGAAAAGATGATAATCTAGTATTGGAAAGAAAATTTATCAGATAGAATTCTGTTATATTGAAGAAGTTATTGAATACATTGTTTTTGTGTTTAATGCAAATATGCTTTACTTTCGTTTGCGTAGGTTTTCTTGTGGTATCGCTGAACAAGCCATAAGTCACAAGTCGATTTTTAATTTATTTTTGCCAAGAAATATTGGCAGTACTCTACTGAAAATTCAAAGTAGCGTGTGATAAAGTGATTATATAAATGTGTTAGCCTATTCGGTACTTATCGTACTCAATTAATATGTTGTAGCACAATTTTTTTATTAAGCACAAATGAAGATTAATACTTTGTTTAATTAAATTAAATTATTTTATGAGAAGGAATGAGTCAAATAATTACATAAATAATTTTTCTCTTTTATTAAACACAATGGGTTATAATCGTAGTCACATAAAAGTAGGTATTTTTAAATTCATATAATCTTTATGAGCAAAAGCCTACTTTTTTTGTGTCTATGATTATGTCCCAATATCTCTTTATACATTTATAATGAATGATGTGGCTGTTTTGCTTTATTAATTTTATTTTATTTATAGCCTCACTGTAAATTCATTCTTAAATATCCTTTTATAAAGGATGTTTTTTATAGACGTATAGAACTTTAAATTGCAATAAAACAACGATGGATTATTCGATTGACATGAATTTTATTTATCCGAAAGATAATCTTGTGGCATTACATTTTAAATATGATTTCTGGCATATGACCGCCACGGCTGGCTTCGATGTAGTCCAATCTGGACGTCCAATTATAATATTTTAATGCATTAACTTGCTGGACTAAAAAGTTGCATAATTTTCTTATAAATTTGCTCGCCAAATCACATGTATGCTTTTATCCGCATCCAAATGCCACAAATTCGTTTTTGTAAAATCCAGAAACATGGAAGTCAACAATAATAAATAATAAATTCTGCTGTAAAAATTCAATTTTCACAAAAAAACAATTTATACAAGGAAAACGTTATTTAACTTAATGTGTAAGACTGTTAAAATTATATGAAAATGATTCGATTGCTACAAATGAATTTTAAAACCAAAGCAACATGAAAATTATTTTATAATACTGGGAATCCACAACCGCCTAAGCAGCCATCTACTTTCACTGCACTGCACTAATTCATTTCATTGCGTTATTGATTAGCAGGAAGATAGTGAAATAATATCTTGCATGATGCTGTTTAATTTTCATATTGAATTTCATTACAGCCTCTGCCACTTTTTCATTATGTTACTTAATATCTACTCACAAAGTCATTATATAATTTATTAGTTATAACTAACGTTCATTAGTTTTTACTATTATAAACCTACCTTTTTTGGTATTAGTGGATTATAATTAATGAAGTCATACATGTATTTTGTACGTCAGTGTCTGTCATAATGAAAAGGAGTTATAAAAATGTATGCCTGTCTACTATTATTAGCTAATGAAGCCTTTTCGTTTTATTCAAACAGAGAAAACAAAACCCACTATTTTGACATATCAATCAGGCGATATTAAATGCATGAACACATATTGAGGAAAAACGTTCTTGTTACAAAAAGTTGGCATAAAAATTTAGTGTTGGCAAAGCAGTGAATATTGAGCATCGATTATTTGGTATTTTTTTAATTACTCAAAGAGCTTTAGAAAGTTATTATTAATATTCAAATTTGTGGTGGATATGCAAAGAGCCCAGAAAGATCTCTAGAGCGATTCAGTAACAAGTATAACGATATTTTATCGAATTCAGTATAACTTTCCGACAAAATTATTCGGTATGATAGAAATCGGAATATTCTTCGCAAATTTCGTATATTTTTATTGGATAAAATATCGATAAAATATCGTTATACTTGTTTTTTCGATACGAATGCTCGTAATAAAAGTTACTGAATCGCGCTACTGGTGGTTTTAAGAACGGATGATTTGATTAGTAAATTTCAAAAGAAGTATTGCCATTATCAAATATTCCCTCTAAAGGACCTCCTGTTAAATAGAAATCAAGAGTTTTTGTAGTCTCAATTGGATGTTATGGATCGAACCGACAAGTGGTTTATGTACGACGCATCTCACACCCAATTCATATAAAGGGTGTTTTTTATAGACGTATATAACTTTAAATTGCAATAAAAACAACGATGGATTATTCGATTGACATGAATTTTATTTATCGGAAAGATAATCTTGTGGCATTACATTTTAAATATGATTTCTGGCATATGACCGCCACACCCGGCTCGGATGTAGTCCAATCTGGACGTCCAATTTTCGATGACTTTTTCCAACATTTGTGGCCGTATATCGGCAATAAAACCTCGAATGTTGTTTTCCAAATGGTCAAGCGTTTGTGGCTTATCCGCATAGACCAATAACTTTACATAGTCCCATAGAAAGTAGTCTAGCGGTGTTAAATCACAAGATCTTGGAGGCCAATTCACAGGTCCAAAACGTGAAATTAGACGGTCACCAAACGTGTCTTTCAATAAATTGATTGTGGCACGAGCTGTGTGATATGTTGCGCCGTCTTGTTGGAACCACAGCTCCTGGACATCATGGTTGTTCAATTCAAGAATGAAAAAGTTAGTAATCATGGCTCTATGCCGATCACCATTGACTGTAACGTTCTGGCCATCATCGTTTTTGAAGAAGTACGGACCAATGATTCCACCAGCCCATAAAGCGCACCAAACAGTCAGTTTTTCTGGATGTAACGGTGTTTCGACATACACTTGAGGATTAGCTTCACTTCAAATGCGGCAGTTTTGTTTGTTGACGTAGCCATTCAACCAGAAGTGCGCTTCACCGCTAAACAAAATTCGCTTATGAAAATCGGGAACAAGGGCAATCTCGTTTCGAAATAAAATTGCACTATTTGCAAGCGTTGTTCAGGCGTGAGTCTATTCATGATGAATTGCCAAACCAAACTGAGAATAAATCACTTGACAACTATTAAATCGGTCGCCATCTTGAACAGTAATGCCAACTTAAAGTTCTATACGTTTATAAAAAACACCCTTTATTTCAGCATTATATGAAATAGTGCTCTCCTACATACGTGTACTACTACGAGTACAAGTACATATTACTTTCAAACATGAATCTAAAGCTTATTAATTGAAATGTTTTTTAAGTTTTACGTTTCCTGGAAAGTTTATGTAATTAATTTATAATTTATTAATATTATTGGTGCTCGATCCAGTATACAGTTTCTAACTTCACTTTAAGAGATTCAGATTTATAAAAGTCCTCCCCCTTAAAAACATAGTGATCATACAAAATCTAGGGGATCATTTGTGAAACTCATAAAATGTTTTATTAAAATCAAATCTCAGTTAGAAGCATTCACCTTATTTAGTGAGAGCCTACTTACCTCCCAGAGAGTCAGCAAGCAGTCTTACACCGCGACAACTTAAAATCAAACCTTCGCAAAGTACAGGTTTATAGGTTTTAAGAACCTACATTTTCTAATTCTTTAAGTATTTTTTTTTTTATAAAACTTTTTTTTTAAAGCACTTGGTAGTACATGGTGCCATAGTTGGAAGGAACTCAGGAATACGCATATTTCTAGTTTGTTAAAATTACAAAAAAAAAAATTATAATGGTTCATCTTTAAAATTAAGAAATTTTTCTTTTCTGTTTTTGGCAATTGTGTCAATTAAATATGAATGAGGCCTTATATTACTTTCATCATCATTTTAATGGTCTATCGTACACTTCTTCATACTAGTGCTTTATAGCAGTTCAACACCACTTGTATCTCTCTTCTCAAAATGCAAATAAAAATTTGGTTGCAACGAGCAATTGAATTTCAATGGCTGAACTTGTATTTTTTATACACATTTGACTGTTTGCTTAGAGTTTCATTTATTTGGCTTTTTTAAGGCTTTTAAACAATTTCAAATTATTTCAACTGCTGATTTGCTAAAACTTAAGTTGGTTATAGTGAACTTTCAAGGATTTTTACTAGCAGTGCATACAGAATTCCGTAGTTTAAGTAGTTGCCCGTATAAGTTTCTGTTGGTGCAAAAACTACAATTGTAATTGCAAGTTTTTGTATGTTTTATATGAAAGTAAGACTTCAGAGGTGGCACTACTAAAATGCTTTTTACTGTTGGCTGATCAACACCAACCAACAATAATATCTTTGTTGACGTCATCATTATCATCATTTACAGCAAAAAGGATTTAATTTTTTTTTTTTAGTTCCAATTGTTTTCGTTCCTTCAATGTTGTCAAGCTGTACGTACATGTTTGTCTATTTACTAAGACCTTGCTTGTATGCAAATGTATTTGAAAGCTTTAACGCCTTAAACATGTTTTTCCTTCCAGTTTTGTTTTAGCAGGAAACCAAGCAAAGTGCCTAGAAAGCATATTTACAACAGATTATTTTATGTGCTAAGAAAGAAGGCTGGTGAAATCAAACTTTAGGCTTGTACAAAATTTCACGACCATCAACTATTTGAAACTATGAGATTTTATGTCAAATGCAATTATTTAAAAAGACTTACATCCTTATATCCTTGTGCTAAACTTGAATATCACACACATAAAGCTTTTCCTTTGTTAAGAATAAAATTAAAATTTAATGTATGACACAAGATTGCCTCTTACCCTTTTGGTTGTTAAATGCGGTTAAACACGTTGTCAAACCACAAATTTGCTTCTCACCTCAATAAGAAAGACAGCAACAATTCGCATACACCATAAATGAAAAGGAGTTGAACTTCAGTCAAAAAAAAAAAAAAAAAAAAAGGAATTTCATGCTTCACACATAAATATTCCAGTTGTATTAAACACTTAATACTTCCTGTTCTTCAACCAAAAAAAAAAAAAAAAAATTCTGTTGTGTGTGAAAAACTATTTCTCTCAGGTTGAAGAATTTGAAAAAAAAATAATTTTCTTTAAAAGTTTTATTCGGTTTATGTGGCAAACAAACTTTTGCTTGTCATATATTGAACGTGATTTTTAATTTTGAAAAGAAGTTTTTCTTTTTTTGTTAATAAACAAAATCTTTATGAAAACTTGCTTGCGTTAAACTAAAATGATAAATAAAACTTTTTTTTGGTGTGTTTTGGAAAATTAAACAAGGTAGACGAGCTGAAATAAAAATTAGAAATTTAATTTTAAATAATTGATTTGAGTACAATTCAGGAATATGTTTGGTGGGGCTACACAGAGAAAGCAACTTTAGCTTGTAGGAATAAAATTTCTTTTATCTGTACTAAAGTTAATGTGAAAGAAAAACAAGTTAAATTCAACTGTGTCGAACTTCAGGGAAATATTAATATTTTTCACTTTCCTCAAAATATCAAAAATATACAAAAAATTAGGTGAGTGAAGATATATATGCCGAGTTAAATATGATTTAATGAACCCTTATGTTTTTTAGGATTTGTAAATATATTTTCAGTAGTAATGGCATATCCGAGTATATCAAATACGGCTTATGTCGATAAATATTTTTTTTTTAATAGTAGCTTAGCGAAGCTAATCTACATTTGTAACCTACCAACCAAATATTCAGAAATTACTTTGGATTATTTTTAAAATTTTTTTTTAAATTTTCATATACCGCAGTGCTATTGCTCTGAGGTATTTTAGAAACTTTGGGACAAAAAATGGAAATTTCGAGATGGAAAACATAAAGAAAAGGTCGTCGAAATACTCAGATATTACTTTTTTTTTTAATTTTTTTGAAATTTCCATATACCCTAGTAGTCTTGCTATGAGGGATTTTTACAATTCCCCATTTTGCAGCGATACCACTACTGACTTTGCTAATTCAAATTAATAAAACCAAAAAGGATTTAATCTGTAGGTTCTTAGCTTTCTGGAAATGTTTTAACATTTAACGAATATTTCGTAGTTTTTATTTTATGATGCAAAACGGAAAGTGCCAAAACCTTTCAGAGCAACAGCACTGGAGTATATGGAAATTAAAAAAAAAAAATTTAATTTTTAATCCAAAGGGATTTCTGAGTATTTATGTGATATATTACATATGTCTGATACCGAAATTTCAATATTTCTTCCGGAAGTTGCTAAAATACCTTAGAGCAACAGCACTGCGTTATATGAAAATTTCAAAAAAAAATTTTAAAAATAATCCAAAGTAATTGCTGAATATGTGGTTGGTAGGTTACAAATGTAGACAATCTTCGCTAAACTTTAAAGATGTATTTGCCATAAATATTGAAAATATATTTACAAATCCTTAAAAACGTAAGGGTGTGTTAAAACATTTTTAACGCGGCATATTTATCTTCACTCCCTTAATTTTTTGTATGGTTTTGATATTTTAAAAGGCTGTGGAAAGTGAAAAATATTAATATTTCGCTAACTTAAAGAAGGGTATATAAGACTCGGCACAGCCGAATTTAACTTGTTATAATTAAATTATTTTTTTGAGCTTGAAGAAGAACTATAATTATTTACTTTTATATCAATATTTTGCTTCAACATTCTGTAGCTTCTTAAGAACTACACTAAATTTAATAAAGGACATAAGTAATTTAATAAATTTTAAATAAATTAATAACTTCTTATTGGATGCATCTATTTTTAATAAAGAATCTTATTTATAATCAAAATAGTTGTTAACTTTGTTTTAAGTATGTTTGTATATATATCCCTGTTGAAATTTTAGTTTCAAATTAACATAATTTCATTTCTCTAAACGTCTTTCTCATATTATACCTGAGCATTTCCTGCTGTTTATAATCACATTAAAACTTTTCCTTTTTATTATTTAAGCTGCAATTGGCAAATAATAGTTCTACTGACATTCACAGTTTTGTTCAAAAGTAATTTAAATTACATACTAAGACACACATACATACACGTGCTATACAGCTAATTGCAACACGAGGCACAACACACAAAACACTGAAATTTTAAAACAACAAAACAATAAAAAAGAAACAGTAGAAAAGAAAAAAAATGTACATTCGCGGGTACTTGTGCTAGGATTTATTTTAAATATTCAGATCTTTTGCTTAAAAAAAAAAAAAAAACAAAAAGATGGTGATAATCCTTTTGTGTGTTTTTCATTTATGTATTTAATTTTCTTGTTTTTTTTTTTTTTAATTTCATTATGCTTTTACACTTACTTAATGATCAAATGCAATTTTAATGTTTTTATAAGGAGCAGCAAGCACAGAGAATTGCTTTCAATTTTGCACAATTTTTAACTAATTTTATTTTTGTGTTATTCTTTCTTTTTGCAGAAGCCGACTATACGCTGGACGATTCATTTTGGAATGAAGAAAGTCCCGTTGGTAAGTGGTAACCTTTTCTATACTATTAAGGAAAACAAATGGAAAAACAAATTTACAGATAACGCCCTTTTAGTTACGTTAATGAGTCAACTATTTAGTTGGTTTTAAAAGTTAATGAGTGTTTTAATGAACACAAATTAAGATAATAATTTTTCTTAAAAATAAACTTGTACAGTGTGTAGTATACGAGTACAACAAACAACTTATTGTATGCAACCATAAAGAAATATGGGTGTTGCACACAATAGATTAATGTGTCAGTAAATGAAAATCTTACATCTCTTATAGACTGTAATTTTTAATAAAATAAAATAGTAAATATACTTTTAAAGTAACTAAGGCATGGAATTACACATATAGCGTTGTTTACTCTTAATGTGGGTTAGGTTAAGTTAGGTTACACAGGGACCCAAACAAGAAAAACAAAAGTTGGGCTTACTTGGGTACTCTGATGTGGTGTGTGGAGGTAAAGAAAAACAGCAATAGAGATAGAAAATGTATACACAGAAAACGACTTCGGCTGTGAGAACTAAATTTGTTTCTAATCAAACATTAATTTGTGATAATCAAACTTTTCAGTTGTAGCAATTAAAATTCGATAATACAGGTCAAAAATTAGTTCTGTTAAAAATATTTCGAGCTGTAAGACAGAATTTCTATTGTCAACATTAAAAATTTTAATTCCTTCATATAATTTTTTCAAAAATTTTACTTTAAAGTCTACTTCAAATTTTCTTGTATAAAATCACTAGAAGTTAAAGTTCTTTAACCTTTAACTACGGTTAAGTATAGGGTCCGCCAAATAACTTTTTTTTTTTGAAAATGCTATAAAACATCGAGTGTAGTTTCGGCTGTGTGGCACGTAGCGCCAAAACCAAATGTTGTTAATATCCTCCTCTTCAATTTTTGTGAACAAAAATTCGTTTAACAAGGCCCGATAACGATCGCCATTGACTAACGGCCACTAATTGCTTATTTTCGAAGAAAAATGGCCCAATTATGCCTCTGGACCAAAATCCGCACCAAACAGTGACTCGTTTTGGGTGCGTCGGCTTTTCAATGTAGGCGTGCGGGTTTTCTGTGCCCCAAATGTGACAATTTTGCTTGTTTACATACCCGCCAAGATCAAAATGAGCTTCATCTGAAAAGATGATTTTTTTTTTGGCAAAATCGGCATCTTCTGTAAAGCGATCGCAGGCCCACTTAGTGAAGCGAAAACACAACCATATTCGTTCAGCGGAAGGCTTAAACTAATTATCTGTCAAATCAGACATGAGCTAAGTATTACCATTCACGAAATAAGCACTAGTTGAAAAAAAAACGTTAGATTGCGGACCCTTTAGTTCTACCCCATCTGCTAAAACATCAACACAATCATAGAATTACTCGGGCATTACGAACAGCAATTGGCAACATATGAACGAGACTATATAGCTTCACCTTCAATTTAGTAAATTCCTTTTGCTCAAAAAATATGTTACACATGTCCTAGTAGGCTAAATCATAAAACCGTGCATGTCTGTTGGATGCAGCAAATGCATATGCGGAATATGATGGATAAAATATTTTAACTTGTAAAAAACTGATGCGTATTTTTGTTATTATCTCTCTTATGTTTTCGTTTTTATTGTTTTCATTTATTTTTAGATATTTAGCTGTGGAAAAATTCGATTTTAATTTAAAAAAATTTTAATTTTTTTTTAATAAAAATTTTATATTTTTTAGGCTTCAGAATATATGCCTGCTTTTTATAATATAATAAAAAAATTTTATTTTCAATTAATTTTAGTTAAAAATATTGTGTCTTATTAAAAAAACAAATATATAAAAAAATTGTTTTTTAACAAAAATTTCTTGTATTATAAAATTAAAAGGGTTCAATTTTACTATCAAGTCAGTGACTACTTTAAAAAATTTCGCTTCCGTATTACAAGTGAAAATAAATTTTTTTCGGTTTCAACAATGTCTTAAATCTAGATGTCTAGTTAAACTTACTAGCGGAAAAAAGTCTTGTTTAAGATTTCTTTTTTTGCATTTTCTAAGCTCAAAAAGACAACTAGTCTTTTAACAAATAACCTCTATAAAAGTAAAATAAATTTAAGCTCTAGAAAAAGTGCGCTGTACTTCTCGCCCAAATTTGTTAAAGACTGCAAAGAAAGTGCTTAATTTATGAAAAATTTCTTAAATATTAAATATTAAATATTAAATATTAAATAGAAAGCAGCACAAATATTCTATTGTGTTTTATTATTCATATTCAAAGCTTGAATATTTATTTGTTGGCTTGTGTAATAAGTTACATAATAAATTTAAAACTGGTCATTTAACTTATGCAATTACAAATATTAATTATTAAATTTATTTGTGTGTATACATTTGACAATTATTATAAAACAAAAGTCTTTCAAAGGATTAAATAAACATACAAATACAGAATTTATTAATGAAGACTAGAATGTAATTTAATGTGATTTATAAATGAAATGCCTGCCAGGATAAAACTAATATTTTTAGATTTAACAAGAATAATAACAAAACTTAGTTTAATATAAAATCTAGATAATGGATTTTCTTCTTAAATTATAACGTTAACACTTAACAATTAAAAATAATTAGCACTTCAGATTATGTAATATTTCATTTTATATAAATATTTTTATTTTTTTTTTAATCCTGCTAAGAGCTGCTAGTGCACTCGCACACTGCATTGTGTTGGATTTAGCTGAATTGATTTAAGTTGCAATAAAATTATTTTATTCATTAAGATAACTCACGACAGAGCTTGCAAACAATATAAAATAATGGAAATGGGTGCAAAATTGCGCAACACATAAATACAATGTACACGTTTGCCTAATTTTCCTTCGTTTACACTAAAAATACTTTGAGTCTGTGCATATTAAAGGGCATACTGGAAAATTCTTACAAGCACTATTTATTATAAAATATTACACATGTTTGTAGTGATGTGTAATTTTCAAGTATGCTTGTGCAGCCCTTTAGTACACATTTGATCAAATGTCAATAAACCGAAAACAACAAAGAGATGAAATCTATACTTGCCAGGCTCTAAGCACTAATGTTTACACAGACACTCAGTAACTCCCCTGTAGCAGATCTCCAATCCTTGTTTAGCTGAAAAAACTTGAAATTTTTTTTACAAAAGTATAAAACTATAAAAAATAACATGTTGTGTGATTTTTATTGTATTTAAAGTTTATTAATGTATTTTGTAAAATTTTTTTCTTTTGCTATTTTATTAATTAAATCTTCAATAGAGTTAAACATATAATAAGTTATCAAACTTTAAGAACAATTAAGTGTAGCCAATATAAAACAAACTATTATGATTTTTAAAAATATCAGATCTAGTGAAAGGAAACAATAATTTTTCTTTTCTCAAACGTTTGTAGGCCATATCAGACACTATGATGCTATTTTATAAGTCCCTTTGTGCTTTTATCTTAATCATATGCAAGTTTTTTTTATTACAGCAAACAGGTAGATGTTTATCTGAAAGCCTTTATTTGGTATTAATGCACAGCTTATTAAATAAAACCCTTAGCGCTTTACTAGTCTTGTAAATTAGTAATTTGAAATTTTTTTTTTTCGGTATGTAGTTTTTTTTTCTTTAAGTAGCCAATTTAGTTGCATAGTTTTTAGTTTGGCTTAAGTCAGCTTCACTTCGATGTGGTCTTTCAAAGTTAATATAACTTTTAAAGCTTGCTGAACAATAACATATTCTAATTTGCACCGGACTTTTGCTTGTTCTTTTTTTTTTTTTTTACCAAAATAACTAAACTTTCTTAATTTTCTACAGAAGACAGTTTGTGTATTAAGATTTTGGTTGTTATAATTTCTAAAATTAAAACAGTTGTTTGTTATTGTTTTTGTAAAGTAAATGTTTGTTTGTGTTTGTCTATGTCAGAAAAACAAATGTTTTTTAAGTTCTATCTAACATCCTTATTAATTATAAACCCACAAATAAATCTTTGGCTACTTGTTTACCACACCAGAAACAAAATCGGTACAATAACAACATATTCTAAAAATTACGAAGGTAGTTTTAAAAGGTTTTTTTTTTATAATTTTTGTTTATTAATTTTATTTATGTATAAAAATATAGTTTAAACTAGAAACGGAAACACAAACATAAAAAATTACATTTCCATCCCCGATTAAAAAAAAAATTAACTAACAAAACATAGAGAAAAAAACAAAGTATCTTGCTTAAGTCTTTAGTTTAAAAAAAAAAACTTAATATAAAATAAAGTTTCTTGCTTAAGTTTTTTATTTCCAAAAACTCAAAAATTATTCGTAAAGCTTGCCGTTTCAGTCTTTTGATTAGAAATATAAAGGGAAAAATGTTAAAGTTTGTAGCTTGAGTCTTTTATGAAATAAACTTTGTGGACTGTTCAGCGATGTCACTAGAAACCCAAAGCAAAGCATAAAAACAATGTACGAAAATTTGTTTTTGTTTTAAAAAAGAGAAAGAGTTCCAATGAAGCTTTTGAACAAAGTTTTGAAAAGTGTATTGAGCTAAACGATTTTGAAAAATACAGAAAATTGTTAAGCTAATTTTGCTACCAAACTCGTATCAATGTAGATTCACTTGCTAAACTATTTTCGTAGCAACAACATACACACATACATATGTAGAGCAAACATGTAAGATTCATGTTCATGCCAGATGCTCCTTTTACTAAAGTTCGTTTTATTCCTTTCCCGGCAACATGCAACAAGGTGCAGCATATACATTCTATACACTGGTCATAATACCCTTATGCATTGAGTGCTAAAGTAAACATTATACGAGAATAATTGTTCTCTTCAAAATAATTTATATTTTAGTTTGTTACTTACTGCAAGAGCAGCACATATGCAACTGTTTGTTCTGCTGTGGCTTAAAATAAAATTATTTAGATTTCATACATAAATTTATTTTCAAAATCCCATTTCCCTTAAGAAATTCTATGAAAACAGGGAGTTGTGGTAGGGCAACTGATTCACAACACAAAAATTAAATTTTCTAAGAATATTTTTGTAAATGAAATTTTATAATTTACACACACACACATAATTTCATAAACTATAATAGTAAATTAAAAACACAAAAAGGAAACTCATAATGAGCATTTGTATACCTACAATAACTGTAATAAACGTTATACAATTGAAATGATGAAAAGTTAATTAAAAATTGTGTAAAACATACCTGTCAAGTTCACAAAATTTTACTTTGTTTTATAAAAAGTCAACGAAGCAAATTTCTAAAGAAAGTAATGCAATAAAACATTCCCTTTGAAACTAAAAGCAGCTCTTTAATGAATTTTTTATATTAGATATTATAAATGTTTATTTTTAGGAATTTCGGACATTCTCCGGCCAGATTTTATGTCGAATAGATACCCACTAAGGACTTAATTGTAGATCGATTGTCAGTGTAAATGCAAATATTTCTGTCATGGTACTACAACCACTCTGCTTAAGTCAAATGCATTTTATGTAACTGAAAATATGACAAATTAAGAGGCAAGTGATTTACGAAAAGAAGAAAAAAAAATAGTCCGCCATGGTACGTAAAAAAAGAAACTATACCGTTTTTTTGTTTTCATATTTCAAGGTAGTGTACTGGTAAATAAAAATAGAGTAACAGAAAAAAACAAGACTTTTTTTTAAATTTTCACATACTACAGCTGAAATTTGAAATCGGTAAGCTAGTGGGACTAAAATTTACAAGTATGTAAGCACAACTGCCTGATTTAGTACACATAACACACACATACGAGTATAGCTTAAAAGCTAAAATTAAAAACGAAAAAGAAATTACATACTGAAAAATTAAATTCTCGGCTTATTTTAAATTCTTCTTGGGCATTTATATACCGGTTGCTCCAATCATTTCAGATATTATGACTGGTATTTTTGATAAAACTACATATCAGTTTTTTGTAATTTTGTATTTAAAGCAAAAAATACAAGTAGTCGTATTTTTTCACTCTCAGCTACACTATTTAGACAACGATCGGGCTGAATTTAAATAGCAATCTGAAGGCAGCAATAGCTGACAGAATGGTATGCTAAACTTTTCTGTGTGTTAGGTAGGGACTACAAAAAGTAGATTTCAACGATAGCACAGACAGAGCGACATCGCTAAATTGTCTGCGCTATCTATATTTTTTACAGGGTATAGAAATTACAATTGCAATCACTTCTTCTACTTACAGTGAAGAGTATAAGAATAAATTGTAGGAACTTATATTTCCTTTACTCTTTGTGGAGTGTTGCAAATAAAAATACTACTTTTGTAGTAAAAGTTTCTTTTTTCTTATTTATTAAATCCTCCACCATCGAAACAGTAATTTTTAGTCACTGAGGCGTATGTGGGAGATAACGATTCATTGTTTGTTAAAGTTTTTGTTCTGTAACAATTTAATTTTTTACACTCAAATACATAAATGTTTGTTTGTTTGTTGGCGTGTATTTATAACAATGTTTTCTTTTATGTTTTTTAATAAAATAAAATAGAAAAGCAAAACATAAAAATAATTTTTGTATAAAAACAAACATTTGTCTTTTGATACGTTTGGCAGTAACTGCTACTGCTGCTGGCTGTTTTTTTTAAATAGAAATAAAAAAAAAAATACTAAACAAAAATTCTTTTCATTTTCTTTTTTTGCTCAATCATATTTATGGGGATTTGCAGAAAAATTGAACTCATTTTTTTCTATACCTACACACACACACATGTGCATACTTTTATACCCATGTAGTGCAAAAATTTTATCTGGATTTAACTTGAAGAGAATTTATGCACAAAGACAAAATATTGTATTTATTACATACATACACACATACTCGTATATGCTTTGCAATTTTCCTTACAAACTGCGACACTTTATTCACAGCCAAATTGTTAACGTTTTATTGAACTATTAAAATAGAAATTCAATGTGTTGTAACAAATTGTTTCCCATATAAAATTTTATTTCATTTTAATGTTTGACTAGAGGGATCTAGTTTTGCTTTTTGCTTACTTTACTCATTTATGTCTGCACAGAGCTACGTAGTGATTACGTTTTTTTTTTTCTTTTGCTCATTTAAAAAGATGGTTTAATAATTTTTATAGAAATTTATTGATTTCCCAACAGGACATATTTACCTTAAATGACTATCATATTTTGTCTATGCTAAAATTTTTCAAGGCAAAGTAGATTAATAATAAATAATCAGTTTTATTTTGTCTTGCTTTTTTGTTAACTTATCCAAAAAAAAAAAAAAAAATAATGCAGACTATTGATATTTTTGATATAATTTTTTTAATAAATTTTACTTTAAAGTCTACTTCAATATTTTTTGGATAAAAAGAAAATTTAATAAAAAGTTAAAAAATAACTCAAGTATTTTGTTGGAATGGCACAATTTTAACTATGGAGCACAAAGTCGATGAAACACACGTCAAAATTTAACATCAATCAATGAATTTGATGAAAATAAAAACTACTTTAATTTTTATGATACGCACACAAATGCATGGATTGATGTTGAAATTTGATGTGTCTATCGCCGGCTTAAGTTAATTTTTAGATATGTTTATATCTTATGATTGTAAATAATCGCATTTCAGTTTTGCTTAAAAAAAAAAGTACCTTTAAAAAATATGACGACCAACTCCGTAAAATTTGCTTACTTGAACTAAATTGATGTAAATATTTGCAGTCTACATAAGTCATGGTATACCAAAATTGGCTTGTCCTTTTGTGACCCTGGACAAAAAGAAAATAATCTGCTCTTAAGTTCAGTACATAAATGATTTGGCTTGAGGCCAAAGTTCTTTGCTGTGAATTAGTTACTCTTTGAAAAGATTAGTTAAAAATACCATTTATAGCCGTATGTCAAAATGACTTCATATTTTTTTTTTGTTTTTATTTTATGTTTTTTTTTAAGAATCTCTGAAATTATGTTTGCAATAAAATATGTAAAAAATTCTGAATTTTAAACTCTAAATTATTATAACCATTTTTCTAGCTTTTTGTGATTTTGCTGTTTTTTCTAGCCTTTTTTGTAGTTAATTTAGCTTTTTAATTTTCTAGCTCCTGGCAGTGCTCTGAATGACTTTTTAAGTGCCTGACATACGATCAATCATTCAACGTCAATCATGAGGGCGTGTGCGTGGTTTTTAAATATGGCCGTCACACGTATACGTTGTGTGTTGGGCAAAATTTACTGGTCTGGCACCAATTCTGTAATAATAATTTTTTTTGGGTATAGTTTAGTGCACATTGCGGAAATTTTAGAAATAAAAATGCAGGAAAATTGTCTTTCATTAATCTTTTACAGTCCTTCATCCAAACTGGTTTTTTTGTGGCATCACCTAAATTTTTTCTTGATGTACAATCAGAATAAAAATGTTTTACCGACGGCAAAATGTACTTTTAATGTGTTTTGCCAACGGCAAATTGTAAGTTTGTACACATTAAGAAAATCACATAAAAATAAGATTGATATCAATCAGTTTGATGTGTGTATCAGCTAATTTAATTATTTCACCAGCACACATAAGTGGGAGGACGGTAATACTGGCACGACAACGCTGACTTACCCCACGTCAATCCTTCTACTAACTAGTACGACAACGGACAGACAAACAAGAAAATTAGAAAGTAGTCATCAAACTGCTTTTATTAAATGTTATAACTATTTATTTATTAGGGTCGGTGGTGAGTATCAGATCCTATACAAGTTTTACCATTAATTGAATGTTATATTTTCTAGTTTAAAACTCGTAGGCTGCAACAAGAGCATTTAAATGTCCTGACAACCTTGGAGATTAAAGTAAAGATCCACACGAAATTTTTTAACAGAGATATTCGTAAAAAAATGGGACATGTATAATCATTGTTGAGATTTAAAACAAGAAAATCTTATAAGAAAAAAACTTTTTTTTTTTCAATTACAGTAACTGTGTGTGAAATAAAGTGTATAAAATAGTCTTTATTTTTAAGCTGCCGTAAATTTAAAACTGGAGCTGCTAGTAACCATCAAAATTTTAGTTTATTGAAAATGAATGGCAACCAATTAAAAAAAATTTCAGTGTTGACTAGTGCTACCGATGAAAGATTTACTAATGAAATAAATTTATTATTAAAAATATGTTTAATATAAAGGGTGTCCCAACAAGAACGCAAGATTTAAATTTTAAATAAATGACTAATGCAGCAATTGAATTGTTTCTCTGGCTGTATGACATGTGGCGCCGTCTTGTTGAAACCACAAGCCCTCCACATTCATTTCTTCAATTCTAGGCAAGAAAAAACTGGTTGTCATTTCACGATACCGAACACCATTGACTGTTTGCGCTTGACCTGCCTCATTTTTATAAAAAAAACCACACCACAGAGTGACACGTTGCGGATGCATTTGCTCCTCGTGAATCACTCGAGGATTTTCCTCACCCCAAATGCGACAATTCTGCCTATTGACGAAGCCATCAAGATGGGAATTGGCCTCGTCACTGAAGATGATTTCATCGGCAAAATCAGCATTTTCATGTTGTCTCTCCAATACCAAATTAACGAACTCCCTTCGCTGTCCATGGTCATTTTTTACTAATCTCGTACCTTCTACTAGCAAACAATAACAATTGTTCAAATGTCAAACAATGATACTTCGAATGGCGCCAAATTTAAATCTTGCGTTCTTGTTCGGACACCCTTTACATGTAGATGGCTTTTCTTACACAAAAATTACTGAACAGCAAGACAGCCAACAGCTCTATTAAAAATCCTGGCAACTGTCAATTTGAAAAAAACAGTAACCAAAAGAAAACATTTCTTTTGTTAAACCAGAGTTTTTTTCCATTTTTATTATATAACCAGCGGATATTAAATTTCTCACCTTTTCTCATTACACTTCAAGCACACACACACACACACACACACACATAAATAAGCAAATAAATCTGTGTATGCTGCTGTCATGTATTCTTTTTTTTTTTTTTTTTGTCTTTGCAAAATCTCTTTTTATTTCTTGCAAGATTTAAAGCTATAAAAATCATATAAAAAAAACCCGAAAAATAAACGAGTATGAAAAACATTTGGTTCTTTAAAACAATAAATGCGGTTTTGTTGTCATGATTTAAGTTGCTGCTGTGGTTATAGGTTTTTATGGTTGTTTTTATAGTAGAAACTTTTCTACCCAAATGGGAATATGATTGTTGTATCAAAATCAACAACAACAGTGAGCACAACATATAAATAAACCAAGGAAAAAGAACAACTTTTTTTTACATTTATAACATAAAGCTGTGATTGTTATTGTTGTTGTTGTTAATATTATTTTTGCTTGTGTTTTTGCCACTGCCATTACAAAAGCTAAAAACCACAAACAAATGACAGCCGTTTTCATTGAATATATTCCGAATAATGTTTCACCTGTGCAATAACACACAAACATGGAAGCCCACATTTTCAGGCAAACGAACTCACACATGAATTCATGTTTAAAAACAGCATTTGCTTCAATTTAACAAAACATGACATAATGAGATTGGGCGTGTGTGTACTTTTTACTCTGAAAGAGTTTGTTATTGGTGGCTAAAATGGCTGGCTGGGCAAATGTTTATGTTGCTGTGAGTAAATTTTCACTGGTATTTTCAACAAGTAAAGACCGCCGCTTTTGCTTTTGCTATTTCACACTATTAATAACATGGCTGAGTAAATGCTCAGCAGTAGGAGTGTAACTTGGCGTAAAGGTAACAATGTTGACAATGATTATGATGATGATGTGGAAAATGATGGCCATGATCATTATAGAGGTATACACACACAATGCTACACTTTTACCCGCATACATTCATACTTGCTATTAATGGTTATTTAGTTTCCTTGTTGTTGTTAGTTGTTCTTGCCCAGCCATTCTTTGCAACATTTCACCAATTGACAATTGTTGTTGTCTGTTCATTATTGTGCTGTTATTACCAATGTTGTTATGTGGGTTTTGTTGTTGTTGTTTCTATTTCCGTTTAGTATTTTTTTTTTTTTTTTTTTTGTTGAATACCCTTGTTTTGTGTAGTCTGGTTTGTGTTGCGGATGAAAAAAAAACCAGTCTATGTTTGATAGAGTGTATGTGACATGACAGCTTCGTTGGTTTTGTAAATACCAAACGTTTCGTTATTTTATATATTTTTTTTTTTCTTTTCATTAATTTTCAAAAATCATATTTCCACAAAAAAAAAAAAAAATATGAACCCTTAAAGCTAAATGATTGCGGGTGACAAATCATACAGCAGAAGTTTTATTTTATTATTTAAAGTTATTTTAAAGTTGTCAATAAAATCATAAGGTTGAAATTTCAGTTTTAAAGAGTTTCGGATATGGAGACAAGAATTTTGTAAATACTTTTATACTGTCAGATCACTTAAATTTAAACAGAGTAGCATTCACATACATATTATTCATACTTGTGTACAAAATTCTCATATGCTTTCTTTGGCAATAACATGAAGTAATTTTGCTACTACTTGCATTGGGCATAGCAAACTTCCATATTTATGATTTACTAGTCTCTTTCATAACAAAAAGTTAGCCTCTCGTTGGAACGAGCTGCCTGATGAGCCTAATACACTATACAATTTCAGTGCTAAAGACTATCAAAATGAAAACGAAGCTACCGAAGTGTAGCACACAAATAAATTGATATTTTACAATTGTAAGCAAAAACATTTAACACATGCAAACTAGTCTTTTTGGTATGATTTTTTTTATAAGTTTGACGACTCAACTTTATAAATATGAAATAGATTTTTGTAAAAAAATAAAATTGCGTGAACTATGTGTAACATTAATTCTATTAAAAAAATTTATTTTTTCCTGCTAATTGTTTGTTAAACAAATATAAAAATAAAGTCTCCTTAGAGTTGAGCTATAGGGCTCATCTTTGGTGATTAATTTTTATATGAAAGAGAAATATTTGAGAGGGTAAATTTTTTTTAAGCACAATAATAGTCATCACCACATAGTATAAAGCAAAGTCGCTTCCCGCGTCTGTCTGTATGTATGCTTAGATCTTTACAACTACACAACGGATTTTGATGCAGTTTTTTTTTTCAAAAGATAGAGCGATTCAAGAGGAAAGTTTATATGTATAATGTTGGAAGGTTTGACGTCACAAATCCGCCCGGCAGGTAGCGCTATAGTCGATATCTTTACCCGGTCTCGCACTGTTCTTTATTCTATGAGTACGATTTCTTAGTTTAAAAAGATCGAATATATAAAAATTTTAAGGCAAGACAACGTTTGCCGGGTTAACTAGTCCTTAATAAAATTATTTTTTTTTTCTAGTTAGAAGTATTACCAAAACAGAAACATTTTCACACAGTTATAAAGGGTGTTTTTTATAGACGTATAGAATTTTAAATTGCAATAAAACAACGATGTATTATTCGTTGGACATGAATTTTATTTTTCCGAAAGGTAAACTTGTGGCATTACATTTTAAATATGATTTCTGGCATATGACTGCCACGGCTGGCTCGGATGTAGTCCAATCTGGACGTCCAATTTTCGATGACTTTTTAAAACATTTGTGGCCGTATATCGATAATAACACGGCGAATGTTGTTTTCGAAATGGTCAAGCGTTTGTGGCTTATCCGCATAGACCAATAACTTTACATAGTCCCATAGAAAGTAGTCTAGCGGTGTTAAATCACAAGATCTTGGAGGCCAATTCACAAGTCCAAAACGTGAAATTAGGCGGTCACCAAACGTGTCTTTCAATAAATCGATTGAGGCACGAGCTGTGTGACATGTTGCGCCGTCTTGTTGGAACCACAGCTCCTGGACATCATAGTTGTTCAATTCAGGAATGAAAAAGTTAGTAATCATGGCTCTATACCGATCACCATTGACTGTAACGTTCTGGCCATCATCGTTTTTGAAGAAGTGCGGACCAATGATTCCACCAGCCCATAAAGCTCACCAAACAGTCAGTTTTTCTGGATGTAACGGTGTTTCGACATACACTTGAGGATTAGCTTCACTCCAAACGCGGCAGTTTTGTTTGTTGACGTAGCCATTCAACCAGAAGTGCGCTTCACCGCTAAACAAAATTCGCTTATGAAAATCGGGAACA
The DNA here is from genome assembly GCA_947397855.1 of Thelaira solivaga. Classification (NCBI taxonomy): domain Eukaryota; kingdom Metazoa; phylum Arthropoda; class Insecta; order Diptera; family Tachinidae; genus Thelaira; species Thelaira solivaga. Next base: position 60,829,225 of record OX377612.1, on the reverse strand, counting down.
AGGGCAATCTCGTTTCGAAATAAAATTGCACTTTTTGCAAGCGTTGTTCAGGCGTGAGTCTATTCATGATGAATTGCCAAACCAAACTGAGAATTAATCACTTGAACAGTAATTCGAACTTAAAGTTCTATACGTCTATAAAAAACATCCTTTACAATTTTGTGTCTTCTCGTTTTGAGTTCGATATCTCTCAAAGTATTTTATTTCTTCTATTATGCTTAAAATACATACAAAAGTGTAAGGCTGGTATTCAAAATGACTAATAACAGCTTCAAGTACAAATTATGAGAAATTTTTCATACAAATTTGTTACAATATCGATTTCAAATCTACTTTAATTTTCTTTGAATTTTCTTATTTTTATATGGCACATAATTTAGTGTTTGTTGTTACCAGGTTTTGTTCTGCCTTTGGCATTGAAAAGCGACCACATAATCTTCTTCCTTAGATTGTCTTGTTTAACTTAATTTAAGGTAACCCTCCATGAGTTAAATATTTCTTTACTAATGCCTGATGCTCTTATTAAAAAAAAGTTGACGTAGACTTTAAAGTAAAATTTATGAAAAAATTATATGAAAAATTTCGATAACTTTGATTTTAAAGTCTACGTTAATTTTTTTGGATAAGGGGGTGAATATGTAGTGTTTGTGCTTGTAATTAAAATTAATTTAATAATGTCACATTCAATAAAAAGAATTAATTGCCTGAAGTTAAAAAGAAATTAAAGTATGATAAAGCGGGGAATGAAAACAAATTGTTACTCTTTATGGAGTTTTTTATTCTTAAAAAACATTTTGCCTTTTATTTAATATTAATTAAGCTTAAGATCTTAAAAAATTGTTTTTATTTAAATTTTCTGATATTTCGACTTTCTTTTGAAAGTCTTCTTCAAGTAAATTTATAAATAAAATAAATTCAAAAGAAAGCCGAAATATTGGAAAATTTAAATAAAAACAATTTTTTAAGATCTTAAGCTTGATTAATATTAAATATTAATTAATTTATAAGATCGAATAATTTAATAAAATTATTTTGTTTTTTAATTATGTAAAATATTAAACAGGTTGCCTCAAACTGCACAAAGTGAAGCCTTTTTTATGATTTTAATTTATTCATTTAACATTTAAGAATAATGAATATGTAATATTTTATGTGTTTAAAGTTTTTAAAACGGTTTGCTTAATTTGATTACATTAAGATCAGTGATAAGCAGTTGACGCAAAAAAAAAAAAAAAAAAAAAAAACTTTATGCCTAAAATAAAATAAAAATTAATTTTTGCTTCAAAAGTGACCAATAATGGATTTTTATAAAGAATAACTTAACGAAGAACTTTTTTATAATCTATTTCATATATAAATCAAATTTAAATTATTTTATCTTCACTTATAAATTGAGTGCAAAATATGTATTATTTTTGCATCTTTTATATGCAACATATTGAAAACAGAAAGCGATTTTTTATTTAACTATTAAATTTTTTTTTTAAATAAAACGCAAACATTTTTGGAGGGCAAGGAATTTGAAACATTTTTGTTAGGAAAGAAATGCCATTAAATGTTAACTTTTTCATTATGATAACTTTATGCCCAATTTATGTCATGCATAAGATTGTAGAGTTAAAGCAATTTCTGTGTGTTAATTAAATATCAAGGCCATAAAAAGATAATTTTGACAGCCTTACACCCAGGGTCTAGTTAGGAACCAAATCTTATACCCCAAATTAAAATTTGTATTTACTGTTTTTACTAGTCAAGAACTAAATCTCCGGCATAAATAACTATTTTAATACTTTGCTGCTACACTTGTAAATGAATTCGTTGAAATTTTTTTTTTTAGAATATTAAACTAAAATGAAATCCTACTCTACACATGTGGTTTAATTTTGTTAGTGTTAATTGTTGTTTTTGTTTTAGTTGTTGTTCGTATAAATATTTACATATTTTTCTATATATTCAACCACAAACTTGTGTTACAAAAGCAGCCAAATAAAAATACACGCTAAACAAATGTAAATGGTTGCCGATTTCTGTTTGTGTGTGCATTAAATTATTATTATAATTGCAAAAATATTATATTATTTTGTTTTATTTAGTATTTTCAACTTCATTTTCTATAGTTTTAATTAAACAGCATGTTTCTACATGGTAGAATATTAAACAAAATACAAAGTTTGTGTACAATTAAACCAAATTAGTTACTCTATTTTGTTAAATTTTATACAAAAGAAATTCAATTTTTAAATTAGTTAACAAAAAATATACAATTTAAAGCATTTTTAGCAATTTATGGTATTTAAAAAAAAAAATAGTATAAAGTGAATTAAAAATATAAAAAAAATACTTTACACTTGCCCGGCAAAGTCTACGTCAACTTCTTTTGATAAGAGCATCAGGCATTAGTAAAGAAATATTTAACTCATGGAGGGTTACCTTAATTTAAGTTAAACAAGACAATCTAAGGAAGAAAATTATGTGGTCGCTTTACATGTTGGATAAGTCCCTGTATTTAAGTTCCAAATTATTTTTTTCTTTTCTAGGTTAGGTTAGGTTAAACAGGTCGCCCGAAAAGAAAAACAAAAGCTGAGCTCACTTGGGTCCTCTGACGTTTGTTTTCTAAATTAAAAGTAAATTTTTTTTGAGTTATTTTTTTCCATTTAAAGAGCTATGGGTCTTAAGAAAAACCTTCTACATTAAATTAATAAAAAAAAAAATTAAGTTTGTTCTAATTATATCGAATGTAATTTCAATTTAAGAACATTAAATTTTTTTTTATATTTTTGAATTTTATTCAGTTTTAATTACTAGACTCATAAGTAAAATGTTTTGCAAAAAAAAATTAATTTTTATAAAAATATCAAGCTGCAATACAAGAAAACAAAAGAGAAAAACATGAATGATTTCTTACAAAGTCTGCTGTAAAGAAGGCATCAATTTTAGAACTTATTAAGGCGTAAACAAAAGAACAAAAACTTTGCAAGCAAACATTTTAGTTTTTATAAAACGGTATGTATGTAAAACAGGGATGGAAACATTAAATTTGTAAACGCCAACATAAAATCGTTTTTTGAAGAAAAAATTAAATATTAATAAATCATAAAATTTTTTTGGAATTTTTAAAAATTCTAATTTCAATTTAGTGATAAACTGAATTTTTACTTTTGCCAAAAAATACTGAATTTTCCAAACATGTTTTACCCATAAACAATTAAGCCTGCACAAGCATACTTTAAATGGCTTACAACACTTTTTATTATAAAATATTAAGCATGTATGTAGTGATGTATGGCTTTCAAGTATGCTTGTGCAGTGATTTAGTACCTTTTTTCTTTTAATTTCTTGTAACTTTCCGCTCTACAATTTTTGCTTTTCTTTTCCGGTATTTCAAGCTTTAATTCATCTAAACGTATCTTGAAGGGCTTCGCAAAAATCGTTTACAATTATGAAACTAAAATTTTAAACATAAAACTGTTAATATCTACAGTGAATGACAATCGTAGAGAAACAAAAAAAAAAAATATAAGAAAAAGAAAATTAACAAATTTTCTATCAATTTAGTATGCGTTTTTGCATAGACATTTTTTAGCATATAATTTTTTTAGAAAGCTAAATATTTAAATATAAAACTCATAATAATTATTTACAGTGAATGACAATTATAGAGAAAATCGAAAAAAATATTTTATTTTTAACAAATTTCCTATCACTTTAGTGTATATTTTTGCATAGAATTTTTTTTTTTTAAATATCACTTTTTTAAATACGTTTTCATATTTAAAACTCAGTTTTGCACTTTATTGCTGCACAACACACACTTAAATGAAAAACTGTAAAACACAACAACAAACTAATATGCTTGCTTGCGTGCTTAAAACTCATCATCATGAGGAAAATTCATTACACAAGTCATGGTCATTTTCTTAGCTTTAAGGCGTACATGTATTTGTAAGCATACACACACACATATCTGCATGTTATGAAACATTGATAGTTACACTAAATACATACACTTTAGTTTACCCATTCCTTCAATGACCTTTTTTTTTCTTCTTTCTGCCTGTATTCTCTGTTCTAGTGAGGTTTTACATTCAAATACTACAATTGTAATAATGGCCCCAAGTACTTACTGCCTGATGCATAAAATAACATATAAATGCACACCAGCAAAGTAAAAAAAAAGAACACCTACATGCAAATTGCTGAGATAAGGATATGAGAGAGCAGAGAGACACATGTTCAGACATGTGGCAATTTTCCTATGCACGTTTCTATGCTGCACTTTTATGTAAAAGTGAATTTATCCAAGTGATCATATAGTTGTGAGTGATACTGTAAATGATATCATTGCTTATCGATATTTATTGTGTAATTTGTAGTGAGTTTGATTACAAAGTGTGACAGCGATATTACTGATAAGGGAACTCACAACTTCAAAATCAAGTTCCCAAATACAATGTCATCCAAGAAGTTTGGAGGTTTTTTTTTAAATCCCAGGAAATACTTATTTGGCAGCATAAGTTGAGAGCTTACAGTTTTTCAGGTCAAAGTACATGCTATCGACCTCTACCTAAGAGAAAATTTTGCAAAAATCAATAATAATATTCACATCTTTATTTATCTAGAGAGCAAATCAGCATGTCAGGCACTCAGTTTCTTCTAAGCAAGATCTAAGCTAGTTTGGGATTGTCTAATAATTTGAAAAATAGTAACAAATAACAGCAGGGATGAAAGGTCATAATTTATATGTAGGCAACAAGCTGGTAGACAAACTCGTAAGAAAAAATGCCACTAAGAACTGTCTTGCAGTTCTATCAAGCTCAAAACTAGAGAATGTTTGGAAGAGAATAGAGGTAAAAGAACAAACGTCTTACTGGGACCAATTCGGTCAGGAATTTGCATTGTCACGGAATACATAACTGCACATTACACAGTATTGAGACACTTGGTGAATAAAAACGTCCTATAACGGTTATATAACGAAGACAAAGAAACAGCAGAACATAGACTGTGTCACTATAGTATTGATATTTAAAACCTTTTCATTTCTTAGAACCAGTGGCTTTTCAGCAAATATTCCTTAAAAAGTTTTCTTCATTAAAATTAAAAGCTGCTTTGTAGTGCAGAAATGTGTAGTTCTTAATTCCTTTGTAACTTCCAGAAGTTATAAAGTTTTCAATTCCAAAGAAAGTACTTTTAAAACAAAACCATATTTAATTATTTTAGTTGAAAAAAAAGTCCCAAAAAAGAAAGAAATGATGAAAAACAATTTACATGGTCCTTTTGTAATAATTATAGAAGAAGACAAAAGATGAACAGATAACAATAGAAAGACTTGAATTAATTGCTGCTTTTTACAAAGGCCTGTCAATTGTTGCCGCCAACAATACAGAAACGCTTGCAGATGCTTTCTACATACAAGATGTTGTTACAAAGTCTCATTCTTGCGCTAGTCCTGACAACTTATGTAGCCATGGCATACTTATTCTTTTCGCTTGATTGACAAAGTTGCAGAGGTCCGCCACCAAAATTTTTAAATGACTTTTATAGAGACCCACTCTATCTTTATTTAGTGTGATATTTTGGTACAGATCCATTAAAAAAAAATTAAATACAATAATTTTTTATTTGCATTTCCTTATGTGCCCTCACCAATAATTTATTAAATGCCTTTTATGTATCATTAAATTTATCTTATACACTTGGTTCGCTGGGTTATATATCTACTTCATAATGTATCTTCACTTTTGCTATTGATTGAAAGTAATTTTTTGCTGTTGCCTTTTAAGCTTAAAAAAGGACATACGTATTTAGCATGCAGTATAAATTGTCATTACTTGACCTGGTCTGCTTTCTGAGTGTCTGCTTTTTTCACTACCATCATAGATTTAATGATTTTTACTTTTTCAATTTGATTTTGACTGCCATCATTTTTTTTTTTTCTTTTTATTTCACTTTTTATGAAATTAAAAAACTTTCCAAATTATTGACTTTGTATCTTTTGCTTTCATGTCATCATCATTTTTAGGTACCATAGTAAAAAAAAAACTATAAAAATCCATTCATTCAGTTGAGAGATATTAAAGTCATTATTACATGAACAATTAGAAAACTATTAATTGTAAAAGATTTTGTAATAAAAGTGTATAAAATTATTATTTGCTATGAACAGGAAGTTTATATTAAATATTATTTAAAATATTTTTTTTCTGTAAGCTGCTTTTAAAATTTTCTCTCAAGCAATTTGTTTATAAATGTTTTTGATAACCAATAATAAAATCAATTTAAAATTCATTGAAAATTGTAATTGTTATCATATCATTTTTTGTATACTTTACTATTTTATATTTAACATAAATTGCAATAGACGGACATGCAAGCAAAAAAGAAAATATTGTATGCAAAAGCAAACATGGCCAATATGGCCAGGCGAAATGACTACATAAACTCTTATGTATGGGTGCTTTATTGGCAAAAAAAAAAAAAAAAAAATACTAGTATATTGGTTTTTTGCTTTGCACACTTTTAAATTTGTTTTCTATAAGATCTACTCTATATACGTTTTAGTTAAATATTTTTTATTGGTTTTTTTTTTAAATATGTTTTATTTTTCTTCTGATATTTTGCTTGGTCCTTTTAGTTATTTTCCAATGTTGATTAGGATGTGTTTTGGTTGCTTTAAAAAATTCTAGAAACTACAGCAAATTCTAACTAGCGAAATTTGCATAAAAATATTCCCCTTATCCAAAAAAAAAAGAATTAACGAAGACTTTAAAGTCAACAATATCGAAATTTTTAATTTATTTCTTTTCATAAATTTTAGTTTAAAGTTTACGTCAAATTTTTTTTTTGGATAAAAGCACTTATCTTTAATTCTATATATTGTTTTCTAAAATACAAAATAACGTATCGCCACTTTTTAAAAGTTTACAGAAGAAGTAAAAAATAATATGGAAACTATTTGAGGCATTAAAGCAATTTTTTTTTTTATTTCTTGAAGAATTTTTATACAAGAAATTTACAAATTTGTAAACATAAGTAATATTTATAATATAGAGAATCGCAATAAAAAAGAAAAGAATTTTGAATTTTTTCAAATTAAATTTTAAGGGCCGAAGTTGATTTTGAATACAACACAAATTATTGTCATTTCTTTTTATTATGATAACATGGTATGGTTCAATTATGTATGGAACAAAATATCGGCCAAATAGCCGCCACGACCTCGGCGACACACCTCCATCCGATGGTCCAAGTTTTCGATGACGCTGAGGCATACTTGCGGTTCTATGCCCTTAATGTGCTGAATTATCTCTTCATTTAGCTCTTGAATTGCTGCTGGCTTATCGACTTACATCTTTCCTCTCAAATAACCTTAAAGAAAGAAGTCCAACGGTGTCAAATCACATGATCTTGGCGGCCAATTGACATCGCCACCACGTGAGATAACACGGCCATTGAATTTGTCGTGCAAAAGAGCCTTTGTTTCGTTAGCTGTGTGGCAAGTGGCACCGTCCTGTTGAAACCTCACATCGTCCACATTCATATCTTCCAATTCGAACCATAAAAAGTTCGTTATCATCTCACGATAGCGAACACCATTCACAGTAACTGCTTAACCGGCCTCATTTTGAAAAAAATATGGCCAGCCCATAAACCGCATCAAACAGTCACTCTTTGTGGGTGCATTGGTTTTTCGACAATCACTCTTGGATTATCATTCGCCCAAATGCGGCAATTCTGCTTATTGGCGAATCCACTTAGATGAAAATGTGACTCATCACTGAAGGTGATTTTCTTCGAATATTGATTTTCTTTTTCATAATAAGCCTGAAATTAATTAAATTAAATTTTTTTAAGGTCATACCTTTATCGAAATTATCTTTTATGCAGTAGTTTTGAATTTATTACGAAAACACAAGTTAGCTGGAATTTTTAGTGGTAATAATTCTCATAAAGGTTGGTCCAACTGTAATAAATTTAATGGGTGTGTTATCTCACGTTCATGTGATTTCACATTGTTAGACTTCTTTGTTTGTGGATATTTAAAATAAAAAGTGTACATCAATAAAGCAAGAATAATTAAAGTTCTAAAAAATAAGATAATTCAGCAAATTAATGCCACTGTCTCAGAGTCATTGAATATATTAACCAACGAAGCCATAGCGAGCATTTGATTTATATTTTGTTTCACACATAATTGTCACAGATCCTTCTATCATAATAATCCACATTTACAATCCATATCGTTGGACTATCCTATATTACTTCTTAAAATTTTAATACTTAAATCCATTTAGTTTAAAGATTTTAGCTCCTAAAATAAAAAACCAGATAAGGAAAGGTTCATTTATTTTAATGTTTGTTATTTTTGTCGTTGCTAACAATGTTGAGCCTTTTTTATCTTTAAATTACCCCTTAAACAAAAACTGTTTATTTGGCTCGGAATAATATTGAGTCTTATGCCCGATGTTTCAGACAAGCACAGTTCCCTCTTTCAAGTTCATTTCTTATTCAGCTAAGGTTTATTTACAGAAGATTTTTTTATTTATTTCTTTAAAAGGCACTGAAACTTTGCAAGTCGTAAAACACTTTTTATGCGGTTTCATCATAACAACTCAAAACTTTCCATACTAGCGGAAGCAAACCACACAAAAGAGCAACTATTCGATGCTTAATACTTTGCCAGCTTTATAAACAACAAAAATATCAGTTACCAGTTTCTGATTAGCGAATTCTTTTCCTTTCTAACGTCGTCAAAGTGGGACCTGCGGCATATCTACGATATTAATATTTTATTAAAACTTTTCTTATATAAATAATTATTTTTCTTATGAATTTACTTGATTACAATGAAATAAATTTTATTTTTTTTTAATTTTTATTTCGGAGTTGACTCGAACAAATTAACCAAATACATTTAAAATTTCACAAGGGTTTTGTAATCTTTTGCATATGGTCGATAGTACTTGGTAATATTGAAAAATATACTCTCAATATTCAATATTAATTTAATTTTTTACTTTTTACCATTTTAACTGAAATTACATAATCATTTTTTATACTTATATGCAAGAGCTGCTTTAGCTGCTGTTTTTTTTTTTTTAAATCTCATTTTGGAGGGCTTCATTATCAAGGTTGCAATTGGCTTTTCAATAAAGATGAACAAACAGGAGCTTGTTGTTGTGCTACATATTTTTATACAATTATTGAATTTTTCTTTCTGTCTTTCGTTTAATATAATTTCTGCATTCATACTCATATTCATTCGTAAGCATCTACCATTATACTCATGTGTATGAGTAGTTTTTTTTATATTTTTTTTTATTAATTAATGAGTTTTCTTTTTGCAATATTTTTTTTTGTGCAAATTAAAAGTCATTGAAATAAATAAAAATCTTTCATATACAGAGTTGTGAGAACTTAAAAAAAAATATAAAAAAAATTTTTAAAAATTCAGTATTTAAGAATCACAATTTTTTTTTTAAATTAAGTTTTATTAAAAAGCTATAATATGTAACAACCCCAAAGCCGTCCTCTCGTCTTTGAAGTCTCAATAACAGCATAACAGAATTATTACCTTCAGTTTAAGTATTTTGCAAAACATTAACTTAATTTTTCTTTTTAATTTTTAAAATTATTTTTTTTTTATTTTATAAAAATAATTTAATTTTGGTAGTAAAGAATTTTTGCTCTCAACAACACGATTCAAAACTGAATACCACAACTGAAGAGCAAAACGACAAAGTAGATGCTTTAAAAGGAGAAGCGAATGCTGAAGCGAGATCAGTTGGTTGGCAGCAAGAGCTGCTTAGTATATAGAGAGATTATTTACTGTATGAGTACTCGCAAGAGGCATTTTGTAAGTAAACTGTGAGCAAGTATGATGGAAAAACAAGATTACGCCATGCGCATGATTTCCCTTTAGATGACATAGATTGTTCACTGTTTGAGGAAAAAAATAATAAATTTCTTTCTCTATTTCTTTCTCTTATTAAGCTGTAAATTATTAGCCAATAGGAACACATCGCTTGATGTCGTTACCCCAACATGCGGGATGGAATAATTTTGTATTTCTATCATTTATAGCCGTGCGTTACTAAGCCTTTTAGTCGTGGTTAATTGTAAGAGACGCTTAGCAGGTTAAGGGATAATTTAATATGTGCTGCTAAGTTCTTTTATCTGACTAGTATATAATATTTTTTGTTGGTTCAATTGGTAAAGGGAGGCTACTAAGTTCTCCTTACGTTATCAGAGAATCCGCTGGAGTAAACACCGCAAATAACCGACAACCAGGATATTAGCTCTTAAATAAATTGAAAAATAAAAACAAATACGTCTTTTTCTCTTCTTTTAATTATTTATTATGCACAATACTTGATGCCCCAGCAACAAACTTAAACGTGTCGTTACAAATATTAACATCGTTTTGCTCTAAATATTTTAAATCATTTTAGAGAACGACAACTTTGGAATCAATAAAAGTTTTCTTTATAAAATTATTTTAAAGAGTGATTTTTTTGCTATTATCTTTTTGGCAACACTAGTTTTGACAGCTCACGCACGTTTTGTATCTTGTGTCACTGTCAAACATCTTCAGTTTGGTCTATAATTTAATCATGAATCGTCTTACAAACGAACAACGCTTGCAAATTATTGAATTTTATTACCAAAATGCGTGCTCTGTTAAGAAAGTTCATCGCGCGCTTCTTCCATTTTATGGTCAGTTTAATCGACCTACTGAGGCTTCTATTCGGGCTATTGTAACAAAATTTCGCACCAAATTTACATTGTTGGACATTAAACCACCAACACGATTACGTAGAGTGGGAACTGAAGAAAATATCGCAGCCGTATCGGCCAGTGTTGGTGATGACCGTGAATTATCGATTCGGCGCCGTTCGCAGCAATTGGGCCTGTGTTACTCCACTACGTGGAAAATTTTGCGGAAGGATTTGGGTGTGAAGCCTTATAAGATACAACTGGTGCAAGAATTGAAGCCAAACGACCTACCACAACGCCAAATTTTTGGTGAATGGGCTCTTGAAAAGTTAAATGAAGATCCACTTTTTTATCGAAGAATTGTGTTCAGCGGCGAGGCTCATTTCTGGTTGAATGGATACGTGAACAAGCAAAACTGCCGTATTTGGAGTGAAGAACAGCCAGAAGCATTGCAAGAGCTACCAATGCATCCACAAAAAACAACCGTTTGGTGCGGATTATGGGCTGGCGGCATCATTGGGCCGTATTTCTTCAAAGATGATGCGAATCACAACGTTACTGTGAATGGTGAGCGCTACCGTGCGATGATAACAAACTTTTTTTTGCCCAAAATGGAAGAGCTTGACTTGCATGACATGTGGTTTCAACAAGACGGTGCCACATGCCACACAGCACGCGAAACAATGGACCAATTGAGAGGCGAGTTCGGTGAACAGTTTATTTCACGCTTGGGACCAGTCAATTGGCCGCCCAGATCGTGCGATTTAACGCCTCTAGACTATTTTTTGTGGGGCTATGTTAAGGCTAATGTCTATAGGGACAAGCCCGCTTCGATTGACGCACTGGAAGCCAACATTGCCAACATTATTCGTGAGATACCGGCCGAAATGTTGGAAAGAGTATGCCAAAATTGGACTAAGCGGATGGACCATTTGAGGCGCAGCCGCGGCCAACATTTGCATGAAATAATCTTCAAACATTAAATTATATCGACCCAACTATCGATCCAAATAAATATTTCATGCATTTTTCTGAATTTTATGTGTTTTTTTTTTTAAATTTCCGATAGTTCTTATAAAATCAACTTTTAATATGATATAGCACATGGTTTTTTTCATTGCCATCTCGTTAATTGTAGAATATATCGCTATACCATACCTGAATTACAATGATAAAGTTATTGATACTAAAGCGATTTTTCTGTTTTAAAACAGATATTTTGATGCTGAGATTGTTAGAGAAAGAAAGCCGTAAGAGCTTATTTCCAAGATATTTTCTTTATAAAAAAACTGCAACTAATTTGAAGTAGCATTTAATTATTTGTATCAGAACAACTAAATAAGCTGTAAGACCTGTAACCCACAACTTATTTCTTTGACTAATTTTTTTTTTCTCTTCATAAAATATAAAGAACAACAACAACATTTCTTTTGTTTATTTGTTAGTTGTTTATTATTATTACATTTCATTAAAGAATTTCATTTGCTAAATTACTTACACAGTCTTGTTGAGTCACTCTTCAACTTTATAAAACACTTGCAATTGCATGCCGGTTTTATAATGGCAGAGCAAGCGTTTGTTAGAAATAAAAAAAATGTTAAAAACTAACAAACATTAATATCTACCAAAGTGCTAAAATATGTTGCCTTTTTTCTGTTGAGTGTTCTTTTAATATATTATTTACAAAAAGCACATTTTTTAAGAAATACGTTTTATTCCTTTTTTTTTTTTGGCTACAGCAGCTCTCCATTTTGTTTAATGACATTTTCTTTATTTCATTTTTTTTTTTTTCGTTTCTTTACTTTATGCAAGCATGCAGCTTTCAAACACTTTAAAAAATTGCTTTGCTTTAGTTTTACTTTGAAAAAAACTAAAAAGTTACTAAACAAATACTTAAAATCCTTAAGGAATCGCATGGTAAAAGTCAACCAGCAAGTAATCAAGGGAAATGATTGCTTTGTCGTTTGGTAAACAAGTTTGACACCAATGTAATCAACTTTTTTTTTAACTTACTTTTGTTTTTTAAACTTCATTTTATTACAACTTTTTATAACCAAAATATGATTTCTTTTTTAAATATTTAATCATAAAAAGTTCGTTGCTACTAAAGCAGCAAAAATAATATTTTAATTTAATGTGCGTTGTGTCCAAATGCTGACTTTATTATTTGCCTTAACCCTAGATGGACTTAAAACTTTCTTCGTTACGTTGACAAAACCTTAATATAATTTACACCAGATTTAACAGAATATCAATTAATTTTTATTTTATTTATGTAACGTAAGAATTTAATACTAAATTTTAATTTTATAAAAAAAAGAACAAAAAATATACTAATTGGCTGTTCAGCGATGTCTCAAGAAAGTCAAAGCGAACGAAAACAAAACACATCTTCGTATATTGTTTTTGTTTTTAATCAAAATGAGCTTTGTTTTCGTTCGCTTAGGTTTACTTGTGACCGTTAAAGTTTTTTTGGCATTTTCAAAAGAAAACGATATTCATCGATTCGACGAAAAAAATTCCTGTATCGTTAACTATATACGAAAAATCACGTTTTAAAATTTTTTTGTAACATGCACTGATAGCTGCATCTGAGAAGCCGGGGTGTATTATTTAACTACTTTAAAAACTATTCAAAGGTAAAATGCTATTGGTTTTAATTATTATTAATTAAATAATTAAATGTCGATTCGACATGCTATCTGGTCCGAGAATGCCCGAAAACTTCAAAAAGGATGGATGAATATTTAGTGGTTAGCCTCACTCTAAAGAACTGTAGGGCGGATAACCTGGCAAGGGAAAGATCGAGGCTGCCAGAACAGAATACCGACAAGCTTTGCAATATCCTTGCATATTTTTTTCGAAGAACAAATCGTGCTAACGGTGAGGATGATCTGTTCTAAGCTAGTTAGCGTTTGAAATAGAGATTTACTGGGACTCCAGAGAGCCCGGTTAAGAAATATGGTGGCTTCAATTTTGGCAACCATTCTAGCAGAATGAGCTTGGTAGCAAACGACTACTGTAGAGCTTATCAAGACGAGGAGGAGAAGGAAACTGTAGAACACCATCTCTGCCGGGTGTGCTAACCTGGAAGAGTGGAGCAATATTCACTTTAAAAAGCGCTACCTTTAAGGGGCCCTGTGCTTTCGAGGAGTAGCAGTTTATTTAAGTGACGAACTCATCATCTGCTTCCATTTCTTCTTATTTTTTTTTTACTTTTCTTCCTCTTATACAGGTATCACAAAGGGACTACATTAGAGGACCCAATTGAAGCCAGCTTCTGTTTTTCTTATTTTAGCGACCTGTGTTAGCTAAATAGCGGCGTATAATAGTTTAGCTTTGCGTTTTTTCGAAGTTGTGTCGCTGCTGAATTAGTATTAATTTTCACTGTGAGTCGTTAGATTTTCGAAGTTGAGTTGTTTCCGGTTGAGTCTTTAATTTTTTTAAATTTAATTTTTTTTTTTTTTTTTGTAAAAGATGCCACGACTTTTGTTTCTAATTGCGTCATGACATCAAAAATCGAGAATTTCCTTTCTAACTGAAAATCAACGCAATTTTAATACAGTTTTATCTTCACTTTGTTATGATAATTTTAGAGTTCAGTTTCAATTAGTTTGTTGTGTTTTTTTTAAAAGAGAATAATAAATTTCTATAAATTTTTACGGGTTGCTTCTTGGTTTTAAAAAAGGTAAATATTTTATCTATTACATTTTGTTGTTTTTTAAATGTTTACTTTGTTAAATTTTACTTTTAAAAATTAGTATTTTCGTAATCCTGGAACCTATCTTAGATCTTTACATGGAAGATAATCATAATTCAGGTTGAGTAACCACGACTCAAAGTGAGGTATTGATGTAAACAGTTTAAACGACCAATGTTGGCTTAGCAGGGTTAAAGAAAAAAAAATTTAAACCAAGTTTTTTATTTAATAATGTAATGTGAAAAGTGCTGTCCCTTATTACATTTATTTATTTATTTATTTTAATTTTTTCTTCTGTATTTATATGCTCAGCAGTTTCACCAGTTTTGCTGGTACTACTTTTGTACTACTTGTTTAACAAAACCTGCATAAAACTTTACACATTTTCATATTTTTACTCTAAGTAATTATATTCAAAGTTATAGTAGCAGAATTTCCCCAAAGATCAACAATAAAAAGTTTTTGGTTTTACTACTCTTGTTTATTTAATTTTTATGTTTTGCTTTTATTACTTATTTAGTTTCAACACAATCAAGTGCAACTATGAAGTCATGTTATATTGCAGAAACAGAGTGTTTTTTTTTGTTCATTGAACAATTAATGAAATAATAATTTTTTAACTGCATGGCCTTAATAGCAGAAATTAAGTGAATTTTTAAAGGTTTAAAATGTATTCATTTTTGTACTCCTTAAGCCTTTAGCATCACTAAAAAGGGACCCATATATGACAACGTATATAGATTTATTACTAAAAAAGTCTAGCTATTTTTTGTAAATAATTTATTTTATTTATTGCTGAGTGTCAGTGTCTTCCAGTAAATTGACGTCTCCAGTGGTATTCATAATCAAAATATTAAAATTGTTTTTACATTATATCCACTAATTTAGAGTATTGAATTGTTTTTTAGCTGATCTATACAAAATTTACATAAAATCTGTAACAAACCAAAAAAAAAAAAAAAATTACGAAAATGTCTTGCAAAATTTGGCTTAATTTATTTGAGCTGCTTCTTAAATTACCGAAATTTAATGTTTTAAATTACAAAATAAGCAAACTAACAAGCACATGCACATACGTCACTGTTAACGAAGGGGTCTTTTTAAAATCTTATACTACCATTTCTCTGGCACCAGGCAATAGAAACTATTTAAGACAACACTAAAGCATGTGCACACTCACATAAACACAATATTTATTTTAATGCATTCACAACGGTGCAATAAACAACAGTGGAGCTAGCTAGCGAATGTATCATTTCGTTTGTTGTTTTGAGCATCAGAATGATATTACGGCAGGCAGGCAGGCAATATAAAGAGCTGAGTATGTACAGCAGCCAAGCGTAAATATGCTTTTACTTACACACACACACACACACATATGTACGAGTTTGTAAGAATACTTGTAGCGAAAGGACAAACTGCACACAAACAAACTTTTATTTCAACTTAAGCATAAATTCAAACATAAATTTCATTTCAACTGTGTACGCGTATACGCAACGAAACCAACCTTAACATTAACTCTGTTAAAATGAAATAAGAAACCAAGAGATGAGCAGAAAAAATAAAATAAAATATGGAAATACATGAGTAAACAAACGTACTTATGTTTGTATGTAGGTAGACCCACTTACTTGTAATAAAATGTGTTTAACACAAAATTGTCTTGTTCCTGTAGAACCAGAACACACAAGCTTTCTGACTACATATCTGCTTGCAGATGTGTGTTTAAGTCTGAAACAAATGTTGGTCATAAACTGCAACCACAAATATTTGTCTACAAGTATGTATGTGTGTATTTAACTTATTCTGTGAACCAAAATATTTAACTACATAAATGTTATTTCATTTAAAGCATTCTAAACAGTTTCTTTATATATGAGTGTTTCTCATTATTATTATTTGTAGACTAAAATTCTTACTTAAAAATATAAAGGACGGTACTTGAGTACTTGTATAAATAAAAGAAACCATTACAGACATGTAAAAACAATTCAGCAAGTGGTCTTATTAATTTTATGCAAGTAAGTAGGTCTGCTATATTTGGATAGCCTGTTCTCTATACGCAGTAGAATTGCGCTATCCACGGCATCAATTTAGCTAATATTTTTTATTTTTCTATTCAGTGAAGGCCTTTTAAAATATCTTTCATTTACAGTAATAAAATTTTATTAAAAAAGGTATCAGCGAAGTGAATTAATTAATAAAGTTTTTATGGCAACTTAAAACAAAATAATTTTTAGTATTTCTTATTTTTTATTTAAAGTAAAACACAAAAAAAAAAAAATTTAATTTGAATTTAAAGAAAAATTTATGAAAAATTTTGATAATGTTGACTATAAAGTCTACGTTAATTTTTCCGAATAAGAGGAGGACTATTTACTTTACGCTATCTACGTGTACTTAAACCCTTTTCGATACAGCTTGGCGTCAAAGCTTTCTATGATTAGGGTAGCCATATATGAAAGGTATATTAATAATAAACTAATGGATCATCTTGTTAATAAAAAGAACAGATACAATGGAGTAAAGACAAATTTATTTCATGGCTTATTAAACGAATGGAAAAAACAAGGTTTATAGGATTACTCTAGAGGAATATGTAGCAGATGTGTTGATTTTTGGCATGAAAAAGAAAAATACGAAGTAACACGATTGAAAGAAACTTTATTACTAATGACATATGTAGAAAAATAAAGCAAAGTAGAAAAGATAAGTTGCTGTTTTGTTATGAGAAGGGTAATCAAGAAATTGTGTTGCCACATTTTCAACAAGATAAAAAAAAAATACACTCGCAACACTATTTAAACTATCGAAAAATAAAATAAAAGAAGACGCATAATTTTTGAAAACCAAAAAAAAAAAAAAATAAATAAAAATTAATTTAAAAAAAACTAGCTTTGCAAAATCAAACCTATTTGGCTTGATATTTGTTCAATCCTAAGACACAACCATACAAATTAATAATATCAGTTTCCTTATTTCAAATTATATAAAAAATTAAATTAAAATTAAAAAAAAAATATAAATAAAATTAGTGTTTTCAAAATTGACATGAATCACATGAACATAATCTGTGCGATAGAAGAATCCAGCATGAGCCTTTATGTCAGAAAAAATCTACGGGCTCATGCAATAATTAATTTATTTTCTTTTTAAGTAAATGAAGGGTGGGTATACAAGCCTCTAAATCAAGATATCGCAGGTTCGATTCCTGCTTCCAGCTTGGGTGGTTGCTTGATATCGTGGTACATAAGGCCTAATTTAGATAAAAATAAAGTAAGCTTGTCGTCATCATCATCGTTAGCAGCTGTATAGAGAATAGAATTAACATCAGATTTGAACTGAAGCATTCAATGCTGGAACTAAGGCTGCCCAACATGGTTCCAGCCACACAATGCCATTTCAGCTTGTATTTAGTCACTGCAATTCTTAAGGTTATTCCGACCAAAGGCAGTCAACATACTTGCACATTTAAGTACTAGAAGCTAAAGTATCTATGCGCAACTACTTAGAAAGATCGTAAACTCTTTAGAAAGATTATAAACTTATATATTTTTCTTTATTCCTATTATGTATTTTAAAAAAATATTATTTTTCATATGCATACAAAGAGAAAACCACAAAACAACACTTGCCACAAAAGTTCATTGACTTGCTCAATGCTGCCTGTATCTAAGCCACAAAATTTTCTTAATTTCACACAGACACTAAAAATCAACTAAAGCTAAAAAAAATAAAATTACAAAGTTTTCATTTTTAAAGTGTGTGTGTCAGTATGTGTTTATGTGCTTTAGTGTGAATATTAGATTAATTAAAAATCTGTCAAACGCAATGCTTCCATTAAAAAAAATTGGTTATTATGAATCTTCTCGTTATAAAGTTGTTGTTATTATTATTTCAATAAAAAGAGAAAAACTAAATGAAGTGGTTTTCAATTAAACCAGCAAAGAATGCTGCTTGCCTGAATATAATTTTATAAAAAAGGTAACATTAAAGAATCTGTATTTACCTATAGATTTTCATGTTTTACAAATAAATTTATTTCTATTATAAGCGCTTTTAATATTAAATAAAAAATTTGCTTAGTATTGAGAGCTTTCTATTTTCTGTGAATTTTTTAAAATCAAAATTTTCATAATATAAAAAAAAATATATTTTATCTTCACTCACTTAATATTTTGTTTAATTTTGAGAATTTAGAAGACACGCAGACTTAACTTTTTTTTATTTAAAAAAAAAAATTAATTATAA
Source organism: Thelaira solivaga (assembly GCA_947397855.1). NCBI lineage: Eukaryota > Metazoa > Arthropoda > Insecta > Diptera > Tachinidae > Thelaira > Thelaira solivaga. The sequence continues at coordinate 60,810,555 of OX377612.1, read as the reverse complement.
TTAAATATTATATTTATTTCTTAAAATTTTGTCATAATATGATTGGCCACAAATGAAAAAATATACAAAACCACTCATTGATTTATTCTGGATAACGGAGCTTGACCATTTTTTAATAAAATTTTTTTATTTGGTATTTGCATAATTTTATTATTTTTTTTTTTTTTTGTGTTTATTCCAACTCATTTATTTGTGAAGATCCTCTCCACAATTGTGTGTGTGCTCTATCTATCTCTCTCTTGCTTTAGTATGCCTACAAACAGTTTATATACATATTCAGCTCATAACTCATAACTATAGGTAGATTTTTTTCTCTTGTTTTGTTTTATTTTAAAAGAGAGACACATTTTTGGGAAATTTTGTTGTTTTTATTTTGATACAATGCCTACGTTATTAGTGTGTATAATAAACAGTTACTTTTTAGTAAACTAAGCTAAAAACAAATATATGAGAGTCCATAATTTGTCTTTACAAGAGAATTTGATTGGTGGACAAGTTCAAAAATGGATGATGAGTAAAGAATGTTAAAATGTGTGCAAGAAATGATTCGAATTACAAGAGTTTGTTGATTTTTTTTATATGTAATTGAAGGTATATTATAAATATTAAAATTACTTGAGGCTAGATGGTAGTTTAACTTAAAAATTATTGTGTAACTAAATTAAGAAGATTATAGATTTTTAAATGACAGAGGTGAAGACGAACTTTTTAAAATTTAAATTTTTAAAAAAATTTTTTTTTTAAATTCTAATTAACAAAATATTTCTTAAAATTGATGTCTGCAAAAAATACATCAAAATCAAGATGGTACGGTTCCATGGATTAGTGGGGATGAACACTATCGATTTCAAAAGTTTATGGTTGATTTTAATATTACGGGCTAATTTCGATATTTTTGTTGGCATTGAATGATTTCAATGGAATAACGCATACCTAAAACACTCACTTAAATTACAGTTTAAATGCTCACCTTTAAAAAATTGGCATAAAAACCGAAGTTGATATATTAGATAAACTTAAAACACACAAAATTATTAAATATATTGAAGTGTTTTTTTTTTTTTTAAGATCGGGGAATGACGAACTTAAGTCTGAAAACTCATTACGAAAGACAAAACACTACTGACTTCATTTTAAAAATATTGTGTTCATATATACTGCAATGTATACGAATTAGAGACCTGTTTAAAGAAAATTATTTTCAGCAATAATTTAATTATTAATTTTTATAGTATTCTTAAATACTTAAAAAGAATGAGCGAAATTAAATATATGAATATTTAGCTAACACAGTGAAGGGTATATAAGACTCGAAATAGCCGACTTTACCTTATTTATTTTTATACAAATAAATAGACTTTATTGGCTAGTTTACGCTCAAATGGATTATTTAAAAAAAAAATTTTAAATTTCCATGTACCCCAGTGCTGTTGCTTTGAGAAACTTTAGCGATTTTCGGACGAACCAAAGAAGATTATGAGATGGGACAAATATTATTTTAAAAGGCAGATCATCTAGATTTGTAGTCTATCACCCAAATATTCAGAAGTTACTTTGGATTCTTATTAAATTTTTTTTTAAATTTTCATATAACCCACTGCTGTTGCTCCAAAAGATTTTAGCGCCTTCCGTTCATTTATGAATAAATTCAACTCAATTTTGGTCCAGATACTATAAATATGATGTATAAGAAAACTGTGTACTAACCTTTTTTAGAAAACGTAAATGAATGAAAATCTAAAACTTATGTTTTTGATATTTCTTGGCCATTTGTAGGTCAATTTTTTATCCGTTTCGTATAACAATTTATACAAAATGAGCAAAAAATCTCACTCAGAAAATGCTCAAAAATAGAGGTAGTTACGGTTGTTGACTCATAGCCGCGACATTTATGAACCAGTCCAGCTGAATTTCAATAGCAGAAATTTAATAGAAACAACAGACAGTTTGGTATGCTATACTTTTCTGTACGTTGCCTAAGGACTTTAGAAAGTTGATTTCAATGACTTGATGGACAGACAGATGCTAAATAGACTCCGCTATTCATAAGGATCCAGAATATATATACTTTATAATGTGTCCCATTACAAACGGTATCACAAAGTTATATATGCTTTTTTTTTTTTTTTTTTTTTTTACTTTATCTTTATTTATTTACAAATCTTAAGATATATTTACATAGTCATGAGATTTTACTAAAAAATATTTCAACAATAGAAATCATAATAATTAAATAAGGAAACTTTTAATATCGCAGGGGTAAGGAAAAGTATTATGAAAATTAATTAAGTTATTTATGCCCTTCTTACTTACACACAGAAAAAAAATATTTTTGTTATCAAAATGCTATATAATTTTGTAACTAAGAAAAGTACCAAACGACTGTTATAATTATTAATTTTCCATCCTTGACATATATATTTTTATAATACATAAATATTTAAATAAATCGTTAGTGCTGACAGTACATGCTATGTAAGTTTTTTTAGATTTTTATTTTTTATTTAATTAATTGAAAAGAGTAATTGCTTAATGAAAATATATGACATTTATATCGACCACGATAATTGACCATTTTGAGTTTGAGCGCATAATAAAATATGCAATTAATTAATAAATAATCAGTTTTTTTTATAATACGGGTACGGGTACTTAATTAGTTATTCCCCAAAGAATTGCAATGTATAAATTCAAGAATGTTATTTGTAATGACAAAAGAAGAGTAATAAAAAAAGGATATAGAAATTTACAAATTAATGAAATACTTAAACAATTTAAATGGTTTGCTATGTTGCTTATCAAATAAATAAGATTTCATTTTAATGAAATAGTTTTCATTACAATGACAATTAAATTTCTCTAATAATTCTAATGTGGTAGTCTCTTGAGCTAAACTGAATTTAGAATTAATGTTAATAAAACACACAACAGATTTTGTTAGTAAATTGTATTTATAACAAGGTTTCTAGTGATGTCAAGGCTTGCAGCTTTGCCACAATTTAATTGAAAGGAAACTGTTTTTAGGGTGTTTGCTCTATTTTTGAAACTAATAATTCTGTAGATTTATTTACTTTTAAAATATCGACGAATTCAGTCCTTAAAACAATTTTTGTATTGATGATAATAAGAAACAACTTTGAGTATTTGAGGTTGATGTGGTTTTCTGGTTTGTAAATAATACCTCTGAGAAAAAAAATGTAGACCTCAGTCAATGCCAAATATTACAAAAAATTTGATAATAAAATACTTAATCTCGGCCAAAATCTGCTTGTGAAAATTTGTTTGTAATTTTAAGTTTCGTTAAACAATTTCCATAAATACTGCCCACGAAACTTTAATATTTTGATATATTTTTGAAGTTCTCAGACAAATTCATGCTAGACTTACAATTTTAGCTTTTTTAAATCTAGATTTACCTTTTTTGTTTCAGGTTTTGCCTCAGAATTTATGATTTAGAATCTAGTTTTTTCTCTTGCTTTTTCCGTTTTCAAAATTGCTAAAATGCTTCGCTTTTTCAATGAAAACTAATTATACACCAACTAAATGTGAAGAAAATTTAATTCCGAATACAATTATTTTGAACTTAAAACTTCTATGTTTGCTTGCTTGAAGAAGATTAAATTTATATTTTGTCTAAACAATGTGGAATATAATTGCTACTACTTTTAAAATTTCAGAAAAAGTCGCATTGTTTGTAAAAAAATTTTTTTAGCTTTGCTTTCGGTAAATATTTGGAATAAAATTTTGAAATGTAAGTTAATGATTTATTCAGAGAAACGTTAATTTCAGGAATGGGAAAATATTCTTCTGATTCTATAAAACAATAGGACTTTATTATCAGCATTTACTTCATATCCTAGCTTTATGTTTCAAGTCAAAATGATTCAAAATGGCGTAATAATGCTAAGGAAACCTGTCATTAACAAAAAAATCTTGCAATAAAAATTTTTTCTAAAGAATTTCATGTAAATAATAAGTAGTAAATCTGCAGTTCGGTGGTTTTTATAACGATAAAACGAGTTAAAAATTCTCTGAACCCAAAATCGCTTTGAAATAAAAGTACCAAATTCTTTACTATTAAACAAATTAATTAAAATATGCTAATTATAGCCATTTTTGTTTTGTTTTTTTAGTTTTTGTTATTAAAAAAATTTAGAATTTTAAGCTAGAATTTTTTTTTAAGCTTATTTCTAGTTTTTTTTTTGCTTTGTAATTTAGCTTTTTTTAACTAAAAGAAAATTAAAAATTTTAAACTGTAGTTTTTTAACTTTTTTTAGCTTTCTTTTTGTGGGATTTAGCTTTTTCTGGCTTTTTTTTAAACCAATTTAGCTTATTCAGCAACACTTTAAAAAAGAATTTTTTTTAATACATACAAAATAACATAGTAAGTATATAAAATAGTCACATACAAAAACTTTTCCATTTTAAAATCATTAGTCACAATAAAATAAAGAAATGCAAAGCTTAAGACACGTACTTACCACGCTAGATTTTATGATAATGACAATGCCAAACTTTTACAACACTAGTGCAAAATGTTTGTTACAATAAAAAGTCATAAAAATCACACATGCTTAAACAACCAACCCCACTCACCATCCCGCACTCAAGCATATGTTTAACAGCTAAAAAACAAACTACATAAAATGATGTAAAAACCTAATAAAATTCCAAAAGATAAAAGTTGATTGTATGCACTGCACACATACAAAATATTTTAAAAGCAAATAAAAATAAAAATAAAAAATATCTGCATCAAGAGTTCTTTATATAAAATAAAGAGATGATAAAAAATATATAAAAATCTTAAATATGGTTTAGAAAAAAAAATTTAACCGTCAAAACTTAAAATCTTTTATAAAAAAAAGTCTGTTGCAGCAACTTTAACTGATGCAACATTAATAAAAATTCCATATGCATGCAAACAATTATAAAAATGTGTAGTGACACAGATGATAATTTAAATTTTTTTCTTCAAGTAATAAATTACGCAAAGTATGTACGGTATTGGACCAGAGTAACTGAAAACTGTTTTCTTAAGTATTTTGAAGCCCTGATTTATAATCTGAACTTCACTTTTTAAAGTTGATTGTAATCTCAAAAGTGACATGAAAATAATTCGTACCTATAGCGTTTGTAAATTGTCTCACTATTTTAAATGATATCGGAAACATTGTGATGGAAAAATATTTTTTTTAAGCAAAATTTTTAAATATTTAACTTTTAAAAATTTATTCAAAATAAAGTGAAGTAAAAATCTATTTTTTTTTATAATCATATAAGATTATCAGATTCAAAGAAAATTAACTATATTTCATTGAAATTGATGCAATAATTCATTGCAAAAAATATTAAAATACGCCTGCAGTCAAACTCGCCCAAAGAAGCATCAGTGAATTTCTAAAACTCCATTTGTTGCTAATAAAATAGTTTTTTTTACTGTGTTATAAAATTAATTTATTTGTGAAGAATTTTCAATTCGAAAGAAAAAGCTTTGTATAAATCCAGCAGGGTTTTATTAACAATTTTGAGGTTAGTTTTAAAAACCTTAAGTTTTTTTGAAATGTTCTAAATAATTATTTTTTTTTTCAAATTGAAAATTCTGTTCGAAAGCCTTTTCGATTCGAATCAAAATACATTATAAGTCTAAATGCTTTTTAAATGCAAATGTCATACTTTGAATCGAATAAAATTGGAAAAAAACCTTAGAAAAAATTAAATAATTTAGTAATCCATGAAGAGCTCATAATGATGTACTGATAGAGCTTAGAGACCCATATTCGGGAACAGCATATAGGCCTAATCAAGTGATTAAGTTAATAAACATAACAGCAAACTGGTGATATATTAATTTTAATAAAAAAATTTTACTAAAAGGGTCGTTGTGACTAACGGCATCATGTTTTCTAAGAGCAAAATTTAATTCTAAGACTAAATTATTAATAAGCACTGACATTTATAGTCATCGGCTAAAAGTGTTTAAAACACTAACAAATAAATAAAAAAAATATAACAAAATTTAATCCCTATTCGTGCTTAATTCCAATTTTTGTTGGTGTTCAATATGTATTATTTTCCATAATATTCTCATGAAAATTTTTTAAAAATTTTACAGGAATTTAACAATACTTATGAGTAATTTACTGAAGATTCAGAGTTGCGTCTGATGAATAGCTTTCCCTCTTTCGAAAAATTTCCATAAGAATACCATGGAAACTAATATATTTTGCACACCAAAAAATTATTAAATTAAACAAAAATAAAGATTAAGTTTTTGTTATGGCGTTATGTATTATCCGAGCCAAATAATTCCTTAAATAGGTCCCCTTTCAGTTTTTGTTTAAGGGATAATTTAAAGATTAAATTTTGTTAAACTTTATAATTCAAAATAATATAATATGTTTAAAAAAACTAATTTAATTGAAAAAAATTTATAGCCAAAATACTCGTATTAATATAATTTTATTTAAAATTTTTTATAAGAAATTTAAAAAAAAAATTTTAGTCCTGTATGGAGATTGAGTAGCTTCATATGTATTTAGTTGAGAGACATTTTTAATAATTAGTTTAAAAATATAGATAGTTAGATGCAATTATAATGCCTGTTGTCGAAGGTTTTTTAACAGTCCTGTTGAAGAAGAGAACGCAAAGGCCTTGTTTTATGTGTTCTTTAAGAAGACATTACATTGAAAATCTTTTTTATAATTTTTATTTTATTTATTAAATGTTTGAATATTTGGCTTCTACAGAGAAGTGTATACGATATAAATTCGGCAGTGCCTTCTTTCAAATCATAGGACGATATGGTGTTAAATTATTTTTGTCTTCTCACTTTATATTGTTGCTTTTTAGATACAACAATAGACACAACACTGAAATCTTTTTTAATAAAATAACCCATAGTTATTCCAGTGAACATGTATAGATTCGTTTGTATGCATGTGTGTATGTACATTTAATTTTTAGAAAAATAACAGAAAAACAAATTAAAGAAACAAAGCTTAAGATAAAAAGAAAAACAAGAGTTTTAAATATTTATTAAGTCATGCGTTAAAATGAAATATTTATATATTCGACAAGAAATTTCAGAGTAATTTCAACAAAATGCAATTTTTAATTAAACAAATACAATATTTGCATAAAAAAACATACATTTATACACATATACGTATGTGTGTGTATAGATATTGTTGTATCATCAATTTATGATAAAGAAAACATATGGATATGAGAAAGAGAATACATATTCAAATAAAGCAGCTTCAATTAATATTGAAATAAAATAGAAGGAATGACAAAAGAATGAATACAAACAATTTATTATAATTTTGCTGGAATTAGAAACAGAAAATTACTATTGATATAAAATTATTCAAGCAAAGCAATCAACATCAACATCAATTCAATTTTAAAGCTACAATTCACTTTGTCACAGGTGGAAAGAGTTTTTTATAAAATTGTTTTGCTGTTTCTAAATGCTGTTGGGTTTTGTTGAAAAGTTGGAAATGAGAAGCTGTAAGTCTTTTTGGAGATAAAATCTGGGGTGGTTGTATGCGTTGTAATTTAACATGAAGTGAAAAGAAAACTTATTCTGTCAAAACTTTATAAAAAAATATTTTTTATTAAAATATTTCTCTCCGCAAAAAGTTTAAATTTCATTCGCATTTTGGTTATGGTGGTTCATTTGAATGAACTTGGCTTCTAAAAAAAATAAAAGTATATTGCCAGGGGTTTTAAGGATATGGTAAAATTAACATTGTTGTTAAGGACTTTTTATAAACTAAAAGTGTTGTCGTTAATGAAAAGATTTCTAGGACGTTTTGTAGTTATTGGTGACAAAAGATATTGCTAAAACGATTTTGAGTTTAGTTAGTCAGTCTTTTTTAGCCCCGAGTGCATTAGAGGAGAGAAATGATATAAAATTCTACTTTGAATTACTTACGGGCCACTGTAGACTTAATTATCATATGAGTAGAACAGATGTGGTACAGAACGATTTCTGTCTTTTCTGTGAAGAAGAACAATTAACGCCGGAACGGTAGCAAGACGCAGAATAAGCTGCTTAGGTAGTGGGGCATTAATCCCACAATTACGACATTCATAAAGACTCTCGGATTGTGGTTAGAAACTGAGCTGCACAATAGATCTTAAAGCTGGCGGTGCGTTTATAACTCTTGATAATAATAATAGTCAGTTTTCGTTTTCTTATAGAAAAATAGCAAAATTTTACTAAATTCATTTATCAAAATTTATATAAAAAATTCCTAAAAAATAATTTTTTTTAAATATTTAAACATGCAACAGTTATTCAACACTTTTTGATTTATAACACCCAAATTAAGCAGTTATCAATCATGTTTATACAAAAACATAATGCAAAATAATGTGCGAGATGTTACAATAATTTACAAATACTAATTACATTCAAAGTCTAACATTTTATGAAATATTAAAAAAATAAATTAATTTGCGGTTCTCCTGTCAGATTTTGCCTTCGTATTTTTCTTTTACTGAATACAGTTTGCGGCTACACTATTTATGTTTTGCCCATTTTATATAAATTTGTGACAAATTGTAAAATTTTGCAAGAGTACCTTTAGCGTATTATGTAACAGGATATTTTATTTGTTGCTTTGTCATTGATTAGTACAGGGTGAGCCAAAAGAAACCAAGGGGTGTAAAAGTTTAATAACTTTTTTGTTTATTAATTTTTTTTTATTTTTTCTTTCAGATTATATAGACAACACTTGGAGAATTTATAATGGAGAGGTTCACAACTGAACAGAGAACCAGAACAATAGAATTTTATTATTTAGAGTTGGCCAGAAATGAAATCAACTTTATGGAAAATTTGATTATGAGTGATGAAGCTCATTTTCATTTGAATGGCTTTGTTAACAAGCAGAACTGTAGGTTCTGGGGTTCTCAAAATCCAAGAGCCATTCATCAACGCCAATTGCACCCCATCAGGTGTACAGTATGGTGTGGGATCACATCTGAAAATGTCATTGGGCCCTACTTCTTCGAGAATGAAGATGGAAGTGCTGTAACCGTAAATGGAGAGCGGTATCGTTTTATGATAGAAAATTTTTTACGTCCTGCTCTTGAAAACAGACCTGGTATGTGGTTTCAGAAGGACGGAGCCACTGCCCATACTGCCCGAGACACAATGGCACTTTTAAGTCAAATTTTTGGAGAGCGAATTATTTCTCGAAATTCGGAAATTATTTGGCCAGCGCGATCGCCAGATTTGACAGCACCCGACTATTTTCTTTGGGGTTTTTTGAAGGAGAGAGTGTATGTGAACAAGCCAGAGACAATCCTTGAACTCAAGGCAAACATTGTTGCAGAAATTCGAACGCTACAGCCACAAGTTTTGAAAGATGTTATGGAAAATGCTCTAAAAAGAGCCCATCAGTGCGAAGCTGAAAACGGTGGTCATTTAAGAGACATCATTTTTCATACTTAGTGTAAAAAAATTTCCATTTTGTATATTATATAATCTGAAAGAAAAAATAAAAAAAAGTTAATAAACAAAAAAGTTATTAAACTTTTACACCCCTTGGTTTCTTTTGGCGCACCCTGTATAACAAAGAACATTTAAAAAGTATTTAAAGTGAAGTGTGCTATGACATGTAGACCTTTTATCTATACAGAAAAAAAATATAAAATATATTTAAAGCCATATACATACAATCATAAAAATGGGAGTATTTACAAAAAATATTCGTAATAGGTGTTATCACCTTTTCCTTTCCACTCAGCACTAATGTTGCTCTTAAAACCTTCGTTCTATGATAAATACACCTACAACTTACTTAAATATTTTTAGACATTTTATTTTGCCAAAGGACGAAGGGTATACAAGTTTTAAATGTAGTCGAATATAAGATGGTACTTATTTAGTTAGCTGTGTGCCTACACAAGCATGTATGCTTGTATTTAAAAATACAATAAACAAACGAGAATTTTTTTTATAATTTAGTTTTTTTTTTTGCTTCTTTTTTAAAAGCTTTTAGTTTGTATTTTCTCTCGAGTTTTAAATAGGAAAATTTAATCCATAGCACATCATACGTTGGTATATAAAGTAATTAATGAACTTAAAACAACTACTGACCATCTTTACGATGGTTTTGTACTTGTTTTACTTCAAAATACATGTTCACTAGCATAAACTTTTATGCAAGTGAAAGTTTTTAATTGTGAGTCTTAAACAAAAAGAAAAGTATTATGAACTCAATCTTCTTATGAAAAATTTAAATGAAAAAATTTTCCTTGTTCAAAACATTTGCGTAGTTAATATTTTACTCGTAGCCAGTTGCTTTAAATGTTGGAATAGTTTTTTTTTTTATATAATTGAGAGCACTCTTCGCATTTTTAAAATTAATGAGATTAAATATTACTGGTGCACCAGTAATTAGAATTTCAGTATTTTTAATACCTTTTCTTTTAGCAAAAAGTAAACAAATTTGCTGAAGCTTTTAGAGACTACTCACAGTGGAGCTTATATAAAAATGTATTAATTTCTAATACGAACACTTAAATTTATTGCAATTTATTGAAATATTTTTTGTTAATACTTGTATAACAACTTATACTTTTACTTTGTTTATGCTTAAAACTTTTCTTTCTCGTAAAATTTTTTCAAATGCTTATTTTTTCTATTTCTTTTTTTTACAAGTTAATTTTGTTTCATTCAAGATTCTCGTACTTAACTCAATATCAATAACTATATTTAAGTTTAAGTTTAATTTTTTTTTTTTTTTGATTTACAAACTAAAACTGAAACTTATTGTTAGTTTTAAAAACTAAACAATAATTTTGAAACTTTCATTTGAATTTTGTATAGTTTTTCAAAAGAAACTTATAAAACAAATTTTTTTTTTGGCCAATAACATTGATTATAATATTTCATTTAATGTGTGCTCGTTATGTTTAACAGAATGTGTTTATTTATTAAAGGTTTTCTCTTTTATGTATTAATAGAGTTTTTATGCATAAACTTGTTAAAATTTGCCTTAAAAATGTTTTACAAAAAAATATAAAATTCCAAAATAGTAAGGGAACCCATTGAAATAATTTGCAAAATACATTTTTATTTTGATTGTAATTTGTGAGATCTATTTTGGAGCTTAATACCCAAGTAAAGTAAAGCTAAATAGAATACTTATGAATTTCGAAATTAGAATTTTGAATGTGGATTGTAAATCCAAAGATCATTGGTTCATATTCGGTTCGAAGGACTAAGAAAACGTTGGGAAATTATCGTTTTTAAATCCTCTTACAGCTTAGCGGGGGATGATTGCCAGTTGTAAGAACATAATTATAATTAATAAGATTGTAGGTATGAAAAATTAAAGAAAGAAACAATAGAGTTAGTTTCTTTTAGAGATTATAGTAAGAAGGGATACTTACAAATTTCTTAAGAATATGATAAATTTAAAACTGGACAGATCATATACCGCCGTTTCTATTCGTCTCGACAAAAAGGACACGAATTAACATGAACCACCTAAATATATAAATAAAATTAATTTTCTGTTTGTTTGTTATTTAAATTTGAAATATATTATTTTTCTATTCCAAGGAAAGTCGCTATATACTTTTGGATCCTTCATTCTTATTTTTACGCCCTCTTTATAGCGGTTTCTCCTAACTACTATTCATAAAAATATGTATTTGTACTTAATTCAAGTCTAAACTTATGCTTTGAAATATTTTATTTAGCACTTTAGTTGGCATCTATGCTAATAATCCAGACATAAGGCATGAAATTACTTAATCGCTTAATTTAAGTGGATGAGATTTTTAAAGATTAAAATTTTACTTTTCAAAAAAAGTCCTGAACAAAATAATCTTGTAGACAAAAACAAAATTGGGGTATAATATAAAATGACAAATATATTCTGTAAATTGCGCTGGCAAAAATCTTAAAACAAATGGCCAAAAATCTATTTAATTATTTAACTTTCCATCCAAAATTTTTACCCACATTTTAATCAATTCAAATTTTCTATGAAAGTTCTTTACAGTTTTTATAAAAAAAAAAAAAAATAAATAAAAATCATTTTGCCAACCGTTCACATCTCCTTCTACTCGTTTTCTAAATTATTTTTACAACTTTATTATACAGCTGAGTAAGCGAAGCAAATAAAACTACAAAACAAAAATAAATAAATAGAAAAAAACGAAACGTTAAAGTTCATTGACATTTTGAATGCAGGATATATTTTCTATTTTATTACTCTGGATTAGTTAGTCGAATTGTAAAACGGCATGCAACACGTAACTATTGCTGATTGTATCATTATTTTATTATATATTTTTAATGTTGGTTTTTCTATTGCAGCCAGAACAAACTAGTCATGAAATGCTGAATGCATGACTGGTAGAATCTAATGAAATTTATGGCTAAAACAAAGTGTTGCATTTAAAATTGTTGCTTCCATGTATAAATTTATTTACAAGGATTTAACAACAACAAAAAAAAACTATATGAGACAAAAAGGTTTAAAAAAAAGTAATTGAGAGTGGGAAGCATTTTATACAGTTATTTTGTATTTATACTTACTACAGAAAGAGATAGAGAGAAGAAGAGAGAGAGAGAGTGTGTAATATATATAATTTAATTAAAAAAAAAATGCGATGATATGATAAAACAATTATAATGTTGCCTTGTAGAAAATATAATTAAAAACATATTAAAGACAAAATGTTCATAATGGAGCCTAACATAGATGAGCAATGCGCATAGCCTATGCGTTCTACTGTATAATAATTGTGATTTACAACTTTTTCATATATTTTTTTTTTATTAGCAACAAAAGAAAATGAATTAAATGTATTAGCATTGTAAAGAAAATGCACTGAAATAATTTTTTTTTGTTGGCATATTATTAATGGAAAGGTTGTTCACTTATACAATAAATACTTTGTTTAATTCAAGAGAAAATTACAAAAGTTAGATTAAAATTTTAAAAATTCCATAACACAAGTTTAGTCGGTGAGAAAATTTTTAAGATTTTGCCGCTAATTAGCCGTTTTAGATTTAAATATTTTAATTTACGAATATTTCCGAAAGTTCTTTCTTAAATTTAATTGAAATGGCAAAAAATTTTAATCCAAAGGCAAGGATACTAGCCTAGTTCTTTAGGTATGAGCAGCGGTTTTTATTTCGATCTTTTTCATGTAATCAAATAGACACTTTAAAATAGTAATGACTCAACAAGTGCTCAATTGCCAATTTTTACGTACTTTGTGACGTGACATTGAGCCAATCTAAACAGATTTTTTCGCAATTGATTAATATGAAACCAGTATTATAAATTATTCCAGCTAAACTAGTCTTGCAACTGGAAACCAAGTCCAGTATATCACTTTGAATTAATAATTGAATTAAAAAAATTCGAATGCAGTCTTTTAAACAATTTGTGTTTATATTCCTTTTATCCGCTAGGGTTTTAGTAATCGATAACCAGTAATAACACGAGGAGACATGCCTCTAAATATGGTTTAATTAACTTGTAATGATAGAGTTTAGCAAGTCATATTCGGGAACCGCATGTATTCCTAATCAAGGGTTTAAGTTGACACACAAAGCAGTAAACTAATGATATATTAATTTTAATAAAAAAAATTTACTAAAAGGGTCGTTGTGATTAGCGGCAACATGTTTTCTATGAGCAGAATTTAATTCTAAGACTAAATTATTAATAAGCACTGACATCTATAGTCATCGGCTAGTAAAAGTGTTTAAAACACTAACAAATAAATAAAAAAAAAATAATAAAATTTAATCTCTATTCGTGCTTAATTCCAATTTATGTTTGTGTGCAAAATGCATTATTTTTCATGATATTCTGATAAAAAATTTTAGAAAAATTATTTACTTAGTACAATAAGCAAGCATATCTATACAGCTGTTTCATCAGACGCTACTCTGAATCTTCAGTGGATTACTCCCAAGCCTTGTTAAATTTCTGCCCGAACATTGTGCATTTTGCCCACCAACAAAAATTGGAATTAAGCATGAATAAAGATTAAATTTTGCTAAACTTTATAATTCCAAATACTTTAATCTGTTAAAAAAATAAGAAAAATACAAAGGTTTTACCAAAAAAATTACTTTATTTAAATTATATTTAAAATGCATAGTAACGCAAATTTGAAAAACACAATAGAAGCAAACTTGCATCATCAGCAAAATATGTTTGATATCAATCACAAAAAATATCTATACACGAACAAGCCACAGCTACAAACTGTTGATGTAAAATGCATGCTGTCAACGTGTATGAACCCATTAATAACAACATTGGTCACTTATGTACAGTAACTGTTTAAAGGAACTTTAAAGTGTGCTGTTGACCATCTTAATTAATACGTAGGTTCTGCATGTAACACCACAGTAGCGTCTATTCCACTGTATAAAATATTGCGAGACTGTGTGAAGTTGTTTGGTTCGAAGTATAATTTACGGAAAGTTTGGTTTGCGGAACGTTTTTCTTAGCACTCATTTACAAGAAACATTCACCTGCTAACAAGAGTATTGCTTGTTGTTAGTACTAATATATTGTTAATAAGTCATATTCTTTTAAAACAATTAATACAATTTATCACTTAGGTTAGGTTACATAGGGCGTCCACATAAGAAATAAAAAGCTGGGCTCACTTTGGACCTCTGATGTGGTATACCTTAAGCTAATTAAGCAAATAATTGTTTACATACGAAAACAGAGACAACTATTTCACTTACAGACAAATAAAATATTTAGCCAGTCTGAATTGTAGCTGTTTTATTTAATTTTTTTATTTCAAGCTCATAAGTTCAACGATACAACTAAAAATTTTGTTGCCTTAATTAAAATTTAATGACTGTGATTCAAATGTCATACTCCTTTTACTTAGACCATTTTAATCTAAAAATCTAAAGCTAAAAGAAACTTTCATTTTAACTTTTTGTAAAGTGTAAATATTTTATTGTTATTCACTGTTTGATGCAAATGGTCTACCTAAATTGCGAATTGCCAATCTGCGTTGGTTGCTGGTAGTGAAAAATTTTACTTTCACAAGACCATTTGCAGCAAACACTGAACAACTTTCTTGCTATACGTACACAAAAAAGAGGTATATAATTGCTTGTGCTAAAGCAGAGGTCTCCAAACTTTTTGATACTGCGACCCACATAAGAAAAAAAGTAACATAGACACACACTTCTTAGTTAAATATGCTTTAACGTAACCCGTGACGTGGGTTAGTAGTTGTAAAAGTATCAAATACGTCTTACATCATTAAATACTTCTAAATATGTTTAGAAGCAACTGCACTTGACAACTGACAACCCCTTGACACTTCGCTTTCACACCTGACCCTCGCCTTACATTTATATGCGTAAGTACGCCAATTTCTTTTAGATATTTAATCAATTTGCAAACGAATCACTGAAGATGGTTTATATGTCAGTGATGTTGTTCTAATTGATTTTAGCGACTTGCGGATGAACCATAGAATATTACAGGATGGTACACATCGTCTAGACTTATAATCTTTTGCTCAAATACTCGGAAGTCATTTTTTTTTATTTTTAAGATTTTTTTGAAATTTCCTTACATACCAGTACTGTTATTCTCAAGTAGTTGGCATCTTAAATAAAAACCACGAACTTATCCGAAAATGTTAAAACACTTTCAAAACGTTTAGAGCCTACCTCGGCAAAGTGGGGAATGGTAAAAACCCTTGGGGTTAATGAAAATTTAAAAAAAAAAAAATTAAAAACAGTCTAAAGTAACTTCTAAAAATTTGAGTAATAGATTACAAATCTAGACGACCTCTACTTTAAAATGATATATGTCCCATCTGGTTCGTTCGGAAGTTACTTTGGATTATTTTAAAATTTTTTTTTTTTAAATTTCCATATACCCCAGTACTGTTGCTCTAAGTGGTTTTTGCAACTTCCCAACGAACCTATAAAGATTTTAAAGAGGACACTGTCTAGATTTGTAAACTTCTGACCAAATACTCAGAAGATACTTTGAACTATTTAAAAAAAAAAATTTTTAATTGCTCTAAGTGTTTTAGGCATTTACAGGGATTCTTAATAAAGTAAATTTTGAATTAAACAGATTTTTTTAAGTATTTTTTTAATATTTAAAATGATATGAAAATTTTCACGACACCCTTGAAGTTATTACGCTACCCACAGTTTGAAAATCGCTGTGCTAGAGTAAAATATTTAATTTTTTTTTTTCGGTTACTAGTAGTTCAGACGTCATCATCATCAAACACACAAATATTTAAGCTGTCAGTATTTTTTTCTTCCACCCTACGTTTCATTTAATTTTTGCTGTTAGAGAAAAGAAAAATGTGCCGATTTGTCATTTAATACCACAACCATAGCAAAATGACAAAATTTTTATTTAAGTTACGGATACGTTTGAGTTTGTGTGTCAAATGTCCTTGTTGTTGTCCCAAGGGCTATAAATTGATGAATTTATGGTAGCAATAGCGAAGATTACTAGAACAGACAACAATAAAAATGAAACGCTACCATTTACCCAAAAAAAAAAAAAAAAAAAAAAAATTACAAAAATTAAAAAAAATTTTACTTTAATAAGTAAAAATATCATGCAGTGGAATGTGTTTGATAGGATTTTAGTAAAGTTGCCACACTTAATTTATTATGGGGAAATAAAAATTATTTAGTAGTTTTTTTTATTGTATTTTTAGGTAACATATTAAATAAGATTTATTTTATTGATTCTGTTGGAATTGTTAATAAAACGTAATAAAAAAGATTTAATATTTTTTTTTTTTAATTATATAATACTGAATTCTAAAACTAAAGTGGCCATGGTTATACGAAGTATATATTTTACTCTGTATATACAAAATATTTTTTTCAGTAGAAGAAAAATTTTTTTTAATGAATGATGCCTCAGTTTTTTATTATTGAAATTTAACCCTTTAATAATGATAAAACTATTGTTGAATAAAAAAATTTATAAAAAACCATCAATTGTATTTAGAATAAGTATTTCGAGTATTTCAAGGCTCTGATTATATCCCAATTCGTTATACACTTTGCTTTTTGATTTTTTTCTTACCCACAAGCCTATTTTTTTTTTTTTCAAGTATATAAATCAACAAAACAGAAACTCACTGGTGGCTGTTAGTAAAGCTGCAATCTAAAGTGGAAAGCATACTAAGAAAAATTGTGAAAATTTATTAACAACATCCCAGCGAATCATTCAGTGATAACATAAATGCAAAAAAAGAAAAAGAATAACATCATTTGTAAATGAAAAATTCATTTAATTTAGAAGTTATTGAGTAAATGTACTAGCAAATGAATCATGTTTTCTTTTTTTTATATTGTAAAAGCATTTTTTTATTGTTTCGTTTATCTATTGCAATTTGTTTACTGAGTTCATTTAGCAAATGGTTTGGCCACAAAATAAAAAGTAAATTTGCTTAATGAAAAAAAAAAAAAAAATATTGAATCTTGTTTAAACCCTCTTGCTTTTACTTTTACGCACTTTAGATTTTATTTATATTTTTATTTTCTGTTTACTTTAACCATCACTGCAATCAATTCCATTTATTTCTATTTGTTAAAATGTGTTTTCATTTGGATATTTATTTTAATGTGTTTTTTATTCATTTTCAGCTAAAACATAATTTTGCATAAAATAACTTAAAATTTTTTCCTTGTGTTCTAAAGCCTTCAATAAAAGTTGCTCGTTTTTATTTTTTTATTTTTTTTTTTTCAATATTTTTGGTTTATGTAATAATTTCTATTTGGAATTTAAAAGTTTAACAAAATATTAATCTTTATTTGTGCTTAATTCCAGAAATTGTGTTGGTTTTAAAATTCATTCTTTTACTCATGATATTCTCATGAGTTATTTATTCAGTACAATAAGTACTGAAGGGGAGAGCATACCTATATGGACCATTTCATCAGACGCTACTCCGAATTTTCAGTAGGTTACTCCCAACGTTTCTTGCAAACATTAGAACCTTTATATTGTAAAAGCAATTGACTAAATAAGAATTATTAATCAAAAGTCACAAAAAGATTCAAATATTCAAACAAAAAACTCAGTAAGCATTGAATTTTTAATTAAAATTATTTATAAACAAAAAACACTTTTAAAATGTGGAAACAGAAGGCAGTAGTGCTAGTTCAGCATTTAAACAAATTTTGCAACTCAATTTTATAAAACATATTTATTGCTCATATCAGTTTAAAAGAAACCTCTTAATAGTTTTTTGTTAATTATCCTGCTATGCCAATGCTTTTGCAGCCTTAAATATTTTTAATATTTGAAAAGTTTTCTTCGTGATAATGGTATTTAAGGTGCCATTGTTTTGCTTATCTTATTCCAAGCAAAATATTAAATGCTGATATAGCATTCGCTGATACAATGTATTTCAAAATAACCACCATGCCGTCAACTTCTGTATCGAAAACTTCTTCATTGTCGATAAAGTCTTCTCTATAACACTGCTCAGCAGCAAACTCCTCCTTTAACTAAAAGTATGTGAACTATATTGATTTTTATGTGCTAAGCTCAAATCCATTTTCGGTTTTTCTCCATCACGTAGGGATGTTTTTTATGGGCGTGGCATTTTTTTTTTCCCACTAAATTAGTCAGGTACGAAGACATATTTAAGCCTAACTCGAGAACAACTTATCCGATTTTCATAAACAAAACACCAAAAAATGCGTAACAATATATTTATATTTAATTAAACTTCCTATAATTTTGTTCTATATTTTATCGTTTTGGAATTATTCGAAAATATAAGAGGGGAAAAATTTTGTTATTTTTTTCAGTTTAAAAATGCAATAAAAAAAAAAGAATAAGTAATTATTTTATATTTCGCACTATTTTCTGAAGAAAAAAAGTGTAAATCATGAAAATCGATTAAAAAATGAGGATTTTATTCTCAATTTACCGCAGGTACCCAATATTGAAAGAATATGTTTGCAGTCAAAGTTACATATGGTAACAGCTTTGCGTTAGCTTAGCAGGCCAAGGGTGTTTTGTATAGTTCTTGGAATTAAAATTTTTTTTTGTAATTGATTAAATTTTTTCAAATGCTTTGGATTTATACATCAATTATATATTTTTCAAATTACAATGAAAAACTCAAATTTTTACAGCCAATATAATTTTTCTGCTTAAAATAACACAAATTTTTTGTTAGTAAATTGTATCTTTTATTTCAGAAACATTGTCAAAATAAAAAGTAGCTTAGTTTTATTTAAGTAACATTTATTTTTTATTTTTTTTTTTACATTGTCACTTGGAGTTTCTCGCCAAATCGTCTAACAAAACTCTGCAACCATTCCTTCTGATGGTTTACCATTATAACGCTTTTCTATATGTAACATATCTTAGTGAAACCTCTTACCATGTTTATCTGAGACAGCACCAAGATTTTTCGGAAAAAAAGTGCTCAATATTGCAATGGTTATTTTGAAGTTAAACTCACTTAAAAGTGTTAGCTCTTGTGACGGTTGAAATAGACTACTGACAAACTTAATGCAATATTATCAGCCAGTAGTTTAATGGACTTAAAAATAAATTGCTTTTAAGTAAAACCAAATGCTCGAGTTTGCTTACTATTATGCGTATGTAATTTAAAAGAGAAATATATTTTGTATATCTGCTCGGCAAATTAAATTATTTTGAAAAACGAACAACTTTTAAAACTGTAAGAAACTTCTATTTAATATTTTAAGATTTTTATTTATTAAAAAAAAATATTCTTTTTATAAATGATTCTAAGATAAGTGAGAATCAATTTATTTTTTCTTTACAAATAACAACAAAAATATGTTTCTTTTATAAAAATTCTTGTTTTGTTTATTCTATTTAAATATTTACTAAAGATTGCTAATGGTTTTTCTTGTTACATGAACTAGACCATTAATAATTTTTATTTATTTTCTTTTTAAATGTTTGTTTTGTTTTGTTGATTTTTTATCGTGTAGTCATTGTATTTTTATGTCAGTAAGTTTGTAACAGTTAACTAAATCAACAAAATTAAAAAAAAAAATATTTGATTTTCAAGTTTTTATATTAAATTTATGACCAATTATTTTTTTGTTTAGTAAAAACTGTATTTATATATTTTTAGGAAAAATCTTGTTAATTAGGTTCAGTTCAGTTTGATGCGAACTTCTTCGATATTGATGTTCTACTCATATTTTTGGGCCTAAAATAAAAAGCTGTTGCTCTGATCCTCATGTTCTAATAATGTTAAATGAGTATATTCAGTGCTGTCCTGTATTCCCAATTCGAGTATTTTGCTTGAAAGTCAATAATTCAGCATATCTGTGAGGCACTTCTTTTTGAGTTATTTCTTCTTGAAGCAAACGTTTGCGTGTGTATACCTATTGCGGGGAAAAAAATTATTACGTATACGTTGCAGTACATTTCTGTAAATATCTTAAAAATTAATAGAATAAAAATTGGGTTTTTAGAGTCTTCACAAGTTTGTCATTACGTGTATAATTTCTACACTCTATAAAGTATGTATATGTACTCTGGATCCTTAAAAGTAGCGTAGTCGATTTAGAGATGTCAGTTTGTCCATGTGTATGTTGCAATTATCTTTCTTAAGTTCCTAGAACACCTACAGAAAAGTACTAAAAACATATTTAGAAATATTTAATGAATAAGACATATTTGCCATAAATACTGAAAATATATTTACGAATAATAAAAAACGTAAGCGGTACATTAGAAAATATTCAACTCGGCATATTTATTTTCATTCACTTAATTTTTTTGTATTTTTTTAATATTTTAGAAGACAGTGAAAAATGAAAAATATTAATATTTTGCTAACACAATGAAGGGTATATAAGACTCGGCCCAGCCGAGTTTAATTTGTTGTAATTGTTTATGAAATTAAATACAGAAAATTAAAAAAAAATTAACAAAGAAATAAACTTCAGCAAAATGTTTTTGAGCACTACTTCTATCAAATGTAAATTTTTATATAAAAAAACATACGAAAGATGCAAATTTATTTATTTTGTTCAGAAATTCATTAAGCTTTTAAATGATATTAGTAAGGCTTATAAAAAATTCTTATATATTCTAAAATAAAATATGAAATAACTTTTTAGGGCATAAAAATAAATTTATTTACAAAATTTTTAAAAATCTGGCCGTAAGTCTGCTCGTATGGATGTTGAAATCAGCTTTCTGAAATATCTAGCAGACCTACAAAAAAGTTTAGTATGCCAATTTGTTTTGAATTCTTGCGCACAGGTTGCTATTTAAATTCAAGCTTATCAGTCTTTAAAGGGCTGAAATATAAGTCCTGAAGTATAACTTCTTATATTTTTTTGCCAATGAAAAACTACAAAACGGACAAAAATTGTAAAACCTATTTTTATTGTCGGGGCAAAGTCAAAACAATCGCTAAACAATTGCCCGAGAAAAATAAAAAATACAGCTGAAATTTTAATTTAATTTCTGTTTATTTTTTTTATGGAAATTTGTAACCTGTATGCGTCATGTTTGTACACGTTTTTTATATGAGGACGTTTTAAGTGACTTTTGTGTAATAGAACTACAAATAAAAATATTTTGTTGATATTTGCCTTTAATTTTAAGTTCTTTACTTGCTATTAAATATTTAATTAATTATGCTTGATTTAAAAAAAATTTTTTTAAATATTTGGAATTAATTTTAATTCATTTTGCATTCTTATTATATATCTTTCTTATAACTTCTTTTTTTATTTAAAAATTGAGTACTTACAGACATTTTATTGTTTAAAAAAGTAAATATTCCACAACAGATTTTTTCGTAAGCTGAAATGAACTATTTATTTTAAGATTAACCAAAAAAAATTGGTATTTAAAGAAAATTATTTTAATCAATATTTGCCATTTCATTAAATTCTTTTTTATTTAATATTAAAAAATTATTCATTTATACTCGTCATAGCCGAACTTAATAAATATAATTTCTTTAATATAAACTTAAAATTTTTTAAGTATTCACTTCAGGTAGGTACTTTACGAGATAAACCGTGAATGTAATTTTATTCGAGGGTACTTATGTTTGTGTGTAAAAGGAAAATTAATATCTCTGCCAGAGAATATGTAG
This sequence comes from Thelaira solivaga, assembly GCA_947397855.1. NCBI lineage: Eukaryota > Metazoa > Arthropoda > Insecta > Diptera > Tachinidae > Thelaira > Thelaira solivaga. The sequence continues at coordinate 60,788,418 of OX377612.1, read as the reverse complement.
TAGTTGTACTCATACATACTTACATAAATGGTTTTCTTGCTTCATATTCATTTTTACTTAATTTCATATAATTTTTATCCCATTTTGCCGTTATACTCTATTATAATGCTCATCATCTCTGGTAATGCTTATGACATTAAGATGAGCTTTTATTTGTTCATCTTTTTTTTATTTTTTTTTTGAAATAGCAAATAATAAAAAAGATCCAATTCTATATTTATTCAAATGCATAAGCAAACATGAAATATTTTTTTGTATATATTAACGTACATGCATTAGAATTTTTGTATATGTGTACTTGCAGACTTACTATAATTGTTTTACAGTGTAGTGGTTTGCATAACTTATACTCACTAAATATCTAAAAATGGTTTTATTTATTTTGAATACCTGCAGACACTTCCATTCTCTGACATATAGAGACCTTTAAAATAAAATTGTTTATTTTATGTTAGAATAAAAAAAAAAAGTAATCACGTTCTTAAACAAATACTATATGAATTATGTATTAATGATGCAAACATGTACGAATACATTTTGAGAAAATTGTATACTTATATACACACAGACACACCTTTACTCATGTTATGCAATTTTAAAGTCAACATGAGTCTAATCACTGTCGTTAGATTTTCATGTATAATGAGAGCATATTTGTATATTTTTTTATAGAAAAAATGTTGATGTTTAGTTTTTTTGTTACATAATGTTTTTATTTCATATTTACAAAAATAATATTTCTTGAACAAAAAAAAATCATGGCAAATAATCTTAATTAAAATACACAATTAATACTTAAGAAAGATAATGTACATTTATTAAGCACAAAATAAATTAATTTGCTTAAAAATTTATTTAATTTTTAAATTTATATAAGGATTATAATGTTTGTGGAAGAATATTGCGAATAATTTACTTAGGACTGTAAAAGCGTCCATAAAGTTTCTCCTTCGTTACTTACTGAAGAAACAATAAATAAAAAAAGATTAATTTGTCTATTTTATTAAGCTCGAGGTCTTATTTTAAAAATTAATTTTTATATTAGAGCGTAATGTCGATATAAAAATAAATTTATAAAATAAAACCTCAAGCTTAATAAAATTGTAATATTAATTAAAAAGAAAAAGGTCAAATAAACAAACAAATTAAAAAAGATTTTTAATAAAATGCACAAATATTGTTTAAAACAATTTTCTTTCCATACCTATTTTTTGTTATATTTCTAAAATAAAAAAATAATTTCAGTTAAAATATTTTCATTAACGTCTTTCACAAATAATACGTTGTGGGAACCTTTTTTTTTGAAAGCAATAAAATAGCTGATACTTAATTTTGAATTATAAAAAAATTAAGAATAAAAATGCTAAATAAATTAAATTGAGTTTAATTTAAAATGTTTGCAAACATTTTTTTAACCAAACATAATTCTTCAGCAAATATTTAATTTCATAAAAAGAACTTCCAATTAAAAGCAAAAATCAATAGAATTAAAAGATACACATACATACACATGTTTGTAAAGGGTGTCCCAACAAGAACGCAAGATTTAAATTTTAAATAAATGACTGATGCAGCAATTGAATTGTTTCTCTGGCTGTATGACATTCATTTCTTCAATTCTAAGCAAGAAAAAACTGGTAATCATTTCACGATACCGAACACCATTGACTGTTTGCGCTTGACCTGCCTCATTGTCATAAAAAAAAGGTCCAATGATTCCTCCAGTCCAAAAACCACACCATACAGTGACACGTTGAGGATACATTTGCTTCTCGTGAATCATTCGAAGATTTTCCTCACCCCAAATGTGACAATTCTGCCTATTGACGAAGCCATCAAGATGGAAATGGGCCTCGTCACTGAAGATGATTTTATCGGCAAAGTCAGCATTTTCATGTTGTCTCTCCAATACCCAATTAACGAACTCCCTTCGCTGTCCATGGGCGCTGTCCGTACCTTCTACTAGCAAACAATAACAATTGTTCAAATGCCAAACAATGACACTTCGAATGATGCCAAATTTAAATCTTGCGTTCTTGTTCGGACACCCTTTACAAGACCCACTGACCGGTTTCTTGTTTGTGTGCAGAAACATTAAGCACATGTACAGCTTCAAAATTAAAGAAGAAATTAATGAGAATCTAAAATTTCTGTTTTTTTTTTTTAAATTTTTCTAGAAGATTAGTGGCCGTTACGATAATTTTTACAATGTGAAATAGCAATATGTCCTGTGTGACGTTGTTTCAGTAATAAATATGAGAAAATCTTTAAGATAAAATTTTAATTAGAGTGTGTCTTATTTTTCTATAAGAAAACAGGTTCTAGGTCCCACGTCGTTTGTGACAAAAATTATAAAACTTGTTTAAAGCAATTATTTTGGATGTCATGACATGTAAATCTCTAACTTAAAAAAAAAAAATATAAAACCTAATGAGTATTAGTAACTTGAAATCATAGAATAATTAATACAAAATATTAGATATTTTTTAAAAATGGTCTTCTGCTAGTCAAATGCAAGTTTTGGAAAAATATTTTTTGTCTACCAAAAAATCCTTGACTTTATTTGTGGAATTTGGATAAATAGCTTATATTTAGGTTATAAAGCTTGCACTTTGAAAAAATATAAGTAACAAGTCATTGATTTTTTTCACCTAGAATACTTTTGAATATAAAGATTATAAAGGTGCCTCAGCTCATATTCGTTATTGCCACTTACATATTGACTGTAAATAGTGTTTTTCTACTAAATGTTTGAAAATATTGTAAAAATAACATCAATTTGATTCAAAGTATTATGGATTTTTAAAATCATTATTGAATAAGATTTCTATGTACAGCAAATAACTTTCCTTGTGAAAATATTAGTAAAACTTATAATAATTGTTTAAAAAAGTTTTTTAAACTAATCTAGATTTTCAAATCAAATAAAGTTTATTTATTCACTATGACTAAAAGTGTATAAAACTAATTAAAAAACTTTTTTGGAATCATAATAGAATTAATTTATAATAAATTATTTGCTTTGTAAAAGTTGGCGACTAGTTTTTATTAGATTTCTTAAATTAAAATTCATATGAAATGTTTTTAATTAATATTTTTTGTTAATATATTTTAAATTGAATTAAATTTCTTCAGCTTTTAAGCCTGTAATAATAATTATTGTAATAAAAATTATGTCTAATAATAAATTTTTAACTTGGCAGTAAGAGAAAACAAAACAACTAAGTGGTTAAAGTTTTTAAATAAATTTTAAATGCTTGTATGCGGCTTTATCTAAGATGTTTATTTAAAAAACTATTTTATGTGAAATGAAAACATGATTATTTAATGTTAATAAATATAAAATAAAGTACACTAGCATTAAGGAAAGAGTCTAATGACTAAGAAACACAAGCTGTAAAATGGCCTTCCAAAGGGCCATCTAAGAGATTGATGAGTGGAAAAAGTAAAATGGCGAATTTAATGAAAATATAATAATTTATCTTGCATATAAAAGCAACATTGTTTAAAAGTTATTTATCAATGTCTTTGCTATTAAAATGCCAGGCAGATTTGGTTAATCTTGTAAGAATTCATTTATTAAAAGAAAAGAGTTTTAATGTCAAGCAGCAAACCTTCTCAAAAGCATTTTGTAAAGGCTGGCTAAAATGACTATGATGAAGTTATTTTTAATAACAAAAAAAAAAAGGCCTGCTAAGTGCTTTCACTATTTCCCATTCTTATAAGCTCGTGTGTTACGGTTTTTCTAAGCATGACAACATCTTTACAAGAACTTTCAAAATCTACATACATAAAATAATAAAGTCATTTGTTTAATGTTCAACTAAACAATAACATTTTAAATTATGCCAGCATTATTTATTTATTTTTTATTTCAGTATTATAAACACATGTTGCATTTAGTATTATTATTTATTATCAACAATTTTAATATGACTTATGGGTATAATTTAAAATTCTATAAGTGAAAAATGTTTTTACAAAAGAAAATGATATTGTTGTTTGAAAAGAAATTAAAATGACATTTTACTAGATGGATGACTTTTATATTTTTATACAATAAAAAAATATATATATATATATACTCTGCTGAAGCATGCCATAATCTTTAAGCTTGCAAACACAAAGAAGTCTTTGTTGCTTGAATGCACAAAACTCAGGTAGCAACAAAAACAAATTTTTTTTTAAAGCACTTTTAAATGCCATCAACAAGGTTTTTTCCCGTTTAAGGCTGATGTGACTAATGTTTTACCAATATACTCGGTAATATGCAAATAAATTTAATCATTAATTTTATGTTCATAATAAATAGCAAAAGTTTTTGGATTAGAAAAGAAAATAAAATACTTACTCACATTTTTTATTACCTAAAAAAAAAATATTCCCAATTAAATGGCAAATATAAATAAAACAGTGAAACAAAAAAGAATGAAGTGCAAAACCTGGGAAATTATATTATTTTTTTTTAATGTTGCCGAGTACAACAAGAATCTCTTTTTGGCATTTACCAAAAATCTACAAAATCTAGAGTTACTGGTAAAAACTCGGTTTTTCGTACCTTCATCTATTTATTTTAATTGATTAATTAACTGTATGTGGACCTTTTTAAATTATATATGTTCAGTTATTTTCGGCTATTTTGGGTTCTTACATTTTAATAAAAATTAATAAATTTATAAAAAAACCTTGGTTTTTTTACTTATTGTTTTTGTTAATGTAAGGACCAAAAATAGCCGAAAATAACTGAACATATATGTTTTAATTGAAATAAAGTTTCTCAATGGACTTAGAAAGAAAACATTGAATACGTTTGAATGATATAAATATTCAAATTTTCTTATAAAAATAGAAGAAAAATACAAGTTGGGTTATGCCATACATATACTAAAAAAATTTGTCAAATTTGAGAAAAATTTTAAAAGTGGGCGTGGTCTTTTTTTATTTTCATAAAAACCTTTGTTGGGAAAAAATTAACTAAATTGCCTAAGCAGTTCTCTGTTTTAAGATAAATTCAAAAAGTGGGCGTAGTAATGGGCGTGTTAAATAAACTGGGTTATTCAGAACTTGTAACAAAAAAATTAGCCAAATCGGCTAACTTGACAAAAATTTAAAAGTAGGCGTGGTAAGGGGCGTGGCCTGCTTTAATTTTCAAAGAAATATAAGTTGGGTTTTGATGACAATATAAAATTTTTTTATAATTTTTTAAGAAGATCACTTTAAGAAATCGTACTCATAGTGTAAAGGACCGTGCAAGACCGGTTAAAAACAGGTAGTATATATATGAGGCTGATACCGACTGCAGAGCTTTCTGTGGATTTGTGAGCATAAAACTTCCAAGGCGTAACCCAAAGAAATTCAATTAAATCGGTCCAGCCGTTTAGGAGGAGTACAAGGTCAAACATACGTACAGTCGAATTTTTAATTTATACAAATTGCAATAATAAATTTAATAAAAATTAAAAATATTGATTTTGATTTAATCGCACTATGAGGAAAAAATTGCTTACACTTTTCTTAATCTTTATTGCTTCTGTTGGATATTTTTTTAATATGTAAGAAGAGTGTTCAAAATTAAAAGTATAAAAACTTTGCTACTGCAAGGATAAGTTAATTGTGTGCATGAGTGTGTGCTTAGCAGAAAATATTTTATATGATGAATTTGTTTTTTTTTATTATCCTCTTTTACCTTTTGAATTAATTGCTAGTTTGTTAACCTTTTGTTCTTAAGTAAAGTAACAACTTTTACTAGATAAATTTGCTACTTTACTACGAAAACTGTGTAATAAAACTAAATTTGCTTGCTGTTGTCCCATAAAACTCAAATTGATAGTGAATTGTGCTACCAACTAATATTATAATCTACACAATTCTGTAGTAAATAGTTCTATTGAAAATTTAAGTCTTAATAACAGCATCTGTTAGTAACAAAAATCTTAAAATTAAATTTTGCAATTACTTAAATTGAAGTTGGTTATGCTTCTCGAAAGGGTTGTGTTGTCTATGTAGGTATACAAAACTCTTCGGTTTTTAAAACTAAATTTATTTCCAATCAAAAATTCAGTTGTGATAATCGAAATTTTTAATCTGGAAAATAGAAATTCGGTCTTACAGCTCGAAATAGTAAAATTTGGCCTGTATTTTCGAATTCTAGTTGAGCTAACTAAAAGTTTTTATTATTTTTGATTGGAAACAAATTTAGTTTTCACATTTGAAGTTGTTTTCTGTTTGTACAGGGTGGGCCAAAAGAAATCAAGGGGTGTAAAAGTTTAATAACTTTTTTGTTTATTAATTTTTTTTTTTATTTTTTTTTTCAGATTATATAGACAACACTTGGAGAATTTATAATGGAGAGGTTCACAACTGAACAGAGAACCAGAACAATAGAATTTTATTATTTAGAGTTGGCCAGAAATGAAATCAACTTTATGGAAAATTTGATTATGAGCTCATTTTCATTTGAATGGCTTTGTTAAAAAGCAGAACTGTAAGTTCTGGGGTTCTCAAAATCCAAGAGCCATTCATCAACGCCAATTGCACCCCATCAGGTGTACAGTATGGTGTGGGATCACATCTGAAAATGTCATTGGGCCCTACTTCTTCGAGAATGAAGATGGAAGTGCTGTAACCGTAAATGGAGAGCGGTATCGTTTTATGATAGAAAATTTTTTACGTCCTGCTCTTGAAAACAGACCTGGTATGTGGTTTCAGCAGGACGGAGCCACTGCCCATACTGCCCGAGACACAATGGCACTTTTAAGTCAAATTTTTGGAGAGCGAATAATTTCTCGAAATTCGGAAATTATTTGGCCAGCGCGATCGCCAGATTTGACAGCACCCGACTATTTTCTTTGGGGTTTTTTGAAGGACCGAGTGTATGTGAACAAGCCAGAGACAATCCTTGAACTCAAGGCAAACATTGTTGCAGAAATTCGAACGATGTTATGGAAAATGCTCTAAAAAGAGCCCATCAGTGCGAAGCTGAAAACGGTGGTCATTTAAGAGACATCATTTTTCATACTTAGTGTAAAAAAATTTCCATTTTGTATATTATATAATCTGAAAGAAAAAATAAAAAAAAGTTAATAAACAAAAAAGTTATTAAACTTTTACACCCCTTGGTTTCTTTTGGCCAACCCTGAAATTTTTTGTAATGAAAACATGATAACATATATTGAATTTTTTTTATTAAATTAATTGAATTAATGAAAATTTCAATAATATTATAATTTTTACATCATTCACGGAATCTAAGTAAGAAAGTAATGTGCTGTTTTTATAACCTAACCAATCGTCTTAAAAATTTTAATAAAAAACATGTAGGACTCATTTTTCTACATGTGTACAACAGTTTTTTTCGTACATTTTTATTCAAAACAAAAACAAAATACGAAAATTTTTATTTATTTTTTTTTTTTCAATACAAATGTACGAAAGAAGCTGTCGTTCTTATGCTAATAAATAGTGAGTTAATATTTTGAGTATTTTTCATATAAAATTTCCAGACGAAATATTGTTATATAAATTTTTTTTGATTTATTTTCTATATGTTTTTGGTCATGTAAAGAAAGAGCCATAAGATTCATTAAAAAGTAGTCTAGTTTTCTAATTTTTTTTTTTTGCTTGAAGCGTTGTGATAGTGATTATGGTACGCAACGGCTAATATGAATAATTCACTTAATTTAAAAAAAAAAAAATTCTTTTCTGCTTTTGTTTTTTTATTTTTTTTTTTTTTTTGGCAAATGTACGATTGTACTATAATTAATGAAATTAGTAGAAAACCAGTTATTTTGTTTGTGCTCATTGTTGCTGCAATCGTTTCTTTCTGTTATTTTACGACTTAAGATTTTTGAAAAGTTTTCGATCCTGCCACAAACGTTTATGTAAAATTTTCGTATCTTGTATTACAAACAAATTATGCTAAATTGTAATTTAAAAGCTAAAAAAAAAAAAATAAAATGGTTGCAAAAAGAAACAAAAAAAGGTTTAATTTTATGACTTTGCATCTTTTGTTTTTAATGTTGTTTATCCCAGCTGAAAATTTGTATTATAATTTATTGATATGGATAGTATTGAAGCTTGTTTAAATTAATACTGCTGTTTCATTTTGCTGACTATACAAAAATGTTTTCTACAAAGTTATTTTCCAAATGAATTGCATTTTGTATATTTTACTTATTTATGGTGGTTGCATACAACAACTAAAAATTTTGAAAGTTGTTAAATAAATCAATTTTTTTTTTCTAAATGCGGTTGTTATAAATATTTTAATGCACGATTGTTTATATGTATGTATGTACATGTTGCGTAATTTAAATTTCCATTTCACTGAATTCAACTGCAAACAGCAGAAAATTGTTTGTGAGTTGTTCCATTTTAGCAAAATAAATCTAAAAAAAAAAGTGGAAAAACACAATATGAAAATAAATAGGTAAACCAGGAAACGATTACAATTTTAAGTTTTACCAGCAAAGTTTAACAGTTTCCAGAAAAAGAAAAAAATAACGCAAGCGATTTTTCAATTATGAGTTTATTTAACCGAATTATTTTTTATTTTCCAACATTAAACTTATTTTTTCTTATTTACATGCAAACCATTACTTGCATTAATTACTCTCTTTATTTAGCAGGAATCTCAATTGTATAATTTTTTTCTTTCCCACTAATGACCTTTTAACGCTCTATAGTTTTGCTTTTGGCAGGTAGTGATTACATTTTATGAATTAAAATTAAGTTTATTCATTATGTATTTTATAGCATTTTATTATTTCTATAATCTAAAGGTAATTATCACATAATATCAATTAATTAACTTCCACTTCTTGCACTAGCAATTGGCATGGCACGTGCCAACATTTAAGCCCTAATAAGCTCACTCTTACAAATTCCAACTCAAGTTGATGGCTGCGGTTTAATATTTTTCTTCTACTTGCTACTTGCCCTTAATAAATAATGTGTGTTATGTATTCATTTCCATTTTATTAAAGTTGCTGATTTATCATCAATTTCCCTTTATTCTTTTTATGGAATACACTTACACATTTGCTTTTAGTTATTTTATTGTTTTAACCAAAAATATGTGCTCAAAAAGCTGTTAATTCAAATTAATGAAGTTACTTTGCTTACAAAAATTGTTAAGGAAAACATTGACAATTAATTCACTTAAACTTCTAGGAATTCAAAATTGAGTTGGAAAAGGTAATTCTTTATTTTTTTACTTAATCGAATTATACATTTTTTTGTAAAAAAATAACTCTTTTTATACTTTCATTCATCATGAAACTCCAAAAAAAAGAGATTTTTCACACTTCAACCATTTTTTAACCGATTTTAAATAGTAAAATCAGATTCTTCCAACAAACTCCTTTATCTTTACATTTATTGTTATAAAATCAATTAACGAATGCACCTAAAAACCTAAAGAACTTCAGCAAAACAGAATTGGTACATGAGAACTCCTGCATAATTTTGGTGTAATGCAGATCAGCAACTAATTTTTCTACCCACAGAAAACAAAATTCAATTGAGAGAATTTAATTTTTTTCCAATCAAAAATTCAGTTGTGGTATCAGAATTCGATAAAACAGTCTAAAATTTAAATCTGATACATATATTTAAAGCTGTAAGACTGATTTTCTATTGTCACAGTTAAAAAACAGAACTTTTTATTGCCAATAAATTTAGTTCTCACAAACGAAGTTGTTTTCTATGTGTACGTAGTACTGATAATTAGTCTTCCATATTTAATTATAATTCACGTGTGAGTAAAAGAAAATATTAAAAAAATCCCTTAATATTATAGAGCCAGACTTTTTTAATTTGAGACTTAAGAAACTTTTAATTAAGGCAACAAAAAAAAAAACAACAACTTTTATGCATTACACTTTGTTGTAGTTTTGCTTTACGTTTTATTATGGTTTGTATTTTAATGCGTGTTAAATTCAATTAAATAAAATCTTAAATAACAAAGTCTTGTTTAACAGTGGAGTGAGTGTATATAAAACAACAAACAACTGAAAAGCATAACAACAGCAACCGTAGCATCAGCATAAGCTTCAACATCAACAACACAATCGCTGGCAACAGCATTTATAGCAACTAACTACAACATGCTACATAAAGTTCTTAAATTCAATAATAAACGAATGAATGAAAAATGAATTGTTGAAATGGATAAATGAGGAAAGAACTGAAAGGGATTTCGTCTCTTTGTTATATAAAGTAATTATGAACAAGTCGACAGGCAGACAAAGGGATAAAAATACATTCGCCTACATGCAGACATACAAAGTAACTTTATGTATTTATGTATCAACATGAGGAAATAATGATTTCACAAACAGTGGATGTATAAACTCGTAATAAAATAAAAGTTGGAAATAAGAAAATTGTTTTGTAATAAATTTAAGTAGAAACTTATTAAGCTGAGCCAAGAATACCAAAAAAAAAAAAAGAAAAATAATGACAGCATCATTCAATAAATTTCAACGAAAAGAAAACTCAATAAACCTACCTTACGTAAAGAAAAAAATTAAAGTTTAATTAAATTGCTCTGGTCAACACTGAAACATTTTGTTGTATTCCTTTTCAATTAATTCAATGTTTTGATTAAGAAAATAGTACAGCTTTTTTCAGGCAGGCTAAAAATTATTATTTCATGCAGTTACAGATGTTGAGGAAAAAATATTTTAGATCCCGACAAAAATTCTAGCAATAATCAGCCATCATATGGCAAAGTTCTTGCAGTGTATAAATATCTTGCTGAAACCTTTCGACTTGCTCTTCACTGTCATCTCCAAGGCTTTTAAGAGATCGATTCAAATGAAAATGAAGATTGATTCTCATTTTACAGACATATTGTTATATAATTCTAAATAGTGTTTTGATTTATTATTCCCAAGAAAACCGAAAAGAAATTATTTTAATACATTTTTATTTTACGACGAGATGTCAAAATTGCAAAACACTCTTTTAATAGATTCAATTAAACTCACTTTGATTGATCCACTATCAGAGTCACATTTATAACCTTTTTCTTCAATTTTCAGGTCCAAAACAGGGTTTCTAACCGATTTTGGTCTATACAGGCTAGGTTATTGGAAATAAATAAATAATTAAAATGAAATGAAATGAAATTAATATCTGTTTGCTTGTTTGCTTTTTGTTTAAAAACGGATTTGTCTGAAATTTGTTACAAAAAAAAAAGTCCCTGTACTCCAAGAAATTTCAGCATATACTTTTAGACAGGCCACGCCTATTTTTAAGTCCACTTTTCAACGATTTTCTCTCGCCCTTATTCAAAAAGATGTGTGCCCTTTAAGCCTGAAATTATGCTTTGAAATATTTTATTTAGAATGGTGCCTCTGATAATAATGTCAGCAAAAACATAAGTCATTGAAAGGGATTTTAAGATTCTCTTTGTAAACTGATTTCTCTAAAAATTGGTATTACAATGACTCATGTAATAAAAGACCAAGCCGGGTAAGACTGGCTAAAAACATCTAGTTAGAAATAAATATGAAGCAAATTTTTTTAATTACTTTAAAATTCATTTTCTTTTATAAATAAAACGTTTGTTGTTCCATAGGAATAACAAAATTAAAAATGATGCATTTAAAATTATAGAATTGGAGCCTTGTTTATCACTAAAAGCTAAAAGTTAGGCAAAAAACCGCTTCTTAGCTAGACTTTTAAACTAAAATGCAGTTATAAGTTAAGAATAGGTTAGTCAATTTTTAATTTAACTTTGTGATGTCTTTTAAAGTCTAATTAAAAGCCAGTTTTGTGTGTTACAAACTTATAACTTTATATATTGATAACTTTTAGTAATAGATTTAAAGGTAATAAATTTTTTATATGCAGATAAAAACTAATTTTTTTTAAACGAATAAAAATATTTCACGTCATTGCAGAGTTAACTAAATTAATGAAATATTTGAATTTGTTGAATTTCAATGAAAATATTCTTTAAATTGCTGAAACGATTTAAAGAATTTGAGAAAAAAAACATGCACATTTTATGATTTAATAACATTTTCACTAAATACGGTGTCATTAATTTACTAAAACTCAAAAATATCTCTTTTTTGTATTTAATTAATAATAAAATTCTTTCCGTGTCTTAATCATGCATATTTAGATAGTAAATCAGCATATTTGCTTTTATTTTTTTAAATTAAAAGTACTCGTATCATTAATAGTTTCTGTTGTGAATGTTTTTATGTCATGCTAATGTCAACAATCACGTGCATATTTTATGTTATATTTTGCATCTTTCCATTAAGCATATCGTTTTGCCTGAAGTGTATACGAAAATGTTTGTCTGTATCTCTTTTTTCAGTATTTTCTTTAACTCGTTGTTTTGTAGTTGGCATGTTTGTCTATTCTACTTTAATGGAATTGTATTTAAATTTTACGTTTTTGTTTTTTTTTTTGCTTTTGTAGGGGTTATAACTTTTTTTTTTTTTGCTTTAATCATTTAGTACTTTTTCTAGCTGATTATTTTCAAAATTTAAATGCACAGAATCTCTTACATTTACTCAAGTATATACTAAAGGCCTGTACAAGCATACTTGAAAGCCACACATCACTACAAACATGTGGAATATTTTATATTAAAAAGTACTTGTAAGCCATTTCACGTATGCTTGGGCAGCCAAGTACAAAACTTGCTTTTTATTCAATTATTTTTTTAATGGGCTGATTATTTATATATGTGGGAGTTTGCCATCAATTTCACATCAAAATTATAAAATAATTTTAAATAATTTTGTTTTTTAAATTCATATTTAGTTATCTTAGAGAATTTTTAATAAATTAGTTGGAATTTTTTTAATAATTGTTATTCAACAAATTCCATGTTCCTAAATAAGAGAAAATGCGATTTACGGCCACTTTCACAAATTAAATGCTAAAAATGTAATCCGAATTTTAGCCACAAGTTAATTTTTATTAGAATTATTACAAAATTCAGGCAACAGAACGAAATTCTTTAAGTGTATTCGACCCCATTACTGCTACTTAGAGCAACTTTTACAGCTTGTCATGATTGCTATAAATGCCGGCCTCAGATGAATGCAATTTCAAAGAACTTATTTCCCTTGCAGTAAAAAACACATCGCCTAAACAGTCATGAAGCCCAATCAAGAAAATTATATAAAACCTGTCTGGGCTGTTATTAATTTATTCTTTTCTATGCGGATAATATCTTTAGCTCAATTTATTTACTTGTGCCATTAAAAAATTGTGTCTGCTCAAAAAAAAAAAATTTTTTTAACTTCGTTTGTTCTTGGTGATAGAAACATTAAAAAAATTTTCATCTTTCTGAATTTCGTTAAATACTTAATTATTATTAAAGAAACTAAAGACACTTTAATTAAAGACCAGTGCTGCGAAATATTTCAACAAAACCTCTCAACTAATTTGTCCTTTTGCTTATTTCTAAAGGATGTCGCAACAAGAACGAGATTTAAATTTGGTGCCATTCGAAGTGTCATTGTTTGACATTTGAACAATTTGTATTGTTTGCTAGTAGAAGGTACAAGGTTAGTAAAATATGACCATGGACAGCGAAGGGAGTTCGTTAATTGGGTATTGGAGAGACAACATGAAAATGCTGATTTTGCCGATAAAATCATCTTCAGTGACGAGGCCCATTTCCATCTTGATGGCAGAATTGTCGCATTTGGGGTGAGGAAAATCCTCGAGTGATTCACGAGAAATAAATGCATCCTCAAAGTGTCACTGTGTGGTATGGTTTTTGGGCTGGAGGAATCATTGGACCTTTTTTTATGAAAATGAGGCAGGTCAAGCGCAAACAGTCAATGGTGTTCGTTATCGTGAAATGAAAACCAGTTTTTTCTTGCCTAGAATTGAAGAAATGAATGTGGAGATCTTGTGGTTTCAACAAGACGGCGCCACATGTCATACAGCCAGAGAAACAATTCAATTGCTGCATCAGTCATTTAGTTAAAATTTAAATCTTGCGTTCTTGTTGGGACACCCTTTATTATACCCCTAGAACTTAACATTGAAAAAGAAGATAAAAATTTTGTCCATACAAAAATAAGCTAATCTTTAGAAAGATTTTACATATAATAACAGCTGTGATTCCTCTTATCACATCTTTAGAAAAAAAAGGAACTACTTACAAATCTATAATCACACACATAAACATTTAGAAACATCATTTATCTACATGATAAATTATATTTTATTTTATTATTTTTTAAAAACCATTGATGTAAATGATAATCCATTAACGAAAAAGTTATTCTTTCTTCTCTTCTTGCTCATCTTTTACAACACACGAAAGTATTTTTCCATTTAAAGAAAAAAAATTTAATAACCTTAAACGTCTGTAGTTGCTATAAAGCCAATAAAATTAAATCGTTTAATTCAAGTGTAACTAAATAAATTGCGGCAGCATTATTTTTATATTATTTGCACACACTTTGTATTAGCTGTTGAAATTTATTGCAAAGGAGAGGTAGAAATGGTGAACATCCTGACAAGAAACTTTTCCTTATACAATTAATAATCATCAAAACTTACTTAATTTAAATGTTGTTTAGGGAAAACTGCTACAAATGTGTGTACGAGGGTTTATCATGAATTTTTTTTTAAATATTTTTTTAGTTTAAAAAAAAAGTTTAATTTTTTTCTGCTAAATTGTTGATTTTTATTTTGAAAAAAAAAAACAAAAATTAAGGGACACTAAAGAAACCATAATGGCCAGTGAACTATTTCGTTAAGAGCTAAAGGCCACCTTCTGAGGTTTAATTGCCTGAGGCCATTGTATTAAAAATTTTATTTAGATTAAAATTTCTTGTAAAATTTTTTTAAGAATTTTAAGTAAAATTTATTGCCAGCTACGTAAGCTTAAGTACTTAAAAAATTTTTCATAAAATGTTCCCAATTGTATGATACCCCTACTAAAGAAAAAGAAAAACTGAAAAAAATTTCAGCTGATGGGTGTTAATAAATTTACAAGTATGTTTTGGTATAACCCTTTTGAAGTTCTACTAACGCATGAGACAAGATCTCATTCAAGCCACTTCATATCATTTATCATTGTAAAGTATGTGTTTCTAAAATACTTTCTTATTTTCTTCCTTCACACGACTCAACAAAGTTTAAGCTTTAGAACAAAAACTTTGTAATTTTTTTTTATTTTTAGTTTTAACATAAAAAATGAACTTGTTTGAGTTTGAAAAATTTTATTTTAAAACCACATTTTTTCACAAAACACCTGTATACTGTTGAAAAACTTGTTTCTTTTTTCAATTTCATTTACTTAAATATTTGTTTTTATATTCTTTCGTTTATAAAAAAGTTTTATTTAAGTAAAAAAAAAAAAAAAAAAACCAAATTACAGTCTTTTGTTACTAAAGTTTCATAATAATAAAATTAAAATTTTTAAATTTGATTTTTATAAAAAAAAAATAAATAAATAAAGGAGTGCTGGCTAAATGCAGGTTCTTTAAAACAAAATATTTGTTAATTCATAAATAGCGATATTTAAAATGTTTTAAATAATATTTTGTTCCATCTTTATAAATAAAATAAATCTTTTGTTTGTTCGTTGTACAATTTGTTGGTTTCCAATAAATTTTGCTGAAATTTGATAATAAGAAAGGTTGTCATATGGAGTGGAGTTGCAAATTTTCCTACAGAATGTCCTGAAAGCAAAGAATGAAGAGAAGCAGAGGAGAGTCTGAAATCAGATAGATAGAAGATGATGGCATGGATAGTTCACACGGAATCCACCCCCAAGGAATGAGAAAACAATTCCGAGAAGTTAAATAGGCTTTTTTGTCGATATGCCCACAAAAAGTTGCCATATATTTTTAAACTGAAAATTACTTTTTTTTACGACCTTTTTTTTAATCAGCAAAGATGCATGGACGTGTTTTAATAATTAAAATTTAATTTTTCTCTATATTTTTTACCAATTATGCTCACTTTTCTGCCTACTTTTTAAACAAAATAATTGATCTGGGTCTTTGAATAATTATAATGCTTTTTTTCAATGAATTTTTCTGAAATTTTGTGTAGATTTTAAAGAAAAACCAACCAAAATGTTGATATGAAATTGGTTTTTCAATTTTAATAATTCTAAAATTTTATATATGATTTCAAAGATGTATTTGCCATTTATGTTATGACAATTATAATAGTAAAGCACTATTATAATATCGATAATGTACTAGAAAGAAAACAAACCTGAAATCTTGTCTATACAGAGCCTCTTCTTCGTTTTATATCCTTTTAAATAAAAAAGATGTTGCTAGTGTCAAACAGCTCTTTTTAAAATTATTTTAAAAAAGCTACATGACTGACCAATTCTTATAAATTGTAAAATAAAAAAAAAAAAAATTAAAATAATTTTGAATAAAAAAGTTAATTTCGTAGTTTTTTTAATTTTATTTCATTAAAATAAATAAATCCTACAGCTTATCTTAATCATTAAAATTACTTAACTTATAAATAAAAAATATTTAAAATTCCATTTATAATTAAAAGCAAAAATATTAAAAGTAAAACTATCAGAAAAGCTTTCGTTTTTTAATTTAATTATATTTACCCGTACCCCACAAAACCCAACTCTTGTTATTCATTTTTAGTTTTGCCTAGATTATTTCATATCGTTTTAGAATTTTTGTTTTAGTAGCGGTAAATAGGAAACGGAAGTAAAAGAAAAAACAGCCTTGTTTTTTTAGAACACCAGGATTTTATATTATAAATTTTCAGAGCAATTTTTTTTTTTTTTTTGAATTCAATAATTAAAATAATAAAAAAAAGTGATGGTGATATTAGTAATGTTTCCAATATATTGCAAGCTTTCATTTAATTTTATTTTAATTTCATATTAAAATTTGTTCCTATTTTTTGTACTACAAATTGGCAGGTCTACAAACAAGTTAACTAATAATTTACATAACAACAGTAAGTTTGTGAGTGTAGATTTTGTTTGCATACAACCCCATTTGAACTTTTCAATGCAATTCTTTTCACTTAATTCACAACAGAACCCTCTACAACAACCATATTCAATATTGATGGAACCGACAGCCAGTTTCCTTTTATTTTTTTAACCCCATTTCTTAATGTTTGTGTGTTTGAATAATTTTTTGTTTTATTGAGTGTATGTGTATTAAAATGGAAACGAAAATTTAATTTCCGTTTTTCTGCTGCATTTGAACTTATTTAAATCAAATTTCATCTCTTGTAACCACTGCACTGGGTAAGTGGGAGAGATTTTGTATTTTATGTTTTTTAACAACTTCTACTGCGTTATTTTAACCCCAGTTAAAATTTACATATTTTGCAAATAGTTGTTTGAACTCTTTATAGTGTTTTATATGCAACAAGAAAATTGTTTAACAAATTTCTGCATAAAATTTTAGTTTTCAGTCAGGCAAAAATCTTAATTAATTTAAGGTAAATTACTGAAAGTTATCTTTAAATCTTGATAAAATTAAATTGTAAACATTTTCAATTCATTTAATAAAATTTTTTTTTAAATCAAAATTAATTTTTTCTTTGCAGGTGAAGTCGAACGTTTACTTAAGGAATATCGTCAAAACCAAGAATTGGTACGCCGTATCGGTGGCCACTATTATCAAATTATATATCCGGTACAGCTGAGACATCACGAAAAAATGGGCATTTCAACGCGTGAAGTTAGTGCACCAAAGGTACGAAATCGTTTTCGTTATAAGCGAAATTTAAACAATCATACAATGGTATGTTCATACTTTCACTTCCACTACAAAGAAAAAAAAAAAAAGACTATCTATCTCTTTCTGCCTTTGATGTCTCTATCATTCTTTCTCCTTCCATTTTCATTTTAAGCTAAACAAAATTTATGTTGCAAATGGGTTTTGTTAAAATGAAGAAATGATTTAATTATTTAAATAAATTATTTAATTAGAAGTAAGCAAACTTCCAAAAAAAAAAAAAATATATTTTTTGTCAGAATTTTATCGTAATAAATAAGTGTATAAAAATAAACAAAACTTTTCACAAACGTTTGCCTGAAAAGTTAGAAACTTTTCAAAACTTTTATATGGTGTTTTACACAAAGAAAAAAACACAAAACCGTTTTCACTAATAACGAATTAAAAAAAAGTCTTCTTGGCTTAGTACAATCGTACATTTGCCAAAAAACCAAAAGCAGATATCATCACCAAGGTCTATAATCGCACTGCGATCTTTAAAGATCTATTGTGCAGAAAGGCAGATTTGAATGCTTGAATTAATATTTCAGCTGTACACACTCCTCTTACCTAAAGAAATCATATTATATATGTGCGTCATGTGGCATTCGTGCACGCAGTCAGTCGTGCTAAAACATTTGTGTGTATTGTTTTTATTTCAATTTTTCTCTTTTTTGCCTGCATAAGTTTAAAGAGTACAGTTTGTTTTCATAAACAAAACAAATACAAAACTAAATAGCACAAACGTTTGCATAGTTTTTATTTTATTCCTTGTAAAGAAGAAAACAAAACAAAAATCAGCCATTTCGGTTTGTTTATTTTCTTACTTTAAATTAATCTTTTTTCTAGGTCAGTTAAAATATGTTGGCCAAAAACCTATTAATTAATTAATACTTGAATACCACAAGGATGAAATTTGTATTAAAATTTTTAAATGGTAAAACCTATCAATCGCCTATGATTTCTTTGAAAAAAAATATTTTTCTCATTTATGTTAACGTAAACCCATTTCCAATTATTATTTTAGTTGCTTTATGTATGTCTTTAATTTAATATTTAAGATCGTAAGTATTTAAGTTTGCTTAAGTTTAATTTTTAAAAACTATTTTAACAAATTAGAATTCTCAGGATGTCTAGAACAAAGAACAGAAACGATTGTTCAGGTTTTTACATTTACTCATCATGTTTATTTCAATTCAGAGCAGCTACAAAGCCAAAAATGTCTCCGCTTTTAAATATAAAAATCCCAGAACTGATTTTGAGTAAATTTAATTAAAATTTCTTTATCTGGAATTAAATAAAAATTTCAGTATTATGTTTTTTTGGTTTTTAATTAAATTAAACAGGCTTTAGTAATCAGAGCTTATGTTCACCATATCATAAAGGATATTAACGAAAGCAAATACGTGTGTAAGTTTACTATAAGTATTGTCATAGAAAGGGGGGGGGGATTTTTTGTGTTCTTATCGTCAATTTGAATTTAATTACTTTAAATTAATTAATTGTTTTAGAACTATTAAAAATATTCTAATCATAATATTTTAATTTGCTCTTTTATTTGAAATATTTTTACAAGCGGATTTAAAGACTTTCACAAAAAATTAGCTATATTTCTCCTAAAAAAACCCTAGAAAAGGCTTAATCACCCCGAAAAAAAATTATCTAGAAAAAAGTTAAAAAGCTACAGCTTAAAAATCAAAATTTTCTTAATTCTTTATTACTTTAGGAATCTAAATTATAATTTTTATAAAAAAAAAATATGAAATATCAAAAACTAAAGAAAATAATGTCGTTTTGCACATGGCTTGAAACGTTCCAAAATCAAAAAGGAATTTAATCTAATCTAATTCTAATCTTTCTGGCAGTGTTTTAACATTTTCGAATAATTTCGTAGTTTTTATTTTATGATGCAAAACGGAAACTGCCAAGATCCTGGAGAACAACAGTATGGAAATATCTAAAAAAAATTTAAAATAGTTCAAAGTAGCTTTTGAGTATTTGGGCAGTAGATCTAGATGACCTCCCCTTTAAAATGATATGTGTCCTATTACGTAATCCTCTATAATTCGAGCGTAAGTTGCTAAAATCCCTCAAAGCAACAGGAAATTTCAAAAAACTTATACAAATAAAAGTATTTAGTTTATTATTTAGTTTTATTATGAGTGTCAATATCAGTAATAAGTATTTTAGGCATTCAGTAGTGCGATTCAGTAACTTTTAAGGACTGGACATGCTGTTATTTTTACATCCATATTTTTCTGTTTGCATTAGCAAATGTGTGATTTAGTAATATTTGGTTAACTTTAAGAGTTAAAAATTCATCTCTTATATGATTACCGAATACAACAACCAAATAGACCACAAGTTATCATGACAAGAACCAAAAATAAATTATTATTTTATTTTATTTTTTTTTTTTCATTAGCCCATATAAACGATTTTCAATTCATGAAATTTTTATTAAAAAAAAGTTCAGCATACTTTTTATATGACTACGACTATGGCCCATTCACTTTTATTTAAGTAACCACAACACAAAATTCTGGATTTTATTTAACTGACAGTTAAAAGTTTTACTGAATCACAAGTTGCTTAATTTTATTGTTAAATACGAGTTATTTTAAATAAATATTTTTCTTTAAAATGGAATACTGAAACGCACTACAGACCTATTAAATAAGTAATTAAGTATTGAAGGGATATTTCCTTTAAGAGACCAATGGAAACCATTAAAAAAACTGTCTAGTTAAGCTAAAGATGGCTTTTGCAAAATATGCAAATATTTGACAGAAAAAACATAACCACTATATATTACATACCGTTTATATAACAGGAAAGCAAGAGTTCTGCTACCATTTTGATTGCGCCATTTTGATGTTGACCTCAATTTCACTTTAACGATTGTGTTGTGTAGACATCCACCTTTTATTATGGGTAAATATACACCACAAGAACGTGCAGAAATGGTGACAATATTTATTGAAAATAATTTTTCAACTGCCTGAAAAATATTCTAATCGTCCAATGCCTCTCAACACCAAAATTTATCGTTTACATACAAATTTTCGACAGTGTGGTATGACAGCAGACAGGCAACGGACGTCTTGTAATGCTGAAAATGTGGCTCTGGTGGTTGATAGTATTGCAGAGCGTCTACAAACATCAATTCGAAAACATGGTTCCCAGTTACATATTTCTGCACGCAATTTAAGGTGAATTTTATAACCTGATTTCAAAATGTTATCAAACAAAATTTAATTAGTCCATAAATTGCTAACGAGAAAACAAGTTCTGCAATTCTAAGGCTATCTGGTGAAATTGAAGATGGCCTAAAGGCACACACAGCTCGTTTACCAATTCAATTATTGAATTATAAGTTTCCACGAAGACTAATTTCGCGAAGTGGCGGCTTAGCATGGCCAGCCAGATCTCCAGATCGAGGCACCAGACTTTCTTAAGGGTTTTTTAAAATCAAAAACTTATGTGAGTAAGCCCCAAACAATCCAACATCTTAAAGACAATATTCGTCACTAAATTGAAGAAATTCAGCCTTAGATGCTGCAGGATGTCATGTAAAATGTTTTAAAAAGAGCCGAAAATTGAAAAGCGAATCGCGGTCACCATTTAGGGGATATAATTTTGCAGTCATAATGAAAAAAAAAAAAAATTAAAAGACCAAACTTATAGACAATCCAAATGGTAGCGGGAGCTTTTGCTGCAACCGTTATGTTTGTAGTTTCAAAAAATATTAGTGTACCTGAAAGCAAAACAGTTTAGCTTTTACAATTATTATAATTATTATTACATTAGTGGCTATGCTTAATTTGTTAAATATTTAATTAAAAGTTCCTACAACTTTTTAATAAATTCAAACTGTGGGACAATATTTGTGTATTTTTCCTTCCTCCATTCCCAATAAAATCAACATAACTACACACTTTGGCCTGCATTAAACACCATCATCATCATTATCATGATAATTATAATTTTCATTAACATTTTATTCATGACAATCAAGTGTTGGATATACCATTGATGTTAAATATATATATTGAACCAAAAAAAAAATTACAATAAACTAAATTCTCCTTCACATTAATTATAAAAATTTTGAAAACATTTTAATTTGCATGTTTATGATTTTTTTTTTATCAAAAAGCACTATTTAAAATTGTTTCTACAACACTTGCATGCATTTTTTTTCCTACTTTTATTTTAATTTCTCAATTACAATTTGCACTAACCAAATTATTTTTCAATACAAAACGAAATCACTAACAAAATAAATTGTATATTTACTTTTAGTAGTTTGTTTATACAAATGTATATACTGTTTTATATAAAATTTGTATATGATAAAAAAATTAATGTAAACTATGTAGCTTAGGAAAATAAATGAAAAGTTCCCATGAAAATGTCCTATTAATAAGAAAAGCTTCCTTGCACATTTCTCACCACATATAGACATACACAAGAAAATTGTTTTAAATACAAACACACATTTATAAATTTATTTTTAATTAAAACAGCTAAATTATTAAGCTTGAGGTCATCTTATATAAATTTATTTTTATATCGATGTTTCGCTCCATTTTCCATATTTCCATATATTTTTATTGTTTTTTTTTTTTTATAATTTTATCTGCAATCTGTGTTATATATAATACATTAATTTTGATAAATAAAATACTAACAGAAGTTATGTAAATCCAAAGAATTATGGGCTGTTATTATAACACAAGCAATCTCTCGTCTGGAAGTTTAATATAAAAAGTTCTCAAAATATTGAGTGTTTTTCATACAAATTTTGTACACGAGTTAATCGCTTGTGTTATAAAAACATGACATTAATAACAATAATTAAAATTGTTTAATAATTCAAAATTGTTATTGTACAAATAACATAGCAAAAACTGAGTTAGTAATTTGAAATGACAAAAATTGCCAAATAATAATTTTTTTGTTTAGACTACAGTGAATTCAAAAGTTCACATTAGACAAATATATGGCGAAATAAGTGCCAGCACTAATTTTTAGCAAATATTTTTATATAATTATAATAATAATTTCATAATTTATTTTATGCAAGATTCAACTACTTTAAGCAAATATTTTTTTTTTTAAATATATAAACTCTCTGATTGATGGTTACTTTTATTTCGACAAATATTTGTGTAATGTGACCACAGCTTAATTCAACTCTCGTTTTAATTTAGAAGTATAATGTTTTTTGAGAATAGAAAACGCCATAAGAAAATTTATTGCAGAAAAAAAAAGCATTTAAAAGTTTTAAAACTTAAATAAATATTCATTTAAAATTCAGCAACCATTTCTCATGCTTTACGCTTTAGATTATTTTAATTGAAAATAATTACGAAAACCATTTACAGTTTTAAATAAAATTTATCACGTAAAAGTAATTTAAATCAAATTATTTACAAATCTTTTCTTTCATGCCAATTAAATCCACCCATTTTCTTTGGTGTAGATGATTTTAGATAAATTGTAATTACAATTACAGTAACAAAAAGCTTTTCGGCTTATCCACCCAATAGCCTGGTCATCAAAGAAATAAAGTTTAATTATTTATGACTAAAACTTATAAATTAGCGGTGAATAATTTATTAAAAAAAAAAAAAGAAATAACTTTTGTAGTCAAATACAGAAATTTTATTTTCATAAAAAAAATAAAACCTAATATTTTATTACATTAAAAAAAATATTATTCTTACAAATAATTAAACTACAGAAATATTTTTTTAAGTAATTTTTTTTCTATCAATTCAGTTTTCTTTGAAAAAAGAGCGCGATGATTTATTGGCCATTTGTGGTGGAAGTTTTAAAACTTCTAAAATAAATTCAGTAAATTTATGTCGCATTACAACACAGGTATGTGAAAAACTTTTTATGCAAATAGCTTAGCTAAGTCTACGATTTTTTTAAATAAACCTTAATAAATTTCCCAAATGCTTTATAGACATTTTTCATTATTATATGCTAACTAAAAATGAATTTACTTTTTAAAACCCCTTACTAGACTTAGTAGTAAAGGCAATAAAATAAAACATATTATTTCAATGCATTAAAATATTAAATAAATAAATTTAAATGAATACTAGTCGAGGACATACATTTTGTTATATTTCATGTAAGACTTTTTATAATTTTATTCATTTATATTATCATTACTGAAACATTTAACCTAAAGTAACACACAAACAAAGAAACAAAAGGTTTTAATACCTGAACATGCAAAGCTTTTTTATAAGCTGCACAGATAAAGCAAAAATATTTACTTGTTGATCCCATATGAAACAAATTCTTGTAAAAAGTGTTTTTTTAATTTTTATTTAACTATTAAAAACTAGTTTTCTTAAAAAAAAATTATAAATAAATAAAAAACTGTATTATTTTAATACACATGTAGGTGTTTTATTGAAAACTAAAATTTTTGTATGAAATAAAAGAAAATTATTTCATTTTATGAAACGAAAAGAAACACGTGTTGTTGTTTCTATAAAGAATTTTTTTAAATTTATTTAATTTCATACACATACGAAATACAAGATTTTGTCACTTAAAGCAGACAAAAAACAATCTTGAACGAGGGAGTTTCCTAATTTTATATTTAATTTCTAAAATAAAACATGTTTTTTATATAAGAAAAAGTTCTAATGAAGAAGAGGGCAAGATATTTTCAATTAATGAAAAATATCATATACTTTTGAAACTTAATTTTTGCCAGCCAAAAGTCTTTGATCTTTGATTGTTGCACATATGAAATTTAATTTTGTAGTGATTGTCCACCAGCCGGTTTTAATATTGCTGGACATTGCTTTTTAATAAAACTCTTTTATTAATTTTTTTAAATGTTTTAAATTTTTTTCCCAATTTAAAAAAAAAATTAATTTTTCCCAAATTTCTCTAAAGCTTGTCACTTTTCCTCTTAAAATGATTAAAACATTTTGAAGCCCTTAAGTCGCTGTAAAAATATATGGCGACTAATATTTCGCTATTTCAAATCAAAGTCGACTTAAAATCGTCTCATATAATATGGAAGAACTATCAACAATAATCGCTTACTATTAACGGTGACTTGCGTAATACCATATTTATGTCTTAGTTATTATTTCTACTCCCCCATGTCTTATATAACAGTGTGTGACAAAAATAATTGTTTTTCTGGTAGGTGCTGTCGATTACCAAGATAATTTTCACATAATGCAATAATTCCAGAAACGACGACTATAAAGCGTTTATTAATTAATTTGTAAATTCATTTATTTTCCGGCATTCACATTTGTAGTTCTTCCGAGACAACCTGGGCCTTTTCAGAGATAAACAATTCGAACATTTTCAAAAAGAAATGGTTGCATTAATTAAATAAAAATGATTTCAGAAGCAAACATTTGTAAGTGGAATGACAAAAAAGTTTTATTTCTTGATTAATTTTTGTTTTAATAAAAAGTTTAAAAACTTAGTAAATTTTTAAAGAGTTAAAAAAAAGAAGTTGGGTTTTTCTTATACATAAACATATTTTGAAAATACATAAGAAAATTGTACGGTTCCTTTACAAAATATTATGAAAAAAACGTCTCCAAAATTGCAAAATAGCGAAATTATTTAAAGAAAATTAGTTTAATTAAGAAATTTCTTAAATTTACTTAAATGATACCATTCAAACGGCCTCAATGTTTTCTTTCTGTTGACGCTGAGAAACTAACTTACTGGTTTAACCGCAAATCCAGATTTTTGAGGTGTTTGGTAAATTTCAAAAAAAGATTCTTGTTGTACTCTATAGCACCTACCAGCAAAATATTATCACTTCCTAGGTGCTTACCTCGTAGGTCTTTGGGCTTGGATAGAGTTCTCGGGTGCTAGGTTCGTCTTTCCTTGTTGGGCATCACCTTTTCTTTAAATTCCCAATAGCAATATAAAGTTGTATAATAAAAATCAGGTTTTCTTTTATTTATTTTATTTTTGTCTTTATTTGTTTCTTTTAGTTAGCTTTAATTCAATTACTTTAATTTTATATTTTATAATTTCACAAAGCCAGAAGAACAGCTTTGTTTGTTTTCTCAAATTGTAGTGTGGTGTTCACTGCATTCTTTTTTGTTTCACTGTGTAATAGGGTTGAATATTTTTTTATTTTTATCATTAACTTAATTTTTACTTTTTAAATCAAAGAATAAAATACAATTTTTACAGTGACTGAGAATTGTTAATCATTTAAAGTATGTCTGCCTGTAATAATTTGGACAAATTAACTTAAGTTGATTTAAATAAATATTGTTTAGTTGTTGTTTGCTATCAGAATTCACTCAATGACTTTATTATTGTGGTTCAGAGATGGTAAAGCGATTAACAATTAACAAGATATATTTGAAAATAACACCGTTTGCTAGAATCGAAATAATTTTACAAGAATAATTTTTAGAGCTTCATTTAAAATGGCTATCAAATCATATTTAAGAATATAGAATAAGTAATTAAAATACAATGAGGTTTTAAGTAAGCAGCAAGAAACTAAACGGATTTTTAAATTAATTTAACAAAAAAAAGACTATTACTAATAAGAAATTTTAGACTATATTTAGCTGCAAAGTTAATGGTATTTATAACAAAATGTCTGGAAAAAATTTAAATATATTTTATGAAAATTAGTAATTTTGTTTTAATATTTTTTTTTTTTTTAACAACACAAAAATTTATATACCCACTGTTCCTTTAACAAACACTTTTTACTTTATAGAACCCAAAACACACACTTGCCTTTTTTATATTTAAATGCAAAGTACGAGTATGTATGCCTAGCTCGTTATAATTCACTGAATTTTTATACAAGTAGTTTGAGTATCTTTTAAGATTTTCATATTTCTATTTATGTATGTAAATAAAATAAATTTATTACATTTTAACAACAACTACTTATTTAAATTTTTAACTCGTATGTATACAAATTTGTTTGTTTGTGTTTTTTTATTATTTGTTTCTTATAACCTACATTAACCTACAAGTTTTTATAGTGTAGCAGTAAAACAAACATCAATTTAAATTTATTTTCAACACAATAGTAGGAAAATGTTGTTGATAATCCACAAGTAAACAAATTAATACATGAAAGTTTTATGTTTTTTTTTTTTTTACTTACTTTAAATAATATTTTTGTATATGAAATGCTGTCACACATAATAAATTTATGTTTATTAAACTAACATTTGTCAATATATTATTTTTCCTCTTTTATTTCATTTGTTATACAGCCGGGTCAGCGGCCACGACCACACGATGATGGAGGCTTTAGTAGAGGCAGAACAAAGGTAAGTTTTTCTTTATTTACCCTTTTTTTGTAATTCATTTTATGTACTTTTATAATTATAATGGGCTTAATTAATAAATGTTATAAATTTTTAGTTTAAAATTATTTGTATTTTAAAAAATCTAGTATAAACCCCCAATACCTGTATAAAATTTTTTTTATTTTCATTTGAAAGTGTAGGCACATAAAGGTTTAATTAATGCACATAAATTAATTATATATTGTGCAGCCAATTAAGCTAATGTTGTTTTTTTCTTCTATCACTTAAAATTATGAAAAATTTAAATAACAAATGACTTCTGATGTGGGGTGTGTGTAATTGCATTAAGGACTTTTAATGTCAATTAATTTAAGTAGCAGAAGACATCACTTTATACTTTATTAAATTAATTATGTGTGTATAAAAATTCCTTAATTTGAAAACATTATGTTACTTTAATTTAAAATTTTTCTTTTATTAAAAAATAAAAAAATTAAAAATAATTTAATCTTTATTAGTGCTTAATTTCAATTTATCCATGACATTCTTATAGAAAACTTTCAAAAAAATTTTGTCTACTTGGTGCAATAAATCTAATCGGATCGTACAATTAGGCTAGAAATTACGCAAAAATTTTTCTTTTTCTTTTTTTTATGACCTTTTAAATATTTTCCTTATCTTGATGTTTTTTTGCTTAGTTGTAACATTTTGGCAAAAAAAAAAAGCCAAACCCTTTGAGGGTTTTACTATACTGACCTAGTACCATCACCCTGACTTGGAATTTCTCAACCCCCAGATTGGCTGTTGTGTAATAAATACATAAATTTTTATAATACGATCTCAAGCCTATAAAGCTAGCCGTTCTAATTATAAAATTTTTTGTGTATTTTTTTGATATTTAAGAAGAATGTGTACAATGCTGTCGCGTATGCCCAGTAGATACCTGTTTAAAGAAAATTACTTTCAGCAATAATTTAATTATTATTTTTTTTTAGTTTAAATATTTAAAAAGAATGGGCGAAATTAAAAATTTGAATATTTAGCTAACACATTGAAGGGTATATAAGATTCGGCACAGTCGAATTTAACTTCTTTTTATTTAAAAAATTTTATTGAAATTTTGTTAAAATTTGTAATTGCATACAAATAAATGTGATTGGCCACAAGCGAAAAAATATACAAAAACCACTCATAGAAATATTCAGTATAAAAATGATAACGGAGCTTGACCATTTTTTCATAAAATTTTTTTTAATGAAAAGTCATATTTGCATGTGTTTTTTTTTGTGCTTATTCCAACTCATTTGTTTGTGGAGATCCTCTCCACAATTGTGTGTGAGCTCTATCTATCTATCTCTTTTGCAGAGAGCATACTTAAGTTAAAAAAAACAGTTTCTATTCATATGCAGCTATAACTCATAACTATAGGTGGATTTTTTCTCTTGTTTTGTTTTATTTTGAAAGAGAGACACATTTTTGAGAAATTTTGTTGTTTTTATTTTGATACAATGACTACATTATTAGTGTGTTTAATATAAACAGTTACTTTTTAGTAAACTAAGTCAAAAACATATATATGAGAGTCCATAATTTGTCTTTACAAGAGAATTTGATTGGTGGAAAAGTAAAAAAAATGGATAATGAGTTAAGAAATGATTCGAATTACAGGAGTTTGTTGATTTTTTTTTAAATGTAATTAAAGATAAATTATAAATATTAAACTTACTTAAGGCTAGATGGTAGTTTAACTTAATAATAATTGTGTAACTAAATATAAGATTATAGATTTTTGAATGACAGAGGTGAACACGAACTTTTTAAGTTTTATTTTTTTTTAATATTTTTTTTTTAAATATATTAAGATTGAGATGGTGTGGTTCCTTGGATTAATAGGGATTAAAACTACTCTCTTAAAATACATTTTAAATGCTTCCTTTTTGAAAATTGGTATTTTAAATAAACTTACAAAAACATACACAAAATTATAAAATATTTTGAACAGTTTTTTTTTTTTTTTGTTAAATATTTAAAAAGATTGGGCGAAATATAAAAATATGAATAATTAGCTAATACAGTGAAGGGTATAAAAGACTCGGCATAGCCGAATTGAATTTTTTTTTGTTACAGCAAAATGTGTGATTCCAAAAAGTTTATCATTTAAACTGGACAAAGTTTTCGGATTTAAATTATAAAAGAATTGATGAGTTTGTATAGATTTGGGTCAAAGCCGCTTAACAAAAGTAAAATATATAAAAAAAATAACTAATTAAAGCAAAAATATACAAAAATACTTAAAAACAAATTGTGGAAGAAATATAGAAATTTAATTCTATACAAAAAACAAAAAAAAAATAAAAAAAAATGTATACCTATAAACTTTAAAATTCTTTTTACAGCCACAATTGTTAGTTTTAATTTATTTACTAACACATTTGACTAACACGATGACATTGCTTTTTCTTCGCATACCATTCCTAATCAATCGGAAGGCAAAAACAACTATAAATTAAGACAAATACTTTTTTTCAATATCATTTAAAAAAATATTAGACTTGTTTGGGGACAAAAATTTGGCTTAAAAATCCTTTTTTAATTAAAACAAAAAAATAATAAAACCTAAATTTTTTAAATATTTTAATGCATAAGCTATCCAATACAATAATCTAATCGAAAGAAAATTATTCGACACCAAACTTTAAACGAGTGCGGCAATTTAAGAAGTTTAATTCAAGACCATATAGTTAAGCTTTAAATGATTAACAATTTTATGTAAAACACCTTCAGCAGGCACACTTTCTCTAAAGCTATTTATATATTTTAAATTAAAATAAAATAAATATTAAACCACCACTTAAAACAAATCCCCAATTCAATTCTTTTTTTTTTTAGTGCTGACGCATGTCGATTTAAATTGAATTGCTTTCTTTAAAAAGATTTTATGTTAAATTTTCGATAGAACAAAGCAATTTATTTTATGAATAATATTTATTAAGTTTTATCATACTTGTGTGTGTATTTTTTGAAATAAATAAGACACAAAATAAGTTTTAAGCAAAATATTGCAAGATATCTGTAAACACTAGAAGTTTTTGCCCGGTCTCTCCCGACCTGCTTTCTTATTATCTGAGGAGGTATCCTTAGAGTATAGAAAGCGTATGTACCACTTTTTAGAGAAAACCGTTTGCAAATAGAATTTTAATTGTTAAAATAAATAAAATAAAGTTTTTCATTAGCATAGGCTCCAACTAAAGTGATGAATAAAACATTTCAAAACATAATTTCAGACTTAAACATTAAAGGGATGCATAAGCATAGTTGAAAGCCACATATCACTACAAATATGTATAATTTTTTATACTAAAAGTGCTTATAAGCTATTTCAAGTATGCTTGTGCAGCCTTTTAGTTTTAGTTATGAACAGAAGTGAGTGAAAAATCGAAAAGTAGACGTAAAAGAAAGAGTGGCTGGTCTAAAAGCATATGGCTACATTCCTTGATGTAAAAAGATTATATCTGTCAAATTTCAGACACATCCGTTTAAAAGAAATTTTTGTAACGAACAAACAAATAAACTAACAAACAGAAAATGAATTTTATTTATATAGATTATTTATATGCAATATTAATTTTTTTATAATTTACAAAAAAGAAAAAAGTGCAAAATAATGCTACCAGAAATACCAGTATTTTTCGAAAAGAATTCTAATAAGCCGTCAAACTATTTGATTTTATTATTTACCTAAACAATTCAATTGTGAATATTTCAATTAAATTATTTTCCATTCTTTAAACTAAAGAATTAACCATGACAAAAAAAAAATACAAGATATTTTTATTCGTATTAAAAAAAAAGCGAAAATTAAAAAACTCATAATAAAATTTGTAGTCACCTTATAAATAGTTTAAGGTTTCAGTCAAAAATTAGGCATTTTTAAGAAAGGCGCTGTGTTGTAAAATATGTTTCTTAATATACTCTGCGACTTTATTAATATTATCACCAAGGTCTATAATAGCACGACGACCTTGAAAGATCTATTGTGAAGACTTTATTACTGACAACTTGTTGGAACAATATCGCAAATTAATATGAAAGTTATTCATAATAGTGAGCGTTTTTTCATAAAAATTCCTTAGACGAGTTGATCACTTGTATTATTAAAACAGCATATAAATTTGAAAATTCTTTTTTTATCTTAATAAAGTATTTTGTGTCTGTGTGTATATTTTTCTTTCATTTAGGCCAATTCGTACAGAAACCCAGTTAGTTTTAAAAACATGTAAGCCCTTAAATAATGCAAATAAAATGCTTCAAAACATAAATTTATTTAAATTTGTTTTGTTTTGTTTAAACTTGCTGAAGCATGTATTCTTACTTATATATTTACAAAACATACATGAATCCATATTATTTAAATTTTTCATATTATTTGATGCCGAAGAGAAAGTAAAAGTTTTTTTTTTTTTTTTTTTTTTTTGAAAAATAGAATAAAAATAATCTGTAGATCTTAAGCATTTGATATTGTTGTGCAAAATATTTTATAAATGAAATAAAACATAACTAAGTCTGGCTCCCTTTTATGATGGAAATTTACATTTTGGTGCTTCTTTTTTTCTTTCGTTTCCTTTTTTTATTTTAGTCTAAGAAAAAATCCCATCTAATCTTTTGCCTTCTCTAACCATATTTTTTTTATTATTTAGGTCATCCGGTTTAAGAGGCAGGAAATTAAGTTAAATTTTACTTTACAGATAAAAGGACAATTTTATTATAAAATAATAAAGCAACTAGAATGCCAGCGGAAAAAATAAAAAGTTTTTTGATAAAATCTCTTTTCTTAAAGGTTTTTGTTTTTCTGAAGAAAAGGCCATAACCTTGTTTGGCAAAATATTGGTAAGGACATTTGAAAATCCTCACACTTGAACTTATTAAAAGGTTTAAAAAAAAATGAGAAATTAGTTTAAGGAGCTTACCTGTTAGTGCTTAAAAGAACAACAACTAAGCCAAGTCTTAAGGAAGCTACATTAAAATTATGTATACGAGTATGTAGATTTAGTCAAATTATTATTTGAGGTCTTATATTCTTTCCAACCAATTAATAATATAAATACTTTTGCTTTTATTATTGAGGCAGATTTGTTTTAATAAGACACAATTAGTTTTACGTTCAGTTTGCAGAAGCTAGCTAACTCAGTATTCGTAAATGTTTGTGATAATTAGTAGAACTTTTACCATAAAATATCTATTTTTTAGAAAAAAATTTGTTTAGGGTCTTCATTAAATATATTTTGTAAAATAATATTGTAATTAAAGAAAAGCAAGCTTTTATTTAGAACAACATCAGATTTAAAATTTTCATAAATTTTTTGTCTTATTAAAAACTAATATTTGGTTACTGAAATTAAAATTATTTAAAACAGATGACTAAAATAAAAGCTGTGTCGACACTGTTTTTTTTTTTCAAAGTTTATTTAAAGAAAATTTTCATTATAGTAAACAAAATAATAAATATCATATTACTATACACTGTCCCTTAAGCGAGCTCTCTAGTATAATACATATAGGTATAAATGGCTTTAATATATTTTATTTTGCAAAAGAAAAATATAAAGTCATTAAAAGAAAAAAATTTACTTGCTGATTTCACTCGGTTTCGTCCGCTGCTTTTATCTAAGAGTGAGAATTCTTAAAAATTCAAAACAATTTGTTAAACATCTAGTTAATCAAAAACCGGTCTCGTTTTAATTGGTGGCCTTCCAACTAACCTCATAAAATTAAACGTACCAAAATTTATAGAAAATCATTGAATAATTTACGTTAACCCTGCCATAGCCTTATGATATGTGACTATTTTCTTCGCTGATAATGTAACTTTACATTGATGAAGGTTGTGTGTTGGTAATTACAATTTATTAATTACCAACACACAACAAAAACGAAAAAGAAACAAAGCAATTGAAATACACAGAGCCATAATCATATTTAATCGCAAAAAAATACGCTCTTCAGAAGAGCTTAATTTTGTTCAAAAGAAATTTTATGCATTTAAAATGGGTTTTTGTTTTGAAACGCTAAAGACTTTCCTCCTTACACAAAAAAAAAATTAACGTAGACTTTAATGTGGACGTTATCGAAATTTTTCATATAATTTTTTTAAAAATAATAAAAATTTTAATTTTTTGGGACTTAATTCCAATTATGTGGGTGTGCTAAGAGCATTGTTTTCCATGATGTTCTCATGGAAAATGGAAAAAATTATTTATTCAACACAATAAGTAAATAGTTAGAGGGAAAACATATTCATATCGACCATTTAAGCGGACGCTACCCTGAATTCTCAGTTTGTTACTGCATAGTTTCGTTAAATTCCTAGCCAAACATTTGAACACACCAAGTGACTAAATGAGAATAGAGTCAGTAGGCAAACAAAGAGTTTAAAAAAACTAACAAGGTAGGCACTGAACTTAAACAAAATTTCACAATCAGCACATGGTGTAAATAAACCCAGGTTGTTAAAAACGAAGTCTTGCGGCTCCAATTAAGGGCCGTTAGCCCACCACGTAAAACAAATCAGGTAGTAGTTTTTTTTGTTGCTTTTTTGTCGAAGCTTTTGCTGTCAAAAGTTAAGAAAGATCAATAGCAGAAACAAATTGTTCGTTTCGCTGTAGCGTTAATCAGCTGAAATAGGCAACTTATGAGAAGAAGGGGCCTCAAAAGTAAAAACAAAATGTATGAGCTTTTTGTTATATTCATATTTTTGTATTCTTGCACCATAAACCAACATTTTACAAATAAACAAAAAAGATTAATTTTTATTTAACTTTTTCATGCTGTAAATGACAAATAAATAAATAAAAAAAAATTTTTTTTTTGATTATTAAATGTTTTTTTAGTAATTAAAATGTCTATTTTATGAAGCTTTTATAAATTTATTTTTGTGTTGATATTTCGCTTCAACTTGCGTAGCTTCTTCAGGATATAATTGTAGGTTTTTATTATTTTAAAAATATACGATCTTTTGCTTAGGCTTTAAATTCACTCTCCTAGATTCAAGCCTTTTATGAGGTTAGTTATTTTATTCAAAGAGTAGCTTATTTACCTCCCCCGCAGTTAAATAAATACCTTCTAAATGACTTGTGTAGAAAAGTATTTTATTTGCAGGCATATCCTAGTATTTCATATTTCAGTTTAATGATATCAAAGGCACAGTGTTAGATAAATTATCTTCTTAAGAGTGGTTTTAGAGTACCAGTGCTTTCAGGAATGTAATCCCCAAAATTTTGAGTAGAATAAGCAATCTTTTTAGAATTAATACTGTATTAAAAAGTCAGATTCTTTTTAGTATAACCAAAAGCTATTCCAAAGAAGGTTTCTGCTTTTATAAATTTGCAATAAGGCCCTCTACTGGCTGAGCAGACACAGTTGCCCTATATAATCTAGAATTATTCTAGCTAACAATTTTATTCTTTCTATTCAAGCATTTTTTAATAAAAGTAAAGATGAAGTTAACCTTTATCAGAAAATTTATTGAATCCTTTTGAATGCCCCTGCAAATATTCATGCAGTAGATAAGTGATCCAATTTTTGTATAAAATCATAAGTAAATCAAAATTCGACAGCCACCATACCTCATGCCACTTCAGCCAACCAACCAAGTTGTTAGTAAATTCTTTTCCATTTTGTTCTTTAACGAAACGTATGGCTTATTGGCTAAATTTTGATAAGATAAATTCAAAACATTTAAAACTCTACTTGACACAGAAATACATTTTGAGCTTGAACAGTATTTTGGTTTTTTAAAGCCTGAGCTTTTC
The DNA here is from genome assembly GCA_947397855.1 of Thelaira solivaga. Taxonomy (NCBI): domain Eukaryota; kingdom Metazoa; phylum Arthropoda; class Insecta; order Diptera; family Tachinidae; genus Thelaira; species Thelaira solivaga. The sequence goes on along the minus strand of OX377612.1, from coordinate 60,753,594 downwards.
ACAAACTATATATTTATTTTTTAATGAATACCCATTACCATAAGGCGGCTTAATAATAGAAATCCATGATTTCCATATGATTGACTTTGTAAAGTTAATAAAATATTAATTTGATATTTCAAAGTATTTAGGCTGTTTTAATAGCGTGTTCATAATCTAACAGACATCAACTGATTCACCATATTTTCTTGTTTTTTTACTTTATTTTTCAAAAAGTATTATGATGAAAATTTTTTTGACTTTTATTATTATTACTTTTTTCTTAAAAATAAAATAACGTAAGCACTCATCCACAAACAATCTGTATTTTTCAACAGCTGAAAATTTATTTTTGCCTTAAAGTACACAACTTTTGTTAGATAATTTTTCATAAATAATTTTTTTTTTTTGCACAAAAGAGGGAAAAGAAAATATATTTTTTTTTTGCATAATTTATACACAGGTGGTATTTTTTTAACGTAATATTAAAAATAATTTAAAACAAAATAATAATAAAGTTCTAATTAGTGCTAAAAAGAAGAAAGTTTAAATTGACGAAAAAAAAATCCATAAAAAGTGATGAATAAAGGGTGTCCCAACAAGAACGCAAGATTTAAATTTTGAATAAAACACAGATATTTAAAAAAAAATCGTGAAGCTTTATTATATCGTAAAGTAGACAGAATAGGGTTATGTATGGAACAACATATCAGGCAGATGGTCTCCGCGGCTTTGCTGGCACACACGCGATCTTTTAATGAAATTTTCAATGACCGTTTTGCATAAATGCTGCGGTATTTCATTAATGCAGCTTCCAATTTCCTCTGTTAAGGCTTGAGTCGTCGTCGGCTTATTCGCGTAAACCATCGACTTCAAAAAACCCCAAAGAAAAAAGTCTAATGGTATTAAATCGCACGATCTAGGCGGCCAATTCTGGTCTCCAAAACGCGAAATAACACGACCGGGAAATGACTGATGCAGCAATTGAATTGTTTCTCTGGCTGTATGACATGTGGCACTGTCTTGTTGAAACCACAAGCCCTCCACATTCATTTCTTCAATTGTAGGCAAGAAAAAAACGGTTATCATTTCACGATAACGAACGCCAAATTTAAATCTTGCGTTCTTGTTGGGACACCCTTTATTTATTGTCCCATATAAAATAAAAGCTAAAGTTTTTTCCCAAACAATAAGATCCTGATCACTGATAATGAAAGAGGGAACCAATAACCATATAAGTGTGATTACGTTTATAAAGTTTATTATTGGTCCTACGAGTATGCCAATTTGAAAGTTGAAGTTTCATAATTTTTTTTTAATTATCTTAACTTTATTTTTTTTCATATTCAGCAACCTTTTGTTAGAAGATTTTAACCTCTGGACATTTCAATTAATGAAGGTCTTTCAACTCTTTCACAAATTTAAGGGTAAGAGGTTAAAAAAATTTATTGACAACTTACCTACTCCTTAAAATTTAGAACTGAAGCCAACATTTTCCAAGAAACTGTATTTCTGTTTATGTTTTCTATTAAATTTAACTATTAGAAATGTACAATTTAAAGTTGTAAGTAAATCATCTTTCAATAAAAAAAAATTTTTTTTAACAAAAAATTCTTAAATAATTAAAAATTTTATTGTTTTATCTTCAATGTAATTCTTCTTTTAGAAATCATTATATTTCTTAATAAAATATTTTAATAAAATATTAACAAAAAATATAACAAAAATTTAAAATAAAATTTTTAATTATAAAATTTTAGTTCTATAACCTTTTAAATGTACATCTCTAATTGAGATTTTTTTATTCTACATTTTGAAATATTTTCTATGAATTCAATGTAACAACAAGTGCTTTTTTTTAAATACAGGATGTTTTTTATTGGTATCCCTCATTTTCGTTCATATTTGAATTTTGCAATATACAGCTGTAAGTAACATTCAATTCAGCAATTTTTGTTTATACATCCGCTTCCGACAATGCTTCATTTTAATATCCGTTTCACTAAAGCAAAATTATCAACTTGAATATGTAGTAAACAACCACATACTCAAACTAAATTTTCTTTTATGCATCTAGAATAGAAAAAAATATATCTAAACTTGTATAAGTATAATATTTGAATTTTTTATGAGCATGTGTTTTTATCACTGACACCTTGCCAACCATATTTGTCTGGAGTCAAAAAAAAAAAAAAAAAAAAAAAAAAAAATATGTATAAAAATGTGTGTTTTAAAAAAGCAAAAGTTAGTAAAATTTTATATTTTAATATTTTTTGTATAATATTTTCTAAAAAATATTTGATTGAGCTGAATCAAAAAAAAAAAAAAAAAAAAAAAAAAATACTACAAAATGATATTCGGAGTGAATATTTTTGCCTTTGAAATATTTCGCTTTTCCCTAAAGTTGCAAACGTGAATTATTTTTAAGTGAAAAAACTTGCATGTTCGAAAAAATTATTACATCGCCGATTTTTATTCTCGTGAGTTTTTTCCCAAAAATATTGTGACATTTTTCACAAACATTTTGTTTGGGAATAAAATTTAGAATTGTTGCAGCGGCAAATAAAATTAGAGGATTTGAAAATCAATCAATTTAATAGTAATGATGGACTGTAAACATGTAAAAATGTGTTAAAAAAGTATATTAGTTATGATTTAGAATTTTTGTTGCCTTTTTTATGTGCCTGTTTATTAAAATTTTTTGTGATACGTGAAGTACACAAATATAAAACAAATGTGATTTATTGTTTTTTAGATTTAAGATTTCGTATCTTTCTAAAGAATATTTCTTTTTTAATTTTTTGTATCCTATAAAAACCGTAGACATGTTGTAAGCTACACAACACGACGACTTTCTGGTAGGCAGTTCTGGTTCAAAGGTATTTAAAAGCTGCTTTGTTAGAACCTACAAAGAATTTATTTATATGTAAATACATACTCGTATATGTACATAATGTTAACAATTCTTCATGTTTTCACTTACATTGTTTCTGGTAAACACAATGGATTTGATGCATCTCTTAAATTCCGTCTTTTTATTTTCTCCAATAATTTCTTCTCTTCTTGTAATAACATAAATCGAAGTGAAATACTATGCATTTTATTGAATATTAACAATTTATTAAGACAATTACAAAAAAACACATAAACAATTAAGCTACATCAATTCACAATAATATGTTCGACTTGCCACAAAATTAAAAAAAAAAAAAACAATCAAGTAAGGAATATTTTTATTTTTTTAATTTTCTTTAGAGGGAGATAGGGTTTAATGTGTTAAATATTATTTTGTTACTGTCCCCTGTCTCTATAACTTACATTGCTTCAAGTATTTAATTTTTTAGTTTTTATCCTTTTCAAAAGCGAAAAGGATATGCATCTTTAAATACAGAAACTTTTTTTTACATAAAAAACAACATATAATCACTCCAACACATGTAAGTAGTAAGACTATCTGTTAAAAATAAATATGTTTACAGACGTTACGTTACGTATAATGCTGGCTGGAATTTATACACACATGTTTGAATGGTTGGTTTTCTTTACCTTTTTCATTGTATGCATGCTGCAAGCACGTTTCCAAACAAACACATATCAAATGCTAAAATGTCGTCGCAATTTTTGTTTGATATCGTATAAAAATTACCATCTTGCTTGTTTTTTTTTTCTTGTTTCTAACTCTTATAATTTTGTCAACTTAGTTTCTGTTTCTGACTGATATTCCACAATGTTTTTGTTATTTTGCTTGTAGAAATAATGTTTCTACACATTTTTATTTCTTGTTTTATTTATCGCTCACACAACTGTGTACTCTAAGTAGCTTTCTGTTGGTACAACTGCTTTAGCTTTTAATCGTACAAGCATTTTTACCCCAAAAGCCACTGCTTCTATACACATTAATTTGTAATAAAAGAAGTAAATGTGTCAAGCCAGTGTGCATGTCTGAATGTGTGTCCAAGTATTGTTTTTTTTAAAAGAGTAAAGAAGTGTTAAACAGAGATGAGGTTTGGTTTTATGGCCAACATTAAACATGTGTTACAACTTTTTTTATGATGCGTTAGATTGTGTTGGGAATTTGCTAAATTAAATTTTAATTTAATGCTTGTAAAAAATATGTGTGTGTGTAGGTAAGCAGGCAAGGTGTGTGTACATGTGTAATTTCATAATTAGAAAAACAAAATTTCCTTTATTATGCTGAGCTGCACACACACACATCTGTTTTTTTTAAGCATTTTTGCCATATTTGCTAGAATCTATTTAATATTCAAGCATCTTCTCTACTTTAAATTAAGATGAATAAATTTACATGGTAATGTTTCACATAGGAAATAGTCCTTTTATAACTTTATTTATTTTTCCTGACCACGGGGCTTAGTTTCTAAGTATTTCACAATTAATTTTAAAGCTTACAAAAACAAATTTTACTGAGAATTGCTTTTGCAGGAGAGTATATTTCTTTAAGCATTTAACGTTTAGTTTCGGTATGAATATTACTTAAAAATAAGCGTTTTATGGGGTTTCAGCTACTTTTTTGTCACCCAGAATGAACCAGTTCCAAGAATATGGTGGAATACAAATTCTAAAAGCCAATCTAAATATAAAAACAATATTTTCTTTCCATTAAAGTATTTTTATTAATTGAACACAAACATAACTATGAAAAGAATCGCATTTTTTTTATTTCTTTTAAAACCTTTTGAAAAATAAACCAAATCCAAATTAAGTGTTTACAATTATATTTTCACCAAAAAAATGAAATAAATACCAACAAAGAAAAAGAATTAAAATAATGTTTTTATTGGCATTAAAAGAGAAAACCCAGCCTATACTTTTGAAATCAGAAACTTGTCGGGTTCGTTAACTTTTATTTAATTTAAAAGAAAGAAATTTAAAACCAGAAAAAAACTTTTTTTCTTGCAACTGCTAAATATGCCCCAGAGACAAAGTGTGGAATTCTTTTTTATTATTTCCTCTTTTATGTTATCTACAACCGTTTAAGTTAAACAAATGATACTCTCTAAAAGAAGATGTATATTTTTATTATTTCAATCAAGATACAGATTAAATTAAAGCTTGCAGATATGTACTCGTATATAATATTCGTTTTGCCAGGCAGGATATGAAACATAAAAGCTACAGTGTCAGTCCCTTTTTATTTTCTAAATATCTTTTTTTTTTTTTTTGTATTTTTCATTGTAATTTATCTTTTTAGTAACCTCTCAGCTTTTTTTTTTAGCTTAAAACGAATATTTTTTTGTTAAATGCTGTTTGAATGTTGCAATTTATATGCTTCTAGCGTTTCGTAGAATTCATATATTGGGAGCAGACTTCACATTTTTCAATTCTTATACAAAGGCTAGATAATTTTATCTTATATTCTGTTTTAAAAATAAATTTGTATTAGAAATACTCTGGATTAAGGTATACAGGATTTTATTTCCGATTCTATTATTCATTTGTGTTTAAATTACGATTAACGTTCACGTAGTAGAATTTTTTATTTTATTGAAACACTTCATTGTTTTCATCAATATTATGTCACTTACTATCAGGCTTAAATTTCTTGGTTAACTATAGGGTCCGCCATCGAACGTTTTTTTTTCAACTAGTGCTTATTTCGTGAATGGTAACACTTAGCTCATGTCTGATTTGACAGATAATTAGTTTTATCCTTCCCCTGAAAGAATATGGTTGTGTTTTCGCTTCACTAAGTGGGCCTGCGATCGCTTTACAGAAGATACCGATTTTGCCAAAAAAAATCAGCTTTTCAGATGAAGCTCATTTTGATCTTGGCGGGTATGTAAACAAGCAAAATTGTCACATTTGGGGCACAGAAAACCCGCACGCATACATTGAAAAGCTGACGCACGCAAAACGAGTCACTGTTTGGTGCGGATTTTGGTCCAGAGGCATAATTGGGCCATTTTTCTTCGAAAATGAGCAAGGAGTGGCTGTTAGTCAATGACGATCGTTATCGGGCCATGTTAATCTAATTTTTGTTCACAAAAATTGAAGAGAAGGATATTAGCAACATTTTTTTTCAACAGGACGGCGCTACGTAATACACAGCCGAAGCTACACTCGATGTTTTTATAGCATTTTCAAAAAAAAAAAATTATTTGGCGGACCCTATATATAAAACTTCTGCTCTTCTTTGTATAAAAATTTATTATATTTTTAATTGTTGAATTTTTCTTGCCGGGATTGTTTCAAATTTTTCAAAAAGCAAAGCTGCTTTTAAAAATATTTTGAACAAGTTAAATTCGGTTGTGCCGAGTCTTATATACCCTTCACTGTGTCAGCAAAATATTAATATTTTGTACTTTTAACAGCCTTCTAAAATATCAAAAACATACAAAAAAATTAAGTGGGTGAAGATAAATATGTCGAATTAAATATTTTTTAACGTAACCCCTGTAGTTTTTTAGTAGTAGTTTAGCTGAGGTGGTGTAGATTGGTAACCTACTGCCCAAATACTAAGAAGTTACTTTGGATTATTTTTATTTTTTTTAATTTCCATATACCCATGTGCTGTTGCTTTAATTGATTTTCGAAGTTTACGAACAAAGATTACGGAATGAAACACATATCATTTTAAAGAGACGGTTGTCAAGCTTTGTAATCTACTAGCCAAGTACTCAGAAATTACTTTGGATTATTTAAAATTTTTTTTTTTTTAAATTTCCAGTGCTATTGCTTTGAGGGATTTTCACCATTCCCCACTTTGCCGAGGTGCCATTTCCGATTTTGTCTAGGAAAATTACCTGTAAGTTATAAACTTTCTGAAAGTGTTTTAACATTTTCGGAAAAATTCTTAGTTTTTATTTTATGATTCTAAACGGAAACTGCCAAAATTCTTGAGAACAACAGTACTGGGGTATGTGGAAATTTAAAATTTTTTTTTTTAAAAATAGCTTTTGAGTATTTGAGCAGTAGATTACAAATCTACACAGTCTTTTTTTTCAAATAATCTTTAATGGTTCGTTGGGAAGTTGCTAAATAACTTAGAGCAACAGCACTGGGGTATAAGAAATTTCAAAATAATCCAAAGTAATTTCCAAACGACATATATTATTTTAAAGGTGAGCTCGTCTAGATTTTTAATCTACTACCCAAATACTCAGAAATTACTTCAAACTATTTTTAAAAATTTTTTGAAAGTCAATTGAAATTGGAAAGAGAGGTTAACCTTCAAACAGAGTTTCAGGAAAAACATTGGCAACTTAAGCTAAAACGTTCATACACAAAATTGAAATTTAAATGTAATCAATACAAACTGCTACCAAAAAAATTATATATAAAAATTATTATTATATGTACTATCTATTATATTATTTTTAAAAGAGGTATAAGTCCACTTGAAAAAAAAATTATTTAGCGGTAATTTTATTAAAATTTAGACCCCATCTTACTAAAACTACCATTGACTAATTTTTTTAAAAAGGTGGACTTATGCCACTTTGAAAAAAAAAAAACAGATAATATGTATATAAATACTAAGAGCAAAAAATTTAAAATTTTCTTTTAACTAAATTTTGATAGATTTTTCCCAAAAGAGGTGATTCCAGCATATGCATGTGTCAGTGGGTTTGTTTGTTTGTTTTTGTTGACTTAACATAATAAAAGCTGCAAACAATATTCACACAACATGTAATATTACTTTTTATTTTGTTTTATTTTTAGTAAAACAAACACAGCATATTTTTCCCATTTAAATTTAAAATTTTATAAACTTTTCTTTTATATTTGCTGTTTTTGTTTTTGTTTTTTTTTTTTTTTTTTTTTTTTTTTGTTTGTGTGTCTGCTCTATAAAAACATTTTTTGGCAATATGCCTACATGCTTAAAATTAACATTTTTACACTTTTATACAATTCAAACCATCGCAAAGGAGTATTTATTAAAGGGCTGCACTAGCATACTTGAAAGCCACACATGACTACGAATATGTGTAATATTTTATAATAAAAAGTGCTTGTAAGCCTTAATTAAATATGCTTGCGCAGGCCTGTAGTATTTATACTATACATGTGAATGTTAATTTTAAAATAAATATGGAAATCCATGTGTAGTTGTGAGTAAAATCATACCGAAAAGTTATAATCGACAAGTTTTAATGAGTATAAAGCTTAAGGTCTTTCTATTAATATATGCATTTTCTACAAAGCAGTGGAGTATTTCTTATTAGGGCAGTAACATTTTTAAACTTGAATGAGGTCGCTTAGGCTTAGGTAGTTTATTCCCAGAGATCACAGTATGACAGTTTCTTTTTTTTTTTTTAGTAAAAGATTTTAATAGTTTTGTGCTAATATAAAAATTGCTTAATGCTATAAGCACCAGTCTGATAAACAACGAATTTTTCGTTGCGAATATTCGTCTCTGAGAATAAAACACAAATGTGTATAGGAAAATGCTCACAGCCAGTGTACAAGGTTATGAAGGCAAGTGTACTGTTTTTTGTTTAAAAAAAAAATTCTTTTAGTAATCCTTACATCTACCTGGTATAAATTCGCCTTGTTAACGAACTATGTGATAGGTTTGTTTCTACTTCTTATTTAAAAACTTTTGTCTTTGTTCATGTCCAAACATAACAACTGTGGAAGCACAGAAACTAATTAATAATTAGTTCTTTTAACCAAACTACAGTTGCTCGCCGCCAATAATTTTCTAGGCTTTGAGTTTTTAAAAGCCGCCTCTTCATTCTCGTTTTGAACGTCAGCCGACAGCAGACGAAACCAACAGCAAAAATATTTTTTTTAATTTAAATATTAACCCCATTATCCAAAAAAATTAACGTAGACTTTAAAATCAAAGTTATCGAAATTTTTCATATAATTTTTTCATAAATTTTACTTTAAAGTCTACATAGACTTTTTTGGATAAGAGCATAAGAATTTAAATACTACTGAGGTGATGCGTCTGCCACTTGAGGAAATTTTTATAAAACGCACTAGCCAAAATAAGCTCAAATTAGTAGATCTGAAGTAACTACTTTTGAACTCCTTTACATAAAGCATGAACATGGTATAACATTCTTATAAATTATATAGGGTCCGCCAAATAACTTTTTTTTTTTTGAAAATGCTATAAAAACATCGAGTGTAGTTTCGGCTGTGTGGCACGTAGCGCCGTCCTGTTGAAACCAAATGTTGTTAATATCCTCCTCTTAAATTTTTGTGAACAAAAATTCGTTTAACAAGACCTGATAACTATCGCCATTGACTAACGGCCACTAATTGCTCATTTTCGAAGAAAAATGGCCTAATTATGCCTCTGGTCCAAAATCCACCCTAAACAGTGACTCGTTTTGGGTGCGTCGGCTTTTCAAGGTATGTGTGCGGGTTTTCTGTGCCCTAAATGCGACAATTTTGCTTGTTTACATACCCGCCAAGATCAAAATGAGCTTCATCTGAAAAGCTGATTTTTTTTGGAAAAATCGGCATCTTCTGTAAAGCGATCGCAGGCCCACTTAGTGAAGCGAAAACACAACCATATTCTTTCAGGGGAAGGATAAATCTAATGATCTGTCAAATCAGACATGAGCTAAGTGTTACCATTCACGAAATAAGCACTAGTTGAAAAAAAAGTTCGTTGGCGGACCTTGTACAACATATTAAATTATTTATAATAATAAAGTTTAACAAAACTGTAATTTTTATTTGTGCTTAATTCTAAAATTATGTTAGTGTGCAAAATGCATTATTTTTTGAAATTTTAAGTAAATAATTTTTTAAAATTTTTCATGAGAATATCATTTTACGAATTTCGGAATTGAGCACAAATATTTAAATATTAAAATTTTATTGCTATCAATTTTGAAAACAATTAAATTTTGCATTTATATGTGTAACAAATTTAATGAAATTCTGTTGAAAAATAGTAATTATATGAAAAGATGGGCGTAATATGGGCATGGCTAAGCTTTTTTATGCCATATAGATATTTTATATTAAATTTCAAAAAGTCTATCATGTCTCTTTTGACTGATTCAGTATAAAATTTTCAAACATTTCTATTACGTAAAGTACTTAAGAGTCCCACATACATATGCATGTATCTATTGTAAAAAGTAGCGATAAAGCATTCATTACCAAACAAACTTTTTAATAATAATATTTTCTATCTACCTTAAAAAAAAATTAAATCATGTGAGCCCTTTTATTACTAAAATACTCGTAATTTACAATCGGTTGCTTATTCCAAATATACTGTAAAAAAATTGAAAAATAATGCATACAATGCTTGTTATAAAGCTTCCATAACAATTAAACCATTCAGTTGCTAGCAGCAGACAAACTTTTATCTACAAGCACACAGTTACTCATACAGACATAAAACTGTATACATTTATTATTTGAAAGCTGCAGCTATAGCTGTTGAGGTCATATAATAATCCCTTTAAATTGAAAATTAAAAACGACAATTGAATTATTCCAACCAATGGAGAGTTTTTAGTGAGCTTTATATGTAAATCCTTTTGTATTAGATGTTAAAAGACTTGATAAAATATTTTATGGGCCACAAGAGTTAAGCATCTTGTTTGCAAAAACAAAAATACTTTCATGATGAATAATACTAGTTTCATTAAGTATTTTAATGCATTTTGTAATATAATATTGGGTAGAAAATTTTTAAATATTTTGAAGATTTAAAATTTATATGGCTTGAATATGCAGATATGTAAAATAGTTTTCGATTTTATTTAAATTAATATAAACGTTACAGCCTTAAAAGCATATTTTTCTCAGAAATTATTACACTGAAAACTTTTGAGAAGGTTTTACATAAATAAGAGAATTAGTTTGTGTGGTTCTGATGGAAATAGATTTAAAAAATTATGTAAAGCCAGTTAGATCGGATGATAATTCTAACTTGGTACTTGTTTATAGTAAATGGTATCTCAAAATCTTTAATAAAAGTTTACTATAAGAGGGTAGGTGTGGGTAAAGTTTTACTTTTAAGAGGATAACATGTTCAGGACTATTGCATGTGCTGAATCATGTATTAAAAAACCGGGCATAAAGGAAAACTATTCCCACTTGGTTATAAAAGTCATTTAACGAAAGCATTGGTATTGATGTCTGAGACGTGAATGTGCTGTGAAACATTGATTTGTGTTAAAGACAGGTTGCGATGGTTTCTTAACCAAAGCCCACCATATTATTCTGCAATGATGATCACATGCTCATACATTTAGTGCTATAATACAAGAGAGTTTTGCAAATACTTAGATATGATCAAAATACCTAAAGTGGACTAATTGTGTTACCAAGAGCAGAAAGAAACTTTAAATATTATTTGGCTGTAAGTTATAAATGATGATGTGGGTAAAATATGTCTAGAGCAGGTTGAGACTGTTACAAATCATATAAGTAAATATCTAATATTGGAAAGTATTAGACATAGAATTAGAAGAAAGCACATAGTGGTTGTCAATAGGAACCTAATACAAACACTAGCCGTTACAAAAAACTGTGTGCTGAGGAGTGCCGGTGATTTCCTAAAAGAATCGGAAGATTTAATAATTGAAATCTAGACTAAAAGCAAGAGGCAGCCTGGAACTGAATACCAAAACTTAAGTCAAATAAGAATCTTAGGTGAAATGCCTTAAAGATTTTAGATCGCATACATATAATTTAAAAATTAAATCAAGAAAAAAAAATAATTCACATTAATAGGCTTTAAAGCTTTATAGCTAGATGTAATGCAGAATTATACACGGCAAGGTATCTCCTACAATAAACACTAAATTTTAAAAACAACCCTATCGTATGTGTCAAATAAAAATGAGACAATTCAATGTAGTTTTGGGTAGTATACGAACGAACTATTCATATTGTACTATTCACTTATTTGAAATGAACGAACTAGTCCGTGTTTTGCATTGCTATAATTCATTTGCTTGCTGATCATTTTAAATGACTGACCTTCAAATGAACGAATGAACTAAACTTAAACGGAAATAATGACGAAGGAATCAAAGTTGCAAATTATTTTCTTTTACAAAAATGGTATTTAAAACAAATAAACTGGTGCATGCTAAAAAGCTTAATTTTAAGATTTTAAAATTAAACCTTATTTTTTTGTTTAGCCCTAGTGACTAAAGTACTTTTTGAATTACAATATTAAAAAAGAAATCGAAAACTTAAGTAAAAAATTTTTCGAATTTTGTTTTGTTGTTTTGCTTTCTATTTTATAAAAAAAAAACTCCTTTCATTTTACATAACAAAGAACGTTCAATGACAATCAAAAGTATAAGTGATAAAGATACAAAAGATCAAGTGAACTAACTGAACGAACTTTGAACTAAAAAGAGCCCTCACTAAAATTAACTACAGAGCACACACAAGTCTAATTCAATACCTTACACTTTTCTATGATTTTGAGCATAAAATAGTGGTGCGCACTCATGAGCCATGAAACCAAAACGAGGAGAGAAAAAATTTACAGCTGTCTTAAATGCTTGCTTTAATTCCGCCATGACTAAATAAAAAAAATATGATTCATATTATTTGGCATACGACTTAAATGACAGGTACTAAATCATTAGAAAAACGTAGCAGTAGACATATAAGAGAAACTATATGTATCTCAAAAAGCTCTTCTAGCACTTGAATCGGATGCCAAGTATTCTATTTTATCGGTGCACAACAACAACAGATTGTGACCACTCTTCACTGCAACACTATCACAGCTTATAGTTGCAAAGCAGTGTTTTGTATTATCTATGAATGCCGGCCCTTTTTCAGTTTCGAGACAAAGATTTTGGGTGCAAAATTACGTAGAGGGAGAAGAGATTATTTATATATTTTAATACTACGTGGTGGCCGAGAAGGTAGTTCAGAAGGTGGCGATTCTAATTGAGGGCCTTCGCCAGCCACAGAAACCAACTATCTATGTCATGTCAGGTGCCAGCAAAATAAATACTTGTCTGTTATTTTGATGAAGAAACCCTAACAAGACTAAATTTTTTGCAATGAAATAAGTAAAAGAATTTTTAAGTTAAACAAAAAAAAAAAAAAAAAAAAAGCCAAAACAAAACAGTAAAATTACTTACCTTAATCACGGCAAATTATATACCTTGACTCAAAATTATGTTTTGTTACAACGTTTTGTGCAAATTTTTTTTTTTTAAAACAAATGAGTTTAATTTTAAATAATGTTGGCATGTTAATTTTATTTTTGGAAAATTACAAACCACCACACGCTGCCTAATATTTCTTTATTTTTGATATTAATTTAATCCACTGTAAAACTATTGTCTTATGCTACTTTTACATCATTTTAAAAGTTTTATTCATTTTACTCGTCTGTTATTCTTATTTCTTTTTTTTTTTTACCATATTTATACTTCTTCTCTATTTCTTTTAGTTCCATTTGAATTTTTAGATAAAATTCATTTCACGTTTAGTCATGAATTGCTGCAGGTGCTTTAGCAATCACATAAACTGCCATATTAATATAATGGCTATGCAATAACGATAATATGATATCAGTTTCAAAAAGATATCATTGCTTTTTTTCACTTATAATTTATTCTCTTTAACCATTGCCTGCTGCTACTGACCCTGGTCATACTGCATAGATTTGCACAAAGTCCAAACATACAAAAGTAACTAAATAAAAGTAGCAAACGAGAAACAGATAAATTCTAGATGAACATTAAATAAACTTGATTTATGTTACTGATTTAAGTATGTATGCTTTTTTTTTATTAATATTATTCGTTTGTTTGTTTTCTTGAATAGCAAAAAAAAATGTTTATCGTTTGTGATTTTACAGTTTTGTGCGAGTGTTTCCTTCAGTTGTACTTTGTGCTTAAGACTCAATTAAAATTTTATACAAATTTCTAATTGGTTTTTTTATAAATGTTAACATTAAATTGTAGCAAAAATTCTCATGTTCATTAGACTTCAGCTCCCTAGTTATTTAAAGGGTTATACCATTTGAATTTATATGCAGTTTTTCTTTTTTTAAACTCTTTTTTTTACACTTCAACCACTATAACTTAGCTATTTATTAAATAATTATCAAAACTTTGTTTGAAAAGATAAAATCAGATTATAGAAATATATTGGGAAACAAACCCGTTTTTCATCAATTTAAGAAGTTCCCTATGGACTCCAACCAAACGGAATTGGTTTATAAAAACCTCTGTATAATTTTTTTGTACGACAATGTTATTTAATTTTTAATTTAATTTAATATTTTAAAAATTAAAAAAAATTTATTTACGCTTTACTGTGAAACATAAATTTGTTGTTCCATTTTAATATTTACACTGTCTATGCGTCATCCTATATATTATTGATCCTTTTAAATATCGAAATTGATTTAGCAATTGTTCGTCTGCCTGTAAATCAGTCGATGTTGTTTTCAATTTTCTATTGAGAGCCTGATTGTTTTCTATTGAAGTGGCGGAGTTAGGAGTGAACAACACCCAACTTTTGAACTATTTTTTTTTTCAGCGGGCTTTTTCCCTTATTTGTTAATTCAAAAACAACACGTATTACACACTTTTGTTAGAAATGACAGTCTGTGCAAGAAATCAGAACAATCGGTAAACAAGTGGCTGAGAAAACTTAAAAACACAACCAAAATTTTGATGTTTTATTAATTTCTGTGGGCGTGGTTTTACATACACATATACGTATGCTTATCTATTAATTGTGTTATGTGTTTTGCTATGGAACTACGCCTAATTCTTTTTACGTTCCAAAAAAAATTCTTATTAAAAGAGAATTATTAAAAAATTCTTCATTTATTTCGTGCTTACACACTTTAATTAATTAATTATATTATTAAAAATAAATTACACACAGAAAAAAGAAAATTTATTGGCTAGTTTTATTTGACCTTTTTCTTTTAAATAATATGGCTATTTTGTTAAGCTTGAGGTCTTATTTTTCAAAAATTTATTTTTATATCTATATTTCGCTCCAATTTTTGTAGCTTCTTCAGGATATAATTTTAAATATAATATTAACAAAATAGCTATATTAGAAAAAAATAAATAATATGTGAAATCCATTAATATAAAAAAATTAAAATAAAATTTTACGTTTCTGTAAGACTAGAATATCAGTGGCATCACCAGATCATCATCTGAATTATCATCTGAAAATTACGTAAAAAAATGCATAACGAATTTACTCTATACATAATTCGGGGAATCCCATACTTATTTAAGATTCAAGATTCAATTTCTAAAATATTAAAAATCTTGTTAAAACAAAACAATTTATAACTCGTGTAGAAAGAGAATTAAGTGAATTTTTTGGGAAAGCGATGCCAGAGAGAAGTTTTTTTATATTGTTGTCATTTTTGTTACTTGTGTTTTTTTTTAAATATTTGCAAATATTTTTACAATTATAAAGTGAAAAAAATTATCAAAATGAATTACCATAATTTTTGCAAGAACTCTTCTATTCGACAACATTTTTAAAATAAGCTTTTACTTTTATTGTAAGCATATCAATCATTCAACGTCAATTAGGAGCGTGTGTGCCTGTTTTTTAAAGATGGCCGTCACACGTATACATTGTGTGTAAATTTGACAAAAATCAAAACTAGTTTGGTTTTTTGGCAAAATTTGCTTTTCTGGCCCCACTTCTGTAATCATCATTTTGTTTTGGATAATGTTCAGTGCAAATCGCGGACATTTTAGAAATAAAAATGAAAGAAAAAAATTTTTTTATTCATTTTTTTTTGTAACATTATCTCACTTTTTTTCTTGTTGTTCAATCAGAATAAAAGGGTTTTATCGACAGCAAAATGTACTATTTTTATTGAATGTGTTTTGCCGACGGCAAATTGTAAGTCTTCACACATTAAGAAAATCGCATAAAAATGATTGATATCAATTCAGTTTGATGTGTGTGTCAGCCAATTTAATTTTGTCACCAGCACAAATGCATTATTTGACATTGAATGATTGATTCTCTAACACCCGTATGAAGACAGTGTAAAAACATTTTCAGCATATTTCTTTTTGCCATCTGGTAGCCTTGATTGTGGTGTTTGCCTACCAAAATTTTAGGGAAACTGAAAAACGGCAAAATAAAAATGCAAAATTTTAACTAATTTTCTTAAAATTAAATTTCTTCAATTAAATATATTGATTTTAAAAACCCTAAAACTAGCAGACAGATAATGTTTTTTCATTCTTTTGGGCCTTTGGTTTTTTTTTTTATTTATTTTGGCATATTACCAATACGAATGTAGTTTTTAGTAGCGTTAAATTATCTGCAGTGAAATAGCAAACTAAAACAGCTTGTAGTTTAAATAAAAGCTAAACATTAAAACCAATTATCACTTGGGGGTACTAAAGAAGAAAAAAAGAACTAAACTGAAAACAAAATGACAGTGAGTGACATTTGGAAAAAAAAGCTGTACTAAAATTATAAAACTAAAATTTGCCTCCCAAATAAAAAAAAAGCCAAGTCAATAAATAAATCAACATGGTTTTTCTAAGTACATCTCTTTGGTTTTCCCAAATCTTATCTAATGAGGAAATGTAGTATTAAGTTACAAAGGCTTAATGTCGCTCAGTATTAAGACCATTAACGATTTACATACATAATTTAAATAAAAATAGCAAAATTAAGCGGATGTTGCTTAAAAATTAAGCCAACTTTTTATTGATTACTGCTGCTACATCTTCTCTTATGTTAATTGGTTATTTATCAAAAGGAAGCAATTTATTTTCATTCACAATTTTTTTTATGATTTCATTGAAAATTTACTTAAATTCATAATTTGCTGTAGCATGTTTTCTATATATATTGATCTATATATAAGAAAGACTTTTTACACAAAGTTTTTCAAGGTGTCCCCAGAAAATGTAAAGCCTATAATTGGCTGACTGAATCTTTTTTATACTGTTGCAAATACAGCCCTTGTTTAGTCTTACTGAAATCCTGCCTTTCGACAGTAACAAAACACATGTTCTGAGGTTTTGTACAACTAAGCTTTCAATTAAATCATTATCAAACATTGATTTTTTTTTCTTTTCAAATTCAATTAGACTAGAAAGTTTTTGTTAAAAGCACTACTTACACTTTTACTTTAAAATGTCAAACGGGCTTATATTTAATTGAACATGAACAATACCTCCCTAAGCAAATTCAAATTTGTTACGTAGATTAAAAAAAAAAAAAAAATAATACCATAAATTATTTGAAATGTTTTAAATGCTAAATGGTTTTTATTGTAGAAACTCTTTTGCCCTTCTATTTTTCTTTATCTCTGTTCTTTGATATTTCGTATACATTCAATTAGAATGATGATGAAGTAAAAGAAAACTCAAAATAATCATTATCACCAACCTTATTGAATAAAAGCAAAAAACAAAAAAAGTTTTGGGAAAGATTTGGAAAATTACTTATGACATTTATCAATTTTAAATGAAAATAAAAATGAGAATGAATGTGAATGTGAAGACGAATACTAATGATAATTATTATCACAAACTTTTTGTGCTTATTTTTTTTTGTAGATTTAATTAAAAGAATTTTACAAACTGATTTAATTGTAAATATTTCCCATTTATTCTCTATATTCCTTTTCATATGTAAATGAATTGTTTTAAATTTATCAGAAAATATTTTTTTTTATTTAAATACAGTCTGACAAAAGACAAGTCTAATTTTCAAAAAAAAAATTATTTTATTCCAGCTTTTGGAATAAAATAAAGAGTGTCCCAACAAGAACGCAAGATTTAAATTTTAAATAAATAACTGATGCAGCAATTGAATAGTTTCTCCGGCTGTATGACATGTGGCGCCGTCTTGTTCAAACCACAATTCTAGGCAAGAAAAAACTGGTTATCATTTCACGAGGCGCTTGACCCGCCTCATTTTCATAAAAAAAAGGTCCAATGATTCCTCCAGTCCAAAAACCACACCACACAGTGACACTTTGAGGACGCATTTGCTTCTCGTGAATCACTCGAGGATTTTCCTTACCCCAAATGCGACAATTCTGCCTATTGACGAAGCCATCAAGATGGAAATGGGCCTCGTCACTGAAGATGATTTTATCGGCAAAATCAGCATTTCCATGTTGTCTCTCCAATACCCAATTAAAGAACTCCCTTCGCTGTCCATGGTTCTCGTACCTTCTACTAGCAAACAATAACAATTGTTCAAATGTCAAACAATGACACTTCGAATGGCGCCAAATTTAAATCTTGCATTCTTGTTCGGACACCCTTTACAAGCTAGCAGACCTTAACAAGTCTTGTTTGTGAACAACTTAAAAACAAAATAAAAAAAATTTTTATTAAATAAATTTCCTTACAAAATTTAGTTAAACAAAATTATTTTTATGTGTAATAATTTTATTTGAAACTTAAAAGCTTAAATTATTTTTATTAATATTTTTAAGCTACTGAAATTATGTTTTCTAATTTTGGTTACCTATTTATTTAGTAGTTCTCATTTACTGAATTACATTTACAGCAAACAATTCTTTTGTTTGTTTGGAAATATTTTGGAATTATTTTTCTAGTGATCAAAGTAACTTTTAAGAAATTTTTATCCCCTCAATATTTATTTCACTGAATTTAAAAAATAAAGAAAATCTTTATCAGCATTTCTAGAACTACAATCTGAAATGATTAATTTACTTCTAATTTTATATATAACTGATGTTTTTGCCCATTTTCGGCCGGCTTGATACTTTAATATGTGAGTAGGTATATTTTCAAAGTGCATGTACCAATTTTTAGAGAAATTTCTTAACAAATAGAGTTTTAATTGTTAAAAAAAACTCATCCAAGTAAAAACAAGCAGTTACAATTTTATAAAATGGCTTATGTTTTTGTGGGCATTATTATCAGAGAAGCCTATAAAATATTGCAAAGCATGATTTCAGACTTCTTTGAACAGTGGCGAGTAAAAATCGCTTAAAAATGGGCGTGGCAGATACAAAACTACATATAAACCTTCGTTGGAGTAATTTTTTTTTTAAATCTGTTAAAACACAAAAATTTGTATAGCAAACAAACAAATAAACTGAAAATTAATTTTATTTATAAACTGAAAATTCATTTTCTGTTTGTTTGTTTATTCGCTATACAAATATTTTTTTTTCCAATGGAATTTTCTGAAATTTAATACCCCACAATGATTTTTATACTCTAAGAAAGGTCGTCATATATTTTTAGACTGACCACGCCCACTTTTTTCCCTAATTTTTATAAAACAATTTAAGTTTATATATAAAAAGCTAAAATTTTAATTTTCAATTTATACATCTGAAATGTGAGACATACGATTTCTATATACACACTTTAGGACTGACTTTTACGCCTACTTTAAAAAAAAAGAGTTGAAATTAAGTAGTTTTTTAATGACTGAAATTCTATTTTCTTAATCTGATTATCTGAAATTTGGCATATGTGATCTCTATAATTCTAGGAAGGTTATCATATAATTTTGGACTAATCAGGCCTATTTGTACGGCTAATTTTTTATAAAAAAAAATTATTGAATTGATTAAAATTTTAAAATTTAAGAAAGGAATCGAAGATGCACTCCGATCAATATATTGTTAGTATTATAAAAATAAAAGTCACCCGAAATACTTTAGCTTGAAGGCATTTTAAAAGCTTACATGAGAGTTATACATCTAAGAAAACTTTGCAGTAATACAAGACTATTGCTGAAAAAACTATCTTTTTTATCAAAAGAAATTTTCATTTCAATTGATATGAACTTTGATTTCAAAGAAGTAAAATTCTCAATACGACTTTCATTTGCTATGGTAATTAGTAAAGTATAAAGGTCTTTAGCTAGTATTAACTAAGAAGTTCTCTGTTTTTATCATAGACTACAGTGTTTTCACTTATCACAATCTTTTAGTTTATGCACAAGAATGAAAAGCCTTAATGGTCGCCATGTACTTTATTTATACCGTTTGTTTTTTACTAATTAAATAGCAGATTTTTAATGAATTTCTCTGTGTAATAAGTAATAATATTTTTGTATATTTAGTTTTCTTTAATTATTTATTATTTATTTTTATGACATGGCGATCCTGCCATTATTTTACTTCATCTAAGTTTTTATATATGCGATCTTATTGTAAAATCTTATTTTCTTAGAGTGAAGAACCGAGCAAGACCCGGTAAAACCAGCTGGTATTTAAATAAAAAAACCTTTTAATAATTGAATTTTTTAATGAGCTCTTTCTGTATCAACTCGTCTATAAAATTTGTATGAAAAGTAATCTAAATTTTAAAAAAGAAAGGCTGCATGCTTACATTTGAAACTCCATATACCCCGAAAAAAGCGTATAAAAATTAATAATTATAGAAACTTAAGCTTCAAAAAAGGGAGTTGTTATTCTGTTGTATAACAGAAAAGAACACAAAATGTAGTATCAATTGTTGGACTCTTTAACTCACAACAACGCAAAAATGTACAACAGCCAACAACTAAATAGACAATGAAAAGTTTTTATTTGATAAAAGAAAAACTAATAATAAGACACAACTTAATAGCAGCATTTTGTTAAAGTTGTATATTTCTTTTTATTTTATTTTATTTTTTTTATTTTTTTTTTTATTTTTTTTTTGAATCTAAGTCAAACTTTTGGGCTGTTAACAAATGAATGAAAGTAAAGGAAAATTGTATTACAGTAACAATATATAAAAATGAGAGAATATAAATAAATTCGTGGGTATGTGTAAGTATTTGTAACCCAACCATCATTTGGAAGATCGTGCTATATCAGCATTTTTTTTGATATAAAACTGTTTAATATTTAAATGCTTAGAAAAACAATCGAATATGATTTGCATTTATGATTAAAAATTATTTTATTTAAAATATGAATATTTCATCGTTATTTATGATCGTATTTTGCGCATGTAGAAGATTGCAAAAACGTGTTCGGTCGCAAACAGATCTTGCATGCGTTTGAAATGTCATCAATTTTTTTTTTTTTTTGCTTAATGAATGATTAAAAAGAAAAAAAAAAGAATCATTAAAAATGATTCGTGGATAGGGTACCATTTTTACCCGACAAAAGTGTAATAAGACAATAAGCGCATTTTCTGGATTTGATACGCTCAGAAGAGTAAAAAAAAAAAACTGGAATTGGATTAAAAATCTCAATTTGTGCTGGCTGGGAAATAGTGTATAAACATGTGTGTGTGTGAATGTGCATATCTGTGTGAGTGTGTGTGTAGCTAAAGCTTGTTTATTTAACACACACTCTTACTGTTGCAATTATGTTGAAATATTTTTTTTTCTTCTTATTTATTATTTTCTTTTAATGAGGGGGAAGAAAGCCGCATATTTAATAAAAAAAAAATAAGGAAAATAATAAAAAAAGGAATATTAAACACAAAAAAGCCCAGTGTACACACATTTTAATTTGTTTAATGGGCACAACAAGGCATACAAACAATTGTCGGCAGTTTTCCTTTTTTTTTAATGTGGTATTATTTCGAAAATGGCGTTTCAGGATACAAAATAAAAATAAAAATTTCGGTCAGCCTTTTACGCTTTAATAAATTGTTTAAACACTAACTGCTTAACACAAACAAACGTAATATCAAAGACAATACAAGCATATGCTTTAAAGATGTTTGTTATTTTGTTTTTGTATTTCTTTCCTTTTAGTAGCCAAATAACCTTTAAGTACTTTTACTTAACTGGTTTAGTTATGAAAGAAGGGTCAGTTAAATTATTAAGCTGTAAAAATATAGAAAAGATTTTTTTTTTAATAATCTAAGTCGGCACTTTAATGTTTCTTCTTTTTAAATTGATACTATTTTTTACATGGTCATGGTATTACTATGATAAAAAAACGTTACATTTTTAAATTATTTTTAAAAATTAATTTTTTTTATAGTTTTCTAGTAGCCGGCATATATATTTCATAATGCTATTCAAACTGTGATCTTATTGCTGCCATATAATTTTGATTTAAAATTTTTTTCAAAGAAATTAGTTGTCATCTGCTATTGTATTAGGATGTCCTCAAATTACTCAAATACTGATGAATACTACGGCAACTAAATTTTAATTCGTTTAAGAATAAACGCACGCCAATATTGACTAAAGAAAGTGCACCCATCTAAACTTAAAAAAAAATAATTCTTTTTCTCTAATTTCTACTTCTCACAGAAATTATTTCAACTTTTTTCCCTCTACTTAAAGCAATTAAATATTGAAATTGTTTATAATAAAATTCAAAATTATAATTTAAAAATTAACGAATTGACCCAAAAATAAGTTTTTACTCTCGTTCAGCGTTGCCATATTAACCTTTTTAGCCTTTTTTTTCTCGCATTTTGCTTTTTTTTTTTAATTTATGATTTAGCCTCTAGCTTTTTTTTCTTGGCCTTTTTCATTTTAAAATTAGCCTTTTTTTCTTTTTCGCAATTTTTTTTTTGCGAATAGTGCGAAAAAAATTATTTATAATTTTTTTCAAAAAAAGCAAAGGGGATAGTTCATGGTAGTTTTTGGTGAAAAAAAAAATTTTTTTCGCACCATCCGCAAAAAAAATTCTAATTAAAGCCAATACGGTTATCTATCTAAAATAATAAAAATCAAGTCGGTATTGCGAAAACTAAGAAAGTTATGACCAAAAAGGTAACCAGTTCTACTACTGCCTCTTTCCGGCCGCTTTTTTGTAGAACTGCTTACCTTTTTTGTCATAACTTACTAATTTTTCAGTATATTGACTTGATTTCTTTTGCATTAGATAGATAATTAATTCGAATTTATTTCTGCGGATAGTGCAAAAAATTTTTTTTTATAATTTTATGACCAAGAAAGAAAACATGTGGAAAACGACCTTATTTTCTTTAGTATGTTCTCTTCTTGATTTTTCATAAAAATCATAATTATAATTTTGAATTTTAAGCGATAGTTTTTGAACATTTTCCTACCTTTTTTTTGTGAGTGATTTGGCGTTTTCTATCTATTTTTTAAGGCAAATTTAGCTGCTCTCATTACCAGTATATGACCCTCATTTACAAGCCTTCAATACAATGTACAATTGCTATAAATCCAAATTCATTCAAAGATATTATAAAAAAAAAAATCCATAAAAATGACCGATTTTATGGATATACGAGAAAAAAATTTTTTGTTTCATGTGTCATATATGCTTCCACACATTTTAAAATTAACAAAAAAAATTATAAAATATTAACAGAATTTTCACACATTTCTACTCGTAAGGTGCTACTAGATTCCTTTTAAAATTTTGGCTAAAAATAAAATTTCAATTTCATTACATTTCTACCCATACAGGTATACGATACAATTCTTTCTTGTATTTTTTTTTTTTTTTTTTTTTTGTTTGTTGTTAGGCATAATGATGTCTAAGGATAAACATTTTGTATTTGTATTCTTCATTTACTCTAAGATTTAAGATCCCTGTTTTACTTATTGTGCTTGTGTTTCAATTTTTCTTAATTTACGTTTATACGCATGAGTATGTACTTCTTATCTAGGTATTAAAGAATATTTCTTTTTCTAAGAAAATGTTTTTACAATCCTGCTTTAAGTTTCATCAGGTTTTTCTTTCTTTGTAGAAATATTTACTCATCTTTTTTAAGAGTTTTAAGAGCAATAAAAAAGAAAATCTCACAAAAAAGCTGCTTTAAAAAAATTATTTATACTTAATTGACTGCGTGTACTTGTTTATTTAAGAAATTTATATGAACTTTGTTTCCTTTTTTTCTCTAATATTCTTAAAAAATATTGACTTCATTTAAAAAAATTATTAATAAACACAAAATGTAAAGGTTAAAAAATTTATTAAGTTTTTGGGTATTTTTATATTATATGTTCACAAGAAGTTTAATTAAAATGTCTGTTTAGGCAAGAAGAAGGACCTACAAAAGCAACAAAAAGTAATTATTTACTATAATAAATGAAGTATTGTTGATACAAAATCGGCTCACTCTAAAGAAAAAAAAGTTATTACAAAACTACTATGCATAAGTCCATATTTATTTATTGCTTTTTAAGAAAATATTATAAAATAAATTAAAATTAATTTGCTTTAATGAATTTCCGCCTACCTGGTCTGCATACTTGATTCAAATTTTTAAAATATTTTTAGTGTCTTTAAAATTCCTTTGACCATAAATCAGTATTGCTAAATTACCCGTATATTGACCTGACCAAAGTACCACTCCATTGCAGTTTTAGAATAAATACAAGACACTATATTAAACCAAAATTTTGCTGGAGAGTGGTGACGTTTAATTAGAGAGAGCTATCGTTTCTGCAGGCATTTTTTGATATAAATTTTTAATGTTAAAGAGACAATAAATTACGTGCTTCTTATAAAAACCAATTTTAGTTACTTTTTTAAAAAGCCAAAAAAGAAGTTTGGAAAACTACAATTTTTTTTTTGATGCTCTATTTTCACCTAACTGGAAAAATCATAATTTTAAAATTAATAAATTAATTTATTATTTAAAAGCTTAAGAAAACATATATTTTTTTTTTTATTTTTTTTTGTAAAATCTGAAATATTTGAAGAAGCGTTAAGCATCTCATCATAACTTTAAAACGATTTTGTTACGAAATATCTCGAAAAATTTTAATCTGTTTTTACAGTATTTTTTAGTAAATTATTATTTTGCTAGTCATTGAAAAAAATAAATATTTTTTGAAAATATTATCAAATTTGTGATTTTTACACATTTAAAAAAATAAAAAAGATTAATACTAAACAGTTTCATTATTTAGTCTTAAAATTGCATATAATGGAAGTAAATTGAATCATAAAACATCAAAATCAAACATTAAAATGAAAGTACCCAGTTGGAGGAATTTTCTTTAAAATTTTCTGATGATTTTTAAAGTTAGCTGGTCATAGATCATCAAAAAAAATATATTGGTTGTTTTTCCATTTGTTGCATGATTTAATTTAAAAAAAAAACAATGATTTCTCAAATAAAACATTTTAATTAACGTGGAGTTTATATGGGCCTCACTTATTCATTCGTTCTTCTTCTCTTCATTAATTTAATTTTAGGTATTTTAATAAAATGAATTGAAATTGATTTACATTTCATTTAAAAATATATAACAAAACCATTTATTTCAATAGCTTAATAGCTTACAAAAACAAAAACAAAAAAAGGTTCAATTGAAAGTTCTCTTTATCATCACCCCTACCCTCATAGTCATTAATAAAAGTTTTTACCTCAAATAAACGAACAAATAAACAAGAGTGCCGTTTTAAAAATAAATTTTTGTTAATATTCAAAAAACTTAACGCAGGCTTTAAAGTCAACGTTATCGAAATTTTTCATATAATTTTACTTTAAAGTCTACGTCAACTTTTTTGGGATAAGAGCATAATTTTACTTTAAAAAAGTCTTAAAATATTATTTTTTTAACGCCGAATATTCAACTGTTACTGGTGTTAACACCCAATAAGGTAAATTTAAAAAAATAGGAGAGAGCATATTAGACCTTGTCCTGACAAAAACAAGAATATGTGGCAATTCCAGCTTGTGGCAAATTAAACTACACACAGAGAAAACTAAAAATCTTTTTCAATTACGAAATTCATAACCACATTTAAATTTTTTAGCTGAAATAGGTCCTTTGTAAAAACGAACACGTAATTAATATTTGCGTAATAGAAAAAAAACATTTTCAAAGTGAACATGAACAGAAGCAAAATATCAAACGACAAAATTATAGACATAAACTTAAACAAAAGTTTCTTAGCAAAAAATATGCTCATAATTCTTTTGGTGCGGGACACTAGTAACACAACTGAATGCTATTAAAATTTTGTAAAAAGAATTTGGCTTTTATAAATTAGAAATTATAATTTAAAAAAAAAATAACTGTTTTTCAAAACTGGTGATATATAAAATATTTTCAAAACTTCATTTACATTTTTGTTATTTTTTTTTTTTTTTTTTAAAAGTATCATATTACATAAAAACTCGTATTCGAATTTTTTCTTTTGCCTTTTTTTATTTAATCCATTTTTTTGTTGTTGTTTAATGATTTGTATCATAGTGTTACGAGTATTAAATATTTTTGAATTCAATATAAACACAAATAACTAAGCTTATACAACAACAATAAAATAACTGTTGCATTAAATGAATTTATATTAAGAGCTTTTATTACAATAAAATAAATTATGGCCCAAATACTTTGTTAAGGTGCTAACGTATGGGTTATTGCTACAATCGCTTTGAAATTCATTAGCGTAAATTAAATTTTTTGTAATTGAAGTGGATAGAACGGTTTAATTTATCAATTAATTTTAAATGAATAAAATACATTTAACTTTGAAACGGCCTAAGGTTTTAATGTTTTAATGATTATCATAAAATTAATTTAGTAAAATTTTGTATGAAAAGCCTGATTTAAATAATAAAAAAAAAAAAAACTTATAATTGCTTACTAATAATTAAAGCTAAATAGATGTGCAATTTTAATAAAATATTTTAAATTAAATTAAAAGAAAAATGTATTTATGAAATATTTGCTGTTTGAAAATCAGAAATTTTATAAATGAATCCAGACTTCAAGTGGCAGAATTCTTTTAAAAAAAGTAGCGGATGAATAATTTTAATAACGCACAGTTAAGAATTTGCATTGTCAGGGGGTCCATGACAAATATGAGTATCAGTTGAAAAAAAAAAAAACTTGGCAGGTTATATAACGAAGAGAAGAGAAATCAAAACATATATTGTGTTGTTGTCGGATGGCCTGATTTGTGGGTAGCACTTTAACATCAAAACGGGAGTTGCAGTTTTGATTACTGTCTAGACCCTGGGAGCAAATTTAATCTTAAAATTAATTTTTAAAATAAAATAATAAGTAATAATCAAACGATCTAATATGAATCCGTTTTCGTAACTAGGTGAATCTTTGACGCTTCTAATTCCAATTCTAAAGCAAAGTTAATAAACAGAACACACATTAGGCATTCTAAAAAACCTTTACATAATTAAAAGTAAATAAATAAAAAGAGATAAACACACTTATTCAAAAAAATTTATGTAGACTTTAAAGTCAAAGCTATCAAAATTTTTCATAAATTTTCTTTAAAGTCTATGAAAATTTAAAAAAAAATTAATTACATCATTAAGAAATAAAAATGTTAGAATCGGCTAATATTAAAAAATAAATGAAACTCTAGTTTTATAATTTAAGTTAAATTTTTTTAATTTTTTGCTAAAATAATAAACTGCTAAATACATAAGAAAAAAAAATAATAAATTTTTTTTCTCTCTTTTCAGAAACACTTTCATCGAACCTCATTGTTAATTAAGGCTTTTAATCATAAGTTTCGATTAGATCTGGAATTAAATTCGTAAGTAAATTTTTTTAATTCAATTTTATGCTATTAAAAACCAGTCCCCATTCTAAGCAATAACAGTAATTTATATCGAAAAAAAATCTTGAAATTATTCGTAACCGTATGAAAACAGAGTATAAAATGCGACCGTAAACTAAAAACTAAAGCTTCTAGAAAAAACCAGTTCAATTAAACAAAAATGAATAGAAATACTTTTGGCCTTGAGGAAAATTGATAACAAATTAAAAATTAATAAGAATTTAATATAAAAGGCAGCCCTTTTTTATAAAAAAAAAGAAAAAAAAAACAAAGAGTTTCACTATTTAAAAATCATTAGTGTTTTCAATAAAAAAGAATTTTCATGAGGTTTACTGAAAATCAGCAATGCAATTTTCTTTTTAATGTAAAGACTTTTGATGTTTTTTATTTATAGTTTTTTTTTTGTTTCATTTTTAAGTACTAAATTACCTCAAAGATAGAAAACAAACCTTAAGTCAGGTGGCTTGTTTATTAATAAAAGGTTTCTTAAAAATATAATTTGATGCCAACAAATTGTTTCATATACGAATGTGGTCTATTTAAAGCTACATTACTGTATTTAATTTAAATTTTAATAAAATTTCATAACAAGTGGTTAATAAAAATGTTTAAATACTTTTATTTTATACCGCCGCTAAGTGTGTTTGAAATGAATAAAAATTCATGTTAATTAAAAATATAATTTAAGCAGGAATTTTAACAAAATATTTTATTTCAATTTGCATTTTTGATTATTTAATATAAGGGTGCATATTTTTTATTTAAATTTTTGTTGTTTTAATATTTATGACTGTCATAAAATCAGTGAAAGAGCAGCTGATTAAAATGTTTTACTAAAAGTAACAGCACATGCTGCTGAAAAAAACTTAAAAAAAAAAGGTTAATAAAATGAAAATTTTTATGCTTTTATCCAAAAAAAAAAAAAAAAAATTGGCATGGACTTCAAAGTAAAATTTATAAATAAAATTATATAAGAAATTTCTATAATGTTGACTTTAAAGTCTAAGTTAAATTTTTTTTGGATAAGAGGGTTAAGTTTTTAATTTCCTTTTGATCTTGAGAAAATATTAAGATTTTGTTTTAAATTATTTATAACTAAAATGTTTATACGTTTTCTATAGGAGCTAAAATTTAATGCAATTTTATTTCTTTTTCATCCCTTTAGTAAAATTTCAAAAAATTCCATAAAAATTTCTTAATTACTAAACAAAATCTTTTATTTAACTTTTTTTATTTGATTATTAAATTTATTAGTTAGTTTAATTTGACCTTTTTATTTTAAGTAATATGACTATTTTATTAAGCTTGAGGTCTTATTTTTAAAAAATTTATTTTTTTTATTGATATTTCGCTACAATTTGTGTAGCTTCTTCATTTATTATATTATATTATATCCTGAAGAAGCTACACAAATTGGAGCAAAATATCGATATAAAAATAATTTTTTTTAAAATAAGACCTCAAGCTTAATCAAATAGTTTTAAAATTTTTATAAATTTATTAAAAATAAATATTTTTTTAGCTTGAAAAACTAAAAAGACTTTAAATCGAGAACTCTGAATTAATTTGTTCTGTAAGTTTATTTGACCTTTTATTTTTTTTATTAAAAAATATATCTAGTTTTTCGGATTATCGTTATTTATTTTTATATTAATGTGTTGCTTTAACTTTGTGTCCTTGTTTCAGGATGTAATTATAAATTATTAATTAATAGTTTTGTAATTGAATTTTCCTTTTTAGTTAATAAAGTCTTTATGAATAGCAATTTTTTAAATTATCTATATTTAGATTAAATATATTGTACGATATCTCTTTTATAAATCAAAACATTTACTTAAGTAAAATAATGTTAATTGCCTTCTTAATTATCTAAGACATAAACTTCCTTAAACATTCGGTTGGGAATGTGTTTTCAACATACAAACATGTTTCGTTTTATTAACAGACAAACAAAAAATAACAACATTTATTATTAACACATAGACAAAAATGTCTATATTATTTTATTTAGTTTATTAAACATTATGGTGTGTAACTAAACATAGTTCAGTTAAGCTTTGCAGGCAATAAAGTCTTAGTTTTCAATAAAATTTTCCAACAACTAAATACGTGAAAGTAATGGTATTTTTGTTATATATTATAAGTATATTAAGATATTAGTGCGTTTGTGTATAGATAACGATGGTTTGTATATGTCTGTGAAAGTTTATTGTCTAAGAGATAATTAAAAATATCTTAAACAAGTTAAAGACAACAACTTAACTACAAAGGTTGACATGACTTCTAAACGATGTCCTGTCCTTTATCATTATTTTAATAAAAAGTAGCCATCGTATTACGATGAACAACATGTCATTGCTTTAAAAGCTTCTTCTTATTCATTAAAACTAGGCCAAGACAAAAATCTATTGAATTGTTTTTGGGCTTAATATTCCAGTTACATTGCCAGTGTTATAAAGAATATATTTCAGTAGTTAGCAGGTAGAGAAGAGAGAGATATAGAAAGCTTAGGCATATGTAAGTGTTAGTTAGCCTTTTAATATTCTACGTACTTACTTTACATACACAATATTTACTCTTGTTGCATATCTTAAATGGTTTTGCTTTGTACGTGAGTTTATATCTATTTTATTGAAATATTAATTCAATTCACTTCACAACAACTTTTCATTTGTGTTTCTCATCCCCTTTGCCTTCATGCTTGTCAGAGCGTGCATTGCTTTAGTAATTGAGTTCAGTTGGTCAAAATTTAATACATGATATTTTGCTTTTTTTCTTGAATTTGTAAATTTGTGACTGGCTTTCGACAACAATCCTAAAAAAGTTATCTTGTGATGACACACTGAGTTTTATGGCCTTGAATTGAGTGTTTATTTTTATTTTGTTTAAAGAAAAGTTCACCAAGAATACCCTTTTACTTTGCCCCTTTTATCTCAAGAGTAATAACTTTGTAATCTTTTTTGAAAAGTTTTTTCAAATGTATTCCTTCTAGCAAGTATTTTTTAACAAACTTTACCTTTTGTTTTTTTATAATTTACTTTAAAAAAAAATATCTTCAGAAAAATAATGATGATGCAACACATATGATACAACCTTGTTATCCTGTCACTTTCCATTTAATTCAATATTTACTCTTTCTTCGTAAAATATAAATTTTAATTTAAAACTTTGTCATTCCCATTTATATTCACTTTTGATTATGAAACTGAACACTAAATTTTAAATTTTATTTTATGTTTATATGTTTTATTTGTTTTTCTGCTACAAATTACAAGCGCATATTAAAGTACATCTAATCAATTGTTTATTTAAAATAAAATTTATGTGTGTGTTTTAGATATTTTTTGGCAAAATATAAATATTTAATAAATTAAAAGTTTTATTTATTCATTCCAAAATTTTTTTTTTTTATTTAATAATTTATATTTGGTCGTTTGTTGAAATATTACGCTGCTACATAGTTTTTTTTAAGCACTTTCAACATCAGTATGTTGTTGAAATGAATTTTTAAGGGTATGAAAAATATATAAATTTATTCTGAATTGATTGAAATAATTGAATATTTATGAGCTGTTGTTTGTGGCAAAAATTTTTGTGGGCGAATTTTTTCAACAGTAAAAATATTAAAAACAATAATATATTTATAACTTTAAGCACTTAAATATAATTTATAACTAAATAACAAATTCATATAACAAAGATTAAAAATGAAATTAAAAAAACAAAATTCTACACAATAAAATTATGGCCTCATCTATCGGTGGTATCACTAAAAAAATATTATTAGAAAAGTTAAAGTCATAAATTTCAATTAATTTAATTAGCGAAAGACCAATTGAACCATCTAGTAGCTGGATTTCTCCGTAGTTTTTTTTCTTTCAGGAAAGATGATGCATTAAAAATTATTGAAATTTATCTTTTAAAATTTAAATAAAATAATAAAAGAGTTTTATTTCAGAATTTGTATGACCTCGAGTTTAAAAAATAAACAAATTTAAAAAATACATTTAATTAAGGTCGTCTAAAATAACAAATATTTATATAATTATTGAAATGGGTAAGCACCTCAGCTTTTTTTATGAACTGAGCCCTGTGGGTTACGATGAGTAAATTAAAATTGAATTTAAGATTGCATAATCACTGTCCATCCTGCAAGCTGTGAAGCACTAAGGGCATGTTCAGCTAAATGCGAACGAAAGCTCCTTTCTCATAATTCTATTGAAAACAAAAAAAACAATACACGAAAATTTGTGTCTGTTTTCAATACAAATTATGCGAAAGGAGAAAATTTGTGTCTGTTTTCAATACTCAATATTCGTTTGCATTTGGCTGAACAGGCACTAAGTTTTATTAATGGGGCAAAAATGTGTTCACCTCTAACAAAGAAAAATTGTAAATTTCTCAAGAATTTTAAATATATTTTACCTTAATTTTTTGCGTCACTATTCTCTTAT
This sequence comes from Thelaira solivaga, assembly GCA_947397855.1. Classification (NCBI taxonomy): domain Eukaryota; kingdom Metazoa; phylum Arthropoda; class Insecta; order Diptera; family Tachinidae; genus Thelaira; species Thelaira solivaga. The sequence continues at coordinate 60,721,812 of OX377612.1, read as the reverse complement.
CTAAAAGGTGTCTCAGTAAAACTGCACACTGGGACACACCTTATAGCTCTTGCAAAGCAATACATACACAGAATTGTTTCCAAAGTATTGTAGAGACGACTGCACAATAGCTTTTAAAGGTCGCATTGCGATTATACCCTATAATGAATTGTAGAGACAATAAAAATCAATGTGTACCCCACCAAGTTTCTTAGGCTTTCTGCAGACTTTCAGAATAGATTCTGCCATAATATGTAAGATATTTAAAAAAAAAAATTAGACCTCACTTTATGTTTCAAGATACCAAAGTAAAAAAAGGTATGATTTCTTAATATTTTTTTCTTGCTTACAAAATAATTTCATTTCATTAGATGAGCGTTTTACTTTTGAGTTAAAAAAAATTAAATTAAATGAGTCCTCTGTTACCCTCTCATATGCCCTTTTTCAAGACAGTATTAAATAATTTATGATTTTGCATATATTCCTTTCACAACTCTTTGGCTTTTACTTTTTCTGCTTCTTAATTCATCGAATTTTGTTTATTCTCTAAGTCTAACTAAAATTCAAAATAAATATAATTTTCCTAAAAACGAAAAATTAGCTGTTTGATAGAAAATAAAAACGTAACATCGATAACAAAATATCTTCGAAACAAAAGCAGATAAAGTTAAAATTCAAAATACAAAAAATTTTTTTAAAAATAGAGGATTAGCTGTTTGGTTCCTTTTAATATTTAAATATTTGTGAGGTAATAAGAGCAAAAGAAAACTTTTAATATATTTTTTTAATAAAACGTAACAATGACAGTACCAACAATTAAGTAATATTCTTCATTTTTAATAATATTCAAATAATCAATACTAATATTATAAATGCGAAAGTAACTCTGCCGGTCTGTTTCATTTTCACGCCAAAACCACTGAACCGATTTAAAGGAAATTTAGTACACAGATAGTTTCAAGTCTGAGAAATGGCAAAAGCTACATTTAGAGCATTAAACACATTCGACACAGCAGCCTACACGATGACACGACAGAGAGTTCGGCATGTAACAATTGTCGCAATGCAGCAATATAATTAAATTTTTTGAACGCGGCTGCGATATTCCTAAAATGAATAAAAATAACAATAACACTAAAGTTAATTGTATTTTGTTTTGTTTTCTTTCCTTTCTTCAGAATAAAATACGTTTAAGCACTAATTTATTTTACATTTCTTATGATATTGCCATCACTAACCCGTTTATTGCCGCACTCAAAATTAGAAAAAGATTTAAATGGACGACAACAGCATTTGCCGTCGTGAAAATAATCATTTACATATAAATACTCGTATATGTATTCTATTTTTGACATATTGCAGTCGGTAGTCTGCTGAGTCGAATATGTTTCATACATTAATTGGAAAAAAAAGTATTGTAAAGGGTTGTAATGGGGGATTAAATTATTGTCATTTTCAGTCTAGACAAAAAAAACTTGTATTTTAAGCTGTTGATTCAAAGTTTGTGAAAATGTAACCCTTAAGGGTGTAAAATAAAGATAGGGGATAACATATTTACGGATTCATTACTTTGTGGAGCTAAAGTTAACGCGTTAAAAAACTCGCTAAGCTTACTTTGGGGGGACCCTCTAATAATAATGCTACCAAAAACATGAGACACTTTAGACTAACAATTAAAAAACTGATTTCTATAAAAATTTACACATATGCTTTCTAGGGATTCCTACTCACATAATAAAAGGTCAGGTTGGGCGAGACCGGGCAAAACATCTAGTATTATTATAAAACAAAAGGTCAACTAAAACTACATAATATCATTCTTTATTATTTTTTTTAAGAGGCCCCAATATGTCTAAGTACGTTTTTAAATTCGAACAAATGTATACCTCTTTCTATTGCTTCTTCATTAAAAAAATTACAACCGGGCTCCCTATGAAGAAAACTGTCGTTTGCTTGAACTTCAGACGACAAACAGCTGTTTTGCGGCTGAAAACTTTACATTCATTTATTTAATGAAATCAATGAAATTTTGTCATTAGTCTAATGAAACGTTGTTATTGGTTGCAACATAATGAATTATTTTTTCAGAGTGGTTGGTACTCTGCTAATGAAGTAGCGATGAAAATGGCACTCTGAGTTTAAGTTATTTAAAATGATGTGACTCCTACTTTTTTAGTCATTTTTTTTTTTCATTCTTTAATGTAAAACGCCCTTACAAGGCTTGTAGATCTTTCAAGTCTATCATAAAATGCTATAGTTAAAAAATAACAAAAACAAAAATATCAGAAATTGGTAGAGGATATACAAAGTTTAATCTGCAAAATTAAAAAAAAGTATCTTTAAGGATAAAACAGCTGACTGTTTTTATCAAAATCAAATAGTTAAAGAACTGAGCCTTTACACAAAGCGTGAGTAGGTAGTATGAAAAATTTTAATACAAGTGTAAAACTTAATCTCAAGTGGCTGGAAAATTTTCTTATCTACTCTATTAAGCCAATTTAATTAACTCACTGACTATGCAGATTCTGTATACTATTCACACACAGATGCATAAATAATGAAATTTTAATTACATTTTCTTGCAAATTCATCACTAGGCTTATATGGCATTACATATTAATTGTCTAAGTATTTACTTTGGCTTTTGTTTGAGCTTATAACAGCCTAAGATAATCTCTTCCTATTAAATTTTCCACGTCCATACATTTTAATTTAGCGCTGCCCAACCAGCTAAATACACTATTTTGTATTCAATTCAAATAATTATTTGTCAGGAAAATAAAGCCAAAAGCAAATATCCTAAATAAAATTAACACCATAAAGAAATAAAACACATAACAATTGGGGGCACAAAAAAAATCACTTAAACACAAAATTATTTATTAGACACAATAAATATTTAACGTTTTCATAAGTACGTGCAATGTAAGTTAATTTTAAGCAATAAATATGTATAGACACACCACCACTTAGTCTGCATTAAAACAAAAACGAAAAAAAAAAAAAATTAAATTTTGGAGTTTATGCTACAGAATAGTTTTAATTTCTGGATGGGGATACTTTAAAATGTGAAAACATAATTATGCTTGTAGCTCTTTGTACTATTTACTTAAGGCCTTAAGAAAGATATTTATTAGATAAAATAAATTATGTAAATATTTTGTAAATGTTCATTTGCGTTTCAATTGTTAAAATGTTTTTATGGTTAAATGGATTTTATTTATTTCCTTAATTTGTGTTTTCTATTTCTCTTTGCAGACAACTTTTATCGCCGAATTTAATACAGAAACATTATCATTCTAGTGGATATTTAGTAGATGGCAATCGTCATGTAAGTATTAGCAAACACATTAATTGAGTCGTTAGAGTAAAATTTTGTAAATGGGCAATTAATTCAATCACTGTAATCCAATAGTTTTACTAAAAATGTTCATACCCAAATATTTTGAAAGTCATGATTTCATTTAGGGAAACGAAATTAATGCTGCTAAAAGCAACAGATATTTTGTCAGAAAAGCAGTGAGTAAAACGACTTTCCTCAAATTTAAACAAAATACGGTCATATGGCTCTCAATATTTTTAGAAAAATTTCTAATCGTTTATACTTTTAATTGTAAAGGATGATTAAGTTTTAAGGGCCGATGTTGATTTTTAATAACACACAAATTATTTAGGAAATTGTTGTCATTTCTTTTTATTATGATAAAATGATATGGTTCAATTATATATGTAACAAAATATTGGCCAAATGGATACACCTCCATCCGATGGTCAAAATTTTCAATGACGCTGAGTCTATGCCGTTAATGTGCCGAATTATCTCATCATTTAGCTCTTGAATTGCTGCTGGCTTATCGACTTACATCTTTCCTCTCAAATAACCTTAAAGAAAGAAGTCCAATGGTGTCAAATCACATGATCTTGGCGGCCAATTGACATGGCCACCACGTGAGATAACACGGCCATTGAATTTGTCGCGCAAAAGAGCGATTGTTTCTTTATCTATGTAGCAAGTGGCACGATCCTGTTGAAACTACATATGGTCCACAGCCATATCTTCCAATTCGGGCCATAAAAAGTTCGTTATCATCTCACGATAGCGAACACCATTCAAGAGTTGAGATGGACGGCTCTTCAGCCACACTATCGCGAACAGCAGCAATATTTTCTGCAGTATGAGCATGCACTGGTGCTTTTACACCTTCTACAGACCCGGTTTACTCAAATTTTTGCACGATTGTACGCACATTTAGACGATTAAATTGACCGAAAAAATCACGAAGTGCACAATATGCATTTTGATTTGAATGGCCATTTTCATAATAAGCCTGAATAACTTTAAAGCATTGCTCGATTGTGCATCTTTCCATAATTCAAATTGAGTTAGTCTGAAATTGAGAAATGTCAAATGAAATGCAGAATAAAACTTGACGTTTAGGTGTGGTTCACATTCAACAGCGGCCTTTAAAATTTAACCAGCTTTTTTTAGGGCAAAATCGGGTATGGTAAATCGGCAAAGTATAGAATGGTAAAAATCTCTCAAAGCAACAGCACTGGGGTATATGGAAATTTAAAAAAAAAAAATTTCAAAATAGTCCAAAGTAACTTCTGAGTATTTGCGCTATAAGTTATAAATCTAGACAGCCTCCCCTTTAAAATAATATATGTCCCATCTCGCAATCTTCTATGGTTCACCCGGAAGTTGCTAAAACCCCTTAGAGCAACAACACTGGGGTATGTGGAAAATTAAAAAAAAAAAATTTCTAAATAATCCAAAGTAACTTCCGGACGAACCATTAAAGACGGTGGTATAGCACACCTATCATTTAAAAGGGAAGGCTGTCTAGAAAAATTTTAATATTTCGCTAGCACAGTGAAGGGTGTATAACACTTGGTTCGGCAGAGTTTAACTTGTTTTTATTAAAATTACCCCAAGACTTTATTTTCAAGCGAACCATTTTAAATTAAAGTTTTAAAAATTAATATTTAATAAATCATATGACCATAAGAAAGTCGTTTTTACAAATGAAACTTTCTTTTCCTTTCCTTTTTTTTAAATATATATGCCGGTGACTGTTTTCCCCTAAGAAATATTTGCTTGAAAAAATATAAAAGAAATGTGTGCTCAGTACAAAAGGGAATTAATTAAAATGTTACCTGCATATGAAGAGTAACAGCAAACGTAAAAAAATATAAGGCAAAAAACTTTATATTTCAAAATTATGTCGTGTTTTAATACTTCAAAAATATTAAATAAAATCACGTTTAAAATCAAATTTCTATTTATGTATTTATAAATTTTTATTTATTTTGTTTTGCTAAGAAAATATATAAATAAAAAACAAGATTGCAGAAATTACTTTCAAATACAAGTTGTAAACGAATTATGTTTAAAACGATGGCACGTCTTCTGAATTTTATCTCGCCCTTTTTCTTACTTATTTATTAGTTTCAGACGAGACACTTTTGTATACAGCAAAAACTTACATCTATACATACTCTTACATGAATAACGACTTGTTTTGCTTGTAGATGTGCTGATTTTATTACTCACACCAAAAATATTTTCCTCAAATTTAATGGCAAAATATATGAAAAATGAAAAACAAGTAAAAGGGAAGCTTAATATTTGCAAAATTGTGCTCTAAATTGTACGTGTGCTCGTTATTATATTCAAATTAACATAAAGTTCAAGACTTTTTGAAAAAAAAAAAACAGATTTTCTTTTAGTGGTAAGAGAAAATAAAAGTAATGGCATAAATTAAAATACTTTTTAAATACGTTTTACATAAATGCGTTTCACTTACATTGTTGTTTAAACAATGTGTAATTAATGTCATTTGTTTTTTTTTTTATATTAATTCCAAACTTGAATTTGTTTCTTTAATTTATTTAAAAACTTCTTTATAACAATAAATCGAACGATTAGCATTGACATTTCTTTAATTGCACGTAGATTTCATTTTATTTTTAATTTTTTAAATAAAAACGTACGCATACTACAGCTTGCCAAAGAAACTTTGACAACCTTTGGCACATAAACAGATGGTTGTTTGTACAAAATTCTCAAAAAAAGAAAAAAAAAAAAATAATTACAAAATATATTTTATTTGCTTGTGAGTTGGACCTGTATAAAATGTTTTATATAAAAATTTCAGATAAAAATACTTTACATGTGCGTAGGATAAAAGAATTTAGCCTTTAATGGACGGGAGATATCTCACAATGGAACAGCTTATATTAGTGTCTCAGCAACAAATTAAAAAAAAAACTTTTATATAATTTATAAAGGGAAATTTTTTGTATGAAAACAAGTAAAAGTTTTTCAAACGTTTGCTGCAATAGTATAAACTTGTCCAAGATCTTAAATCTTTTTTTATACAGGGTGGGCCAAAAGAAACCAAGGGGTGTAAAAGTTTAATAACTTTTTTGTTTATTAATTTTTTTTTATTTTTTCTTTCAGATTATATAGACAACACTTGGAGAATTTATAATGGAGAGGTTCACAACTGAACAGAGAACGAGAACAATAGAATTTTATTATTTAAACCAGAGATCAATTATTTTAACGCAAAGAGCATATCGTCGACATTTTAACGTCAGAATTTCGCCCTCTGAAGCGATGATTCGTTGCTTAGTTAATCGTCATCACCAACATGGCAGCGTAAGAGATTTGCCTCGAACCGGTAGACCACGTTTAAGTCGCACTGCGGAAAATATTGAACGAGTACAGCAAAGTGTTAACGAAGCACCAGAAACATCTGGCAGAAGGCGTTCTGCTCAGCTAGAAATGTCTCGTACGTCACTACGGCGCATTTTAAAAAAAGATTTACAGTTATACCCATATAAGGTGCAATTGGCCCAAGAATTAAAACCCGCAGATCATCGGCAACGTCTAAATTTTGCAGTTAAATTTCAAGAGTTGGCCAGAAATGAAATCAACTTTATTGAAAATTTGATTATGAGTGGTGAAGCTCATTTTCATTTGAATGGCTTTGTTAACAAGCAGAACTGTAGGTTCTGGGGTTCTCAAAATCCAAGAGCCATTCATCAACGCCAATTGCACCCCATCAGGTGTACAGTATGGTGTGGGATCACATCTGAAAATGTCGAAGTGCTGTAACCGTAAATGGAGAGCGGTATCGTTTTATGATAGAAAACAGACCTGGTATGTGGTTTCAGCAGGACGGAGCCACTGCCCATACTGCCCGAGACACAATGGTACTTTTAAGTCAAATTTTTGGAGAGCGAATAATTTCTCGAAATTCGGAAATCATTTGGCCAGCGCGATCGCTAGATTTGACAGCACCCGACTATTTTCTTTGAGGTTTTTTGAAGGAGCGAGTGTATGTGAACAAGCCAGAGACAATCCTTGAACTCAAGGCAAACATTGTTGCAGAAATTCGAACGCTACAGCCACAAGTTTTGAAAGATGTTATGGAAAATGCTCTAAAAAGAGCCCATCAGTGAGAAGCTGAAAACGTTGGTCATTTAAGAGACATCATTTTTCATACTTAGTGTAAAAAAATTTCCATTTTGTATATTATATAATCTGAAAGAAAAAATAAAAAAAAGTTAATAAACAAAAAAGTTATTAAACTTTTACACCCCTTGGTTTCTTTTGGCCCACCCTGTATGAGCAAAACCTAAACAGATACGCTTTCAGCAACAATGAGCACAAACAAAAACAATTGGCTTTTACTTTCTCGTATGGTTTTGCATATGTTTATTATTTTTCGCTTTTAGTTCAGTATGTATTTATTTACAACAATATTGTACAATCTACTTACATATTATTGAAGGTACATTCAATTTTTTTTTGTTTTTTAGTTTTTACTCAATTTCTGATAATTTGAAATAAAGAAAAAAAATAATAACACATCCAGACACTGGTTTGGTGAAGCAATCCCTTTCTCCTCATCAGCATCATTTTTGTCACCAATTAGATTTGCAATCATTTTCTGGTTTCATTACAATGCTACCTTTGCCTTTAAAATAAAAGCTGAAATGTATAATTTTAAATAATTGAATTCGTTTTTTGATGGATATTTTTAAGCGGTACAAGGGCGTAATGTGTGTTCACACACTTCTCTCGACTTAAGGAACCATACAGGCAGTCGTGCTTAAATATTAATAAGTGTGTCTCTCGGCACTATCGACTTTAACTTTTTTATTTTTTATTAATATCTTTTTTTGGCTGCATTCGCTTTAAGTTTCTTTTTATTTAAATTTATGTCACACATATTTGTTGGTGTGCTTGTGTGTTTAGGAAAAATTTTTGTGTGAAATAAAAATCAATTGAAAGTAATTATTTAGCTTAAGCTGTGTCTCATAACCAAAATAAATACAAAACGAATCAGCACAAACGTTTGCATTGTGTTAGTTTTGATTTTGTTTTACTCACTGCCAAGAACAGAACAAAATAAATCGTTTCATTTTAATTATTTTTCCTACTTTATTACAAACTAATTGATGGTTTTTTTCCTCCAGCTATTAGACCTACATTGAGCTTGAAGAAAAAAATCATCAAAATACAAACTAAAATTGAATCTGATCAAAAACAAATCAACCAGATTAATTGTTTTTTCAATTTCTGGCTCAGCGTATGTACTGAACCATGACCGCCAAAAAAGCTTAAACAAGAATTATGAAAAGTTTACAGGAGAAGGTGTTTTTTAAATATCTTTGCTGTCAACAAACTGTAAACAAGCAAGCAATGTGAACTTTTATTTTGCTAAAAAATTCGAACAATATTTCCTATGCCTATAGCGACTATTAGGCGATCATAAGCGGCATGTGAGCACGATATCAAGAAAAATTTTGAAAGTCATCATGTGCGGCATGTCAAACAGCAAGTTTTTGCTATTACCCAAGCATGATGGCATTTCATAATACCGTGCTGACATGATGCTTATGAAATTTTAGCAAGTGATGCAAGTGCGATTTTTAAAAAACAGAAAATCGACTGTGATGTTGTTTAAGCTGTTTCGGCGGTAATGGCTCGATATGTGTTAAAAAAAATAGGCTTAAGCAAAATAATAACTTTCAATTTATTTTTATTTCTCAAAAAAAAATTTTGTATACAAGCAAATATGTGTGACATAAATAAAAATAAATTTAAAGTAACAAAAAACTAAATACAAAATAAATATCTTCAAATAATTGTAGACTATTTACTTACACTACTTGTTTGTGAGCTGCTTTTTCCTTGTGTTTATTATGCCTACGATTTTCTACAGTATTTAACTTCATTTACCACAAAATTACTTTAAAGACAGTTTTCAATAATTTCTGAAATTAAATTTGATCAGCTTTTTTTTTGGAAAATTTTTTTATTACGGTTTTTTTTTTAGTTAATTTCACTTTTATTCATTTTGTGATATATTTTGTATAGCCAAGGGAACTAACTTAATTCGAAACTGTGCATTATTGTCATAAAGTGAGGCTCCTTATCATATAGTGGGTAGAATGCTAACCCATCATTCGATAAAATTTTGCTTTGACTCTGGGTGCTTTCGCAAAATGCTTGCCTAATTTAATACAGACTTTCAGTAGGATTTTCATTAACTATTTCCTGGCTTTCTATATTTTGTCTTCTAAAAACTGACTTTAATTTAAGGTCTGTTCAGCGAAATGCGAACGACAAGTTCGTTCAAATAATTGTATTAAAAATAAAAACAAATTTTCGTGTAGTGTTTTTGCTTTCGAACTAAGTTTTCGTTGGCATTTAGCTGAACAGGGTGCAAAAATTTAACTTTAAATTATTTAAAATTTACAAAAAAAATATTTCTAAGCATAGAACGAATTTCTGAAAGCAAACAATTAATTCTAAATCCTCTTTCCTATTTTAAAAAAACAACATTCAATTTGCAAATAATCCTTCAAATCCATTTGTGTTACTAAAACTGTTTAATAAATATTTTTTTTTATATATTAATTTTTTAGGATATTGAACATTGTTATTATCATGGTACCGTTAAAGATTATCCTGGTGCTAGTGCGGCATTTCATACATGTAATGGTGTTAGTGGGGTCATACATATAGGAAATGAAACATTTGTGATACATCCATTTTATGGTGGTGATCTATCGGTAAGTAATTGAAGAAAATTTGCACAAATAAAAATAAAATTTATGATTTATAATAAACAAACAGTAAACCATTCACGCAACAATAAATGTTGGCCAAAGCATAAAAACAAAAGCAACAAAAAAAAATTAAACTTTTTAAAAGATTTATTGGCTGTGAATTTCATGTTTCAGCACTTTAATAAATGAAATAGGAAATCTTAAGATTTCCTTAACTTGAGAAAAGTTCTAACAACAGAAAATATATTTAAGAGTTTTTTTTTTTTTTTTATTAAATTGAAATAAAAAATTTCAGCAAAGTAGAAAATAATTTGGCATGAAAGTGTGTTTGGATTTAATAAGTCAAGCGCCAGACTTGAGCTGAATTTAAACATAAAAATAAAACTTCAATTCTAGTTACTCGTATTTTATAAAAAACAATAGTGAAAATTTTGAAATTTTTAAATGAGTTTATTAAATATTTAATAAATAATTTATAAGTAAAATGAACTCTGTGTCCAATCTTGAATTGGACAAAATGTTAATTTATAGAAAATTACCAGTTGGGTTTTATTAAAAAAAAAATTTTATTTGAAATTAAATAGAAACACATTTTCTAAATTTTATTTTAAAAACAATTAAAATCAATTTTAATTTTTTACAATATAACTGGCAAATAAGCTAATTCGGTTAAAAATGTAATAAGGTAAAAGTAAAATTTTCAAATTAAAGTATTTATTTCCTTCGGTAATTTTTTTTATGGGTATGAGATTGTTCTGCCCACTCATACGCAGTTCTTCTCATACTGCTACCGCTCTCCTTTAAGGAACACTATATTAAAAGTACCTACTAAAGGCTTAAAAATACTTAATTTCTAATTTTTACCTGCAACAAAATGCTTACAAAGAACCTTATGATGCCATAACAAAAAACAAACCCTCTAACTAGCTTGAGTGGAAAGTATTAACAAATAAAATAAAATAAAAAAAATTCGATTACGGCGACTGCTATAAATAACGCCGAAATGAAAAGAGGAAAAAAATAAATCCCCAAAAATCTGTTGAAATAAATTCAAATACCAAAACGTTTTTACACTCACATACACAAGCTTTATAGAGAAAAGAATTCTGGTTAAATGTTATTTTATTGCTGCATGAAAACTTGTGATTTAAAATTTTTTTTTTCTGTTTAAATGTTGTAACATTTCTATTCCTACTCGTATAATACTCATCCATGGAAAGACTTTTTTTTTTAGAAATTTTTTATTAAATTTTTTCTATTTTTTATTTCTCAACTGAAGCTCTAGCTCAGCACTCAGACACTGGCATACATTCAATGCAAATAAATTTTCTAGCACTTTTTATTGAAATCCAAAAAAAAATAAAAATATAATAAGCAACGACAACAAACGAAAATTAGATTTATGGCTGTTAACGTTTATATTGATTTTTATTGCTACCTTCAACCACGAATTTGCTCCATTTATATAAATGTTTTTATCCATTCTTTTTTGTATTTTCAATGCACAAAAGCAGTTTTAAATGGCATAAAAAATTGTTAATACAGAAAAAGGCGTGTTATGAGTGTTTCAAAACATAAATTTGATTTAAGTTGAAGGTTAGAGTAAAATTCAAAGCTTTTATGCTTTAAAAAATATTAACATTTCAAATTTCAGAACAAAAAACAAACACACAAAATTAAACATGAGTTGGCATTAAATGAGTTGAGATGTAAAATACGAGTATTAAGCAAGAGATTTTGAAGTAGACAAAAAATTTTAAATTTAATATTTTAATAAAAAAATAAGGTTTTTGTTAAGTTTTTAAATCTAAAAATTTTATGAAAAAAAATTTAAGGTACTTCAGAACTTGTAATTTTTTTGCAGTATTTTCTGATGACTTTAGAAAAAAAAATTTTATTAAACTATTTAATAATGCCCAATAGATCTTTTTTATAATTTTATTTATTTTAGAAAAAGTTTATGAAATTTCTTGCTAATTATTCAACTTCATTTAATATGGCGTCATAGATAGAAAACAACGTCACTTTTTTTCGTTTATAGTAAATCTGTATTACAGTTCTCAATATGGTCACAGAATATTTCGGTAATATGTAGGAACGTTCTTTGTCAATAAATATTGCTGTGTAATGAAAATGATTTTATCGGCGCCTGTTAAAAAATAAAATTATAAAAGTTTAACAAAATATTAATCTTGATTTGTGCTTAATTCCAGAAATTGTGTTGGTTTTTAAATTTATTCTTTTACTCATGATACTCTCATGAAATATTTATTCAGTACAATAAGTACTGAAGGGGATAGCATATCTATATGGACCATTTCATCAGACGCTACTCTAAATCCTCAGTAGAATAATCCCAACATTTCTTGCCAACATTAGAACCTTTACATTGTAAAAGCAATTGACTAAATAAGAATTATTTGTCAATAGTTACAAAAAAAATTCAAGTATTCAAACAAAAAACAAAAAGCATTGAACTGAATAAATAAATAAATTTCCCAGCCAACATTTTAATATTGAAAACTTTATATTCTCTTTTACATTATTTTTCTATTTTATTTTATATTCAGTAATACCCAACTGGCATTCGAATGTAAAAGAGAAGAAAAGAATAAAAATAGAATATATAGTTTTCAATATTAAAATGTTGGTTGAGAGATTTATTAATTTATTCAGTTCAATGCTTACTGAGTTTTATGATGAGTTATATGATCTTTGATTACTTTGTGGAAATCTAAGACATTCAAAAAATTGTTATAAAATTTTTTAAACTTTTATTTGAATAGAATTTTAAAATTTCAGGATATATGGGAAGGACACGAATTATTGTTCGAAACTTCTGAAATTTTCTCAATTTCAACACTTTATAATAACTCCTTCTTTTTATGGCCGCTTTTTAAATAAAATCACGACACTGAGCATCAGTAGCAGACATTTCCTATATATAGAGTAAAAATTAAATAATTCTTTTTACTAGACTGCCAAAAAAGTTCCAGATTGCTTCTCGACAACAGTAGCAAATATTATAGTTGTCCACTGTCCACAGTTGTGGACCACTACAGAGTACTGAAAGGCTATCTGTGTTATTGATACAAAATGTTTGTGAAAAACAACAGCAAAACCTATAATACTTACTTACTGAGTATAGGGTGATGTTGGGGAATAAATCGGTTTATATATTTCGATAACGTAAGCACATGGTAGAATCGTAAATAAAGTGCTATTGACTTAAAGGGCTGAAATTATAAAGAGGCTACACATCTCTTCTTATTTGTCTAATGCCAATAATTCTCAAGGATATGGAGTAAAACACTTTTGTTGAGGATTTTATAAAATTTTAAATCAATGAGACTTATTTTCTTTTAAATATAGTGATTTTAAAACGTAAAATTTGCATACTGCCACTGACATAAAGGTGAAGACTATGAAATGTAGACCCACAATGCAATGACTTTTGAAATACTTTTCAGAACAATTTTACTTGCAATTCTATTTAACAATTGAAATAACAATTTAACAAAAACTAACGTTAAAAAAGGTACATATTAAACTGATATCAAACATCTTTTCGAGTTACTACGTACTTTCAGCTAAAAAAAAAAATATCTTTGTAATTTTCAAAATTCATTTTTGATAGCACGAATAACAAAATATTCACCAATACAGCTTAACCTCAAGCAAAACTTATAATTTCATTACTTTGTAAGTTTCTTTTGTAAAGTTAGATTGCAATTTATATAAATTAAAAATTTACAAAATAAAAGTCTAAAGTTTTTTGCTGCATTTGATTTTCATTTGGTAATTGTTAACAGTTTTTTTTTATTATTTTCTATTTTAGTTCAAATAGTAAGTGAAAAAAAATTTTATTTATTTTGGCTTGCCCAAAAATCCAAATTGCAAACTCTTTGTTTTTTAATAAAATATTTAAAATTTTAAGGGATTAGAACACAACAATTCTTTTCGCTTATTTTATGAGAATTTTGCGTGGTTTTTCTACATTGCAGCGGAAACTTTTACACAATATTTTTGTTTTTTTTTTTTGTTTTGATATAAAACACAAAAGATAGCAGCAAAACAAGAAAAACACGATGTTTCAGATTTTTGTTAATTCTTTTGTTGGTGGTGATGCCATGATGACGACGTTGATGTGCCTGACTAGGATACATTGTACGTGAAGTGGGGCACGTGATAAGGTTACTTTTGGTTTTATTGCTGGTTGATTAAAAAGTATGAAGTTTTTATGCTGCATTCGCCTGTAAGCGTGAATTTTTAAGTGTTTGGCTATTAAATTTTAAATTTTACAATACACGCAAAGTGTATTTTGATTTGAAAGAACACCTAATTGAAACTCAATCTTTTAAACAGAGCAAGTAAAATGATTGTATTTTCGAGTCAAAAGAGAATATCAAATAATAGACCCTTTAACAATTCCTTATTTAATTTAATTAGTTGTACAATTTTTAAATTCTAACAATTTAATAAAAACTTTTAAAATTTTTAAACGATAAGGGTTTTTCAATTATAAAATCTCCGTTTTCACTATGAAAGTAGTTAAGATAAGTTGTCAGCAGCATTGCCAGGAGCTGGATTGGCTAAACAAAAAGGCTAGAAAAAGTTAAATCAAAAATCAAAATCACTAAAAAAGCTAGAAAAAATTAAAAAAAAAATTAAAGTTTCAAATTCTAAATTTTCTTGTTTTTTATAGCAAACATAATTACAAACATTGTTAAAAATAACAAAAACTAAAAAAAAAATTTTACATTTTGATTGTTGGATATTGATTTGCTTGTCTGAAATTTTTTTAATAAAAAAGCAAATTAAATTTTTTACTAATGGACAGCTCCAAGATCCTTTTCTTAAGTCTTTTGTTTTTCTTTGAATTTGAATTTGCTCAATAATAGAAGACACTGAAGGCGGGAATTAAATTTTTTGCTAATGGACGATATCAAAGTTATTTTCTTAAGTTTTTTGTTTATATTTGAATTTGAATTCGCTGTGTTGAAGTTTTTTAATAATGGAAGACACTGAAGGCGGGCTTTAGATTTTTTACTAATGGATGTAATCAGAGTTCTTTTCTTAAGTCTTTTGTTTTGTTTTAATATAAATTTTCTCTCTTTATTATCAAAGTTCTTTTCTTAAGTCTTTTGTTTTTGTTTTCATATGAATTTTCTCTCTTGAATTTTTCTTATTAATGGAAGACACTGAAGGCAATTTTTTACTAACACCAGGACCACACACGGCAAGTTTAGTTGGGCAGTTCTTGATTTTTAAAGAGAATTGTGAAAGAATTTTTCAACTAAACTTGCCCTGTGTGGTCTTAGTCTAATGGAAGATATTAAAGTTCTTTTCTTAAGTCTTTTGTTTTTGTTTTAATATAAATTTTCTCCCTTGAATTTTTCTTATTAATGGAAGACACTGAAGGCTGGCCTAAAATTTTTTACTAATGACCGATATCCAAGTTCCTTTCTTAAGTCTTTTATTTATATATCAATTTAATTTCCTGTCTTGAATTTTTTTTAATAATGGAAGATACTAAAGGCGGGCTTTCCATTCTTTATAAATGAATAGTACTAAAGTTGTGGTCTTAAGACTTTTGCTTATGTAGGATCTTCCATGTTTTTGCCTTAAAACTTATCTAATAATGGACAGTGGTTATTGGTTAAAATAATTTTTTATTTAATGGTTTTAAGTCTTAGATATAATTATTTTTTTAATATAAAAAAATTTAATATTTTTATTAGCTAAATTTTCTTAGAAAAAGCTTAAAACTAAAAGTAAAATTATGATTAATATAGAAATTAATTTGTATTGCTGTTTAAGATTCTTATTTATACAATTTTTTCATTGTATATTAATTCAATTGAATAAGAAAAATTTAAATTAATATACAATGAAAAAATTGTATAAATAAGATTCTTAAAAAAAAATACAAATTAATTTCTATGTTAATAAATGTAAAAAATTCAGCAATACAAAAACAAATAACGTAAAACAAGAAGGGAACATAAAATAACACAAGGTCGTTTTCCACATGGCGAATGCAATTAGTTTTAATTTCAATGTTAAAAAATTAAATTTTAAGCTCCTTCAAGTAATGACTTTTTTTATTTAGGCGGGGTTTTTTTTAACAAAATTTTTTTCGCGAGGGTAAGAGTTTTTTGCAGCATTATAGGTCATTTCGAAAAATTTGTTTTGAAAAATAAAGTTTCGATATGAAGTACATTTATTTTACAAGATAGAACCCGTATACTTTTCTTTACTCTTGAAATTACTTTTCGTTAAAACAATTTCTGAATTTATATATAAAATTTTTAGCGAAAATATTACTTTAGTTAATATTTGGCTTCCCCAAAGCAAAGGTTGTAGCCTTTTTTTATTTTACAGACAAAATTTAAATTTAATTCAATTCAAGTTCAAAGTTTATAGAACAAACTCATTTGTGTTCAGAAATTTTCTTCAGTCGTATTTATGCAATAAGACTTGCATAATGTAAATGGAGCAAATTTAAATGTTGTAAAAGTAAGTTAGGGCTTGAACGGTACAGCAGCTTATTCTGAATCTCTAATCAAAACATCAATTTCTAAAAAAATTTTATTCAAAAGAATCGCAATATTCCCCAAAAAACACATACCCGTTGCTTGTCTTATTCAAACACATACACACACAATGTAAAACACATATTATTTCCACACCAAACCAAACACTTTGTGAGCCGCGGACTTTGTGGTTTTCCCACATTTTGTCATTTTTACATGTATTTTCCAGATTAGCCGTTGCTATTTTTTTTTTTTTTGTTACTTGGAAAATTTTTCTGTACTGATACACACATACATATACATACTTAAAAATGTATAAAAAAAGGTAAAATATAATAATGTTAATTAAAAATGTTTGGGTTTAACTGATTTTTTTTTTGTTTTTGTTTTTTTTTTTTTTTTGTTTTAATTTAGCTGTCTTTTTCTGGCATTTTCCTTTAGGGTACAGGTTTTTTTTTCTTGGTTATTTGTCAAAGGAATAATAAGTTGTTAAGCAAAAAACTAAATCGTTTTTTTACAGTTTGTAAATAAATTAAATAAAACTGTTTGAAAAAATTTATTTTACTTGGAGGGTTTGTTAAGCAAACAAACCGTTTTTATACACTCATATATTAAATTGTAATTATATTAAGCATTTTTCAGCACTCTTCTTCATGTAGCAGCCACATTTATACTTACATTCCTAGTAGATGAACATACAACAACATGCATCATATCAATTACATGTCAGTCATTATTTGTGAAATTTTACTTTGGTTGAAAACCGTACAAAATGGCATTTGATTGATAGGCATTAGACAAGAGTTACACTTGAAATAAAATTTCAAGTATTTGATATGTTATTTTGCTTTGTTTTGTATTGCAGAAAAAACAAAAAAAAAATTTGGTTTAAATTGGCAACACAAACGATATTTTTAGGACGCAATACAATATTTATTTAAAGTTATGCCAGCTGGCCCCCCAAAATTTTTATTTTCATTAAAATATAACTTGGGTTTTTCTTTTGGTCTCTCAAAATCCGACGAAAATCCTAACTCTTGTATTATAGTGTAAAACTGGCATCGGCGAACGATCGATTGTGTGTAAAACAATTTTTTTTTTAAGTTTTGTTTTGTTATTTAAACAGAATATCCAATTTTTAAATTAAATTTTATTTCTGTTAAGTGGGTTTAATAATTTAACACTACATAATTGAACAATGTTCCAAAAGGGTAATAGAATGAAAACAAAATACGATTTTAAAAGTAAATTTTTTTGTGTTTGATGTTCTACAAAGCTAGTGTTACAGTTTGCATTTGAAATGAACTTTTTTGTTTTTTTTTTTTTTAATTAAAGTTTAATGAAACGTAAAATTTATAAAACAGAACATCAAACATTCAATTTAAAGTGAAATCAGACTACATACTATCACTTATAAAAGTGGAATGCAGAAAACATCTGAAAGTTACTATATAAATTCAGGTAAATTAATTGAGGGTTAAAAGCTACATGCACGATACCAGCAGGCCTATACAATCAAGTGATTGTAATTGAACGTGGTGTGATTTTATCAGCTTTTAGTGTAAACTCAAAATGAGTTTGTTATTCTTGTGATTGTGACAGCACGCTGATATAGTGTATTGTAAATTAACTCATTTAAATCAAATTTCTTTAAGTGGAAAAATAATAAAGAAGGCGGTTGAAAACTTTTTTTTTGGAAGGAGTTCAATGATGTATATAAGTCGCAAAATTAAAAGAAAAATTTTTAAAAAAAATTAATGTTGTCCGCACAAACTTTGTAGTCATTCATATGGACTTCTTTTAGAAACGATTAACAAAAAAAATTAATATTTTTCGCATAAACTTTATGGGGTAAAATGCATACACTTGATTGCACAAGCATGCTGATGTCGTATATTTGGCCTTTAATGCCCAATTATCATACCTGAATTTATATAGTAACAGTCAGACATGTTCTACATTCCACTTGATGTATGTATGTCTGTTTGTTTTGACTTTAATAATTTTTTTTTCCTAAAAGTAATGCAAACAGCAGATTGAGAGCATATTTTTGCGACGAGCATAGTTCAGATGTAGAGATGAACGGACAGCGAAAATGATCTGTGCTAGGCTAGATAGCAATCTCAGCAGGGATTTAGCGGGACTCCAAAGAGTTTAGATGAAAAATGTGGTGACGGTAAGAAGAAGCCACTGCAATTTTGGCAATCATGCCATCAAACGACTACTGCCAAACATTGGCTGTCAACGAACCATTAAAGATTGTGGGATGGAACAGATATCACTTTAAACAAGAGGTCATCTAGATTTGTAATCTACCACCGAAATACTCAGAAGTTTCTTGGAACTATTTAAAAATTTTTTTTGAAATTTGTATAAACTCCAGTACTGTTGTTCTCAAGGATTTTGACAGTTTTCGTTTTGCATCTCAAAATAAAAACTAAAATGTTAAAACACTTCCAGAAACTTAGAACTTACAGATTAAAATAATTGTTGATTTTGAAAATTTTCATGGGCAAAATCGGAAATGGTACCTCGGCAAAGTGGGAACTGTAAAAACCCTGCAAAGCAATAGCACGGGGTTATATGGAAATTTAAAATTTTTTTTTTTTTAAATAGTTCAAAGTAATTTCTGTGTATTCAGCTCAGGCTCCACTTTGGAGAAGGGTACCTGCAGGGTCTTACAGCCCTGTCTACTATAAATCTCCAGATGCTAAATATATGGCCTCATCTTCCCTATCTCTCTTTTTATTTATTTCTCTTTCTTTCACTTTTCTATCTCTAGTGCTATCCTTCTTCACTTCTTCTTATACAGGTATCCCAAAGAAACCACATCAGAAAACCCAAGTGAACCCAGCTTTTGTTTTTCTTATGTGGGCCTAACCTAATGTTTTAAAGGTAGAATAATAAAATAATTTTATATTTTAAATAATTATAAAACTGAATTACAATACTTCATTTAAACATACGAATGAATGAATGTTAAGCAAAAAAACATGTTTAAATGAAACCAAAATTAAATTTAATTAAAAAACCCTCAATTATTTGAATTAAAATTTAATTAAATCCATTTTTTTTTGTACTTTTACTTCACTCTTTTTGTCAATTTTAATGCAATTTATAAAAACGTTTTCCTAAAAAATGTTTTCATTTAAAATTTTTTTAATTTAATTTAGTTTGTGTGAAAAATAGAAACACCATTACTAAAACAATTTACAAATATAATAACAAAACTACTAATAATCATCTGAATTTACAAAGAAAAGCTCGCTACTGGCAGTTGATTCTCTCCACACTACATTATAAAATCACTATCAAGGCAAACAAACAATTTGTTGTTGACTTTGGTTTTAATTGATTCAATTACAGTTCTTTTTTTCTTGTTAATTAATTTTAATTAAAATTTTAAATTTGAAAATAAGGAATTTAGTTACATATACAATTTGCAATGATGAAAGCAGAGAAAGAAATTTTAAAGCCATGTAAAACTCGTCTAAAAATTTTAGATAAAAAGTTCTCAAAAGTTTTATGTTACCAAATTCGTTTGCTTTGGGTTCATCTTGAAAATTTTTAAACCAATATAAAGTCAAGAGTTTAAAAATTTTTCTCATTACAAATTAATTTTTATTTGCACCGAAAAAATCACTAGACTAACTTGTAAATTTATGCTTTGTGTCTTGTCAATCTTAATTTAAATTTTTATTTAAATACATTTTTGTCATTTAAAAGGGTTTCATGCGAGTACAATTAATGGCAAATTTTGGGGTAAAAACAAAAACATGTTAAGCAAAAAGAACAACAATTCAACAAGTTTAATTTGTGGTGCATGAGATTAAAATCCCTTTTCAATCTGGGATTTCTATGTTAAATAGCAAACACAACACGAATTATTTGTTTTTTTTTTTTTTTTTGGAATATAAAAAATCTCCCCAAACGTCATCAAGAGTGTCCTTCACTCAACAATGTCATATGTGCCAGTTATTTATTTATTCATGCTACTCACATGTGCAAAAGCCTGCACGAGTATTTATACCCAACATACTCTAAGATTCACAAGATCTTCAGTGAGAGCTCACTTACTTTACTGAGTTCAACTTGAAGCTTTAAAGGGACCGGTAGTGCGATTCAGTAACTTTTAAGGGTTCCACAGGGCGTTATTTTTGACTACATATTTTTCTGTTTTGCACTAACGAATATTCTTGGTGAGCTTTAGGAGTTAAAAATTCCCCACAAATATGAATGGACAACAATTAAAAAGGCTTTAAATATCATGTAAAACAACCAAAAATGGCTTATTTATTATATTTTAAAAGTCATTTAAAAGTCATTCACACAAAAATCTTTTTTATAATTAACCACACAGCTGACAGTTAACAATTTTACTAAATCACAAGCTCTTTCATTTTTAACCAATAATTTTTCTTAAAATTTGAATAGTTAAAGGCACTACTGTTCAACTACATTCTAAGCCCAATTCTTTATAGTTTCTGAAACAACGGAACCTGCATTGGTTGAATTCAACATTTTCTATGCAAAACTGTTACCTAAATTTTTATTAAAATTTAATTGACATTTTAAGCAAACATTTATTTCACAATGTTTCATTAACTTTATATGTACAATTAGAAATTTTGTTAAACTTACAAGCATATGTTTGCTGGGCTATGTATTTCTTTTACATTAAAACCACATACATACACGTGAGGTCAATTTTTAGTTTGCTTTGCCAGAGCTACACAATCAAATTTTGCATATTTAAGTTTACATAAGCTAGAAAAATTGTATACATGCTCATGTCACATTTACAGTGTAAACAACAATATATTTCACAAAACCAAATAATAATTGTGTTACTTATTCTAACCAAACTGCAAAAAATATAAAAAAAAAAAAAAATCCAGAAATCTATTTGTATAAGATTTCTGTTTTCTTAGTGCTATTACTTACAAGGCATTTAAAACACATAACTGCGCACACATTACATATATGTGTGATTTCTTTCTTTATAGGAGTGTGCATAGCAACACAAAAATTACAGTATGCTTTCGTTAAGTCATTTTGTATGGTTGCGATATCAACTGCTATGGCGATATCATATGAATTTCAATATTTTGCTGGACATAATGTGCCCAGTCACGTTAAGTGTGTGTAGGTCGAAAAATCTGAAAATCTAAAAACCAGTGCTATTCTCGTAATCAGCAAATGTTAATTAATTGAAAACTAATATAAACACTCTATAAAATGTTATAAAGCTGACATTTGTTATAATTAATATACAGGGCTTATACAACGTTCTTAAAAATTGAGCGTTAACAGAAACAGCATTAAAAGAGGTGCTATTTACAATAAAATATGGGGTTATGTTCTTAACTAAGACACTTCTGACTATTGTTCAACATTCTCAATGGCCCTAATAACATTAATTTTCATCTCCAATGCCAAGCTTTATCTAGGTTGCTTACACACAGAAATAAAATTTGTTTCCAGTCAAAAATTCATTTGTGATAATCAAATTTTTTAGTCGTAACAAGTACAATTCGAAAATATTTCGAGCTGTAACACCGAATTTTTATTGTCAAGATTAAAAATTTAGATTATCACAACTGAATTTTTTTAATGGAAACAAATTTAATTCTCACAACTGAAGTTATTTTCTGTGTGTAGCAACATGTGTCTATGCTTCAGTTGATTTTTTATTTAATGAATTTTATTTATTTAATTACAATTAATTTAATAAAAAATTTCACCACAATTTAAAATTATTTTTGATATTTTTTTCTTCTCAAAGGCAAGGATTCCAAGAACTGTTAATTAAGTTTTATCAATTTCCACATGAAATTAGAATAATGAAACCTTAAAAAAATATTAAAGCTAAAATAATTTTTAAAAAAAATTTTAAAGAACGAAACAGCTAAAAGAGTTAACGCTAAACGAGGTCTAATAAATTTTTTTTAGACCTTCAAAAATGGTATTTTTTTTTTTTTTTTTTTTTTTTAGCTCTTAAGGTGGAAGGACATACCACACTTCAAGCGTTTCAGCGCGTTTTAAGCTTCTAACTAATAAATGAAATAATATATTTTTATGAAACAGACTACGCAATGAAATGTATAAGGTCTGTGCCCCAAAAAGTTAAGCAACTTTTAACTTTTTCACGTGTTGCAGGCATTCTGACAATTAAACTACTTTATGATGTTTGAAAAATAAATTACGTGTCATAAGTAAGTCAAGAAAAAGTAATAAAAGCAATTAAAAAACAAAATTTTTTATACAAAATTCAGCCTTGAATACAAAAAAAAAAAAAAAACACGTCAACATCATTACGTTGAACTTGTCATCATGAAAAGCGTTGAAGCGTGAAGCGTGGTATGTATTTCCACCTTTAATTTAAATAAAACAATTTATTTTTAGAAATAATTTTTGGAAAGTGTTTGGAATTTTACTTTTTTATAAGAATTAAAAATTTCAAATAAACTTTATTATTTAAAAATAACGTAGACTTAAAAGTAAAATTTATGCGAAAAATTTCGGTAACGTTTACTTTAAAGTCTACTTTAATTTTTTTGATAACGAAAATCAGAGACAAATAAGATTTGGGTACTTATTGTAATTTTCTTATAGAAAGATTCAATAATAATAAATAATAATAATAATAATAAAAAATAAATAAAAAAAATTAAAAATGTATTCCCAGAAAGAATTACTCCGTGATAAATCTCCTAATCACGACAACGAATGGTGTCTAAATGACGCCATATGGTATCGAAATGATAGCATATGACTGTTGAAATCATAACATGCGTTTTCAATTTGACAACACTTGTTAAAAAATTTTAAATTTGACAACGTTTGATAACAATTTGAGAACGTATGTTATCAAAAAAGTAAAATCGTACGTTTTTTTCTAAGCTGACACCGAACGGTTGTCGATTTGTACACTCTTGTTGTCAATAAAATAGACAATAGGATGGTGTCAAAATGACCACGTACATTGTTGATATTGCAATGCAATTTTTGACTCAATGCTAAGCCATTTTTACCGCCCGCTGCTTTAGATACAGAATCACCTATCATTTTCGTCAAATGTTTCCTGAGATAATCTCTTTTAGTATTTTAATTATAAAAAAATTATTATTTTTAATGAAATATTTGTCATGTTTGTAATAAATTAAATTTTTTTTAAGTGTTTGCAGCAGATACTTTCATAGATTTAAAGTTCTATTTATTGGCAGATAATGGAAAAGAAAAGAGACGAAAAACTGAAAAAAAACCACAACAAAAACTTAATTTTCCTTTTCTATCGATTAAAGTTGGTATTAATGGTGCTGTTGTAGAATTTTGTTTTTCTTTCATGTTATCACAATTGATGCAAAACAAACCCAAACGTATTTGCATATATCGACTCATGTACACCGACTTAATGACTTTACGCACAGCGTCGTATGCAAATATCAAAACATACACATCGTTTTCTACATAAAGGAATTTACATTTTGTCTGCTTGTTTCAAATTCTTAATTACGCATACACATTCTTTTATTCTTGTAAACCTTAAAATATTTTCAAACATTTCTGAATATCACCTTCAAATTGATTATTAAGAAAGGGCAGGTGAAAAAGAAGGATTTGCTTATATAGAAGAAGGAAATTAAACCAAATTGAAAAAAAAAATTAGTATTGGTTTCCCTTAACTATTAATTGTAAAAATTGTCAAGCAAAATGTGTGGTTTTCTCGTTTTTGCACTCATTCTTTAATTGATACTAAAACACCTGCACTTATTTACTTGCTTACTTGATGGCATTACAAGTTTTAAAACTCTTTTTCTGTTTACAGAAAAGTATTTTTGCAAATAAGATAAAGGGTAAGCCAGTTTAAGGTTATAAAATTAAATTGACAATTATAATTATTTATTATTAAATATTTGCGGATGAGAACTTGAAAAATACTTTGACAAGAGGAAGACAGACAATCATGAATCGGTGGTGTGAATTGCTTAAAATCTTAGAAAAGGTTTTTAATTTTGAATACCGTGTATCATAAGGAACTACGAAAATAGTTGCTTGTGCTTAACAGTTTTTATATTTTACAAAAATGAAATTGAATTTCAATTAATTTCACTTTAATTTATCACTTAACCAACTTTACTTTTCAACTTAAAATTGTTGCACCTTGTAAATATTTCTCTTTTAAATAGTTGGTTGACCCAAAAAGTTTCTCAAAAATTTTTTTTTTTTTTTTTTGTATTCAAGCAATTATTTTCAATGACTTCAAATTCTTTTATTTCTTTAAAATATGTATGCAAATACGAATGAAAAGTTCAATTCATTTGTTACTGAATTTTCTTTAAAATTAATAAATTTTATCCAAAAATATAAACGTAAATTAAATTTAAAGTAAATAGAAAAAAGAAACCAAAATGCTGTTTTCGGTATAAAATACTATTAGCTTTGGAATAAAATCTAGAGATTAAAAACTTTTAATGAACATTATACTTTTTCACAACAGAAAACTATACACCTCTTATCAGCAAAAAAAAAAAAAAAAATTAGCGTAGACTTTAAAGTAAACTCCTGAGAAACTTTTCATATAATTTAATATAAAGTCTACGTATATTTTTTTCTGCATAAAAGGGTAAAAATATACAATAAGGATAAACGTTTGTTTTTGAAAATGAAAGTGTAGTATAACGCTCGAGTTTGAGAACTTTTTTTAAATTTTGGATTTCCTTTTTAATCCTACAATACACAGTTTATGATTTTGTTTGGCTCACAGGTGTAATATCGTCTAAATGACTGTGATGGCTTTGGGGGTTTCATATTTATAAGCAACTTTTTTACGACATACTCGTACATAAGTTGGCAGCCAACATTGACTTGTCATACATATTTTATTTTGTTAACTTGCTGGCTTAAAGTTTTAACTTTAAATAATCCTTTGGCAAACAACTCAAATTCGATCATGTACAAAAATATATAAATATTTTTTTTTACAATTTAAAGTTTAAGAAAAAATAATATTCGAAAATTTCTAATTTATACATAAAACCTTTTCAAAAAATATAATTAATTGTAATAATGATGAGATTGATGTTTAAAATTCAAAATTAAATGAACTAAAAAAAAAACTTTGGCCCATAATCATAGTAAAAGAATAAAGTCGGATCTTTTTAAAAAGAACCTAAAAATTAAAAGCAGTTACTAAAAATTTTAGTACTATAGACAAAACAAAAGTAGGTTTTAAGTTGAATCAACTTTAACAGCATTTGTAAACAATATGCAGCAAAATATTAAAAAAAGTGACATTAAAAATAAAAAAAAACTGAAAACTAAAATATTTAAAAATTTTTTTTATATCCTCGAGAATTTCAAAATCTCTGTAGAAGTTTTGCAATGCAAACATTTTTTAATTTGCTTCATAAAAAATTTTTTTATAATTTATTTGTAGTTTTTACTTAATTTAATTTTTATTTATGACAGGATATTTTTTTTTGTTTTGTTTGTTTGATTTTCTGTTTCTAAATTATTTGAAAACGACTTTTTCGCTAAAAATACATTTCAACTCTATAGTAGACCTAAAGTACGTATTAAAGAAAAATATACTTAAGTACTTTTAAAGTATACTTTTTTCTGACTATGATTATAGGCCTTTGTGTTTAAAATATAAATTATTTAATTAAGAAAAAAAAAGCTTTCAGTAAATGTACTGAATCTTGACTCAAAACTTACTCTTTTAATACCTTACGGTTTTTAGTCTGTCTTTGCTATCAAATTGAAAATTTTTCACAATTTTAAGAATTTTTTGTTTACATAAAGCATAATGGTAGCCCTTATTATTTAGCATGTTGCCTTAAGATCACTCATAGAATTATGTCAGTGATTTTATAATAACAATTTAGTTATGCAAATAAAAATTTTAGGCCCATTTACTCAATTAAGGACTATGACTTTGCCAATGACTTGGATGTGATCCCTAGCCTACTAAGATTTTATTTAAATTATGCTAATTATACAATACTTGTTATTCCTTTATTTACTGAAGACTACAAAATAATTTAAATTGATTCTAAATTCTTGATTCAATTGCTAATTTAATTTAAATTGTACAAAAGAAGGTTAGAAATATGGAATCGGTGAATGATGTCAAATTAATAAAAATAATAACAATGAAGAAAAGAGAAGACTAAAAAGCAGAATAGTAACAAACACACTTTTATATAAAATAATACATGGCGGCAGTTAAAATGGTGTCACAATGACGGGCTAACATTAATAAATATTTTTAACAATTAATTAATTAATAGTCCTCTTCAACTTTGGCTTTTCAGCCTTTTTCTCGCATTTAGCCTCTAGCTTTTATCCTAGCCTTTTTTCTTTTTCAAAATAGCCTTTTTTGGAAAAATTTAAAACAAATTCTATATAAACAAAGTAATATTTTCGATAAAACTTTGATATGAAAATTAATAAATTTTTCGAACGAAGGTAATTTCATAAGTAAAGAAAAGTGTTTGGCTTCTAACTTGTAAAATAAAAATTTTCTTAATTCCTAATTGATTAATTAATTGTTCCATTTAGTAGTTAGTTATCTAAAACTAAGGCTTAGTAATGCTAAGGTTAATCACTTTTGATTAAGATAAAGCAAGCGCAAGATCGGAATAGAAATTATCACTTCAAGGAATTTTAATATTATTTTTTAACATTGAAGTTGAAAACTAATTGCATTCGCTTAGAAGTATTTCAAGTCATGTGGAAAACGACATTGTTTTCTTTAGTTTTTTTTTTTTTTTTGGGGGGCTTTTGTATAAAAATTTTATTTAAGATTTTTAATATAATAAAGAATTAAGAAAATTTGGAATTTTAAGCTGTAGCTTTTTAACATTTTGCTAGCTCTTTTCTAGCATATTTTTTCTTATTTTTTTTTTTTCTAGCTCTTAGCCACGCTGGTCCTGTTCTCTAATAAAAATGTTTTTTTTTTTTTTTTTTTTTTTTTTTTTTTTTTTTTTTATGAGACAAAAAAAATTATATTTGCTGATGCCCTTTAAAAGTATTAAATAGTAAACAAAATAATTATCTAAAAGATGTATTTCTCTTTCCTATTTTTGTATGTAAACCAAAATCTACACCTCCTTAGATGGGTAATTAAAAACTAAATGAACAATTTTCGTTTCACATCTCAGCTTTACTTTGTTTTATAATTGCTGAAGTATAACAAAAACCATATCCGTGCCAAAGTTTAATTTGTGTTTTTCGTTTGCATATACAATTTGCCACAAAAACCATCATAAGAACCAACAAGTTTTCAAGAGTTGCATTGTCGTATAAAAGCATCTACAAACAAACACACATACATACGCTTTGAGCGTATCATCACTTTTGATCTTTTATACGCATACGAACGAATTACGCATTAGACATAAATCAATCAAATTCTATTTCCAGTTTTAGTTATTCAACTATTTCTGCTATTTTGCATTTCTGTATGTGCTTATGTTTATGGTACTCATTATTGTGAAAGGTCTAGAAGTATACCCAGCAGTAAAAAATCAAAAGGACTTTTCAAACAAGGCCTTCTTAATAACTTATTTTTTAACATTTGTTAACTTATTTTAGTTTGATTTGCTTGTGAGGGCTTTTTAGAATAATACTTTTTTTAAATTAAATTTGCTTGCTGAAAAATAAAATTTTAAGTTGCTGTACTATGGGGAAAAAATGAATAAAGGGCATGTGACAAGAATGTTTTATTGTGTCTATAGAAGGCTTTCTAAAAGGCCTGTTAACTGCTGCTGGGTTTCATTTATATGCTTGTGAGTATGAGTCTGTTTCTTTGTGCTTGTTGGGGTGCGTATACTATGTGTCTCTATTAAATTTAAGTGTACGAGTATGTATTTGCTGTTTGAAAACAAAAACATTTTGTTAAGTTTTCTCTGTACATGCTTTTGCCATTCTTTCACTCATTCAATTGTTATTGTGTCATGTCAATTGAATTTAAATTTGATTCTGTTTCTAGTTTCTATGGCATTTGAATACACTAAATCTCAATAGTTTTAAGGAAAACATTTTTTTTTTGTCTTGAGAAATATTTTAACTTTTGACAAATTCCTTTTTTGTTTTCGTTCACTCTTACTCATTCTTTCACTCACCCCCAGTCTTCTGCATTCATTGAAAAGTCTTAACTTTAAACAAAATAAACACACATAGTGCAAGTATTTTAAATAAACATGTTGAAACCTAAAGTTCTAAAATCAGATTAGTTTGAAGTAAATGTTATTTGAGAGATAGTATTTGTAATCAAGCATTATTTAAAAGTCACACAAATAAAGCTTATCTGTTGAGTGTTTAGAATAATTTGGAGTGGATTTTTATGTACATCAATAATATAAGAAATTTAACAAAAAAACTCTGGCTTAATCACGACTCACGATATCGAATAAAAGTTATTGAAATTTTATAATAATTTTCTTATAGGAAGGACCATAGTTGTCAATGTTCATTAATAATTTAGCCTTAGAATTAAATTCTAATGAATAAATTTTGATAGAAGTTGCTCAATATCAAGAGCGAGATTTGGAATCTCGAATACCATCTTGAAATCGCATGTAAATAGTATAAAATTACCCGTACACACAGAAAACAACTTCACTAAACTTTGTTTCCAATCAAAAATTCAATAGAATTTAGGTATTACAGCTCAAATTTTTAAAACAGAACTAATCTTTGGCCTGTATTATTAAATTCTAGAACAAAATTTCTAATTCAAGTGGCTTCTGTGCGTTTTCTGTTGGCTTTGCAAGAAAAGGTATACTAACGATTTTAACATTTCTATTCATATAAAGAGAAAAACTTTTGTGTAGTGAGCTGCAATTTCATGAAAAAATGCTTAAGTTATTGTTCGTTTTTCTTTTCATAAGAATAGCCGTATAAAAATTTTTTAGTGGGCCAGATATCAGCTGTTTATCGTCTGAAAAAGAAGCCTGACTCTATTAATTTATTTAATTAAAAATAAAAATAAAAATTAAATTAAATTTTTTCAACAATTTTAAAATAAATCCAATTTAAAAATGTCAATTTCATAAACGTTTCTTACGCATACACCGCATACGTTGTCTCTTAACAATTTTTCCTTTCTTTATATTTAACCATCATTATCACCAAACCAACATCATCGCCTTCATTATTATTTTGAGCAACATCATCATATTCACACTAAATACCTGCCATAGTCACCGTTACTAGGTAAGCTATGGCTTTTCAAAAATTCCACATAAAAATAAATATGCAAAACTGGATAACACAAAGATAGAAGCAACACATTTACATACACACACACACACACACACCCACACTCACACTAACAAAGGATGGTTAAATTTTCCTACATTTAAACATTAGTGCAAGTCAAATCCGTGTAAGTCAGTTCTAACTGACATGTTGGTAAATGCGAAAGTGAGTGACTGAGTGATGCTGTTGTGACTTCAGCAACACATACATACGAGCAGTGTTTTTCGTTTTTGTTTTGCACATTTTAATTGAATTTTAATTAATTTTTGTTAGCGTATGTCATACGTTTATTTTAAAGTAAATAAAGCCAGGGAAACAAGGGTTGAAAACAAAATATTTTTTTTTTTTGTTTCATTTTACCCACCTTGGCTTCTGTGTTGCCAAGGAAATTAAAGAAAACGAACAAAAATAAATTTTTTTTTCATTTTTGATGTGATTCTAGTTGCTTTTTTTAGATATTGAGGTTTTTACATTTTTCCATATGTTTGCGTGGTCGTAAGTACGTTGAAATAAAATTGTTTTTTTTTTTAATTTTTTTAATTTGTCTAAATTTAAAAAGAAGTTAAATCAAAAATAATCTTATGTAAATTTATAAAAATTTAATAATGAGTGAATTCGTCAGAGATTGTTAAATACAAATTCGTATGTTATTTAGTGAAGCTTGTAGTCCAGCAGGCATCACAGAAAACTTAATTCAAATCTTCACCATAAACTGCGTTTGCAATTTCAGCTATTCTAAAATACAAAATAATTATTATTAAATCAACCGTATTCTTCGTTTCGCTTACTAAAGCAATTCGTTCTTTTAGTTAAACATTTGCTATACCATTGAATAATAAAATTTTTTATGTTAGAGGTAGGCGTACAAGTGGGCATGGTCGCTTCAAAAATATCTAATGCGTGAAAAATTTCCGAGAAATCTGTTAGAAAATAAAATTTTAATTATTAAGAGACAAATGTAAGCTGTTTTACTCAAAAATGTAAGTGTAAAAGTGGGCGTGGTTGGACCACCAGTAGCTTATGTTTTATTGTGATGTACTAACTATAATTTTGTAAAGATTGATTAGAATTAATTCATTTTAGCATGAAAAATAATAAGTATCCATACATTTATCTTTACATAAGCCCTTTTACATTTGGCAAGTGTTTTGCACAATTAGCTTTTTAATATTGTAATATTTGCTTTTAATCTTGCCTAACCGTTCACATTACAAAAATTTAATTTTAGTTTTTTTTTTGCTTGTGCTTAGAATTAAAATTTTCACTCACTCACTCACAAAACCTTACAAAACACAATAAATCAAAAACATAAACAATTCCTGAAACACACACACACTGCAACAGTGAAAGAGCAAAACGAGTTGCAAGTGTGCTGAAGAAGTAAAAGTTCTTTTAATCTCTTGCCGATTATTCAGAAGCACAAGAGTTGAGCAAGAGACTTGCTCAGGTCCATTGCAAAGTGTAGGATTAGTGAGGACCAGATAAAAGATCTAGTATTTTATTTTTTATTATTGTCTTTTGATATAACGAACTTCGGTACAACGCAAAACTCACTATCAGGCATGTTCTGAAAATCACATTTTGTCAATGTGATTTGAAAGCACAAAAAAGGTGTTCTGTGCACATAATTTTGTGATTTCAAAACGTTCAGCTAAGGCACTTACATTTTCAAATCATTTGGTTATATTCGCAGCTATTATAGAACGAACGTTGAACTAAATTACTTAAATAAATTATTTAATATGTTCTTTGTTAATTTTGAAGAACAATTAGTTGTTTTATAAAAGAAAAACACTTAAAAATAAAAAAAAAAATAAAGACGCCTTTTTTGCTGTATAATTTCTTATTTGCTGTTTTTTTGTGCTTTGAAATAGATAAAATCACAGAGAAAAATACAAAAGCAGTGTGATTTACAGAACAGCTTAAAATCACACGTGTGATTTCAAAACCACATGTAATTTAAAATCATGTGATTTTCATAACAGACCTGTATAATTCATTTTTTGCTGAGTCCTTCCTTCCTTCATCAGATTTTATTTATGTGCAGCAAAACGTTTTTGTAGCAGTTACTGTTTTCTCTGCTTTATTTTATGCAAGAGTTCTCTTGAAAAGACTTTTCTTAAAAATTTCTGTAGAAGACTGTTTAATGGTTCAGCCAACTAAAGCCGAAGCGTAACTACAGTTGGCGCTATTAAAATAGTTTTCCATAAACTCGATTGTTATGGAGTTTCGAGTGCCTTTAAATATCTGTTTCCATAAATTTACTTAAATTTTAGCAAAATATTCAATTAAAAAAAATTTATAAAAAACGATGCTTGTTTCATTTATTATACGAAAACTAATAACCATAATTCCTGTGATATCTCAAATTTTAGCTCCATCATATAAGACAAAAATTGAAAGTCTATGACATCCCCGAATAATAATTATTGAATGGCTGATCTATACTTCAAACCGCATAAGAAAACAGTATACCGAATATTAAAAATATTTCCATTCAAATTAAAGTAGCTCGTGTGATGGTGTATTTGCTTTAAAAATACGCCACAGCCTACTGCACTCGTACCTCAACTAGTAAATATATTAATTGGTGCCATCTGCTTTTATAATTTTTAAATTTATTAAATCTTACCAAATGGTTGCTGTGGTAATTGTCTTTTCATTTTAAACCGTCTTTGTTTAAAACACTTACCCCCGGCCTTTACTTGCTTTCATGTTTTCGTACGTAATACCTTAAGCTCTTAAAAATATTCATATAATTAATTACAAGGTATCTAAACTTATTTTTAAAAGTAACGTAGAACATAAAGAATCTTTCGAATAGTTTTTTTTAAAATAATTTTTGAAGGTTTTTTATTTTTAAACTTTGAAAACATATTGCTCACACTTTTATGTCATTGGTTTCAGCAGAAGCATCCGCATGTCATATTTGAAGCACGCACCAAAGCGAATAAGGGTTGTGCCAATTCAGGCAATCTCGATTCATGGCGTCTGTCACGTCGTACAAAACATTTATCAGCTGGAATTATTGATGAAGTACTACCAAATGGTGCCGGTCGTTATAAGCGTGATGTTCGCGAGGCCACAAAATACATTGAAACTGCCATAATTGTAGATAAAGCCATGTTTGATAAACGTAATGGAAGTACAAGAGCTGAAGTGATACACGATGCCATACAAGTGGCCAATATAGCCGATTTGGTAAGTGGTTTTTTATTTTTCTTTTTTAATTAAAAAAAAATTATTAAAGAGAATGTTGTACTTCAAATGTCTGCTTTAACAAACTTTTAAA
The DNA here is from genome assembly GCA_947397855.1 of Thelaira solivaga. NCBI lineage: Eukaryota > Metazoa > Arthropoda > Insecta > Diptera > Tachinidae > Thelaira > Thelaira solivaga. The sequence continues at coordinate 60,688,647 of OX377612.1, read as the reverse complement.
TAGACAACTTTTAGGTATTTTATTTTATTTTATTTTTGTATAACCTAAAGCTTTAGCTTAAATTTTATAACAGTTTTCTTTTAATTTTTTTTTTGTCTTTAATACTTTCTTATACTCTAGTTTTGTCGACTGGCATCTTAAGTTGCAAGAAAAAAAAAAATAAAAAAAAGCTCTTTTATTTTAGTCTTCACCATAGGAGGCTTTAAATCTTTTAAATGCAAAACATAAATCTTTTTTCTTTTTGTTATTTTTTTCCTGTTTCTAAAAACTAAAACGTACTTACATTACCGACTTACAATTGCATTCATATACATACATCCAGATGTACATATGTATGCTCACACATACACAATTTTACTCTACCACAATCTTTAATAAGAACAAGACAAAACTATTGATTAAGAGAAAGAGTAATTTCCAAATTATAATACAAAAAAATTTAATTTTTTAAGAATACACCAAACTTTTTCAAGGCAATCAGCAGCCGACTACTGGCAAAACACAATTTATTAATAATCGGCACTCCATGACGACAGCAGGAAAGGATATAATTTTTTTGTGTTTAAAAGTAAAAAAAATTTATTATTTTTCAGTAATTTTTATTTATCAATGAAAATATTTCAACTCTTTTTTTTTCATATAAAGCATTATTCAAGTAATAAGCTTCAAGTAATAAGCTTCTCAACCCATTCAAAGTTAGTCTTTTTCGTAAGAAAACAAACACTTCTGCACATGTTGCAGAGATGTCCTCTTGGATAAAATGAAATTATGAATAAATTACTTACTTCAGTAAGATGAACTCATTTGAAATAGAGAGTTGGGTAAATTATTTAAACAAAAATCGTTTTTTAAAAAATTAAATCTCTCTATTGTTTCTATTTATTTGAGTTTTTAAAACAAAAATGACGACTACTGGCATATGCCGGAACTATTAGCGTTTATCTTATATTCGCAATAAAAAAGACACTGATGGGGCTCGTATCTAACTTTATCACTTGGTTAAAATAATTAGATTTATAGAAAGCTTTTGATAAGCTAAACAAAAAATTATTTTAACAAAAATAGCACAAGTCTAAAAATTCAAGTAAATTTTTGCTCCAAAACAACTACAAATTAATTCTAAGGTGCGTATTTTGAAGCGTTAATTTCAAATCTGTTTTTTGTTTTTTAAATTGACTCTGGTTATGAGCCATTATCTCTTAAATAGTGCTTAGTGCATGAAACACACTCAACACAGCAGACTACCGACTACAATATGTCAAAAATAGAATACATGTATTTATATGTAAATGATTATTTTAACGACAACACGACTACACGATGCTGTTGTCGTCCATTTAAATCTATTTTTATATTTGAATACGGCAATAAACGGGATAATGATAATAATATCATTAGATATGTAAAATAAATTAGTGCTTAAACGTATTTTATTCTGAAGACATAAATTTTATTCTGAAGAAAGAAAAGAAAAAAACAAAATACAATATTAACTTTAGTAATATTATTATTTTTATTCATTTTAGGAATGTCGCAGCTGCGTTCAAAAAATTAAATTATATTGCTGCATGCCGCACTCTTTTTCGTGTCGTCGTGTAGGCTGCTGTCTCGAATGTGTTTAATGCTTAGTAGTTTAACAAATATCGAAAAAAATTGTGACAAAAAATATCTTTTCTATCCAAAATTAAAAACTTTGGCTGGTATTCAAAGAGACTAATAAGACTGATAAATTTTTTATACAAATTTGTCACAATATAGATTTCAATTCCACTTTAATTTTCTTTGAATACAAGCATTTTTATTTAATTAAAATGGCTATTTTATTAAGCGATTTTTTGGTTTCTTATTTTAAATCATGTTCTTACTATCATTCAAATTAATCTTAAAAACCAGTAAACGACTGTTAATACAAATCAATGTCTATGAGTATAATTTCTTTCAAGTTTTGTTCAGTTTCCTTGGGATAGCATATATAAGTGGATTCCTTGTGAATTGCTTTTATTGCAAATAATTTTTTTATTTCTTGTTTTGTTCACTTTTTTTACTTTATTCTGTTCACATACTTTTTGTGATTTAATAAGAAAACAAAAGTATTTTTATTTGTTTTTTTTTTTATAAAATTTAATTTATCAAGCAGAATTTAGCAAATTTTTAATAAATAAATTAAAAAGTGATGGTACCTATAAAAACTGCAATGAAAACCTGTTGACACATTGACCACAAGAACGAGACATTCATAAATTTCCTTAGTAAAAGAAAAACATATATTTTGCTTTTAAAATCATATAAAATTTCAGAAATTCAACAAAATATTAATCTTTATTTGTGCTTAATTCCAGAAATTGTGTTGGTTTTAAAATTTATTCTTTTACTCATGATATTCTCATGTGTTATTTATTCAGTACAATAAGTACTGAAAGGGAGAGCATACCTATATGGACCATTTCACAAATAAAGATTAATATTTTGTTAAACTTTTAAATTCCAAATAGAAATTATTACATATACAAATAGAAAAACCCTATGTTTTTCTTATTATTTTCTATAATTTTTTGTTTTGTTTTTCATATACTCTTTAATTACATTCAGTAATACCCACCTGGCATTCAAATGTAAAAGAGAAGAGAAGAATAAAAATAGAATATATAGTTTTCAATATTAAAATGTTGGTTGGGAAATTTATTTATTTATTCAGTTCAATGCTTACTGAGTTTTTTGTTTGAATATTTGAATCTTTTTGTAACTATTGATTAATAATTCTTATTTAGTCAATTGCTTTTACAATATAAAGGTTCTAATGTTTGCAAGAAACGTTGGGAGTAACCTACTGAGGATTCAGAGTAGCGTCTGATGAAATGGTCCATATAGGTATGCTCTCCCCTTCAGTACTTATTGTACTGAATAAATAACTCATGAGAATATCATGAGTAAAAGAATAAATTTTAAAACCAACACAATTTCTGGAATTAAGCACAAATAAAGATTAATATTTTGTTAAACTTTTAAATTCCAAATAGAAATTATTACATTTCAGAAATTCTTTATTTTACAAGCCCTGAACACTAAAAACTGTTTAACACAAAAACGTGGTGCGTGAATTACACAAAATTATTATTTTAATTTGTAAAACTTAAAAAATTTAATAAATTCTACTTTATTGCACATTCAATTTCTACTGATAGCCTGTACAAAATGTTAGGTGAAATTTCTCATAACAATTTTCAATTCAAAAGGAATGCAAGTTTCACGGAAACTAAAATTTCGCTTTTATTCACAATAAGGAAGAATTTAAGTAAATGGTGTAGTTTTCTCCAGTTTTATTTCTTTATACCCTAGAAAAAAAAACAAAAAAAAAAAGGAATTTTTATTTTACCAATAAAGCAACAATATAAATTTAGTAAATTTTTAAAACTTTTTTAAATGAGAAAAAAAATATTTCATTGCATTCAGAGAGTATGTACTCTGGTTGCTTTAGTGTGTACTTATCGAGAGCTGACTGTTTATAAATTTATACTAGAAATAAAAATAAAAAACTTGTTTTGCACGTTTCTTTTCCAATTTTTTTTTATTTTTTTTTATTTTAAACTAAAAATATGTACATCTTCTGGCACATATTTACAAATATATATTTTGCATTTGCACACTTTGTATATTGTTTGGTATAGTTGGGAAGCACTTCCGGGTTTTCATTTTTTTTATTTTTACTTTCCCTATGGTTAAATTGAATGTTGCTGCCTATAACTAAAGCAATCCTTGCTCTCAAGTACAAAAATAATAAAAATAAAAATAACAAATGCATGCGCATAGAAACACAAATTCTAGAAAATTTCAAACATACACAAAAAGGATTTTTTTTTAAGAAATAAATTTATTAAAAAGGGAAAACTATAACATGTAGGATTTTGTTGAAAAAAAAAACTTAAAATATTTGTTTGTTTCTTTTTTTTTCTTTAATTTTTATTGAGGTTCTTCTCAAACTAAGCCAATTATGAGTATGCGTTTCTTACCCTTTTAATATAATTTATTTTTTTAGATTTTTGCAAACCACAAGCCTTAAAGTTAGCCCTTTTAACATATTTAACCAATAATATCTTTTTTTTTTTTGGTTCTTAGTTAAGTCTATTAAAAAAGCTTGTTACTTTAATAGACTTACCTTTTTTAACATTATGTTTTATATACAAATTAATTTTTGTAACACACAAACTCTTATTATTTTTTTTAATAAAACACAACAAAGGAAATAAATCCCCTGTTACCCTTCTCATTCTCATTTAAGTTTTAAATTCTTAGGAGACCTTTTGGCTCTCAAAAAAAAAAAATTAAAGTTCACATTGAATAAAGTAGCTGACTTCTTATGGCTGTAACAGACCACAATTTCTATTGTGATACCCGAATTTTTTGCTAATAAAATTTAGACGGTTGCATGTACTATCATAGAATTTGAGTAGATCAACTGAAATATTACAATCAGGTCTCCAAAAGTTTGATTCCTGCCTAGATGCTAAGAGCAATTGGTCAAAGTCACTCGTGCTCGTTAAAAAATTTAATCTTAAAATTAATTTCTAATATTAAATATTAAATAATAATATATTTTTTACCAAGCCAAATTGTAAAAAACATACAAAAGTAATAATAAAATTAAAAAAAAGAAATAAGTAAAACCACTTGATATAAACCATAAGGCAAAAGCACTGCCTTCAATATCGCATGAAATCTATCGTAATTTTAGTGTTTTTATATAAAAAAAATAAGAAAATTTTGATACATTTTGCTCGATATTGAATGCGTTACCGTATAACCTTTAGATGTGTTTTTCATAGAGAAAAAACATACCTTTGACTTTATTTCTTTGCCTTTGTTGAAATTAATTATCTTAAATACCTATTACATTCATAAGCCAATGGCTTATAAACGTTTTTAAATTAAAAAGCGCCTACACTTATATAATTTATTGCAGCTTATGTAGTTTTAATAAATTTTTTTCAAGGTTTTATCCTGTAGCTAATAATTATTATTTGAATGCCTTAAGTTTGTTTTTTTTTTTTTTTGTTACTCAATTTTCTTATGCAAATATGTATTTGTATAGAAATAAATATTTTAGTCACCCCTTTCTTATAACAACACTAGGGGAAGTGTAGGGAAACATTTTTAAATTATTAGTGCACATGTAAAAAAAACATCAGTTTCTTAAAGAACAATTTTATAAATAACTTTTAATTTTAAGTTGTTTTTTGCTATTTTTATACCCTTCACAAAAAGTGAAAAAATTTTTCATTTAGTATGTAATGACCATTCAGAAATACTTTCACAAGATGATGAGCAACATTATTCTGGTATTCCTTTTTTTAAGTTAATTTATTTTTTATAAAATAAATAAAAAAAATTTTATATTTAATATGACCTCAAGCTTAATAAACTAAGTGTTTCAGTTACATAATTTTTTGAAGTGAGTGAAGATATATATGGTTAGTTAAATATGTTTTCACATAATTTGTTATATATTTTAGTATTTGTAAATATCTTTTTAGTATTTATGACATACATCGATACAAATGTGCACAAATACGTTGAATTCTCTAAGATATTGCAAGCGAACCATAGAATATTACGGGTTGGTACGCATATTATTTTAAACAAGAGTCGTCTACACTTGTAATCTATCGCCCAAGTACTCAGAAAAATCTTTGAATTATTTTTTAAAAATTTTTTGAAATTGCCTTCCACCATAGTAATTTTCTTCTGAGGGATTTTTACCATTCCCCACTTTACCAAAGTATCATTCAAAATTTTGTCTAAAAAAATTTCCAAAATCAAGAAAGAAATTTAATCTAAAGGTTTTAAACTTTTCGGAAGTGTTTTACCATTTCCTAAAAAATTCGTAGTTTTTATTTTATGACTTAAAACGAAAACTGCCAAAATCCTTGAGAACAACATTACTGGGGTGTATGGAAATTTAAAAAAAAAAATTTAAAAATAGTCCAAAGTAGCTTCTGAGATTACAAATCTAGACAGTCTCCTCTTTAAAATGTTAAAAGTCTCATCTCACAATCTTTAATGGTTTTGCTAAAATCACTTAGTACAACAGCACTAGGGTGTACAATAATTTCAAAATAATCCAAAGTAACTTCCAAACAAACCATAGAAGATTACGGGAAGGAACGTATATAATTTTAAAGGGGAGGTTGTCTAGATTTTTAATCTATTGCCCAAGTACTCAGAAAAAACTTTCCATTATTTTTAAAAAAATTGTTAAACTCCCTTCTACCTCAGTACTCTTCATCTGATTAATTTTTATCATTCCCCATTTTGGCGAGGTACCATTGCCGATTTTGCCACAGGAAATTACTAAAACCAAACTGTAATGAAATTTGTAAGTTCTATGCTTTCTGGAACTGTTTTAACATTTACGGGAAATTTCATAGTTTTTATTTTATGATGCAAAATAGAAATTGCCGAGACCCTTCAGAGCAACAGAACTGGAGTATATGAAAATTAAAAAAAAAAATTTTAAATGATACAAAGTAATATCTGAATATTTGGTGGGTAGGTTACAAATATAGATTATCTCTTCTAAACTATTAATTAAAACATTTACCTCCTTATCCAAAAAAATTAACATAGACTTTAAAGTCAACGTTATCGAAATTTTTCATATAAATTTTTCATAAGTTTTACTTTAAAGTCTACGTCAACTTTTTTCGGATAGCAGCAGTTTTTTGTATGTTTTTGATATTTTAGAAGAATGTAGAAAGTGAAAAATATTAATATTTCGCTAACACAGTGAAGGGTGTATAAGACTCGGCACAGCCGAATTTAACTTGTTTTTAAGTTAATTTATTTTTTATAATATAATTAATAAAGTGAAATGAGTAAGCACTAATGTATTGTATGTATTATTAGTTAGTTGTATTTATTAGTTAGTTTTATTTGAACTTTTTCTTTTAGATAATATGACTATTTTATTAAGCTTGAGGTTTTATTTTTAAAAAATTTATTTTTATATCGAAATTTCGCTTCAATTTGTGTAGCTTCTTTAGGATATAATTATAATTATAATAAAATAGTCATATTATTAATTTTTTTTTATAAAAACAGGTTGATTTCCGTCAAATGATTTTGAGCTTTATTTATTTCAATAATAAAATTAATTTTAAGATTTTTGTCTCCCTAAAACAATTTAAATGCTTTTAAAAAATTTTTTTTCCTAAAGTAATTTTTTTTTTTGTTTTAAAATAATTAAAAAGCTGCCATTTGTTTTTAAAAAACTGCTAAGCGTATAAGTAATACCTTTTTTTTGGCACACTGGCTCTAAAAGCTTTGCAAAAGAATAAATAAATAAGTGTGAGTTTTATTTCAATTTCAATTTTTTTTTTTTTTTTTTTTTTTTTTTTTGGAAGCTGTATGCAAATTGTGAGATCATGTTATCAAAATTTGCATACAACTCCACTATATCGTTAAAAAACAATTTAAGTTCGGCATTGTAGGAGTTTTATATACCCTTCATTGTAGTAGCCATATATTAATTTTTTTAATTTGGACATTCTGCTAGACCTTGGTAAACTAATGTAGGTAAAATTTTAATAATTCTTAAAGGTTTTTTTACTGCGAAGCTTATATACGAGCACAACTCGTACTACATAACATACCAATAAGCTGGCGTAATATGAACTTCATTAAAAAGTGTTTACTGGAAGAGTCGTTGTGGTTAGCGGCAATTTGTTTGCTATGAAGTGTTCAAAAAAAAAAAATTAATAAAAAAATAAAATGAAAAATATTTTAGAAAAAAAGCAATATTTTACAAAAAAAGGCTTTTTTTGAAGCTGAAAACTTGATTGCACTTGCATAATAAGCTATAGCATTGATTTAGCATGCCTGCTGCTGTTGTGCATAACCTGTTATAATTATATTTTATTTATTTAAATTAAGAATTGTTGCTAAATAAGATTAAATTTTTTAAAGAGCATTGGTGACTTTGACCATTGGCTCCCAAGTTCTAAGCAGGAATTGAACCTAAGACCCCGAGATTAGTACAGGCCACCCTCATTTTAAAAATCTCTACTGCTTGTGCTTCAATTTTATAACAATACATGTCTGGTGTTATAAAATAAATAATTTCTTTTTATCAATTATTATTTGAAGAAGATAATACAATTTCATTTTGTGATTTCTTCATTTAAATTAAAGCCCTACTCTCAAACAAAGTATTTTATTATATTGTTTTATTATCCCCTTTCTTTTAAATTAATTTTCCTTAGCCACTTCCGTCAGACAAATCCCAGTTATTTATAGCCTTTACAAAATTGTTTCAACACACATACTTTTGCAGTTGTGTGTATGTACAGCCTGTAGACGTCCATAAACTCATATAGAATATAAACTAAATAATAAATGCTTTGGTTTAATTTACCCTGGCCTTTTTCAACAGATCATCATGGCAACGATTCATTATAACATTTGCTTAAGAAAACTGCAAGTCATTTGGCCTAAAATGCAATTTTTATCTTGTCTCATGTTGTATAACATTGTGTTGTGTATGCTTATGCCCTGCTGGAACATAAAACGTTGCTTCTATTATTTTAAACGTATGAATCGATGCAATGAGTTGTTGTTGTAAATAAGTACAGGAATTGTATGGTGAGCTTAACCATTTATTCATTTTAAGTATCAGGCTATTAAGTCTTTCTCATGCAATCATTTTACCCTTAACTCTTTCTATAGTTTATGGTTTAAAGTTTAAACTATTTAATAAACTTGGGCAGACAGCATCTTAACATTCAGCTCTCATATTGCAACATCTTGCAACAAACTACATAATACGTAATACATGGTGTAAAATCTTTTTCTTTTTTGTATTGAAGCTCTTTTATTTTCTTTATTTTTGGGGTTTTGTTGGTTGGCCAAACTAATAAATCATGCATGTTCGTGTCAAAATGCATTTTCATCTCAAAACCAGTTTTCATTTACCTCCCTGTTTCATTTCTCTATCTATTTATGGCGATAAAATGGAATGAAATAAATGTCTACTATAATAGCAACAATTCATTTGCCTTAGTTGCTTTTCTAATCCTCAAAGAGATTTTGATCATTTTATTTTATATCAGGAGTAATTTTTCTATTTAGTTTTTATCTTCACAGACATACTATGTAATTCTTTGTATTTTAAACTTAATTTCTATTGAAATGTTGCTTTCTTTTTTTATTTATTTATTTGAAGAAATGTTCTAAGAAGAGAAATAAATTGTTTTTAAAACATTAGAAGTAATTAAGTTGTAGCAGCAGTTAAAAAAAAAATAAATTACAATAGAAACACTATTGCACACAAGTAAAACATTACAAGTAGATAAGTAAGAAGCAGCATAAGATAACTTAATTTATTTATTTTAAAGTATGTAAATTAATAAATTGTTTCTTTAGATTTTATAATTAATAGATTTTTTCTCTTTTTCTCTCTTTCATTTTGCAGTACTTTCGCACCATGAATACACGAGTATCGGTGGTGTATATTGAGACATGGGGCAAAAATCAGGCTGTCGTTGATGGCAGCAAGGATATTAGTAAAGCTATATCAAATTTCAATGATTACACATCTAGAAATCTTTTCCAAGTGGAACGTGATACAACACAACTATTAACGTAAGTACAAAAAGAAAACAAACAAATAAATAAATAAATTCACGTTACAATTACAGACATGCTAAAGTGAAGAATCGATATAAAAATAAATGTTTTTAATAAACTTTAGCTAAAAAAAAAACAAGCATTTAAATTCAAAGTAGTCATAAAAAGGATATAACGTTAAAAAAAATAACTGCCAGGCCCTTTATAGCCTATTCAACGATGTCACAAGATAACCCAAGTCAATGAAAGCAAATCACATTTGTATTGAAAACACACACAATTTACCTAAATTTCTTTTTGTTTTTAATACAAATTGGCTTTGCTTTCGCTCGTTTAGGTTTTCTTGTGACATCTCTTAACAGGCCATTATTTCGATGCGAAAGAAAAGCTTTCATTCTTGACAGAAAAATCGGCTCACTAACTATTGACTTATCGTTCGCTTGGCTTTACGTTTTTTAACGTAAGCCTTTTCAAGATACCATGTTGGCACTATAAAACTTTCATAATTAATCGCCAGTTTCAAAGAAAATGATACACTAGTTAAACTATGAAAAAAAAAGAAAGCAGGAAGAAATATATAAAACACACATATACATACAATAAAAAACAAATTGTAAACAAAATATCATGGTTTAATAAAACCAGGTGGCACTGAGACGCCAGCTGAATCCTGCATGATTGAAGCTCGTTCTGTCAAAAATTAAGAGATATCAATGTGTTAAAGAGAGATCAAAAGCGGAAAGAAATTCTTTGTTTCACTCTAGCACACTTCTTAATATCAACCACCGGAAATAATTTTTGACAGGAGGAGCCTTAAAAGCAATAATAAAATGTATAGGCTTTTTGTATTGTGGCAATTTTTGTATTTTTGAAGCTACCTGGTTTTTTTACACCATGATTAGCAGATAGAAAAAATATTGATTCCTAATTTCAGTAAATTTCCTTACGACAACAATCAAACAAGTGACTGATTTTGACAAAAAGAAAAAATATTTTTTAGTGAGCCGCAATTTCGTTTTTCTTTTCATAAGAATTGTCTTAAAAAAATGTTTCAATGAGCCATAAATTAGCTGTTGGTCGCTTGCACTATAAGCAAACCAGGCTGTTAATCTCTTTCTGATTAAGTTTGTTTAATGAAAATTATTATTATTTCAGTTAATTTTGTTACAGAAACACTTGTATTTGCATCTTTGCAATAAAATACGTTAGAATCACAAAAATGGAAGTTGGTTTTCACAAAGAAAAAGTTACAGTAACACTTGTATGTAATAAATTACATTTTGTTTCCATTTTCATTGTTTTTTTTTCCTATTTTTTCTTGTGAAAATTTTCTCGTTGCGTGAGTTAAGAAACAAAGCACAGAACTCCAAAAAACTTTTAAAACAGTTTTCAGGTGCTCTGGTTCAAAACCCTTAATCTGTTTCCCCAATTTTCTTTAATTCTTTCCATTTTAAATATTTATTCTAAAAAAAATTCTAAAGCCAATTGTGTTTAATTTAATTACAGTATAAATTAAAATTGTATGTAAAAAAAATTTAAACTTTATGTACTTGTTGTTGTGTCTTTGTTATTTATTTCTTTTGATTCTTTGACCTTTGTGATTTGTATGTATGGCTTATTCAAATTAAAAACAAAAATCATACAAATTTAAAAAAAAAATAAATAAATAAAACCTTTTAAGAAAAACAAAAAAAAAAAAAAAAAGAAATCAAACAGAAACGGGAAAAAATGGGTGCGTTCACAAGACGCAATTATTGTGCACCTATTGAGTGTTCGTCTTAAATGGAAAATAGACACTTCAAATCAAACTAGTTTTGATTTTCATCAAAGTCACACACAACTTATACATGTGACTTTCTTTAAAAAAAAAATTCACAAAAATGCCTGATTGATGCTGAAATTTGATGTGTGTATCACCCGTTTTTAAACGCATAGTTGAGCAATTTCGCTCAATTCAACAGTGGGGTAGTTGCTGCTATTTTTTTTAATCATAAAATATTTTGGCTACCTAAAGTCAACATGTTGCGTGTTTTGTCAACTAAATTTAAAACAACTTCTTCAACATCGGCCAAGAAAAAATCCATTAAAAATTTTTTATTATAAATTTTGTTTGAAGAAATTGATTGAGGTGATTTAAATTATTTTATTATTATTTATTTAGTAATTTTTTCTTCTTTTCTTTTTTTCATTTACCTTACAAGAGCAATGATACTCAATTGATCTGTCATTTGATTTACATTGTTAATAGAAATATCTATCTATCAAGTTCTTAAGGGCATTGAAAAATAAAGTGGTAGAAACTTTGTGTACGTGTGATTTTTTTTTTCTCTCTTTTACACATGGGCCAAATGAATGTCAACAAGATTATGTTTAAGTTTCTATCACACATTTCTGGGGGGTTATTATGTATCGTATTAGAATCGAAATGGCTTTCGAAAAGAGTTTTCAATTCGTAAGAAAAATCTAATATGTAGAACTTCAGAAAATCCAGCAGAGGGTATTTTTAAAAATCTTAATGTTTTTCCGAATGTTCTATAAAATAGTTTTTTTTTTTCAAATTGAAAATTCTCTTCAAAACAAATACATAATAACCCTCTTGGTAAGGTGGTAGCATACTCATCAAACCCTTTCTTAGAAGTAATGTAGCCTACAATTGTTTAGCAGTTGAGCTCAACAGTTACGTCTTATGAATGCACCCATTAAAACTTCTACCCTGGTACACAAATGCAAAATAAAGCAAAGATCAAATTAAACTACAGTAAGTAAATAAAAATGAAAGAAAACAAAGGAAAAAAGTTGCTCACTTAACGCTTAAACTCAACAACTAGTCGCTAGTGGTATATTAAAGTAATGTTTTGTGCTGGGTGTAAGCAGTTAAAGTCTTTTCGTGGTCTTTGCCCTGACAATTTCTGCTGTAGTCATTTAATGACAAATCTATTCTAATAGTATGGTTGCCAAATAGGCACTCACACTGCTCTTAATTGAGCTCTGCGCAGCCCTAGCTAAACAACAAGCTATTAAAATTTTTTTTTTATTTTATCAAGAAGACAAATACCGCTTAAGAAAATTTTTCTTCGAACACAATTTTTGAAATGTTGCATGTCTCTTTTTTCGAAAAAGATAAATGAGTTTGTTCTGTAAACTCTGAACTTGAATTGGATTAAATTTATATTTTGTTTGCACAATGTTGAATTAATTTTTCCGAAAAATTGGCATTGGTTTTATAAAAAATAAATTACCTTTGCTTTAGAATGCAAAATATTAAACAAATTTTGGACTTAAAAGTAAACTGTGAATTGGTCAAAGGAAAGTTGATTTCAGGAATACTGCATATAAAATTAATGCGCTTTATTTTCATTATGTACTTCTTACCGTAAAATCTTGGTAAATTTAGTAAAGCTGATGAAGCACTGTAGCCACTGCTACTTGTTTGCTGGGAAATTATTTAAAAATAATTAACAAAAACTCAAAAGAAATCTTTGTTTGTATAAAAAATCTTAAAAACAGTAAATTTAATTTCAAAAAATTTATAAACACAAGCCCTGCGTAAAGAAAAGAACACAAACATTTGATTATACATGTAAAATGCTGTTAAGGTATTTTTACAGTTTCATAAACATTTATTTCTAAATATGATGTTGCTGCTTATTGTTGGCGTGTATTATTTTTTTTTTCTTTAGAAAGAAGCAGTGGAAATGAATTTATTTATTTATTGTATGAAAGTTGGCAGTAGAGAAAATCTCTTTGAAGTTCACTTGTTAAATAGAACTACGAATGCCATTCATTTAAACAGATACACACAAGTCTATTTTAAAAGTACTTTTATTCTTACAGTGGAAATTAAATTAATACGAACCTTTAATTAACAAAAAAAACTTAAATAAAATAAAATATGAGAATAAATTTAAAGGAATAAATTTAAAGAATTAAGAAAAATTAAATATTTGGCCTTGCTCGCAGCTTTGCCCTATTAATTGCAAGTCTTAAAGTGCGAAGGTAGAATATAAAAAATTTAAATATATATTATTGAGATATAGAAACTGATGTTTGTATTCAAAGAAAATTAAAGTAGATTTGAAATCGATATTGTGACAAATTTGTATGAAAAATTTGTCATAATTTATTTAGTCATTTTGAGTATCAGCCTTAATCATTAAGAATCAATTTTAACTATTGTGTTGAAAAGTAGGCGTGGTCCCTACGAGAGTATTTCAGACTAATATTTACAAAATAGGTTTTTAAACGTTGAAAAAAAAAAATCAAAATTGTTGTTAGAGCTTAAACACATTTACACGTGATTCATATTAAAGCAGTAGTTCCCTAACTCCATACATCGTTTACCAGCTGAGCTAATATAAACTAGTATGTGCGACATGCACGTACTTTAATTTGTTTATCGTCCTAACTACTGACTATCTCACTAGTATATTTAATATATACTTTGATTAATGTGTTGGAATAAAAAAAATTTTAAGAGCGTTTGAAGTTTATGAAAAACTCATTTGAAATTTTCACTTCCGGTTTTGGAGTGACAATTTTTTTCTTTTTCATAATTTATTTTTTTTTATCAAAAAAAAAGAAAGATCTATGCAAATTTCTAAACTTGATGTTTTTAAAAAAAATTTTTCAAAAAGAAAATCTTTTCCAAAAAATCTAAATTTCAATCAGCATTATTTTTTTTAAAATCTATAACTTGAAAAATAAACATTATAAAAAAATGTTACGTATTTGCTTTAATACCCTCTTGTGAAATTATTTCTTAATTATCATCTTGAAATTGCGTAAAAATCATGTTAAAACAATTTTTTCTCTTTAACTCGTGTTAAATTTGTTAAAAAAACAATTTATACGACCTCTTTTTTTTTCGCTGTCCACTTCACGTGAAACCGATCCAATTTTTTCTATTCAAAACTGAAAAGAAAGTTAAGTATCGCAACTATATTTATTTATTAAATTTCAAAGTAATCCCTAAGGAAGTAAAAAGTTGTGTATTTAATCAACAAAATAGTAAAAAAAAACAATATTTTTTATCAAACTTATTCGTCATTAAAGTAAGTATCTTTTGTAGCTTTTGAAATCAGAGAGCAAATTACTGCATTCCATATCGATCGAAGATTTCGATGCCATAATTGGCCCCCCAAAACTTAAAAGAAACTGCACAATACATGTTAGAGGTTTCAGTGGGATTAAAACCCCTGGCAATAGATAAGATCTCTTTTTGACTGTGTACTATTTACTCCCCTATTTCACTTACTTACTAATTGCTATTCTTTATTTTTTTATCACTGACTGTATTTAAGTACAAGTCACATTTTTAGGGCATAAGATACTCATACTGCATACAAGCTAATGATTTCAAAATACTGTGTATGTTTGCATACAATGTAAATGAAATTGGTAACTTATGACTTTGAATCTCTTTCCTGTAAATTTTTAAATTTCGTCCTTGTTGTAGGTATAAATGATCTCTCATATTTACTGCTGGTTAAAAAACAAATATGTCGTATATTTATTGTTTATATTACTTTTTTCGTTTTCAATATGCAAATATTCATACATACAAATTTTATATTGAAATGAAAACGAATATTTTTTTTCTCCCACAAGTTGTTTAATAAGTAACTAATGCTCTGCCTTGCAGATATTTTTAAATACATTTGTAAGCATGCTTATGTGTACTCAGGAAGGCATTCGTTGTGATTAGCGTTGCCATTTTAGCCTTATTTTCTAGCATTTAGCGTTGAAATTTATGATTTAGCTTCTAGCTCTTTTTCTTAGAAATAGCCTTAAATAGAATTTTTTACTTTTTCGCAATATTTATTTTTGCGGATAAAGCGAACATTATTTTTTATCATTTAAAAAAAAAGGAAAGGGGGGGTATTCCACGGTTTTTTTTTTTTTTTTTGGTGAAAAAATTTTTTTTCGCACCATCCGCAAAAAAAAAATTCGAAGTAAAGGCAATACATGCATTGGAAATCAAGTCGATATTTCGAAAACTAAGAAAGTTATGACCAAAAAGGTAACCAGTTCTACTACTGCTTCTTGCGTCCATTTTTTAGTAGAACTGGTTACCTTTTTAGTCATAACTTGCTAAGTTTTTAATATATCGACTTGATTTCTATATCGTTGGAAAGCTAAATCCATTGGCTTTTGCGAATAGTGCGAAAAAAAAACTTTCGCCAAAAAATAATATGAACTACCCCCTTTGCTTTTTTTAAAAAAATGATAAGCATGACCTTATTTTCTTTAGTTTTTGTCATTGTATGTTCTCTTCTTGATTTTTCATAAAAATCATAATTATTATTTTGAATTTTAAGCGATAGTTTTTTAACTTTTTCCTAGCTTTGTTTTGAGAGTGATTTAGATTTTTCTAGTCTTTTTTAAAGCAAATTTAGCTTATTTTTTTCAGGTTGTGATGCTATTTTTGAGCAATTTTTGTACACATTTTTATAATAAAATTTCAAATAATTCAAAAATAAAATTGTTTTCAATTTAATTATAATTATTTCCTAACACTAAGTCTGATGTATTTCTTTCATATAACGCCAGCAGAGCAAATGTCAATTTTATTTAATCACTACATAGTATAAAGCAAAGTCGCTTCCCGCGTCTGCCTCTATGGCTGTATGTATGGTTAGATCTTTAAAACTACACAACGGATTTTGATGCAGTTTTGTTTAAAAGATAGAGTGATTCAAGAGGAAGGTTTATATGAATAATCCTGGAAGGTTTAATGTCACAAGTCCGCCCGACAGGTAGCGCTATAGTCGGTATCTGGCTTATTTGCCTACTGCCTGTTTTTACCCGGTCTCGCACGGTTCTTTACTCTATGAGTACGTTTTATTAGTGTAAGAAGATCGAATATATAAAAATTTTAAGGCAAGATAACGTTTGCCGGGTCAACTAGTAGTAAATATGGGTAAGACGTTGATCGAATTATATTAAAATGAAATATTTATTTTTTAATTTTTATCATTTTAAACTTAAAAAATAGGTTTTTTGCATAGCTACGATCAATTTTATTTGTTGTTATTTTAAACAAAAAAACTCAAAGTAAAAGCTAAGTAGTTGGAATTACTAAAATAATATTCATGGCAATTATTTTTTGAAACGTTTTTTATTTATTATTTTTCTTGTTTGTTGTATTTTTTTATGCAATTTATGATTAAGCAGATATAAAAAAATCAAAACAGACAACTTGTTAAAAATTTTACCTTCTAGTAAAAAAGGGAAAATAATATTTAGTCCTGTAGTAAATACAAATATTAGTCATTTTAACTACCCCTGCTTTTTTTTATATAGTAACTTTTATATCTCGTTATCGCTCGTTAATTATGTAAATTTAAAGGTAGTTATTTTAGTTAAAAAGAATTAGTATTTTGCTTTTGAGTAACTGAGCTGGTTTCTCAGAGCCGGTTTAAATGCATGTTAGTGGAAATAACTAACATTTGTTAAAATTCATTAAAAATAGGATTGGTTATATCTAACACTAAATTCACTGGCTATTTTGGCCATCAGCTTTGCAGGGTTCAAGCGGTAATATAAGCGACAATTATATTATGAATAATTTTAATTATTTTTTTTAAGAAACTTTATGAAATATTTCTCTTTGTAAAGAGAAATTTCATTATTATTTATAATGATTAAATTCATTACAAGAATGAAGTGTAATTTCCAAATTATTTATATAAAAGTCTTGCATACAAGTACTTGTAAAAACGTTTCCACGAAATAAATTTTCTTTTTTTCTCTTTGCTAAAAAACATAGAGACTGATTTATTGATGTAACACTGCAATGTAGTCCTTTTTTTAATAAATCCTCGCATTCATGTGACTTGTAAAATGAAAATCGTAATAAAAATTTTATTATAATTATTTTTTTCCGCTACTATGTGTTAATGTAGGTGTATAGTGCCAATTAGTAATAATAAAAATATAAATTTATTGCCAATATTACTTTTCTTGGTCTTGCTGGTATATTAGGCTAAAATAAAACACACACTTGCATTCATGTGAGCTTTTAATGTAACGCCATAAAATATAAAATATTTTATTACCAAAAAAACAAAAACAAAAAAAAGCAAAGCAAAAGAGATTTTGTGTCTTTATAAATTACTCCTTCACACACAACAGTTATGGGAGCACATGTGGTATTTGTAACCCAGTTTCATTATTATATTTACAAAATTACAACATGTAATTTGTATTATTATTCTTATTGTTTTACTTATTTAAGTGTGGGTATTAAAGTATCGCTTAAATGCCAAGAAAATATTTTTAGTATTTGAATATAAAACGTTTTATTTATCATAAAATTAAATCAATTAAATTTATTTTTTTTAAATTAATTTCAGCTAGTTATACTTGAAATATAAAATTATTTTTAGTACTTAGTGTTTCCAAATTAAAAAAAAAAACGCGAACTTTTATATAACTAAATGTTTGGGAATAGTAAATGTATAATTTTAGATCACTCATATACTGTTTTTATAACACAAGCGTTCAACTCGTGTGAAGTATTTTTCATAAAAATTTTTTAGAAAAATAGCACATAAATTTTAAACCATCCAATACAGGGTTGTTAAAACAGCAGTCAAAGAAGTTAAGCTTGAGCATATAAAACCTCTCGGGGTCTGTAATTTTTGTAAATGTAAAATGACTTAAAAGGTTGTTTTGTTTATAATAATCTTTTCTACAAAATAAAACGAAAATTATCCTTGGATGTATTATAGTTTTGTGTAATATGACGTACAGTCTAAATTAAATTGAAGCGACCACCGGAGTGTTTTTCAGCGCACTTTGTTTACACTAAAGCGTCATACCTAAATAAGAGCGCTGGCGGTAAGTATTTTCTTCAATAGTGTTAATCATAAAACCCACTAAAGACAAACAAAAATAAAAGTTAAAAATTATACATTAAAAAAAAAGATAAAAAGTCATTACTGGTCAAAAAAAGTTGTTCTACAGCCAACTTCATTACAAAACGCGCTGTCAAAATTGGATTTCCCAATTGTTCATAGTTGCCACAGTTCTTTTTCTTTATAATCCATAAATTTTGTATGAGCATAAGAATTTTTGACAGCTAAAAAAGCTTGGCGCGCTAATTTGGGTACGACTGTTAAATATTTTTTGTGCAGGGAACAAATTATCGCATAAATGGAAATTCTAGTCTTTTTATATAAAATAATTTGAACATTTAAATAAAACTTGTTCGATATTTAATGCTGCAATTTGGCGGGTTTCTCATTATAATAAAGAGTATTAACATTTTCATTAGATCGAGTGAGACCGAAATCAAATGCAAATCAAAATTAAAATATTTTCTGTTTTCATACCATCACACTTCAAATAAAATACAAAACGCGGTAAATAATTTCGCAGCTGATTTCTAGTTTTTTTCTTTGGTTGCTTGTACAAAAGCAACCCTGATAAAATGAGAGGTGTGATAGCTTAGAAAAAACCATAATACTGCCAAAAATACTTAAGTATTCACCACACTTGCTTAACATTTTGTTTTCACACTATTGGATTTTTACTTAATACACAAATAGGTAATTAATAACTGAATCTTATAAAACTGTTGTTAAATCAATAATTCTGGCCTAAATAAATTCATATTATTTTTCCAATAAGTTCGAATATAAGTAAAGTATTTCAAAAATTCTATTTTTATAATGAAAGACAACATCGTGAACGATATTTTATTCTATGAAATTAAATATTTTATAGTAAATAAAGAATGCGTATGTATCAAATTTTAGAAAATTCTATAAAAAAAATTGGTTTTTAATTATTAAATTACGAATCAAAATGTCTACTTTATTTAAAAGTGGTCATGGTCATTACAGAAGTAAATGTTTACTTTTGTATAAGTATAGTGAAGTACATTTAACTTGCCAAACTGACAATACACTGAAAGAAGAATTTTTTATAAATCAAAGAACAAGACTTCATTAAAAATTTTTACTCATTCAAAGAAATAGTTCATAAATTATGTAAATTAATGAATTATTGGCAATATCATAATGAAGTTCCTTCTAATGCAACATGTCATTGGCTGAGAAAAAATGAATTTTCACCTTGAATTAATGACAACATTGAAATTATATATAAATTAAATTCTTTCAGGGTAATAAGGTTTACTTTGAAGTGCCAATGATTTATATTATTGCTTTGTTTAAGGAAACACTGATTTAACATTGCATAAAGACGTTTTTAAAAGCAACTTTTTTTATATTTGAAAAATTCTATCTCACAATCAAAGTATTAAATTGAAAATAATTTGCCTGATTAAACACTGTTAGGCTTTTTCGATGTTCACATTTAATTTTTTTTTCTTAATGTTTTATTAAATACTTGTGTGATTCTTCACGGGTAAATTCAGTGGAATTAAGTACATTAATAACAAGTTAAAGCAAATTCCTCTTACCAGCTATTAATAGCTTATTGATTACATGTCTCAAAATCATCATTTATTTACTCTTAATAATTCATTTGTAATCCGATTAAGTATAATTTTTGAACAACACTAAGCTTTTTTTTTTTACTCACAATTTGTTGGTATTTCTAATATAAAAAATAAAATAAAAATTAGCGACAGCATATACGAGCACAAACATGAAGGCTACAGGGTTTAGTCTAAATATAACAAAATAAACACTCAATTTGTGTTGGTGATAAAAATAATTTCAAACATGACACTCTAACATCCGAAAATATACAACAAGAAAACACCATAACGTATTAACCAAGTGAAACATTATCTAACATTTGTTACATTTTTATAAAGCAACCAACCGTCTTATGTGTGAATATTTGACACAGTGTTGTTTATTAACAAAGCGTAACAAGAAGTAAAAAACAAAGAGCATATGGAGGAAGGATAAATTTTAATAAATATTTTTGTTACAGTAAAAATTTGTCCAAAGGACTTTGTTAAACATATCAAATGTTTTTACAGAAAATAAGCAAACACACAAACAAACAACATCAACCAAAGACTTTCACAACTAAATCTATTGTTAGTGTTATAAGCTAAAAATAAAATGTACGAGTATAAACAAAATTAATGTTTTTATGGCTTTTGGAGGTTTAGATTAGACTAGGAGTAAGACTGAAAAATATGAATTCAACTAAAACATTAGTAGTTTTTGAAATATATACATACATATATCCTTATTCATGTGTATATAATCGTTAAGTTCAGTTAGAGAAAATATTTTTTTTATGTTTGTATCTAGAAAAAAAATTTTTTCACTATTTACTTTATTTCTTAACACAACCTGCTGTTACATAAGTACAAGAATTTCTACGTTTTCTTTTTTATTTTAAATTTTTTTACTTTTTAAGCTGTTTTGCTGCTCAAAGTAACAGGCAGGATTTATAGGCACTATTTTGTTAAATAAAAGTAAAGCTATGAGCTTCTCATAAATCAGGCACAACTCTTAAGGGATTCTTGTTTTATTATAAAATAAAATTCACATACTCGTACTTACATAAACGTAAAACTATTATGAACTGATTTAAGGACTCTTTAAATAAAGCAGAAGATACTGCAGCTCTAGAACAAAGAAACCAACAACAATAAAAAAATAATAATTTAAATGGAAAAGTGAAGAATTTTTGTTTTAACTATAATCGGTTTTACATTAAGTGATAATAAATGTTATGATACACTTTTATTCTTTAATATTAACGCCACCATTCACAATAACAGTTTGCTGTTTAATAAAATGTTTTCGTATTTATGTTTATAAGACAAAAACAACATATTCTTACTTTCAAATATTAGCAGTATAATTGTATGATTGTGGTAGTAAAACAAATGAATATAAAAGAAAAATTACTTTGACAGCTGAAAGTACAACAAACAAAATATATATTTGACTGTAAAATTTATGTTTGCTTTGTTACATTCAATTTCTGTAAAAAATCTATTTAATAATAAATTTTAATTATACCTTGCAAGCACTATTGCCAGGAGCTAGAAAAATATAAGCTAAACTAAACTAAAAAAAGGCTAAAAAAGTTAAATCACTCACAAAAAAAGCTAGGAAAAAGTTAAAAGACTATTGATTAAAATTTGAAATAAAAATTATGATTTTTATAAAAAAAATATTTGCCAAAAATTACCTTTGCTTTTTTTTTTTAAAAAATTAAAAAAAAAATTTTTTTCGCACTATTCGCAAAAAAATAAAATTCGAATTAATCTATTCAACGCATTAGAAATCAAGTCGATATATTGAAAACTTGGTAAGTTATGACCAAAAAGGTAAGCAGTTCTACTAAATCCTGGATGGAAAAAGCCAGTAGTAAAACTGTTAGTTTTCAAGCTATCGACTTGATTTCTATTGCGTTGAATAGACAAACATATTGGCTTTAAATTAATTTTTTTTTTTTTGCAGATATATCGAAAAAATATTTATTCGCCAAAAATTACCTTTGCTGTTTTTTTGAAAAAATTATAAAAAAAATTTTTGCGCTATTCGCAAAATAAAATTGTGAAAAAGAAAACAAGCTAAGAAAAAAGCTACAGGCTAAACCATAAATTTCAAGGCTAAAAGCTAGAATGAGATGTTTTTTTTTTTATAATTTGAAATTTTTGAAAAGGCTGCTTCACAACTTATGCGATTCTGTTCTGAAATAATTATATTGGCTTTGTTTTATTTTAATATCATTTTTGTAATGCAAATATTATTTTTTAGTTACTGGTAATATAAACAAATTATTATTATTATTTAAGTATTAATATAGAGATTGTGATGATTTATGGTGTAGTGTTTGAAAGTAAAAGAAAAATATTGAAATAAAAAAATTTCTAGCACTTCCGTTGCCTTATGGAAACTTCAAAATGCCTTTTTGAGGATTAAACAAGTTAAATTCGATTGTAGCGAGTCTGACATACCCTTCACTGAGTTAGCCAAATTTTCATATTTTTAATATTCCACATTCCTCTTCATGAGCTGATTTTATATCACATGCGATGAACTCGTCTAAAATATTTGTAAGTAAAAGACGTTGATGTAGACTTTAAAATAAAATTTATGAAAAAATTAAATGAAAAATTTCAATAACGTTGACTTTAAAGTCTGCGTTAATAAGGGCGTTACTATTTTGAGTACATTTTATATTAAATTTCTAGACGAGTTGATCGCTTGTTTTATAAAGGCTACATACTATAAATATATGAGTCATAGAAACACTAGTTGAAAGGAAAGAAATACAAATTGTATTTATTTCTTATGCATAAATTTAGCAAGAAAAAAACCAGAAGTTTTAAAATTCTGCAAAATTTTTTCCGTTTTCTTTAGTGGTCAGTGTGGTTCAGTGATTAAGTAACACAAAAAAAATTTATTAGACATAAACTATTATTAATAATTTACTTAACCAAAGGATAGGTGTTAATCTTTAAGTTTCATACAAATCCGTTCATCCTTTAATGCGTAACCAAATATTTTATTTTAGTAAAAAGAAAGAAAACTACACAACACATGCCTAGACAGCATTATAGGTGTAAAATATGATTTGTAGTAAGTGAGTGATGGGAAAGCCATTAAGAATAGAACACATTTATCACATATGAGTAAGGGACCTTTGTACACACCCATACGCACATGAAATGTATAATAACGAAATTTTGTCTTTTATTAACTGAAACACTTTTTGTAGCCTACCAGTGTCATTAAAAAAATAAAGGCAATCAATTAATCATTAAAGATAAAAAAAGCTTAATGCTTAAAGAAATGCCTGGTCATTTATGCCAGTGTGAGAAACATCTATTCATTAATTTGGACAATGAAGTCGATTCATAAAATGTTTTGTATTAGCAACACATAAAGATGACAAATTCTATTAACGTGTTTAGCAAAAAATTACACTTTGTTTATTTACTTTAACAGTATCATAATTCCAAAACAATTAATTTTTGTCAAAAAAATTTTGAATTTACTAAAGCTTTTAATCTTTTTCCTTTATTAATAAAAAAACAAATGTCGCTTAAGTCGATTTGGCTAATGTTGTTTTAATGCTTGTTTTAGCCGAACTTAGGTTTTAATATAAAGAAAAACTGACCACGCCCATTTTAATTTATATAAAATCGGACAAAGCTAATTTTGTCTAATGTTAGTCTTAACTCAACATAGGTTTTAAGAAAGGACAAAATATCTTTTCCGACTGTCAAAATGATACAACATACGTTGTTAATTTGACAACAGTTGTTAAGAAGTTGTTAAATTAACAACTGTTGTCAAGAATTTTGAAATTTGATAAAATATTCTTGTCAATTAAACAACGTTCCTTATGCTCACAATGTGCATTACCAAAAATGTAAAACCGTAGCTTTTTTCTAAGTTGATAACCAACCGTTGTGGGCTTGAAAACACTCGTTGTTTCATTAAAAAAAAACACAATGGGATGGTGTCCAAATCAACACATGCGTTGTTGATTTTTCCACGCGATTTTTGGCTCATTATACTGAACTTAAGAGCAGATCGTTTTTCACTTGCCCTTGAGACAACCTAATTTTGGGCCATCTGACTTACATAGATTCCAAAAATTATTACAAAACAGTAGCTGGTTAACTGCTATTGCTTATATTTATTTCTAATTATATACTAAAGAAGCTGATTAAGTTAAAATACACTTTTAAAAAAAGTAATCAAAATGTGTCTTTAAGCACAAAACAACTGTCGACTTTAATTATAAATAAAAAAAACGTCAAATAAATTTAGGAAAAAAAAACATTTTATTTATTTTTTTATCACTGTCTTTTTTTTTTTTTTTAACTAAATTCAACTTTTTTTAGCTTAATTTTTTGTTCGCTACAAAGAAAAATTCTTGTTTTCTTTTTTAAACTTTCGATTAATTTTTTTTAGAATGTGTACTTTCTTTGAGTTCTTAATAGTCAAAATACAGAATTGAGGTGACGAAAAAAAATCTATTTATTTGTATGACTCTTGTGTGCCTTACTAATAAAATTAATTATTTTTGGTTTCCTTAAATTCAAATTAAAAATGTCCCTTTTCATTACAAAAATTTTATTTATACGACTTTGCAACAGAGTTATAAAAGAATGATGCTGTAAACATGCCGGCAAGAATTTTATTTTATGGGTAGAAAAAAAAACTTTTAAAAAAGAGTTTTATTTTTTGCCCTTTAAGGAGTTTCATCTGAGCTTTTATTTTTACGTTGAAAAATTTTTTATATTTTAAATATTCAAAATAAATATTTAATAATTTCTATTTGGAATTTAAAAGTTTAACAAAATATTAATCTTTATTTGTGCTTAATTCCTGGAATTCCTGGAATTAAGCACAAATAAATATTAAAATTTTGTCAAAATAAATATTATTAAATAACTTTTTTGGTATCGATAAGTGTTATTTGCGGTCCCTGAAAAAGACTAATAGATAAATAATTAATATTAAATTAAATTAAAAAATAATTATTTCACGCAAAAATATTATTATAAGTTTGAAGCATATGAGCATTATTATGACCAGGATAAACATGTTTCTAGTCATATTTAACCATACTATGTTTACCGTCATAGATCAACCATATCATTATCATATTATTTTTGATAAAATGTTTACGGAAACCATTAATATGTTTATAAAAAACATAATAATTAGAAAATATGGTTGAATGTAAATTGTGTTCTATTTTGTCTCTTCCGCAACCGTATAAATAAAACAAAACTTAATCGCTTGTGGCTGAAGTAGTTGAGTGGCGAATTAATGCTTCTTAACTAAATATTCCAAAGCTCGTATCCTAATAGAATCAAATAAAATTAAAAAAAAATTAAGTCCACTTGTAATAAATAAATATAAATTAATAGAAACGAAAAATTCAATAGAATAAAAAAAATTTATCTAAAAAATTCTTTTAACAAAAAAAATTATATTAAAAATTTTTTTAAAAAAAATTTATATTAAAAAAAATTATATATGTAAAAAATAAAAAAAAAATTATTTATAAATATTGTATAAATAATAAAAAAAAACTTTTTTTAGCTCTGACCGGGGGTTGAATCGCAACTTCTGCAGCTGAGAAGTATTTTTAATGTAATCATAAATTTAACCATACTATGTTTCCACCAGAATATGGTTGCCTCAACCAATTTTATGATTAATTTTGTACAGCGCTTTTCAGTTAAATTTTTCTTTTGACTTTCTATATTCAAAGTCAACCAAATTCTTTTTTTAAATATAGGAAGACTCAAAGTATTCTCAAGCTCTGGATTGATAGAGCGACGCTTTTGTTAAAAGCTTTTTATACAATGCTGACTTTCAATATGGAAGACTGTTAAAAAATCAAAGTAAAACCTTAACTAGAAAGTGCGATAAAATTTACTCATACAGCCCTATTATAAACATATCCCAAGGAAAATTTTTTTTTTTTTTTTTTTTTAAACTTTCTATGTTAAAAATGGAGAATTTTTTTTTTTAATAATAAGAAGAAAGACAAAAATTAAAAAAAAAAAACTCCCGCGGAATTTGTATTTATAATTTGGGTAATAAATTATTAAATAATGAAATTTATTGGTTGGAATTAAAAATAGATTTAGAGCTCTGCTAAGGATGTGCATGCACTCAAACATTATAAGTGTTATTTATGTATTTTCCATTTAGTTTGAATAAATTTTTCATTTGGTATGTTCATTGCCTAAAAACATGAGTAACATCCTCCAATTTATTTGCCGCTTTTTCTTGTCATTTGTTTTGTTGATTTAAATAGTTTTGCTTTTAATCTCGGTTTCTCATCGGTTAGAATATTTCATTTTAGTCACACAAATATACATATATATTTACAAGCATATACATATAAATGCATATTTGGCTGTGTTTGTTTGTGTGTGTATAAGGGTACATACATAACTCTGCTTACAAATGAAGTGAGAGAACATGAACTGTAGTGCAAAATCTGTTAACAAAAACCAAGCTGTATTAGTATGTGTATATACATACATGCAAGTGTATAAATCACAGTGCTTTAACGTAATTTTTGTTTTGTATTCTGATCATTGTAAAAAAAAAAATAAATGAGAATATAAAATAGAAAACCCATTTGATGTTTAAAGCTTGTCATTTGTTGTTGCATGTTTTATAAAAATGAGTTTGTTTAGTGAAAGTACAGAAAACATACTTACACACAACAAAGCAAATAAATATGACAAACGTTTCAAAGTCCAACAAAACATTTAAAGCAATAAATAAACAAACAAAATGTTGTTTCAGTTTAACAAGTGTAAATTGTCTACTAATGAAAAAAAAAAATTGCATAAAAAATAATAAAAAAAGGTTGTGTGAAACACTCCCACACACTCCGTTACTAGGTTGCTTTCATAGTAAATTTATAGAAATTTTTTTCCAATTTTCTCTTGCCAGGTTTTTTGATAAATGTTTTTGCCTTTAAATTGGATTTTTACAAGTGTGAAGGAATGTTAACTTGTTTATACTCGTATAAATGGTTTCATTTTTCTCAATTCTATGTTATTTCTCATATTATATTTTATTAATTCAAATTTACGTTAAATAAATTGTGACAATTAATTAATATTAAATTGCAATAGGTTCATTAGAGTACTTTTTTTAGTAAAGTGTAGTAGCTGAGGAAATGCTGAGGAAATATTTTATCATAAAAGTTTTTATACAAAAAAGTACTCGAATAGAAAATTAGTAAAATTTAGTAATAACAAGTTAAACTCGGCTATGCCGAGACTTATATACCTTTCACTGTGTTAGCTACATATTCATAATTTCTTTTTAAATATTTAACAAAACTAAAAATGAATTATTAAATTACTGCTGAAAATAATGTTCTATAAACAGGTATCTACTTCGTGACAGCATTTTTGCCAACAATATTTTTAAAATGAAGTCAGTAGTGTTTTGTCTTTCGTAATGAGTTTTCAGACTCAAGTTGAATGACATCACCGATGTTGCTTAAAAAAAAAAAAAATTTCAAGATATTTTATAGTTTTGTGTATGTTTCTAAGTTTATTTAAAATAACAATTTTTTTAAGGGAAGTATTTAAACTGTAATTTAAGAGAGTATTTTTAATCACTACTAATCCAATCCAATCTTGATGAATTTTTAAGAAAAAAAAAATTAAACCTTAAAAAATTCGTGTTCACTTCTGTCATTTAAAAATCTATAAACTTATATTTCGTTACACAATTATTATTAAGATAAATTACCATCTAGCCTCAAGTAATTTTAATATTTATAATTTAGCTTTAATTACATTTCAAAAAAAATCAACAAACTCTTGTAACTCAATGTCATTTTTTGCCCACATTTTAACATTCTTAGCTCATCATCCCTTTTTACACTTGTCCACCAATCAAATTCTCTTGTAATGACAAATTATGGACTCTCATATATTTGTTTTTGGTTTAGTTTACTAAAAAGTAACTGTTTATTAAACACACTAATAATGTAGGCGATTAGGTATCAAAAAAAAAAAACAAACAAAATTCCCAAAAATGTCTCTCTATTTCAGAATACAACAAAACAAGAGAAAAAAATCTACCAATAGGCAAGAGTTATAGCTCTCTTTTTAGTATATTAAAGCTCTCTGATAGAAAGAGAGGGAGAAAGAAAGCACATACACAATTGGTATAGTGGCTATATATTTATATAGAGAGAGGATCTCCACAAACAAATGAGTTGGAAAAAACACAAAAAAAAAAAAAAAAAACACTGCATAAGTGTTTCATTACAAAAAAAAATTGTATTAAAAAATAGTCAAGCTCCGTTACCCAGAAGTTATTTTTGTATTGAACATTTGAATGAGTGGTTTTGTATATTTTTTCACTTGTGGCCAATCACATTTATTTGTATGCAATTACAAATTTTAACAAAATTTCAATAAAATTTTTTTAATTAAAAAGAAATTAAATTCGGCTAATCCTAGTCTTATATACATTTCAATGTGTTAGCCAAATATTCATATTTTTCAATTTCCGCATTCTTCTTAAATATCAAAAAAATACACAAAAAATTATATAATTGGAAGGGCTAGCTAGTATATATATATATACATAATATAGTAATAAAAATGGTTGTTATAAGTTTTTATGGTAATAATAATTATTATATTAATATTTTTATTAACTATCATCTAACGATAGTAATTTTTATATGAATATTATACATATATAATAATAACAAATTGGCAATGCATAAAGAAATAAGTCAGGGAAAGAGATTAATTAAAGACTTATAAAAATTCTGGGTGCAACGTCACCTAGACAATTGTTTTACAAGTCTTACATTATTTAATGCACTTACAAGTTTTAAATTACCTATGGTTGGAAAAATGAAAAAGAAATTAAACCATATTTGGGCATGAAATCCAAACCATGGCCACAACGAGCGGGTTATTCAGCTGCGATGAAAAGAGGATTATTTGTTTGTGTGTTGCCACAAAGAATAAGACCGTTATCTTGGCTTTCTACTCTGTCATGTGATAATACAAAAGGAGACGTTGATGTAATGGAAAATATGCTGAGACATTATTCAGCGTAAAGATGGCCCTTGTTCTTTTCTATAATAGGCTAGATGTATCGGTACTTGCAGCAAAAATAATATATTCAGAAAACAATTTATCATATTTTACAGAAGGTTTTATTAGTTTTCTTCTACCAAAATAGGTGGTCACAATTTTTTTTTTCTTCAGCAGCTAGAGAAACATACATAAATTCCAAAGCTCATATTATATTTTGCTAAAAAGAATGCAATGGAGTGCGCATAGCAGGTGTTATTTAGGAAATTACGAAATCTGCTACAGAGAAATTTTTCGTAGACGACCCTGGGTACTTATTGTACTGAATAAATAACTCTTGAGAATATCATGAGGAAAATAATAAATTTCAAATAACTTAACAAAATTCTGGAATTAAGCACAAATAAAGATTAATTTTATGGTAAGCTTTTGAAGTCCAAATAAAATTATTACATATTTTTTTTTACCAGTAAACCACTGAAGCTCTGAAAGTAATTTTAGTAAAGCAAAAACTTATTTTTTACATAGTTCAACATAGTGGATAACTACTTGCATGGGTTCCTACTTATCTCCTAATAATTGTAGCTTTTAAATCTCAATGGAGTTTTTCTCAGCTACTGTGATTTGCACAGTAGGTTTGCAATTATTAATCATTTTTATGAAATAGCTAGCAAGTACTTCATAATATAAAAACAGGACCTTGAAATTTGTGAATCTTTGAAAAGAAATATGAATATTATTAGATATAATATTAATATATTTTATTATTGTAAATTATTACCTTTATGTTTCAAAACTTGTTTTCCTAAAAACCTTTTTCATTTAAACATAATAATTTTTATTTTTAATCAAGAAAATGTTTTTAAAAAAATAGAATAATTTTGAATTTGAAAGAAAGCAAAACAATAAATAATATATAAAAATGTATTTAAAATATAATTATTTTAAAAATAAATAAGTAAACAAAATTACAACTATAAAAAAAATTACCCAACATATTATTCACTGACTTTAAATGATGAGATAAATATCACAAAAAAGTTCTTCATGTCTCGTTTTTAATAAAAGGTGATTTTATAAGAACTATCGGAAATTTAAAAAAAAAAACACATAAAATTCAGAAAAATTCATGAAATATTTATTTGGATCGATAGGTGGGTCGATATAATTTAATGTTTGAAGATTATTTCATGGAAATGTTGGCCGCGGCTGCGCCTCAAATGGTCCATCCGCTTAGTCCAATTTTGGCATACTCTTTCCAACATTTCGGCCGGTATCTCACGAATAATGTTGGCAATGTTGGCTTCCAGTGCGTCAATCGAAGCGGGCTTGTCCCTATAGACATTAGCCTTAACATAGCCCCACAAAAAATAGTCTAGAGGCGTTAAATCGCACGATCTTGGCGGCCAATTGACTGGTCTCAAGCGTGAAATAAACTGTTCACCGAACTCGCCTCTCAATTGGTCCATTGTTTCGCGTGCTGTGTCGCATGTGGCACCGTCTTGTTGAAACCACATGTCATGCAAGTCAAGCTCTTCCATTTTGGGCAAAAAAAAGTTTGTTATCATCGCACGGTAGCGCTCACCATTCACAGTAACGTTGTGATTCGCATCATCTTTGAAGAAATACGGCCCAATGATGCCGCCAGCCCATAATCCGCACCAAATGGTTGTTTTTTGTGGATGCATTGGTAGCTCTTGCAATGCTTCTGGCTGCTCTTCACTCCAAATACGGCAGTTTTGCTTGTTCACGTATCCATTCAACTAGAAATGAGCCTCGTCGCTGAACACAATTCTTCGATAAAAAAGTGGATCTTCATCTAACTTTTCAAGAGCCCATTCACCAAAAATTTGGCGTTGTGGTAGGTCGTTTGGCTTCAATTCTTGCACCAGTTGTATCTTATAAGGCTTCACACCCAAATCCTCCCGCAAAATTTTCCACGTAGTGGAGTAACAGAGGCCCAATTGCTGCGAACGGCGCCGAATCGATAATTCACGGTCATCACCAACACTGGCCGATACGGCTGCGATATTTTCTTCAGTTCGCACTCTACGTAAGCGTGTTGGTGGTTTAATGTCCAACAATGTAAATTTGGTGCGAAATTTTGTTACAATAGCCCGAATAGAAGCCTCAGTAGGTCGATTAAACTGACCATAAAATGGAAGAAGCGCGCGATGAACTTTCTTAACAGAGCACGCATTTTGGTAATAAAATTCAATAATTTGCAAGCGTTGTTCGTTTGTAAGACGATTCATGATTAAATTATAGACCAAACTGAAGATGTTTGACAGTGACACAAGATACAAAACGTGCGTGAGCTGTCAAAACTAGTGTTGCCAAAAAGATAATAGCAAAAAAATCACTCTTTATAACCCATAAAATTTTATATTTTGATAAATTTTTAATAACTAAACCAACTGATTTTACATGGTTTTAATTAAAACTTTTTAAGTAAATTTTAATTTCTATATCTGCGCAAACTGTGGATTTTGTGGTTGTTTCTCATATGTTGATGACATTTAATTTCTGGTTACATGACAAATATGAATGTACCCAGCAAAACAATGGCAATGATTTGTTACTTGATTTACAATTAAATTTTCAGAAAACTAAATTAAAACACTTTCTCTTTTAACAAAAAAAAAAAAAAATTTAAATACAAAAAACAATTCTTTTAAAAATTTATTTACTTATCAGATTCTACACAAAAGGTTTTTCCTCTTATCCAAAAAAATAAAATATGACGTAGATTTTAAAATAAAATTAATGAAAAATTTTCGATAACGTTAACTTTAAATTCTATGTTAAATAACATTTCTTTATTAATAAAATTATTTAAATTTAAATTATGTTTATAGACACTATGAACTCTAAAGCGCATGATTTATATTGAATTTAATAGCACTAATAAGCATACGCACCCAGTGCCATATGACTTTCTGTTTAACAGATACTACTACCAATAATTCAAAAATTAATAAATTTTGTCTTTTAACAGGCTAAAATAACTTTAAACTCTCTGTAACTTTTGTCACACTTTTGACTTTAAATGAAAATTTACAACAATAAAATTAAATTGTATTTGTTTATTTGTTGTTTTCACAAATTATTGAGGAAATTGGCAGCTAATAAATGAATACAAACAAAATACTAGGTATTTCTATAGAAATCACAAACAAAACTAATTGTAATTATTATGGCAGGATATGTGTGAGTGTATGTGTGTATGTGTGTGTGTGTGAATTTTTGTGACATACAAATTGTCTTCGCAACCTAATTATCAATTTATATAATGATATTCAATTTGTCACTTTAATTTGTATTTGCAGAGGTGAAACATTTGCTGGTGGTGAGGCTGGTATGGCGGTACCAGATACCGTGTGTACACCACGTGCTGTTGGCATCAGTGTAGACATTAATGTCTATGAACCTCATTTGTTGGCCGGTACAATGGCCCACATGATTGGCCACAATATTGGCATGGGTCATGATGATGGACGTAAGTTTAATTGTTGTCATTGCGATATTGTGATTGTGATTGGGATTGCAAAATTGTTATTGAAATACATATTCGAAATTACTTAATGTTATTGCTGTTTTTGTCACTATGTACGGTTTGTTTCTGTATGTTGCTATAACAGCTATGAGCTCAAAATATACATTTAAAAGTAAATTGAATTGATTTCGCTTTTTTTTTTTTGTACATTCCTTTTAGCTTGTGTGTGTGTGAGTGTAAATCTGATGACAAGAACAGTAATAATAGTTCATCTTTATAATTATTTCATAAAATTTCAATTAAATTTTTCATTATACAATTTCTTGCTTTATAATGGTTATTTTTTGTTTTCCTTTTTTTTTGTAATTTCATTGCTTGTGATGTTTCTATAAATAGGTGAGGAATGTTTCTGTCGCGATTGGCATGGTTGCATAATGGCTCAATCCATTGTTGGCCAAGAGAATGTACAGCCTTATAAATTTTCTGAATGCAGTAAAAAGGATTATATCGATGCACTGCGTACGGGTCATGGCTTGTGTTTGCTCAACAAACCAAATGAGGTAAGTGCAACAGGGGAGTTAAAATATGTATGTACAAGCCAAACAACCAACCAGTAAAATGATTATAATTTAAAAGGCTAATGTTTTTTCTACAACACACAAAAAAAGGTCAGCTTTATAAATTTATGAATAAATTTAAATAGAATTCTATTGAAATGGGAGACCAGAGCGAGCGAGTGTTTGTTTGTATAAGCAAATTGCTTTTATTTTATTGTATTTTTTTTTTTTTTTAAGAAAAATTTTGATTTATTGTTTTAACATTTTGAAACCTTTTATTCTGCATAATTTCAAAGTGTTTTTCTATGTTTATTTTAAATAAATATTTCATTTTCTTTTATACAAATTTCCATTCTATTTTTCCATTTACAATTTATTTATAATTTTTATCTGTTGTTGGCACCAGATCGTTATATTTCATGCGTCAGTGTGTTTATAGCACAATTTTTGTGTCTGATTGAACTAAAAAAATTTAAAAAAAAAAAAAAAAAACAAATATGAAATGGCAAAAGGTCTAACAGTTTTATTTAATATCAATACAAGTGCACATGTCAACACAAACATCTACATACTTATAACTACACTTAATAGAAAGAAAGCTGTTTTGTGCATTTATTTATTTTATATTAAACAAAAGAGACGGTGTAAACAGCTTTCTAAGAAATTTAATTTAAATATTTAATTTATTTAACGAATGAAAAGTTTATTTACAATTTGTACAATTATGCAAATTTTTGTTTTATTCAAAAGTGAAAGAATAATTTAACAAACATAAAAGTAAAAGTTTTTGTTTTTTATGACTGAAAAGATATTTTGTGCAGGAATCGCTTTTAGTCTCAATTTAATTGATTTATTATGCTGAAAAATGGTTATCGGTCGTCTTCGTTACACAGTTTTTTGTAAACGTCTTAGACTTGAGATCCTAAGCCTAAAAGCAGTCGGTATTGGAAATGTTGCATATATGATGTGCGATAGTCTTAGCCTCTACCAAATTCAAGTTTTCTAGGGTGCACATTAACTAGTTTATAAAGGTACCCATACTAAATTACTAGTCTTTATTATTATGAGTCAAAATTTGCTTGGATTCGAAGCAAATTTTTGGAAAATTAAATTCTTAATTCTAAAAAAAAACATAAATTTTTCTTAGTTGTGTTATAAGAAATTTCCTCCCATTTGAATGCGCGCTTGCCAAAAATTAACTTTTAAAATTACCGAGGAACCGGAATGAATGATTATAAACTTTTCTTCCCCACAAAAAAGAGCGGATTGAATAATTGGACATATTATGGCGGTCTGGTCTATATTCATACGCGTGCTTGTTATATAAAGCAGATTTAGAAATACTAAATAGCTTGATAGCACTCAGTACTAAAGACAAAATCTTAGTTTAAATAAAATTAAAAAAAAAAGTTATATATACCCTTTTTACTTACAGTGAAGGGTATATAAAATATATTAAGTAACTATTGCATATTCAGCTGCTCATGAATCTACTTGTATAGTTTCTTACTTAGCTTTACTTTCAGTTAATCACTTAAATATTTAATTTAATAATTAAGAAATAAAAATAATCAAGTAATTAGTATCTATATAAAAAAAAATAATATTTTACTGATAAAACGAAAACTCTATTCCATTAAAAATTTTGCTTTGTCAATAATTGCAACTTCTTTAAAAAAACTTGGAAGAAAAAAAAAACGCAATTATTTGACACCTTTTATGTAAAATGTATAGCATTTCTGTCAAACGATTCTTTTGTTATATTTTTCTTTTAGTTTTCAAATGTTTTCTTCTTTTATTTTTTTTATTTTTTCTTACGTTTCTTTTTTTAATAAAAAGAGTCCTAAAAACTAAAGAAAAATAAGAAAGAATTTAATTTTTATAAAAGAGTTTTAAATTGTTTTGTATTCTGTAGCATAAATAATGACCTCAATATCTATAAAAAAAAAAAACTTATCTATGCATGTATGTATAGATGTACAGACAGCCTAAAAATAAATAAATACAAGCGTGCATACATTTCTACACATTTCTCTGTAGCTATACAAGCAATTATTTATACAAACAAAAATTAAAACAAGAAAAAAATATATATATGTGTGAATATGATGAATGCTTGCAGCGTTTTTCTTCTACATTTATCTTCGTCGTAGGGAGCCAAAAAAAAAATTCATTCATTCGTAGACAATAAGTGCTTGATATAAAATAATAAAAGCTTTATGATTATATTCAAATTTACTTGTATAAACGAGGTGGAAAATAAAATTTAATTAAACTGTATTTCTTGTTTTTAATTTTACTTTAAATAAAAAAAAAATTAAATATTTAAAAGTCCTGCACAATAATTGAAAAAAAAAAATTTCTCCCACTTTATTTTATGCAGCGTAAAATATTAAGCAAATCTAAACAAAAAAGTCTATTGTCACTTGTCATATAAAATCAGTGTTTTGTAACCTTAATTTTCTTAAGTGCTACAAACACTTTTGAAGGAAATTTATCTTAAAAAAGTGACAGTTTTTGTAGCAAACTGCTAAAATAAAAAATACTAAATAAAAATTAAATACGGTGGCAACGAATTTTATATACCCTTTAGTGCTGCAGCCAAACAGGTAATAGATTTAATTCAATTTAATCTAAAATTTTTGCTAAGCTTGTCTGCAGATAATAGAACTTGCAGGTCAGTAATAGAACTTGCAAAGCATCAGAGTGATAAATTAGCAAATTACTTACCAGTTTATGGGGTCAATGCAATGCACCATATAAATTGTAAATAAAACAAAAAGTTTTCAGAGAATTATTTTGACAATTATGTGTGAAACAAAATAGCGGGCAAATGCTCTATATTATCAATAACTCCGAGACATAGTTAAGGTTTAAAGTCTTTAATGTATTGAATTAGGTCATCCTTTAGGTCTTAAATTGTTTTAAGCTTATTAATGTACAATTTTAATGAACTGCCCAGTGTTGCCAGGAGCTAGAAAAATAATAAGCTAAATAAATAAAGTAGGAAATTTGGTTTTTGCTGAATATTTATGACCAGCGTTGCCAGGATTTTAAAAAAGCTATATTTTAATTAAAAAAACGCTAGAAAAAGCTAAGTCACGCCGAAAAAAAATAAGCTTAAAATTCTAAATTTTCTTTATTACATTAAGAATCTTAATAATAATTTTTATACAAAAAAAAAAAAAAATCTGAAGAAAATAATGTCGTTTTCCACGAATTCAAGCAAATTCAATTATTTTTTAACTTCAATGTTAAAAAATAATATTTTAAATACCTTCAAGTTATAAATTCCTTTTCTGAATTTTAATGCAATTTCTATTTTGATCTTGCTCTTGCTCTGTCTTAATCAAAAGTGATTAACCTCAGCTTTACTAAATGGTAGTTTTAAATACTAAATGGAACAATTAATTAATCAATTAGGAATTAAGAAAATTTTTATTTTACAAGTTAGAAGCCAAACACTTTTCTTTACTTACGAAATTACCTTCGTTCGACCAATTTATTAATTTTCATATCACAGTTTTATTGGAAATATTACTTTAGCTAATTTGGTTTCAGTCTCAGCTTGTTTATGTATGATTTGTTGTCATTTTTCCAAAAAAAGGCTATTTAAGGCTATTTTGAAAAACAAAAAAGGCTAGGAAAAAAGCTTTTAAAAGGCTAAAATGACAACGCTGTTAACAGCACATAAATAATCATCGCAAATAATGATTTCTATCATACTGAATATTGTTATCGGAAAGTTACTGAATACAAAATTCTATAAAATATCGCTATATCTGTTTTTGGATATGAATGTTTGTAACAAAAGTTACTAAGTCGCACCACTGACACAACTATAAAAAATTTATTTGATGTTTTTATAACACAAGCGATCAACTCTTATAAAAAATTTTAAGAAAAACACTCAGGCTGGTATTTAAAGAGACTAATAACGACTTCAATCAAAAATTATGAAAAATTTTTCATACAAATTTGTCTACTTTAATTTTATTTGAATACAAGCATCAATATTTTGAAAACTTTTCATTTAAAAAATGAAGGCGAATTGATCGCTTGTATTATAAAAACAGCACATTAAAAAAAAATTTTTGTGATAAAATTGGGTATAAAATTAGGTTTTTTGTTTTGTATTTAAAGCAAAAAAATAGCAAAAAGCTCACTGAAAAAAATGGTTAAAATATAAAAGTATTCACGGTTTTTTAAGTTTTAGCTCTAGCATTTATTAGCCTAAACACAACTATAAATTTATTATGCTTTCGTATAGAATTCAAGTTGAATTTGAAGTTAGTAAGGATTTTTTTGGTTATTTTCACGGAAAATGAATTATTAATTTTAGAATTAAAAAAAATTAATAAAAATAATTTTAATCAATAGTTTTCATTGGAAATAAATATGTTTTTGAATGTCCCAGAATATGACAATTAAAAAAATTTATTAATATTTGGCTACTACAGTGAAGGGCTTATAAGATTCGTTGCCAGCGCAGTTAACTTGCTTACTTTCATTTTAGTAAAACATAACTGTTTCAATCTTAAAAAAACACATAATTTCATTAATTCTTGCCATTTATTTATGTGACATATTGTGGTCTGGTGTGTCTTATGTTATGTTTTCAAGGTTCTTATATAAGATGATAAGATGAACAAAAATAATTCTCGATTTTGCCAAAATTTTTAAAGGAGCTAAAAGATGGCTTTTTAAATTTTTTTATTCTTTTTTAAAATCCGTTAGAAAAAAAAAACATCAAATCTGTTTTTTATATGGCAAAAGGATTAACTAAAAAAAAATTACTTTGCAAATGGGAAAAGCAACTTGTAAACAAACTTTTAAAATTGCTTTCGCTCTTACACATAAATACGAGCTATGCACTCGTATGTAAATATAGGGAAGGGAAAGTACATACATCAATGTACATCTTAGTCCTAACACCTGCGCGTGTCAGCTTGAGTGCACGTGTTTGCTTCAAATGTTGTTGACTACTCAGCATACAGCGCCAACAAAAAATAATCATAACGACGATGTAAATCTATTGCAAGTATGTATGTATTTTTGCATGCATGCATACGTTTGCATGTGTTTGCGTATGTTTGTTTGGTTCTATGTATTTAAAACAGTGTGAGCTCTGAGTATGCGAATCTACAAACTACAATTAAGTAAAATGTGTATGAAACTGTAGATTTAAGAGGCCCATAGGCTGGTTTTTAAATCATTGTGGCATCAGCACTAGGATATCGTATGTAGGCGTCAGATGTAACGTACGTCTATATGTATATTATACATACGTATTCAATTCATATGTGGTACGTTAAATGTCTAGCATGAGTTTTGATTTTAATGTTATTGTGTATTTGGCTGGCACTTGAGGAATTCTTCATCATCTCTTAAAACAACACGATACAATGTTTTAAAAAAAGAAAACAATCTGACAAATAGTTACAGTCTTAAGTATTGCCAGTTTTTATTCCTAAAAAAGTACACACAAGTACACACATTCATATATGTCAGTTTCTTTCTTTATTTATTTATGATTGAAGTTTTACCCCACACATAAACAACAAAACATTACAAATATTCTATACAAAAGCATAAAACAATAACAAATAATAGTTGGCACTCCTTGATGGCATCCTTCCCTATTATTAAGTGCAATACTTAAGCAATAGTGAAAAAGCCCTACATTGTTCATTCAACAACACCACTACCACTAGCAACAGCAGCCATTGCAGCTGCTACACAAGCATACAGACAGCATACAGCAGCAAACAAAAAATAGTAAAATACAACAACTATTATATAAAAACAAAAACCAAAAATCCTTCATGACAACTTAGGCAAAACTTGCAGTGAACGTTAGCAGTTGCATTTTGCAGCTTCGACAGTTCAAACGTGTAAAAGCTAAGGAAATTATTTTAAAAAATATATATATCGTATATGTTAAACAAAAACAACAAAAATAAAATAAAAAATAAAATTCTGTGTAGGCAGAAAATTATTAAATAAATAAAATCAGTGAATTAGAAAACAAAACAAACAATTAATTTTATTTGTTATTGTAAGTGATTGCATAATATTAAGACTGAATAAAAAAATTGTAACCAAAATAAAAAAAAAAAATTTAATTCAAATTCAAACACAATTCATGCTGCCTTCAGTTATAATTTAATTATTATTATCTTCTTCTTTTTTTTTTTTTTAATTTCCCCTATAGAAACGCATTTGTTAGCAAAACACATTTATATAACGATAATGTGTAATTAAAAATTTGAGTAAACTGGCGAAGGTCATGCCTGATGACAAGTCTTATATAACAGTTTGATTTTAAATTTAAATCTTAACGGAAATTAAAAAAAAAAACAAAAATCATTAAATTAAAATACAAACATTTATTAAATAATTTTGTTTTATAAAAAAAAAAAAAAATAATAATGAAAGTGTTATTAAATATTTATAAAAATTCAACAGAAAATCTTAAAATCAAAATGAAAATGACTTTTCTTAAAGATTTACAGAGAATTAAAAATAAACAACAATAATTGTTGGTGCTTGATTAGACTTAAAGCTTTAGAATTGCATTTAAAAATCATTTCAAAAACATAAGATTGTATGATTTAAGTCAGCAACTTGTTAAACCGATCTGGTAATAAAACTTTAGATAATTTTAATGCGGCCCTTTGCTATACTTAATGATCTGAAGTCTAAGCTAAATTAACTCTTTATTTGTTAGTTTGTTTGCCCTTTTTATTTTTAATTAAAATGGCTTTTTATTAAACTTGAGGTCGTATTATATAAATTTATTTTCATATCGATATTTCGCTCCAACTTGTGTAGCTTCTTCAAGATATAATTATAAAGTTGGAGCGAAATATCGATACAAAAATAAATAAATTTATAAAATACGACCTCAAGCTTAATAAAATAGCCATTTCAACTAAATTATCTTTAATAAATTCAGTACACAAATTCGTTAAAATTAATTTTGTGTAGCTAAAAGTTGGTGGTGGCTTTAAAAAATATAATATATAAAATTACTATCTGACCGGGCAAACGTTGTTTTGCCTTTACCTTTTTGGTTATTCGATCTTCTTACTCTAAGAAATCGTACTCATAAAGTAAAGCACCGTGCCAGAACACCATAAGCCAATTGCAGCGACATCTGCCGTACGGATTTAAATCTTTCTAGCCGTTTAGGAGGAGTCCAATGTCAAACACACGTACAGTCGAATTTTATATATTAAGATAAAGAGTTCTGACAAACAAAATGGCTGCTAAACACAAATATTAGCTAAAAAATCCTAGATCAAGGGCACTATTTCTCAGAGAATTTTTGCGGCGTTCAGTGCTTAGCATATTCTGACTGATGTACTAGACATTTTTTATTAAATAGAAAAAAAAATAATTCTAAAAAAAAATCATATTCATTTTTAACATAACTTGATTCTTACGATTAACGTTATTAGATTAACGCAGTGACACGTCCAAAGGTATTTTACAAGTGTCTATTAACTGTTATGATGATGAAACAACAAAAGCTAAGAAAGAATCTTGTCTTATCCATAAACATAATTTTGGTGCAGTCGCCATAATTCATAAGTCAATCAATCACTCACAAAAATGAGCATAATAAGTAAATTAATATTTTTTAAACTATAATAATAAATTGTTAAAATACTTAACTATCATATATTAAAATTTTTGCTGGTTTTTAAAGTCTAAATTAAACTATTATTATTTGTTTCTAAAAGGTGTCCCAACAAGAACGCAAGATTTAAATTTTAAATAAATGACTGATGCAGCAATTGAATTGTTCCTCTGGCTGTATGACATGTGGCGCCATCTTGTTGAAACCGCAAGCCCTTCACATACATTTCTTCAATTCTAGGCAAGAAAAAGCTGGTTATCATTTCACGATACCGAACACCATTGACTGTTTGCACTGGACCTGCCTCATTGTCATAAAAAAGAGGTCAAATGATTCCTCCAGCCCAAAAACCACACCACACAGTGACACGTTGAGGATGCATTTGCTTCTCGTGAATCACTCGAGGATTTTCCGCACCCCAAATGCTACAATTATG
Organism: Thelaira solivaga; assembly: GCA_947397855.1. Lineage (NCBI taxonomy): Eukaryota > Metazoa > Arthropoda > Insecta > Diptera > Tachinidae > Thelaira > Thelaira solivaga. The sequence continues at coordinate 60,647,385 of OX377612.1, read as the reverse complement.
CCTATTGACGAAGCCATCAAGATGGAAATAGGCCTCGTCACTAAAGATGATTTTATCGGCAAAATCAGCATTTTCATGTTGTCTCTCCAATACCCAATTAACGAACTCCCTTCGCTGTCTATGATCATTTCTTACTAACCTCGTACCTTCTACTAGCAAACCATAACAATTGTTCAAATGTCAAACAATGACACTTCGAATGGCACCAAATTTAAATATTGCGTTCTTGTTCGGACACCCTTTATATAAATATTTCTTTTCAACCTTTTTCATCAGGATATAATTATAATATCGATATAAAATAGTTATATTCTTTTAAATAGTAAAAAAAGAAAATGGTCAAAAAAGCAACTAATTAACTGTATTTATAAAAAAATTATTTTATTTACTAACCCCTTTATCCAAAATTATCCAAACGTTAACGAAATTTTTCATATAATTTTTTAAAAAATTTTACTTAATTTTATTTTTTTTTTTTTTTTTTTTTTTTTTTTTTGGATAAGAGCATAAGAGTTTATTAAACAAATTTTCTATGGAAAATTTCTTTAACAAGATCGCAGTAAATACAAATATTTTTACGAACTTTTAAATAAAATTACTTGCCTACAAAACTCTAAAATAAAAATTCAAGTCGTTTTAAAGTAGTTTTATTAAAAACAAAACTAATGATGATTTCTTTGTTGAACTTACAATTTTTAAAAGCCTTAAAAATAGAAATCTAAAGTTAATATTACATTTTGTGACAAAAAATAAAAGAACACCTGGGAAGTGATATTATTTTTCTGGTAGGTGCTGTCGAGGACAATAAGAATCTGCACCAGTTACTTCAATAACAAACGATTTTAATTTTACAAGCGGATTTAGAAAGAAACATTAAGGCCGTTTGAATACACTAACAAAAATTTTTTTCTAAAGGTTACAGCTTAGAAGCTACGAATTAAATTTTTATTTCTATTTCAAGATAATTTAGCTGTTATAGAACACTACCAATTTCCGTCCTGGGCTACACAAATGTGTAGGCAAATTTAATGTATTTTGAAGAGAGCAGCTTATGTATAAATGTCTCATTTATATATATTTATATTTTGTCCAAGTGAACTCCTTTTTTAAGTTTTGTATGGACATAAAAAATACATTTTAATACGAATTATCAGATACCGAAAATTTCATTGAAATAGGACAACTTTGAAATTTTTTGGGACTGAAAAGGCTATAAAAATGGCTGCAATATATACACTGGTGTTGTTTTTATAAAAAAGTTTGTAAAAAAAAGTCAGAAACCTTTAAAATTTGCATCATAGGTATTGGACATTTCTATAAACAAACAGTTTATGTATAGTTTTTAATAAAAACTTTTAATTTTATTTACATTTTATGAAAATTTTGTAAAATTTGAAGTTTTTTTAAAAGGTCGTAGAACCTCTATTTTAACAAATTGCTTTGTAAATTCTATTGGGTATAGAATCAATAAGTCCCTCTTTGATAGTATAAACTTTACGAGGTAGCCATCCCCAAACATTTGCAATGATGTTAAGGTCTGGTTAGTAAAGGGGCCAAATGATCATATTAATTTTTTGATAGTGAAGCCATAACTTTATTACCCGCCCAAAATGAACTTTTTGTATTTTTATATTAGATTGTCCACTGGAAACTTCCAAATCTCTCCTGAAAGTGAGGAAACGTTTCGAAAAAATATGCGCTTGGGTTTTTGTTGAACTCACAGGACGTAGAATAACGAGTTGGACGGTGTCGTTTTTTCAGATAAAAAAAAAAAAAAAAAGGGCGCTGAATGCTTCAATTATTATTTCAACAATTTCCGAGAAGACTAGCATTAATTGGTTTGTTTGCACAGTAGAATAATTTACCCTAATTACTATATTGTAGTGCTACACGAAGCGTTTCTCCACTTTCAGAACATTTTTGGAAGCTTAGAGTGGACATTCCAACATGAAAATACAAAAAAAAAATTCAATTGAAACATAGTTATAGTTTAAGGATTGATTATTTAATTCTTAGCTTAGAGGCATTTTGTAATTTGAGGTCTAAAAAAAAATCGTGCTATGAGTTTTAAAAACTCCTAATTAACAATCGGTAACTTGTATTAAAAGAAAATTTGTTAATTCGACTTGGTTGCAAAAAATTTTACAACTTTAGCCAATTCCAAATGTTTTTTAATTTTTAATTTAAATCATTTCATGTGTTGCTTTTTTTTTAATTTATTATAATTTCAAAAACATATTTTTTTAAGAATTAAAATAAAATAATTACGTATGTTTTTTCAGGCATAAATAAGAATCGACAACTCAAATATGCTGCTTTGCTAACAATAAATTTAATTTTTGCAACATTTTATTCAAATTTCACTTGTAATTTTAATTAATTCTTAGTTTTTCCTTGAATTTAATTTTGTTGTTCTTATAATTTTAATAATATTTTTTTTAGTTTTAATATTATTTAATTGTGATAAACTTGAAAACTAAAGCCAGAATGCTTAAAAAATTAAACTCTTATGCTTTTTTTTTTGTTTTGCTATTTCTTGTCCTTGATAGTTGAAGCAAAATGTTCAAGTGTGTTCTTCAAAAAAACATTTTCACAAAAGCACCATTTTCAAATATTTTTTTAACATGTTGTCATTTAAAAAAAAAGCATGTAGGTTTGTTTATAATTATTTACGCTCACTTAAAACCAGTAGTAGTGTTTATGCAAATGCGGCAATTATTTTTGTACCCTACACCACAAGGGTAAAAGTGTGGTTATATTAAGTTTTTATGCTGTTTGCAATTTAAATTAGTAAAAATTAGACAAAGCAAATTCTTGGGAGAGTGAATGGTGTCCATCTTTTTTGCTAGCCTGTTACCACCTAGCTTTCAAGGAATATTGCTGCGATTCTCTTTCCAGCCACTAACTAAGTCTGCAAAAGAGTTCTGGGCTTATGAAACTAATAGTTGAATTTTTTTTTTTTTTGCTAGTTCAACTGCCTTCTCGTTGCCTGTATATCCATGATCTGGCAGAAACTTTAATATTCATTTTATGTTTGTTCCTTCAATATACAAAATTTTGCTTTACAAAGGATTTGTTACATGTAGGCTGGTATTAAAAATTGTTAATAAGGACTTGAAATAGAAATGAAGACAAAGTTTTCATATAAAATTTGTCACAATATCTATTTCAAGTCTTCTTTATCTTTCTTTGAATACAAACCTTAATCCCTATACTTCAACGAAGGTCACCATATATTTTTGCATCGGCCATGCCCAATTTTCAACGATTTCCACTCGCCTTTGTGCAAAAAGATGTGTCATAATATTTAATTTAAGCCTTAAACTATGCTTTGAAATATTTATTTACCACTTTGGATGGTGCCTCTGATAACAACGTTAACAAAAACATTAGCTATTTTATAAAGCAGTGAAGGGCTGTATTTATTTGTATTATAATTCTATTTGTAAGCGGATGTCTCTCTAATAATGAAACCGGGCAAAAATATCTAGTATTTAAAAAAGTTTTTTTAAACCGAAATTAAGCTTATGAAAATTATTTAGTGTGAATAAGTTTTTACATTGATTTTTTAAATTTCTTTATACTACGAAAAATAAAATAAAAGAAAATCTATGTCAGAAACTGCACCAAGAATGTTTATTAAGAGTACTAAGCCACATTTGAAATGCGTTCTAAGAAACAAAACTTTAAAGAAAAACCTACTTAAGCGCATTTAGCATTTTCTATCTGCCAGAAATTCTCATGCTTATACAAAATATATAAAAAACAGTTAAATGGTGTAACGTCAATGTTTCTTAATAACAAACTACGATTTTGGCGGGACTTGGCTTAGTATGTCAACTTCACTAAACATAGACAATAGATCTTACAGGACATTTCTTACGGTTGCCATCATTGCTGAATACAGAATATTTAGGCTGAGAGTTTTCTGCATTTCAAAAAAACTACCATATGAAGTGAAATAAAAAAAAGCAACTTACAAAGTATTAGCCGAATCTAGGCTATTATTTTATTTTAACTTTTTACAGTCTTATTCAAAAAATTAAAGCAAATTTTAAAGTCAACATTTGCTTACTTTAGTTAAAAATATTGAAAAATAAAATAATATTACATTTTAAAACATTAAAAATTACAGAAAAATCTTTAAATATCATATAGATCATAAAAAATTTTATATAAACTTCTTAATTTATCAGCATTCGCATAATTTCTTTGAAGACTTTTGAAATGAAGCTTGGCAAAATTTCGAGTTTTTCTTAATGGCTCGATAAAGTCGATTTGACTGAGCAGAAATTAGCAGCACACAGGCCCATTCATCAAATTTGCTATAAAACTCACATTAAGCACCAATCTTTTGCTTACCCATGATGGCAATTTAATTGTAGCTAATCTTATAGCTTAAGGCTGAAAACGCATATTCGGATTTTAGGTTGAATTTCCCAAACAGAATAAAAGAAACTGTTTTTAAAGAGATTCAATAATTTTCTCCAGGCAGTTAGTAAAAGAGTCCCAAATGATAAAGCCAGCTTTATTATAAATTTTTTCTTAAATTTTAGTTTAAAGTCTAAAGCATACTGAAGCAATTTTAATTTTTTGTAAATCGTGGTCGAAATGAATGCGAAAAATAATAATTTTTTAACAACTTTTTCTCTATTTTTATAGAATTTATTTTTTGGTCATGACTGCAATAATTTTCACTTTTTATTTTCCATATTTTCATATAAACCAAGAAACTCTTCGCAAAACATTTTTTGAAGCCCCTTCATAATTATTTTTCCACTTAAAGAAATTTGATTCAAATTAGTTAATTTACAATACACCATACCAGTGTGGTACAATCACCTCAGAAGCACATACACCATCAATCACTTGATTGCATATGGGCCTTTTATGTTAATTTTTTTATGAGACGGTTAATGTTTTCATTATGAATTCAGCTTAATGTTGGTATTTAGAAATTCTATTTCAGTTATTAGCCTTTTATTGAAAATGTTTTCTTTTAATTTGTCTGAGTGTTGTTAATTAAAAAAAGGTTTAATTTAAAATTTTTAAAAATACTACAGAGAAGAAATTGCAAGTTCTACAAAACAAAAATTTTAATACATTTTTAAAAATGGTCATGTAGATTACAACAAATGTCTCCTATTTATTTAAACTAATTTTTTTTTTTAACCATTAAACTATTATATTAAGCAAGCTTAAGATTTAATAAAATTGTTTTTTTTTAAATTTTTCGATATTTTGATTTTCTTTTGAAGGTCTTCTTCTTCTTAAGCTTGATTAATATTAAATAATAATAAATTTATAAGATCGAATAATTTAATAAAATCCTTAAACTTATTTTTAATCAAATAAATGCCCTGAATATAACATATTTACTCGTATGTATATAATTTTATTATTATTTTTTTTAAATAACTTAAGCTTTGAAATCTTAAGATAATTATTATCTGCTTGGTTTTTTTTTACAATTCGGAAAGCTATTGATTGTACCCCAATTTGTCTTAAAATCGAACTCCAATATGGCGTTTAATTAAAATATATCCCGATTGTGTTTTTTTAGCCAACAAAATGTTAACGGATTTGGAACAAACAGATTCCGAAATGGTAGAAGATTATGTGGATTGCCAACTATATGAGAGGGTATGAAATAATAAAGAGAAAACCCTTGACAATTTTGTAGCCTATAAGCAAAATAAAAAATAAAGAGTAAAGAAAATAAAAACAATTAAGCAAAATTTGTGCTAACATTGAGCAATTAAGAAAATAAGATTTTATTTTTGTTTATTATGCATAATTCTTGTCAACTATATATTAATACTTAATTGTATGAGTATGAGTAGTTAAATTCCATTAGCTTTTTAATCCTGCCTTTATTGTTTTAGCAAGACCTTGAAAGAATATGAAAAAAAAAATTACTTTACATGCCCTTTGGTATTGGCAGTTCTGCTTTTACACGACTGCACACTTGTTTTTTGCAAATGTAAATAATAAATACTTTTGCTCTTGATTTTGAATAACTATTTTTTTATTTCTGTATTGCCTATAGAATATTTCCCTCTCTCTCTCTCTCATAATTTTTTTTTTTTTGCTTATTTTGCTGAACGAACAAATTATTCCGTTTGTAAAAACAAATAAAAAATAAAATGTTCTATTTACTTTATAATCATCATTTGATAAAATGCCAAAAATAATATATATTTATGTACTTACTTTAATGACAAGCAGAGAGATGTGGCATAATAAATTGATTTATATTTATTTTTTCTATATTAAGAGGAAAGAAAATTTAATAAAAAAAAAAATAAGCAAAGAAGATATTTCGCGTATTTCTTAAATTCTTAAAAAAAATTGTTTAATAATTTTCTTAGCAAATATTTCTAATAAAAATTCCAAAATATTATGCTTGAACTAAAGGTCTAGTTTTATATAAAAACAAGTAGTATTAAATTTGTTTTTATGCACTTTATATTTTTGTTTCTTTTAATTTCACCTAAAGCAAAAACATAATAAAAAAAGGTTTAAAAAAATGCTGAATTGACTGCCGAATAAAATACTTGAACTCGGAAGACGGGATAGCACTAAGCTACATACGAGTACTAATACAGAGCAAACAATTAATTTTTGACTTAATATTTTTATTAAAACATTTGATAAATGCGTAATTTTTTTCTATGTTATATTAATTATTATTTAAAAAAAAAAAATAGATTACAACTACAAAAAGTAGTCAGCGTTGTCTATAAGTGAATAAAACTAAAATTAACTCATTTTTTTTAAATTATACTTATACCACCTTAAAAAATAACAGCTCGTAGTTAAAAAATAAAGAAAATATTTTTCAAGATTTTAAAAATATAAAAAAAAAATTAAAACAAGAGTAAAAAAGAATTATATTTAAAAAATTAATCAATTATTTACAAGCTTTTGTTTAGCGTTATTAAACAATATTTAGCTTATTTGATGTTATTATTTGTTTTAAATAAAATTTTTTGTGATGTGTTTTCTGGATTTCACAAAATGTTTTTAATCAGCTTTATTTTTGTTTTTCATAAAACAAAAAACGATCAGCTGTAGTGAGATTCAGTAACTCGTAAGGTTTTTTCCTTTGCACTATCAAATGTGTTAATTTTAGGAATTAAAAAGTTCACCACTAATATCACAACCAAAATGGCTATAAATTAGCATGTACAACAACCAAATATGGCTTATTTATTATATATTTTTTATTTAAGTCATTCACTCTTATTTTTCGATTAAGTAAATACCACAATTCTGGCTTTTATTTAAACACACAGCTGACAATTAGCAAATTTTACTGATTAACTATTTTATATTCCTTTTATAACTATTTTATAATTTTAGAGTTAACTATTTTTAACCAAACACTTTTCTTTAAAATTGAATAGATTCACTACTGATAACGTTCGGTTACTTCTCACTTAAGAGTAGAAAGCAAAAACTCTGCAGTTTTATTTTTTTAAGATTAAGGTTTTGTTTGAAACTAATGAGGGAATATGATTGATTACAGAAAAAATAACCAATTTTTGTCTTAAATATTTTTTTTTCATAATTTTTAAATTTCAAAATTTTTAAATTTTTAAAAAAAAATTACTAGTGATCAGGTTAAAAAAAAAATTTTGTTGCAGAATTTCGAATTTTTTTTAAACGTTTTCTTGTATTGAGAGCCTTTTTTATAATGAAGGCTTATTAAGCACATATTTAGCGTGCTAACCTATCAATCTGGGGGTCGCAGGTTCGATTCCTGCCCAGAGCCTGGGATGTGAAGGTCGAAGTTAATAACGATGGTTAACAAATTTAATCTTGGAATTAATTTCTAGTATTAAATATTAAATAAGAATAATAAGCAAATTTTCTATGTAGAATAAATTTTTTTTTTAAATAAAAATGTTTTGGATGAATACGATCATTCATTCAATTAAAAATAAATCAATATTTTATTTCACACAAATTGTTTTTCTGTTCAATACTCATTAGCATTACTCACACATTACCAAGCATTTTATTGCAAGCATTAGCAAACAACATATAGAATTCACTATAACATTTTAATCATTAGAGCTTTTATTTATTACAATTTAGTTGCACATCAAATAAAATATTTACGATCATTATTTTTAATATCCTTTTATGTTTTCAGTGAAATAAATAACCATGAGATATTTTTATTAGAAAAATCATAAAAAATATATTTATTCAATAAAAAAATTCTAACAGTTTTTCCAGTTCATGATGTTAACATGAGCCATACGTAATACCAATTATTTGAATACTTAACTGTCATTTGTTTTATATTTATTTAGTTAACTTTAATTTATTGCGGCAAATTTTAATATACTCACGTACATTCTCAACTTAAAAAAATTTCATTTCTACTAGACGGAAATAACTGAGGAAATTACGGACGGAAAAAATTTTTCATTGTGACAGTAGCACAATAAACTATAGAGAAACAAGAAAGAACTGATTTTGTTTTTTGTAGTTTTTATTTTATATTTGGTAACAATTTTGTGGCCCATTAATTATGCTGCGAATAAATAAAAGAAGAACATGAGCTCAAAGGCACAAACGAATACAAACTCTTACTTTGGGTCTCCCTTTTTCTCTATTTTACAGTTTCAAACTTGATGCAGTTTTTAACATCAGGCCAGTACGAGCTTCTTTTTAATGTTAAAAGTTATAAGTTGGTTATTCTCAGCTTCATTATTACATAAACAAAAATCCAATTTATTTTATTCTGTTTTGCCTTTTATATGTTTTTGTAAATTTTATATGTTTTATTTCCCTACAGATCGAAATGCGTCGCAATTGTGGCAATAAAATTGTTGAAGAAGATGAAGAATGTGATTGTGGTACTATTGAGGAATGTGCCAAGGATCCATGTTGTGATGGTATAACATGTAAGCTGAAGACAGAAGCACAATGTGCTACCGGTGCATGTTGTGACCAGTGTCGCGTAAGTTTTTCTTTTTATTTTGTTAACTTTTAAATAAATATAAAATTTTATTTATTTACTTCCCATGAATTGTCTTTCACTTTTTTAATTTTAATAACATTCTGCTTCTTTTATATTTTTTGTGTATCACTTTGTTCTTTTTTTTTCATTTTACTATGAATCGGCGTATGTATTTGTGTGTGTGTGTTTTTTATAACAGTTGCGTTCTAAGGATCACATTTGTCGTGACTCGCATAATGAATGCGATTTGCCAGAATATTGCGATGGTGATAGTGGCGAATGTCCCATGGATGTTTTCAAGAAAAATGGCTCACCTTGCGGTCATTCAAAATCTGGTGTATCAGGTTGGTGCTTTTGTTTATTCTCTTTTCATATTAACTGTTTTATTTTCAATGTGTTTACTTGTAAGGATATTGCTTTCAAGGCAATTGCCCCACACTAAATTTACAATGTGAAGCTATTTGGGGTTATGGTGGCTCTGCTGCTGATAAAGAATGTTTTGAACAATTCAATTCAAAAGGCTCCATTAATGGTCACTGTGGTCGTGATGGCAAAGATAGTTTCGTTAAGTGTGAACCAGAGTAAGTTTTTCTTTTGTTTTTATAAATTATTCATTCTTCACGCAAGCTTCTTTTTCATTTATATTTCAGAAATGTTCAGTGTGGCACTTTACAGTGTAAGGAAGGTGATCGCCAGCCTGTTAATGAGGGTGATTTATATTCAAGAACAATTATTTCAATTAAGGGTATCGAATATGAGTGCAAGTAAGTTTTTCTTTCTGAATATTTTACTAACAACTTATTTGGCAAAAAATGTTACATGATGAACTTTTGTATTATAGAGCCACTAGTGGTCAACACAATCCTCAGGAATATCCTGATCATGGGCTAGTTAGGGATGGTACTCCATGTGGTGAAAATTTGATTTGTTTAAATCAAACTTGTGTTAGTCTTTTTCCTCATGTAGATCAAACAAAATGTCCATCAAAAGAAAAGGATCAAGAATGTTCAGGAAGAGGGGTAAGTTTTTTTTAAAAAACATGCTTTAAAAATAACTAACGTAGAATAAATCTATTGTAGAAATTGAAATAGATTTATTCTTATCAAAGAAAGGGCTAAAACAATTTAATCATACAGTCCATAAAACTTTTCCAATATCTAAAGCAAAATATCTGTGTACGTCTGTGTAACTATGCCAGACTAAAGTGTAGCTTATGCAAAAATTTAATGCCTTAATAAATATTTAAGAGCATAACATTTGTGTATTGAACTCAGCCTAATAATAAAAACCACTAAAGTAAAACAAATATAGTGTTAAAAACGCCATATGGCATACGACAGTTACTCGTTCCTTCTTTCTTTGTATCTCTCAAAATTTTCTTACATTTTCTGTGCGCCTTTGTTTTTATTTTATTTCATCAAAAGAAGAAAAAAATTTTCTCTGCTACTTTGATGGTGTAGTTCCCTCAATCATTGCTGTATAAACAATTAAACATTATATTCTGATCCTTAGAAACTTACGGCCAGGTTCGTTATAAAGAAAACTGTCGTTCACTTCTGCTTCAGACAAACAGCTAATTTGTGACTCCCTTAAATTTTTTTACAAGAAATTTCTTATGAATAGAAAATCGTACAATAACGTAAGCATTGCTATATGAAATTACGGCTCACTGAAAATATTTTTCTCTTTGACCAGGAGCACACACCGCAAGTTTAGTTGGAGAATTCTTTCTCAATTCCCTTTTAAAATTGTCGTTTTGTTCACACACAAATTTTTTGTTTCGGCAATTCTTATTCAGTCATTCATTCAGCCTTCAAACTACCTGTCTTCTTTTTTTACATTTTTATAAAACATAGGAAGAGAAAACAAATAGGAATTGTCGAGTACAAGCAAGTTTGTACCCTTTAAATTCGTCTTTCCTTTCTCTCCTACAAAATCAAAAATTGCCCAACTAAAATTACTGTGTGTGGTTCTGGTCTTTGTACGAATACAAATCACTTTTATGCTTTTTATCGCTTGGATATTTTTTCTTATCAAATTAACACTAAATGGACAGAAACCACTAAAATAATATTAATTTTTAACAATCAATAGAAAATTTTTTTTTAATTAAAAAATAAAATTTAAAACTTTTTTGTTTATACTTTGCTTTTGTGAATGTGTGTGTGTTCCATACTTTTCTTGGTGCTCTCTTCCGTTGAGAGTTTAAGTAGTCTATCATATTGATTTTTTAAGTAGACTTAAAGTTTACAGCGGGTTTTAATTTATGAAACTGTTGCTGTGACAACATTTTATATTGAGAAGACTTGAGGGACAGAAAATAAAGCCAAGCGAACGATAAGTAGAAAGTTAGAGAGCCCCCTTTTTAAGTAGAAAATGAGTAACTGGTTTCCTTTCGCTTTAGCTTCGCATCGCAATAGGGAGCCTGGCAGTTAGGAATTAAATCAAGTGATATAATTCCTACTAGCTGAATATTTCCTTACAAATATTAAAAATGAGGTTTTATTTTCAGGGACAATTTGGTTTATTAAGTTATTTATTTGACAATTTTAAATAGGACAATTTTTTTTTTCAGTAAATTTCAATCATATTTAGTAGAAAAATAAAGCGCAAAGTATGACTTATGGTATTCAAAGTTAAACGAATAATAAAAAAAATAATAATTTTTGGTTCTGTAAAATTATGAAATATAATTTGTGTGTTAAGAAACAGAAAAAGGTGATAGTTTGTACAAATAAATTTCCTGCTTCAATTTCAATTAATAATTATCATCAAGTATTTTGGACACCAGTTGTTTTTGCCTTAAGCCGTAAGATTCCATTTTTAGTATTAAAATTAAATTTATTTTACTCCTAAAGCTATTAGAAATTTCCGAGTACCTTAAATAAATTGTAACAAAACTGAATCTGTGTATCGGCTCCCCTTAGAAAACAACTTGTTAATAATTTTTAATAATATTTCAATTATACAATTTTGTTTATTTATTTTTACTCATTTCTTATTTCGTCTTTATTTTTTTTTTTTTTTCATTCACATTTTCATTTGCTTTTGGCTACAGGTATGCACAAATACAAATAAATGTTTTTGCGACATGGGATGGGGAGGTATTGATTGCAGTTTAATTGTTTTACTAACTACACCACTGCCAACTGAAGCGCTGCCAACACCAGAAAATACAATCAAAATGGAGAAGAAGGAAACGCCGTATGGTAAGCTAAATGAATCATAAATACAAAATTACTTTTTCTCTACAAGCACAAATTTAAATGATTTTTTTAATATAAAAAAAAAAAATTAATATAAAAATTAAATAATTATACTATTAGTTATGATGCCAGCGAAACCCAAAACCATTAAATGGCAACAACACTACAAAAGAAATAATTTTAAAGAAATTTTAATTTATTTATTTTTCTGGTCAAGATTTCAATCATAAACTCAAGCTTAGTTTCGGGTAATGAACTGATATTTGTTTTCATTTAGTAACTAAAAGCAACAAATGACAATGGTAATCCATATATCGAAAGAATTTGATAGAATTATAGATTATAAGTTTTAATATTCTAAAAAATAACAAGAGTAAATTGTACTGTTTTATATGTCATCTCTATCCCAATCATACACTTACAGGATCTTCCGATCAAGATAGAATCAGCACCTTAAGTATGGTCATCATTTTAACCGTTATTGTCAAATGTGTGTTCATTTGTTTTGCAACCCTGGCCGTTTGTTACAGGTAGAGTACCAAGCAAATAAATTTAGCTTTTCTCCAACGAAAAGTTAAATATAATTTGGTCGAACAGAAATGTGTTTTAGATTTAAATTTTGTTTCTATATTTTTCTTTTTTTTCTGTTTAATTTAAATTTCACTTACCAAACATCTCATTTTACTCGGTTCTTTTTTTATAAAGTCTCAAAGATTTTCATTAAATACTAAAATTTTTTTAGCAGGAGAAAAGCAGTGAGAAAACGCAGAGAAAATTTTTCTTTTTTTTTTCTTTACTCAGAAAAAAAGTTCACTCAGCTAAAGTAAATAAATGGTTATTAAGTGAGCTGAAATTCAAAATAATCAAATGTGTGAGTGTATAAAATACAAAGCGTCTTTTTTCAAAGCCTCTCGCGACTCCAAATTATTCACGATACCTTAATTGTGAACTGTTTTTTCTCAATGATATTGATGCTGAAAAAACAACTTTGGATGTCTTTTCAATCAAAAATTTTATATTTTGAAAACCATTGATCAAGTTTTAAAAAAATATCATAACCTTTTTCTGTAAGCTTCAACATATTTTCGGTTGTAAGAACTAAATTTGTTTTCTATCAAAAATTTTGTTGTGATAGCAGAATTTTTTTAATAATTATTAATATAAAACCGGTCTAACAATTTGATATATTTTTAAGATAAAAAAATTCCAGACTATAGTATTAAATTATGGTTGCTACAACTCAAATATTTGATTACCACAACTGAATTTTTGATTAAAAAAAATATTAGTCTCACAACCGAAGTTTTTTTCTGTGTGTATAAGCAAAAATGGAAAAAACGATAAATTTTCGTTGCAACTATTTGAAAATACTCACAAGTAGTACGCAGTTCGTGGTGCATAACGAACTATGTGATAAGTTTATTTCTATTTCTAACATCACGACTACTAACAATGAATAAGTAATGGTAGAATGACTGTATTTTGTAGCTTCTTAAATAGTTTAATAAATATATAAAATTTTTTTACTTAGTTTAGTGTTTTTAAATTTATAGTTTTAATTATGCAACATCCCCGCTTTTACTTTACGACTGAAAATAAAACTGAAGATTATATTAATCGCACTAGATGTCGAGTTAATTATTTCTATAAATTTCATTCAAATGGAATGCGAAAATTTTAGCCTTGTATTTCAAAATTAAACAGTCTTCACTGTAAAGCTAAATCATTTTATTATATCAATATTAAACGTAATTTCGTTCACAATTTTTTTTTAACATTAAACTTTAAACTTCTATTTTTTAATTATTGTTTGTTTAAATTTATTTATTAATTGACGCTAAAAAATTTTGTTTTCTTTGCAATTGGGTTTAAAACAAATTAAGATTAAGAAACAAATATTAAGGTTAAAAAATTAATATATTAAATAAAAACTTTGCTTGGTTTTCTGTCTTATACCTAAATGAAATGAAATTTTAATTACACAGCAAACAAGAATTAAAAAAAAAATATTTTTTGTTTCATACCCTCAAAAAATAAAAAATAAAATAAAAAGGAAAACACCTACTCGTACAAAAAAGTATGTATGTATGTATATGTATACAGGTTTATTATATAAAAGTTAATAAAGTTTCTCTCCTCTAATCATCATGTCTAAAAAACAACACTAAACTACAAAAACAAAGTAAGCTCACAGTAAACTCACACATATTCGCACACCCATTAACAAGAATCCATATTTTTGTATATATGTATGTATGTGTATATCAACTATGTTTTTTTTTAACCAACTACCTACAAATATTTTAAAAATATAAGTGGCCATTGAGTTTTTAACTAGGTAGCCATTTTTACACAAATACGAGTACATGCATTTCGCTTGTATGGCTGTAGGTACTTGTTAATGTAGGTTTGTTTTCATATAAGCAAGAATAAATGTGAGAGAGTGGAAGAGGGAGTGCGAATGAGAATGAGAATGAAATTGCCAGTGAGTATGAGAATGGTAACAGAGTTGGCAGCTTTAAAAAAAACTAAAAAAAAACTGGGTAATTTTAGAAAAAGTACTAAAATTTGAACAAGCAAAAAAAATATATATATTTTATACTTTCTTTCCCAGCCTTTACTTTATTATTTATTTTTAAGTAGAATTAAAATAGTCAGCTAAAAATTGCCAGCCTACATGAATAAAACTGGGGGTTTTATTTATAAAGTTTCCTTGCGTTTCAGCAAAGAAACTATTAATAATATTTGCTCCAGAACAAGGGCAAATATTATTAATTAGGTTTATTGAGCGGGGAAAGAAAGTTGGGGTTTAGAACCTCAGAGATAAGTATGGGAATTAATTGTTGAATACTTACTGGATAAGATAAGGTAACCCAATAATTTTCCCAATGTGTATTTATCCAATTAAGGTTGATTTTTGTTTTAAGAAATATTCTTATAAGTAAATGATATTTCGTTTATTTCAGTAATTTTTGATTCTAACTTTCAAAAAGGAGAGACGCAGTCGTTTAGACAGTTGAAAAAAAAGAGATGTTTGTGTAGCTTACGATTAAGATGAGAAGTTGAGAAAAATGCTTTATCTTAATTCCATTTTGTGTAGCTAAACTCTCAACTTCTCATTTTATCGCACTACATATTGACATGTAGTTTACAAATATTTCTAGGCATGCGCATAAAGTAATGATTTCATGATAAAGTTTAATAAATATAAGAAAACTAAATTTTGATGTTTTGGCCAAAGCAATTTTGGACACTACAAATTTTCAGCAAAATGCCTTTAAGTATTTCACTTTGACAGAACAATTAAAAAAATTCATACGCTTATTTTCCTCTCTTTTTGTTACATAAAAATTTAGTGCCACTAAGAAAAAAAAAAGATGGCAGTACAGGCATACCTCGATTAAAGCTAGCTGTTTCGCTAAAGGCTCTTTAGAATTTTTGAAAAAAAAAAATATTTAAGCTTTAAAATATTTTTTAAAAAGTTTTCTTTTTCTAATTTCATATGAAAATTGATACAACGTAATTAAAAGTTTTTGGTATAATTGTTCTTTAAAAGAGAAAAAATATCAAAAATATAATAATGTATTTTAGTTATTCCATTTTTTTATAAAATTTAAGATCTTATTATTTTAATTATTATTTTTCAATATATCGACTTTCTTGTATTGAAAGTCTTCTTCAGGGAAAATTATTTATTATATTATAAATATAATTAAAATGTCTATTTTAATAATCTTGAGGTCTTATTTTTATATCGATATTTTGCTCCAAATTATGTAATTATATCCTGAAGAGCTATGCAATTTGGAGCGAAATATTGATACAAAAATTAATTTATAAAATAAGACCTCAAGCTTAATAAAATAAACATTTTAAATAAATTAATAAATAAATAATAATATAATAATAAAGGAACAATTATTATATTATAATATATTAAAAATAACAAATAATTTTCCTTGAGGAAGACTATCACTACAAGAAAGTCGAAATATTGGAAATAATAATTAAAATAATAAGATCTTAAGCTTGAATAGTTTTTATAATATCAAAAATAATTTTAATTCGGAGAATCCCAAAATGTGCAATTTTGTATCAAATTATTTATTCGAAACACTGATATGACCGCAGTAATTTTGATTAAATAAATAAAATCCATTAATCATTAAAAAATTAATTTAACCACAGATACATATTGCTAAGCTGCCTACAAATCAGCCTGGCATTAATGTTATTATGCGGACTGAGAACGGTGAATGATAGTCGATCTTAGTTAGTAACGTAACCCCATAATTACACTTCTTTCAAAGCTGTTTCTGTTAACGCTCAATTTTCAGCACTAAACGAGTATTAAAAGTTTACAGCACTGATTAAGTGAAATTTTGTATATTTTTCTTTTTATAAATTATTTAAAATATTTTAATTAATAAATAAAAATCTAAAAATTAATAAAATTAAAATCTAATAATTCTTCTTTTATTTATTTTTCTTTTTGTAAATTATTTAAAACATTTTAATTAATAAATAAAAATCTAAAACTTAATAAAATTAAAATCTAATAATTTTCTTTTTTTATGTTTTTATCTGTATATGTATGTATATCTTTGGGTGTTTTATATTAAAAATAATTAAATGTGTTTTAATACTATAAAAATAACAAAAAAAGTATCTAGATATAAATTATGGTACATGTTATTGATAGAAATTTCTATTTAATAACAAATAGAATATCATTCGATAACGGCTGTCCTAATGGGTTCTTTTTCTGTTTTATAATATTTGGTTGCCTTAAAAATTATAATTTGATATTAACAATAAAATTAATATGGTGTTAGTTTAATTTTCAATCAATACTCAGTGTTATGGTATTATTTATTATTCTATATTTTTATTAAATATCTATTTATACCTATAAAAAATTTTTTTTTTCAAACTCCCATAATATCTAAATTTCCTTGGATGTGTGCGTAAGTAATTAAAAGAAAGAGAATTTATTTGGTGTGTTAGCAGAATTTTCAAAACACGAATATTACTTTTGAGTCAATTTTCCTGGGTATGAAGCAAATCCAATATAATTTTCAATTTATTATACAATTAAAGTGTGAGCCTCTTATCAGAAAAATTGACGTAGACTTGAAGTAAGCTTTTTCAAAAAATTTTTATGAAAAATTTAGCTTAGCGCTTACTTTAAGTAACCACTACAATTAAAAATTTGAATAATGGATGTATGAAGTTAATGCATAAATAACTAAATAATTAAATTGTTTTTGAAAATGATTTATAATTAAAATGGCTATTTTATTTTTATTGAATTTTCAAAATAAATAATTTTCTTTGTTAGTGTATTTGACCTTTTTATTTTTAATTAAAATTATTAAGCTTGAGGTCGATCGATATAAAAATATATTTTTACAATATGACCTCAAGCTTAATAAAATAGCCATTTTAATTAAAAATAAAAAGGTCAAATACACTAACAAAGATTATTATTTATTTTGAAAATTCAATAAAAATAACTTTTTTTACTACTATGGAAGCATACTTTTATTTGAATGAGTTCAGATGAAGCTACCAGGAGTTATGCTGGTCACTGCAAAGTGAATTTTATTTTGAAAAAAAAAACCCCACACAAATGCCCAATTGATGTTGAAATTTGATGTGTGTATTAGCCATTTTAAGTGGCCATATTTAAGTTTTTTAAAACAATAAAAACACCATTTCTCGTTAGATGGCTTAAGCTACATTTAGCAAGTGTTTGTCAAAATAAGCATAACCACTATGTGTCCTGTATATGTAGGTTTATATATTTAGAAGAAATATTAGCTTAGATTAGTTTAATTTGTATTAATATTTTATATTATTTGAATTAATTTTATTAATTTAATACAAGTCAGTTTAGACTGTAAAAATATTTTCCAAAAGTAGTGCGTCCGGTTATTTTGACAAATAATTTTGTAGTGTGACCGTAGCTTAAGTTGGTTTAATAAAATTTTAGAAAAAAGGGCTTTTATTATTTTAGAGCTGGCAGTCGTGGAATTAATAAATTAACTTTATTAACCGATTTGAAGACAGTTCTAGTGCTCTGTTATGATTTTCTTAATTTTATTATTCTTATTTTTCTTTATTATTCTTATAAATTACTTGTGATTTTTTTTTATAAAAATAAGTCTGTTTGTATGTATGTATGTGTATATTTTTTTTAAATATTTGTATTGGTATGAAAGCAGTGTACAAGAGTATACGAAAGACTGCTTTTGCACTTATTCTTACAAAATTTTTATGCTATTGGCTTAAAACACATAAATCACACATTAATTATTTTCTTTTCTGCATAACTTTAACAAAATTAATTGATATTGAACTTAATTACTTTATTATTTAAATTCGATTTGTTTTTTGGCTTTAATTAATTTTTTTGTATTTCTTTAAAAAACCCTTCATAATTAATTAATAATTGAACAAAAAATATATAAAAAATAATGCAAAAAATGCAAATACCCGTAAAAAAAAAATTTTTTTTTGATCACTAAAATCAACATGCACTCACATCGTTCCTTGTGTCAAATTTTGAAATTTGCAAAATCTTTTTGTTTGCCAGTTTTTATAAAATAATTAATCGCACTGTTGGTATAAGTGCTAAAGAGAATCGTATAATAGTTTTCGCTATGAAAGTTAAAATAAAATTTTTATGTAAAAAATAATTTGAGGCTGAAAATGTTATTTAGAAAACAGGGGGTTACTCTCTATTGCGATGAGAAAGAAAAACCATTCGCATCTGTATGATATTTACATTGAGTTGCGATACGTTTTCTTTCGCATCGCAATAGAGAGTAACCCCCTGAAGTTTGTAGTTTTTCTATTAAAACAATTTTAATAGAAAATTTTTTAATAAATTTTTTCTTAAGACATATCGAGCCATGACCGCCAGAAAAACTGTGCCGACAATTACAAAATTTTACAGAAGAATAATTTTTTTGTTAATATTAACTGTTATATATTTTTTAAGTGAGTCTAATTTAATAATCTTGAAGTTAGATGAGGTTATCTTACACACAGAAACAAACAATTTCGGTTGTGAGAAATAAATTTGTTTCCAATCAAAAATTCATTTGTGATAATCAAATTTTTCAGTTGTAACAACTAGAATTTCATAATACAGGCCAAAAACAGGTTAAAAACACTTCGAGCTGTAACACCGAATTTCTATTATCAAGATTAAAAAATTCGATTATCACAACTGAATATTTGATTGGAAACAAATTTAGTTCTCACAACCGAAATTGTTTTCTGTGTGTATGTTAATTTTAATAAAATATAAAAATTAAAAAAAAAAATAATTACATTTTTATAGTGAAGAACAATAAAACCATTATTATTGTCATTATTTAGCGGGGGATGTACACATCAAGTTTCAACAACAATCAATGCATTTAAGTGTTTTTATTTTCTTCAAATTCACACACAAATTATACACGTGACTTCCATTAAAAAAAAAGCCACACAAATGCATTGATTGATGTTGAAATTCAAAGTCTGTATCAGCTGCTTTATACAGTTTGTGTACATCAAAATATTTTTCAAACAAAACTGGGCCACAATGAATCTGTCTTACCTTATACTTCGACTCTTTCAACAGATAACCCACGATGCCAAATTCAGTCAGAGTGAATAATAGACGTATATAAACACTAAGCATCTATTTACTAATAAATTCTTAAATTCATTTTGTTTCTAATTAATTAGTGATTCATTGTTTAACATCAAATGAAACATTTTAATCTATTTAGAAAAATATTATTATTGTTATTAAAGCTGTTGTTGTTTTTTTCTTCTCTCTTCGATTAATACACATGGCATACAGCCTAATGCTTTTATTCATCTTTTATGCAAAAAATATAAAAAAAATTAATTAAATTAGGAAACAAGAAAAACAAACAAAAAATCAATCCATCAAAATTTTAACTAAACCAACTAAATAAATTTTGTTTTATTTATTTATTTTAAATAATCAAATTAAGTTTTCAATAATCTTAGGATTACCATTGTCATATCGTGTTCAGATTTCATTTGTTCATCATCCTATTTTACAGGATTTATTTTACAACAACGGATAATTAAATTAGAAAACAAAAAAGAAGAGAAAGAACTGAAAGTGTTTTGTATAGATAACTTACTAGTTTATGTATGAAAATTATAAAATTTTATTTTTTTTTTTATATTGTTTTTGCTTTTTGTAAATGAAAACACTAACACTAAACAATTACTTTCAATATATTTTCGTATCTGTCTGCCAATTATGTCAACTACAATTGCGGTGACTACAAAAACAACAATAACAACAACGATTGTTTATAATAATGCTACTGCTGTAAAATAAATGTAAAAAAAAAATACAAAACCAATCAACTTTTTAATAAAATAAATTTTATATTTTAACAAAAACACACACAAAAACCTACGTAACAACATCACTTATACTACTACAAACAAAATATAACAAAAAATAAAAAATAAAAACCAAATATTATCACCATTTAAATAAATGAACGCTTTTATATTCTAAATTCCATTTAAATATTTGCAAACTGCTATTAATTTCATTAATTCCCTTAAAAATAAATAATTCGCTTTGGTTATTCAACGGTTCACTCACTGTTTCCTTTTCCGTTTTATTTTAATTAAAAAAACAAAAAATATAACAACAATTATAACTTTTAAATAACTTAAAAAAAAACTAAAAAAAAAAATGAAAATAAATAATAATAAAACCAAAAAAAAAAAAAAAAAATGATAACAAACTTTTAACAACTCGTATAGAGAACTACCATGGCTCAAATACAGTATTTTTAGTCGGTGTACTAATGTCGGTTGTTGGGTTCGTTTTTGTAACATTCACCTTGATGGCACTGTGCTACAGGTCAGTTGTAGTACATAGAAACTTCTCCCTGTGTCTGAGGTTAGTTGAAAAGAAGTAATGAAAAACAAACAGTATTTGATGAAAAAGAATTAAAAAAACAATTAAAAAAAAAAAACAAACAATAATTATGAAGATTAACAAATTATTTCTTAATTTTTTCTTTACTTTTTTTTTTCTTTTTTATTTAAATTGATTTTTGGTTAACCAATTTACGCTTTTATTTATCATACTTTTGTTTTTTTTTCTCTCATGATTTTCTTTAATTATTGTTTAATGCATTGAAACCAAATGTCATTATAAATAAATGTATTAATCCTTAGCAAAACTATTTATGTATCTTATATAGAAAACATAAAATGTACAAAACTAACACTTAAAAGAACAACACAAGCTTGACAAAAAGGGAATAAACACAATTAAAAAATAATAAAAAAAATTAAATTAAAATTAAATTTTAGAAAAAAATTATAAAAATAGTCCTTAATCAAAAATATAATGTTAAAAGCTTACTTTAATTCACAAAAACACGTTTTTTAAAAGATACTGGAAAAATGACCCAATTGAAAATATAGGGGCCAATCGCAAAATTTATAGCATTTTCTGATAGGAGGACTACTTTTGCGCCATCTGATTACTTTTGCGCCACCCGTTATAAAGCCACGTTCTGAGTTATGATGTCTTGCAAAAATATACCATCTTAACCCATTAGAAGTCATTCTATGATATTGAGTTTAAGATGTTTCAGATGCGTTAACTTGGAAACAAAAAGTTATTGTTAAAGTCGTAATTTGTTGACTAGTGATAATCACATGGACCAGCTAATATTTCTTTGTTATATCGTGCAACAAAAATCGTCTCAATCGTTATCAGACGGTATGTCTCAAAATTAAAGTGGACAAATTCCTGCCAAATAATAACGTTGTTTTAGTTGGCAATGTAAAAAAATGCCTTGAAATATTTTGTGTTGAGAAAACAATTTTTCACACAAAAGCGGTCAGTGGATTCAATTATTTATAGAAAAACATTTTTTTTTAAATTTGTTTTATTTTATATGTTTTTTTTTCAACTAATTTTTATTAATAAATCAAGTTGAATTCAAAACATTATTGAACTCTAAAGGGTTAAGTTAGTTTATATTTTACGAGTGCTTATAGCCTTCTGATAGAGAGATAAATGTTTTTTTTTTTACTAAATTCTTCTAAAATTAGTTTTATTTTTTATTTAAAAAATTTGGAATCTGTTTTTTACTGAAATTTAAATTTAATTAATTGCTGACACTTGCAGCTCTAACTGTGTTTGTTCCCTCTAAACTAAAACACACAAGTCCACTAACAAAATTTTATTACAAATAAATAACTTTACCTCTACTATTTCCTGGCTTCTATAAACACCTTGTGATTAGTAAAAACAGAAAAAACCAAATTATTTTTTTTCAATCATGTAAATTTTTATTAATTATATTTTTGTTTTTTTTTTTTTAATTTCAAGCCAAGCCACACACATTTTTTGTAAAGTATTTGTCAAGTCATTGTAATGGTATAAAAAAAACACTCACTTTATTAAAGGCTAATGATTTGTAATACCCATTTCCTATTTAGCATTTTATTTTAATTAAAATTTTTTTTTTGTAGCCAGAAAATTATACAAATTTTAAATGAAACAAATATTTTTAATTTTGCTCTTTTTCTAAAACACTCTCAGTGTTGTATATTTTTAGTAGATTTCAAACACTTTCTATTATTTATTATTTATGGTATATCAATGTGTTGTGTTAGAAGAAAAGACAAAAAAAATTTACTATAAAAATTTTTTTGTTACTCTATTGCTCATTAATATATTTTTAATCCTTATTTAAAAAGAAACCCTTAAAAAAACCTTTAACCATAGAAAAAAATGTAAGATATGAAAATGAGCTGGATAGTAGGCACGCTAGGCTTAATTGGGGAACAAAAACCTATTGAAAAAGTATTAGTAAGATTGATGATTCAAGAAATAATTTAATTACTAAAAAAAGAGCTTTTGGCAGTGTAATTTCACTTACTTATTTTCTTTTTATCATCAAATTTTTAATTGATAAATTGTCTATCGATTGACATGGCAAATAAATCATGGAAGCCACTAACTGCTGTGAATCAAATTAATTTTTTACGAAAGTATAAATCGGTTACTTAGGCTTAGTTCTTCTTTTTTTTAATTTTTAAAAATTTTAAAAATTTACAATTTTTTTAATAAGCAAACAAGTAATAAACTAAATATATATTTGATTTTTCTGTTAAACAAAAAAGAGGAAACAGTATGCCCAAAGGTCTGTCATGAAGGTTTGATTCAAAAAGAAACCATAACATTAAAGAAAAAATTTATTATTTAGAAGAAAATTTTCATATTTGTTATCGCTTTTGATACAAATAAATAAACGAATTTTTTTATTAATTTATAAAAGTTTAAAAGTCTTATAAATTACTATATTGTTTCTGTAAACTGGTCAATTCAAATGTTTAGAAAATTATTTATGCGAATTATTCAAAAAGTTTACAAGGTTTTTGCAGAAGCAACAAAAAATTTTTATTTTTATTAGACGGTCGTTTTTGTTAAATTTTTTAAAACGATCCGTTCTGTCACTAATTAAATGTACCTGTTGAAAGATCTGAACGAACAATACGGAAACTGAATTTAACAAAAATGAACAAACAATGACTTTGCTCTTTTTTTTTTTTTTTTAACAAAAACTTTAAATTATTTTTGAATAATTTTCAAAATATGTTAAATAAAACAAATAAATAATATTGCCAAATTCTTTTTATAATGAAGGTATATGGAAATTACATACGAAAGCAAGACCGAAAGACCAAGTTTTAAAAAAAGGACTGGATAATTTCGTTCAATTTTCGTTTTGTAATAACTGACTAAGGTGTAATTGTTTGGTTATGAGAATCAAATTATTTTTAGTTAAATAGTTGAATTGTGATAGCCAGAGAACCCACAAGAGTCTTATTTATAGTTTAATTATGGTTCCCAACTCAACTCAGTTGAGTTGTAATTAAAACAACTGCTATTAATGAGTTGTAATTTATGTATGTGTTTCTCAACTGCATGAACAAAGATATAACAAAAATACAACTAAAGTAGAGTTGAGTTGTGAGCCATGATAGGAACATTTTTAATTTAACAAGCTGTGGTAAGCAAATTTTCTTTCTTTCGTAAACTTTTGGGCTTACAGGCTAAAATATAACAAAAAAAAGAAAAGAACAAATAAATCTGTTCGTGAGAATTGAATTCATAATTGAATTTATAATTTTTTTATATAAAAAAATTTTGCAATTTCAATACAAAAAATGCTCGTTGTAGGATTCTGTGATTTGGACTTTTATGCGCTAATCAAATATTGTAACGCTCGGAAATTTGATGATGAAATTCAAAACTATACTGAGAAAACAACTTCGGTTGTGAGAACTAAATTTGTTTCCAATCAAAAATTCAATTGTGTTAAAATTTTTTAAAAGCACTAAATTTTGGTTTACATTATAGAATTCTGGTTACTACAACTTAAAAATTTAATTATCGTAACTGAATTTTTAATTGTCAACAAATTTTGTTCTCATAACCAAAGTTGTTTTCTGTGTATAGTTTTTTATTTGCTTTCTAATATCTTTGTTTACCACAACAAAATTTTTTTGACTGGTAATAAAATTAAGGCAGAATTAGTCTTTACCTTCTGTTCTGTGATGAATGAGCTAGTTCAAGTTAGTTTTTCTGTTTCGTAGTGTGCGAACAGACCTGCAGAAAATAGATTTTGACAATGTTATTAAGTGACAGCTACCACAAATTATGTGAAAATTTTTGTATTAAAAACGAAAAACTTATAATTTTAGTACAAAAAATGATATTTTATATAAAAAAGGCAAATGTTTATTTATATTGAAAAATAATATAAAAAAAAGTATAACAACTTTTTTTGATAAAAAATTAATTGGATTGTTCTGAACTTATAAATAAATTCTCCTATTTGAGAAAAATTTAAAAAGTAGGGGTAGTAATGGGCGTGGCAAATTTTTCTTTTCACTAAAAAATAAATTGGAATTTGATGAAAATATAAAACTTTTTATATTCGATCTTCTTAGTCTAATAAATCGTAATCATAGAGTAAAGTACTGTGCAAGACAGGGTAAAAATGCGTAGTAGATAAATAAATATATATTAAGATATAGAAAAAACTATAGACTGCCGGATACTGTTTTACAGAAAACCTAACTATAAAAAATAAGCAACAGAAATTAAACTAAAGTTATTTTTCCAGTGATTTTTGTACCTTTTTTAACCCTTCTAAAATAAATGGTAATTGAAGTTGAGTTAACAATTTTTTATCATCCCAACTAAAATAATTCAGGGGTGTACTGTGTATAACAATGCAAAAGCCGTTGCGATGCGAAAGCTACATTTTTGGGGTTTGCTTTTAGTTTATATTAAGGTATTTGTGTGTATAAAGACATTGACATGCACTTATGCATTACAGAGGGGGGTAGGCATTAAAGATGGGACTGTTTATCGCTTCGCAATACAGAGTAACCCTCAAGAACTTCTCATGAATCTCGAAATTATTGTAAAGGATTGATTTTAATTAGTTTTTTTAGTCATTGTCAATAGATGAAAAATTTTAATTTTTTCTATTTTAATTTCTCAGTTAACTTACGTTCTTGATTTGAAAAAAGAAAAAGTTTAAAATATTTTTTTATTTTTGGCACAAGCTGTGAATAAGTATCTAATTAAAAATAAACTAAAAAAGCTTTGCTGACAAAAAAGTACCTGACATTTCAAGGTACGAATACTATTGCGCCTATTTTCATATCTTGTTACAGATGTTATCCTTTACCTCTATCAATATTTAGATTAAATTTTTCTCATAGTAAAATTTATTTTCACCACTAGTGCCTGTTACTATTGGCTTTTCTCTGCACTTTTCTAATTATCTAATACATGCATACTTAGATTTTATTTGTACTGTTTCATTAAAGGTTTTTTTTCTTATTAATTTTTTTTTGTTTTTGTTACGTTTTTTGTGTTGTCACTGGACATTGTTTTCGTAAAATATTTAGTTTAGATAAATCCAATTAAGCAGTTTTTATGCCTGTCCCAAACCATTTAAAACCAAAAACAAAACAAAAACTTTTTCAACTTCATTAAACTCAATATTTTAATTTGTTCTTTTATGTTCGTACTCTTATTTTTTTTGCAAAAATTAAATTGTAAAAATATCAGTTAAAAAAAAAAACAAAAGAAAAACTTGTAACAATATGTCGAAAAACTTAAAAAAAAAGAAAAAGAAGAAAATTTGAAAAGAGTAAAACTCAATTTTTCATTACTACTTTTATGGTTGTCGTCGTCATTGTGACTGTTAGCATCTATGTAGACTCAGTATTATTCACAAACTAAAATAAAAAATATTTAACAAAAAGTTATCTATTGATATCTACTATATTATCAAACTCGTACTCGTCCACCAACCACTTCAACAAATATTAACAAAAATAAATTTTTTTTAGTCACAAAAAAAAAAAAAAAGTATCAATCCTACAATCAATACGTATGCAATTTCGTTCCAAACAAATATTGGTATTTGCCTTTTTGATTTGGGTCTTGTGTTATGTTGCGTTTTTTTTTCATTTCTTTATCTTTTCATTTCTTATTTAATATCAGCTAAAAAAAATGTTTTTGCTTTTATTGTTTCTATAGGAATGTCTGTTAAATAAAAAATTTAAAACAAAAGAAACAAAAGAAAATTTATAAGATGCAATTAAGATTGAAGTTTTGAATTGCTTGTATTAAATTATTTAGTTTTGTTTGTTTTTTTATTTGTTTTTGTATTTATTTTTCGTTTTTATTTGGAAACGTTTACTAATATTGGAAATTGTATGTTTTATTTTTCTATTTAAAAAGATTTTCTTAAAAGAACGAAATATAAACAAAAAAATACTTAAGTATTTTAATATTTTATATTTCCTTTTTATACAATTTCAATGTAGTTTATTTTAAGCATATAAAACAATGTTGTCAACTCAATTTGTCGTCTTCGTTGTAGGTTTCTACAACAAATAAATATTTTAAGTCATTTTTAAAAACCCAAATTTATTAAAATTTTATTTGGTTCATCTAAAACAAAAGCCAACTAGATGATAACAATACACTCAATCTTGCTAAATATTTTTCTATTCTTTTTCTTTGTTTTTCATAAATAACAAAAGTCAATATTATCGTTAGCGCTCTTATTGAGCTAGAGCTTTTACTCAAGGCTTTCGATTTTATTCTATTGAAATTTCCAATAATAACACATGCTTTATTTGAAGTCTGTAGAGTGATGAGCTATTCAATTTTAAAGAAAAAAGTTTGGTAAAAAATAGTTAACCCTAAAATAAAAAAAATTTGTGATGCAGTAAAATTTTTAACTTTCAGAATTTTCTGTAATGTTTACTTAACCAAATTAAATAAAAAAATATAATAAATAAATAAGTTATTTTTTAGCCTGTTTGGTTGTTGTCCACGGTATTCATATCAGTGCTGAATTTTTAACCAAGAATTATTGTATCACTCGTTCTTTAATGCCAGTAAAAAAATATGGAGTTAAAAATAGCCATATGTGTAACTCTTAAAAGTAACTGCATCGCACGTTTCCCCATTATGTTACTTTTAACAACACATTTTGTTGTTGCTACTATTGAATGTATGATTAACTAATCATATTTTAATGTACCGATTACAAAAACAGCAGCAAAAAAACCACAAATATTGTATACAGCAACCAAGATACACACAGAAAACAACTTCGGTTGTGAGAAGAAAATTTGTTTCCAATCAAAAATTCATTTGTGATAATCAAATTTTTCAGTTGTAGCAGCTAGAATTCGATAATATAGATCAAAAATTAGTTCTGTTGAAAATATCTCGAGCTGTAACACCGAATTTCCATTGTCAAGATTAAAAAATACGATTATCAGAACTGAATTTTTGATTAGAAACAAATTTAATTCTCACAACCGAATTTATTTTCTGTGTGTAAACTTATTTTATTGTTAAAATATTTTAAGTAAACAATGCAATCGATAAATATAACGAATATCGTTAAAATTTTTAGAGAATCATCTTTGTCTTCTTTTAATTTTAGCTATGTAAGTGGTACTAGGACCACTAATGATCTAACTTATATTACAGTATTGTGTAAGATCATTAATAAAGTCGTTAGAAGTTTCAGTTTTGATTTCTTCAGTCAAATAAAAAACAATAACGCTACTTTCGCTAAGGTCCATTATTATAAGTTACCTGAAGTTACAGTTTTTGTTGGGCTTCAAATTAAAAGGCAAGACCAATGCTCTTATCCAAAAAAAGTTTTCGTAGACTTTAAAGTAAAATTTATGAAAAATTTCGTTAACGTTGACATTATAGTCTATGTTAATTTTTTTGGATAAAGGGGTAAGCTATTTAAGTGGCTTAAATAACTCCCTATTAGTTTTAAAGATGTTTGCTATCGTTTACTTCCATCAATGGCCTTAAATCTTTTTCAACTATATCAATATTGAAAGTATTTCTTTTCAAATGAGAACGTTTTTCACTTTCAGTTAAATTAATTGC
This sequence comes from Thelaira solivaga, assembly GCA_947397855.1. NCBI lineage: Eukaryota > Metazoa > Arthropoda > Insecta > Diptera > Tachinidae > Thelaira > Thelaira solivaga. The sequence continues at coordinate 60,618,668 of OX377612.1, read as the reverse complement.
AGTTATAAAAATATATTAGTTTATTTAATAAAAGAAAAAATATTTCACAATTTATAAAAAGTGTATTAAAAAAATTTTTTTTTAACTTTTTTCATAAAACGTTTCTTTAGAATTTGTAATTATGACAACATTGTTTTATTTTTGCAAAAAATAATTAAAAAAAAAAAAAACTTTCAATTAAATCAGGTAAGTTACGCTTAAATGCTCTCCCATGACTTTCAGTTAGTTTATTAATACTTAAAAAAAAGCCAAGCATTAAACAAAATCAATGAACTGTAAGCCACAGTGTGCATGCCTGTGAGCATATGTGTGCTTATATATTTCTAATATTCAATGTAGTTTAAAAATTGATTAAAAATAAAATGTAAATGTGTCATTAAATTAAATTAATTTACCATTAGCTTTTATGCTTGTGAAGTAATAAAATTTTAATGTTATGAAATGTCAGTTAACCATAGATTACACAAAAGAAAAAATTATAAAAACAAATATTAAAGAACTTTATTAATATTTGCTATATGCACAAACATAAGGAAATTGTTGTAAATGTTATTTCAAATATATAAATTTTTTTTAATTAAGAAAACGCAAATACAGTGGACGTCTAGTAGTTCGAATTATACACTCAATGCCCCATGAATAAAACCCTCTAACAAATTTTTTTTCAAAAAGTTGTAGCTTCTATATAAAAATGCTATGAACTTTTTATATCTATTAAAAGTTAATTTAGTAGTTATTGAACACTACAAAAATGGTTTTGTTTTTTTGAAAAATTAAAAAAAAAAAATCAAAAAAAAAAAAAAATGCCATGAAAAACAGTTCATGTATAGTTTTCAATAAAAATTTATTACATTCTATGAAAATTTATATATTTGAAAGTCTTTTCACTACCGCATAGAGCCTTCATTTTTAAAGATTCTTTCGTAAATTCGATTGGGAATAGAATCATTAAATAATTTAATGTAATCGAGTGAACTAATCGACCAAGTCAATAATTCAAAATAATTTTATCTTTTCAAATAAAAACCCTTTTTACCTGTGATAATTCATACCGGCTTTCTTTCTTTTTGTAGCTTCCAGAAAAGCTGGGGAAAAGACTTAAATTTCTTTGGTAATAAAATTTTTATCTTCAAAATTATTATTTTTATAAAATTTTTCCAGTTTTTGTATTAAAGAGCAGCTATACCAGTGGATATACTTGTCTGTATTAACCAAGAAGTTAATTTTTGCACCAAATTAAGCAATTACAAAAACAAATTTAAATAAATTATTATGATCATTTAGACTTTTAGGTAGTGTTGTAAGCTGTCAATTGCTGCCAAAAACCTGGTCGTTTTCTTCAAACCATTTAGAAAGGTGTGCAGTTTTGTGTTATTTTTATAAAAAATCTCTAGTCTGTCCTCATACTCTGATAATTTTTTTAAGTTTTAAAATAAAAAGTAAATTAAACAGAATAAATGAACTGAGCAAAAAATGGTGTTACGCTATCAACAACGTATGTGGTCATTTTGACACCATCCCGTTGTAAATTTAGTGAACAACCAGTGTTTTAAATTTTTTAACAAGCCACAATGATTGGTTGTAAACTTAGAAAAAAAGCAACGATTTTCCTTTTTGGTATCGAACGTTACCAAATTTACAATGCATGTTGTCATTTTGTTAACAAGTGCTGTCATTTTGCCACTAATTGGTGTCGATTAAGCACCAAGTTGGTATCATTTCTACCCCAGAATGTGTCAATTTTGCAATGCTATATTGTCAATAATGAGTTGTTAAAATGACACCATGAGTAGTCAAAAATGAGTACAAACATGGTCGATACACTATTGATGCCGTTTGTTGTCATTTTGATAAGTGATAGTGTAATTTTTTTTTTCTGTGTAGACATGCCATAGCTGCTAGTAAGACATACGCTAATGGGGATTTTACAGTGTCATACTGAATAAAACGATTTGTGAAAATATCAAATCAAATTAAATGTCAAAAGATTTTTATAAAAATTAAACACTCGTATGCCTCTCATTCTTTCTAAAAGTTTATACTTTTCATTTTATACCAATAAAACAAATAGCAAAAGCAGATGACAAAATCCAATGAAAATCTTGTACTACAGTGTAAAACTTCTACAACTAAATATAGATAAGGCATAAAATTTTGCTACTAAAATTAGCAAAACTCTTACTTAAAAATTTAAAGGGGTGGCTGACATCATTATAAATCGAATAGCGTGCGCTTCTCTATAAAAAAAGAAGTTAATTTATTTCTTTTTTTGTATAACAGTAATAATTATCTGAAGCTTGAATTAATAAAGTTCACATATAAAATTATTAAACACTAATCAAGTGTGTATATAATTTTGTTGCCTGCTGTAAGTTTTCATATGTTAATATAAAATGATGGCTATTAATTATGAACGTTCATTAATAAATTAACTTTGACGTTTGCTTATGCATGTATGTAAATTTATTTATATTTTAACAACACAAATCAAGTGCATTTTAATGCGTTTATTACCACCACAATTACATGACATCAATGTGGTTAAAGGCATTGCACTGGTTATGCAACGCAGATAATTATGGACGTCAAAATGTTAAATTTACTCAAATTAATTTCCTTGTCAAATACAAAAATGTAATAAAATAGATTTAAAATTAATAATATTTGCATTGAAAAGTAGCTGATTTAAGCAAGTGTTAACGTGATTATATATAAAGTGTGTTTTAATTATTGTTTTACTGTTAGGCTTTTAAAAGTTTAACATTTAATTTACTAGCAAGTCATTCATGGCTTACGAAGATTAATTTCTTAGTGTCTTGCCATTGATAGAAGATAAGTAATCAATTCTTGTTAAATATAATATCATTGATTTTGATAAATTAATTAAAAATTTATTCAAAATTATTTAATAGTTTTGAGTAAAATTTTAAATAATTTAAACGAATCTGCTTCTAACTAGTGGCTGGGCTATTAAAAATTTACTATTTACCCGGACTTTTTCACTTTCAAAATAAAGTTCACTAAACCAACCTAAAATTAATTTTATTAAACAGAGAAAGATTAGTAGGTTTTGTGCAGGAGGCTCTAAAGTCAGACCAGTACGCTATTTGTAATAACATTTTTAAAACTCTCAATTTCAGTAATAAAAACCACAATTCAAAATTAATTTTAAAGGCTTTGAAGAAAATATTTTCAAATAAAAACACTTTTTAGCTTTGGAAATTCTTTTTGTAGTTTCCAGAAGAGCTGCGGGGAAAAGACTTAAATTTCTTTAATAATACAATTTTTATCTTCAAAATTATTTTTTTTTATAAATATTTTCCAGGGGATATGCTTGTCAGCCTTAAGAAACACATTCATTTTTTCACCAAATTAAACAATTCCAAAAGCAATTTTGCCGACACCTAATTTGTAACCAAAAAATCAAAAGAAAGCGGAACGTATACACAAAGAAGATTATTTCTTAAGCAATTTCTTTAATATGATTTCCCAAAATAATGTTTTTCACTACCTACAGAAAATAACTTCGGTTGTGAGAACTAAATTTCTTTCTACTAAAAACTTTCTTTAATGATAATCAAATTTTAGTTGTAGCAAACTAAAATTCGATAATGTAAGCCAAAAATTTAGTTGTGTGATAAATATTTCCAACATTAACACCAATTTTCTATTTTCAAGATTAAAAAATTCGGCTATCACAACTGAATTTTTGATTGGAAATAAATTTAGTTCTCAGAATCAAAATTAGTTTCTGTATATATTTCAACGACTTCCGCTGTTTTTGATTTACAAGGCGTTCCTTTTTTAAATACTTTGTGTCATTTGCAAACATTTTGTTCACTTACACTGAGAAAACAACCTCGGTTGTGATAACTAAATTTGTTCCGAATCAAAAATTCATTTGTGACTATCCAATTTTTTATTTGAGACATTAGAAAATCGGTCTTACAGTTAAAAATATTTTTAGGAGAACTAAATTTTGGTCTATATTATGGAATTTTGGTTACTTCAACTAAAAAAATTTATTATCACAACTCAATTTTTGATTGGAAACAAACTTAGTTCTGGCAATCGAAGTTATTTTTTGTGTGACTAAATATTTTTTAATTTAATATTTTACGCTAGACTTTTTTTCAATTATTATCTGGCTTAGGCTAGAGAGCAATCAAAGCAGAGATTTACTGGGACTCTAGAAAGCCCCGTCGAGATATGTGGTGGCGGTGGTAACATATCACTGCAATTTTTCCAGAATGGGTTTGCCATAAACCGACTATTGTAGTAGTTGTCAAGACGAAGAAGAAGAGGAAACTTTAGAGCATCTCCATTTTAAAGAGCACTGCCTATAGGGTCTCACTGCGCTGTCAATTGTAAGGGTCCATATGTTTTAAGTGACGGTCTCATCTTCTTCTGTCTGTCTTCTTATTTATTTAATATGCCAAATTATCTCATACTTTAGCTGTGGAATTGTTGTTGGCTTATTGACATTAAGCTTTTCTTATTTATATTCCCAAAGAAAGAAGTATAAAAGAGTCAAATCACATGAGTGTGGTGTGACTCACAATTAAGAAGGTGCATTATGGTTTTACCATGTCAAGGGCATTGGTATATAATCGAGAATAAAGTGCAAGTAGCCTAAATAAGTATTTTCAAAATTTGTTTCTTTAATTGAAGGAAACTTGTTTATAAATGTATTAAATATAAATCACTGGTGATGCTTTTACTCTATTCAAAGATATTTTCCAAATTAACTTGTTATATTTAGTAGTTTTATAAGAAACATGGGGATCAGTCAATTTATGTTCTTAAGTTTAAATGACATATAATTCCTACAGACTTTTTGCTGTTTTTCCAGATAGCTAAATAAGCTTATATTGTCCCGGGCTTTTTTCGGTCGGGACATACTAGTAAACACTAACAACAACATTCCTAAAAAATTGTTTTCAATATAAAATAGGTTTTTCAAGTTTTTTCTTTGATACTCCAAAGTAGTTAATAAATATATTTTGACTCAAACTTTTTTTTTAATAATAAAACTTTTTTTTTGTTTTGCTTAATTAAAGTGTGCTGTAAAGCAAAATTACATTGTTTTTTTTTAGCTGATCTGGTTGTTGGGATTTGGCAAAAACTCCTATAACTTTGTAAAGTGGCCTTTTGTTCCGCTGTGTAATCACTAATCTGCTTTAAATAACAATTACAACAATTAAACTTAATTGATGTTAAATGAGATCAATCAAAATTTTTGTTCTTTTCTGTAAAAAAATTTTAAGTCGAAACGAATGTCTTAATTAAATTTTTAAAAATTGAAAACAAAATAATTTTTAAGCTAATTGAAAGTCTAATAAGGGGAGCTGTGTATATTCGTTTGTATTTATTGTACACTAAAATTGAATTTAAAAAAAAAAACAACTGTCTTTTTTCTTTTATTCACAAAAAGGTAAGTTTAAAGCAGTTATTAAGATTAATTTTAATATAAAAAGCAAAAACAAATAAACACTAGAAGAAGGCGCGGGGAGTTACTTAATTAATTTACTTATTGTAGTAGAGGTTTTAGTTGAAATATTAAATATAAATTTTAACAAAATAAAACCAAATAAATTAGCATAATTTTGTTTGAAAATGTTTAAGATTAAAAAAAAAAAAAAACCGAAACGCTTACTTTAAATATATTCTTTGCAATTGCAAGTTGTAGTTAGCTGTTCATTAATTAACATCAAGCATAAACCATCAACAACAAGTTCAAAATATTGTTGCGAAAAAAAGAGATACTTTGATTATTGTGCTCGTTTGCATATACATTTTTTTGTTAACCTCTTGTGAACGATAATAGTCATTGCATCTCTATGCCACAATGGTACACCGCATTTTTTATAAAAAAAAAAATATATTTTTAATGCAAAATTTAAGTTTTCATTAAGTGAAAATTATTAAACAAAACCTTGTTTGTTAGGTTTTGTCTAAGAATGAGAAAAACTTCATGTGACAATTTTACTTTATATAAAGATAAATCTCTAGCCATTCATTTACTTCACACATTTCTCGCCTACACACAATGTCTTTTTTGAGTTATGGTGGTGCTTTCTACTGAGCAAAAATATTAAAAAAAAAATAAATAAAACGAAAACTGCAATATAAAAAAAATATATGAATTTTTATAATTCATATCAACGAAAACAAAAAAAAAAAAAAAACAAAAGATTTTTACAAGTCATACCAAATACACATACAAAAACATTTAAATCTTTATGCATTTCTGTGCCTTTTGTTTGTGTATTATTGTATGTGCATTCTTTTAATTTGCTATCTATTTCTCATAATAATAAAATACTAACAACAACAACAAAATAATAAAAAAAAATAATTTATTCTTTTATATAATTGTATGTATATGTAAATTATTAACAAGACAAAACAAAAAAAAAATTAATAAATAAAATAAAAATAATTATTTTAAATTAAACTTTTATCAAAACACAACAATGGAATCTTTGCAATTCATACATACATACATACAAACATAAATTTACATTAAAATAAATATAAAAAAACTGTATATTAAAGCAACAAGCAACTAACAAACAAACACATTGAAACACCAACACAAACATCAACATAAATATGCAAACATGTACATACACATCAACACATATGTATTAGTATTAAACACATTTTTGTGACATTTCAATAAAAAAAATATTTGTTTATAAAACCCATAAGAGAATAACAAAAGTTCTTTACAAAGCGATAATGGAACATTTTTAATTTAAAATTCTGAGAGGTTTGGTTTAATATTTCACACAAAAGTAAATAATTGTCTTTAAGCAAAGAAGTCACGATCTTTAGTTAATTAAGAATTTTCTGAATTTTTTTTTTTATGAGAAATTTTAATGATTTTAAAAAATTAAAATAAAATATGCAAAATAGTTCAGCATAATTGTTGACTCCTTTTCTTTCTCGCTGATTTGTGTTTGCCATTAGTGCAAGTTACCGATAGTTAAAGTTAAATTAAAAATACTCGTATCACTAAGTTAAATATCGAATAGTTTGTCCTTAACTATCCATTCAAATTTAGTTCTAAAGTTTCAGCCAAAAGTATTTTAGTCCACACAAAATACTAACTTTAATTATCGAAAGTTTTAATAAAGCCTTAGAGAATCAAATACTAAATACTTTGTGATTTCTCTGCAGAATATTTTTCAATAAAGAGGGAACACCAAGGAAATTGTATTTTCTTGTGAGTGAAACTTCGATATAAAAAATCTGAAGGGAATCGAAAAATACTTCGTTGTAGCTATTGAATCGTTACACATACATATGAGAATATGTAAAGTTTTGTTTTAATGAAATTTGAAGATATACAAAAAAAAATCTTTATATCTATTCTAATTTCTATCTATACTTTCACAAGCAAAAAAAAAAAAAGAATTTTGTTCAGTTTTGTGCTTCCATAGCAGCTTTAAAAAGTCATGGTTTTGAAGAAACTTTTCAAATGCTCTCTTTATGATTAACGATAATACGAGTAATGGTTAAATAAACACGACATCACAAGAAGAAGCCAGTTTCAAATGGAAATTAATTGCTTCCAAGAAGTAGTAACGTAAGAGAAAGTTCTGCTTTTCTGTGTGTAAGCACATACATTTCGCACACGTAGTATTTAATAAAAGTACAAATAAAATACAACACTTCAGCCACAAAGCTCTGTTGAGTTTTTACTTTTTTCACTTAACAGAGCTTAGTGGCTGAAGTGGTTATGTCATGAGTTAAAGTTTTTTAACTGCAGAAATGAACTGTTTCGATCGAAGTAAGTTTTATGAATTAAATAAAAAATTAAGCAGTTTCTTTTGAATTTTTTTATAAAATCAATTTAATGCATCACAGAATGCATAAAATAAGCAGCTAATTCGTTTGATTCTAGGTGTATCAGTGCGAACGAAAACCTTGCTTTATAAAAGCTTTATTGTAAGTGATTCTCTATCGTTGTATCGCCTATATAATTGATGCTAGGCAAGCACAATTTTTGTGCTGAGTAACAATTTTACAGCTTCGAATTTCTTCGTTATAACTACAGAGCATTTTCGTATGAAAAACTCTGCAATAAAAAGGTTTTTCAAGGGAGTCAGCAAAAAATGCGTTATAACGAAGTTCATTATATCAAAGTTTCACTGTATTTACAAAACGAAATATAAAAGCAAAATACCCAATAACTGATTTTAACATTTACTTTTGGATTTTGTTTAAACGAAAGTGTAATACAGCTAGCATGATCTGACCCAGAAAGGTTTACTGGGACTGCAAAGAGCTAAGTTGAGAAATGTAGTGGCAGCAATAACGAGCCACTAAAGTTTTTTCAATCATGCAAATAGAATGCTGTGGAGGATCAGCACAGGCTTTACTTCAGGGTCTCTCTTACTGTAGACTATATACACAGAAAAGCACTTCGGTTTTGAGAATTAAATTTTTTTTGCAATAAAAAATTCAGTTGTGTTAATCAATTATTTTTTAGCTGTATCAATCAGATTTCGATAATGCAGTCCACAACTTATTTCTCTTAAAAATATTTCAAGCTGTAACACTGGTTTTCTATTATTTTGACTAAAAAATTCGATTATTACAACTGAATTTTTGATTTATAATAAATTTAATTTTCACAACCGAATTTATTTCTCACTGTAGAGTTCGACATTCTATATGGCTTTAGTACAAGTTTAGGTGACGAACTCGTTTTTGTCTACTTCTTCGTCTTATTCTACCTTTTCCTTTCACTGTTCTAACTCCTATCTTTCTTAATTTTCCTCTTATGCAAGTATCACAAAGGAACCACATCAGAGGGCCCAAGTGAGCCCTCTTCTGTTTTTCTTATTGGGGCACCTGTGCAACCTTATTCTGTCAATTAATCGTTTTTTTTTACTCATCGTTCGCATAAAAATAACAAGTGAATAAAAGAAATAAAAATCAATTTTCTTGCTTTTAGCATGCGAAAGAAAAAGTACTTTTTTGATTGTAAAAAAGGCCTTAAATATTCCAGACCCTTTTTTGGCATTTTCTTTCGGCTCCACTATAACCAGTACACTGTGGAATAGTTTCCGAATGGATAATATAGCCTTGATTTTTAAAGCATGTAGATTACACAGGGCACCCAAATAAGAAAAACAGAAGCTGAGCTAACTTGTATCCTCTGACGTGGTTCCTTTGTGATATTTAATGCATGTAAGTATTTTGTAAAATGGAAATTAGCCTCCCCATGATTTTGCAATAAAAATGTAATCTCTATTTTGTAATCATCTTTCTATACGTAACAACTCTGGCTTAGAAAATTTTATATTTTAAACTAGAGATCGTGAATTCAAGCCGTAATAACAGAAGGAAAAAAACTAGCCTTAATCAAAGAAAAAACAAAAATAAAGATGAGCTGGATTTAAAATGTTAAATCTAATTGTACTTGATTAACACGTGATCTCTTGTTGGGCGGTATTAACAAAAATATTACGCGTATAATCTTCATAAAATCAAAAATTATTATTTACACTCACAGAAAGTAAATTTAATTTTTTAGAAATTTGAAAAACTAAATTTAGTGTTGCTAAGGCTCACACTTTGAAAACAAATTGAAAATAAAAACCAAACCTCTACACTTGTAAATTTCTTTTTAGTTTTCTCATCATTTATCATGATTAATTCTTAAATATATCTTATTTAAAGTCTTGTTTGATTAAAATTCCTTTTTTGTTTCTTAATTATATTGTATTACAAACTAAATATTTTCATTTTTTTCTTTTGTAATTAAAAAAGAAGAAAAATGAACAACAAAAACAACTACTACTAATCAATCATATATATTTTTTATTGTTATTATTCCAAATTTACTTATTCCTCCATACCACTCTCAATCGATTAAAACCAATAAAAAAAAAATGTCTATACCAAAATTAAAACCAAAAACATCTTCAACATCATGGTCGCATAAAAAAATAATTTAATTAAAAAAAAAAAAACAACTTGCAAATTAAACTTAAAAATATGAATTAATATGATTGGCCCAAAACGTTGACAAACAAATAAATTCTACAACAACTACAACTAAACCACCTTAACGATAAAAAATTGCGCTAAACTTCAAACTTCTTTATAAAAAAAATATCATAACCATTACTAATCGAAAACAAATCATATAATCAAACAATATTTAAAACAAACAAACAAAATTAAAAAAAAAAAAATAAAATTAAACCTCAAAAACCAAAACGATATTTTTTTAAATAAATGAAATTAAAAAAAAATACGTTGATAAATGATATTTAACCAACTAATAATCACATAAATACTGGACAAATCATTGATATAACCAGGCGCAAAACCACTACCCTTAAATATGATCCACCCTATACTAAAAAGCCCATGACAAAGGCTTATGGAGCTGCAGTCACTGCCGCAAATCATCACTCTGTGGAAGAGGTTTCACCAGATGGTTCCAACAAATTAGTTTATGCCAATCAACCAGGTTTCAGGTAAAATTTATTTTTAATTAAACAAAAAAATTAAATGGAAATCAGAAGTTTAATATGAATTATTTTATAAATTTTTTGTTTGAAAAACAAACGAAAATTAGGAAAAATCTTCAGCCTTCAGCACTCTATTTCTTCAATTAATGGGCAAAAAAGGCCCATAAATTCAACAATTAGAGTGATAAAATATTTCACAAAAATATGTCTCGTAAAATTCTACTATAGCGCTCTGAACCCAACAATAATTCAAGGGTTAATTCGTATTTATTTAGAACTTAGAGATGGCACACTAATGCTTCTCAAACTGAAGTCTTTTGTTTGGTTTGTGAATACATTTTACATTTTGACTTATTTATGCTGTCAGCCAATCAGTTTAGCCAGCAGTTTGTAGGTCTATCCTTCTCTGCTAGCAACAAATGTTATCTATCATTATCCAGTCTTGAAACAATAAACTGTTTTTATTCAGGAAAATGGATTGAATGATGTTCGTATGTACTCGTATATGTTGATATTACGCTGGTTTAAACACTAACCCCCAAATTCATAAAAAATATTATGTGCTTATTAAGGGCTTATTTGACAGACTTCTATGCAGTATTTGTCAGATAACCGCTTATTAAGAACATAATATTTTTTATGCATTTGGGCGTCATAATTTTGTGAGTTCCCCCAAATTTTGCTTTCAATTTTTAATTTATTTTATTAGCAATTTAATATATTTTTCATGGGAATATTAAAAACAAAACAAAAGTAATCAAAATATGTAAAAGGATTAATTGATTTTTTTTTTTGTTTTGTCTCTTTTTGTAGTCGTGATAAAAGTATTCACAGCCGCCGTTACACAGGCAGTGATGATGATCAAACCCATTCAGGTAAATTAATTTTTGTCATATTTTTTCTTTTAAATATTAAAAAAAAATAATTTCAACCATTCGTGCGTGTTTTATATATTATCTTTGTTAACATAATGTTACATTTAGTTAAACACTTTCTTTATTTAAATTCGCTTTAGAAACTAACAAGAATAAAAATTAAAATTTATTTAATCTTTTCTCTAAATTTTACTTTTTCTATGTATTACAACTTGTACTCTACTAATACTTGTACTACTAATATTTATTTATAGTTAAACTTTGTTGGCGTTCAATGTTTTATTAGGGGCACTCACTCTTGGTAGCAAATATTTTAGCAAGCCTTTTTAACTTATTAAAAAAAATCATTACATATTTAATTTAGATCATTTTTTTATTGCTCAACTTGTATCATGTTTAAGGCTTTTTAATTTATTTACTACCAACAGTGTGTACCCATTTTATTTAAATTTTTTTTTTAATTTTCTATTGTAAAACAAAATAGTTTTATTTTAATTTTTATTTAATTTAAACGTATTTTTTATTGAGCCCCAAGCAATAAATTTTTTTGTTTTTTGTATTTATTTTTGTTTTAGTTTATCTTTACGAAGCTCTTTTTACTTTTAAAGTCTTGAGTGTTAAATGTGCGTGCGTATAAATGTAATAAATTTATTTAATTTTGTTATGACTCAATACTTGTAGATTTAGTTGTAAACAATTTTATCTTTCCAATTAGTTAGTATAGTTAGAATAAGTTTATAAAAAAAATTAAGTTCATAAATGTACGCCAGAGCACCTTAAGCTACGGTCACACTATACAAATATTTGTTGTAATAAGCCTAACTACTATTTTTTGGCAAATATTTTTCAATTCAAATAATATAAAAAAGCAAGAATGTTAAACTAATTTGAGCGCATATTTCTTCAAAATATATAAACTTACTAGCTGACCCGGCAAACGTTATTATGAATTCAAATTTTATTTATATTAAAAAATTTATTTATAATAAAAAAATAAACCGAACATGTATTAAAAAAAGTTAGCTAAATCGGTCTAAGTGTTCTCCCCTTTGAGAAAAATGTTAAAAGTGGGCATGGTCTAGTTTTATTTTTATAAAAATTTAAGTTGGGTTTTGATGAAAATATAAAATTCTTGTATATTCGATCATCTTACTCTAAGAAATCGTACTAATAGAATAAAGGACCATGTAAAACCGGGTAAATAAGCGTCACCTGTCCGGCGAATTTGTAACGCTAAAACTCCCAAGGTGTCATCGAAAATCATACATAGATATTCAATTAAATAAGTCCAGCCGTTTAGAAGGAGTAGAATGTCAAACAGACGTACAGTCAAATTTTCTATATTAATTTATGACATGGTGGCTATGAATATTTCGACAATTAATTGTTTAATGTTACCGTAGCTTTACATACATAGAATTTTTAGCACAAAGCAAATACACAGAAGGTGTCGTTGTCTCTTATGACAAGCTGTCAATTTTACCGTGATTTAGAATTGCCTGTGGCTTAGTATTGGCATACTGCTTTTAAAAAACCTATAAAAACGAACAGTTATGAAACTCTTAAAAAGTCTAGTTTGATTTAGTTGCACATTGGGTTACTAGTAAATGTTACAGCTAGTGAAGCTGTTATGGCCCATAAATAATAATAATAAGGTGCGTTTGGGTTGTTTAGTGACTTTGCGGGACTTAAAAAATTTCTTAATGTAAAAAAAGTTAAATTCGGCTGTGCCGAGTCTTATATATCCTTTACTGTGTCAGCAAAATATTAATATTTTTCACTTTCCTCAGCCTTCTAATATATAAAAAACCTATTATACAAAATAATTAGGGATTAAATATGTCTTAACGTAACCCCTGAAGTTTTTTTAGTATGTTTTCAGTATTAATGGTATATTTATTAAATGCGTCTTAAGTCACTAAATATATTTTTAGTAGTAGTTTAGCGGAGGTCGTTTAGATTGGTAGCCTGTTGCCCAAATACTCAGAAGTTACTTTGGCTTATTTTTAATTTTTTTAATTTCCATATACTCATGTGCTATTGCTCTGAGGGATTTTCGAAGCTTACGGAATCCGACACATATAACTTTAAAGAGAAGGCCATCTAGCTTTGTAATCTACTACCCAAATACTCAGAAATTACTTTGGTTTATTTTTAAAATTTTTTTTTAAATTTCCATATACTCCAGAAGGATTTTGACAATTTCTGTTTTGCATCATAAAATTAAAACTATTAAATTTCCCGTAAATGTTAAAACATTTCCAGAAAGCGTAGAACTTATAAATTTCATTCCACTTTGTTTTGAGTTGCAAAATCGGGAATGGTACCTTGCCAAAATAGGGAATGATAAAAACCCTTCACATCTAGAGTGCTATGGTATGAAGGAATATAATAAATTAAAAAAAAACCTAAAGTAAGTTCTGAGTATATGCGTTATAGATTACAAATTCAGACAGCCTCCCCTTTAAAATGATATGTGTCCCATCCCACATTGGGAAGTTGCTAAAATCACTTAGAGCAACATGACTGGGGTATATGGAAATTTCAAAATAATCCAAAGTAACTTCCTAACGAACCATATAAGATTGCGAGATGAGACCCATAACTAAATACAGTTTCTTATGAAAAATAATAACAGTGGGACAACAGCATAATTTTTTGTAACATTATGCAAATTTGTAACAACAACTTTTACAATTCAATGATTATATGACTCAGTTAATTTAAGACAGTTTTTAGAGAAATAAACTAAGATAAATATAGTTTACGGTCAAAAAGACAAAACATTTATTAAAAGATCTAACATTGTGGGCTTTTATAATATTTTTCTCTCGCAGTACTTGCTAGTTTGCTTACATTTATGAACTTATTAATTTAAATAGCCTTCGCTTTATCTGTGTAAGTATGTGTGTGGTAAATATTAATTTTATTTATTGTAAATATTAAATGTTATTGTTGTCTAATGGAATGAAAGTAGCTACGTTTTATAGAAAAAGTATTACAGAAAAAAAAAGCAATAAATATTTATTACAGAGACGAGCACTTCCATTTCAACAGATAATTTCAATATTAATTAAAACATCGGCCGTTACATTTTAGCCAACACTTCGTTTTATATCAAACTTAAAATAAAATAAAATACAAAATTTTGTAAATAAATTGATAAACTAAAACAAAGACAAGCAAAAAAGTAAAAAGGCCAACATTTACCCTGATTTCTTAATGTGGACTTGAATATTTGATTGAATAACCAAATAGATATTAAATTTCTTGGATTTTCTGTATGAAATAATTTTGCAGGATAACATTTACTCGTCTTACATTACTTTGATTGGGATTAATTGGATTTTTAAAAAAAATGTGATTAGACTACTGGCTGTCTAATACTTTGTGCCCCGGTTTATGATCTTTAGCTAATTATATTTATAAAGACTGAGATTTAGCTTATTTTAATCAGTGCTATTGATTTACTAAAGGTCGTGAACTCGTGGCTTAGACGATCCCAATTAAATGCTTATGTAAAATATATAAATACAAGTTAAAGAAGAAAGCAATTGTACAAAGCTTGAGCTGAAGGCCGAAGATGCCATTGCTCCCCAATTTTTTTTTTCATACCTTAAAATTAAAATTTAAGAGAATGAATAAATAAATTAGACAAAGCTTACATTTTATTAACTGATATAAAAAATGCAAACAGCACTTGTAATACCAATTATTTTCGGCTATAGAATATTTCATTATTTCAACACAGTTCGACTTTTCTCTTAAAATTTATTTTCTAAACCCCTTATCTAAAAAAAAAATTAACGTTAACGTTAAGACATAGCTATTGAAATCTTCCATACAATATTTTCATAAATGTTTCTTTAAAGTCTACGTCGAAAATTTTTTTGAATAACATCATAAATGTTTTGAATTTGTTTTGTGAAAATATTCAAAATAAGTTTTATTTATTTAAATTAAATTTAAAAAGACTTCTTTTGTATGGCAATTGTTTGAAACTTATTATTTTAGAGCACTAATTTTACATACATATTTGCACTTTGTTATAGAAACGTTTGTTTTTCATCTTTTTTAATCACTTTAATTGCTCCGTCTTTATGTTAACTCTTCACATATTTGAACGTCAACAAAGTAAATCAAATCAAACAAATAAATTTTGATTGCATAAAAAATATCTAACAAAGAAAAAAAATATAAAAAAAAAACAACAAACAAAAACCAGAAAAAAAAATACATTGAAAACATTTCCCTCTCCCACTCTCCTTCACAGAAAAAGGTATTTTAAAGAAACACGGTTACGGTCTTGTACATGGTGTACACGATGATGGTCAATCAGATAACTTAGAATTAATCACACAAGACGGTACTTTGGCATCTTCGAGTGGTGCTGCAGTATCGGAAGTTGAACGCACTTTAAAATCTCTCAACGGTTATCATGAAGATATATTGGAAGCTCTACGCAATGCAGCCTCACATCGAGGCACCGGCACTGGCAACACACCAGTTGGCAGTGGTAGTCTCAGTGAGGAAATGTTACGCAAAACCCTACAGGAGTGTGCGTCAGCCCAATTGGGCTATACAACAGAACCATACAAACGTTCGAGTGGTTCAAAAACTAGTTCTCGAGAGAATATATGCGATCAGGGGCCACCACACCCCCTGCTGGTGGAAACATCCAGCATGGGTGGTCCTCACGGTGGACCCATTATGCATCATCATCGCTCTCAGCATCAGTTGCATCAACCATTGATGCAACAACAACCACCACCCGATGAAGAAGATGCACCTGCCACCGGGCCCTTACGCATACGTAATCTTGAGGATCTTATACGACAACTCGAACATCATTCGTCAAGACACATGAGTCCCAGTGGCTCTGAGGATATACGAATTTCCGAAACAGAAGGCGAACGTCATTATAGATTAGATAGTTCTGCTGCTTGTAGTGAATCCTCGCAAGGGTTAGTAAAATAATTAACAAAAAAAAAAAAAAAAGTATAATGAGTATAATTGTGCTTGCTGCATCATAATTTACTTAAATATTGTGTTGGGGCTGTATAGTAGGTGTCTATTTTTTGGCATAGAAACTAATAATACTAAAAAAAATTACACAAAACCTAATAAGAACGCTTTCAAATGTTATTAATAATAATAATAATTAAATGGTATTAAATTAGGAATTGATTGAATTCATTGATTGAGTTTTACAAAGCTAAACATTTTAGAAATTATACATTTACTTTTAAAAAAAGTTGTGCAACCCGCTTTTGAAAACAAACAAAAAAATACATACAAAACAGTTTTTTAAAATGTATGAAACCAAAAAAAAAAAATATACCAAAACAAAACTTAATACGCTCAAATATCCCTTAACATTGATAGAATTCAGAAATCCATACATATTTTAAAACAACAACAATTGAATATGAACAAATTTTTTGAAAATTTTTTACAGACTATCATTATGGCGTGGAATATCTAGTGTGATGAAGGTAACCCCATCCTTATAAAAAAAAAATTAATTTTTAACAAACAAATACTTATTATACACAACATAAAACAAAAAAAAAACAAAAAAAAGTAGTGAAACGGGTAAATTGTAGCAACATTTTTGGTTATTAAAAATTTTGTAGTTTTTTTTTTTTTTAAATAAAATTTGAATGGTTTTCATTAATAAAAATTTTGTTTAATTTTTTTCTACTTTCATAAATTTTTCCTGCTACAGATCAAACGCTAAATTTCGTTATACTTGTTTTTTCGATACGAATATTCGTAAATCGTACTTCTGATTTTATTTTTCAAACACTAAATTCAACCACTACTTAAGTGTGAAAATAAAAAAAACATTAAAAAAATGTTTTCTTGTCATAAAGCAAATTGAATTTCAGTTTAGTTTCTTAGTTGGAAACTTTGAAATTTTTATCATATATCAACTCAAATAAAAGTACATAATTAAGTCTTTTATGTATATAAAATAACATGAAGTTTTTTAAAATAATTTGGCTCTTTAGTCTTTTTTTCTATAAAGAAGCACATGAGGAATGCTGTACATAGAAAACTATGATGGCCGTTTAGGCCATACGTGAAAAAAATTTAGTCAGATAGTTTTTTTCATTCAAAACTGCATTTTTGTATTATTTGATTCTCTTCCTTTCTACGAATTTTCCGTTTAAAAGGGAATTTTATTAATATGAAAGTTATAAAAATTAGACTAACGTGAGGTAATTAGTTGTGACGGCAAGTGGAAATAACCCCTGTTATAGACATATACAATTAGAAAAATCTGCAATTGTGAGAACTTATTTTGTTATTAATCGAAAAATCACTTGAAATAATAAAATTTTTTAGTTGTGAACATTGAATTTCAGTGATGCAACTTTTTTTTATTATTTATTATTATTGAATCTTTCTAGTGATACAACTTAAATTTTTATTGACTAGCCCGGCCTCGCATGGCTAGTACAAATTGGTGGCTTTATAATTAAGCTGATTGAAAGTGTGCGTGGCCGATCTAACAAGTTCCTTGTCTCCATATAAAAATATATTTTCAATGATACACGTCTCATATATCAATTAAATAAAAAAAAAAAAACTTAATAAAAAAAAATCACCAGTTTTTTTTTTTTTTTTTTTTGCTTTTACATTGTACTCAGTACGTTTACATAATAAAAATTGTTCGTCTGCATATTTTTAGACATTAATTTAAAAATAAACTATAAATTTGTTCATATATTATACAGGGAACTTGTTTAACCCTAGAACGTCATCCTTATTTTTTGTACACTAACGTCATCCTTCGTCATTTTGACTACGACCTATTTCAAGGAACTATAAAATACGCCGTGAGCGAAAATATATACCAAAATAGATTTATTATTCATAGTTAGTTCTTTTTTAATCAATAAATAAAGAAATTTTTATATTTTTTTCAATTCTTAAATGTAAAATTAACATTGCAAAATCTTCTTTCAATTTGAATTTTTTTTTAAACAAAGAACTATGTAACATAAAAGCTATACAATACGACACATCATCCTTCATCATTTTGACTACGGCATGAAATTAAAAGCGAAAAAAAAGCACTTACAATGCACGCAGTTCGCTGCACGTCTTTGTCCACTAACAGCTTGTTAGCGACTAACGCTATACGAAAAATGAGATCAAAACAAACAGAAAAAACAGGTTTTAATTCAAAAATAAGATCGATTTTGACGAAGGATGACGTTCTAGGGTTAAAAATTTGTTTTTAAATCATTGGAAATTAAAATTGTAATTGTCAAATCATTTAATAATGAATGTAAAAGTGGGTGTAACTTTAAGTTAAATCGAAAAAACCAAAGAAACAATTTTTTCTTCTTTATAAGATTTTTCTATTTAGTTGCTACAATTAAAATAAATGAATTAGACACAAATTTAGTTCTCACAACGAAAATGTTTTGCTGTGTGTATTTAAATATGTACTTGCAGATATTACTTATTCTTTAAAGATCTTTCTCAAAATGCTGGAACTGTTAAATATTTAGTCTGAAGTGTAGAATTTCCAAGCTGTGAAAGCAAAGTTGTTTCCTGAATCAAACTAAAAACCAAAATTCAAGAAAAACATTTTTAAAATTATTTAAAGAATCTCTGAGAGAGTTTATTGCAAACCCCACAAGTTTTGAAAATATTTAAAGAAAAAAAAAACAGCAAATAAAAACCATTCAAAATTAATATTTTTTTTTAATAAAGATCTTAAAAACGTTTATTTGACTGCAATAATTAGATAAAAAAAAGAAAACAAATTTTTATTTAACAAAATTAGCTAAAAATTACAAAATTAGCTAAAAACAAAGACGGTCAACAAACCACAACTTTTCAGAGGCAAACAAACGTTAACAAAATTAAGAACACAAAAACCTTTAGAAAATCTTTTTTTATATAAAAATAATGGGACATTTTAGTTGATTATTTCCTGTGAATTTCAAATGCAAAGCAATCAAAATGAAATGAAAAAAAAAAAAAATTATAAAATATCATCCTATGGCACCAACATTTATTTCACTATTCGTTCAGCTTTTTAATTAGTTTAATCAGTTATAAAAATATTTAGTGAACTAAGACATTGGCTTTAAAAAATAGGCACCTAAACTAATTTAAAAAAGGAAAAATAAAACAAATTGCTCCAAAACTTTTGTTTACTTAACTCTCCCTTACACACTAATCGTCATGTAAATGTTTTTTAATGAAATTTGTATTTTCTTTTCTTTATTTTACACTTGATACACCACAAAACAAAAAATTTCTTTTGAGAAACTTGTTTAGATCAAATCAACAATTAGCACAATCGCAAAAAACTGCAACAATACATCCGTCTTACAGCAGTCGTTGCCGACCGCGTGCAGATGAAGAGTCACGTTTCTCCTATGGAAGGTACAGACATCCCACTACAACCAGTAGACATCCATCACATCAATCGCATTCACCTCACGCTTTTGGCCATCATGCACATCATTCGCATGCTCATGGTCATGCAACACACGGTCCACACTCATCACATCATTCATCACATACACATTTGCATCAGGACGACGATGGCATCTATGAGAGTGCCGATCACCATGATCGACAAATGGTAGATACGCGTCTTGATCCACGGGAAGTTCCCGATAGTGAGAGGTATGTAAAATATTCACCCTTAATTACTTTTTAGTTAGAAAATTGTTGCGAACAACAACAAACGTTAAAAGAAAACAATAAAAAAAGTATTTCTTGTATTCTGTAGATGTATTCGCTATTCAAGATGACATTTTTAAGTTAAGAAATTTTTTACAACAATTCCCAGCCTATCCCATTCTTCCCTAAGCCCTATCCAAAATATGAAAAAAAGTATTTAATAGTTACATTTAATTTGAAGATTTCAACTTCAATAATTGTTGTTGTATGTGTGTGTGTGTATTTTTTTATCCCACATCTCAATCATTTTTCAGCAGCTCCAATTACAGTTTTTTATTTATTTAACTTTTAGTTGCTTTAGACGTACTCGTACTTAAGTTGTCTGTCTATTTACGATTTAATGTATAAATTTTCTTTTTTTTACGTTTATTTTCATCTGCATTTATGCAACATCATGAACAAACAAAAATTTGTGGCATGTACTCGTACATCTTAAATGATCGTGTGAACTCATAACATTCAAAAACTGCGCTTTGCATGTGGCGCATACTCACCATTGACATCAATCACATCATTTTGTAAAACATCATTCACTAAATTGTTCGTATAAACGATCGTACGCTATTCTTCATTTTATTTATTTACTTAATTCGTATCGATGCGTTTAAACGTCTTCGGTCGTTGGGTTTTTATTTATTTATTTTTTTATTTTTATTCGTTTATAAAAACACCCACTCACTATGACTGTGGCGGTGCTGTTTAATTTCTCTCTTCTTCTCTTTTTATTTTCTATTCTCCTTTTATGTTTTTATGTGATTTGGTTTTCCACAATATCGTTTTCGTTTTGGTGTTTAATCATTTTTGATTTGCCCATTCGTATGTATCGATTTTGTGTTTTTGTTATTCCGTGTACCGTTGTTCCTGTTATGATTATTATTTTCTAGTGATGACTTTATTCAAGCTCAACAACAGTTAGCCCGATGGGCGAGTGAGGATGTGGTATCCGTCGTGGTAATGGAACAGCCGCTAGCCGGTACAACATCGGATTCCCAACAATCCAGCGGCGGGGGCGGACACACGTCGGGAGCGGCATCAACGAATACCGTTATCCACCATCAGCATCTGCACCAGCACCACGGCGATCATCCATCCTCGGCACAGGCCACATCAAACACAACGGTGTCAGCAGCGGCGGGGGTAGCGGGTTCAATCAATGCTCATATGAATATGGGAGCCGTACCAAATGGCATCGCTGTAAATCAGAGGGACTATTATCCCTCTCCACCCTCCACGGAGACGGAAAGCAGTGGAAGTGTTATCCAGCCACTCAACCGTCGTTACACTATACAGGGCGATACAAGTCAACAGCAGCTGCAATTGCATCAGCTACACCAACATCAGCATCAATCCCATCAGCAGCAGCAGCAACACCAATTACAGCAGCAACAGCAGCAGCTACAAATGCAAGGCGACGCCACCACCAGCAGCAGCAACAACAGTCAAACCGGTCAAATCATGGAGAATGGGCGTTATCCGGAATATAAGCACTGATAGTATAATAACAACTCCATCCCAAAGTACACTTCCATTAAAAAAAACATTATCACTACAAACAACATCACCACGACCACCATTGCCGCCATTACTACATCAGCTTTGAACAGCTGCAGCTATAAAAACAATATCAACATCACTGCTATGCCCACAACAACACCATCAACAACAACTAGCCTTTCACAACAACATTCACCCCATTGCTATGCCCATCAGCTGCAAGCGTACCATTGATTCCAATAAAGTGATCAAACCATTTACTTATTATAGTGACACAGCATTGAATAGTGTAAAGCATGTAACTAAATAATTATCAATCACCACAAACAAGCCACTGCATTCATTAACTACTTAATTACCCTAAGGCACGGTGAAACAAAAGCATTTACTCTAGCACAAATAGTTTTTGTGAAATAGATTAAAGATTTTGTTCTATCACTGTGTGTTTTTAGATCTCTCAGATTAAGCGGTGATGTTTTGGACTCTCTATTGCTTTCGCTCTCTCAAACTCACTATCTGTCCTAAATTAATCCTCACATCTCTCTACATCATTATAATTTTGTATGAAAGTAAACAACAAAAAAAAAAAAAAAACTCACTAAAAATCAGAGATTCTTCTTTTTTATATTAATTAGGTTTAGAAATATGCATTGTTAGGAAATAAAATGGACAACTAGTTACATAAATAAGTCAAAAGAAACTAAAAAAAAAAATTAAATTAAAAATTAGAAAAAAAATTATAAAAGTTAATTGTGATTTTATACAAATAGTCGATATTTTAGTTTTAAATTTAAATCAAAACAAGTGAAAAAAAAAAAATTTAGCAAGAGTATAACGAATTGATTACCAAATCATTAAAAACATGATTTTTAATAAACTAAACACTAAAATTGAATTGAATTAGCAAAACATACACACACACACAAACACAGAAATACTCTTACATGAGACCCACTATCCCCGCCCTCCCACAATTACTTTAGACTAGAAAATAAATAGATAATTGAATTTAAATATAGAAAAAGAGAGACGTAATTAATTAAATAAAATATACGAGCAAAAAAAAATTAGTTACATTATAAATTAATTAGCACTTTTAAAAAAAATGTGCATAAACAACAAATTTAAACAACTAAATTGTAACAATTTGCAATTGCTGATAAATTACATACAACGTTTATGAATTTTAAAAATTAACTTTTTTTTTTGTTTATCAGCATAAAAATGCAATCGTTTTAAATTAAATGGCCCATAATCATGGTCACACTAAAGTCGGTATCTTTTTAAAACGATTTTAGTTTCATTAAACTCTTAAAATCAAAAGCCAGCCTATTTTTTTTTTGATTATGGTTTAATTTATTTTAATTTAATATTTAAAATTTTCACATGAAAAATCATGGGAAATTAAAATTTTATTTCCATTATTTTACATTAGGAAGGATTATGAGTGTCGTTGTAGTGATGAAAACAGTGATATGTGACAACCCCGGCCATATAGCTTGTCGTAAGCTCCACTACGACAGCGACACTCGTAATTAGGCCTATTATTTTGTAAAATAAATTTTTTGTTAATTTTTATTTCCATGTAAAATTTACAAGATAACTTAACGATATGACTCTTGCAGTTACCGAGTGTTTATTTAAAAAGTTTTCATTTAATAGAAAGACAATTTAGGGTTTTAATTAAAACTCCAACTTAATGAACCGGAAACCTACAGAAACTTAACGTAAACAATCCTCCTCTTATATTCACACTCGATTTAATAATTGAACTGTTATATTTGAAAAAATAATTTAATAATTACCAATGACTCATTTTCTAAAAAAAAATGAACTTATACCATTTTCAATTATACCAGCTCGATTTCTTAACTTAAATAAAAAATCTCCTGAACACGAAATTTATTTCATATAAAGATTTAATTCAATGAAACGATGGTAAGAAAATTGTTTCATTAATTCCATGAAATATTTAATAAATTACCAGAACTAATGAAATGTGTATTTTCAGTTAATAAAATGATTTAATTCAATCAATAATATTATTTCCTTATATGAAAGTAATGTTGTTTAATAAATGAAATTATTTTGAAATAATTTTGTAGCACAAGTGAAATGAATTCATTGTTCCATAATCATAGTCACAGTAAAGTCGGTATCTTTTTAACAACGACTTTAAATTAATTTTATTCTTATGAACAAAAGTCAACTCTTAATAAAAGCCTATTTTTTGTTACTATGATTCAATTTAAAAAAAAATTTAAAGAGAATTTCTTTTTTATTGTAACTATTTAAACAATAAAATTGTCTCACTTTTAATAAATTTGTTCATCAAATTAATAGAATTCATGAATTACAATTATTAAAAAAATTCATAAATTCTTTAAAAGTTTTCACTAATATAATTTATATGAAACTTGTTTCATATATTTAATGATTTAATGAAGCGTTTTCTTACTTGAAAAATAATGCATTCTTGAAAAAGTTCAGAGAATACAAAAAAAAATATTTTCAGTGGTCAAGGTTGTCTAAATGTTATCTAGTAAATTATAATATATTTAACTGCAATTTCCTAAAGATTTAACCTCTTACCCAAAAAAATTAAAGTAGACTTTAAAGTCAATGTTATTTAATTTTTTCATAAATTTTACTTTAAAGTCTATGGGTTAACCTCTGATCGGAAAAAAAATTAAAGTAGATTTTAAAGTAAATGTTAGAGAAATTATTTCTATAATTCTTCTTCTATAGTTTACTTTTAAGGCTATTTAAGAGCTTTAAATTTTAGTTCAATAGTAACTTTTAAGAGTTCCTCATGGTGTTCTTTTTAACATCAAAATTTATTATATAATGAATGTATGATTCAGTAATGCTTGGTTAACTTTAGGAGCAAAAAATTCACCACTGGTATATACCGTGGACAACAACCAAAAAGGGCTTATCTTAATATATAAAATTCGACTGTATGTGTGTTTGACATTGTACTCCTCCTAAATGGCTGGATCGATTTAATTGAATTTCTGTGTATGCTTTTGGTCTACGCCTTGAAATTTTTAGCGTCACAAGTCCGCCGGGCAGGTACCGCTGCAGTGTGTATCTGGCTTATTTATCTACTAATTGTTCTTACCCGGTCTTGCACGGTTATTTCTTAGAGTAAGAAAATCGAATATACCAAAATTTTATGTTTTAGTCAAAACCTAACTTAAATGTTTATGAAAATTAAAAACAACCACGCCCATTTTTTATTTTTTTTTTTTTATTTTAACCAAAGAACTTCTATATGGATTTGGCCAGTTTTTGTGTTTTTTTTTTATGAAAAGAAAAATTTATAACGCCCACTTTTTAAATTCATCTCAAAACGGAAAACGGCTGGATCTATTTGGCAAATTTTTTTGATTATATGTTCTTCTCTTTTAAATAATTTTTCAATATAAATAAAATTTGAAGGCAAAACAACTTCAAATAGTTTTTATGTATATATTTTTTTAAGAGTTATTCACTTTTATTTTGCAGTTAAGTAAACACAAACAAAATTCTGAGGTCTTTTATCAGCGTATTGAATAGCGAGTGGTCTATCGCATAGAATATTATTTCGATACGTCTCGAGTAAGTAAATCATACGATATCTATCGAAATAATAAAAGAAGGTGTAGCAGGAATTGTGCTAAAAGGAATTTTTTATAATATGATATCTTATTCTTCAAATTCAAAAGATGCAAAATATTAAAAATTCTTTAACCTAAGACTTAATAAAACTTAAATTTTTTATAAGTAAATAAAAAAATCCCTGAAAAAGACCTTCAAAAGAATGTCGAAATATTGGAAAATTAAAACAAAAGCAATTTTTTCATTTAGATCTTAAGCTTGAATAATATTTACTAATAATAAATTTATAAGATTGAATACTTTATTAAAATTACTTAAATTTTTTTAAAACTATTTATTGACCGTACTCTTTAAAAAAGTAATTTGTTTTGTTTTGCGAAAGCTAGCTAGCTTGCTATCGAATGATATTTACTTAGATTGTACTCGAGCGAAGACTCACTACCGAATGCTAACATCTAAATTTTGACACATTTTACTCGCTATCGAATGCCATGATACCAAAATTAAAAATTTCCATCAATTTGACTCAATATCGAAAAGAGGGATTAGACAAAAAGCTTTCTTTGAAGTTAACTAACAGTTAACAATTTTACTGAATCACAAGTTCTTTAATTTTTGCATTAAAGTATTTATGCATAAATAAATTAAAGACAATTCTGGGCCCAAATCAGCGCATTCAATTTCGAATGAAATCAATCGAAATTAGTTTTTTTTTTTATGGAAATATTTAAATATTGTGATAGAACTTGCTCTATATTGAATGCCCTGCTTTAAACGAAAAATTATGTTTAACAATTTCCTTGTTACTATAAAAAAATATATATTTTAAAGATAATGGGCCATAATCATAGTCACAAAAAAGTAGGCTTTTATTAAGAGCTGACTTTTGTCGTTTTTAAAAAAATACCGACTTTAGTGTGACTATGATTTTGGCCCAATTTTATAAGAAAATGTCACGGTATTTAATTTTTAGAGTGACTAACGTAACGTAGTGCATAGAAAATAATTCCGTAGCACTTAATATTATTTAAATTTAAAATTTTTAAAACTTATTTATTTTATTTGACTTTTTTTAATGAATTTACGGATAACACGCTTAGATTTGGGTACCAAATAAGGTTCGTATTATTGATTTTATTTCTTTATATTCATTACTCGGAGAAATATAATAAAAATAACTTAAAAAGCAGAGAAAAAGAATGTTAAAAAGACTACAAAGGTATCCGGGGAAATATTACTTCTGCATTTCCATTTGTGCTATAATTGCAAATAAGCCCAAAATAAAAAAAAAAATTAAAAAATTGTTTGATTGATTACTTACACGTTGAAACATTTTCAATGTATTTGTATTCGTTTTGCGATTAATTAAATTGTGCTGAACACTGTTTTTTTCTAGTAGCTTTGGTTTTTAATTAATTAATACTATTAAATTCAGTTTTTTTTTTTAACTTAGGCTGAAGACCTAAATAGGTTGTAACAGGCCGTTTAGGAAATGCCTAATATATTTATTGTGGTTAAGGCATAAAATTTTTTTTTTCTTGAATAAGATGCCTGTTTTATATTTGGACAAAGATTCCAGCAATAATCAGAAATCATATTCATGTCTCAGTGACATTTTAAAAATATCGCCTTGCTCTTCACTGTAATTTCCAATATTTTCAGGTAATACTTAGATCCCAATCACAATGTAATTAGTGTAGCTTGATGCTCATTTTATGAAAAAATTGACGTAGACTTTAAAGAAAAATTTATGAAAAAATTAAGTAAAAAATTTCCTTAAGGTTTATGTTAATTTTTACGGATAAGAAAGTAAATGTTTCAAGTTAGAAAATATATTTTTATTTTATTTTAGTCAATCAAACGTTTATAAAGAAAATTTAATATTTGAAAAATGCCACACAATTTATTTCATTAAATGCAGTAACTAATTACGTTGCCCATTATTAAGTTTCTTAATTAGGTTAAAAAAAAACAATTGTTTCTTTAATTCAATTTGTAAATAAGTACATGAACCGACAGCTAATTTAAATTTTAACTTGAATTTATTAAATATTAATGCTGTGTAAATATGTATAAAAGAAAAAAAAATAATTTAGTTATTCTCACTACCATAGATAGGAATGCAAATAAAATGAAATAAAAATGAATTAATTAAAATTATTTTTCACAAAGGAGACTGTAAATATGTTGAAAGAATTAATTAATAATAATGAAATAAAATTAATTAAAACTAGACATCCATTCTAAGGATGTTAATAAACATAAATATTGAAGAAAAAAATAAAATGCAAAGCCAGGTCCTTGAAATATAAATTAGGCAAATATAATAAACCAAAAAAACGATAAAGATTGAGAAAAAAATTATACTACAGAAACTACAAAGTAGAACTAACAAAAAAAAAATATTTAAATATTTGAGAATTATATGAAATAAGTGAACTTTTTAAGTAACCAATAATAAAACAGGTATAACAAAATTAATTTAAATGAAAAACCAACAACAACAAGCACTTAGAACGAAAATTAATATTACTTATTGTAAAATATAACAACAAAAAAAAAAAAAAAAAAAAGAAAACAAATAAAAATTTTATACAAAAATTAAATTAAAATGAAATTAATAATCACACACATTTAAAAACAAAATGAAGTGTATGTGCTCTTATTAAACAAGAGTTATTTTCTGTTGATGTTAATGAACAACAAAATCAATAAAAAATACCATATTAATTTAAAACACAAAAGCAAAATAAGTATATGTAGATAAGTTAAATTTACAACACACACAAAATAAAAATAAAATATTAAACAACATTAAAAAAGAATGTCAATTTGTAAAATAAAAAAAATAAAAATATTAAATTAAATACATAAAAAATATTATTAATAGTACACATAAAACTAAAGCAAACAAAAATAAAAACTATTTATTTAACATCAGCATCAGTAAATTTATCTGTCTAGTATGTACATCTAACTGATAAGGTTACGAAATAATTTCTTGACGACAACAATTAGGATTTGCTAAATGAAATTGCAAATCTCATATCGTTGACAGCTTAAATTTAAATTTTACAATAAAACTAAAGCTAACAGCTCAAACCCTTCTAGAAACATAATTTTAATATTTGATATTTTTAAAAAAATTTACTTCACAAGGGCTATTCGAAATCGTATCAAATAATATTTCAATACGTGTGGAGTTAGCAAATCAACACATACGATCGATATCTATCGAATTGCAATTTTTTTTTTTTTCAAATTGTTTGACAAATGCAAGTAATTAAAAAAAACTGTAGCATGAATTTAGACAATAATTGAGCAAAAAGAATTTTTGATAATATGTATGGACAATTGCTCTTCTTCTGATATATTTTTCTTCAAATTAAAAAGATGAAAGGGTGACCTTTAGATTGATGGTTAGCATGCTAACCTAGTCCCTATTTAGACGAAGAAACATTTGGAAGAAAAACATCTTGAATTCTCTTTTGTTTTTTCTTTCGCGGTCACACAGACGAACATGTTGCCGGCAACATTCCATTATTATTGTTAGTATTTGCACACAAAACAATGAAAGAAAAGAAAAGTAAAAGAAATATCAACAAAGAATATGTGAACAAAGCGTATCGCCGAGTACCGAACACAAAAATTATTCTCTCTTCTCCACCCGTAATTTGCTTACAAACGAAATGTTTCCCTTCTAAATGTTTCTTCGTCACCTGTCAATCTGGGAGTCGCAGGTTCGATGCTTATCCAGAAACTGAGAGCTGAAGCTCAAAGTTACCAGTGCTCATTAGCAAATTTTATGTTTGAATTAAGTTTTAATATTAAATAATATTAATAATATAATATGTAAAAAGATGAAA
This sequence comes from Thelaira solivaga, assembly GCA_947397855.1. NCBI lineage: Eukaryota > Metazoa > Arthropoda > Insecta > Diptera > Tachinidae > Thelaira > Thelaira solivaga. The sequence continues at coordinate 60,589,619 of OX377612.1, read as the reverse complement.
ATTTACTAAAAAAATTTTTAACGTAAAACTTAATAAAACTTAAATTTTTTTACACTATTTGTTGACTGTGCTCTTTGAAAATATAATTTGTTTTGGTTACGACAGCTAGTTTCCTATCGAATGATATTTAATAAAATTATACTCGTTCGAAGACATGATATCTAATACTTTCATCTCAAATTAAGATACATTTTACTCTATACCTAAATGAAAAATTTCAATTATTGCTACTCGATATCGAATGTGCGGTGGTCAGACCCCTTTTTCCTATATAAATTTAACAATTAATCGTCAAAATACTAATGTTATTTTGTAAATAAAAACACTTCAAATTTAAATTAATAGGCTGTTCAGCGATGTTACAAGAAAGCCTAACAAATTTCCGCGTATTGTTTTTGTTTTCAATATAATTATGCGAACCAAAGTTTCGTTCGCATTTAGCTGAACAGATCCTTGGTGGCTAAAAATGTTTCTGCTTTTTTTTTTTTATTAAAAACTATTATTGAATTTTTGTAAAATTAATCACAATTTTACGGGTTAAATTATATTTATAAAACAAAATATTTGGTTTTTAATAAACAGCTTTATCAGACATCAATACTTTCGTCAGGACACTAATTGGCTTTTTTTTATAAATTCTAGTAAACAAGTTTTATACGAATCAAAAATAGTTTTTAACAAAAACTAGTAACTAACACAAATACTTTAGTTTTCTTCTTTAATAGCTGACAAGTCTTCAAATTTGCTTAGTTTTAGTAAATAAAATTTAAATAAATAAAAAAAACATTTAAAATTTAATTTCAAATATTCTTACACATGCTTTATTATTTTTCTCTCTAAGCAATTTTATTTTAAGCATAAAATTTATTTACTGTCTCTTTCTAATTTCTAAAACTAGACTTATTTGGGGGATTGACAATAGTGTTGTATCAGTCATACAGTTAAAACAATAAAACGCAGACTCAATAGATTTAAATTTGAAATAGCACACTAAGCAGTCATATTTTGTCATGTTATTTTTTTATAACGTATGACTTTATGATTACTTTGTGAATCCCTTAACTATTTTGACACTATTTATTTGTTGTGCTTGTAACCTAAGCGATCAACTCGTCTATAAACTTTGTATTAAAAATGTGTTACAGCAACAGCACGTTATGCTTTAGAACATCCCAACTTTCTGATTCTAGTTAATATCTTGTGATTAGCTTGGCTGTCATGAAGCGGTGCTCAACTTACTTTATTAGTTTGATGCATACATTACTAATTGATATACACAAACCAAACCAAAAGTATAGCTTAAACACATACATAAATCAAAAACTACAAGTGTCTATACACATACATATATAAAAAAAAGTAACATTAATAAAAGTAAAAAAGTCACTGAATTCAACACAATTGTTTTGCAATTTATTAACAATATAAAATTTAACAAAACGAACAATTAAAAAAAAGTACACACAGACACACACACATACACTCATACACACGCCCACAACTGTGCAACTATTACAACAATATAAAACAAAAACAAACAGATTTACTCAATAGGTAAAAGTGCATTTAAAGTAAATGCCATAAGTGATTTAATATACAAAATTTCAAACATTAAACAAAACTAAAGCATTAACAACAATTTATTTATTTAACAACACAACACGATGCAAACAACACAATAATGTTAAAAAATAATAAAATTTAATAAATAAACAAAAACTAAAACAAAACGAATTGCAATTAAATAATATTAAGTGAACAATGGTAATAATTAAATATTAAATCTTTAATAAAATAAAAATAAAAGTAAATAATACAAAAAAAAAAAAGAGATATGCAGGAGGCAACAAACAACAAATGAATTTATTACAAATACATTTATTGAATAATTAATATTAATGTTAGATAAAAAAATTAAGCCAAACAAATAAATAAACAATTAATTAAAATTGTACAGTAAATTTTGCTAAACCCAACAAAACACCCCAACACCAAAATAGCAACTAAAAAAATGAACTAAATGTCAGGCACGCATACTGGCCAAGTCTTTGAGTAGGAAACTTTCATAAAAATAAATACCAGGTGGTAGCTATTCCATTACCATACATGGGCATTAATCCTAGTCGAACAGAAGAATATTACAACGTTAAAAGACAGAACCTTCATACTCGTATAGCTATCAACAGAACTATGATTTTTTTTATTTAATATTAAAAAGCCAAAAAAAAAAATTATTATTAAATAAACAATATGACTTCTTTGTAAATTGTAATAATATTTAACAGAAAATTTCAAAATTGACTGTATTGAGGCATAATCATAGACTCACTAAAGTTGGTATTTTTTTAAAAATTACTTTAAATTAATATAATTCTTATGTACAAAAGCCTACTATGATTAGGTCCCATTAAGTTTAAAGTATATAGAGTTACCAAAGTAAATTCAAGTCACACAGAAGTAAAGTTTTATGTTTATATACAAAAAAAGGGAAGTCTACTATAAAGCGATTGTTCCTCCCGCGTTATATGGAAGCCGTGTTATTAAAAACTTTTAATTAATTCAAAATGGAATAATGGTTCTATGGTAACCATGTTTTGAGAAACCTATAAATAAGGCAAATGAGATTAATTAATTAATGGAAGCCCCCACCGCATTCTATAGAGACCGCGTTATAAGATAATTTAAATTAGTTGTTATCTTCTTAATATATAAAACTCGACTGTACGTGTGTTTGACATTGTACTCGTCTTACACAACTGGACCGATTTAATTGAATTTGTGTTGTATACCTTTGGGTTACGCTTTGGAAGGCTTAGGGTTACAAATTCGCCCGACAGCTTACGCAGCAGTCAGTATCTCGATTATTTATCTACTACCTGTTTTTACCCGGTCTTGAGCGGTTGTTTACTCTATGAGTACGATTTCTTAGTGTAAAAAGATGGAATATAAAAAAATTTCATATTTTCATCAAAACCCAACTTAAATTTTTATAAAAATTATAATAGACCATGCCCGTTAACACTATGTCACTCCAAGACCATTCCTTCAGAGGAACTTTGGATTCACGATTTTGGACGAAACGGGAATCTCAATGGGATCTTCTCATACAGGAGAAGATCTGGATGTCTTTACCGATGGCTCCAAGAATAATTCTGGAGTTGGAGGTGGAGTCTATATTGAGGAGTCGGGGACTACCATATCCTTCAAACTCCCTAATCAATGCAGCACTCTACAAGCTGAAGTGATGGCTATAAAGCAAGCAGCAGACTGGCTGTGGTATCATGGAATATTTGGCAGGAATATTCGCATTTATACTGACAGTCGGACTGCAATCAGGTCCTTAGCGGGTGTCTATTCGACATCCCAACTTGTCCAAGAATGCCGCACATCCTTAAATAGAATGGCAGAGCATTCGGTGATCACCCTCATTTGGGTGCGTGGACATGGGACTTCATGAGGCTACCAGAGCAAGATGCCAACGCGCCCTGTGGCATCCCTCTATCGGTCTGCAAAAAAGAGATCGAAAGCATATTCTTGCGAAAGGCACAGTCCAGATGAAGTGACGAATGGACGTGTAATACGGCGAGGATGATCTGGCCTAGGCTGGATAGCAGTCGCAGTAGGGATTTATTGGGGCTCCAAAGAGCCCGTTTGAGAAATGTGGTGGCTATAGTAACGGGTCACTGCAATTTTGGCAACCATGCTAGGAGAATGAGATTGCGTTATAATGACTACTGTAGAAGTTGTCAAGACGACGAGGAGGAGGAAACTGTGGAACACCTTCTCTGCCAGTTTCCGGCCCTGGAAGAGCGGCGCATGATCCACTTCGGTGAGCGACGTCTGCAGGGTCTCACTGCGCTGTCGAATACAAGTGTCGACATGCTATATGGCTTCATTAGAAGCAGTGGTTGGTTTGTGTGACGGTCTCACTCACTCTCTCTCACTTTCTTTCACTTTCTTTCTTTCTTTTTCTCTATCTTCCTTCCTCCCCTTCACTCTACTATTACTATCCCTCCTCTTCTTCATTTTCCTCTATACAGGTATCTCAAAGGGACCACGTCAGAGGACCCAAGTGAGCCCAGCTCTTGTTTTTATTTCTTCGGGCGACCTGTTAACCTAACCTAACCTAACCTATGCCCGTTAAAACGCCCACTTTAAATATTTTTCTCAAATCGGAGAGCTTCTAGAGCGCTTTGTCTAAATTTTTTATTATACGGTCGGCTTAGCACAACTTATATTTTAATTAAAAGAAAAGCTTGCCACGCCCACTTTTAAAACTTTTATGAAATTGGAGAACGCCTGGAATGATTTGGTTAATTTTTTTTTAAATGGTCGGCATAACCCAACTTATATATTTCTTCTCTTTTAATTATTTTTCAATACAAATAAAATTTGAAGGCAAATTAACGTTTGACGGGTCAGTTAGTTTAATATAATTTGAATTAATTATATGGAGTTTCACAAAAATATTTTGTTTAAATTTTTTTAAAAGAATTTGGTTTTTTTTAGATTAATAATATGAAAAGTCTAAGATAGTATTTAGAAAGACTCTCGCAGTAAAACAACAAAAACATTTTTATTTATCAGCTGCGTAATTTTAGCGTCATAAAATTATTTTGCTTTTTTAAAAATTAAGGTTTTTTTGTTTTAATTTTTAGTCCTGCAATAGCGCCTAGCGGAGACTTGACTGTATCCAAAAATTCGTTTGTCCTTGAAAAAAGTAAACAAACGTACACATGAGATACTCTTGTGTGGTTTAAGCTTACATTCAGTAAAAGAAGGTGATTTCACAAATGTACCTGTACAGCCTTTTATCATGGACTATTTTTTTTGTTTTCAAATTTAAACTTAATTTAAAAATATGGAGATGTCACAAAACCTTACGTTTCTATTGTTTATGAAAAAAAAAATATTATTACAACATGAAACCAAAAAAGGTACAATTGTATGTGTTCCGTTCAACTAGGGTTAAATATTTAGAGCTTTCAGTAACCAGTAAATAATTACTGGTAAAGAAAATTGCATTTCATTATTAGTAAATTTTTGTATTCAGTACACTGTAAAAACTTATTTTTATTTAAAAGTTTACTAGTATTAGAAATTGCTTTTCTGTAAAAAATTTCAATTAATAATTTGAAAGCTAATAAAATTCATAATTTGTTTTTTTGAAAGGAAAAAAATCCTTTTTCTCTACAAATGGATGCGCCTCTGTTGGTAAAATTTGTACTAGAAACAAAAACATACAACCATCACAGTTTTTTTTAATACATTTATAAAACAAACTATTATTTTAAAATAAGCCACATAAAAAAATATTAAACGAATATGGCAAATTTAAAAGTACATAAATAAATAACTCAAATTAACTTTGCCTTCATTTAAGTACTTCTTTTTTTTTCTAATATTTTTTTTTTTTATTATTAAATGAATAATATACCACATGATTATTCAATTACAGGTCTTAAAAATTATGCTATTAAATAATAAAAAGGAAGAATAATATCCTTTTTTTTAGCTTACAAAATATTTTGAGTTATGTAAAGCAAAGTGCTTATAAAAGCACTCTGTTTAAGAATATCAAATTTTCCCTTTAAAATAGTTTCTTTTTCTTTTTTCTGCCAGCAGATATGTACGTTGCCTAAACGCATTTACTTAAGTTGCTTACAGACCACATGTTCTTTACACTTTGTCTGTCGACTTTCATATTATGTAGTGTGCGTGTGTGCCAGAAAACATTGCTTCTGTAAAAAAAAACATGAGTAAAACTTCTGAAAAAATTTAAATTAGTCTGTTTTATATTGTCATAAACAATCATATATATTAAATGCCTACGCTTTGTGGAAATATTTGTCGCCGTATAGTAACACTATACCTGGGAAATGCTATGAATACAACAAGAATCTGTTTATGAAACCATAACAAACAATCATAAAATCTTGAGTTTGGTATCTTCATGCACTTTTAAACGAGTGCTTTGCTTTAAGACGTTTGTAAATTATGTGCTTTAATTTTACTTAATTTTATAAATTTCATTAGTTAATAAAAACGTACATTCAAAGCATAATATGTATATTTTAATTTAATAATTTAATTAAATCAATGTTAGCACACAAAATACTAATAGGCATTGGCTAAATAAAATACACTCACTCAGTCATAAACAAATAGACAGACTGAAAGACGGACAGGCAGATAGTTATTTATGTATGTAAATAATAGAATGAATGAATAATAACACTAATAATTAAAATAAATAAAATGACACTTGTGTTAACACATATCTAAAAATAAATTTACCAAATAGTTAATTGAATTAATTTATTAACATGCAGTTCTACAAAGAAAAAACAAAAATATATAGAGAAAAAATAAATAACACACAGAAAAATATATATAAATTCCTAATGAATTTATCAAACACTTTAATACAAGGCAATAAAAAAAATATAAAACAAAAAAATGCAAAACACATTGCAAAATACATTGAAACAAATCTACATGTACACTGTAAATATTTATAAACAGATTTAAAATGAACACTAACGCTGTGCTGTATATGCGTTGAAACAAACAACAAATACAAATAAAATACATTTAGTAAAATAAAAAATACCATATAAAGTTTATGCATGTGTTAGTGTATCCTCACACATACACGTTTAAAGATACCTATAAACCAGTTTTAATAATTAACAGGCATGTGCATATTCTAAAACAAAACAAACTAAGCTAAACTAAACGCGAAATACATTTTTAAAATACAATAATACAAGTTAGTTTTGTTTTTTCAATTTATTTTACTAACACGTTTATTTATCTATTAATTATTTTTAATATTTTTAATATCACAAAAACTGAAAACTACAGCTCTTACAAGCAGACATATTGAATGATTTCTTTTGAAAACACACAAAGCAAAATTCAAACAAACAATTTTTACAGAATTAAAAATAAATAGAGAAATAAAAAAAATATATATAAAAACACATACATAGAAAATTGAAGTGGCCATAGCACACTGGAACACAGAAAAAAGTAATTCATGCATTGAAGTATGTACATATGTACATTGTCTATGTGGTAGTATCTATTTCAATAACTAAAGATATATATGTATGTACGTGTAAGTGTGGTAAAATTATTAATAAAAAGAAAAATAAAAAAAAAAAACAAGTGAAACAGTCGGAAGCATATGGCATACAAATGCAAAGAAATTAACTTTGTAATATTGAAAAACAAAAAAAGAAAAAAAAAAAGAAAACCAACAACAAATCCAAATTCTAAAATTATTTTAAGCTCTACTTTGTAAAGAAATAAAAGTATACTAATACAAGAAACAAAAGCAAAAAAAGTAAGAAAGGATATATAGAGATAAGTCGACATGTAAATAATAATTTTATAGCAAAAAAAGAACAGAAAAAAAAGCAAAAGAAAACACAAAACACAAAAGCATTTGCATCAATACATATTTTAATTTGTTAAACACACTTGAAAAGGACAACAAAGTCCTCCTAATCATTCCTCTTCACACCAAAAACAATTAAACCAAACAAACGGTTACTGTTAGCTACTCATATACTCTCCCAAACTTATTTTCCTCCCAAAAAAAAAAAAACCATAACAACACACTTATATTACATCAGCCATTACAACATCAATACTTATGTCTTGATATTATAAAACAACAACACAATAACAACAAATGTTTATATAAAAAATAAAAACAAATAGAATAAAATAAAATAAAAAGAACTGCATACTGTTGTGACTTTATTATGATTAAAGAATAAATTTAACATTAAATTAAAAAAAAAAATTAATAAAATTAAAAAAATAATAGTAATTAAATTAATAAAAAAAAATTAATGTGTTTGCAAAAAAAAAAAAAAAAAACAAGTTATTAAACCAAAATAAAAAAAAGTAAAATCATAACACAAAATAACACACTTTAGTATTTATAGACAAATAAAACAAACATTAAACCAATTGCATTAATTGTAGTTAAATTAATTAATACAAAAAAAATCCCCCAAAAAAGTGAACACAACAAACGTATAATAAACGAAAGAACATAAAACATCTATGTAATTGGTTATAAAAAATTAAAAAAAAAAACAAAAAATAAAACAATTGATACTGATTGATTAAAAAAAAAAAAACAAAGATCAAGGAAATTTTCGAAAAAATACACATGAAAAAAGAAAAAAATTTTAAAAAATCCCAGTGTTTCATTTAAATATCAAAACACATTTGCAAATATAAATTTTTAGCGATAACTATTGAACTATTGGGACAGGCTTGAATTATTTAAGATTGCTTGGAAGGTTTTAAAATATTTTACAAAAAATAAGTTTATCTTAGCGTGATTTTAAACAGTTCTTAATGCACGCAAAGAAAAAATATGGTTGAATATGGTCACCGCAAACATTGTTTGTTCTCCGCAAAAATATTATTATTAATTTGAAGCATCTAAACATTATTATGATCACGATACACATGTCTCTAGTTATTTTTAACCATACTAAATAATACATAAATAATAAATCAACCATATCATTACTATATTATTTTTAATAAAATCTTAACGGAAACCATAAATATGTTTCTAGTAAACATAATAATGACAAAGATATGGTTGAAAGTAAATTGTTTTTTTTAATTTGTCTCTTCCGCAACCATATAAATAAAACAAAACTTAATCGTTTAAACTCAACTGAGCTTTGTGGCTGAAGTATAATATTTGAGTGGCGAATTAATGCTTCTTAACTAAATATTTCAAAGTTTGTATCCTGGTAGAGTCAAATAAAATTGGAAAAAAAAATTAAGTCCACTTGTATAATGTAATAAATAAATACAAACGAAAAATTCAATAGAATAAAAAAAATTTTATTTATGCCAAAAAAATTATATGAAATTTTTTTTTTAAATTTTTCTCAAAAAAATTTTTGTATGTAAAAAATAAAAAAAAATAATTTATAAAAATTGTATAAATAATTAAAAAAAATTTTTTTTAGCTCTGACCACAACATCTGCAGTGAGCAGTATTTTTAATATAATCATAAACATAGCCATACTATGGTTACCTCAACCATATTTTTTTTTGCGTGTGTTAGAATAGCATATCAGGTGAGTACCTACTAAAGCCATGTGCACAAGCATATTTGAAAAACACACATCATTACAAACATGTGAAGTAATTGTAAGCCATTTCAAGTATGCTTGTGCAGCCCTTTAGTACCTACCAGATGGCAGGATCTAGAGATCTTGCAAAGCTTAGTGGTTGATAGCAAACTCTTTGCTCAACTGTTGAGCAGAAGTCTGAAAAACATTTCCAGAGTGGTAGCTATGATTATTGGTCACTAGGCACCCATGCCGTTCAATGCACACTGCTGCCAGTCTCCTGAAAATAAAGAAACATTTCTTTACCTTTTCAGTTCGGTACACATTTTATATTACTCGAAAATGAAGGTCCTAAGTCCTTCATTATTCCATTTTTTTTGCGAGTAGTTAAATAAAAAACAATATAAAATCATTAGTCTGTATTAAGCGACAGTTTTGGAAAGAATTTCTGAAGTTCTATTGTTTTCAAGTGTTATAAATTATTTTAAAACAAAAAGTTGTAATCGCAATTATTTTCAGTTTTACTACTAAAATTTCTTTTAGATTTTGTAATACCTTTATATCTACAGCCTAGCTATTCTTTGATTGCCAAGAAATACAGTTGAATTATGATTTTAAAGCAGGACTTTTTTTCTTTCTTCTAGTAAATACTTTTTGATAAAGCAAAAGTCATTAGTTCCAGTCATGGTGTTGATAATAAAGGAATGCACAATCATTCTAGAAATGGCTTACAAGCAGTTTTTATTATAAAATATTACACATAATTGTAATGATATGTGGCTTTCAAGTATACTTGTGCAGCCTTTTTAGTAAATACCCAAAGCTCTACCCTCTTACATCAAGTGCCACTTATTTTCTTTTTTTAATTAAGACTGAAATAATTAAAAAAAAAGAAAAAACTTATTTTAAGTTAATTAAATTTTTTTTATTACAAAAGAAACTTTTAAGTCCATTTAATAAAACTGAAATTTTTTAAGAAATTTTTCTACGAAATAATTTTAATTTTAAACTCTTAAGAAATTATAAAAGAAAAGAAAGTTTCTGGAAGAATTAAAATTAACTTAAACCAAATTAGCTCTTCTAAAATTAGGTTGGTACAATATTTTTTATGCCAAATCGTAAATTCAATATAAAATTAAATTTATAGAAATTAAAAATTTTTGATGAAACAATTTAATCTATATTTAATGCAATGATAGCCTTTGCTATTCCAAAAATTTTCTAAAAGAAAATCAAAGTCTCATTTAAAGTTTCCAAAATCACTATAAAAGACTTTAATTTGAAAAAAAAAAAAAAAAAACAAAAAACGTATGAACTTAAATTGTCCAGGAAATTTCAAATTGACTGTTTCATTGCATTTAAATTGGTAAGCATTTAAAATTTTTTTTTTTAATAATTTATTTTATTGTAAATAAATTTATAAAATAAAAAAAAAAAATTTACATACAAAATCATTATCTTTCATTGTTTTTATGTTATAAAGATAAAAATTAAAATACTAATGAAAATATTTCTTTAATTACAGACTACGGCTCAATGATACAAAGTTGTAAAAATCTTAAGTTTTCAAATGAAAAGTGAAACAAAAGATTTTTAAGAGTGACTTCCTCAACGAAGGTGATTTTATTATTTAAACAAGAGCAAAAAAAATTGTTTCTTGCTAGATACAGCTGCATTTTAACACATGCACATTCATACATACTCTGCTTACATTTAATTCTAGTTTTATTAAAAGAAAAATAGTGTGAGTGCTTTAAAGCAAAATTATATTTAATTTACTTTTATGAGCAATTTGAGAGCTTTAAGGCTTTGTACCTTGTACTTTGTTTTAAAGCTTATGAAATTTATATATAAATTGGACTACTAAAGCACTTGTCATTGCCATTGTATTTATGCTGTTAAATACTCTCATTTTTGTTTTTAGATAAATCAGCACCACACGCTATCATAATTTACACAGAGCACTTTTAATATCTTTTACTTCAATACAAAATCATTTATTGAAAATCATGCTTTAGCATTTAGTTGATTAATTTTTATAATTTATAAACTTATAATGCTTAATATTTTAAATATTTAATTTTGAAGTTTCAGTACCGCTAACGTCAGACACAGATGATATAAAAAAAACTAAAGAAATTTTAATTAAATTATACATGCGTTTTTTTTATTAATTTATGTATTTTGATTTAATTATTTTTACAAAAATATTTACTGAAAGCTTGTTCTCTATTAAATAAAAACAGTCCTTTTTTTTCTCTACAATAAAGCTTTTTTGTTTGGTTTTGTTATATAAGCCTTAAAAAAACGTACATGTCTCAACTCATTAATATTAAACAAAAGTTTAATTTAATTTAATTGTGTTTCTCTCTCTTTTTTCCATTTTTTTTTATCAATTTCAGATATTATCGCTAAAAGTATTGTACAAATATAAATAATTTTTTAATTATTCGTATGTAATTATTTGAATTTGTTAATAGTTATTAAATATTTTTGATTAATTTTTAATAATAACACAAAAAAAAAATGTAAGTAAAAGTGCACTTCAAAGTGATAAGGTTGGTGATTTAACTAAATTTAAATAATAGGGGTTATGAGTGTCGTTGTCGTGACGAAAGCGATGATAAGTGGCAACAACGGCCACATATTATTCGACTGCGATTGTCGTTATAAGGCTGACTATGAATTTTTTATGAATTTTTCATGCTGCGTTCACGTTTTAATATTTACGATCAGTCAACTTTAGCAATTTGTCTTAATTAATGCTATCAAATTATTAACATTTATATTGAAAATCAGTCAAAGTTGCAGAGTTGGAAAGTAAACAAAACTAAATTAATTCGTTTTTTTTTTTGCCTTGTAGTTTTCACAGAATAAACAAAGAGGACATTTCATGTGAAGCGTATTGCAAAAAAAAAGTGAAGTCGTAGAATTTGTTTATCATAAAATTGAAATGCAAAAATTTTTAAATTTTACAAAAAATAATTCCTTTTTTTTTTTTTAAATAAATAGCTTGGGGACCACTATTGTACCACAATTTGCTATTATATCCAACCGCTTTGTGTTAATAATTCTAGAAGCTTCACTTAACAAAATGCGCATAAAAAAAACATGAAAAATATTGTGCCAAAAATAGATCAACGTACAGGCATACCTTGTTTAGCGCTCACATTGCGTTACTGAAAATTGAACGTTAACAGAAACAGCTTTAAAATAGGTGCTATTTGCATTATAATATGGGGTTGCGTTCCTAACTAAGACATCTCAGACTAACGTTCACCGTTCTCAATTCGCCTAATAACATTCATTTTCATTACCAACGACAAGTTTTTTTTAGATTGCTTACATTATGTGTCTGTGGTTGAATTCATTATTTTATTTAATGAATTTTATTTATTTAAGGCAAATTACTGAGGTCTATAACAAACCTTATCAGTATTTCGCCTAAACAATTTAATACTAAATTTCACATTTTGAGATTCCCCGAACTAAAACTATTTTTGATACTTTTTGTTCTATTCAAAAACAAGCATTCCAAAATTTGTAGATTAAGTTTTATCAATTTTCATATGAAATTAGAAAAAAATGTTTTAAAGTTAAAATAATTTATTTGTTAGTTTATGTGACCTTTTTCTTGTTAATTAAAATGGCTATTTTATTAAGCCATTTCGCTCCAACTTTTTTTCTTTTGAATTTTTGAAAAAAAAAAAATTATATTAAATAAAAAGGCTATTTTACTTAGTATTTGACTAAATTATTATTATATCCTGAAGAAGCTACGCAAGTTGGAACGAAATATAGCTATAAAAATACATTTATACAATACGACCTCAAGCTTAATAAAATAGACATTTTAGTTGAAATATTTTTTTGTTTTTTTTTTATTGCACTGAAAAAAAGGTAGCGTTAATCGAGGTATGCCTGTATATTTTAAATGTACTAGAAGTGCCATCATGGGATAGTTGCTAGCAGGGTGGTCAGAAGTGAGAAAAGAAATAATAAGATAAATTTAACTAAAAAAAACGAAATCTCAAACATAAAATAAAAATTAAAAAAAAGTTAAAGAAACTCTGTAGCTTAAAATTTATAATTTTCTTGAATTTTTATTAAAAATTATGATTTTATAAAAAAAAACCCAAGAAGAGAACATGAAATAAGAAAAGCTAAGGAAAATGAGATCGTTTAGAAATAAAAATCACAAATAATTTAACTAAGAAATCAGTTACATTTTAGTTAAACCAGGGAATTACTGTAAAGGTTTTCACCTTTAGAATAGCAGTTTTTTTAAAAAAAATTTTGCATCAATCACACTAATAAAAATTTAAAAATTTTTATACTTTAGCTTCTACTTTAGCACTTTGAAATGCACTTTTTGAATTTAATTTTATGTAATTTAATTTTTAAATTAATTTATAACAAACATTAAGTGTAAATACTGAACGCCTAAATTCGACCTGTACATTCAGTCTATTTTAACTCTTGGGTGCTAAAATTCTAAATGCTTTTTAGTAACGATTTTAATTTTTATTTATAAATATAATTAATAATTATTTAAATGTATAATTTTTTTATATAAATAATTAATTATAAAGTTGTTGGAATTTTAAAATAAAAAATTTAAGTAGATATTTGCTATACAAATATTTAATTTTACAAAATAAGCAAATTAAAACAAAAATAATAAAATTAATAGTTAATAAAAATCACTTTTTTTAAGACCACAAAGAAAAATGTAAATCATATTTTTTAGTTTTAATAAATAAAAAAATTAAAAAAAAAAACCAAATCATGTTAATTTCTAAGTAAATGGAATAAAAAATAAATAAATTGATACAATTAAAAGAATTAAACAAAATTGTTTGAATTTCATGAATTTTAAAAAGAGTAGAGTTTTTTTATATAAAAGGAAGAAGGGGTTTATATTTGAAAGAACAAGCCCAATTGTGTATTTTTGAAACTCAATATTTAGAAAAATAAATGCCATTGCAGTAAAACCGGAACTGTATTCATGGAATCTCATTAATTCACGCATATTCAGCCCAATTATGAATAAAAATTCCCCGGGAGTTTTTTGAATTTTCCCTTTGCTCTTATTTTAAAAAAAATGTCTCCCTTTATTAACATGGTAAGTTATCTGATTTAGGGAAATTTCTCCCAAAACCCAAAATTCTCCCAGGAAAAAAATTATTGGGAATATTCATAATTTTCATGATATTTTTATTTTCGTTCTACAAGCTAAAAAACTAAATTTATTTTGTTGGTTTACGTGGTGGCCTAAACGGCCTTCAATTACAGTCGCAAGACTCCATTTTTAACAATTTATTTTGTTACTTGCGGCGAAAGTTAAGCCTAAATGAAATTTTAACTTTTCTTAAATTTAATCATAAAAATAAATATGTATATAATGGGCATCGCAATAAGAGTGAACTTTTTTAAGTCAATGGCAATTTCATCTCCTCCGACGCAGCTTATTTGCATCTGAATTATTTCATGACTCTACAAAATTGTTGGCTTTTGGGGGTTACAAAATCCTCATGCAATCTATGGCTAACAAATGCAACTGTCTAGTGCGGACTTTGGTCAGCCCTTAATTCTTTCAAGATGAGTCTGAATTTACTATGATTGTGATCAGCATTTATTACAGGAACATGATAATGGAGTTCTTGTGGCCTCAATCTAGACGGTATGTGTGCTACATGCCACAGAGTGCTGAAATAATTGATTTATTGCAGCATAAAATGAAAGGGAAACCCTTGATAAATATTCAAAACTAGGCCCAAGCCATGGTATTCGATATATGAAATAAAATAGATAAAATACGAACATAACTGAACGTTATTAGGCGCTCTAACATCCTGACTTTCTAGTACTTATAACAATTACTTACAAAAATCATTTGAGCAACTTTGGTTTTATTTTTGATACTAAATAATTTTGCCCGGTCTCGCACGGCCCGGCCCTTTCCTGGAAAACCCAATTTAGAAATAAAATTTTAATTGTTAAAAATTCCAAAGTTAAATAAATAAAGTCATTCACTACTTAACAAAGTGGCTTATTGTTTTCAGAAATGCCAGTTAAATTATTAAATAAAATTTTTTAAAGCATAATTTCAAGCTTAAATTGAACAGTTTTGAGTGGAAATAGTTGAAAAATAGACGTAACGATGGGCGTGGCTGATCCCATGGTATATGGTGACCTTCTTTAAAGTATAGAGAGAACAAGTATCAAATTTCAGACAGATCCGATGGAAAACAAAAATTAGAAAATGCATCTTATTTATTTAGATTAAGTGGAAAAAGTCAATGTTGGGAGTCACAAAACAAAATGTCGACAAATTTACAAAATTGTAAAGCAAAACTAAAGCATTTCCAAAATAAATTGACATCTTAGTTAAAAGTATTTTCTCCTCGGTTGGCAAACAAGTAACTTTACAGTCATACTTAAATTCACACCCGCAAGCATTTTTTATCTGTCAGAAATTATCATGACCATACAAAATGTACATGAGAGATTAGAAAATCCGATTTTGAAAGCGCATTGAGTTGTACAGTTGGCTGCAAAACAATTGTTTTTTTATTTTTGCTTTGTTATTGTTGAACAGCAGCGTTGCCAGGAGCTTTAAAAAAAATAAGCTAAATTTGCTTAAAAAAAGGCTAAAAAACCTAAATCACTTACAAAAAAATTCTTGGAAAAAGTTAAAAAACTATTGCTTAAAATTCAAAATAAAAATTATAATTTTTATAAAAAATCAAGAAGACAACATTCAATGGCAGAAACAACGAAAATAATTAATTATGCTTTCTTTTTTGGCCATAACTTGCAAAGTTTTCAATATATAGACTTGATTTCTATTGCGTTGAATAGATAAACGTGTTGGCTTTAATTACAAATTTTCTTTTTGCGGATTGTGTGAAAATTTTTTTTTATAATTTAAAAAAATAAAGCAAAGGGGGTAGTTCATGGTCATTTTTGGCGAAAAACTTTTTTCCGTACTATCCGCAAAAAAAATTGCGAAAAATAATAAAGGCTATTTTAAAAATGAAAAAAGGCTAGAGGCTAAAACATAAATTCCATTTCTAAATTCGAGAAAAAAAGGCTAAATCTAGCCTAAAAAAGGTTAAAATTTTTGTTTGTGTTTATTGGGTTTTATTAAACAAGATGATTACCACTACTGTAGAAAATACGCACTACCAGCGCTTGTTATTAGTTATGACGGTTTACCCTTAATGCTGTATACTTAAAAACTCTACGCTTGCGCTGTTATTAAGGTTACACTATTAAAAATACCATGCATCAGTTAAGTTTGCTTAGTTAATTTTCAGAATTTATGATATTTTTGCACTGTGAAGCAACATTTACTTAAGAAGGTGAAGAAATCTCTTAAAATCTGAGTTGGGTGGTGAAACAGCTGTAGGGGTCATAACAAAAACATTAAAAATTTTTAAAGCTTCAAAATTTCATTAAATCTTGCTAACAGATTTTGAGAAATTTTCTAAGATTTGTTATAAATGAGAAAGTGCTGCCATCTGTTGTTTACTTTTATAATTTTTTTTGTCCTTTAACCAGTTAATGTAATGCGCATGATTGTTTTTTAAGTATTCCACATCATATTCCAGTCATATCAAATCTAGCAGTTTTTCTACAAACCCTTTCACTGTCAAAGTTTTGCAAATGCAATAGCTTTTAATTTGCTTTTGTTATGAGTCAAAAATATATAGTTTTTCCTTCATTAAATAAGCACTTTATCAAAAAAAAAAAAAAAAAAAATTAAAGCAGACTTTAAAGTTAACGTTATCGAAAGTTTGCAGATAATTTTTTTAATAAATTTTACTTTAAAGTCTTCGATTTTTTTTTTTTTTTTTTTTTTTTTTTTTTTGATTGTTCAACTTCTAAATCAAAGCAGAGTAAAATTAGGGAAGTTAATATTTATTGTAGAAAAGCCATTTAATAATACACAATAAATACTTTCAAACGCTTAGGAGCAAATAGTCTCTTTAAGGTTTCAAGCAAAAATACTGCACATGCGATTATACAGCCGCTTATTAATACAATCCAACCAAATTGAAAATGCTCCAAAGTAAGAGAACGTGCAATTTGTAGTTTTGGTAAGCGCATATTTAAAATACCAGAACAATAACCATCCTGAACTGAGTCCAACATCCATTTGTCTATTAATCCGGCGGCAGTGGATCTTAATATAAATCGATTTAGAGGCTTTTCAAATTGTGAATGAGCTGGCATTATAAAACCCAGCGGTATTGTATTTAAGCATTCCTGCACCATTTGGCTTGTGGGTTTTTGTAAATGTATTTGTTGATTGAAAGCAAATTGTATGCGATCTTCTAGTGCGGTGTATGAATGATTCGGTTGTAGGTTTAGTATGTCATTTAACAAATCAAAAGCACTTCGAGGGTTTATTAACTCGGCAAAGTTTTTAGGTAAATCATGATTATTAATAATAGCAGCTACTTCATAGTCAACAGCATCAATTACAATGCCTCTTTCTGTGAGCTCTGCAAGTGTAGATATCAAAGGATTAAATGTGAGACCCGAAAAGTAACTCGTAAGAAACGCCAGATACAAATTTGAGAAAATAAAACCCATAACCGCTATTAAGCTAAACCATAAAGCATTAAACCATTTAAAATCTTGGTAAAAGCAGGATGTGTAAGTGGGTAAATACATCATAAGCCTCCAAACTTCCAGAAAAGTTTTACCCACATCAGCTGTAGCTTTTGAAAATTTGTTGTATTTAAAATAGCCAGCAAACAACTTGGCTAGGCTTAAGATAAGCCAAGTAGCCACAAAACTAAGCCACACCTTGCTTTGGAATGGCATTATGAAAAATTTATATTTTGGTAGTTCCTCTGGGTAGGGTACCACCACACATCTCTGCAGCATACGCAACGGATAACTAAGATGAGCAGTTTTATATGGCATGTAAGGATTAATGGCCAAATCAATTTCATCATTTTCAATTCTCTTTATAATTTCCAAAATGTTAAAATGCCTTTTCTGGGTAAAATTGAATAAATCCATTTCAGCATTATATTCCTTCAGAAAAGCTTGAAACAATATGGCCACATAGCCCAACAAGTGCTCCTTGTATCTGGCCACACATTTATGCTTTCCAAATACTCTCGGTGGATCAAACATTGCTACAGTTCTAATTTTAAATTTATTTAAATTACGAAATTTATCAGGATAGAGTTGGTTTCTACTGAAATTGGTCATGTTAATTATTTTGCTTTCCAGGAAATGGTTGTAGTTATAGATTTCATATTGTTTTTGATAAACGTTTTCATTATTCACCAGAATTAAGGCATTTGTAAAACCCTTTCTCCAACACCAATCAAAATGTTCATACAAATTCAAACCAGAATATTTAGTTTTGGAACGTTTGGTTATAAATACCCCTCGTACATGACCTTGTATACCCATGAAGGCATTGTTCATAAGATTCCACAGCTCTTTCCGTTCTAAAGAAGCTACGGCTATAAAAAATATTTCTCTATTTAAGCCTGTCTCTTGATTAAAATTAATTTCAC
Organism: Thelaira solivaga; assembly: GCA_947397855.1. Classification (NCBI taxonomy): domain Eukaryota; kingdom Metazoa; phylum Arthropoda; class Insecta; order Diptera; family Tachinidae; genus Thelaira; species Thelaira solivaga. The sequence continues at coordinate 60,570,951 of OX377612.1, read as the reverse complement.
CATAATTGCGTGTTACCACTAATTTGGGTGTATCATTTTGTACCAGCACTCTAATATAGGGCTCAAGTTCATGCAAATTCCCAAACAGTGCCAAGGTACGAATTTCAGATTTATTTTGGGCAGTTTTTATAATAGAATTTAATTCATTTAACTGCCAGCTGTTGTTCATATACAGCAGAGTAAAATTTAATAATTGCAATAGAAATTTCATTGTTATGTCAACGAACAACTCACTGCTTTAAAGTTTAAAATTAAACTAAAATCAGTTGTGCTTTGAAAAAACGAAAGGAAACCTGTGTATGTAAATTACATTTATAAAGTAGCACACTGGGCTTAGGAGGAAACACTTTCAAAGAAATTATCTAATTTTGTTTGTATTTATTTAAAAAAATTATTTACTTCGGTAAATTGATTTTCTGCTTTGAATGTTGCAGAAATAAAGTGAATTGATTTAATCGCACCCCGTTCACTTGGGCTAAACTCTAAAAAAGCAACAAGTTCATTCATCAACTTTTATTGAAGGAATCTGTTTCTGAGGCCAGAGAAAGAGAGAAAACCCGTCCAGTCTTTATGAAGTGGCTGATAAGTGTGGCAGTAGTTATTAATGGTATTTTCTAATGCCCCGAAATATATGTACTCGTATGTATGACCAGTATTGTACATCAACAAGAATAGAAATATCCTACCTATTTTTTGTGAGCGTGTTGCAGCTAAAGAAATTGAAAGCGACGGAACAAAAATATGAAATTTAATGAATTAAAAAATAAATCAAAATCAACTAGTTTCTACCACGCTTTGTGTCACAGGAGAAAAATACTGGGTTAAGGCACTTTATTATTATTACGAGGTAATCCGAATTGGTTAAAGAAAATGTAAGAAAGAGCATAAAAAAGAAATAGTTTAAATAAATTTGAAAGGAAAAAACAAAATATATAAGAGGGCTTTTACACTTGGCAAGTGACTTGCGCAAGTTCGTTGCCTCGTACTCGGCAATTCATTTTGTTTTTTCATTCTGTGTGTGCTTGTATATGTTTCAGGCACTTGTTTAAGTTTCTGCTTTGTTGTATTTAGTTTTATTTTGTGAGTGAGTGAAACAATATATAAGAATTGTCAGTAAAAGGAACCAAAAAAAATTAATTTTTAAACTGTGTCAATGAACACAAAATATAGTTGAGAAAATCCTCTTACTTTCAGAAATTTGAGAATTTCTCTACACCTAATTCAATTTGTTAATTTTTTTTTTAATTTTTTCTATATTAGATTTAAATAAATAATAACGCACTCAATTCTACTAAATGGTAATTTACGATCACTAAGATTTTAAAAGATTTCTTTTCAAATAATGAAAATGCATAAATAGCTCAAAGCTGGGTGTTCTACGTATAAAATGTTGTGTGAAAAGCCTGTAGAAATTTTTAAATAATTTATAAAATTTTGTTTGCTCACTTCGCAACCTTTTTTTCACAGTTTGTTCACTTCATAGTCATAGCAAACGTTATTTTTGCTTTCAATTTACTTAATAAACCAATTTAATTAAATTTAAATAAAAAAAAGAGCAATTTATTTATTAGTAAATCAAAAACAATCAGCAATTTTTTTTTTATTTACTCATCAAAATAATTTATTTAATCAAATGCTATCCACATGAATGAATGGAATCCAATATTATTTAGTAATTCTGGGTGCACGTGATTTAGTTTTCATGCGCATGTGTGTTACTTTTTAAACAAATACACTTGCTGGTACAATGCACTCAAAACGGTAATACACGAATGATACTTGCAATGCATGCAACACAATATAAAGCAAGATGTTAGAAAACATGTTAGCTGTCATGTCATTATTTTCTGTTTGGCGCCTAAAATGAAAGCACGTTCTTGGCAAAAAAAAAAATACACAAACACACAAATCTTGTGGGCATGATGCATGTGTGTATTTGTAATAGAAGTAGACTAGCAAAAGGTAGCTTAGTCACATATAATAGCGGAACTTAAGTTTTCGAGACAATTTGATTTTTGTGTTAGTTGCACTGCAACCATTTGTGCGTGTAAAAGCTTTTTGTAATAAAAGAAAGAAAACGGTTAAATTGAAAAAATAATTATTAAAAAGAAAGAATTTTTTTTTAAATTTTATAACACCTCAAATATTTTCTTTTAATTGGACAAATAAAAAAAATTTTTTAATTTTAAAAAAAAAAATTAAAATAAAAATGTTTATTTTAAAACGTCCTTTCTTGTTGCTATGGTGGTGAGTGAACATTTTTTTTTAACTAAAATCAATTTATATTTTTTAACGCCTTTAATGATGTGCACTTCCTTTGATTACCTAAAATTAATGTGATGTTCAACATGGGATTTTGTATTTGAAGATAATTAAAGACAAAAAAAATTTTTTTAAATAAAATTAATAATAAATATTTGAGTAATCAAAAATATTTTTTTTAATATTTAAAATTTTGGCGTCAATAATTTTTTTTTTAATTAATGATAACATATAAATAAAAGATATGAAATACTAAAAAAAAGGAAGCTACAAAAAGTGAAATGATTAAATTAAAAATAATAATTAAATTAAAAATATTAGCGACAAAAATGCTGCCCATGAGGAAAAATTATTTTTTTTCCTAAAGCGTTCTCCAGAGTCTGGAAATAAACTAATTTTTCTTATTAGATTTACTTTTATTAAAGAATTTTTTTCTGTTATTGGCAGTCACTAAAAGAACTGAAAAGCTTGATTTTACTAATAAAAATATTTCATAAAAAAAATATTTTTGTTTATCAAAAAATTCTTATTTTAAAATTATTTTTGTACAATTTGGTTTCTTAGCCTCTTTTTTTTTTTTTTGTGTTATAAATAAGACTCTAAAAATTATATAGCCTGAAAAAAAAAATATCAGCAGAAATAAATTTGCTAACTGCAACTGGACGGGAAATTTAACTTAACGAATTTGCAAAATTAAAATAATTTTCAAACGCTTAAATTTTTTTAAAAAAATATTTAGCATTTTGAAAAATGAACACAAAAATATTTGCAGTAGTTTTTCTTATTTTTTTCTTAAGAAATCGTAATTTTAGTGAAATACAGGTGGCCCTCTTTTTTTAATTTAAGTGAGCTTCATTATTAAGAAATATAAATCAAACAGAAAATAATATAAATTTAAAATAAAATTTTTAAGTACTGTGAGCCTGGTGGTTTAATAAAATCAAAATATGATTTGTTATATTGACAGGGGTATAAGTCCACTTAAAAAAACCAACGAGTTAGCGGCAATTTTACATTTACATTTAACTAGAATTATCGCTGACTCATTTAATAAAAAAAAGGACTTATACTACTTTCATATATAACACTTCATATACAAAACCAAATAATACGCTCGTTTTTATAAAAAAAAATTAAAATCAATTTATATATTCAGGCCCGATTCAATCATGTATAAAGTAACCCCAAAAATACAAAAACAACTTCTTTGGAATTTGAAATATCATGTCTGTAGTGGTAGAATTAGTTGCCTATAGTAGTAAGAAAAAAAGTGAACATACCCAACAAACTATAAGACGTGAGAAATTTATTAAAAAAATTTTTAAAATTTTTAAAATTTTAAAATTTAAAAAAATTTTATTTTATTAATTACAAGTATATATCTATATTTCATAAGTAATTAATAATAAATACGTTTCAGATTTATTGTTTGTTTGCTACATGATTTGTTGGGTAAAAAAAAAAAAACGGGAAAAGAAATAATTTTTGTCCAGCTGTAGCTTGTACAACCGGAATTGATTTTCTTTCGTAGTTACCACTCCGATCGAATAAATTTTACCGATCACATTTGTTAACTTGGAACAAATTTCTTATGAAAATTTAACGATATTGAAAAAGAGTTAAATTTGGTAGTGCCGATTATTATATACCCTTCACTGTAGTAGCCAAATTTTAATATTTTTAAATTTGTTAAATATTAAAATAAAAACAAAATTTAAAAAGAAGTTTCAAAATGAAATGTTACATTTTACTTAAAATAAATTTTGTTGGGTAGATACATTTATGGCCATTAAAATAGGTACCCTAACAATTTTTGTTTTTTGTCAAAATTTTCAGAATTTGTTTTTTAATTTTATTTTTATTCTTTATTACGCGGTTTTCAACCAATATCCTCGTTTTATTGGTGTTCAGAGTAAAGTTTTTTAAAAAATAAGAAAATTTTTGTGGTCGGTACACGTACCCTTACAAGTTCATTAACATTTCTTACTGATTAAGGTAGAAATTGATATTTTAGGGCTTGGTATCTAATTATAATAAAATAATTAGGTAAAATAATTATCATCATTAATATTAGGTGGATAAGGTACAGTTATGCACGGTGCAGAAGTGCATACTAATTCGGAAACCGAATAAGTCGCATAAATTCATAATAAATGCAATTGGTCTATCAGGAAATTTTGTTTTTTATCTTCTGAAGTTTAGAAAAAAAGGGCTTAATTACAGATTGATACATTGAAATTCTGCACAAGGTGTCATCAGAGACGACTGAAGCAAAAATATCAAATTAAATTTTGGAAAAAACAGTTTGGTGTCGGTTATGTGATATTAGTTTTATAGGACAAAAAGCGGAAAAATTTAATTGATAAAGAAACGAAATTTACAAAATTTCAACTTAGTCAACTGTTTGTGTTATGAAAACACCCCATTAGAACGTCCCAATGATGTTTATTAAATTTATTAGAAACTCCTGATCTTATGACTGACTTCTTAGCAAAAATTGTTTGCTTGATTTTGTTTGTAATTCAAATTAAACTGAAAAAATTTAACAATAAATACTTTGTTTCTTCACTGCATGAACTTATAGTACGTAACAGAAATATTGTTGAATGTAAAAACTACAAATCTAGAAAAGTGCAAATCTTTTTATTGTTTCTTTTTTTTTAGAGACGTTTGTATGTAATAGCCCAATTCTTTCAAATCAAGCAAATGACGGTTTATAGATTCAATTATAATAATATTTAGCAAAGCACATTCATACGTAAATTTCTTTTAAATTATTAAACCCTCACATGATGCCACATATTTGAGGGTATGAGTAAAAAATTTTTTAAATTAAATTCATAAGTTTGATTGAAATAAAACGTCATCATTAGATCGATATATAGTTAAAAATGCACATCGTACAGGTAGAAGGTAATAAACAATATCAACACGACAACAACATTTACCTCAGAAATATGCAACATATTTTAATTTCTTTACACACTCTGTTGTTTTTTCACAGAATATTCTTTGTAGAAATTGTGGTATTTTCAATATTTGCTTTTTTTTCTATTTAATATTTTTGTTTAGCAAGAAAAAAAGCCAAGTAAATCAAGAGATTTTTTTTTATTTTTTGCAAATATTGCAAAATTGCTTAAGCTGTCACACTACTACATAACAAACAGTTTAGGTTAAGTGCAATGGAAACAGAACAAAAAAAAACAGATAGAATTCAAGTGCATTATCCATCCATAACAACTGCTATAATAAAATAAAATAAACAAAATTCTATACAGTGACACACACATACGCCAATATTATTAAAAAACTGTGTATATGGGGATTAGTTATATGTATGTATCCGCAACAATTATCAGTGTGCGTTTACAGAGTGACCTTTGTGTAAATAAACAAGCTGGATTTTTTTAAATAATTTGCTCTACAACTTATGGATTTTTTGGCCTTTTTAATTAGTACTCAAAAATTTTAAAATAAATGAAAAGTTAGAGGGTTAAAAAGATCAACAGAAATATTTTTCGTATTATTTTAAAAAACTTGCTGAATATTTCGTGAGCCTAACATCGCTGGTTACCGACTGATATCGTATGATTACCGACATCAAAGATTTCCACTTAAGATTTATAAAAAATATTAAGCTTTAAACCAGAATTTCTTATAAGGACAGATGTTTTTTTTTTAATGCCTATACTCGGATACTTTTTTCGTCTACTAAAATTAATGGTCAGAAACTTTCTATTTTTTATTTTATTTTTTTTTTTTCGTTGTATAACACAGAGTGGTTAAAAAGAGAAAAATCTATAAGTTTAATTTAATCTATCGCTAACGCTGCAAAAATTAAAAAAATTTTCAAAGTAAAAAATAGAAAAAGCACAAAGTATAACAAAATTAAATATAAAATTTGTTGAGTTTTTTTTCTATAATAAATTTTGGAAATTTAATTAATTGGTGGTTTTTCACAAGAAAGTTGATACATCCTACAATGTTTTCATTATTAATTAAATATAACACAAAGCATTTACTTGTTTCTAATAATTTTTTTAATTATATCTGCTAATTTTAATTGGTTAGAAACATAAAAATTAACATTTTTCTTTAAAAATGTGTTTCGTTTTCAGTTCTTCATATTCATTGTTTATTCGACACAGACACAACAAGCTTTAGCCGTCTATCATTCGTTCGCGGGAACCCTACTTTAAAAAGCTGCATTTTTTGTAATTAACCGTTAAATTGATGCCTCTGCGTTGTATAGTGTAATTGTTAGAACAATTATCAGTTACACTGTTTATATGATTTTATTTTTTAAATAACAAATTTTCTTAAATCTTGGTGATAATTTTTTTTTTTACTTTCGATTTTTATAATAAATTTATTAAGAACTTTTGTTCATATAATTTTATTAAAATAGATTGTTTGATAGAAGCAACTGGGGAAACAAAAGAAGCAATCAAGTCAAGGCAAACGGAAGCGTTTTAACAAGCTTGATATTGTGAACCAACTAGTTATGTACTAAATAGCAGGAAATAAAATGCAATTTCTGGAAAATAAAATTGAATCATTAATTTTGTTGGCAACGATTTCGTTAAATTTTAAAAAATTATGAAAAATTTTAATACACAAAATTAATCAATTAAAAATTGATAAAAAAAATATTTTATTAAATCAAATAATTATTAACATAAAACAATTTCCAGTGTCTAGTCTTAAACACCTTCCCTCACTCTAGCAGCCATATTGATATTCACAAAAAAAAAACTTTCCAATGGACTGGCAAATATTAATTTAAATAATTTTCTTTGATTTTTTTTGTAATTAATTAAATTCATATTACCAATAAAAATACCGAAAAATTATTTTTGGCATCCATAACAATACCATGTCTGTGTTATCACTTTTAACTTAAAAGTTTTTACCAAACACACACACATACATATTTATCCTTGCCTTCGTTAATATCCTAAATGATGTGATAAGCACCGGCTTCGCTTACACTACAGACTTTTTTATTTCATTAAAAAAAAACACAATGCTTAAATAAATATTTAATTTCAGATAAAAAAATTAAAATTAAGGACATAGTAAAAAATCGTTTTGGTATCATTTGCTGTAGGTACTTATGCATATTTTAAAAAAATTTAAATTTTAAATAAAAAATTTTCAAAAAAATATAAGCAATAAGAATGTAAAGGAAATATAAATTGATATAAAATTTTTTTGCAAATGTTTTTAAAACAAAAACAATTCCAAAATAATTATTTAAAATAAAGAAAACAATTCAAATTAAAAAAAATTACAATTGAATGGATTTTGATAAACATTTTTTCTCTTTTGTCCAACCGCATGCTAAATATTAGTAGAGTATTTCAATAAAATCTTTCAAAAATAATTGTACGAATTAAGCAAAAATTTTAGTATTTAACAGAATAATGCTTTAGACATAAAAAAATAGTTAAATGTAACCCGAATAATCTAGACGACCTTTTTTGTAAACTATCAAAGTGCTAATATTACAATCAATATACTCGTATATTTTCTTTACAAAATGGTAAGTTATTATAATAATGTCAACTCGTTTCAATCACATTCATGAGATAAAAAAGTTTTTCTTAATGCGGGCTTGTACTTATACAAATTCTGTTATAAAAGTTTATATTTAAAGTAAGTAAAAGCGTTGAAAAACTTAAGTAAAATGGCCTTCAAAAAGGCCTCATATAAAGCAGCTGATAACCATAACAAGCAAAAAAACATAAAATGTAAAATGGAATTTAAGAAGCCTTTGTATAAAAACTACAATAACTACTTGTTCAACTTTATATCAATGTCTTTCTGATACATGATATCATTGCCGAACAAAGTTTTAATTACTTCTTTATATTGTTTAATAATTTTATAGCAGTCGTATTTGAAAGCCAGGAGCTAGAAAAAAATACTACTGTCACTTCCCGGCGACTTTTTAGTATAACTGGTTACCTTTTTGGTCATAACTTGCTTACTTTTCTATACATCGACTTGATTTCTATTGTGTTGGATAGAGAACTATATAAGCTTTATTTCAAATTCTGTTTTCTGCAGATAGTGCGACAAAAATATTTTTTGCCAAAAAAAAACCATGGACTACCCCCTTTGCTTTTTTTTGAAAAAATTATAAAAAAATTTTCTTTCGCTATCCTTCAGAAAAAAATTTCTTATTAAGAACAACACGGTTAGCTATCCAACGCAAAAGAAATCAAGTCGATATCTTGAAAACTTAGCAAGTTATGACCAAAAAGGATCTAAGATATGGCCAAAAACTACCATTGACTACCCCCTTTGCTTTTTTTTTAAAAAATGATAAAAAAATTAATTCGCACTATCCGCAAAAAAAAAGAATTCTAATTAAAGCCAATACGTTTCTCTATTCAACAAAATAGAAATCAAGTCGATATCTTGAAAACTTAGCAAGTTATGACCAAAAAGGATCTAAGATATGGTCAAAAATTACCATAGACTACCCCCTTTGCTTTTTTTTTAAAAAATGATAAAAAAATTAATTCGCACTATCCGCAAAAAAAAAGAATTCTAATTAAAGCCAATACGTTTCTCTATTCAACAAAATAGAAATCAAGTCGATATCTTGAAAACTTAGCAAGTTATGACCAAAAAGGATATAAGATATGGCCAAAAATTACCATGGACTACCCCCTTTGCTTTTTTTTAAAAAATGATAAAAAAAATTTTTTCGCACTATCCGCAAAAAAAAGAATTCTAATTAAAGCCAATACGTTTCTCTATTCAACAAAATAGAAATCAAGTCGATATCTTGAACACTTAGCAAGTTATGACCAAAAAGGATCTAAGATATGGCCAAAAATTACCATGGACTACCCCCTTTGCTTTTTCTTAAAAAATGATAAAAAAATTTTTTCGCACTATCCGCAAAAAAAAGAATTCTAATTAAAGCCAATACGTTTCTCTATTCAACAAAATAGAAATCAAGTCGATATCTTGAAAACTTAGCAAGTTATGACCAAAAAGGATCTAAGATATGGCCAAAAATTACCATGGACTACCCCCTTTGCTTTTTTTTAAAAAATGATAAAAAAAATTTTTCGCACTATCCGCAAAAAAAAGAATTTTAATTAAAGCCAATACGTTTCTCTATTCAACAAAATAGAAATCAAGTCGATATCTTGAACACTTAGCAAGTTATGACCAAAAAATATCTAAGATATGGCCAAAAATTACCATGGACTACCCCCTTTGCTTTTTTTTAAAAAATGATAAAAAATTTTTTTCGCACTATCCGCAAAAAAAAGAATTCTAATTAAAGCCAATACGTTTCTCTATTCAACAAAATAGAAATCAAGTCGATATCTTGAAAACTTAGCAAGTTATGACCAAAAAGGATCTAAGATATGGCCAAAAATTACCATGGACTACCCCCTTTGCTTTTTTTTAAAAAATTATAAAAAAAAATTTTCGCACTATCCGCAAAAAAAAGAATTCTATATAAAGCCAATACGTTTCTCTATTCAACAAAATAGAAATCAAGTCGATATCTTGAAAACTTAGCAAGTTATGACCAAAAAGAATCTAAGATATGGCCAAAAATTACCATGGACTACCCCCTTTGCTTTTTTTTAAAAAAATGATAAAAAAATTAATTCGCACTATCCGCAAAAAAAAAGAATTCTAATTAAAGCCAATACGTTTCTCTATTCAACAAAATAGAAATCAAGTCGATATCTTGAAAACTTAGCAAGTTATGACCAAAAAGGATCTAAGATATGGCCAAAAATTACCATGGACTACCCCCTTTGCTTTTTTTTAAAAAATGATAAAAAATTTTTTTCGCACTATCCGCAAAAAAAAGAATTCTAATTAAAGCCAATACGTTTCTCTATTCAACAAAATAGAAATCAAGTCGATATCTTGAAAACTTAGCAAGTTATGACCAAAAAGGATCTAAGATATGGCCAAAAATTACCATGGACTACCCCCTTTGCTTTTTTTTAAAAAATTATAAAAAAATTTTTTCGCACTATCCGCAAAAAAAAGAATTCTAATTAAAGCCAATACGTTTCTCTATTCAACAAAATAGAAATCAAGTCGATATCTTGAACACTTAGCAAGTTATGACCAAAAAGGATCTAAGATGTGGCCAAAAATTACCATGGACTACCCCCTTTGCTTTTTTTTAAAAAATGATAAAAAATTTTTTTCGCACTATCCGCAAAAAAAAGAATTCTAATTAAAGCCAATACGTTCCTCTATTCAACAAAATAAAAATCAAGTCGATATCTTGAACACTTAGCAAGTTATGACCAAAAAGGATCTAAGATATGGCCAAAAATTACCATGGACTACCCCCTTTGCTTTTTTTTAAAAAATGATAAAAAATTTTTTTCGCACTATCCGCAAAAAAAAGAATTCTAATTAAAGCCAATACGTTTCTCTATTCAACAAAATATAAATCAAGTCGATATCTTGAAAACTTAGCAAGTTATGACCAAAAAGGATCTAAGATATGGCCAAAAATTACCATGGACTACCCCCTTTGTTTTTTTTGAAAAAATGATAAAAAATTTTTTTCGCACTATCCGCAAAAAAAAGAATTCTAATTAAAGCCAATACGTTTCTCTATTCAACAAAATAGAAATCAAGTCGATATCTTGAAAACTTAGCAAGTTATGACCAAAAAGGATCTAAGATATGGCCAAAAATTACCATGGACTACCCCCTTTGCTTTTTTTTAAAAAATGATAAAAAATTTTTTTCGCACTATCCGCAAAAAAAAGAATTCTAATTAAAGCCAATACGTTTCTCTATTCAACAAAATTTAAATCAAGTCGATATCTTGAAAACTTAGCAAGTTATGACCAAAAAGGATGTAAGATATGGCCAAAAATTACCATGGACTACCCCCTTTGCTTTTTTTTAAAAAATGATAAAAAAAATTTTTCGCACTATCCGCAAAAAAAAGAATTCTAATTAAAGCCAATACGTTTCTCTATTCAACAAAATAGAAATCAAGTCGATATCTTGAAAACTTAGCAAGTTATGACCAAAAAGGATCTAAGATATGGCCAAAAATTACCATGGACTACCCCCTTTGCTTTTTTTTAAAAAATGATAAAAAAATTTTTTCGCACTATCCGCAAAAAAAAGAATTCTAATTAAAGCCAATACGTTTCTCTATTCAACAAAATAGAAATCAAGTCGATATCTTGAACACTTAGCAAGTTATGACCAAAAAGGATCTAAGATGTGGCCAAAAATTACCATGGACTACCCCCTTTGCTTTTTTTTAAAAAATGATAAAAAATTTTTTTCGCACTATCCGCAAAAAAAAGAATTCTAATTAAAGCCAATACGTTTCTCTATTCAACAAAATAGAAATCAAGTCGATATCTTGAACACTTAGCAAGTTATGACCAAAAAGGATCTAAGATATGGCCAAAAATTACCATGGACTACCCCCTTTGCTTTTTTTTAAAAAATGATAAAAAATTTTTTTCGCACTATCCGCAAAAAAAAGAATTCTAATTAAAGCCAATACGTTTCTCTATTCAACAAAATAGAAATCAAGTCGATATCTTGAAAACTTAGCAAGTTATGACCAAAAAGGATCTAAGATATGGCCAAAAATTACCATGGACTACCCCCTTTGCTTTTTTTTAAAAAATTATAAAAAATTTTTTTCGCACTATCCGCAAAAAAAAGAATTCTAATTAAAGCCAATACGTTTCTCTATTCAACAAAATAGAAATCAAGTCGATATCTTGAACACTTAGCAAGTTATGACCAAAAAGGATCTAAGATGTGGCCAAAAATTACCATGGACTACCCCCTTTGCTTTTTTTTAAAAAATGATAAAAAATTTTTTTCGCACTATCCGCAAAAAAAAGAATTCTAATTAAAGCCAATACGTTTCTCTATTCAACAAAATAGAAATCAAGTCGATATCTTGAAAACTTAGCAAGTTATGACCAAAAAGGATCTAAGATATGGCCAAAAATTACCATGGACTACCCCCTTTGCTTTTTTTTAAAAAATGATAAAAAATTTTTTTCGCACTATCCGCAAAAAAAAGAATTCTAATTAAAGCCAATACGTTTCTCTATTCAACAAAATAGAAATCAAGTCGATATCTTGAACACTTAGCAAGTTATGACCAAAAAGGATCTAAGATATGGCCAAAAATTACCATGGACTACCCCCTTTGCTTTTTTTTAAAAAATGATAAAAAATTTTTTTCGCACTATCCGCAAAAAAAAGAATTCTAATTAAAGCCAATACGTTTCTCTATTCAACAAAATAGAAATCAAGTCGATATCTTGAACACTTAGCAAGTTATGACCAAAAAGGATCTAAGATGTGGCCAAAAATTACCATGGACTACCCCCTTTGCTTTTTTTTAAAAAATGATAAAAAATTTTTTTCGCACTATCCGCAAAAAAAAGAATTCTAATTAAAGCCAATACGTTTCTCTATTCAACAAAATATAAATCAAGTCGATATCTTGAAAACTTAGCAAGTTATGACCAAAAAGAATCCAAGCTATGGCCTAAAATTACCATGGACTACCCCCTTTGCTTTTTTTTAAAAAATGATAAAAAATTTTTTTCGCACTATCCGCAAAAAAAAGAATTCTAATTAAAGCCAATACGTTTCTCTATTCAACAAAATATAAATCAAGTCGATATCTTGAAAACTTAGCAAGTTATGACCAAAAAGAATCCAAGCTATGGCCTAAAATTACCATGGACTACCCCCTTTGCTTTTTTTTAAAAAATGATAAAAAAATTTTTTCGCACTATCCGCAAAAAAAAGAATTCTAATTAAAGCCAATACGTTTCTCTATTCAACAAAATATAAATCAAGTCGATATCTTGAAAACTTAGCAAGTTATGACCAAAAAGGATCTAAGATATGGCCAAAAATTACCATGGACTACCCCCTTTGCTTTTTTTTAAAAAATGATAAAAAATTTTTTTCGCACTATCCGCAAAAAAAAGAATTCTAATTAAAGCCAATACGTTTCTCTATTCAACAAAATATAAATCAAGTCGATATCTTGAACACTTAGCAAGTTATGACCAAAAAGGATCTAAGATATGGCCAAAAATTACCATGGACTACCCCCTTTGCTTTTTTTTAAAAAATGATAAAAATTTTTTTCGCACTATCCGCAAAAAAAAGCCAATACGTTTCTTTATTCAACAAAATAGAAATCAAGTCGATATCTTGAACACTTAGCAAGTTATGACCAAAAAGGATCTAAGATATGGCCAAAAATTACCATGGACTACCCCCTTTGCTTTTTTTTAAAAAATGATAAAAAATTTTTTTCGCACTATCCGCAAAAAAAAGAATTCTAATTAAAGCCAATACGTTTCTCTATTCAACAAAATATAAATCAAGTCGATATCTTGAACACTTAGCAAGTTATGACCAAAAAGGATCTAAGATATGGCCAAAAATTACCATGGACTACCCCCTTTGCTTTTTTTTAAAAAATGATAAAAATTTTTTTCGCACTATCCGCAAAAAAAAGCCAATACGTTTCTTTATTCAACAAAATAGAAATCAAGTCGATATCTTGAACACTTAGCAAGTTATGACCAAAAAGGATCTAAGATATGGCCAAAAATTACCATGGACTACCCCCTTTGCTTTTTTTTAAAAAATGATAAAAAAATTTTTTCGCACTATCCGCAAAAAAAAGAATTCTAATTAAAGCCAATACGTTTCTCTATTCAACAAAATATAAATCAAGTCGATATCTTGAAAACTTAGCAAGTTATGACCAAAAAGAATCCAAGCTATGGCCTAAAATTACCATGGACTACCCCCTTTGCTTTTTTTTAAAAAATGATAAAAAATTTTTTTCGCACTATCCGCAAAAAAAAAGAATTCTAATTAAAGCCAATACGTTTCTCTATTCAACAAAATATAAATCAAGTCGATATCTTGAAAACTTAGCAAGTTATGACCAAAAAGAATCCAAGCTATGGCCTAAAATTACCATGGACTACCCCCTTTGCTTTTTTTTAAAAAATGATAAAAAAATTTTTTCGCACTATCCGCAAAAAAAAGAATTCTAATTAAAGCCAATACGTTTCTCTATTCAACAAAATATAAATCAAGTCGATATCTTGAAAACTTAGCAAGTTATGACCAAAAAGGATCCAAGCTATGGCCTAAAATTACCATGGACTACCCCCTTTGCTTTTTTTTAAAAAATGATAAAAAATTTTTTTCGCACTATCCGCAAAAAAAAGAATTCTAATTAAAGCCAATACGTTTCTCTATTCAACAAAATAGAAATCAAGTCGATATCTTGAACACTTAGCAAGTTATGACCAAAAAGGATCTAAGATATGGCCAAAAATTACCATGGACTACCCCCTTTGCTTTTTTTTAAAAAATGATAAAAATTTTTTTCGCACTATCCGCAAAAAAAAGCCAATACGTTTCTTTATTCAACAAAATAGAAATCAAGTCGATATCTTGAACACTTAGCAAGTTATGACCAAAAAGGATCTAAGATATGGCCAAAAATTACCATGGACTACCCCCTTTGCTTTTTTTTAAAAAATGATAAAAAAAATTTTTTCGCACTATCCGCAAAAAAAAGAATTCTAATTAAAGCCAATACGTTTCTCTATTCAACAAAATATAAATCAAGTCGATATCTTGAAAACTTAGCAAGTTATGACCAAAAAGGATCCAAGCTATGGCCTAAAATTACCATGGACTACCCCCTTTGCTTTTTTTTAAAAAATGATAAAAAATTTTTTTCGCACTATCCGCAAAAAAAAGAATTCTAATTAAAGCCAATACGTTTCTCTATTCAACAAAATATAAATCAAGTCGATATCTTGAACACTTAGCAAGTTATGACCAAAAAGGATCTAAGATATGGCCAAAAATTACCATGGACTACCCCCTTTGCTTTTTTTTAAAAAATGATAAAAATTTTTTTCGCACTATCCGCAAAAAAAAGCCAATACGTTTCTTTATTCAACAAAATAGAAATCAAGTCGATATCTTGAACACTTAGCAAGTTATGACCAAAAAGGATCTAAGATATGGCCAAAAATTACCATGGACTACCCCCTTTGCTTTTTTTTAAAAAATGATAAAAAAATTTTTTCGCACTATCCGCAAAAAAAAGAATTCTAATTAAAGCCAATACGTTTCTCTATTCAACAAAATATAAATCAAGTCGATATCTTGAAAACTTAGCAAGTTATGACCAAAAAGGATCCAAGCTATGGCCTAAAATTACCATGGACTACCCCCTTTGCTTTTTTTTAAAAAATGATAAAAAATTTTTTTCGCACTATCCGCAAAAAAAAGAATTCTAATTAAAGCCAATACGTTTCTCTATTCAACAAAATAGAAATCAAGTCGATATCTTGAAAACTTAGCAAGTTATGACCAAAAAGGATCTAAGATATGGCCAAAAATTACCATGGACTACCCCCTTTGCTTTTTTTTAAAAAATGATAAAAATTTTTTTCGCACTATCCGCAAAAAAAAGCCAATACGTTTCTTTATTCAACAAAATAGAAATCAAGTCGATATCTTGAACACTTAGCAAGTTATGACCAAAAAGGATCTAAGATATGGCCAAAAATTACCATGGACTACCCCCTTTGCTTTTTTTTAAAAAATGATAAAAAAATTTTTTCGCACTATCCGCAAAAAAAAGAATTCTAATTAAAGCCAATACGTTTCTCTATTCAACAAAATAGAAATCAAGTCGATATCTTGAAAACTTAGCAAGTTATGACCAAAAAGAATCCAAGCTATGGCCTAAAATTACCATGGACTACCCCCTTTGCTTTTTTTTAAAAAATGATAAAAAATTTTTTTCGCACTATCCGCAAAAAAAAAAATTCTAATTAAAGCCAATACGTTTCTCTATTCAACAAAATATAAATCAAGTCGATATCTTGAAAACTTAGCAAGTTATGACCAAAAAGAATCCAAGCTATGGCCTAAAATTACCATGGACTACCCCCTTTGCTTTTTTTTAAAAAATGATAAAAAATTTTTTTCGCACTATCCGCAAAAAAAAAAATTCTAATTAAAGCCAATACGTTTCTCTATTCAACAAAATAGAAATCAAGTCGATATCTTGAACACTTAGCAAGTTATGACCAAAAAGGATCTAAGATATGGCCAAAAATTACCATGGACTACCCCCTTTGCTTTTTTTTAAAAAATGATAAAAAATTTTTTTCGCACTATCCGCAAAAAAAAGAATTCTAATTAAAGCCAATACGTTTCTCTATTCAACAAAATAGAAATCAAGTCGATATCTTGAAAACTTAGCAAGTTATGACCAAAAAGGATCTAAGATATGGCCAAAAATTACCATGGCTACCCCCTTTGCTTTTTTTTAAAAAATGATAAAAAAAATTTTTTCGCACTATCCGCAAAAAAAAGAATTCTAATTAAAGCCAATACGTTTCTCTATTCAACAAAATAGAAATCAAGTCGATATCTTGAACACTTAGCAAGTTATGACCAAAAAGGATCTAAGATGTGGCCAAAAATTACCATGGACTACCCCCTTTGTTTTTTTTTAAAAAATGATAAAAAAATTTTTTCGCACTATCCGCAAAAAAAAGAATTCTAATTAAAGCCAATACGTTTCTCTATTCAACAAAATAGAAATCAAGTCGATATCTTGAAAACTTAGCAAGTTATGACCAAAAAGGATCTAAGATATGGCCAAAAATTACCATGGACTACCCCCTTTGCTTTTTTTTTAAAAATTATAAAAAATTTTTTTCGCACTATCCGCAAAAAAAAGAATTCTAATTAAAGCCAATACGTTTCTCTATTCAACAAAATAGAAATCAAGTCGATATCTTGAAAACTTAGCAAGTTATGACCAAAAAGGATCTAAGATATGGCCAAAAATTACCATGGACTACCCCCTTTGCTTTTTTTTAAAAAATGATAAAAAATTTTTTTCGCACTATCCGCAAAAAAAAAAATTCTAATTAAAGCCAATACGTTTCTCTATTCAACAAAATAGAAATCAAGTCGATATCTTGAACACTTAGCAAGTTATGACCAAAAAGGATCTAAGATATGGCCAAAAATTACCATGGACTACCCCCTTTGCTTTTTTTTAAAAAATGATAAAAAATTTTTTTCGCACTATCCGCAAAAAAAAAAGAATTCTAATTAAAGCCAATACGTTTCTCTATTCAACAAAATAGAAATCAAGTCGATATCTTGAAAACTTAGCAAGTTATGACCAAAAAGGATCTAAGATATGGCCAAAAATTACCATGGACTACCCCCTTTGCTTTTTTTTAAAAAATGATAAAAAATTTTTTTCGCACTATCCGCAAAAAAAAGAATTCTAATTAAAGCCAATACGTTTCTCTATTCAACAAAATAGAAATCAAGTCGATATCTTGAAAACTTAGCAAGTTATGACCAAAAAGGATCTAAGATATGGCCAATATTTACCATGGACTACCCCCTTTGCTTTTTTTTAAAAAATGATAAAAAAATTTTTTCGCACTATCCGCAAAAAAAAGAATTCTAATTAAAGCCAATACGTTTCTCTATTCAACAAAATAGAAATCAAGTCGATATCTTGAAAACTTAGCAAGTTATGACCAAAAAGGATCTAAGATATGGCCAAAAATTACCATGGACTACCCCCTTTGCTTTTTTTTAAAAAATGATAAAAAATTTTTTTCGCACTATCCGCAAAAAAAAGAATTCTAATTAAAGCCAATACGTTTCTCTATTCAACAAAATAGAAATCAAGTCGATATCTTGAAAACTTAGCAAGTTATGACCAAAAAGGATCTAAGATATGGCCAAAAATTACCATGGACTACCCCCTTTGCTTTTTTTTTTAAAATGATAAAAAAAAATTTTCGCACTATCCGCAAAAAAAAGAATTCTAATTAAAGCCAATACGTTTCTCTATTCAACAAAATAGAAATCAAGTCGATATCTTGAAAACTTAGCAAGTTATGACCAAAAAGGATCTAAGATATGGCCAAAAATTACCATATACTACCCCCTTTGCTTTTTTTTAAAAAATGATAAAAAAATTTTTTCGCACTATCCGCAAAAAAAAGAATTCTAATTAAAGCCAATACGTTTCTCTATTCAACAAAATATAAATCAAGTCGATATCTTGAAAACTTAGCAAGTTATGACCAAAAAGGATCCAAGCTATGGCCTAAAATTACCATGGACTACCCCCTTTGCTTTTTTTAAAAAATGATAAAAAATTTTTTTCGCACTATCCGCAAAAAAAAGAATTCTAATTAAAGCCAATACGTTTCTCTATTCAACAAAATAGAAATCAAGTCGATATCTTGAAAACTTAGCAAGTTATGACCAAAAAGGATCTAAGATATGGCCAAAAATTACCATGGACTACCCCCTTTGCTTTTTTTTAAAAAATGATAAAAAAATTTTTTCGCACTATCCGCAAAAAAAAGAATTCTAATTAAAGCCAATACGTTTCTCTATTCAACAAAATAGAAATCAAGTCGATATCTTGAACACTTAGCAAGTTATGACCAAAAAGGATCTAAGATATGGCCAAAAATTACCATGGACTACCCCCTTTGCTTTTTTTTTAAAAAATGATAAAAAATTTTTTTCGCACTATCCGCAAAAAAAAGAATTCTAATTAAAGCCAATACGTTTCTCTATTCAACAAAATAGAAATCAAGTCGATATCTTGAAAACTTAGCAAGTTATGACCAAAAAGGATCTAAGATATGGCCAAAAATTACCATGGCTACCCCCTTTGCTTTTTTTTAAAAATGATAAAAAAAATTTTTCGCACTATCCGCAAAAAAAAGAATTCTAATTAAAGCCAATACGTTTCTCTATTCAACAAAATAGAAATCAAGTCGATATCTTGAACACTTAGCAAGTTATGACCAAAAAGGATCTAAGATGTGGCCAAAAATTACCATGGACTACCCCCTTTGTTTTTTTTTTAAAAATGATAAAAAATTTTTTCGCACTATCCGCAAAAAAAAGAATTCTAATTAAAGCCAATACGTTTCTCTATTCAACAAAATAGAAATCAAGTCGATATCTTGAAAACTTAGCAAGTTATGACCAAAAAGGATCTAAGATATGGCCAAAAATTACCATGGACTACCCCCTTTGCTTTTTTTTAAAAAATTATAAAAAATTTTTTTCGCACTATCCGCAAAAAAAAGAATTCTAATTAAAGCCAATACGTTTCTCTATTCAACAAAATAGAAATCAAGTCGATATCTTGAAAACTTAGGCTAGTTATGACCAAAAAGGATCTAAGATATGGCCAAAAATTACCATGGACTACCCCCTTTGCTTTTTTTTTAAAAAATGATAAAAATTTTTTTTCGCACTATCCGCAAAAAAAAGAATTCTAATTAAAGCCAATACGTTTCTCTATTCAACAAAATAGAAATCAAGTCGATATCTTGAAAACTTAGCAAGTTATGACCAAAAAGGATCTAAGATATGGCCAAAAATTACCATGGACTACCCCCTTTGCTTTTTTTTAAAAATGATAAAAAAATTTTTTCGCACTATCCGCAAAAAAAAGATTCTAATTAAAGCCAATACGTTTCTCTATTCAACAAAATAGAAATCAAGTCGATATCTTGAAAACTTAGCAAGTTATGACCAAAAAGGATCTAAGATATGGCCAAAAATTACCATGGACTACCCCTTTGCTTTTTTTTAAAAAATGATAAAAAATTTTTTCGCACTATCCGCAAAAAAAAGAATTCTAATTAAAGCCAATACGTTTCTCTATTCAACAAAATAGAAATCAAGTCGATATCTTGAACACTTAGCAAGTTATGACCAAAAAGGATCTAAGATATGGCCAAAAATTACCATGGACTACCCCCTTTGCTTTTTTTTAAAAATGATAAAAAATTTTTTCGCACTATCCGCAAAAAAAAGAATTCTAATTAAAGCCAATACGTTTCTCTATTCAACAAAATAGAAATCAAGTCGATATCTTGAAACTTAGCAAGTTATGACCAAAAGGATCTAAGATATGGCCAATAATTACCATGGACTACCCCCTTTGCTTTTTTTTAAAAAATGATAAAAAAATTTTTTCGCACTATCCGCAAAAAAAAGAATTCTAATTAAAGCCAATACGTTTCTCTATTCAACAAAATAGAAATCAAGTCGATATCTTGAAAACTTAGCAAGTTATGACCAAAAAGGATCTAAGATATGGCCAAAAATTACCATGGACTACCCCCTTTGCTTTTTTTTTAAAAATGATAAAAAAATTTTTCGCACTATCCGCAAAAAAAAGAATTCTAATTAAAGCCAATACGTTTCTCTATTCAACAAAATAGAAATCAAGTCGATATCTTGAAAACTTAGCAAGTTATGACCAAAAAGGATCTAAGATATGGCCAAAAATTACCATGGACTACCCCCTTTGCTTTTTTTTAAAAATGATAAAAAAAATTTTTCGCACTATCCGCAAAAAAAAGAATTCTAATTAAGCCAATACGTTTCTCTATTCAACAAAATAGAAATCAAGTCGATATCTTGAAAACTTAGCAAGTTATGACCAAAAAGGATCTAAGATATGGCCAAAAATTACCATGGACTACCCCCTTTGCTTTTTTTTAAAAAATGATAAAAAAATTTTTTCGCACTATCCGCAAAAAAAAGAATTCTAATTAAAGCCAATACGTTTCTCTATTCAACAAAATAGAAATCAAGTCGATATCTTGAAAACTTAGCAAGTTATGACCAAAAAGGATCTAAGATATGGCCAAAAATTACCATGGACTACCCCATTTGCTTTTTTTTAAAAATGATAAAAAAATTTTTTCGCACTATCCGCAAAAAAAAGAATTCTAATTAAAGCCAATACGTTTCTCTATTCAACAAAATAGAAATCAAGTCGATATCTTGAAAACTTAGCAAGTTATGACCAAAAAGGATCTAAGATATGGCCAAAAATTACCATGGACTACCCCCTTTGCTTTTTTTTAAAAAATGATAAAAAAATTTTTTCGCACTATCCGCAAAAAAAAGAATTCTAATTAAGCCAATACGTTTCTCTATTCAACAAAATAGAAATCAAGTCGATATCTTGAAAACTTAGCAAGTTATGACCAAAAGGATCTAAGATATGGCCAAAAATTACCATGGACTACCCCCTTTGCTTTTTTTTAAAAATGATAAAAAAATTTTTTCGGCACTATCCGCAAAAAAAAAAATTCTAATTAAAGCCAAT